>CM061261.1:45465000-50265000 GCA_030848825.1 Tadarida brasiliensis | reverse complement strand
GCACCCACTCTAAGAACTAGAGGAAACACTTTACAATGTTGTCAAAGTTCCAACAGGCCCCTGCGCTGTGGACGGCAGCATGCGCCCTGTACCTTCCCAATTCTCTTTGCAAAGTGCCAACTCCACTCCCGATAGCTGATGACCGTGTTCGTTTAGGATACATAGCGTAATCGAGACATTCTTCACACACATACCCAAGTCACAATCAGATTTAGTTTTGCAGGGCGTGGTGCATTGTGCAGTACTGCTACTGGGGGGTTGAACATTTTCAAAAGAACTCGTCACGGGTGGGGGGGTTTTGGGAAGCTCGTTCCTACTGCGGGTTTCTGCTGACACTGTGATGAATGTTCCCACACGTTCCCTTGAATGGTTTTACGTTACAATACATCACAGCATGCACGTTCATTCCAAACAGAATGTTCACCCGTGCCTGGCTTTAATGCCTGAAGCCTGTACCCAGTGGGTAAAATCTGATGAGCTCAAAGATGTACCTACTGAAGTTAGTGCATCAGGAAGCAGCGATTTGATCTTTGTCCACCACTGTCTGTTTTTATACTTTCATTGAACTGGCGCACTGCATAATTAGTGTACTCAACTGTTGGGTACGTTGAGAATGTATTGCTACTAAGTTATATTTTGGCATGAACTTTTCCATGGAGAGTCATCCTGTGCCAAGGTGGAATTGGGCAAATCCTCTTGACACAGAATATGGTTGCGACATCAAAATCCAGCTACCCGTATAATGAATGTCCCACATGCTCGAAGGACTTGAATTACATTGCAGTATACCGCTAAAGGAGCATTTCATGGAGGAATGTAGACCGGGGTTTTCCAGCACTGGTTGGGACACCGATGCAACAGGTAAGACATGATGAGCTCGGTGACAGCACTGTGAGGAACTCATGAGGAAGCAGTGGAATGCTCGTTGGGACAGTCTGGCGTCAGCCGTTCGAAGGACTGCAAGTTGCATCTTTGAGGATATACCCCGACTGAGTTGTAGCTTGTCGGACAGTTTTCCTCCCAGAGTGTAGTATGACTGGAACTATTTCAAGAATCAAGAAGTTTCCAATCTCTTACCCACAGAACGCAATGCCCTCGTCATGTATCTCGGATTATGGCTGCATTCCCCCCGCCAGGTTCACCTTTTTCTCAGAGTGTGAAATAGATTTCCGATGACTATTTAGTACGCTAGCCTTTGACCTATCATACAGGCAATCGAGAGCTTAACCGATCCGAGAGAACCCCCGGCGTGGCAATCTATGGTTGATGTTCGCGGATACCGTGCCTTGGGTCGTTCCAGTCAGGAAGACTTTCCACAGCCTCCGAATTATACCTGGCCAAGCATGTGTTAATTGGAGAAACTCTAACACCCAGGATAACAACCAAAAGCCATGGTTCATGAAGTGCTTAATGTGCCAGCATTGTCCTGCAGTAAATGCCATGGTATAGTGATGTTTTCGAACGTATGTCAGCGTTCCACGACCTCCGTGAAGATTGGACTGGTCAAACAGCCAACCCTACTCCCAACCATCAAGGCTTTTCCAGCCAGATAACAAAGGCCTTGAGGCGGCCTGTTCGATTCGGTAGAGCTAACAAGCTCTGCTCATTGTGCGAATTAGTACTCAAGGGTTGAGCAACCTAAAGTTCATTTGTACAGAATAGGATTAGCGAGCGTCCTCTTGTCACCGAGTAAGGCTCCAGACAACAAATCCTCTGCCTACTCTGTAAGCGATGCTGTAATGTGTTCCTAGCGAACAGAAATATTGATGATCATATCCGAGAGGCTGCTTTCATTGCACACAGCACGCATTTACACCTTGATGTTGCATCGCTCTTCGAAATATACTTCCAACATGGAAGACGTGATTAGCTCAAGGACGGGACTGCAAGTAGCGCGTCGGGAAGTGATGTTGGTTAGTGTGTCTGGAACGGTCCGGTCCGAGCCTTTCAATAGGGAACGCGTTTTGGTCATTCCCGTGTTGAAATTGGGACACACTTGCAGGCAATCCATTCCAGGTCAGCTGTGTTTTGGCAGTGACCAAAGGAAGAATGTATCGGTGACCCTGTCCCGAAATATATAAAGCATTATCCCACCTCGCTTGCAGGGCTGGGAATTACATCATTGTGTTTGGCAGAAAGCGGCAGCACCGCACCACCTCGTTGCACCTGTGTCTTCCTCCAGAAGGGACCATAATTACATTTAGGGTTGCAAATGTGAGAATCTGGCCTCTCTTGTTATCAGTGAATGAGCACCACGGTTCTAGCAAACGCAGTGAAGGGCCGCCTGTGCTCGGTGTTTAAGGAAGCTGCGCACTGTGTGAGCCCTGTAGGGAAGAGTTTCAACGATTGCAGAATTATAAAACTGCAAGATGTGTGAAGCAACCTCTTACAACCCTTTCTGTTATTCCTCAGTGAAACGCTAACCGTGTAACCTATGTGCCATCACTCTCCGTCCCGAAAAGCGTAACAGCATTGCCTCTCACAGAGGGTACCAGCAATCCATGAACTCCACCACCTACCTTTGTGTTCTTCAAAGCCAAAAGTCTTTCCAATAGGTAACGAAGGTATACGTACGTATTAGGCCGGTAGCGCAACCGAATCATTTTTAAGAGTCCGCCAACGTCTTCACTGAACGGTCTAGACTTTGTTTAGCCATAGGCTGTGATCTTGGCCGAACCGGCACCGAGGCGTTCAGCACATGAACGTTGCTGGGGGCCAAGGGGACCTGTGCACGCTTCGGTTAAACTGCATCAGTGCTCCTCATTCAAATTTGTACCAAGTGTGAGATGAATGTTCCTTGACGCTGCCCGTGGAAGCGAATGACATTGAACTATAGCACAGAATTACCTGCATTAAACACGGAACTTTCACCTGTGCATGGCATCATGGTGTGAGAGCGGATCTCTACAAGTAAGGCACATAAGGAGTGCGAAGAAGGGGTAGTTTTGTTTTTGAGAGCCCAGTAGTTTTAAGGTGTCCATGTGCTTGGAGTTTCGTTTTTCCTGTATGGAAGTGTCGGTCACATTCTCAAGGCCTCCAGAGCAAGTTCCATTTCTGGAAGGTGAGTGTTTGACACACAGTGGAGTTACACACGAAAGCTTCACTAACGACCCAAAATTATTTTCAAACCTCTTTCCCTAGGAAACCGGATTACAATATAAAGATTTGCATACCGTGGTACGACTCCGCTCGGCAGCTTCCCCTACGTATGTGTCCAAAGAGAGACCTATGCCGAATCAGGACTGCCTATGGCAGTCTTTGCCAGAACAGAAAATCAAGGTCATTGGTGAGAAGCCATTAGAAAACCCTGTCTAGATATGTGTACCGTTTGTGTGACATCGCTGTGCCTTGTGTGATAGCTGAAGTCGAGAGTTTGCACACTCCCGCCGTCGCAGCGTTCCCAGCTGCATGAAGTCAACCAATTCCAGCACCCACTCTAAGAACTAGAGGAAACACTTTACAATGCTGTCAAAGTTCCAACAGGCCCCTGCGCTGTGGACGGCAGCATGCGCCCTGTACCTTCCCAAATCTCTTTGCAAAGTGCCAACTCCACTCCCGATAGCTGATGACCGTGTTCGTTTAGGATACATAGCGTAATCGAGACATTCTTCACACACATACCCAAGTCACAATCAGATTTAGTTTTGCAGGGCGTGGTGCATTGTGCAGTACTGCTACTGGGGGGTTGAACATTTTCAAAAGAACTCGTCCCGGGTGGGGGGGTTTTGGGAAGCTCGTTCCTACTGCGGGTTTCTGCTGACACTGTGATGAATGTTCCCACACGTTCCCTTGAATGGTTTTACGTTACAATACATCACAGCATGCACGTTCATTCCAAACAGAATGTTCACCCGTGCCTGGCTTTAATGCCTGAAGCCTGTACCCAGTGGGTAAAATCTGATGAGCTCAAAGATGTACCTACTGAAGTTAGTGCATCAGGACGCAGCGATTTGATCTTTGTCCACCACTGTCTGTTTTTATACTTTCATTGAACTGGCGCACTGCATAATTAGTGTACTCAACTGTTGGGTACATTGAGAATGTATTGCTACTAAGTTATATTTTGGCATGAACTTTTCCATGGAGAGTCATCCTGTGCCAAGGTGGAATTGGGCAAATCCTCTTGACACAGAATATGGTTGCGACATCAAAATCCAGCCACCCGTATAATGAATGTCCCACATGCTCGAAGGACTTGAATTACATTGCAGTATACCGCTAAAGGAGCATTTCATGGAGGAATGTAGACCGGGGTTTTCCAGCACTGGTTGGGACACCGATGCAACAGGTAAGACATGATGAGCTCGGTGACAGCACTGTGAGGAACTCATGAGGAAGCAGTGGAATGCTCGTTGGGACAGTCTGGCGTCAGCCGTTCGAAGGGCTGCGAGTTGCATCTTTGAGGATATACCCCGACTGAGTTGTAGCTTGTCGGACAGTTTTCCTCCCAGAGTGTAGTATGACTGGAACTATTTCAAGAATCAAAAAGTTTCCAATCTCTTACCCACAGAACGCAATGCCCTCGTCATGTATCTCGGATTATGGCTGCATTCCCCCCGCCAGGTTCACCTGTTTCTCAGAGTGTGAAATAGATTTCCGATGACTATTTAGTACGCTAGCCTTTGACCTATCATACAGGCAATCGAGAGCTTAACCGATCCGAGAGAACCCCCGGCGTGGCAATCTATGGTTGATGTTCGCGGATACCGTGCCTTGGGTCGTTCCAGTCAGGAAGACTTTCCACAGCCTCCGAATTATACCTGGCCAAGCATGTGTTAATTGGAGAAACTCTAACACCCAGGATAACAACCAAAAGCCATGGTTCATGAAGTGCTTAATGTGCCAGCATTGTCCTGCAGTAAATGCCATGGTATAGTGATGTTTTCGAACGTATGTCAGCGTTCCACGACCTCCGTGAAGATTGGACTGGTCAAACAGCCAACCCTACTCCCAACCATCAAGGCTTTTCCAGCCAGATAACAAAGGCCTTGAGGCAGCCTGTTCGATTCGGTAGAGCTAAGCAAGCTCTGCTCATTGTGCGAATTAGTACTCAAGTGTTGAGCAACCTAAAGTTCATTTGTACAGAATAGGATTAGCGAGCGTCCTCTTGTCACCGAGTAAGGCTCCAGACAACAAATCCTCTGCCAACTCTGTAAGCGATGCTGTAATGTGTTCCTAGCGAACAGAAATATTGATGATCATATCCGAGAGGCTGCTTTCATTGCACACAGCACGCATTTACACCTTGATGTTGCATCGCTCTTCGAAATATACTTCCAACATGGAAGACGTGATTAGCTCAAGGACGGGACTGCAAGTAGCGCGTCGGGAAGTGATGTTGGTTAGTGTGTCTGGAACGGTCCGGTCCGAGCCTTTCAATAGGGAACGCGTTTTGGTCATTCCCGTGTTGAAATTGGGACACACTTGCAGGCAATCCATTCCAGGTCAGCTGTGTTTTGGCAGTGACCAAAGGAAGAATGTATCGGTGACCCTGTCCCGAAATATATAAAGCATTATCCCACCTCGCTTGCAGGGCTGGGAATTACATCATTGTGTTTGGCAGAAAGCGGCAGCACCGCACCACCTCGTTGCACCTGTGTCTTCCTCCAGAAGGGACCATAATTACATTTAGGGTTGCAAATGTGAGAATCTGGCCTCTCTTGTTATCAGTGAATGAGCACCACGGTTCTAGCAAACGCAGTGAAGGGCCGCCTGTGCTCGGTGTTTAAGGAAGCTGCGCACTGTGTGAGCCCTGTAGGGAAGAGTTTCAACGATTGCAGAATTATAAAACTGCAAGATGTGTGAAGCAACCTCTTACAACCCTTTCTGTTATTCCTCAGTGAAACGCTAACCGTGTAACCTATGTGCCATCACTCTCCGTCCCGAAAAGCGTAACAGCATTGCCTCTCACAGAGGGTACCAGCAATCCATGAACTCCACCACCTACCTTTGTGTTCTTCAAAGCCAAAAGTCTTTCCAATAGGTAACGAAGGTATACGTACGTATTAGGCCGGTAGCGCAACCGAATCATTTTTAAGAGTCCGCCAACGTCGTCACTGAACGGTCTAGACTTTGTTTAACCATAGGCTGTGATCTTGGCCGAACCGGCACCGAGGCGTTCAGCACATGAACGTTGCTGGGGGCCAAGGGGACCTGTGCACGCTTCGGTTAAACTGCATCAGTGCTCCTCATTCAAATTTGTACCAAGTGTGAGATGAATGTTCCTTGACGCTGCCCGTGGAAGCGAATGACATTGAACTATAGCACAGAATTACCTGCATTAAACACGGAACTTTCACCTGTGCATGGCATCATGGTGTGAGAGCGGATCTCTACAAGTAAGGCACATAAGGAGTGCGAAGAAGGGGTAGTTTTGTTTTTGAGAGCCCAGTAGTTTTAAGGTGTCCATGTGCTTGGAGTTTCGTTTTTCCTGTATGGAAGTGTCGGTCACATTCTCAAGGCCTCCAGAGCAAGTTCCATTTCTGGAAGGTGAGTGTTTGACACACAGTGGAGTTACACACGAAAGCTTCACTAACGACCCAAAATTATTTTCAAACCTCTTTCCCTAGGAAACCGGATTACAATATAAAGATTTGCATACCGTGGTACGACTCCGCTCGGCAGCTTCCCCTACGTATGTGTCCAAAGAGAGACCTATGCCGAATCAGTACTGCCTATGGCAGTCTTTGCCAGAACAGAAAATCAAGGTCATTGGTGAGAAGCCATTAGAAAACCCTGTCTAGATATGTGTACCGTTTGTGTGACATCGCTGTGCCTTGTGTGATAGCTGAAGTCGAGAGTTTGCACACTCCCGCCGTCGCAGCGTTCCCAGCTGCATGAAGTCAACCAATTCCAGCACCCACTCTAAGAACTAGAGGAAACACTTTACAATGTTGTCAAAGTTCCAACAGGCCCCTGCGCTGTGGACGGCAGCATGCGCCCTGTACCTTCCCAATTCTCTTTGCAAAGTGCCAACTCCACTCCCGATAGCTGATGACCGTGTTCGTTTAGGATACATAGCGTAATCGAGACATTCTTCACACACATACCCAAGTCACAATCAGATTTAGTTTTGCAGGGCGTGGTGCATTGTGCAGTACTGCTACTGGGGGGTTGAACATTTTCAAAAGAACTCGTCACGGGTGGGGCGGTTTTGGGAAGCTAGTTCCTACTGCGGGTTTCTGCTGACACTGTGATGAATGTTCCCACACGTTCCCTTGAATGGTTTTACGTTACAATACATCACAGCATGCACGTTCATTCCAAACAGAATGTTCACCCGTGCCTGGCTTTAATGCCTGAAGCCTGTACCCAGTGGGTAAAATCTGATGAGCTCAAAGATGTACCTACTGAAGTTAGTGCATCAGGACGCAGCGATTTGATCTTTGTCCACCACTGTCTGTTTTTATACTTTCATTGAACTGGCGCACTGCATAATTAGTGTACTCAACTGTTGGGTACGTTGGGAATGTATTGCTACTAAGTTATATTTTGGCATGAACTTTTCCATGGAGAGTCATCCTGTGCCAAGGTGGAATTGGGCAAATCCTCTTGACACAGAATATGGTTGCGACATCAAAATCCAGCCACCCGTATAATGAATGTCCCACATGCTCGAAGGACTTGAATTACATTGCAGTATACCGCTAAAGGAGCATTTCATGGAGGAATGTAGACCGTGGTTTTCCAGCACTCGTTGGGACACCGATGCAACAGGTAAGACATGATGAGCTCGGTGACAGCACTGTGAGGAATTCATGAGGAAGCAGTGGAATGCTCGTTGGGACAGTCTGGCGTCAGCCGTTCGAAGGGCTGCGAGTTGCATCTTTGAGGATATACCCCGACTGAGTTGTAGCTTGTCGGACAGTTTTCCTCCCAGAGTGTAGTATGACTGGAACTATTTCAAGAATCAAGAAGTTTCCAATCTCTTACCCACAGAACGCAATGCCCTCGTCATGTATCTCGGATTATGGCTGCATTCCCCCCGCCAGGTTCACCTGTTTCTCAGAGTGTGAAATAGATTTCCGATGACTATTTAGTACGCTAGCCTTTGACCTATCATACAGGCAATCGAGAGCTTAACCGATCCGAGAGAACCCCCGGCGTGGCAATCTATGGTTGATGTTCGCGGATACCGTGCCTTGGGTCGTTCCAGTCAGGAAGACTTTCCACAGCCTCCGAATTATACCTGGCCAAGCATGTGTTAATTGGAGAAACTCTAACACCCAGGATAACAACCAAAAGCCATGGTTCATGAAGTGCTTAATGTGCCAGCATTGTCCTGCAGTAAATGCCATGGTATAGTGATGTTTTCGAACGTATGTCACCGTTCCACGACCTCCGTGAAGATTGGACTGGTCAAACAGCCAACCCTACTCCCAACCATCAAGGCTTTTCCAGCCAGATAACAAAGGCCTTGAGGCAGCCTGTTCGATTCGGTAGAGCTAAGCAAGCTCTGCTCATTGTGCGAATTAGTACTCAAGGGTTGAGCAACCTAAAGTTCATTTGTACAGAATAGGATTAGCGAGCGTCCTCTTGTCACCGAGTAAGGCTCCAGACAACAAATCCTCTGCCTACTCTGTAAGCGATGCTGTAATGTGTTCCTAGCGAACAGAAATATTGATGATCATATCCGAGAGGCTGCTTTCATTGCACACAGCACGCATTTACACCTTGATGTTGCATCGCTCTTCGAAATATACTTCCAACATGGAAGACGTGATTAGCTCAAGGACGGGACTGCAAGTAGCGCGTCGGGAAGTGATGTTGGTTAGTGTGTCTGGAACGGTCCGGTCCGAGCCTTTCAATAGGGAACGCGTTTTGGTCATTCCCGTGTTGAAATTGGGACACACTTGCAGGCAATCCATTCCAGGTCAGCTGTGTTTTGGCAGTGACCAAAGGAAGAATGTATCGGTGACCCTGTCCCGAAATATATAAAGCATTATCCCACCTCGCTTGCAGGGCTGGGAATTACATCATTGTGTTTGGCAGAAAGCGGCAGCACCGCACCACCTCGTTGCACCTGTGTCTTCCTCCAGAAGGGACCATAATTACATTTAGGGTTGCAAATGTGAGAATCTGGCCTCTCTTGTTATCAGTGAATGAGCACCATGGTTCTAGCAAACGCAGTGAAGGGCCGCCTGTGCTCGGTGTTTAAGGAAGCTGCGCACTGTGTGAGCCCTGTAGGGAAGAGTTTCAACGATTGCAGAATTATAAAACTGCAAGATGTGTGAAGCAACCTCTTACAACCCTTTCTGTTATTCCTCAGTGAAACGCTAACCGTGTAACCTATGTGCCATCACTCTCCGTCCCGAAAAGCGTAACAGCATTGCCTCTCACAGAGGGTACCAGCAATCCATGAACTCCACCACCTACCTTTGTGTTCTTCAAAGCCAAATGTCTTTCCAATAGGTAACGAAGGTATACGTACGTATTAGGCCGGTAGCGCAACCGAATCATTTTTAAGAGTCCGCCAACGTCGTCACTGAACGGTCTAGACTTTGTTTAACCATAGGCTGTGATCTTGGCCGAACCGGCACCGAGGCGTTCAGCACATGAACGTTGCTGGGGGCCAAGGGGACCTGTGCACGCTTCGGTTAAACTACATCAGTGCTCCTCATTCAAATTTGTACCAAGTGTGAGATGAATGTTCCTTGACGCTGCCCGTGGAAGCGAATGACATTGAACTATAGCACAGAATTACCTGCATTAAACACGGAACTTTCACCTGTGCATGGCATCATGGTGTGAGAGCGGATCTCTACAAGTAAGGCACATAAGGAGTGCGAAGAAGGGGTAGTTTTGTTTTTGAGAGCCCAGTAGTTTTAAGGTGTCCATGTGCTTGGAGTTTCGTTTTTCCTGTATGGAAGTGTCGGTCACATTCTCAAGGCCTCCAGAGCAAGTTCCATTTCTGGAAGGTGAGTGTATGACACACAGTGGAGTTACACACGAAAGCTTCACTAACGACCCAAAATTATTTTCAAACCTCTTTCCCTAGGAAACCGGATTACAATATAAAGATTTGCATACCGTGGTACGACTCCGCTCGGCAGCTTGCCCTACGTATGTGTCCAAAGAGAGACCTATGCCGAATCAGTACTGCCTATGGCAGTGTTTGGCAGAACAGAAAATCAAGGTCATTGGTGAGAAGCCATTAGAAAACCCTGTCTAGATATGTGTACCGTTTGTGTGACATCGCTGTGCCTTGTGTGATAGCTGAAGTCGAGAGTTTGCACACTCCCGCCGTCGCAGCGTTCCCAGCTGCATGAAGTCAACCAATTCCAGCACCCACTCTAAGAACTAGAGGAAACACTTTACAATGTTGTCAAAGTTCCAACAGGCCCCTGCGCTGTGGACGGCAGCATGCGCCCTGTACCTTCCCAATTCTCTTTGCAAAGTGCCAACTCCACTCCCGATAGCTGATGACCGTGTTCGTTTAGGATACATAGCGTAATCGAGACATTCTTCACACACATACCCAAGTCACAATCAGATTTAGTTTTGCAGGGCGTGGTGCATTGTGCAGTACTGCTACTGGGGGGTTGAACATTTTCAAAAGAACTCGTCACGGGTGGGGCGGTTTTGGGAAGCTCGTTCCTACTGCGGGTTTCTGCTGACACTGTGATGAATGTTCCCACACGTTCCCTTGAATGGTTTTACGTTACAATACATCACAGCATGCACGTTCATTCCAAACAGAATGTTCACCCGTGCCTGGCTTTAATGCCTGAAGCCTGTACCCAGTGGGTAAAATCTGATGAGCTCAAAGATGTACCTACTGAAGTTAGTGCATCAGGACGCAGCGATTTGATCTTTGTCCACCACTGTCTGTTTTTATACTTTCATTGAACTGGCGCACTGCATAATTAGTGTACTCAACTGTTGGGCACGTTGAGAATGTATTGCCACTAAGTTATATTTTGGCATGAACTTTTCCATGGAGAGTCATCCTGTGCCAAGGTGGAATTGGGCAAATCCTCTTGACACAGAATATGGTTGCGACATCAAAATCCAGCCACCCGTATAATGAATGTCCCACATGCTCGAAGGACTTGAATTACATTGCAGTATACCGCTAAAGGAGCATTTCATGGAGGAATGTAGACCGGGGTTTTCCAGCACTGGTTGGGACACCGATGCAACAGGTAAGACATGATGAGCTCGGTGACAGCACTGTGAGGAACTCATGAGGAAGCAGTGGAATGCTCGTTGGGACAGTCTGGCGTCAGCCATTCGAAGGGCTGCGAGTTGCATCTTTGAGGATATACCCCGACTGAGTTGTAGCTTGTCGGACAGTTTTCCTCCCAGAGTGTAGTATGACTGGAACTATTTCAAGAATCAAGAAGTTTCCAATCTCTTACCCACAGAACGCAATGCCCTCGTCATGTATCTCGGATTATGGCTGCATTCCCCCCGCCAGGTTCACCTGTTTCTCAGAGTGTGAAATAGATTTCCGATGACTATTTAGTACGCTAGCCTTTGACCTATCATACAGGCAATCGAGAGCTTAACCGATCCGAGAGAACCCCCGGCGTGGCAATCTATGGTTGATGTTCGCGGATACCGTGCCTTGGGTCGTTCCAGTCAGGAAGACTTTCCACAGCCTCCGAATTATACCTGGCCAAGCATGTGTTAATTGGAGAAACTCTAACACCCAGGATAACAACCAAAAGCCATGGTTCATGAAGTGCTTAATGTGCCAGCATTGTCCTGCAGTAAATGCCATGGTATAGTGATGTTTTCGAACGTATGTCAGCGGTCGACGACCTCCGTGAAGATTGGACTGGTCAAACAGCCAACCCTACTCCCAACCATCAAGGCTTTTCCAGCCAGATAACAAAGGCCTTGAGGCAGCCTGTTCGATTCGGTAGAGCTAAGCAAGCTCTGCTCATTGTGCGAATTAGTACTCAAGTGTTGAGCAACCTAAAGTTCATTTGTACAGAATAGGATTAGCGAGCGTCCTCTTGTCACCGAGTAAGGCTCCAGACAACAAATCCTCTGCCAACTCTGTAAGCGATGCTGTAATGTGTTCCTAGCGAACAGAAATATTGATGATCATATCCGAGAGGCTGCTTTCATTGCACACAGCACGCATTTACACCTTGATGTTGCATCGCTCTTCGAAATATACTTCCAACATGGAAGACGTGATTAGCTCAAGGACGGGACTGCAAGTAGCGCGTCGGGAAGTGATGTTGGTTAGTGTGTCTGGAACGGGTCGGTCCGAGCCTTTCAATAGGGAACGCGTTTTGGTCATTCCCGTGTTGAAATTGGGACACACTTGCAGGCAATCCATTCCAGGTCAGCTGTGTTTTGGCAGTGACCAAAGGAAGAATGTATCGGTGACCCTGTCCCGAAATATATAAAGCATTATCCCACCTCGCTTGCAGGGCTGGGAATTACATCATTGTGTTTGGCAGAAAGCGGCAGCACCGCACCACCTCGTTGCACCTGTGTCTTCCTCCAGAAGGGACCATAATTACATTTAGGGTTGCAAATGTGAGAATCTGGCCTCTCTTGTTATCAGTGAATGAGCACCACGGTTCTAGCAAACGCAGTGAAGGGCCGCCTGTGCTCGGTGTTTAAGGAAGCTGCGCACTGTGTGAGCCCTGTAGGGAAGAGTTTCAACGATTGCAGAATTATAAAACTGCAAGATGTGTGAAGCAACCTCTTACAACCCTTTCTGTTATTCCTCAGTGAAACGCTAACCGTGTAACCTATGTGCCATCACTCTCCGTCCCGAAAAGCGTAACAGCATTGCCTCTCACAGAGGGTACCAGCAATCCATGAACTCCACCACCTACCTTTGTGTTCTTCAAAGCCAAATGTCTTTCCAATAGGTAACGAAGGTATACGTACGTATTAGGCCGGTAGCGCAACCGAATCATTTTTAAGAGTCCGCCAACGTCTTCACTGAACGGTCTAGACTTTGTTTAACCATAGGCTGTGATCTTGGCCGAACCGGCACCGAGGCGTTCAGCACATGAACGTTGCTGGGGGCCAAGGGGACCTGTGCACGCTTCGGTTAAACTACATCAGTGCTCCTCATTCAAATTTGTACCAAGTGTGAGATGAATGTTCCTTGACGCTGCCCGTGTAAGCGAATGACATTGAACTATAGCACAGAATTACCTGCATTAAACACGGAACTTTCACCTGTGCATGGCATCATGGTGTGAGAGCGGATCTCTACAAGTAAGGCACATAAGGAGTGCGAAGAAGGGGTAGTTTTGTTTTTGAGAGCCCAGTAGTTTTAAGGTGTCCATGTGCTTGGAGTTTCGTTTTTCCTGTATGGAAGTGTCGGTCACATTCTCAAGGCCTCCAGAGCAAGTTCCATTTCTGGAAGGTGAGTGTTTGACACACAGTGGAGTTACACACGAAAGCTTCACTAACGACCCAAAATTATTTTCAAACCTCTTTCCCTAGGAAACCGGATTACAATATAAAGATTTGCATACCGTGGTACGACTCCGCTCGGCAGCTTCCCCTACGTATGTGTCCAAAGAGAGACCTATGCCGAATCAGTACTGCCTATGGCAGTCTTTGCCAGAACAGAAAATCAAGGTCATTGGTGAGAAGCCATTAGAAAACCCTGTCTAGATATGTGTACCGTTTGTGTGACATCGCTGTGCCTTGTGTGATAGCTGAAGTCGAGAGTTTGCACACTCCCGCCGTCGCAGCGTTCCCAGCTGCATGAAGTCAACCAATTCCAGCACCCACTCTAAGAACTAGAGGAAACACTTTACAATGTTGTCAAAGTTCCAACAGGCCCCTGCGCTGTGGACGGCAGCATGCGCCCTGTACCTTCCCAATTCTCTTTGCAAAGTGCCAACTCCACTCCCGATAGCTGATGACCGTGTTCGTTTAGGATACATAGCGTAATCGAGACATTCTTCACACACATACCCAAGTCACAATCAGATTTAGTTTTGCAGGGCGTGGTGCATTGTGCAGTACTGCTACTGGGGGGTTGAACATTTTCAAAAGAACTCGTCACGGGTGGGGCGGTTTTGGGAAGCTCGTTCCTACTGCGGGTTTCTGCTGACACTGTGATGAATGTTCCCACACGTTCCCTTGAATGGTTTTACGTTACAATACATCACAGCATGCACGTTCATTCCAAACAGAATGTTCACCCGTGCCTGGCTTTAATGCCTGAAGCCTGTACCCAGTGGGTAAAATCTGATGAGCTCAAAGATGTACCTACTGAAGTTAGTGCATCAGGACGCAGCGATTTGATCTTTGTCCACCACTGTCTGTTTTTATACTTTCATTGAACTGGCGCACTGCATAATTAGTGTACTCAACTGTTGGGTACGTTGGGAATGTATTGCTACTAAGTTATATTTTGGCATGAACTTTTCCATGGAGAGTCATCCTGTGCCAAGGTGGAATTGGGCAAATCCTCTTGACACAGAATATGGTTGCGACATCAAAATCCAGCCACCCGTATAATGAATGTCCCACATGCTCGAAGGACTTGAATTACATTGCAGTATACCGCTAAAGGAGCATTTCATGGAGGAATGTAGACCGTGGTTTTCCAGCACTCGTTGGGACACCGATGCAACAGGTAAGACATGATGAGCTCGGTGACAGCACTGTGAGGAACTCATGAGGAAGCAGTGGAATGCTCGTTGGGACAGTCTGGCGTCAGCCGTTCGAAGGGCTGCGAGTTGCATCTTTGAGGATATACCCCGACTGAGTTGTAGCTTGTCGGACAGTTTTCCTCCCAGAGTGTAGTATGACTGGAACTATTTCAAGAATCAAGAAGTTTCCAATCTCTTACCCACAGAACGCAATGCCCTCGTCATGTATCTCGGATTATGGCTGCATTCCCCCCGCCAGGTTCACCTGTTTCTCAGAGTGTGAAATAGATTTCCGATGACTATTTAGTACGCTAGCCTTTGACCTATCATACAGGCAATCGAGAGCTTAACCGATCCGAGAGAACCCCCGGCGTGGCAATCTATGGTTGATGTTCGCGGATACCGTGCCTTGGGTCGTTCCAGTCAGGAAGACTTTCCACAGCCTCCGAATTATACCTGGCCAAGCATGTGTTAATTGGAGAAACTCTAACACCCAGGATAACAACCAAAAGCCATGGTTCATGAAGTGCTTAATGTGCCAGCATTGTCCTGCAGTAAATGCCATGGTATAGTGATGTTTTCGAACGTATGTCACCGTTCCACGACCTCCGTGAAGATTGGACTGGTCAAACAGCCAACCCTACTCCCAACCATCAAGGCTTTTCCAGCCAGATAACAAAGGCCTTGAGGCAGCCTGTTCGATTCGGTAGAGCTAAGCAAGCTCTGCTCATTGTGCGAATTAGTACTCAAGGGTTGAGCAACCTAAAGTTCATTTGTACAGAATAGGATTAGCGAGCGTCCTCTTGTCACCGAGTAAGGCTCCAGACAACAAATCCTCTGCCTACTCTGTAAGCGATGCTGTAATGTGTTCCTAGCGAACAGAAATATTGATGATCATATCCGAGAGGCTGCTTTCATTGCACACAGCACGCATTTACACCTTGATGTTGCATCGCTCTTCGAAATATACTTCCAACATGGAAGACGTGATTAGCTCAAGGACGGGACTGCAAGTAGCGCGTCGGGAAGTGATGTTGGTTAGTGTGTCTGGAACGGTCCGGTCCGATCCTTTCAATAAGGAACGCGTTTTGGTCATTCCCGTGTTGAAATTGGGACACACTTGCAGGCAATCCATTCCAGGTCAGCTGTGTTTTGGCAGTGACCAAAGGAAGAATGTATCGGTGACCCTGTCCCGAAATATATAAAGCATTATCCCACCTCGCTTGCAGGGCTGGGAATTACATCATTGTGTTTGGCAGAAAGCGGCAGCACCGCACCACCTCGTTGCACCTGTGTCTTCCTCCAGAAGGGACCATAATTACATTTAGGGTTGCAAATGTGAGAATCTGGCCTCTCTTGTTATCAGTGAATGAGCACCAAGGTTCTAGCAAACGCAGTGAAGGGCCGCCTGTGCTCGGTGTTTAAGGAAGCTGCGCACTGTGTGAGCCCTGTAGGGAAGAGTTTCAACGATTGCAGAATTATAAAACTGCAAGATGTGTGAAGCAACCTCTTACAACCCTTTCTGTTATTCCTCAGTGAAACGCTAACCGTGTAACCTATGTGCCATCACTCTCCGTCCCGAAAAGCGTAACAGCATTGCCTCTCACAGAGGGTACCAGCAATCCATGAACTCCACCACCTACCTTTGTGTTCTTCAAAGCCAAAAGTCTTTCCAATAGGTAACGAAGGTATACGTACGTATTAGGCCGGTAGCGCAACCGAATCATTTTTAAGAGTCCGCCAACGTCGTCACTGAACGGTCTAGACTTTGTTTAACCATAGGCTGTGATCTTGGCCGAACCGGCACCGAGGCGTTCAGCACATGAACGTTGCTGGGGGCCAAGGGGACCTGTGCACGCTTCGGTTAAACTACATCAGTGCTCCTCATTCAAATTTGTACCAAGTGTGAGATGAATGTTCCTTGACGCTGCCCGTGGAAGCGAATGACATTGAACTATAGCACAGAATTACCTGCATTAAACACGGAACTTTCACCTGTGCATGGCATCATGGTGTGAGAGCGGATCTCTACAAGTAAGGCACATAAGGAGTGCGAAGAAGGGGTAGTTTTGTTTTTGAGAGCCCAGTAGTTTTAAGGTGTCCATGTGCTTGGAGTTTCGTTTTTCCTGTATGGAAGTGTCGGTCACATTCTCAAGGCCTCCAGAGCAAGTTCCATTTCTGGAAGGTGAGTGTTTGACACACAGTGGAGTTACACACGAAAGCTTCACTAACGACCCAAAATTATTTTCAAACCTCTTTCCCTAGGAAACCGGATTACAATATAAAGATTTGCATACCGTGGTACGACTCCGCTCGGCAGCTTGCCCTACGTATGTGTCCAAAGAGAGACCTATGCCGAATCAGTACTGCCTATGGCAGTGTTTGGCAGAACAGAAAATCAAGGTCATTGGTGAGAAGCCATTAGAAAACCCTGTCTAGATATGTGTACCGTTTGTGTGACATCGCTGTGCCTTGTGTGATAGCTGAAGTCGAGAGTTTGCACACTCCCGCCGTCGCAGCGTTCCCAGCTGCATGAAGTCAACCAATTCCAGCACCCACTCTAAGAACTAGAGGAAACACTTTACAATGTTGTCAAAGTTCCAACAGGCCCCTGCGCTGTGGACGGCAGCATGCGCCCTGTACCTTCCCAATTCTCTTTGCAAAGTGCCAACTCCACTCCCGATAGCTGATGACCGTGTTCGTTTAGGATACATAGCGTAATCGAGACATTCTTCACACACATACCCAAGTCACAATCAGATTTAGTTTTGCAGGGCGTGGTGCATTGTGCAGTACTGCTACTGGGGGGTTGAACATTTTCAAAAGAACTCGTCACGGGTGGGGCGGTTTTGGGAAGCTCGTTCCTACTGCGGGTTTCTGCTGACACTGTGATGAATGTTCCCACACGTTCCCTTGAATGGTTTTACGTTACAATACATCACAGCATGCACGTTCATTCCAAACAGAATGTTCACCCGTGCCTGGCTTTAATGCCTGAAGCCTGTACCCAGTGGGTAAAATCTGATGAGCTCAAAGATGTACCTACTGAAGTTAGTGCATCAGGACGCAGCGATTTGATCTTTGTCCACCACTGTCTGTTTTTATACTTTCATTGAACTGGCGCACTGCATAATTAGTGTACTCAACTGTTGGGCACGTTGAGAATGTATTGCCACTAAGTTATATTTTGGCATGAACTTTTCCATGGAGAGTCATCCTGTGCCAAGGTGGAATTGGGCAAATCCTCTTGACACAGAATATGGTTGCGACATCAAAATCCAGCCACCCGTATAATGAATGTCCCACATGCTCGAAGGACTTGAATTACATTGCAGTATACCGCTAAAGGAGCATTTCATGGAGGAATGTAGACCGGGGTTTTCCAGCACTGGTTGGGACACCGATGCAACAGGTAAGACATGATGAGCTCGGTGACAGCACTGTGAGGAACTCATGAGGAAGCAGTGGAATGCTCGTTGGGACAGTCTGGCGTCAGCCATTCGAAGGGCTGCGAGTTGCATCTTTGAGGATATACCCCGACTGAGTTGTAGCTTGTCGGACAGTTTTCCTCCCAGAGTGTAGTATGACTGGAACTATTTCAAGAATCAAGAAGTTTCCAATCTCTTACCCACAGAACGCAATGCCCTCGTCATGTATCTCGGATTATGGCTGCATTCCCCCCGCCAGGTTCACCTGTTTCTCAGAGTGTGAAATAGATTTCCGATGACTATTTAGTACGCTAGCCTTTGACCTATCATACAGGCAATCGAGAGCTTAACCGATCCGAGAGAACCCCCGGCGTGGCAATCTATGGTTGATGTTCGCGGATACCGTGCCTTGGGTCGTTCCAGTCAGGAAGACTTTCCACAGCCTCCGAATTATACCTGGCCAAGCATGTGTTAATTGGAGAAACTCTAACACCCAGGATAACAACCAAAAGCCATGGTTCATGAAGTGCTTAATGTGCCAACATTGTCCTGCAGTAAATGCCATGGTATAGTGATGTTTTCGAACGTATGTCAGCGTTCCACGACCTCCGTGAAGATTGGACTGGTCAAACAGCCAACCCTACTCCCAACCATCAAGGCTTTTCCAGCCAGATAACAAAGGCCTTGAGGCAGCCTGTTCGATTCGGTAGAGCTAAGCAAGCTCTGCTCATTGTGCGAATTAGTACTCAAGTGTTGAGCAACCTAAAGTTCATTTGTACAGAATAGGATTAGCGAGCGTCCTCTTGTCACCGAGTAAGGCTCCAGACAACAAATCCTCTGCCAACTCTGTAAGCGATGCTGTAATGTGTTCCTAGCGAACAGAAATATTGATGATCATATCCGAGAGGCTGCTTTCATTGCACACAGCACGCATTTACACCTTGATGTTGCATCGCTCTTCGAAATATACTTCCAACATGGAAGACGTGATTAGCTCAAGGACGGGACTGCAAGTAGCGCGTCGGGAAGTGATGTTGGTTAGTGTGTCTGGAACGGGTCGGTCCGAGCCTTTCAATAGGGAACGCGTTTTGGTCATTCCCGTGTTGAAATTGGGACACACTTGCAGGCAATCCATTCCAGGTCAGCTGTGTTTTGGCAGTGACCAAAGGAAGAATGTATCGGTGACCCTGTCCCGAAATATATAAAGCATTATCCCACCTCGCTTGCAGGGCTGGGAATTACATCATTGTGTTTGGCAGAAAGCGGCAGCACCGCACCACCTCGTTGCACCTGTGTCTTCCTCCAGAAGGGACCATAATTACATTTAGGGTTGCAAATGTGAGAATCTGGCCTCTCTTGTTATCAGTGAATGAGCACCACGGTTCTAGCAAACGCAGTGAAGGGCCGCCTGTGCTCGGTGTTTAAGGAAGCTGCGCACTGTGTGAGCCCTGTAGGGAAGAGTTTCAACGATTGCAGAATTATAAAACTGCAAGATGTGTGAAGCAACCTCTTACAACCCTTTCTGTTATTCCTCAGTGAAACGCTAACCGTGTAACCTATGTGCCATCACTCTCCGTCCCGAAAAGCGTAACAGCATTGCCTCTCACAGAGGGTACCAGCAATCCATGAACTCCACCACCTACCTTTGTGTTCTTCAAAGCCAAAAGTCTTTCCAATAGGTAACGAAGGTATACGTACGTATTAGGCCGGTAGCGCAACCGAATCATTTTTAAGAGTCCGCCAACGTCGTCACTGAACGGTCTAGACTTTGTTTAACCATAGGCTGTGATCTTGGCCGAACCGGCACCGAGGCGTTCAGCACATGAACGTTGCTGGGGGCCAAGGGGACCTGTGCACGCTTCGGTTAAACTACATCAGTGCTCCTCATTCAAATTTGTACCAAGTGTGAGATGAATGTTCCTTGACGCTGCCCGTGGAAGCGAATGACATTGAACTATAGCACAGAATTACCTGCATTAAACACGGAACTTTCACCTGTGCATGGCATCATGGTGTGAGAGCGGATCTCTACAAGTAAGGCACATAAGGAGTGCGAAGAAGGGGTAGTTTTGTTTTTGAGAGCCCAGTAGTTTTAAGGTGTCCATGTGCTTGGAGTTTCGTTTTTCCTGTATGGAAGTGTCGGTCACATTCTCAAGGCCTCCAGAGCAAGTTCCATTTCTGGAAGGTGAGTGTATGACACACAGTGGAGTTACACACGAAAGCTTCACTAACGACCCAAAATTATTTTCAAACCTCTTTCCCTAGGAAACCGGATTACAATATAAAGATTTGCATACCGTGGTACGACTCCGCTCGGCAGCTTGCCCTACGTATGTGTCCAAAGAGAGACCTATGCCGAATCAGTACTGCCTATGGCAGTGTTTGGCAGAACAGAAAATCAAGGTCATTGGTGAGAAGCCATTAGAAAACCCTGTCTAGATATGTGTACCGTTTGTGTGACATCGCTGTGCCTTGTGTGATAGCTGAAGTCGAGAGTTTGCACACTCCCGCCGTCGCAGCGTTCCCAGCTGCATGAAGTCAACCAATTCCAGCACCCACTCTAAGAACTAGAGGAAACACTTTACAATGTTGTCAAAGTTCCAACAGGCCCCTGCGCTGTGGACGGCAGCATGCGCCCTGTACCTTCCCAATTCTCTTTGCAAAGTGCCAACTCCACTCCCGATAGCTGATGACCGTGTTCGTTTAGGATACATAGCGTAATCGAGACATTCTTCACACACATACCCAAGTCACAATCAGATTTAGTTTTGCAGGGCGTGGTGCATTGTGCAGTACTGCTACTGGGGGGTTGAACATTTTCAAAAGAACTCGTCACGGGTGGGGGGGTTTGGGGAAGCTCGTTCCTACTGCGGGTTTCTGCTGACACTGTGATGAATGTTCCCACACGTTCCCTTGAATGGTTTTACGTTACAATACATCACAGCATGCACGTTCATTCCAAACAGAATGTTCACCCGTGCCTGGCTTTAATGCCTGAAGCCTGTACCCAGTGGGTAAAATCTGATGAGCTCAAAGATGTACCTACTGAAGTTAGTGCATCAGGACGCAGCGATTTGATCTTTGTCCACCACTGTCTGTTTTTATACTTTCATTGAACTGGCGCACTGCATAATTAGTGTACTCAACTGTTGGGTACATTGAGAATGTATTGCTACTAAGTTATATTTTGGCATGAACTTTTCCATGGAGAGTCATCCTGTGCCAAGGTGGAATTGGGCAAATCCTCTTGACACAGAATATGGTTGCGACATCAAAATCCAGCCACCCGTATAATGAATGTCCCACATGCTCGAAGGACTTGAATTACATTGCAGTATACCGCTAAAGGAGCATTTCATGGAGGAATGTAGACCGGGGTTTTCCAGCACTGGTTGGGACACCGATGCAACAGGTAAGACATGATGAGCTCGGTGACAGCACTGTGAGGAATTCATGAGGAAGCAGTGGAATGCTCGTTGGGACAGTCTGGCGTCAGCCGTTCGAAGGGCTGCGAGTTGCATCTTTGAGGATATACCCCGACTGAGTTGTAGCTTGTCGGACAGTTTTCCTCCCAGAGTGTAGTATGACTGGAACTATTTCAAGAATCAAGAAGTTTCCAATCTCTTACCCACAGAACGCAATGCCCTCGTCATGTATCTCGGATTATGGCTGCATTCCCCCCGCCAGGTTCACCTGTTTCTCAGAGTGTGAAATAGATTTCCGATGACTATTTAGTACGCTAGCCTTTGACCTATCATACAGGCAATCGAGAGCTTAACCGATCCGAGAGAACCCCCGGCGTGGCAATCTATGGTTGATGTTCGCGGATACCGTGCCTTGGGTCGTTCCAGTCAGGAAGACTTTCCACAGCCTCCGAATTATACCTGGCCAAGCATGTGTTAATTGGAGAAACTCTAACACCCAGGATAACAACCAAAAGCCATGGTTCATGAAGTGCTTAATGTGCCAGCATTGTCCTGCAGTAAATGCCATGGTATAGTGATGTTTTCGAACGTATGTCACCGTTCCACGACCTCCGTGAAGATTGGACTGGTCAAACAGCCAACCCTACTCCCAACCATCAAGGCTTTTCCAGCCAGATAACAAAGGCCTTGAGGCAGCCTGTTCGATTCGGTAGAGCTAAGCAAGCTCTGCTCATTGTGCGAATTAGTACTCAAGGGTTGAGCAACCTAAAGTTCATTTGTACAGAATACGATTAGCGAGCGTCCTCTTGTCACCGAGTAAGGCTCCAGACAACAAATCCTCTGCCAACTCTGTAAGCGATGCTGTAATGTGTTCCTAGCGAACAGAAATATTGATGATCATATCCGAGAGGCTGCTTTCATTGCACACAGCACGCATTTACACCTTGATGTTGCATCGCTCTTCGAAATATACTTCCAACATGGAAGACGTGATTAGCTCAAGGACGGGACTGCAAGTAGCGCGTCGGGAAGTGATGTTGGTTAGTGTGTCTGGAACGGTCCGGTCCGAGCCTTTCAATAGGGAACGCGTTTTGGTCATTCCCGTGTTGAAATTGGGACACACTTGCAGGCAATCCATTCCAGGTCAGCTGTGTTTTGGCAGTGACCAAAGGAAGAATGTATCGGTGACCCTGTCCCGAAATATATAAAGCATTATCCCACCTCGCTTGCAGGGCTGGGAATTACATCATTGTGTTTGGCAGAAAGCGGCAGCACCGCACCACCTCGTTGCACCTGTGTCTTCCTCCAGAAGGGACCATAATTACATTTAGGGTTGCAAATGTGAGAATCTGGCCTCTCTTGTTATCAGTGAATGAGCACCACGGTTCTAGCAAACGCAGTGAAGGGCCGCCTGTGCTCGGTGTTTAAGGAAGCTGCGCACTGTGTGAGCCCTGTAGGGAAGAGTTTCAACGATTGCAGAATTATAAAACTGCAAGATGTGTGAAGCAACCTCTTACAACCCTTTCTGTTATTCCTCAGTGAAACGCTAACCGTGTAACCTATGTGCCATCACTCTCCGTCCCGAAAAGCGTAACAGCATTGCCTCTCACAGAGGGTACCAGCAATCCATGAACTCCACCACCTACCTTTGTGTTCTTCAAAGCCAAATGTCTTTCCAATAGGTAACGAAGGTATACGTACGTATTAGGCCGGTAGCGCAACCGAATCATTTTTAAGAGTCCGCCAACGTCTTCACTGAACGGTCTAGACTTTGTTTAGCCATAGGCTGTGATCTTGGCCGAACCGGCACCGAGGCGTTCAGCACATGAACGTTGCTGGGGGCCAAGGGGACCTGTGCACGCTTCGGTTAAACTGCATCAGTGCTCCTCATTCAAATTTGTACCAAGTGTGAGATGAATGTTCCTTGACGCTGCCCGTGGAAGCGAATGACATTGAACTATAGCACAGAATTACCTGCATTAAACACGGAACTTTCACCTGTGCATGGCATCATGGTGTGAGAGCGGATCTCTACAAGTAAGGCACATAAGGAGTGCGAAGAAGGGGTAGTTTTGTTTTTGAGAGCCCAGTAGTTTTAAGGTGTCCATGTGCTTGGAGTTTCGTTTTTCCTGTACGGAAGTGTCGGTCACATTCTCAAGGCCTCCAGAGCAAGTTCCATTTCTGGAAGGTGAGTGTTTGACACACAGTGGAGTTACACACGAAAGCTTCACTAACGACCCAAAATTATTTTCAAACCTCTTTCCCTAGGAAACCGGATTACAATATAAAGATTTGCATACCGTGGTACGACTCCGCTCGGCAGCTTCCCCTACGTATGTGTCCAAAGAGAGACCAATGCCGAATCAGTACTGCCTATGGCAGTCTTTGCCAGAACAGAAATTCAAGGTCATTGGTGAGAAGCCATTAGAAAACCCTGTCTAGATATGTGTACCGTTTGTGTGACATCGCTGTGCCTTGTGTGATAGCTGAAGTCGAGAGTTTGCACACTCCCGCCGTCGCAGCGTTCCCAGCTGCATGAAGTCAACCAATTCCAGCACCCACTCTAAGAACTAGAGGAAACACTTTACAATGTTGTCAAAGTTCCAACAGGCCCCTGCGCTGTGGACGGCAGCATGCGCCCTGTACCTTCCCAATTCTCTGTGCAAAGTGCCAACTCCACTCCCGATAGCTGATGACCGTGTTCGTTTAGGATACATAGCGTAATCGAGACATTCTTCACACACATACCCAAGTCACAATCAGATTTAGTTTTGCAGGGCGTGGTGCATTGTGCAGTACTGCTACTGGGGGGTTGAACATTTTCAAAAGAACTCGTCACGGGTGGGGGGGTTTTGGGAAGCTCGTTCCTACTGCGGGTTTCTGCTGACACTGTGATGAATGTTCCCACACGTTCCCTTGAATGGTTTTACGTTACAATACATCACAGCATGCACGTTCATTCCAAACAGAATGTTCACCCGTGCCTGGCTTTAATGCCTGAAGCCTGTACCCAGTGGGTAAAATCTGATGAGCTCAAAGATGTACCTACTGAAGTTAGTGCATCAGGACGCAGCGATTTGATCTTTGTCCACCACTGTCTGTTTTTATACTTTCATTGAACTGGCGCACTGCATAATTAGTGTACTCAACTGTTGGGCACATTGAGAATGTATTGCTACTAAGTTATATTTTGGCATGAACTTTTCCATGGAGAGTCATCCTGTGCCAAGGTGGAATTGGGCAAATCCTCTTGACACAATATGGTTGCGACATCAAAATCCAGCCACCCGTATAATGAATGTCCCACATGCTCGAAGGACTTGAATTACATTGCAGTATACCGCTAAAGGAGCATTTCATGGAGGAATGTAGACCGGGGTTTTCCAGCACTGGTTGGGACACCGATGCAACAGGTAAGACATGATGAGCTCGGTGACAGCACTGTGAGGAACTCATGAGGAAGCAGTGGAATGCTCGTTGGGACAGTCTGGCGTCAGCCGTTCGAAGGACTGCGAGTTGCATCTTTGAGGATATACCCCGACTGAGTTGTAGCTTGTCGGACAGTTTTCCTCCCAGAGTGTAGTATGACTGGAACTATTTCAAGAATCAAGAAGTTTCCAATCTCTTACCCACAGAACGCAATGCCCTCGTCATGTATCTCGGATTATGGCTGCATTCCCCCCGCCAGGTTCACCTGTTTCTCAGAGTGTGAAATAGATTTCCGATGACTATTTAGTACGCTAGCCTTTGACCTATCATACAGGCAATCGAGAGCTTAACCGATCCGAGAGAACCCCCGGCGTGGCAATCTATGGTTGATGTTCGCGGATACCGTGCCTTGGGTCGTTCCAGTCAGGAAGACTTTCCACAGCCTCCGAATTATACCTGGCCAAGCATGTGTTAATTGGAGAAACTCTAACACCCAGGATAACAACCAAAAGCCATGGTTCATGAAGTGCTTAATGTGCCAGCATTGTCCTGCAGTAAATGCCATGGTATAGTGATGTTTTCGAACGTATGTCAGCGGTCGACGACCTCCGTGAAGATTGGACTGGTCAAACAGCCAACCCTACTCCCAACCATCAAGGCTTTTCCAGCCAGATAACAAAGGCCTTGAGGCGGCCTGTTCGATTCGGTAGAGCTAAGCAAGCTCTGCTCATTGTGCGAATTAGTACTCAAGGGTTGAGCAACCTAAAGTTCATTTGTACAGAATAGGATTAGCGAGCGTCCTCTTGTCACCGAGTAAGGCTCCAGACAACAAATCCTCTGCCAACTCTGTAAGCGATGCTGTAATGTGTTCCTAGCGAACAGAAATATTGATGATCATATCCGAGAGGCTGCTTTCATTGCACACAGCACGCATTTACACCTTGATGTTGCATCGCTCTTCGAAATATACTTCCAACATGGAAGACGTGATTAGCTCAAGGACGGGACTGCAAGTAGCGCGTCGGGAAGTGATGTTGGTTAGTGTGTCTGGAACGGTCCGGTCCGAGCCTTTCAATAGGGAACGCGTTTTGGTCATTCCCGTGTTGAAATTGGGACACACTTGCAGGCAATCCATTCCAGGTCAGCTGTGTTTTGGCAGTGACCAAAGGAAGAATGTATCGGTGACCCTGTCCCGAAATATATAAAGCATTATCCCACCTCGATTGCAGGGCTGGGAATTACATCATTGTGTTTGGCAGAAAGCGGCAGCACCGCACCACCTCGTTGCACCTGTGTCTTCCTCCAGAAGGGACCATAATTACATTTAGGGTTGCAAATGTGAGAATCTGGCCTCTCTTGTTATCAGTGAATGAGCACCACGGTTCTAGCAAACGCAGTGAAGGGCCGCCTGTGCTCGGTGTTTAAGGAAGCTGCGCACTGTGTGAGCCCTGTAGGGAAGAGTTTCAACGATTGCAGAATTATAAAACTGCAAGATGTGTGAAGCAACCTCTTACAACCCTTTCTGTTATTCCTCAGTGAAACGCTAACCGTGTAACCTATGTGCCATCACTCTCCGTCCCGAAAAGCGTAACAGCATTGCCTCTCACAGAGGGTACCAGCAATCCATGAACTCCACCACCTACCTTTGTGTTCTTCAAAGCCAAATGTCTTTCCAATAGGTAACGAAGGTATACGTACGTATTAGGCCGGTAGCGCAACCGAATCATTTTTAAGAGTCCGCCAACGTCTTCACTGAACGGTCTAGACTTTGTTTAGCCATAGGCTGTGATCTTGGCCGAACCGGCACCGAGGCGTTCAGCACATGAACGTTGCTGGGGGCCAAGGGGACCTGTGCACGCTTCGGTTAAACTACATCAGTGCTCCTCATTCAAATTTGTACCAAGTGTGAGATGAATGTTCCTTGACGCTGCCCGTGGAAGCGAATGACATTGAACTATAGCACAGAATTACCTGCATTAAACACGGAACTTTCACCTGTGCATGGCATCATGGTGTGAGAGCGGATCTCTACAAGTAAGGCACATAAGGAGTGCGAAGAAGGGGTGGTTTTGTTTTTGAGAGCCCAGTAGTTTTAAGGTGTCCATGTGCTTGGAGTTTCGTTTTTCCTGTACGGAAGTGTCGGTCACATTCTCAAGGCCTCCAGAGCAAGTTCCATTTCTGGAAGGTGAGTGTTTGACACACAGTGGAGTTACACACGAAAGCTTCACTAACGACCCAAAATTATTTTCAAACCTCTTTCCCTAGGAAACCGGATTACAATATAAAGATTTGCATACCGTGGTACGACTCCGCTCGGCAGCTTCCCCTACGTATGTGTCCAAAGAGAGACCTATGCCGAATCAGGACTGCCTATGGCAGTCTTTGCCAGAACAGAAAATCAAGGTCATTGGTGAGAAGCCATTAGAAAACCCTGTCTAGATATGTGTACCGTTTGTGTGACATCGCTGTGCCTTGTGTGATAGCTGAAGTCGAGAGTTTGCACACTCCCGCCGTCGCAGCGTTCCCAGCTGCATGAAGTCAACCAATTCCAGCACCCACTCTAAGAACTAGAGGAAACACTTTACAATGTTGTCAAAGTTCCAACAGGCCCCTGCGCTGTGGACGGCAGCATGCGCCCTGTACCTTCCCAATTCTCTTTGCAAAGTGCCAACTCCACTCCCGATAGCTGATGACCGTGTTCGTTTAGGATACATAGCGTAATCGAGACATTCTTCACACACATACCCAAGTCACAATCAGATTTAGTTTTGCAGGGCGTGGTGCATTGTGCAGTACTGCTACTGGGGGGTTGAACATTTTCAAAAGAACTCGTCACGGGTGGGGCGGTTTTGGGAAGCTCGTTCCTACTGCGGGTTTCTGCTGACACTGTGATGAATGTTCCCACACGTTCCCTTGAATGGTTTTACGTTACAATACATCACAGCATGCACGTTCATTCCAAACAGAATGTTCACCCGTGCCTGGCTTTAATGCCTGAAGCCTGTACCCAGTGGGTAAAATCTGATGAGCTCAAAGATGTACCTACTGAAGTTAGTGCATCAGGACGCAGCGATTTGATCTTTGTCCACCACTGTCTGTTTTTATACTTTCATTGAACTGGCGCACTGCATAATTAGTGTACTCAACTGTTGGGTACGTTGAGAATGTATTGCTACTAAGTTATATTTTGGCATGAACTTTTCCATGGAGAGTCATCCTGTGCCAAGGTGGAATTGGGCAAATCCTCTTGACACAGAATATGGTTGCGACATCAAAATCCAGCTACCCGTATAATGAATGTCCCACATGCTCGAAGGACTTGAATTACATTGCAGTATACCGCTAAAAGAGCATTTCATGGAGGAATGTAGACCGGGGTTTTCCAGCACTGGTTGGGACACCGATGCAACAGGTAAGACATGATGAGCTCGGTGACAGCACTGTGAGGAATTCATGAGGAAGCAGTGGAATGCTCGTTGGGACAGTCTGGCGTCAGCCGTTCGAAGGGCTGCGAGTTGCATCTTTGAGGATATACCCCGACTGAGTTGTAGCTTGTCGGACAGTTTTCCTCCCAGAGTGTAGTATGACTGGAACTATTTCAAGAATCAAGAAGTTTCCAATCTCTTACCCACAGAACGCAATGCCCTCGTCATGTATCTCGGATTATGGCTGCATTCCCCCCGCCAGGTTCACCTGTTTCTCAGAGTGTGAAATAGATTTCCGATGACTATTTAGTACGCTAGCCTTTGACCTATCATACAGGCAATCGAGAGCTTAACCGATCCGAGAGAACCCCCGGCGTGGCAATCTATGGTTGATGTTCGCGGATACCGTGCCTTGGGTCGTTCCAGTCAGGAAGACTTTCCACAGCCTCCGAATTATACCTGGCCAAGCATGTGTTAATTGGAGAAACTCTAACACCCAGGATAACAACCAAAAGCCATGGTTCATGAAGTGCTTAATGTGCCAGCATTGTCCTGCAGTAAATGCCATGGTATAGTGATGTTTTCGAACGTATGTCAGCGGTCGACGACCTCCGTGAAGATTGGACTGGTCAAACAGCCAACCCTACTCCCAACCATCAAGTCTTTTCCAGCCAGATAACAAAGGCCTTGAGGCGGCCTGTTCGATTCGGTAGAGCTAAGCAAGCTCTGCTCATTGTGCGAATTAGTACTCAAGGGTTGAGCAACCTAAAGTTCATTTGTACAGAATAGGATTAGCGAGCGTCCTCTTGTCACCGAGTAAGGCTCCAGACAACAAATCCTCTGCCAACTCTGTAAGCGATGCTGTAATGTGTTCCTAGCGAACAGAAATATTGATGATCATATCCGAGAGGCTGCTTTCATTGCACACAGCACGCATTTACACCTTGATGTTGCATCGCTCTTCGAAATATACTTCCAACATGGAAGACGTGATTAGCTCAAGGACGGGACTGCAAGTAGCGCGTCGGGAAGTGATGTTGGTTAGTGTGTCTGGAACGGTCCGGTCCGAGCCTTTCAATAGGGAACGCGTTTTGGTCATTCCCGTGTTGAAATTGGGACACACTTGCAGGCAATCCATTCCAGGTCAGCTGTGTTTTGGCAGTGACCAAAGGAAGAATGTATCGGTGACCCTGTCCCGAAATATATAAAGCATTATCCCACCTCGCTTGCAGGGCTGGGAATTACATCATTGTGTTTGGCAGAAAGCGGCAGCACCGCACCACCTCGTTGCACCTGTGTCTTCCTCCAGAAGGGACCATAATTACATTTAGGGTTGCAAATGTGAGAATCTGGCCTCTCTTGTTATCAGTGATTGAGCACCATGGTTCTAGCAAACGCAGTGAAGGGCCGCCTGTGCTCGGTGTTTAAGGAAGCTGCGCACTGTGTGAGCCCTGTAGGGAAGAGTTTCAACGATTGCAGAATTATAAAACTGCAAGATGTGTGAAGCAACCTCTTACAACCCTTTCTGTTATTCCTCAGTGAAACGCTAACCGTGTAACCTATGTGCCATCACTCTCCGTCCCGAAAAGCGTAACAGCATTGCCTCTCACAGAGGGTACCAGCAATCCATGAACTCCACCACCTACCTTTGTGTTCTTCAAAGCCAAAAGTCTTTCCAATAGGTAACGAAGGTATACGTACGTATTAGGCCGGTAGCGCAACCGAATCATTTTTAAGAGTCCGCCAACGTCTTCACTGAACGGTCTAGACTTTGTTTAGCCATAGGCTGTGATCTTGGCCGAACCGGCACCGAGGCGTTCAGCACATGAACGTTGCTGGGGGCCAAGGGGACCTGTGCACGCTTCGGTTAAACTGCATCAGTGCTCCTCATTCAAATTTGTACCAAGTGTGAGATGAATGTTCCTTGACGCTGCCCGTGTAAGCGAATGACATTGAACTATAGCACAGAATTACCTGCATTAAACACGGAACTTTCACCTGTGCATGGCATCATGGTGTGAGAGCGGATCTCTACAAGTAAGGCACATAAGGAGTGCGAAGAAGGGGTGGTTTTGTTTTTGAGAGCCCAGTAGTTTTAAGGTGTCCATGTGCTTGGAGTTTCGTTTTTCCTGTATGGAAGTGTCGGTCACATTCTCAAGGCCTCCAGAGCAAGTTCCATTTCTGGAAGGTGAGTGTTTGACACACAGTGGAGTTACACACGAAAGCTTCACTAACGACCCAAAATTATTTTCAAACCTCTTTCCCTAGGAAACCGGATTACAATATAAAGATTTGCATACCGTGGTACGACTCCGCTCGGCAGCTTCCCCTACGTATGTGTCCAAAGAGAGACCTATGCCGAATCAGTACTGCCTATGGCAGTCTTTGCCAGAACAGAAAATCAAGGTCATTGGTGAGAAGCCATTAGAAAACCCTGTCTAGATATGTGTACCGTTTGTGTGACATCGCTGTGCCTTGTGTGATAGCTGAAGTCGAGAGTTTGCACACTCCCGCCGTCGCAGCGTTCCCAGCTGCATGAAGTCAACCAATTCCAGCACCCACTCTAAGAACTAGAGGAAACACTTTACAATGTTGTCAAAGTTCCAACAGGCCCCTGCGCTGTGGACGGCAGCATGCGCCCTGTACCTTCCCAATTCTCTTTGCAAAGTGCCAACTCCACTCCCGATAGCTGATGACCGTGTTCGTTTAGGATACATAGCGTAATCGAGACATTCTTCACACACATACCCAAGTCACAATCAGATTTAGTTTTGCAGGGCGTGGTGCATTGTGCAGTACTGCTACTGGGGGGTTGAACATTTTCAAAAGAACTCGTCACGGGTGGGGCGGTTTTGGGAAGCTCGTTCCTACTGCGGGTTTCTGCTGACACTGTGATGAATGTTCCCACACGTTCCCTTGAATGGTTTTACGTTACAATACATCACAGCATGCACGTTCATTCCAAACAGAATGTTCACCCGTGCCTGGCTTTAATGCCTGAAGCCTGTACCCAGTGGGTAAAATCTGATGAGCTCAAACATGTACCTACTGAAGTTAGTGCATCAGGACGCAGCGATTTGATCTTTGTCCACCACTGTCTGTTTTTATACTTTCATTGAACTGGCGCACTGCATAATTAGTGTACTCAACTGTTGGGTACGTTGAGAATGTATTGCTACTAAGTTATATTTTGGCATGAACTTTTCCATGGAGAGTCATCCTGTGCCAAGGTGGAATTGGGCAAATCCTCTTGACACAGAATATGGTTGCGACATCAAAATCCAGCTACCCGTATAATGAATGTCCCACATGCTCGAAGGACTTGAATTACATTGCAGTATACCGCTAAAAGAGCATTTCATGGAGGAATGTAGACCGGGGTTTTCCAGCACTGGTTGGGACACCGATGCAACAGGTAAGACATGATGAGCTCGGTGACAGCACTGTGAGGAATTCATGAGGAAGCAGTGGAATGCTCGTTGGGACAGTCTGGCGTCAGCCGTTCGAAGGGCTGCAAGTTGCATCTTTGAGGATATACCCCGACTGAGTTGTAGCTTGTCGGACAGTTTTCCTCCCAGAGTGTAGTATGACTGGAACTATTTCAAGAATCAAGAAGTTTCCAATCTCTTACCCACAGAACGCAATGCCCTCGTCATGTATCTCGGATTATGGCTGCATTCCCCCCGCCAGGTTCACCTGTTTCTCAGAGTGTGAAATAGATTTCCGATGACTATTTAGTACGCTAGCCTTTGACCTATCATACAGGCAATCGAGAGCTTAACCGATCCGAGAGAACCCCCGGCGTGGCAATCTATGGTTGATGTTCGCGGATACCGTGCCTTGGGTCGTTCCAGTCAGGAAGACTTTCCACAGCCTCCGAATTATACCTGGCCAAGCATGTGTTAATTGGAGAAACTCTAACACCCAGGATAACAACCAAAAGCCATGGTTCATGAAGTGCTTAATGTGCCAGCATTGTCCTGCAGTAAATGCCATGGTATAGTGATGTTTTCGAACGTATGTCAGCGTTCCACGACCTCCGTGAAGATTGGACTGGTCAAACAGCCAACCCTACTCCCAACCATCAAGTCTTTTCCAGCCAGATAACAAAGGCCTTGAGGCGGCCTGTTCGATTCGGTAGAGCTAAGCAAGCTCTGCTCATTGTGCGAATTAGTACTCAAGGGTTGAGCAACCTAAAGTTCATTTGTACAGAATAGGATTAGCGAGCGTCCTCTTGTCACCGAGTAAGGCTCCAGACAACAAATCCTCTGCCAACTCTGTAAGCGATGCTGTAATGTGTTCCTAGCGAACAGAAATATTGATGATCATATCCGAGAGGCTGCTTTCATTGCACACAGCACGCATTTACACCTTGATGTTGCATCGCTCTTCGAAATATACTTCCAACATGGAAGACGTGATTAGCTCAAGGACGGGACTGCAAGTAGCGCGTCGGGAAGTGATGTTGGTTAGTGTGTCTGGAACGGTCCGGTCCGAGCCTTTCAATAGGGAACGCGTTTTGGTCATTCCCGTGTTGAAATTGGGACACACTTGCAGGCAATCCATTCCAGGTCAGCTGTGTTTTGGCAGTGACCAAAGGAAGAATGTATCGGTGACCCTGTCCCGAAATATATAAAGCATTATCCCACCTCGCTTGCAGGGCTGGGAATTACATCATTGTGTTTGGCAGAAAGCGGCAGCACCGCACCACCTCGTTGCACCTGTGTCTTCCTCCAGAAGGGACCATAATTACATTTAGGGTTGCAAATGTGAGAATCTGGCCTCTCTTGTTATCAGTGAATGAGCACCAAGGTTCTAGCAAACGCAGTGAAGGGCCGCCTGTGCTCGGTGTTTAAGGAAGCTGCGCACTGTGTGAGCCCTGTAGGGAAGAGTTTCAACGATTGCAGAATTATAAAACTGCAAGATGTGTGAAGCAACCTCTTACAACCCTTTCTGTTATTCCTCAGTGAAACGCTAACCGTGTAACCTATGTGCCATCACTCTCCGTCCCGAAAAGCGTAACAGCATTGCCTCTCACAGAGGGTACCAGCAATCCATGAACTCCACCACCTACCTTTGTGTTCTTCAAAGCCAAATGTCTTTCCAATAGGTAACGAAGGTATACGTACGTATTAGGCCGGTAGCGCAACCGAATCATTTTTAAGAGTCCGCCAACGTCTTCACTGAACGGTCTAGACTTTGTTTAGCCATAGGCTGTGATCTTGGCCGAACCGGCACCGAGGCGTTCAGCACATGAACGTTGCTGGGGGCCAAGGGGACCTGTGCACGCTTCGGTTAAACTGCATCAGTGCTCCTCATTCAAATTTGTACCAAGTGTGAGATGAATGTTCCTTGACGCTGCCCGTGTAAGCGAATGACATTGAACTATAGCACAGAATTACCTGCATTAAACACGGAACTTTCACCTGTGCATGGCATCATGGTGTGAGAGCGGATCTCTACAAGTAAGGCACATAAGGAGTGCGAAGAAGGGGTGGTTTTGTTTTTGAGAGCCCAGTAGTTTTAAGGTGTCCATGTGCTTGGAGTTTCGTTTTTCCTGTACGGAAGTGTCGGTCACATTCTCAAGGCCTCCAGAGCAAGTTCCATTTCTGGAAGGTGAGTGTATGACACACAGTGGAGTTACACACGAAAGCTTCACTAACGACCCAAAATTATTTTCAAACCTCTTTCCCTAGGAAACCGGATTACAATATAAAGATTTGCATACCGTGGTACGACTCCGCTCGGCAGCTTCCCCTACGTATGTGTCCAAAGAGAGACCTATGCCGAATCAGGACTGCCTATGGCAGTCTTTGCCAGAACAGAAAATCAAGGTCATTGGTGAGAAGCCATTAGAAAACCCTGTCTAGATATGTGTACCGTTTGTGTGACATCGCTGTGCCTTGTGTGATAGCTGAAGTCGAGAGTTTGCACACTCCCGCCGTCGCAGCGTTCCCAGCTGCATGAAGTCAACCAATTCCAGCACCCACTCTAAGAACTAGAGGAAACACTTTACAATGTTGTCAAAGTTCCAACAGGCCCCTGCGCTGTGGACGGCAGCATGCGCCCTGTACCTTCCCAATTCTCTTTGCAAAGTGCCAACTCCACTCCCGATAGCTGATGACCGTGTTCGTTTAGGATACATAGCGTAATCGAGACATTCTTCACACACATACCCAAGTCACAATCAGATTTAGTTTTGCAGGGCGTGGTGCATTGTGCAGTACTGCTACTGGGGGGTTGAACATTTTCAAAAGAACTCGTCACGGGTGGGGCGGTTTTGGGAAGCTCGTTCCTACTGCGGGTTTCTGCTGACACTGTGATGAATGTTCCCACACGTTCCCTTGAATGGTTTTACGTTACAATACATCACAGCATGCACGTTCATTCCAAACAGAATGTTCACCCGTGCCTGGCTTTAATGCCTGAAGCCTGTACCCAGTGGGTAAAATCTGATGAGCTCAAAGATGTACCTACTGAAGTTAGTGCATCAGGACGCAGCGATTTGATCTTTGTCCACCACTGTCTGTTTTTATACTTTCATTGAACTGGCGCACTGCATAATTAGTGTACTCAACTGTTGGGTACGTTGAGAATGTATTGCCACTAAGTTATATTTTGGCATGAACTTTTCCATGGAGAGTCATCCTGTGCCAAGGTGGAATTGGGCAAATCCTCTTGACACAGAATATGGTTGCGACATCAAAATCCAGCTACCCGTATAATGAATGTCCCACATGCTCGAAGGACTTGAATTACATTGCAGTATACCGCTAAAAGAGCATTTCATGGAGGAATGTAGACCGGGGTTTTCCAGCACTGGTTGGGACACCGATGCAACAGGTAAGACATGATGAGCTCGGTGACAGCACTGTGAGGAATTCATGAGGAAGCAGTGGAATGCTCGTTGGGACAGTCTGGCGTCAGCCGTTCGAAGGGCTGCGAGTTGCATCTTTGAGGATATACCCCGACTGAGTTGTAGCTTGTCGGACAGTTTTCCTCCCAGAGTGTAGTATGACTGGAACTATTTCAAGAATCAAGAAGTTTCCAATCTCTTACCCACAGAACGCAATGCCCTCGTCATGTATCTCGGATTATGGCTGCATTCCCCCCGCCAGGTTCACCTGTTTCTCAGAGTGTGAAATAGATTTCCGATGACTATTTAGTACGCTAGCCTTTGACCTATCATACAGGCAATCGAGAGCTTAACCGATCCGAGAGAACCCCCGGCGTGGCAATCTATGGTTGATGTTCGCGGATACCGTGCCTTGGGTCGTTCCAGTCAGGAAGACTTTCCACAGCCTCCGAATTATACCTGGCCAAGCATGTGTTAATTGGAGAAACTCTAACACCCAGGATAACAACCAAAAGCCATGGTTCATGAAGTGCTTAATGTGCCAGCATTGTCCTGCAGTAAATGCCATGGTATAGTGATGTTTTCGAACGTATGTCAGCGTTCCACGACCTCCGTGAAGATTGGACTGGTCAAACAGCCAACCCTACTCCCAACCATCAAGTCTTTTCCAGCCAGATAACAAAGGCCTTGAGGCGGCCTGTTCGATTCGGTAGAGCTAAGCAAGCTCTGCTCATTGTGCGAATTAGTACTCAAGGGTTGAGCAACCTAAAGTTCATTTGTACAGAATAGGATTAGCGAGCGTCCTCTTGTCACCGAGTAAGGCTCCAGACAACAAATCCTCTGCCAACTCTGTAAGCGATGCTGTAATGTGTTCCTAGCGAACAGAAATATTGATGATCATATCCGAGAGGCTGCTTTCATTGCACACAGCACGCATTTACACCTTGATGTTGCATCGCTCTTCGAAATATACTTCCAACATGGAAGACGTGATTAGCTCAAGGACGGGACTGCAAGTAGCGCGTCGGGAAGTGATGTTGGTTAGTGTGTCTGGAACGGTCCGGTCCGAGCCTTTCAATAGGGAACGCGTTTTGGTCATTCCCGTGTTGAAATTGGGACACACTTGCAGGCAATCCATTCCAGGTCAGCTGTGTTTTGGCAGTGACCAAAGGAAGAATGTATCGGTGACCCTGTCCCGAAATATATAAAGCATTATCCCACCTCGCTTGCAGGGCTGGGAATTACATCATTGTGTTTGGCAGAAAGCGGCAGCACCGCACCACCTCGTTGCACCTGTGTCTTCCTCCAGAAGGGACCATAATTACATTTAGGGTTGCAAATGTGAGAATCTGGCCTCTCTTGTTATCAGTGAATGAGCACCAAGGTTCTAGCAAACGCAGTGAAGGGCCGCCTGTGCTCGGTGTTTAAGGAAGCTGCGCACTGTGTGAGCCCTGTAGGGAAGAGTTTCAACGATTGCAGAATTATAAAACTGCAAGATGTGTGAAGCAACCTCTTACAACCCTTTCTGTTATTCCTCAGTGAAACGCTAACCGTGTAACCTATGTGCCATCACTCTCCGTCCCGAAAAGCGTAACAGCATTGCCTCTCACAGAGGGTACCAGCAATCCATGAACTCCACCACCTACCTTTGTGTTCTTCAAAGCCAAATGTCTTTCCAATAGGTAACGAAGGTATACGTACGTATTAGGCCGGTAGCGCAACCGAATCATTTTTAAGAGTCCGCCAACGTCTTCACTGAACGGTCTAGACTTTGTTTAACCATAGGCTGTGATCTTGGCCGAACCGGCACCGAGGCGTTCAGCACATGAACGTTGTTGGGGGCCAAGGGGACCTGTGCACGCTTCGGTTAAACTACATCAGTGCTCCTCATTCAAATTTGTACCAAGTGTGAGATGAATGTTCCTTGACGCTGCCCGTGTAAGCGAATGACATTGAACTATAGCACAGAATTACCTGCATTAAACACGGAACTTTCACCTGTGCATGGCATCATGGTGTGAGAGCGGATCTCTACAAGTAAGGCACATAAGGAGTGCGAAGAAGGGGTGGTTTTGTTTTTGAGAGCCCAGTAGTTTTAAGGTGTCCATGTGCTTGGAGTTTCGTTTTTCCTGTACGGAAGTGTCGGTCACATTCTCAAGGCCTCCAGAGCAAGTTCCATTTCTGGAAGGTGAGTGTTTGACACACAGTGGAGTTACACACGAAAGCTTCACTAACGACCCAAAATTATTTTCAAACCTCTTTCCCTAGGAAACCGGATTACAATATAAAGATTTGCATACCGTGGTACGACTCCGCTCGGCAGCTTCCCCTACGTATGTGTCCAAAGAGAGACCTATGCCGAATCAGGACTGCCTATGGCAGTCTTTGCCAGAACAGAAAATCAAGGTCATTGGTGAGAAGCCATTAGAAAACCCTGTCTAGATATGTGTACCGTTTGTGTGACATCGCTGTGCCTTGTGTGATAGCTGAAGTCGAGAGTTTGCACACTCCCGCCGTCGCAGCGTTCCCAGCTGCATGAAGTCAACCAATTCCAGCACCCACTCTAAGAACTAGAGGAAACACTTTACAATGTTGTCAAAGTTCCAACAGGCCCCTGCGTTGTGGACGGCAGCATGCGCCCTGTACCTTCCCAATTCTCTTTGCAAAGTGCCAACTCCACTCCCGATAGCTGATGACCGTGTTCGTTTAGGATACATAGCGTAATCGAGACATTCTTCACACACATACCCAAGTCACAATCAGATTTAGTTTTGCAGGGCGTGGTGCATTGTGCAGTACTGCTACTGGGGGGTTGAACATTTTCAAAAGAACTCGTCACGGGTGGGGCGGTTTTGGGAAGCTCGTTCCTACTGCGGGTTTCTGCTGACACTGTGATGAATGTTCCCACACGTTCCCTTGAATGGTTTTACGTTACAATACATCACAGCATGCACGTTCATTCCAAACAGAATGTTCACCCGTGCCTGGCTTTAATGCCTGAAGCCTGTACCCAGTGGGTAAAATCTGATGAGCTCAAACATGTACCTACTGAAGTTAGTGCATCAGGACGCAGCGATTTGATCTTTGTCCACCACTGTCTGTTTTTATACTTTCATTGAACTGGCGCACTGCATAATTAGTGTACTCAACTGTTGGGTACGTTGAGAATGTATTGCCACTAAGTTATATTTTGGCATGAACTTTTCCATGGAGAGTCATCCTGTGCCAAGGTGGAATTGGGCAAATCCTCTTGACACAGAATATGGTTGCGACATCAAAATCCAGCTACCCGTATAATGAATGTCCCACATGCTCGAAGGACTTGAATTACATTGCAGTATACCGCTAAAAGAGCATTTCATGGAGGAATGTAGACCGGGGTTTTCCAGCACTGGTTGGGACACCGATGCAACAGGTAAGACATGATGAGCTCGGTGACAGCACTGTGAGGAATTCATGAGGAAGCAGTGGAATGCTCGTTGGGACAGTCTGGCGTCAGCCGTTCGAAGGGCTGCGAGTTGCATCTTTGAGGATATACCCCGACTGAGTTGTAGCTTGTCGGACAGTTTTCCTCCCAGAGTGTAGTATGACTGGAACTATTTCAAGAATCAAGAAGTTTCCAATCTCTTACCCACAGAACGCAATGCCCTCGTCATGTATCTCGGATTATGGCTGCATTCCCCCCGCCAGGTTCACCTGTTTCTCAGAGTGTGAAATAGATTTCCGATGACTATTTAGTACGCTAGCCTTTGACCTATCATACAGGCAATCGAGAGCTTAACCGATCCGAGAGAACCCCCGGCGTGGCAATCTATGGTTGATGTTCGCGGATACCGTGCCTTGGGTCGTTCCAGTCAGGAAGACTTTCCACAGCCTCCGAATTATACCTGGCCAAGCATGTGTTAATTGGAGAAACTCTAACACCCAGGATAACAACCAAAAGCCATGGTTCATGAAGTGCTTAATGTGCCAGCATTGTCCTGCAGTAAATGCCATGGTATAGTGATGTTTTCGAACGTATGTCAGCGTTCCACGACCTCTGTGAAGATTGGACTGGTCAAACAGCCAACCCTACTCCCAACCATCAAGTCTTTTCCAGCCAGATAACAAAGGCCTTGAGGCAGCCTGTTCGATTCGGTAGAGCTAAGCAAGCTCTGCTCATTGTGCGAATTAGTACTCAAGGGTTGAGCAACCTAAAGTTCATTTGTACAGAATAGGATTAGCGAGCGTCCTCTTGTCACCGAGTAAGGCTCCAGACAACAAATCCTCTGCCAACTCTGTAAGCGATGCTGTAATGTGTTCCTAGCGAACAGAAATATTGATGATCATATCCGAGAGGCTGCTTTCATTGCACACAGCACGCATTTACACCTTGATGTTGCATCGCTCTTCGAAATATACTTCCAACATGGAAGACGTGATTAGCTCAAGGACGGGACTGCAAGTAGCGCGTCGGGAAGTGATGTTGGTTAGTGTGTCTGGAACGGTCCGGTCCGAGCCTTTCAATAGGGAACGCGTTTTGGTCATTCCCGTGTTGAAATTGGGACACACTTGCAGGCAATCCATTCCAGGTCAGCTGTGTTTTGGCAGTGACCAAAGGAAGAATGTATCGGTGACCCTGTCCCGAAATATATAAAGCATTATCCCACCTCGCTTGCAGGGCTGGGAATTACATCATTGTGTTTGGCAGAAAGCGGCAGCACCGCACCACCTCGTTGCACCTGTGTATTCCTCCAGAAGGGACCATAATTACATTTAGGGTTGCAAATGTGAGAATCTGGCCTCTCTTGTTATCAGTGAATGAGCACCACGGTTCTAGCAAACGCAGTGAAGGGCCGCCTGTGCTCGGTGTTTTAGGAAGCTGCGCACTGTGTGAGCCCTGTAGGGAAGAGTTTCAACGATTGCAGAATTATAAAACTGCAAGATGTGTGAAGCAACCTCTTACAACCCTTTCTGTTATTCCTCAGTGAAACGCTAACCGTGTAACCTATGTGCCATCACTCTCCGTCCCGAAAAGCGTAACAGCATTGCCTCTCACAGAGGGTACCAGCAATCCATGAACTCCACCACCTACCTTTGTGTTCTTCAAAGCCAAATGTCTTTCCAATAGGTAACGAAGGTATACGTACGTATTAGGCCGGTAGCGCAACCGAATCATTTTTAAGAGTCCGCCAACGTCTTCACTGAACGGTCTAGACTTTGTTTAGCCATAGGCTGTGATCTTGGCCGAACCGGCACCGAGGCGTTCAGCACATGAACGTTGCTGGGGGCCAAGGGGACCTGTGCACGCTTCGGTTAAACTGCATCAGTGCTCCTCATTCAAATTTGTACCAAGTGTGAGATGAATGTTCCTTGACGCTGCCCGTGTAAGCGAATGACATTGAACTATAGCACAGAATTACCTGCATTAAACACGGAACTTTCACCTGTGCATGGCATCATGGTGTGAGAGCGGATCTCTACAAGTAAGGCACATAAGGAGTGCGAAGAAGGGGTAGTTTTGTTTTTGAGAGCCCAGTAGTTTTAAGGTGTCCATGTGCTTGGAGTTTCGTTTTTCCTGTATGGAAGTGTCGGTCACATTCTCAAGGCCTCCAGAGCAAGTTCCATTTCTGGAAGGTGAGTGTTTGACACACAGTGGAGTTACACACGAAAGCTTCACTAACGACCCAAAATTATTTTCAAACTTCTTTCCCTAGGAAACCGGATTACAATATAAAGATTTGCATACCGTGGTACGACTCCGCTCGGCAGCTTCCCCTACGTATGTGTCCAAAGAGAGACCTATGCCGAATCAGGACTGCCTATGGCAGTCTTTGCCAGAACAGAAAATCAAGGTCATTGGTGAGAAGCCATTAGAAAACCCTGTCTAGATATGTGTACCGTTTGTGTGACATCGCTGTGCCTTGTGTGATAGCTGAAGTCGAGAGTTTGCACACTCCCGCCGTCGCAGCGTTCCCAGCTGCATGAAGTCAACCAATTCCAGCACCCACTCTAAGAACTAGAGGAAACACTTTACAATGTTGTCAAAGTTCCAACAGGCCCCTGCGCTGTGGACGGCAGCATGCGCCCTGTACCTTCCCAATTCTCTTTGCAAAGTGCCAACTCCACTCCCGATAGCTGATGACCGTGTTCGTTTAGGATACATAGCGTAATCGAGACATTCTTCACACACATACCCAAGTCACAATCAGATTTAGTTTTGCAGTGCGTGGTGCATTGTGCAGTACTGCTACTGGGGGGTTGAACATTTTCAAAAGAACTCGTCACGGGTGGGGGGGTTTGGGGAAGCTCGTTCCTACTGCGGGTTTCTGCTGACACTGTGATGAATGTTCCCACACGTTCCCTTGAATGGTTTTACGTTACAATACATCACAGCATGCACGTTCATTCCAAACAGAATGTTCACCCGTGCCTGGCTTTAATGCCTGAAGCCTGTACCCAGTGGGTAAAATCTGATGAGCTCAAACATGTACCTACTGAAGTTAATGCATCAGGACGCAGCGATTTGATCTTTGTCCACCACTGTCTGTTTTTATACTTTCATTGAACTGGCGCACTGCATAATTAGTGTACTCAACTGTTGGGTACATTGAGAATGTATTGCTACTAAGTTATATTTTGGCATGAACTTTTCCATGGAGAATCATCCCGTGCCAAGGTGGAATTGGGCAAATCCTCTTGACACAGAATATGGTTGCGACATCAAAATCCAGCTGCCCGTATAATGAATGTCCCACATGCTCGAAGGACTTGAATTACATTGCAGTATACCGCTAAAGGAGCATTTCATGGAGGAATGTAGACCGGGGTTTTCCAGCACTGGTTAGGACACCGATGCAACAGGTAAGACATGATGAGCTCGGTGAGAGCACTGTGAGGAATTCATGAGGAAGCAGTGGAATGCTCGTTGGGGCAGTCTGGCGTCAGCCGTTCGAAGGGCTGCGAGTTGCATCTTTGAGGATATACCCCGGCTGAGTTGTAGCTTGTCGGACAGTTTTCCTCCCAGAGTGTAGTATGACTGGAACTATTTCAAGAATCAAGAAGTTTCCAATCTCTTACCCACAGAACGCAATGCCCTCGTCATGTATCTCGGATTATGGCTGCATTCCCCCCGCCAGGTTCACCTGTTTCTCAGAGTGTGAAATAGATTTCCGATGACTATTTAGTACACTAGCCTTTGACCTATCATACAGGCAATCGAGAGCTTAACCGATCCGAGAGAACCCCCGGCGTGGCAATCTATGGTTGATGTTCGCGGATACCGTGCCTTGGGTCGTTCCAGTCAGGAAGACTTTCCACAGCCTCCGAATTATACCTGGCCAAGCATGTGTTAATTGGAGAAACTCTAACACCCAGGATAACAACCAAAAGCCATGGTTCATGAAGTGCTTAATGTGCCAACATTGTCCTGCAGTAAATGCCATGGTATAGTGATGTTTTCAAACGTATGTCAGCGTTCCACGACCTCCGTGAAGATTGGACTGGTCAAACAGCCAACCCTACTCCCAACCATCAAGGCTTTTCCAGCCAGATAACAAAGGCCTTGAGGCAGCCTGTTCGATTCGGTAGAGCTAAGCAAGCTCTGCTCATTGTGCGAATTAATACTCAAGTGTTGAGCAACCTAAAGTTCATTTGTACAGAATAGGATTAGCGAGCGGCCTCTTGTCACCGAGTAAGGCTCCAGACAACAAATCCTCTGCCCACTCTGCAAGCGATGCTGTAATGTGTTCCTAGCGAACAGAAATATTGATGATCATATCCGAGAGGCTGCTTTCATTGCACACAGCACGCATTTACACCTTGATGTTGCATCGCTCTTCGAAATATACTTCCAACATGGAAGACGTGATTAGCTCAAGGACGGGACTGCAAGTAGCGCGTCGGGAAGTGATGTTGGTTAGTGTGTCTGGAGCGGTCCGGTCCGAGCCTTTCAATAAGGAACGCGTTTTGGTCATTCCCGGGTTGAAATTGGGACACACTTGCAGGCAATCCATTCCAGGTCAGCTGTGTTTTGGCAGTGACCAAAGGAAGAATGTATCGGTGACCCTGTCCCCAAATATATAAAGCATTATCCCACCTCGCTTGCAGGGCTGGGAATTACCTCATTGTGTTTGGCAGAAAGCGGCAGCACCGCACCACCTCGTTGCACCTGTGTATTCCTCCAGAAGGGACCATAATTACATTTAGGGTTGCAAATGTGAGAATCTGGCCTCTCGTGTTATCAGTGAATGAGCACCAAGGTTCTAGCAAACGCAGTGAAGGGCCGCCTGTGCTCGGTGTTTAAGGAAGCTGCGCACTGTGTGAGCCCAGTAGGGAAGAGTTTCAATGATTGCAGAATTATAAAACTGCAAGATGTGTGAAGCAACCTCTTACAACCCTTTCTGTTATTCCTCAGTGAAACGCTAACCGTGTAACCAATGTGCCATCACTCTCCGTCCCGAAAAGCGTAACAGCATTGCCTCTCACAGAGGGTACCAGCAATCCATGAACTCCACCACCTACCTTTGTGTTCTTCAAAGCCAAATGTCTTTCCAATAGGTAACGAAGGTATACGTACGTATTAGGCCAGTAGCGCAACCGAATCATTTTTAAGAGTCCGCCAACGTCTTCACTGAACGGTCTAGACTTTGTTTAGCCATAGGCTGTGATCTTGGCCGAACCGGCACCGAGGCGTTCAGCACATGAACGTTGCTGGGGGCCAAGGGGACCTGTGCACACTTCGGTTAAAGGACATCAGTGCTCCTCATTCAAATTTGTACCAAGTGTGAGATGAATGTTCCTTGACGCTGCCCGTGTAAGCGAATGACATTGAACTATAGCACAGAATTACCTGCATTAAACACGGAACTTTCACCTGTGCATGGCATCATGGTGTGAGAGCGGATCTCTACAAGTAAGGCACATAAGGAGTGCGAAGAAGGGGTAGTTTTGTTTTTGAGAGCCCAGTAGTTTTAAGGTGTCCATGTGCTTGGAGTTTCGATTTTCCTGTATGGAAGTGTCGGTCACATTCTCAAGGCCTCCAGAGCAAGTTCCATTTCTGGAAGTTGAGTGTTTGACACACAGTGGAGTTACACACGATAGGTTCACTAACGACCCAAAATTATTTTCAAACCTCTTTCCCTAGGAAAGCGGATTACAATATAAAGATTTGCATACCGTGGTACGACTCCGCTCGGCAGCTTCCCCTACGTATGTGTCCAAAGAGAGACCTATGCCGAATCAGGACTGCCTATGGCAGTCTTTGCCAGAACAGAAAATCAAGGTCATTGGTGAGAAGCCATTAGAAAACCCTGTCTAGATATGTGTACCGTTTGTGTGACATCGCTGTGCCTTGTGTGATAGCTGAAGTCGAGAGTTTGCACACTCCCGCCGTCGCAGCGTTCCCAGCTGCATGAAGTCAACCAATTCCAGCACCCACTCTAAGAACTAGAGGAAACACTTTACAATGTTGTCAAAGTTCCAACAGGCCCCTGCGTTGTGGACGGCAGCATGCGCCCTGTACCTTCCCAATTCTCTTTGCAAAGTGCCAACTCCACTCCCGATAGCTGATGACCGTGTTCGTTTAGGATACATAGCGTAATCGAGACATTCTTCACACACATACCCAAGTCACAATCAGATTTAGTTTTGCAGTGCGTGGTGCATTGTGCAGTACTGCTACTGGGGGGTTGAACATTTTCAAAAGAACTCGTCACGGGTGGGGGGGTTTGGGGAAGCTAGTTCCTACTGCGGGTTTCTGCTGACACTGTGATGAATGTTCCCACACGTTCCCTTGAATGGTTTTACGTTACAATACATCACAGCATGCACGTTCATTCCAAACAGAATGTTCACCCGTGCCTGGCTTTAATGCCTGAAGCCTGTACCCAGTGGGTAAAATCTGATGAGCTCAAACATGTACCTACTGAAGTTAATGCATCAGGACGCAGCGATTTGATCTTTGTCCACCACTGTCTGTTTTTATACTTTCATTGAACTGGCGCACTGCATAATTAGTGTACTCAACTGTTGGGTACATTGAGAATGTATTGCTACTAAGTTATATTTTGGCATGAACTTTTCCATGGAGAATCATCCCGTGCCAAGGTGGAATTGGGCAAATCCTCTTGACACAGAATATGGTTGCGACATCAAAATCCAGCTGCCCGTATAATGAATGTCCCACATGCTCGAAGGACTTGAATTACATTGCAGTATACCGCTAAAGGAGCATTTCATGGAGGAATGTAGACCGGGGTTTTCCAGCACTGGTTAGGACACCGATGCAACAGGTAAGACATGATGAGCTCGGTGAGAGCACTGTGAGGAATTCATGAGGAAGCAGTGGAATGCTCGTTGGGGCAGTCTGGCGTCAGCCGTTCGAAGGGCTGCGAGTTGCATCTTTGAGGATATACCCCGGCTGAGTTGTAGCTTGTCGGACAGTTTTCCTCCCAGAGTGTAGTATGACTGGAACTATTTCAAGAATCAAGAAGTTTCCAATCTCTTACCCACAGAACGCAATGCCCTCGTCATGTATCTCGGATTATGGCTGCATTCCCCCCGCCAGGTTCACCTGTTTCTCAGAGTGTGAAATAGATTTCCGATGACTATTTAGTACACTAGCCTTTGACCTATCATACAGGCAATCGAGAGCTTAACCGATCCGAGAGAACCCCCGGCGTGGCAATCTATGGTTGATGTTCGCGGATACCGTGCCTTGGGTCGTTCCAGTCAGGAAGACTTTCCACAGCCTCCGAATTATACCTGGCCAAGCATGTGTTAATTGGAGAAACTCTAACACCCAGGATAACAACCAAAAGCCATGGTTCATGAAGTGCTTAATGTGCCAACATTGTCCTGCAGTAAATGCCATGGTATAGTGATGTTTTCAAACGTATGTCAGCGTTCCACGACCTCCGTGAAGATTGGACTGGTCAAACAGCCAACCCTACTCCCAACCATCAAGGCTTTTCCAGCCAGATAACAAAGGCCTTGAGGCAGCCTGTTCGATTCGGTAGAGCTAAGCAAGCTCTGCTCATTGTGCGAATTAATACTCAAGTGTTGAGCAACCTAAAGTTCATTTGTACAGAATAGGATTAGCGAGCGGCCTCTTGTCACCGAGTAAGGCTCCAGACAACAAATCCTCTGCCCACTCTGCAAGCGATGCTGTAATGTGTTCCTAGCGAACAGAAATATTGATGATCATATCCGAGAGGCTGCTTTCATTGCACACAGCACGCATTTACACCTTGATGTTGCATCGCTCTTCGAAATATACTTCCAACATGGAAGACGTGATTAGCTCAAGGACGGGACTGCAAGTAGCGCGTCGGGAAGTGATGTTGGTTAGTGTGTCTGGAGCGGTCCGGTCCGAGCCTTTCAATAAGGAACGCGTTTTGGTCATTCCCGGGTTGAAATTGGGACACACTTGCAGGCAATCCATTCCAGGTCAGCTGTGTTTTGGCAGTGACCAAAGGAAGAATGTATCGGTGACCCTGTCCCCAAATATATAAAGCATTATCCCACCTCGCTTGCAGGGCTGGGAATTACCTCATTGTGTTTGGCAGAAAGTGGCAGCACCGCACCACCTCGTTGCACCTGTGTATTCCTCCAGAAGGGACCATAATTACATTTAGGGTTGCAAATGTGAGAATCTGGCCTCTCGTGTTATCAGTGAATGAGCACCAAGGTTCTAGCAAACGCAGTGAAGGGCCGCCTGTGCTCGGTGTTTAAGGAAGCTGCGCACTGTGTGAGCCCAGTAGGGAAGAGTTTCAACGATTGCAGAATTATAAAACTGCAAGATGTGTGAAGCAACCTCGTACAACCCTTTCTGTTATTCCTCAGTGAAACGCTAACCGTGTAACCAATGTGCCATCACTCTCCGTCCCGAAAAGCGTAACAGCATTGCCTCTCACAGAGGGTACCAGCAATCCATGAACTCCACCACCTACCTTTGTGTTCTTCAAAGCCAAAAGTCTTTCCAATAGGTAACGAAGGTATACGTACGTATTAGGCCAGTAGCGCAACCGAATCATTTTTAAGAGTCCGCCAACGTCTTCACTGAACGGTCTAGACTTTGTTTAGCCATAGGCTGTGATCTTGGCCGAACCGGCACCGAGGCGTTCAGCACATGAACGTTGCTGGGGGCCAAGGGGACCTGTGCACACTTCGGTTAAAGGACATCAGTGCTCCTCATTCAAATTTGTACCAAGTGTGAGATGAATGTTCCTTGACGCTGCCCGTGTAAGCGAATGACATTGAACTATAGCACAGAATTACCTGCATTAAACACGGAACTTTCACCTGTGCATGGCATCATGGTGTGAGAGCGGATCTCTACAAGTAAGGCACATAAGGAGTGCGAAGAAGGGGTAGTTTTGTTTTTGAGAGCCCAGTAGTTTTAAGGTGTCCATGTGCTTGGAGTTTCGATTTTCCTGTATGGAAGTGTCGGTCACATTCTCAAGGCCTCCAGAGCAAGTTCCATTTCTGGAAGTTGAGTGTTTGACACACAGTGGAGTTACACACGATAGGTTCACTAACGACCCAAAATTATTTTCAAACCTCTTTCCCTAGGAAAGCGGATTACAATATAAAGATTTGCATACCGTGGTACGACTCCGCTCGGCAGCTTCCCCTACGTATGTGTCCAAAGAGAGACCTATGCCGAATCAGGACTGCCTATGGCAGTCTTTGCCAGAACAGAAAATCAAGGTCATTGGTGAGAAGCCATTAGAAAACCCTGTCTAGATATGTGTACCGTTTGTGTGACATCGCTGTGCCTTGTGTGATAGCTGAAGTCGAGAGTTTGCACACTCCCGCCGTCGCAGCGTTCCCAGCTGCATGAAGTCAACCAATTCCAGCACCCACTCTAAGAACTAGAGGAAACACTTTACAATGTTGTCAAAGTTCCAACAGGCCCCTGCGTTGTGGACGGCAGCATGCGCCCTGTACCTTCCCAATTCTCTTTGCAAAGTGCCAACTCCACTCCCGATAGCTGATGACCGTGTTCGTTTAGGATACATGGCGTAATCGAGACATTCTCACACACATACCCAAGTCACAATCAGATTTAGTTTTGCAGTGCGTGGTGCATTGTGCAGTACTGCTACTGGGGGGTTGAACATTTTCAAAAGAACTCGTCCCGGGTGGGGGGGTTTGGGGAAGCTAGTTCCTACTGCGGGTTTCTGCTGACACTGTGATGAATGTTCCCACACGTTCCCTTGAATGGTTTTACGTTACAATACATCACAGCATGCACGTTCATTCCAAACAGAATGTTCACCCGTGCCTGGCTTTAATGCCTGAAGCCTGTACCCAGTGGGTAAAATCTGATGAGCTCAAACATGTACCTACTGAAGTTAATGCATCAGGACGCAGCGATTTGATCTTTGTCCACCACTGTCTGTTTTTATACTTTCATTGAACTGGCGCACTGCATAATTAGTGTACTCAACTGTTGGGTACATTGAGAATGTATTGCTACTAAGTTATATTTTGGCATGAACTTTTCCATGGAGAGTCATCCCGTGCCAAGGTGGAATTGGGCAAATCCTCTTGACACAGAATATGGTTGCGACATCAAAATCCAGCTGCCCGTATAATGAATGTCCCACATGCTCGAAGGACTTGAATTACATTGCAGTATACCGCTAAAGGAGCATTTCATGGAGGAATGTAGACCGGGGTTTTCCAGCACTGGTTGGGACACCGATGCAACAGGTAAGACATGATGAGCTCGGTGAGAGCACTGTGAGGAATTCATGAGGAAGCAGTGGAATGCTCGTTGGGGCAGTCTGGCGTCAGCCGTTCGAAGGGCTGCGAGTTGCATCTTTGAGGATATACCCCGGCTGAGTTGTAGCTTGTCGGACAGTTTTCCTCCCAGAGTGTAGTATGACTGGAACTATTTCAAGAATCAAGAAGTTTCCAATCTCTTACCCACAGAACGCAATGCCCTCGTCATGTATCTCGGATTATGGCTGCATTCCCCCCGCCAGGTTCACCTGTTTCTCAGAGTGTGAAATAGATTTCCGATGACTATTTAGTACACTAGCCTTTGACCTATCATACAGGCAATCGAGAGCTTAACCGATCCGAGAGAACCCCCGGCGTGGCAATCTATGGTTGATGTTCGCGGATACCGTGCCTTGGGTCGTTCCAGTCAGGAAGACTTTCCACAGCCTCCGAATTATACCTGGCCAAGCATGTGTTAATTGGAGAAACTCTAACACCCAGGATAACAACCAAAAGCCATGGTTCATGAAGTGCTTAATGTGCCAACATTGTCCTGCAGTAAATGCCATGGTATAGTGATGTTTTCAAACGTATGTCAGCGTTCCACGACCTCCGTGAAGATTGGACTGGTCAAACAGCCAACCCTACTCCCAACCATCAAGGCTTTTCCAGCCAGATAACAAAGGCCTTGAGGCAGCCTGTTCGATTCGGTAGAGCTAAGCAAGCTCTGCTCATTGTGCGAATTAATACTCAAGTGTTGAGCAACCTAAAGTTCATTTGTACAGAATAGGATTAGCGAGCGGCCTCTTGTCACCGAGTAAGGCTCCAGACAACAAATCCTCTGCCCACTCTGCAAGCGATGCTGTAATGTGTTCCTAGCGAACAGAAATATTGATGATCATATCCGAGAGGCTGCTTTCATTGCACACAGCACGCATTTACACCTTGATGTTGCATCGCTCTTCGAAATATACTTCCAACATGGAAGACGTGATTAGCTCAAGGACGGGACTGCAAGTAGCGCGTCGGGAAGTGATGTTGGTTAGTGTGTCTGGAGCGGTCCGGTCCGAGCCTTTCAATAAGGAACGCGTTTTGGTCATTCCCGGGTTGAAATTGGGACACACTTGCAGGCAATCCATTCCAGGTCAGCTGTGTTTTGGCAGTGACCAAAGGAAGAATGTATCGGTGACCCTGTCCCCAAATATATAAAGCATTATCCCACCTCGCTTGCAGGGCTGGGAATTACCTCATTGTGTTTGGCAGAAAGCGGCAGCACCGCACCACCTCGTTGCACCTGTGTATTCCTCCAGAAGGGACCATAATTACATTTAGGGTTGCAAATGTGAGAATCTGGCCTCTCGTGTTATCAGTGAATGAGCACCAAGGTTCTAGCAAACGCAGTGAAGGGCCGCCTGTGCTCGGTGTTTAAGGAAGCTGCGCACTGTGTGAGCCCAGTAGGGAAGAGTTTCAACGATTGCAGAATTATAAAACTGCAAGATGTGTGAAGCAACCTCTTACAACCCTTTCTGTTATTCCTCAGTGAAACGCTAACCGTGTAACCAATGTGCCATCACTCTCCGTCCCGAAAAGCGTAACAGCATTGCCTCTCACAGAGGGTACCAGCAATCCATGAACTCCACCACCTACCTTTGTGTTCTTCAAAGCCAAATGTCTTTCCAATAGGTAACGAAGGTATCCGTACGTATTAGGCCAGTAGCGCAACCGAATCATTTTTAAGAGTCCGCCAACGTCTTCACTGAACGGTCTAGACTTTGTTTAGCCATAGGCTGTGATCTTGGCCGAACCGGCACCGAGGCGTTCAGCACATGAACGTTGCTGGGGGCCAAGGGGACCTGTGCACACTTCGGTTAAAGGACATCAGTGCTCCTCATTCAAATTTGTACCAAGTGTGAGATGAATGTTCCTTGACGCTGCCCGTGTAAGCGAATGACATTGAACTATAGCACAGAATTACCTGCATTAAACACGGAACTTTCACCAGTGCATGGCATCATGGTGTGAGAGCGGATCTCTACAAGTAAGGCACATAAGGAGTGCGAAGAAGGGGTAGTTTTGTTTTAGAGAGCCCAGTAGTTTTAAGGTGTCCATGTGCTTGGAGTTTCGATTTTCCTGTATGGAAGTGTCGGTCACATTCTCAAGGCCTCCAGAGCAAGTTCCATTTCTGGAAGTTGAGTGTTTGACACACAGTGGAGTTACACACGATAGGTTCACTAACGACCCAAAATTATTTTCAAACCTCTTTCCCTAGGAAAGCGGATTACAATATAAAGATTTGCATACCGTGGTACGACTCCGCTCGGCAGCTTCCCCTACGTATGTGTCCAAAGAGAGACCTATGCCGAATCAGTACTGCCTATGGCAGTCTTTGCCAGAACAGAAAATCAAGGTCATTGGTGAGAAGCCATTAGAAAACCCTGTCTAGATATGTGTACCGTTTGTGTGACATCGCTGTGCCTTGTGTGATAGCTGAAGTCGAGAGTTTGCACACTCCCGCCGTCGCAGCGTTCCCAGCTACATGAAGTCAACCAATTCCAGCACCCACTCTAAGAACTAGAGGAAACACTTTACAATGTTGTCAAAGTTCCAACAGGCCCCTGCGCTGTGGACGGCAGCATGCGCCCTGTACCTTCCAATTCTCTTTGCAAAGTGCCAACTCCACTCCCGATAGCTGATGACCGTGTTCGTTTAGGATACATAGCGTAATCGAGACATTCTTCACACACATACCCAAGTCACAATCAGATTTAGTTTTGCAGGGCGTGGTGCATTGTGCAGTACTGCTACTGGGGGGTTGAACATTTTCAAAAGAACTCGTCACGGGTGGGGCGGTTTTGGGAAGCTCGTTCCTACTGCGGGTTTCTGCTGACACTGTGATGAATGTTCCCACACGTTCCCTTGAATGGTTTTACGTTACAATACATCACAGCATGCACGTTCATTCCAAACAGAATGTTCACCCGTGCCTGGCTTTAATGCCTGAAGCCTGTACCCAGTGGGTAAAATCTGATGAGCTCAAAGATGTACCTACTGAAGTTAGTGCATCAGGACGCAGCGATTTGATCTTTGTCCACCACTGTCTGTTTTTATACTTTCATTGAACTGGCGCACTGCATAATTAGTGTACTCAACTGTTGGGTACATTGAGAATGTATTGCCACTAAGTTATATTTTGGCATGAACTTTTCCATGGAGAGTCATCCCGTGCCAAGGTGGAATTGGGCAAATCCTCTTGACACAGAATATGGTTGCGACATCAAAATCCAGCTGCCCGTATAATGAATGTCCCACATGCTCGAAGGACTTGAATTACATTGCAGTATACCGCTAAAGGAGCATTTCATGGAGGAATGTAGACCGGGGTTTTCCAGCACTGGTTAGGACACCGATGCAACAGGTAAGACATGATGAGCTCGGTGAGAGCACTGTGAGGAATTCATGAGGAAGCAGTGGAATGCTCGTTGGGGCAGTCTGGCGTCAGCCGTTCGAAGGGCTGCGAGTTGCATCTTTGAGGATATACCCCGGCTGAGTTGTAGCTTGTCGGACAGTTTTCCTCCCAGAGTGTAGTATGACTGGAACTATTTCAAGAATCAAGAAGTTTCCAATCTCTTAACCACAGAACGCAATGCCCTCGTCATGTATCTCGGATTATGGCTGCATTCCCCCCGCCAGGTTCACCTGTTTCTCAGAGTGTGAAATAGATTTCCGATGACTATTTAGTACACTAGCCTTTGACCTATCATACAGGCAATCGAGAGCTTAACCGATCCGAGAGAACCCCCGGCGTGGCAATCTATGGTTGATGTTCGCGGATACCGTGCCTTGGGTCGTTCCAGTCAGGAAGACTTTCCACAGCCTCCGAATTATACCTGGCCAAGCATGTGTTAATTGGAGAAACTCTAACACCCAGGATAACAACCAAAAGCCATGGTTCATGAAGTGCTTAATGTGCCAACATTGTCCTGCAGTAAATGCCATGGTATAGTGATGTTTTCAAACGTATGTCAGCGTTCCACGACCTCCGTGAAGATTGGACTGGTCAAACAGCCAACCCTACTCCCAACCATCAAGGCTTTTCCAGCCAGATAACAAAGGCCTTGAGGCAGCCTGTTCGATTCGGTAGAGCTAAGCAAGCTCTGCTCATTGTGCGAATTAATACTCAAGTGTTGAGCAACCTAAAGTTCATTTGTACAGAATAGGATTAGCGAGCGGCCTCTTGTCACCGAGTAAGGCTCCAGACAACAAATCCTCTGCCCACTCTGCAAGCGATGCTGTAATGTGTTCCTAGCGAACAGAAATATTGATGATCATATCCGAGAGGCTGCTTTCATTGCACACAGCACGCATTTACACCTTGATGTTGCATTGCTCTTCGAAATATACTTCCAACATGGAAGACGTGATTAGCTCAAGGACGGGACTGCAAGTAGCGCGTCGGGAAGTGATGTTGGTTAGTGTGTCTGGAGCGGTCCGGTCCGAGCCTTTCAATAAGGAACGCGTTTTGGTCATTCCCGGGTTGAAATTGGGACACACTTGCAGGCAATCCATTCCAGGTCAGCTGTGTTTTGGCAGTGACCAAAGGAAGAATGTATCGGTGACCCTGTCCCGAAATATATAAAGCATTATCCCACCTCGCTTGCAGGGCTGGGAATTACCTCATTGTGTTTGGCAGAAAGCGGCAGCACCGCACCACCTCGTTGCACCTGTGTCTTCCTCCAGAAGGGACCATAATTACATTTAGGGTTGCAAATGTGAGAATCTGGCCTCTCGTGTTATCAGTGAATGAGCACCATGGTTCTAGCAAACGCAGTGAAGGGCCGCCTGTGCTCGGTGTTTAAGGAAGCTGCGCACTGTGTGAGCCCAGTAGGGAAGAGTTTCAACGATTGCAGAATTATAAAACTGCAAGATGTGTGAAGCAACCTCTTACAACCCTTTCTGTTATTCCTCAGTGAAACGCTAACCGTGTAACCAATGTGCCATCACTCTCCGTCCCGAAAAGCGTAACAGCATTGCCTCTCACAGAGGGTACCAGCAATCCATGAACTCCACCACCTACCTTTGTGTTCTTCAAAGCCAAATGTCTTTCCAATAGGTAACGAAGGTATCCGTACGTATTAGGCCAGTAGCGCAACCGAATCATTTTTAAGAGTCCGCCAACGTCTTCACTGAACGGTCTAGACTTTGTTTAGCCATAGGCTGTGATCTTGGCCGAACCGGCACCGAGGCGTTCAGCACATGAACGTTGCTGGGGGCCAAGGGGACCTGTGCACACTTCGGTTAAAGGACATCAGTGCTCCTCATTCAAATTTGTACCAAGTGTGAGATGAATGTTCCTTGACGCTGCCCGTGTAAGCGAATGACATTGAACTATAGCACAGAATTACCTGCATTAAACACGGAACTTTCACCAGTGCATGGCATCATGGTGTGAGAGCGGATCTCTACAAGTAAGGCACATAAGGAGTGCGAAGAAGGGGTAGTTTTGTTTTTGAGAGCCCAGTAGTTTTAAGGTGTCCATGTGCTTGGAGTTTCGATTTTCCTGTACGGAAGTGTCGGTCACATTCTCAAGGCCTCCAGAGCAAGTTCCATTTCTGGAAGGTGAGTGTTTGACACACAGTGGAGTTACACACGAAAGCTTCACTAACGACCCAAAATTATTTTCAAACCTCTTTCCCTAGGAAACCGGATTACAATATAAAGATTTGCATACCGTGGTACGACTCCGCTCGGCAGCTTCCCCTACGTATGTGTCCAAAGAGAGACCTATGCCGAATCAGGACTGCCTATGGCAGTCTTTGCCAGAACAGAAAATCAAGGTCATTGGTGAGAAGCCATTAGAAAACCCTGTCTAGATATGTGTACCGTTTGTGTGACATCGCTGTGCCTTGTGTGATAGCTGAAGTCGAGAGTTTGCACACTCCCGCCGTCGCAGCGTTCCCAGCTGCATGAAGTCAACCAATTCCAGCACCCACTCTAAGAACTAGAGGAAACACTTTACAATGTTGTCAAAGTTCCAACAGGCCCCTGCGCTGTGGACGGCAGCATGCGCCCTGTACCTTCCCAATTCTCTTTGCAAAGTGCCAACTCCACTCCCGATAGCTGATGACCGTGTTCGTTTAGGATACATAGCGTAATCGAGACATTCTTCACACACATACCCAAGTCACAATCAGATTTAGTTTTGCAGGGCGTGGTGCATTGTGCAGTACTGCTACTGGGGGGTTGAACATTTTCAAAAGAACTCGTCACGGGTGGGGCGGTTTTGGGAAGCTCGTTCCTACTGCGGGTTTCTGCTGACACTGTGATGAATGTTCCCACACGTTCCCTTGAATGGTTTTACGTTACAATACATCACAGCATGCACGTTCATTCCAAACAGAATGTTCACCCGTGCCTGGCTTTAATGCCTGAAGCCTGTACCCAGTGGGTAAAATCTGATGAGCTCAAACATGTACCTACTGAAGTTAGTGCATCAGGACGCAGCGATTTGATCTTTGTCCACCACTGTCTGTTTTTATACTTTCATTGAACTGGCGCACTGCATAATTAGTGTACTCAACTGTTGGGTACGTTGAGAATGTATTGCTACTAAGTTATATTTTGGCATGAACTTTTCCATGGAGAGTCATCCTGTGCCAAGGTGGAATTGGGCAAATCCTCTTGACACAGAATATGGTTGCGACATCAAAATCCAGCTACCCGTATAATGAATGTCCCACATGCTCGAAGGACTTGAATTACATTGCAGTATACCGCTAAAGGAGCATTTCATGGAGGAATGTAGACCGGGGTTTTCCAGCACTGGTTGGGACACCGATGCAACAGGTAAGACATGATGAGCTCGGTGACAGCACTGTGAGGAATTCATGAGGAAGCAGTGGAATGCTCGTTGGGACAGTCTGGCGTCAGCCGTTCGAAGGGCTGCGAGTTGCATCTTTGAGGATATACCCCGACTGAGTTGTAGCTTGTCGGACAGTTTTCCTCCCAGAGTGTAGTATGACTGGAACTATTTCAAGAATCAAGAAGTTTCCAATCTCTTACCCACAGAACGCAATGCCCTCGTCATGTATCTCGGATTATGGCTGCATTCCCCCCGCCAGGTTCACCTGTTTCTCAGAGTGTGAAATAGATTTCCGATGACTATTTAGTACGCTAGCCTTTGACCTATCATACAGGCAATCGAGAGCTTAACCGATCCGAGAGAACCCCCGGCGTGGCAATCTATGGTTGATGTTCGCGGATACCGTGCCTTGGGTCGTTCCAGTCAGGAAGACTTTCCACAGCCTCCGAATTATACCTGGCCAAGCATGTGTTAATTGGAGAAACTCTAACACCCAGGATAACAACCAAAAGCCATGGTTCATGAAGTGCTTAATGTGCCAGCATTGTCCTGCAGTAAATGCCATGGTATAGTGATGTTTTCGAACGTATGTCAGCGTTCCACGACCTCCGTGAAGATTGGACTGGTCAAACAGCCAACCCTACTCCCAACCATCAAGTCTTTTCCAGCCAGATAACAAAGGCCTTGAGGCGGCCTGTTCGATTCGGTAGAGCTAAGCAAGCTCTGCTCATTGTGCGAATTAGTACTCAAGGGTTGAGCAACCTAAAGTTCATTTGTACAGAATAGGATTAGCGAGCGTCCTCTTGTCACCGAGTAAGGCTCCAGACAACAAATCCTCTGCCAACTCTGTAAGCGATGCTGTAATGTGTTCCTAGCGAACAGAAATATTGATGATCATATCCGAGAGGCTGCTTTCATTGCACACAGCACGCATTTACACCTTGATGTTGCATCGCTCTTCGAAATATACTTCCAACATGGAAGACGTGATTAGCTCAAGGACGGGACTGCAAGTAGCGCGTCGGGAAGTGATGTTGGTTAGTGTGTCTGGAACGGTCCGGTCCGAGCCTTTCAATAGGGAACGCGTTTTGGTCATTCCCGTGTTGAAATTGGGACACACTTGCAGGCAATCCATTCCAGGTCAGCTGTGTTTTGGCAGTGACCAAAGGAAGAATGTATCGGTGACCCTGTCCCGAAATATATAAAGCATTATCCCACCTCGCTTGCAGGGCTGGGAATTACATCATTGTGTTTGGCAGAAAGCGGCAGCACCGCACCACCTCGTTGCACCTGTGTCTTCCTCCAGAAGGGACCATAATTACATTTAGGGTTGCAAATGTGAGAATCTGGCCTCTCTTGTTATCAGTGAATGAGCACCAAGGTTCTAGCAAACGCAGTGAAGGGCCGCCTGTGCTCGGTGTTTAAGGAAGCTGCGCACTGTGTGAGCCCTGTAGGGAAGAGTTTCAACGATTGCAGAATTATAAAACTGCAAGATGTGTGAAGCAACCTCTTACAACCCTTTCTGTTATTCCTCAGTGAAACGCTAACCGTGTAACCTATGTGCCATCACTCTCCGTCCCGAAAAGCGTAACAGCATTGCCTCTCACAGAGGGTACCAGCAATCCATGAACTCCACCACCTACCTTTGTGTTCTTCAAAGCCAAATGTCTTTCCAATAGGTAACGAAGGTATACGTACGTATTAGGCCGGTAGCGCAACCGAATCATTTTTAAGAGTCCGCCAACGTCTTCACTGAACGGTCTAGACTTTGTTTAGCCATAGGCTGTGATCTTGGCCGAACCGGCACCGAGGCGTTCAGCACATGAACGTTGCTGGGGGCCAAGGGGACCTGTGCACGCTTCGGTTAAACTGCATCAGTGCTCCTCATTCAAATTTGTACCAAGTGTGAGATGAATGTTCCTTGACGCTGCCCGTGTAAGCGAATGACATTGAACTATAGCACAGAATTACCTGCATTAAACACGGAACTTTCACCTGTGCATGGCATCATGGTGTGAGAGCGGATCTCTACAAGTAAGGCACATAAGGAGTGCGAAGAAGGGGTGGTTTTGTTTTTGAGAGCCCAGTAGTTTTAAGGTGTCCATGTGCTTGGAGTTTCGTTTTTCCTGTATGGAAGTGTCGGTCACATTCTCAAGGCCTCCAGAGCAAGTTCCATTTCTGGAAGGTGAGTGTATGACACACAGTGGAGTTACACACGAAAGCTTCACTAACGACCCAAAATTATTTTCAAACCTCTTTCCCTAGGAAACCGGATTACAATATAAAGATTTGCATACCGTGGTACGACTCCGCTCGGCAGCTTCCCCTACGTATGTGTCCAAAGAGAGACCTATGCCGAATCAGGACTGCCTATGGCAGTCTTTGCCAGAACAGAAAATCAAGGTCATTGGTGAGAAGCCATTAGAAAACCCTGTCTAGATATGTGTACCGTTTGTGTGACATCGCTGTGCCTTGTGTGATAGCTGAAGTCGAGAGTTTGCACACTCCCGCCGTCGCAGCGTTCCCAGCTGCATGAAGTCAACCAATTCCAGCACCCACTCTAAGAACTAGAGGAAACACTTTACAATGTTGTCAAAGTTCCAACAGGCCCCTGCGCTGTGGACGGCAGCATGCGCCCTGTACCTTCCCAATTCTCTTTGCAAAGTGCCAACTCCACTCCCGATAGCTGATGACCGTGTTCGTTTAGGATACATAGCGTAATCGAGACATTCTTCACACACATACCCAAGTCACAATCAGATTTAGTTTTGCAGGGCGTGGTGCATTGTGCAGTACTGCTACTGGGGGGTTGAACATTTTCAAAAGAACTCGTCACGGGTGGGGCGGTTTTGGGAAGCTCGTTCCTACTGCGGGTTTCTGCTGACACTGTGATGAATGTTCCCACACGTTCCCTTGAATGGTTTTACGTTACAATACATCACAGCATGCACGTTCATTCCAAACAGAATGTTCACCCGTGCCTGGCTTTAATGCCTGAAGCCTGTACCCAGTGGGTAAAATCTGATGAGCTCAAACATGTACCTACTGAAGTTAGTGCATCAGGACGCAGCGATTTGATCTTTGTCCACCACTGTCTGTTTTTATACTTTCATTGAACTGGCGCACTGCATAATTAGTGTACTCAACTGTTGGGTACGTTGAGAATGTATTGCCACTAAGTTATATTTTGGCATGAACTTTTCCATGGAGAGTCATCCTGTGCCAAGGTGGAATTGGGCAAATCCTCTTGACACAGAATATGGTTGCGACATCAAAATCCAGCTACCCGTATAATGAATGTCCCACATGCTCGAAGGACTTGAATTACATTGCAGTATACCGCTAAAAGAGCATTTCATGGAGGAATGTAGACCGGGGTTTTCCAGCACTGGTTGGGACACCGATGCAACAGGTAAGACATGATGAGCTCGGTGACAGCACTGTGAGGAATTCATGAGGAAGCAGTGGAATGCTCGTTGGGACAGTCTGGCGTCAGCCGTTCGAAGGGCTGCGAGTTGCATCTTTGAGGATATACCCCGACTGAGTTGTAGCTTGTCGGACAGTTTTCCTCCCAGAGTGTAGTATGACTGGAACTATTTCAAGAATCAAGAAGTTTCCAATCTCTTACCCACAGAACGCAATGCCCTCGTCATGTATCTCGGATTATGGCTGCATTCCCCCCGCCAGGTTCACCTGTTTCTCAGAGTGTGAAATAGATTTCCGATGACTATTTAGTACGCTAGCCTTTGACCTATCATACAGGCAATCGAGAGCTTAACCGATCCGAGAGAACCCCCGGCGTGGCAATCTATGGTTGATGTTCGCGGATACCGTGCCTTGGGTCGTTCCAGTCAGGAAGACTTTCCACAGCCTCCGAATTATACCTGGCCAAGCATGTGTTAATTGGAGAAACTCTAACACCCAGGATAACAACCAAAAGCCATGGTTCATGAAGTGCTTAATGTGCCAGCATTGTCCTGCAGTAAATGCCATGGTATAGTGATGTTTTCGAACGTATGTCAGCGGTCGACGACCTCCGTGAAGATTGGACTGGTCAAACAGCCAACCCTACTCCCAACCATCAAGTCTTTTCCAGCCAGATAACAAAGGCCTTGAGGCGGCCTGTTCGATTCGGTAGAGCTAAGCAAGCTCTGCTCATTGTGCGAATTAGTACTCAAGGGTTGAGCAACCTAAAGTTCATTTGTACAGAATAGGATTAGCGAGCGTCCTCTTGTCACCGAGTAAGGCTCCAGACAACAAATCCTCTGCCAACTCTGTAAGCGATGCTGTAATGTGTTCCTAGCGAACAGAAATATTGATGATCATATCCGAGAGGCTGCTTTCATTGCACACAGCACGCATTTACACCTTGATGTTGCATCGCTCTTCGAAATATACTTCCAACATGGAAGACGTGATTAGCTCAAGGACGGGACTGCAAGTAGCGCGTCGGGAAGTGATGTTGGTTAGTGTGTCTGGAACGGTCCGGTCCGAGCCTTTCAATAGGGAACGCGTTTTGGTCATTCCCGTGTTGAAATTGGGACACACTTGCAGGCAATCCATTCCAGGTCAGCTGTGTTTTGGCAGTGACCAAAGGAAGAATGTATCGGTGACCCTGTCCCGAAATATATAAAGCATTATCCCACCTCGCTTGCAGGGCTGGGAATTACATCATTGTGTTTGGCAGAAAGCGGCAGCACCGCACCACCTCGTTGCACCTGTGTCTTCCTCCAGAAGGGACCATAATTACATTTAGGGTTGCAAATGTGAGAATCTGGCCTCTCTTGTTATCAGTGAATGAGCACCAAGGTTCTAGCAAACGCAGTGAAGGGCCGCCTGTGCTCGGTGTTTAAGGAAGCTGCGCACTGTGTGAGCCCTGTAGGGAAGAGTTTCAACGATTGCAGAATTATAAAACTGCAAGATGTGTGAAGCAACCTCTTACAACCCTTTCTGTTATTCCTCAGTGAAACGCTAACCGTGTAACCTATGTGCCATCACTCTCCGTCCCGAAAAGCGTAACAGCATTGCCTCTCACAGAGGGTACCAGCAATCCATGAACTCCACCACCTACCTTTGTGTTCTTCAAAGCCAAATGTCTTTCCAATAGGTAACGAAGGTATACGTACGTATTAGGCCGGTAGCGCAACCGAATCATTTTTAAGAGTCCGCCAACGTCTTCACTGAACGGTCTAGACTTTGTTTAACCATAGGCTGTGATCTTGGCCGAACCGGCACCGAGGCGTTCAGCACATGAACGTTGCTGGGGGCCAAGGGGACCTGTGCACGCTTCGGTTAAACTACATCAGTGCTCCTCATTCAAATTTGTACCAAGTGTGAGATGAATGTTCCTTGACGCTGCCCGTGGAAGCGAATGACATTGAACTATAGCACAGAATTACCTGCATTAAACACGGAACTTTCACCTGTGCATGGCATCATGGTGTGAGAGCGGATCTCTACAAGTAAGGCACATAAGGAGTGCGAAGAAGGGGTGGTTTTGTTTTTGAGAGCCCAGTAGTTTTAAGGTGTCCATGTGCTTGGAGTTTCGTTTTTCCTGTATGGAAGTGTCGGTCACATTCTCAAGGCCTCCAGAGCAAGTTCCATTTCTGGAAGGTGAGTGTTTGACACACAGTGGAGTTACACACGAAAGCTTCACTAACGACCCAAAATTATTTTCAAACCTCTTTCCCTAGGAAACCGGATTACAATATAAAGATTTGCATACCGTGGTACGACTCCGCTCGGCAGCTTCCCCTACGTATGTGTCCAAAGAGAGACCTATGCCGAATCAGGACTGCCTATGGCAGTCTTTGCCAGAACAGAAAATCAAGGTCATTGGTGAGAAGCCATTAGAAAACCCTGTCTAGATATGTGTACCGTTTGTGTGACATCGCTGTGCCTTGTGTGATAGCTGAAGTCGAGAGTTTGCACACTCCCGCCGTCGCAGCGTTCCCAGCTGCATGAAGTCAACCAATTCCAGCACCCACTCTAAGAACTAGAGGAAACACTTTACAATGTTGTCAAAGTTCCAACAGGCCCCTGCGCTGTGGACGGCAGCATGCGCCCTGTACCTTCCCAATTCTCTTTGCAAAGTGCCAACTCCACTCCCGATAGCTGATGACCGTGTTCGTTTAGGATACATAGCGTAATCGAGACATTCTTCACACACATACCCAAGTCACAATCAGATTTAGTTTTGCAGGGCGTGGTGCATTGTGCAGTACTGCTACTGGGGGGTTGAACATTTTCAAAAGAACTCGTCACGGGTGGGGCGGTTTTGGGAAGCTCGTTCCTACTGCGGGTTTCTGCTGACACTGTGATGAATGTTCCCACACGTTCCCTTGAATGGTTTTACGTTACAATACATCACAGCATGCACGTTCATTCCAAACAGAATGTTCACCCGTGCCTGGCTTTAATGCCTGAAGCCTGTACCCAGTGGGTAAAATCTGATGAGCTCAAAGATGTACCTACTGAAGTTAGTGCATCAGGACGCAGCGATTTGATCTTTGTCCACCACTGTCTGTTTTTATACTTTCATTGAACTGGCGCACTGCATAATTAGTGTACTCAACTGTTGGGTACGTTGAGAATGTATTGCCACTAAGTTATATTTTGGCATGAACTTTTCCATGGAGAGTCATCCTGTGCCAAGGTGGAATTGGGCAAATCCTCTTGACACAGAATATGGTTGCGACATCAAAATCCAGCTACCCGTATAATGAATGTCCCACATGCTCGAAGGACTTGAATTACATTGCAGTATACCGCTAAAAGAGCATTTCATGGAGGAATGTAGACCGGGGTTTTCCAGCACTGGTTGGGACACCGATGCAACAGGTAAGACATGATGAGCTCGGTGACAGCACTGTGAGGAATTCATGAGGAAGCAGTGGAATGCTCGTTGGGACAGTCTGGCGTCAGCCGTTCGAAGGGCTGCGAGTTGCATCTTTGAGGATATACCCCGACTGAGTTGTAGCTTGTCGGACAGTTTTCCTCCCAGAGTGTAGTATGACTGGAACTATTTCAAGAATCAAGAAGTTTCCAATCTCTTACCCACAGAACGCAATGCCCTCGTCATGTATCTCGGATTATGGCTGCATTCCCCCCGCCAGGTTCACCTGTTTCTCAGAGTGTGAAATAGATTTCCGATGACTATTTAGTACGCTAGCCTTTGACCTATCATACAGGCAATCGAGAGCTTAACCGATCCGAGAGAACCCCCGGCGTGGCAATCTATGGTTGATGTTCGCGGATACCGTGCCTTGGGTCGTTCCAGTCAGGAAGACTTTCCACAGCCTCCGAATTATACCTGGCCAAGCATGTGTTAATTGGAGAAACTCTAACACCCAGGATAACAACCAAAAGCCATGGTTCATGAAGTGCTTAATGTGCCAGCATTGTCCTGCAGTAAATGCCATGGTATAGTGATGTTTTCGAACGTATGTCAGCGTTCCACGACCTCTGTGAAGATTGGACTGGTCAAACAGCCAACCCTACTCCCAACCATCAAGTCTTTTCCAGCCAGATAACAAAGGCCTTGAGGCAGCCTGTTCGATTCGGTAGAGCTAAGCAAGCTCTGCTCATTGTGCGAATTAGTACTCAAGGGTTGAGCAACCTAAAGTTCATTTGTACAGAATAGGATTAGCGAGCGTCCTCTTGTCACCGAGTAAGGCTCCAGACAACAAATCCTCTGCCAACTCTGTAAGCGATGCTGTAATGTGTTCCTAGCGAACAGAAATATTGATGATCATATCCGAGAGGCTGCTTTCATTGCACACAGCACGCATTTACACCTTGATGTTGCATCGCTCTTCGAAATATACTTCCAACATGGAAGACGTGATTAGCTCAAGGACGGGACTGCAAGTAGCGCGTCGGGAAGTGATGTTGGTTAGTGTGTCTGGAACGGTCCGGTCCGAGCCTTTCAATAGGGAACGCGTTTTGGTCATTCCCGTGTTGAAATTGGGACACACTTGCAGGCAATCCATTCCAGGTCAGCTGTGTTTTGGCAGTGACCAAAGGAAGAATGTATCGGTGACCCTGTCCCGAAATATATAAAGCATTATCCCACCTCGCTTGCAGGGCTGGGAATTACATCATTGTGTTTGGCAGAAAGCGGCAGCACCGCACCACCTCGTTGCACCTGTGTCTTCCTCCAGAAGGGACCATAATTACATTTAGGGTTGCAAATGTGAGAATCTGGCCTCTCTTGTTATCAGTGAATGAGCACCACGGTTCTAGCAAACGCAGTGAAGGGCCGCCTGTGCTCGGTGTTTTAGGAAGCTGCGCACTGTGTGAGCCCTGTAGGGAAGAGTTTCAACGATTGCAGAATTATAAAACTGCAAGATGTGTGAAGCAACCTCTTACAACCCTTTCTGTTATTCCTCAGTGAAACGCTAACCGTGTAACCTATGTGCCATCACTCTCCGTCCCGAAAAGCGTAACAGCATTGCCTCTCACAGAGGGTACCAGCAATCCATGAACTCCACCACCTACCTTTGTGTTCTTCAAAGCCAAATGTCTTTCCAATAGGTAACGAAGGTATACGTACGTATTAGGCCGGTAGCGCAACCGAATCATTTTTAAGAGTCCGCCAACGTCTTCACTGAACGGTCTAGACTTTGTTTAACCATAGGCTGTGATCTTGGCCGAACCGGCACCGAGGCGTTCAGCACATGAACGTTGCTGGGGGCCAAGGGGACCTGTGCACGCTTCGGTTAAACTGCATCAGTGCTCCTCATTCAAATTTGTACCAAGTGTGAGATGAATGTTCCTTGACGCTGCCCGTGTAAGCGAATGACATTGAACTATAGCACAGAATTACCTGCATTAAACACGGAACTTTCACCTGTGCATGGCATCATGGTGTGAGAGCGGATCTCTACAAGTAAGGCACATAAGGAGTGCGAAGAAGGGGTAGTTTTGTTTTTGAGAGCCCAGTAGTTTTAAGGTGTCCATGTGCTTGGAGTTTCGTTTTTCCTGTATGGAAGTGTCGGTCACATTCTCAAGGCCTCCAGAGCAAGTTCCATTTCTGGAAGGTGAGTGTTTGACACACAGTGGAGTTACACACGAAAGCTTCACTAACGACCCAAAATTATTTTCAAACCTCTTTCCCTAGGAAAGCGGATTACAATATAAAGATTTGCATACCGTGGTACGACTCCGCTCGGCAGCTTCCCCTACGTATGTGTCCAAAGAGAGACCTATGCCGAATCAGTACTGCCTATGGCAGTCTTTGCCAGAACAGAAAATCAAGGTCATTGGTGAGAAGCCATTAGAAAACCCTGTCTAGATATGTGTACCGTTTGTGTGACATCGCTGTGCCTTGTGTGATAGCTGAAGTCGAGAGTTTGCACACTCCCGCCGTCGCAGCGTTCCCAGCTGCATGAAGTCAACCAATTCCAGCACCCACTCTAAGAACTAGAGGAAACACTTTACAATGTTGTCAAAGTTCCAACAGGCCCCTGCGCTGTGGACGGCAGCATGCGCCCTGTACCTTCCCAATTCTCTTTGCAAAGTGCCAACTCCACTCCCGATAGCTGATGACCGTGTTCGTTTAGGATACATAGCGTAATCGAGACATTCTTCACACACATACCCAAGTCACAATCAGATTTAGTTTTGCAGGGCGTGGTGCATTGTGCAGTACTGCTACTGGGGGGTTGAACATTTTCAAAAGAACTCGTCACGGGTGGGGCGGTTTTGGGAAGCTCGTTCCTACTGCGGGTTTCTGCTGACACTGTGATGAATGTTCCCACACGTTCCCTTGAATGGTTTTACGTTACAATACATCACAGCATGCACGTTCATTCCAAACAGAATGTTCACCCGTGCCTGGCTTTAATGCCTGAAGCCTGTACCCAGTGGGTAAAATCTGATGAGCTCAAAGATGTACCTACTGAAGTTAGTGCATCAGGACGCAGCGATTTGATCTTTGTCCACCACTGTCTGTTTTTATACTTTCATTGAACTGGCGCACTGCATAATTAGTGTACTCAACTGTTGGGTACATTGAGAATGTATTGCCACTAAGTTATATTTTGGCATGAACTTTTCCATGGAGAGTCATCCCGTGCCAAGGTGGAATTGGGCAAATCCTCTTGACACAGAATATGGTTGCGACATCAAAATCCAGCTGCCCGTATAATGAATGTCCCACATGCTCGAAGGACTTGAATTACATTGCAGTATACCGCTAAAGGAGCATTTCATGGAGGAATGTAGACCGGGGTTTTCCAGCACTGGTTAGGACACCGATGCAACAGGTAAGACATGATGAGCTCGGTGAGAGCACTGTGAGGAATTCATGAGGAAGCAGTGGAATGCTCGTTGGGGCAGTCTGGCGTCAGCCGTTCGAAGGGCTGCGAGTTGCATCTTTGAGGATATACCCCGGCTGAGTTGTAGCTTGTCGGACAGTTTTCCTCCCAGAGTGTAGTATGACTGGAACTATTTCAAGAATCAAGAAGTTTCCAATCTCTTACCCACAGAACGCAATGCCCTCGTCATGTATCTCGGATTATGGCTGCATTCCCCCCGCCAGGTTCACCTGTTTCTCAGAGTGTGAAATAGATTTCCGATGACTATTTAGTACACTAGCCTTTGACCTATCATACAGGCAATCGAGAGCTTAACCGATCCGAGAGAACCCCCGGCGTGGCAATCTATGGTTGATGTTCGCGGATACCGTGCCTTGGGTCGTTCCAGTCAGGAAGACTTTCCACAGCCTCCGAATTATACCTGGCCAAGCATGTGTTAATTGGAGAAACTCTAACACCCAGGATAACAACCAAAAGCCATGGTTCATGAAGTGCTTAATGTGCCAACATTGTCCTGCAGTAAATGCCATGGTATAGTGATGTTTTCAAACGTATGTCAGCGTTCCACGACCTCCGTGAAGATTGGACTGGTCAAACAGCCAACCCTACTCCCAACCATCAAGGCTTTTCCAGCCAGATAACAAAGGCCTTGAGGCAGCCTGTTCGATTCGGTAGAGCTAAGCAAGCTCTGCTCATTGTGCGAATTAATACTCAAGTGTTGAGCAACCTAAAGTTCATTTGTACAGAATAGGATTAGCGAGCGGCCTCTTGTCACCGAGTAAGGCTCCAGACAACAAATCCTCTGCCCACTCTGCAAGCGATGCTGTAATGTGTTCCTAGCGAACAGAAATATTGATGATCATATCCGAGAGGCTGCTTTCATTGCACACAGCACGCATTTACACCTTGATGTTGCATCGCTCTTCGAAATATACTTCCAACATGGAAGACGTGATTAGCTCAAGGACGGGACTGCAAGTAGCGCGTCGGGAAGTGATGTTGGTTAGTGTGTCTGGAGCGGTCCGGTCCGAGCCTTTCAATAAGGAACGCGTTTTGGTCATTCCCGGGTTGAAATTGGGACACACTTGCAGGCAATCCATTCCAGGTCAGCTGTGTTTTGGCAGTGACCAAAGGAAGAATGTATCGGTGACCCTGTCCCGAAATATATAAAGCATTATCCCACCTCGCTTGCAGGGCTGGGAATTACCTCATTGTGTTTGGCAGAAAGCGGCAGCACCGCACCACCTCGTTGCACCTGTGTATTCCTCCAGAAGGGACCATAATTACATTTAGGGTTGCAAATGTGAGAATCTGGCCTCTCGTGTTATCAGTGAATGAGCACCAAGGTTCTAGCAAACGCAGTGAAGGGCCGCCTGTGCTCGGTGTTTAAGGAAGCTGCGCACTGTGTGAGCCCTGTAGGGAAGAGTTTCAACGATTGCAGAATTATAAAACTGCAAGATGTGTGAAGCAACCTCTTACAACCCTTTCTGTTATTCCTCAGTGAAACGCTAACCGTGTAACCAATGTGCCATCACTCTCCGTCCCGAAAAGCGTAACAGCATTGCCTCTCACAGAGGGTACCAGCAATCCATGAACTCCACCACCTACCTTTGTGTTCTTCAAAGCCAAAAGTCTTTCCAATAGGTAACGAAGGTATACGTACGTATTAGGCCAGTAGCGCAACCGAATCATTTTTAAGAGTCCGCCAACGTCTTCACTGAACGGTCTAGACTTTGTTTAGCCATAGGCTGTGATCTTGGCCGAACCGGCACCGAGGCGTTCAGCACATGAACGTTGCTTGGGGCCAAGGGGACCTGTGCACACTTCGGTTAAAGGACATCAGTGCTCCTCATTCAAATTTGTACCAAGTGTGAGATGAATGTTCCTTGACGCTGCCCGTGTAAGCGAATGACATTGAACTATAGCACAGAATTACCTGCATTAAACACGGAACTTTCACCAGTGCATGGCATCATGGTGTGAGAGCGGATCTCTACAAGTAAGGCACATAAGGAGTGCGAAGAAGGGGTAGTTTTGTTTTTGAGAGCCCAGTAGTTTTAAGGTGTCCATGTGCTTGGAGTTTCGATTTTCCTGTATGGAAGTGTCGGTCACATTCTCAAGGCCTCCAGAGCAAGTTCCATTTCTGGAAGTTGAGTGTTTGACACACAGTGGAGTTACACACGATAGGTTCACTAACGACCCAAAATTATTTTCAAACCTCTTTCCCTAGGAAAGCGGATTACAATATAAAGATTTGCATACCGTGGTACGACTCCGCTCGGCAGCTTCCCCTACGTATGTGTCCAAAGAGAGACCTATGCCGAATCAGGACTGCCTATGGCAGTCTTTGCCAGAACAGAAAATCAAGGTCATTGGTGAGAAGCCATTAGAAAACCCTGTCTAGATATGTGTACCGTTTGTGTGACATCGCTGTGCCTTGTGTGATAGCTGAAGTCGAGAGTTTGCACACTCCCGCCGTCGCAGCGTTCCCAGCTGCATGAAGTCAACCAATTCCAGCACCCACTCTAAGAACTAGAGGAAACACTTTACAATGTTGTCAAAGTTCCAACAGGCCCCTGCGTTGTGGACGGCAGCATGCGCCCTGTACCTTCCCAATTCTCTTTGCAAAGTGCCAACTCCACTCCCGATAGCTGATGACCGTGTTCGTTTAGGATACATAGCGTAATCGAGACATTCTTCACACACATACCCAAGTCACAATCAGATTTAGTTTTGCAGTGCGTGGTGCATTGTGCAGTACTGCTACTGGGGGGTTGAACATTTTCAAAAGAACTCGTCACGGGTGGGGGGGTTTGGGGAAGCTCGTTCCTACTGCGGGTTTCTGCTGACACTGTGATGAATGTTCCCACACGTTCCCTTGAATGGTTTTACGTTACAATACATCACAGCATGCACGTTCATTCCAAACAGAATGTTCACCCGTGCCTGGCTTTAATGCCTGAAGCCTGTACCCAGTGGGTAAAATCTGATGAGCTCAAACATGTACCTACTGAAGTTAATGCATCAGGACGCAGCGATTTGATCTTTGTCCACCACTGTCTGTTTTTATACTTTCATTGAACTGGCGCACTGCATAATTAGTGTACTCAACTGTTGGGTACATTGAGAATGTATTGCTACTAAGTTATATTTTGGCATGAACTTTTCCATGGAGAATCATCCCGTGCCAAGGTGGAATTGGGCAAATCCTCTTGACACAGAATATGGTTGCGACATCAAAATCCAGCTGCCCGTATAATGAATGTCCCACATGCTCGAAGGACTTGAATTACATTGCAGTATACCGCTAAAGGAGCATTTCATGGAGGAATGTAGACCGGGGTTTTCCAGCACTGGTTAGGACACCGATGCAACAGGTAAGACATGATGAGCTCGGTGAGAGCACTGTGAGGAATTCATGAGGAAGCAGTGGAATGCTCGTTGGGGCAGTCTGGCGTCAGCCGTTCGAAGGGCTGCGAGTTGCATCTTTGAGGATATACCCCGGCTGAGTTGTAGCTTGTCGGACAGTTTTCCTCCCAGAGTGTAGTATGACTGGAACTATTTCAAGAATCAAGAAGTTTCCAATCTCTTACCCACAGAACGCAATGCCCTCGTCATGTATCTCGGATTATGGCTGCATTCCCCCCGCCAGGTTCACCTGTTTCTCAGAGTGTGAAATAGATTTCCGATGACTATTTAGTACACTAGCCTTTGACCTATCATACAGGCAATCGAGAGCTTAACCGATCCGAGAGAACCCCCGGCGTGGCAATCTATGGTTGATGTTCGCGGATACCGTGCCTTGGGTCGTTCCAGTCAGGAAGACTTTCCACAGCCTCCGAATTATACCTGGCCAAGCATGTGTTAATTGGAGAAACTCTAACACCCAGGATAACAACCAAAAGCCATGGTTCATGAAGTGCTTAATGTGCCAACATTGTCCTGCAGTAAATGCCATGGTATAGTGATGTTTTCAAACGTATGTCAGCGTTCCACGACCTCCGTGAAGATTGGACTGGTCAAACAGCCAACCCTACTCCCAACCATCAAGGCTTTTCCAGCCAGATAACAAAGGCCTTGAGGCAGCCTGTTCGATTCGGTAGAGCTAAGCAAGCTCTGCTCATTGTGCGAATTAATACTCAAGTGTTGAGCAACCTAAAGTTCATTTGTACAGAATAGGATTAGCGAGCGGCCTCTTGTCACCGAGTAAGGCTCCAGACAACAAATCCTCTGCCCACTCTGCAAGCGATGCTGTAATGTGTTCCTAGCGAACAGAAATATTGATGATCATATCCGAGAGGCTGCTTTCATTGCACACAGCACGCATTTACACCTTGATGTTGCATCGCTCTTCGAAATATACTTCCAACATGGAAGACGTGATTAGCTCAAGGACGGGACTGCAAGTAGCGCGTCGGGAAGTGATGTTGGTTAGTGTGTCTGGAGCGGTCCGGTCCGAGCCTTTCAATAAGGAACGCGTTTTGGTCATTCCCGGGTTGAAATTGGGACACACTTGCAGGCAATCCATTCCAGGTCAGCTGTGTTTTGGCAGTGACCAAAGGAAGAATGTATCGGTGACCCTGTCCCGAAATATATAAAGCATTATCCCACCTCGCTTGCAGGGCTGGGAATTACCTCATTGTGTTTGGCAGAAAGCGGCAGCACCGCACCACCTCGTTGCACCTGTGTATTCCTCCAGAAGGGACCATAATTACATTTAGGGTTGCAAATGTGAGAATCTGGCCTCTCGTGTTATCAGTGAATGAGCACCAAGGTTCTAGCAAACGCAGTGAAGGGCCGCCTGTGCTCGGTGTTTAAGGAAGCTGCGCACTGTGTGAGCCCAGTAGGGAAGAGTTTCAACGATTGCAGAATTATAAAACTGCAAGATGTGTGAAGCAACCTCGTACAACCCTTTCTGTTATTCCTCAGTGAAACGCTAACCGTGTAACCAATGTGCCATCACTCTCCGTCCCGAAAAGCGTAACAGCATTGCCTCTCACAGAGGGTACCAGCAATCCATGAACTCCACCACCTACCTTTGTGTTCTTCAAAGCCAAAAGTCTTTCCAATAGGTAACGAAGGTATACGTACGTATTAGGCCAGTAGCGCAACCGAATCATTTTTAAGAGTCCGCCAACGTCTTCACTGAACGGTCTAGACTTTGTTTAGCCATAGGCTGTGATCTTGGCCGAACCGGCACCGAGGCGTTCAGCACATGAACGTTGCTTGGGGCCAAGGGGACCTGTGCACACTTCGGTTAAAGGACATCAGTGCTCCTCATTCAAATTTGTACCAAGTGTGAGATGAATGTTCCTTGACGCTGCCCGTGTAAGCGAATGACATTGAACTATAGCACAGAATTACCTGCATTAAACACGGAACTTTCACCAGTGCATGGCATCATGGTGTGAGAGCGGATCTCTACAAGTAAGGCACATAAGGAGTGCGAAGAAGGGGTAGTTTTGTTTTTGAGAGCCCAGTAGTTTTAAGGTGTCCATGTGCTTGGAGTTTCGATTTTCCTGTATGGAAGTGTCGGTCACATTCTCAAGGCCTCCAGAGCAAGTTCCATTTCTGGAAGTTGAGTGTTTGACACACAGTGGAGTTACACACGATAGGTTCACTAACGACCCAAAATTATTTTCAAACCTCTTTCCCTAGGAAAGCGGATTACAATATAAAGATTTGCATACCGTGGTACGACTCCGCTCGGCAGCTTCCCCTACGTATGTGTCCAAAGAGAGACCTATGCCGAATCAGGACTGCCTATGGCAGTCTTTGCCAGAACAGAAAATCAAGGTCATTGGTGAGAAGCCATTAGAAAACCCTGTCTAGATATGTGTACCGTTTGTGTGACATCGCTGTGCCTTGTGTGATAGCTGAAGTCGAGAGTTTGCACACTCCCGCCGTCGCAGCGTTCCCAGCTGCATGAAGTCAACCAATTCCAGCACCCACTCTAAGAACTAGAGGAAACACTTTACAATGTTGTCAAAGTTCCAACAGGCCCCTGCGTTGTGGACGGCAGCATGCGCCCTGTACCTTCCCAATTCTCTTTGCAAAGTGCCAACTCCACTCCCGATAGCTGATGACCGTGTTCGTTTAGGATACATAGCGTAATCGAGACATTCTTCACACACATACCCAAGTCACAATCAGATTTAGTTTTGCAGTGCGTGGTGCATTGTGCAGTACTGCTACTGGGGGGTTGAACATTTTCAAAAGAACTCGTCACGGGTGGGGGGGTTTGGGGAAGCTAGTTCCTACTGCGGGTTTCTGCTGACACTGTGATGAATGTTCCCACACGTTCCCTTGAATGGTTTTACGTTACAATACATCACAGCATGCACGTTCATTCCAAACAGAATGTTCACCCGTGCCTGGCTTTAATGCCTGAAGCCTGTACCCAGTGGGTAAAATCTGATGAGCTCAAACATGTACCTACTGAAGTTAATGCATCAGGACGCAGCGATTTGATCTTTGTCCACCACTGTCTGTTTTTATACTTTCATTGAACTGGCGCACTGCATAATTAGTGTACTCAACTGTTGGGTACATTGAGAATGTATTGCTACTAAGTTATATGTTGGCATAAACTTTTCCATGGAGAGTCATCCTGTGCCAATGTGGAATTGGGCAAATCCTCTTGACACAGAATATGGTTGCGACATCAAAATCCAGCTGCCCGTATAATGAATGTCCCACATGCTCGAAGGACTTGAATTACATTGCAGTATACCGCTAAAGGAGCATTTCATGGAGGAATGTAGACCGGGGTTTTCCAGCACTGGTTAGGACACCGATGCAACAGGTAAGACATGATGAGCTCGGTGAGAGCACTGTGAGGAATTCATGAGGAAGCAGTGGAATGCTCGTTGGGGCAGTCTGGCGTCAGCCGTTCGAAGGGCTGCGAGTTGCATCTTTGAGGATATACCCCGGCTGAGTTGTAGCTTGTCGGACAGTTTTCCTCCCAGAGTGTAGTATGACTGGAACTATTTCAAGAATCAAGAAGTTTCCAATCTCTTACCCACAGAACGCAATGCCCTCGTCATGTATCTCGGATTATGGCTGCATTCCCCCCGCCAGGTTCACCTGTTTCTCAGAGTGTGAAATAGATTTCCGATGACTATTTAGTACACTAGCCTTTGACCTATCATACAGGCAATCGAGAGCTTAACCGATCCGAGAGAACCCCCGGCGTGGCAATCTATGGTTGATGTTCGCGGATACCGTGCCTTGGGTCGTTCCAGTCAGGAAGACTTTCCACAGCCTCCGAATTATACCTGGCCAAGCATGTGTTAATTGGAGAAACTCTAACACCCAGGATAACAACCAAAAGCCATGGTTCATGAAGTGCTTAATGTGCCAACATTGTCCTGCAGTAAATGCCATGGTATAGTGATGTTTTCAAACGTATGTCAGCGTTCCACGACCTCCGTGAAGATTGGACTGGTCAAACAGCCAACCCTACTCCCAACCATCAAGGCTTTTCCAGCCAGATAACAAAGGCCTTGAGGCAGCCTGTTCGATTCGGTAGAGCTAAGCAAGCTCTGCTCATTGTGCGAATTAATACTCAAGTGTTGAGCAACCTAAAGTTCATTTGTACAGAATAGGATTAGCGAGCGGCCTCTTGTCACCGAGTAAGGCTCCAGACAACAAATCCTCTGCCCACTCTGCAAGCGATGCTGTAATGTGTTCCTAGCGAACAGAAATATTGATGATCATATCCGAGAGGCTGCTTTCATTGCACACAGCACGCATTTACACCTTGATGTTGCATCGCTCTTCGAAATATACTTCCAACATGGAAGACGTGATTAGCTCAAGGACGGGACTGCAAGTAGCGCGTCGGGAAGTGATGTTGGTTAGTGTGTCTGGAGCGGTCCGGTCCGAGCCTTTCAATAAGGAACGCGTTTTGGTCATTCCCGGGTTGAAATTGGGACACACTTGCAGGCAATCCATTCCAGGTCAGCTGTGTTTTGGCAGTGACCAAAGGAAGAATGTATCGGTGACCCTGTCCCCAAATATATAAAGCATTATCCCACCTCGCTTGCAGGGCTGGGAATTACCTCATTGTGTTTGGCAGAAAGCGGCAGCACCGCACCACCTCGTTGCACCTGTGTATTCCTCCAGAAGGGACCATAATTACATTTAGGGTTGCAAATGTGAGAATCTGGCCTCTCGTGTTATCAGTGAATGAGCACCAAGGTTCTAGCAAACGCAGTGAAGGGCCGCCTGTGCTCGGTGTTTAAGGAAGCTGCGCACTGTGTGAGCCCAGTAGGGAAGAGTTTCAACGATTGCAGAATTATAAAACTGCAAGATGTGTGAAGCAACCTCTTACAACCCTTTCTGTTATTCCTCAGTGAAACGCTAACCGTGTAACCAATGTGCCATCACTCTCCGTCCCGAAAAGCGTAACAGCATTGCCTCTCACAGAGGGTACCAGCAATCCATGAACTCCACCACCTACCTTTGTGTTCTTCAAAGCCAAATGTCTTTCCAATAGGTAACGAAGGTATCCGTACGTATTAGGCCAGTAGCGCAACCGAATCATTTTTAAGAGTCCGCCAACGTCTTCACTGAACGGTCTAGACTTTGTTTAGCCATAGGCTGTGATCTTGGCCGAACCGGCACCGAGGCGTTCAGCACATGAACGTTGCTGGGGGCCAAGGGGACCTGTGCACACTTCGGTTAAAGGACATCAGTGCTCCTCATTCAAATTTGTACCAAGTGTGAGATGAATGTTCCTTGACGCTGCCCGTGTAAGCGAATGACATTGAACTATAGCACAGAATTACCTGCATTAAACACGGAACTTTCACCAGTGCATGGCATCATGGTGTGAGAGCGGATCTCTACAAGTAAGGCACATAAGGAGTGCGAAGAAGGGGTAGTTTTGTTTTTGAGAGCCCAGTAGTTTTAAGGTGTCCATGTGCTTGGAGTTTCGATTTTCCTGTATGGAAGTGTCGGTCACATTCTCAAGGCCTCCAGAGCAAGTTCCATTTCTGGAAGTTGAGTGTTTGACACACAGTGGAGTTACACACGATAGGTTCACTAACGACCCAAAATTATTTTCAAACCTCTTTCCCTAGGAAAGCGGATTACAATATAAAGATTTGCATACCGTGGTACGACTCCGCTCGGCAGCTTCCCCTACGTATGTGTCCAAAGAGAGACCTATGCCGAATCAGTACTGCCTATGGCAGTCTTTGCCAGAACAGAAAATCAAGGTCATTGGTGAGAAGCCATTAGAAAACCCTGTCTAGATATGTGTACCGTTTGTGTGACATCGCTGTGCCTTGTGTGATAGCTGAAGTCGAGAGTTTGCACACTCCCGCCGTCGCAGCGTTCCCAGCTACATGAAGTCAACCAATTCCAGCACCCACTCTAAGAACTAGAGGAAACACTTTACAATGTTGTCAAAGTTCCAACAGGCCCCTGCGCTGTGGACGGCAGCATGCGCCCTGTACCTTCCAATTCTCTTTGCAAAGTGCCAACTCCACTCCCGATAGCTGATGACCGTGTTCGTTTAGGATACATAGCGTAATCGAGACATTCTTCACACACATACCCAAGTCACAATCAGATTTAGTTTTGCAGGGCGTGGTGCATTGTGCAGTACTGCTACTGGGGGGTTGAACATTTTCAAAAGAACTCGTCACGGGTGGGGCGGTTTTGGGAAGCTCGTTCCTACTGCGGGTTTCTGCTGACACTGTGATGAATGTTCCCACACGTTCCCTTGAATGGTTTTACGTTACAATACATCACAGCATGCACGTTCATTCCAAACAGAATGTTCACCCGTGCCTGGCTTTAATGCCTGAAGCCTGTACCCAGTGGGTAAAATCTGATGAGCTCAAAGATGTACCTACTGAAGTTAGTGCATCAGGACGCAGCGATTTGATCTTTGTCCACCACTGTCTGTTTTTATACTTTCATTGAACTGGCGCACTGCATAATTAGTGTACTCAACTGTTGGGTACATTGAGAATGTATTGCCACTAAGTTATATTTTGGCATGAACTTTTCCATGGAGAGTCATCCTGTGCCAATGTGGAATTGGGCAAATCCTCTTGACACAGAATATGGTTGCGACATCAAAATCCAGCTGCCCGTATAATGAATGTCCCACATGCTCGAAGGACTTGAATTACATTGCAGTATACCGCTAAAGGAGCATTTCATGGAGGAATGTAGACCGGGGTTTTCCAGCACTGGTTAGGACACCGATGCAACAGGTAAGACATGATGAGCTCGGTGAGAGCACTGTGAGGAATTCATGAGGAAGCAGTGGAATGCTCGTTGGGGCAGTCTGGCGTCAGCCGTTCGAAGGGCTGCGAGTTGCATCTTTGAGGATATACCCCGGCTGAGTTGTAGCTTGTCGGACAGTTTTCCTCCCAGAGTGTAGTATGACTGGAACTATTTCAAGAATCAAGAAGTTTCCAATCTCTTAACCACAGAACGCAATGCCCTCGTCATGTATCTCGGATTATGGCTGCATTCCCCCCGCCAGGTTCACCTGTTTCTCAGAGTGTGAAATAGATTTCCGATGACTATTTAGTACACTAGCCTTTGACCTATCATACAGGCAATCGAGAGCTTAACCGATCCGAGAGAACCCCCGGCGTGGCAATCTATGGTTGATGTTCGCGGATACCGTGCCTTGGGTCGTTCCAGTCAGGAAGACTTTCCACAGCCTCCGAATTATACCTGGCCAAGCATGTGTTAATTGGAGAAACTCTAACACCCAGGATAACAACCAAAAGCCATGGTTCATGAAGTGCTTAATGTGCCAACATTGTCCTGCAGTAAATGCCATGGTATAGTGATGTTTTCAAACGTATGTCAGCGTTCCACGACCTCCGTGAAGATTGGACTGGTCAAACAGCCAACCCTACTCCCAACCATCAAGGCTTTTCCAGCCAGATAACAAAGGCCTTGAGGCAGCCTGTTCGATTCGGTAGAGCTAAGCAAGCTCTGCTCATTGTGCGAATTAATACTCAAGTGTTGAGCAACCTAAAGTTCATTTGTACAGAATAGGATTAGCGAGCGGCCTCTTGTCACCGAGTAAGGCTCCAGACAACAAATCCTCTGCCCACTCTGCAAGCGATGCTGTAATGTGTTCCTAGCGAACAGAAATATTGATGATCATATCCGAGAGGCTGCTTTCATTGCACACAGCACGCATTTACACCTTGATGTTGCATTGCTCTTCGAAATATACTTCCAACATGGAAGACGTGATTAGCTCAAGGACGGGACTGCAAGTAGCGCGTCGGGAAGTGATGTTGGTTAGTGTGTCTGGAGCGGTCCGGTCCGAGCCTTTCAATAAGGAACGCGTTTTGGTCATTCCCGGGTTGAAATTGGGACACACTTGCAGGCAATCCATTCCAGGTCAGCTGTGTTTTGGCAGTGACCAAAGGAAGAATGTATCGGTGACCCTGTCCCGAAATATATAAAGCATTATCCCACCTCGCTTGCAGGGCTGGGAATTACCTCATTGTGTTTGGCAGAAAGCGGCAGCACCGCACCACCTCGTTGCACCTGTGTCTTCCTCCAGAAGGGACCATAATTACATTTAGGGTTGCAAATGTGAGAATCTGGCCTCTCGTGTTATCAGTGAATGACCACCATGGTTCTAGCAAACGCAGTGAAGGGCCGCCTGTGCTCGGTGTTTAAGGAAGCTGCGCACTGTGTGAGCCCAGTAGGGAAGAGTTTCAACGATTGCAGAATTATAAAACTGCAAGATGTGTGAAGCAACCTCTTACAACCCTTTCTGTTATTCCTCAGTGAAACGCTAACCGTGTAACCAATGTGCCATCACTCTCCGTCCCGAAAAGCGTAACAGCATTGCCTCTCACAGAGGGTACCAGCAATCCATGAACTCCACCACCTACCTTTGTGTTCTTCAAAGCCAAATGTCTTTCCAATAGGTAACGAAGGTATCCGTACGTATTAGGCCAGTAGCGCAACCGAATCATTTTTAAGAGTCCGCCAACGTCTTCACTGAACGGTCTAGACTTTGTTTAGCCATAGGCTGTGATCTTGGCCGAACCGGCACCGAGGCGTTCAGCACATGAACGTTGCTGGGGGCCAAGGGGACCTGTGCACACTTCGGTTAAAGGACATCAGTGCTCCTCATTCAAATTTGTACCAAGTGTGAGATGAATGTTCCTTGACGCTGCCCGTGTAAGCGAATGACATTGAACTATAGCACAGAATTACCTGCATTAAACACGGAACTTTCACCAGTGCATGGCATCATGGTGTGAGAGCGGATCTCTACAAGTAAGGCACATAAGGAGTGCGAAGAAGGGGTAGTTTTGTTTTTGAGAGCCCAGTAGTTTTAAGGTGTCCATGTGCTTGGAGTTTCGATTTTCCTGTATGGAAGTGTCGGTCACATTCTCAAGGCCTCCAGAGCAAGTTCCATTTCTGGAAGTTGAGTGTTTGACACACAGTGGAGTTACACACGATAGGTTCACTAACGACCCAAAATTATTTTCAAACCTCTTTCCCTAGGAAAGCGGATTACAATATAAAGATTTGCATACCGTGGTACGACTCCGCTCGGCAGCTTCCCCTACGTATGTGTCCAAAGAGAGACCTATGCCGAATCAGGACTGCCTATGGCAGTCTTTGCCAGAACAGAAAATCAAGGTCATTGGTGAGAAGCCATTAGAAAACCCTGTCTAGATATGTGTACCGTTTGTGTGACATCGCTGTGCCTTGTGTGATAGCTGAAGTCGAGAGTTTGCACACTCCCGCCGTCGCAGCGTTCCCAGCTGCATGAAGTCAACCAATTCCAGCACCCACTCTAAGAACTAGAGGAAACACTTTACAATGTTGTCAAAGTTCCAACAGGCCCCTGCGTTGTGGACGGCAGCATGCGCCCTGTACCTTCCCAATTCTCTTTGCAAAGTGCCAACTCCACTCCCGATAGCTGATGACCGTGTTCGTTTAGGATACATGGCGTAATCGAGACATTCTTCACACACATACCCAAGTCACAATCAGATTTAGTTTTGCAGTGCGTGGTGCATTGTGCAGTACTGCTACTGGGGGGTTGAACATTTTCAAAAGAACTCGTCACGGGTGGGGGGGTTTGGGGAAGCTCGTTCCTACTGCGGGTTTCTGCTGACACTGTGATGAATGTTCCCACACGTTCCCTTGAATGGTTTTACGTTACAATACATCACAGCATGCACGTTCATTCCAAACAGAATGTTCACCCGTGCCTGGCTTTAATGCCTGAAGCCTGTACCCAGTGGGTAAAATCTGATGAGCTCAAACATGTACCTACTGAAGTTAATGCATCAGGACGCAGCGATTTGATCTTTGTCCACCACTGTCTGTTTTTATACTTTCATTGAACTGGCGCACTGCATAATTAGTGTACTCAACTGTTGGGTACATTGAGAATGTATTGCTACTAAGTTATATTTTGGCATGAACTTTTCCATGGAGAATCATCCCGTGCCAAGGTGGAATTGGGCAAATCCTCTTGACACAGAATATGGTTGCGACATCAAAATCCAGCTGCCCGTATAATGAATGTCCCACATGCTCGAAGGACTTGAATTACATTGCAGTATACCGCTAAAGGAGCATTTCATGGAGGAATGTAGACCGGGGTTTTCCAGCACTGGTTAGGACACCGATGCAACAGGTAAGACATGATGAGCTCGGTGAGAGCACTGTGAGGAATTCATGAGGAAGCAGTGGAATGCTCGTTGGGGCAGTCTGGCGTCAGCCGTTCGAAGGGCTGCGAGTTGCATCTTTGAGGATATACCCCGGCTGAGTTGTAGCTTGTCGGACAGTTTTCCTCCCAGAGTGTAGTATGACTGGAACTATTTCAAGAATCAAGAAGTTTCCAATCTCTTACCCACAGAACGCAATGCCCTCGTCATGTATCTCGGATTATGGCTGCATTCCCCCCGCCAGGTTCACCTGTTTCTCAGAGTGTGAAATAGATTTCCGATGACTATTTAGTACGCTAGCCTTTGACCTATCATACAGGCAATCGAGAGCTTAACCGATCCGAGAGAACCCCCGGCGTGGCAATCTATGGTTGATGTTCGCGGATACCGTGCCTTGGGTCGTTCCAGTCAGGAAGACTTTCCACAGCCTCCGAATTATACCTGGCCAAGCATGTGTTAATTGGAGAAACTCTAACACCCAGGATAACAACCAAAAGCCATGGTTCATGAAGTGCTTAATGTGCCAACATTGTCCTGCAGTAAATGCCATGGTATAGTGATGTTTTCAAACGTATGTCAGCGTTCCACGACCTCCGTGAAGATTGGACTGGTCAAACAGCCAACCCTACTCCCAACCATCAAGGCTTTTCCAGCCAGATAACAAAGGCCTTGAGGCAGCCTGTTCGATTCGGTAGAGCTAAGCAAGCTCTGCTCATTGTGCGAATTAATACTCAAGTGTTGAGCAACCTAAAGTTCATTTGTACAGAATAGGATTAGCGAGCGGCCTCTTGTCACCGAGTAAGGCTCCAGACAACAAATCCTCTGCCCACTCTGCAAGCGATGCTGTAATGTGTTCCTAGCGAACAGAAATATTGATGATCATATCCGAGAGGCTGCTTTCATTGCACACAGCACGCATTTACACCTTGATGTTGCATCGCTCTTCGAAATATACTTCCAACATGGAAGACGTGATTAGCTCAAGGACGGGACTGCAAGTAGCGCGTCGGGAAGTGATGTTGGTTAGTGTGTCTGGAGCGGTCCGGTCCGAGCCTTTCAATAAGGAACGCGTTTTGGTCATTCCCGGGTTGAAATTGGGACACACTTGCAGGCAATCCATTCCAGGTCAGCTGTGTTTTGGCAGTGACCAAAGGAAGAATGTATCGGTGACCCTGTCCCCAAATATATAAAGCATTATCCCACCTCGCTTGCAGGGCTGGGAATTACCTCATTGTGTTTGGCAGAAAGCGGCAGCACCGCACCACCTCGTTGCACCTGTGTATTCCTCCAGAAGGGACCATAATTACATTTAGGGTTGCAAATGTGAGAATCTGGCCTCTCGTGTTATCAGTGAATGAGCACCAAGGTTCTAGCAAACGCAGTGAAGGGCCGCCTGTGCTCGGTGTTTAAGGAAGCTGCGCACTGTGTGAGCCCAGTAGGGAAGAGTTTCAACGATTGCAGAATTATAAAACTGCAAGATGTGTGAAGCAACCTCTTACAACCCTTTCTGTTATTCCTCAGTGAAACGCTAACCGTGTAACCAATGTGCCATCACTCTCCGTCCCGAAAAGCGTAACAGCATTGCCTCTCACAGAGGGTACCAGCAATCCATGAACTCCACCACCTACCTTTGTGTTCTTCAAAGCCAAATGTCTTTCCAATAGGTAACGAAGGTATCCGTACGTATTAGGCCAGTAGCGCAACCGAATCATTTTTAAGAGTCCGCCAACGTCTTCACTGAACGGTCTAGACTTTGTTTAGCCATAGGCTGTGATCTTGGCCGAACCGGCACCGAGGCGTTCAGCACATGAACGTTGCTGGGGGCCAAGGGGACCTGTGCACACTTCGGTTAAAGGACATCAGTGCTCCTCATTCAAATTTGTACCAAGTGTGAGATGAATGTTCCTTGACGCTGCCCGTGTAAGCGAATGACATTGAACTATAGCACAGAATTACCTGCATTAAACACGGAACTTTCACCAGTGCATGGCATCATGGTGTGAGAGCGGATCTCTACAAGTAAGGCACATAAGGAGTGCGAAGAAGGGGTAGTTTTGTTTTAGAGAGCCCAGTAGTTTTAAGGTGTCCATGTGCTTGGAGTTTCGATTTTCCTGTATGGAAGTGTCGGTCACATTCTCAAGGCCTCCAGAGCAAGTTCCATTTCTGGAAGTTGAGTGTTTGACACACAGTGGAGTTACACACGATAGGTTCACTAACGACCCAAAATTATTTTCAAACCTCTTTCCCTAGGAAAGCGGATTACAATATAAAGATTTGCATACCGTGGTACGACTCCGCTCGGCAGCTTCCCCTACGTATGTGTCCAAAGAGAGACCTATGCCGAATCAGTACTGCCTATGGCAGTCTTTGCCAGAACAGAAAATCAAGGTCATTGGTGAGAAGCCATTAGAAAACCCTGTCTAGATATGTGTACCGTTTGTGTGACATCGCTGTGCCTTGTGTGATAGCTGAAGTCGAGAGTTTGCACACTCCCGCCGTCGCAGCGTTCCCAGCTACATGAAGTCAACCAATTCCAGCACCCACTCTAAGAACTAGAGGAAACACTTTACAATGTTGTCAAAGTTCCAACAGGCCCCTGCGCTGTGGACGGCAGCATGCGCCCTGTACCTTCCAATTCTCTTTGCAAAGTGCCAACTCCACTCCCGATAGCTGATGACCGTGTTCGTTTAGGATACATAGCGTAATCGAGACATTCTTCACACACATACCCAAGTCACAATCAGATTTAGTTTTGCAGGGCGTGGTGCATTGTGCAGTACTGCTACTGGGGGGTTGAACATTTTCAAAAGAACTCGTCACGGGTGGGGCGGTTTTGGGAAGCTCGTTCCTACTGCGGGTTTCTGCTGACACTGTGATGAATGTTCCCACACGTTCCCTTGAATGGTTTTACGTTACAATACATCACAGCATGCACGTTCATTCCAAACAGAATGTTCACCCGTGCCTGGCTTTAATGCCTGAAGCCTGTACCCAGTGGGTAAAATCTGATGAGCTCAAAGATGTACCTACTGAAGTTAGTGCATCAGGACGCAGCGATTTGATCTTTGTCCACCACTGTCTGTTTTTATACTTTCATTGAACTGGCGCACTGCATAATTAGTGTACTCAACTGTTGGGTACATTGAGAATGTATTGCCACTAAGTTATATTTTGGCATGAACTTTTCCATGGAGAGTCATCCCGTGCCAAGGTGGAATTGGGCAAATCCTCTTGACACAGAATATGGTTGCGACATCAAAATCCAGCTGCCCGTATAATGAATGTCCCACATGCTCGAAGGACTTGAATTACATTGCAGTATACCGCTAAAGGAGCATTTCATGGAGGAATGTAGACCGGGGTTTTCCAGCACTGGTTAGGACACCGATGCAACAGGTAAGACATGATGAGCTCGGTGAGAGCACTGTGAGGAATTCATGAGGAAGCAGTGGAATGCTCGTTGGGGCAGTCTGGCGTCAGCCGTTCGAAGGGCTGCGAGTTGCATCTTTGAGGATATACCCCGGCTGAGTTGTAGCTTGTCGGACAGTTTTCCTCCCAGAGTGTAGTATGACTGGAACTATTTCAAGAATCAAGAAGTTTCCAATCTCTTAACCACAGAACGCAATGCCCTCGTCATGTATCTCGGATTATGGCTGCATTCCCCCCGCCAGGTTCACCTGTTTCTCAGAGTGTGAAATAGATTTCCGATGACTATTTAGTACACTAGCCTTTGACCTATCATACAGGCAATCGAGAGCTTAACCGATCCGAGAGAACCCCCGGCGTGGCAATCTATGGTTGATGTTCGCGGATACCGTGCCTTGGGTCGTTCCAGTCAGGAAGACTTTCCACAGCCTCCGAATTATACCTGGCCAAGCATGTGTTAATTGGAGAAACTCTAACACCCAGGATAACAACCAAAAGCCATGGTTCATGAAGTGCTTAATGTGCCAACATTGTCCTGCAGTAAATGCCATGGTATAGTGATGTTTTCAAACGTATGTCAGCGTTCCACGACCTCCGTGAAGATTGGACTGGTCAAACAGCCAACCCTACTCCCAACCATCAAGGCTTTTCCAGCCAGATAACAAAGGCCTTGAGGCAGCCTGTTCGATTCGGTAGAGCTAAGCAAGCTCTGCTCATTGTGCGAATTAATACTCAAGTGTTGAGCAACCTAAAGTTCATTTGTACAGAATAGGATTAGCGAGCGGCCTCTTGTCACCGAGTAAGGCTCCAGACAACAAATCCTCTGCCCACTCTGCAAGCGATGCTGTAATGTGTTCCTAGCGAACAGAAATATTGATGATCATATCCGAGAGGCTGCTTTCATTGCACACAGCACGCATTTACACCTTGATGTTGCATTGCTCTTCGAAATATACTTCCAACATGGAAGACGTGATTAGCTCAAGGACGGGACTGCAAGTAGCGCGTCGGGAAGTGATGTTGGTTAGTGTGTCTGGAGCGGTCCGGTCCGAGCCTTTCAATAAGGAACGCGTTTTGGTCATTCCCGGGTTGAAATTGGGACACACTTGCAGGCAATCCATTCCAGGTCAGCTGTGTTTTGGCAGTGACCAAAGGAAGAATGTATCGGTGACCCTGTCCCGAAATATATAAAGCATTATCCCACCTCGCTTGCAGGGCTGGGAATTACCTCATTGTGTTTGGCAGAAAGCGGCAGCACCGCACCACCTCGTTGCACCTGTGTCTTCCTCCAGAAGGGACCATAATTACATTTAGGGTTGCAAATGTGAGAATCTGGCCTCTCGTGTTATCAGTGAATGAGCACCATGGTTCTAGCAAACGCAGTGAAGGGCCGCCTGTGCTCGGTGTTTAAGGAAGCTGCGCACTGTGTGAGCCCAGTAGGGAAGAGTTTCAACGATTGCAGAATTATAAAACTGCAAGATGTGTGAAGCAACCTCTTACAACCCTTTCTGTTATTCCTCAGTGAAACGCTAACCGTGTAACCAATGTGCCATCACTCTCCGTCCCGAAAAGCGTAACAGCATTGCCTCTCACAGAGGGTACCAGCAATCCATGAACTCCACCACCTACCTTTGTGTTCTTCAAAGCCAAATGTCTTTCCAATAGGTAACGAAGGTATCCGTACGTATTAGGCCAGTAGCGCAACCGAATCATTTTTAAGAGTCCGCCAACGTCTTCACTGAACGGTCTAGACTTTGTTTAGCCATAGGCTGTGATCTTGGCCGAACCGGCACCGAGGCGTTCAGCACATGAACGTTGCTGGGGGCCAAGGGGACCTGTGCACACTTCGGTTAAAGGACATCAGTGCTCCTCATTCAAATTTGTACCAAGTGTGAGATGAATGTTCCTTGACGCTGCCCGTGTAAGCGAATGACATTGAACTATAGCACAGAATTACCTGCATTAAACACGGAACTTTCACCAGTGCATGGCATCATGGTGTGAGAGCGGATCTCTACAAGTAAGGCACATAAGGAGTGCGAAGAAGGGGTAGTTTTGTTTTTGAGAGCCCAGTAGTTTTAAGGTGTCCATGTGCTTGGAGTTTCGATTTTCCTGTATGGAAGTGTCGGTCACATTCTCAAGGCCTCCAGAGCAAGTTCCATTTCTGGAAGTTGAGTGTTTGACACACAGTGGAGTTACACACGATAGGTTCACTAACGACCCAAAATTATTTTCAAACCTCTTTCCCTAGGAAAGCGGATTACAATATAAAGATTTGCATACCGTGGTACGACTCCGCTCGGCAGCTTCCCCTACGTATGTGTCCAAAGAGAGACCTATGCCGAATCAGGACTGCCTATGGCAGTCTTTGCCAGAACAGAAAATCAAGGTCATTGGTGAGAAGCCATTAGAAAACCCTGTCTAGATATGTGTACCGTTTGTGTGACATCGCTGTGCCTTGTGTGATAGCTGAAGTCGAGAGTTTGCACACTCCCGCCGTCGCAGCGTTCCCAGCTGCATGAAGTCAACCAATTCCAGCACCCACTCTAAGAACTAGAGGAAACACTTTACAATGTTGTCAAAGTTCCAACAGGCCCCTGCGTTGTGGACGGCAGCATGCGCCCTGTACCTTCCCAATTCTCTTTGCAAAGTGCCAACTCCACTCCCGATAGCTGATGACCGTGTTCGTTTAGGATACATAGCGTAATCGAGACATTCTTCACACACATACCCAAGTCACAATCAGATTTAGTTTTGCAGTGCGTGGTGCATTGTGCAGTACTGCTACTGGGGGGTTGAACATTTTCAAAAGAACTCGTCACGGGTGGGGGGGTTTGGGGAAGCTCGTTCCTACTGCGGGTTTCTGCTGACACTGTGATGAATGTTCCCACACGTTCCCTTGAATGGTTTTACGTTACAATACATCACAGCATGCACGTTCATTCCAAACAGAATGTTCACCCGTGCCTGGCTTTAATGCCTGAAGCCTGTACCCAGTGGGTAAAATCTGATGAGCTCAAACATGTACCTACTGAAGTTAATGCATCAGGACGCAGCGATTTGATCTTTGTCCACCACTGTCTGTTTTTATACTTTCATTGAACTGGCGCACTGCATAATTAGTGTACTCAACTGTTGGGTACATTGAGAATGTATTGCTACTAAGTTATATTTTGGCATGAACTTTTCCATGGAGAATCATCCCGTGCCAAGGTGGAATTGGGCAAATCCTCTTGACACAGAATATGGTTGCGACATCAAAATCCAGCTGCCCGTATAATGAATGTCCCACATGCTCGAAGGACTTGAATTACATTGCAGTATACCGCTAAAGGAGCATTTCATGGAGGAATGTAGACCGGGGTTTTCCAGCACTGGTTAGGACACCGATGCAACAGGTAAGACATGATGAGCTCGGTGAGAGCACTGTGAGGAATTCATGAGGAAGCAGTGGAATGCTCGTTGGGGCAGTCTGGCGTCAGCCGTTCGAAGGGCTGCGAGTTGCATCTTTGAGGATATACCCCGGCTGAGTTGTAGCTTGTCGGACAGTTTTCCTCCCAGAGTGTAGTATGACTGGAACTATTTCAAGAATCAAGAAGTTTCCAATCTCTTACCCACAGAACGCAATGCCCTCGTCATGTATCTCGGATTATGGCTGCATTCCCCCCGCCAGGTTCACCTGTTTCTCAGAGTGTGAAATAGATTTCCGATGACTATTTAGTACACTAGCCTTTGACCTATCATACAGGCAATCGAGAGCTTAACCGATCCGAGAGAACCCCCGGCGTGGCAATCTATGGTTGATGTTCGCGGATACCGTGCCTTGGGTCGTTCCAGTCAGGAAGACTTTCCACAGCCTCCGAATTATACCTGGCCAAGCATGTGTTAATTGGAGAAACTCTAACACCCAGGATAACAACCAAAAGCCATGGTTCATGAAGTGCTTAATGTGCCAACATTGTCCTGCAGTAAATGCCATGGTATAGTGATGTTTTCAAACGTATGTCAGCGTTCCACGACCTCCGTGAAGATTGGACTGGTCAAACAGCCAACCCTACTCCCAACCATCAAGGCTTTTCCAGCCAGATAACAAAGGCCTTGAGGCAGCCTGTTCGATTCGGTAGAGCTAAGCAAGCTCTGCTCATTGTGCGAATTAATACTCAAGTGTTGAGCAACCTAAAGTTCATTTGTACAGAATAGGATTAGCGAGCGGCCTCTTGTCACCGAGTAAGGCTCCAGACAACAAATCCTCTGCCCACTCTGCAAGCGATGCTGTAATGTGTTCCTAGCGAACAGAAATATTGATGATCATATCCGAGAGGCTGCTTTCATTGCACACAGCATGCATTTACACCTTGATGTTGCATCGCTCTTCGAAATATACTTCCAACATGGAAGACGTGATTAGCTCAAGGACGGGACTGCAAGTAGCGCGTCGGGAAGTGATGTTGGTTAGTGTGTCTGGAGCGGTCCGGTCCGAGCCTTTCAATAAGGAACGCGTTTTGGTCATTCCCGGGTTGAAATTGGGACACACTTGCAGGCAATCCATTCCAGGTCAGCTGTGTTTTGGCAGTGACCAAAGGAAGAATGTATCGGTGACCCTGTCCCGAAATATATAAAGCATTATCCCACCTCGCTTGCAGGGCTGGGAATTACCTCATTGTGTTTGGCAGAAAGCGGCAGCACCGCACCACCTCGTTGCACCTGTGTATTCCTCCAGAAGGGACCATAATTACATTTAGGGTTGCAAATGTGAGAATCTGGCCTCTCGTGTTATCAGTGAATGAGCACCATGGTTCTAGCAAACGCAGTGAAGGGCCGCCTGTGCTCGGTGTTTAAGGAAGCTGCGCACTGTGTGAGCCCAGTAGGGAAGAGTTTCAACGATTGCAGAATTATAAAACTGCAAGATGTGTGAAGCAACCTCGTACAACCCTTTCTGTTATTCCTCAGTGAAACGCTAACCGTGTAACCAATGTGCCATCACTCTCCGTCCCGAAAAGCGTAACAGCATTGCCTCTCACAGAGGGTACCAGCAATCCATGAACTCCACCACCTACCTTTGTGTTCTTCAAAGCCAAAAGTCTTTCCAATAGGTAACGAAGGTATACGTACGTATTAGGCCAGTAGCGCAACCGAATCATTTTTAAGAGTCCGCCAACGTCTTCACTGAACGGTCTAGACTTTGTTTAGCCATAGGCTGTGATCTTGGCCGAACCGGCACCGAGGCGTTCAACACATGAACGTTGCTTGGGGCCAAGGGGACCTGTGCACACTTCGGTTAAAGGACATCAGTGCTCCTCATTCAAATTTGTACCAAGTGTGAGATGAATGTTCCTTGACGCTGCCCGTGTAAGCGAATGACATTGAACTATAGCACAGAATTACCTGCATTAAACACGGAACTTTCACCTGTGCATGGCATCATGGTGTGAGAGCGGATCTCTACAAGTAAGGCACATAAGGAGTGCGAAGAAGGGGTAGTTTTGTTTTTGAGAGCCCAGTAGTTTTAAGGTGTCCATGTGCTTGGAGTTTCGATTTTCCTGTATGGAAGTGTCGGTCACATTCTCAAGGCCTCCAGAGCAAGTTCCATTTCTGGAAGTTGAGTGTTTGACACACAGTGGAGTTACACACGATAGGTTCACTAACGACCCAAAATTATTTTCAAACCTCTTTCCCTAGGAAAGCGGATTACAATATAAAGATTTGCATACCGTGGTACGACTCCGCTCGGCAGCTTCCCCTACGTATGTGTCCAAAGAGAGACCTATGCCGAATCAGGACTGCCTATGGCAGTCTTTGCCAGAACAGAAAATCAAGGTCATTGGTGAGAAGCCATTAGAAAACCCTGTCTAGATATGTGTACCGTTTGTGTGACATCGCTGTGCCTTGTGTGATAGCTGAAGTCGAGAGTTTGCACACTCCCGCCGTCGCAGCGTTCCCAGCTGCATGAAGTCAACCAATTCCAGCACCCACTCTAAGAACTAGAGGAAACACTTTACAATGTTGTCAAAGTTCCAACAGGCCCCTGCGTTGTGGACGGCAGCATGCGCCCTGTACCTTCCCAATTCTCTTTGCAAAGTGCCAACTCCACTCCCGATAGCTGATGACCGTGTTCGTTTAGGATACATGGCGTAATCGAGACATTCTTCACACACATACCCAAGTCACAATCAGATTTAGTTTTGCAGTGCGTGGTGCATTGTGCAGTACTGCTACTGGGGGGTTGAACATTTTCAAAAGAACTCGTCACGGGTGGGGGGGTTTTGGGAAGCTCGTTCCTACTGCGGGTTTCTGCTGACACTGTGATGAATGTTCCCACACGTTCCCTTGAATGGTTTTACGTTACAATACATCACAGCATGCACGTTCATTCCAAACAGAATGTTCACCCGTGCCTGGCTTTAATGCCTGAAGCCTGTACCCAGTGGGTAAAATCTGATGAGCTCAAACATGTACCTACTGAAGTTAATGCATCAGGACGCAGCGATTTGATCTTTGTCCACCACTGTCTGTTTTTATACTTTCATTGAACTGGCGCACTGCATAATTAGTGTACTCAACTGTTGGGTACATTGAGAATGTATTGCTACTAAGTTATATTTTGGCATGAACTTTTCCATGGAGAATCATCCCGTGCCAAGGTGGAATTGGGCAAATCCTCTTGACACAGAATATGGTTGCGACATCAAAATCCAGCTGCCCGTATAATGAATGTCCCACATGCTCGAAGGACTTGAATTACATTGCAGTATACCGCTAAAGGAGCATTTCATGGAGGAATGTAGACCGGGGTTTTCCAGCACTGGTTAGGACACCGATGCAACAGGTAAGACATGATGAGCTCGGTGAGAGCACTGTGAGGAATTCATGAGGAAGCAGTGGAATGCTCGTTGGGGCAGTCTGGCGTCAGCCGTTCGAAGGGCTGCGAGTTGCATCTTTGAGGATATACCCCGGCTGAGTTGTAGCTTGTCGGACAGTTTTCCTCCCAGAGTGTAGTATGACTGGAACTATTTCAAGAATCAAGAAGTTTCCAATCTCTTACCCACAGAACGCAATGCCCTCGTCATGTATCTCGGATTATGGCTGCATTCCCCCCGCCAGGTTCACCTGTTTCTCAGAGTGTGAAATAGATTTCCGATGACTATTTAGTACACTAGCCTTTGACCTATCATACAGGCAATCGAGAGCTTAACCGATCCGAGAGAACCCCCGGCGTGGCAATCTATGGTTGATGTTCGCGGATACCGTGCCTTGGGTCGTTCCAGTCAGGAAGACTTTCCACAGCCTCCGAATTATACCTGGCCAAGCATGTGTTAATTGGAGAAACTCTAACACCCAGGATAACAACCAAAAGCCATGGTTCATGAAGTGCTTAATGTGCCAACATTGTCCTGCAGTAAATGCCATGGTATAGTGATGTTTTCAAACGTATGTCAGCGTTCCACGACCTCCGTGAAGATTGGACTGGTCAAACAGCCAACCCTACTCCCAACCATCAAGGCTTTTCCAGCCAGATAACAAAGGCCTTGAGGCAGCCTGTTCGATTCGGTAGAGCTAAGCAAGCTCTGCTCATTGTGCGAATTAATACTCAAGTGTTGAGCAACCTAAAGTTCATTTGTACAGAATAGGATTAGCGAGCGGCCTCTTGTCACCGAGTAAGGCTCCAGACAACAAATCCTCTGCCCACTCTGCAAGCGATGCTGTAATGTGTTCCTAGCGAACAGAAATATTGATGATCATATCCGAGAGGCTGCTTTCATTGCACACAGCACGCATTTACACCTTGATGTTGCATCGCTCTTCGAAATATACTTCCAACATGGAAGACGTGATTAGCTCAAGGACGGGACTGCAAGTAGCGCGTCGGGAAGTGATGTTGGTTAGTGTGTCTGGAGCGGTCCGGTCCGAGCCTTTCAATAAGGAACGCGTTTTGGTCATTCCCGGGTTGAAATTGGGACACACTTGCAGGCAATCCATTCCAGGTCAGCTGTGTTTTGGCAGTGACCAAAGGAAGAATGTATCGGTGACCCTGTCCCCAAATATATAAAGCATTATCCCACCTCGCTTGCAGGGCTGGGAATTACCTCATTGTGTTTGGCAGAAAGCGGCAGCACCGCACCACCTCGTTGCACCTGTGTCTTCCTCCAGAAGGGACCATAATTACATTTAGGGTTGCAAATGTGAGAATCTGGCCTCTCGTGTTATCAGTGAATGAGCACCAAGGTTCTAGCAAACGCAGTGAAGGGCCGCCTGTGCTCGGTGTTTAAGGAAGCTGCGCACTGTGTGAGCCCAGTAGGGAAGAGTTTCAACGATTGCAGAATTATAAAACTGCAAGATGTGTGAAGCAACCTCTTACAACCCTTTCTGTTATTCCTCAGTGAAACGCTAACCGTGTAACCAATGTGCCATCACTCTCCGTCCCGAAAAGCGTAACAGCATTGCCTCTCACAGAGGGTACCAGCAATCCATGAACTCCACCACCTACCTTTGTGTTCTTCAAAGCCAAATGTCTTTCCAATAGGTAACGAAGGTATCCGTACGTATTAGGCCAGTAGCGCAACCGAATCATTTTTAAGAGTCCGCCAACGTCTTCACTGAACGGTCTAGACTTTGTTTAGCCATAGGCTGTGATCTTGGCCGAACCGGCACCGAGGCGTTCAGCACATGAACGTTGCTGGGGGCCAAGGGGACCTGTGCACACTTCGGTTAAAGGACATCAGTGCTCCTCATTCAAATTTGTACCAAGTGTGAGATGAATGTTCCTTGACGCTGCCCGTGTAAGCGAATGACATTGAACTATAGCACAGAATTACCTGCATTAAACACGGAACTTTCACCAGTGCATGGCATCATGGTGTGAGAGCGGATCTCTACAAGTAAGGCACATAAGGAGTGCGAAGAAGGGGTAGTTTTGTTTTTGAGAGCCCAGTAGTTTTAAGGTGTCCATGTGCTTGGAGTTTCGATTTTCCTGTATGGAAGTGTTGGTCACATTCTCAAGGCCTCCAGAGCAAGTTCCATTTCTGGAAGTTGAGTGTTTGACACACAGTGGAGTTACACACGATAGGTTCACTAACGACCCAAAATTATTTTCAAACCTCTTTCCCTAGGAAAGCGGATTACAATATAAAGATTTGCATACCGTGGTACGACTCCGCTCGGCAGCTTCCCCTACGTATGTGTCCAAAGAGAGACCTATGCCGAATCAGGACTGCCTATGGCAGTCTTTGCCAGAACAGAAAATCAAGGTCATTGGTGAGAAGCCATTAGAAAACCCTGTCTAGATATGTGTACCGTTTGTGTGACATCGCTGTGCCTTGTGTGATAGCTGAAGTCGAGAGTTTGCACACTCCCGCCGTCGCAGCGTTCCCAGCTGCATGAAGTCAACCAATTCCAGCACCCACTCTAAGAACTAGAGGAAACACTTTACAATGTTGTCAAAGTTCCAACAGGCCCCTGCGTTGTGGACGGCAGCATGCGCCCTGTACCTTCCCAATTCTCTTTGCAAAGTGCCAACTCCACTCCCGATAGCTGATGACCGTGTTCGTTTAGGATACATGGCGTAATCGAGACATTCTTCACACACATACCCAAGTCACAATCAGATTTAGTTTTGCAGTGCGTGGTGCATTGTGCAGTACTGCTACTGGGGGGTTGAACATTTTCAAAAGAACTCGTCACGGGTGGGGGGGTTTGGGGAAGCTCGTTCCTACTGCGGGTTTCTGCTGACACTGTGATGAATGTTCCCACACGTTCCCTTGAATGGTTTTACGTTACAATACATCACAGCATGCACGTTCATTCCAAACAGAATGTTCACCCGTGCCTGGCTTTAATGCCTGAAGCCTGTACCCAGTGGGTAAAATCTGATGAGCTCAAACATGTACCTACTGAAGTTAATGCATCAGGACGCAGCGATTTGATCTTTGTCCACCACTGTCTGTTTTTATACTTTCATTGAACTGGCGCACTGCATAATTAGTGTACTCAACTGTTGGGTACATTGAGAATGTATTGCTACTAAGTTATATTTTGGCATGAACTTTTCCATGGAGAGTCATCCCGTGCCAAGGTGGAATTGGGCAAATCCTCTTGACACAGAATATGGTTGCGACATCAAAATCCAGCTGCCCGTATAATGAATGTCCCACATGCTCGAAGGACTTGAATTACATTGCAGTATACCGCTAAAGGAGCATTTCATGGAGGAATGTAGACCGGGGTTTTCCAGCACTGGTTAGGACACCGATGCAACAGGTAAGACATGATGAGCTCGGTGAGAGCACTGTGAGGAATTCATGAGGAAGCAGTGGAATGCTCGTTGGGGCAGTCTGGCGTCAGCCGTTCGAAGGGCTGCGAGTTGCATCTTTGAGGATATACCCCGGCTGAGTTGTAGCTTGTCGGACAGTTTTCCTCCCAGAGTGTAGTATGACTGGAACTATTTCAAGAATCAAGAAGTTTCCAATCTCTTACCCACAGAACGCAATGCCCTCGTCATGTATCTCGGATTATGGCTGCATTCCCCCCGCCAGGTTCACCTGTTTCTCAGAGTGTGAAATAGATTTCCGATGACTATTTAGTACACTAGCCTTTGACCTATCATACAGGCAATCGAGAGCTTAACCGATCCGAGAGAACCCCCGGCGTGGCAATCTATGGTTGATGTTCGCGGATACCGTGCCTTGGGTCGTTCCAGTCAGGAAGACTTTCCACAGCCTCCGAATTATACCTGGCCAAGCATGTGTTAATTGGAGAAACTCTAACACCCAGGATAACAACCAAAAGCCATGGTTCATGAAGTGCTTAATGTGCCAACATTGTCCTGCAGTAAATGCCATGGTATAGTGATGTTTTCAAACGTATGTCAGCGTTCCACGACCTCCGTGAAGATTGGACTGGTCAAACAACCAACCCTACTCCCAACCATCAAGGCTTTTCCAGCCAGATAACAAAGGCCTTGAGGCAGCCTGTTCGATTCGGTAGAGCTAAGCAAGCTCTGCTCATTGTGCGAATTAATACTCAAGTGTTGAGCAACCTAAAGTTCATTTGTACAGAATAGGATTAGCGAGCGGCCTCTTGTCACCGAGTAAGGCTCCAGACAACAAATCCTCTGCCCACTCTGCAAGCGATGCTGTAATGTGTTCCTAGCGAACAGAAATATTGATGATCATATCCGAGAGGCTGCTTTCATTGCACACAGCACGCATTTACACCTTGATGTTGCATCGCTCTTCGAAATATACTTCCAACATGGAAGACGTGATTAGCTCAAGGACGGGACTGCAAGTAGCGCGTCGGGAAGTGATGTTGGTTAGTGTGTCTGGAGCGGTCCGGTCCGAGCCTTTCAATAAGGAACGCGTTTTGGTCATTCCCGGGTTGAAATTGGGACACACTTGCAGGCAATCCATTCCAGGTCAGCTGTGTTTTGGCAGTGACCAAAGGAAGAATGTATCGGTGACCCTGTCCCGAAATATATAAAGCATTATCCCACCTCGCTTGCAGGGCTGGGAATTACCTCATTGTGTTTGGCAGAAAGCGGCAGCACCGCACCACCTCGTTGCACCTGTGTCTTCCTCCAGAAGGGACCATAATTACATTTAGGGTTGCAAATGTGAGAATCTGGCCTCTCGTGTTATCAGTGAATGAGCACCAAGGTTCTAGCAAACGCAGTGAAGGGCCGCCTGTGCTCGGTGTTTAAGGAAGCTGCGCACTGTGTGAGCCCTGTAGGGAAGAGTTTCAACGATTGCAGAATTATAAAACTGCAAGATGTGTGAAGCAACCTCTTACAACCCTTTCTGTTATTCCTCAGTGAAACGCTAACCGTGTAACCAATGTGCCATCACTCTCCGTCCCGAAAAGCGTAACAGCATTGCCTCTCACAGAGGGTACCAGCAATCCATGAACTCCACCACCTACCTTTGTGTTCTTCAAAGCCAAATGTCTTTCCAATAGGTAACGAAGGTATCCGTACGTATTAGGCCAGTAGCGCAACCGAATCATTTTTAAGAGTCCGCCAACGTCTTCACTGAACGGTCTAGACTTTGTTTAGCCATAGGCTGTGATCTTGGCCGAACCGGCACCGAGGCGTTCAGCACATGAACGTTGCTGGGGGCCAAGGGGACCTGTGCACACTTCGGTTAAAGGACATCAGTGCTCCTCATTCAAATTTGTACCAAGTGTGAGATGAATGTTCCTTGACGCTGCCCGTGTAAGCGAATGACATTGAACTATAGCACAGAATTACCTGCATTAAACACGGAACTTTCACCAGTGCATGGCATCATGGTGTGAGAGCGGATCTCTACAAGTAAGGCACATAAGGAGTGCGAAGAAGGGGTAGTTTTGTTTTTGAGAGCCCAGTAGTTTTAAGGTGTCCATGTGCTTGGAGTTTCGATTTTCCTGTATGGAAGTGTCGGTCACATTCTCAAGGCCTCCAGAGCAAGTTCCATTTCTGGAAGTTGAGTGTTTGACACACAGTGGAGTTACACACGATAGGTTCACTAACGACCCAAAATTATTTTCAAACCTCTTTCCCTAGGAAAGCGGATTACAATATAAAGATTTGCATACCGTGGTACGACTCCGCTCGGCAGCTTCCCCTACGTATGTGTCCAAAGAGAGACCTATGCCGAATCAGTACTGCCTATGGCAGTCTTTGCCAGAACAGAAAATCAAGGTCATTGGTGAGAAGCCATTAGAAAACCCTGTCTAGATATGTGTACCGTTTGTGTGACATCGCTGTGCCTTGTGTGATAGCTGAAGTCGAGAGTTTGCACACTCCCGCCGTCGCAGCGTTCCCAGCTGCATGAAGTCAACCAATTCCAGCACCCACTCTAAGAACTAGAGGAAACACTTTACAATGTTGTCAAAGTTCCAACAGGCCCCTTTGTTGTGGACGGCAGCATGCGCCCTGTACCTTCCCAATTCTCTTTGCAAAGTGCCAACTCCACTCCCGATAGCTGATGACCGTGTTCGTTTAGGATACATAGCGTAATCGAGACATTCTTCACACACATACCCAAGTCACAATCAGATTTAGTTTTGCAGTGCGTGGTGCATTGTGCAGTACTGCTACTGGGGGGTTGAACATTTTCAAAAGAACTCGTCACGGGTGGGGGGGTTTGGGGAAGCTCGTTCCTACTGCGGGTTTCTGCTGACACTGTGATGAATGTTCCCACACGTTCCCTTGAATGGTTTTACGTTACAATACATCACAGCATGCACGTTCATTCCAAACAGAATGTTCACCCGTGCCTGGCTTTAATGCCTGAAGCCTGTACCCAGTGGGTAAAATCTGATGAGCTCAAACATGTACCTACTGAAGTTAATGCATCAGGACGCAGCGATTTGATCTTTGTCCACCACTGTCTGTTTTTATATTTTCATTGAACTGGCGCACTGCATAATTAGTGTACTCAACTGTTGGGTACATTGAGAATGTATTGCTACTAAGTTATATTTTGGCATGAACTTTTCCATGGAGAGTCATCCCGTGCCAAGGTGGAATTGGGCAAATCCTCTTGACACAGAATATGGTTGCGACATCAAAATCCAGCTGCCCGTATAATGAATGTCCCACATGCTCGAAGGACTTGAATTACATTGCAGTATACCGCTAAAGGAGCATTTCATGGAGGAATGTAGACCGGGGTTTTCCAGCACTGGTTAGGACACCGATGCAACAGGTAAGACATGATGAGCTCGGTGAGAGCACTGTGAGGAATTCATGAGGAAGCAGTGGAATGCTCGTTGGGGCAGTCTGGCGTCAGCCGTTCGAAGGGCTGCGAGTTGCATCTTTGAGGATATACCCCGGCTGAGTTGTAGCTTGTCGGACAGTTTTCCTCCCAGAGTGTAGTATGACTGGAACTATTTCAAGAATCAAGAAGTTTCCAATCTCTTACCCACAGAACGCAATGCCCTCGTCATGTATCTCGGATTATGGCTGCATTCCCCCCGCCAGGTTCACCTGTTTCTCAGAGTGTGAAATAGATTTCCGATGACTATTTAGTACACTAGCCTTTGACCTATCATACAGGCAATCGAGAGCTTAACCGATCCGAGAGAACCCCCGGCGTGGCAATCTATGGTTGATGTTCGCGGATACCGTGCCTTGGGTCGTTCCAGTCAGGAAGACTTTCCACAGCCTCCGAATTATACCTGGCCAAGCATGTGTTAATTGGAGAAACTCTAACACCCAGGATAACAACCAAAAGCCATGGTTCATGAAGTGCTTAATGTGCCAACATTGTCCTGCAGTAAATGCCATGGTATAGTGATGTTTTCAAACGTATGTCAGCGTTCCACGACCTCCGTGAAGATCGGACTGGTCAAACAGCCAACCCTACTCCCAACCATCAAGGCTTTTCCAGCCAGATAACAAAGGCCTTGAGGCAGCCTGTTCGATTCGGTAGAGCTAAGCAAGCTCTGCTCGTTGTGCGAATTAATACTCAAGTGTTGAGCAACCTAAAGTTCATTTGTACAGAATAGGATTAGCGAGCGGCCTCTTGTCACCGAGTAAGGCTCCAGACAACAAATCCTCTGCCCACTCTGCAAGCGATGCTGTAATGTGTTCCTAGCGAACAGAAATATTGATGATCATATCCGAGAGGCTGCTTTCATTGCACACAGCACGCATTTACACCTTGATGTTGCATCGCTCTTCGAAATATACTTCCAACATGGAAGACGTGATTAGCTCAAGGACGGGACTGCAAGTAGCGCGTCGGGAAGTGATGTTGGTTAGTGTGTCTGGAGCGGTCCGGTCCGAGCCTTTCAATAAGGAACGCGTTTTGGTCATTCCCGGGTTGAAATTGGGACACACTTGCAGGCAATCCATTCCAGGTCAGCTGTGTTTTGGCAGTGACCAAAGGAAGAATGTATCGGTGACCCTGTCCCGAAATATATAAAGCATTATCCCACCTCGCTTGCAGGGCTGGGAATTACCTCATTGTGTTTGGCAGAAAGCGGCAGCACCGCACCACCTCGTTGCACCTGTGTCTTCCTCCAGAAGGGACCATAATTACATTTAGGGTTGCAAATGTGAGAATCTGGCCTCTCGTGTTATCAGTGAATGAGCACCAAGGTTCTAGCAAACGCAGTGAAGGGCCGCCTGTGCTCGGTGTTTAAGGAAGCTGCGCACTGTGTGAGCCCAGTAGGGAAGAGTTTCAACGATTGCAGAATTATAAAACTGCAAGATGTGTGAAGCAACCTCTTACAACCCTTTCTGTTATTCCTCAGTGAAACGCTAACCGTGTAACCAATGTGCCATCACTCTCCGTCCCGAAAAGCGTAACAGCATTGCCTCTCACAGAGGGTACCAGCAATCCATGAACTCCACCACCTACCTTTGTGTTCTTCAAAGCCAAAAGTCTTTCCAATAGGTAACGAAGGTATCCGTACGTATTAGGCCAGTAGCGCAACCGAATCATTTTTAAGAGTCCGCCAACGTCTTCACTGAACGGTCTAGACTTTGTTTAGCCATAGGCTGTGATCTTGGCCGAACCGGCACCGAGGCGTTCAGCACATGAACGTTGCTGGGGGCCAAGGGGACCTGTGCACACTTCGGTTAAAGGACATCAGTGCTCCTCATTCAAATTTGTACCAAGTGTGAGATGAATGTTCCTTGACGCTGCCCGTGTAAGCGAATGACATTGAACTATAGCACAGAATTACCTGCATTAAACACGGAACTTTCACCAGTGCATGGCATCATGGTGTGAGAGCGGATCTCTACAAGTAAGGCACATAAGGAGTGCGAAGAAGGGGTAGTTTTGTTTTTGAGAGCCCAGTAGTTTTAAGGTGTCCATGTGCTTGGAGTTTCGATTTTCCTGTATGGAAGTGTCGGTCACATTCTCAAGGCCTCCAGAGCAAGTTCCATTTCTGGAAGTTGAGTGTTTGACACACAGTGGAGTTACACACGATAGGTTCACTAACGACCCAAAATTATTTTCAAACCTCTTTCCCTAGGAAAGCGGATTACAATATAAAGATTTGCATACCGTGGTACGACTCCGCTCGGCAGCTTCCCCTACGTATGTGTCCAAAGAGAGACCTATGCCGAATCAGGACTGCCTATGGCAGTCTTTGCCAGAACAGAAAATCAAGGTCATTGGTGAGAAGCCATTAGAAAACCCTGTCTAGATATGTGTACCGTTTGTGTGACATCGCTGTGCCTTGTGTGATAGCTGAAGTCGAGAGTTTGCACACTCCCGCCGTCGCAGCGTTCCCAGCTGCATGAAGTCAACCAACTCCAGCACCCACTCTAAGAACTAGAGGAAACACTTTACAATGTTGTCAAAGTTCCAACAGGCCCCTGCGTTGTGGACGGCAGCATGCGCCCTGTACCTTCCCAATTCTCTTTGCAAAGTGCCAACTCCACTCCCGATAGCTGATGACCGTGTTCGTTTAGGATACATAGCGTAATCGAGACATTCTTCACACACATACCCAAGTCACAATCAGATTTAGTTTTGCAGTGCGTGGTGCATTGTGCAGTACTGCTACTGGGGGGTTGAACATTTTCAAAAGAACTCGTCACGGGTGGGGGGGTTTGGGGAAGCTCGTTCCTACTGCGGGTTTCTGCTGACACTGTGATGAATGTTCCCACACGTTCCCTTGAATGGTTTTACGTTACAATACATCACAGCATGCACGTTCATTCCAAACAGAATGTTCACCCGTGCCTGGCTTTAATGCCTGAAGCCTGTACCCAGTGGGTAAAATCTGATGAGCTCAAACATGTACCTACTGAAGTTAATGCATCAGGACGCAGCGATTTGATCTTTGTCCACCACTGTCTGTTTTTATACTTTCATTGAACTGGCGCACTGCATAATTAGTGTACTCAACTGTTGGGTACATTGAGAATGTATTGCTACTAAGTTATATTTTGGCATGAACTTTTCCATGGAAAGTCATCCCGTGCCAAGGTGGAATTGGGCAAATCCTCTTGACACAGAATATGGTTGCGACATCAAAATCCAGCTGCCCGTATAATGAATGTCCCACATGCTCGAAGGACTTGAATTACATTGCAGTATACCGCTAAAGGAGCATTTCATGGAGGAATGTAGACCGGGGTTTTCCAGCACTGGTTAGGACACCGATGCAACAGGTAAGACATGATGAGCTCGGTGAGAGCACTGTGAGGAATTCATGAGGAAGCAGTGGAATGCTCGTTGGGGCAGTCTGGCGTCAGCCGTTCGAAGGGCTGCGAGTTGCATCTTTGAGGATATACCCCGGCTGAGTTGTAGCTTGTCGGACAGTTTTCCTCCCAGAGTGTAGTATGACTGGAACTATTTCAAGAATCAAGAAGTTTCCAATCTCTTACCCACAGAACGCAATGCCCTCGTCATGTATCTCGGATTATGGCTGCATTCCCCCCGCCAGGTTCACCTGTTTCTCAGAGTGTGAAATAGATTTCCGATGACTATTTAGTACACTAGCCTTTGACCTATCATACAGGCAATCGAGAGCTTAACCGATCCGAGAGAACCCCCGGCGTGGCAATCTATGGTTGATGTTCGCGGATACCGTGCCTTGGGTCGTTCCAGTCAGGAAGACTTTCCACAGCCTCCGAATTATACCTGGCCAAGCATGTGTTAATTGGAGAAACTCTAACACCCAGGATAACAACCAAAAGCCATGGTTCATGAAGTGCTTAATGTGCCAACATTGTCCTGCAGTAAATGCCATGGTATAGTGATGTTTTCAAACGTATGTCAGCGTTCCACGACCTCCGTGAAGATTGGACTGGTCAAACAGCCAACCCTACTCCCAACCATCAAGGCTTTTCCAGCCAGATAACAAAGGCCTTGAGGCAGCCTGTTCGATTCGGTAGAGCTAAGCAAGCTCTGCTCATTGTGCGAATTAATACTCAAGTGTTGAGCAACCTAAAGTTCATTTGTACAGAATAGGATTAGCGAGCGGCCTCTTGTCACCGAGTAAGGCTCCAGACAACAAATCCTCTGCCCACTCTGCAAGCGATGCTGTAATGTGTTCCTAGCGAACAGAAATATTGATGATCATATCCGAGAGGCTGCTTTCATTGCACACAGCACGCATTTACACCTTGATGTTGCATCGCTCTTCGAAATATACTTCCAACATGGAAGACGTGATTAGCTCAAGGACGGGACTGCAAGTAGCGCGTCGGGAAGTGATGTTGGTTAGTGTGTCTGGAGCGGTCCGGTCCGAGCCTTTCAATAAGGAACGCGTTTTGGTCATTCCCGGGTTGAAATTGGGACACACTTGCAGGCAATCCATTCCAGGTCAGCTGTGTTTTGGCAGTGACCAAAGGAAGAATGTATCGGTGACCCTGTCCCGAAATATATAAAGCATTATCCCACCTCGCTTGCAGGGCTGGGAATTACCTCATTGTGTTTGGCAGAAAGCGGCAGCACCGCACCACCTCGTTGCACCTGTGTCTTCCTCCAGAAGGGACCATAATTACATTTAGGGTTGCAAATGTGAGAATCTGGCCTCTCGTGTTATCAGTGAATGAGCACCAAGGTTCTAGCAAACGCAGTGAAGGGCCGCCTGTGCTCGGTGTTTAAGGAAGCTGCGCACTGTGTGAGCCCAGTAGGGAAGAGTTTCAACGATTGCAGAATTATAAAACTGCAAGATGTGTGAAGCAACCTCTTACAACCCTTTCTGTTATTCCTCAGTGAAACGCTAACCGTGTAACCAATGTGCCATCACTCTCCGTCCCGAAAAGCGTAACAGCATTGCCTCTCACAGAGGGTACCAGCAATCCATGAACTCCACCACCTACCTTTGTGTTCTTCAAAGCCAAATGTCTTTCCAATAGGTAACGAAGGTATCCGTACGTATTAGGCCAGTAGCGCAACCGAATCATTTTTAAGAGTCCGCCAACGTCTTCACTGAACGGTCTAGACTTTGTTTAGCCATAGGCTGTGATCTTGGCCGAACCGGCACCGAGGCGTTCAGCACATGAACGTTGCTGGGGGCCAAGGGGACCTGTGCACACTTCGGTTAAAGGACATCAGTGCTCCTCATTCAAATTTGTACCAAGTGTGAGATGAATGTTCCTTGACGCTGCCCGTGTAAGCGAATGACATTGAACTATAGCACAGAATTACCTGCATTAAACACGGAACTTTCACCAGTGCATGGCATCATGGTGTGAGAGCGGATCTCTACAAGTAAGGCACATAAGGAGTGCGAAGAAGGGGTAGTTTTGTTTTTGAGAGCCCAGTAGTTTTAAGGTGTCCATGTGCTTGGAGTTTCGATTTTCCTGTATGGAAGTGTCGGTCACATTCTCAAGGCCTCCAGAGCAAGTTCCATTTCTGGAAGTTGAGTGTTTGACACACAGTGGAGTTACACACGATAGGTTCACTAACGACCCAAAATTATTTTCAAACCTCTTTCCCTAGGAAAGCGGATTACAATATAAAGATTTGCATACCGTGGTACGACTCCGCTCGGCAGCTTCCCCTACGTATGTGTCCAAAGAGAGACCTATGCCGAATCAGGACTGCCTATGGCAGTCTTTGCCAGAACAGAAAATCAAGGTCATTGGTGAGAAGCCATTAGAAAACCCTGTCTAGATATGTGTACCGTTTGTGTGACATCGCTGTGCCTTGTGTGATAGCTGAAGTCGAGAGTTTGCACACTCCCGCCGTCGCAGCGTTCCCAGCTGCATGAAGTCAACCAACTCCAGCACCCACTCTAAGAACTAGAGGAAACACTTTACAATGTTGTCAAAGTTCCAACAGGCCCCTGCGTTGTGGACGGCAGCATGCGCCCTGTACCTTCCCAATTCTCTTTGCAAAGTGCCAACTCCACTCCCGATAGCTGATGACCGTGTTCGTTTAGGATACATAGCGTAATCGAGACATTCTTCACACACATACCCAAGTCACAATCAGATTTAGTTTTGCAGTGCGTGGTGCATTGTGCAGTACTGCTACTGGGGGGTTGAACATTTTCAAAAGAACTCGTCACGGGTGGGGGGGTTTGGGGAAGCTCGTTCCTACTGCGGGTTTCTGCTGACACTGTGATAAATGTTCCCACACGTTCCCTTGAATGGTTTTACGTTACAATACATCACAGCATGCACGTTCATTCCAAACAGAATGTTCACCCGTGCCTGGCTTTAATGCCTGAAGCCTGTACCCAGTGGGTAAAATCTGATGAGCTCAAACATGTACCTACTGAAGTTAATGCATCAGGACGCAGCGATTTGATCTTTGTCCACCACTGTCTGTTTTTATACTTTCATTGAACTGGCGCACTGCATAATTAGTGTACTCAACTGTTGGGTACATTGAGAATGTATTGCTACTAAGTTATATTTTGGCATGAACTTTTCCATGGAAAGTCATCCCGTGCCAAGGTGGAATTGGGCAAATCCTCTTGACACAGAATATGGTTGCGACATCAAAATCCAGCTGCCCGTATAATGAATGTCCCACATGCTCGAAGGACTTGAATTACATTGCAGTATACCGCTAAAGGAGCATTTCATGGAGGAATGTAGACCGGGGTTTTCCAGCACTGGTTAGGACACCGATGCAACAGGTAAGACATGATGAGCTCGGTGAGAGCACTGTGAGGAATTCATGAGGAAGCAGTGGAATGCTCGTTGGGGCAGTCTGGCGTCAGCCGTTCGAAGGGCTGCGAGTTGCATCTTTGAGGATATACCCCGGCTGAGTTGTAGCTTGTCGGACAGTTTTCCTCCCAGAGTGTAGTATGACTGGAACTATTTCAAGAATCAAGAAGTTTCCAATCTCTTACCCACAGAACGCAATGCCCTCGTCATGTATCTCGGATTATGGCTGCATTCCCCCCGCCAGGTTCACCTGTTTCTCAGAGTGTGAAATAGATTTCCGATGACTATTTAGTACACTAGCCTTTGACCTATCATACAGGCAATCGAGAGCTTAACCGATCCGAGAGAACCCCCGGCGTGGCAATCTATGGTTGATGTTCGCGGATACCGTGCCTTGGGTCGTTCCAGTCAGGAAGACTTTCCACAGCCTCCGAATTATACCTGGCCAAGCATGTGTTAATTGGAGAAACTCTAACACCCAGGATAACAACCAAAAGCCATGGTTCATGAAGTGCTTAATGTGCCAACATTGTCCTGCAGTAAATGCCATGGTATAGTGATGTTTTCAAACGTATGTCAGCGTTCCACGACCTCCGTGAAGATTGGACTGGTCAAACAGCCAACCCTACTCCCAACCATCAAGGCTTTTCCAGCCAGATAACAAAGGCCTTGAGGCAGCCTGTTCGATTCGGTAGAGCTAAGCAAGCTCTGCTCATTGTGCGAATTAATACTCAAGTGTTGAGCAACCTAAAGTTCATTTGTACAGAATAGGATTAGCGAGCGGCCTCTTGTCACCGAGTAAGGCTCCAGACAACAAATCCTCTGCCCACTCTGCAAGCGATGCTGTAATGTGTTCCTAGCGAACAGAAATATTGATGATCATATCCGAGAGGCTGCTTTCATTGCACACAGCACGCATTTACACCTTGATGTTGCATCGCTCTTCGAAATATACTTCCAACATGGAAGACGTGATTAGCTCAAGGACGGGACTGCAAGTAGCGCGTCGGGAAGTGATGTTGGTTAGTGTGTCTGGAGCGGTCCGGTCCGAGCCTTTCAATAAGGAACGCGTTTTGGTCATTCCCGGGTTGAAATTGGGACACACTTGCAGGCAATCCATTCCAGGTCAGCTGTGTTTTGGCAGTGACCAAAGGAAGAATGTATCGGTGACCCTGTCCCCAAATATATAAAGCATTATCCCACCTCGCTTGCAGGGCTGGGAATTACCTCATTGTGTTTGGCAGAAAGCGGCAGCACCGCACCACCTCGTTGCACCTGTGTCTTCCTCCAGAAGGGACCATAATTACATTTAGGGTTGCAAATGTGAGAATCTGGCCTCTCGTGTTATCAGTGAATGAGCACCAAGGTTCTAGCAAACGCAGTGAAGGGCCGCCTGTGCTCGGTGTTTAAGGAAGCTGCGCACTGTGTGAGCCCAGTAGGGAAGAGTTTCAACGATTGCAGAATTATAAAACTGCAAGATGTGTGAAGCAACCTCTTACAACCCTTTCTGTTATTCCTCAGTGAAACGCTAACCGTGTAACCAATGTGCCATCACTCTCCGTCCCGAAAAGCGTAACAGCATTGCCTCTCACAGAGGGTACCAGCAATCCATGAACTCCACCACCTACCTTTGTGTTCTTCAAAGCCAAATGTCTTTCCAATAGGTAACGAAGGTATCCGTACGTATTAGGCCAGTAGCGCAACCGAATCATTTTTAAGAGTCCGCCAACGTCTTCACTGAACGGTCTAGACTTTGTTTAGCCATAGGCTGTGATCTTGGCCGAACCGGCACCGAGGCGTTCAGCACATGAACGTTGCTGGGGGCCAAGGGGACCTGTGCACACTTCGGTTAAAGGACATCAGTGCTCCTCATTCAAATTTGTACCAAGTGTGAGATGAATGTTCCTTGACGCTGCCCGTGTAAGCGAATGACATTGAACTATAGCACAGAATTACCTGCATTAAACACGGAACTTTCACCAGTGCATGGCATCATGGTGTGAGAGCGGATCTCTACAAGTAAGGCACATAAGGAGTGCGAAGAAGGGGTAGTTTTGTTTTTGAGAGCCCAGTAGTTTTAAGGTGTCCATGTGCTTGGAGTTTCGATTTTCCTGTATGGAAGTGTCGGTCACATTCTCAAGGCCTCCAGAGCAAGTTCCATTTCTGGAAGTTGAGTGTTTGACACACAGTGGAGTTACACACGATAGGTTCACTAACGACCCAAAATTATTTTCAAACCTCTTTCCCTAGGAAAGCGGATTACAATATAAAGATTTGCATACCGTGGTACGACTCCGCTCGGCAGCTTCCCCTACGTATGTGTCCAAAGAGAGACCTATGCCGAATCAGGACTGCCTATGGCAGTCTTTGCCAGAACAGAAAATCAAGGTCATTGGTGAGAAGCCATTAGAAAACCCTGTCTAGATATGTGTACCGTTTGTGTGACATCGCTGTGCCTTGTGTGATAGCTGAAGTCGAGAGTTTGCACACTCCCGCCGTCGCAGCGTTCCCAGCTGCATGAAGTCAACCAACTCCAGCACCCACTCTAAGAACTAGAGGAAACACTTTACAATGTTGTCAAAGTTCCAACAGGCCCCTGCGTTGTGGACGGCAGCATGCGCCCTGTACCTTCCCAATTCTCTTTGCAAAGTGCCAACTCCACTCCCGATAGCTGATGACCGTGTTCGTTTAGGATACATAGCGTAATCGAGACATTCTTCACACACATACCCAAGTCACAATCAGATTTAGTTTTGCAGTGCGTGGTGCATTGTGCAGTACTGCTACTGGGGGGTTGAACATTTTCAAAAGAACTCGTCACGGGTGGGGGGGTTTGGGGAAGCTCGTTCCTACTGCGGGTTTCTGCTGACACTGTGATGAATGTTCCCACACGTTCCCTTGAATGGTTTTACGTTACAATACATCACAGCATGCACGTTCATTCCAAACAGAATGTTCACCCGTGCCTGGCTTTAATGCCTGAAGCCTGTACCCAGTGGGTAAAATCTGATGAGCTCAAACATGTACCTACTGAAGTTAATGCATCAGGACGCAGCGATTTGATCTTTGTCCACCACTGTCTGTTTTTATACTTTCATTGAACTGGCGCACTGCATAATTAGTGTACTCAACTGTTGGGTACATTGAGAATGTATTGCTACTAAGTTATATTTTGGCATGAACTTTTCCATGGAAAGTCATCCCGTGCCAAGGTGGAATTGGGCAAATCCTCTTGACACAGAATATGGTTGCGACATCAAAATCCAGCTGCCCGTATAATGAATGTCCCACATGCTCGAAGGACTTGAATTACATTGCAGTATACCGCTAAAGGAGCATTTCATGGAGGAATGTAGACCGGGGTTTTCCAGCACTGGTTAGGACACCGATGCAACAGGTAAGACATGATGAGCTCGGTGAGAGCACTGTGAGGAATTCATGAGGAAGCAGTGGAATGCTCGTTGGGGCAGTCTGGCGTCAGCCGTTCGAAGGGCTGCGAGTTGCATCTTTGAGGATATACCCCGGCTGAGTTGTAGCTTGTCGGACAGTTTTCCTCCCAGAGTGTAGTATGACTGGAACTATTTCAAGAATCAAGAAGTTTCCAATCTCTTACCCACAGAACGCAATGCCCTCGTCATGTATCTCGGATTATGGCTGCATTCCCCCCGCCAGGTTCACCTGTTTCTCAGAGTGTGAAATAGATTTCCGATGACTATTTAGTACACTAGCCTTTGACCTATCATACAGGCAATCGAGAGCTTAACCGATCCGAGAGAACCCCCGGCGTGGCAATCTATGGTTGATGTTCGCGGATACCGTGCCTTGGGTCGTTCCAGTCAGGAAGACTTTCCACAGCCTCCGAATTATACCTGGCCAAGCATGTGTTAATTGGAGAAACTCTAACACCCAGGATAACAACCAAAAGCCATGGTTCATGAAGTGCTTAATGTGCCAACATTGTCCTGCAGTAAATGCCATGGTATAGTGATGTTTTCAAACGTATGTCAGCGTTCCACGACCTCCGTGAAGATTGGACTGGTCAAACAGCCAACCCTACTCCCAACCATCAAGGCTTTTCCAGCCAGATAACAAAGGCCTTGAGGCAGCCTGTTCGATTCGGTAGAGCTAAGCAAGCTCTGCTCATTGTGCGAATTAATACTCAAGTGTTGAGCAACCTAAAGTTCATTTGTACAGAATAGGATTAGCGAGCGTCCTCTTGTCACCGAGTAAGGCTCCAGACAACAAATCCTCTGCCCACTCTGCAAGCGATGCTGTAATGTGTTCCTAGCGAACAGAAATATTGATGATCATATCCGAGAGGCTGCTTTCATTGCACACAGCACGCATTTACACCTTGATGTTGCATCGCTCTTCGAAATATACTTCCAACATGGAAGACGTGATTAGCTCAAGGACGGGACTGCAAGTAGCGCGTCGGGAAGTGATGTTGGTTAGTGTGTCTGGAGCGGTCCGGTCCGAGCCTTTCAATAAGGAACGCGTTTTGGTCATTCCCGGGTTGAAATTGGGACACACTTGCAGGCAATCCATTCCAGGTCAGCTGTGTTTTGGCAGTGACCAAAGGAAGAATGTATCGGTGACCCTGTCCCGAAATATATAAAGCATTATCCCACCTCGCTTGCAGGGCTGGGAATTACCTCATTGTGTTTGGCAGAAAGCGGCAGCACCGCACCACCTCGTTGCACCTGTGTCTTCCTCCAGAAGGGACCATAATTACATTTAGGGTTGCAAATGTGAGAATCTGGCCTCTCGTGTTATCAGTGAATGAGCACCAAGGTTCTAGCAAACGCAGTGAAGGGCCGCCTGTGCTCGGTGTTTAAGGAAGCTGCGCACTGTGTGAGCCCAGTAGGGAAGAGTTTCAACGATTGCAGAATTATAAAACTGCAAGATGTGTGAAGCAACCTCTTACAACCCTTTCTGTTATTCCTCAGTGAAACGCTAACCGTGTAACCAATGTGCCATCACTCTCCGTCCCGAAAAGCGTAACAGCATTGCCTCTCACAGAGGGTACCAGCAATCCATGAACTCCACCACCTACCTTTGTGTTCTTCAAAGCCAAATGTCTTTCCAATAGGTAACGAAGGTATCCGTACGTATTAGGCCAGTAGCGCAACCGAATCATTTTTAAGAGTCCGCCAACGTCTTCACTGAACGGTCTAGACTTTGTTTAGCCATAGGCTGTGATCTTGGCCGAACCGGCACCGAGGCGTTCAGCACATGAACGTTGCTGGGGGCCAAGGGGACCTGTGCACACTTCGGTTAAAGGACATCAGTGCTCCTCATTCAAATTTGTACCAAGTGTGAGATGAATGTTCCTTGACGCTGCCCGTGTAAGCGAATGACATTGAACTATAGCACAGAATTACCTGCATTAAACACGGAACTTTCACCAGTGCATGGCATCATGGTGTGAGAGCGGATCTCTACAAGTAAGGCACATAAGGAGTGCGAAGAAGGGGTAGTTTTGTTTTTGAGAGCCCAGTAGTTTTAAGGTGTCCATGTGCTTGGAGTTTCGATTTTCCTGTATGGAAGTGTCGGTCACATTCTCAAGGCCTCCAGAGCAAGTTCCATTTCTGGAAGTTGAGTGTTTGACACACAGTGGAGTTACACACGATAGGTTCACTAACGACCCAAAATTATTTTCAAACCTCTTTCCCTAGGAAAGCGGATTACAATATAAAGATTTGCATACCGTGGTACGACTCCGCTCGGCAGCTTCCCCTACGTATGTGTCCAAAGAGAGACCTATGCCGAATCAGGACTGCCTATGGCAGTCTTTGCCAGAACAGAAAATCAAGGTCATTGGTGAGAAGCCATTAGAAAACCCTGTCTAGATATGTGTACCGTTTGTGTGACATCGCTGTGCCTTGTGTGATAGCTGAAGTCGAGAGTTTGCACACTCCCGCCGTCGCAGCGTTCCCAGCTGCATGAAGTCAACCAATTCCAGCACCCACTCTAAGAACTAGAGGAAACACTTTACAATGTTGTCAAAGTTCCAACAGGCCCCTGCGTTGTGGACGGCAGCATGCGCCCTGTACCTTCCCAATTCTCTTTGCAAAGTGCCAACTCCACTCCCGATAGCTGATGACCGTGTTCGTTTAGGATACATAGCGTAATCGAGACATTCTCACACACATACCCAAGTCACAATCAGATTTAGTTTTGCAGTGCGTGGTGCATTGTGCAGTACTGCTACTGGGGGGTTGAACATTTTCAAAAGAACTCGTCACGGGTGGGGGGGTTTGGGGAAGCTAGTTCCTACTGCGGGTTTCTGCTGACACTGTGATGAATGTTCCCACACGTTCCCTTGAATGGTTTTACGTTACAATACATCACAGCATGCACGTTCATTCCAAACAGAATGTTCACCCGTGCCTGGCTTTAATGCCTGAAGCCTGTACCCAGTGGGTAAAATCTGATGAGCTCAAACATGTACCTACTGAAGTTAATGCATCAGGACGCAGCGATTTGATCTTTGTCCACCACTGTCTGTTTTTATACTTTCATTGAACTGGCGCACTGCATAATTAGTGTACTCAACTGTTGGGTACATTGAGAATGTATTGCTACTAAGTTATATTTTGGCATGAACTTTTCCATGGAAAGTCATCCCGTGCCAAGGTGGAATTGGGCAAATCCTCTTGACACAGAATATGGTTGCGACATCAAAATCCAGCTGCCCGTATAATGAATGTCCCACATGCTCGAAGGACTTGAATTACATTGCAGTATACCGCTAAAGGAGCATTTCATGGAGGAATGTAGACCGGGGTTTTCCAGCACTGGTTAGGACACCGATGCAACAGGTAAGACATGATGAGCTCGGTGAGAGCACTGTGAGGAATTCATGAGGAAGCAGTGGAATGCTCGTTGGGGCAGTCTGGCGTCAGCCGTTCGAAGGGCTGCGAGTTGCATCTTTGAGGATATACCCCGGCTGAGTTGTAGCTTGTCGGACAGTTTTCCTCCCAGAGTGTAGTATGACTGGAACTATTTCAAGAATCAAGAAGTTTCCAATCTCTTACCCACAGAACGCAATGCCCTCGTCATGTATCTCGGATTATGGCTGCATTCCCCCCGCCAGGTTCACCTGTTTCTCAGAGTGTGAAATAGATTTCCGATGACTATTTAGTACACTAGCCTTTGACCTATCATACAGGCAATCGAGAGCTTAACCGATCCGAGAGAACCCCCGGCGTGGCAATCTATGGTTGATGTTCGCGGATACCGTGCCTTGGGTCGTTCCAGTCAGGAAGACTTTCCACAGCCTCCGAATTATACCTGGCCAAGCATGTGTTAATTGGAGAAACTCTAACACCCAGGATAACAACCAAAAGCCATGGTTCATGAAGTGCTTAATGTGCCAACATTGTCCTGCAGTAAATGCCATGGTATAGTGATGTTTTCAAACGTATGTCAGCGTTCCACGACCTCCGTGAAGATTGGACTGGTCAAACAGCCAACCCTACTCCCAACCATCAAGGCTTTTCCAGCCAGATAACAAAGGCCTTGAGGCAGCCTGTTCGATTCGGTAGAGCTAAGCAAGCTCTGCTCATTGTGCGAATTAATACTCAAGTGTTGAGCAACCTAAAGTTCATTTGTACAGAATAGGATTAGCGAGCGGCCTCTTGTCACCGAGTAAGGCTCCAGACAACAAATCCTCTGCCCACTCTGCAAGCGATGCTGTAATGTGTTCCTAGCGAACAGAAATATTGATGATCATATCCGAGAGGCTGCTTTCATTGCACACAGCACGCATTTACACCTTGATGTTGCATCGCTCTTCGAAATATACTTCCAACATGGAAGACGTGATTAGCTCAAGGACGGGACTGCAAGTAGCGCGTCGGGAAGTGATGTTGGTTAGTGTGTCTGGAGCGGTCCGGTCCGAGCCTTTCAATAAGGAACGCGTTTTGGTCATTCCCGGGTTGAAATTGGGACACACTTGCAGGCAATCCATTCCAGGTCAGCTGTGTTTTGGCAGTGACCAAAGGAAGAATGTATCGGTGACCCTGTCCCCAAATATATAAAGCATTATCCCACCTCGCTTGCAGGGCTGGGAATTACCTCATTGTGTTTGGCAGAAAGCGGCAGCACCGCACCACCTCGTTGCACCTGTGTCTTCCTCCAGAAGGGACCATAATTACATTTAGGGTTGCAAATGTGAGAATCTGGCCTCTCGTGTTATCAGTGAATGAGCACCAAGGTTCTAGCAAACGCAGTGAAGGGCCGCCTGTGCTCGGTGTTTAAGGAAGCTGCGCACTGTGTGAGCCCTGTAGGGAAGAGTTTCAACGATTGCAGAATTATAAAACTGCAAGATGTGTGAAGCAACCTCTTACAACCCTTTCTGTTATTCCTCAGTGAAACGCTAACCGTGTAACCAATGTGCCATCACTCTCCGTCCCGAAAAGCGTAACAGCATTGCCTCTCACAGAGGGTACCAGCAATCCATGAACTCCACCACCTACCTTTGTGTTCTTCAAAGCCAAATGTCTTTCCAATAGGTAACGAAGGTATCCGTACGTATTAGGCCAGTAGCGCAACCGAATCATTTTTAAGAGTCCGCCAACGTCTTCACTGAACGGTCTAGACTTTGTTTAGCCATAGGCTGTGATCTTGGCCGAACCGGCACCGAGGCGTTCAGCACATGAACGTTGCTGGGGGCCAAGGGGACCTGTGCACACTTCGGTTAAAGGACATCAGTGCTCCTCATTCAAATTTGTACCAAGTGTGAGATGAATGTTCCTTGACGCTGCCCGTGTAAGCGAATGACATTGAACTATAGCACAGAATTACCTGCATTAAACACGGAACTTTCACCAGTGCATGGCATCATGGTGTGAGAGCGGATCTCTACAAGTAAGGCACATAAGGAGTGCGAAGAAGGGGTAGTTTTGTTTTTGAGAGCCCAGTAGTTTTAAGGTGTCCATGTGCTTGGAGTTTCGATTTTCCTGTATGGAAGTGTCGGTCACATTCTCAAGGCCTCCAGAGCAAGTTCCATTTCTGGAAGTTGAGTGTTTGACACACAGTGGAGTTACACACGATAGGTTCACTAACGACCCAAAATTATTTTCAAACCTCTTTCCCTAGGAAAGCGGATTACAATATAAAGATTTGCATACCGTGGTACGACTCCGCTCGGCAGCTTCCCCTACGTATGTGTCCAAAGAGAGACCTATGCCGAATCAGGACTGCCTATGGCAGTCTTTGCCAGAACAGAAAATCAAGGTCATTGGTGAGAAGCCATTAGAAAACCCTGTCTAGATATGTGTACCGTTTGTGTGACATCGCTGTGCCTTGTGTGATAGCTGAAGTCGAGAGTTTGCACACTCCCGCCGTCGCAGCGTTCCCAGCTGCATGAAGTCAACCAACTCCAGCACCCACTCTAAGAACTAGAGGAAACACTTTACAATGTTGTCAAAGTTCCAACAGGCCCCTGCGTTGTGGACGGCAGCATGCGCCCTGTACCTTCCCAATTCTCTTTGCAAAGTGCCAACTCCACTCCCGATAGCTGATGACCGTGTTCGTTTAGGATACATAGCGTAATCGAGACATTCTTCACACACATACCCAAGTCACAATCAGATTTAGTTTTGCAGTGCGTGGTGCATTGTGCAGTACTGCTACTGGGGGGTTGAACATTTTCAAAAGAACTCGTCACGGGTGGGGGGGTTTGGGGAAGCTCGTTCCTACTGCGGGTTTCTGCTGACACTGTGATGAATGTTCCCACACGTTCCCTTGAATGGTTTTACGTTACAATACATCACAGCATGCACGTTCATTCCAAACAGAATGTTCACCCGTGCCTGGCTTTAATGCCTGAAGCCTGTACCCAGTGGGTAAAATCTGATGAGCTCAAACATGTACCTACTGAAGTTAATGCATCAGGACGCAGCGATTTGATCTTTGTCCACCACTGTCTGTTTTTATACTTTCATTGAACTGGCGCACTGCATAATTAGTGTACTCAACTGTTGGGTACATTGAGAATGTATTGCTACTAAGTTATATTTTGGCATGAACTTTTCCATGGAGAGTCATCCCGTGCCAAGGTGGAATTGGGCAAATCCTCTTGACACAGAATATGGTTGCGACATCAAAATCCAGCTGCCCGTATAATGAATGTCCCACATGCTCGAAGGACTTGAATTACATTGCAGTATACCGCTAAAGGAGCATTTCATGGAGGAATGTAGACCGGGGTTTTCCAGCACTGGTTAGGACACCGATGCAACAGGTAAGACATGATGAGCTCGGTGAGAGCACTGTGAGGAATTCATGAGGAAGCAGTGGAATGCTCGTTGGGGCAGTCTGGCGTCAGCCGTTCGAAGGGCTGCGAGTTGCATCTTTGAGGATATACCCCGGCTGAGTTGTAGCTTGTCGGACAGTTTTCCTCCCAGAGTGTAGTATGACTGGAACTATTTCAAGAATCAAGAAGTTTCCAATCTCTTACCCACAGAACGCAATGCCCTCGTCATGTATCTCGGATTATGGCTGCATTCCCCCCGCCAGGTTCACCTGTTTCTCAGAGTGTGAAATAGATTTCCGATGACTATTTAGTACACTAGCCTTTGACCTATCATACAGGCAATCGAGAGCTTAACCGATCCGAGAGAACCCCCGGCGTGGCAATCTATGGTTGATGTTCGCGGATACCGTGCCTTGGGTCGTTCCAGTCAGGAAGACTTTCCACAGCCTCCGAATTATACCTGGCCAAGCATGTGTTAATTGGAGAAACTCTAACACCCAGGATAACAACCAAAAGCCATGGTTCATGAAGTGCTTAATGTGCCAACATTGTCCTGCAGTAAATGCCATGGTATAGTGATGTTTTCAAACGTATGTCAGCGTTCCACGACCTCCGTGAAGATTGGACTGGTCAAACAGCCAACCCTACTCCCAACCATCAAGGCTTTTCCAGCCAGATAACAAAGGCCTTGAGGCAGCCTGTTCGATTCGGTAGAGCTAAGCAAGCTCTGCTCATTGTGCGAATTAATACTCAAGTGTTGAGCAACCTAAAGTTCATTTGTACAGAATAGGATTAGCGAGCGGCCTCTTGTCACCGAGTAAGGCTCCAGACAACAAATCCTCTGCCCACTCTGCAAGCGATGCTGTAATGTGTTCCTAGCGAACAGAAATATTGATGATCATATCCGAGAGGCTGCTTTCATTGCACACAGCATGCATTTACACCTTGATGTTGCATCGCTCTTCGAAATATACTTCCAACATGGAAGACGTGATTAGCTCAAGGACGGGACTGCAAGTAGCGCGTCGGGAAGTGATGTTGGTTAGTGTGTCTGGAGCGGTCCGGTCCGAGCCTTTCAATAAGGAACGCGTTTTGGTCATTCCCGGGTTGAAATTGGGACACACTTGCAGGCAATCCATTCCAGGTCAGCTGTGTTTTGGCAGTGACCAAAGGAAGAATGTATCGGTGACCCTGTCCCGAAATATATAAAGCATTATCCCACCTCGCTTGCAGGGCTGGGAATTACCTCATTGTGTTTGGCAGAAAGCGGCAGCACCGCACCACCTCGTTGCACCTGTGTATTCCTCCAGAAGGGACCATAATTACATTTAGGGTTGCAAATGTGAGAATCTGGCCTCTCGTGTTATCAGTGAATGAGCACCAAGGTTCTAGCAAACGCAGTGAAGGGCCGCCTGTGCTCGGTGTTTAAGGAAGCTGCGCACTGTGTGAGCCCAGTAGGGAAGAGTTTCAACGATTGCAGAATTATAAAACTGCAAGATGTGTGAAGCAACCTCGTACAACCCTTTCTGTTATTCCTCAGTGAAACGCTAACCGTGTAACCAATGTGCCATCACTCTCCGTCCCGAAAAGCGTAACAGCATTGCCTCTCACAGAGGGTACCAGCAATCCATGAACTCCACCACCTACCTTTGTGTTCTTCAAAGCCAAATGTCTTTCCAATAGGTAACGAAGGTATCCGTACGTATTAGGCCAGTAGCGCAACCGAATCATTTTTAAGAGTCCGCCAACGTCTTCACTGAACGGTCTAGACTTTGTTTAGCCATAGGCTGTGATCTTGGCCGAACCGGCACCGAGGCGTTCAGCACATGAACGTTGCTGGGGGCCAAGGGGACCTGTGCACACTTCGGTTAAAGGACATCAGTGCTCCTCATTCAAATTTGTACCAAGTGTGAGATGAATGTTCCTTGACGCTGCCCGTGTAAGCGAATGACATTGAACTATAGCACAGAATTACCTGCATTAAACACGGAACTTTCACCAGTGCATGGCATCATGGTGTGAGAGCGGATCTCTACAAGTAAGGCACATAAGGAGTGCGAAGAAGGGGTAGTTTTGTTTTTGAGAGCCCAGTAGTTTTAAGGTGTCCATGTGCTTGGAGTTTCGATTTTCCTGTATGGAAGTGTCGGTCACATTCTCAAGGCCTCCAGAGCAAGTTCCATTTCTGGAAGTTGAGTGTTTGACACACAGTGGAGTTACACACGATAGGTTCACTAACGACCCAAAATTATTTTCAAACCTCTTTCCCTAGGAAAGCGGATTACAATATAAAGATTTGCATACCGTGGTACGACTCCGCTCGGCAGCTTCCCCTACGTATGTGTCCAAAGAGAGACCTATGCCGAATCAGGACTGCCTATGGCAGTCTTTGCCAGAACAGAAAATCAAGGTCATTGGTGAGAAGCCATTAGAAAACCCTGTCTAGATATGTGTACCGTTTGTGTGACATCGCTGTGCCTTGTGTGATAGCTGAAGTCGAGAGTTTGCACACTCCCGCCGTCGCAGCGTTCCCAGCTGCATGAAGTCAACCAATTCCAGCACCCACTCTAAGAACTAGAGGAAACACTTTACAATGTTGTCAAAGTTCCAACAGGCCCCTGCGTTGTGGACGGCAGCATGCGCCCTGTACCTTCCCAATTCTCTTTGCAAAGTGCCAACTCCACTCCCGATAGCTGATGACCGTGTTCGTTTAGGATACATAGCGTAATCGAGACATTCTTCACACACATACCCAAGTCACAATCAGATTTAGTTTTGCAGTGCGTGGTGCATTGTGCAGTACTGCTACTGGGGGGTTGAACATTTTCAAAAGAACTCGTCACGGGTGGGGGGGTTTGGGGAAGCTCGTTCCTACTGCGGGTTTCTGCTGACACTGTGATGAATGTTCCCACATGTTCCCTTGAATGGTTTTACGTTACAATACATCACAGCATGCACGTTCATTCCAAACAGAATGTTCACCCGTGCCTGGCTTTAATGCCTGAAGCCTGTACCCAGTGGGTAAAATCTGATGAGCTCAAACATGTACCTACTGAAGTTAATGCATCAGGACGCAGCGATTTGATCTTTGTCCACCACTGTCTGTTTTTATACTTTCATTGAACTGGCGCACTGCATAATTAGTGTACTCAACTGTTGGGTACATTGAGAATGTATTGCTACTAAGTTATATTTTGGCATGAACTTTTCCATGGAGAGTCATCCCGTGCCAAGGTGGAATTGGGCAAATCCTCTTGACACAGAATATGGTTGCGACATCAAAATCCAGCTGCCCGTATAATGAATGTCCCACATGCTCGAAGGACTTGAATTACATTGCAGTATACCGCTAAAGGAGCATTTCATGGAGGAATGTAGACCGGGGTTTTCCAGCACTGGTTAGGACACCGATGCAACAGGTAAGACATGATGAGCTCGGTGACAGCACTGTGAGGAATTCATGAGGAAGCAGTGGAATGCTCGTTGGGGCAGTCTGGCGTCAGCCGTTCGAAGGGCTGCGAGTTGCATCTTTGAGGATATACCCCGGCTGAGTTGTAGCTTGTCGGACAGTTTTCCTCCCAGAGTGTAGTATGACTGGAACTATTTCAAGAATCAAGAAGTTTCCAATCTCTTACCCACAGAACGCAATGCCCTCGTCATGTATCTCGGATTATGGCTGCATTCCCCCCGCCAGGTTCACCTGTTTCTCAGAGTGTGAAATAGATTTCCGATGACTATTTAGTACACTAGCCTTTGACCTATCATACAGGCAATCGAGAGCTTAACCGATCCGAGAGAACCCCCGGCGTGGCAATCTATGGTTGATGTTCGCGGATACCGTGCCTTGGGTCGTTCCAGTCAGGAAGACTTTCCACAGCCTCCGAATTATACCTGGCCAAGCATGTGTTAATTGGAGAAACTCTAACACCCAGGATAACAACCAAAAGCCATGGTTCATGAAGTGCTTAATGTGCCAACATTGTCCTGCAGTAAATGCCATGGTATAGTGATGTTTTCAAACGTATGTCAGCGTTCCACGACCTCCGTGAAGATTGGACTGGTCAAACAGCCAACCCTACTCCCAACCATCAAGGCTTTTCCAGCCAGATAACAAAGGCCTTGAGGCAGCCTGTTCGATTCGGTAGAGCTAAGCAAGCTCTGCTCATTGTGCGAATTAATACTCAAGTGTTGAGCAACCTAAAGTTCATTTGTACAGAATAGGATTAGCGAGCGGCCTCTTGTCACCGAGTAAGGCTCCAGACAACAAATCCTCTGCCCACTCTGCAAGCGATGCTGTAATGTGTTCCTAGCGAACAGAAATATTGATGATCATATCCGAGAGGCTGCTTTCATTGCACACAGCACGCATTTACACCTTGATGTTGCATCGCTCTTCGAAATATACTTCCAACATGGAAGACGTGATTAGCTCAAGGACGGGACTGCAAGTAGCGCGTCGGGAAGTGATGTTGGTTAGTGTGTCTGGAGCGGTCCGGTCCGAGCCTTTCAATAAGGAACGCGTTTTGGTCATTCCCGGGTTGAAATTGGGACACACTTGCAGGCAATCCATTCCAGGTCAGCTGTGTTTTGGCAGTGACCAAAGGAAGAATGTATCGGTGACCCTGTCCCGAAATATATAAAGCATTATCCCACCTCGCTTGCAGGGCTGGGAATTACCTCATTGTGTTTGGCAGAAAGCGGCAGCACCGCACCACCTCGTTGCACCTGTGTATTCCTCCAGAAGGGACCATAATTACATTTAGGGTTGCAAATGTGAGAATCTGGCCTCTCGTGTTATCAGTGAATGAGCACCAAGGTTCTAGCAAACGCAGTGAAGGGCCGCCTGTGCTCGGTGTTTAAGGAAGCTGCGCACTGTGTGAGCCCAGTAGGGAAGAGTTTCAACGATTGCAGAATTATAAAACTGCAAGATGTGTGAAGCAACCTCTTACAACCCTTTCTGTTATTCCTCAGTGAAACGCTAACCGTGTAACCAATGTGCCATCACTCTCCGTCCCGAAAAGCGTAACAGCATTGCCTCTCACAGAGGGTACCAGCAATCCATGAACTCCACCACCTACCTTTGTGTTCTTCAAAGCCAAATGTCTTTCCAATAGGTACCGAAGGTATCCGTACGTATTAGGCCAGTAGCGCAACCGAATCATTTTTAAGAGTCCGCCAACGTCTTCACTGAACGGTCTAGACTTTGTTTAGCCATAGGCTGTGATCTTGGCCGAACCGGCACCGAGGCGTTCAGCACATGAACGTTGCTGGGGGCCAAGGGGACCTGTGCACACTTCGGTTAAAGGACATCAGTGCTCCTCATTCAAATTTGTACCAAGTGTGAGATGAATGTTCCTTGACGCTGCCCGTGTAAGCGAATGACATTGAACTATAGCACAGAATTACCTGCATTAAACACGGAACTTTCACCAGTGCATGGCATCATGGTGTGAGAGCGGATCTCTACAAGTAAGGCACATAAGGAGTGCGAAGAAGGGGTAGTTTTGTTTTTGAGAGCCCAGTAGTTTTAAGGTGTCCATGTGCTTGGAGTTTCGATTTTCCTGTATGGAAGTGTCGGTCACATTCTCAAGGCCTCCAGAGCAAGTTCCATTTCTGGAAGTTGAGTGTTTGACACACAGTGGAGTTACACACGATAGGTTCACTAACGACCCAAAATTATTTTCAAACCTCTTTCCCTAGGAAAGCGGATTACAATATAAAGATTTGCATACCGTGGTACGACTCCGCTCGGCAGCTTCCCCTACGTATGTGTCCAAAGAGAGACCTATGCCGAATCAGGACTGCCTATGGCAGTCTTTGCCAGAACAGAAAATCAAGGTCATTGGTGAGAAGCCATTAGAAAACCCTGTCTAGATATGTGTACCGTTTGTGTGACATCGCTGTGCCTTGTGTGATAGCTGAAGTCGAGAGTTTGCACACTCCCGCCGTCGCAGCGTTCCCAGCTGCATGAAGTCAACCAATTCCAGCACCCACTCTAAGAACTAGAGGAAACACTTTACAATGTTGTCAAAGTTCCAACAGGCCCCTGCGTTGTGGACGGCAGCATGCGCCCTGTACCTTCCCAATTCTCTTTGCAAAGTGCCAACTCCACTCCCGATAGCTGATGACCGTGTTCGTTTAGGATACATGGCGTAATCGAGACATTCTCACACACATACCCAAGTCACAATCAGATTTAGTTTTGCAGTGCGTGGTGCATTGTGCAGTACTGCTACTGGGGGGTTGAACATTTTCAAAAGAACTCGTCACGGGTGGGGGGGTTTGGGGAAGCTAGTTCCTACTGCGGGTTTCTGCTGACACTGTGATGAATGTTCCCACACGTTCCCTTGAATGGTTTTACGTTACAATACATCACAGCATGCACGTTCATTCCAAACAGAATGTTCACCCGTGCCTGGCTTTAATGCCTGAAGCCTGTACCCAGTGGGTAAAATCTGATGAGCTCAAACATGTACCTACTGAAGTTAATGCATCAGGACGCAGCGATTTGATCTTTGTCCACCACTGTCTGTTTTTATACTTTCATTGAACTGGCGCACTGCATAATTAGTGTACTCAACTGTTGGGTACATTGAGAATGTATTGCTACTAAGTTATATTTTGGCATGAACTTTTCCATGGAGAATCATCCCGTGCCAAGGTGGAATTGGGCAAATCCTCTTGACACAGAATATGGTTGCGACATCAAAATCCAGCTGCCCGTATAATGAATGTCCCACATGCTCGAAGGACTTGAATTACATTGCAGTATACCGCTAAAGGAGCATTTCATGGAGGAATGTAGACCGGGGTTTTCCAGCACTGGTTAGGACACCGATGCAACAGGTAAGACATGATGAGCTCGGTGAGAGCACTGTGAGGAATTCATGAGGAAGCAGTGGAATGCTCGTTGGGGCAGTCTGGCGTCAGCCGTTCGAAGGGCTGCGAGTTGCATCTTTGAGGATATACCCCGGCTGAGTTGTAGCTTGTCGGACAGTTTTCCTCCCAGAGTGTAGTATGACTGGAACTATTTCAAGAATCAAGAAGTTTCCAATCTCTTACCCACAGAACGCAATGCCCTCGTCATGTATCTCGGATTATGGCTGCATTCCCCCCGCCAGGTTCACCTGTTTCTCAGAGTGTGAAATAGATTTCCGATGACTATTTAGTACACTAGCCTTTGACCTATCATACAGGCAATCGAGAGCTTAACCGATCCGAGAGAACCCCCGGCGTGGCAATCTATGGTTGATGTTCGCGGATACCGTGCCTTGGGTCGTTCCAGTCAGGAAGACTTTCCACAGCCTCCGAATTATACCTGGCCAAGCATGTGTTAATTGGAGAAACTCTAACACCCAGGATAACAACCAAAAGCCATGGTTCATGAAGTGCTTAATGTGCCAACATTGTCCTGCAGTAAATGCCATGGTATAGTGATGTTTTCAAACGTATGTCAGCGTTCCACGACCTCCGTGAAGATTGGACTGGTCAAACAGCCAACCCTACTCCCAACCATCAAGGCTTTTCCAGCCAGATAACAAAGGCCTTGAGGCAGCCTGTTCGATTCGGTAGAGCTAAGCAAGCTCTGCTCATTGTGCGAATTAATACTCAAGTGTTGAGCAACCTAAAGTTCATTTGTACAGAATAGGATTAGCGAGCGGCCTCTTGTCACCGAGTAAGGCTCCAGACAACAAATCCTCTGCCCACTCTGCAAGCGATGCTGTAATGTGTTCCTAGCGAACAGAAATATTGATGATCATATCCGAGAGGCTGCTTTCATTGCACACAGCACGCATTTACACCTTGATGTTGCATCGCTCTTCGAAATATACTTCCAACATGGAAGACGTGATTAGCTCAAGGACGGGACTGCAAGTAGCGCGTCGGGAAGTGATGTTGGTTAGTGTGTCTGGAGCGGTCCGGTCCGAGCCTTTCAATAAGGAACGCGTTTTGGTCATTCCCGGGTTGAAATTGGGACACACTTGCAGGCAATCCATTCCAGGTCAGCTGTGTTTTGGCAGTGACCAAAGGAAGAATGTATCGGTGACCCTGTCCCGAAATATATAAAGCATTATCCCACCTCGCTTGCAGGGCTGGGAATTACCTCATTGTGTTTGGCAGAAAGCGGCAGCACCGCACCACCTCGTTGCACCTGTGTCTTCCTCCAGAAGGGACCATAATTACATTTAGGGTTGCAAATGTGAGAATCTGGCCTCTCGTGTTATCAGTGAATGAGCACCAAGGTTCTAGCAAACGCAGTGAAGGGCCGCCTGTGCTCGGTGTTTAAGGAAGCTGCGCACTGTGTGAGCCCAGTAGGGAAGAGTTTCAACGATTGCAGAATTATAAAACTGCAAGATGTGTGAAGCAACCTCTTACAACCCTTTCTGTTATTCCTCAGTGAAACGCTAACCGTGTAACCAATGTGCCATCACTCTCCGTCCCGAAAAGCGTAACAGCATTGCCTCTCACAGAGGGTACCAGCAATCCATGAACTCCACCACCTACCTTTGTGTTCTTCAAAGCCAAATGTCTTTCCAATAGGTAACGAAGGTATCCGTACGTATTAGGCCAGTAGCGCAACCGAATCATTTTTAAGAGTCCGCCAACGTCTTCACTGAACGGTCTAGACTTTGTTTAGCCATAGGCTGTGATCTTGGCCGAACCGGCACCGAGGCGTTCAGCACATGAACGTTGCTGGGGGCCAAGGGGACCTGTGCACACTTCGGTTAAAGGACATCAGTGCTCCTCATTCAAATTTGTACCAAGTGTGAGATGAATGTTCCTTGACGCTGCCCGTGTAAGCGAATGACATTGAACTATAGCACAGAATTACCTGCATTAAACACGGAACTTTCACCTGTGCATGGCATCATGGTGTGAGAGCGGATCTCTACAAGTAAGGCACATAAGGAGTGCGAAGAAGGGGTAGTTTTGTTTTTGAGAGCCCAGTAGTTTTAAGGTGTCCATGTGCTTGGAGTTTCGATTTTCCTGTATGGAAGTGTCGGTCACATTCTCAAGGCCTCCAGAGCAAGTTCCATTTCTGGAAGTTGAGTGTTTGACACACAGTGGAGTTACACACGATAGGTTCACTAACGACCCAAAATTATTTTCAAACCTCTTTCCCTAGGAAAGCGGATTACAATATAAAGATTTGCATACCGTGGTACGACTCCGCTCGGCAGCTTCCCCTACGTATGTGTCCAAAGAGAGACCTATGCCGAATCAGGACTGCCTATGGCAGTCTTTGCCAGAACAGAAAATCAAGGTCATTGGTGAGAAGCCATTAGAAAACCCTGTCTAGATATGTGTACCGTTTGTGTGACATCGCTGTGCCTTGTGTGATAGCTGAAGTCGAGAGTTTGCACACTCCCGCCGTCGCAGCGTTCCCAGCTGCATGAAGTCAACCAACTCCAGCACCCACTCTAAGAACTAGAGGAAACACTTTACAATGTTGTCAAAGTTCCAACAGGCCCCTGCGTTGTGGACGGCAGCATGCGCCCTGTACCTTCCCAATTCTCTTTGCAAAGTGCCAACTCCACTCCCGATAGCTGATGACCGTGTTCGTTTAGGATACATGGCGTAATCGAGACATTCTTCACACACATACCCAAGTCACAATCAGATTTAGTTTTGCAGTGCGTGGTGCATTGTGCAGTACTGCTACTGGGGGGTTGAACATTTTCAAAAGAACTCGTCACGGGTGGGGGGGTTTTGGGAAGCTCGTTCCTACTGCGGGTTTCTGCTGACACTGTGATGAATGTTCCCACACGTTCCCTTGAATGGTTTTACGTTACAATACATCACAGCATGCACGTTCATTCCAAACAGAATGTTCACCCGTGCCTGGCTTTAATGCCTGAAGCCTGTACCCAGTGGGTAAAATCTGATGAGCTCAAACATGTACCTACTGAAGTTAATGCATCAGGACGCAGCGATTTGATCTTTGTCCACCACTGTCTGTTTTTATACTTTCATTGAACTGGCGCACAGCATAATTAGTGTACTCAACTGTTGGGTACATTGAGAATGTATTGCTACTAAGTTATATTTTGGCATAAACTTTTCCATGGAGAGTCATCCTGTGCCAATGTGGAATTGGGCAAATCCTCTTGACACAGAATATGGTTGCGACATCAAAATCCAGCTGCCCGTATAATGAATGTCCCACATGCTCGAAGGACTTGAATTACATTGCAGTATACCGCTAAAGGAGCATTTCATGGAGGAATGTAGACCGGGGTTTTCCAGCACTGGTTAGGACACCGATGCAACAGGTAAGACATGATGAGCTCGGTGAGAGCACTGTGAGGAATTCATGAGGAAGCAGTGGAATGCTCGTTGGGGCAGTCTGGCGTCAGCCGTTCGAAGGGCTGCGAGTTGCATCTTTGAGGATATACCCCGGCTGAGTTGTAGCTTGTCGGACAGTTTTCCTCCCAGAGTGTAGTATGACTGGAACTATTTCAAGAATCAAGAAGTTTCCAATCTCTTACCCACAGAACGCAATGCCCTCGTCATGTATCTCGGATTATGGCTGCATTCCCCCCGCCAGGTTCACCTGTTTCTCAGAGTGTGAAATAGATTTCCGATGACTATTTAGTACACTAGCCTTTGACCTATCATACAGGCAATCGAGAGCTTAACCGATCCGAGAGAACCCCCGGCGTGGCAATCTATGGTTGATGTTCGCGGATACCGTGCCTTGGGTCGTTCCAGTCAGGAAGACTTTCCACAGCCTCCGAATTATACCTGGCCAAGCATGTGTTAATTGGAGAAACTCTAACACCCAGGATAACAACCAAAAGCCATGGTTCATGAAGTGCTTAATGTGCCAACATTGTCCTGCAGTAAATGCCATGGTATAGTGATGTTTTCAAACGTATGTCAGCGTTCCACGACCTCCGTGAAGATTGGACTGGTCAAACAGCCAACCCTACTCCCAACCATCAAGGCTTTTCCAGCCAGATAACAAAGGCCTTGAGGCAGCCTGTTCGATTCGGTAGAGCTAAGCAAGCTCTGCTCATTGTGCGAATTAATACTCAAGTGTTGAGCAACCTAAAGTTCATTTGTACAGAATAGGATTAGCGAGCGGCCTCTTGTCACCGAGTAAGGCTCCAGACAACAAATCCTCTGCCCACTCTGCAAGCGATGTTGTAATGTGTTCCTAGCGAACAGAAATATTGATGATCATATCCGAGAGGCTGCTTTCATTGCACACAGCACGCATTTACACCTTGATGTTGCATCGCTCTTCGAAATATACTTCCAACATGGAAGACGTGATTAGCTCAAGGACGGGACTGCAAGTAGCGCGTCGGGAAGTGATGTTGGTTAGTGTGTCTGGAGCGGTCCGGTCCGAGCCTTTCAATAAGGAACGCGTTTTGGTCATTCCCGGGTTGAAATTGGGACACACTTGCAGGCAATCCATTCCAGGTCAGCTGTGTTTTGGCAGTGACCAAAGGAAGAATGTATCGGTGACCCTGTCCCGAAATATATAAAGCATTATCCCACCTCGCTTGCAGGGCTGGGAATTACCTCATTGTGTTTGGCAGAAAGCGGCAGCACCGCACCACCTCGTTGCACCTGTGTCTTCCTCCAGAAGGGACCATAATTACATTTAGGGTTGCAAATGTGAGAATCTGGCCTCTCGTGTTATCAGTGAATGAGCACCATGGTTCTAGCAAACGCAGTGAAGGGCCGCCTGTGCTCGGTGTTTAAGGAAGCTGCGCACTGTGTGAGCCCAGTAGGGAAGAGTTTCAACGATTGCAGAATTATAAAACTGCAAGATGTGTGAAGCAACCTCTTACAACCCTTTCTGTTATTCCTCAGTGAAACGCTAACCGTGTAACCAATGTGCCATCACTCTCCGTCCCGAAAAGCGTAACAGCATTGCCTCTCACAGAGGGTACCAGCAATCCATGAACTCCACCACCTACCTTTGTGTTCTTCAAAGCCAAATGTCTTTCCAATAGGTAACGAAGGTATCCGTACGTATTAGGCCAGTAGCGCAACCGAATCATTTTTAAGAGTCCGCCAACGTCTTCACTGAACGGTCTAGACTTTGTTTAGCCATAGGCTGTGATCTTGGCCGAACCGGCACCGAGGCGTTCAGCACATGAACGTTGCTGGGGGCCAAGGGGACCTGTGCACACTTCGGTTAAAGGACATCAGTGCTCCTCATTCAAATTTGTACCAAGTGTGAGATGAATGTTCCTTGACGCTGCCCGTGTAAGCGAATGACATTGAACTATAGCACAGAATTACCTGCATTAAACACGGAACTTTCACCAGTGCATGGCATCATGGTGTGAGAGCGGATCTCTACAAGTAAGGCACATAAGGAGTGCGAAGAAGGGGTAGTTTTGTTTTTGAGAGCCCAGTAGTTTTAAGGTGTCCATGTGCTTGGAGTTTCGATTTTCCTGTATGGAAGTGTCGGTCACATTCTCAAGGCCTCCAGAGCAAGTTCCATTTCTGGAAGTTGAGTGTTTGACACACAGTGGAGTTACACACGATAGGTTCACTAACGACCCAAAATTATTTTCAAACCTCTTTCCCTAGGAAAGCGGATTACAATATAAAGATTTGCATACCGTGGTACGACTCCGCTCGGCAGCTTCCCCTACGTATGTGTCCAAAGAGAGACCTATGCCGAATCAGGACTGCCTATGGCAGTCTTTGCCAGAACAGAAAATCAAGGTCATTGGTGAGAAGCCATTAGAAAACCCTGTCTAGATATGTGTACCGTTTGTGTGACATCGCTGTGCCTTGTGTGATAGCTGAAGTCGAGAGTTTGCACACTCCCGCCGTCGCAGCGTTCCCAGCTGCATGAAGTCAACCAATTCCAGCACCCACTCTAAGAACTAGAGGAAACACTTTACAATGTTGTCAAAGTTCCAACAGGCCCCTGCGTTGTGGACGGCAGCATGCGCCCTGTACCTTCCCAATTCTCTTTGCAAAGTGCCAACTCCACTCCCGATAGCTGATGACCGTGTTCGTTTAGGATACATGGCGTAATCGAGACATTCTTCACACACATACCCAAGTCACAATCAGATTTAGTTTTGCAGTGCGTGGTGCATTGTGCAGTACTGCTACTGGGGGGTTGAACATTTTCAAAAGAACTCGTCACGGGTGGGGGGGTTTGGGGAAGCTCGTTCCTACTGCGGGTTTCTGCTGACACTGTGATGAATGTTCCCACACGTTCCCTTGAATGGTTTTACGTTACAATACATCACAGCATGCACGTTCATTCCAAACAGAATGTTCACCCGTGCCTGGCTTTAATGCCTGAAGCCTGTACCCAGTGGGTAAAATCTGATGAGCTCAAACATGTACCTACTGAAGTTAATGCATCAGGACGCAGCGATTTGATCTTTGTCCACCACTGTCTGTTTTTATACTTTCATTGAACTGGCGCACAGCATAATTAGTGTACTCAACTGTTGGGTACATTGAGAATGTATTGCTACTAAGTTATATGTTGGCATAAACTTTTCCATGGAGAGTCATCCTGTGCCAATGTGGAATTGGGCAAATCCTCTTGACACAGAATATGGTTGCGACATCAAAATCCAGCTGCCCGTATAATGAATGTCCCACATGCTCGAAGGACTTGAATTACATTGCAGTATACCGCTAAAGGAGCATTTCATGGAGGAATGTAGACCGGGGTTTTCCAGCACTGGTTGGGACACCGATGCAACAGGTAAGACATGATGAGCTCGGTGAGAGCACTGTGAGGAATTCATGAGGAAGCAGTGGAATGCTCGTTGGGGCAGTCTGGCGTCAGCCGTTCGAAGGGCTGCGAGTTGCATCTTTGAGGATATACCCCGGCTGAGTTGTAGCTTGTCGGACAGTTTTCCTCCCAGAGTGTAGTATGACTGGAACTATTTCAAGAATCAAGAAGTTTCCAATCTCTTACCCACAGAACGCAATGCCCTCGTCATGTATCTCGGATTATGGCTGCATTCCCCCCGCCAGGTTCACCTGTTTCTCAGAGTGTGAAATAGATTTCCGATGACTATTTAGTACACTAGCCTTTGACCTATCATACAGGCAATCGAGAGCTTAACCGATCCGAGAGAACCCCCGGCGTGGCAATCTATGGTTGATGTTCGCGGATACCGTGCCTTGGGTCGTTCCAGTCAGGAAGACTTTCCACAGCCTCCGAATTATACCTGGCCAAGCATGTGTTAATTGGAGAAACTCTAACACCCAGGATAACAACCAAAAGCCATGGTTCATGAAGTGCTTAATGTGCCAACATTGTCCTGCAGTAAATGCCATGGTATAGTGATGTTTTCAAACGTATGTCAGCGTTCCACGACCTCCGTGAAGATTGGACTGGTCAAACAGCCAACCCTACTCCCAACCATCAAGGCTTTTCCAGCCAGATAACAAAGGCCTTGAGGCAGCCTGTTCGATTCGGTAGAGCTAAGCAAGCTCTGCTCATTGTGCGAATTAATACTCAAGTGTTGAGCAACCTAAAGTTCATTTGTACAGAATAGGATTAGCGAGCGGCCTCTTGTCACCGAGTAAGGCTCCAGACAACAAATCCTCTGCCCACTCTGCAAGCGATGCTGTAATGTGTTCCTAGCGAACAGAAATATTGATGATCATATCCGAGAGGCTGCTTTCATTGCACACAGCACGCATTTACACCTTGATGTTGCATCGCTCTTCGAAATATACTTCCAACATGGAAGACGTGATTAGCTCAAGGACGGGACTGCAAGTAGCGCGTCGGGAAGTGATGTTGGTTAGTGTGTCTGGAGCGGTCCGGTCCGAGCCTTTCAATAAGGAACGCGTTTTGGTCATTCCCGGGTTGAAATTGGGACACACTTGCAGGCAATCCATTCCAGGTCAGCTGTGTTTTGGCAGTGACCAAAGGAAGAATGTATCGGTGACCCTGTCCCGAAATATATAAAGCATTATCCCACCTCGCTTGCAGGGCTGGGAATTACCTCATTGTGTTTGGCAGAAAGCGGCAGCACCGCACCACCTCGTTGCACCTGTGTCTTCCTCCAGAAGGGACCATAATTACATTTAGGGTTGCAAATGTGAGAATCTGGCCTCTCGTGTTATCAGTGAATGACCACCATGGTTCTAGCAAACGCAGTGAAGGGCCGCCTGTGCTCGGTGTTTAAGGAAGCTGCGCACTGTGTGAGCCCAGTAGGGAAGAGTTTCAACGATTGCAGAATTATAAAACTGCAAGATGTGTGAAGCAACCTCTTACAACCCTTTCTGTTATTCCTCAGTGAAACGCTAACCGTGTAACCAATGTGCCATCACTCTCCGTCCCGAAAAGCGTAACAGCATTGCCTCTCACAGAGGGTACCAGCAATCCATGAACTCCACCACCTACCTTTGTGTTCTTCAAAGCCAAATGTCTTTCCAATAGGTAACGAAGGTATCCGTACGTATTAGGCCAGTAGCGCAACCGAATCATTTTTAAGAGTCCGCCAACGTCTTCACTGAACGGTCTAGACTTTGTTTAGCCATAGGCTGTGATCTTGGCCGAACCGGCACCGAGGCGTTCAGCACATGAACGTTGCTGGGGGCCAAGGGGACCTGTGCACACTTCGGTTAAAGGACATCAGTGCTCCTCATTCAAATTTGTACCAAGTGTGAGATGAATGTTCCTTGACGCTGCCCGTGTAAGCGAATGACATTGAACTATAGCACAGAATTACCTGCATTAAACACGGAACTTTCACCAGTGCATGGCATCATGGTGTGAGAGCGGATCTCTACAAGTAAGGCACATAAGGAGTGCGAAGAAGGGGTAGTTTTGTTTTTGAGAGCCCAGTAGTTTTAAGGTGTCCATGTGCTTGGAGTTTCGATTTTCCTGTATGGAAGTGTCGGTCACATTCTCAAGGCCTCCAGAGCAAGTTCCATTTCTGGAAGTTGAGTGTTTGACACACAGTGGAGTTACACACGATAGGTTCACTAACGACCCAAAATTATTTTCAAACCTCTTTCCCTAGGAAAGCGGATTACAATATAAAGATTTGCATACCGTGGTACGACTCCGCTCGGCAGCTTCCCCTACGTATGTGTCCAAAGAGAGACCTATGCCGAATCAGGACTGCCTATGGCAGTCTTTGCCAGAACAGAAAATCAAGGTCATTGGTGAGAAGCCATTAGAAAACCCTGTCTAGATATGTGTACCGTTTGTGTGACATCGCTGTGCCTTGTGTGATAGCTGAAGTCGAGAGTTTGCACACTCCCGCCGTCGCAGCGTTCCCAGCTGCATGAAGTCAACCAACTCCAGCACCCACTCTAAGAACTAGAGGAAACACTTTACAATGTTGTCAAAGTTCCAACAGGCCCCTGCGTTGTGGACGGCAGCATGCGCCCTGTACCTTCCCAATTCTCTTTGCAAAGTGCCAACTCCACTCCCGATAGCTGATGACCGTGTTCGTTTAGGATACATGGCGTAATCGAGACATTCTTCACACACATACCCAAGTCACAATCAGATTTAGTTTTGCAGTGCGTGGTGCATTGTGCAGTACTGCTACTGGGGGGTTGAACATTTTCAAAAGAACTCGTCACGGGTGGGGGGGTTTGGGGAAGCTCGTTCCTACTGCGGGTTTCTGCTGACACTGTGATGAATGTTCCCACACGTTCCCTTGAATGGTTTTACGTTACAATACATCACAGCATGCACGTTCATTCCAAACAGAATGTTCACCCGTGCCTGGCTTTAATGCCTGAAGCCTGTACCCAGTGGGTAAAATCTGATGAGCTCAAACATGTACCTACTGAAGTTAATGCATCAGGACGCAGCGATTTGATCTTTGTCCACCACTGTCTGTTTTTATACTTTCATTGAACTGGCGCACTGCATAATTAGTGTACTCAACTGTTGGGTACATTGAGAATGTATTGCTACTAAGTTATATTTTGGCATGAACTTTTCCATGGAGAATCATCCCGTGCCAAGGTGGAATTGGGCAAATCCTCTTGACACAGAATATGGTTGCGACATCAAAATCCAGCTGCCCGTATAATGAATGTCCCACATGCTCGAAGGACTTGAATTACATTGCAGTATACCGCTAAAGGAGCATTTCATGGAGGAATGTAGACCGGGGTTTTCCAGCACTGGTTAGGACACCGATGCAACAGGTAAGACATGATGAGCTCGGTGAGAGCACTGTGAGGAATTCATGAGGAAGCAGTGGAATGCTCGTTGGGGCAGTCTGGCGTCAGCCGTTCGAAGGGCTGCGAGTTGCATCTTTGAGGATATACCCCGGCTGAGTTGTAGCTTGTCGGACAGTTTTCCTCCCAGAGTGTAGTATGACTGGAACTATTTCAAGAATCAAGAAGTTTCCAATCTCTTACCCACAGAACGCAATGCCCTCGTCATGTATCTCGGATTATGGCTGCATTCCCCCCGCCAGGTTCACCTGTTTCTCAGAGTGTGAAATAGATTTCCGATGACTATTTAGTACACTAGCCTTTGACCTATCATACAGGCAATCGAGAGCTTAACCGATCCGAGAGAACCCCCGGCGTGGCAATCTATGGTTGATGTTCGCGGATACCGTGCCTTGGGTCGTTCCAGTCAGGAAGACTTTCCACAGCCTCCGAATTATACCTGGCCAAGCATGTGTTAATTGGAGAAACTCTAACACCCAGGATAACAACCAAAAGCCATGGTTCATGAAGTGCTTAATGTGCCAACATTGTCCTGCAGTAAATGCCATGGTATAGTGATGTTTTCAAACGTATGTCAGCGTTCCACGACCTCCGTGAAGATTGGACTGGTCAAACAGCCAACCCTACTCCCAACCATCAAGGCTTTTCCAGCCAGATAACAAAGGCCTTGAGGCAGCCTGTTCGATTCGGTAGAGCTAAGCAAGCTCTGCTCATTGTGCGAATTAATACTCAAGTGTTGAGCAACCTAAAGTTCATTTGTACAGAATAGGATTAGCGAGCGGCCTCTTGTCACCGAGTAAGGCTCCAGACAACAAATCCTCTGCCCACTCTGCAAGCGATGCTGTAATGTGTTCCTAGCGAACAGAAATATTGATGATCATATCCGAGAGGCTGCTTTCATTGCACACAGCACGCATTTACACCTTGATGTTGCATCGCTCTTCGAAATATACTTCCAACATGGAAGACGTGATTAGCTCAAGGACGGGACTGCAAGTAGCGCGTCGGGAAGTGATGTTGGTTAGTGTGTCTGGAGCGGTCCGGTCCGAGCCTTTCAATAAGGAACGCGTTTTGGTCATTCCCGGGTTGAAATTGGGACACACTTGCAGGCAATCCATTCCAGGTCAGCTGTGTTTTGGCAGTGACCAAAGGAAGAATGTATCGGTGACCCTGTCCCGAAATATATAAAGCATTATCCCACCTCGCTTGCAGGGCTGGGAATTACCTCATTGTGTTTGGCAGAAAGCGGCAGCACCGCACCACCTCGTTGCACCTGTGTCTTCCTCCAGAAGGGACCATAATTACATTTAGGGTTGCAAATGTGAGAATCTGGCCTCTCGTGTTATCAGTGAATGAGCACCATGGTTCTAGCAAACGCAGTGAAGGGCCGCCTGTGCTCGGTGTTTAAGGAAGCTGCGCACTGTGTGAGCCCAGTAGGGAAGAGTTTCAACGATTGCAGAATTATAAAACTGCAAGATGTGTGAAGCAACCTCTTACAACCCTTTCTGTTATTCCTCAGTGAAACGCTAACCGTGTAACCAATGTGCCATCACTCTCCGTCCCGAAAAGCGTAACAGCATTGCCTCTCACAGAGGGTACCAGCAATCCATGAACTCCACCACCTACCTTTGTGTTCTTCAAAGCCAAATGTCTTTCCAATAGGTAACGAAGGTATCCGTACGTATTAGGCCAGTAGCGCAACCGAATCATTTTTAAGAGTCCGCCAACGTCTTCACTGAACGGTCTAGACTTTGTTTAGCCATAGGCTGTGATCTTGGCCGAACCGGCACCGAGGCGTTCAGCACATGAACGTTGCTGGGGGCCAAGGGGACCTGTGCACACTTCGGTTAAAGGACATCAGTGCTCCTCATTCAAATTTGTACCAAGTGTGAGATGAATGTTCCTTGACGCTGCCCGTGTAAGCGAATGACATTGAACTATAGCACAGAATTACCTGCATTAAACACGGAACTTTCACCAGTGCATGGCATCATGGTGTGAGAGCGGATCTCTACAAGTAAGGCACATAAGGAGTGCGAAGAAGGGGTAGTTTTGTTTTTGAGAGCCCAGTAGTTTTAAGGTGTCCATGTGCTTGGAGTTTCGTTTTTCCTGTATGGAAGTGTCGGTCACATTCTCAAGGCCTCCAGAGCAAGTTCCATTTCTGGAAGTTGAGTGTTTGACACACAGTGGAGTTACACACGATAGGTTCACTAACGACCCAAAATTATTTTCAAACCTCTTTCCCTAGGAAAGCGGATTACAATATAAAGATTTGCATACCGTGGTACGACTCCGCTCGGCAGCTTCCCCTACGTATGTGTCCAAAGAGAGACCTATGCCGAATCAGGACTGCCTATGGCAGTCTTTGCCAGAACAGAAAATCAAGGTCATTGGTGAGAAGCCATTAGAAAACCCTGTCTAGATATGTGTACCGTTTGTGTGACATCGCTGTGCCTTGTGTGATAGCTGAAGTCGAGAGTTTGCACACTCCCGCCGTCGCAGCGTTCCCAGCTGCATGAAGTCAACCAACTCCAGCACCCACTCTAAGAACTAGAGGAAACACTTTACAATGTTGTCAAAGTTCCAACAGGCCCCTGCGTTGTGGACGGCAGCATGCGCCCTGTACCTTCCCAATTCTCTTTGCAAAGTGCCAACTCCACTCCCGATAGCTGATGACCGTGTTCGTTTAGGATACATAGCGTAATCGAGACATTCTTCACACACATACCCAAGTCACAATCAGATTTAGTTTTGCAGTGCGTGGTGCATTGTGCAGTACTGCTACTGGGGGGTTGAACATTTTCAAAAGAACTCGTCACGGGTGGGGGGGTTTGGGGAAGCTCGTTCCTACTGCGGGTTTCTGCTGACACTGTGATGAATGTTCCCACACGTTCCCTTGAATGGTTTTACGTTACAATACATCACAGCATGCACGTTCATTCCAAACAGAATGTTCACCCGTGCCTGGCTTTAATGCCTGAAGCCTGTACCCAGTGGGTAAAATCTGATGAGCTCAAACATGTACCTACTGAAGTTAATGCATCAGGACGCAGCGATTTGATCTTTGTCCACCACTGTCTGTTTTTATACTTTCATTGAACTGGCGCACAGCATAATTAGTGTACTCAACTGTTGGGTACATTGAGAATGTATTGCTACTAAGTTATATTTTGGCATGAACTTTTCCATGGAGAGTCATCCCGTGCCAAGGTGGAATTGGGCAAATCCTCTTGACACAGAATATGGTTGCGACATCAAAATCCAGCTGCCCGTATAATGAATGTCCCACATGCTCGAAGGACTTGAATTACATTGCAGTATACCGCTAAAGGAGCATTTCATGGAGGAATGTAGACCGGGGTTTTCCAGCACTGGTTAGGACACCGATGCAACAGGTAAGACATGATGAGCTCGGTGAGAGCACTGTGAGGAATTCATGAGGAAGCAGTGGAATGCTCGTTGGGGCAGTCTGGCGTCAGCCGTTCGAAGGGCTGCGAGTTGCATCTTTGAGGATATACCCCGGCTGAGTTGTAGCTTGTCGGACAGTTTTCCTCCCAGAGTGTAGTATGACTGGAACTATTTCAAGAATCAAGAAGTTTCCAATCTCTTACCCACAGAACGCAATGCCCTCGTCATGTATCTCGGATTATGGCTGCATTCCCCCCGCCAGGTTCACCTGTTTCTCAGAGTGTGAAATAGATTTCCGATGACTATTTAGTACACTAGCCTTTGACCTATCATACAGGCAATCGAGAGCTTAACCGATCCGAGAGAACCCCCGGCGTGGCAATCTATGGTTGATGTTCGCGGATACCGTGCCTTGGGTCGTTCCAGTCAGGAAGACTTTCCACAGCCTCCGAATTATACCTGGCCAAGCATGTGTTAATTGGAGAAACTCTAACACCCAGGATAACAACCAAAAGCCATGGTTCATGAAGTGCTTAATGTGCCAACATTGTCCTGCAGTAAATGCCATGGTATAGTGATGTTTTCAAACGTATGTCAGCGTTCCACGACCTCCGTGAAGATTGGACTGGTCAAACAGCCAACCCTACTCCCAACCATCAAGGCTTTTCCAGCCAGATAACAAAGGCCTTGAGGCAGCCTGTTCGATTCGGTAGAGCTAAGCAAGCTCTGCTCATTGTGCGAATTAATACTCAAGTGTTGAGCAACCTAAAGTTCATTTGTACAGAATAGGATTAGCGAGCGGCCTCTTGTCACCGAGTAAGGCTCCAGACAACAAATCCTCTGCCCACTCTGCAAGCGATGCTGTAATGTGTTCCTAGCGAACAGAAATATTGATGATCATATCCGAGAGGCTGCTTTCATTGCACACAGCACGCATTTACACCTTGATGTTGCATCGCTCTTCGAAATATACTTCCAACATGGAAGACGTGATTAGCTCAAGGACGGGACTGCAAGTAGCGCGTCGGGAAGTGATGTTGGTTAGTGTGTCTGGAGCGGTCCGGTCCGAGCCTTTCAATAAGGAACGCGTTTTGGTCATTCCCGGGTTGAAATTGGGACACACTTGCAGGCAATCCATTCCAGGTCAGCTGTGTTTTGGCAGTGACCAAAGGAAGAATGTATCGGTGACCCTGTCCCGAAATATATAAAGCATTATCCCACCTCGCTTGCAGGGCTGGGAATTACCTCATTGTGTTTGGCAGAAAGCGGCAGCACCGCACCACCTCGTTGCACCTGTGTCTTCCTCCAGAAGGGACCATAATTACATTTAGGGTTGCAAATGTGAGAATCTGGCCTCTCGTGTTATCAGTGAATGACCACCATGGTTCTAGCAAACGCAGTGAAGGGCCGCCTGTGCTCGGTGTTTAAGGAAGCTGCGCACTGTGTGAGCCCAGTAGGGAAGAGTTTCAACGATTGCAGAATTATAAAACTGCAAGATGTGTGAAGCAACCTCTTACAACCCTTTCTGTTATTCCTCAGTGAAACGCTAACCGTGTAACCAATGTGCCATCACTCTCCGTCCCGAAAAGCGTAACAGCATTGCCTCTCACAGAGGGTACCAGCAATCCATGAACTCCACCACCTACCTTTGTGTTCTTCAAAGCCAAATGTCTTTCCAATAGGTAACGAAGGTATCCGTACGTATTAGGCCAGTAGCGCAACCGAATCATTTTTAAGAGTCCGCCAACGTCTTCACTGAACGGTCTAGACTTTGTTTAGCCATAGGCTGTGATCTTGGCCGAACCGGCACCGAGGCGTTCAACACATGAACGTTGCTTGGGGCCAAGGGGACCTGTGCACACTTCGGTTAAAGGACATCAGTGCTCCTCATTCAAATTTGTACCAAGTGTGAGATGAATGTTCCTTGACGCTGCCCGTGTAAGCGAATGACATTGAACTATAGCACAGAATTACCTGCATTAAACACGGAACTTTCACCAGTGCATGGCATCATGGTGTGAGAGCGGATCTCTACAAGTAAGGCACATAAGGAGTGCGAAGAAGGGGTAGTTTTGTTTTTGAGAGCCCAGTAGTTTTAAGGTGTCCATGTGCTTGGAGTTTCGATTTTCCTGTATGGAAGTGTCGGTCACATTCTCAAGGCCTCCAGAGCAAGTTCCATTTCTGGAAGTTGAGTGTTTGACACACAGTGGAGTTACACACGATAGGTTCACTAACGACCCAAAATTATTTTCAAACCTCTTTCCCTAGGAAAGCGGATTACAATATAAAGATTTGCATACCGTGGTACGACTCCGCTCGGCAGCTTCCCCTACGTATGTGTCCAAAGAGAGACCTATGCCGAATCAGGACTGCCTATGGCAGTCTTTGCCAGAACAGAAAATCAAGGTCATTGGTGAGAAGCCATTAGAAAACCCTGTCTAGATATGTGTACCGTTTGTGTGACATCGCTGTGCCTTGTGTGATAGCTGAAGTCGAGAGTTTGCACACTCCCGCCGTCGCAGCGTTCCCAGCTGCATGAAGTCAACCAACTCCAGCACCCACTCTAAGAACTAGAGGAAACACTTTACAATGTTGTCAAAGTTCCAACAGGCCCCTGCGTTGTGGACGGCAGCATGCGCCCTGTACCTTCCCAATTCTCTTTGCAAAGTGCCAACTCCACTCCCGATAGCTGATGACCGTGTTCGTTTAGGATACATAGCGTAATCGAGACATTCTTCACACACATACCCAAGTCACAATCAGATTTAGTTTTGCAGTGCGTGGTGCATTGTGCAGTACTGCTACTGGGGGGTTGAACATTTTCAAAAGAACTCGTCACGGGTGGGGGGGTTTGGGGAAGCTCGTTCCTACTGCGGGTTTCTGCTGACACTGTGATGAATGTTCCCACACGTTCCCTTGAATGGTTTTACGTTACAATACATCACAGCATGCACGTTCATTCCAAACAGAATGTTCACCCGTGCCTGGCTTTAATGCCTGAAGCCTGTACCCAGTGGGTAAAATCTGATGAGCTCAAACATGTACCTACTGAAGTTAATGCATCAGGACGCAGCGATTTGATCTTTGTCCACCACTGTCTGTTTTTATACTTTCATTGAACTGGCGCACTGCATAATTAGTGTACTCAACTGTTGGGTACATTGAGAATGTATTGCTACTAAGTTATATTTTGGCATGAACTTTTCCATGGAGAATCATCCCGTGCCAAGGTGGAATTGGGCAAATCCTCTTGACACAGAATATGGTTGCGACATCAAAATCCAGCTGCCCGTATAATGAATGTCCCACATGCTCGAAGGACTTGAATTACATTGCAGTATACCGCTAAAGGAGCATTTCATGGAGGAATGTAGACCGGGGTTTTCCAGCACTGGTTAGGACACCGATGCAACAGGTAAGACATGATGAGCTCGGTGAGAGCACTGTGAGGAATTCATGAGGAAGCAGTGGAATGCTCGTTGGGGCAGTCTGGCGTCAGCCGTTCGAAGGGCTGCGAGTTGCATCTTTGAGGATATACCCCGGCTGAGTTGTAGCTTGTCGGACAGTTTTCCTCCCAGAGTGTAGTATGACTGGAACTATTTCAAGAATCAAGAAGTTTCCAATCTCTTACCCACAGAACGCAATGCCCTCGTCATGTATCTCGGATTATGGCTGCATTCCCCCCGCCAGGTTCACCTGTTTCTCAGAGTGTGAAATAGATTTCCGATGACTATTTAGTACACTAGCCTTTGACCTATCATACAGGCAATCGAGAGCTTAACCGATCCGAGAGAACCCCCGGCGTGGCAATCTATGGTTGATGTTCGCGGATACCGTGCCTTGGGTCGTTCCAGTCAGGAAGACTTTCCACAGCCTCCGAATTATACCTGGCCAAGCATGTGTTAATTGGAGAAACTCTAACACCCAGGATAACAACCAAAAGCCATGGTTCATGAAGTGCTTAATGTGCCAACATTGTCCTGCAGTAAATGCCATGGTATAGTGATGTTTTCAAACGTATGTCAGCGTTCCACGACCTCCGTGAAGATTGGACTGGTCAAACAGCCAACCCTACTCCCAACCATCAAGGCTTTTCCAGCCAGATAACAAAGGCCTTGAGGCAGCCTGTTCGATTCGGTAGAGCTAAGCAAGCTCTGCTCATTGTGCGAATTAATACTCAAGTGTTGAGCAACCTAAAGTTCATTTGTACAGAATAGGATTAGCGAGCGGCCTCTTGTCACCGAGTAAGGCTCCAGACAACAAATCCTCTGCCCACTCTGCAAGCGATGCTGTAATGTGTTCCTAGCGAACAGAAATATTGATGATCATATCCGAGAGGCTGCTTTCATTGCACACAGCACGCATTTACACCTTGATGTTGCATCGCTCTTCGAAATATACTTCCAACATGGAAGACGTGATTAGCTCAAGGACGGGACTGCAAGTAGCGCGTCGGGAAGTGATGTTGGTTAGTGTGTCTGGAGCGGTCCGGTCCGAGCCTTTCAATAAGGAACGCGTTTTGGTCATTCCCGGGTTGAAATTGGGACACACTTGCAGGCAATCCATTCCAGGTCAGCTGTGTTTTGGCAGTGACCAAAGGAAGAATGTATCGGTGACCCTGTCCCGAAATATATAAAGCATTATCCCACCTCGCTTGCAGGGCTGGGAATTACCTCATTGTGTTTGGCAGAAAGCGGCAGCACCGCACCACCTCGTTGCACCTGTGTATTCCTCCAGAAGGGACCATAATTACATTTAGGGTTGCAAATGTGAGAATCTGGCCTCTCGTGTTATCAGTGAATGAGCACCAAGGTTCTAGCAAACGCAGTGAAGGGCCGCCTGTGCTCGGTGTTTAAGGAAGCTGCGCACTGTGTGAGCCCTGTAGGGAAGAGTTTCAACGATTGCAGAATTATAAAACTGCAAGATGTGTGAAGCAACCTCTTACAACCCTTTCTGTTATTCCTCAGTGAAACGCTAACCGTGTAACCAATGTGCCATCACTCTCCGTCCCGAAAAGCGTAACAGCATTGCCTCTCACAGAGGGTACCAGCAATCCATGAACTCCACCACCTACCTTTGTGTTCTTCAAAGCCAAAAGTCTTTCCAATAGGTAACGAAGGTATACGTACGTATTAGGCCAGTAGCGCAACCGAATCATTTTTAAGAGTCCGCCAACGTCTTCACTGAACGGTCTAGACTTTGTTTAGCCATAGGCTGTGATCTTGGCCGAACCGGCACCGAGGCGTTCAGCACATGAACGTTGCTGGGGGCCAAGGGGACCTGTGCACACTTCGGTTAAAGGACATCAGTGCTCCTCATTCAAATTTGTACCAAGTGTGAGATGAATGTTCCTTGACGCTGCCCGTGTAAGCGAATGACATTGAACTATAGCACAGAATTACCTGCATTAAACACGGAACTTTCACCTGTGCATGGCATCATGGTGTGAGAGCGGATCTCTACAAGTAAGGCACATAAGGAGTGCGAAGAAGGGGTAGTTTTGTTTTTGAGAGCCCAGTAGTTTTAAGGTGTCCATGTGCTTGGAGTTTCGATTTTCCTGTATGGAAGTGTCGGTCACATTCTCAAGGCCTCCAGAGCAAGTTCCATTTCTGGAAGTTGAGTGTTTGACACACAGTGGAGTTACACACGATAGGTTCACTAACGACCCAAAATTATTTTCAAACCTCTTTCCCTAGGAAAGCGGATTACAATATAAAGATTTGCATACCGTGGTACGACTCCGCTCGGCAGCTTCCCCTACGTATGTGTCCAAAGAGAGACCTATGCCGAATCAGGACTGCCTATGGCAGTCTTTGCCAGAACAGAAAATCAAGGTCATTGGTGAGAAGCCATTAGAAAACCCTGTCTAGATATGTGTACCGTTTGTGTGACATCGCTGTGCCTTGTGTGATAGCTGAAGTCGAGAGTTTGCACACTCCCGCCGTCGCAGCGTTCCCAGCTGCATGAAGTCAACCAATTCCAGCACCCACTCTAAGAACTAGAGGAAACACTTTACAATGTTGTCAAAGTTCCAACAGGCCCCTGCGTTGTGGACGGCAGCATGCGCCCTGTACCTTCCCAATTCTCTTTGCAAAGTGCCAACTCCACTCCCGATAGCTGATGACCGTGTTCGTTTAGGATACATGGCGTAATCGAGACATTCTCACACACATACCCAAGTCACAATCAGATTTAGTTTTGCAGTGCGTGGTGCATTGTGCAGTACTGCTACTGGGGGGTTGAACATTTTCAAAAGAACTCGTCACGGGTGGGGGGGTTTGGGGAAGCTAGTTCCTACTGCGGGTTTCTGCTGACACTGTGATGAATGTTCCCACACGTTCCCTTGAATGGTTTTACGTTACAATACATCACAGCATGCACGTTCATTCCAAACAGAATGTTCACCCGTGCCTGGCTTTAATGCCTGAAGCCTGTACCCAGTGGGTAAAATCTGATGAGCTCAAACATGTACCTACTGAAGTTAATGCATCAGGACGCAGCGATTTGATCTTTGTCCACCACTGTCTGTTTTTATACTTTCATTGAACTGGCGCACTGCATAATTAGTGTACTCAACTGTTGGGTACATTGAGAATGTATTGCTACTAAGTTATATTTTGGCATGAACTTTTCCATGGAGAATCATCCCGTGCCAAGGTGGAATTGGGCAAATCCTCTTGACACAGAATATGGTTGCGACATCAAAATCCAGCTGCCCGTATAATGAATGTCCCACATGCTCGAAGGACTTGAATTACATTGCAGTATACCGCTAAAGGAGCATTTCATGGAGGAATGTAGACCGGGGTTTTCCAGCACTGGTTAGGACACCGATGCAACAGGTAAGACATGATGAGCTCGGTGAGAGCACTGTGAGGAATTCATGAGGAAGCAGTGGAATGCTCGTTGGGGCAGTCTGGCGTCAGCCGTTCGAAGGGCTGCGAGTTGCATCTTTGAGGATATACCCCGGCTGAGTTGTAGCTTGTCGGACAGTTTTCCTCCCAGAGTGTAGTATGACTGGAACTATTTCAAGAATCAAGAAGTTTCCAATCTCTTACCCACAGAACGCAATGCCCTCGTCATGTATCTCGGATTATGGCTGCATTCCCCCCGCCAGGTTCACCTGTTTCTCAGAGTGTGAAATAGATTTCCGATGACTATTTAGTACACTAGCCTTTGACCTATCATACAGGCAATCGAGAGCTTAACCGATCCGAGAGAACCCCCGGCGTGGCAATCTATGGTTGATGTTCGCGGATACCGTGCCTTGGGTCGTTCCAGTCAGGAAGACTTTCCACAGCCTCCGAATTATACCTGGCCAAGCATGTGTTAATTGGAGAAACTCTAACACCCAGGATAACAACCAAAAGCCATGGTTCATGAAGTGCTTAATGTGCCAACATTGTCCTGCAGTAAATGCCATGGTATAGTGATGTTTTCAAACGTATGTCAGCGTTCCACGACCTCCGTGAAGATTGGACTGGTCAAACAGCCAACCCTACTCCCAACCATCAAGGCTTTTCCAGCCAGATAACAAAGGCCTTGAGGCAGCCTGTTCGATTCGGTAGAGCTAAGCAAGCTCTGCTCATTGTGCGAATTAATACTCAAGTGTTGAGCAACCTAAAGTTCATTTGTACAGAATAGGATTAGCGAGCGGCCTCTTGTCACCGAGTAAGGCTCCAGACAACAAATCCTCTGCCCACTCTGCAAGCGATGCTGTAATGTGTTCCTAGCGAACAGAAATATTGATGATCATATCCGAGAGGCTGCTTTCATTGCACACAGCACGCATTTACACCTTGATGTTGCATCGCTCTTCGAAATATACTTCCAACATGGAAGACGTGATTAGCTCAAGGACGGGACTGCAAGTAGCGCGTCGGGAAGTGATGTTGGTTAGTGTGTCTGGAGCGGTCCGGTCCGAGCCTTTCAATAAGGAACGCGTTTTGGTCATTCCCGGGTTGAAATTGGGACACACTTGCAGGCAATCCATTCCAGGTCAGCTGTGTTTTGGCAGTGACCAAAGGAAGAATGTATCGGTGACCCTGTCCCGAAATATATAAAGCATTATCCCACCTCGCTTGCAGGGCTGGGAATTACCTCATTGTGTTTGGCAGAAAGCGGCAGCACCGCACCACCTCGTTGCACCTGTGTCTTCCTCCAGAAGGGACCATAATTACATTTAGGGTTGCAAATGTGAGAATCTGGCCTCTCGTGTTATCAGTGAATGAGCACCATGGTTCTAGCAAACGCAGTGAAGGGCCGCCTGTGCTCGGTGTTTAAGGAAGCTGCGCACTGTGTGAGCCCTGTAGGGAAGAGTTTCAACGATTGCAGAATTATAAAACTGCAAGATGTGTGAAGCAACCTCTTACAACCCTTTCTGTTATTCCTCAGTGAAACGCTAACCGTGTAACCAATGTGCCATCACTCTCCGTCCCGAAAAGCGTAACAGCATTGCCTCTCACAGAGGGTACCAGCAATCCATGAACTCCACCACCTACCTTTGTGTTCTTCAAAGCCCAAAGTCTTTCCAATAGGTAACGAAGGTATACGTACGTATTAGGCCAGTAGCGCAACCGAATCATTTTTAAGAGTCCGCCAACGTCTTCACTGAACGGTCTAGACTTTGTTTAGCCATAGGCTGTGATCTTGGCCGAACCGGCACCGAGGCGTTCAGCACATGAACGTTGCTTGGGGCCAAGGGGACCTGTGCACACTTCGGTTAAAGGACATCAGTGCTCCTCATTCAAATTTGTACCAAGTGTGAGATGAATGTTCCTTGACGCTGCCCGTGTAAGCGAATGACATTGAACTATAGCACAGAATTACCTGCATTAAACACGGAACTTTCACCTGTGCATGGCATCATGGTGTGAGAGCGGATCTCTACAAGTAAGGCACATAAGGAGTGCGAAGAAGGGGTAGTTTTGTTTTTGAGAGCCCAGTAGTTTTAAGGTGTCCATGTGCTTGGAGTTTCGATTTTCCTGTATGGAAGTGTCGGTCACATTCTCAAGGCCTCCAGAGCAAGTTCCATTTCTGGAAGTTGAGTGTTTGACACACAGTGGAGTTACACACGATAGGTTCACTAACGACCCAAAATTATTTTCAAACCTCTTTCCCTAGGAAAGCGGATTACAATATAAAGATTTGCATACCGTGGTACGACTCCGCTCGGCAGCTTCCCCTACGTATGTGTCCAAAGAGAGACCTATGCCGAATCAGGACTGCCTATGGCAGTCTTTGCCAGAACAGAAAATCAAGGTCATTGGTGAGAAGCCATTAGAAAACCCTGTCTAGATATGTGTACCGTTTGTGTGACATCGCTGTGCCTTGTGTGATAGCTGAAGTCGAGAGTTTGCACACTCCCGCCGTCGCAGCGTTCCCAGCTGCATGAAGTCAACCAACTCCAGCACCCACTCTAAGAACTAGAGGAAACACTTTACAATGTTGTCAAAGTTCCAACAGGCCCCTGCGTTGTGGACGGCAGCATGCGCCCTGTACCTTCCCAATTCTCTTTGCAAAGTGCCAACTCCACTCCCGATAGCTGATGACCGTGTTCGTTTAGGATACATAGCGTAATCGAGACATTCTTCACACACATACCCAAGTCACAATCAGATTTAGTTTTGCAGTGCGTGGTGCATTGTGCAGTACTGCTACTGGGGGGTTGAACATTTTCAAAAGAACTCGTCACGGGTGGGGGGGTTTGGGGAAGCTCGTTCCTACTGCGGGTTTCTGCTGACACTGTGATGAATGTTCCCACACGTTCCCTTGAATGGTTTTACGTTACAATACATCACAGCATGCACGTTCATTCCAAACAGAATGTTCACCCGTGCCTGGCTTTAATGCCTGAAGCCTGTACCCAGTGGGTAAAATCTGATGAGCTCAAACATGTACCTACTGAAGTTAATGCATCAGGACGCAGCGATTTGATCTTTGTCCACCACTGTCTGTTTTTATACTTTCATTGAACTGGCGCACTGCATAATTAGTGTACTCAACTGTTGGGTACATTGAGAATGTATTGCTACTAAGTTATATTTTGGCATGAACTTTTCCATGGAGAATCATCCCGTGCCAAGGTGGAATTGGGCAAATCCTCTTGACACAGAATATGGTTGCGACATCAAAATCCAGCTGCCCGTATAATGAATGTCCCACATGCTCGAAGGACTTGAATTACATTGCAGTATACCGCTAAAGGAGCATTTCATGGAGGAATGTAGACCGGGGTTTTCCAGCACTGGTTAGGACACCGATGCAACAGGTAAGACATGATGAGCTCGGTGAGAGCACTGTGAGGAATTCATGAGGAAGCAGTGGAATGCTCGTTGGGGCAGTCTGGCGTCAGCCGTTCGAAGGGCTGCGAGTTGCATCTTTGAGGATATACCCCGGCTGAGTTGTAGCTTGTCGGACAGTTTTCCTCCCAGAGTGTAGTATGACTGGAACTATTTCAAGAATCAAGAAGTTTCCAATCTCTTACCCACAGAACGCAATGCCCTCGTCATGTATCTCGGATTATGGCTGCATTCCCCCCGCCAGGTTCACCTGTTTCTCAGAGTGTGAAATAGATTTCCGATGACTATTTAGTACACTAGCCTTTGACCTATCATACAGGCAATCGAGAGCTTAACCGATCCGAGAGAACCCCCGGCGTGGCAATCTATGGTTGATGTTCGCGGATACCGTGCCTTGGGTCGTTCCAGTCAGGAAGACTTTCCACAGCCTCCGAATTATACCTGGCCAAGCATGTGTTAATTGGAGAAACTCTAACACCCAGGATAACAACCAAAAGCCATGGTTCATGAAGTGCTTAATGTGCCAACATTGTCCTGCAGTAAATGCCATGGTATAGTGATGTTTTCAAACGTATGTCAGCGTTCCACGACCTCCGTGAAGATTGGACTGGTCAAACAGCCAACCCTACTCCCAACCATCAAGGCTTTTCCAGCCAGATAACAAAGGCCTTGAGGCAGCCTGTTCGATTCGGTAGAGCTAAGCAAGCTCTGCTCATTGTGCGAATTAATACTCAAGTGTTGAGCAACCTAAAGTTCATTTGTACAGAATAGGATTAGCGAGCGGCCTCTTGTCACCGAGTAAGGCTCCAGACAACAAATCCTCTGCCCACTCTGCAAGCGATGCTGTAATGTGTTCCTAGCGAACAGAAATATTGATGATCATATCCGAGAGGCTGCTTTCATTGCACACAGCACGCATTTACACCTTGATGTTGCATCGCTCTTCGAAATATACTTCCAACATGGAAGACGTGATTAGCTCAAGGACGGGACTGCAAGTAGCGCGTCGGGAAGTGATGTTGGTTAGTGTGTCTGGAGCGGTCCGGTCCGAGCCTTTCAATAAGGAACGCGTTTTGGTCATTCCCGGGTTGAAATTGGGACACACTTGCAGGCAATCCATTCCAGGTCAGCTGTGTTTTGGCAGTGACCAAAGGAAGAATGTATCGGTGACCCTGTCCCGAAATATATAAAGCATTATCCCACCTCGCTTGCAGGGCTGGGAATTACATCATTGTGTTTGGCAGAAAGCGGCAGCACCGCACCACCTCGTTGCACCTGTGTATTCCTCCAGAAGGGACCATAATTACATTTAGGGTTGCAAATGTGAGAATCTGGCCTCTCGTGTTATCAGTGAATGAGCACCAAGGTTCTAGCAAACGCAGTGAAGGGCCGCCTGTGCTCGGTGTTTAAGGAAGCTGCGCACTGTGTGAGCCCTGTAGGGAAGAGTTTCAACGATTGCAGAATTATAAAACTGCAAGATGTGTGAAGCAACCTCTTACAACCCTTTCTGTTATTCCTCAGTGAAACGCTAACCGTGTAACCAATGTGCCATCACTCTCCGTCCCGAAAAGCGTAACAGCATTGCCTCTCACAGAGGGTACCAGCAATCCATGAACTCCACCACCTACCTTTGTGTTCTTCAAAGCCAAAAGTCTTTCCAATAGGTAACGAAGGTATACGTACGTATTAGGCCAGTAGCGCAACCGAATCATTTTTAAGAGTCCGCCAACGTCTTCACTGAACGGTCTAGACTTTGTTTAGCCATAGGCTGTGATCTTGGCCGAACCGGCACCGAGGCGTTCAGCACATGAACGTTGCTTGGGGCCAAGGGGACCTGTGCACACTTCGGTTAAAGGACATCAGTGCTCCTCATTCAAATTTGTACCAAGTGTGAGATGAATGTTCCTTGACGCTGCCCGTGTAAGCGAATGACATTGAACTATAGCACAGAATTACCTGCATTAAACACGGAACTTTCACCTGTGCATGGCATCATGGTGTGAGAGCGGATCTCTACAAGTAAGGCACATAAGGAGTGCGAAGAAGGGGTAGTTTTGTTTTTGAGAGCCCAGTAGTTTTAAGGTGTCCATGTGCTTGGAGTTTCGATTTTCCTGTATGGAAGTGTCGGTCACATTCTCAAGGCCTCCAGAGCAAGTTCCATTTCTGGAAGTTGAGTGTTTGACACACAGTGGAGTTACACACGATAGGTTCACTAACGACCCAAAATTATTTTCAAACCTCTTTCCCTAGGAAAGCGGATTACAATATAAAGATTTGCATACCGTGGTACGACTCCGCTCGGCAGCTTCCCCTACGTATGTGTCCAAAGAGAGACCTATGCCGAATCAGGACTGCCTATGGCAGTCTTTGCCAGAACAGAAAATCAAGGTCATTGGTGAGAAGCCATTAGAAAACCCTGTCTAGATATGTGTACCGTTTGTGTGACATCGCTGTGCCTTGTGTGATAGCTGAAGTCGAGAGTTTGCACACTCCCGCCGTCGCAGCGTTCCCAGCTGCATGAAGTCAACCAATTCCAGCACCCACTCTAAGAACTAGAGGAAACACTTTACAATGTTGTCAAAGTTCCAACAGGCCCCTGCGTTGTGGACGGCAGCATGCGCCCTGTACCTTCCCAATTCTCTTTGCAAAGTGCCAACTCCACTCCCGATAGCTGATGACCGTGTTCGTTTAGGATACATGGCGTAATCGAGACATTCTTCACACACATACCCAAGTCACAATCAGATTTAGTTTTGCAGTGCGTGGTGCATTGTGCAGTACTGCTACTGGGGGGTTGAACATTTTCAAAAGAACTCGTCACGGGTGGGGGGGTTTGGGGAAGCTCGTTCCTACTGCGGGTTTCTGCTGACACTGTGATGAATGTTCCCACACGTTCCCTTGAATGGTTTTACGTTACAATACATCACAGCATGCACGTTCATTCCAAACAGAATGTTCACCCGTGCCTGGCTTTAATGCCTGAAGCCTGTACCCAGTGGGTAAAATCTGATGAGCTCAAACATGTACCTACTGAAGTTAATGCATCAGGACGCAGCGATTTGATCTTTGTCCACCACTGTCTGTTTTTATACTTTCATTGAACTGGCGCACTGCATAATTAGTGTACTCAACTGTTGGGTACATTGAGAATGTATTGCTACTAAGTTATATTTTGGCATGAACTTTTCCATGGAGAATCATCCCGTGCCAAGGTGGAATTGGGCAAATCCTCTTGACACAGAATATGGTTGCGACATCAAAATCCAGCTGCCCGTATAATGAATGTCCCACATGCTCGAAGGACTTGAATTACATTGCAGTATACCGCTAAAGGAGCATTTCATGGAGGAATGTAGACCGGGGTTTTCCAGCACTGGTTAGGACACCGATGCAACAGGTAAGACATGATGAGCTCGGTGAGAGCACTGTGAGGAATTCATGAGGAAGCAGTGGAATGCTCGTTGGGGCAGTCTGGCGTCAGCCGTTCGAAGGGCTGCGAGTTGCATCTTTGAGGATATACCCCGGCTGAGTTGTAGCTTGTCGGACAGTTTTCCTCCCAGAGTGTAGTATGACTGGAACTATTTCAAGAATCAAGAAGTTTCCAATCTCTTACCCACAGAACGCAATGCCCTCGTCATGTATCTCGGATTATGGCTGCATTCCCCCCGCCAGGTTCACCTGTTTCTCAGAGTGTGAAATAGATTTCCGATGACTATTTAGTACACTAGCCTTTGACCTATCATACAGGCAATCGAGAGCTTAACCGATCCGAGAGAACCCCCGGCGTGGCAATCTATGGTTGATGTTCGCGGATACCGTGCCTTGGGTCGTTCCAGTCAGGAAGACTTTCCACAGCCTCCGAATTATACCTGGCCAAGCATGTGTTAATTGGAGAAACTCTAACACCCAGGATAACAACCAAAAGCCATGGTTCATGAAGTGCTTAATGTGCCAACATTGTCCTGCAGTAAATGCCATGGTATAGTGATGTTTTCAAACGTATGTCAGCGTTCCACGACCTCCGTGAAGATTGGACTGGTCAAACAGCCAACCCTACTCCCAACCATCAAGGCTTTTCCAGCCAGATAACAAAGGCCTTGAGGCAGCCTGTTCGATTCGGTAGAGCTAAGCAAGCTCTGCTCATTGTGCGAATTAATACTCAAGTGTTGAGCAACCTAAAGTTCATTTGTACAGAATAGGATTAGCGAGCGGCCTCTTGTCACCGAGTAAGGCTCCAGACAACAAATCCTCTGCCCACTCTGCAAGCGATGCTGTAATGTGTTCCTAGCGAACAGAAATATTGATGATCATATCCGAGAGGCTGCTTTCATTGCACACAGCACGCATTTACACCTTGATGTTGCATCGCTCTTCGAAATATACTTCCAACATGGAAGACGTGATTAGCTCAAGGACGGGACTGCAAGTAGCGCGTCGGGAAGTGATGTTGGTTAGTGTGTCTGGAGCGGTCCGGTCCGAGCCTTTCAATAAGGAACGCGTTTTGGTCATTCCCGGGTTGAAATTGGGACACACTTGCAGGCAATCCATTCCAGGTCAGCTGTGTTTTGGCAGTGACCAAAGGAAGAATGTATCGGTGACCCTGTCCCGAAATATATAAAGCATTATCCCACCTCGCTTGCAGGGCTGGGAATTACCTCATTGTGTTTGGCAGAAAGCGGCAGCACCGCACCACCTCGTTGCACCTGTGTATTCCTCCAGAAGGGACCATAATTACATTTAGGGTTGCAAATGTGAGAATCTGGCCTCTCGTGTTATCAGTGAATTAGCACCATGGTTCTAGCAAACGCAGTGAAGGGCCGCCTGTGCTCGGTGTTTAAGGAAGCTGCGCACTGTGTGAGCCCAGTAGGGAAGAGTTTCAACGATTGCAGAATTATAAAACTGCAAGATGTGTGAAGCAACCTCTTACAACCCTTTCTGTTATTCCTCAGTGAAACGCTAACCGTGTAACCAATGTGCCATCACTCTCCGTCCCGAAAAGCGTAACAGCATTGCCTCTCACAGAGGGTACCAGCAATCCATGAACTCCACCACCTACCTTTGTGTTCTTCAAAGCCAAATGTCTTTCCAATAGGTAACGAAGGTATCCGTACGTATTAGGCCAGTAGCGCAACCGAATCATTTTTAAGAGTCCGCCAACGTCTTCACTGAACGGTCTAGACTTTGTTTAGCCATAGGCTGTGATCTTGGCCGAACCGGCACCGAGGCGTTCAGCACATGAACGTTGCTGGGGGCCAAGGGGACCTGTGCACACTTCGGTTAAAGGACATCAGTGCTCCTCATTCAAATTTGTACCAAGTGTGAGATGAATGTTCCTTGACGCTGCCCGTGTAAGCGAATGACATTGAACTATAGCACAGAATTACCTGCATTAAACACGGAACTTTCACCAGTGCATGGCATCATGGTGTGAGAGCGGATCTCTACAAGTAAGGCACATAAGGAGTGCGAAGAAGGGGTAGTTTTGTTTTTGAGAGCCCAGTAGTTTTAAGGTGTCCATGTGCTTGGAGTTTCGATTTTCCTGTATGGAAGTGTCGGTCACATTCTCAAGGCCTCCAGAGCAAGTTCCATTTCTGGAAGTTGAGTGTTTGACACACAGTGGAGTTACACACGATAGGTTCACTAACGACCCAAAATTATTTTCAAACCTCTTTCCCTAGGAAAGCGGATTACAATATAAAGATTTGCATACCGTGGTACGACTCCGCTCGGCAGCTTCCCCTACGTATGTGTCCAAAGAGAGACCTATGCCGAATCAGGACTGCCTATGGCAGTCTTTGCCAGAACAGAAAATCAAGGTCATTGGTGAGAAGCCATTAGAAAACCCTGTCTAGATATGTGTACCGTTTGTGTGACATCGCTGTGCCTTGTGTGATAGCTGAAGTCGAGAGTTTGCACACTCCCGCCGTCGCAGCGTTCCCAGCTGCATGAAGTCAACCAATTCCAGCACCCACTCTAAGAACTAGAGGAAACACTTTACAATGTTGTCAAAGTTCCAACAGGCCCCTGCGTTGTGGACGGCAGCATGCGCCCTGTACCTTCCCAATTCTCTTTGCAAAGTGCCAACTCCACTCCCGATAGCTGATGACCGTGTTCGTTTAGGATACATGGCGTAATCGAGACATTCTTCACACACATACCCAAGTCACAATCAGATTTAGTTTTGCAGTGCGTGGTGCATTGTGCAGTACTGCTACTGGGGGGTTGAACATTTTCAAAAGAACTCGTCACGGGTGGGGGGGTTTGGGGAAGCTCGTTCCTACTGCGGGTTTCTGCTGACACTGTGATGAATGTTCCCACACGTTCCCTTGAATGGTTTTACGTTACAATACATCACAGCATGCACGTTCATTCCAAACAGAATGTTCACCCGTGCCTGGCTTTAATGCCTGAAGCCTGTACCCAGTGGGTAAAATCTGATGAGCTCAAACATGTACCTACTGAAGTTAGTGCATCAGGACGCAGCGATTTGATCTTTGTCCACCACTGTCTGTTTTTATACTTTCATTGAACTGGCGCACTGCATAATTAGTGTACTCAACTGTTGGGTACATTGAGAATGTATTGCTACTAAGTTATATTTTGGCATGAACTTTTCCATGGAGAGTCATCCCGTGCCAAGGTGGAATTGGGCAAATCCTCTTGACACAGAATATGGTTGCGACATCAAAATCCAGCTGCCCGTATAATGAATGTCCCACATGCTCGAAGGACTTGAATTACATTGCAGTATACCGCTAAAGGAGCATTTCATGGAGGAATGTAGACCGGGGTTTTCCAGCACTGGTTAGGACACCGATGCAACAGGTAAGACATGATGAGCTCGGTGAGAGCACTGTGAGGAATTCATGAGGAAGCAGTGGAATGCTCGTTGGGGCAGTCTGGCGTCAGCCGTTCGAAGGGCTGCGAGTTGCATCTTTGAGGATATACCCCGGCTGAGTTGTAGCTTGTCGGACAGTTTTCCTCCCAGAGTGTAGTATGACTGGAACTATTTCAAGAATCAAGAAGTTTCCAATCTCTTACCCACAGAACGCAATGCCCTCGTCATGTATCTCGGATTATGGCTGCATTCCCCCCGCCAGGTTCACCTGTTTCTCAGAGTGTGAAATAGATTTCCGATGACTATTTAGTACACTAGCCTTTGACCTATCATACAGGCAATCGAGAGCTTAACCGATCCGAGAGAACCCCCGGCGTGGCAATCTATGGTTGATGTTCGCGGATACCGTGCCTTGGGTCGTTCCAGTCAGGAAGACTTTCCACAGCCTCCGAATTATACCTGGCCAAGCATGTGTTAATTGGAGAAACTCTAACACCCAGGATAACAACCAAAAGCCATGGTTCATGAAGTGCTTAATGTGCCAACATTGTCCTGCAGTAAATGCCATGGTATAGTGATGTTTTCAAACGTATGTCAGCGTTCCACGACCTCCGTGAAGATTGGACTGGTCAAACAGCCAACCCTACTCCCAACCATCAAGGCTTTTCCAGCCAGATAACAAAGGCCTTGAGGCAGCCTGTTCGATTCGGTAGAGCTAAGCAAGCTCTGCTCATTGTGCGAATTAGTACTCAAGTGTTGAGCAACCTAAAGTTCATTTGTACAGAATAGGATTAGCGAGCGGCCTCTTGTCACCGAGTAAGGCTCCAGACAACAAATCCTCTGCCCACTCTGCAAGCGATGCTGTAATGTGTTCCTAGCGAACAGAAATATTGATGATCATATCCGAGAGGCTGCTTTCATTGCACACAGCACGCATTTACACCTTGATGTTGCATCGCTCTTCGAAATATACTTCCAACATGGAAGACGTGATTAGCTCAAGGACGGGACTGCAAGTAGCGCGTCGGGAAGTGATGTTGGTTAGTGTGTCTGGAGCGGTCCGGTCCGAGCCTTTCAATAAGGAACGCGTTTTGGTCATTCCCGGGTTGAAATTGGGACACACTTGCAGGCAATCCATTCCAGGTCAGCTGTGTTTTGGCAGTGACCAAAGGAAGAATGTATCGGTGACCCTGTCCCCAAATATATAAAGCATTATCCCACCTCGCTTGCAGGGCTGGGAATTACCTCATTGTGTTTGGCAGAAAGCGGCAGCACCGCACCACCTCGTTGCACCTGTGTATTCCTCCAGAAGGGACCATAATTACATTTAGGGTTGCAAATGTGAGAATCTGGCCTCTCGTGTTATCAGTGAATGAGCACCAAGGTTCTAGCAAACGCAGTGAAGGGCCGCCTGTGCTCGGTGTTTAAGGAAGCTGCGCACTGTGTGAGCCCAGTAGGGAAGAGTTTCAACGATTGCAGAATTATAAAACTGCAAGATGTGTGAAGCAACCTCTTACAACCCTTTCTGTTATTCCTCAGTGAAACGCTAACCGTGTAACCAATGTGCCATCACTCTCCGTCCCGAAAAGCGTAACAGCATTGCCTCTCACAGAGGGTACCAGCAATCCATGAACTCCACCACCTACCTTTGTGTTCTTCAAAGCCAAATGTCTTTCCAATAGGTAACGAAGGTATCCGTACGTATTAGGCCAGTAGCGCAACCGAATCATTTTTAAGAGTCCGCCAACGTCTTCACTGAACGGTCTAGACTTTGTTTAGCCATAGGCTGTGATCTTGGCCGAACCGGCACCGAGGCGTTCAGCACATGAACGTTGCTGGGGGCCAAGGGGACCTGTGCACACTTCGGTTAAAGGACATCAGTGCTCCTCATTCAAATTTGTACCAAGTGTGAGATGAATGTTCCTTGACGCTGCCCGTGTAAGCGAATGACATTGAACTATAGCACAGAATTACCTGCATTAAACACGGAACTTTCACCTGTGCATGGCATCATGGTGTGAGAGCGGATCTCTACAAGTAAGGCACATAAGGAGTGCGAAGAAGGGGTAGTTTTGTTTTTGAGAGCCCAGTAGTTTTAAGGTGTCCATGTGCTTGGAGTTTCGATTTTCCTGTATGGAAGTGTCGGTCACATTCTCAAGGCCTCCAGAGCAAGTTCCATTTCTGGAAGTTGAGTGTTTGACACACAGTGGAGTTACACACGATAGGTTCACTAACGACCCAAAATTATTTTCAAACCTCTTTCCCTAGGAAAGCGGATTACAATATAAAGATTTGCATACCGTGGTACGACTCCGCTCGGCAGCTTCCCCTACGTATGTGTCCAAAGAGAGACCTATGCCGAATCAGGACTGCCTATGGCAGTCTTTGCCAGAACAGAAAATCAAGGTCATTGGTGAGAAGCCATTAGAAAACCCTGTCTAGATATGTGTACCGTTTGTGTGACATCGCTGTGCCTTGTGTGATAGCTGAAGTCGAGAGTTTGCACACTCCCGCCGTCGCAGCGTTCCCAGCTGCATGAAGTCAACCAACTCCAGCACCCACTCTAAGAACTAGAGGAAACACTTTACAATGTTGTCAAAGTTCCAACAGGCCCCTGCGTTGTGGACGGCAGCATGCGCCCTGTACCTTCCCAATTCTCTTTGCAAAGTGCCAACTCCACTCCCGATAGCTGATGACCGTGTTCGTTTAGGATACATGGCGTAATCGAGACATTCTTCACACACATACCCAAGTCACAATCAGATTTAGTTTTGCAGTGCGTGGTGCATTGTGCAGTACTGCTACTGGGGGGTTGAACATTTTCAAAAGAACTCGTCACGGGTGGGGGGGTTTGGGGAAGCTAGTTCCTACTGCGGGTTTCTGCTGACACTGTGATGAATGTTCCCACACGTTCCCTTGAATGGTTTTACGTTACAATACATCACAGCATGCACGTTCATTCCAAACAGAATGTTCACCCGTGCCTGGCTTTAATGCCTGAAGCCTGTACCCAGTGGGTAAAATCTGATGAGCTCAAACATGTACCTACTGAAGTTAATGCATCAGGACGCAGCGATTTGATCTTTGTCCACCACTGTCTGTTTTTATACTTTCATTGAACTGGCGCACTGCATAATTAGTGTACTCAACTGTTGGGTACATTGAGAATGTATTGCTACTAAGTTATATTTTGGCATGAACTTTTCCATGGAGAGTCATCCCGTGCCAAGGTGGAATTGGGCAAATCCTCTTGACACAGAATATGGTTGCGACATCAAAATCCAGCTGCCCGTATAATGAATGTCCCACATGCTCGAAGGACTTGAATTACATTGCAGTATACCGCTAAAGGAGCATTTCATGGAGGAATGTAGACCGGGGTTTTCCAGCACTGGTTAGGACACCGATGCAACAGGTAAGACATGATGAGCTCGGTGAGAGCACTGTGAGGAATTCATGAGGAAGCAGTGGAATGCTCGTTGGGGCAGTCTGGCGTCAGCCGTTCGAAGGGCTGCGAGTTGCATCTTTGAGGATATACCCCGGCTGAGTTGTAGCTTGTCGGACAGTTTTCCTCCCAGAGTGTAGTATGACTGGAACTATTTCAAGAATCAAGAAGTTTCCAATCTCTTACCCACAGAACGCAATGCCCTCGTCATGTATCTCGGATTATGGCTGCATTCCCCCCGCCAGGTTCACCTGTTTCTCAGAGTGTGAAATAGATTTCCGATGACTATTTAGTACACTAGCCTTTGACCTATCATACAGGCAATCGAGAGCTTAACCGATCCGAGAGAACCCCCGGCGTGGCAATCTATGGTTGATGTTCGCGGATACCGTGCCTTGGGTCGTTCCAGTCAGGAAGACTTTCCACAGCCTCCGAATTATACCTGGCCAAGCATGTGTTAATTGGAGAAACTCTAACACCCAGGATAACAACCAAAAGCCATGGTTCATGAAGTGCTTAATGTGCCAACATTGTCCTGCAGTAAATGCCATGGTATAGTGATGTTTTCAAACGTATGTCAGCGTTCCACGACCTCCGTGAAGATTGGACTGGTCAAACAGCCAACCCTACTCCCAACCATCAAGGCTTTTCCAGCCAGATAACAAAGGCCTTGAGGCAGCCTGTTCGATTCGGTAGAGCTAAGCAAGCTCTGCTCATTGTGCGAATTAATACTCAAGTGTTGAGCAACCTAAAGTTCATTTGTACAGAATAGGATTAGCGAGCGGCCTCTTGTCACCGAGTAAGGCTCCAGACAACAAATCCTCTGCCCACTCTGCAAGCGATGCTGTAATGTGTTCCTAGCGAACAGAAATATTGATGATCATATCCGAGAGGCTGCTTTCATTGCACACAGCACGCATTTACACCTTGATGTTGCATCGCTCTTCGAAATATACTTCCAACATGGAAGACGTGATTAGCTCAAGGACGGGACTGCAAGTAGCGCGTCGGGAAGTGATGTTGGTTAGTGTGTCTGGAGCGGTCCGGTCCGAGCCTTTCAATAAGGAACGCGTTTTGGTCATTCCCGGGTTGAAATTGGGACACACTTGCAGGCAATCCATTCCAGGTCAGCTGTGTTTTGGCAGTGACCAAAGGAAGAATGTATCGGTGACCCTGTCCCGAAATATATAAAGCATTATCCCACCTCGCTTGCAGGGCTGGGAATTACCTCATTGTGTTTGGCAGAAAGCGGCAGCACCGCACCACCTCGTTGCACCTGTGTCTTCCTCCAGAAGGGACCATAATTACATTTAGGGTTGCAAATGTGAGAATCTGGCCTCTCGTGTTATCAGTGAATGACCACCATGGTTCTAGCAAACGCAGTGAAGGGCCGCCTGTGCTCGGTGTTTAAGGAAGCTGCGCACTGTGTGAGCCCAGTAGGGAAGAGTTTCAACGATTGCAGAATTATAAAACTGCAAGATGTGTGAAGCAACCTCTTACAACCCTTTCTGTTATTCCTCAGTGAAACGCTAACCGTGTAACCAATGTGCCATCACTCTCCGTCCCGAAAAGCGTAACAGCATTGCCTCTCACAGAGGGTACCAGCAATCCATGAACTCCACCACCTACCTTTGTGTTCTTCAAAGCCAAATGTCTTTCCAATAGGTAACGAAGGTATCCGTACGTATTAGGCCAGTAGCGCAACCGAATCATTTTTAAGAGTCCGCCAACGTCTTCACTGAACGGTCTAGACTTTGTTTAGCCATAGGCTGTGATCTTGGCCGAACCGGCACCGAGGCGTTCAGCACATGAACGTTGCTGGGGGCCAAGGGGACCTGTGCACACTTCGGTTAAAGGACATCAGTGCTCCTCATTCAAATTTGTACCAAGTGTGAGATGAATGTTCCTTGACGCTGCCCGTGTAAGCGAATGACATTGAACTATAGCACAGAATTACCTGCATTAAACACGGAACTTTCACCAGTGCATGGCATCATGGTGTGAGAGCGGATCTCTACAAGTAAGGCACATAAGGAGTGCGAAGAAGGGGTAGTTTTGTTTTTGAGAGCCCAGTAGTTTTAAGGTGTCCATGTGCTTGGAGTTTCGATTTTCCTGTATGGAAGTGTCGGTCACATTCTCAAGGCCTCCAGAGCAAGTTCCATTTCTGGAAGTTGAGTGTTTGACACACAGTGGAGTTACACACGATAGGTTCACTAACGACCCAAAATTATTTTCAAACCTCTTTCCCTAGGAAAGCGGATTACAATATAAAGATTTGCATACCGTGGTACGACTCCGCTCGGCAGCTTCCCCTACGTATGTGTCCAAAGAGAGACCTATGCCGAATCAGGACTGCCTATGGCAGTCTTTGCCAGAACAGAAAATCAAGGTCATTGGTGAGAAGCCATTAGAAAACCCTGTCTAGATATGTGTACCGTTTGTGTGACATCGCTGTGCCTTGTGTGATAGCTGAAGTCGAGAGTTTGCACACTCCCGCCGTCGCAGCGTTCCCAGCTGCATGAAGTCAACCAATTCCAGCACCCACTCTAAGAACTAGAGGAAACACTTTACAATGTTGTCAAAGTTCCAACAGGCCCCTGCGTTGTGGACGGCAGCATGCGCCCTGTACCTTCCCAATTCTCTTTGCAAAGTGCCAACTCCACTGCCGATAGCTGATGACCGTGTTCGTTTAGGATACATAGCGTAATTGAGACATTCTTCACACACATACCCAAGTCACAATCAGATTTAGTTTTGCAGTGCGTGGTGCATTGTGCAGTACTGCTACTGGGGGGTTGAACATTTTCAAAAGAACTCGTCACGGGTGGGGGGGTTTGGGGAAGCTCGTTCCTACTGCGGGTTTCTGCTGACACTGTGATGAATGTTCCCACACGTTCCCTTGAATGGTTTTACGTTACAATACATCACAGCATGCACGTTCATTCCAAACAGAATGTTCACCCGTGCCTGGCTTTAATGCCTGAAGCCTGTACCCAGTGGGTAAAATCTGATGAGCTCAAACATGTACCTACTGAAGTTAATGCATCAGGACGCAGCGATTTGATCTTTGTCCACCACTGTCTGTTTTTATACTTTCATTGAACTGGCGCACTGCATAATTAGTGTACTCAACTGTTGGGTACATTGAGAATGTATTGCTACTAAGTTATATTTTGGCATGAACTTTTCCATGGAGAGTCATCCCGTGCCAAGGTGGAATTGGGCAAATCCTCTTGACACAGAATATGGTTGCGACATCAAAATCCAGCTGCCCGTATAATGAATGTCCCACATGCTCGAAGGACTTGAATTACATTGCAGTATACCGCTAAAGGAGCATTTCATGGAGGAATGTAGACCGGGGTTTTCCAGCACTGGTTAGGACACCGATGCAACAGGTAAGACATGATGAGCTCGGTGAGAGCACTGTGAGGAATTCATGAGGAAGCAGTGGAATGCTCGTTGGGGCAGTCTGGCGTCAGCCGTTCGAAGGGCTGCGAGTTGCATCTTTGAGGATATACCCCGGCTGAGTTGTAGCTTGTCGGACAGTTTTCCTCCCAGAGTGTAGTATGACTGGAACTATTTCAAGAATCAAGAAGTTTCCAATCTCTTACCCACAGAACGCAATGCCCTCGTCATGTATCTCGGATTATGGCTGCATTCCCCCCGCCAGGTTCACCTGTTTCTCAGAGTGTGAAATAGATTTCCGATGACTATTTAGTACACTAGCCTTTGACCTATCATACAGGCAATCGAGAGCTTAACCGATCCGAGAGAACCCCCGGCGTGGCAATCTATGGTTGATGTTCGCGGATACCGTGCCTTGGGTCGTTCCAGTCAGGAAGACTTTCCACAGCCTCCGAATTATACCTGGCCAAGCATGTGTTAATTGGAGAAACTCTAACACCCAGGATAACAACCAAAAGCCATGGTTCATGAAGTGCTTAATGTGCCAACATTGTCCTGCAGTAAATGCCATGGTATAGTGATGTTTTCAAACGTATGTCAGCGTTCCACGACCCTCCGTGAAGTTTGGGTGGTCAAACAGCCAACCCTACTCCCAACCATCAAGGCTTTTCCAGCCAGATAACAAAGGCCTTGAGGCAGCCTGTTCGATTCGGTAGAGCTAAGCAAGCTCTGCTCATTGTGCGAATTAATACTCAAGTGTTGAGCAACCTAAAGTTCATTTGTACAGAATAGGATTAGCGAGCGGCCTCTTGTCACCGAGTAAGGCTCCAGACAACAAATCCTCTGCCCACTCTGCAAGCGATGCTGTAATGTGTTCCTAGCGAACAGAAATATTGATGATCATATCCGAGAGGCTGCTTTCATTGCACACAGCACGCATTTACATCTTGATGTTGCATCGCTCTTCGAAATATACTTCCAACATGGAAGACGTGATTAGCTCAAGGACGGGACTGCAAGTAGCGCGTCGGGAAGTGATGTTGGTTAGTGTGTCTGGAGCGGTCCGGTCCGAGCCTTTCAATAAGGAACGCGTTTTGGTCATTCCCGGGTTGAAATTGGGACACACTTGCAGGCAATCCATTCCAGGTCAGCTGTGTTTTGGCAGTGACCAAAGGAAGAATGTATCGGTGACCCTGTCCCGAAATATATAAAGCATTATCCCACCTCGCTTGCAGGGCTGGGAATTACCTCATTGTGTTTGGCAGAAAGCGGCAGCACCGCACCACCTCGTTGCACCTGTGTCTTCCTCCAGAAGGGACCATAATTACATTTAGGGTTGCAAATGTGAGAATCTGGCCTCTCGTGTTATCAGTGAATGAGCACCATGGTTCTAGCAAACGCAGTGAAGGGCCGCCTGTGCTCGGTGTTTAAGGAAGCTGCGCACTGTGTGAGCCCAGTAGGGAAGAGTTTCAACGATTGCAGAATTATAAAACTGCAAGATGTGTGAAGCAACCTCTTACAACCCTTTCTGTTATTCCTCAGTGAAACGCTAACCGTGTAACCAATGTGCCATCACTCTCCGTCCCGAAAAGCGTAACAGCATTGCCTCTCACAGAGGGTACCAGCAATCCATGAACTCCACCACCTACCTTTGTGTTCTTCAAAGCCAAATGTCTTTCCAATAGGTAACGAAGGTATCCGTACGTATTAGGCCAGTAGCGCAACCGAATCATTTTTAAGAGTCCGCCAACGTCTTCACTGAACGGTCTAGACTTTGTTTAGCCATAGGCTGTGATCTTGGCCGAACCGGCACCGAGGCGTTCAGCACATGAACGTTGCTGGGGGCCAAGGGGACCTGTGCACACTTCGGTTAAAGGACATCAGTGCTCCTCATTCAAATTTGTACCAAGTGTGAGATGAATGTTCCTTGACGCTGCCCGTGTAAGCGAATGACATTGAACTATAGCACAGAATTACCTGCATTAAACACGGAACTTTCACCAGTGCATGGCATCATGGTGTGAGAGCGGATCTCTACAAGTAAGGCACATAAGGAGTGCGAAGAAGGGGTAGTTTTGTTTTTGAGAGCCCAGTAGTTTTAAGGTGTCCATGTGCTTGGAGTTTCGATTTTCCTGTATGGAAGTGTCGGTCACATTCTCAAGGCCTCCAGAGCAAGTTCCATTTCTGGAAGTTGAGTGTTTGACACACAGTGGAGTTACACACGATAGGTTCACTAACGACCCAAAATTATTTTCAAACCTCTTTCCCTAGGAAAGCGGATTACAATATAAAGATTTGCATACCGTGGTACGACTCCGCTCGGCAGCTTCCCCTACGTATGTGTCCAAAGAGAGACCTATGCCGAATCAGGACTGCCTATGGCAGTCTTTGCCAGAACAGAAAATCAAGGTCATTGGTGAGAAGCCATTAGAAAACCCTGTCTAGATATGTGTACCGTTTGTGTGACATCGCTGTGCCTTGTGTGATAGCTGAAGTCGAGAGTTTGCACACTCCCGCCGTCGCAGCGTTCCCAGCTGCATGAAGTCAACCAACTCCAGCACCCACTCTAAGAACTAGAGGAAACACTTTACAATGTTGTCAAAGTTCCAACAGGCCCCTGCGTTGTGGACGGCAGCATGCGCCCTGTACCTTCCCAATTCTCTTTGCAAAGTGCCAACTCCACTCCCGATAGCTGATGACCGTGTTCGTTTAGGATACATAGCGTAATCGAGACATTCTTCACACACATACCCAAGTCACAATCAGATTTAGTTTTGCAGTGCGTGGTGCATTGTGCAGTACTGCTACTGGGGGGTTGAACATTTTCAAAAGAACTCGTCACGGGTGGGGGGGTTTGGGGAAGCTCGTTCCTACTGCGGGTTTCTGCTGACACTGTGATGAATGTTCCCACACGTTCCCTTGAATGGTTTTACGTTACAATACATCACAGCATGCACGTTCATTCCAAACAGAATGTTCACCCGTGCCTGGCTTTAATGCCTGAAGCCTGTACCCAGTGGGTAAAATCTGATGAGCTCAAACATGTACCTACTGAAGTTAATGCATCAGGACGCAGCGATTTGATCTTTGTCCACCACTGTCTGTTTTTATACTTTCATTGAACTGGCGCACTGCATAATTAGTGTACTCAACTGTTGGGTACATTGAGAATGTATTGCTACTAAGTTATATTTTGGCATGAACTTTTCCATGGAGAATCATCCCGTGCCAAGGTGGAATTGGGCAAATCCTCTTGACACAGAATATGGTTGCGACATCAAAATCCAGCTGCCCGTATAATGAATGTCCCACATGCTCGAAGGACTTGAATTACATTGCAGTATACCGCTAAAGGAGCATTTCATGGAGGAATGTAGACCGGGGTTTTCCAGCACTGGTTAGGACACCGATGCAACAGGTAAGACATGATGAGCTCGGTGAGAGCACTGTGAGGAATTCATGAGGAAGCAGTGGAATGCTCGTTGGGGCAGTCTGGCGTCAGCCGTTCGAAGGGCTGCGAGTTGCATCTTTGAGGATATACCCCGGCTGAGTTGTAGCTTGTCGGACAGTTTTCCTCCCAGAGTGTAGTATGACTGGAACTATTTCAAGAATCAAGAAGTTTCCAATCTCTTACCCACAGAACGCAATGCCCTCGTCATGTATCTCGGATTATGGCTGCATTCCCCCCGCCAGGTTCACCTGTTTCTCAGAGTGTGAAATAGATTTCCGATGACTATTTAGTACACTAGCCTTTGACCTATCATACAGGCAATCGAGAGCTTAACCGATCCGAGAGAACCCCCGGCGTGGCAATCTATGGTTGATGTTCGCGGATACCGTGCCTTGGGTCGTTCCAGTCAGGAAGACTTTCCACAGCCTCCGAATTATACCTGGCCAAGCATGTGTTAATTGGAGAAACTCTAACACCCAGGATAACAACCAAAAGCCATGGTTCATGAAGTGCTTAATGTGCCAACATTGTCCTGCAGTAAATGCCATGGTATAGTGATGTTTTCAAACGTATGTCAGCGTTCCACAACCTCCGTGAAGATTGGACTGGTCAAACAGCCAACCCTACTCCCAACCATCAAGGCTTTTCCAGCCAGATAACAAAGGCCTTGAGGCAGCCTGTTCGATTCGGTAGAGCTAAGCAAGCTCTGCTCATTGTGCGAATTAATACTCAAGTGTTGAGCAACCTAAAGTTCATTTGTACAGAATAGGATTAGCGAGCGGCCTCTTGTCACCGAGTAAGGCTCCAGACAACAAATCCTCTGCCCACTCTGCAAGCGATGCTGTAATGTGTTCCTAGCGAACAGAAATATTGATGATCATATCCGAGAGGCTGCTTTCATTGCACACAGCACGCATTTACACCTTGATGTTGCATCGCTCTTCGAAATATACTTCCAACATGGAAGACGTGATTAGCTCAAGGACGGGACTGCAAGTAGCGCGTCGGGAAGTGATGTTGGTTAGTGTGTCTGGAGCGGTCCGGTCCGAGCCTTTCAATAAGGAACGCGTTTTGGTCATTCCCGGGTTGAAATTGGGACACACTTGCAGGCAATCCATTCCAGGTCAGCTGTGTTTTGGCAGTGACCAAAGGAAGAATGTATCGGTGACCCTGTCCCGAAATATATAAAGCATTATCCCACCTCGCTTGCAGGGCTGGGAATTACCTCATTGTGTTTGGCAGAAAGCGGCAGCACCGCACCACCTCGTTGCACCTGTGTCTTCCTCCAGAAGGGACCATAATTACATTTAGGGTTGCAAATGTGAGAATCTGGCCTCTCGTGTTATCAGTGAATGAGCACCATGGTTCTAGCAAACGCAGTGAAGGGCCGCCTGTGCTCGGTGTTTAAGGAAGCTGCGCACTGTGTGAGCCCTGTAGGGAAGAGTTTCAACGATTGCAGAATTATAAAACTGCAAGATGTGTGAAGCAACCTCTTACAACCCTTTCTGTTATTCCTCAGTGAAACGCTAACCGTGTAACCAATGTGCCATCACTCTCCGTCCCGAAAAGCGTAACAGCATTGCCTCTCACAGAGGGTACCAGCAATCCATGAACTCCACCACCTACCTTTGTGTTCTTCAAAGCCAAAAGTCTTTCCAATAGGTAACGAAGGTATACGTACGTATTAGGCCAGTAGCGCAACCGAATCATTTTTAAGAGTCCGCCAACGTCTTCACTGAACGGTCTAGACTTTGTTTAGCCATAGGCTGTGATCTTGGCCGAACCGGCACCGAGGCGTTCAACACATGAACGTTGCTTGGGGCCAAGGGGACCTGTGCACACTTCGGTTAAAGGACATCAGTGCTCCTCATTCAAATTTGTACCAAGTGTGAGATGAATGTTCCTTGACGCTGCCCGTGTAAGCGAATGACATTGAACTATAGCACAGAATTACCTGCATTAAACACGGAACTTTCACCAGTGCATGGCATCATGGTGTGAGAGCGGATCTCTACAAGTAAGGCACATAAGGAGTGCGAAGAAGGGGTAGTTTTGTTTTTGAGAGCCCAGTAGTTTTAAGGTGTCCATGTGCTTGGAGTTTCGATTTTCCTGTATGGAAGTGTCGGTCACATTCTCAAGGCCTCCAGAGCAAGTTCCATTTCTGGAAGTTGAGTGTTTGACACACAGTGGAGTTACACACGATAGGTTCACTAACGACCCAAAATTATTTTCAAACCTCTTTCCCTAGGAAAGCGGATTACAATATAAAGATTTGCATACCGTGGTACGACTCCGCTCGGCAGCTTCCCCTACGTATGTGTCCAAAGAGAGACCTATGCCGAATCAGGACTGCCTATGGCAGTCTTTGCCAGAACAGAAAATCAAGGTCATTGGTGAGAAGCCATTAGAAAACCCTGTCTAGATATGTGTACCGTTTGTGTGACATCGCTGTGCCTTGTGTGATAGCTGAAGTCGAGAGTTTGCACACTCCCGCCGTCGCAGCGTTCCCAGCTGCATGAAGTCAACCAATTCCAGCACCCACTCTAAGAACTAGAGGAAACACTTTACAATGTTGTCAAAGTTCCAACAGGCCCCTGCGTTGTGGACGGCAGCATGCGCCCTGTACCTTCCCAATTCTCTTTGCAAAGTGCCAACTCCACTCCCGATAGCTGATGACCGTGTTCGTTTAGGATACATAGCGTAATCGAGACATTCTTCACACACATACCCAAGTCACAATCAGATTTAGTTTTGCAGTGCGTGGTGCATTGTGCAGTACTGCTACTGGGGGGTTGAACATTTTCAAAAGAACTCGTCACGGGTGGGGGGGTTTGGGGAAGCTCGTTCCTACTGCGGGTTTCTGCTGACACTGTGATGAATGTTCCCACACGTTCCCTTGAATGGTTTTACGTTACAATACATCACAGCATGCACGTTCATTCCAAACAGAATGTTCACCCGTGCCTGGCTTTAATGCCTGAAGCCTGTACCCAGTGGGTAAAATCTGATGAGCTCAAACATGTACCTACTGAAGTTAATGCATCAGGACGCAGCGATTTGATCTTTGTCCACCACTGTCTGTTTTTATACTTTCATTGAACTGGCGCACTGCATAATTAGTGTACTCAACTGTTGGGTACATTGAGAATGTATTGCTACTAAGTTATATTTTGGCATGAACTTTTCCATGGAGAGTCATCCCGTGCCAAGGTGGAATTGGGCAAATCCTCTTGACACAGAATATGGTTGCGACATCAAAATCCAGCTGCCCGTATAATGAATGTCCCACATGCTCGAAGGACTTGAATTACATTGCAGTATACCGCTAAAGGAGCATTTCATGGAGGAATGTAGACCGGGGTTTTCCAGCACTGGTTAGGACACCGATGCAACAGGTAAGACATGATGAGCTCGGTGAGAGCACTGTGAGGAATTCATGAGGAAGCAGTGGAATGCTCGTTGGGGCAGTCTGGCGTCAGCCGTTCGAAGGGCTGCGAGTTGCATCTTTGAGGATATACCCCGGCTGAGTTGTAGCTTGTCGGACAGTTTTCCTCCCAGAGTGTAGTATGACTGGAACTATTTCAAGAATCAAGAAGTTTCCAATCTCTTACCCACAGAACGCAATGCCCTCGTCATGTATCTCGGATTATGGCTGCATTCCCCCCGCCAGGTTCACCTGTTTCTCAGAGTGTGAAATAGATTTCCGATGACTATTTAGTACACTAGCCTTTGACCTATCATACAGGCAATCGAGAGCTTAACCGATCCGAGAGAACCCCCGGCGTGGCAATCTATGGTTGATGTTCGCGGATACCGTGCCTTGGGTCGTTCCAGTCAGGAAGACTTTCCACAGCCTCCGAATTATACCTGGCCAAGCATGTGTTAATTGGAGAAACTCTAACACCCAGGATAACAACCAAAAGCCATGGTTCATGAAGTGCTTAATGTGCCAACATTGTCCTGCAGTAAATGCCATGGTATAGTGATGTTTTCAAACGTATGTCAGCGTTCCACGACCTCCGTGAAGATTGGACTGGTCAAACAGCCAACCCTACTCCCAACCATCAAGGCTTTTCCAGCCAGATAACAAAGGCCTTGAGGCAGCCTGTTCGATTCGGTAGAGCTAAGCAAGCTCTGCTCATTGTGCGAATTAATACTCAAGTGTTGAGCAACCTAAAGTTCATTTGTACAGAATAGGATTAGCGAGCGGCCTCTTGTCACCGAGTAAGGCTCCAGACAACAAATCCTCTGCCCACTCTGCAAGCGATGCTGTAATGTGTTCCTAGCGAACAGAAATATTGATGATCATATCCGAGAGGCTGCTTTCATTGCACACAGCACGCATTTACATCTTGATGTTGCATCGCTCTTCGAAATATACTTCCAACATGGAAGACGTGATTAGCTCAAGGACGGGACTGCAAGTAGCGCGTCGGGAAGTGATGTTGGTTAGTGTGTCTGGAGCGGTCCGGTCCGAGCCTTTCAATAAGGAACGCGTTTTGGTCATTCCCGGGTTGAAATTGGGACACACTTGCAGGCAATCCATTCCAGGTCAGCTGTGTTTTGGCAGTGACCAAAGGAAGAATGTATCGGTGACCCTGTCCCGAAATATATAAAGCATTATCCCACCTCGCTTGCAGGGCTGGGAATTACCTCATTGTGTTTGGCAGAAAGCGGCAGCACCGCACCACCTCGTTGCACCTGTGTCTTCCTCCAGAAGGGACCATAATTACATTTAGGGTTGCAAATGTGAGAATCTGGCCTCTCGTGTTATCAGTGAATGAGCACCAAGGTTCTAGCAAACGCAGTGAAGGGCCGCCTGTGCTCGGTGTTTAAGGAAGCTGCGCACTGTGTGAGCCCAGTAGGGAAGAGTTTCAACGATTGCAGAATTATAAAACTGCAAGATGTGTGAAGCAACCTCTTACAACCCTTTCTGTTATTCCTCAGTGAAACGCTAACCGTGTAACCAATGTGCCATCACTCTCCGTCCCGAAAAGCGTAACAGCATTGCCTCTCACAGAGGGTACCAGCAATCCATGAACTCCACCACCTACCTTTGTGTTCTTCAAAGCCAAAAGTCTTTCCAATAGGTAACGAAGGTATCCGTACGTATTAGGCCAGTAGCGCAACCGAATCATTTTTAAGAGTCCGCCAACGTCTTCACTGAACGGTCTAGACTTTGTTTAGCCATAGGCTGTGATCTTGGCCGAACCGGCACCGAGGCGTTCAGCACATGAACGTTGCTGGGGGCCAAGGGGACCTGTGCACACTTCGGTTAAAGGACATCAGTGCTCCTCATTCAAATTTGTACCAAGTGTGAGATGAATGTTCCTTGACGCTGCCCGTGTAAGCGAATGACATTGAACTATAGCACAGAATTACCTGCATTAAACACGGAACTTTCACCTGTGCATGGCATCATGGTGTGAGAGCGGATCTCTACAAGTAAGGCACATAAGGAGTGCGAAGAAGGGGTAGTTTTGTTTTTGAGAGCCCAGTAGTTTTAAGGTGTCCATGTGCTTGGAGTTTCGATTTTCCTGTATGGAAGTGTCGGTCACATTCTCAAGGCCTCCAGAGCAAGTTCCATTTCTGGAAGTTGAGTGTTTGACACACAGTGGAGTTACACACGATAGGTTCACTAACGACCCAAAATTATTTTCAAACCTCTTTCCCTAGGAAAGCGGATTACAATATAAAGATTTGCATACCGTGGTACGACTCCGCTCGGCAGCTTCCCCTACGTATGTGTCCAAAGAGAGACCTATGCCGAATCAGGACTGCCTATGGCAGTCTTTGCCAGAACAGAAAATCAAGGTCATTGGTGAGAAGCCATTAGAAAACCCTGTCTAGATATGTGTACCGTTTGTGTGACATCGCTGTGCCTTGTGTGATAGCTGAAGTCGAGAGTTTGCACACTCCCGCCGTCGCAGCGTTCCCAGCTGCATGAAGTCAACCAACTCCAGCACCCACTCTAAGAACTAGAGGAAACACTTTACAATGTTGTCAAAGTTCCAACAGGCCCCTGCGTTGTGGACGGCAGCATGCGCCCTGTACCTTCCCAATTCTCTTTGCAAAGTGCCAACTCCACTCCCGATAGCTGATGACCGTGTTCGTTTAGGATACATAGCGTAATCGAGACATTCTTCACACACATACCCAAGTCACAATCAGATTTAGTTTTGCAGTGCGTGGTGCATTGTGCAGTACTGCTACTGGGGGGTTGAACATTTTCAAAAGAACTCGTCACGGGTGGGGGGGTTTGGGGAAGCTCGTTCCTACTGCGGGTTTCTGCTGACACTGTGATGAATGTTCCCACACGTTCCCTTGAATGGTTTTACGTTACAATACATCACAGCATGCACGTTCATTCCAAACAGAATGTTCACCCGTGCCTGGCTTTAATGCCTGAAGCCTGTACCCAGTGGGTAAAATCTGATGAGCTCAAACATGTACCTACTGAAGTTAATGCATCAGGACGCAGCGATTTGATCTTTGTCCACCACTGTCTGTTTTTATACTTTCATTGAACTGGCGCACTGCATAATTAGTGTACTCAACTGTTGGGTACATTGAGAATGTATTGCTACTAAGTTATATTTTGGCATGAACTTTTCCATGGAGAGTCATCCCGTGCCAAGGTGGAATTGGGCAAATCCTCTTGACACAGAATATGGTTGCGACATCAAAATCCAGCTGCCCGTATAATGAATGTCCCACATGCTCGAAGGACTTGAATTACATTGCAGTATACCGCTAAAGGAGCATTTCATGGAGGAATGTAGACCGGGGTTTTCCAGCACTGGTTAGGACACCGATGCAACAGGTAAGACATGATGAGCTCGGTGAGAGCACTGTGAGGAATTCATGAGGAAGCAGTGGAATGCTCGTTGGGGCAGTCTGGCGTCAGCCGTTCGAAGGGCTGCGAGTTGCATCTTTGAGGATATACCCCGGCTGAGTTGTAGCTTGTCGGACAGTTTTCCTCCCAGAGTGTAGTATGACTGGAACTATTTCAAGAATCAAGAAGTTTCCAATCTCTTACCCACAGAACGCAATGCCCTCGTCATGTATCTCGGATTATGGCTGCATTCCCCCCGCCAGGTTCACCTGTTTCTCAGAGTGTGAAATAGATTTCCGATGACTATTTAGTACACTAGCCTTTGACCTATCATACAGGCAATCGAGAGCTTAACCGATCCGAGAGAACCCCCGGCGTGGCAATCTATGGTTGATGTTCGCGGATACCGTGCCTTGGGTCGTTCCAGTCAGGAAGACTTTCCACAGCCTCCGAATTATACCTGGCCAAGCATGTGTTAATTGGAGAAACTCTAACACCCAGGATAACAACCAAAAGCCATGGTTCATGAAGTGCTTAATGTGCCAACATTGTCCTGCAGTAAATGCCATGGTATAGTGATGTTTTCAAACGTATGTCAGCGTTCCACGACCTCCGTGAAGATTGGACTGGTCAAACAGCCAACCCTACTCCCAACCATCAAGGCTTTTCCAGCCAGATAACAAAGGCCTTGAGGCAGCCTGTTCGATTCGGTAGAGCTAAGCAAGCTCTGCTCATTGTGCGAATTAATACTCAAGTGTTGAGCAACCTAAAGTTCATTTGTACAGAATAGGATTAGCGAGCGGCCTCTTGTCACCGAGTAAGGCTCCAGACAACAAATCCTCTGCCCACTCTGCAAGCGATGCTGTAATGTGTTCCTAGCGAACAGAAATATTGATGATCATATCCGAGAGGCTGCTTTCATTGCACACAGCACGCATTTACACCTTGATGTTGCATCGCTCTTCGAAATATACTTCCAACATGGAAGACGTGATTAGCTCAAGGACGGGACTGCAAGTAGCGCGTCGGGAAGTGATGTTGGTTAGTGTGTCTGGAGCGGTCCGGTCCGAGCCTTTCAATAAGGAACGCGTTTTGGTCATTCCCGGGTTGAAATTGGGACACACTTGCAGGCAATCCATTCCAGGTCAGCTGTGTTTTGGCAGTGACCAAAGGAAGAATGTATCGGTGACCCTGTCCCGAAATATATAAAGCATTATCCCACCTCGCTTGCAGGGCTGGGAATTACCTCATTGTGTTTGGCAGAAAGCGGCAGCACCGCACCACCTCGTTGCACCTGTGTCTTCCTCCAGAAGGGACCATAATTACATTTAGGGTTGCAAATGTGAGAATCTGGCCTCTCGTGTTATCAGTGAATGAGCACCAAGGTTCTAGCAAACGCAGTGAAGGGCCGCCTGTGCTCGGTGTTTAAGGAAGCTGCGCACTGTGTGAGCCCAGTAGGGAAGAGTTTCAACGATTGCAGAATTATAAAACTGCAAGATGTGTGAAGCAACCTCTTACAACCCTTTCTGTTATTCCTCAGTGAAACGCTAACCGTGTAACCAATGTGCCATCACTCTCCGTCCCGAAAAGCGTAACAGCATTGCCTCTCACAGAGGGTACCAGCAATCCATGAACTCCACCACCTACCTTTGTGTTCTTCAAAGCCAAATGTCTTTCCAATAGGTAACGAAGGTATCCGTACGTATTAGGCCAGTAGCGCAACCGAATCATTTTTAAGAGTCCGCCAACGTCTTCACTGAACGGTCTAGACTTTGTTTAGCCATAGGCTGTGATCTTGGCCGAACCGGCACCGAGGCGTTCAGCACATGAACGTTGCTGGGGGCCAAGGGGACCTGTGCACACTTCGGTTAAAGGACATCAGTGCTCCTCATTCAAATTTGTACCAAGTGTGAGATGAATGTTCCTTGACGCTGCCCGTGTAAGCGAATGACATTGAACTATAGCACAGAATTACCTGCATTAAACACGGAACTTTCACCAGTGCATGGCATCATGGTGTGAGAGCGGATCTCTACAAGTAAGGCACATAAGGAGTGCGAAGAAGGGGTAGTTTTGTTTTTGAGAGCCCAGTAGTTTTAAGGTGTCCATGTGCTTGGAGTTTCGATTTTCCTGTATGGAAGTGTCGGTCACATTCTCAAGGCCTCCAGAGCAAGTTCCATTTCTGGAAGTTGAGTGTTTGACACACAGTGGAGTTACACACGATAGGTTCACTAACGACCCAAAATTATTTTCAAACCTCTTTCCCTAGGAAAGCGGATTACAATATAAAGATTTGCATACCGTGGTACGACTCCGCTCGGCAGCTTCCCCTACGTATGTGTCCAAAGAGAGACCTATGCCGAATCAGGACTGCCTATGGCAGTCTTTGCCAGAACAGAAAATCAAGGTCATTGGTGAGAAGCCATTAGAAAACCCTGTCTAGATATGTGTACCGTTTGTGTGACATCGCTGTGCCTTGTGTGATAGCTGAAGTCGAGAGTTTGCACACTCCCGCCGTCGCAGCGTTCCCAGCTGCATGAAGTCAACCAACTCCAGCACCCACTCTAAGAACTAGAGGAAACACTTTACAATGTTGTCAAAGTTCCAACAGGCCCCTGCGTTGTGGACGGCAGCATGCGCCCTGTACCTTCCCAATTCTCTTTGCAAAGTGCCAACTCCACTCCCGATAGCTGATGACCGTGTTCGTTTAGGATACATAGCGTAATCGAGACATTCTTCACACACATACCCAAGTCACAATCAGATTTAGTTTTGCAGTGCGTGGTGCATTGTGCAGTACTGCTACTGGGGGGTTGAACATTTTCAAAAGAACTCGTCACGGGTGGGGGGGTTTGGGGAAGCTCGTTCCTACTGCGGGTTTCTGCTGACACTGTGATGAATGTTCCCACACGTTCCCTTGAATGGTTTTACGTTACAATACATCACAGCATGCACGTTCATTCCAAACAGAATGTTCACCCGTGCCTGGCTTTAATGCCTGAAGCCTGTACCCAGTGGGTAAAATCTGATGAGCTCAAAGATGTACCTACTGAAGTTAATGCATCAGGACGCAGCGATTTGATCTTTGTCCACCACTGTCTGTTTTTATACTTTCATTGAACTGGCGCACTGCATAATTAGTGTACTCAACTGTTGGGTACATTGAGAATGTATTGCTACTAAGTTATATTTTGGCATGAACTTTTCCATGGAGAGTCATCCCGTGCCAAGGTGGAATTGGGCAAATCCTCTTGACACAGAATATGGTTGCGACATCAAAATCCAGCTGCCCGTATAATGAATGTCCCACATGCTCGAAGGACTTGAATTACATTGCAGTATACCGCTAAAGGAGCATTTCATGGAGGAATGTAGACCGGGGTTTTCCAGCACTGGTTGGGACACCGATGCAACAGGTAAGACATGATGAGCTCGGTGACAGCACTGTGAGGAATTCATGAGGAAGCAGTGGAATGCTCGTTGGGGCAGTCTGGCGTCAGCCGTTCGAAGGGCTGCGAGTTGCATCTTTGAGGATATACCCCGGCTGAGTTGTAGCTTGTCGGACAGTTTTCCTCCCAGAGTGTAGTATGACTGGAACTATTTCAAGAATCAAGAAGTTTCCAATCTCTTACCCACAGAACGCAATGCCCTCGTCATGTATCTCGGATTATGGCTGCATTCCCCCCGCCAGGTTCACCTGTTTCTCAGAGTGTGAAATAGATTTCCGATGACTATTTAGTACACTAGCCTTTGACCTATCATACAGGCAATCGAGAGCTTAACCGATCCGAGAGAACCCCCGGCGTGGCAATCTATGGTTGATGTTCGCGGATACCGTGCCTTGGGTCGTTCCAGTCAGGAAGACTTTCCACAGCCTCCGAATTATACCTGGCCAAGCATGTGTTAATTGGAGAAACTCTAACACCCAGGATAACAACCAAAAGCCATGGTTCATGAAGTGCTTAATGTGCCAACATTGTCCTGCAGTAAATGCCATGGTATAGTGATGTTTTCAAACGTATGTCAGCGTTCCACGACCTCCGTGAAGATTGGACTGGTCAAACAGCCAACCCTACTCCCAACCATCAAGGCTTTTCCAGCCAGATAACAAAGGCCTTGAGGCAGCCTGTTCGATTCGGTAGAGCTAAGCAAGCTCTGCTCATTGTGCGAATTAGTACTCAAGTGTTGAGCAACCTAAAGTTCATTTGTACAGAATAGGATTAGCGAGCGGCCTCTTGTCACCGAGTAAGGCTCCAGACAACAAATCCTCTGCCCACTCTGCAAGCGATGCTGTAATGTGTTCCTAGCGAACAGAAATATTGATGATCATATCCGAGAGGCTGCTTTCATTGCACACAGCACGCATTTACACCTTGATGTTGCATCGCTCTTCGAAATATACTTCCAACATGGAAGACGTGATTAGCTCAAGGACGGGACTGCAAGTAGCGCGTCGGGAAGTGATGTTGGTTAGTGTGTCTGGAGCGGTCCGGTCCGAGCCTTTCAATAAGGAACGCGTTTTGGTCATTCCCGGGTTGAAATTGGGACACACTTGCAGGCAATCCATTCCAGGTCAGCTGTGTTTTGGCAGTGACCAAAGGAAGAATGTATCGGTGACCCTGTCCCGAAATATATAAAGCATTATCCCACCTCGCTTGCAGGGCTGGGAATTACCTCATTGTGTTTGGCAGAAAGCGGCAGCACCGCACCACCTCGTTGCACCTGTGTCTTCCTCCAGAAGGGACCATAATTACATTTAGGGTTGCAAATGTGAGAATCTGGCCTCTCGTGTTATCAGTGAATGAGCACCAAGGTTCTAGCAAACGCAGTGAAGGGCCGCCTGTGCTCGGTGTTTAAGGAAGCTGCGCACTGTGTGAGCCCAGTAGGGAAGAGTTTCAACGATTGCAGAATTATAAAACTGCAAGATGTGTGAAGCAACCTCTTACAACCCTTTCTGTTATTCCTCAGTGAAACGCTAACCGTGTAACCAATGTGCCATCACTCTCCGTCCCGAAAAGCGTAACAGCATTGCCTCTCACAGAGGGTACCAGCAATCCATGAACTCCACCACCTACCTTTGTGTTCTTCAAAGCCAAATGTCTTTCCAATAGGTAACGAAGGTATCCGTACGTATTAGGCCAGTAGCGCAACCGAATCATTTTTAAGAGTCCGCCAACGTCTTCACTGAACGGTCTAGACTTTGTTTAGCCATAGGCTGTGATCTTGGCCGAACCGGCACCGAGGCGTTCAGCACATGAACGTTGCTGGGGGCCAAGGGGACCTGTGCACACTTCGGTTAAAGGACATCAGTGCTCCTCATTCAAATTTGTACCAAGTGTGAGATGAATGTTCCTTGACGCTGCCCGTGTAAGCGAATGACATTGAACTATAGCACAGAATTACCTGCATTAAACACGGAACTTTCACCAGTGCATGGCATCATGGTGTGAGAGCGGATCTCTACAAGTAAGGCACATAAGGAGTGCGAAGAAGGGGTAGTTTTGTTTTTGAGAGCCCAGTAGTTTTAAGGTGTCCATGTGCTTGGAGTTTCGATTTTCCTGTATGGAAGTGTCGGTCACATTCTCAAGGCCTCCAGAGCAAGTTCCATTTCTGGAAGTTGAGTGTTTGACACACAGTGGAGTTACACACGATAGGTTCACTAACGACCCAAAATTATTTTCAAACCTCTTTCCCTAGGAAAGCGGATTACAATATAAAGATTTGCATACCGTGGTACGACTCCGCTCGGCAGCTTCCCCTACGTATGTGTCCAAAGAGAGACCTATGCCGAATCAGGACTGCCTATGGCAGTCTTTGCCAGAACAGAAAATCAAGGTCATTGGTGAGAAGCCATTAGAAAACCCTGTCTAGATATGTGTACCGTTTGTGTGACATCGCTGTGCCTTGTGTGATAGCTGAAGTCGAGAGTTTGCACACTCCCGCCGTCGCAGCGTTCCCAGCTGCATGAAGTCAACCAACTCCAGCACCCACTCTAAGAACTAGAGGAAACACTTTACAATGTTGTCAAAGTTCCAACAGGCCCCTGCGTTGTGGACGGCAGCATGCGCCCTGTACCTTCCCAATTCTCTTTGCAAAGTGCCAACTCCACTCCCGATAGCTGATGACCGTGTTCGTTTAGGATACATAGCGTAATCGAGACATTCTTCACACACATACCCAAGTCACAATCAGATTTAGTTTTGCAGTGCGTGGTGCATTGTGCAGTACTGCTACTGGGGGGTTGAACATTTTCAAAAGAACTCGTCACGGGTGGGGGGGTTTGGGGAAGCTCGTTCCTACTGCGGGTTTCTGCTGACACTGTGATGAATGTTCCCACACGTTCCCTTGAATGGTTTTACGTTACAATACATCACAGCATGCACGTTCATTCCAAACAGAATGTTCACCCGTGCCTGGCTTTAATGCCTGAAGCCTGTACCCAGTGGGTAAAATCTGATGAGCTCAAACATGTACCTACTGAAGTTAATGCATCAGGACGCAGCGATTTGATCTTTGTCCACCACTGTCTGTTTTTATACTTTCATTGAACTGGCGCACTGCATAATTAGTGTACTCAACTGTTGGGTACATTGAGAATGTATTGCTACTAAGTTATATTTTGGCATGAACTTTTCCATGGAGAGTCATCCCGTGCCAAGGTGGAATTGGGCAAATCCTCTTGACACAGAATATGGTTGCGACATCAAAATCCAGCTACCCGTATAATGAATGTCCCACATGCTCGAAGGACTTGAATTACATTGCAGTATACCGCTAAAGGAGCATTTCATGGAGGAATGTAGACCGGGGTTTTCCAGCACTGGTTAGGACACCGATGCAACAGGTAAGACATGATGAGCTCGGTGAGAGCACTGTGAGGAATTCATGAGGAAGCAGTGGAATGCTCGTTGGGGCAGTCTGGCGTCAGCCGTTCGAAGGGCTGCGAGTTGCATCTTTGAGGATATACCCCGGCTGAGTTGTAGCTTGTCGGACAGTTTTCCTCCCAGAGTGTAGTATGACTGGAACTATTTCAAGAATCAAGAAGTTTCCAATCTCTTACCCACAGAACGCAATGCCCTCGTCATGTATCTCGGATTATGGCTGCATTCCCCCCGCCAGGTTCACCTGTTTCTCAGAGTGTGAAATAGATTTCCGATGACTATTTAGTACACTAGCCTTTGACCTATCATACAGGCAATCGAGAGCTTAACCGATCCGAGAGAACCCCCGGCGTGGCAATCTATGGTTGATGTTCGCGGATACCGTGCCTTGGGTCGTTCCAGTCAGGAAGACTTTCCACAGCCTCCGAATTATACCTGGCCAAGCATGTGTTAATTGGAGAAACTCTAACACCCAGGATAACAACCAAAAGCCATGGTTCATGAAGTGCTTAATGTGCCAACATTGTCCTGCAGTAAATGCCATGGTATAGTGATGTTTTCAAACGTATGTCAGCGTTCCACGACCTCCGTGAAGATTGGACTGGTCAAACAGCCAACCCTACTCCCAACCATCAAGGCTTTTCCAGCCAGATAACAAAGGCCTTGAGGCAGCCTGTTCGATTCGGTAGAGCTAAGCAAGCTCTGCTCATTGTGCGAATTAATACTCAAGTGTTGAGCAACCTAAAGTTCATTTGTACAGAATAGGATTAGCGAGCGGCCTCTTGTCACCGAGTAAGGCTCCAGACAACAAATCCTCTGCCCACTCTGCAAGCGATGCTGTAATGTGTTCCTAGCGAACAGAAATATTGATGATCATATCCGAGAGGCTGCTTTCATTGCACACAGCACGCATTTACACCTTGATGTTGCATCGCTCTTCGAAATATACTTCCAACATGGAAGACGTGATTAGCTCAAGGACGGGACTGCAAGTAGCGCGTCGGGAAGTGATGTTGGTTAGTGTGTCTGGAGCGGTCCGGTCCGAGCCTTTCAATAAGGAACGCGTTTTGGTCATTCCCGGGTTGAAATTGGGACACACTTGCAGGCAATCCATTCCAGGTCAGCTGTGTTTTGGCAGTGACCAAAGGAAGAATGTATCGGTGACCCTGTCCCGAAATATATAAAGCATTATCCCACCTCGCTTGCAGGGCTGGGAATTACCTCATTGTGTTTGGCAGAAAGCGGCAGCACCGCACCACCTCGTTGCACCTGTGTCTTCCTCCAGAAGGGACCATAATTACATTTAGGGTTGCAAATGTGAGAATCTGGCCTCTCGTGTTATCAGTGAATGAGCACCAAGGTTCTAGCAAACGCAGTGAAGGGCCGCCTGTGCTCGGTGTTTAAGGAAGCTGCGCACTGTGTGAGCCCAGTAGGGAAGAGTTTCAACGATTGCAGAATTATAAAACTGCAAGATGTGTGAAGCAACCTCTTACAACCCTTTCTGTTATTCCTCAGTGAAACGCTAACCGTGTAACCAATGTGCCATCACTCTCCGTCCCGAAAAGCGTAACAGCATTGCCTCTCACAGAGGGTACCAGCAATCCATGAACTCCACCACCTACCTTTGTGTTCTTCAAAGCCAAATGTCTTTCCAATGGGTAACGAAGGTATCCGTACGTATTAGGCCAGTAGCGCAACCGAATCATTTTTAAGAGTCCGCCAACGTCTTCACTGAACGGTCTAGACTTTGTTTAGCCATAGGCTGTGATCTTGGCCGAACCGGCACCGAGGCGTTCAGCACATGAACGTTGCTGGGGGCCAAGGGGACCTGTGCACACTTCGGTTAAAGGACATCAGTGCTCCTCATTCAAATTTGTACCAAGTGTGAGATGAATGTTCCTTGACGCTGCCCGTGTAAGCGAATGACATTGAACTATAGCACAGAATTACCTGCATTAAACACGGAACTTTCACCAGTGCATGGCATCATGGTGTGAGAGCGGATCTCTACAAGTAAGGCACATAAGGAGTGCGAAGAAGGGGTAGTTTTGTTTTTGAGAGCCCAGTAGTTTTAAGGTGTCCATGTGCTTGGAGTTTCGATTTTCCTGTATGGAAGTGTCGGTCACATTCTCAAGGCCTCCAGAGCAAGTTCCATTTCTGGAAGTTGAGTGTTTGACACACAGTGGAGTTACACACGATAGGTTCACTAACGACCCAAAATTATTTTCAAACCTCTTTCCCTAGGAAAGCGGATTACAATATAAAGATTTGCATACCGTGGTACGACTCCGCTCGGCAGCTTCCCCTACGTATGTGTCCAAAGAGAGACCTATGCCGAATCAGGACTGCCTATGGCAGTCTTTGCCAGAACAGAAAATCAAGGTCATTGGTGAGAAGCCATTAGAAAACCCTGTCTAGATATGTGTACCGTTTGTGTGACATCGCTGTGCCTTGTGTGATAGCTGAAGTCGAGAGTTTGCACACTCCCGCCGTCGCAGCGTTCCCAGCTGCATGAAGTCAACCAACTCCAGCACCCACTCTAAGAACTAGAGGAAACACTTTACAATGTTGTCAAAGTTCCAACAGGCCCCTGCGTTGTGGACGGCAGCATGCGCCCTGTACCTTCCCAATTCTCTTTGCAAAGTGCCAACTCCACTCCCGATAGCTGATGACCGTGTTCGTTTAGGATACATAGCGTAATCGAGACATTCTTCACACACATACCCAAGTCACAATCAGATTTAGTTTTGCAGGGCGTGGTGCATTGTGCAGTACTGCTACTGGGGGGTTGAACATTTTCAAAAGAACTCGTCACGGGTGGGGGGGTTTGGGGAAGCTCGTTCCTACTGCGGGTTTCTGCTGACACTGTGATGAATGTTCCCACACGTTCCCTTGAATGGTTTTACGTTACAATACATCACAGCATGCACGTTCATTCCAAACAGAATGTTCACCCGTGCCTGGCTTTAATGCCTGAAGCCTGTACCCAGTGGGTAAAATCTGATGAGCTCAAACATGTACCTACTGAAGTTAATGCATCAGGACGCAGCGATTTGATCTTTGTCCACCACTGTCTGTTTTTATACTTTCATTGAACTGGCGCACTGCATAATTAGTGTACTCAACTGTTGGGTACATTGAGAATGTATTGCTACTAAGTTATATTTTGGCATGAACTTTTCCATGGAGAGTCATCCCGTGCCAAGGTGGAATTGGGCAAATCCTCTTGACACAGAATATGGTTGCGACATCAAAATCCAGCTGCCCGTATAATGAATGTCCCACATGCTCGAAGGACTTGAATTACATTGCAGTATACCGCTAAAGGAGCATTTCATGGAGGAATGTAGACCGGGGTTTTCCAGCACTGGTTAGGACACCGATGCAACAGGTAAGACATGATGAGCTCGGTGAGAGCACTGTGAGGAATTCATGAGGAAGCAGTGGAATGCTCGTTGGGGCAGTCTGGCGTCAGCCGTTCGAAGGGCTGCGAGTTGCATCTTTGAGGATATACCCCGGCTGAGTTGTAGCTTGTCGGACAGTTTTCCTCCCAGAGTGTAGTATGACTGGAACTATTTCAAGAATCAAGAAGTTTCCAATCTCTTACCCACAGAACGCAATGCCCTCGTCATGTATCTCGGATTATGGCTGCATTCCCCCCGCCAGGTTCACCTGTTTCTCAGAGTGTGAAATAGATTTCCGATGACTATTTAGTACACTAGCCTTTGACCTATCATACAGGCAATCGAGAGCTTAACCGATCCGAGAGAACCCCCGGCGTGGCAATCTATGGTTGATGTTCGCGGATACCGTGCCTTGGGTCGTTCCAGTCAGGAAGACTTTCCACAGCCTCCGAATTATACCTGGCCAAGCATGTGTTAATTGGAGAAACTCTAACACCCAGGATAACAACCAAAAGCCATGGTTCATGAAGTGCTTAATGTGCCAACATTGTCCTGCAGTAAATGCCATGGTATAGTGATGTTTTCAAACGTATGTCAGCGTTCCACGACCTCCGTGAAGATTGGACTGGTCAAACAGCCAACCCTACTCCCAACCATCAAGGCTTTTCCAGCCAGATAACAAAGGCCTTGAGGCAGCCTGTTCGATTCGGTAGAGCTAAGCAAGCTCTGCTCATTGTGCGAATTAGTACTCAAGTGTTGAGCAACCTAAAGTTCATTTGTACAGAATAGGATTAGCGAGCGGCCTCTTGTCACCGAGTAAGGCTCCAGACAACAAATCCTCTGCCCACTCTGCAAGCGATGCTGTAATGTGTTCCTAGCGAACAGAAATATTGATGATCATATCCGAGAGGCTGCTTTCATTGCACACAGCACGCATTTACACCTTGATGTTGCATCGCTCTTCGAAATATACTTCCAACATGGAAGACGTGATTAGCTCAAGGACGGGACTGCAAGTAGCGCGTCGGGAAGTGATGTTGGTTAGTGTGTCTGGAGCGGTCCGGTCCGAGCCTTTCAATAAGGAACGCGTTTTGGTCATTCCCGGGTTGAAATTGGGACACACTTGCAGGCAATCCATTCCAGGTCAGCTGTGTTTTGGCAGTGACCAAAGGAAGAATGTATCGGTGACCCTGTCCCGAAATATATAAAGCATTATCCCACCTCGCTTGCAGGGCTGGGAATTACCTCATTGTGTTTGGCAGAAAGCGGCAGCACCGCACCACCTCGTTGCACCTGTGTCTTCCTCCAGAAGGGACCATAATTACATTTAGGGTTGCAAATGTGAGAATCTGGCCTCTCGTGTTATCAGTGAATGAGCACCAAGGTTCTAGCAAACGCAGTGAAGGGCCGCCTGTGCTCGGTGTTTAAGGAAGCTGCGCACTGTGTGAGCCCAGTAGGGAAGAGTTTCAACGATTGCAGAATTATAAAACTGCAAGATGTGTGAAGCAACCTCTTACAACCCTTTCTGTTATTCCTCAGTGAAACGCTAACCGTGTAACCAATGTGCCATCACTCTCCGTCCCGAAAAGCGTAACAGCATTGCCTCTCACAGAGGGTACCAGCAATCCATGAACTCCACCACCTACCTTTGTGTTCTTCAAAGCCAAATGTCTTTCCAATAGGTAACGAAGGTATCCGTACGTATTAGGCCAGTAGCGCAACCGAATCATTTTTAAGAGTCCGCCAACGTCTTCACTGAACGGTCTAGACTTTGTTTAGCCATAGGCTGTGATCTTGGCCGAACCGGCACCGAGGCGTTCAGCACATGAACGTTGCTGGGGGCCAAGGGGACCTGTGCACACTTCGGTTAAAGGACATCAGTGCTCCTCATTCAAATTTGTACCAAGTGTGAGATGAATGTTCCTTGACGCTGCCCGTGTAAGCGAATGACATTGAACTATAGCACAGAATTACCTGCATTAAACACGGAACTTTCACCAGTGCATGGCATCATGGTGTGAGAGCGGATCTCTACAAGTAAGGCACATAAGGAGTGCGAAGAAGGGGTAGTTTTGTTTTTGAGAGCCCAGTAGTTTTAAGGTGTCCATGTGCTTGGAGTTTCGATTTTCCTGTATGGAAGTGTCGGTCACATTCTCAAGGCCTCCAGAGCAAGTTCCATTTCTGGAAGTTGAGTGTTTGACACACAGTGGAGTTACACACGATAGGTTCACTAACGACCCAAAATTATTTTCAAACCTCTTTCCCTAGGAAAGCGGATTACAATATAAAGATTTGCATACCGTGGTACGACTCCGCTCGGCAGCTTCCCCTACGTATGTGTCCAAAGAGAGACCTATGCCGAATCAGGACTGCCTATGGCAGTCTTTGCCAGAACAGAAAATCAAGGTCATTGGTGAGAAGCCATTAGAAAACCCTGTCTAGATATGTGTACCGTTTGTGTGACATCGCTGTGCCTTGTGTGATAGCTGAAGTCGAGAGTTTGCACACTCCCGCCGTCGCAGCGTTCCCAGCTGCATGAAGTCAACCAACTCCAGCACCCACTCTAAGAACTAGAGGAAACACTTTACAATGTTGTCAAAGTTCCAACAGGCCCCTGCGTTGTGGACGGCAGCATGCGCCCTGTACCTTCCCAATTCTCTTTGCAAAGTGCCAACTCCACTCCCGATAGCTGATGACCGTGTTCGTTTAGGATACATAGCGTAATCGAGACATTCTTCACACACATACCCAAGTCACAATCAGATTTAGTTTTGCAGGGCGTGGTGCATTGTGCAGTACTGCTACTGGGGGGTTGAACATTTTCAAAAGAACTCGTCACGGGTGGGGGGGTTTGGGGAAGCTCGTTCCTACTGCGGGTTTCTGCTGACACTGTGATGAATGTTCCCACACGTTCCCTTGAATGGTTTTACGTTACAATACATCACAGCATGCACGTTCATTCCAAACAGAATGTTCACCCGTGCCTGGCTTTAATGCCTGAAGCCTGTACCCAGTGGGTAAAATCTGATGAGCTCAAACATGTACCTACTGAAGTTAATGCATCAGGACGCAGCGATTTGATCTTTGTCCACCACTGTCTGTTTTTATACTTTCATTGAACTGGCGCACTGCATAATTAGTGTACTCAACTGTTGGGTACATTGAGAATGTATTGCTACTAAGTTATATTTTGGCATGAACTTTTCCATGGAGAGTCATCCTGTGCCAAGGTGGAATTGGGCAAATCCTCTTGACACAGAATATGGTTGCGACATCAAAATCCAGCTGCCCGTATAATGAATGTCCCACATGCTCGAAGGACTTGAATTACATTGCAGTATACCGCTAAAGGAGCATTTCATGGAGGAATGTAGACCGGGGTTTTCCAGCACTGGTTGGGACACCGATGCAACAGGTAAGACATGATGAGCTCGGTGACAGCACTGTGAGGAATTCATGAGGAAGCAGTGGAATGCTCGTTGGGGCAGTCTGGCGTCAGCCGTTCGAAGGGCTGCGAGTTGCATCTTTGAGGATATACCCCGGCTGAGTTGTAGCTTGTCGGACAGTTTTCCTCCCAGAGTGTAGTATGACTGGAACTATTTCAAGAATCAAGAAGTTTCCAATCTCTTACCCACAGAACGCAATGCCCTCGTCATGTATCTCGGATTATGGCTGCATTCCCCCCGCCAGGTTCACCTGTTTCTCAGAGTGTGAAATAGATTTCCGATGACTATTTAGTACACTAGCCTTTGACCTATCATACAGGCAATCGAGAGCTTAACCGATCCGAGAGAACCCCCGGCGTGGCAATCTATGGTTGATGTTCGCGGATACCGTGCCTTGGGTCGTTCCAGTCAGGAAGACTTTCCACAGCCTCCGAATTATACCTGGCCAAGCATGTGTTAATTGGAGAAACTCTAACACCCAGGATAACAACCAAAAGCCATGGTTCATGAAGTGCTTAATGTGCCAACATTGTCCTGCAGTAAATGCCATGGTATAGTGATGTTTTCAAACGTATGTCAGCGTTCCACGACCTCCGTGAAGATTGGACTGGTCAAACAGCCAACCCTACTCCCAACCATCAAGGCTTTTCCAGCCAGATAACAAAGGCCTTGAGGCAGCCTGTTCGATTCGGTAGAGCTAAGCAAGCTCTGCTCATTGTGCGAATTAATACTCAAGTGTTGAGCAACCTAAAGTTCATTTGTACAGAATAGGATTAGCGAGCGGCCTCTTGTCACCGAGTAAGGCTCCAGACAACAAATCCTCTGCCCACTCTGCAAGCGATGCTGTAATGTGTTCCTAGCGAACAGAAATATTGATGATCATATCCGAGAGGCTGCTTTCATTGCACACAGCACGCATTTACACCTTGATGTTGCATCGCTCTTCGAAATATACTTCCAACATGGAAGACGTGATTAGCTCAAGGACGGGACTGCAAGTAGCGCGTCGGGAAGTGATGTTGGTTAGTGTGTCTGGAGCGGTCCGGTCCGAGCCTTTCAATAAGGAACGCGTTTTGGTCATTCCCGGGTTGAAATTGGGACACACTTGCAGGCAATCCATTCCAGGTCAGCTGTGTTTTGGCAGTGACCAAAGGAAGAATGTATCGGTGACCCTGTCCCGAAATATATAAAGCATTATCCCACCTCGCTTGCAGGGCTGGGAATTACCTCATTGTGTTTGGCAGAAAGCGGCAGCACCGCACCACCTCGTTGCACCTGTGTCTTCCTCCAGAAGGGACCATAATTACATTTAGGGTTGCAAATGTGAGAATCTGGCCTCTCGTGTTATCAGTGAATGAGCACCAAGGTTCTAGCAAACGCAGTGAAGGGCCGCCTGTGCTCGGTGTTTAAGGAAGCTGCGCACTGTGTGAGCCCAGTAGGGAAGAGTTTCAACGATTGCAGAATTATAAAACTGCAAGATGTGTGAAGCAACCTCTTACAACCCTTTCTGTTATTCCTCAGTGAAACGCTAACCGTGTAACCAATGTGCCATCACTCTCCGTCCCGAAAAGCGTAACAGCATTGCCTCTCACAGAGGGTACCAGCAATCCATGAACTCCACCACCTACCTTTGTGTTCTTCAAAGCCAAATGTCTTTCCAATGGGTAACGAAGGTATCCGTACGTATTAGGCCAGTAGCGCAACCGAATCATTTTTAAGAGTCCGCCAACGTCTTCACTGAACGGTCTAGACTTTGTTTAGCCATAGGCTGTGATCTTGGCCGAACCGGCACCGAGGCGTTCAGCACATGAACGTTGCTGGGGGCCAAGGGGACCTGTGCACACTTCGGTTAAAGGACATCAGTGCTCCTCATTCAAATTTGTACCAAGTGTGAGATGAATGTTCCTTGACGCTGCCCGTGTAAGCGAATGACATTGAACTATAGCACAGAATTACCTGCATTAAACACGGAACTTTCACCAGTGCATGGCATCATGGTGTGAGAGCGGATCTCTACAAGTAAGGCACATAAGGAGTGCGAAGAAGGGGTAGTTTTGTTTTTGAGAGCCCAGTAGTTTTAAGGTGTCCATGTGCTTGGAGTTTCGATTTTCCTGTATGGAAGTGTCGGTCACATTCTCAAGGCCTCCAGAGCAAGTTCCATTTCTGGAAGTTGAGTGTTTGACACACAGTGGAGTTACACACGATAGGTTCACTAACGACCCAAAATTATTTTCAAACCTCTTTCCCTAGGAAAGCGGATTACAATATAAAGATTTGCATACCGTGGTACGACTCCGCTCGGCAGCTTCCCCTACGTATGTGTCCAAAGAGAGACCTATGCCGAATCAGGACTGCCTATGGCAGTCTTTGCCAGAACAGAAAATCAAGGTCATTGGTGAGAAGCCATTAGAAAACCCTGTCTAGATATGTGTACCGTTTGTGTGACATCGCTGTGCCTTGTGTGATAGCTGAAGTCGAGAGTTTGCACACTCCCGCCGTCGCAGCGTTCCCAGCTGCATGAAGTCAACCAACTCCAGCACCCACTCTAAGAACTAGAGGAAACACTTTACAATGTTGTCAAAGTTCCAACAGGCCCCTGCGTTGTGGACGGCAGCATGCGCCCTGTACCTTCCCAATTCTCTTTGCAAAGTGCCAACTCCACTCCCGATAGCTGATGACCGTGTTCGTTTAGGATACATAGCGTAATCGAGACATTCTTCACACACATACCCAAGTCACAATCAGATTTAGTTTTGCAGGGCGTGGTGCATTGTGCAGTACTGCTACTGGGGGGTTGAACATTTTCAAAAGAACTCGTCACGGGTGGGGGGGTTTGGGGAAGCTCGTTCCTACTGCGGGTTTCTGCTGACACTGTGATGAATGTTCCCACACGTTCCCTTGAATGGTTTTACGTTACAATACATCACAGCATGCACGTTCATTCCAAACAGAATGTTCACCCGTGCCTGGCTTTAATGCCTGAAGCCTGTACCCAGTGGGTAAAATCTGATGAGCTCAAACATGTACCTACTGAAGTTAATGCATCAGGACGCAGCGATTTGATCTTTGTCCACCACTGTCTGTTTTTATACTTTCATTGAACTGGCGCACTGCATAATTAGTGTACTCAACTGTTGGGTACATTGAGAATGTATTGCTACTAAGTTATATGTTGGCATAAACTTTTCCATGGAGAGTCATCCTGTGCCAATGTGGAATTGGGCAAATCCTCTTGACACAGAATATGGTTGCGACATCAAAATCCAGCTGCCCGTATAATGAATGTCCCACATGCTCGAAGGACTTGAATTACATTGCAGTATACCGCTAAAGGAGCATTTCATGGAGGAATGTAGACCGGGGTTTTCCAGCACTGGTTAGGACACCGATGCAACAGGTAAGACATGATGAGCTCGGTGAGAGCACTGTGAGGAATTCATGAGGAAGCAGTGGAATGCTCGTTGGGGCAGTCTGGCGTCAGCCGTTCGAAGGGCTGCGAGTTGCATCTTTGAGGATATACCCCGGCTGAGTTGTAGCTTGTCGGACAGTTTTCCTCCCAGAGTGTAGTATGACTGGAACTATTTCAAGAATCAAGAAGTTTCCAATCTCTTACCCACAGAACGCAATGCCCTCGTCATGTATCTCGGATTATGGCTGCATTCCCCCCGCCAGGTTCACCTGTTTCTCAGAGTGTGAAATAGATTTCCGATGACTATTTAGTACACTAGCCTTTGACCTATCATACAGGCAATCGAGAGCTTAACCGATCCGAGAGAACCCCCGGCGTGGCAATCTATGGTTGATGTTCGCGGATACCGTGCCTTGGGTCGTTCCAGTCAGGAAGACTTTCCACAGCCTCCGAATTATACCTGGCCAAGCATGTGTTAATTGGAGAAACTCTAACACCCAGGATAACAACCAAAAGCCATGGTTCATGAAGTGCTTAATGTGCCAACATTGTCCTGCAGTAAATGCCATGGTATAGTGATGTTTTCAAATGTATGTCAGCGGTCGACGACCTCCGTGAAGATTGGACTGGTCAAACAGCCAACCCTACTCCCAACCATCAAGGCTTTTCCAGCCAGATAACAAAGGCCTTGAGGCAGCCTGTTCGATTCGGTAGAGCTAAGCAAGCTCTGCTCATTGTGCGAATTAATACTCAAGTGTTGAGCAACCTAAAGTTCATTTGTACAGAATAGGATTAGCGAGCGGCCTCTTGTCACCGAGTAAGGCTCCAGACAACAAATCCTCTGCCCACTCTGCAAGCGATGCTGTAATGTGTTCCTAGCGAACAGAAATATTGATGATCATATCCGAGAGGCTGCTTTCATTGCACACAGCACGCATTTACACCTTGATGTTGCATCGCTCTTCGAAATATACTTCCAACATGGAAGACGTGATTAGCTCAAGGACGGGACTGCAAGTAGCGCGTCGGGAAGTGATGTTGGTTAGTGTGTCTGGAGCGGTCCGGTCCGAGCCTTTCAATAAGGAACGCGTTTTGGTCATTCCCGGGTTGAAATTGGGACACACTTGCAGGCAATCCATTCCAGGTCAGCTGTGTTTTGGCAGTGACCAAAGGAAGAATGTATCGGTGACCCTGTCCCGAAATATATAAAGCATTATCCCACCTCGCTTGCAGGGCTGGGAATTACCTCATTGTGTTTGGCAGAAAGCGGCAGCACCGCACCACCTCGTTGCACCTGTGTCTTCCTCCAGAAGGGACCATAATTACATTTAGGGTTGCAAATGTGAGAATCTGGCCTCTCGTGTTATCAGTGAATGAGCACCAAGGTTCTAGCAAACGCAGTGAAGGGCCGCCTGTGCTCGGTGTTTAAGGAAGCTGCGCACTGTGTGAGCCCAGTAGGGAAGAGTTTCAACGATTGCAGAATTATAAAACTGCAAGATGTGTGAAGCAACCTCTTACAACCCTTTCTGTTATTCCTCAGTGAAACGCTAACCGTGTAACCAATGTGCCATCACTCTCCGTCCCGAAAAGCGTAACAGCATTGCCTCTCACAGAGGGTACCAGCAATCCATGAACTCCACCACCTACCTTTGTGTTCTTCAAAGCCAAATGTCTTTCCAATAGGTAACGAAGGTATCCGTACGTATTAGGCCAGTAGCGCAACCGAATCATTTTTAAGAGTCCGCCAACGTCTTCACTGAACGGTCTAGACTTTGTTTAGCCATAGGCTGTGATCTTGGCCGAACCGGCACCGAGGCGTTCAGCACATGAACGTTGCTGGGGGCCAAGGGGACCTGTGCACACTTCGGTTAAAGGACATCAGTGCTCCTCATTCAAATTTGTACCAAGTGTGAGATGAATGTTCCTTGACGCTGCCCGTGTAAGCGAATGACATTGAACTATAGCACAGAATTACCTGCATTAAACACGGAACTTTCACCAGTGCATGGCATCATGGTGTGAGAGCGGATCTCTACAAGTAAGGCACATAAGGAGTGCGAAGAAGGGGTAGTTTTGTTTTTGAGAGCCCAGTAGTTTTAAGGTGTCCATGTGCTTGGAGTTTCGATTTTCCTGTATGGAAGTGTCGGTCACATTCTCAAGGCCTCCAGAGCAAGTTCCATTTCTGGAAGTTGAGTGTTTGACACACAGTGGAGTTACACACGATAGGTTCACTAACGACCCAAAATTATTTTCAAACCTCTTTCCCTAGGAAAGCGGATTACAATATAAAGATTTGCATACCGTGGTACGACTCCGCTCGGCAGCTTCCCCTACGTATGTGTCCAAAGAGAGACCTATGCCGAATCAGGACTGCCTATGGCAGTCTTTGCCAGAACAGAAAATCAAGGTCATTGGTGAGAAGCCATTAGAAAACCCTGTCTAGATATGTGTACCGTTTGTGTGACATCGCTGTGCCTTGTGTGATAGCTGAAGTCGAGAGTTTGCACACTCCCGCCGTCGCAGCGTTCCCAGCTGCATGAAGTCAACCAACTCCAGCACCCACTCTAAGAACTAGAGGAAACACTTTACAATGTTGTCAAAGTTCCAACAGGCCCCTGCGTTGTGGACGGCAGCATGCGCCCTGTACCTTCCCAATTCTCTTTGCAAAGTGCCAACTCCACTCCCGATAGCTGATGACCGTGTTCGTTTAGGATACATAGCGTAATCGAGACATTCTTCACACACATACCCAAGTCACAATCAGATTTAGTTTTGCAGGGCGTGGTGCATTGTGCAGTACTGCTACTGGGGGGTTGAACATTTTCAAAAGAACTCGTCACGGGTGGGGGGGTTTGGGGAAGCTAGTTCCTACTGCGGGTTTCTGCTGACACTGTGATGAATGTTCCCACACGTTCCCTTGAATGGTTTTACGTTACAATACATCACAGCATGCACGTTCATTCCAAACAGAATGTTCACCCGTGCCTGGCTTTAATGCCTGAAGCCTGTACCCAGTGGGTAAAATCTGATGAGCTCAAACATGTACCTACTGAAGTTAATGCATCAGGACGCAGCGATTTGATCTTTGTCCACCACTGTCTGTTTTTATACTTTCATTGAACTGGCGCACTGCATAATTAGTGTACTCAACTGTTGGGTACATTGAGAATGTATTGCTACTAAGTTATATTTTGGCATGAACTTTTCCATGGAGAGTCATCCCGTGCCAAGGTGGAATTGGGCAAATCCTCTTGACACAGAATATGGTTGCGACATCAAAATCCAGCTGCCCGTATAATGAATGTCCCACATGCTCGAAGGACTTGAATTACATTGCAGTATACCGCTAAAGGAGCATTTCATGGAGGAATGTAGACCGGGGTTTTCCAGCACTGGTTAGGACACCGATGCAACAGGTAAGACATGATGAGCTCGGTGAGAGCACTGTGAGGAATTCATGAGGAAGCAGTGGAATGCTCGTTGGGGCAGTCTGGCGTCAGCCGTTCGAAGGGCTGCGAGTTGCATCTTTGAGGATATACCCCGGCTGAGTTGTAGCTTGTCGGACAGTTTTCCTCCCAGAGTGTAGTATGACTGGAACTATTTCAAGAATCAAGAAGTTTCCAATCTCTTACCCACAGAACGCAATGCCCTCGTCATGTATCTCGGATTATGGCTGCATTCCCCCCGCCAGGTTCACCTGTTTCTCAGAGTGTGAAATAGATTTCCGATGACTATTTAGTACACTAGCCTTTGACCTATCATACAGGCAATCGAGAGCTTAACCGATCCGAGAGAACCCCCGGCGTGGCAATCTATGGTTGATGTTCGCGGATACCGTGCCTTGGGTCGTTCCAGTCAGGAAGACTTTCCACAGCCTCCGAATTATACCTGGCCAAGCATGTGTTAATTGGAGAAACTCTAACACCCAGGATAACAACCAAAAGCCATGGTTCATGAAGTGCTTAATGTGCCAACATTGTCCTGCAGTAAATGCCATGGTATAGTGATGTTTTCAAACGTATGTCAGCGTTCCACGACCTCCGTGAAGATTGGACTGGTCAAACAGCCAACCCTACTCCCAACCATCAAGGCTTTTCCAGCCAGATAACAAAGGCCTTGAGGCAGCCTGTTCGATTCGGTAGAGCTAAGCAAGCTCTGCTCATTGTGCGAATTAATACTCAAGTGTTGAGCAACCTAAAGTTCATTTGTACAGAATAGGATTAGCGAGCGGCCTCTTGTCACCGAGTAAGGCTCCAGACAACAAATCCTCTGCCCACTCTGCAAGCGATGCTGTAATGTGTTCCTAGCGAACAGAAATATTGATGATCATATCCGAGAGGCTGCTTTCATTGCACACAGCACGCATTTACACCTTGATGTTGCATCGCTCTTCGAAATATACTTCCAACATGGAAGACGTGATTAGCTCAAGGACGGGACTGCAAGTAGCGCGTCGGGAAGTGATGTTGGTTAGTGTGTCTGGAGCGGTCTGGTCCGAGCCTTTCAATAAGGAACGCGTTTTGGTCATTCCCGGGTTGAAATTGGGACACACTTGCAGGCAATCCATTCCAGGTCAGCTGTGTTTTGGCAGTGACCAAAGGAAGAATGTATCGGTGACCCTGTCCCGAAATATATAAAGCATTATCCCACCTCGCTTGCAGGGCTGGGAATTACCTCATTGTGTTTGGCAGAAAGCGGCAGCACCGCACCACCTCGTTGCACCTGTGTCTTCCTCCAGAAGGGACCATAATTACATTTAGGGTTGCAAATGTGAGAATCTGGCCTCTCGTGTTATCAGTGAATGACCACCATGGTTCTAGCAAACGCAGTGAAGGGCCGCCTGTGCTCGGTGTTTAAGGAAGCTGCGCACTGTGTGAGCCCTGTAGGGAAGAGTTTCAACGATTGCAGAATTATAAAACTGCAAGATGTGTGAAGCAACCTCTTACAACCCTTTCTGTTATTCCTCAGTGAAACGCTAACCGTGTAACCAATGTGCCATCACTCTCCGTCCCGAAAAGCGTAACAGCATTGCCTCTCACAGAGGGTACCAGCAATCCATGAACTCCACCACCTACCTTTGTGTTCTTCAAAGCCAAAAGTCTTTCCAATAGGTAACGAAGGTATACGTACGTATTAGGCCAGTAGCGCAACCGAATCATTTTTAAGAGTCCGCCAACGTCTTCACTGAACGGTCTAGACTTTGTTTAGCCATAGGCTGTGATCTTGGCCGAACCGGCACCGAGGCGTTCAGCACATGAACGTTGCTTGGGGCCAAGGGGACCTGTGCACACTTCGGTTAAAGGACATCAGTGCTCCTCATTCAAATTTGTACCAAGTGTGAGATGAATGTTCCTTGACGCTGCCCGTGTAAGCGAATGACATTGAACTATAGCACAGAATTACCTGCATTAAACACGGAACTTTCACCTGTGCATGGCATCATGGTGTGAGAGCGGATCTCTACAAGTAAGGCACATAAGGAGTGCGAAGAAGGGGTAGTTTTGTTTTTGAGAGCCCAGTAGTTTTAAGGTGTCCATGTGCTTGGAGTTTCGATTTTCCTGTATGGAAGTGTCGGTCACATTCTCAAGGCCTCCAGAGCAAGTTCCATTTCTGGAAGTTGAGTGTTTGACACACAGTGGAGTTACACACGATAGGTTCACTAACGACCCAAAATTATTTTCAAACCTCTTTCCCTAGGAAAGCGGATTACAATATAAAGATTTGCATACCGTGGTACGACTCCGCTCGGCAGCTTCCCCTACGTATGTGTCCAAAGAGAGACCTATGCCGAATCAGGACTGCCTATGGCAGTCTTTGCCAGAACAGAAAATCAAGGTCATTGGTGAGAAGCCATTAGAAAACCCTGTCTAGATATGTGTACCGTTTGTGTGACATCGCTGTGCCTTGTGTGATAGCTGAAGTCGAGAGTTTGCACACTCCCGCCGTCGCAGCGTTCCCAGCTGCATGAAGTCAACCAACTCCAGCACCCACTCTAAGAACTAGAGGAAACACTTTACAATGTTGTCAAAGTTCCAACAGGCCCCTGCGTTGTGGACGGCAGCATGCGCCCTGTACCTTCCCAATTCTCTTTGCAAAGTGCCAACTCCACTCCCGATAGCTGATGACCGTGTTCGTTTAGGATACATAGCGTAATCGAGACATTCTTCACACACATACCCAAGTCACAATCAGATTTAGTTTTGCAGTGCGTGGTGCATTGTGCAGTACTGCTACTGGGGGGTTGAACATTTTCAAAAGAACTCGTCACGGGTGGGGGGGTTTGGGGAAGCTCGTTCCTACTGCGGGTTTCTGCTGACACTGTGATGAATGTTCCCACACGTTCCCTTGAATGGTTTTACGTTACAATACATCACAGCATGCACGTTCATTCCAAACAGAATGTTCACCCGTGCCTGGCTTTAATGCCTGAAGCCTGTACCCAGTGGGTAAAATCTGATGAGCTCAAACATGTACCTACTGAAGTTAATGCATCAGGACGCAGCGATTTGATCTTTGTCCACCACTGTCTGTTTTTATACTTTCATTGAACTGGCGCACTGCATAATTAGTGTACTCAACTGTTGGGTACATTGAGAATGTATTGCTACTAAGTTATATTTTGGCATGAACTTTTCCATGGAGAGTCATCCCGTGCCAAGGTGGAATTGGGCAAATCCTCTTGACACAGAATATGGTTGCGACATCAAAATCCAGCTGCCCGTATAATGAATGTCCCACATGCTCGAAGGACTTGAATTACATTGCAGTATACCGCTAAAGGAGCATTTCATGGAGGAATGTAGACCGGGGTTTTCCAGCACTGGTTAGGACACCGATGCAACAGGTAAGACATGATGAGCTCGGTGAGAGCACTGTGAGGAATTCATGAGGAAGCAGTGGAATGCTCGTTGGGGCAGTCTGGCGTCAGCCGTTCGAAGGGCTGCGAGTTGCATCTTTGAGGATATACCCCGGCTGAGTTGTAGCTTGTCGGACAGTTTTCCTCCCAGAGTGTAGTATGACTGGAACTATTTCAAGAATCAAGAAGTTTCCAATCTCTTACCCACAGAACGCAATGCCCTCGTCATGTATCTCGGATTATGGCTGCATTCCCCCCGCCAGGTTCACCTGTTTCTCAGAGTGTGAAATAGATTTCCGATGACTATTTAGTACACTAGCCTTTGACCTATCATACAGGCAATCGAGAGCTTAACCGATCCGAGAGAACCCCCGGCGTGGCAATCTATGGTTGATGTTCGCGGATACCGTGCCTTGGGTCGTTCCAGTCAGGAAGACTTTCCACAGCCTCCGAATTATACCTGGCCAAGCATGTGTTAATTGGAGAAACTCTAACACCCAGGATAACAACCAAAAGCCATGGTTCATGAAGTGCTTAATGTGCCAACATTGTCCTGCAGTAAATGCCATGGTATAGTGATGTTTTCAAACGTATGTCAGCGTTCCACGACCTCCGTGAAGATTGGACTGGTCAAACAGCCAACCCTACTCCCAACCATCAAGGCTTTTCCAGCCAGATAACAAAGGCCTTGAGGCAGCCTGTTCGATTCGGTAGAGCTAAGCAAGCTCTGCTCATTGTGCGAATTAATACTCAAGTGTTGAGCAACCTAAAGTTCATTTGTACAGAATAGGATTAGCGAGCGGCCTCTTGTCACCGAGTAAGGCTCCAGACAACAAATCCTCTGCCCACTCTGCAAGCGATGCTGTAATGTGTTCCTAGCGAACAGAAATATTGATGATCATATCCGAGAGGCTGCTTTCATTGCACACAGCACGCATTTACACCTTGATGTTGCATCGCTCTTCGAAATATACTTCCAACATGGAAGACGTGATTAGCTCAAGGACGGGACTGCAAGTAGCGCGTCGGGAAGTGATGTTGGTTAGTGTGTCTGGAGCGGTCCGGTCCGAGCCTTTCAATAAGGAACGCGTTTTGGTCATTCCCGGGTTGAAATTGGGACACACTTGCAGGCAATCCATTCCAGGTCAGCTGTGTTTTGGCAGTGACCAAAGGAAGAATGTATCGGTGACCCTGTCCCGAAATATATAAAGCATTATCCCACCTCGCTTGCAGGGCTGGGAATTACCTCATTGTGTTTGGCAGAAAGCGGCAGCACCGCACCACCTCGTTGCACCTGTGTCTTCCTCCAGAAGGGACCATAATTACATTTAGGGTTGCAAATGTGAGAATCTGGCCTCTCGTGTTATCAGTGAATGACCACCATGGTTCTAGCAAACGCAGTGAAGGGCCGCCTGTGCTCGGTGTTTAAGGAAGCTGCGCACTGTGTGAGCCCTGTAGGGAAGAGTTTCAACGATTGCAGAATTATAAAACTGCAAGATGTGTGAAGCAACCTCTTACAACCCTTTCTGTTATTCCTCAGTGAAACGCTAACCGTGTAACCAATGTGCCATCACTCTCCGTCCCGAAAAGCGTAACAGCATTGCCTCTCACAGAGGGTACCAGCAATCCATGAACTCCACCACCTACCTTTGTGTTCTTCAAAGCCAAAAGTCTTTCCAATAGGTAACGAAGGTATACGTACGTATTAGGCCAGTAGCGCAACCGAATCATTTTTAAGAGTCCGCCAACGTCTTCACTGAACGGTCTAGACTTTGTTTAGCCATAGGCTGTGATCTTGGCCGAACCGGCACCGAGGCGTTCAGCACATGAACGTTGCTTGGGGCCAAGGGGACCTGTGCACACTTCGGTTAAAGGACATCAGTGCTCCTCATTCAAATTTGTACCAAGTGTGAGATGAATGTTCCTTGACGCTGCCCGTGTAAGCGAATGACATTGAACTATAGCACAGAATTACCTGCATTAAACACGGAACTTTCACCAGTGCATGGCATCATGGTGTGAGAGCGGATCTCTACAAGTAAGGCACATAAGGAGTGCGAAGAAGGGGTAGTTTTGTTTTTGAGAGCCCAGTAGTTTTAAGGTGTCCATGTGCTTGGAGTTTCGATTTTCCTGTATGGAAGTGTCGGTCACATTCTCAAGGCCTCCAGAGCAAGTTCCATTTCTGGAAGTTGAGTGTTTGACACACAGTGGAGTTACACACGATAGGTTCACTAACGACCCAAAATTATTTTCAAACCTCTTTCCCTAGGAAAGCGGATTACAATATAAAGATTTGCATACCGTGGTACGACTCCGCTCGGCAGCTTCCCCTACGTATGTGTCCAAAGAGAGACCTATGCCGAATCAGGACTGCCTATGGCAGTCTTTGCCAGAACAGAAAATCAAGGTCATTGGTGAGAAGCCATTAGAAAACCCTGTCTAGATATGTGTACCGTTTGTGTGACATCGCTGTGCCTTGTGTGATAGCTGAAGTCGAGAGTTTGCACACTCCCGCCGTCGCAGCGTTCCCAGCTGCATGAAGTCAACCAATTCCAGCACCCACTCTAAGAACTAGAGGAAACACTTTACAATGTTGTCAAAGTTCCAACAGGCCCCTGCGTTGAGGACGGCAGCATGCGCCCTGTACCTTCCCAATTCTCTTTGCAAAGTGCCAACTCCACTCCCGATAGCTGATGACCGTGTTCGTTTAGGATACATAGCGTAATCGAGACATTCTTCACACACATACCCAAGTCACAATCAGATTTAGTTTTGCAGTGCGTGGTGCATTGTGCAGTACTGCTACTGGGGGGTTGAACATTTTCAAAAGAACTCGTCACGGGTGGGGGGGTTTGGGGAAGCTCGTTCCTACTGCGGGTTTCTGCTGACACTGTGATGAATGTTCCCACACGTTCCCTTGAATGGTTTTACGTTACAATACATCACAGCATGCACGTTCATTCCAAACAGAATGTTCACCCGTGCCTGGCTTTAATGCCTGAAGCCTGTACCCAGTGGGTAAAATCTGATGAGCTCAAACATGTACCTACTGAAGTTAATGCATCAGGACGCAGCGATTTGATCTTTGTCCACCACTGTCTGTTTTTATACTTTCATTGAACTGGCGCACTGCATAATTAGTGTACTCAACTGTTGGGTACATTGAGAATGTATTGCTACTAAGTTATATTTTGGCATGAACTTTTCCATGGAGAATCATCCCGTGCCAAGGTGGAATTGGGCAAATCCTCTTGACACAGAATATGGTTGCGACATCAAAATCCAGCTGCCCGTATAATGAATGTCCCACATGCTCGAAGGACTTGAATTACATTGCAGTATACCGCTAAAGGAGCATTTCATGGAGGAATGTAGACCGGGGTTTTCCAGCACTGGTTAGGACACCGATGCAACAGGTAAGACATGATGAGCTCGGTGAGAGCACTGTGAGGAATTCATGAGGAAGCAGTGGAATGCTCGTTGGGGCAGTCTGGCGTCAGCCGTTCGAAGGGCTGCGAGTTGCATCTTTGAGGATATACCCCGGCTGAGTTGTAGCTTGTCGGACAGTTTTCCTCCCAGAGTGTAGTATGACTGGAACTATTTCAAGAATCAAGAAGTTTCCAATCTCTTACCCACAGAACGCAATGCCCTCGTCATGTATCTCGGATTATGGCTGCATTCCCCCCGCCAGGTTCACCTGTTTCTCAGAGTGTGAAATAGATTTCCGATGACTATTTAGTACACTAGCCTTTGACCTATCATACAGGCAATCGAGAGCTTAACCGATCCGAGAGAACCCCCGGCGTGGCAATCTATGGTTGATGTTCGCGGATACCGTGCCTTGGGTCGTTCCAGTCAGGAAGACTTTCCACAGCCTCCGAATTATACCTGGCCAAGCATGTGTTAATTGGAGAAACTCTAACACCCAGGATAACAACCAAAAGCCATGGTTCATGAAGTGCTTAATGTGCCAACATTGTCCTGCAGTAAATGCCATGGTATAGTGATGTTTTCAAACGTATGTCAGCGTTCCACGACCTCCGTGAAGATTGGACTGGTCAAACAGCCAACCCTACTCCCAACCATCAAGGCTTTTCCAGCCAGATAACAAAGGCCTTGAGGCAGCCTGTTCGATTCGGTAGAGCTAAGCAAGCTCTGCTCATTGTGCGAATTAATACTCAAGTGTTGAGCAACCTAAAGTTCATTTGTACAGAATAGGATTAGCGAGCGGCCTCTTGTCACCGAGTAAGGCTCCAGACAACAAATCCTCTGCCCACTCTGCAAGCGATGCTGTAATGTGTTCCTAGCGAACAGAAATATTGATGATCATATCCGAGAGGCTGCTTTCATTGCACACAGCACGCATTTACACCTTGATGTTGCATCGCTCTTCGAAATATACTTCCAACATGGAAGACGTGATTAGCTCAAGGACGGGACTGCAAGTAGCGCGTCGGGAAGTGATGTTGGTTAGTGTGTCTGGAGCGGTCCGGTCCGAGCCTTTCAATAAGGAACGCGTTTTGGTCATTCCCGGGTTGAAATTGGGACACACTTGCAGGCAATCCATTCCAGGTCAGCTGTGTTTTGGCAGTGACCAAAGGAAGAATGTATCGGTGACCCTGTCCCGAAATATATAAAGCATTATCCCACCTCGCTTGCAGGGCTGGGAATTACCTCATTGTGTTTGGCAGAAAGCGGCAGCACCGCACCACCTCGTTGCACCTGTGTCTTCCTCCAGAAGGGACCATAATTACATTTAGGGTTGCAAATGTGAGAATCTGGCCTCTCGTGTTATCAGTGAATGACCACCATGGTTCTAGCAAACGCAGTGAAGGGCCGCCTGTGCTCGGTGTTTAAGGAAGCTGCGCACTGTGTGAGCCCAGTAGGGAAGAGTTTCAACGATTGCAGAATTATAAAACTGCAAGATGTGTGAAGCAACCTCTTACAACCCTTTCTGTTATTCCTCAGTGAAACGCTAACCGTGTAACCAATGTGCCATCACTCTCCGTCCCGAAAAGCGTAACAGCATTGCCTCTCACAGAGGGTACCAGCAATCCATGAACTCCACCACCTACCTTTGTGTTCTTCAAAGCCAAATGTCTTTCCAATAGGTAACGAAGGTATCCGTACGTATTAGGCCAGTAGCGCAACCGAATCATTTTTAAGAGTCCGCCAACGTCTTCACTGAACGGTCTAGACTTTGTTTAGCCATAGGCTGTGATCTTGGCCGAACCGGCACCGAGGCGTTCAGCACATGAACGTTGCTGGGGGCCAAGGGGACCTGTGCACACTTCGGTTAAAGGACATCAGTGCTCCTCATTCAAATTTGTACCAAGTGTGAGATGAATGTTCCTTGACGCTGCCCGTGTAAGCGAATGACATTGAACTATAGCACAGAATTACCTGCATTAAACACGGAACTTTCACCAGTGCATGGCATCATGGTGTGAGAGCGGATCTCTACAAGTAAGGCACATAAGGAGTGCGAAGAAGGGGTAGTTTTGTTTTTGAGAGCCCAGTAGTTTTAAGGTGTCCATGTGCTTGGAGTTTCGATTTTCCTGTATGGAAGTGTCGGTCACATTCTCAAGGCCTCCAGAGCAAGTTCCATTTCTGGAAGTTGAGTGTTTGACACACAGTGGAGTTACACACGATAGGTTCACTAACGACCCAAAATTATTTTCAAACCTCTTTCCCTAGGAAAGCGGATTACAATATAAAGATTTGCATACCGTGGTACGACTCCGCTCGGCAGCTTCCCCTACGTATGTGTCCAAAGAGAGACCTATGCCGAATCAGGACTGCCTATGGCAGTCTTTGCCAGAACAGAAAATCAAGGTCATTGGTGAGAAGCCATTAGAAAACCCTGTCTAGATATGTGTACCGTTTGTGTGACATCGCTGTGCCTTGTGTGATAGCTGAAGTCGAGAGTTTGCACACTCCCGCCGTCGCAGCGTTCCCAGCTGCATGAAGTCAACCAACTCCAGCACCCACTCTAAGAACTAGAGGAAACACTTTACAATGTTGTCAAAGTTCCAACAGGCCCCTGCGTTGTGGACGGCAGCATGCGCCCTGTACCTTCCCAATTCTCTTTGCAAAGTGCCAACTCCACTCCCGATAGCTGATGACCGTGTTCGTTTAGGATACATGGCGTAATCGAGACATTCTCACACACATACCCAAGTCACAATCAGATTTAGTTTTGCAGTGCGTGGTGCATTGTGCAGTACTGCTACTGGGGGGTTGAACATTTTCAAAAGAACTCGTCACGGGTGGGGGGGTTTGGGGAAGCTCGTTCCTACTGCGGGTTTCTGCTGACACTGTGATGAATGTTCCCACACGTTCCCTTGAATGGTTTTACGTTACAATACATCACAGCATGCACGTTCATTCCAAACAGAATGTTCACCCGTGCCTGGCTTTAATGCCTGAAGCCTGTACCCAGTGGGTAAAATCTGATGAGCTCAAACATGTACCTACTGAAGTTAATGCATCAGGACGCAGCGATTTGATCTTTGTCCACCACTGTCTGTTTTTATACTTTCATTGAACTGGCGCACTGCATAATTAGTGTACTCAACTGTTGGGTACATTGAGAATGTATTGCTACTAAGTTATATGTTGGCATAAACTTTTCCATGGAGAGTCATCCTGTGCCAATGTGGAATTGGGCAAATCCTCTTGACACAGAATATGGTTGCGACATCAAAATCCAGCTGCCCGTATAATGAATGTCCCACATGCTCGAAGGACTTGAATTACATTGCAGTATACCGCTAAAGGAGCATTTCATGGAGGAATGTAGACCGGGGTTTTCCAGCACTGGTTAGGACACCGATGCAACAGGTAAGACATGATGAGCTCGGTGAGAGCACTGTGAGGAATTCATGAGGAAGCAGTGGAATGCTCGTTGGGGCAGTCTGGCGTCAGCCGTTCGAAGGGCTGCGAGTTGCATCTTTGAGGATATACCCCGGCTGAGTTGTAGCTTGTCGGACAGTTTTCCTCCCAGAGTGTAGTATGACTGGAACTATTTCAAGAATCAAGAAGTTTCCAATCTCTTACCCACAGAACGCAATGCCCTCGTCATGTATCTCGGATTATGGCTGCATTCCCCCCGCCAGGTTCACCTGTTTCTCAGAGTGTGAAATAGATTTCCGATGACTATTTAGTACACTAGCCTTTGACCTATCATACAGGCAATCGAGAGCTTAACCGATCCGAGAGAACCCCCGGCGTGGCAATCTATGGTTGATGTTCGCGGATACCGTGCCTTGGGTCGTTCCAGTCAGGAAGACTTTCCACAGCCTCCGAATTATACCTGGCCAAGCATGTGTTAATTGGAGAAACTCTAACACCCAGGATAACAACCAAAAGCCATGGTTCATGAAGTGCTTAATGTGCCAACATTGTCCTGCAGTAAATGCCATGGTATAGTGATGTTTTCAAACGTATGTCAGCGTTCCACGACCTCCGTGAAGATTGGACTGGTCAAACAGCCAACCCTACTCCCAACCATCAAGGCTTTTCCAGCCAGATAACAAAGGCCTTGAGGCAGCCTGTTCGATTCGGTAGAGCTAAGCAAGCTCTGCTCATTGTGCGAATTAATACTCAAGTGTTGAGCAACCTAAAGTTCATTTGTACAGAATAGGATTAGCGAGCGGCCTCTTGTCACCGAGTAAGGCTCCAGACAACAAATCCTCTGCCCACTCTGCAAGCGATGCTGTAATGTGTTCCTAGCGAACAGAAATATTGATGATCATATCCGAGAGGCTGCTTTCATTGCACACAGCACGCATTTACACCTTGATGTTGCATCGCTCTTCGAAATATACTTCCAACATGGAAGACGTGATTAGCTCAAGGACGGGACTGCAAGTAGCGCGTCGGGAAGTGATGTTGGTTAGTGTGTCTGGAGCGGTCCGGTCCGAGCCTTTCAATAAGGAACGCGTTTTGGTCATTCCCGGGTTGAAATTGGGACACACTTGCAGGCAATCCATTCCAGGTCAGCTGTGTTTTGGCAGTGACCAAAGGAAGAATGTATCGGTGACCCTGTCCCGAAATATATAAAGCATTATCCCACCTCGCTTGCAGGGCTGGGAATTACCTCATTGTGTTTGGCAGAAAGCGGCAGCACCGCACCACCTCGTTGCACCTGTGTCTTCCTCCAGAAGGGACCATAATTACATTTAGGGTTGCAAATGTGAGAATCTGGCCTCTCGTGTTATCAGTGAATGAGCACCAAGGTTCTAGCAAACGCAGTGAAGGGCCGCCTGTGCTCGGTGTTTAAGGAAGCTGCGCACTGTGTGAGCCCAGTAGGGAAGAGTTTCAACGATTGCAGAATTATAAAACTGCAAGATGTGTGAAGCAACCTCTTACAACCCTTTCTGTTATTCCTCAGTGAAACGCTAACCGTGTAACCAATGTGCCATCACTCTCCGTCCCGAAAAGCGTAACAGCATTGCCTCTCACAGAGGGTACCAGCAATCCATGAACTCCACCACCTACCTTTGTGTTCTTCAAAGCCAAATGTCTTTCCAATAGGTAACGAAGGTATCCGTACGTATTAGGCCAGTAGCGCAACCGAATCATTTTTAAGAGTCCGCCAACGTCTTCACTGAACGGTCTAGACTTTGTTTAGCCATAGGCTGTGATCTTGGCCGAACCGGCACCGAGGCGTTCAGCACATGAACGTTGCTGGGGGCCAAGGGGACCTGTGCACACTTCGGTTAAAGGACATCAGTGCTCCTCATTCAAATTTGTACCAAGTGTGAGATGAATGTTCCTTGACGCTGCCCGTGTAAGCGAATGACATTGAACTATAGCACAGAATTACCTGCATTAAACACGGAACTTTCACCAGTGCATGGCATCATGGTGTGAGAGCGGATCTCTACAAGTAAGGCACATAAGGAGTGCGAAGAAGGGGTAGTTTTGTTTTTGAGAGCCCAGTAGTTTTAAGGTGTCCATGTGCTTGGAGTTTCGATTTTCCTGTATGGAAGTGTCGGTCACATTCTCAAGGCCTCCAGAGCAAGTTCCATTTCTGGAAGTTGAGTGTTTGACACACAGTGGAGTTACACACGATAGGTTCACTAACGACCCAAAATTATTTTCAAACCTCTTTCCCTAGGAAAGCGGATTACAATATAAAGATTTGCATACCGTGGTACGACTCCGCTCGGCAGCTTCCCCTACGTATGTGTCCAAAGAGAGACCTATGCCGAATCAGGACTGCCTATGGCAGTCTTTGCCAGAACAGAAAATCAAGGTCATTGGTGAGAAGCCATTAGAAAACCCTGTCTAGATATGTGTACCGTTTGTGTGACATCGCTGTGCCTTGTGTGATAGCTGAAGTCGAGAGTTTGCACACTCCCGCCGTCGCAGCGTTCCCAGCTGCATGAAGTCAACCAACTCCAGCACCCACTCTAAGAACTAGAGGAAACACTTTACAATGTTGTCAAAGTTCCAACAGGCCCCTGCGTTGTGGACGGCAGCATGCGCCCTGTACCTTCCCAATTCTCTTTGCAAAGTGCCAACTCCACTCCCGATAGCTGATGACCGTGTTCGTTTAGGATACATAGCGTAATCGAGACATTCTTCACACACATACCCAAGTCACAATCAGATTTAGTTTTGCAGTGCGTGGTGCATTGTGCAGTACTGCTACTGGGGGGTTGAACATTTTCAAAAGAACTCGTCACGGGTGGGGGGGTTTTGGGAAGCTCGTTCCTACTGCGGGTTTCTGCTGACACTGTGATGAATGTTCCCACACGTTCCCTTGAATGGTTTTACGTTACAATACATCACAGCATGCACGTTCATTCCAAACAGAATGTTCACCCGTGCCTGGCTTTAATGCCTGAAGCCTGTACCCAGTGGGTAAAATCTGATGAGCTCAAACATGTACCTACTGAAGTTAATGCATCAGGACGCAGCGATTTGATCTTTGTCCACCACTGTCTGTTTTTATACTTTCATTGAACTGGCGCACTGCATAATTAGTGTACTCAACTGTTGGGTACATTGAGAATGTATTGCTACTAAGTTATATTTTGGCATGAACTTTTCCATGGAGAGTCATCCCGTGCCAAGGTGGAATTGGGCAAATCCTCTTGACACAGAATATGGTTGCGACATCAAAATCCAGCTGCCCGTATAATGAATGTCCCACATGCTCGAAGGACTTGAATTACATTGCAGTATACCGCTAAAGGAGCATTTCATGGAGGAATGTAGACCGGGGTTTTCCAGCACTGGTTAGGACACCGATGCAACAGGTAAGACATGATGAGCTCGGTGAGAGCACTGTGAGGAATTCATGAGGAAGCAGTGGAATGCTCGTTGGGGCAGTCTGGCGTCAGCCGTTCGAAGGGCTGCGAGTTGCATCTTTGAGGATATACCCCGGCTGAGTTGTAGCTTGTCGGACAGTTTTCCTCCCAGAGTGTAGTATGACTGGAACTATTTCAAGAATCAAGAAGTTTCCAATCTCTTACCCACAGAACGCAATGCCCTCGTCATGTATCTCGGATTATGGCTGCATTCCCCCCGCCAGGTTCACCTGTTTCTCAGAGTGTGAAATAGATTTCCGATGACTATTTAGTACACTAGCCTTTGACCTATCATACAGGCAATCGAGAGCTTAACCGATCCGAGAGAACCCCCGGCGTGGCAATCTATGGTTGATGTTCGCGGATACCGTGCCTTGGGTCGTTCCAGTCAGGAAGACTTTCCACAGCCTCCGAATTATACCTGGCCAAGCATGTGTTAATTGGAGAAACTCTAACACCCAGGATAACAACCAAAAGCCATGGTTCATGAAGTGCTTAATGTGCCAACATTGTCCTGCAGTAAATGCCATGGTATAGTGATGTTTTCAAACGTATGTCAGCGTTCCACGACCTCCGTGAAGATTGGACTGGTCAAACAGCCAACCCTACTCCCAACCATCAAGGCTTTTCCAGCCAGATAACAAAGGCCTTGAGGCAGCCTGTTCGATTCGGTAGAGCTAAGCAAGCTCTGCTCATTGTGCGAATTAATACTCAAGTGTTGAGCAACCTAAAGTTCATTTGTACAGAATAGGATTAGCGAGCGGCCTCTTGTCACCGAGTAAGGCTCCAGACAACAAATCCTCTGCCCACTCTGCAAGCGATGCTGTAATGTGTTCCTAGCGAACAGAAATATTGATGATCATATCCGAGAGGCTGCTTTCATTGCACACAGCACGCATTTACATCTTGATGTTGCATCGCTCTTCGAAATATACTTCCAACATGGAAGACGTGATTAGCTCAAGGACGGGACTGCAAGTAGCGCGTCGGGAAGTGATGTTGGTTAGTGTGTCTGGAGCGGTCCGGTCCGAGCCTTTCAATAAGGAACGCGTTTTGGTCATTCCCGGGTTGAAATTGGGACACACTTGCAGGCAATCCATTCCAGGTCAGCTGTGTTTTGGCAGTGACCAAAGGAAGAATGTATCGGTGACCCTGTCCCGAAATATATAAAGCATTATCCCACCTCGCTTGCAGGGCTGGGAATTACCTCATTGTGTTTGGCAGAAAGCGGCAGCACCGCACCACCTCGTTGCACCTGTGTCTTCCTCCAGAAGGGACCATAATTACATTTAGGGTTGCAAATGTGAGAATCTGGCCTCTCGTGTTATCAGTGAATGAGCACCAAGGTTCTAGCAAACGCAGTGAAGGGCCGCCTGTGCTCGGTGTTTAAGGAAGCTGCGCACTGTGTGAGCCCAGTAGGGAAGAGTTTCAACGATTGCAGAATTATAAAACTGCAAGATGTGTGAAGCAACCTCTTACAACCCTTTCTGTTATTCCTCAGTGAAACGCTAACCGTGTAACCAATGTGCCATCACTCTCCGTCCCGAAAAGCGTAACAGCATTGCCTCTCACAGAGGGTACCAGCAATCCATGAACTCCACCACCTACCTTTGTGTTCTTCAAAGCCAAATGTCTTTCCAATAGGTAACGAAGGTATCCGTACGTATTAGGCCAGTAGCGCAACCGAATCATTTTTAAGAGTCCGCCAACGTCTTCACTGAACGGTCTAGACTTTGTTTAGCCATAGGCTGTGATCTTGGCCGAACCGGCACCGAGGCGTTCAGCACATGAACGTTGCTGGGGGCCAAGGGGACCTGTGCACACTTCGGTTAAAGGACATCAGTGCTCCTCATTCAAATTTGTACCAAGTGTGAGATGAATGTTCCTTGACGCTGCCCGTGTAAGCGAATGACATTGAACTATAGCACAGAATTACCTGCATTAAACACGGAACTTTCACCAGTGCATGGCATCATGGTGTGAGAGCGGATCTCTACAAGTAAGGCACATAAGGAGTGCGAAGAAGGGGTAGTTTTGTTTTTGAGAGCCCAGTAGTTTTAAGGTGTCCATGTGCTTGGAGTTTCGATTTTCCTGTATGGAAGTGTCGGTCACATTCTCAAGGCCTCCAGAGCAAGTTCCATTTCTGGAAGTTGAGTGTTTGACACACAGTGGAGTTACACACGATAGGTTCACTAACGACCCAAAATTATTTTCAAACCTCTTTCCCTAGGAAAGCGGATTACAATATAAAGATTTGCATACCGTGGTACGACTCCGCTCGGCAGCTTCCCCTACGTATGTGTCCAAAGAGAGACCTATGCCGAATCAGGACTGCCTATGGCAGTCTTTGCCAGAACAGAAAATCAAGGTCATTGGTGAGAAGCCATTAGAAAACCCTGTCTAGATATGTGTACCGTTTGTGTGACATCGCTGTGCCTTGTGTGATAGCTGAAGTCGAGAGTTTGCACACTCCCGCCGTCGCAGCGTTCCCAGCTGCATGAAGTCAACCAACTCCAGCACCCACTCTAAGAACTAGAGGAAACACTTTACAATGTTGTCAAAGTTCCAACAGGCCCCTGCGTTGTGGACGGCAGCATGCGCCCTGTACCTTCCCAATTCTCTTTGCAAAGTGCCAACTCCACTCCCGATAGCTGATGACCGTGTTCGTTTAGGATACATAGCGTAATCGAGACATTCTTCACACACATACCCAAGTCACAATCAGATTTAGTTTTGCAGTGCGTGGTGCATTGTGCAGTACTGCTACTGGGGGGTTGAACATTTTCAAAAGAACTCGTCACGGGTGGGGGGGTTTGGGGAAGCTCGTTCCTACTGCGGGTTTCTGCTGACACTGTGATGAATGTTCCCACACGTTCCCTTGAATGGTTTTACGTTACAATACATCACAGCATGCACGTTCATTCCAAACAGAATGTTCACCCGTGCCTGGCTTTAATGCCTGAAGCCTGTACCCAGTGGGTAAAATCTGATGAGCTCAAACATGTACCTACTGAAGTTAATGCATCAGGACGCAGCGATTTGATCTTTGTCCACCACTGTCTGTTTTTATACTTTCATTGAACTGGCGCACTGCATAATTAGTGTACTCAACTGTTGGGTACATTGAGAATGTATTGCTACTAAGTTATATTTTGGCATGAACTTTTCCATGGAGAATCATCCCGTGCCAAGGTGGAATTGGGCAAATCCTCTTGACACAGAATATGGTTGCGACATCAAAATCCAGCTGCCCGTATAATGAATGTCCCACATGCTCGAAGGACTTGAATTACATTGCAGTATACCGCTAAAGGAGCATTTCATGGAGGAATGTAGACCGGGGTTTTCCAGCACTGGTTAGGACACCGATGCAACAGGTAAGACATGATGAGCTCGGTGAGAGCACTGTGAGGAATTCATGAGGAAGCAGTGGAATGCTCGTTGGGGCAGTCTGGCGTCAGCCGTTCGAAGGGCTGCGAGTTGCATCTTTGAGGATATACCCCGGCTGAGTTGTAGCTTGTCGGACAGTTTTCCTCCCAGAGTGTAGTATGACTGGAACTATTTCAAGAATCAAGAAGTTTCCAATCTCTTACCCACAGAACGCAATGCCCTCGTCATGTATCTCGGATTATGGCTGCATTCCCCCCGCCAGGTTCACCTGTTTCTCAGAGTGTGAAATAGATTTCCGATGACTATTTAGTACACTAGCCTTTGACCTATCATACAGGCAATCGAGAGCTTAACCGATCCGAGAGAACCCCCGGCGTGGCAATCTATGGTTGATGTTCGCGGATACCGTGCCTTGGGTCGTTCCAGTCAGGAAGACTTTCCACAGCCTCCGAATTATACCTGGCCAAGCATGTGTTAATTGGAGAAACTCTAACACCCAGGATAACAACCAAAAGCCATGGTTCATGAAGTGCTTAATGTGCCAACATTGTCCTGCAGTAAATGCCATGGTATAGTGATGTTTTCAAACGTATGTCAGCGTTCCACGACCTCCGTGAAGATTGGACTGGTCAAACAGCCAACCCTACTCCCAACCATCAAGGCTTTTCCAGCCAGATAACAAAGGCCTTGAGGCAGCCTGTTCGATTCGGTAGAGCTAAGCAAGCTCTGCTCATTGTGCGAATTAATACTCAAGTGTTGAGCAACCTAAAGTTCATTTGTACAGAATAGGATTAGCGAGCGGCCTCTTGTCACCGAGTAAGGCTCCAGACAACAAATCCTCTGCCCACTCTGCAAGCGATGCTGTAATGTGTTCCTAGCGAACAGAAATATTGATGATCATATCCGAGAGGCTGCTTTCATTGCACACAGCACGCATTTACACCTTGATGTTGCATCGCTCTTCGAAATATACTTCCAACATGGAAGACGTGATTAGCTCAAGGACGGGACTGCAAGTAGCGCGTCGGGAAGTGATGTTGGTTAGTGTGTCTGGAGCGGTCCGGTCCGAGCCTTTCAATAAGGAACGCGTTTTGGTCATTCCCGGGTTGAAATTGGGACACACTTGCAGGCAATCCATTCCAGGTCAGCTGTGTTTTGGCAGTGACCAAAGGAAGAATGTATCGGTGACCCTGTCCCGAAATATATAAAGCATTATCCCACCTCGCTTGCAGGGCTGGGAATTACCTCATTGTGTTTGGCAGAAAGCGGCAGCACCGCACCACCTCGTTGCACCTGTGTCTTCCTCCAGAAGGGACCATAATTACATTTAGGGTTGCAAATGTGAGAATCTGGCCTCTCGTGTTATCAGTGAATGAGCACCAAGGTTCTAGCAAACGCAGTGAAGGGCCGCCTGTGCTCGGTGTTTAAGGAAGCTGCGCACTGTGTGAGCCCAGTAGGGAAGAGTTTCAACGATTGCAGAATTATAAAACTGCAAGATGTGTGAAGCAACCTCTTACAACCCTTTCTGTTATTCCTCAGTGAAACGCTAACCGTGTAACCAATGTGCCATCACTCTCCGTCCCGAAAAGCGTAACAGCATTGCCTCTCACAGAGGGTACCAGCAATCCATGAACTCCACCACCTACCTTTGTGTTCTTCAAAGCCAAATGTCTTTCCAATAGGTAACGAAGGTATCCGTACGTATTAGGCCAGTAGCGCAACCGAATCATTTTTAAGAGTCCGCCAACGTCTTCACTGAACGGTCTAGACTTTGTTTAGCCATAGGCTGTGATCTTGGCCGAACCGGCACCGAGGCGTTCAGCACATGAACGTTGCTGGGGGCCAAGGGGACCTGTGCACACTTCGGTTAAAGGACATCAGTGCTCCTCATTCAAATTTGTACCAAGTGTGAGATGAATGTTCCTTGACGCTGCCCGTGTAAGCGAATGACATTGAACTATAGCACAGAATTACCTGCATTAAACACGGAACTTTCACCAGTGCATGGCATCATGGTGTGAGAGCGGATCTCTACAAGTAAGGCACATAAGGAGTGCGAAGAAGGGGTAGTTTTGTTTTTGAGAGCCCAGTAGTTTTAAGGTGTCCATGTGCTTGGAGTTTCGATTTTCCTGTATGGAAGTGTCGGTCACATTCTCAAGGCCTCCAGAGCAAGTTCCATTTCTGGAAGTTGAGTGTTTGACACACAGTGGAGTTACACACGATAGGTTCAATAACGACCCAAAATTATTTTCAAACCTCTTTCCCTAGGAAAGCGGATTACAATATAAAGATTTGCATACCGTGGTACGACTCCGCTCGGCAGCTTCCCCTACGTATGTGTCCAAAGAGAGACCTATGCCGAATCAGGACTGCCTATGGCAGTCTTTGCCAGAACAGAAAATCAAGGTCATTGGTGAGAAGCCATTAGAAAACCCTGTCTAGATATGTGTACCGTTTGTGTGACATCGCTGTGCCTTGTGTGATAGCTGAAGTCGAGAGTTTGCACACTCCCGCCGTCGCAGCGTTCCCAGCTGCATGAAGTCAACCAATTCCAGCACCCACTCTAAGAACTAGAGGAAACACTTTACAATGTTGTCAAAGTTCCAACAGGCCCCTGCGTTGTGGACGGCAGCATGCGCCCTGTACCTTCCCAATTCTCTTTGCAAAGTGCCAACTCCACTCCCGATAGCTGATGACCGTGTTCGTTTAGGATACATAGCGTAATCGAGACATTCTTCACACACATACCCAAGTCACAATCAGATTTAGTTTTGCAGGGCGTGGTGCATTGTGCAGTACTGCTACTGGGGGGTTGAACATTTTCAAAAGAACTCGTCACGGGTGGGGGGGTTTGGGGAAGCTCGTTCCTACTGCGGGTTTCTGCTGACACTGTGATGAATGTTCCCACACGTTCCCTTGAATGGTTTTACGTTACAATACATCACAGCATGCACGTTCATTCCAAACAGAATGTTCACCCGTGCCTGGCTTTAATGCCTGAAGCCTGTACCCAGTGGGTAAAATCTGATGAGCTCAAACATGTACCTACTGAAGTTAATGCATCAGGACGCAGCGATTTGATCTTTGTCCACCACTGTCTGTTTTTATACTTTCATTGAACTGGCGCACTGCATAATTAGTGTACTCAACTGTTGGGTACATTGAGAATGTATTGCTACTAAGTTATATTTTGGCATGAACTTTTCCATGGAGAGTCATCCCGTGCCAAGGTGGAATTGGGCAAATCCTCTTGACACAGAATATGGTTGCGACATCAAAATCCAGCTGCCCGTATAATGAATGTCCCACATGCTCGAAGGACTTGAATTACATTGCAGTATACCGCTAAAGGAGCATTTCATGGAGGAATGTAGACCGGGGTTTTCCAGCACTGGTTAGGACACCGATGCAACAGGTAAGACATGATGAGCTCGGTGAGAGCACTGTGAGGAATTCATGAGGAAGCAGTGGAATGCTCGTTGGGGCAGTCTGGCGTCAGCCGTTCGAAGGGCTGCGAGTTGCATCTTTGAGGATATACCCCGGCTGAGTTGTAGCTTGTCGGACAGTTTTCCTCCCAGAGTGTAGTATGACTGGAACTATTTCAAGAATCAAGAAGTTTCCAATCTCTTACCCACAGAACGCAATGCCCTCGTCATGTATCTCGGATTATGGCTGCATTCCCCCCGCCAGGTTCACCTGTTTCTCAGAGTGTGAAATAGATTTCCGATGACTATTTAGTACACTAGCCTTTGACCTATCATACAGGCAATCGAGAGCTTAACCGATCCGAGAGAACCCCCGGCGTGGCAATCTATGGTTGATGTTCGCGGATACCGTGCCTTGGGTCGTTCCAGTCAGGAAGACTTTCCACAGCCTCCGAATTATACCTGGCCAAGCATGTGTTAATTGGAGAAACTCTAACACCCAGGATAACAACCAAAAGCCATGGTTCATGAAGTGCTTAATGTGCCAACATTGTCCTGCAGTAAATGCCATGGTATAGTGATGTTTTCAAACGTATGTCAGCGTTCCACGACCTCCGTGAAGATTGGACTGGTCAAACAGCCAACCCTACTCCCAACCATCAAGGCTTTTCCAGCCAGATAACAAAGGCCTTGAGGCAGCCTGTTCGATTCGGTAGAGCTAAGCAAGCTCTGCTCATTGTGCGAATTAATACTCAAGTGTTGAGCAACCTAAAGTTCATTTGTACAGAATAGGATTAGCGAGCGGCCTCTTGTCACCGAGTAAGGCTCCAGACAACAAATCCTCTGCCCACTCTGCAAGCGATGCTGTAATGTGTTCCTAGCGAACAGAAATATTGATGATCATATCCGAGAGGCTGCTTTCATTGCACACAGCACGCATTTACACCTTGATGTTGCATCGCTCTTCGAAATATACTTCCAACATGGAAGACGTGATTAGCTCAAGGACGGGACTGCAAGTAGCGCGTCGGGAAGTGATGTTGGTTAGTGTGTCTGGAGCGGTCCGGTCCGAGCCTTTCAATAAGGAACGCGTTTTGGTCATTCCCGGGTTGAAATTGGGACACACTTGCAGGCAATCCATTCCAGGTCAGCTGTGTTTTGGCAGTGACCAAAGGAAGAATGTATCGGTGACCCTGTCCCGAAATATATAAAGCATTATCCCACCTCGCTTGCAGGGCTGGGAATTACCTCATTGTGTTTGGCAGAAAGCGGCAGCACCGCACCACCTCGTTGCACCTGTGTCTTCCTCCAGAAGGGACCATAATTACATTTAGGGTTGCAAATGTGAGAATCTGGCCTCTCGTGTTATCAGTGAATGAGCACCATGGTTCTAGCAAACGCAGTGAAGGGCCGCCTGTGCTCGGTGTTTAAGGAAGCTGCGCACTGTGTGAGCCCAGTAGGGAAGAGTTTCAACGATTGCAGAATTATAAAACTGCAAGATGTGTGAAGCAACCTCTTACAACCCTTTCTGTTATTCCTCAGTGAAACGCTAACCGTGTAACCAATGTGCCATCACTCTCCGTCCCGAAAAGCGTAACAGCATTGCCTCTCACAGAGGGTACCAGCAATCCATGAACTCCACCACCTACCTTTGTGTTCTTCAAAGCCAAATGTCTTTCCAATAGGTAACGAAGGTATCCGTACGTATTAGGCCAGTAGCGCAACCGAATCATTTTTAAGAGTCCGCCAACGTCTTCACTGAACGGTCTAGACTTTGTTTAGCCATAGGCTGTGATCTTGGCCGAACCGGCACCGAGGCGTTCAGCACATGAACGTTGCTGGGGGCCAAGGGGACCTGTGCACACTTCGGTTAAAGGACATCAGTGCTCCTCATTCAAATTTGTACCAAGTGTGAGATGAATGTTCCTTGACGCTGCCCGTGTAAGCGAATGACATTGAACTATAGCACAGAATTACCTGCATTAAACACGGAACTTTCACCAGTGCATGGCATCATGGTGTGAGAGCGGATCTCTACAAGTAAGGCACATAAGGAGTGCGAAGAAGGGGTAGTTTTGTTTTTGAGAGCCCAGTAGTTTTAAGGTGTCCATGTGCTTGGAGTTTCGATTTTCCTGTATGGAAGTGTCGGTCACATTCTCAAGGCCTCCAGAGCAAGTTCCATTTCTGGAAGTTGAGTGTTTGACACACAGTGGAGTTACACACGATAGGTTCAATAACGACCCAAAATTATTTTCAAACCTCTTTCCCTAGGAAAGCGGATTACAATATAAAGATTTGCATACCGTGGTACGACTCCGCTCGGCAGCTTCCCCTACGTATGTGTCCAAAGAGAGACCTATGCCGAATCAGGACTGCCTATGGCAGTCTTTGCCAGAACAGAAAATCAAGGTCATTGGTGAGAAGCCATTAGAAAACCCTGTCTAGATATGTGTACCGTTTGTGTGACATCGCTGTGCCTTGTGTGATAGCTGAAGTCGAGAGTTTGCACACTCCCGCCGTCGCAGCGTTCCCAGCTGCATGAAGTCAACCAACTCCAGCACCCACTCTAAGAACTAGAGGAAACACTTTACAATGTTGTCAAAGTTCCAACAGGCCCCTGCGTTGTGGACGGCAGCATGCGCCCTGTACCTTCCCAATTCTCTTTGCAAAGTGCCAACTCCACTCCCGATAGCTGATGACCGTGTTCGTTTAGGATACATAGCGTAATCGAGACATTCTTCACACACATACCCAAGTCACAATCAGATTTAGTTTTGCAGGGCGTGGTGCATTGTGCAGTACTGCTACTGGGGGGTTGAACATTTTCAAAAGAACTCGTCACGGGTGGGGGGGTTTTGGGAAGCTCGTTCCTACTGCGGGTTTCTGCTGACACTGTGATGAATGTTCCCACACGTTCCCTTGAATGGTTTTACGTTACAATACATCACAGCATGCACGTTCATTCCAAACAGAATGTTCACCCGTGCCTGGCTTTAATGCCTGAAGCCTGTACCCAGTGGGTAAAATCTGATGAGCTCAAACATGTACCTACTGAAGTTAATGCATCAGGACGCAGCGATTTGATCTTTGTCCACCACTGTCTGTTTTTATACTTTCATTGAACTGGCGCACTGCATAATTAGTGTACTCAACTGTTGGGTACATTGAGAATGTATTGCTACTAAGTTATATGTTGGCATAAACTTTTCCATGGAGAGTCATCCTGTGCCAATGTGGAATTGGGCAAATCCTCTTGACACAGAATATGGTTGCGACATCAAAATCCAGCTGCCCGTATAATGAATGTCCCACATGCTCGAAGGACTTGAATTACATTGCAGTATACCGCTAAAGGAGCATTTCATGGAGGAATGTAGACCGGGGTTTTCCAGCACTGGTTAGGACACCGATGCAACAGGTAAGACATGATGAGCTCGGTGAGAGCACTGTGAGGAATTCATGAGGAAGCAGTGGAATGCTCGTTGGGGCAGTCTGGCGTCAGCCGTTCGAAGGGCTGCGAGTTGCATCTTTGAGGATATACCCCGGCTGAGTTGTAGCTTGTCGGACAGTTTTCCTCCCAGAGTGTAGTATGACTGGAACTATTTCAAGAATCAAGAAGTTTCCAATCTCTTACCCACAGAACGCAATGCCCTCGTCATGTATCTCGGATTATGGCTGCATTCCCCCCGCCAGGTTCACCTGTTTCTCAGAGTGTGAAATAGATTTCCGATGACTATTTAGTACACTAGCCTTTGACCTATCATACAGGCAATCGAGAGCTTAACCGATCCGAGAGAACCCCCGGCGTGGCAATCTATGGTTGATGTTCGCGGATACCGTGCCTTGGGTCGTTCCAGTCAGGAAGACTTTCCACAGCCTCCGAATTATACCTGGCCAAGCATGTGTTAATTGGAGAAACTCTAACACCCAGGATAACAACCAAAAGCCATGGTTCATGAAGTGCTTAATGTGCCAACATTGTCCTGCAGTAAATGCCATGGTATAGTGATGTTTTCAAACGTATGTCAGCGTTCCACGACCTCCGTGAAGATTGGACTGGTCAAACAGCCAACCCTACTCCCAACCATCAAGGCTTTTCCAGCCAGATAACAAAGGCCTTGAGGCAGCCTGTTCGATTCGGTAGAGCTAAGCAAGCTCTGCTCATTGTGCGAATTAATACTCAAGTGTTGAGCAACCTAAAGTTCATTTGTACAGAATAGGATTAGCGAGCGGCCTCTTGTCACCGAGTAAGGCTCCAGACAACAAATCCTCTGCCCACTCTGCAAGCGATGCTGTAATGTGTTCCTAGCGAACAGAAATATTGATGATCATATCCGAGAGGCTGCTTTCATTGCACACAGCACGCATTTACACCTTGATGTTGCATCGCTCTTCGAAATATACTTCCAACATGGAAGACGTGATTAGCTCAAGGACGGGACTGCAAGTAGCGCGTCGGGAAGTGATGTTGGTTAGTGTGTCTGGAGCGGTCCGGTCCGAGCCTTTCAATAAGGAACGCGTTTTGGTCATTCCCGGGTTGAAATTGGGACACACTTGCAGGCAATCCATTCCAGGTCAGCTGTGTTTTGGCAGTGACCAAAGGAAGAATGTATCGGTGACCCTGTCCCGAAATATATAAAGCATTATCCCACCTCGCTTGCAGGGCTGGGAATTACCTCATTGTGTTTGGCAGAAAGCGGCAGCACCGCACCACCTCGTTGCACCTGTGTCTTCCTCCAGAAGGGACCATAATTACATTTAGGGTTGCAAATGTGAGAATCTGGCCTCTCGTGTTATCAGTGAATGAGCACCATGGTTCTAGCAAACGCAGTGAAGGGCCGCCTGTGCTCGGTGTTTAAGGAAGCTGCGCACTGTGTGAGCCCTGTAGGGAAGAGTTTCAACGATTGCAGAATTATAAAACTGCAAGATGTGTGAAGCAACCTCTTACAACCCTTTCTGTTATTCCTCAGTGAAACGCTAACCGTGTAACCAATGTGCCATCACTCTCCGTCCCGAAAAGCGTAACAGCATTGCCTCTCACAGAGGGTACCAGCAATCCATGAACTCCACCACCTACCTTTGTGTTCTTCAAAGCCAAAAGTCTTTCCAATAGGTAACGAAGGTATACGTACGTATTAGGCCAGTAGCGCAACCGAATCATTTTTAAGAGTCCGCCAACGTCTTCACTGAACGGTCTAGACTTTGTTTAGCCATAGGCTGTGATCTTGGCCGAACCGGCACCGAGGCGTTCAGCACATGAACGTTGCTGGGGGCCAAGGGGACCTGTGCACACTTCGGTTAAAGGACATCAGTGCTCCTCATTCAAATTTGTACCAAGTGTGAGATGAATGTTCCTTGACGCTGCCCGTGTAAGCGAATGACATTGAACTATAGCACAGAATTACCTGCATTAAACACGGAACTTTCACCAGTGCATGGCATCATGGTGTGAGAGCGGATCTCTACAAGTAAGGCACATAAGGAGTGCGAAGAAGGGGTAGTTTTGTTTTTGAGAGCCCAGTAGTTTTAAGGTGTCCATGTGCTTGGAGTTTCGATTTTCCTGTATGGAAGTGTCGGTCACATTCTCAAGGCCTCCAGAGCAAGTTCCATTTCTGGAAGTTGAGTGTTTGACACACAGTGGAGTTACACACGATAGGTTCACTAACGACCCAAAATTATTTTCAAACCTCTTTCCCTAGGAAAGCGGATTACAATATAAAGATTTGCATACCGTGGTACGACTCCGCTCGGCAGCTTCCCCTACGTATGTGTCCAAAGAGAGACCTATGCCGAATCAGGACTGCCTATGGCAGTCTTTGCCAGAACAGAAAATCAAGGTCATTGGTGAGAAGCCATTAGAAAACCCTGTCTAGATATGTGTACCGTTTGTGTGACATCGCTGTGCCTTGTGTGATAGCTGAAGTCGAGAGTTTGCACACTCCCGCCGTCGCAGCGTTCCCAGCTGCATGAAGTCAACCAACTCCAGCACCCACTCTAAGAACTAGAGGAAACACTTTACAATGTTGTCAAAGTTCCAACAGGCCCCTGCGTTGTGGACGGCAGCATGCGCCCTGTACCTTCCCAATTCTCTTTGCAAAGTGCCAACTCCACTCCCGATAGCTGATGACCGTGTTCGTTTAGGATACATGGCGTAATCGAGACATTCTTCACACACATACCCAAGTCACAATCAGATTTAGTTTTGCAGTGCGTGGTGCATTGTGCAGTACTGCTACTGGGGGGTTGAACATTTTCAAAAGAACTCGTCACGGGTGGGGGGGTTTGGGGAAGCTCGTTCCTACTGCGGGTTTCTGCTGACACTGTGATGAATGTTCCCACACGTTCCCTTGAATGGTTTTACGTTACAATACATCACAGCATGCACGTTCATTCCAAACAGAATGTTCACCCGTGCCTGGCTTTAATGCCTGAAGCCTGTACCCAGTGGGTAAAATCTGATGAGCTCAAACATGTACCTACTGAAGTTAATGCATCAGGACGCAGCGATTTGATCTTTGTCCACCACTGTCTGTTTTTATACTTTCATTGAACTGGCGCACTGCATAATTAGTGTACTCAACTGTTGGGTACATTGAGAATGTATTGCTACTAAGTTATATTTTGGCATGAACTTTTCCATGGAGAATCATCCCGTGCCAAGGTGGAATTGGGCAAATCCTCTTGACACAGAATATGGTTGCGACATCAAAATCCAGCTGCCCGTATAATGAATGTCCCACATGCTCGAAGGACTTGAATTACATTGCAGTATACCGCTAAAGGAGCATTTCATGGAGGAATGTAGACCGGGGTTTTCCAGCACTGGTTAGGACACCGATGCAACAGGTAAGACATGATGAGCTCGGTGAGAGCACTGTGAGGAATTCATGAGGAAGCAGTGGAATGCTCGTTGGGGCAGTCTGGCGTCAGCCGTTCGAAGGGCTGCGAGTTGCATCTTTGAGGATATACCCCGGCTGAGTTGTAGCTTGTCGGACAGTTTTCCTCCCAGAGTGTAGTATGACTGGAACTATTTCAAGAATCAAGAAGTTTCCAATCTCTTACCCACAGAACGCAATGCCCTCGTCATGTATCTCGGATTATGGCTGCATTCCCCCCGCCAGGTTCACCTGTTTCTCAGAGTGTGAAATAGATTTCCGATGACTATTTAGTACACTAGCCTTTGACCTATCATACAGGCAATCGAGAGCTTAACCGATCCGAGAGAACCCCCGGCGTGGCAATCTATGGTTGATGTTCGCGGATACCGTGCCTTGGGTCGTTCCAGTCAGGAAGACTTTCCACAGCCTCCGAATTATACCTGGCCAAGCATGTGTTAATTGGAGAAACTCTAACACCCAGGATAACAACCAAAAGCCATGGTTCATGAAGTGCTTAATGTGCCAACATTGTCCTGCAGTAAATGCCATGGTATAGTGATGTTTTCAAACGTATGTCAGCGTTCCACGACCTCCATGAAGATTGGACTGGTCAAACAGCCAACCCTACTCCCAACCATCAAGGCTTTTCCAGCCAGATAACAAAGGCCTTGAGGCAGCCTGTTCGATTCGGTAGAGCTAAGCAAGCTCTGCTCATTGTGCGAATTAATACTCAAGTGTTGAGCAACCTAAAGTTCATTTGTACAGAATAGGATTAGCGAGCGGCCTCTTGTCACCGAGTAAGGCTCCAGACAACAAATCCTCTGCCCACTCTGCAAGCGATGCTGTAATGTGTTCCTAGCGAACAGAAATATTGATGATCATATCCGAGAGGCTGCTTTCATTGCACACAGCACGCATTTACACCTTGATGTTGCATCGCTCTTCGAAATATACTTCCAACATGGAAGACGTGATTAGCTCAAGGACGGGACTGCAAGTAGCGCGTCGGGAAGTGATGTTGGTTAGTGTGTCTGGAGCGGTCCGGTCCGAGCCTTTCAATAAGGAACGCGTTTTGGTCATTCCCGGGTTGAAATTGGGACACACTTGCAGGCAATCCATTCCAGGTCAGCTGTGTTTTGGCAGTGACCAAAGGAAGAATGTATCGGTGACCCTGTCCCGAAATATATAAAGCATTATCCCACCTCGCTTGCAGGGCTGGGAATTACCTCATTGTGTTTGGCAGAAAGCGGCAGCACCGCACCACCTCGTTGCACCTGTGTCTTCCTCCAGAAGGGACCATAATTACATTTAGGGTTGCAAATGTGAGAATCTGGCCTCTCGTGTTATCAGTGAATGAGCACCATGGTTCTAGCAAACGCAGTGAAGGGCCGCCTGTGCTCGGTGTTTAAGGAAGCTGCGCACTGTGTGAGCCCAGTAGGGAAGAGTTTCAACGATTGCAGAATTATAAAACTGCAAGATGTGTGAAGCAACCTCTTACAACCCTTTCTGTTATTCCTCAGTGAAACGCTAACCGTGTAACCAATGTGCCATCACTCTCCGTCCCGAAAAGCGTAACAGCATTGCCTCTCACAGAGGGTACCAGCAATCCATGAACTCCACCACCTACCTTTGTGTTCTTCAAAGCCAAAAGTCTTTCCAATAGGTAACGAAGGTATCCGTACGTATTAGGCCAGTAGCGCAACCGAATCATTTTTAAGAGTCCGCCAACGTCTTCACTGAACGGTCTAGACTTTGTTTAGCCATAGGCTGTGATCTTGGCCGAACCGGCACCGAGGCGTTCAGCACATGAACGTTGCTGGGGGCCAAGGGGACCTGTGCACACTTCGGTTAAAGGACATCAGTGCTCCTCATTCAAATTTGTACCAAGTGTGAGATGAATGTTCCTTGACGCTGCCCGTGTAAGCGAATGACATTGAACTATAGCACAGAATTACCTGCATTAAACACGGAACTTTCACCAGTGCATGGCATCATGGTGTGAGAGCGGATCTCTACAAGTAAGGCACATAAGGAGTGCGAAGAAGGGGTAGTTTTGTTTTTGAGAGCCCAGTAGTTTTAAGGTGTCCATGTGCTTGGAGTTTCGATTTTCCTGTATGGAAGTGTCAGTCACATTCTCAAGGCCTCCAGAGCAAGTTCCATTTCTGGAAGTTGAGTGTTTGACACACAGTGGAGTTACACACGATAGGTTCACTAACGACCCAAAATTATTTTCAAACCTCTTTCCCTAGGAAAGCGGATTACAATATAAAGATTTGCATACCGTGGTACGACTCCGCTCGGCAGCTTCCCCTACGTATGTGTCCAAAGAGAGACCTATGCCGAATCAGGACTGCCTATGGCAGTCTTTGCCAGAACAGAAAATCAAGGTCATTGGTGAGAAGCCATTAGAAAACCCTGTCTAGATATGTGTACCGTTTGTGTGACATCGCTGTGCCTTGTGTGATAGCTGAAGTCGAGAGTTTGCACACTCCCGCCGTCGCAGCGTTCCCAGCTGCATGAAGTCAACCAACTCCAGCACCCACTCTAAGAACTAGAGGAAACACTTTACAATGTTGTCAAAGTTCCAACAGGCCCCTGCGTTGTGGACGGCAGCATGCGCCCTGTACCTTCCCAATTCTCTTTGCAAAGTGCCAACTCCACTCCCGATAGCTGATGACCGTGTTCGTTTAGGATACATAGCGTAATCGAGACATTCTTCACACACATACCCAAGTCACAATCAGATTTAGTTTTGCAGTGCGTGGTGCATTGTGCAGTACTGCTACTGGGGGGTTGAACATTTTCAAAAGAACTCGTCACGGGTGGGGGGGTTTGGGGAAGCTAGTTCCTACTGCGGGTTTCTGCTGACACTGTGATGAATGTTCCCACACGTTCCCTTGAATGGTTTTACGTTACAATACATCACAGCATGCACGTTCATTCCAAACAGAATGTTCACCCGTGCCTGGCTTTAATGCCTGAAGCCTGTACCCAGTGGGTAAAATCTGATGAGCTCAAACATGTACCTACTGAAGTTAATGCATCAGGACGCAGCGATTTGATCTTTGTCCACCACTGTCTGTTTTTATACTTTCATTGAACTGGCGCACAGCATAATTAGTGTACTCAACTGTTGGGTACATTGAGAATGTATTGCTACTAAGTTATATGTTGGCATAAACTTTTCCATGGAGAGTCATCCTGTGCCAATGTGGAATTGGGCAAATCCTCTTGACACAGAATATGGTTGCGACATCAAAATCCAGCTGCCCGTATAATGAATGTCCCACATGCTCGAAGGACTTGAATTACATTGCAGTATACCGCTAAAGGAGCATTTCATGGAGGAATGTAGACCGGGGTTTTCCAGCACTGGTTAGGACACCGATGCAACAGGTAAGACATGATGAGCTCGGTGAGAGCACTGTGAGGAATTCATGAGGAAGCAGTGGAATGCTCGTTGGGGCAGTCTGGCGTCAGCCGTTCGAAGGGCTGCGAGTTGCATCTTTGAGGATATACCCCGGCTGAGTTGTAGCTTGTCGGACAGTTTTCCTCCCAGAGTGTAGTATGACTGGAACTATTTCAAGAATCAAGAAGTTTCCAATCTCTTACCCACAGAACGCAATGCCCTCGTCATGTATCTCGGATTATGGCTGCATTCCCCCCGCCAGGTTCACCTGTTTCTCAGAGTGTGAAATAGATTTCCGATGACTATTTAGTACACTAGCCTTTGACCTATCATACAGGCAATCGAGAGCTTAACCGATCCGAGAGAACCCCCGGCGTGGCAATCTATGGTTGATGTTCGCGGATACCGTGCCTTGGGTCGTTCCAGTCAGGAAGACTTTCCACAGCCTCCGAATTATACCTGGCCAAGCATGTGTTAATTGGAGAAACTCTAACACCCAGGATAACAACCAAAAGCCATGGTTCATGAAGTGCTTAATGTGCCAACATTGTCCTGCAGTAAATGCCATGGTATAGTGATGTTTTCAAACGTATGTCAGCGTTCCACGACCTCCGTGAAGATTGGACTGGTCAAACAGCCAACCCTACTCCCAACCATCAAGGCTTTTCCAGCCAGATAACAAAGGCCTTGAGGCAGCCTGTTCGATTCGGTAGAGCTAAGCAAGCTCTGCTCATTGTGCGAATTAATACTCAAGTGTTGAGCAACCTAAAGTTCATTTGTACAGAATAGGATTAGCGAGCGGCCTCTTGTCACCGAGTAAGGCTCCAGACAACAAATCCTCTGCCCACTCTGCAAGCGATGCTGTAATGTGTTCCTAGCGAACAGAAATATTGATGATCATATCCGAGAGGCTGCTTTCATTGCACACAGCACGCATTTACACCTTGATGTTGCATCGCTCTTCGAAATATACTTCCAACATGGAAGACGTGATTAGCTCAAGGACAGGACTGCAAGTAGCGCGTCGGGAAGTGATGTTGGTTAGTGTGTCTGGAGCGGTCCGGTCCGAGCCTTTCAATAAGGAACGCGTTTTGGTCATTCCCGGGTTGAAATTGGGACACACTTGCAGGCAATCCATTCCAGGTCAGCTGTGTTTTGGCAGTGACCAAAGGAAGAATGTATCGGTGACCCTGTCCCGAAATATATAAAGCATTATCCCACCTCGCTTGCAGGGCTGGGAATTACCTCATTGTGTTTGGCAGAAAGCGGCAGCACCGCACCACCTCGTTGCACCTGTGTCTTCCTCCAGAAGGGACCATAATTACATTTAGGGTTGCAAATGTGAGAATCTGGCCTCTCGTGTTATCAGTGAATGACCACCATGGTTCTAGCAAACGCAGTGAAGGGCCGCCTGTGCTCGGTGTTTAAGGAAGCTGCGCACTGTGTGAGCCCAGTAGGGAAGAGTTTCAACGATTGCAGAATTATAAAACTGCAAGATGTGTGAAGCAACCTCTTACAACCCTTTCTGTTATTCCTCAGTGAAACGCTAACCGTGTAACCAATGTGCCATCACTCTCCGTCCCGAAAAGCGTAACAGCATTGCCTCTCACAGAGGGTACCAGCAATCCATGAACTCCACCACCTACCTTTGTGTTCTTCAAAGCCAAATGTCTTTCCAATAGGTAACGAAGGTATCCGTACGTATTAGGCCAGTAGCGCAACCGAATCATTTTTAAGAGTCCGCCAACGTCTTCACTGAACGGTCTAGACTTTGTTTAGCCATAGGCTGTGATCTTGGCCGAACCGGCACCGAGGCGTTCAGCACATGAACGTTGCTGGGGGCCAAGGGGACCTGTGCACACTTCGGTTAAAGGACATCAGTGCTCCTCATTCAAATTTGTACCAAGTGTGAGATGAATGTTCCTTGACGCTGCCCGTGTAAGCGAATGACATTGAACTATAGCACAGAATTACCTGCATTAAACACGGAACTTTCACCAGTGCATGGCATCATGGTGTGAGAGCGGATCTCTACAAGTAAGGCACATAAGGAGTGCGAAGAAGGGGTAGTTTTGTTTTTGAGAGCCCAGTAGTTTTAAGGTGTCCATGTGCTTGGAGTTTCGATTTTCCTGTATGGAAGTGTCGGTCACATTCTCAAGGCCTCCAGAGCAAGTTCCATTTCTGGAAGTTGAGTGTTTGACACACAGTGGAGTTACACACGATAGGTTCAATAACGACCCAAAATTATTTTCAAACCTCTTTCCCTAGGAAAGCGGATTACAATATAAAGATTTGCATACCGTGGTACGACTCCGCTCGGCAGCTTCCCCTACGTATGTGTCCAAAGAGAGACCTATGCCGAATCAGGACTGCCTATGGCAGTCTTTGCCAGAACAGAAAATCAAGGTCATTGGTGAGAAGCCATTAGAAAACCCTGTCTAGATATGTGTACCGTTTGTGTGACATCGCTGTGCCTTGTGTGATAGCTGAAGTCGAGAGTTTGCACACTCCCGCCGTCGCAGCGTTCCCAGCTGCATGAAGTCAACCAACTCCAGCACCCACTCTAAGAACTAGAGGAAACACTTTACAATGTTGTCAAAGTTCCAACAGGCCCCTGCGTTGTGGACGGCAGCATGCGCCCTGTACCTTCCCAATTCTCTTTGCAAAGTGCCAACTCCACTCCCGATAGCTGATGACCGTGTTCGTTTAGGATACATAGCGTAATTGAGACATTCTTCACACACATACCCAAGTCACAATCAGATTTAGTTTTGCAGTGCGTGGTGCATTGTGCAGTACTGCTACTGGGGGGTTGAACATTTTCAAAAGAACTCGTCACGGGTGGGGGGGTTTTGGGAAGCTCGTTCCTACTGCGGGTTTCTGCTGACACTGTGATGAATGTTCCCACACGTTCCCTTGAATGGTTTTACGTTACAATACATCACAGCATGCACGTTCATTCCAAACAGAATGTTCACCCGTGCCTGGCTTTAATGCCTGAAGCCTGTACCCAGTGGGTAAAATCTGATGAGCTCAAACATGTACCTACTGAAGTTAATGCATCAGGACGCAGCGATTTGATCTTTGTCCACCACTGTCTGTTTTTATACTTTCATTGAACTGGCGCACTGCATAATTAGTGTACTCAACTGTTGGGTACATTGAGAATGTATTGCTACTAAGTTATATTTTGGCATGAACTTTTCCATGGAGAGTCATCCCGTGCCAAGGTGGAATTGGGCAAATCCTCTTGACACAGAATATGGTTGCGACATCAAAATCCAGCTGCCCGTATAATGAATGTCCCACATGCTCGAAGGACTTGAATTACATTGCAGTATACCGCTAAAGGAGCATTTCATGGAGGAATGTAGACCGGGGTTTTCCAGCACTGGTTAGGACACCGATGCAACAGGTAAGACATGATGAGCTCGGTGAGAGCACTGTGAGGAATTCATGAGGAAGCAGTGGAATGCTCGTTGGGGCAGTCTGGCGTCAGCCGTTCGAAGGGCTGCGAGTTGCATCTTTGAGGATATACCCCGGCTGAGTTGTAGCTTGTCGGACAGTTTTCCTCCCAGAGTGTAGTATGACTGGAACTATTTCAAGAATCAAGAAGTTTCCAATCTCTTACCCACAGAACGCAATGCCCTCGTCATGTATCTCGGATTATGGCTGCATTCCCCCCGCCAGGTTCACCTGTTTCTCAGAGTGTGAAATAGATTTCCGATGACTATTTAGTACACTAGCCTTTGACCTATCATACAGGCAATCGAGAGCTTAACCGATCCGAGAGAACCCCCGGCGTGGCAATCTATGGTTGATGTTCGCGGATACCGTGCCTTGGGTCGTTCCAGTCAGGAAGACTTTCCACAGCCTCCGAATTATACCTGGCCAAGCATGTGTTAATTGGAGAAACTCTAACACCCAGGATAACAACCAAAAGCCATGGTTCATGAAGTGCTTAATGTGCCAACATTGTCCTGCAGTAAATGCCATGGTATAGTGATGTTTTCAAACGTATGTCAGCGTTCCACGACCTCCGTGAAGATTGGACTGGTCAAACAGCCAACCCTACTCCCAACCATCAAGGCTTTTCCAGCCAGATAACAAAGGCCTTGAGGCAGCCTGTTCGATTCGGTAGAGCTAAGCAAGCTCTGCTCATTGTGCGAATTAATACTCAAGTGTTGAGCAACCTAAAGTTCATTTGTACAGAATAGGATTAGCGAGCGGCCTCTTGTCACCGAGTAAGGCTCCAGACAACAAATCCTCTGCCCACTCTGCAAGCGATGCTGTAATGTGTTCCTAGCGAACAGAAATATTGATGATCATATCCGAGAGGCTGCTTTCATTGCACACAGCACGCATTTACACCTTGATGTTGCATCGCTCTTCGAAATATACTTCCAACATGGAAGACGTGATTAGCTCAAGGACGGGACTGCAAGTAGCGCGTCGGGAAGTGATGTTGGTTAGTGTGTCTGGAGCGGTCCGGTCCGAGCCTTTCAATAAGGAACGCGTTTTGGTCATTCCCGGGTTGAAATTGGGACACACTTGCAGGCAATCCATTCCAGGTCAGCTGTGTTTTGGCAGTGACCAAAGGAAGAATGTATCGGTGACCCTGTCCCGAAATATATAAAGCATTATCCCACCTCGCTTGCAGGGCTGGGAATTACCTCATTGTGTTTGGCAGAAAGCGGCAGCACCGCACCACCTCGTTGCACCTGTGTCTTCCTCCAGAAGGGACCATAATTACATTTAGGGTTGCAAATGTGAGAATCTGGCCTCTCGTGTTATCAGTGAATGACCACCATGGTTCTAGCAAACGCAGTGAAGGGCCGCCTGTGCTCGGTGTTTAAGGAAGCTGCGCACTGTGTGAGCCCAGTAGGGAAGAGTTTCAACGATTGCAGAATTATAAAACTGCAAGATGTGTGAAGCAACCTCTTACAACCCTTTCTGTTATTCCTCAGTGAAACGCTAACCGTGTAACCAATGTGCCATCACTCTCCGTCCCGAAAAGCGTAACAGCATTGCCTCTCACAGAGGGTACCAGCAATCCATGAACTCCACCACCTACCTTTGTGTTCTTCAAAGCCAAATGTCTTTCCAATAGGTAACGAAGGTATCCGTACGTATTAGGCCAGTAGCGCAACCGAATCATTTTTAAGAGTCCGCCAACGTCTTCACTGAACGGTCTAGACTTTGTTTAGCCATAGGCTGTGATCTTGGCCGAACCGGCACCGAGGCGTTCAGCACATGAACGTTGCTGGGGGCCAAGGGGACCTGTGCACACTTCGGTTAAAGGACATCAGTGCTCCTCATTCAAATTTGTACCAAGTGTGAGATGAATGTTCCTTGACGCTGCCCGTGTAAGCGAATGACATTGAACTATAGCACAGAATTACCTGCATTAAACACGGAACTTTCACCAGTGCATGGCATCATGGTGTGAGAGCGGATCTCTACAAGTAAGGCACATAAGGAGTGCGAAGAAGGGGTAGTTTTGTTTTTGAGAGCCCAGTAGTTTTAAGGTGTCCATGTGCTTGGAGTTTCGATTTTCCTGTATGGAAGTGTCGGTCACATTCTCAAGGCCTCCAGAGCAAGTTCCATTTCTGGAAGTTGAGTGTTTGACACACAGTGGAGTTACACACGATAGGTTCACTAACGACCCAAAATTATTTTCAAACCTCTTTCCCTAGGAAAGCGGATTACAATATAAAGATTTGCATACCGTGGTACGACTCCGCTCGGCAGCTTCCCCTACGTATGTGTCCAAAGAGAGACCTATGCCGAATCAGGACTGCCTATGGCAGTCTTTGCCAGAACAGAAAATCAAGGTCATTGGTGAGAAGCCATTAGAAAACCCTGTCTAGATATGTGTACCGTTTGTGTGACATCGCTGTGCCTTGTGTGATAGCTGAAGTCGAGAGTTTGCACACTCCCGCCGTCGCAGCGTTCCCAGCTGCATGAAGTCAACCAACTCCAGCACCCACTCTAAGAACTAGAGGAAACACTTTACAATGTTGTCAAAGTTCCAACAGGCCCCTGCGTTGTGGACGGCAGCATGCGCCCTGTACCTTCCCAATTCTCTTTGCAAAGTGCCAACTCCACTCCCGATAGCTGATGACCGTGTTCGTTTAGGATACATGGCGTAATCGAGACATTCTCACACACATACCCAAGTCACAATCAGATTTAGTTTTGCAGTGCGTGGTGCATTGTGCAGTACTGCTACTGGGGGGTTGAACATTTTCAAAAGAACTCGTCACGGGTGGGGGGGTTTGGGGAAGCTCGTTCCTACTGCGGGTTTCTGCTGACACTGTGATGAATGTTCCCACACGTTCCCTTGAATGGTTTTACGTTACAATACATCACAGCATGCACGTTCATTCCAAACAGAATGTTCACCCGTGCCTGGCTTTAATGCCTGAAGCCTGTACCCAGTGGGTAAAATCTGATGAGCTCAAACATGTACCTACTGAAGTTAATGCATCAGGACGCAGCGATTTGATCTTTGTCCACCACTGTCTGTTTTTATACTTTCATTGAACTGGCGCACTGCATAATTAGTGTACTCAACTGTTGGGTACATTGAGAATGTATTGCTACTAAGTTATATTTTGGCATGAACTTTTCCATGGAGAGTCATCCCGTGCCAAGGTGGAATTGGGCAAATCCTCTTGACACAGAATATGGTTGCGACATCAAAATCCAGCTACCCGTATAATGAATGTCCCACATGCTCGAAGGACTTGAATTACATTGCAGTATACCGCTAAAGGAGCATTTCATGGAGGAATGTAGACCGGGGTTTTCCAGCACTGGTTAGGACACCGATGCAACAGGTAAGACATGATGAGCTCGGTGAGAGCACTGTGAGGAATTCATGAGGAAGCAGTGGAATGCTCGTTGGGGCAGTCTGGCGTCAGCCGTTCGAAGGGCTGCGAGTTGCATCTTTGAGGATATACCCCGGCTGAGTTGTAGCTTGTCGGACAGTTTTCCTCCCAGAGTGTAGTATGACTGGAACTATTTCAAGAATCAAGAAGTTTCCAATCTCTTACCCACAGAACGCAATGCCCTCGTCATGTATCTCGGATTATGGCTGCATTCCCCCCGCCAGGTTCACCTGTTTCTCAGAGTGTGAAATAGATTTCCGATGACTATTTAGTACACTAGCCTTTGACCTATCATACAGGCAATCGAGAGCTTAACCGATCCGAGAGAACCCCCGGCGTGGCAATCTATGGTTGATGTTCGCGGATACCGTGCCTTGGGTCGTTCCAGTCAGGAAGACTTTCCACAGCCTCCGAATTATACCTGGCCAAGCATGTGTTAATTGGAGAAACTCTAACACCCAGGATAACAACCAAAAGCCATGGTTCATGAAGTGCTTAATGTGCCAACATTGTCCTGCAGTAAATGCCATGGTATAGTGATGTTTTCAAACGTATGTCAGCGTTCCACGACCTCCGTGAAGATTGGACTGGTCAAACAGCCAACCCTACTCCCAACCATCAAGGCTTTTCCAGCCAGATAACAAAGGCCTTGAGGCAGCCTGTTCGATTCGGTAGAGCTAAGCAAGCTCTGCTCATTGTGCGAATTAATACTCAAGTGTTGAGCAACCTAAAGTTCATTTGTACAGAATAGGATTAGCGAGCGGCCTCTTGTCACCGAGTAAGGCTCCAGACAACAAATCCTCTGCCCACTCTGCAAGCGATGCTGTAATGTGTTCCTAGCGAACAGAAATATTGATGATCATATCCGAGAGGCTGCTTTCATTGCACACAGCACGCATTTACACCTTGATGTTGCATCGCTCTTCGAAATATACTTCCAACATGGAAGACGTGATTAGCTCAAGGACGGGACTGCAAGTAGCGCGTCGGGAAGTGATGTTGGTTAGTGTGTCTGGAGCGGTCCGGTCCGAGCCTTTCAATAAGGAACGCGTTTTGGTCATTCCCGGGTTGAAATTGGGACACACTTGCAGGCAATCCATTCCAGGTCAGCTGTGTTTTGGCAGTGACCAAAGGAAGAATGTATCGGTGACCCTGTCCCCAAATATATAAAGCATTATCCCACCTCGCTTGCAGGGCTGGGAATTACCTCATTGTGTTTGGCAGAAAGCGGCAGCACCGCACCACCTCGTTGCACCTGTGTCTTCCTCCAGAAGGGACCATAATTACATTTAGGGTTGCAAATGTGAGAATCTGGTCTCTCGTGTTATCAGTGAATGACCACCATGGTTCTAGCAAACGCAGTGAAGGGCCGCCTGTGCTCGGTGTTTAAGGAAGCTGCGCACTGTGTGAGCCCAGTAGGGAAGAGTTTCAACGATTGCAGAATTATAAAACTGCAAGATGTGTGAAGCAACCTCTTACAACCCTTTCTGTTATTCCTCAGTGAAACGCTAACCGTGTAACCAATGTGCCATCACTCTCCGTCCCGAAAAGCGTAACAGCATTGCCTCTCACAGAGGGTACCAGCAATCCATGAACTCCACCACCTACCTTTGTGTTCTTCAAAGCCAAAAGTCTTTCCAATAGGTAACGAAGGTATCCGTACGTATTAGGCCAGTAGCGCAACCGAATCATTTTTAAGAGTCCGCCAACGTCTTCACTGAACGGTCTAGACTTTGTTTAGCCATAGGCTGTGATCTTGGCCGAACCGGCACCGAGGCGTTCAGCACATGAACGTTGCTGGGGGCCAAGGGGACCTGTGCACACTTCGGTTAAAGGACATCAGTGCTCCTCATTCAAATTTGTACCAAGTGTGAGATGAATGTTCCTTGACGCTGCCCGTGTAAGCGAATGACATTGAACTATAGCACAGAATTACCTGCATTAAACACGGAACTTTCACCAGTGCATGGCATCATGGTGTGAGAGCGGATCTCTACAAGTAAGGCACATAAGGAGTGCGAAGAAGGGGTAGTTTTGTTTTTGAGAGCCCAGTAGTTTTAAGGTGTCCATGTGCTTGGAGTTTCGATTTTCCTGTATGGAAGTGTCGGTCACATTCTCAAGGCCTCCAGAGCAAGTTCCATTTCTGGAAGTTGAGTGTTTGACACACAGTGGAGTTACACACGATAGGTTCACTAACGACCCAAAATTATTTTCAAACCTCTTTCCCTAGGAAAGCGGATTACAATATAAAGATTTGCATACCGTGGTACGACTCCGCTCGGCAGCTTCCCCTACGTATGTGTCCAAAGAGAGACCTATGCCGAATCAGGACTGCCTATGGCAGTCTTTGCCAGAACAGAAAATCAAGGTCATTGGTGAGAAGCCATTAGAAAACCCTGTCTAGATATGTGTACCGTTTGTGTGACATCGCTGTGCCTTGTGTGATAGCTGAAGTCGAGAGTTTGCACACTCCCGCCGTCGCAGCGTTCCCAGCTGCATGAAGTCAACCAACTCCAGCACCCACTCTAAGAACTAGAGGAAACACTTTACAATGTTGTCAAAGTTCCAACAGGCCCCTGCGTTGTGGACGGCAGCATGCGCCCTGTACCTTCCCAATTCTCTTTGCAAAGTGCCAACTCCACTCCCGATAGCTGATGACCGTGTTCGTTTAGGATACATAGCGTAATCGAGACATTCTTCACACACATACCCAAGTCACAATCAGATTTAGTTTTGCAGTGCGTGGTGCATTGTGCAGTACTGCTACTGGGGGGTTGAACATTTTCAAAAGAACTCGTCACGGGTGGGGGGGTTTGGGGAAGCTCGTTCCTACTGCGGGTTTCTGCTGACACTGTGATGAATGTTCCCACACGTTCCCTTGAATGGTTTTACGTTACAATACATCACAGCATGCACGTTCATTCCAAACAGAATGTTCACCCGTGCCTGGCTTTAATGCCTGAAGCCTGTACCCAGTGGGTAAAATCTGATGAGCTCAAACATGTACCTACTGAAGTTAATGCATCAGGACGCAGCGATTTGATCTTTGTCCACCACTGTCTGTTTTTATACTTTCATTGAACTGGCGCACTGCATAATTATTGTACTCAACTGTTGGGTACATTGAGAATGTATTGCTACTAAGTTATATTTTGGCATGAACTTTTCCATGGAGAGTCATCCCGTGCCAAGGTGGAATTGGGCAAATCCTCTTGACACAGAATATGGTTGCGACATCAAAATCCAGCTGCCCGTATAATGAATGTCCCACATGCTCGAAGGACTTGAATTACATTGCAGTATACCGCTAAAGGAGCATTTCATGGAGGAATGTAGACCGGGGTTTTCCAGCACTGGTTAGGACACCGATGCAACAGGTAAGACATGATGAGCTCGGTGAGAGCACTGTGAGGAATTCATGAGGAAGCAGTGGAATGCTCGTTGGGGCAGTCTGGCGTCAGCCGTTCGAAGGGCTGCGAGTTGCATCTTTGAGGATATACCCCGGCTGAGTTGTAGCTTGTCGGACAGTTTTCCTCCCAGAGTGTAGTATGACTGGAACTATTTCAAGAATCAAGAAGTTTCCAATCTCTTACCCACAGAACGCAATGCCCTCGTCATGTATCTCGGATTATGGCTGCATTCCCCCCGCCAGGTTCACCTGTTTCTCAGAGTGTGAAATAGATTTCCGATGACTATTTAGTACACTAGCCTTTGACCTATCATACAGGCAATCGAGAGCTTAACCGATCCGAGAGAACCCCCGGCGTGGCAATCTATGGTTGATGTTCGCGGATACCGTGCCTTGGGTCGTTCCAGTCAGGAAGACTTTCCACAGCCTCCGAATTATACCTGGCCAAGCATGTGTTAATTGGAGAAACTCTAACACCCAGGATAACAACCAAAAGCCATGGTTCATGAAGTGCTTAATGTGCCAACATTGTCCTGCAGTAAATGCCATGGTATAGTGATGTTTTCAAACGTATGTCAGCGTTCCACGACCTCCGTGAAGATTGGACTGGTCAAACAGCCAACCCTACTCCCAACCATCAAGGCTTTTCCAGCCAGATAACAAAGGCCTTGAGGCAGCCTGTTCGATTCGGTAGAGCTAAGCAAGCTCTGCTCATTGTGCGAATTAATACTCAAGTGTTGAGCAACCTAAAGTTCATTTGTACAGAATAGGATTAGCGAGCGGCCTCTTGTCACCGAGTAAGGCTCCAGACAACAAATCCTCTGCCCACTCTGCAAGCGATGCTGTAATGTGTTCCTAGCGAACAGAAATATTGATGATCATATCCGAGAGGCTGCTTTCATTGCACACAGCACGCATTTACATCTTGATGTTGCATCGCTCTTCGAAATATACTTCCAACATGGAAGACGTGATTAGCTCAAGGACGGGACTGCAAGTAGCGCGTCGGGAAGTGATGTTGGTTAGTGTGTCTGGAGCGGTCCGGTCCGAGCCTTTCAATAAGGAACGCGTTTTGGTCATTCCCGGGTTGAAATTGGGACACACTTGCAGGCAATCCATTCCAGGTCAGCTGTGTTTTGGCAGTGACCAAAGGAAGAATGTATCGGTGACCCTGTCCCGAAATATATAAAGCATTATCCCACCTCGCTTGCAGGGCTGGGAATTACCTCATTGTGTTTGGCAGAAAGCGGCAGCACCGCACCACCTCGTTGCACCTGTGTCTTCCTCCAGAAGGGACCATAATTACATTTAGGGTTGCAAATGTGAGAATCTGGCCTCTCGTGTTATCAGTGAATGAGCACCAAGGTTCTAGCAAACGCAGTGAAGGGCCGCCTGTGCTCGGTGTTTAAGGAAGCTGCGCACTGTGTGAGCCCAGTAGGGAAGAGTTTCAACGATTGCAGAATTATAAAACTGCAAGATGTGTGAAGCAACCTCTTACAACCCTTTCTGTTATTCCTCAGTGAAACGCTAACCGTGTAACCAATGTGCCATCACTCTCCGTCCCGAAAAGCGTAACAGCATTGCCTCTCACAGAGGGTACCAGCAATCCATGAACTCCACCACCTACCTTTGTGTTCTTCAAAGCCAAATGTCTTTCCAATAGGTAACGAAGGTATCCGTACGTATTAGGCCAGTAGCGCAACCGAATCATTTTTAAGAGTCCGCCAACGTCTTCACTGAACGGTCTAGACTTTGTTTAGCCATAGGCTGTGATCTTGGCCGAACCGGCACCGAGGCGTTCAGCACATGAACGTTGCTGGGGGCCAAGGGGACCTGTGCACACTTCGGTTAAAGGACATCAGTGCTCCTCATTCAAATTTGTACCAAGTGTGAGATGAATGTTCCTTGACGCTGCCCGTGTAAGCGAATGACATTGAACTATAGCACAGAATTACCTGCATTAAACACGGAACTTTCACCAGTGCATGGCATCATGGTGTGAGAGCGGATCTCTACAAGTAAGGCACATAAGGAGTGCGAAGAAGGGGTAGTTTTGTTTTTGAGAGCCCAGTGAGCCCAGTAGTTTTAAGGTGTCCATGTGCTTGGAGTTTCGTTTTTCCTGTATGGAAGTGTCGGTCACATTTCCTAGGCATCCAGAGCAAGTTCCATTTCTGGAAGGTGAGTGTTTGACACACAGTGGAGTTACACACGAAAGCTTCACTAACGACCCAAAATTATTTTCAAACCACTTTCCCTAGGAAACCGGATTACAATATAAAGATTTGCATACCGTGGTACGACTCCGCTCGGCAGCTTCCCCTACGTATTTGTCCAAAGAGAGACCTATGCCGAATCAGTACTGCCTATGGCAGTTTTTGCCAGAACAGAAAATCAAGGTCATTGGTGAGAAGCCATTAGAAAACCCTGTCTAGATATGTGTACCGTTTGTGTGACATCGCTGTGCCTTGTGTGATAGCTGAAGTCGAGAGTTTGCACACTCCCGCCGTCGCAGCGTTCCCAGCTGCATGAAGTCAACCAATTCCAGCACCCACTCTAAGAACTAGAGGAAACACTTTACAATGTTGTCAAAGTTCCAACAGGCCCCTGCGTTGTGGACGGCAGCATGCGCCCTGTACCTTCCCAATTCTCTTTGCAAAGTGCCAACTCCACTCCCGATAGCTGATGACCGTGTTCGTTTAGGATACATAGCGTAATCGAGACATTCTTCACACACATACCCAAGTCACAATCAGATTTAGTTTTGCAGTGCGTGGTGCATTGTGCAGTGCTGCTACTGGGGGGTTGAACATTTTCAAAAGAACTCGTCACGGGTGGGGGGGTTTTGGGAAGCTAGTTCCTACTGCGGGTTTCTGCTGACACTGTGATGAATGTTCCCACACGTTCCCTTGAATGGTTTTACGTTACAATACATCACAGCATGCACGTTCATTCCAAACAGAATGTTCACCCGTGCCTGGCTTTAATGCCTGAAGCCTGTACCCAGTGGGTAAAATCTGATGAGCTCAAACATGTACCTACTGAAGTTAGTGCATCAGGACGCAGCGATTTGATCTTTGTCCACCACTGTCTGTTTTTATACTTTCATTGAACTGGCGCACTGCATAATTAGTGTACTCAACTGTTGGGTACATTGAGAATGTATTGCTACTAAGTTATATTTTGGCATGAACTTTTCCATGGAGAGTCATCCCGTGCCAAGGTGGAATTGGGCAAATCCTCTTGACACAGAATATGGTTGCGACATCAAAATCCAGCTACCCGTATAATGAATGTCCCACATGCTCAAAGGACTTGAATTACATTGCAGTATACCGCTAAAGGAGCATTTCATGGAGGAATGTAGACCGGGGTTTTCCAGCACTGGTTAGGACACCGATGCAACAGGTAAGACATGATGAGCTCGGTGACAGAACTGTGAGGAATTCATGAGGAAGCAGTGGAATGCTCTTCGTCTGGGACAGTCTGGCGTCAGCCGTTCGAAGGGCTGCGAGTTGCATCTTTGAGGATATACCCCGACTGAGTTGTAGCTTGTCGGACAGTTTTCCTCCCAGAGTGTAGTATGACTGGAACTATTTCAAGAATCAAGAAGTTTCCAATCTCTTACCGAGAGAACGCAATGCCCTCGTCATGTATCTCGGATTATGGCTGCATTCCCCCCGCCAGGTTCACCTGTTTCTCAGAGTGTGAAATAGATTTCCGATGACTATTTAGTACGCTAGCCTTTGACCTATCATACAGGCAATCGAGAGCTTAACCGATCCGAGAGAACCCCCGGCGTGGCAATCTATGGTTGATGTTCGCGGATACCGTGCCTTGGGTCGTTCCAGTCAGGAAGACTTTCCACAGCCTCCGAATTATACCTGGCCAAGCATGTGTTAATTGGAGAAACTCTAACACCCAGGATAACAACCAAAAGCCATGGTTCATGAAGTGCTTAATGTGCCAACATTGTCCTGCAGTAAATGCCATGGTATAGTGATGTTTTCGAACGTATGTCAGCGTTCCACGACCTCCGTGAAGATTGGACTGGTCAAACAGCCAACCCTACTCCCAACCATCAAGGCTTTTCCAGCCAGATAACAAAGGCCTTGAGGCAGCCTGTTCGATTCGGTAGAGCTAAGCAAGCTCTGCTCATTGTGCGAATTAGTACTCAAGTGTTGAGCAACCTAAAGTTCATTTGTACAGAATAGGATTAGCGAGCATACTCTTGTCACCGAGTAAGGCTCCAGACAACAAATCCTCTGCCCACTCTGTAAGCGATGCTGTAATGTGTTCCTAGCGAACAGAAATATTGATGATCATATCCGAGAGGCTGCTTTCATTGCACACAGCACGCATTTACACCTTGATGTTGCATCGCTCTTCGAAATATACTTCCAACATGGAAGACGTGATTAGCTCAAGGACGGGACTGCAAGTGGCGCGTCGGGAAGTGATGTTGGTTAGTGTGTCTGGAGCGGTCCGGTCTGAGCCTTTCAATAAGGAACGCGTTTTGGTCATTCCCGGGTTGAAATTGGGACACACTTGCAGGCAATCCATTCCAGGTCAGCTGTGTTTTGGCAGTGACCAAAGGAAGAATGTATCGGTGACCCTGTCCCGAAATATATAAAGCATTATCCCACCTCGCTTGCAGGGCTGGGAATTACCTCATTGTGTTTGGCAGAAAGCGGCAGCACCGCACCACCTCGTTGCACCTGTGTATTCCTCCAGAAGGGACCATAATTACATTTAGGGTTGCAAATGTGAGAATCTGGCCTCTCGTGTTATCAGTGAATGAGCACCAAGGTTCTAGCAAACGCAGTGAAGGGCCGCCTGTGCTCGGTGTTTAAGGAAGCTGCGCACTGTGTGAGCCCTGTAGGGAAGAGTTTCAACGATTGCAGAATTATAAAACTGCAAGATGTGTGAAGCAACCTCTTACAACCCTTTCTGTTATTCCTCAGTGAAACGCTAACCGTGTAACCTATGTGCCATCACTCTCCGTCCCGAAAAGCGTAACAGCATTGCCTCTCACAGAGGGTACCAGCAATCCATGAACTCCACCACCTACCTTTGTGTTCTTCAAAGCCAAAAGTCTTTCCAATAGGTAACGAAGGTATACGTACGTATTAGGCCAGTAGCGCAACCGAATCATTTTTAAGAGTCCGCCAACGTCTTCACTGAACGGTCTAGACTTTGTTTAGCCATAGGCTGTGATCTTGGCCGAACCGGCACCGAGGCGTTCAGCACATGAACATTGCTTGGGGCCAAGGGGACCTGTGCACACTTCGGTTAAAGGACATCAGTGCTCCTCATTCAAATTTGTACCAAGTGTGAGATGAATGTTCCTTGACGCTGCCCGTGTAAGCGAATGACATTGAACTATAGCACAGAATTACCTGCATTAAACACGGAACTTTCACCTGTGCATGGCATCATGGTGTGAGAGCGGATCTCTACAAGTAAGGCACATAAGGAGTGCGAAGAAGGGGTAGTTTTGTTTTTGAGAGCCCAGTAGTTTTAAGGTGTCCATGTGCTTGGAGTTTCGTTTTTCCTGTATGGAAGTGTCGGTCACATTTCCTAGGCATCCAGAGCAAGTTCCATTTCTGGAAGGTGAGTGTTTGACACACAGTGGAGTTACACACGAAAGCTTCACTAACGACCCAAAATTATTTTCAAACCACTTTCCCTAGGAAACCGGATTACAATATAAAGATTTGCATACCGTGGTACGACTCCGCTCGGCAGCTTCCCCTACGTATTTGTCCAAAGAGAGACCTATGCCGAATCAGTACTGCCTATGGCAGTCTTTGCCAGAACAGAAAATCAAGGTCATTGGTGAGAAGCCATTAGAAAACCCTGTCTAGATATGGGTACCGTTTGTGTGACATCGCTGTGCCTTGTGTGATAGCTGAAGTCGAGAGTTTGCACACTCCCGCCGTCGCAGCGTTCCCAGCTGCATGAAGTCAACCAATTCCAGCACCCACTCTAAGAACTAGAGGAAACACTTTACAATGTTGTCAAAGTTCCAACAGGCCCCTGCGTTGTGGACGGCAGCATGCGCCCTGTACCTTCCCAATTCTCTGTGCAAAGTGCCAACTCCACTCCCGATAGCTGATGACCGTGTTCGTTTAGGATACATAGCGTAATCGAGACATTCTTCACACACATACCCAAGTCACAATCAGATTTAGTTTTGCAGTGCGTGGTGCATTGTGCAGTACTGCTACTGGGGGGTTGAACATTTTCAAAAGAACTCGTCACGGGTGGGGGGGTTTTGGGAAGCTAGTTCCTACTGCGGGTTTCTGCTGACACTGTGATGAATGTTCCCACACGTTCCCTTGAATGGTTTTACGTTACAATACATCACAGCATGCACGTTCATTCCAAACAGAATGTTCACCCGTGCCTGGCTTTAATGCCTGAAGCCTGTACCCAGTGGGTAAAATCTGATGAGCTCAAACATGTACCTACTGAAGTTAGTGCATCAGGACGCAGCGATTTGATCTTTGTCCACCACTGTCTGTTTTTATACTTTCATTGAACTGGCGCACTGCATAATTAGTGTACTCAACTGTTGGGTACATTGAGAATGTATTGCTACTAAGTTATATTTTGGCATGAACTTTTCCATGGAGAGTCATCCCGTGCCAAGGTGGAATTGGGCAAATCCTCTTGACACAGAATATGGTTGCGACATCAAAATCCAGCTACCCGTATAATGAATGTCCCACATGCTCAAAGGACTTGAATTACATTGCAGTATACCGCTAAAGGAGCATTTCATGGAGGAATGTAGACCGGGGTTTTCCAGCACTGGTTAGGACACCGATGCAACAGGTAAGACATGATGAGCTCGGTGACAGAACTGTGAGAAATTCATGAGGAAGCAGTGGAATGCTCTTCGTCTGGGACAGTCTGGCGTCAGCCGTTCGAAGGGCTGCGAGTTGCATCTTTGAGGATATACCCCGACTGAGTTGTAGCTTGTCGGACAGTTTTCCTCCCAGAGTGTAGTATGACTGGAACTATTTCAAGAATCAAGAAGTTTCCAATCTCTTACCCAGAGAACGCAATGCCCTCGTCATGTATCTCGGATTATGGCTGCATTCCCCCCGCCAGGTTCACCTGTTTCTCAGAGTGTGAAATAGATTTCCGATGACTATTTAGTACGCTAGCCTTTGACCTATCATACAGGCAATCGAGAGCTTAACCGATCCGAGAGAACCCCCGGCGTGGCAATCTATGGTTGATGTTCGCGGATACCGTGCCTTGGGTCGTTCCAGTCAGGAAGACTTTCCACAGCCTCCGAATTATACCTGGCCAAGCATGTGTTAATTGGAGAAACTCTAACACCCAGGATAACAACCAAAAGCCATGGTTCATGAAGTGCTTAATGTGCCAACATTGTCCTGCAGTAAATGCCATGGTATAGTGATGTTTTCGAACGTATGTCAGCGGTCGACGACCTCCGTGAAGATTGGACTGGTCAAACAGCCAACCCTACTCCCAACCCTCAAGGCTTTTCCAGCCAGATAACAAAGGCCTTGAGGCAGCCTGTTCGATTCGGTAGAGCTAAGCAAGCTCTGCTCATTGTGCGAATTAGTACTCAAGTGTTGAGCAACCTAAAGTTCATTTGTACAGAATAGGATTAGCGAGCATACTCTTGTCACCGAGTAAGGCTCCAGACAACAAATCCTCTGCCAACTCTGTAAGCGATGCTGTAATGTGTTCCTAGCGAACAGAAATATTGATGATCATATCCGAGAGGCTGCTTTCATTGCACACAGCACGCATTTACACCTTGATGTTGCATCGCTCTTCGAAATATACTTCCAACATGGAAGACGTGATTAGCTCAAGGACGGGACTGCAAGTAGCGCGTCGGGAAGTGATGTTGGTTAGTGTGTCTGGAGCGGTCCGGTCTGAGCCTTTCAATAAGGAACGCGTTTTGGTCATTCCCGGGTTGAAATTGGGACACACTTGCAGGCAATCCATTCCAGGTCAGCTGTGTTTTGGCAGTGACCAAAGGAAGAATGTATCGGTGACCCTGTCCCGAAATATATAAAGCATTATCCCACCTCGCTTGCAGGGCTGGGAATTACCTCATTGTGTTTGGCAGAAAGCGGCAGCACCGCACCACCTCGTTGCACCTGTGTATTCCTCCAGAAGGGACCATAATTACATTTAGGGTTGCAAATGTGAGAATCTGGCCTCTCGTGTTATCAGTGAATGAGCACCAAGGTTCTAGCAAACGCAGTGAAGGGCCGCCTGTGCTCGGTGTTTAAGGAAGCTGCGCACTGTGTGAGCCCTGTAGGGAAGAGTTTCAACGATTGCAGAATTATAAAACTGCAAGATGTGTGAAGCAACCTCTTACAACCCTTTCTGTTATTCCTCAGTGAAACGCTAACCGTGTAACCAATGTGCCATCACTCTCCGTCCCGAAAAGCGTAACAGCATTGCCTCTCACAGAGGGTACCAGCAATCCATGAACTCCACCACCTACCTTTGTGTTCTTCAAAGCCAAAAGTCTTTCCAATAGGTAACGAAGGTATACGTACGTATTAGGCCAGTAGCACAACCGAATCATTTTTAAGAGTCCGCCAACGTCTTCACTGAACGGTCTAGACTTTGTTTAGCCATAGGCTGTGATCTTGGCCGAACCGGCACCGAGGCGTTCAGCACATGAACGTTGCTTGGGGCCAAGGGGACCTGTGCACACTTCGGTTAAAGGACATCAGTGCTCCTCATTCAAATTTGTACCAAGTGTGAGATGAATGTTCCTTGACGCTGCCCGTGTAAGCGAATGACATTGAACTATAGCACAGAATTACCTGCATTAAACACGGAACTTTCACCTGTGCATGGCATCATGGTGTGAGAGCGGATCTCTACAAGTAAGGCACATAAGGAGTGCGAAGAAGGGGTAGTTTTGTTTTTGAGAGCCCAGTAGTTTTAAGGTGTCCATGTGCTTGGAGTTTCGTTTTTCCTGTATGGAAGTGTCGGTCACATTTCCTAGGCATCCAGAGCAAGTTCCATTTCTGGAAGGTGAGTGTTTGACACACAGTGGAGTTACACACGAAAGCTTCACTAACGACCCAAAATTATTTTCAAACCACTTTCCCTAGGAAACCGGATTACAATATAAAGATTTGCATACCGTGGTACGACTCCGCTCGGCAGCTTCCCCTACGTATTTGTCCAAAGAGAGACCTATGCCGAATCAGTACTGCCTATGGCAGTCTTTGCCAGAACAGAAAATCAAGGTCATTGGTGAGAAGCCATTAGAAAACCCTGTCTAGATATGGGTACCGTTTGTGTGACATCGCTGTGCCTTGTGTGATAGCTGAAGTCGAGAGTTTGCACACTCCCGCCGTCGCAGCGTTCCCAGCTGCATGAAGTCAACCAATTCCAGCACCCACTCTAAGAACTAGAGGAAACACTTTACAATGTTGTCAAAGTTCCAACAGGCCCCTGCGTTGTGGACGGCAGCATGCGCCCTGTACCTTCCCAATTCTCTTTGCAAAGTGCCAACTCCACTGCCGATAGCTGATGACCGTGTTCGTTTAGGATACATAGCGTAATCGAGACATTCTTCACACACATACCCAAGTCACAATCAGATTTAGTTTTGCAGTGCGTGGTGCATTGTGCAGTACTGCTACTGGGGGGTTGAACATTTTCAAAAGAACTCGTCACGGGTGGGGAGGTTTTGGGAAGCTAGTTCCTACTGCGGGTTTCTGCTGACACTGTGATGAATGTTCCCACACGTTCCCTTGAATGGTTTTACGTTACAATACATCACAGCATGCACGTTCATTCCAAACAGAATGTTCACCCGTGCCTGGCTTTAATGCCTGAAGCCTGTACCCAGTGGGTAAAATCTGATGAGCTCAAACATGTACCTACTGAAGTTAGTGCATCAGGACGCAGCGATTTGATCTTTGTCCACCACTGTCTGTTTTTATACTTTCATTGAACTGGCGCACTGCATAATTAGTGTACTCAACTGTTGGGTACATTGAGAATGTATTGCTACTAAGTTATATTTTGGCATGAACTTTTCCATGGAGAGTCATCCCGTGCCAAGGTGGAATTGGGCAAATCCTCTTGACACAGAATATGGTTGCGACATCAAAATCCAGCTACCCGTATAATGAATGTCCCACATGCTCAAAGGACTTGAATTACATTGCAGTATACCGCTAAAGGAGCATTTCATGGAGGAATGTAGACCGGGGTTTTCCAGCACTGGTTAGGACACCGATGCAACAGGTAAGACATGATGAGCTCGGTGACAGAACTGTGAGGAATTCATGAGGAAGCAGTGGAATGCTCTTCGTCTGGGACAGTCTGGCGTCAGCCGTTCGAAGGGCTGCGAGTTGCATCTTTGAGGATATACCCCGACTGAGTTGTAGCTTGTCGGACAGTTTTCCTCCCAGAGTGTAGTATGACTGGAACTATTTCAAGAATCAAGAAGTTTCCAATCTCTTACCCACAGAACGCAATGCCCTCGTCATGTATCTCGGATTATGGCTGCATTCCCCCCGCCAGGTTCACCTGTTTCTCAGAGTGTGAAATAGATTTCCGATGACTATTTAGTACGCTAGCCTTTGACCTATCATACAGGCAATCGAGAGCTTAACCGATCCGAGAGAACCCCCGGCGTGGCAATCTATGGTTGATGTTCGCGGATACCGTGCCTTGGGTCGTTCCAGTCAGGAAGACTTTCCACAGCCTCCGAATTATACCTGGCCAAGCATGTGTTAATTGGAGAAACTCTAACACCCAGGATAACAACCAAAAGCCATGGTTCATGAAGTGCTTAATGTGCCAACATTGTCCTGCAGTAAATGCCATGGTATAGTGATGTTTTCGAACGTATGTCAGCGTTCCACGACCTCCGTGAAGATTGGACTGGTCAAACAGCCAACCCTACTCCCAACCATCAAGGCTTTTCCAGCCAGATAACAAAGGCCTTGAGGCAGCCTGTTCGATTCGGTAGAGCTAAGCAAGCTCTGCTCATTGTGCGAATTAGTACTCAAGTGTTGAGCAACCTAAAGTTCATTTGTACAGAATAGGATTAGCGAGCATACTCTTGTCACCGAGTAAGGCTCCAGACAACAAATCCTCTGCCCACTCTGTAAGCGATGCTGTAATGTGTTCCTAGCGAACAGAAATATTGATGATCATATCCGAGAGGCTGCTTTCATTGCACACAGCACGCATTTACACCTTGATGTTGCATCGCTCTTCGAAATATACTTCCAACATGGAAGACGTGATTAGCTCAAGGACGGGACTGCAAGTGGCGCGTCGGGAAGTGATGTTGGTTAGTGTGTCTGGAGCGGTCCGGTCTGAGCCTTTCAATAAGGAACGCGTTTTGGTCATTCCCGGGTTGAAATTGGGACACACTTGCAGGCAATCCATTCCAGGTCAGCTGTGTTTTGGCAGTGACCAAAGGAAGAATGTATCGGTGACCCTGTCCCGAAATATATAAAGCATTATCCCACCTCGCTTGCAGGGCTGGGAATTACCTCATTGTGTTTGGCAGAAAGCGGCAGCACCGCACCACCTCGTTGCACCTGTGTATTCCTCCAGAAGGGACCATAATTACATTTAGGGTTGCAAATGTGAGAATCTGGCCTCTCGTGTTATCAGTGAATGAGCACCAAGGTTCTAGCAAACGCAGTGAAGGGCCGCCTGTGCTCGGTGTTTAAGGAAGCTGCGCACTGTGTGAGCCCTGTAGGGAAGAGTTTCAACGATTGCAGAATTATAAAACTGCAAGATGTGTGAAGCAACCTCTTACAACCCTTTCTGTTATTCCTCAGTGAAACGCTAACCGTGTAACCTATGTGCCATCACTCTCCGTCCCGAAAAGCGTAACAGCATTGCCTCTCACAGAGGGTACCAGCAATCCATGAACTCCACCACCTACCTTTGTGTTCTTCAAAGCCAAAAGTCTTTCCAATAGGTAACGAAGGTATACGTACGTATTAGGCCAGTAGCGCAACCGAATCATTTTTAAGAGTCCGCCAACGTCTTCACTGAACGGTCTAGACTTTGTTTAGCCATAGGCTGTGATCTTGGCCGAACCGGCACCGAGGCGTTCAGCACATGAACATTGCTTGGGGCCAAGGGGACCTGTGCACACTTCGGTTAAAGGACATCAGTGCTCCTCATTCAAATTTGTACCAAGTGTGAGATGAATGTTCCTTGACGCTGCCCGTGTAAGCGAATGACATTGAACTATAGCACAGAATTACCTGCATTAAACACGGAACTTTCACCTGTGCATGGCATCATGGTGTGAGAGCGGATCTCTACAAGTAAGGCACATAAGGAGTGCGAAGAAGGGGTAGTTTTGTTTTTGAGAGCCCAGTAGTTTTAAGGTGTCCATGTGCTTGGAGTTTCGTTTTTCCTGTATGGAAGTGTCGGTCACATTTCCTAGGCATCCAGAGCAAGTTCCATTTCTGGAAGGTGAGTGTTTGACACACAGTGGAGTTACACACGAAAGCTTCACTAACGACCCAAAATTATTTTCAAACCACTTTCCCTAGGAAACCGGATTACAATATAAAGATTTGCATACCGTGGTACGACTCCGCTCGGCAGCTTCCCCTACGTATTTGTCCAAAGAGAGACCTATGCCGAATCAGTACTGCCTATGGCAGTTTTTGCCAGAACAGAAAATCAAGGTCATTGGTGAGAAGCCATTAGAAAACCCTGTCTAGATATGGGTACCGTTTGTGTGACATCGCTGTGCCTTGTGTGATAGCTGAAGTCGAGAGTTTGCACACTCCCGCCGTCGCAGCGTTCCCAGCTGCATGAAGTCAACCAATTCCAGCACCCACTCTAAGAACTAGAGGAAACACTTTACAATGTTGTCAAAGTTCCAACAGGCCCCTGCGTTGTGGACGGCAGCATGCGCCCTGTACCTTCCCAATTCTCTTTGCAAAGTGCCAACTCCACTGCCGATAGCTGATGACCGTGTTCGTTTAGGATACATAGCGTAATCGAGACATTCTTCACACACATACCCAAGTCACAATCAGATTTAGTTTTGCAGTGCGTGGTGCATTGTGCAGTGCTGCTACTGGGGGGTTGAACATTTTCAAAAGAACTCGTCACGGGTGGGGGGGTTTTGGGAAGCTAGTTCCTACTGCGGGTTTCTGCTGACACTGTGATGAATGTTCCCACACGTTCCCTTGAATGGTTTTACGTTACAATACATCACAGCATGCACGTTCATTCCAAACAGAATGTTCACCCGTGCCTGGCTTTAATGCCTGAAGCCTGTACCCAGTGGGTAAAATCTGATGAGCTCAAACATGTACCTACTGAAGTTAGTGCATCAGGACGCAGCGATTTGATCTTTGTCCACCACTGTCTGTTTTTATACTTTCATTGAACTGGCGCACTGCATAATTAGTGTACTCAACTGTTGGGTACATTGAGAATGTATTGCTACTAAGTTATATTTTGGCATGAACTTTTCCATGGAGAGTCATCCCGTGCCAAGGTGGAATTGGGCAAATCCTCTTGACACAGAATATGGTTGCGACATCAAAATCCAGCTACCCGTATAATGAATGTCCCACATGCTCAAAGGACTTGAATTACATTGCAGTATACCGCTAAAGGAGCATTTCATGGAGGAATGTAGACCGGGGTTTTCCAGCACTGGTTAGGACACCGATGCAACAGGTAAGACATGATGAGCTCGGTGACAGAACTGTGAGGAATTCATGAGGAAGCAGTGGAATGCTCTTCGTCTGGGACAGTCTGGCGTCAGCCGTTCGAAGGGCTGCGAGTTGCATCTTTGAGGATATACCCCGACTGAGTTGTAGCTTGTCGGACAGTTTTCCTCCCAGAGTGTAGTATGACTGGAACTATTTCAAGAATCAAGAAGTTTCCAATCTCTTACCCACAGAACGCAATGCCCTCGTCATGTATCTCGGATTATGGCTGCATTCCCCCCGCCAGGTTCACCTGTTTCTCAGAGTGTGAAATAGATTTCCGATGACTATTTAGTACGCTAGCCTTTGACCTATCATACAGGCAATCGAGAGCTTAACCGATCCGAGAGAACCCCCGGCGTGGCAATCTATGGTTGATGTTCGCGGATACCGTGCCTTGGGTCGTTCCAGTCAGGAAGACTTTCCACAGCCTCCGAATTATACCTGGCCAAGCATGTGTTAATTGGAGAAACTCTAACACCCAGGATAACAACCAAAAGCCATGGTTCATGAAGTGCTTAATGTGCCAACATTGTCCTGCAGTAAATGCCATGGTATAGTGATGTTTTCGAACGTATGTCAGCGTTCCACGACCTCCGTGAAGATTGGACTGGTCAAACAGCCAACCCTACTCCCAACCATCAAGGCTTTTCCAGCCAGATAACAAAGGCCTTGAGGCAGCCTGTTCGATTCGGTAGAGCTAAGCAAGCTCTGCTCATTGTGCGAATTAGTACTCAAGTGTTGAGCAACCTAAAGTTCATTTGTACAGAATAGGATTAGCGAGCATACTCTTGTCACCGAGTAAGGCTCCAGACAACAAATCCTCTGCCCACTCTGTAAGCGATGCTGTAATGTGTTCCTAGCGAACAGAAATATTGATGATCATATCCGAGAGGCTGCTTTCATTGCACACAGCACGCATTTACACCTTGATGTTGCATCGCTCTTCGAAATATACTTCCAACATGGAAGACGTGATTAGCTCAAGGACGGGACTGCAAGTGGCGCGTCGGGAAGTGATGTTGGTTAGTGTGTCTGGAGCGGTCCGGTCTGAGCCTTTCAATAAGGAACGCGTTTTGGTCATTCCCGGGTTGAAATTGGGACACACTTGCAGGCAATCCATTCCAGGTCAGCTGTGTTTTGGCAGTGACCAAAGGAAGAATGTATCGGTGACCCTGTCCCGAAATATATAAAGCATTATCCCACCTCGCTTGCAGGGCTGGGAATTACCTCATTGTGTTTGGCAGAAAGCGGCAGCACCGCACCACCTCGTTGCACCTGTGTATTCCTCCAGAAGGGACCATAATTACATTTAGGGTTGCAAATGTGAGAATCTGGCCTCTCGTGTTATCAGTGAATGAGCACCATGGTTCTAGCAAACGCAGTGAAGGGCCGCCTGTGCTCGGTGTTTAAGGAAGCTGCGCACTGTGTGAGCCCTGTAGGGAAGAGTTTCAACGATTGCAGAATTATAAAACTGCAAGATGTGTGAAGCAACCTCTTACAACCCTTTCTGTTATTCCTCAGTGAAACGCTAACCGTGTAACCAATGTGCCATCACTCTCCGTCCCGAAAAGCGTAACAGCATTGCCTCTCACAGAGGGTACCAGCAATCCATGAACTCCACCACCTACCTTTGTGTTCTTCAAAGCCAAAAGTCTTTCCAATAGGTAACGAAGGTATACGTACGTATTAGGCCAGTAGCACAACCGAATCATTTTTAAGAGTCCGCCAACGTCTTCACTGAACGGTCTAGACTTTGTTTAGCCATAGGCTGTGATCTTGGCCGAACCGGCACCGAGGCGTTCAGCACATGAACATTGCTTGGGGCCAAGGGGACCTGTGCACACTTCGGTTAAAGGACATCAGTGCTCCTCATTCAAATTTGTACCAAGTGTGAGATGAATGTTCCTTGACGCTGCCCGTGTAAGCGAATGACATTGAACTATAGCACAGAATTACCTGCATTAAACACGGAACTTTCACCTGTGCATGGCATCATGGTGTGAGAGCGGATCTCTACAAGTAAGGCACATAAGGAGTGCGAAGAAGGGGTAGTTTTGTTTTTGAGAGCCCAGTAGTTTTAAGGTGTCCATGTGCTTGGAGTTTCGTTTTTCCTGTATGGAAGTGTCGGTCACATTTCCTAGGCATCCAGAGCAAGTTCCATTTCTGGAAGGTGAGTGTTTGACACACAGTGGAGTTACACACGAAAGCTTCACTAACGACCCAAAATTATTTTCAAACCACTTTCCCTAGGAAACCGGATTGCAATATAAAGATTTGCATACCGTGTTACGACTCCGCTCGGCAGCTTCCCCTACGTATTTGTCCAAAGAGAGACCTATGCCGAATCAGTACTGCCTATGGCAGTTTTTGCCAGAACAGAAAATCAAGGTCATTGGTGAGAAGCCATTAGAAAACCCTGTCTAGATATGTGTACCGTTTGTGTGACATCGCTGTGCCTTGTGTGATAGCTGAAGTCGAGAGTTTGCACACTCCCGCCATCGCAGCGTTCCCAGCTGCATGAAGTCAACCAATTCCAGCACCCACTCTAAGAACTAGAGGAAACACTTTACAATGTTGTCAAAGTTCCAACAGGCCCCTGCGTTGTGGACGGCAGCATGCGCCCTGTACCTTCCCAATTCTCTTTGCAAAGTGCCAACTCCACTCCCGATAGCTGATGACCGTGTTCGTTTAGGATACATGGCGTAATCGAGACATTCTCACACACATACCCAAGTCACAATCAGATTTAGTTTTGCAGTGCGTGGTGCATTGTGCAGTACTGCTACTGGGGGGTTGAACATTTTCAAAAGAACTCGTCACGGGTGGGGGGGTTTTGGGAAGCTAGTTCCTACTGCGGGTTTCTGCTGACACTGTGATGAATGTTCCCACACGTTCCCTTGAATGGTTTTACGTTACAATACATCACAGCATGCACGTTCATTCCAAACAGAATGTTCACCCGTGCCTGGCTTTAATGCCTGAAGCCTGTACCCAGTGGGTAAAATCTGATGAGCTCAAACATGTACCTACTGAAGTTAGTGCATCAGGACGCAGCGATTTGATCTTTGTCCACCACTGTCTGTTTTTATACTTTCATTGAACTGGCGCACTGCATAATTAGTGTACTCAACTGTTGGGTACATTGAGAATGTATTGCTACTAAGTTATATTTTGGCATGAACTTTTCCATGGAGAGTCATCCCGTGCCAAGGTGGAATTGGGCAAATCCTCTTGACACAGAATATGGTTGCGACATCAAAATCCAGCTACCCGTATAATGAATGTCCCACATGCTCGAAGGACTTGAATTACATTGCAGTATACCGCTAAAGGAGCATTTCATGGAGGAATGTAGACCGGGGTTTTCCAGCACTGGTTGGGACACCGATGCAACAGGTAAGACATGATGAGCTCGGTGACAGAACTGTGAGGAATTCATGAGGAAGCAGTGGAATGCTCTTCGTCTGGGACAGTCTGGCGTCAGCCGTTCGAAGGGCTGCGAGTTGCATCTTTGAGGATATACCCCGACTGAGTTGTAGCTTGTCGGACAGTTTTCCTCCCAGAGTGTAGTATGACTGGAACTATTTCAAGAATCAAGAAGTTTCCAATCTCTTACCCAGAGAACGCAATGCCCTCGTCATGTATCTCGGATTATGGCTGCATTCCCCCCGCCAGGTTCACCTGTTTCTCAGAGTGTGAAATAGATTTCCGATGACTATTTAGTACGCTAGCCTTTGACCTATCATACAGGCAATCGAGAGCTTAACCGATCCGAGAGAACCCCCGGCGTGGCAATCTATGGTTGATGTTCGCGGATACCGTGCCTTGGGTCGTTCCAGTCAGGAAGACTTTCCACAGCCTCCGAATTATACCTGGCCAAGCATGTGTTAATTGGAGAAACTCTAACACCCAGGATAACAACCAAAAGCCATGGTTCATGAAGTGCTTAATGTGCCAACATTGTCCTGCAGTAAATGCCATGGTATAGTGATGTTTTCGAACGTATGTCAGCGTTCCACGACCTCCGTGAAGATTGGACTGGTCAAACAGCCAACCCTACTCCCAACCATCAAGGCTTTTCCAGCCAGATAACAAAGGCCTTGAGGCAGCCTGTTCGATTCGGTAGAGCTAAGCAAGCTCTGCTCATTGTGCGAATTAGTACTCAAGTGTTGAGCAACCTAAAGTTCATTTGTACAGAATAGGATTAGCGAGCATACTCTTGTCACCGAGTAAGGCTCCAGACAACAAATCCTCTGCCCACTCTGTAAGCGATGCTGTAATGTGTTCCTAGCGAACAGAAATATTGATGATCATATCCGAGAGGCTGCTTTCATTGCACACAGCACGCATTTACACCTTGATGTTGCATCGCTCTTCGAAATATACTTCCAACATGGAAGACGTGATTAGCTCAAGGACGGGACTGCAAGTGGCGCGTCGGGAAGTGATGTTGGTTAGTGTGTCTGGAGCGGTCCGGTCTGAGCCTTTCAATAAGGAACGCGTTTTGGTCATTCCCGGGTTGAAATTGGGACACACTTGCAGGCAATCCATTCCAGGTCAGCTGTGTTTTGGCAGTGACCAAAGGAAGAATGTATCGGTGACCCTGTCCCGAAATATATAAAGCATTATCCCACCTCGCTTGCAGGGCTGGGAATTACCTCATTGTGTTTGGCAGAAAGCGGCAGCACCGCACCACCTCGTTGCACCTGTGTATTCCTCCAGAAGGGACCATAATTACATTTAGGGTTGCAAATGTGAGAATCTGGCCTCTCGTGTTATCAGTGAATGAGCACCAAGGTTCTAGCAAACGCAGTGAAGGGCCGCCTGTGCTCGGTGTTTAAGGAAGCTGCGCACTGTGTGAGCCCTGTAGGGAAGAGTTTCAACGATTGCAGAATTATAAAACTGCAAGATGTGTGAAGCAACCTCTTACAACCCTTTCTGTTATTCCTCAGTGAAACGCTAACCGTGTAACCTATGTGCCATCACTCTCCGTCCCGAAAAGCGTAACAGCATTGCCTCTCACAGAGGGTACCAGCAATCCATGAACTCCACCACCTACCTTTGTGTTCTTCAAAGCCAAAAGTCTTTCCAATAGGTAACGAAGGTATACGTACGTATTAGGCCAGTAGCGCAACCGAATCATTTTTAAGAGTCCGCCAACGTCTTCACTGAACGGTCTAGACTTTGTTTAGCCATAGGCTGTGATCTTGGCCGAACCGGCACCGAGGCGTTCAGCACATGAACATTGCTTGGGGCCAAGGGGACCTGTGCACACTTCGGTTAAAGGACATCAGTGCTCCTCATTCAAATTTGTACCAAGTGTGAGATGAATGTTCCTTGACGCTGCCCGTGTAAGCGAATGACATTGAACTATAGCACAGAATTACCTGCATTAAACACGGAACTTTCACCTGTGCATGGCATCATGGTGTGAGAGCGGATCTCTACAAGTAAGGCACATAAGGAGTGCGAAGAAGGGGTAGTTTTGTTTTTGAGAGCCCAGTAGTTTTAAGGTGTCCATGTGCTTGGAGTTTCGTTTTTCCTGTATGGAAGTGTCGGTCACATTTCCTAGGCATCCAGAGCAAGTTCCATTTCTGGAAGGTGAGTGTTTGACACACAGTGGAGTTACACACGAAAGCTTCACTAACGACCCAAAATTATTTTCAAACCACTTTCCCTAGGAAACCGGATTACAATATAAAGATTTGCATACCGTGGTACGACTCCGCTCGGCAGCTTCCCCTACGTATGTGTCCAAAGAGAGACCTATGCCGAATCAGTACTGCCTATGGCAGTTTTTGCCAGAACAGAAAATCAAGGTCATTGGTGAGAAGCCATTAGAAAACCCTGTCTAGATATGTGTACCGTTTGTGTGACATCGCTGTGCCTTGTGTGATAGCTGAAGTCGAGAGTTTGCACACTCCCGCCGTCGCAGCGTTCCCAGCTGCATGAAGTCAACCAATTCCAGCACCCTCTCTAAGAACTAGAGGAAACACTTTACAATGTTGTCAAAGTTCCAACAGGCCCCTGCGTTGTGGACGGCAGCATGCGCCCTGTACCTTCCCAATTCTCTTTGCAAAGTGCCAACTCCACTCCCGATAGCTGATGACCGTGTTCGTTTAGGATACATGGCGTAATCGAGACATTCTTCACACACATACCCAAGTCACAATCAGATTTAGTTTTGCAGTGCGTGGTGCATTGTGCAGTACTGCTACTGGGGGGTTGAACATTTTCAAAAGAACTCGTCACGGGTGGGGGGGTTTTGGGAAGCTAGTTCCTACTGCGGGTTTCTGCTGACACTGTGATGAATGTTCCCACACGTTCCCTTGAATGGTTTTACGTTACAATACATCACAGCATGCACGTTCATTCCAAACAGAATGTTCACCCGTGCCTGGCTTTAATGCCTGAAGCCTGTACCCAGTGGGTAAAATCTGATGAGCTCAAACATGTACCTACTGAAGTTAGTGCATCAGGACGCAGCGATTTGATCTTTGTCCACCACTGTCTGTTTTTATACTTTCATTGAACTGGCGCACTGCATAATTAGTGTACTCAACTGTTGGGTACATTGAGAATGTATTGCTACTAAGTTATATTTTGGCATGAACTTTTCCATGGAGAGTCATCCCGTGCCAAGGTGGAATTGGGCAAATCCTCTTGACACAGAATATGCTTGCGACATCAAAATCCAGCTACCCGTATAATGAATGTCCCACATGCTCAAAGGACTTGAATTACATTGCAGTATACCGCTAAAGGAGCATTTCATGGAGGAATGTAGACCGGGGTTTTCCAGCACTGGTTAGGACACCGATGCAACAGGTAAGACATGATGAGCTCGGTGACAGAACTGTGAGGAATTCATGAGGAAGCAGTGGAATGCTCTTCGTCTGGGACAGTCTGGCGTCAGCCGTTCGAAGGGCTGCGAGTTGCATCTTTGAGGATATACCCCGACTGAGTTGTAGCTTGTCGGACAGTTTTCCTCCCAGAGTGTAGTATGACTGGAACTATTTCAAGAATCAAGAAGTTTCCAATCTCTTACCCACAGAACGCAATGCCCTCGTCATGTATCTCGGATTATGGCTGCATTCCCCCCGCCAGGTTCACCTGTTTCTCAGAGTGTGAAATAGATTTCCGATGACTATTTAGTACGCTAGCCTTTGACCTATCATACAGGCAATCGAGAGCTTAACCGATCCGAGAGAACCCCCGGCGTGGCAATCTATGGTTGATGTTCGCGGATACCGTGCCTTGGGTCGTTCCAGTCAGGAAGACTTTCCACAGCCTCCGAATTATACCTGGCCAAGCATGTGTTAATTGGAGAAACTCTAACACCCAGGATAACAACCAAAAGCCATGGTTCATGAAGTGCTTAATGTGCCAGCATTGTCCTGCAGTAAATGCCATGGTATAGTGATGTTTTCGAACGTATGTCAGCGTTCCACGACCTCCGTGAAGATTGGACTGGTCAAACAGCCAACCCTACTCCCAACCATCAAGGCTTTTCCAGCCAGATAACAAAGGCCTTGAGGCAGCCTGTTCGATTCGGTAGAGCTAAGCAAGCTCTGCTCATTGTGCGAATTAGTACTCAAGTGTTGAGCAACCTAAAGTTCATTTGTACAGAATAGGATTAGCGAGCATACTCTTGTCACCGAGTAAGGCTCCAGACAACAAATCCTCTGCCCACTCTGTAAGCGATGCTGTAATGTGTTCCTAGCGAACAGAAATATTGATGATCATATCCGAGAGGCTGCTTTCATTGCACACAGCACGCATTTACACCTTGATGTTGCATCGCTCTTCGAAATATACTTCCAACATGGAAGACGTGATTAGCTCAAGGACGGGACTGCAAGTGGCGCGTCGGGAAGTGATGTTGGTTAGTGTGTCTGGAGCGGTCCGGTCTGAGCCTTTCAATAAGGAACGCGTTTTGGTCATTCCCGGGTTGAAATTGGGACACACTTGCAGGCAATCCATTCCAGGTCAGCTGTGTTTTGGCAGTGACCAAAGGAAGAATGTATCGGTGACCCTGTCCCGAAATATATAAAGCATTATCCCACCTCGCTTGCAGGGCTGGGAATTACCTCATTGTGTTTGGCAGAAAGCGGCAGCACCGCACCACCTCGTTGCACCTGTGTATTCCTCCAGAAGGGACCATAATTACATTTAGGGTTGCAAATGTGAGAATCTGGCCTCTCTTGTTATCAGTGAATGAGCACCATGGTTCTAGCAAACGCAGTGAAGGGCCGCCTGTGCTCGGTGTTTAAGGAAGCTGCGCACTGTGTGAGCCCTGTAGGGAAGAGTTTCAACGATTGCAGAATTATAAAACTGCAAGATGTGTGAAGCAACCTCTTACAACCCTTTCTGTTATTCCTCAGTGAAACGCTAACCGTGTAACCAATGTGCCATCACTCTCCGTCCCGAAAAGCGTAACAGCATTGCCTCTCACAGAGGGTACCAGCAATCCATGAACTCCACCACCTACCTTTGTGTTCTTCAAAGCCAAAAGTCTTTCCAATAGGTAACGAAGGTATACGTACGTATTAGGCCAGTAGCACAACCGAATCATTTTTAAGAGTCCGCCAACGTCTTCACTGAACGGTCTAGACTTTGTTTAGCCATAGGCTGTGATCTTGGCCGAACCGGCACCGAGGCGTTCAGCACATGAACATTGCTTGGGGCCAAGGGGACCTGTGCACACTTCGGTTAAAGGACATCAGTGCTCCTCATTCAAATTTGTACCAAGTGTGAGATGAATGTTCCTTGACGCTGCCCGTGTAAGCGAATGACATTGAACTATAGCACAGAATTACCTGCATTAAACACGGAACTTTCACCTGTGCATGGCATCATGGTGTGAGAGCGGATCTCTACAAGTAAGGCACATAAGGAGTGCGAAGAAGGGGTAGTTTTGTTTTTGAGAGCCCAGTAGTTTTAAGGTGTCCATGTGCTTGGAGTTTCGTTTTTCCTGTATGGAAGTGTCGGTCACATTTCCTAGGCATCCAGAGCAAGTTCCATTTCTGATAGGTGAGTGTTTGACACACAGTGGAGTTACACACGAAAGCTTCACTAACGACCCAAAATTATTTTCAAACCACTTTCCCTAGGAAACCGGATTACAATATAAAGATTTGCATACCGTGGTACGACTCCGCTCGGCAGCTTCCCCTACGTATTTGTCCAAAGAGAGACCTATGCCGAATCAGTACTGCCTATGGCAGTTTTTGCCAGAACAGAAAATCAAGGTCATTGGTGAGAAGCCATTAGAAAACCCTGTCTAGATATGGGTACCGTTTGTGTGACATCGCTGTGCCTTGTGTGATAGCTGAAGTCGAGAGTTTGCACACTCCCGCCGTCGCAGCGTTCCCAGCTGCATGAAGTCAACCAATTCCAGCACCCTCTCTAAGAACTAGAGGAAACACTTTACAATGTTGTCAAAGTTCCAACAGGCCCCTGCGTTGAGGACGGCAGCATGCGCCCTGTACCTTCCCAATTCTCTTTGCAAAGTGCCAACTCCACTCCCGATAGCTGATGACCGTGTTCGTTTAGGATACATGGCGTAATCGAGACATTCTCACACACATACCCAAGTCACAATCAGATTTAGTTTTGCAGTGCGTGGTGCATTGTGCAGTACTGCTACTGGGGGGTTGAACATTTTCAAAAGAACTCGTCACGGGTGGGGGGGTTTTGGGAAGCTAGTTCCTACTGCGGGTTTCTGCTGACACTGTGATGAATGTTCCCACACGTTCCCTTGAATGGTTTTACGTTACAATACATCACAGCATGCACGTTCATTCCAAACAGAATGTTCACCCGTGCCTGGCTTTAATGCCTGAAGCCTGTACCCAGTGGGTAAAATCTGATGAGCTCAAACATGTACCTACTGAAGTTAGTGCATCAGGACGCAGCGATTTGATCTTTGTCCACCACTGTCTGTTTTTATACTTTCATTGAACTGGCGCACTGCATAATTAGTGTACTCAACTGTTGGGTACATTGAGAATGTATTGCTACTAAGTTATATTTTGGCATGAACTTTTCCATGGAGAGTCATCCCGTGCCAAGGTGGAATTGGGCAAATCCTCTTGACACAGAATATGGTTGCGACATCAAAATCCAGCTACCCGTATAATGAATGTCCCACATGCTCAAAGGACTTGAATTACATTGCAGTATACCGCTAAAGGAGCATTTCATGGAGGAATGTAGACCGGGGTTTTCCAGCACTGGTTGGGACACCGATGCAACAGGTAAGACATGATGAGCTCGGTGACAGCACTGTGAGGAATTCATGAGGAAGCAGTGGAATGCTCTTCGTCTGGGACAGTCTGGCGTCAGCCGTTCGAAGGGCTGCGAGTTGCATCTTTGAGGATATACCCCGACTGAGTTGTAGCTTGTCGGACAGTTTTCCTCCCAGAGTGTAGTATGACTGGAACTATTTCAAGAATCAAGAAGTTTCCAATCTCTTACCCACAGAACGCAATGCCCTCGTCATGTATCTCGGATTATGGCTGCATTCCCCCCGCCAGGTTCACCTGTTTCTCAGAGTGTGAAATAGATTTCCGATGACTATTTAGTACGCTAGCCTTTGACCTATCATACAGGCAATCGAGAGCTTAACCGATCCGAGAGAACCCCCGGCGTGGCAATCTATGGTTGATGTTCGCGGATACCGTGCCTTGGGTCGTTCCAGTCAGGAAGACTTTCCACAGCCTCCGAATTATACCTGGCCAAGCATGTGTTAATTGGAGAAACTCTAACACCCAGGATAACAACCAAAAGCCATGGTTCATGAAGTGCTTAATGTGCCAACATTGTCCTGCAGTAAATGCCATGGTATAGTGATGTTTTCGAACGTATGTCAGCGTTCCACGACCTCCGTGAAGATTGGACTGGTCAAACAGCCAACCCTACTCCCAACCATCAAGGCTTTTCCAGCCAGATAACAAAGGCCTTGAGGCAGCCTGTTCGATTCGGTAGAGCTAAGCAAGCTCTGCTCATTGTGCGAATTAGTACTCAAGTGTTGAGCAACCTAAAGTTCATTTGTACAGAATAGGATTAGCGAGCATACTCTTGTCACCGAGTAAGGCTCCAGACAACAAATCCTCTGCCCACTCTGTAAGCGATGCTGTAATGTGTTCCTAGCGAACAGAAATATTGATGATCATATCCGAGAGGCTGCTTTCATTGCACACAGCACGCATTTACACCTTGATGTTGCATCGCTCTTCGAAATATACTTCCAACATGGAAGACGTGATTAGCTCAAGGACGGGACTGCAAGTGGCGCGTCGGGAAGTGATGTTGGTTAGTGTGTCTGGAGCGGTCCGGTCTGAGCCTTTCAATAAGGAACGCGTTTTGGTCATTCCCGGGTTGAAATTGGGACACACTTGCAGGCAATCCATTCCAGGTCAGCTGTGTTTTGGCAGTGACCAAAGGAAGAATGTATCGGTGACCCTGTCCCGAAATATATAAAGCATTATCCCACCTCGCTTGCAGGGCTGGGAATTACCTCATTGTGTTTGGCAGAAAGCGGCAGCACCGCACCACCTCGTTGCACCTGTGTATTCCTCCAGAAGGGACCATAATTACATTTAGGGTTGCAAATGTGAGAATCTGGCCTCTCGTGTTATCAGTGAATGAGCACCATGGTTCTAGCAAACGCAGTGAAGGGCCGCCTGTGCTCGGTGTTTAAGGAAGCTGCGCACTGTGTGAGCCCTGTAGGGAAGAGTTTCAACGATTGCAGAATTATAAAACTGCAAGATGTGTGAAGCAACCTCTTACAACCCTTTCTGTTATTCCTCAGTGAAACGCTAACCGTGTAACCAATGTGCCATCACTCTCCGTCCCGAAAAGCGTAACAGCATTGCCTCTCACAGAGGGTACCAGCAATCCATGAACTCCACCACCTACCTTTGTGTTCTTCAAAGCCAAAAGTCTTTCCAATAGGTAACGAAGGTATACGTACGTATTAGGCCAGTAGCACAACCGAATCATTTTTAAGAGTCCGCCAACGTCTTCACTGAACGGTCTAGACTTTGTTTAGCCATAGGCTGTGATCTTGGCCGAACCGGCACCGAGGCGTTCAGCACATGAACATTGCTGGGGGCCAAGGGGACCTGTGCACACTTCGGTTAAAGGACATCAGTGCTCCTCATTCAAATTTGTACCAAGTGTGAGATGAATGTTCCTTGACGCTGCCCGTGTAAGCGAATGACATTGAACTATAGCACAGAATTACCTGCATTAAACACGGAACTTTCACCTGTGCATGGCATCATGGTGTGAGAGCGGATCTCTACAAGTAAGGCACATAAGGAGTGCGAAGAAGGGGTAGTTTTGTTTTTGAGAGCCCAGTAGTTTTAAGGTGTCCATGTGCTTGGAGTTTCGTTTTTCCTGTATGGAAGTGTCGGTCACATTTCCTAGGCATCCAGAGCAAGTTCCATTTCTGGAAGGTGAGTGTTTGACACACAGTGGAGTTACACACGAAAGCTTCACTAACGACCCAAAATTATTTTCAAACCACTTTCCCTAGGAAACCGGATTACAATATAAAGATTTGCATACCGTGGTACGACTCCGCTCGGCAGCTTCCCCTACGTATGTGTCCAAAGAGAGACCTATGCCGAATCAGTACTGCCTATGGCAGTTTTTGCCAGAACAGAAAATCAAGGTCATTGGTGAGAAGCCATTAGAAAACCCTGTCTAGATATGTGTACCGTTTGTGTGACATCGCTGTGCCTTGTGTGATAGCTGAAGTCGAGAGTTTGCACACTCCCGCCGTCGCAGCGTTCCCAGCTGCATGAAGTCAACCAATTCCAGCACCCACTCTAAGAACTAGAGGAAACACTTTACAATGTTGTCAAAGTTCCAACAGGCCCCTGCGTTGTGGACGGCAGCATGCGCCCTGTACCTTCCCAATTCTCTTTGCAAAGTGCCAACTCCACTGCCGATAGCTGATGACCGTGTTCGTTTAGGATACATGGCGTAATCGAGACATTCTTCACACACATACCCAAGTCACAATCAGATTTAGTTTTGCAGTGCGTGGTGCATTGTGCAGTACTGCTACTGGGGGGTTGAACATTTTCAAAAGAACTCGTCACGGGTGGGGGGGTTTTGGGAAGCTAGTTCCTACTGCGGGTTTCTGCTGACACTGTGATGAATGTTCCCACACGTTCCCTTGAATGGTTTTACGTTACAATACATCACAGCATGCACGTTCATTCCAAACAGAATGTTCACCCGTGCCTGGCTTTAATGCCTGAAGCCTGTACCCAGTGGGTAAAATCTGATGAGCTCAAACATGTACCTACTGAAGTTAGTGCATCAGGACGCAGCGATTTGATCTTTGTCCACCACTGTCTGTTTTTATACTTTCATTGAACTGGCGCACTGCATAATTAGTGTACTCAACTGTTGGGTACATTGAGAATGTATTGCTACTAAGTTATATTTTGGCATGAACTTTTCCATGGAGAGTCATCCCGTGCCAAGGTGGAATTGGGCAAATCTTCTTGACACAGAATATGGTTGCGACATCAAAATCCAGCTACCCGTATAATGAATGTCCCACATGCTCAAAGGACTTGAATTACATTGCAGTATACCGCTAAAGGAGCATTTCATGGAGGAATGTAGACCGGGGTTTTCCAGCACTGGTTAGGACACCGATGCAACAGGTAAGACATGATGAGCTCGGTGACAGAACTGTGAGGAATTCATGAGGAAGCAGTGGAATGCTCTTCGTCTGGGACAGTCTGGCGTCAGCCGTTCGAAGGGCTGCGAGTTGCATCTTTGAGGATATACCCCGACTGAGTTGTAGCTTGTCGGACAGTTTTCCTCCCAGAGTGTAGTATGACTGGAACTATTTCAAGAATCAAGAAGTTTCCAATCTCTTACCCACAGAACGCAATGCCCTCGTCATGTATCTCGGATTATGGCTGCATTCCCCCCGCCAGGTTCACCTGTTTCTCAGAGTGTGAAATAGATTTCCGATGACTATTTAGTACGCTAGCCTTTGACCTATCATACAGGCAATCGAGAGCTTAACCGATCCGAGAGAACCCCCGGCGTGGCAATCTATGGTTGATGTTCGCGGATACCGTGCCTTGGGTCGTTCCAGTCAGGAAGACTTTCCACAGCCTCCGAATTATACCTGGCCAAGCATGTGTTAATTGGAGAAACTCTAACACCCAGGATAACAACCAAAAGCCATGGTTCATGAAGTGCTTAATGTGCCAACATTGTCCTGCAGTAAATGCCATGGTATAGTGATGTTTTCGAACGTATGTCAGCGTTCCACGACCTCCGTGAAGATTGGACTGGTCAAACAGCCAACCCTACTCCCAACCATCAAGGCTTTTCCAGCCAGATAACAAAGGCCTTGAGGCAGCCTGTTCGATTCGGTAGAGCTAAGCAAGCTCTGCTCATTGTGCGAATTAGTACTCAAGTGTTGAGCAACCTAAAGTTCATTTGTACAGAATAGGATTAGCGAGCATACTCTTGTCACCGAGTAAGGCTCCAGACAACAAATCCTCTGCCAACTCTGTAAGCGATGCTGTAATGTGTTCCTAGCGAACAGAAATATTGATGATCATATCCGAGAGGCTGCTTTCATTGCACACAGCACGCATTTACACCTTGATGTTGCATCGCTCTTCGAAATATACTTCCAACATGGAAGACGTGATTAGCTCAAGGACGGGACTGCAAGTGGCGCGTCGGGAAGTGATGTTGGTTAGTGTGTCTGGAGCGGTCCGGTCTGAGCCTTTCAATAAGGAACGCGTTTTGGTCATTCCCGGGTTGAAATTGGGACACACTTGCAGGCAATCCATTCCAGGTCAGCTGTGTTTTGGCAGTGACCAAAGGAAGAATGTATCGGTGACCCTGTCCCGAAATATATAAAGCATTATCCCACCTCGCTTGCAGGGCTGGGAATTACCTCATTGTGTTTGGCAGAAAGCGGCAGCACCGCACCACCTCGTTGCACCTGTGTATTCCTCCAGAAGGGACCATAATTACATTTAGGGTTGCAAATGTGAGAATCTGGCCTCTCGTGTTATCAGTGAATGAGCACCAAGGTTCTAGCAAACGCAGTGAAGGGCCGCCTGTGCTCGGTGTTTAAGGAAGCTGCGCACTGTGTGAGCCCTGTAGGGAAGAGTTTCAACGATTGCAGAATTATAAAACTGCAAGATGTGTGAAGCAACCTCTTACAACCCTTTCTGTTATTCCTCAGTGAAACGCTAACCGTGTAACCAATGTGCCATCACTCTCCGTCCCGAAAAGCGTAACAGCATTGCCTCTCACAGAGGGTACCAGCAATCCATGAACTCCACCACCTACCTTTGTGTTCTTCAAAGCCAAAAGTCTTTCCAATAGGTAACGAAGGTATACGTACGTATTAGGCCAGTAGCACAACCGAATCATTTTTAAGAGTCCGCCAACGTCTTCACTGAACGGTCTAGACTTTGTTTAGCCATAGGCTGTGATCTTGGCCGAACCGGCACCGAGGCGTTCAGCACATGAACGTTGCTTGGGGCCAAGGGGACCTGTGCACACTTCGGTTAAAGGACATCAGTGCTCCTCATTCAAATTTGTACCAAGTGTGAGATGAATGTTCCTTGACGCTGCCCGTGTAAGCGAATGACATTGAACTATAGCACAGAATTACCTGCATTAAACACGGAACTTTCACCTGTGCATGGCATCATGGTGTGAGAGCGGATCTCTACAAGTAAGGCACATAAGGAGTGCGAAGAAGGGGTAGTTTTGTTTTTGAGAGCCCAGTAGTTTTAAGGTGTCCATGTGCTTGGAGTTTCGTTTTTCCTGTATGGAAGTGTCGGTCACATTTCCTAGGCATCCAGAGCAAGTTCCATTTCTGGAAGGTGAGTGTTTGACACACAGTGGAGTTACACACGAAAGCTTCACTAACGACCCAAAATTATTTTCAAACCACTTTCCCTAGGAAACCGGATTACAATATAAAGATTTGCATACCGTGGTACGACTCCGCTCGGCAGCTTCCCCTACGTATTTGTCCAAAGAGAGACCTATGCCGAATCAGTACTGCCTATGGCAGTCTTTGCCAGAACAGAAAATCAAGGTCATTGGTGAGAAGCCATTAGAAAACCCTGTCTATATATGGGTACCGTTTGTGTGACATCGCTGTGCCTTGTGTGATAGCTGAAGTCGAGAGTTTGCACACTCCCGCCGTCGCAGCGTTCCCAGCTGCATGAAGTCAACCAATTCCAGCACCCACTCTAAGAACTAGAGGAAACACTTTACAATGTTGTCAAAGTTCCAACAGGCCCCTGCGTTGTGGACGGCAGCATGCGCCCTGTACCTTCCCAATTCTCTTTGCAAAGTGCCAACTCCACTGCCGATAGCTGATGACCGTGTTCGTTTAGGATACATGGCGTAATCGAGACATTCTCACACACATACCCAAGTCACAATCAGATTTAGTTTTGCAGTGCGTGGTGCATTGTGCAGTACTGCTACTGGGGGGTTGAACATTTTCAAAAGAACTCGTCACGGGTGGGGGGGTTTTGGGAAGCTAGTTCCTACTGCGGGTTTCTGCTGACACTGTGATGAATGTTCCCACACGTTCCCTTGAATGGTTTTACGTTACAATACATCACAGCATGCACGTTCATTCCAAACAGAATGTTCACCCGTGCCTGGCTTTAATGCCTGAAGCCTGTACCCAGTGGGTGAAATCTGATGAGCTCAAACATGTACCTACTGAAGTTAATGCATCAGGACGCAGCGATTTGATCTTTGTCCACCACTGTCTGTTTTTATACTTTCATTGAACTGGCGCACTGCATAATTAGTGTACTCAACTGTTGGGTACATTGAGAATGTATTGCTACTAAGTTATATTTTGGCATGAACTTTTCCATGGAGAGTCATCCCGTGCCAAGGTGGAATTGGGCAAATCCTCTTGACACAGAATATGCTTGCGACATCAAAATCCAGCTACCCGTATAATGAATGTCCCACATGCTCAAAGGACTTGAATTACATTGCAGTATACCGCTAAAGGAGCATTTCATGGAGGAATGTAGACCGGGGTTTTCCAGCACTGGTTAGGACACCGATGCAACAGGTAAGACATGATGAGCTCGGTGACAGAACTGTGAGGAATTCATGAGGAAGCAGTGGAATGCTCTTCGTCTGGGACAGTCTGGCGTCAGCCGTTCGAAGGGCTGCGAGTTGCATCTTTGAGGATATACCCCGACTGAGTTGTAGCTTGTCGGACAGTTTTCCTCCCAGAGTGTAGTATGACTGGAACTATTTCAAGAATCAAGAAGTTTCCAATCTCTTACCCACAGAACGCAATGCCCTCGTCATGTATCTCGGATTATGGCTGCATTCCCCCCGCCAGGTTCACCTGTTTCTCAGAGTGTGAAATAGATTTCCGATGACTATTTAGTACGCTAGCCTTTGACCTATCATACAGGCAATCGAGAGCTTAACCGATCCGAGAGAACCCCCGGCGTGGCAATCTATGGTTGATGTTCGCGGATACCGTGCCTTGGGTCGTTCCAGTCAGGAAGACTTTCCACAGCCTCCGAATTATACCTGGCCAAGCATGTGTTAATTGGAGAAACTCTAACACCCAGGATAACAACCAAAAGCCATGGTTCATGAAGTGCTTAATGTGCCAACATTGTCCTGCAGTAAATGCCATGGTATAGTGATGTTTTCGAACGTATGTCAGCGTTCCACGACCTCCGTGAAGATTGGACTGGTCAAACAGCCAACCCTACTCCCAACCATCAAGGCTTTTCCAGCCAGATAACAAAGGCCTTGAGGCAGCCTGTTCGATTCGGTAGAGCTAAGCAAGCTCTGCTCATTGTGCGAATTAGTACTCAAGTGTTGAGCAACCTAAAGTTCATTTGTACAGAATAGGATTAGCGAGCATACTCTTGTCACCGAGTAAGGCTCCAGACAACAAATCCTCTGCCCACTCTGTAAGCGATGCTGTAATGTGTTCCTAGCGAACAGAAATATTGATGATCATATCCGAGAGGCTGCTTTCATTGCACACAGCACGCATTTACACCTTGATGTTGCATCGCTCTTCGAAATATACTTCCAACATGGAAGACGTGATTAGCTCAAGGACGGGACTGCAAGTGGCGCGTCGGGAAGTGATGTTGGTTAGTGTGTCTGGAGCGGTCCGGTCTGAGCCTTTCAATAAGGAACGCGTTTTGGTCATTCCCGGGTTGAAATTGGGACACACTTGCAGGCAATCCATTCCAGGTCAGCTGTGTTTTGGCAGTGACCAAAGGAAGAATGTATCGGTGACCCTGTCCCGAAATATATAAAGCATTATCCCACCTCGCTTGCAGGGCTGGGAATTACCTCATTGTGTTTGGCAGAAAGCGGCAGCACCGCACCACCTCGTTGCACCTGTGTATTCCTCCAGAAGGGACCATAATTACATTTAGGGTTGCAAATGTGAGAATCTGGCCTCTCGTGTTATCAGTGAATGAGCACCAAGGTTCTAGCAAACGCAGTGAAGGGCCGCCTGTGCTCGGTGTTTAAGGAAGCTGCGCACTGTGTGAGCCCTGTAGGGAAGAGTTTCAACGATTGCAGAATTATAAAACTGCAAGATGTGTGAAGCAACCTCTTACAACCCTTTCTGTTATTCCTCAGTGAAACGCTAACCGTGTAACCTATGTGCCATCACTCTCCGTCCCGAAAAGCGTAACAGCATTGCCTCTCACAGAGGGTACCAGCAATCCATGAACTCCACCACCTACCTTTGTGTTCTTCAAAGCCAAAAGTCTTTCCAATAGGTAACGAAGGTATACGTACGTATTAGGCCAGTAGCGCAACCGAATCATTTTTAAGAGTCCGCCAACGTCTTCACTGAACGGTCTAGACTTTGTTTAGCCATAGGCTGTGATCTTGGCCGAACCGGCACCGAGGCGTTCAGCACATGAACATTGCTTGGGGCCAAGGGGACCTGTGCACACTTCGGTTAAAGGACATCAGTGCTCCTCATTCAAATTTGTACCAAGTGTGAGATGAATGTTCCTTGACGCTGCCCGTGTAAGCGAATGACATTGAACTATAGCACAGAATTACCTGCATTAAACACGGAACTTTCACCTGTGCATGGCATCATGGTGTGAGAGCGGATCTCTACAAGTAAGGCACATAAGGAGTGCGAAGAAGGGGTAGTTTTGTTTTTGAGAGCCCAGTAGTTTTAAGGTGTCCATGTGCTTGGAGTTTCGTTTTTCCTGTATGGAAGTGTCGGTCACATTTCCTAGGCATCCAGAGCAAGTTCCATTTCTGGAAGGTGAGTGTTTGACACACAGTGGAGTTACACACGAAAGCTTCACTAACGACCCAAAATTATTTTCAAACCACTTTCCCTAGGAAACCGGATTACAATATAAAGATTTGCATACCGTGGTACGACTCCGCTCGGCAGCTTCCCCTACGTATTTGTCCAAAGAGAGACCTATGCCGAATCAGTACTGCCTATGGCAGTCTTTGCCAGAACAGAAAATCAAGGTCATTGGTGAGAAGCCATTAGAAAACCCTGTCTATATATGGGTACCGTTTGTGTGACATCGCTGTGCCTTGTGTGATAGCTGAAGTCGAGAGTTTGCACACTCCCGCCGTCGCAGCGTTCCCAGCTGCATGAAGTCAACCAATTCCAGCACCCACTCTAAGAACTAGAGGAAACACTTTACAATGTTGTCAAAGTTCCAACAGGCCCCTGCGTTGTGGACGGCAGCATGCGCCCTGTACCTTCCCAATTCTCTTTGCAAAGTGCCAACTCCACTCCCGATAGCTGATGACCGTGTTCGTTTAGGATACATGGCGTAATCGAGACATTCTCACACACATACCCAAGTCACAATCAGATTTAGTTTTGCAGTGCGTGGTGCATTGTGCAGTACTGCTACTGGGGGGTTGAACATTTTCAAAAGAACTCGTCACGGGTGGGGGGGTTTTGGGAAGCTAGTTCCTACTGCGGGTTTCTGCTGACACTGTGATGAATGTTCCCACACGTTCCCTTGAATGGTTTTACGTTACAATACATCACAGCATGCACGTTCATTCCAAACAGAATGTTCACCCGTGCCTGGCTTTAATGCCTGAAGCCTGTACCCAGTGGGTAAAATCTGATGAGCTCAAACATGTACCTACTGAAGTTAGTGCATCAGGACGCAGCGATTTGATCTTTGTCCACCACTGTCTGTTTTTATACTTTCATTGAACTGGCGCACTGCATAATTAGTGTACTCAACTGTTGGGTACATTGAGAATGTATTGCTACTAAGTTATATTTTGGCATGAACTTTTCCATGGAGAGTCATCCCGTGCCAAGGTGGAATTGGGCAAATCCTCTTGACACAGAATATGCTTGCGACATCAAAATCCAGCTACCCGTATAATGAATGTCCCACATGCTCGAAGGACTTGAATTACATTGCAGTATACCGCTAAAGGAGCATTTCATGGAGGAATGTAGACCGGGGTTTTCCAGCACTGGTTGGGACACCGATGCAACAGGTAAGACATGATGAGCTCGGTGACAGAACTGTGAGGAATTCATGAGGAAGCAGTGCAATGCTCGTTGGGACAGTCTGGCGTCAGCCGTTCGAAGGGCTGCGAGTTGCATCTTTGAGGATATACCCCGACTGAGTTGTAGCTTGTCGGACAGTTTTCCTCCCAGAGTGTAGTATGACTGGAACTCTTTCAAGAATCAAGAAGTTTCCAATCTCTTACCGAGAGAACGCAATGCCCTCGTCATGTATCTCGGATTATGGCTGCATTCCCCCTGCCAGGTTCACCTGTTTCTCAGAGTGTGAAATAGATTTCCGATGACTATTTAGTACGCTAGCCTTTGACCTATCATACAGGCAATCGAGAGCTTAACCGATCCGAGAGAACCCCCGGCGTGGCAATCTATGGTTGATGTTCGCGGATACCGTGCCTTGGGTCGTTCCAGTCAGGAAGACTTTCCACAGCCTCCGAATTATACCTGGCCAAGCATGTGTTAATTGGAGAAACTCTAACACCCAGGATAACAACCAAAAGCCATGGTTCATGAAGTGCTTAATGTGCCAGCATTGTCCTGCAGTAAATGCCATGGTATAGTGATGTTTTCGAACGTATGTCAGCGTTCCACGACCTCCGTGAAGATTGGACTGGTCAAACAGCCAACCCTACTCCCAACCATCAAGGCTTTTCCAGCCAGATAACAAAGGCCTTGAGGCAGCCTGTTCGATTCGGTAGAGCTAAGCAAGCTCTGCTCATTGTGCGAATTAGTACTCAAGTGTTGAGCAACCTAAAGTTCATTTGTACAGAATAGGATTAGCGAGCATACTCTTGTCACCGAGTAAGGCTCCAGACAACAAATCCTCTGCCCACTCTGTAAGCGATGCTGTAATGTGTTCCTAGCGAACAGAAATATTGATGATCATATCCGAGAGGCTGCTTTCATTGCACACAGCACGCATTTACACCTTGATGTTGCATCGCTCTTCGAAATATACTTCCAACATGGAAGACGTGATTAGCTCAAGGACGGGACTGCAAGAGGCGCGTCGGGAAGTGATGTTGGTTAGTGTGTCTGGAGCGGTCCGGTCTGAGCCTTTCAATAAGGAACGCGTTTTGGTCATTCCCGGGTTGAAATTGGGACACACTTGCAGGCAATCCATTCCAGGTCAGCTGTGTTTTGGCAGTGACCAAAGGAAGAATGTATCGGTGACCCTGTCCCGAAATATATAAAGCATTATCCCACCTCGCTTGCAGGGCTGGGAATTACCTCATTGTGTTTGGCAGAAAGCGGCAGCACCGCACCACCTCGTTGCACCTGTGTATTCCTCCAGAAGGGACCATAATTACATTTAGGGTTGCAAATGTGAGAATCTGGCCTCTCGTGTTATCAGTGAATGAGCACCAAGGTTCTAGCAAACGCAGTGAAGGGCCGCCTGTGCTCGGTGTTTAAGGAAGCTGCGCACTGTGTGAGCCCTGTAGGGAAGAGTTTCAACGATTGCAGAATTATAAAACTGCAAGATGTGTGAAGCAACCTCTTACAACCCTTTCTGTTATTCCTCAGTGAAACGCTAACCGTGTAACCAATGTGCCATCACTCTCCGTCCCGAAAAGCGTAACAGCATTGCCTCTCACAGAGGGTACCAGCAATCCATGAACTCCACCACCTACCTTTGTGTTCTTCAAAGCCAAATGTCTTTCCATTAGGTAACGAAGGTATACGTACGTATTAGGCCAGTAGCGCAACCGAATCATTTTTAAGAGTCCGCCAACGTCTTCACTGAACGGTCTAGACTTTGTTTAGCCATAGGCTGTGATCTTGGCCGAACCGGCACCGAGGCGTTCAGCACATGAACGTTGCTGGGGGCCAAGGGGACCTGTGCACGCTTCGGTTAAACTGCATCAGTGCTCCTCATTCAAATTTGTACCAAGTGTGAGATGAATGTTCCTTGACGCTGCCCGTGTAAGCGAATGACATTGAACTATAGCACAGAATTACCTGCATTAAACACGGAACCTTCACCTGTGCATGGCATCATGGTGTGAGAGCGGATCTCTACAAGTAAGGCACATAAGGAGTGCGAAGAAGGGGTAGTTTTGTTTTTGAGAGCCCAGTAGTTTTAAGGTGTCCATGTGCTTGGAGTTTCGTTTTTCCTGTATGGAAGTGTCGGTCACATTCTCAAGGCCTCCAGAGCAAGTTCCATTTCTGGAAGGTGAGTGTATGACACACAGTGGAGTTACACACGAAAGCTTCACTAACGACCCAAAATTATTTTCAAACCTCTTTCCCTAGGAAACCGGATTACAATATAAAGATTTGCATACCGTGGTACGACTCCGCTCGGCAGCTTCCCCTACGTATGTGTCCAAAGAGAGACCTATGCCGAATCAGTACTGCCTATGGCAGTCTTTGCCAGAACAGAAAATCAAGGTCATTGGTGAGAAGCCATTAGAAAACCCTGTCTAGATATGGGTACCGTTTGTGTGACATCGCTGTGCCTTGTGTGATAGCTGAAGTCGAGAGTTTGCACACTCCCGCCGTCGCAGCGTTCCCAGCTGCATGAAGTCAACCAATTCCAGCACCCACTCTAAGAACTAGAGGAAACACTTTACAATGTTGTCAAAGTTCCAACAGGCCCCTGCGTTGTGGACGGCAGCATGCGCCCTGTACCTTCCCAATTCTCTTTGCAAAGTGCCAACTCCACTCCCGATAGCTGATGACCGTGTTCGTTTAGGATACATGGCGTAATCGAGACATTCTTCACACACATACCCAAGTCACAATCAGATTTAGTTTTGCAGTGCGTGGTGCATTGGGCAGTACTGCTACTGGGGGGTTGAACATTTTCAAAAGAACTCGTCACGGGTGGGGGGGTTTTGGGAAGCTAGTTCCTACTGCGGGTTTCTGCTGACACTGTGATGAATGTTCCCACACGTTCCCTTGAATGGTTTTACGTTACAATACATCACAGCATGCACGTTCATTCCAAACAGAATGTTCACCCGTGCCTGGCTTTAATGCCTGAAGCCTGTACCCAGTGGGTAAAATCTGATGAGCTCAAACATGTACCTACTGAAGTTAGTGCATCAGGACGCAGCGATTTGATCTTTGTCCACCACTGTCTGTTTTTATACTTTCATTGAACTGGCGCACTGCATAATTAGTGTACTCAACTGTTGGGTACATTGAGAATGTATTGCTACTAAGTTATATTTTGGCATGAACTTTTCCATGGAGAGTCATCCCGTGCCAAGGTGGAATTGGGCAAATCCTCTTGACACAGAATATGCTTGCGACATCAAAATCCAGCTACCCGTATAATGAATGTCCCACATGCTCGAAGGACTTGAATTACATTGCAGTATACCGCTAAAGGAGCATTTCATGGAGGAATGTAGACCGGGGTTTTCCAGCACTGGTTGGGACACCGATGCAACAGGTAAGACATGATGAGCTCGGTGACAGAACTGTGAGGAATTCATGAGGAAGCAGTGCAATGCTCGTTGGAACAGTCTGGCGTCAGCCGTTCGAAGGGCTGCGAGTTGCATCTTTGAGGATATACCCCGACTGAGTTGTAGCTTGTCGGACAGTTTTCCTCCCAGAGTGTAGTATGACTGGAACTCTTTCAAGAATCAAGAAGTTTCCAATCTCTTACCGAGAGAACGCAATGCCCTCGTCATGTATCTCGGATTATGGCTGCATTCCCCCTGCCAGGTTCACCTGTTTCTCAGAGTGTGAAATAGATTTCCGATGACTATTTAGTACGCTAGCCTTTGACCTATCATACAGGCAATCGAGAGCTTAACCGATCCGAGAGAACCCCCGGCGTGGCAATCTATGGTTGATGTTCGCGGATACAGTGCCTTGGGTCGTTCCAGTCAGGAAGACTTTCCACAGCCTCCGAATTATACCTGGCCAAGCATGTGTTAATTGGAGAAACTCTAACACCCAGGATAACAACCAAAAGCCATGGTTCATGAAGTGCTTAATGTGCCAACATTGTCCTGCAGTAAATGCCATGGTATAGTGATGTTTTCGAACGTATGTCAGCGTTCCACGACCTCCGTGAAGATTGGACTGGTCAAACAGCCAACCCTACTCCCAACCATCAAGGCTTTTCCAGCCAGATAACAAAGGCCTTGAGGCAGCCTGTTCGATTCGGTAGAGCTAAGCAAGCTCTGCTCATTGTGCGAATTAGTACTGAAGTGTTGAGCAACCTAAAGTTCATTTGTACAGAATAGGATTAGCGAGCGTCCTCTTGTCACCGAGTAAGGCTCCAGACAACAAATCCTCTGCCCACTCTGTAAGCGATGCTGTAATGTGTTCCTAGCGAACAGAAATATTGATGATCATATCCGAGAGGCTGCTTTCATTGCACACAGCACGCATTTACACCTTGATGTTGCATCGCTCTTCGAAATATACTTCCAACATGGAAGACGTGATTAGCTCAAGGACGGGACTGCAAGTAGCGCGTCGGGAAGTGATGTTGGTTAGTGTGTCTGGAGCGGTCCAGTCCGAGCCTTTCAATAAGGAACGCGTTTTGGTCATTCCCGTGTTGAAATTGGGACACACTTGCAGGCAATCCATTCCAGGTCAGCTGTGTTTTGGCAGTGACCAAAGGAAGAATGTATCGGTGACCCTGTCCCGAAATATATAAAGCATTATCCCACCTCGCTTGCAGGGCTGGGAATTACCTCATTGTGTTTGGCAGAAAGCGGCAGCACCGCACCACCTCGTTGCACCTGTGTCTTCCTCCAGAAGGGACCATAATTACATTTAGGGTTGCAAATGTGAGAATCTGGCCTCTCTTGTTATCAGTGAATGAGCACCATGGTTCTAGCAAACGCAGTGAAGGGCCGCCTGTGCTCGGTTTTTAAGGAAGCTGCGCACTGTGTGAGCCCTGTAGGGAAGAGTTTCAACGATTACAGAATTATAAAACTGCAAGATGTGTGAAGCAACCTCTTACAACCCTTTCTGTTATTCCTCAGTGAAACGCTCACCGTGTAACCTATGTGCCATCACTCTCCCTCCCGAAAAGCGTAACAGCATTACCTCTCACAGAGGGTACCCGCAATCCATGAACTCCACCACCTACCTTTGTGTTCTTCAAAGCCAAATGTCTTTCCAATAGGTAACGAAGGTATACGTATGGATACGGCCAGTAGCGCAACTGAATCATTTTTAAGAGTCCGCCAACGTCTTCACTGAATGGTCTAGACTTTGTTTAGCCATAGGCTGTGTTCTTGGCCGAACCGGCACCGACGCGTTCAGCACATGAACGTTGCTTGGGGCCAAGGGGACCTGTGCACGCTTCGGTTAAAGGACATCAGTGGTCCTAATTCAAATTTGTACCAAGTGTGAGATGAATGTTCCTTGATGCTGCCCGTGTAAGCGAATGACATTGAACTATAGCACAGAATTTCCTGATTAAACACGGAACTTTCTCCTGTGCATGGCATCATGGTGTGAGAGCGGATCTCTACAAGTAAGGCACATAAAGAGTGCGAAGAAGGGGTAGTTTTGTTTTTGAGAGCCCAGTAGTTTTAAGGTGTCCATGTGCTTAGAGTTTCGTTCTTCCTGTATGGAAGTGTCGGTCATATTTCCTAGGCTCCAGAGCAAGTTCCATTTCTGGAAGGTGAGTGTTTGACACACAGTGGAGTTACACACGAAAGCTTCACTAACGACCAGAAATTATTTTCAAACCTCTTTCCCTAGGAAACTGGATTACAATATAAAGATTTGCACACCGTGGTACAACTCCGCTCGGCAGGTTCCCCTACGTATATGTCCAAAGAGAGACCTATGCCGAATCAGTACTGCCTATGGCAGTCTTTGCCAGAACAGAAAATCAAGGTCATTGGTGAGAAGCCATTAGAAAACCCTGTCTAGATATGGGTACCGTTTGTGTGACATCGCTGTGCCTTGTGTGATAGCTGAAGTCGAGAGTTTGCACACTCCCGCCGTCGCAGCGTTCCCAGCTGCATGAAGTCAACCAATTCCAGCACCCACTCTAAGAACTAGAGGAAACACTTTACAATGTTTTCAAAGTTCCAACAGGCCCCTGCGTTCTGGACGGCAGCATGCACCCTGTACCTTCCCAATTCTCTTTGCAAAGTGCCAACTCCACTCCCGATAGCTGATGACCGTGTTATTTAGGATACATAGCGTAATCGAGACATTCTTCACACAAATACCCAAGTCACAATCAGATTATTGGATACCGTGCCTTGGGTCGTTCCAGTCATGAAGACTTTCCACAGCCTCCGAATTATACCTGGCCAAGCATGTATTAATTGGAGAACCTCCAGTACACAGGGTAACAACCAAAAGCCTTGATTTATGAAGTGCTTAATATTTCAACAGTGTCCCGCCTCAAATGCCGGTGTTTACTAGAACATTTCTTCTTATTCATTTATAATATGAGAGAACAAATTTAAACATATGACACACTAAATTGAATTTGGTCTCTTTGAGATATACACAGGTGCATCGTGATAGTGAGATGCTCCCTCATTCTGCCGAACACAATTATATCGTTTACAGTCCTGCAAAGTAAGTTTGAAAAGCTTTATATACTTTGGGAAAGTTTCACTTGTACTATTTTCTTTTGAGAAACTGCCAAATTATAGCTAAACTGGAATCGATTGCATGTGTGTCCCACACTTCAATAGAGGAATTACCAAACACGTTACTTATTGAAAGCCTCAAACATGTCCATTCCAGACAAACTTAGAATCATTACTTTCTGATGTACTACTTACCGTCCTGTCATTGAGCTAATCAAGTCTTATCTGTTGGAATAATATGTCAAGCATTGATGCAAAACGAACGTGTAAATGCTTGCTGTGTGGAATGAATATACCTCTTCTGATATGTTCATCAATAATTGTATTCTTTAGGAACACATTGCAGCATTGCTTATAGAGATACCAGGATTTGATTTCATGAGCTTTATTTTGTGCTAAGAACACTCTGCCTAATCCCATTTGTTACAAATTAACTTAAACTTTTCAAAACTTCAGTACTAGTTTTGCACAATGAGCAGAACTTTGCACTATTAAATATAATATCTTCATTAATGCCTTTGTTATCTGGTTGGAAAAGTCTTGATCATTGGGAAAAGGTTTTGCTCTTTTGTTGGGAGTGATGTCACTGAAATAGCAATCACCACAGCTTGACAGAGGCACGGATGACCTCCGTGGATTGACATAGTCCCAGGAGATACGATGGCCTCCAAGGTTTGACATCGTCTCTGGAGTCTCGTGGGGAACAACAGCTGAAAATAGGAGAGACATCACTGGGAATTAGAGAGCAATATGCTACCTTCTATATAATTCATTATATGGATGATACTTAGTCATCCTATCCTGATCGGGCTTATTTACAAGAAGTATTGATGCAGACTACTGAGGCCTTAAAGGAAAAGGGATTAAAAATAGTCCCTGAAAAAATACAGGTTAATCCTCATTATTCATATCTGGGTAGAATTTTGCATATAAAAATCATTATTCAACAACTTTTGCAGTTAAAAACACAGCATTTGCATTTTTTAAATGATTTTCAGGAATTGCTGGGAGATACTAATTGGATCAGACCATTTTAAAAATTATTTGACATACTAAACGGAGATTGTGATCCTAATTTCTTTTTTTTAAATTTTTTATTAATTTATTTTTGTTACAGAGGTTTCTCCTTTTCCCCCCATTGTCACCCTCCTCCCCCTTCCTCCCTGCCCCGTCCCCAGTTTTGTTGTCCATGTCCATTGGTTATGAGTACATGCGTACAAGTTCTGTGGTTCATCGCTCCCCTCCCCCAACCTCTCTTCTGTCAATTGTCAGTCTGTACCCTACTTCCACATCTCTGGGACTACCCTGTTCCTCAGACTGTTATGTTTATTATATTCCAGAAATAAGTGAGATCATATGATATTTGTCTTTCTCTGCTTGGCTGGTTTCACTTAGGATAATAGTTTCCAGGTCCTCCCATGTGGTCGCAAAGGATAAGAGATCTTTCTTTCTTACAGCTGCATAGTACTCAATTGTGTATATGTACCATAGCTTTTTTATCCACTCATCCACTGATGGACACTTGGGCTGTTTCCAGATCTTAGCTATTATAAATAGTGCTGCTATGAACATGGGGGTACATATATTCTTTCTGATTGGTGTTTCAGGCTTCTTAGGGTATATTCCTAGGAGAGGGATCACTGGGTCAAATGGTAATTCAATTTTTAATTTCCTGAGGTAACACCATAGTGTTCTCCATAGTGGCTTCAACAGTCTGCATTCCCACCAGCAGTGTACTAGAGTCCCCTTTTCTCCACACCCTGCCAACACTTGTTGTTTGATGATTTGTTGATGGCGGCTATTCTGACAGGTGTGAGGTGATACCTCATTGTTGTTTTAATTTGCATCTCTCTGATGATTAGTGATGTTGATCATTTCTTCATATGTCTCTTGGCCATTTGTATGCCCTGTTTAGAGAGGTGTCTATTTAGTTTCTTTGCCCATTTTTTAATTGGGTTTTTTGTATTCCTTTTGTTGAGTTGTATGAGCACTCTATATATTTTGGAAATTAATCCCTTATCTGATATATCATTGGCAAATATGCTCTCCCATACAGTGGGTTGCCTTTCCACTTTGATGGTTGTTTCTTTTGCTGTGCAGAAGCTTTTGAGTTTGATGTAGTCCCATGTGTTCATTTTTCCCTTTGTTTCTGTTGCCTTAGGTGATGTGTAAGTGAAGATTCTGCTGCGTATGATGTCCGAAATTTTGTTGCCTACATTTTCTTCTAGGATTTTTATGGATTCATGAGTCACATTTAAGTCTTTTATCCATTTTGAGTTTATTCTTGTGTATGGTGTAAGATGATGGGTCCAGTTTCTTTTTTTTGCATGTAGCTGTCCAATTTTCCTAACACCATTTATTAAAGAGGCTATCTTTACTCCATTGTATGCTCTTGCCACCTTTGTCGTATATTAATTGAGCATAATGTTTTGGGTTAATTTCTGGGTTCTCTGTTCTATTCCATTGATCTATGTGCCTGTTCTTGTGCCAGTACCAGGCTGTTTTGATTATAGTAGCTTTGTAGTATAACCTGATGTCAGATATTGTGATCCCTCCTACTTTGCCCTTCTTTTTCAAGATTGTTGTAGCTATTCGGGGTCCTTTTTGGTTCCATATGAACTTCTGAAGCATTTGTTCTAGCTCTATGAAATATGTCGTTGGTATTTTGATGGGGATTGCGTTAAATCTATAGATTGCTTTGGGTAGTATGGACATTTTAATGATGTTAATTCTTCCAATTCATGAACAAGGTATGTGCTTCCACCTTTTTATATCTTCCTCTATTTCTTTTTTCAATGTCCTGTAGTTTTCTGCAAATAAGTCCTTTACTTCTTTGGTTAAGTTTATTCCTAGGTATCTTAATTTTTTTGCTGCGATGGTAAATGGGATTGTTTTTTTTGGTTTATCTGTGAGTTCATCATTGGTGTATAAGAATGCCTTCGATTTCTTGAGGTTAATTTTGTATCCTGCTATGTTGCCAAATTCATTTATTAAGTCTAGTAGATTTTTTATGGAGTCTTTAGGGTTTTCTATGTATAACATCATGTCATCTGCGTATAATGACAGTTTCACTTCCTCCTTTCCAATTTGGATCCCTTTTATTTTTCCTTCATGTCTGATTTCTGTGCCTAAGACTTCCAGTACTACGTTAAATAAGAGTGGTGAGAATGGGCATCCTTGTCTTGTTCCTGGTCTCAAGGGAAATGCTTTTAGTGTTTGTCCATTGAGTATGATGTTGGCTGTAGGTCTTTCGTATATGGCCTTTAATATGTCAAGATATGATCCCTCTATTACCATATTGCTGAGCGTTTTTATCAGAAATGGGTGCTGGATTTTGTCAAATGCTTTTTCAGCGTCTATTGATATGAGCATATGTTTTTTATCTTTCATTTTGTTTATGTGATGTATCACATTTATTGATTTGCGAATATTGTACCAGCCTTGCATCCCTGGGGTGAATCCCACTTGGTCATGGTGAATAATTTTTTTGATGTATTGCTGGATCCGATTTGCTAGTATTTTGTTTAGGATTTTGGCATCTATGTTCATCAGGGATATTGCCCTGTAGTTTTCTTTCTTTGTAGTGTCTTTTTCTGGTTTTGGAATTAGAATTATGCTGGCTTCATAAAACGAGTTTGGAAGTCTTCCTTCTTCTTGAATTTTTTGGAATAGTTTGAGGAGAATGGGTGTTAGTTCTTCTTTGAATGTTCGGTAAAACTCGCCCGCGAAGCCGTCAGGGCCTGGGCTTTTGTTTGCTGGGAGGGTCTTGATTACATCTTCAATTTCCTTCATTGTTATTGGTCTGTTCAAGAGTTCTATCTCTTCCCTGTTCAGTTTTGGGAGACTGTTTCTAGAAATGTGACCATTTCGCTTAGATTGTCGAATTTGTTGCCATATAAATGTTCATAGTATTTGTTAACAATCTTTGTATTTCTGTGGTGTCAGTTGTTACTTCTCCTCTTTCATTTCTGATTTTGTGTATTTGGGTTCTCTCTCTTTGTTTCTTGGTGAGTCTAGCTAAGGGTCCATCAATTTTGTTTATCTTTTCAAAAAACCAGCTCTTTGTTTCATTGATCCTTTGAATTGTTTTTTGGCCTCCATGTCATTTATTTCCGCTCTGATCTTTTACTATTTCCTTCATTCTACTTGTTCTAGGGTTTTCTTTTTGTTTGCTTTCTAGTTCTCTAAGTTGTGAGGTTAGGTAGTCAATTAGAAATTTTTCTTCTTTCTTGAGTTGGGCCTGTAGTGCTATGAACTTCCCCCTCAGAACTGGTTTCGCTGCATTCCATAGATTTGGTGTTGTTGTGTGTTCATTTTCATTAGTTTCCAGAAAGTTTTTAATTTCTTCCTTGATCTCCATGGTAACCGATTCATTGTTCAGTAACATGCTATTTAGCCTCCATGTCTTCAAATGTCTTTGCATGTTCTTGTTGCAATTGATTTCTAGTTTCATGCCATTGTGATCTGAGAAGATGCTTGATATGACTTCAATATCTTGAACTTGTAGAGACTTGGTTTGTGTCCTATCATGTGGTCTATCTTTGAGAATGTCCATGTGCACTTGAGAAGAATGTGAATTCTGCAGTTTTGTGGTGTAATTCTCTGTATATATCTATTAAATCCATTTGATTTGGTGCTTCATTTAGAATTTCTGTTTCCTTGTTAATTTTTTGTCTAGAGGATCTATCCAGTGATGTCAGTGGGGTGTTGAAGTCTCCTGCTATGATTGTATTGCTGTCAATTTCTCCTTTGAAGTCCTCCAGAAGATTTTTAATATATTTTGGTGCTCCTATATTGGGTGCATATATATTTACCAAGGTTATATCTTGCTTTTGGATAGACCCTTTCAATATTATGTAGTGACCTTCTTTGTCTCTAGTTATGGTCTTCAACTTGAAATCTAATTTATCACATATGAGTATTGCTACCCCAGCTTTTTTTTCCTTTCTGTTTGCTTGGAAGATTTTTTTTCCATCCCTTTACTTTCAACCTATGTGAGTCTTTCGTTGTGAGGTGGGTCTCTTGTAAACAACATATATGTGAATCATGCTTTCTTATCCAGTCAGCTACTCTGTGCTTTTTTATCGGAGCATTCAATCCATTTACATTTAAGGTGATTATTGATAAGTACTTATTTATTGCCATTTTTGTTCAGTGTGGTTATATTTTTCTTCCTATTTCTTCTACTAATTACAGCAGTCCTTTTAACATTTTTTGTAGTGCTGGTTTGGTGCTAATATATTCCCTTAGCCTTTTTTTTTTTTTTTGTCTGGGAGGCTGTTTATTTGACCTTCTGTTTTGAATGATAGCCTTGCTGGATAGAGTAGTCTTGGATTCAGATCCTTGTTTTTCATGACCTTGATTACTTCATACCATTCCCTTCTGGCCTGTAGTGTTTCTGTTGAGAAGTCAGCTGATAGCCTGATGGGGGTTCCTTTGTAGGTAACCTGTTGCTTAGCTCTTGCTGCCTTTAGGATTCTCTCTTTGCCTTTAATTTTTGGCATTTTAATTATTATGTGTCTTGGTGTGGGCCTGTTTGGATTCTTCTTACTTGGGGCTCTCTGTACTTCTTGAACTTGAATGCCTCCTTCCTTCACCAAATTAAGGAAGTTTTCTGTCACTGTTTCTTCAAATATATTCTCTAACCCTTGCTCATTTTCTTCTTCTTCGGGGACTCATAATGCGAATGTTATTACGTTTCCAGTTGTCCCACAGTACTCTTAAGCTATCTTCCTGTTTTTTCATTGTTTTTTCCTTTTGGTTTTCTGATTGATTGATTTTTTCTACTCTTCTAATTCACTGATTCGGTCCTCCGCTTCCTCTACTCTGCTGGTCAGTCCCTCCAATGTGTTCTCTATTTCTGCTATGTCATTCTTTATTTCCACTTGGTTGGTTTTCATGGTGTCGATATCCTTACTCATGCTGTTTAGTTTCTTCAAGATCATGGCTCTGAACTCTACCTCTGATAATTTGCTTAACTGTATTTCATTTATCTCATCTTCGGTAGAGTTCTCTTGTTCTTTCATTTGGGATCTGTTTCTTTGCTTCACCATCTTTGCTATCTCAGTGGGTTTTGGAGCCTGCCAAATTTTCCCTGTGGGTGTTGGTGTTCTGCTATTTGTGGCTCCCTCTACTGGGTTTGGATGAGCGTGGAGGGCCCTCCTTAAACACCACTGTCAAGTCTCACTTTCCTGGGTAGATTTGCAAGCTCAGGAAAAGTTCAGTTATGCTCTAGCTTTTTGCCTGGAGGCAAAGCCTCAGTTACTTGAAAAGCCTTAGGATCTCAGTTGAATGAGAAACTCCCACAGGTGTTTATAGTGTGAGAGGATTTCCCGAGGGTGGGGCCAATGCTGGTTGTTAATGAGCCTCAATTTGCATTTCTTTACCTCTTTTCCTCACCTAGGAATCTCCGAAGGAGGGGCTGCCACAGCTCCAGGAAGGAGTAAACTTGGCTGCCATTCTGTGTAACCGGGAAGCAGTGGCTGGCCACCACTGTCCTTTTTGGACGCAGCTCAACCAAACTCTGTGTGCTCTCCAAATTCCAGGTGTCCCCACAGAGTTCCAGTCCAGTCCGTCTTCCCTCTGCTGGAGCCCCAGGTGAGTGGCTGTGGCTATTTAGCTCTCTGTCCCAGCCCTCTGCGTTGTGGAGCAGCTGGGACTCTTAACCCCGTGGGTGGGCGCTGACGCTGCTCCCAGCTAAGGCCACTGCTGTCCATGGGCTCCCAGCCTGCCACCCTCAGATCCTACCAGGCTCATTTAGTGTCCCTGGTTGTATGAGCCTCTCTTGCTGCTTTTCTGTTGCTTTTCCCCGATGATTTGTCTTTATTTTAGTTGTAATTCCTGTTTGGTCCTGGGAGATAGTCTGTGTAGCTTCCATTCACTCTGCCGCCATTTCTGTAGTTTTCTTTCTTTGTAGTCTCTTTATTAGGTTTTGGAATTAGGATTATGCTGGCTTCATAAAATGAGTTTGAAGTGTTCCGTTTTCTTGGATTTTTGGGAATAATTTGAGGAGAATGGGTATTAGATCTTCTTTGCATGTTTGGTAAAACTCCCCTGTGAAGACAACCGGGACTGGGCTTTTGTTTGCTGGAGTTTCTTAATTACATCTTCAATTTCTTTTGTTGTTATTAATTTGTTCAAGTTTTCTATTTCTTCCCGGTTCAGTTTTGGGAGAATGTGTGTTTTTAGAAATTTGTTCATTTTGCCTAGATTGTCCAATTTGTCACTGTATAATTGTTCATAGTATGTTTTGATGATCCTTTGTATTTCTGTGTTGTCAGTTGTTACATCTTCTCTTTCGTTTCTGATTTTGTTTATTTGCATTTTCTCTTTTTGTTTCTTGCTGAGTCTTTATAAAGGTTCATCAATCTTGCTTATGTTTTCAGGGAACCAGCTTTTTGTTTCCTTGAACTTTTGAACTGTTTTTTTAGTCTCTAAGTCGTTTACTTCTGCCTGACTTTTACTATTTCTTCTACTTGTTCTGGGTTTTTCTTTTTGTTTACTTTCTAATTCTTTAAGTTGTATGATTAGAAAGTCATTTAGGAATTTTTCTTGTTTCTTGAAGTAGGCCTGTAGTGCTATGAACGTCTCTCTCAGGACAGCTTTCACTGCATGCCATAGATTTTGTGTTGTTTGTTCATTTTCATTGGTTCCCAAGAAGTTTTTAATTTCTTCCTTGATCTTGTTGGTAACCCATTCATTGTTAAATAACATGCGATTTAGCCTCCAAATGTTTGAATGTTTTTGTGTGTTTTTGTTGTAATTGAGTTCTAGTTTCATTCCATTTTGATCTGAGAAGATGATTGATATGATTTCAATATTCTTAAATTTGTAGAGACTTACTTTGTGTCCTATCATGTGTTCTATCTTTGAGAATGTCCCGTGTGCACTTGAGAAGAATATATATTTCTCAGCTTTGGGGTGAAATGGTCTGTAAATATCAATTAAGTCCAGCTGATCTAGTTAGTCATTTAAGGACTCTATGTCCTTGTTAATTTTTTGTCTAGAAGATCTATCCAGTGGTGTCAGTGGGGCGTTAAAGTCACCCACTATGATCTTATTGCTTTTGATCTCTCCCTTGAAGTCCTCCAGAAGATTTTTAATATATTTTGGTGCTCCCTCATTTGGTGCATATATGTTTACCAGGGTTATATCCTCTTTTTGGATTGATCCTTTTAATATTACATAGTGACATGCTTTGTCTCTTATTATGGCCCTCATTTTGAAGTCCATATTATCAGGTAGGAGTATTGCTACACCAGTTTTATTTATTTATTCATTTATTTTTAATCCTCACCTGAGGACACTTTTTGCATTAATAGAGCAAGAGGGAGAGAGAGAGGAAGAGAGAGAAAAAAACATCTATGTGAGAGATACACATCAAGTGGTTGCCACCCACACAACCCCAACTGGGGCCCGGGACAAACTGCAACCAAGGTACGTGACCTTAGAGGGAACTGAACCCGGGTCTCTCCAGACCATGGGCCGACACTCTAACTACTGAGCCAAACTGGCCAGGGCTACACCAGCTTTTTTTTTTTCATTACCATTTGCTTGGAAATTTTTCTTTCATTACTTCATTTTTATCTTGTGTGAGTCTTTTGTTGTGAGGTGGGTCTCCTGTAGACAGCATATATTAATATATGGATTGTGTTTTCTTATCCAATCAGCTACCTTATGTCTCTTGTTTGGAGCATTTAAGCCAGTTACATTTAAGGTTATTATTGATAGATAGTTATTAGTTGCCATTATTATTTTGTGCCTGTGTTCCTCTCTCTCTCTCTCTCTCTCTCTCTCTCTCTCTCTCTCTCTCTGTCTGTTTCTTCTTCTTACAACAGTCCCTTCAGTGTTTCTTGCAGTGCTGGTTTGGTGTTGATAAATTCCTTTAGCTTTTTGTTTTGTTTTTAATCTGTGAAGCTCTTTATTTCTCCTTCAATTTTGAATGATAGCTTTACTGAATAGAGTAGTCTTAAATTCATACCCTTGCCTTTCATTACTTTGTATACTTCATGCCATTCCCTTCTGGTCTGTTGTGTTTATATTGAGAAATCAGCTGACAGTCTAATGGGAGTTCCCTTGTGGGTAACTTTCTGTCTCTCTCTTGCTTCCTTTAAGATTCTTTCTTTGTCTTTAATGTTTGTCATTGTTATTATGATGTGTCTAGCTGTGGGTCTTTTGGGGTTCATTTTGTTTGGGATTCTCTGTGTTTCCTAGACTTGTGTGACTTTTTCCTTCACCAGTTTAGGGAAGTTTTCTGCTATTATTTCTTCAAACAGTTTCTCTATTCCTTTCTCTGATTCTTCTTCTTCTGGTACCCCTATAATGCAAATGTTATTACATTTTGTATTGTCCCATAGCTCCCTTAAACTTTCCTCATGCTTTTTAAATGTTTTTTTCCATTTGCTGCTCTATTTGGGTGTTTTTCTCTATTTTGTCTTCTAAGTCGATGATTCGGTTTTCACCTTCTTCTAATCTACTATTGAACCCTTCTAAGTTATTTTTCATAACAGCTATGTCATTCTTTATTTCCTCTTGATTTTTATGCATAGCTTTTACCTCTTTTTTTGAGCTGAGGTAGTTCCCACTGAGCTCTTCATAATTCTTATTAAGTTGTTTGTAGTTCTCACCAAATTGTTTGAGTACCCTTAAAATCATTGCTTTGAATTCTTTATCTGACAAGTTGCTTTCTTCCATTTCCTGTAGTTTCTCTTCTGGTGATTCCTCTTTTCTTTCCTTTGGGTGTTGTTTCTTTTTTCTCCCTATTTTAGCTGTGTGGTAGCTCTAGACCTGGTGAGGGATGTTTGGATGTGTAGGCAGCTCAATGCTTATCAAATAAGGCTACTGTGCTTCCCAGATTGTTTTGTTGTGTGTCGCCTCTTGCCTGCTGTGGATGTTGGAGGATTGACTACTGAGGGCTGGTATTGGTGTGTCCTGGTAGGTGCTGCTGCTGAATCATGTGGGCCCCTCTGGAGCTGTGTTCCCAGCTGGTGCCACCAGTATCTGTATAGCTCAGGCCCTGTTGGAGTCATGCTACCTGCCCATATCATGAGCAGCTGTGTTTCACTGGCCTCACTGGAGCCCTGGATCCCTGCCAATCCTGTGTGCAGCTGGGTCGCACAGGCCCCTATGGAGCCCCATTTCCCCACCAATCCCATGAGCAGCTGGGTCACACAGGCCCTGCTGGAGCCTCAGCTCCCCACTGATCCTGTGGGGAGCTGGATCTCAGAGGGCCCTCTGGAACCCCAGCTCCCCACCAATCCCTGGGCAATGGGAACACACAGGCCAAACTGGAGCCCCAGCTCCCTGCTGATCTTGTGGGAAGCTGGGTGTCACTGGTCTCTCTTGAGCCCCAGGTCCTGCCGCTGGTGGCTAGGGAGCACTGCTGCCCACTGAGGCTCAGCTCCTGCTCAGCCTTTGCTGTAACTTTAGGGGATGGGTCTCAGCTTCTGATCTGTGCTTCTGTTGCCTGGGGATGGATGTCTTCTCCCGAGCCTCTATTGCTGAGGGTGAGTTTCAACTCTGATCAGGCTGCTACTGTGGGGGATTGTGCTGGGCTCTCAGCCATTTGTGGTTTCCACAGAAGGCACCTTGACAGCTCTGCTACTGTGCACTGGTCTATGTTGACACAGCGGGGTTCACTGGTCCCATAGTGCCAGGTGCACTGGTGGGGTCAGGTTGCTGAGCCTTAGCCACTCCCACTGCCTCCTCCCAGAAAAGACCTGGGATCTTCCAAAAATAGTGAGGCCTCCCGACCACACAGGGAGAAATGCCCTGAAGAGCAACTTACCATGGTACCTTGCTGCTTTCCGTCCACAGCACAGGAAACTTCTGCTCCACATTTCTGCACTGCATGAGTTTGCTTGTCCACATTCACATCCACTCACACTCTCTCTCACACTTACTCTCTCACGCACTCACTCTCCCTCCGGCCCTGCCCACAGCCATCTTCTCACATCTCCCCCCTTTGTTCATTTTTATGTTATTTAAATTTTTATTAAGTTTAAATAATTGTCACTTTATTTTTTTATTTTTTATTTTTTTTTATTTACTTATGTTACAGATGATTCTCCTTTTTTTCCCCCATTGACACCCCCCTCCCCCTCCCTCCCTGTCCCATCCCCGTTTTGTTGTCCATGTCCATTGGTTATGAGTACATGCGTACAAGTTCTGTGTTCATCGCTCCCCTCCCCCGCCCCCTCTTCTGGGAGATGTCATCCTGTACCCCACTTCCACGTCTCCGGGACTACCCTGCTCCTCACACTGTTATGTTCATTATATTCCAGAAATAAGTGAGATCATATGATGTTTGTCTTTCTCTGCTTGGCTTGTTTCACTTAGGATAATAGTTTCCAGGTCCTCCCATGTTGACGCAAAGGATAAGAGATCGTTCTTTCTTAAAGCTGCATAGTACTCCATTGTGTATATGTACCACAGCTTTTTTATCCATTCGTCTACTGATGGACATTTGGGCTGTTTCCAGATCTTAGCTATTGTAAATAGCGCTGCTATGAACATGGGGGTACATGTATTCTTTCTGATTGGTGTTTCAGGCTTCTTCGGGTACATTCCTAGGAGTGGGATCACTGGGTCAAATGGTAATTCAATTTTTAATTTTTTGAGGTAGCACCATAGTGTTTTCCATAGTGGCTGCACCAGTCTGCACTCCCACCAGCAGTGTACTAGAGTCCCCTTTTCTCCACACCCTCGCCAACACTTGTTGTTTGATGCTTTGTTGATGGCGGCTATTCTGACAGGTGTGAGGTGATACCTCATTGTTGTTTTAATTTGCATCTCTCTGATGATTAGTGAAGTTGAGCATTTCTTCATATGTCTCTTGGCCGTTTGTATGTCCTGTTTGGAGAGGTATCTATTTAGTTCCTCTGCCCATTTTTTAATTGGGTTCTTTGTCTTCCTTTTGTTGAGATGTATGAGCACTCTATAAATTTTGGAAATTAGTCCCTTATCTGATATATCATAGGCAATTATGCTCTCCCATACAGTAGGTTGCCTTTCCACTCTGATGGTTGTTTCTTTTGCTGTGCAGAAGCTTTTGAGTTTGATGTAGTCCCATGTGTTCATTTTTTCCTTTGTTTCTGTTGCCTTAGGTGATATATGAGTGAAAATTTTGCTGCGTATGATGTCTGAAATTTTGTTGCCTACATTTTCTTCTAGGATTCTTATGGAGTCATGAGTCACATTTAAGTCTTTTATCCATTTTGAGTTTATTCTTGTGTATGGTGTAAGTTGATGATCTAGTTTCATTTTTTTGCATGTAGCTGACCAATTTTCCCAACACCATTTATTGAAGAGGCTGTCTTTGCTCCATTGTATGCTCTTACCACCTTTGTCAAATATTAATTGAGCATAATGTCTTGGGTCAATTTCCGGATTCTCTGTTCTGTTCCACTGGTCTCTGTGCCTGTTCTTGTGCCAGTACCAGGCTGTTTTGATTACAGTAGCTTTGTAGTATAACCTGATGTCCGGTATTGTGATCCCTCCTACTTTGTCCTTCTATTTCAAGATTGCTGTAGCTATTCGGGGTCTTTTTTGGTTCCATATGAACTTCTGAAGTATTTGTTCTAGTTCTGTGAAATATGTCGTTGGTATTTTGATGGGGATTGCATTAAATCTGTAGATTGCTTTGGGTAGTATGGACATTTTAATGATGTTAATTCTTCCAATCCATGAACAAGGTATGTGCTTCCACTTTTTTATATCTTCCTCTATTTCTTTTTTCAATGTCTTGTAGTTTTCTGCAAATAGGTCCTTTACTTCTTTGGTTAAGTTTATTCCTAGGTATCTTAATTTCTTTGCCGCGATGGTAAATGGGATTGTTTTTTTAGTTTCTCTTTCTGTGAGTTCATCATTGGTGTATAAGAATGCCGTCGATTTCTTGACGTTAATTTTGTATCCTGCTACTTTGCCAAATTCATTTATTAAGTCTAGGGGATTTTTGATGGAGTCTTTAGGGTTTTCTATGTATAATATCATGTCATCTGCGAATAATGACAGTTTCACTTCCTCCTTTACAATTTGGATCCCTTTTATTTTTTCACGTCTGATTGCTGTGGCTAAGACTTCCAGTACTATGTTAAATAAGAGTGGTGAAAGTGGGCATCCTTGTCTTGTTCCTGTTCTTAAGGGAAATGCTTTTAGTTTTTGTCCATTGAGTATGATGTTGGCTGTAGGTCTTTCATATATGGCCTTTATAATGTTGAGATATGATCCCTCTATTCCCAAACTGCTGAGCGTTTTTATCAGAAATGGGTGCTGGATTTTGTCAAATGCTTTTTCAGCATCTATTGATATGATCATGTGGTTTTTTATCTTTCATTTTGTTTATGTGATGTATCACATTTATTGATTTGCGTATGTTGTACCAGCCTTGCATCCCTGGGATGAATCCCACTTGGTCATGGTGAATAATTTTCTTGATGTATTGCTGGATCCGCTTTGCTAGTATTTTGTTCAGGATTTTGGCATCTATGTTCATCAGGGATATTGGCCTGTAGTTTTCTTTCTTTGTAGTGTCTTTTTCTGGTTTTGGGATGAGAATTATGCTGGCCTCATAAAACGAGTTTGGAAGTCTTCCTTCTTCTTGAATTTTTTGGAATAATTTGAGGAGAATGGGTGTTAGTTCTTCTTTGAATGTTCGGTAAAACTCCCCCGTGAAGCCGTCAGGGCCTGGGCTTTTGTTTCCTGGGAGGGTCTTGATTACATCTTCAATTTCCTTCGTTGTTATTGGCCTGTTCAAGTTTTCTATCTCTTTCCGATTCAGTTTTGGGAGACTATGTGTTTCTAGAAATGTGTCCATTTCGCTTAGATTGTCGAATTTGTTGCCATACAAATGTTCGTAGTATTTGCTAATGATCCTTTGTATTTCTGTGGTGTCAGTTGTTACTTCTCCTCTTTCATTTCTGATTTTGTGTATTTGGGTTCTCTCTCTTTGTTTCTTGGTGAGTCTAGCTAGGGGTCCATCAATCTTGTTTATCTTTTCAAAAAACCAGCTCTTTGTTTTATTGATCCTTTGAATTGTTTTTTTGGTCTCCATGTCATTTATTTCTGCTCTGATCTTTATTATTTCCTTCCTTCTACTTGCTCTAGGGTTTTCTTTTTGTTTGCTTTCCAGTTCTTTAAGTTGTGAGGTTAGGTAGTCAATTAGAAATGTTTCTTCTTTCTTAAGGTGGGCCTGTAGTGCTATGAACTTCCCTCTCAGAACTGCTTTCGCAGTATCCCATAGGTTTTGCGTTGTTGTGTGTTAATTTTCATTGGTTTCCAGAAATTTTTTAAATTCTTCCTTGATCTCCATGGTAACCCATTCATTGTTCAGTAACATGCTATTTAGCCTCCATGTGTTCATATGTTTTTGCATGTTCTTGTTGCAATTGATTTCTAGTTTCATGCCATTGTGGTCTGAGAAGATGCTTGATATGATTTCAATCTTCTTGAACTTGTAGAGACTTAGTTTGTGCCCTAACATATGGTCTATCTTTGAGAATGTCCCATGTGCATTTGAGAAGAATGTGAATTCTGCAGTTTTGGGGTGTAGTTCTCTGTATATATCTATTAAATCCATTTGCTCTAGTGCTTCATTTAGAGTCTCTGTTTCCTTGTTGATTTTTTGTTTAGATGATCTATCCAGTGATGTCAGTGGGGTGTTGAAGTCTCCTGCTATGATTGTATTGTGGTCGATTTCTCCTTTGAAGTCCTCCAGAAGATTTTTAATATATTTTGGTGCTCCTATATTGGGTGCATATATGTTTACCAAGGTTATATCTTCCTGTTGGATAGATCCTTTCAATATTATGTAGTGGCCTTCTTTGTCTCTAGTTATGGTCTTCAATTTGAAATCTAATTTATCAGATATGAGTATTGCTACCCCAGCTTTTTTTTCCTTTCTGTTTGCTTGGAAGATTTTTTTCCATCCCTTTACTTTCAACCTATGTGCGTCTTTTGTTGTGAGGTGGGTCTCTTGTAAGCAACATATGTGTGAATCATGCTTTCTTATCCAGTCAGCTACTCTGTGTCTTTTTATTGGAGCATTCAGTCCATTTACATTTAAGGTGATTATTGATATGTACTTATTTATTGCCATTTTTGTACAGTGTGGTTCTAATTATCTTTCTATTTCTTCTAATAATTATAGCAGTCCTTTTAACATGTCTTGCAGTGCTGGTTTGGTGCTAATATATTCCCTTAGCCTTCTTTTGTCTGGGAAGCTCTTTATTTGACCTTCTATTTTGAATGATAGCCTTGCTGGATAGAGTAGTCTTGGATTCAGATCCTTGTTTTTCATGACCTTGATTACTTCATGCCATTCCCTTCTGGCCTGTAGTGTTTCTGTTGAGAAGTCAGATGATAGCCTAATGGGGTTTCCTTTGTAGGTAACCTGTTGCTTATCTCTTGCTGCCTTTAGGATTCTCTCTTTGTCTTTGATTTTTGGCATTTTAATTATTATGTGTCTTGGTGTGGGCCTGTTTGGATTCTTCTTACTTGGGGCTCTCTGTGCTTCTTGAACTTGAATGCTTTCTTCCTTCACCAGGTTAGGAAAGTTTTCTGTCACTATTTCTTCAAATATATTCTCTAACCCTTTCTCATTTTCTTCATCTTCAGGGACTCCAATAATGCGAATGTTATTTCGTTTCCAGTTGTCCCACAGTTCTCTTAAGCTATCTTCCTGTTTTTTCATTGTTTTTTCCTTTTGGTTTTCTGATTGATTGATTTTTTCTACTCTGTCTTCTAATTCACTGATCCGGTCCTCTGCTTCCTCTACTCTGCTGGTCAATCCTTCCAATGTGTTCTTTATTTCTGCTATGTCATTATTCATTTCCACTTGGTTGGTTTTCAGTGTTTCTATATCTTTACTCATGGTGTTGATGTCCTTACTCATGCTGTTTAGTTTCCTCAAGATCATGGCTCGGAACTCTCCCTCTGATAATTTGCTTAGCTGCACTTCATTTATCTCATCTTCGGTGGAGTTCTCTTGTTCTTTCATTTGGGATCTGTTTCTTTGTTTCACCATTTTTGCTATCCCAGTGGGTTTTGGAGCCTGCCAAATTTTCCCTGTGGATGTTGGTGTTCTGCTATTTGTGGCTCCCTCTACTGGGTTTGGATGAGCGTGGAGGGCCCTCCTTCAACACCACTATCAAGTCTCACTTTCCTGGGTAGATATGCAAGCTCAGGAAAGGTTTAGTTATGCTCTAGCTTTTTGCCTGGAGGCTATTAGCCTCAGTTACTTGAAAAGCCTTAGGATCTCAGTTGAATGAGGACCTCCCTCAGATGTTTACAGTGTAAGATGGTTTCCGAGGGTGGGGCCAATGCTGGTTGTTAATGAGCCTCAATTTGCTTTTCTTTACCTCTTTACCTCACCTGGGAATCTCTGAGGGAGGGGCTTCCTCAGCTCCGGGAAGGAGCAAACTTCGCTGCAGGTCTGTGCAATCGGGAATGAGGGGCTGGCCACCCCTGTCCTTTGTGGCCACAGCTCAGCACAAACTCTGAGCGCCCTCCAAATCCCAGGTGTCCCCTCAGAGTTCCAGTCCAGTCCGCCCTCTCTCTGTCGGAGCCCCAGGTGAGAGGCTGTGGCTATTTAGCGGTCTGTCCCTGCTCTCTGCGCTGTGGAGTAGCTGGGGCTCTTAACCCCAAGGGCGGGCACCGCCACCGCCGCTCCCAGCTAAGGTCGCCGGGCTGGGGCCGCTGCTCCTAGCCGGGGCTGCCGCTCCTAGCTGGGGCTGCCGCTCTCAACCGGGGCCGCGGCTCCTAGCCGGGGCCGTAGCTCCCCACCGAGGGCGTCTCTCCCAGCCGGGGCCGCAGTTCCCCGCCGCGGGCGCGTCTCCCAGCCGGGGCCGCAGTTCCCCGCCGCGGGCGCGTCTCCCAGCCGGGGCCGCAGTTCCCCGCCGCGGGCACAGTTTCCCGCCGAGGGCGCGGCTGCCAGCCGGGGCCGTGGCTCCCAGCCGAGGGCGTAGCTCAGAGCCGGTGGCAACGCCCACAGCCGAGGGCAGAGCTCCCAGCCGGGGCCGGAGCTCAGAGCCGAGGTCGCTGCTGTCCGTGGGCTCCTAGCCCGCCACCCTCACGCATCTCCGCAGATCCTACCAGGCTCAGTCAGTGTCCCTGGTTGTGTGGTCCTCTCCCACTGCTTTTCTGTTGCTTTTTCCCGATGATTTGTCTTTATTTTAGTTGTAATTCCCGTTTGATCCTGGGAGATCGTCTGTGTAGCTTCCATTCACTCCACCGCCATTTTCTCCCCCCCCCCTTTGTTCATTTTTAATCTGATTGTCTTCCTGGTGTTATGTTGTATAGTTCTTTATATATATATATATTTTTTTTTAATTTCTTTTTTTTTTTCTTTTCCGGGGGCGTGACCAGGCCGAGAAGCCGGCCCTCGAAAACAGAAGCACTCACCGAGAGGAAGACCATCTCTAGCAGAAGGCGGAGGGGCTCCAGCAACCGGTGGTCGAGGAGCCGTTCTCCCACCCGCAGGACCCTGGCGAAGCAGCCACACCCCCCATACCGGCGGGGTCTCTTTCGCTCCGCGCCCTCCCCACAGCCCCACCCCAGAGCCACCCGAGGACCCACTCGCTGCAGCCGCCGCCGGGGCTTCCGCGCAGCCAACTCCACCCACTGCCCCTTGGCAGCAGCGATGACGCTTGCAGTCCATCGGTCCCTTTAAAAGGAGCGGAGAAAGAGGGAAAGAAGTGAGATGGGTCTGCGGAGGACCCCGGTGCTCACTTTTGGAACAGACCGGACCCACGTGTCCGCACCAGCGCAGCGCACACAGGACGCGGATTGCTGGGCCTGGGCTCGGGCCCAAAGCAGCGCGCGTCAGTACCGCTGGCCAAAAAACCCCAAAAGACTCTGGTCATCAGCGCCTGCTCTGTTAGGTTAAAGTTAAAGGAAGGTGATGGGAAGTGAACAAAGGCCTTTAGATCGGAAGGGGCTTGGTGTGAACCTTAAATTCTGCCATTTAAGCTCTGGCGTGGGTGGCTCAGTTGGTTGAGCATGGTCCCAAGCACTGAGAGATGGCTGGTTGCATTCCAGTTGAGAAAACAGAACATGCAGTGACTGTGGGCTCCATCCCCAGTAAGGGGCGTGCAGGAGCCAGCCCATGGATGTTTCTCTCTTATCGATGCTTCTTTCTCCCTCTCCCTTCCTTTCTCTCCCTAACATCAATAAACATTTCTTTAAATTCTGCAACCTAGGTTAAGTTAACTTAGCCTCTCCGGTGGCAATCTTTATACCATCCCAAAGGGTAGATTCATTTAGGGACGCTGGATGGAGGTGTTAGGCAGTGCTTGGCTCGCAAGTCTCTGACAGCCTCCGAGACAAGGACACCCAGGCAAGAGCCAAGGGAAAGACAGGTGAGGTCGCCCGCTACTAGTCTGGCCTGGCTCCATCCCGATTTAGTAGGCTACAGGGCGTGGGGGAGGGGAGAACGAGGACCCTGTACGGATCGCCACCTCGAGAAAGGGCTACCCTGGTCCTTCACCTTTCTAGCACAAGCCGGGCGTCCTAAGGCCTATATGAAGTGCTCAGTTCTTTATATATTTTTGAGATTATCCCTTATCAGATGAATTATTGGCAAATATGTTGTATCATATGGTGCATTCCATTTTAGTTTTGTTGATGGTTACTTTTGCTGTGCAGAAGCTTTTTAGATTGATGTAGTCCTATTGTTTTTTTTTTCTTTCTTGTGTTTCACTTGCTCTCAGAGACACATTGGCAAAAATATTGCTCTGAGAGATATCTAAGGTTTTACTGCCCATGTTTTTTTCCAGGCCTTTTATGGTTTCATATTTATATTTAAGTATTTTATCCATTTGAGTTTATTCTTGTGTGTAGTATAAGTTGGTGGTCTAATTGCATTTTCTTAAGTGTACCTATCCAATTTTACCAACACCATTAAGTATACATTATTTTCAACTACCATAATGGTATAAAACTGGAAATCAATTACAAGGAAAAAACTAAAAAGAAACACACGAAGACATAGATGCTAAATATCATGTCACTAAAAAATGAATGGGTAAAAAAAGAGATCAGGGAAGAAATCAAAAGTTACCTTTGGACAAATGAAAATGGACACAAAGTAACCCAAAAATCTATGGCACGAACCAAAAAGAGTAAGAGAGAAATTCTTGTCCATACGTCTTACCTCAAAAAGTAAGGAAAACCTCAAATAAACCATCTAACCTTACACCTAAGGAAAATAGAAAAATAACTACAAACAAAGCCCAAAGTAGAAGGGAGAAAAGAATAATGATTGGAATCAAATAAATAACATAAAGAAAAAAACCCCACAGAATATAAATAAAACCAAAAGCCTGTTCTTAGAAAAGATAAACAAGATTGATGAGCCTTTAACTAGGCTCATTAAGAAAGAGAACTTAAATAAATAAATCATAAATGAAAGAGAAGTAACACGACACCAGAAAAATACAAAGATTTTTAATAAAATATTATAAACAACTGTATGCCAACAAATTGGACAATGTGAACAAAAATGGATAAATTCTTAAAAACATAAAATTTTCCAAAACCAAATCAAGAAAAATAAGAAAATCTAAATAGACCAATTGCAAGTAATGAAATCAAAGCAGTAAAAACAAACAAACAAACAAACAAAAAAACTCACAGCACACAAAATTCCTGGATTAAATGGCTTCAAAGTTGAATTTTATAAAACATTCAAAGAAGAACTAACAACCACCCTTCTCAAAATATTCCAAAATATTCAAAAGAGATGGGAAGATGCCAAAAATTATTATCCTAATTCTAAAACCAGATAAAGACAGTACAAAGAAAGAAAAGTTAAGGCCAATATTCCTGATGAACACAGATGCTAAAGTTCTCAATGAAGTATTACAAAATTGAGCCAACGAAGAGAAAAAGATCATACACCTTGATCAAGTGAAATTTATTTCTGGGATGCAAGATAGGTACAATATTTGCAAATCAGTAAATGTGGTACAGTGCATAAACAAAATAAATAATAAAAACTACATGATCTTGTCAATTGATGCAGAATAAAGCATTTGATAGAATCCAGCACCTATTTATGATAAAAACTCTCAGCCAAGTGGAAACAGAGGAAATATACTTCAATGTAATAGAGGCCATATATGACAAATCCACAGCCAACATCATACTCAATGGGCAAAAATGACATGCACTCCCCTTAAGATCGGGAACTAGACAGGGATGTCATTTTCACCACTCTTATTCAATATAGTACTGGAAGTCCTAGCCTCAGCAATCAGACAAGAAAAAGAAATAAAAAGCATCCAAGTTGGAAAGAGAGAAATAAAACTGGCATTATTTACTGATGACAAGATATTGTATATAGAAAACCCCAAAGATTCCAGCAAAAACTACTATAACTGATAAATGAATTCAGGAAAGTAGCAGGATACAAAATAAATATCTAGAAATAAGTTGCATTTTTATTTTTTTAATTTTTTAATTTTTTTGAAGGGTGTTTTATTAATTTATTTTTGTTACATATGTTTCTCTTTTTTTACCCATTGACACCCTCCTCCCAATCCCCCCCACCCCATCCCCAGCTTTCTTGTCCATGTTCATCAGTTATGCGTACATGCCTATAAGTTCTGTGGTTTATCTCTTCCCTCCCCGCACCCCCTCTTCTGAGGGTTGTCAGTCTGTACCCTACTTCCACATCTCTGAGTCTACCCGGTTCCTCAGACTGTTATGTTCATTATATTCTAAAAATAAGGGAGATCATGTGATATTTGTCTTTCCCTGCTTGGCTTGTTTCGTTTAGGATAATACTCTCCAGGTCCCTCCATGTTGTCTCAAAGAATAAGAGTTCCTTCTTTCTTACAACTGCATAGTACTCCATTGTGTATATGTACCACACCTTTTTTTTTTTTTTATCCTTACCCGAGGACATTTTTGCATAGAGCGAGAGGGAGAGAGAGAGGAAGAGAGAGAGAGAGAAACATCGATGTAAGAAAGACACATCGACTAACTGCCATCCACACAACCCCAACTGGGCCAGGGACAAACTGCAACCGAGGTACGTGCCCTTAACAGAACCCGAACCCGGGTCTCTCTGGACCACAGGCTGATGCTCTTAACCACTGAGCCAAACCGGCCAGGGCTGTACCACACCCTTTTTATCCATTCGTCCACAGATGGACACATGGGCTGTTTCCAGATCTTAGCTATTATAAATAGTGCTGCTATGAACATGGGGGTACATATATTCTTTCTGATTGGTGTTTCAGGCTTCTTAGGGTATATTCCTAGATGTGGAATCACTGGGTCAAATGGCAATTCAATTTTTAATTGTTTGAGGTAACACCATAGTGTTTTCCATAGTGACTGCACCAGTCTGCATTCCCACCAGCAGTGTACTAGAGTCCCCTTTTCTCCACACCCTTACCAGCACTTATTGTTAGATGATTTGTAGATGGCGTCCATTCTGACAGGTGTGAGGTGATACTTCATTGTTTTAATTTGCATCTCTCTGATGATTAGTGATGTTGAGCATTTCTTCATATGTCTCTTAGCCATTTGTATGTCCTGTTTGGAGAGGTGTCTTTTTATGTCCTCTGCTTATTTTTTAATTGGGTTCTTTGTGTTCCTTTTGTTGAGTTGTAGGAGCACTCTATATATTTTGGAGATTAACCCCTTATCTGATGTATCATTAGCAATTATGCTACCCCATACAGTGGTTTCCCTTTTTATTTTGGTGGTTGTTTCTTTGCTGTGCAGAAGCTTTTAAGTTTGATGTAGTCCCATGTGTTCATTTTTCCCTTTGTTTCTGTTGCCTTAGGTGATGTGTAAGTGAAGATTCTGCTGCGTATGATGTCTGAAATTTTGTTGCTTACGTTTTCTTCTAGGATTTTTATAGATTCAAGAGTCACATTTAAGTCTTTTATCCACTCTGTGTTTATTCTTGTGTGTGGTGTAAGTTGATGATCTAGTTTCATTTTTTTGCATGTCGCTGTCCAATTTTCCCAACACCATTTATTAAAGAGGCTGTCTTTACTCCATTGTATGCTCTTGCCACCTTTGTCAAATATTAGTTGAGCATAATGTCTTGGGTCAATTTCCGGATTCTCTCTTCTGTTCCACTGGTCTACATGCCTGTTCTTGTGCCAATGCCAGGCTGTTTTGATAATAGTAGCTTTGTAGTATAACCTGAAATCCGGTATTGTGATCCCGCCTACTTTGTCCTTCTTTTTCAAGATTTCTGTGGCTATTCAGGTATTTTTTGGTTCCATATGAACTTCTGAAGTATTTGTTCCAGTTTTGTGAAATATGTTGTTGGTGTTTTGATGGGGATTGCATTGAATCTATAGATTGCTTTGTGTAGTATGGACATTAAAATGATGTTAATTATTCCAATCCATGAAGAAGGCATGTGCTTCCACTTTTTTGTATCTTCCTCTATTTCTTTTTCTAATGTCCTGTAGTTTTCTGCAAGTAGGTCCTTTACTTCTTTGGTTCAGTTTATTCCTAGGTATCTTAAATTTTTGCTGCAATGGTAAATGGGATTGTTTTTCTAGTTTCTTTTTCTGTGAGTTCATCATTAGTGTATAAGAATGCCATCGATTTCTTGATGTTAATTTTGTATCCTGCTACTTTGCCAAATTCATTTATTAGGTCTAGTAGATTTTTGATGGAGTCTTTAGGGTTTTCTATGTACAATATCATGTCATCTGCAAATAATGACAGTTTCACTTCCTCCTTTCCAATTTGGATCCCTTATATTTTTTCTTCATGTCTAATTGCTGTGGCTAAGACTTTCAGTACTAAAATAAGAGTGGCAAAAGTGAGCATCCCTGTCTTGTTCCTGTTCTTAAGAAAAATGTTTTTAGTTTTTGCCCATTGAATATGATTTTGGTTGTAGATCTTTCATATATGGCCTTTATTATGTCCAGATATGATCCCTCTATTCCCAAATTTCTGAGCGTTTTTATCAGAAATGTGTGCTGAATTTTGTCAAATGCTTTTTCAGCATCTATTGATACAATCATGTGGCTTTTATCCTTCATTTTGTTTATGTGGTGTATCACATTTATTGATTTGCGAATATTGTACCAGCCTTGCATCCCTGGGATGAATCCCACTTGGTCATGGTGAATAATTTTTTTTGATGTGTTGCTGGATCCGATTTGCTGGTATTTTGTTCAGGATTTTGACATCTATGTTCATCAGGGATATTGGCCTGTAGTTTTCTTTTTTTTGTGTGTCTTTTTCTGGTTTTGGAATTAGAATTATGCTGGCCTCATAAAACGAGTTTGAATGTCTTCCTTCTTCTTGAATTTTTGAAATAGTTTGAGAATGGGTGTTAGTTCTTCTTTGAATGTTAGGTAAAACTCCCCTGTTAAGCCGTCAGGGTCTGGGCTTTTGTTTGCTGGGAGATTCTTGATTACATCTTCAATTTTCTTAGGCTTCCTGGTCCAGTTTTGGGAGACTATGTGTTTCTAGAAATTTGTCCATTTCACTTAAATTGTCGAATTTTTTGCCATATAAATGTTCATAGTATTTGTTAAGGATGCTTTGTATTTCTGTTGTGTCAGTTGTTACTGTTCTTTCATTTCTGATTTTGTGTATTTGGATTCTCTCTGTGTCTTGGTGAGTCTAGCTAAGGGTCCATCAATCTTGTTTATCTTTTCAAAACTAGCTTTTGTTTCATTGATCCTTTGAAATGTTTTTGTTTGTTTCTATGTCATTTATTTCTGCTGTGATCTTTACAATTTCCTTTCTTCTACTGGCTCTGGGGTTTTCTTTTTGTTTGTTTTCTAGTTCTCTAAGTTGTGAGGTTAGATAGTCTATTAGAAATTTTTCTTGTTTCTTGAGGTAGGCCTGTAGTGCTATAAACTTCTCTCTCAGAAATGCTTTCGCTGCATCCCATAGATTTTGTGTTGTTGTGTGTTCATTTTCATTGGTTTCCAGGAAGTTTTTAATTTCTTTCTTGATCTCCTTGGTAACCAATTCATTGTTTAATAACATGCTATTTAGCCTCCATGTGTTCATATGTCTTTGCATGTTCTTTTTGCAATTGATTTCTTGTTTCATGCCATTGTGATCTGAGAAGATACTTGATATGATTTCAATCTTCTTGAAATTGTAGAGACTTAGTTTGTGTCCTAACATGAGGTCTATCTTTGAGAATGTCCCAAGTGCACTTGAGAAGAATGTGAAGGATGCAGTTTTTGGGTGTAATTCTCTGTAGATATCTATTACATCTATTTGATCTAGTGCTTCATTTAGAGTCTCTGTTTCCTTGTTAATTTTTCATCTAGAGGATCTATCCAGTGATGTCAGCAGGGTGTTGAAGTCCCCTGGTATGATTGTATTGCTGGCGATTTCTCCTTTGATGTCCTTCAGAAGATTTTTAATATATTTTGATGCTCCTAAATTGGGTGCATATATGTTTACCAAGGTTATATCTTCCTGTTGGATAGATACTTCTAATATTATGTAGTGACCTTCTTTGTCTCTAGTTATGGCCTTCATTTTGAAAACTATTTTATCAGATATGAGTATTGCTACCTCAGCTTTTTTTTCCCTTTCTTTTTGCTTGGAAGATTTTTTTCCATCCCTTCACTTTCAACCTATGTGAGTCTTTTGTTGTGAGGTGGGTCTCTTGTAAAGAACATATGTATGAGTCATGTTTTCTTATCCAATCAACTACACTGTGTCTTTTTATCAAAGCATTCAATCCATTTACATTTAAGGTGATTCTTGATATGTACTTATTTATTGCCATTTCTGTTTAGTGTGGTTATATTTTCCTTCCTATTTCTTCTACTAATTACAGCAGTCTTTTTAACATTTCTTGCAGTGCTGGTTTCTTTGCAGTGCTAATGTATTCCCTTAGCCTTTTTTTGTCTGGGAAGCTCTTTATTTGACCTTCTATTTTGAATGATATCCTTGCTGGGTAGAGCAGTCTTGGATTCAGATCCTTGTTTTTCATGACCTTGATTACTTCATGCCATTCCCTTCTGGCCTGTAGTGCTTCTGGTGAGAAGTCAGCTGATAGCCTGATGGGGGTTCCTTTGTAGGTAACCTGTTGCTTATCTCTTGCTGCCTTTAGGATTCTCTCTTTGTCTTTAATTTTTGGCATTTTAATTACAATGTGTCTTGGTGTGGGCCTGTTTGGGTTCTTCTTACTTGAGGCTCTCTGTGCTTCTTGAACTTGAATGTCTTCTTCCTTCACCAAATTAAGGAAGTTTTCTGTCATTATTTCTTCAAATATATTCTCTAACCCTTGCTCATTTTCTTCTTTTTCAGGGACTCCTTTGATGCGAATGTTATTACGTTTCCAGTTGTCCCACAGTTCTCTTAAGCTGTCTTCCTGTTTTTTCATTGTTTTTTTCCTTTTGGTTTTCTGATTGGTTGATTATTTCTACCCTGTCTTCTAATTCACTGATCCGGTCCTCAACTTTCTCTGCTCTGCTTTTTAGTCCTTCCAATGTGTTCTTTATTTCTGCTATGTCATTCTTCATTTCCACTTGGTTGGTTTTCATTGTTTCTATATCTTTATTTGTGGTTTTGTGCTCCTTACTCATTCTATTGAGCTTCCTGAAGATCGTTGCTCTGAACTCTATCTCTGATAACTTACTTAACTGCATTTCATTTATCTCACCTTTGGTAGAGGTCTCTTGTTCTTTCATTTGGGATTTGTTTCTTTGTTTCACCATTTTGGCTATCTCAGTGCATTTTGGAGCCTGCCAAATTTTCCCTGTGGACGTTGGTGTTCTGCTGTTTTTGGCTCCCTCTGCTGGGTATGGATGAGTGTCTGAGGACCCACGTTAAACACCACTGTCAAGTCTTACTTTCCTGAGTTGATTTGAAAGCTCAAGAACGGTTCAGTTATCTTCTAGCTTTTTGCCTAGAGGCTATTAGTTGTGGTTACTTGAAGAGCCTTGGGTTCTCAGTGGAATGAAAACCTCCTTCAGGTGTTCAGTGTAAGAGGATTTCCCATGGGTTGGGCAGATCCTTGTTGTTAATGAGTCTCAATTTGCATTTCAATAGCCCACCTGGGTGGGGTTGAATCTCTGAGGGAGGGGCTGCCACCTCTCCCCAGATCCCTGGGAAGAAGTAAGATGGCCACCATCCTGTGTGGCAGCAACTCAGCAAAAGCTCTAGCACCCTCCAAATCACGAGTATCCCCACACAGTTCTAGTCCAGTTGACCCTACCTCTGCCAGAGCCCAAGGTGAGTAGCTGTGGCTATTTTCGCGCTCTGTCTTGGCCCTCTGTGCTTGGAGTGGGCTTGGATTTTAACCCCAAGGGCGCTGATCACAGCTAACACCTCTGCTGTTTGTGGGCTCCCAGCCCCGCCTCTCACACCTCCACAATCCTACCAGAATTGATTCAGTGTCCCTGGTTATATGGTCCTCACAAGCTGCTTTTCTGTTGCTTTCCCCCAACGATTTGTCTTTATTTTAGTTGTAATTCCAGTTTGATCCTGAGAGATGGTCTGCATAGCTTCCATTCACTTCGCTGCCATTTTAAAATCTCCTAAGTTGCATTGTTACACACTAATAATGAACTATCAGAAAAGGAAACTAAGAAAACAATCCCATTCACAGTTGCTTCAAAAAGAATAAAATATCTAGGAGTACATTTAACCAAGGATAGGAAAGACCTGTACTTGGATAATTATAAGAAACTGGAGAAAGTAACTGAAGAAGATACAATTAAGTGGAACGATATACCATGTTAATGGATAGAAAAATTAACATCATTAAAATGTCTATACTACCCAAAGCAATCTATGGATTCAACACAATTCCTATAAAAATACCCAATGGCATGTTTCACAGAACTAAAACAAATGTTATAAAAGTATTTAGAGAACCACAAAAGACCCCAAATAGCCTCACAGTGTTGGAAATGAAGAACAAAGTTGGAGGTAGCATGTTACCTCATATGGAACTATGTTAGAAGGCCATTGTAATCAAAACAGTATGGTACTGGCATAAAAATAGACATATAGATTAATGGAGCAGAATAGAGAGCCCAGAAATAAACCCATGCCTTTATGGTCAATTAATATTTGACAAAGAAGGTAAGAACATACAATGGTATAAAGATAGCTTATTTCATAAATGATTAAAACCACAATGAGATATCACCTCAAATCTGTCAGAATAGCTATCATCAATAAATCAACAAACAACAGTTGTTGGTGGGAGTGTAGATTGGTGCTGACACTGTGGAAAGCAGAGAGAGTTACCTCAAAAAAGTCTAAATGGTGGAAGCTAAGATGGTGGCAGAATAAGTAAAAGCAACATACACCTCTTCCCTGCGTTGAACCCGAGTTACAGCTAAAATTTAGAGCAATCAACTTGAATTAACAACAGAAGAACACCTGAACACAAGTAGTGTATCCAATGATTGAACTAAAGAAGCTACACAGAAACTGTTAATAAGGACAGAGACATGGAAAGGGCTGGTCCCTGCATCCAGGGGCTGTGAAGCCAGAGAAATATTGTAGCTGCAAAACTCCTTCTCAGAGGAAAGTGGGGCCTCAATCCCAATTGGGACCTCCAACTCAGAACACCAGGGCTGGGAAGAAGAGCCTGAAAAGCATTTTGCAGCAAAAATAAACAGGGGCTTTATCCACTGGATAAAGGAAAGGTTCTGCTTGAATCCTTTGTGATCCCCTTAAGGGCTAACACACAGGGGCTCACTCTCAGGCACTCACCCAGAGCTCTGGTAGAGGGAAGAAGACTAAGACTACAGAAACCATAAAGAGAAGAGCTAGGTGTTATAGCCCTGGAGATCTGGAAGGTAGATTTTGAGGTCTCAGTCTTGAGCCAACATCCCATACTGCCCTCAGGCACCATCTCTCAGGGTACAGCATTTCTATACTTACAGCATGAGATGGAGAAAATACACTAATTCTATCCTCCAAATACTGGCAACACTACCCTGCCAAGCTTGAGTCCAGCATAAAGAACTGTTGGCTCTATCCAACAGGGACCTGAGGTGTGACTTTTTTTTTTTCTGGAGAAACTAAAGACAAACTCTTAGACAAACATTGAACTAAGTGGCTTGGGAACAAGAGCCAATCTTTCCTCCCACCCATATGTTTGGAAGGCACACAGGTCACGACCTCAGGCAGCAGGCAGTTGTGAAGCTAGGGGGAGGTTTGTACTTGCAAGCCCCTCTTTAAGTTTTCTGGTGGAGAACTGATGAGCTAGAAAATGAGCAACTAGCTTTCCTCCTGAATGCCCAAGGTTGGTGGCAGCCCCAACAAAGATCTGCCTGTATTTCCATTCCCCAAATCTGCTGGCACCTCCTGCCAAGTGCAGTCCCATGGGGGAAGGAAGAGCAACTCAGAGCTGAAACATTTGAAGAAACCCCCTTGGAGGTCTCCATCAGGGCCTCTGGCAGTGAGCCACAGAGATAGAAGTGGGTGACCAGCTCTCTCCACTCCCAGGGGTTGGCACCACATCAATAAGAGCAGGCTGCCTTGATCTTTCCTCCAAGTCCAACTTTCAATCTCCTGTACAAGCAGCCTCACAGGGAAGAGGGGATACAACTCAGAACTGGGACGTTTGGTGTAATTCCCTTGAAGTCTCCCTTCAGGAGCTCTGGCGGGTCACCACCTAGGTAAAAGGTGAGCAACTGCTTCCCTTCTTGAAGGCCAAGGACCTGCACCACACCAATCAAAGGATGGATTACATTTGCATTCCCAGATTTTGCTGGCCCCATCCTGCTAAACTCATATCCACTGGGAGAAGAGGGCACAATTCAGATATTAAATGTGACTTCCTAGGAGCCCTCCAACAGGTCCTTTGGCAGTGTACTGCCAAGATAGAAGGAGGTGAGCAGATCTCTCCTCTCCCAAGGGTCAGCTCCAACCCAAGCAGAGGGGCAGCCTTGATCTGTTCCTCTAAGCCCCACTGGAACCTTCTTGCTGGTGCAACCATGCAGGGGAAAGAAGACACAATTCAGAACTAAAACATCAGGTGTGACTTCCTTGGAGTCTCCCTTCAGGGTCTCTGGCAGGGTGCTGCTGAGCTAGAAGGCAAGCAGCTAGTTTTTTTCTTGAGGACAGAGGGCAAATGCCACCCCAATCAAAGGGAAGATTGGATTTGCATTCCCAAATACTGTTGGCTGCACCCTGCTAAACTAACTTCCTTAGGGCAAAAGTTGATCCCACTTACATTCAGGCCCGCAGCAATCAGCTCCCAATTACAATGGGAGGGCCCATATAACCCACACAAGGGACATTCTTAGAGCATCCATCTCAGGAAATCAAGGAGACAGCACTATTGGGTTCCACAGGACACTTACTACATAAGGCCACCTCGTGAAAACTTGACTCATTCTATATCTATCAAATACATAGACACAAACACAAAGAGACAGCTAAAATGGGACAACAAAGAAACAACCCCCAATAAAAGAAAAAAATCTAAAGAGAAAGAACTAAATAAAATGGAAACAAGCAATTTATCAGACACAGAATTCAAAATAATGGTTATAGGGATGCTCAAATAACTTAGTAGAAATTGCATCAACATTAAAAAGGACTTAGACATTATAAATAATAACCAGTCAGAAATTAAGGATACCATATCTGACATCAAGAATACACTGGAAGGAATTAAAAGTAGGCCAAAAATGAGGCATTAACAGAGAGGGAAAAAATATTATAAATGGAACTGCCTTATTATACAAAGATTCCTCTTCTGGGAATATACCCGAAGAAACCTGAAACATTTATTCTAAAGAATACATGCACTTCTATGTTCATTGCAGCATTATTTATGATAGTCACTATATGGAAACAACTCAAATGCCCACCAATAAATGAATGTATAAAATGCAGTAGTACATATACACAATAAAATACAACTCAGCCATACAAAAGAATAAAATCTTACCTTTTGCAACAGTATGGATGGACTTGGAGAGTATTGTGTAAGTAAAATAAGCCAATCAAACAAAGTCAATACCACATGATTACATTTACATGTAGAATCTAATGAACAAAATAAACAAAATAAAAATAGACTCATAGACACACAGAACAGGCTGACAGCTATTAGAGGGGAGAGATTTGAGGGGATTGGGTAAAAAAATTAAAAGGACTAAGCAAAAAAAAACAAACAAACAAACAAAAAACTACTCATAGACCCAGACAACTGTATGGTGATTACCAGAGGGGAAGGGGGGTTTTGGTAAGCAGAAGAGGGTAAACTGTGGATAAATAGTGGGGGCAGGGAGGCTTGACTTTGGGTGTTGAAAACATAGTGTGGTATGCAGATAATGCATTGTGGAGTTGTGCACTTGAAACCTCTGTGATTTTATTGACCAATGTCACTCCAATAAATTCAATAAATATTTTTTTTTTAATTCCCAGGTGTCTCAGGAGCATAAGATTGCTGACAACTGTGGTAGGTGTTCTGAGAGGCTCAGCTAGCCAGGCCTCCCCTCTGAACACCTGCACAATAAGGGGATCAGAATTTTAAAAGAACCAGGATCCCTCCCTGCTGATCAAATCTTGTATAGTCAAACCATTCATTCACTTGTGCAATCACCCAGCACAAACTAATTCAGGACCTGAATGTGCAGGCATTGGCTCAGTCAACTGTGACTTTGACCACAAAGAGTGTAGAAAAGCTCTATCTCTCAGGGAGCAGACTTTCTGGTGGCGAGAAGCAGATGATAAACACAAATGGATAACATCAACTCCGTTCATTGAAGAGGACTAGAAATTGTAGAATGCTTTAAAACAAGGGTATAAGGCCTGTGAAATAATTTTGTCTGGCCCTACCAAGGCAATTGCAGGTGGGACTCAAAATTCAATAAATCTAGGAGCTTTTATCATAGTATCATAAATGTATATTAAGTAAATCATAATAATAACATAAATTTTGAGGGACAAACAAGGAACATCCATTATGGGGTAGACGGGATACATATGAGTACATGATGGGACAGACATGTATGCTTCGGTGCTGCTCACATCCCATCTTCTTATATTGTGATGACTCAGAGAACAGTCAGTGCCAGGCAGGCTGGGAGTGTACACATTGTGAAAGTGTTAACACACTTTGGTGAAACTATGGTGATCCAATGATGATGAGACAAGATGTGATGAGATGATTACTTACGACGTTGATGACCTTGTTATAATGATTGCTGATAATATTGACTTCTTTGTCAACACAGATGATAACTCCAATAAAACCTTTATCCACATGTCCACGATCAACAATCCTCACAAAAACAGAATCTCAGATGAAGATTAAGGAAATTACAGTACAGAGAAAAGACCTCAAGAGTTGATAATATGAATGTTGTGTATGTTCCAAATCCAAGATGCAGCATTAGAATAATGATCAAAGCAAAATAATCATGTCACTGGTGACACACACTGGATAGTTATTAAAACTTAAGTGTTGTGACAGCCTACAAATTACTACTACAAAGAAAATAAAAGTTGATGTAGAGTGTCGATCTTTCCAAGAGAAATGGACAAATGATTATTTTTCTATGGATGTCAAAGGCAAACCTGTGTGCCTAGTTTATGGCAATGTGTTAGCAGTAATGAAAAAAACTCACAACATGCTAAAGTCAATTAATTGGAAGGCCAAATGCATCTGAATAAAATCAATGCTTTTCAGCAGAGTTTGGAATCACAATAAGCCATTTACACTAGGCCTCATTGTGACAGAGACAAATTATTCAGATGAGTTATGTAGTGAGTGAACTAATCACAAAGAAGCTGAGGACTTATGTAGAAGGAGAGTTTGTGAAAGAGTGCATGGTGGCTGCTATGGAGTTGTTAGCACCAGACAAAGTAAAATTGTTTCAGAGTGTTAGTTTGTCTCTCAGTTGGATTACTGACTTAGCACAAGATATTAAAAAAAACACTAAAGGATTCTGCAGATTTCCAATTTTTCTCTCTGGCTTGTGATGAGACAACAGACATAACAAATACTGCCCGAGTGGCCATTTTTGTTCCTGGGATAACTGCAGAGTTTGACACGTAAGAAGAACTGCTGTCACTGGAAGCCATGGATGTCACTGCAAGAGGTGAGGACTTCTTTGAGTGACTTGTTTTATCAATGAAAGAACATGAGCTAACATTTGGAAAATCACATGGCCTTACTACAGATGGAGCTCCAGTCATGGTTGGCTCACACAAAGGGTTAATTGCATTTGTCAAGAAAGAACTGAATGATCTCAGTCTTGATCCAAGTGATTTCATTATATGCCATGCATCATATACCAAGAAAGTCTCTGTGCACCATCATTGCAGCTCAACAATGTGATGTCAACAGTAGTGTCATACATAAATTTTGTCAAAAGCAGAGGGTTTAACAACCACCAGTTTAAGGAGTTACTGAATGATCTTGACTCTAATACGGTGATCTTATTTATCACTGTGGAGTGCGGTGGCTAAACCATGGGAACATGGCTCATGAGCTTTTATGAACTGTGGGATGAAGTCAAGCAATTCATAGATATAAAGGGAAAACCTGTCAGGGAACTCAGTGATAGCAAGTGGTTGTGTGATTTAGCATTAATGGTGGACATTACCAAGTACCTCAGAGCTGAATGTCAAGTTGCAGGGCCCCAACTAGCTTCTCATCTCCCTGCTTTCAAATGTGAAATCATTTGAAGCTAAATTAAGGCTGTGGAAAGTACAACTTGAAAGAAATATCATGGTGCATTTCCCCACTCTGGAAGAACAAAAGCCTTCTACAAGACTTGAATATGCTGGTGAATGTGTGAAACTAATTGAGGCATCTAATGAAAGATTCAAGGATGTGAAAAGTAAATAAATAGAATCGAACATCTTTGCTACACTATTCAATGTAGAACCAGCTGATGTGCCAATAACCTACAACATGAAATCATTCAGCTGCAAAGCAATGATGAGTTGAAAGCTAGGTAAAACAACCTCCCATGGTTTGAGTTCTATAACCACTACATAAGCAATGATGAATTTCCCACTTTGAGTAGACATGAATTGAAATATGCATCTGTGTTCAGAACAACTTACTGCTGTGAGCAGTTCTTTTCAAAACTTACCACCGCAAAGAGTTGACTGTGCTCCAGACTGATGGACACAAACTTGGAAAAGTAGTTGAGAGTAGCAACATCATCAATACCAGCTAAGATCACATGCCTCACCAAAGAGAAGTATTTCCAGCCATCACATTAGGAGTGAGTTAATTAAATGTTTGACCAAATATAGCAGGCTAATTTTTAAGTTGACAATTTTGTATGGCCCATGAATGGTGTTATAAATATCCAAATAGCCCTTGGCAGAAAAAAGGTTCCCCACTCCTGCTTTTAAAAAATAAAAAACCAGCTAAGATCTGGAAACAGCCCAAGTGTCCATCAGTAGACGAATGGATAAAAAAACTGTGGTACATATACACAATGGAGTACTATGCAGCTGTAAGAAAGAAAGATCTCTTATCCTTTGTGACGACATGGGAGGACCTGGAAACTATTATCCTAAGTGAAACAAGCCAAGCAGAGAAAGACAAATATCATATGATCTCACTTATTTCTGGAATATAATGAACATAACAGTCTGAGGCACAGGGTAGTCCCAGAGACGTGAAAGTAGGGTACAGACTGACAATTGCCAGAAGAGGGGGTGGGGGAGGGGAGAGATGAACACAGAACTTGTACGCATGTACTCATAACCAATGGACATGGACAACAAAACTGGGGACGGAGCAGGGAGGGAGGGGGAGGAGGGTGTCAATGGGGGAAAAAAGGAGAAACATCTGTAACAAAAGTAAATTAATAATAAAAAAAAACAGACTTTGTAGCAAAAATAAGGAATATTCCTGTGGGTCTAGTGTATAAATGGAGTGTTTAAAGCACTCCACAGCCCTTTGTCTTTGAGTTTCGTGCCCTGTTATTTCTAGCGTTGTCACACTGCTTTAAAAAACAAACATCAGTTGGAGAAGATTCAGGTTCCCTCTATTCCTGGGTGGGATAGCATTTGGTACTGCCCAGGTTCCAGTGTGACCTCAGTTGGCAACACTGATGCTCTTCACCTCAGTTTCCCCCTCCAGCCCTAAATCATTCAAAGTGCCTTTAGACTGGGATCCTCTTCTTGAGTTTGACCTAAGCTTCTTGTGCCTAAGGCACTAGGACCCCAGGGACCCCTGCCTCTAGAGATAGGCCCTCCAGGACTGCCTTCAGGGGATAAACCAGGCTATTTTTATCACTTCCTTCCTTTCTCTCAAGCAGTGGCCACCATCAGCTGCTTTACATAGAACTGCCACCTCAGCCTCAACCAGAACAGTTCAAGCCACAGAAAGGGGAACCAGACTGCAGGTTTCAAAGGTAAGTAGTCTTCCTTATTGTCCAGGACTGCCTCCCACAGCAGGGGGTCCTCCAAGGTGGTGGGAAAGCCTGCTGTCAAGTCCTAGCTCTATGCATCATTTTGCTCTCCCTTCTAGAAGATGGGATTGGGTGGGGGCATTCACTCTGAGAACCTGCTCCTTGGCTAAGGCAAAATTCATTGGTTTATTCAATGAATAGTCACTGGAAGTCTGCCATTAGCCAGGCCCTGTGGTGGGGAGGGGTGGCAAGTTGGAAAGAGCTTGTCTTAGAAAGGGGGAAACAGATGTGGAGGGAAGGCAGTGAATCAGGCAGAAAACTGGGGCTCATGAGACCTGAGTTTGAATCTGGTTCCTGACATAGACTACTAGGTGACCCTACACAAATCACCCTATGTCTCTGAGCCTCAATTTCCCCAAGCTTGGATGAGTGGTTTTCTAGAGGGAGCCCCTTCTGGGTTCCCTTTCTCTCCCCAACCTCAGCATCCTTGCTGTGCTGTTTTCTACATCGAGTCTCACGTAACAGTTCACCTTGCCATGGCAAGCAGTTTGAAATTGGTGGGATGAGGTATGGTCTGTGAAGGCCACACCATTGGCCTAACCCAGGCTTAGGCAGGGAGGCTAGGGGCCAGCTCTAGGGACCAAGGGCCAAGACTATAAACCATGGAGGAGGGACCTGCTCCCCCAACCTCCAGAGGTCCTGTTCTCTTCCAAAGTTACCCTTGTTCCCTCCCCCACCTCAGCCACCCTCACTGTCTTGCCTTCTGAGTGTTCAGTGAGAGTCAGCCAGGCCCAAGTTGGGCACAGTTCACTTCCTCAGTCTTTACTGCAACAATTTCACAGACAAGAAAGCTGAAGCCTGAAAAGGTAATTGTCCCTTGACCCAGGTCAGCTACCATTGTTCTCAGGGTACCCGCTAGATCTTAGGATGGGGTACAGGATACCAGGCCCTCCCTCACCTCATAGCCACTTTACCCACAGCTAGCCTGCACAATGCCTGCTTGGGGGACCCTGATCCTGCTCTGGGCTACTGTGGAGGCCACCAAAGACTGCCCTGAACCATGCACCTGCCAGGCCCTGGAATCCATGGGACTATGGGTGGACTGCAGGGGGCGAGGACTCACATCCCTGCCTGCTCTACCAGCCCATACCCGCCACCTTCTGCTGGCCAATAACAGCCTTCGTTCCTTGCCCCCCGGCACCTTCGACCACCTGCTCCAGCTGCAGACACTCGACGTGACACAGAATCCTTGGCACTGTGACTGCAGCCTCATCTACTTGCACCTCTGGTTGGAAGACCGCACACCTGAGGCCCTGCTGGATGTCCACTGTGCTAGCCCCAGCCTTGCCACCATCCACCCACTGGGCCAGCTCACAGGCTATGAGCTGGGCAACTGTGGCTGGCAGCTACAGACATCCTGGGCCTACCCAGGAGTCTGGTGGGATGTGGCACTGGTTGTTGTTGCAACAATGGGCCTGGTTCTCCTGGCAAGTCTGCTGTGCACTGCCACAGAGCCCCTGCTCTCAGGGTCACCCTCAAGCTAAGCAGCCAGGCCCTGAGCCCTTCCCCAGACTCCTCTAACCCTGATCAGCCAGAACCACCAGTAACTCAAAATAAACTGGCTGCTCAGCCATTTTATCCAAGATCAGAAGTTTTATTTTTTTTCCTCTCAGTTCCTTCTGGAAATCTGGTTTCATTTTTTTAAATTACCAGATATCAGTTCATGCTTCTCTGTCCCCCAAGTTCCTAGTGAAATGAGCTGTTCTACTTCCTTCCAACCAGCCACCTCCAATTTCACAATATGGACATCCAGAGCCTTTCCCCAGTGCCTGTCAGTCCCCAGGACACCAGTTCTCACACCCTCCCCTGTATAGTAGCACCAGCTCCCCACATGGACCATTCTAGACAGCTCAAGCCTATTACACATCAAATAAAAAAAAAAAACTTTCTCTCACATCACAGGAGTGAACAGACAGGATCTACTGAAGAGGGCATGGCCATGCAACAGACATACACTAAAAGGCACTTCACCATTCTCTCTTTTTTTTTTTTTAAACTTATCTTTGAATGTATTACAGATGTTCCTCATTTTTCCCCCATTGACCCCCTCCTCCCCATTCCTGCCCCCCTCCTGCTTTTCCCCACACTGTTGTCAGTGTCCATTGGTTATGCATATATACATATAAGTTCTTTGGTTTATTTCTTCCCACCCCGAACCCCCCTTCCCTTTGAGATTTGTCATTCTAACAACCAATTTGTACTTCTTAATCCCTTCACCTTTTTCACCCCTCCCCCCAGCCCCTACCCATCTGGTACCCAACAAAAGTTCTCTGTATCTATGAGAATGTTTCTGTTCTGCTTGTTTATTTTGTTTGTAGATTCAATTGTTGATAGATATGTATTTATTGCCATTTTGTTTGTTCATTTTTTTTATCTTTTTCTTCAAGAAGACCCTTCAGCATTTCATATAATAATGGTTTGGTGGTGATGAACTCCTTTAGCTTTTCCTTGTCTGGGAAACTCTTTATATGGCCATCGATTCTAAATGACAGCTTTGCAGGATAGAGTAATCTTGGTTGTAGGTTCTTGCTTTTCATCACTCTAAATATTTCTTGCCACTCCCTTCTGGCCTGCAAAGTTTCTTTTGAGAAATCTGCTGACAGTCTTATGGGAACTCCTTTGTAGGTAACTAACTTCTTTTCTCTTGCTGCTTTTAAGATTCTCTCTTTGTCTTGAACCTTTTGCATTTTGATGATGATGTGTCTTGGTGTGGGCCTCTTGGCATTCATCTTGTTTGGCACTCTCTGTGCTTCCTGGACTTGTATGTCTGTTTCCTTCACCAAGTTAGGGAAGTTTTCTGCCATTATTGTTTCAAATAGGTTTTCGATTTCTTGTTCTCTCTCTTCTCCTTCTGGCACCCCCAAGATGCGAATGTTGGCACGCTTGAAGTTGTCCCAGAGGCTCCTTACACTATCCTCATTTTTTTGGATTCTTTTTCTTTTTGCTGTTCTGATTGGGTGTTTTTTGCTTCCTTATATTCCAAATCGATGGTTTGCTTCTTGGTTTTGCCTACTCTACTATTGAATCTGTGTAAACTATTCTTTATTTCAGTTAGTGCCTCCTTCATTTCTGACTGTGATTCCATCATTTCTGACTGATCCTTTTTTATGCCCTTGATGCCCTCTCTAAGTTCACTGAGGTTCTCACTAAGTCCATTGAGCAACCTTATAAGCAGTGTTTTGAACTCAGCATCTGTTAGGTTGCTTAACTCCATTTCACTTAGTTCTTTTCCTGGAGTTTTGTTCTGTTCTTTCATTTGGGACCTGTTTCTTTGTCTCCTCATTTTGGCTGCCTCCCTCTGTTTGTTTCTATGTATTACTTAGCGAGAGGTTTGGGGCTAGCTGAGACCAGATGCTGCTTGTTTGAAAGAATTTAGGAAAAGCTGAAGCAGGATCCAAGGCAGGCCAATCCTATGGTAAAGCAACTGGCAACAGCTTGGGTGGGCCTGGAAGTTGGGTGGGGCGGGGCCTCAGGGAATCACCAGGGTGGGGCAAACAGTGTGAGCCAGGTTGCTGGAGTCCCAGATATGGCGGCGTCTGCCCGGCCCAGGGAAGGGCTCACCAAAGAAACAAAAGCCTCTGATAGCACGTCTGTCCAAGAGAAAGCTGCCTCTCCAGCCCTTGCTCCAATGCCAAACAGCTCAGTTCTTCCCCATATGACTCTGGTGCCTTTCAGGCTCCCTCCCACATGCTGGAGCCTGGAGGGTGCGAGTCCGAGTAAGTCCGTGTGCGGGCCCTTTAAGAGGAGCTGCTGGGGGCTCCAGCCACCTCAGCCTCAGTTCCCCCTGGTTTTTCCAGCCAGAAGTTATGGGGACTTCTCTTCCTGGCACTGGAACCCTGAGCTGGGTGCCTGGTGTGGGACAGGGAGCCCTCAGTCCTCAGGGAGGACCTTCCCAGCCCAGGTATCCTCCTGATTTTTATCTGCCACACGCAGGTGTGGGACCAGCCCGTCGTGCCTCCGCCCCTCCTACCAGTCTCGATGTGGCTTCTTCTTTAATTTCGTAGTTGTCAGACTTCCATTCAGCTTGATTTCAGGTGGTTTTGAAGGATGGTTGTTCTGTAGTTTAGTTGTAACTTTGATGTGGTTGTGGGAGGACGCGATACTGCGTTTACCTACCCGCCATCTTGACAGGAATTCTCACTTCACCATTCTCAAATAGCCTTTGGCCACTCTGTCTGACCTAAGGCCATCTGGGCTCACCTGGCCCCATTGTCTCTCTTCTTCTCCTGTACTAGTTTCTCTTCTTTTTTTCCCTCTACTGCTCTTCCTAAGAAACAGAACATCAAATTACTCCATTCTCATCGAAATGACTCCCTTCCAAGTGCTGACATCAGTCACCTGCAAACTTTGGGGTCCCACTTCTACCCCATACACCAGATTCTTCAAACAAGACACTTTTCTCTCTCAGAGGAATTCCGGTGCCAGCAGTTAAAATAAACTTTTCTCCACTGGGCAAGCTAACATTTAGGTCTGGCCAACCCAAATCTAAATTTAATTACACCAAGTTTCCTCCCTCAAGGAGTTCCATGTGGTGGTCCTGTGGCTCAGAAGGTGTCACTAGAAAAACCAGGTGAGTACAGTGTGTCACAGAGGTGAGTCTAGAACAGAAGCCCAAAACTCAAGATGAGAGATGGGCAGTAGGGAGTGGTGGAGACTGTGGCAAATCAGAGAACCCATGTTCCATCCAAAGAGGTCCAGCCAAATGCTGCCATCTGGAGATGTGGACCCAGATACCCAGTATTCCATTCTTCCAGAGAGATTGGAAATCTAGATTTTTATGCGAAATCTCTGAATTATTCAACTCTTGGCAACTAAATTAAAAAATTTTTTATTTATATATCAATAGGACAAATATAACATATCTTATCTACTAGATGGAGTCCATAGGCTGAGAGTCTATAATTTGTGCATTAGGAATCAGCTATAACACTGTTACCATGAAAACAATGGTAAAAGCTTGCAGCTACTTATTGGGCACATTGTATTTGCAAGGCTCTGTATGAAGCCGTTCACAATGGTCATTTTCCTGCACCCTGCAAAAACACTGAGAGGAAGATACTGTTCATCCTGTAGTGTATGGAGGAGAACACAGGTCCAGTCCTCAACAGTCACTTCATAGGCATGATCCCAGACAGATCCCCTTCCACATCTGTAAAGTGCTCCCTTGAAAACTTCCTAAGCCCCCTAGAAGCAAGACTCTTCTGCTTCCAAGTCCCCACATGGGTGTCCATAAATTCTGTCCCTTCTTCTTCCTGAAGCTAACATGTGCAACCACAGGTCTGGTGCAATGATGATTATAGGCCTTGATCCTCTTGACTCAGTGGCTTGGTCCAGTGAGAACCTGTTAGGAGCCAGGGAAGCTCAGTGGCACCAGTGGAGGTGATGATTTCCCTGAGAGTGAAAGGAATGAAGGAAACTTCAGTGTCCAAGCAGGGATTTCCCAAGGTGGATAGAGAATTGACATGAGAGTCTTAGGAAAACAGGCCCACTGGGAACATGTACTTACCATTTCCATCATTCCCACAGTCTCCATTTCAAGCCAGCAAGGTTTCCACATCAGAAGCACCCACTCCATAGTCATCAATCCCATCATCACAACCACAACCAACCATCCTCTACAAGCCACCACTGTCCCCTTTAGGACCACAGTCAGCTTTCCATGACCATTGACACAATCTCCCCTCCTCACACAGCCATTAATGCCACCTTTGGTATCCATCACAACCAACACACCAGTGTCACATATGCCACCCCTAATATAATGTTCTCTCTATTACAGCCACAGACATCAGCCCCATGAATCAACACTGTTCCCCACTGCCATTCCTCCATTTCTGCTGTCATCACTAGCACCAAACAACTATGGACTTTATCCCCACTATAAGCAAAATGTCATTGCCATCAATCTATCCAAAAAGTCACCATGACATCATTCTCATGATCCTCTCCTTCATGAGTATTTTCAAAATCCAGCTGCACATGGAGAATTTTTTGAGGTAATTTTTACTAGCTGCTATGATAACCACTACACCTTGCTAACCCCAACTGAGGTTTGCTCCTCACTCATACCTTGGTGTGGTCAGCTGTTCACTAGGAGGCCTTCCACAGGACTCCTGGTTTCTACTGAGCCTGTTCTCTTTGGCCTGCTCAGAGCCCTCTGCTGGCCTGTTGCCTTCTTATGGGTAAGCAGGGACAGCAAGAAGGAATGTACAGATGTTCACAGCCAGGCCCAGAAATGTATAAATGAACTTCCCAAGCAATTATTGTTTCAAACCCAGTCACTGGCACCACACTAACTGAAGGGGAAGCCTGGAAACATGGTCTTCCTGTGTTCCCAGTAACAGGCATCAGGTAGGAATCTAGCAATTGTCAGCCCTATGAAGTTTATGCTAAGGTAATATGGTGTAAGATCAGAAACAGGACATGCTGTTGAAAGGGTGTTTATGAAGTAGTGGACACTCTTAGGAGACACATACTGAGTTGTATCCCTGAAACACAGCCAAACCAGCTCCTAGCGCAGTGTCCATCTTGTGTTTTTTGCACATACACTTATAGTCTTGCTGTGAGCAAAAATTAGTACACTAACACACACACGTACAGTCTTTCAAGGACCCCTTACTGACCCAGCCAGGGTCCTCACTGCTTCAGACCCTGGGAATGTTGCATTAAACTAGATGAGAGCAAATTCCCTTATAGAGAAAATAATGTACTCTAGCCCCTATGTGCGTGTGCTTGAGACGGCAAAGAGCAGAAGGTAGAAGGCTCTGTCCTGGCTCAGCTCTGCCCAAGTTGGGGACTAGTGAGTCTGTGGCCTGGGGAAACTTATAAAAACAAAATCTAGTTCAACAGACACACTGACATAGACAACAATGCTGGGGATGGAGTGTGGGAGGGGTATCAGGAAGAGGGTGTCAGTGGGGGAAAAGGAGAAACATCTGTAACAAAAATAAATTAATTTAAAAAAGCAGACATCATGGCCTCTGATTGTCAGCTTCCTAAATGGCTTTGGAGCCATAATCCTCATTTAAATCACTCTGGATAATAATCAGTGATGACTTATGCTTCAGACTTGGGAGATATCTCTAAATCTTGTGACAGTTTTAATTTTTAAATAGGTCTTTAATAAGGTGGGCAATTCTTGCTATGACTAGGTGATGTGGGCTGGATAAAGACGGGCACCAAGCCCAGCCGATGTGGCTCAGTGGTTGAGCATTGACCCATGCACCAAGAGGTCGCTGGTTTGATTCCTGGTCAGGGCACATGCCCAGGCTGCCGGCCCAATCCCCAGGGGGGGGCATGCAGGAGGCAGCCAGTAGATGTTCTCTCTCCTCGATGTTTCTATCTCTCTCCCTCTCCCTTCCTCTCTCTCTAAAATCGATAAAGGAAAAAATAAATTAAAAAAAAAAAAAAAGACGAGGACCAAGTTCAAAGCCTATAGGAGGAGCCTGTCTAGAGTTTGGTCAAGGAGAGTGTTTACCAGCAACACTTTCCTTCTGTTCTTTCTACTCTCCTGTAATTGTTTCTTTCCTGAAAAACCAAACAAAAGGAGAGAAACAATTGTTATTAATCAAGCATCTGAGAACCTTTGAATCTCGGCTGTACCTAGATAGGTGAAGGCAGTGGTGTGCAAGAAAGGAATTAAAATTCAGAGGATTGAGGTGAGAGTTCTGTCTGCAACAGTTACTAGCTGTGTGAGCTTGGCAGGCTACTGAGCTTCGTAAACAGCAATGTGATTAGCTGGGTTCTAAGATGAGCCGCAGTGATTGCCATCTCCCGACACTCATACCCTACTAGTCTCCTCCCGTACCTGCCATGGAACAGGAGAAAAAGCCAGAAGTGATGGTATGTCACTTCTGAGATTAGTTTATAAAAGACCATAACACTAAAAAAAATAAAAATAAAAAATAAGGTGGGTAAAATAAAGTAAGAAGAGTTAAGCTATATTACTTTCTTAATTACAAAATTTAAAATGGTACACCCCCCTACTGATTCTAGTGACCACTGCTATCATTGTGATGTGGATCCTTCCAGACATTTTTCTATACACTTATAAATATGAGTATGTGCTCACTGAAAATATTATCATCTTATGACAGGTTTCTACAGAAGTAATATATTTATGTATTCTTCTGAAACTGTTTTTTTTCATGGCCATGTTATTTAGAGATCTATCTGTACATATAAGCCACCTCTTAACACACCTCCCTTCCTCTATTTAACACAGTATTAACATAATATTTTATAGTGTCATGTTCTACAGTTTATTTTTTGACAAAGATGTAATTGCTCCAATGTTTTCCTTTACAAACAATACTGAAGGGAACAACCTGTGCACCTGTGTGGATATTTTGCTAGACCACTAGTCCTCAAAGTGATATTCCAGGGACACTTGGTGTCTCTGAAACTCTTTCAGGGGCCTACAACTTTTAAATTATTTTCATAGGACAGGGGCAAGCTGGCTGCAGTCTGAGGCTGCATGCCTTCCTTCCAGCCACAGACTGGATTTACAGCTAAAATATTACACAGTCAGCTTGACAAAACAAAAGAAGTGTAACTAATTGGACATATTTTGTCTAAGGAGCACTGAAGAAACAACATAGAGACTGATAAGAGAAGGATAGTCACAGAAAGGGGAAACCCTCCTGGAGTTGATGCTCAGCTGAGAATCCCAAGTGATACTGGCTGCAAAGCTCCCTCCTCTGGGAAGTGTGGGCTCACATCCTCACACAAGGATCCCAAGCCCAGAGCAGCAGAGACTGGAATGAGAGCCCACATAGCATCAGGGAGAGGGATCCAGGGGAACTCTGTCTGCCTGGGTGGCTGGGTCTGTACCTTCCCAGTGAGAGTGTGCCTACTGATGGCAGTCTCAGTGGGAGAGGTTCACCTCAAGCTCTTACTGCTAGAAATGCTGTGCTGCAGTATTTGGCTCCTAAAAAAAAAAGAGAGCAGCCTGAGGGCTGCACCCAGCGTGACTTTGAGATAACTTTTATTTTCTTTAAAGGCAATGTGCAGAGTCCCAGATAGTGACTAAACTTGTGTGTCATGGGGAAGGGGAAGAAGATTATCCCACCTTGAGTTTGAGGTTGGAACCTCTCCTACCAGAACTGAACAGACTGATACATCCTGTGGAGTTGGCTGGCATGGCAGATCAAGGATTTTTGATCTGCACTAAGGAGAATTGGGAGACAAGCAGAGCTGGACTATGGTAGAGACAGACAAGTGAGAGCTGGACTTTGTGACTGCATTATGGGGAGGCTGATCCCAGTCTCAGGAAGGAAGAGTGGAGCATGTCTTCTCCTTCTGCTGGCTGGGAACACCACCCCCAACAAGAAAGGGTCTGGATCTTCTCTGAAGCCCCAGATACTCCCACTGGGTGCATTTCACTGGGGATGGGAGTTGAGAGAACAGCTCAAGGCAGGACATTCTAAGAATAAGACACTCAGAGGCTATTGTCCAGGACCAGGAAATGCTTAGCCCCCTCCTGTGGGCTTGGCAGGCAACATTTTGAACCAGAATCTCTTTTGATCAATCCCACTGAGCCCAGGGCAGCTGAAATTTCTTTTGCAGAAAAGGTGGCAGGCTGTATCCAACCTGAACCTGCAGCAGGTCACCTTAGGGAGAACTAGATTTGGAGTCTCTGGTAGAGACTGAGGAGTTTGGTTTTGAAGCAGAGATTAATTTCCCCTCATTGAGTGCCTGACTGCACAATCTCTAAGCAAGGGGCCCACTAGCCCTAGCTATGCTAGCCTGGCTCCACCTTAAAGACTGTCTTTGGAAGACCAGGCAACCTCAGAGGGGAAGTAGAGTAGCTGACAGATGGAGGCAGTCTTTAGAGAACCTCAGGCCAACCAGAGCTACAACAGAACACAGAACTAAACTTGCACAGCCCCTGACATTGACTGATACAAAGGTACCTTCTAGGAGGCCTGAAATCAGCATACAAAATCTGCCTAGATCTTCACTTGGCTAGCTTCACTCCCTCCCCCAATTTGTTCTTCTATATTGCTTTGGTATTATTATTATTAGTGTTAATATTTTGGCTCTCTTCTCTCTTGTTTCTTTCTTATCTCTTATTGGCCTCCTTCCTTTTCTTACTCTGTTTTTTTTTTTTCTTTTCTGTCTTTCACATTAAATTTCTCTGTCTTCTTTTTATCTTTGCATAAGTTTCTCTCTCTCTCTCTCTTTTTTTTTTTTTAACATTTTTGTTTTCCTACTCCTACTCTTATATTTTGCTCTCCCTTCTTTCAGAATATTTTTTCTGTCCCTTTTCCTTTCCATTATTCTCTTTATTTTTTATTTTGCTATTAGTAATAGTATCTCTCTCTCTCTCTCTCTCTCTCTCTCTCTGTTTATTATTCTTGTTCTCTTTTCTCTTTCTTAATAATATTTTCTTTTGTGGTTGTTTTTGGTGGTGTTGTCAGAATCTTTTGTAAGTTCTTGTTTGTTTTGTTTCATTGATTTTTATCTTGATTTGCCCTGCCAGCACCTGTGCAAGAGCTTGCACAACATGGCTGTGGTTGAGCCTTACAGTTAGCCAGCCTGAGAGGACTGCCCTCCCATGAATGGAACAATAACAATCAAGACCCAAGTACCACAGGACACCCCAAATAACCCACAGAAAAGTCACTCCTAGAGCGCACAGCTCTGTAGTAGAAGGAGACAACACCATTGGGTGTCAGAAGACATTTACTACAAAAGCCCACCTCATGAAGACTGGGAGTCATAACAAGTATATCTAATACATAGATACAAACATAAAGAAGCAATTAAAATGGAGAGACAAAGAAACAACCCATAAATTAAGGAAGAATCCCCAGAAAAGACTTAAATGAGATGGAAGTAAGCAAGTAATCATAGAGTTCAGAGTAACAGTTAATAAGGATGCTCAAGAAACTTAGTGAGAATGACAAGGAACTCAAGGGGAACTACAAAGAGCTTAGTGGTAACTACATCACCATGAAAAAAGACATAGAAATTATTAATAAGAGCCAAGCAGCAATGAAGAATACTAGATCTGACATCAAGAATACACTGAGACGAATTAAAAGCAGGCTCAATGAAACAGAGGATTAAATAAGTGAATTAAAAGACAAGGTAGGAGCCCTGGCCAGTTTGGTTCAGCAGTTAGAGCATAGGCCCATGAACCAAAGAGTCATGGGTTTGATTCCAGTAAAGGGCATGTATCATGGTTGTGGCTCAGTTACCGGCCTTGGTCAGGGTCATGTGGGAGGTGACCAGTTAATGTGTCTCTCTCACATCAATGTTTCTCTCTCTTTCTCTCTCCCTCCTATTCTATCTGAAGATAAATGGAAAAATAACCTCAGGTGAAGATTTTAAAAGAAAAGGACAAGGTAAGAAAAACCACTCAATCAGAGCAGCAAAAAAAAAAAAAAATTTTTTTTTTAAGCATAAGGACAGTTTAAGGGAACTTTGGTACCACATGAAACAGAACAACACCCACATCATAGAGGTATCAGAAGGAAAAGAAAGTGAGTAAGGGATAGAAAAATCTGTTTGAACAAATAATGACAGAAAACTTTCCTAACCAGGTGAAGAGCAAAGCCACACAAATTTAGGAAGCACAGAGGGAACCAATCAAGAAGAACCCAAAGAGACCCATTCCAAGATATATTATAATTAAAATGACAAACGTTAAATACAAAATGAGAATCTTAACAGCAATATAAGACAGACAGTCAGTGACCTAAAAGGGAGCTTCCATAAAGTTGTCAGTTGATTACTTGACAGAAACACTACAGGCCAGAAGGGAATGGCATGGAGTATTTAGAGCAATAAAAAGCAAGGATCTAAAACCAAGATTATTCTATCCAGCAAGATTATCATTCAAAATTGAAGGGAAATAAGAAGCTTCCAAGACCAAAAAAAGCTAAAGAATTTTATTGCCACCAAAAGTGCAATGCAAGAAATGTTAAAGTGATGGCTGTAAGAAGAAATACAGACAGAGGAATATAGTCATAATGAATAATAATGGTAATAAATGAGTACATATCAATAATAACCTTAAATATAAAGGGCTTAAATGCTCTAATCAAAAGACATAGAGTAGCTGAATGAATATGAAAAGACAACCCATATATATGCTGTCTACAAGAGACCAACCTCAGAACAAAAGACTCACACAGGATGAAAGTGAAGGGATGAAAACAAATTTTCCTTGCAAATAAAAACATAAAGAAAGCAGGCATAACAATATTGTATCTGACAAAATAGACTTTAAATCAAAGGCCATAACAAAAGACAAAAAAGAGCACTACACAATGCTAAAAGAATGATCCAAGAAGAGGATATACCCTGGTAAACATACATGCACCCAATTTTGGAGCACCTAGAAATATTAAAAACCTCTTGAAGTGTTTTAAGGAAGAGATCGACAGCAATGCAGTCATAGTAGGGGATTTTAACACCCACTGACATCACTGGATAGATCTTCCAGACAAAAAATTAACAAGGAAACAGAAAACTTAAATGACATACAAGATTAGATAGATTAAATTGGTATTTACAGAATATTTCACCCCTAAGTTGAAGAATATATATTCTTCTCAAGTGTACTTGGGACATTCTCATGATAGACCACATGTGAGGATGCAAAATAAGTCTCTACAAGTTCAAGAAGCTTGAAATCATTCATATCAAGCATCTTCTTGGACCACAATAACATGAAAGTAGAAATCAACTATAATAAAAAACAACCAAAAACATTAAAAAACATGGAGGTTAAATAGCATGTTATTAAACAATAAATGGGTTACCAATGAGATCAAGGAAGAAATAAAAAATTTCCTGGAAACAAATGAAAATGAACACACAACAACCCCAAATCTATAAGTCACAGTGATAACAGTGTTAAGAGGGAAGTTCATAGCATTACAAGCCTACCGCAAGAAACAAGAAAAATCTCTAAAGAACTACCTAACCCTACAACTAAAAGAATTAAAAAGAGAACAACAAGAAAAGCCCAGAGTAACTAGAAGGAAGGAACTAATAAAGATCAGAGCAGAAATAAATGACACAGACTAAAAACATAATACAAAAGATCAATGAAACTAAGAGCTGGATCTTTGAGAATATAAAAAAGATTGATGAACCTTTAGCCAGATTCATTAAGAAACAAAGAGAGAGGACCCAAATAAAGAAAATCAGATATAAAAGAGGTGAAGTAACAACTGACACCACAGAAATACAAAGATTGTAAGAAAATACTATGAATGACTATATACTAACAAATTGGACAACCTGAGAAAAATGTACAAATTTCTAGAAACATAAAATCCTCCAAAACTCAATCAGGAAGAATCAGAAAACTGGAATGGGCCTATAACAACTAATAAAATAGAAGCAGTAATGAAAGAAACTCCCAGGAAACAAAAATCCTGGACCAAATGGCTTCACAAGGGAGTTTTATCTAGCATTAAAATGAGAACTGACACCTATCCTCCTCAAACTGTTCCAAAAAGTTCAAGAGAAAGAACAACTTCCAAGTTCTTTTTATGAGGCCAGCATTTATCCTAATTACAAAACATGTAAAGACACTAAAGAAAAAGAAAATAATAGGCCAATATCCCTAATAAACATAGATGCTAAAATCCTCAATGAAATATTAGAAAATAAGATCCAGCAATACATTAAAAAGATCACATACTATGGCCAAGTGGAATTTATTCAGAGGATGCAAAGCTGGTACAAGACTGCAAATGAATAAACGTGATACATCACATTAACCAAATGAAGAAGATCTTATGCTCTTTCAGAAATGAACCAACTGTGTCAAATACATCACATGCAGTAGTTGTCATTTCAAGAGGTTTGCAAAAAAGAAACTCATCTTTAAAGTCACCATCACTAATATACCTCACGTAAACCAGTAACTGTGAACAATTTGCAATATCTGTAGATTCATCAAGCTGGATGCTAAATATTGGAAGTGGAGCAGATTTAATTTCCTGGATTACCTGATCAAGAATATCAGCACTTCTGTGGACAGTGTCATTAGATAAGGAAATTGCACTCAATTTCATAACAAATTCATCTCTGATCATAACTCGAACAATGTCTTTGGCCACTGGCAACAGTAAATCCTCAGCAATGGTGTGAGGTTTCATAGCTCTGGCGATTCTGAGTGCCACCAAATATGAAGCTTCAATGGCTGCTACATTTTGTTTGTGGTACTTGCCACCAGTGTCAAGCCTGGCTTTCTTGAGTCCATCAGCTTTGCTTCTAAAATAGTTGTTATCCTTGCTGGCAAAGCTCAGATGCTTGCTATCAATATGGCATTTTAGTTTGTTCGGCTTCATAGATTCAGCTGATAGAACTTCACAACAAATAACACATTGCGGTTTCTCAATTCCTGCTGTAATTATTGAGGTAAAACCATACTGTAAAAAATCTTCATTATATTTTCTTTTCTTAACGTTCTTCTCTACATGATCCATTGTCATGGGATGGTTTGTTAATGAAAATAATATATAACAATAGCTTTAATAATACAAAAGATGATACATGGCATAGTTTAGTTAATACAGTTCATTAAAGTTTCCTATGATTTACCATTCTGTGTTTTTTTTTTTTTTTACATACCTGTTACTATCACAAGGGGGCAGTATTCACATCAACCACAGCTGAATATAAGAAGACTGATCAGCGTTCAGATTAAGTTCCCATGGTACAGATATATATTTTTTGCAGTAGTTGATTTTACAGTACATGATTTTACATTTACCCAGTAATTATAATTCATGAAGTGTTGTTTTACCTCTGATACTGCTGCTTTCAACACAGTAGCTACTTTTAACAGAGTAGCTGCTTTCTACACATTAGCTTCTCTCTACACATGTGTGACTGGTCCACATAAGTACATTATGGCACCAACCCTGTCACATGCACCTGTATTTGTATGGGGTGTATGTGATGGGGTTGGCACAATGATATCATCACACCGGGTACTCGTATGTGGGCGTATCTTTATGTGGACATATCTGTATGTGGGCAGACCCTCCTGGAGTTGGATAGAGGACCGGTATCTCAGTTCCTAAGACCATCGGAAATCTGTGTTTTCCGATGGTCCTAGGCGACCCCTGTGAAAGTGTCATTCGACCCCCAAAGGGGTCACGACCCACAGGTTGACAACTGTTGTGCTAAAGGAACTGCTGTAAGAAGAAGAAAGGGAGAGAGAGAGAGAGAGAGAGAGAGAGGAGGTATAAAATTAAAATATCAACTAATAAGTATTTATCAATAATAACCTTAAATGTAAAAGGCTTAAAAGCCTCAATCAAAAGACATAGGGTAGCTGATTGGATAAGAAAACACAACCCATATATATGCCATATACAAGAGACCCACCTCACAAAAACAAAACAACAACAACAACAACAAAAACTCACACAAGATGAAAAATAATTTTCCAGGCAAATGGAAATGAAAAAACAAGCTGGTGTAACAACACTCATGTCTTATAACATAGACTTCAAAATGAGGGACATAATAAGAGACAAAGAAAGTCATGACATAATGTTAAAGAGAACAAACTAACAAAAGGATACAACCCTGGTAAACATATATGCACCAAATACAGGAGCACCAAAATATATTTAAAAACTTCTGGAGGACTTCAAAGGAGAGATCAACAGCAACACAATCATAATGGGTGACTGTAACACCCCACTGAAACCACTGGATAGATTTTCCAGACAAAAAATTAACAGGGACACAGAGTCCTTAAATGACTTAACTAGATCAGCTTGACTTAATTGATATTTACAGAACATTTCACCCCAAAGCTGCAGAATATACATTCTTCTCAAGTGCACATGAGACATTCTCAAAGATAGACCACATGTTAGGACACAAAGTAAATCTCTACAAATTCAAGAAGATTGAAATCATATCAAGTATCTTCTTAGACCACAATGGCACAAAACTAGAAATGAATTACAACAAAAACATACAAAAACATTAAATACATGGAGGCTAAATAGCATGTTATTAAACAATGAATGGGTTGCCAAGGAGATCAAGGAAGAAATTAAAAACTTCCTAAAAACTGATGAAAATGAACAAACAACAACACAAAATCTACAGGACACAGCAAAAGTAGTTGTGAGAGGGAAGTTCATAGCACTACAGGCCTACCTCATAAAACAAGAAAAATTCCTAATTGACTTTCTAACCCTACAACTCAAAGAACTAGAAAGTAAACCAAAAGAAAAACCAAGAGCAAGTAAAAGGAAAGAAATACTGAAGGTCAGAGCAGAAATAAATGACATAGAAACTTAAAAAACAATTCAAAAGATCAATGAAACCAAGAACATGTTCTTTGAAAAGATAAACAAGATTGATGAGCCTTTAGCCAGACTCACCAAGAAACAAAAAGAGAAGACCCAAATAAACAAAATCAGAAATGAAAGAGGAGAAATAACAACTGACATCACAGAAATACAAAGGATCATTAAATATTATTATGAACATTTATACACCAACAAATTGGACAATCAGGGTGAAATGGACAAATTTCTAGAAACACATCGTCTCCCAAAATGAACCGGGAAGAGATAGAAAACTTGAATAGACTAATAACAACCAAGAAAATTAAAGATGTAATCAAGAAACTCCCAGCAAAAAAAGTCCAGGCCTGGACGGCTAAACTGGGGAGTTTTACCAAACATTCAAAGAAGATCTAACACCCATTCTCTTCCAGAAAATCCAAGAAGAAGACTTCCAAACGTATTTCCTGAGGACAACCTAATTTTAATTGCAAAACCCGATAAAGACACTACAAAGAAAGAAAATGACAGACCAATATTCCTGATGAACACAGATGTCAAAATTCTCAACAAAATATTAGAAAATCAGATCCAGAAATACATTAAAAAATTATTCATCATAACTAAGTGGAATTCATTCCAATGATGAAAGAATGGTACAATATCTGCAAATCAATAAATGTGATACACCACATAAACAAAGTGAAAAATAAAAACCATATGATTATATCAATAGATGCTGAAAAAGCATTCAACAAAATCCAGCACCCATTTTTGATAAAAAACGCTCAGCAATGTGGGAATAGTGGAATCATATCTTGACATAATAAAGGCAATATATGAAAAACCTACAGCCAACATCATACTCAATGGGCAAAAACTACAAGCATTCCCCTTAAGAACAGGAACAAGACAGAGATGTCCACTGTCAACACTCTTATTTAACATAGTACTGGAAGTCTTAGCCACAGCCATTAGACATGATGAAAACATAAAAGGAATTCTAATTGCAAAAGAAGTGAAACTGTCATTATTTGCAGATGACATGATATTGTACATAGAAAAACCTAAAGATTCCATCAAAAATCTACTAGATTTAATAAATGAATTTGGCAAAGTAGCAGGGTACAAAATTAACGTTAAGAATTTGATGGCATTCTTGTACACCAACAATGAAATCAAGGAAAGAGAACCTAAAAGAGCAACTTCATTTACCATTGCAGCAAAAAAATTAAGATACGTAGGAGAAAACTTAACTAAAGAAGTAAAGGACCTATTTGCAGAAAACTACAAGAAATTGAAAAAAGAAATAGAGGAAGATATAAAAAAGTGGAAGCACATACCTTGTTCATGGATTGGAAAAATTAACATCGTTAAAATGTCCATACTACCCAAAGCAATCTATAGATTTAACACAATCCCCATCAAAATACCAATGACATATTTCACAGAACTAGAACAAATGCTTCAGAAGTTCATATGGAACCAAAAAAGACCCTGAATAGCTACAGCAATCTTGAAAAAGAAGGACAAAGTAGGTGGGATCACAATACCGGACATCAGGTTATATTACAAAGCTACTGTAATCAAGACAGCCTTGTACTGGCACAAGAACAGGCATATAGATCAATGGAACAAAACAGAGAACATAGAAATAGACCCAAGTCATTATGCTCAATTAATATTTGACAATGGTGGCAAGAACATACAGTGTAGTAAAGACAATAAATGGTGTTAGAAAAATTGGACAGCTACAGGCAAAAAAAATAAAGCTAGAGCATCAACTTACACCATACACAAGAATAAACTCAAAATGGATAAAAGATTTAAATGTGACACATGAATCTATAAAAATCCTAGGAGAAAATGTAGGAAACAAAATTTCAGACATCACATGCAGCAGAATTTTCACTGATACACTGCCTAAGGCAATAGAAACAAGTGAAAAAAATGAACACATGGGACTACATCAAACTAAAAAGCTTCTGCACAGCAAGAGAAACAACCATCAGACTTCCAGTCAAGATGGCAGCATAGGTAAACACAATACTCACTTCCTCCCACAACCACATCAAAAATACAACTAAACTACAAAACAGCCATACTGCAGAACTGTCTGAAATCGAGCTGAATGGAAATCCTACAAGTACGAAATTAAAGAAGTTACACTGAGACTGGTAGGAGGGGCAGTGGTGTGGATGGACTGGTCCCACACCCATGTGTGGCAGATAAATATCAGGAAGGACACCTTGGCTGTGAAGGTCCTCCCTGAGGAGTAAGGGGTCCCCCTCCCACATCAGGCCCCCCCCCAGCTCAGGGGTCCAGTGCCAGGAAGACAAGTCCCTATAACTTCTGGCTGTAAAACCAATGGGAACTGAGGCTGAGGGAGGCTGAGGCTTCTGAAGGCCCAGGCAGCTCCTCTTAAAGGGCCCATGCACAGACTTACTTAGACCTGATCCCTCTGAGCTCCAGCATAGAGGGGAGGTAGTGTGAAAAAAACCAGAGACATATGGAGAAGAACTGAGTTGTTTGGCATCAAGGTGAGGGCTGAAGAGGCAGCTTTTTCCTGGACAGACCTGCTGGTGGAGGCCACTGTTCTTTTGATGAGCCCTTCCCCAACAGGGCAAGAAGAAGGCCACCATATCTGGGACTCCAGCAACCTGACTCATACTGTTTGCCCATCCTGGTGATTCCCTGAGGCCCTGCCCCACCCAAATTTCAGGCCCACCGAAGCTGTTTCCAGTGGCTTTACCATAGGATTGGCCTGCTTTGGTTCCTGCTCCAGATTTTTCTAAATTCCCCAGGCCCAGCACTAGAAGCAGCCAGCCTTGATTCAAAGCTTGGCTTCACCTGGGCACCTCCAAGCTCAGCACAAGAAGCAGCCATTGGCAGATCGCTTTATAGGTTATGCCTGGTGGCCCTGGATAGAACACAGGCAGTGGATGATCTTGCCCCAGAGCCAGTACACCCAGTGGACAGCTTCAGACCATGTCAAAGCACCACCACCCAAACCCCTCCACAAGTTACACATTCAAGGAGTGGACTCAGGGGGTACCAGAGTACTACTGAAGTAAGTCTTGCTCTGTGTGGTGGGCCCCTGCACAGCTGATCATCCAAGGTAGTCAGAAGTCAGTGATTAGTGGGTACAGCCAGTCCTTGCAGCTGATCAACCTGAGTAAAACCCTCCCATTGATGTGCCAACAACAATCAAGGCTCAATTACAACAGAAGGGTGTGAAGTCCACATGAGGGGTGCACCTTGAGGGCCCAGCTGGGGTGATCAGGGAGGCTGTGCCTCTGAACCCTACAGGACACCTACTACAAAAGGACACCCTAGGAAGCCTAGGAGACAGCAACTCTACCTAATACATAGAAACAAACACAGGGAGGCAGCCAAAATGAGGAGACAAAGAAACATATCCCAAATGAAAGATCAGAACAAAACTCCAGGAAAATAACTAAATGAAATGGAGATAAACAATCTAACAGATGCAGAGTTCAAAACACTGCTTATATGGATCTCAGTGAACTTAATGAGGGTCTCAAGAGCATGAAAAAGAACCAGTCAGTAATGAAGTATGCACTAACTGAAATAAAGAATAATTGACAAGGAATCAATAGTAGTTTAGTTCTGTGACCTGCACGGCTAGTAGAACCAGACCTGAGGAGGGGCGATGGGAGACTGAGAAAAACACAGAGACTAAGAAAAACACAGAGACATTCTAGAGAGAAAAGCTGGGGACAGGTGGGACACTGCTCTCTGATGGAGAAACTGACCCCGAGCTAGCTCAGACAGTTTATTACATAGCCAATTGAAAGCAGTGTGTGTGTGGGGGGGGGAGGTTCAAAAACTTCATTGTTCTCAAACATCAAATGTTTCCCTTGGCCTCTGAGCTCAAGGTCCAGATTGCCAATACATTCTTGCCTGCGGCTCAGGACGCTCCTGTGTGGGCCTTGCCAGCACACAGGAAGAAGAGATCTTGGGCAGAATGTTCCTGCATAGGCCCTGCCAACACACAGGCTCAACAAGTGGCCTTAGGACTAAAGGCTCCTGGGCTAGACCATGCAAACACCACAGGGCTTTGTCCCTTGTTTTGGAAGCTCCTGGGCAAGTCCATGCAAGCACCAGAAGAACAAGACCTTGGCTCAGCCACCCTCCAAATCTCCCCCTTTTTTGTTTTTTAAATCTTCCCCCCTTTTTCAGCTTTTGTTTATTTTTTCAAATATTCCCCTTTTCTGTCTTTAAATTCATGCAGTGAACATCTATTTGGACTCTTCTGAGTTGGGTTCAGAAGATCCGACAGCTGATTGACAGGAGTCAAAACAATATTATCAGAACAGTAACAAATCCAATTAAGTCTATGCAGTATGTTTTATTTTTTATTTTTATTTTTTTTAACTTATCTTTATTGTTGAATGTATTACAGATGTTCCTCATTTTTCCCCCATTGCCCCCCTCCTCCCCATTCCTGCCCCCCTCCTGCTTTTCCCCACACTGTTGTCTGTGTCCATTAGTTATGCATATATACATATAAGTTCTTTGGTTTATTTCTTCCCACCCCCCAACCCCTCTTCCCTTTGAGGTTTGTCAGTCTAACAACCAATTTGTACTTCTTAATCCCTTCACCTTTTTCACCCCTCTCCCCATCCCCCACCCAACAAAAGTTCTCTGTATCTATGAGAATGTTTCTGTTCTGCTTGTTCATTTTGTTTGTAGATTCAATTGTTGATAGATATGAATTTATTGCCATTTTGTTTGTTCATATTTTTTTATCTTTTTTTTCAAGAAGACCCTTCAGCATTTCATACAATAATGGTTTGGTGGTGATGAACTCCTTTAGCTTTTCCTTGTCTGGGAAACTCTTTGTATGGCCATCGATTCTAAATGACAGCTTTGCAGGATAGAGTAATCTTGGTTGTAGGTTCTTGCTTTTCATCACTCTGAATATTTCTTGCCACTCCCTTCTGGCCTGCAAAGTTTCTTTTGAGAAATCAGCTGACAGTCTTATGGGAACTCCCTTGTAGGTAACTAACTGCTTTTCTCTTGCTGCTTTTAAGATTCTCTCTTTGTCTTGAACCTTTTGCATTTTGATGATGATGTGTCTTGGTGTGGGCCTCTTGGGGTTCATCTTGTTTGGGACTCTCTGTGCTTCCTGGACTTGTATGTCTGTTTCCTTCACCAAGTTAGGGAAGTTTTCTGCCATTATTGTTTCAAATAGGTTTTCGATTTCTTGTTCTCTCTCTTCTCCTTCTGGCACCCCCAAGATGCGAATGTTGGCACGCTTGAAGTTGTCCCAGAGGCTCCTTACACTATCCTCATTTCTTTGGATTCTTTTTTCTTTTTGCTGTTCTGATTGGGTGTTTTTTGCTTCCTTATATTCCAAATCGATGGTTTGCTTCTTGGATTTACCTACTCTACTATTGAATCTGTGTAAATTATTCTTTATTTCAGTTAGTGCCTCCTTCATTTCTGACTGGTCCTTTTTTATGCCCTTGATGCCCTCTCTAAGTTCACTGAGGTTCTCACTAAGTCCATTGAGCATCCTTATAAGCAGTGTTTTGAACTCAGCATCTGTTAGGCTGCTTAACTCTATTTCACTTAGTTCTTTTCCTGGAGTTTTGTTCTGTTCTTTCATTTGGGACCTGTTTCTTTGTCTCCTCATTTTGGCTGCCTCCCTGTGTTTGTTTCTATGTATTACTTAGCGAGAGGTATGGGGGTAGCTGAGACCAGATGCTGCTTGTTTGAAAGAATTTAGGAAAAGCTGAAGCAGGATCCAAGACAGGCCAATCCTATGGTAAAGCAACTGGCAACAGCTTGGGTGGGCCTGGAAGTTGCGTGGGGCGGGGCCTCAGGGCATCACCAGGGCGGGGCCAACAGTGTGAGTCAGGTAGCTGGAGTCCCAGATATGGCTGTGTCTGCCGGCCCAGGGAAGGGCTCACCAAAGGAACAAAAGCCTCTGATAGCACATCTGTCCAGGAGAAAACTGCCTCTCCAGCCCTTGCTCCAATGCCAAACAGCTCAGTTCTTCCCCATATGACTCTGGTGCCTTTCAAGCTGCCTCCCGCACGCTGGAGCCTGGAGGGAGTGAGTCCGAGTAAGTCCGTGCGCGGGCCCTTTAAGAGGAGCTGCTGGGGGCTCCAGCTGCCTCAGCCTCAATTCCCGCTGGTTTTCCAGCCAGAAGTGATGGGGATTCTCTTCCTGGCACTGGGACCCTGAGCTGGGCGCCTAGTGTGGGACGGGGACCCCTCAGTCCTCAGGGAGGACCTTCCCAGCCGAGTGTCCTCTTAATTTTTATCCGCCACACGTGGGTGTGGGACCAGCCCGTCGTGCCTCCGCCCTCCTACCAGTCTCGATCCTGCGGCTGCTGCTTTAGTTTCGTAGTTGTAGGACTTTCATTCAGCTTGATTTCAGGCGGTTTTGAATGTTGGTTGTTCTGTAGTTTAGTTGTAACTTTGATGTGGTTGTGGGAGGACGCGATACTGCGTCTACCTACGCCGCCATCTTGACCGGAAGTCTCTATGCAGTATGTTTTAATCTCATCTAAAATTTCTTTAGCCAGTTGTGCTGGATTAACAATATCATCATGGCTATTTTGAATATCCTGTATATGTCTATGCAGTTGCTGCAAATCAAGACTGACATTATTATGAGTCCATATTCCTTGGAGATATAACTTAACTTTGTCCCAGTTTCACTGGGTCTTATTATACGGGACTGAAGTAACACAGATAAAACTGTAAGCAGGATGGCAAAGCAACTTTTGTCAAGCTTTAATGCTCTCAACTTGATTTCCTAGCCCAATAACTGCAGCTTCCAAAGCAATTAATTTTGCTTCTAATTTGGTGTCAATATTTTCTTAATTGTGTAAAGCAGCAGAGGTGTTTTGAGCCTGGTCATTTATAAATTGGGCATTATGAATACTCTGAGTCAGGGCTAAAGAAGCAGTTACAGTAAAAACAATAAGACCTATAATAGCAACAATGACAAAATAATCAATCCTAAAGCTCTTTTATGATGAGTCAATTGGTTCTTAATCTCTATCAAAGCTTTCAGTCCAGTTTCATGATACCAATATCCTGATATGTTGGTAGGGAGCATAACAAAAGAGGGCTGGTATAGAACTAAATTATCATCATACTTATTATCTCTTGTTACACAGTTAATGTACACTCAAGACATGAAACAGAATAGTGTGTGGGAAGCTTAGTAATATTTACAGAGCCTGTCACAATCACATAAGGGGCCTGTACACAAGCCCAAAACCAATAACAGGGATTAGTGGGGTGACAGGCCATAGCAATGTTTGCCAAAAAAGAGTCAGGATAATTCATACAATCCAGTGCAGTGGCTAATTGCCAGAGATCCTTCTGCATTTGACCCTTAGGGGTGGTGAGGATGTTACTTACAAAGCCCCTAGGGGACATGAGATCATGATTAGGGTGTTTAGGGTCTAAACTATGAGACCAGTCTAACAACTGAAATCCTGTTCCCGTAATATTGATGCTAACAGGGATAGGGTTTGCACAATCCTGCCATTGGGGAAAACCCCTAAATTGAAGGGTTGTCCTGTTAGGGCAATAAGGCAGTGAAGGATGCTGATAAGGAGCAATCTGGGTGTTATAGGGAAAACCCAGTTTATTCACAGTCTGAATATATTTCTTCATATCCCATGGACCTGTCATAGTAACAATGTCAGTGCCTCTGTAAGATGTTTTATTCTCATATTTAACAGGCAGGCACCCATACTTGCCTGCGTGGGACAGGAAGATTGAAGGGTCTACATTGAAGCCAAGGTAAGTATAATTATAGTGTGAAGTGGGTGTAATATGCTGGTCAGAATTTCCACCCATCATTGCTGAATCATTAATTAAAACAGGCACAGGCCCTCCATTCCAAGCAGCTGGATTTACCACAGGAGGGTCTGGGAAATAGGTCTAATAGGTTTCTGCTCCAACCATACTTACCTGGATGCTGACCAAGGACAGCATAGCCACAAATAGCATTGGGGGGCAATGTCAACCCCTTGTCCTAAAACCACCTGTTGGGCTTCTCCAGTCAACCGCTTCAGCTGCCCCCATGTAGGAAGAGAGGAAGTCTGGGTGGCCCTAGCTTGGTGACTCGAGATCCTCACAGGTGGCTTCTCCTGCTTCACTACTGGTGACACTGGGATCACCACTGGGTTGATGACCTTCAGCCTCTTTAATGGTGTCACAGTCTGGTCTACGGGGTCCATGATGATGTCACACAGCATGTTCTGGCACCCAAACAGGTTGATCAGCATCTTCTGGAAAAATACAAACATGGCCTCTTCCCCACATCATCACTGGATCTAGTCCTTTCCATTGACCTGTCTGCAGGTCTTTCCAGTGGGCAAACTCTGCTGAAGCCTGCGACTGGGTCGCCTGATGATGCTCAGCAGCAGTAAGGCCATTGGCATCACAATTTAAAAAATTTAAAGTATATAAGGTATGGTTCAGTTGATTCTGGGGGGTAAAATCATATCCTGTATCTTCCTCTTTTTGTTTTTGTAATTGTAATTTTAAAGTTTTGTTTGTTCTTTTTACTATTGCTTGCCCCTGAGGGTTATAAAGAATTTCTATTTTATGTTGAATTTTATATTGCAAGCAAAATTTTTGAAAGGCAGAACTGGTGTAAGCTGGCCCGTTGTCAGTTTTTATTTCCTGGGGTTTCCCCAGTAGAGCAAAAGTGGCCAGACAATGGTTGACATCATGCTTAACACTCTCCCCTGTCTGAACTGCTGCAAAAATGAAATGGGAGAAAGTATCAACATATACATGCACCCAGAACTGTTTCCCAAATTCAGGAACATGAGTAACATCCATTTGCCAAATCTGATTTGGTTTTAATCCTCAGGGGTTAACTCCAGATGACTGTACTGGTAGATGAATGACACACGCTGGGCATTGTTTTACTATTTGCCTAGCCTGCTCTCTAGAGATTTAAAATTCTTTGTGCAGCCCTGCTGCATTCTGATGGTAAAAAGAATGAGAATGATGGGCTGAGGCTAGAGGAGTGGAAATTGTAGCATGCACCAGCAAGCAGTCAACAGCATCATTCCCTTCAGCTAAAGGTCCCAGGAGTCCAGAGTGGACATGAATATGGCCGATATAGCATGGGTATTTTCATGAACGGATGACTTCTCTTTACTACATCCTAGACTGTTATCCCACCACCAGGAACTAACTCTTCCTCTCTCACTCAGTGTCCTATTTTCTTCCCTTCTTGAGTAGTCCTCCAATGTCCTGTCTTCCTGTAATATGTATGTCCCTTTCTTTTATCCTTTTTTATCTTTTCACTTCCTCTGTTCTTTCTCTTTTTGCTTCTTTCCTCTACACAATCCTTCTTCAACTTGCACAGACCCTCTATGACTTACACAATCCTTCTTCAACTAGCTACATACCCTCAAGTTTAGCTTTTATTATCTCCTTTCACATTCTGGCACAACCAGTTTTCCTTTAAGACAATACTTTTTTTTTTTTTAAACTTATTACCAATCAACTGCCTTCCCTCTTGCTTCTCAGATAACACTAAAACTTTCAACAAAATCCTTAAAGTGGTTTTCTTTCAGTAGTCCAGAATATATTGTCAGTTCATGTGTGCTCATCACCCCAAAATGCTACACTTTAAAAATGGTAATTTTCTTAATTGGCTCAAAAACAGTATGGTTGATAGGAAATATTAACACTTTCACTGGCAGTTGCTGATTTACTCTTGTTAGTTGGGCATTTTGAATTGCAGATTCTACCTTATGCAAGGCCTCTATTGTTTTAGGAGTTAACTGCAGAGAGGAAGAGGGAGATAAATCACCCTGCAAAATTTGAAACAAAGGTCTCATGTCAGCAGTTGTTAATTTTAAAGCTGGTCTAATCCAATTGATGTCACCCAACAGCTTTTGGAAGTCATTTAAGGTGGTTAAAGGATCTGTTCCCACCTGCAGACTTTGAGGATGAACAGTCCGCCCCTCAATTATGCTACCTAAATATTGGAAGGGAGAAGAACACTGAACATTTTCAGGGGTTATACAAAGTCCAACCTTCTACAGAGCTGTCTGCAAGTCAGCAAAAAGGGAAAGTAGCACTTTCATGTCTTGATGAACCACTAAGATATCAACCATATAATGAATTATATAAGCTTTTGGATAATGATCACAGATTTCCTGTATGGCAGAAGCCATAAAGGCTTGACATAGTGTAGGACTATTGGCCATCCCTTGAGGCAAAACTTTCCAGCAGTATCTTTTCATTGGCTCCCTGAAATTTACAATAGGTACACTAAATGCAAATCTTTTACAATCCTCAGGATGCAAAAGTATAGTAAAAAAAAACAACAACAGTCCTTTAAATCTAAGATAATTAATTCAAATTCCAGAGAAATCACTGTAGGTGATAGCAGCCCAGGCTGTAGTGGGCCCATGATTTCCATAGTTTGGTTAATAGCTCTTAAATCCTGTAGTAATCTGTCTCTTTTTTTTTAATTTCTTTTTTACAACAAAAATGGGAGTATTCCAAGGGCTGTTAGTTGGCTTGATATGACTTGCTTCCAATTGTTCCTGTACTAATAATTGCACTGCTTGCAATTTCTCTTCTGCTAGGGGCCATTGATCAACCCATACTGCCTTATCTGATAGCCAAGTAATTTTGGCAGTGGTCTTTTGGGCTGGAGAGATGACCAAGGCCCCTAAGGAAAAGACGAAGGCCCTTGAAATCCCAAACCTTGCCTGCCTTTCTGAGTGGAGGCAGGAACAGGAGAAATTCTCCCTAGCAGGTATTTCCCCAGCCTCTTTTTTGGATTGTATCCTTGTCTAAGCATTTGTGCTGTGACTACAGAATTAGGACTCATTAATAGTACTCCCATCTTTTCCATAATGTCCTGTCCCCATAGATTAACAGGCAAATGATCTAGATCTAGAACATAGGGTTTAAAAAATCTAGTGTTGCCCTCAGAATCTTCCCATTTGATAAGCTGTGCACTTTGTTGGGGCCTAAAAATCTGTCTTACTCCTTGTAAATTGGCCATAGAAACATTTGCTCCTGTATCTAAAATACATTTAAATTTCTTCTTATTCAAATTGAGCTCTATTTTTGGGAGACCTTGGGTGATTAGTTTCACCCAATAGATTCTGTCTGTGGAGCCAAATCCTCCCTCTCCCTGCAGTTCCTTTGATAGCACTCTCATAGGCAAGTTGTTTAACCATTGATGTGCTGGCCCCTGAATTATATATTATTTATCTTATTTATGATTTTCTTCTAAGATTTCTCTTAAATCTTTTAGCGTTCATAAACCTTTTTATCCATCCAGAAATAACCAGTTTTAGAATAACTTTTAAAAAATATATATATATATATATATATCTCCATACCTTATATCTTCTTTCACCAAAACCATATAATTTCTTTCTAACTTAATCTGAACTTTTAACTCTTAGAAATGTTGATTTTCCTTTTGTGTGTGTGTGTGTGTGTGACAAGTACAAGTAATTAACATTCCTAGGACTGGCAAATATATTTATATTTTCAATAGACATTTTTCAAATCAATAGGTCATTAACAGATCCAAATCCATCCTCTAGCTTTTCTGTAATAAGAACCCGAAGTAGGCAAACTCAGGGTAATTAACATTTTAGTATATCCTCAGGGGGGTCCTGAAGGATGGAATGTAATCTCCTTGGGGGCTAGGAGGAGTTACCATTCTTCAGGGCAGATGGAGGCATTGTTAATAAAACTGTTTTTCCTTTCTTTTGAACTTCTGGACACTGACATTTTTTGATATAAATGGGTTTGTCTGTAGTTACATCAATCCAAATATCAATATATGGCATTTGATCCGGGTGTCCAGGGTTCCTGTATATTTTCTGATGGACCATAAAAGCCAATTGCAAATTGAAACTACCTTTGGGTGGCCAATTAACCCTGTAGATAGGCCATTTGAGTTCACATAGGGTCTGTAAGGTCCCTGAGCTTACCAGGACATTATAGCTTTTTGCACAAGCTTTGAAATCTTTAAAATTATCAAATAGGTATTGCAATGGAGTTTTTGTACCAGAATGACTTTGGCCCATGACAACAAAGGGAAGTGCAACCAGACAACAACAGACAATCAGGAAGGTCATTAAACAAACAGAAAAAAACACAGACAGGACTGAAACCGAAGTCACTAAAACCGAAAAACATGGACAGGACTTGCGATGTCTCGCTAGGGAACCTGGCCAGAGAAGTAATGCTGTGTCCAGCCTTCTCCCTTGCCACTGAAAGGTGCCTTTCAGACTGAACAGAAAACAGTACTCACCAGTGAGATTCCAGATGACTCAGATGAGTTCAGATGCTCTCTTATGCTCTGGGGATAAAGTCTCATCAGGGGGATTAATCTCTCTCACAGCTGTAGCAGCAGGTGGTGGGGGCATCTTTCTCCGCTTTTGTCAAGTTTTTACTACACTTTGCTTCCCCACCTTATTAGCCTCCTGCACAGGATCAAGGCAATTTCTAATTAGGGACCAAAGAATAAATGTGCATGCTGGAACCTTGTTTAAGCCTTTGGCTGTATCTCTGCTTCCCAGGCACTCCCCTATCTTCTTCCAGGTTTCCAAGTTGATTGTTCTTTCATCAGGAAACCAGGGGCAAGTTTCATTTATATACTCTAAAAACTCCAGGAGTTGATATTTCTTTACTGAGGATCCTCAAGCCTTAATCATAGCTCTTTTTTTAAAATTAATATTTTTATTTATTTATTAGTTCAAACAAGTGTTTATTAAACACTTGAAAATGCACAACACTGTGGTGAGAATGAAGGTGGGATGTGGGGCACAGAAAAGTTAAAAGGACATGTGCCTTGTCTTCTAGGAGCTCAGAAGCCATGGGGGAGATAGACATGCAACTTATCACATTTTACACCTGAAAAAAAATGATCAAAAGAGAGGTATAAACTAACTGTTGTGGGAGTTTTGATGAGAAAAGAATCAATTCCATCTGCGGGGATTAGAGACCAGGCCCCAGAGGAGGTAACCTTTGAGGAGGCCTGGAGGGATGAATAGAATATCAATTCAACAGTTATGAAAATAATCTTAGCAACAACACTCTTGAGAACATATATTTGTATGGCTCTTCCCTGCTGACTGAGTAGCCTCCACACTTTGCTGTGTTTAATTGGAAGAATGGCTTTGCAAGGTTAGGGGATTTTTTTTTATTTATTTATTTTTGTTACAGATGTTTCTCCTTTTTTCCCCGTTGACACCCTCCTCCCCATCCCTCTACCGCTTCCCCAGCTTTGTTGTCCATGTCCATCAGTTATGCATACATGCGTATAAGTTCTGTGGTTTGTCGCTCCCCGCCACGCCCTCTTCTGAGGGTTGTCAGTCTGTACCCTACTTTCACATCTCTGGGTCTACCCTGTTCCCCAGACTGTTATGTTTATTATATTCCACAAATGAGTGAAATCATGTGATATTTGTCTTTCTCTGCTTGGTTTGTTTCGCTTAGGATAATGATCTCGAAGTCCCTCCATGTCGTCTCAAAGGATAAGAGATCTTTCTTTCTTACAGTTGCATAGTACTCCATTGTGTATATGTACCACCGCTTTTTTTATCCATCCATCCACTGATGGGCACTTGGGCTGTTTCCAGATCTTAGCTATTGTAAATAGTGCTGCTATGAACATGGGAGTACATATATTCTTTCTGATTGGTGTTTCAGGTTTCTTAGGTTATATTCCTAGGAGTGGGATCACTGGGTCAAATGGCAATTCAATTTTTAATTTTTTGAGGTAACACCATAGTGTTTTCCACAGTGGCTGCACCAGTCTGCATTCCCACTAGCAGTGTACTAGAGTCCCCTTTTCTCCACACCCTCGCCAACACTTGTTGTTTGACGATTTGTTGATGGCGGCCATTCTGACAGGTGTGAGGTGATACCTCATTGTTGTTTTAATTTGCATCTCTCTGATGATTAGTGATGTTGAGCATTTCTTCATATGTCTCTTAGCCATTTGTATGTCCTGTTTGGAGAGGTGTCTATTTAGTTCCTCTGCCTATTTTTAAATTGGGTTCTTTGTCTTCCTTTTGTTGAGTTGTATGAGCACTCTATATATTTTGGAGATTAACCCCTTATCTGATGTATCATTGGCAATTATGCTCTCCCATTCAGTGGGTTCCCTTTCCGTTTTGATGGTTGTTTCTTTTGCTGTGCAGAGCTTTTGAGTTTGATGTAGTCCCATGTGTTCATTTTTTCCTTTGTTTCTGTTGCCTTAGGTGATGTATCAGTGAAGATTCTGCTGCTTATGATGTCCGAAATTTTGTTGCCTACATTTTCTTCTAGGATTTTTATGGATTCACGAGTTACATTTAAGTCTTTTACCCATTTTGAGTTTATTCTTGTGTATGGTGTAAGTTGATGGTCTAGTTTCATTTTTTTTGCATGTAGCTGTCCAATTTTCCCAACACCATTTATTAAAGAGGCTGTCTTTGCTCCATTGTATGCTTTTGCCACCTTTGTCAAATATTAGTTGTGCATAATGTCTTGGGTCAATTTCTGGATTCTCTGTTCTGTTCCACTGGTCTTTATGCCTGTTCTTGTGCCAGTACAAGGCTGTTTTGATTATAGTAGCTTTGTAGTATAATCTGATATCCGGTATTGTGATCCCACCTACTTTGTCCTTTTTTTTCAAGATTGTTGTGGCTATTGGGGGTCTTTTTTGGTTCCATATGAACTTTTGGAGTATTTGTTCTAGTTCTGTGAAATATGTCACTGGTATTTTGATTGGGATTGCATTGAATCTACAGATTGCTTTGGGTAATATGGACATATTAATGATGTTAATTCTTCCAATCCATGAACTGGGTATGTGCTTTCACTTTTTTATATCTTCCTCTATTTCTTTTTTCAATGCCCTGTAGTTTTCTGCAAATAGATCCTTTACTTCTTTGGTCAAATTTATTCCTAGGTATCAATTTTTTTGCTGCGATGGTAAATGGGATTGTTTTTTTAGTTTCTCTATCTGTGAGTTCATCATTGGTGTATAAGAATGCCGTCGATTTCTTGACATTAATTTTGTATCCTGCTACTTTGCCAAATTCATTTATTAGGTCTGGTAGATTTTTGATGGAGTCTTTAGGGTTTTCTATGTATAATATCATGTCATCTGAGAATAATGACAGTTTCACTTCTTCCTTTCCAATTTGGATTCCTTTTATTTTTTCTTCATGTCTGATTGCTCTGGCTAAGACTTCCAGTACTATGTTAAATAAGAGTGGTGAAAGTGGGCATCCCTGTCTTGTTCCTGTTCTTAAGGGAAATGTTTTTAGTTTTTGCCCATTGATTATGATGTTGGCTGTAGGTCTTTCATATATGGCCTTTATAATGTTGAGATATGATCCCTCTATTCCCAAATTGCTGAGCTTTTTTATCAGAAATGGGTGCTGAATTTTGTTGAATGCTTTTTCAGCGTCTATTGATATGATCATGTAGTTTTTATCTTTCATTTTGTTTATGTGGTGTATCACATTTATTGATTTGCGAATATTGAACCAGCCTTGCATCCCTGGGATGAATCCCACTTGGTCATGGTGAATAATTTTTTTGATGTATTGCTGGATCCAATTTGCTAGTATTTTGTTCAGGATTTTGGCATCTATGTTCATCAGGGATATTGGCCTGTAGTTTTCTTTCTTGGTAGTGTCTTTTTCTGGTTTTGGAGTTAGAATTATGTTGGCCTCATAAAATGAGTTTAGAAGTCTTCCTTCTTCTTGAATTTTTTGGAATAGTTTGAGAAGAATGGGTGTTAGTTCTTCTTTGAATGTTTGGTAAAACTCCCCTGTGAAGCCATCTGGGCCCGGACTTTTTTTGCTGGGAGAGTCTTGATTACATCTTCAATTTCCTTGGTTGTTATTGGTCTGTTCAAGTTTTCTATCTCTTCCCGGTCCAGTTTTGGAAGACTATGTGTTTCTAGAAATGTGTCCATTTTGCTTAGATTGTCGAATTTGTTGCCATATAAATGTTCATAGTATTTGTTAACGATCCTTTGTATTTCTGTGGTGTCAGTTGTTACTTCTCCTCTTTCGTTTCTGTTTTTGTGTATTTGAGTTCTCTCTCTTTGTTTCTTGGTGAGTCTAGCTAAGGGTCCATCAATCTTGTTTATCTTTTCAAAAAACCAGCTCTTTGTTTCATTGATCCTTTGAATTGTTTTTTTGGTCTCCATGTCCTTTATTTCTGCTCTGATCTTTACTATTTCCTACCTTCTACTTGCTCTGGGGTTTTCCTTTTGTTTGCTTTCTAGTTCTTCAAGTTGTGAGGTTAGAAAGTCTATTAGAAATTTTTCTTGTTTCTTGAGGTGGGTCTGTAGTGCTCTGAACTTCCCTCTCAAAACTGCTTTCGCTGCATCCCACAGATTTTGTGTTGCCGTGTGTTCATTTTCATTCGTTTCCAGAAAGTTTTTAATTTCTTCCTTGATCTCCTTGGTAACCCAATCATTGTTAAATAACATGCTATTTAGCCTCCATGTATTCAAATGTCTTTGCATGTTCTTGTTGCAATTGATTTCTCGTTTCATGCCTTTGTGATCTGAGAAGATGGTTGATATGATTTCAATCTTCTTGAATTTGTAGAGACTTCGTTTGTGTCCTAACATGTGGTGTATCTTTGAGAATGTCCCATGTGCACTTGAGAAGAATGTGAATTCTGTAGTTTTGGGGTGTAATTCTCTGTAAATATCTATTAAATCCATCTGGTCTAGTGCTTCATTTAGAGTCTGTGTTTCCTTGTTAATTTTTTGTCTAGAGGATCTATCTAGTGATGTCAGGGGGGTGTTGAAGTCCCCTGCTATGATTGTATTGCTGTCGATTTCTCCTTTGAAGTCTTCCAGAAGATTTTTAATGTATTTTGGTGCTCCTGTATTGGGTGCATATATGTTTACCAAGGTTATCTCTTCCTGTTGGATAGATCCTTTCAATATTATGTAGTGGCCTTCTTTGTCTCTAGTTATGGCCTTCATTTTAAAAATCTATTTTATCAGATATGAGTATTGCTACCCCAGCTTTTTTTTCCTTTCTGTTTTGTTTGCTTGGAAGATTTTTTTCCATCCCTTCACTTTCAGCCTATGTGAATCTTTTGTTGTGAGGTGGGTCTCTTGTAAAAAACATATATATGGGTCATGCTTTCTTATCCAATCCGCTACTCTGTGTCTTTTGATCGGGGCGTTCAGTCCATTTACATTTAAGGTGATTACCGATATGTACTTACTTATTGCCATTTTTGTTTAGTGTGTTTCTATTTTCCTTTCTATTTCTTCTACTAATTACAGCAGTCCTTTTAACATTTCTTGCGGTGCTGGTTTGGTGCTAATGTATTCCCTTAGCCTTTTTGTTTGGCTGGGAAGCTCTTTATTTGACCTTCTATTTTGAATGATAGACTTGCTGGGTAGAGTAATCTTGGGTTCAGATACTTGTTTTTCATGACCTTGGTTATTTCATGCCATTCCCTTCTGGCCTGTAGTGTTCCTATGGAGAAGTCAGCTGATAGCCTTATGGGGGTTCCTTTGTAGGTAACCTGTTGCTTAGCTCTTGCTGCCTTGAGGATTCTCTCTTTGTCTTTAATTTTTGGCATTTTAATTACTATGTGTCTTGGTGTGGGCCTGTTTGGGTTCTTCTTACTTGGGACTCTCTGTGCTTCTTGAACTTGAATGCCTTCTTTCTTCACCAAATTAGGGAAATTTTCTGTCACTATTTCTTCAGTTCTCTTAAGCTGTCTTCCTGTTTTTTCATTGTTTTTTTCCTTTTGGTTTTCTGATCGGTTGATTTTTTTCTACCTTGTCTTCTAATTCACTGATCCAGTCCTCAGCTTCTTCTACTCTGTTGTTTAGTCCTTCCAATGTGTTCTTCATTTCTGCTATGTCATTCTTCATTTCCAATTGGTTTATTTTCAATTTTTCTATTTCTTTGCTCATGGTGTTGATGTCCTTACACATGCTGTTGAGCTTCCTCAAGATCATGGCTCTGAATTCTAGCTCTGTTAACTTGCTTAACTCCATTTCATTTATCTCATCTTCAGTGGAGGTCTCTTGTTCTTTCATTTGGCATCTGTTTCTTTGTTTTACCATTTTGGCTATCTCAGTCATTTTTGGAGCCTGCCAAATTTTCCCTGTGGATGTTGGTGTTCTGCTGTTTGTGGGTCCCTGTACTGGGTTTGGATAAGCATGAGAGGACCCACGTTATACACCACTGTCGAGTCTTACTTTCCTGGGTATAGTTGCAAGCCCAGAAAAGGTTTAGCTATCCTGTAGCTTTTTCCTAGAGGCTATTAGTCCTGGTTACTTGAAGAGCCTTGTGTTCTCAGTTGAATGAAAACCTCCCTCAGGTGTTCAGCGTGAGAGGATTTCCCAAGGGTGGGGCAGATGCTGGTAGTTAATGAGCCTCGTTTTACATTTCAATGGCCCAACTGGGTGTGGCTGAATCTCCGAGGGAGGGGCTGCCACCTCTCCTCAGAGCCCTGGAATGGAGTAAGATGGCCAGGCCACAGTCCTGCGTGGCCGCAACTCAGAAAAAGCTCTGAGCACCCTCCAAATCCTGAATGTCCCCACACAGTTCCAGTCCAGTCCGCCCTCCCTCTGCCGGAGCCCAGGTGAGTGGCTGTGGCTATTTTAGTGCTCTGTCTGGCCCTCTGCACTGTGGAGCCAGCTCAGGCTTTAACCCCGAGGGCGGAGCACTGCTCACAGCTAAGGCCATTGCTGTCCGTGGGCTCCCAGCCCCCTTCTCATGCCTCCACAATCCTACCAGGATCGAGTCAGTGTCCCTGGTTGTATGGTCCTCGCGAGCTGCTTTTCCATTGCTTTTTCCTGACGATTTGACTTTATTTTAGTTGTATTTCCAGTTTGGTCCTGGGAGATGGTCTGTGTAGCTTCCTTTCACTCCACCGCCATTTTGGAATCTCCTTAATCATAGCTCTTAACATAGATATATATAGATCTTTCTTGAGACATAGAATTTCCCATATTTTACACCTTGAAATCAATCAGTTACACTCCCTGACCTTGCTTTCGCTTCTTAACATGGGCACATCATGGAGCAGAGTCTCCTCGTTTCAGGCTTCAAGTTCCCCTGTACTCAGGTCCTTTTTGGGCACCACTTTGCTGCAACCTGCATGGCTAGTCGAACAAGACCTGAGAAGGGGCGATGGGAGACTGAGAAAAACACAGAGACTAAGAAAGACACAGAGACATTCTAGAGAGAAAAGCTGGGGACAGGTGCGACACTGCTCTCTGATGGAGAAACAGTGACCCAGAGCTAGCTTAGACAGTTTATTATATAGCCAACTGAAAAGGGAGGGGGGTTCAAAAGCTTTACTGTTCTCAAACACCAAATGTTTCCCTTGGCCTCTGAGCTCAAGGTCCAGATTGCCGATACATTCTTGCCTGTGGCTCAGGACACTCCTGTGTGGGCCTTGCCAGCACACAGGAAGAAGAAGAGATCTTGGGCACAGTGTTCCTGCATAGGCCCTGCCAACATGCAGGCTCAACAAGTGGCCTTGGGACTAAAGGCTCCTGGGCTAGACCATGCAAACACCACAGGGCTTTGTCCCTTGCTTTGGAAGCTCCTGGGTGACTCCGTGCAAACACCACAGGAACAAGAAACCTTGGCTCAGCCACCCTCCACAGAGTCGGTGAAACCAAGGAGAAAATAATCGATTTGGAATATAAGGAAGCAACAAACACCCAATCAGAACTGCAAAAAGAAAAAAGAATTTTAAAAAATGAAGATAGTATAAGGAGCCTGTGGGACAACTTCAAGCATACTAATATTTGCATCATGGGAATGCCAGAAGAAAAAGAAAGAGGGTAAAAAATTCAAAACCTATTTGAAAAACTAATGACAGAAAAATTCTCTAATTGGCGAAGGGAAAAGACATACAAGTCCAGGTAGCACATAGAGTCCCAAACAAGATAAACCCAGAGGTCCACACCAAGACACATTATTATCACAATGCAAAAGGTTAAAGACAAAGAAAGAATCTTAAGAGCAGCAAGAGAAAAACAGTTAGTTACCTACAACAGAGCTCCCATAAGGCTGTTAGCCAATTTCTCAAAAGAAATTTTGCAGGCCAGAAGGGAGTGGCAAGAAATATTTAAATTGGTGGAAAGCAAGGACCTACAAACAAGATTACTTTATCCTGCAAAGCTGTCATTTAGAATCGATGGACATACCAAGAGTTTCCCAGACAAGAAAAAGCCAAATGAGATCATCACCACCAAGCCAGAATTATAGGAAATGTTGACGGGTCTTCTTGAAAAAGATAAAAAAAATATGAACAATACAATGGCAATAAATACTTATCTATCAATAATTGAATATGAAAACAAAATGAGCAAGCAGAACAGAAACAGACTCATAGATACAGAGAACATTTTGTTGGTTTCCAGATGGGAGGGGAGTTGGGTGAAAAATATGAAGGGATTAGGAACTACAAGTTGGTTGTTACACTGATAAACCTCAAAAGGAAGGGGGGAGGTGGTGCAGGAATAGAGAAATCAAAGAACTTCTATGCATATATGCATAACCAATGGACACAGAAAATAGTGTGGGGATGGTAGGAGGGGGTGGGATTGGGGAGGAAGGAGTCAAGGGGGAGGAGAAAGACATCTGTAATACATTCAACAATAAAGATAAGTTTTTTTAAAAAAAGAAACAACCATCAAAATGTAAAGGGAACCCATTATATGGGAAAGCATAATTGTCAATGATACATCAGATAAGGAGCTAATTTCTAAAATATATAGAGTACTCATACAACTTAACAAAAGGAAGACAAACAATTTAATTTAAAAATGGGGAGAGAACCTAAATAGACACCTCTCCAAACAGGAACATAAATGGCCAAGAGGCATATAAAAAAAATGCTCAACATGACTAATCATCAGAGAAATGCAAATTAAAACAACTATGAGAAAACAATTATGAGGTATCACCTCACACCTACCAGAATGGCTGCCATCAACAAATTATCAAACAAGTGCTGGTGAGGGTGTGGAGAAAAGTGAACTCTAGTACACTACTGGTGGGAATGCAGACTGCTGCAACCACTATGGAAAATAATATGGTGTTTCCTCACAAAATTAAAAATTGAATTGACGTATGATCCAGTGACCCCATTTCTAGGAATACACCCTAAGAAGCCTGAAACACCAATCAGAAAGAATATAGGTACCCTTATGTTCATAGCAGCACTATTTACAATCACTAAGATCTGAAAATAGCCCAAGTATCCATCAATAGATGAGTGGATAAAAAAACTGTGGTACATAGACACAATGGAGTACTATGCAGCTATAAGAAAGAAAGATCTCTTATCCTTTGAGATGACATGGAGGGACCTGTAGAATATCATCCTAAGCTAAACAAGTGAATCAGAGAAGGACAAATATTACGTGATCTCACTTATTTGTGGAATGTAATGAACAAAACAAGCAGAGGAATAAAATAGACCCAGAGACACGAGAGTGGAACAAACCTCAAAAGAGGTGGATGTGGGGGAGGGAAGAAATAAAACACAAAATTTATATGTGTAAACAAGGACATAGACAATAATGCTGCAGAGAGTGGGGGCAGGATTGGGAGGAGGCTGACAATGGGGGGAAAAAGGAGAAACATCTGTAACAAAAATAAATAAAAAGTTTCTATCATAAATGGATGCTTCATTTTGTCAAATGCTTTTCCTGCATCTATTGAGATAGTCATATAAATTATATCCTTCATTTTGGTTGCATGGAGTATTATGTTAATTCATTTGCAAGTTGAACCGACCTTGTATCCCAGGAAAAATTTCACTGGATCATGGAGTATGAACTTTTTAATGTATTGCTGAATTTGCTTTGCTTGTTTGTTGAGGATTATTGCTCTTTGTTCATCAGGGATATTGGCCTATAATTTTTATTTCTTTATAGTTCCTTTGTTTGGTTTTGGAATAAACATAATAATGCTGGCCCCATAAAATAAGCTTGGGAGCCTTCCTTGCTCTTGAATGTGTTTGAAAAGAATAGGTGTTAATTCTTCTTTTAGTGTTTTATAAAATTCACCTGTGAAACCATCTGGTCAATGAAATTTATCTTTTTTTTTTTTTGGCAGATTTTTTTATTACTGATTTGACTCCTTTACTAGTAATTGGTCTGTTAACATTTTCTGTTTCTTCTTGATTCAATTTTGAAACAATGAATCCTTCTAAAAATTTATCTATTTCTTCCAGATTGTCCAGTTTGTTGGCATATAATTGTTCATAATATTTTGTCAAAATTCTTTGTATTTCTTAAGGTAGGACTGTATTGCTATAAATTTCCTTCTTAGAACTGTTTTCACAGTTTCCCATAGATTTTTAAGTCATTGTATTTTCATTGTCATTTGTCTCGAGGTACTTTTTTTCTTTTTTTTTAATTAATTTATTTTTATTACAGATGTTTCTACTTTCTCCTCATTAGCTCCCTCCTCCCTATCCCCTCCCACCCCGTCCCCAGCTTTGTTGTCTATGTCCATTGGTTATGCATAAATGCATATAAGTTCTATGGTTTATCCCTCCTCCCCCCCTTCTGAAGATTGTCAGTCTGTGCCCTACTTTATGACTCTGGGTCTATTTTGTTCATCAGTTTGTTTAGTTCATTATATTCCAGAAATAAGTGAGATCATGTGATATTTGTCTCTCTCTGCTTGGCTTGTTTAGCTTAGGATAATACTTTCCAGGTCCCTCCATGTCATCTCAAAGGATAAGAGATCTTTCTTTCTTACAGCTGCATAGTATTCCATTGTGTATATGTACCACAGCTTTTTTATCCACTCATCTACTGATGGACACTTGGGCTGTTTTCAGACCTTAGCTGTTGTAAATAATGCTGCTATGAACACAGGGGTACATATTTTATTTCTGATTGATGTTTCAGGCTTCTTAGAGTATATTCCTAGAAGTGGTATCACTGGGTCAAATGGCAGTTCAATTTTTAATTTTTTGAGGTAACACCATAGTGTTTTCCATAGTGGCTGCACCAATCTCCATTTCCACCAGCAGTGTACTAGGGTCCCCTTTACTCTACACCCTCGCCAGCACTTGCTGTTTGATGATTTGTGGATGGCGGCCTTTCTGATAGATGAGAAGTGATACCTCATTGTTGTTTTAATTTGCATCTCTCTGATGATTAGTGACATTGAGCATTTTTTCATATGTCTCTTGGCCATTTGTATGTCCTGTTTGGAGAGTTGTCTCTTTAGGTCCTCTGCCCATTTTTTAATTGGGTTCTTTGTCTTCCTTTTGTTGAGTTGTGTGAGTATGCTATGTATTTTGGAAATTAACCCCTTACTTCCCTTTCCACTTTGATGGTTGTTTCATTTGCTGTGCAGAAGCTTTTTAATTTGATGTAGTCCCATGTGTTCATTTTTTCCTTTGTTTCTGTTGCCTTAGGTGATGTATCAGTGAAAATTTTGTAGCGTATGATGTCTGAAATTTTGTTGCCTGCATTTTCTTCTAGGATTTTTATGGAATCACGAGTCACATTTAAGTCTTTTATCCATTTTGAGTTTACTTGTGTGTATTGTGTAAGTTGGTGGTCTAGCTTCATTTTTCTGCATGTAGCTGTCCAATTTTCCCAACAACATTTATTAAAGAGGCTGTCTTGGCTCCACTGTATGCTCTTGCCACCTTTGTCAAATATTAATTGAGCGTAATGTCTTGGGTCAATTTCTGGATTCTCTATTCTGTTCCATTGATCTATGTGCCTGTTCTTGTGCCAGTACAAGGCTGTTTTGATTACAGTGACTTTGTAGTATAACCTGATGTCTGGTAATGTGATCCTTCCTACTTTGTTCTTCTTTTTCAAGATTGCCGTGGCTATTCGGGGCCTTTTTGATTCCATATAAATTTTTGAGTATTTGTTCTAGTTCTGTGAAGTATATCATTGGTATCTTGATGAGGATTGCATTGAATCTATATATAGCTTTGGGTAGTATGGACATTTTAATGATGTTAATTCTTCCAATCCATGAACAAGATATATGTTTCCACTTTTTAATACATCCTCTATTTCTTTTTTCAATGACTTGTAGTTTTCTGTGAAGAGATCCTTTACTTCTTTGGTTAAGTTTATTCCTAGGTATCTTAATTTTTTGCTGCAATGGTAAATGGGATTGTTTTTTTAGTTTCTCTTTCTGTGATTTCATCATTTGTGTATAAGAATGCTATCAATTTCTTGACATTAATTTTGTATCCTGCTACTTTGCCAAATTCATTTATTAAGTCTAGTAGATTTTTGATGGAATCTTTAGGGTTTTCTATGTACAATATCATGTCATCTGCAAATAATGACATTTTCACTTCTTCCTTTCCAATTTGGATCCCTTTTATTTCTTCTTCATGTCTAATTGCTGTGGCTAAGACTTCCAGTACCATGTTAAATAAGAGTGGCAAAAGTTGACATCCCTGTCTTGTACCTGTTCTTAAGAGAAATGTTTTTAGTTTTTGCCCATTGAGTATGATGTTTGCTGTAGGTTTTCCATATATGGCCTTTATTATGTTGAGATATGATCCCTCTATTCACACATTGCTGAGCATTTTTATCAGAAATGGGTGCTGGATTTTGTGGAATGATTTTCCAGCATCTATTGATATGATCATATGTTTTTTATCTTTCATTTTGTTTATGTGATGTATCACGTTTATTCATTTGTGAATATTGCTCCATCCTTGCATCCCTGGGATGAATCCCACTTGGACATGGTGGATAATTTTTTCGATGTACTGCTGGATCCGATTTGCTAATATTTTGTTAAAGATTTTGGTATCTGTATTCATCAGGGATATTGGCCTGTAGTTTTCTTTCTTTGTAGTGTCTTTATCCACTTTTGGAACTAGGATTATGCTGGCCTCATAAAATGATTTTGGAAGTGTTCCTTATTCTTGGATTTTTTGGAATAGTTTGAGAAGAATGGGTATTAGATCTTCTTTGAAAGCTCGGTAAAATTCACTCATGAAGCCATCTGAGCCTAGGCTTTTGTTTGCTGGGAGTTTCTTAACGACATCTTCAATTTCCTTTGTTGTTATTGGTCTGTTCAAGTTTTCTATCTCCTCTCGGTTCAGTTTTGGGAGACTTTGTGTTTCCAGAAATGTATCCATTTCACCTAGATTGTCCAATTTGTTGGCGTATAATTGTTAATAGTATGTATCGGTGGTCCTTTGTATTACTGTGGTGTCAGTTGTTACTTCTTCTCTTTCGTTTCTGATTTTGTTTATTTGGGTTCTCTCTTTTTGTTTCTCAAGTCTGGCTAAAGGTCCATCAATCTTGTTTATCTTTTCAAAGAACAAGCTTTTTGTTTCATTGATCTTTTGAAATGTTTTTTTAGTCTCTATGTCATTTATTTCTGCTCTGACATTTGCTATTTCTTTCCTTCTACTTTCTCTGCGTTTTTCTTTTTGTTTTCTTTCTAGATCTTTAAGTTGTAGGGTTAGAGAGTCAATTAGGGATTTTTCTTGTTTCTTGAGGTAGGCCTGTAGTGCTATGAACTTCCCTCTCAGTAATGCTTTTGCTGCACCCCATAGGTTTTGTGTGGTTGTGTGTTCATTTTCATTGGTTTCCAGGAAGTTTTTAACTTCTCCCTTGATCTCCTTGGTAACCCATTCGTTGTTTAATAACATGTTATTTAGCCTCCAAGTGTTTGAATGTTTTTGTGTGTTTTTGTTGTAATTGAGTTCCAGTTTCATGTCACTGTGATCCGAGAAGATACTTGATATGATTTTAATCTTTTTGAACTTGTAGAGACTTGCTTTGTGTCCTAACATGTGGTCTATCTTTGAGAATGTCCCGTGTGCACTTGAGAAGAATGTATATTCTGCAGCTTTGGGGTGAAATGTTCTGTACATATTAATTAAGTCCAACTGATCTAGGTCGTCGTTTAAGGTCTTTATGTACTTGTTAAGTTTTTGTCTGGAAGATCTATCCTGTGGTGTAATACAATACTAAGATTGTATTGCTATTGATCTCTCCCTTGAAGGACTCCAGAATGTTTTTAATATATTTTGGAGCTCCCATATTTGGTGCATATATGTTTACCAGGGTTATATCCTCTTGTTGGATATATCCTTTTACTATTATGTAGTGAGCTTCTATGTCTCTTATTATGGCCTTCGTTTTGAAGTCTATTTTGTCAGATATGAGTATGGCTACACCAGCTCTTTTTTCATTACCATTTGCTTGGTAAATTTTTTCCATCCTTTCACTTTCACCCTGTGTGTCTTTTTTTTTAAGTTTGCTAAAGCAACACTTATCTTTATTATATGTGATGAACCTTTGATATTTCCTATTCTATTTTTTTATATTTTTATTAACTTACCTGTTACAGATGTTTCTCCTTTTCCCCCCATTGACTCCCTCCTCCCCCTCCCTCCCTGCCCCGTCCCCAGTATTGCTGTCCATGTCCATTGGTTATCAGTACATGCGTACAAGTTCTGTGGTTCATCGCTCCCCTCCCCAACCCCTCTTCTGGCAATTTCAAGTCTGTACCCTACTTCCACGTCTCCAGGATTACCCTGTGCCTCAGACTGTTGTGTTCATTATATTCCAGAAATAAGTGAGATCATATGATATTTGTCTTTCTCTGCTTGGCTTGTTTTGCTTAGGATAATAGTTTCCAGGTCCTCCCATGTCATCTCAAAGGATAAGAGATCTTTCTTTCTTACAGCTGCATAATATTCCATTGTGCATATGTACCACAGCTTTTTTATCCATTCGTCTACTGATGGACACTTGGGCTCTTTCCAGATCTTAGCTATTGTAAATAGTGCTGCTATGAACATGGGAGTAAATATATTCTTTCTGTTTGGTGTATCAGGCTTCGTAGGGTATATTCCTAGGAGTGGGATCACTGAATCAAATGGCAATTCAATTTTTAATTTTCGGAGGTAACACCATAGTGTTTTCCACAGTGGCTGCACCAGTCTGCATTCCCACCAGCAGTGTACTAGAGTCCCCTTTTCTCCACACGCTCACCAACAGTTGTTGTTTGATGCTTTGTTGATGGCGGCTATTCTGACAGGTGTGAGGTGATACCTCATTGTTGTTTTAATTTGCATCACTCTGATGATTAGTGATGTTGAGCATTTCCTCATATGTCTCTTGGCCATTTTTAATTGGGTTCTTTGTCTTCCTTTTGTTGAGATGTATGAGCACTCTATATATTTTGGAAATTAATCCCTTATCTGATATATCATTGGCAATTATGCTCTCCCATACAGTGGGTTTTCTTTCCAATTTGATGGTTGTTTCTTTTGCTGTGCAGAAGCTTTTGAGTTTGATGTAGTCCCATGTGTTCATTTTTTCCTTTGTTTCTGTTGCCTTAGGTGATATATCAGTGAAGTTTTTAATTTCTACCTTGATCTCCATGGTAACCCATTCATTGTTCAGTAACATTCTATTTAACCTCCATGTGTTCAAATGTCTTTGCATGTTCTTGTTGCAATTGATTTCTAGTTTCATGCCATTGTGATCTGAAAAGATGCTTGATATGATTTCAATCTTCTTGAACTTGTAGAGACTTAGTTTGTGCTCTAACATATGGTCTATCTTTGAGAATGTCCCGTGTGCACTTGAGAAGAATGTGAATTCTGCAGTTTGGGGGTGTAATTCTCTTTATATATCTATTAAATACATTTGATCTAGTGCTTCATTTAGAATTTCTGTTTCCTTTTTAATTTTTTGTCTAGATGATCTATCCAGTGATGTCACGGGGTTTTGAAGTCTCCTGCTATGATTGTATTGCTGTTGATTTCTCCTTTGAAGTCCTCCAGAAGATTTTTAATATATTTTGGTGATCCTATATTGCGTGCATATATGTTTACCAAGGTTATATCTTCCTGTTGGATAGATCCTTTTAATATTATGTAGTGGCCTTCTTTGTCTTTAGTTATGTTCTTCAATTTGAAATCTAATTTATCAGATATGAGTATTGCTACCCCAGCTTTTTTTCCCTTTCCGTTTGATTGGAAGATTTTTTTCCATCCCTTTACTTTCAACCTCTGTGAGTCTTTTGTTGTGAGGTGGGTCTCTTGTAGACAACATATATGTGAATCATGCTTTCTTATCCAGTCAGCTACTCTGTGCCTTTTTATCGGAGCATTCAATCCATTTACATTTAAGGTGATTATTGATATGTACTTATTTATTGCCATTTTTGTTCATTGTGGTTATAGTTTTCTTGCTATTTCTTCTACTAATTACAGCAGTCCTTTTAACATTTCTTGCAGTGCTGGTTTGGTGCTAATATATTTTCTTAGCCTTTTTTTGTCTGGGAAGCTGTTTATTTGACCTTCTATTTTGAATGATAGCCTTGCTGGATAGAGTAGTCTTGGATTCAGATCCTTGTTTTTCATGACCTTGATTACTTCATGCCGTTCCCTTCTGGCCTGTAGTGTTTCTGTTGAGAAGTCAGCTGATAGCCTGATGTGGGTTCCCTTGTAGGTAACCTGTTGCTTATCTCTTGCTGCCTTTAGGTTTCTCTCTTTGTCTTTAATTTTTGGCATTTTAATTATTATGTGTCTTGGTGTGAGCCTGTTTGGGTTCTTCTTGCTTGGGGCTCTCTGTGCTTCTTGAACTTGAATGCCTTCTTCCTTCACCAGGTTAGGAAAGTTTTCTGTCACTATTTCTTGAAATATATTCTCTAACCCTTGCTCATTTTCTTCTTCTTCGGGGACTCCTATGATGCGAATGTTATTACGTTTCCAGTTGTCCCACAGTTCTCTTAAGCTGTCTTCTTGTTTTTTTAATTGTTTTTTCCTTTTGGTTTTCTTTCTGATTGATTTTTTCTACTCTGTCTTCTAATTCACTGATCTGGTTCTCTGCTACCTCTACTCTGCTGGTCAATCCTTCCAATGTGTTCTTTATTTCTTCTATGTCATTCTTCATTTCCACTTGGTTGGTTTTCAGTGTTTCTATGTCTTTACTCATGGTGTTGATATCCTTACTCATGCTGTTTAGTTTCCTCAAGATCATGGCTCTGAACTCTACCTCTGATAATTTGCTTAACTGCATTTCATTTATCTCATCTTCGGTAGAGTTCTCTTGTTCTTTCATTTTGGATCTGTTTCTTTGCTTCACGATCTTTGCTATCTCAGTGGGTTTTGGAGCCTGCCAAATTTTCCCTGTGGGTGTTGGTGTTCTGCTATTTGTGGCTCCCTCTACTGGGTTTGGATGAGCGTGGAGGGCCCTCCTTAAACACCACTGTCAAGTCTCACTTTCCTGGATAGATTTGCAAGCTCAGGAAAGGTTCAGCTATGCTCTAGCTTTTTGCCTGGAGGCTATTAGCCTCAGTTACTTGAAAAGCTTTAGGATCTCAGTTGAATGAGAAACTCCCTCAGGTGTTTATAGTGTAAGAGGATTTCCTGAGTGTGGAGCCGATGCTGGTTGTTAATGAGCCTCAATTTGCATTTCTTTCACTCTTTGCCTCACCTGGGAATTTCCAAGTGAGGGGCTGCCACAGCTCCTGGAAGGAGCAAACTTGGCTGCCGTTCTGTGTAACTGGGAAGGATCTGGCTGGCCACCACCGTTCTTTGTGGCCACAGCTCAGCACAAACTCTGAGTGCCCTCCAAATCCCAGGTGTCACCACAGAGTTCCAGTCCAGTCCGCCCTCCCTCTGCTGGAGCCCCAGGTTAGTGGCTGTAGCTATTCAGCACTCTGTCCCAGCCCTCTGCACTGTGGAGCATCTTGGGCTCTTAACCCAGAGTGTGGGCGCTTCCGCTGCTCACAGCTCAGGTTGCTGCTGTCTGTGGGCTCCCAGCCTGCCCCCCTCACATGCCTCCGCAGATCCTACCAGGCTCATTCTGTGTCCCTGGTTGTATGATCCAATCCCGCTGCTTTTCTGTTGCTTTTCCCCGATGATTTGTCTTTATTTTAGTTGTAATTCCCATTTGTTCCTGGGAGATTGTCTGTTTAGCTTCCATTCACTCCACCTCCATTTTCTCCTCCCTGTGTGAGTCTTGTTGTGAGGTGGGTCTGTTGTAGACAGCATATATTTGGGTCATGTTTTCTTATCCAATTAGCTACCCTATGTCTTTTGATTTGAGCATTTAAGCCATTTACCTTGAAGGTTATTATTGATAGATAGCTATTAGTTGCCATTTTTATTTTATGCCTGTGTTCCTCTTTCTCTCTCTCTGTTTCTTCTTTTTCTTCTTACAACAGTCCCTTCAGCATTTCTTGTAGTGCTGGTTTGGTGGTGGTAAATTCCTTTAGCTTTATTTTATCCATGTAGCTCTTTATTTCTCCTTCGCATTTGAATGATAGCCTTGCTGGATAGAGTAGTTCCTTGGATTCAGACCCTTGCCTTACATTACTTCGTACACTTCATGCCTCTCCCTTCTGGCCTGCAGCGTTTCTATTGAGAAATCAGCTGACAGTCTAATGGGAGCTCCCTTGAGGGTAAATTTCTGTCTCTCTCTTGCTTCCTTTAAGATTATTTCTTTGTCTTTAATGCTTGCCATTTTTATTATGATGTGTATAGCTGTGGATCTTCTGGGGTTCATCTTGCTTGGGACTCTCTGTGTTTCCTGAACTTGTGTGACTTTTCTTTCACCAGTTTAGGGAAGTTTTTGCCATTATTTCTTTAAACAGGTTCTCTATTCCTTTCTCTGTTTCTTCTCCTTCTGGTACACCTATAATGCGAATGTTGTTACGTTTTGTAATATCCCACAGCTCCCTTAAACTCTCCTCCTGCTTTTTAAGCTTTATTTCCATTTGCTGCTCTTTTTGAGTGTTTTTCTCTATCTTGTCTTTTAAGTCGCTGATTCGGTCTTCAGTTTCTTCTAATCTACTGTTGAATCTTTCTAAGGTATTTTTCATATCAGCTATGTCATTCTTTATTTCCTCTTGATTTTTTTGTATAGATTCTAGCTTTTTACGTGTAGCTTCTACCTCTTTTTTTCAAACTGAAGTAGTTCCCAGTGAGCTCTTCATAATTCTTATTAAGTTGTTTGTAGTTCTCACCAAATTGTTTGAGCACCCTTACAATCATTGCTTTGAATTCTTTGTCTGACAAGTTGCTTGCTTCTAGCTCCTGTAGTTCCATTTCTGGTGATTTCTCTCTGTTTTTCACTTGAGTGTTGTTTTTTTGTCTCACCATTTTAGCAATCTGGTAGTTCTAAGCCCGGTGAGGGATGTTGGAATGTGTAGGCAGGTCAATGTGTATCAATTAAGGCTGCTGTGCCTCTCAGCCTGTTTTGGTGTATGGCTCCTCTTTTCTGCTCTGGGTCCTGGAGGGTTGACACCTGGTGGCTGGAATTGGTTTGTCATGCTGGTTTTGGCTTCCTGAGGCTTGCTGCTGCTTGGGCTGTTGCACCACTCTTGATTAGCTTCTGCTGATGCTGCTGGGGATGGGTCTTAGCTGCCGATATGTACTGCTGCTGCCTGAGGGTGTGAAGGTTCATCTGGTGCTCTGCTGGGGTGTGTGGGGTTCCACTAGTGCACCCTTGGGGTACGTGGGTTCCACTGGCACAGTGCTGGGTTTTGTGGGTCCCTCTGGTATGCTGCTGGGGCTTTTGGGTCCAGCTGGTGTTCTGCTGGGGTTTGTGGGTTTTGTTGGTACTCTGCTGGGGATTGTGAGTTCCACTGGTGCACTTCTGGGGTTTGTGGGTCCCTCTGCTATGTTGCTGGGGTTCATGGGTCTTGCTGATGTACTGTTGGGGGACTCTGCTGCCTGGTGGGGCTCAGCTACTAAACAGTCACTCCTGGGGGTGAGTGTCAGCTCCCAGTTTGCACCATTGCTGCTGCCACCAGGGCATGCCCTCAGGTCCCAATCCTTTACTGCTGTAGGGTGCTGATGATGCTCTGAACCTGGGATTTTGCTGCTGCTGGGGGGAGGAGCTCCACTTCACCTCCACTTCTGCAGTTGTCAGGGGTAAGTCTCAGTTGCCCTAGCCCTGCTGCTTGGTCTGGGGCACCGCTCTTGGTCAGTCTTTGTTGATGCCACTGGGGATGGTTTCAGCTGCCAGACTGAGCTGCTAATGTCTTTTGGCAGTGGGGCTCTACTCATGCCCAGTCACTGTTGCTGTGGGGGATGGTGCCAGGCTCCCAAGCTGGTGATAGTGCCCCTGTGAGACTGGGCAAGCTGCCTTGAGCCTGGGTGAGCTGCTGCACTGCTGCAGGCTTGGAGCCTGGGGCCTGGGCTGGCCTGCCTGCCGCCACAGGCCTGGAACCCAGGCTGGGTGCGCACCGCCATGGGCCCAGGTCCTGGGCTGGCTGCATGCCACTGTGGGCCTGGAGTCTGGATCCTGTGTGCCGCCATGGGCCTGGGTCCTGGGCTGGGTGCACTCCGCTGTGGACCTGCACAACACTGGGGGCCTGGGTCCTGCAGGCCTCAGTGCCACTGCTGCAGAACTGGGTGAGCTGCTGCTGTTGGGGGTGGTTCTCTGGTTCCTGCTGATTTTGGCTACTGCTGCAGGCACCTACTGTGTGCTGACCATGCCAACACAGCTGAGTTCACTGGACGGATGGTGCAGGGTGCTCTAGTGGACTCAGGTTTCTGGGCCCCAGCCACTTCCCATTTCCTCCTCCCAGGGCAGATTCAGGATCCTCCAAGACAGCGGGGTCTCCTGGCCATGCTGGGGAAAGTTTGCTGACCCGCCGCTTACCACGTAGCCTTCTGCTATCCTCCACAGCACAGGAACCTTCTGTCCCATGTTTCTGCACTGCTCAAGGTTGGTCTTCCACGTCACATTCATTCACACTCTCTCTCACACTCTCTCACACTCTCACACACTCACCCACGCTCTGGTCCTGCCAGTTGCCATCTTCCCCTCTCAAGGTATTTTTTAATGTCTTTTAGATTTCATTGTTAATCCATTCACTGTTTAATAGCATTATTTAGCCTTCATGTGTTTGTTTGTTTCTAAGTTTTTCTTGTAATTGATTTCTAGTTTTATACTATTGTGGCCAGAGAAAATGTTTGATATGATTTCAATGTTCCTAAATTTATCAAGACTCCTCTTGAAGCCTAACATGTGATCCATCCTGGAAAATGTTCCATGTGCACTTAAAAAATATATATTCTACTTCTCTGGGTTGAAATGCCCTAAAACTATCAATTAAATTCATCTGGACTAATGTGTCATTTAAATTCAAAATTTTCTTCTTAATTTTCTGTTAGAGAGATCTATCAATAGATGACAAGTATGTGTTAAGATTCTACTATAACTATATTACTTTCTATCTCTCCCTTTATTTCTGTCAATATTTACTAGGTGCTGCTAAGTTTATGTATATAAATGTTTACAAGGGTTATTGTCTCTTGATGTGTTGATCCCTTTATCATTATGAAATGTTTTTCTTTGTCATTTATTATAGCCGTTGTTTTCAGTTCCATTTTATCTGATATAAGTATCGTACCCCCAGAGATTTTTGTTTGTTTGTTTGTTTCCATTTTCATGAATTATCTTTTCCCATTCCTTTATTTTCAATTTGTGTGTGTGGTTCAATCTGAAGTGGGTCTCTTGTAGCCAGCATATGTATGGATCTTGTGTTTTTATCCATTTAGCAGCTCTATGTCTTTTTATTGGAGAATTTAATTCATCTACATTGAAAGTGATTATTGATAAGTACACACTTATTGCCATTTTGATTCATATTTATTTCTTCTTCTTCCTCTTCTTCTTCTTCTTCCTCTTCTTCTTCTTCTTCTTCTTCTTCTTCTTCTTCTTCTTCTTCTTCTTCTTCTTCTTCTTCTTCTTCTTCCTTCATTTCCCTTTAGCATTTCTTGTAATACTTGTTTGTAGTGATAAACTTCTTTAGCTTTTTCTTGTCTGGGAAGCTCTTTATCTCTCTAACTTTAAATGATAGTCTTGCTTTTAGGTCCTTGTTCTTCATCACTTTTAATATTTTGTGCCAACCCCTTCTTGCCTGAAAAGTTTCTATTGATAAATCAGCTTAGAGTCTTATGGGAACTCCCCTATAGGTAACTGTCTTTCTCTTGTTACTTTTCAAATTCTCTGTTTTTAACCTTTGTCATTTTAATTATGATGTGTCTTGGTATCAGACTCTTTGGGTTCATCTTGATGGGAACTCTGCTTCCCGACTTGTATTTCTATTTCCTTCAACAGGTTAGAGAAGTTTTTGTCATTATTTATTCAAATAGGTTCTCAGTCCCTTGTTCTTTCTCTTCTCGTTCTGGTACCTCTATGATACAAATGGTGTTACACTTGATGTTATACCAGAAGTCCTTTAAACTATTTCCATTTATTTTTCTTTTTGCTGTTATGATTGGGCATTTTCTTTTGCCTTGTCTTCAAAATCACTGATTCAATCCTCTGCTTCATCTAATCTACTGTTGATTTCATCTAATATATTCTTCATTTCAGTTATTGTATTCTTCATTTCTGACTTTTTTCATAGTTTCCATGTCTGGTTTATGTTTACATCTTTTTGTTCAAGTTCTAAGTTCCTTGAGTGTTGGGAGCAGTGTCACTGGAACAGCAACCACCACGGTTTGACATAGTCCCGGGTGAGCTCCATGGTTTGACACAGTCCCTGGAGATACGAGGACCACCACGGTTTGACAGTCCCGGGTGAGCTCCATGGTTTGACATTGTCCCTGGAGAAGTGGATTCTCTGCGTGGCAGGAATCACGAAGAACAGTGACTGAAGATATAAAGTAAATGGGAAAATAAAAATGCAGGATGGCAACTGAAGGAGACTAATCTTTGCTTTCTCTATCTGTTAGCTGTCTGTTAGAAATTATTATAGAAGTAACATATAGATGACTAATGATGTAAATGGTGGAAAAGTTTGCAGGAAGAAAAGCAAGAAAGTAATGAAGATTTAGGATAGAAATGTGGAAGCTTAAAAGGATCTTAGATAGGAGGAAAGGTCAGGAGTTTTAAGAGGATGTCTGGATGAAGGGTGAAAATAGTTAGTAATTAACATGTAATATACATAAGAGTTGGGTAAACAACCAAAAGAATGTCTGTACTTTTTTGCCTAAAAGGTTTAGGGGAAACAATGTAACCTGTGGATCGATATACATAATAAAAAACTCTCTGCTAGTCTGGGGCAGAAGGAGAAGGAGAAGCATTAAGACTAAGCAGAAGTAAGATCAAGGATTTTCTGTCTCCCACGTTGCGTGCGCTCTCTCTCTCTCTCTCTCTCTCTCTCTCTCTCTCTCTCTCTCTCTCTCTCGCCGACTCCGTCCACACCTTTGGGAACCCCTGGACCTGCCGAGGCTGGACCCCGGCACTTGAGCATCCTTATAAACAGTGTTTTGAAATCTCTTTCTGATAGATTGCTTGCCTACATTTTGTTATTTTTTCTCTGGAACATTATGCTGCTCTTTCATTTGGGACATATTTTTGTGTCTTTTCATTTGACTGCCTCTCTGTCTTTGTAGCTATGTTTTATGTAGCTCTAAACCTAACACCAACATTAGCCCTAGCCCTAAACTTAACCCTAACACTAAACCTAACCCTAATTATAACCCTAACCCCTAATCCTAACTTTAACCCTAACCTAGCCATAGACCTAGCCCTAAACCTAATCCTAAATTTAAGGGTAAACCTAACCTTAGCCAGAGCCCCAGATTTAGACTTAGCCTTAGCCCTAACCCTAAACCTAGCCTTAGTCCTAAAACTAAATCTAGTCCTAGCCCTTGCTCTAAAACTAATTGTAACCTAACCATAGCCATAGCCCTAGCCCTAACACTACCCTAACTCTAATTCTAACCCTTGCCCTAACCCTAATCCTAAACTTAGCCCTATCTCTAGCCTCAAACCTAATTCTAATCCTAGTCCTAGTTCTAGATCTAACCCTAACCCTAACACTAGCCCAACCACAATGACAGCTGTAATCGTAACTATAAACTTAATCTAAAACTACCCATACCTTTAGCCATAACCCTAAAGCTAATGCTAGTTCTAGGCCTGGCTCTAATTTAGACCTAACACTAACTGTAGCCCTAAGTATAACATTAAACCTAACCCAAAGCCTACCCTTAGCCCTAACCAAAGTACTAAACCTAACCCTAGCTTTAACTCTAGCCCTAAACTTAGTCCTAAACCTAGTTCTAACCTTAAACATAGCCATAAACCTAGCCCTAACTCTAATTCTAAACCTAGCCCTAGCCCAAAGTTATCAAAGTTGTCTGCAGAATAGGTGGAAGTTGCACATATTTTTTCCAGGTGCCAAACCAGATTTAAAGCTAAATTATAGAGCAATAAACCTGGATGACCAACTGAAGGAAAGCTGAACAAGTGTATTATATCTAAGAATTTACACAAGAAGCTACACAGAGACTGGTAAGAAGGGCAGAGACATGAAATGGGCTGGTCCTTGCACCCAGGTGTGGCTGAGAAGCCAGAGGGATGTCTCAACTGTAAAAGTACCCTTGAGGAGTGTGGGGTCTGAATTTCATGCTATGACCCTCAAATTAGAGCCACAGGGCCAGGAAGAGGAGCCTGTATAGTATCTGGCAGCAAAAAATCAGTGGAGGCTCTGTCTACTGGGAAGAAGAGGAAGTCTGCTAGAATCCCAGGTGCTCTCTCTCTTTTTTTAAATCCTCACCAGAGGACATTTTTGCATTTTTCTTCAGATAGAGCGGGAGGGAGGGAAGGAGGAAGAGAGAGAGAGAAACATTGATGTGAGAGAGACACATCGACTGGTTGCCACCCACATGACCCCAACCAGGACCGGGGACAAACTGCAACTGAGGTACATGCCCTTAGTGGGAACTCTCTGGTCCACGGGCCAACGCTCTAACTGCTATGCCAAACCAACTAGGGCCCAGGTGCTCTCTTAAAGGGCCAATGCATAGGAGCTTGTTCTTGGGCACTTGTTCAGAACTCTGGTAGAGGGAAAGCAATTCAAGGCATAGGGTGGCTGAAAGATTAAATTTGGTGGTTCATGGTGTGGGCATGCTAAATAGCAACCTCAGATGGTGAATAAAGAAAAATTGGATTTATTTAGAGAAAAGAGGATAAGGGATGGGGATATCCAAAGGGAAGGGCTACACATCAGTGAGCCATGGGTTATTGGGTCAATGATGGCAGCACCTATGAGCTGGAGTTTTGTCCTTATATGCATCCCCATGTGGGAAGATATTGTTGTCAGTGGATTTGGGGGTTTTTGTTGGTGGGTTTTGGCAGGGGGCTTGGGTCTACAGGAATGTGGATATGTGATCAAGTGCTTCTTGGGCAGTTTTGGTCCCTTATATGATTTGATTCCTTGTGTCCTGAATTAATTATTGGCCAGTTCTCTTATAGAGAGAAGTTTGGTTTTTGTTCTCCTGTAGAGGGGAAGTTTACAAAATGACCATTAGGCATTATATTGCTGTGTAAGTCCTAACAGAGGCATGAAGAGAAGATCTGGCCTGGCTGGTGTGGCTGAGTGAATTAAGTGTCATCCCATGGACTAAGTCCCAGTTCAATTCCTGGTCAGGGCACATGCCCAGGTTGCAGGCTTGATCCCCAGTGGGGGATGTGCTGGAGGCAGCAAATAGATGTTTCTCTCTCTCACATCAATGCTTCTCTCTCTCTCTCCCTTCCTCTCTCTCTAAAAAATCAATAAAGACATATTTTTAAAAAAGAGAGAGAGAAAAGATCTGGGTAGTGTGGTTCCAGAGAGACAGATTTAGGGCATTGGATACTGAGGTTCCAGTCCTGAGTCAATATCCCATTCCTCCCTCAGGTGTCATCTTTCAGGATTGGTCACTTTTATGTTTATAGCAACATCTGGGGGAGTTGTCCAAATATTGGTGACAACACCCTGCCAAGCTTGAGTCCAGCAGAAAGAATTGTTGGCCACATTAAATGGGGACCTGTGGTGTGTGTTTTTTCTGGAGAAATTATAGGTAGACACTTCAGAGAGTCATTGAGGTGTGTGGCTTTGGAATAGGGGCCAATCTTTTCCCCTTTTCATGTGTTTGGCAGGCACCACTATTAATAGTAGACTCCTTTGATCTGTTTTCCCAAGACCTGGTGGCCCTGTCCTGCTGAACTCAGTTCTGCGGGCGGGAGGGAATGCAGCTCAGAGCTGGAACCTTTGGCACAAATCCTCCTATCAGGATCTCTGACAACATGGCTGTGTAACTAAGAGGAGGTGTATAGCATGCTCTCCTCTTGTGGGCCAGTGCCACCCGCAGTGAAGGGCTGCCTTGATTTGTTTTCCTGGGACTCACTGGCCTTGTCCTGCTGAGCTTAGTTCAGTGAGGGTGAAGGGAGTTCAGCTTGAAGTTGAGAGCTTCAGAGCTCAGCCCTGTTAGAATATCTGATGCCATGATTGCAAAGTGGGGGAGGGGAGGCATGCAACTGCATTCCCATTTTGCAGGCCACCACAACCCCTAACTGGAAAGCTGCCTTGATCAGTTTTCAGGAGTCCTGCTAATCCTGTCATGTTGGTCTCAGTTCAAAAAGTGTGAGACAACTCTGCTCAGAGCTGGAACATTGAATGTGTGTCTCTCGCAGAGGCTCCAATTGAGGGTTCAAGCAGGTGTGGATGCAAAGCTAAAAGGAGTGCAGATAGCCAAGCCAGTGCTATCTCTCCCCAACAGAAGGCTTTCTTGATATGGCTGCCCTCTCCTGCTGAGCTTGCTCCTGCAGTGGAAACAGCTTACCACACACAACCTGAACCTATAGTGTGCTCTTGCTGGGGGAGCTAGAGTTGGAGACATCACATAAACAAAATGAAGAATTAAAATCACATGATTATATCAATAGATGCAGAAAAAGCATTTGATAAAGTCCAGCACCCATTTTTTATAAAAACTCTCGGCAAAGTGAAAATACAGGGAACATACTTCAAGATAATAAAGGCCGTATCTGACAAACCACAGCCATTATTATACTTAATGAGAAAAAACTGAAAGTGTTTCCTTTATGATCGGGAACAAGACAGGGATATGTGCTACTACCACTCTTAGTCAACATAATCCTGGAACTACTAGCCACAACAATCACACAAAAAGAAGAAATAAAAGGCATTCAAACTGGAAAGGAGAAAGTAAAACTGTCATTATTCACTGACAACATGGTACTATACACAAAAACCATAAAAACGCCACCAAAACACTACTAGAACTGATAAATTGGGTAAAGTAATAAGACACAAAATTAATATTCAGCAATTGGTGACATTTTTATATACCAATAATGAACTATCAGAAATAGAAATAAAGAGCACCAATCACATTTACTCTTGCAGCAAAGAAAATAAGGTACCTAGGAATAAATGTTGCCCTAGGAGATATTATGGCAAAAATATTGCTATGAGAAATGTTTGAGATTTTACTGCATGTGTATTTTTCTAGGATTTTTATGCTTTTGAAAATTACACTTACCCTTTTTATCCATTTTGAGTTCATTCTTGTTTGTGGTATAGGTTGGTGGTCTAATTTCATATTTATGTATGTACTAGTCCAATTTTCCCCCACCATTTATTAAACTGTTATTGTTGAAAGTATTACAGATGTCCCTCTTCTTTTTTCCTATTGATAACCTCCTCCCTGCTCCCACACCCCACCTGCCTTCACCGCACTGTTGTGTGTGTCCATTGGTTATGCATATATGCATATAAACTCTTTGTTTTATCTCTTCCTGCCCTCCCACTCCTCTTCCCTTACGGGTTTGCCAGTCTGTTCCCTACTTCCATATCTCAGGATCTATTTAGTTCATCAGCTGATTTTGATCATTATATTACACAAATAAGTGAGGTCATGTGATACTTGTCTTTCTCTGACTGGCTTATTGCACTTAACATAATATTCTCCAGGTCCCTCCATGTATTCTCAAAAGGTAAGAAATCTTTTTCTCTTATAGCTTCATAGTAATCCATTATGTAAATGTACCACAGCTTTTTTATCCACTGATGGACACTTGGGCTGTTTCCAGATCTTATCTATTATAAATATAATAGCATTGCTATGAACATAAGGGTGCATATATTCTTTCTGATTGGTGTATCAGTCTTCTTAGGATACATTTAAGAAGTGGGATAACTGGGTCAAATGGCAGTTCCATTTTTTATTTTTTGATGAAACACCATTTTGTTTTCTATAGAGACTGCACCAGTCTGCATTCATTCCAGCAGTGTACCAGAATATCCTTTTCTCCACATACTCATGAGCACTTATTGTTGATGATAGCCATTCTGGCAGGTGTGAGGTGAAAATCGCATAGACATTTTAATTTGCATCTCTCTGATGATTAGTGACATTGAGCATTTTTTCATATGTCTCTTGGCCATTAGTATGTTCTCTTTGGAGAGGTGTCTATTCAGGTATTCTGCCCATTTTTAATTGGATTGTTTGTCTTACTTTTGTTGACTTGTATTATTACTTTATATATTTTGGATATTAAACCCTTTTCTGATGTATCATTGGCTAATATATTATCCCATACAATGAATTTCCTTTACATTTTGATGTTGGTTTCTTTTATAGTTAGAAGCTTTTTAGTTTGATGTAGTCCCATTTATTAATTTTTTCATTTGTTTTTCTTGCCCTAGGTGATGTATTAGTGAAAATTCTTCCATGTGTGATGTCTGAGATTTTGCTGCCTACATTTCCCTCTAGAATTTTTATGGTTTCATGACATATTTAAGTCTCTTATCCATTTTTATTTTATTCTTGTATATGGTGTAAATTGGTGGTCTAGTTTCATTTTTATGAATGTACCTGTCCAATTCTCACAATACTGTTTATTGAAGAAAATGTCTTTACTCCATTGTGTGCTCTTGCTTCCTTTGTGAAATATTAATTGAGCATAATTGCTTGGGTCAATTTCTGGGTTCTCTGTTCTGTTCCATTGATCTATATGCCTGTACTTGTACCAGTATGAGGAGTTTTTATTACAGTGGCTTTGTAGTATAACTTGAAATCTGGAATTGTAATCTCTCCACCACTGTTCTTCTTTTTCAAGGTTGCTGTGGCTACTCAGGATCATTATTGGTTTCATATAAACTTTTGGAGTATTTGTTTTAGATCTGCAAAATATGCCATTGGTATTTTAATAGGAATTGCATTGAATCTATAGATTGCTTTGGTCATGGTCAATATATTGTTGGATCCAATTTTCTAATATTTTCTTGAGGATTTTGGAATCAATGTTCATCAAGGATATTGATCTATAATTTTCTTCTTTTGTAGTGTCTTTATCTGGTTTTGGGATTAGAATTATGCTGGCCTCATAAGAAGAGTTTAGAGTCTTCCTTCCTCTTGAATTTTTTGGAATAGTTTGAGGAGAATAGGTATTAGTTTGTTTTTGTTTTTTTAAAAAATCATTTTTATTAATTTATTTTTGTTACAGATGTTTCTCCTTCCCCCCCCATTGATACCCTTCTCCCTATCCCCACCCCCACCCCATCCCCAGCTTTGTTGTCCATGTTCATTGGTTATGCATACATGCATATGTTCTGTGGTTCATCTCTTCCCCCCCCCACCCCCTCCTCTGAGGTTTGTTTTTGAATGTGTGGTAAAACTCCCCTGTGAATCTATCCAGACCAGGGTTTTTGTTTGCTGAAAGTTTATTGATTATTGCTTCAATTTCCTTAGCTATTATTGGTGTGTTCAGTTTTTCTAACTCTTCATTGTTGAATTTTGGAAGACTATATGATTCTAGGAATTTGTCCATTTTGCCTAAGTTGTCCAATTAGTTGGCACGTAATTGTTCATAGTATTTTCTTATAATCTTTTGTATTTTTGTGGTGTCAGTTGTTATTTCACGTTTATTGTTTCAGATTTTTTGGGGGTCCTCTCTTTGTTTCATAGTGAGCCTGGCTAAAGGTTCATCAATCTTCATCTTTTCAATGAACCAAGTCTTGCTTTCATTGATCTTTTGTATTATTATTTTTTTGTCTCTATGTCATTTATTTCTGCTCTGATTTTTATTATTTCCTTCCTTCTACTTACTCTGGGTTTTTCTTTTTGTCCTCTTTCTAATTTTTAAGTTGTAGGGTTAGATATTAAATTAAAATATTTTCTTGTTTCTTGAGGTAGGCCTGAAATGCTATGAACTTACCTCTCAGGACCGCTTTTGTCCAGTCCCATAGATTTTGTGTTGTTGTGTGTTCATTTTCACTTGTTTCCAGGAAGTTTTTGACTTCTTCCTTGACCTCATTGGTAAGATATTCATTGTTTAATGACATGCAATTTAGTCTCCATGTGTTTGAATAATTTTGAGTGTTTTTATTGTAATTTATTTCTAGTTTCAAACCATTGTGATCTGAGATGATGATTGATATGATTTTGATCTTCCTTACCTTGTAGAGAGTGAGTTTGTGTCCTAAATTGTGTGGGTCTATCTTTGAGAATGTCCAGTGTACATTTGAGAAGAATGTGTATTCTGCAGTTTTGGGGTAAAATATTCTCTAAATATTAGTTAAATCCATTTGATCTAGTGTGTGGTTTAGGGTCTCTGTTTCCTTGCTAATTTTTTGTCTAGAAGATCTATTAAGTAATGTCAGTGTGGTATTAAAGTCTCTTGCTATGATTGTGTTGCTGTTGATCTCTTTCTTGAAGTCCATCAAAGTTTTTTAATAGCCCAACCAGTGTGGCTCATTGGTTGAGCATCGGCCTGTGCACCAAGAGGTCACTGGTTCGATTACCAATCACAGCACATGCCCAGGTTGTAGGTCTGATCCCAAGTGGGGGGCATGCAGGAGGAAGCCAATCAATGTTCTCTCTCATCAATGTTTCTCTCTCTCTCTCTCTAAAATCAATAAAGAAAAAATATTTTTTAAGCTCTTAAATATATTTTGGTGCTCCTATATTTAGTGTCTATATGTTTACCTGGGTTATAATCTCTTGTTGGATCAATCCCTTTAGTATTATATACTGACCTTCTTTGTCTCTTATCATGGCCTTTATTTTGAAGTCTATTTTATCAGATATAAGTATTGTTACCCCAGCTTTCTTTTCATTTGCTTGGAAAATTGTTTTTCCATCCCCTCACTTTCATCCTGTGTGAGTTTTTGTTCTGAGGTGGATCTCTTGTAGACAGCATATATATGGATCATGTTTTCTTATCCATTCAGTTACCTTATGTCTTTTGATTGGAGCATTTAAGCCATTTCCATTTACGGTTATTATTGATGGGTACTTATTTGTTGCCATTTTTAGTCTTTATGCCTGTATTCCTCTTTCTATTTCTCTTCTTACAACAGTCCCCTTAGCATTTCTTGCAGTGCTTGTTTGGTGGTAGTGAACTCCTCTATTCTTTTTTGTTTGTTTGTGAAGCTCTTTACTTCCTCTTTAATTTTGAATGATAGCCTTGCTGAACAAAGTACACAGATTCAGTCCCTTGCTTTTGATTACTCTGTATACTTCATGCCACTGCCTTCTGGCCTGCAGTGTTTCTATTGAGAAGTCACCTGACAGTCTAATGGGAGCTCCCTTGTAGGTAACTTTCTGTCTCTCTCTCGCTGTCTTTAGGATTCTTTCTTTGTCTTTAACATTTCCCATTTTACTTATGATGTGTCTAGGTGTGGGTTTTTTTCTCTTTTTTTTAGTTCATCTTGATTGGGACTCTGGATTTGTTGACATTTTTATTCACAATGTTATGGAAGTTTTCTGTCATTATTTCTTCAAATAGGTTCTCTATGCCTTTCTCCATTTCTTCTTCCTCTGTTACTACTATGATGAAAATGTTGTTATGTTTTATATTGTCCCAAAGCTCCCTTATACTGTCCTCCTGCTTTTTCATTGTTTTTCTATTTGCTGTTGTAATTTTGATGTTTTGTTCTACTTTGTCTTTAAATTTTTTTCTTTATTGATTTTAAAGAGAGAGGAAGTGAGAAGGAGAGACAGAGAGAAACATCAATGAGAGAGAACACTGGCCACCTCCTGCATCCTCCCCACTGGGAATCGGGCCTACAACCTGGACATGTGTCCTGACCAGGAATCAAACCGGTGACCTCTTTTTGCATGGGTCGACACTCAGCCACTGAGCCATACCAGCTGGACTTTACTTTGTCTTTTAACTCACTGATTCAGTCTTCAGCTTCTTCTTATCTACTCTTGAATTATTCCAGGGTATTTTTTATTTCAACTATGTCATTCTTCATTTCCACTTGATTTTTATTCATAGCATCCACCTACTTTTTCATGCTGATGTAGTTTCCACTGAGTTTCTTTTTTATATAATTTTCATGTAGTTGATTGTAGTTCTAAGTTGTTTGAGCCCCCATATAACCATTACTTTGAATTCTTTATTTGATAAATTGCTTCCCTCCATTTTGTTTAGTTCCTTTACTGGAGATTTCTCTTTTTCTTTCATTTGGGGTTATTTGTCTCACCGTTTTATTTGATCAATTGTCCTAGGCCAGGTGGGGCAAACTGAGTTGTGGGAGCAGGTCAGTGTATCCAGGGCATCGAGTCATGGCAGGTTGTGTGTGCCAGATCTTGGATCTGGTCCAGTTGTCTGAGGGCACTAGTGGCTCTCATTGACAGTAGTGGGGCTGGTGGGTCTTTGCTGCAGTGATGTCTGTAGTACAGTGGCTCTCTGCTGTGGGGGGAGTCTGTGGTTTCAGCAGCTCATGGCTGCAATGGGGCAGATGGATCTCTGCTGCTGGCAATTCTTGTCGGAACAGTGGGGTCCTCTGTTGCTGGTAGGTCCCATGGGGCAGTAGGACCCTCTGCTGCTGGCAAATCCCATGGGGTTGACAGGCCTTCTGCTGCTGGTGGGTTCCACAGGGATTGTGGGGCCCTCTGCTAGTGGTAAGTCTCACAGTGAGGTGGCAGGGCCCTCTGCTGCTGGAGTAGAGGTGGTGGGGCTAGGTGTGTTTATCTGTGGTCTCTGAGTGTTGAGTTTCTGCTTTTCTCTGCAGCCTCCCCCCAAGGAGGACACTACAGACCTACTTAAAAAAAATATATTTTCTCTTTATTGATTTGAGAGAGAGAGGAAGGGAGAGGGAAAGAGAGATAAAAACATCAATGAGAGAGAACATCAATTGGCTGCCTTCTGTATGCCCCCTACTGGGGATCAGGCCCACAACCTGGGCATGTGCCCTATGGGGAATCAAACCAGTGACTTCTTGGTACATGGGTCAATGCTCAACCACTGAGCCACACTGGTTGGGCATCCTACAGACCTACTTTTAATTTCTCTCAGGGTATTCTTCACATCAGATATTGTATTCTCAATTTCTGGCTGGTTCTTATTCATGGTTTCTATGTTATTTTTCATGCTGGTGTAGTTCCTACTGAGTTCTTTGTAATTTTTGCTAAGTGCCTTGAGCATCCTTATAACTATTACTTTGAATTATATATCTTATAAATTCCTTGTTGCCATTTCATGTAGCTATTTTTATGGATATTCCTCTTGTTTTTTCATTCTTGCTTGTTTCTTTGCCTCACTATTTTAACTGTATCTTTGTGTTTTTTATTATGTATTAGATAGAACTGCTATGACTCCCAATCTTTGTGGTGTGACCTTATGTAGCAGATATCCTGTGAAACCCAGTGGTGCAATTTTCTTGCTCTCCAGAGCTGGATACTTTAGTAGTGTCCTTTGTGTGTGTAATGTTGGCCACCTATTGTAATTGGGTCTGGATAGCTGTTGATCCATTTGAGGGTGAAATCAACACTCAGGCTGGCTGACTGTGAGGCTCAAACCTGAACATGGCATGCAAGCTGTGTACAGGTGCTGACAGAACAAAACACAAAGTAATGATACCAACAACCAATACAAAATAAAAGAATAAGAAAAGAGAAATGAAAGATAGAATAAAAGAAAGAAAATAAAATATAAGTAAAAAAGAAAAATGAATATGAAAGGAAAGAAGAAAAATTAATCAAAAAAGGAAAATGGCAAAACAAAAGAATAAGAAAAGAAAAAATAGATAAGAGAAGGAAAGAGAATAAAGAACAAAAATAGAAGAAAAATAAAGAAAATAATAAAAATAGAGGGTTCAAGATGTTTGCAGTGTTGCTGGAGGCTGTGCGCAGGTGCTGCCAGCCATGGACTGAATTTATAGCTAAACTACAGAGTAATCAACTTGAAAAACAAATAGAAGTGAAGATGATCTAAAATATTATATCTAAAATGCTCTGAATATACCATGTAGAGACTGGTAAGAGGAACAGAGACAAGGAAAGGGAAAGCCCCCTTAAGCAGGTGTGGCACCTGAGAGGACTGAGGGAGCATTTCATTGTGACTGAAATGCTCCCTCCCCCTGGAAATGTGGGGTTGAGACCCCACACAGGGATCTCAAATTCAGAGCAACCTGGTCAAGAAAAACCCACATTGCGTTGGACAGAGGGAATCAGGGGATTCTGTCCTCTGTGGAGGCTCAAACCACATATTCCTAGTGAAGAAGCACTTCTATTTTTAGCAGACCCAGCCTGGTAAGTTTGCTCCAGACTCTGTCTGCTTCAGAGGTTTTGTGGCCTGGTTGGGGTCTAGCAGAAAGTTCAGGGGCTCCACTCAGCAGTGATTTTTGTGGGACCCTCTACTCTTTGGAAACACACTGGGCAGAATCCCAGTCAGTGACTAAACTCTGCAGCTTGGGGGAAAAGGAATGGTCTTTTCCACCTCAAGCACATGATTAGAGCTGTTCTCCCTACACATATAGCCCCCGCCTCCCATCCTTCCCTGTCCTGCTTAGTTGGTGGAACAAAGGAGCAGCACAGGTCTGGGATACTTGGCCTGCACTGTAGCCTCCAGCAACTCTTCAGACCCCAAGTAGAGTTAGGAATTTCAGCCCCACTTTTTCTGAGAGCAGCTGTGCAGAGAGGCCAGAGTCCTGTGAATGGCTGATTTTCTGCCTCTTCCTGCTTGCTTGGGTGGCACAGAGGCCTGTGTTGTGCAAAGCTGGAATTTTTGGATGATGTCTCTTGGGGAGCCTTCTGTTAGAGAGACGGATGGGCAAGTGCTGAGCTCTGTGACTGCATTGTGTGGAGGTAGACCAGAGCTTTCTGTGTGTTCCACAGGACAGCCCCAAAAAGGAGAGGTTGTGTCCATTCCACCTTCCTACTAGCTGCAGGCACCACTTCCAACAAGAGACAGGTTGGTTCAGCCCTGTGAAGTCCCAGATAACCTCATGGGGCACAGTTTTGTGGAGGATGGGAGAGTAGCTCAGAGCAGGACATTCAAAGTGTGAGAACATGCAAAGACATATGAACACATGGAGGCTAAATAGCATGTTACTGAACAATGAATGGGTTACCATGGAGATCAAGGAAGAATTTAAAAAATTCCTGGAAACCAATGAAAATGAACACACAACAACGCAAAACCTATGGGATACTGCGAAAGCAGTTCTGAGAGGGAAGTTCATAGCACTACAGGCCCACCTTAAGAAAGAAGAAAAATTTCTAATTGACTACCTAACCTCACAACTTAAAGAACTGGAAAGCAAACAAAAAGAAAACCCTAGAGCAAGTAGAAGGAAGGAAATAGTAAAGATCAGAGCAGAAATAAACGACATGGAGACCAAAAAAACAATTCAAAGGATCAATAAAACAAAGAGCTGGTTTTTTGAAAAGATAAACAAGATTGATGGACCCTTAGCTAGACTCACCAAGAAACAAAGAGAGAGAACCCAACTAAACAAAATCAGAAATGAAAGAGGAGAAGTAACAACTGACACCACGGAAATACAAAGGATCATTAGCAAATACTATGAACATTTGTATGGCAACAAATTCGACAATCTAAGCCAAATGGACACATTTCTAGAAACACATAGTCTCCCAAAACTGAATCGGAAAGAGATAGAAAACTTGAACAGGCCAATAACAACGAAGGAAATTGAAGATGTAATCAAGACTCTCCCAACAAACAAAAGCCCAGGCCCTGACAGCTTCACGGGGGAGTTTTACCGAACACTCAAAGAAGAACTAACACCCATTCTCCTCAAACTATTCCAAAAAATTCAAGAAGAAGGAAGACTTCCAAACTCGTTTTATGAGGCCAGCATAATTCTCATCCCAAAACCAGAAAAAGACACTACAAAGAAAGAAAACTACAGGCCAATATCCCTGATGAACATAGATGCCAAAATCCTGAACAAAATACTAGCAAATCGGATCCAGCAATACATCAAAAAAATTATTCACCATGACCAAGTGGGATTCATCCCAGGGATGCAAGGCTGGTACAATATACGCAAATCAATAAATGTGATACATCACATAAACAAAATGAAGGATAAAAACCATATGGTCATATCAATAGATGCTTAAAAAGCATTTGACAAAATCCAGCACCCATTTCTGATAAAAACGCTCAGCAATTTGGGAATAGAGGGATCATATCTCAACATTATAAAGACCATATATGAAAGACCTACAGCCAACATCATACTCAATGGACAAAAACTAAAAGCATTTCCCTTAAGAACAGGAACAAGACAAGGATGCCCACTTTCACCACTCTTATTCAACATAGTACTGGAAGTCTTAGCCACAGCAATCAGACGTGAAGAAAAAATAAAAGGGATCCAAATTGGAAAGGAGGAAGTGAAACTGTCATTATTCGCAGATGACATGATATTATACATAGAAAACCCTAAAGACTCCATCAAAAATCTACTAGACTTAATAAATGAATTTGGCAAAGTAGCAGGATACAAAATTAACGTCAAGAAATCGACGGCATTCTTATACACTAATGATGAACTCACAGAAAGAGAAATTAAAAAAACAATCCCATTTACCATCGCGGCAAAGAAATTAAGACACCTAGGAATAAACTTAACCAAAGAAGTAAAGGACCTATTTGCAGAAAACTACAAGACATTGATAAAAGAAATAGAGGAAGATATAAAAAAGTGGAAGCACATACCTTGTTCATGGATTGGAAGAATTAACATCATTAAAATGTCCATACTACCCAAAGCAATCTACAGATTTAATGCAATCCCCATCAAAATACCAACGACATATTTCACAGAACTAGAACAAATACTTCAGAAGTTCATATGGAACCAAAAAAGACCCCGAATAGCTACAGCAATCTTGAAAAAGAAGGACAAAGTAGGAGGGATCACAATACCGGACATCAGGTTATACTACAAAGCTACTGTAATCAAAACAGCCTGGTACTGGCACAAGAACAGGCACATAGACCAGTGGAACAGAACAGAGAATCCGGAAATTGACCCAAGACATTATGCTCAATTAATATTTGACAAAGGTGGTAAGAGCATACATTGGAGTAAAGACAGCCTCTTCAATAAATGGTGTTGTGAAAATTGGACAGCTACATGCAAAAAAATGAAACTAGATCATCAACTTACACCATACACAAGAATAAACTCAAAATGGATAAAAGACTTAAATGTGACTCATGACTCCATAAAAATCCTAGAAGAAAATGTAGGCAACAAAATTTCAGACATCATACGCAGCAAAATTTTCACTGATATATCACCTAAGGCAACAGAAACAAAGGAAAAAATGAACACATGGGACTACATCAAACTCAAAAGCTTCTGCACAGCAAAAGAAACAACCATCAAAGTGGAAAGGCCACCCACTGTATGGGAGAGCATAATTGCCTATGATATATCAGATAAGGGACTAATTTCCAAAATATATAGAGTGCTCATACATCTCAACAAAAGGAAGACAAAGAACCCAATTAAAAAATGGGCAGAGGAACTAAATAGACACCTCTGCAAACAGGACATACAAACGGCCAAGAGACATATGAAGAAATGCTCAACTTCACTAATCATCAGAGAGATGCAAATTAAAACAACAATGAGGTATCACCTCACAGCTGTCAGACTAGCCGCCATCAACAAAGCATCAAACAACAAGTGTTGGCGAGGATGTGGAGAAAAGGGGACTCTAGTACACTGCTGGTGGGAGTGCAGACTGGTGCAGCCACTATGGAAAACACTATGGTGTTACCTCAAAAAATTAAAAATTGAATTACCATTTGACCCAGTGATCCCACTCCTAGGAATATACCCGAAGAAGCCTGAAACACCAATCAGAAAGAATACATGTACCCCCATGTTCATAGCAGCGCTATTTACAATAGCTAAGATATGGAAACAGCCCAAGTGTCCATCAGTAGATGAATGGATAAAAAAGCTGTGGTACATATACACAATGGAGTACTATGCAGCTTTAAGAAAGAACGATCTCCTATCCTTTGCGTCAACATGGGAGGACCTGGAAACTATTATCCTAAGTGAAACAAGCCAAGCAGAGAAAGACAAACATCATATGATCTCACTTATTTCTGGAATATAATGAACATAACAGGGTGAGGAGCAGGGTAGTCCCAGGGACGTGGAAGTGGGGTACAGACTGACATCTGTCAGAAGAGGGGGTGGGGGAGGGGAGCGATGAACACAGAACTTGTACGCATGTACTCATAACCAATGGACATGGACAGCAAAAATGGGGACGGGGCAGGGAGGGAGGGGGAGGGGGTTTCAATGGGGGAAAAAAAGGAGAATCATCTGTAACAAAAGTAAATTAATAAAAAAAAATAAAAAAAAAATAAAAAAAAGAAATGTTAAAGGGACTGCTGCAAGAAGAAGTAATAGCGACAGAGAAAAAGAAACATAGTCATAAAAAATAAAAATGGCAATAAATAAATAAATACCTATCAATAATAAACTCAAATGCAAATGTTTTAAATGCTCCAAGCTCTTTTTATGAGGCTAGCATTATCCTTATTCCAAAAACAGATAAAGACACTGCAGAAAAAGAAAATTGAAGGCCAATATCCCTGAGGAATATAGATGCTAAAATCCTCAACAAAATATTAGCAAGTAGTATTCAGCAATACATTAACAAGATCATACACTATGACCATTTTTAAACTGACCAAATGAAGGGTGAAATCACATGATCATATCAATAGATGCAGAAAAAAATTGTTAAAATCTAGCATCCATTTTTGATAAAAAAAACTTTCAGCAAAGTGGGAATACAGAAATAATGTCTCAAAATAATAAAGGCTATATATGACAAACCTAAAGCCAAATTCATACTCAATGAGCAAAAAAATAAAGCTTTTCCTCTAAGAACAGGAACAAGATAGGGATGTTCACTTTCACCACTCTTATTCAACATAGTACTGGAGGTCCTAGTCATAGTGATTACACAGAAAGAAGTAAAAGGCATCCAAACTGCAAAGGTGAAAGTAAACAATCATTATTCACAGATTACATGATGTTGTACCCTAATGACTCCACAAAGAAACTATCAGATTAAAATCGTCGGGAAAAAGCAACGGAAAAGCAGCTCGTGAGGACCATACAACCAGGGACACTGAATTGATCCTGGTAGGATTGCGGAGGCGTGAGAGGGGGGCTGGGAGCCCACGGACAGCAGCGGCCTTAGCCGTGAGCAGCGCACCGCCCTCAGGGTTAAAGCCCCAGCCGGTTCCACCGCTCAGAGCCGGGATATAGCGCTAAAGCCCGAGCCGTGTCCACCGCGCAGAGCCGGGACAGAGCGCTAAAGCTCGAGCTAGCTCCACAGCGAAGAGGCGGGACAGAGCGCTAAAACAGCCACAGCCACTCACCTCGGACTCCGGCAGAGGGAGGGCGGACTGGACTGGAACTGTGTGGGGACACTCGGGATTTGGAGGGCGCTCAGAGCTTTTGCTGAGTTTCGGCCACGCAGGACTGTGGCCTGGTCGACTTACTCCATCCCAGGGCTCTGGGGAGAGGCGACAGCCCCTCCCTCAGAGATTCAGCCACACCCAGTTGGGCCATTGAAATGCAAATCAAGGCTCATTAACTACCAGCATCTTCCCCACCCTCGGGAAATCCTCTCACGCTGAACACCTGAGGGAGGTTTTCATTCAACTGAGAACCCAAGGCTCTTTAAGTAACCAGGACTAATAGCCTCTAGGCAAAAAGCTAGAGGATAACTGAACCTTTTCTGGGCTTGCAACTCTACCCAGGAAAGTAAGACTCGACAGTGATGTATAACGTGGGTCCTCTCATGCTCATCCAAACCCAGTACAGGGAGCCACAAACAGCAGAACACCAACATCCACAGGGAAAATTTGGCAGGCTCCAAAAATGACTGAGATAGCCAAAATGGTAAAACAACGAAACAGATGCCAAACGAAAGAACAAGAGACCTCCAATGAAGATGAGATAAATGAAATGGAGTTAAGCAAGTTAACAGAGCTAGAATTCAGAGCCATGATCTTGAGGAAGCTCAACAGCATGTGTAAGGACATCAACACCATGAGCAAAGACATAGAAATATTGAAAATAAATCAATTGGAAATGAAGAATGACATGGCAGAAATGAAGAACACATTGGAAGGACTAAATAGCAGAGTAGAAGAAGCTGAGGACCGGATCAGTGAATTAGAAGACAGGGTAAAAAAAATCAACCAATCAGAAAACCGAAAGGAAAAAACAATGAAAAAACAGGAAGACAGCTTAAGAGAACTGTGGGACAACTGGAAACGTAATAATATTTGCATCATAGGAGTCGCCGAAGAAGAAGAAAATGAGAAAGGGTTAGAGAATATATTTGAAGAAATAGTGACAGAAAATTTCCCTAATTTGGTGAAGGAAGAAGGCTTTCAAGTTCAAGAAGCACAGAGAGTCCCAAGTAAGAAGAACCCAAATAGGCCCACACCAAGACACATAGTAATAAAAATGCCAAAAATTAAAGACAAAGAGAGAATCCTCAAGGCAGCAAGAGCTAAGCAACAGGTTACCTACAAAGGAACCCCCATACGGCTATCAGCTGACTTCTAGAATAGAAACACTACAGGCCAGAAGGGAATGGCATAAAATAATCAAGGTCATGAAAAACAAGGATCTGAACCCAAGATTACTCTACCCAGCAAGGCTATCATTCAAAATAGAAGGTCAAATAAAGAGCTTCCCAGCCAAACAAAAAGGCTAAGGGAATACATTAGCACCAAACCAGCACTGCAAGAAATGTTAAAAGGACTGCTGTAATTAGTAGAAGAAATAGAAAGGAAAATAGAAACACACTAAACAAAAATGGCAATAAGTAAGTACATATCGGTAATCACCTTAAATGTAAATGGACTGAATGCCCCGATCAAAGACACAGAGTAGCAGATTGGATAAGAAAGCATGACCCATATATATGTTGTTTACAAGAGACCCACCTCACAACAAAAGACTCACATAGGCTGAAAGTGAAGGGATGGAAAAAAATCTTCCAAGCAAACAAAACAGAAAGGAAAAAAAAGCTGGGGTAGCAATACTCATATCTGAAAAAATAGATTTTAAAATGAGGCCATAACTAGAGACAAAGAAGGCCACTACATAATATTGAAAGGATCTATCCAACAGGAAGAGATAACCTTGGTAAACATATATGCACCCAATACAGGAGCACCAAATACATTAAAAATCTTCTGGAAAACTTCAAAGGAGAAACCGACAGCAATACAATCATAGCAGGGGACTTCAACACCCCCCTGACATCACTGGATAGATCCTCTAGACAAAAAATTAACAAGGAAACAGAGACTCTAAATGAAGCACTAGACCAAATGGATTTAATAGATATTTACAGAGAATTACACCCCAAAACTACAGAATTCACATTCTTCTCAAGTGCACATGGGACATTCTCAAAGATAGACCACATGTTAGGACACAAACGAAGTCTCTACAAATTCAAGAAGATTGAAATCATATCAAGCATCTTCTCAGATCACAATGGCATGAAACTAGAAATCAATTGCAACAAGAACATGCAAAGACATTTGAATACATGGAGGCTAAATAGCATGTTATTAAACAATGAATGGGTTACCAAGGAGATCAAGGAAGAAATTAAAAACTTTCTGGAAACGAATGAAAATGAACACACAACAACACAAAATCTGTGGGATGCAGCGAAAGCAGTTCTGAGAGGGAAGTTCATAGCACTACAGGCCTACCTCAAGAAACAAGAAAAAATTTTAATAGACTATCTAACCTCACAACTTAAAGAACTAGAAAGCAAACAAAAGGAAAACCCCAGAGCAAGTAGAAGGAAGGAAATAGTAAAGATCAGAGCAGAAATAAACGACATGGAAACCAAAAAAACAATCCAAAGGATCAATGAAACAAAGAGCTGGTTTTTTGAAAAGATAAACAAGATTGATGGACCCTTAGCTAGACTCACCAAGAAACAAAGAGAGAGAACCCAACTAAACAAAATCAGAAACGAAAGAGGAGAAGTAACAACTGACACCACAGAAATACAAAGGATCGTTAACGAATACTATGAACGTTTATATGGCAACAAATTCGACAATCTAAGCGAAATGGACAAATTTCTAGAAACATATAGTCTCCCAAAACTGGACCGGGAAGAGATAGAAAACTTGAACAGACCAATAACAACGAAGGAAATTGAAGATGTAATCAAGACTCTCCCAGCAAACAAAAGTCCAGGCCCAGACGGCTTCACAGGGGAGTTTTACCGAACAATCAAAGAAGAACTAACACCCATTGTTCTCAAACTGTTTTTAAAAATTCAAGAAGAAGGAAGACTTCCAAACTCATTTTATGAGGCCAGCATAATTCTAATTCCAAAACCAGAAAAAGACACTACAAAGAAAGAAAACTACAGGCCAATATCCCTGATGAACATAGATGCCAAAATCCTGAACAAAATACTAGCAAATCGGTTCCAGCAATACATCAAAAAAATTATTCACCATGACCAAGTGGGATTCATCCCAGGGATGCAAGGCTGGTTCAATATTCGCTAATCAATAAATGTGATACACCACATAAACAAAATGAAAGATAAAAACCACATGATCATATCAATAGATGCTGAAAAAGCATTCGACAAAATTCAACACCCATTTCTGATATAAACGCTCAGTAATTTGGGAATAGAGGGATCATATCTCAACATCATAAAGGCCATATATGAAAGACCTACAGCCAACATCATACTCAATGGGCAAAAACTAAAAACATTTCTCTTAAGAACAGGAACAAGACAGGGATGCCCACTTTCGCCACTCTTATTTAACATAGTACTGGAAGTCTTAGCCACAGCAATCAGACATGAAGAAAAAATAAAAGGAATCCAAATTGGAAAGGAGGAAGTGAAACTGTCATTATTTGCAGATGACATGATATTATACATAGAAAACCCTAAAGACTCCATCAAAAATCTACTAGACTTAATAAATGAATTTGGCAAAGTAGCAGGATACAAAATAAACGTCAAGAAATCGATGGCATTCTTATACACCAATGATGAACTCACAGAAAGAGAAACTAAAAAAAACAATCCCATTTACCATCGCAGCAAAAAAATTAAGATACCTAGGAATAAATTTAACCAAAGAAGTAAAGGACCTATTTGCAGAAAACTACAGGACATTGAAAAAAGTAATAGAGGAAGATATAAAAAAGTGGAAGCACATACCTTGTTCATGGATTGGAAGAATTAACATCATTAAAATGTCCATATTACCCAAAGCAATCTATAGATTCAATGCAATCCCAATCAAAATATCAGCGACATATTTCACAGAACTAGAACAAATACTCCAAAAGTTCATATCGAACCAAAAAAGACCCCGAATAGCCACAGCAATCTTGAAAAAGAAGGACAAAATAGGTGGAATCACAATACCAGATATCAGATTATACTACAGAGCTACTATAATCAAAACAGCCTGGTATTGGCACAAGAACAGGCATATAGACCAGTGGAACAGAACAGAGAATCCAGAAATTGACCCAAGACATTATGCTCAACTAATATTTGACAAAGGTGGCAAGAGCATACAATGGAGCAAAGAAAGCCTCTTTAATAAATGGTGTTGGGAAAATTGGACAGCTACATGCAAAAAATGAAACTAGACCATCAACTTACACCATACACAAGAATAAACTCAAAATGGGTAAAAGACTTAAATGTGACTCGTGAATCCATAAAAATCCTAGAGAAAATGTAGGCAACAAAATTTCGGACATCATACGCAGCAGAATCTTCACTGATACATCACCTAAGGTAACAGAAATAAAGGAAAAAATGAACACATGGGACTACATCAAACTCAAAAGCTTCTGCACAGCGAAAGAAACAACCATCAAAACGGAAAGAGAACCCACTGTATGGGAGACCATAATTGCCAATGATACATCAGATAAGGGGTTAATCTCCAAAATATATAGAGTGCTCATACAACTCAACAAAAGAAAGACAAAGAACCCAATTAAAAAATGGGCAGAGGAACTAAATAGACACCTCTCCAAACAGGACATACAAATGGCTAAGAGACATATGAAGAAATGCTCAACATCACTAATCATCAGAGAGATGCAAATTAAAACAACAATGAGGTATCACCTCACACCTGTCAGAATGGCCGCCATCAACAAATCGTCAAACAACAAGTGTTGGCGAGGGTGTGGAGAAAAGGGGACTCTAGTAACTGCTAGTGGGAATGCAGACTGCTGCAGCCACTTTGGAAAACACTATGGTGTTACCTCAAAAAATTAAAAATTGAATTGCCATTTGACCCAGTGATCCCACTTCTAGGAATATACCCTAAGAAACCTGAAACACCAATCAGAAAGAATATATGTACTCCCATGTTCATAGCAGCACTATTCACAATAGCTAAGATCTGGAAACAGCCCTAGTGCCCATCAGTGGATGAATGGATAAAAAAGCTGTGGTACATATACACAATGGAGTACTATGCAGCTGTAAGAAAGAAAGATCTCTTATCCTTTGAGACGACATGGAGGGACCTCGAGAGTATTATCCTAAGCGAAACAAACCAAGCAGAGAAAGAAAAATATCACATGATCTCACTCATTTGTGGAATATAATAAACATAACAGTATGGGGAACAGGGTAGACCCAGAGATGTGAAAGTAGGGTACAGACTGACAACCCTCAGAAGAGGGGGTGGGGGGGAGAGAAAAGATAAACCACAGAACTTATACGCATGTATGCATAACTGATGGACATGGACAACAAAGCTGGGGAAGGGGTAGAGGGATGGGGAGGAGGGTGTCAATGGGGAAAAAAGGAGAAACATCTGTAACAAAAATAAATTAATAAAAAATAAAAAAAATAAAAAAAGAAACTATCAGATTTAATAAATAAATAAATATGGCAAAATAGCAGGACACAAAATTAACATCCAGAATTCCATGGCATTTTAGTACACTAGTAATGAACTCTCGTAAAGACAAACTAAAAAAATTTTTTTAAAATCCCATTGATCATTACAATAAAAAAATTACATATCTTGGAATAAAATTAACCATGAATGTAAAAGACCTCTATGCAGAAAACTATAGGACATAAAAAATAAAATAAAATAAAGATAAAACAAGTGGAAGAGTATACCAAAATTGATTAAAAGAATTAACATCATTAAAATGCAATCTAAAGATTCAACACAATCCCTATTAAAATACTATTGGTGTATTTCACAGATCCAGAAAAAATATTCCAAAAATTTATATGGAACCAAAAATGACCCCAAATATCCTCAGCAATCTTGAGAAAGTAGAACAAAGTTGAAGGGATCACAATATAATATATCAAAGAATACTACAAAGCCATTGTAATAAAAGCCTGATACATGCACAAGAACTAGCATATACATCGATGGAACAGAACAGAGATCCCAGAAATCAATCTACACAATAATGGTTAATTGATATTTGACAAAGGAGGCAAAAGCATACAATGGAGTAAAAACAGTCTCTTCAATAAATGGTGTTGAGAAACTTGGACAAGTACATGCAAAAAAACAAAAAAATGAACCTAGACCACCAACTTACAGCATACACAAGAATAAGCTCAAAATGAATTAAAGATTTATCCTCACCCAAGGACGTTTTTTCATTTTTTGTTCAGATAGAGTGGGAGGGAGAGAGAGGAAGAGAGAGAGAGAGAGAAACATCGACGTGAAAGGGACACATCGAGTGGCTGCCACCTGCACCACCAACCAGGGCTGGGGACAAACTGCAACCGAGGTACATGCCCTTAGCGGGAACCGAACCCGGGTCTCTCTGGACCGCAGGCCGACGCTCTAACCGCTGAGCCAAACCAGCCAGGGCTCAAAATGAATTAAAGATTTAAATGTAAGTCATGAAACAATAAAAATTCTAGAAGAAAACATAGGCAGTAAAATTGCAGACATATCACATAGCAGAATTTTCACCGATACATCTCCTAGGACAGGAGAAACAAAGGAAAAAATAAATGGGACTACATCAAACTAAAAAGCTCCAGTACAGCAAAAGAAACCATCATGAAAATGAAAAGGGAACACACTGTAAGGGACAACATATTCGCCAATGATGCATCTGATAAGGAGATAATTTCCAAATTATACAAAGAACTCATACAATGCAACAAAAGCATGACAAACAATCCAATTAAGAAATGGGCAAAAAAAAGTCCTCAAACAAAATCTTAGCAGATAAAATTGAGCAATATATTTTAAAAATTATACGCCACGATCAATTGGTAACTATCCCAGGGATGCAAAGCTGGTACAATATTTATAAATCAATAAATGTGATGCACCACATAAACAAAAGGAAAGATAAAAATCATGTGATCAGATCAATAGATGCAGAAACAACATTTGACAAAATCCAGCATCCATTTTTGATAAAACCTCTCAGCAAAGTGGGAATAGAAGCATCCTATCTCAACATAACAAAAGCCATTTATGACAAACCTACAATCAACATCATAATCAATGTGCAAAAATTAAAGTATTTCCCTGAAGAACAGGAATAAGACAAGGATGTGCACTTTCACCACTCTTATTTAACATAATACTGGAACTCTTAGCCACAGCAATTAGACAAGAAGGAAAAATAAAATGGATCCAAATTGGAAAGAAGGAAGTGAAACTGTCATTATTCACAGATGACATAATATTGTACATAGAAAACCCTAAAGACTCCATAAAAAAACTACCAAATTTAATAAGTGAATTTGGCAAAGCAGCAGGATACAAAATCAACATCCAGAAATTATTGGCATTTTTATACACCAATAATGAATACACAGAAAGAGAAACCAAAAAAGCAATCCGATTTACCATTGTAATAAAAAAATTAAGATACCTAAGAATAAACTTAATCAAAGAACTAAAGGACTTGTTCATAGAAAACTACAGGACATTGAAAAAAGAAATAGAGGAAGATATAAAAAGTGGAAGCATATACCTTGTTCATGGATTAGAAGAATTAACATCATTAAAATGTTCATACTACCCAAAGCAATTTATAGATTCAATGCAATCCCCATTAAAATACCAATGACATATTTGACAGAACTAGAACAAACACTCCAAAAGTTTATATGGAACCAAAAGACCCCGAATAGCCAAATTAATATTGAAAAAGAACAAAGTAGGAGGGATCACAATACCAAATATCATGTTATACTACAAAGACATTGTAATAAAAACAGTCTGGTACTGGCATAGGAACAGGCATATAGATCAATGGAACAAAACAGAGAACCCAGAAATGGACCCAAGTCATTATGCTCAATATTTGACAAAGATGGCAAGAACATACAATGAAGTAAAGATAGCCTCTTTAATAAACGATGTTGGGAAAATTAAACAGCTATATGCAAAAAGATGAAGTTAGACCAACAAATTACACCATACACAAGAATAAACTCAAAATGGATAAAAGACTTAAATGTGACTCGTGAATCCATAAAAATCCTAGAAGAAAATGTAGGAAACAAAATTTCAGACATCACACACAGCAGAATTTTTACTCATACAATGCCTATGGCAATAGAAACAAAGGAAAAAGTTAATACATGGGACTATATCAAACTCAAAAGCTTCTGCACAGCAAAAGAAACAACCATCAAAATGGAAAAGGAACCCACTATATGGGAGAGCATAATGGCCAATGATACATCAGATAAAGGGTTAATTTCCAAAATATATAGAGTACTTATACAACTCAACAAAAGGAAGACAAAGAATTCAATTAAAAAATGGGCAGAATACATAGACACCTCTCCAAAGAAGACATACAAATGGCCAAGAGACATGATGCTCAACATCACTAATTATCAGACAGATGCAAATTAAAATGACTATGAAGTATCACCTCACACCAGCCAGAATTCCTACCATCAATAAATTATCAAATAACAAAAGCTCGTGAGGGTGTGGAGCAAAGGAGACTCTAGTATACTGCTGGTGGGAATGCAGACTGGTGCAGCCACTATGGAAAACAATATGGTGTTTCCTCAAAAAATTAAAAATTGAATTGCCATTTGATCCAGTGGTCCCACTTCTAGGAATATACTCTAAGAAACATGAAACACCAACCAGAAAGAATATATGTACCCCTATGTTCATTGCAGCACTATTTACAATTGCTAAGACCAGGAAACAGCCCAAGTGTCCATCAATAGATGAGTGAATAACAAAAGCTGTGAAAGGTGGAGGGTTGCTGAGGTGACAGATTGTGGTCAGTGGGGGAGCAGGTGAACCATGAGGAGGGCAGAGAGACCCACTGGGACAGAGGGGGCAGTGAGGTTTGTGCCTGCATTGCTCGACACAATGCCAGCAAGGAGCCAGCAGGGCCAGGTGTTGAGGGGAGTTACCTGTCCTGGCAAAGTGGAGCCCAGATCAGGCCCATGGCCAGACACCTGCCGAGTGCAGCTGAACCTTTGGCCCCCAAATAAATCCACAGGTGATGATTTAAAAAAGAATCTGAGGAAAAGATTAAGGTGTTTGTGGCTGGTGAAGGGAGTGAAGGATTTCCAACCTGAACATATGCCAGTTGGCATGGGAACACTGAGGCCAGCAATTTAAGGATTTTTATATTTGCTTGCAGTGAATGTGGAGTCCTGGATTTCTTGGCCATAGGTTGACAACCTGGAATTCTAAAGGCCAAGACACCTAACAACGTACCTCAGGAAACTGTGAGTGGGAGCAAAATACAGCCATGAAAGCATAAGGCTATATCAACTTATTTCAAGAAGCAGATTGGATATATCAGAGAAGAGGCTGGCGGGCAGGACCGAAGGGAGGGTGAGTGTGTGAGAGAGTGAGTGAATGTGAGATAGAGTGTGAATGGACATAAGTGTGGACAAGCAACCTCAAGCAGTGCAGAAACACAGGGTAGAATGTTCCTGTGTTGTGGACGCGGAGCAACCAGCTACCACAGTAAGCAGCTTGTAGGGGTACTTCTCTCTGCACAGCCAGGAAGCCCTGCCATTTTGGAAGATCACTGGTCTTATCTAGGAGGAGGCAGTGGTAATGGCTAGAGCCCAGTGACCTGAGCCCACCAGTGCACATTGCACCATTGGATCAGTAGTGGCACTGTCAGGGTGTCTGTTGAAGAAGTCGCAAGAGGCTGGGAGCCCAGCACCATCCCCCACAGCAGCAGCCTGATCAGAGCCAAGACACACCCCCAGCAACAGAGGCTTGGGAGAAGACATCCATCCCCAGGCAGCAGCAGCTGAGACTCATTCCCAACAAAATCAGCAGAGGCTAAGCAGAAGCTGAGCCCCACCAGGCAGCAGTGCTCCCCAGCCACCAGCAGCAGGAACCAGGGCTCCAGTGGGACCTCTGTGATACAGCTGCCTGTGGAACAGGTGGGGACCATGGCTTCAGTGGGGCCTGTGCGATACAGCGGCAGCACCTACCAGAACAGACCAATACCAGCCACCAGTAGTCAATCCTCCAGGACACACAGAAGGCAAGAGGAGCCACACACCAGAACAGTCTGGGAGACACAGCAGCCTTATTTGATACACACTGACATGCTTACACATCCCAACATCCCTCACTGGGTCTAGAACAACCAGATGGCTAGAATGGGGAGACAGAGACACAACACCCAAATGAAAAAGTCACACAAGTCCAGGAAACACAGAGAGTCTCAAGAAAGATGAACCCCAAAATACCCTCAGCTATAAACATCATAATTAAAATGGCAAACATTAAAAACAAAGATAGAATCTTAAAGGAAGTAAGAGAGAGACAGAAAGTTACCTACAAGGGAGCTCCCACTAAACTGAGCCATCGTAATAAAAACAGTCTGGTACAGGCACAAGAACAGGCATAGAGATCAATGGAACAAAACAGAGAACCCAGAAATAGACCCAAGTCATTATGCTCAATTAATATTTGACAAAGGTGGCAAGAGCATACAGTGGAGTAAAGACAGCCTCTGCAATAAATGGTGTTGGGTAAATTGGACAGCTACATACAAGGAAATGAAGCTAGACCACCAACTAACAGTATACACAAGAATAAACTCAAAATGGATAAAAGACTTAAATGTGACCCATAAGTTCATAAAAATCCTAGAATAAAATGTAAGAAACAAAATTTCAGACATCACACGCAGCAGAATGTTCACTGACACAATGCCTAAGGCAATAGAAACAAAGAAAAAAAAGAACACATGGGACTACATCAAACTCAAAAGCTTCTGCACAGCAAAAGAAACAACCATCAAAATGGAAAGGGATCCCACTATATGGGAGAGCAGAATTGCCAACAATACATCAGATAAGGGGTTAATTTCCAAAATATATAAAGTACTCATACAACTCAAGAAAAGGAAGACAAAAAACCCAATTAAAAAATGGGCAGAGGACCTAAATAGACACCTTTCCAAACAGGACATACAAATGGCCAAGACACATGAAAAAATGCTCAACATCACTAATCATCAGAGAGATGCAAGTTAAAACAAGTATGAGTTATCACCTCATATCTGCCAGAATGGCTGCCATTAACAAATCATCAAACAACAAGTGCTGATGAGGGTGTGGGGAAAATTGGACTCTAGTACACTGCTGGTGGCAATGCAGACTGGTGAAGCCACTATGGAAAACAATGTGATATTTCCTCTAAAAATTAAAAATTGAATTGTCATTTGATCCAGTGATCTCGCTTCTAGGAAGATACCCTAAGAAGCCTGAAACATCAATCAGAAAGAATATATGCACCCCTATGTTCATGGCAGCACTATTTACAATAGCTAAGATCTGGAATAAGCCTGTGTTCATCAATAGAAGAGTGGATAAAAAAGCTGTGGTACAAATATACAATGGAATACTATGCAGCTGTAAGAAAGAAAGATCTCTTACCCTTTGAGATGACATGGAAGGACCTGCAGAGTATTATCGTAAGTGAAACAAGCCAATCAGAGAAAGACAAATATCACATGATCGCACTTATTTGTGAAATATAATGAACAGAACAAGCTGAGGAACAAAATAGATCTAGAGACATGGAAGTGGCATGTAGACTGACAAACCTCAGAAGAGGTGGATGTTGGGGGAGGGAAGAGATAAACCACAGAACTTATATGCATGTATGTGTAAACAAGGACATAGCCAATAATGTTGTGGTGGGATTGGGAGGAGGGTGTCAATGGGGGGAAAAGAGAAACATCTGTAACAAAATAGATAAATAAATAAATTTTAAAAAGCTGTGGTACATTTACACCAGGGAATACTATGCAGCTGTAAGAAAGAAAGATCTCACCCAGCCGGTGTGGCTCAGTGGTTGAGCATCAACCGAGGCACCAAGAGGTCACTGGTTTGATTCTTGGTCAGGGCACATGCCTAGGTTGGGGGCCCAATCCCCAGTGGGGGGCATGCAGCAGGCAGCCTATCAATATTCTCTCTCATTGATGTTTCTATCTCTCTCTCCCTCTCCCTTCCTCTCTAAAAAAAATCAATAAAAGAAAAAATATTTTTAAAAAAGAAAGAAAGAAAGATCTCTTATCCTTTTAGATGTCATGGAGGGACCTTGAGAGTATTATGCTAAGTGAAATAAGCCAGTCAGAGAAAGTCAAGTATCACATAATTTCACTTATTTGTGGACTATAATGAACAAAATAATGTGATGAACAAAATAGACCCAGAGACAAAGAAGAAATGTTCAGACTGACAAACTTCAGAGGAGAGGGTGGGGAGGGGAGGAGAGATAAACCAAAGAACTTATGCATGTAAGCATAACCAATGGACATAGACAACAATGCTGGGGTGGGTGGGCAGGAACAGGAGGAGTGTGTCAATGATGGGGGGAGGAGAAACATCTGTCACAAAAATAAATTAATTAAATAAAATAAAATGAAGAAATGGGCAAAGAACCTGAATATTCACTTCTCAAAAAAGGACCTACAGATGGCCAAGAGACATGAAAAAATGCTCAATGTCACTAATCATTAGAGAGATGCAAATTAAAACCACAATGAGGTATTATCTCATACATGCCAGGATGGCTAACATCAACAAATCAACAAATAACAAGTTCTGGCCAGAATGTGGAGAACAGGGAACCCTAGCATACTGCTAGTGAGAGTGGGACTGGAACAGCCACTGTGGAAAACAGTATGGGAATTCTTCAAGATATTAAAAATAGAACTGCTGTTTTACCCAGGGATTCCACTTCTTGAAATATATCCTAAGAATCTTGAAACACCAATGAGAAAGAGTGTATGCACCCCTGTGTTCATAGCAGTGTTATTTATAATAGCTAAGATCTGGAAACAGCCCTAGTGCCCATCAGTAGATAGGTATCTAAAAAACTCTGGTACATTTACACAATGGATTACTATGTAGTTGAAAAAAGAAGGATCTCTTACCCTTTGAGATAGCATGGAGGGACCTAGAAATTATTATGCTAAGCAAAAAGTCAGTCAGAGAAAGATCTATATCACATGATCTCACTTATATGTGGAAACTAATGAACAAAATACACTGATGAACAAAATAGGACCAGAGGCATGGATGTTTGGAACATACTATCAGGTCTCAGAAGGAAGGTGGGAGGTGGGAAGAGATTAACCAAAAAACGTATATGCATATATACATAGCTCAAGGACACAGATAATAGCACAATGAAGGCCTGGCATCAGGTGGTGGCTGGGTGTAGGAGGTAAAATGAGGAATATCAGTAATATTGTGCAAAATAAAAAATAAATTTTAAAAAGAAAATAATTTAAATTATCCCAAGGGTGATGAAATGGTCATATTCTTATAAGTTCAGAACAGCTGAGACACCTCTTTGTTTTGTTTTGTTTTGTTTTTTGAAATATGATTATTTTGTAGGGAGAGGAAGGGGGAGAGAAGAGAGAGAGAGAGACCGATAGAGAGAAAGAGAAAAACATTGATTTGTTGTACCACTTATTTGTGCATTCATTGGTTGATTCTTACATGTTCCCTAATTGGGAGTTGAGCTCACAACCTTAGCATATTGAGATGACACTCTAACCAGCTTGCCAAGGAAGAGGGACCTGGGTTTTAACTGAGGGATTATATCTTTCATCCTATATTTCTCCATTTACTCAGTGTGTGGAATAGTGTAATGTATTAAATTGTTATTTCTCACTCAAAATATTTAGAAAGAAGAGCCCAGAGTAAGTAAAACATAGAATATAATAAATATCAAAGTGGAAATAAATGACATAGAGACTAAAAAAATACAAAAGATCAATGAAACCAAGAGCTGGTTCTTTGAAAAGATAAACAAGATTGATGAACCTTTAGCCAGACTCATCAAGAAGAAGAAGAAAGAACCCAAATAAATAAAATAAGAAATGAAAGAGAAGTAACAACTGACATGACAGAAATACAAAGGATTGTAAGAAAATACTATAAACAACTATATGCCACGACATTGGAAAATCTTGGTGGAATGGACAAATTCCTAGAAACATGCAATCTCTCAAAATGAATTAGGAAGAATCAGAAACTCTGAATAGACCAATAACAATCAATGAAATTGAAGGAGTAATAATAATAAAAAAAAAATCCAGCAAACAAAAGTCCTGGACCAGATGGCTTCATAGGTGAATTTTACCAAACATTCAAAGAAAAACTAACACCTGTCCTCTTCAAAGTATTCCAAAAGTTCAGGAGGAGGAAGGACTTCCAAGCTCTTTTTACAAGGCCAACATTATCCTAAATCCAAAACCAGATTAAGACAATACAAAGAAAGTAATTATATACCAATAACCCTGATGAAATCCTCATAAAAATATTAGCAAATCAGATCTAGCAGTACATTAAAAGGATCATTCACCATTACCAGGTGAAATTTATTCCAGGGATGCAAGATTGGTACAATATTTGCAAATCAATAAATGTGATACACCACATAGACAAAATAAAAGATAAAAATCACATGGTCATATCAATAAGAAGCAGAAAAAACATTTGATGAAATCCAGCACCCATTTATGATAAGAATTGTCAGTAAAGTGGGAATAGAGGGATCATACCTCAACATAATAAAGGCAATATCTGAAAAACCTACAGCCAACATTGTATTCAATGGGTGAAAACTAAAATATTTACCTTAAGATCAGGAACAAGACAGGGATGTCTGCTTTCACCACTTTCATTCAACATTGTACTGGAAGTCGTAGCCATAGGAATCAGATAAGAAGAAATAAAAGGCATCCAAATAGGAAAGGAGGAAGTAAAACTGTCATTATTTGCAGATGACATGATATTGTACATAGAAAACCCTGAAGACTTCACCAAAAAACTACTAGATTTAATAAATGAATTTGGCAAAGCAGCAGGATAAAAAATTAATATCCAGGAATCTGTGTCATTTTTATACCCCAATAATGAAATATCAGTATGAAAAAATTTCATTTACTATTACAAAAACAAAACAATAAGGTACCTAGGAATACACTTGACCAAGAAGGGAAAACACCTGTAATCAGAAAACTATAGGACATTAAAGAAAGAAACAGAGGAAGATACAAACAAGTGGGATCATATGCCATGTTCATGGATTGAAAGAATTAACATCATTACAATGTCCCTACTACCCAAAGCAATCTATAGATTCAATGCAATTCTGATTAAAATACCAATGACATATTTCACAGATTTAGAACAAATATTCCAAAAATTTATATGGAAACAAAAAAAGACTTCCAATAGCCTCAGCAATCTTGAGAGAGAAGAACAAACTTGGAGGGATTACAATACCTGATATTAAACTATACTACAGAGCGATTGTATTCAAAACAGCCTGTTACTAGAATAGAATAGACATATGGGTCAATGGAACAAAACAGAGATCCTAGAAATCAAACTACGCCTTTAAGGTCAATTAATATTTGACAAACAAGGCAAGAGCATACAATGGAATAAAAATAGTCTCTTTAATAAATGGGGTTGGGAAAAATTGGACAGGTACATGCAAACAAATGGAACTAGACCACCAATTTACAGCATACACAAGAATAAATTCAAAATGGATAAAAGACTTAAATGTAAGTTGTGAAACCATAAAAACCCTGGGAGAAAACATAAGCAGTAAAATCTCGGACATGTTGCATAGCAATATTTTTGCCTATATATCTCCTATGGCAAGGAAAATAAAAAGAAAAATTAACAAATGAAAGTACATCAAAATAAATAGGTTTTGCACAGCAAAAGAAACCATCAACAAATGAAAAGAGAACCTACCGTATGGGAGAACATATTTGCCAATGATACATCTGATAAGGAGTTAATCTCCAAAATATATAAACAGCTTATACAACTCAATACCAGGAAGAAAAACAATCCAATTTAAAAATGGGCAAAAGACCTGAATAGATAATTCTCCAAAGAGGATATACTATGGCCAATATATATATATATAAAGCTCAATGTCACTAATCATCAGAGAGATGCGAATTAAAATCACAGTGAGGTATCACCTCATTGTGGAGAAAAGGATACCCTAGTGCACTGTTTGTGGGAATGCAGAGCGGTGTAGTCACTGTGGAAAACAGTATGGAAATTCCTCAAAAAATTAAAAATGGAATTGCCTTTTGACCCAGCAATCCTACTTTGGGAATATATCCTAAGAATCCTAGAACACCAATCAGAAATAATATATGCACCCCTATGTTCATAGCAGTGTTATTTACAATAGCCAAGGTCTGGAAACAGCCCAAGTGCTCATCAGTAGATGAGGAGATAAAGAAGCTGTGGTACATATTCTCTTGGAATACTATGTGGCTGTAAAAAAGAACTCTTACCATTTGGTACAGCATGGATGGACTTAGAGATCATTATGCTAAGTGAAATAAGCCAGTCAGAGAAAGAATAATACAATATGATCTCACTCATATGTGGAACTTAATGAACAAAATAAACAGATGAACAAAATAGTTCCAGAGGCATGTATTCATGAAACAGACTGACAGATGTCAGTGGGGGGACTGGATAAAAGAAGATGAAGAGATTAGCCAAAGAACATATATGCATAGCCCATTAACACAGACAACAGTGTGGTGAAAGCCAGGGATGCTGAATGAGAACTAGGTGGAGGTGGGCAGAGATGGAGGAAATGGGGGATATCTGTAATAGTGTCAAATATAAAAGACATAAATTTAAAAAAGAAATAATTATAATTCTCTCCAAATGATTAAATGTCATGTTTGTATTTTCATTTATATCATCATTTTAATTGAATGATGCGTATGTGTATGGGACTGTGTATTAACAAGGTGTCTCTTTAAAGTAATAATAAATACTTGATCAAAAAGAGTTGCATATTTCTCAGCATAAAGAGAATAGCAAGAAGTCTAGGGCAGGTGGATAAAAAAAACAATACTATAACTCAAAATAAATTATGAAAAACAGACTGTGGCAGAAATAAAGTTTCATGGGACATATGTGATAAACCCATAGAAATATACTTTTGACATTCAAAGTATAGCATCCAAAGATTGAAAATTTTGATCAGCATCAACAAACAAACAGTGTGATTAATCTGGAACTGAAAGAATACCACAGATGTTTAAAATTATCTTTTCTACTGAATCAAGTCTCCTGCATATTTACAAATTGAAGCGTGTAGATTAATAGGCCTTGAGATTCACACCAAATGGGCCCAGCTCCAGGTTTGTGCTTGCACTCAATGACATTCTTTTGGATTCAAACAATTTCTCCTAATCAGAATACAAGAAAAATTTAAGCCTAAACCTGCTTTGTCTCACAATAAATAAATAATTTAAGCAAAGTGAAGCTAAACCTAAATCTAAATCTTAAAATCAAACATAACATTGAATTTATCATATTTTAACAAGATACTAGCAATCTATAACACTATGATTACCTTAAAGTTCTTCAGTAAATTCAAATGAGACTTTTTGTGATATATATAATTGTGTGAACTAACAGCCATAGATTTTTTTCTTGACATCTGGTACTACATTAATTTTTATACTGTTTTCTTTCAGTAAAATAAATAGAAAACATTGCATTGAATAGAGGAAGCTTGAATTCCACTATTTTTTTTAAGAAATATTATATTTCCTGAAAACAATTTACCACGTGAATTACTGCAAAGTTTCATTGACTGAATAAACACTGCTGAACACCTTGAAGTATCTTTTAAAATAATGAATTTTTATTATATCTAAAATCATAGATATTCATTACATAATTAATAGAGGTTTTATTCAAGGATTATATCTTCTGCTGTAATGAATTTTCAAAAACTCTGTTTGGTATACATTAATTTTAAGAGTGTTCAAACACTTAACTCTAAGTTTTGCACAATGAAAAGTATATTAAATACTAAAAGTAGACTACTAGAAACAGTTTTTTCACCACATATAGAATGGTATTGATTACATGTTACATCATAGACAATAGATGCATTCCCTAGTGGAAATATGTTTCACTATTTGAAAGAGTACTCTGCTGAACATAATTTTCTGCATATAAGCCTGGAGACATTTGAGCAGAATGGTTATGTAGCATGTGTTTACTAAGGAAGTGCTCACTGCAGAAGTCCAGTGGGAGGCAGGGACAGAGATGGATTTCTGGCTTTGAATCTGCTGAAGACAAAATGTTCTGTCAGAAGAGTTAGAGTTAAGGCAGCCTGGGCCATTCAACCCTGTATTATAAGATTAACCCCACAACACAGACTCCATCTCCCACAAAGGTTTCCCTTAAAGGACTTACATTTCCATGTTTGTTTCACATGTTATATCTACTCTTGGATAATGAAAAATACACATTATAAAAGGATTTCCTCCATAGTCTGTTTTATAAACTGCAACTAGAGCATCATCTAAAGTATAAATCAGATCATGTCAAATTTCAGTGTACATTTAGTACAAAATGACATTCTTAGCATGGATTACAGGACCCAATATTTCATTTCCATCAATCTGACCTAAACTCCAAATAGCCTCAGCAATCTTGAGAAAGAATAAAATTGAGGGGATCACCATACCAGATATCAAACTATGCTACAAGTCCCCTGTAATCAAAATAGCCTGGTACTGGCATAAGAACAGGCATATACATCAATGGAACATAACAGAGAGCCCAGAAATTAACCCATGCCTATATGGTCAATTAATATTTGAGAAAGAAAGCAAGAGCATGCAATAGGGTAAAGACAGTCTCTTCAAAAAATGGTGTTGGAAAAATTGGACAGGCACATGCAAAGAAACAAAACCAGATAATTAACTTACTCCATACACAAGAATGAACTCAAAATGATTAAAAGACTTGAATGTAAGTCACAAAACCATAAAAGTCCCAGAAGAAAACTTAGGCAGTAAAATCTCAGATGTCTCTTGTAGTAATATCTTGCCAATATATCTCCTTAGGGCAAGGGGAATATATATATATATATATATATACATATATAATGGGACTACATCAAACTAAAAAGTTTCTGCACAGAAAAAACAAAAAACACCACACCAACAAAATGGAAGAGAACCCACTGTATGGGAGAACATATTTGCCAATGATACATCTGATAAAAGTTTAAGTTCCAAAATACATTAAAAATGTATACAACTCAACACCAGGAAGACAATCTAATATAAAAATGGGCAAAGGACCTGAATAGACACTTTTCCAAAAAGAACTTATAGGTGGCCAATAGACATATGATAAAATACTCAAGGTCACAAATCATCAGAGAGATGAAAATTAAAACCACAATAATATATCACCTCACGCCTGCCAGAATGGCTACCATCAATAAATCAACAGACAACAAGTGCTTATGAGGATGTGGAGAAAAAGGAACCCTAGTGCACTGTTGGTAGGAATGCCGAATTGTATAGCCATTGTGGAAAACAGTATGACTTTTCCTCAAAAAAGTAAAAATGGAACTGTCTTTTGACCCAGCTATCCCACTTTTGGAAATATATCCTAAGAATCACAAAACACCAATAAGAAAGAATATATGCACCCCTATGTTTATAGTAGCATTATTTACAATAGCCAAGATCTGAAAACAGCCCAAGTACCCATCAGTAGATGAGTGGATAAAAAAGGTGTGGTATATTTTCCCAATGGAATACTGCATGGCTGTAGAAAAGAAGGAAATCTTACCTTTTGCAACAGCATGGATCAACCTGAAGATTATTATGCTAAGTGAAATAAGCCAGTCAAAGAAAGGCACATACCATATGATCTCACTTGTATGTGGAATCTAGTGAACAAAATAAACTGACAAAAGAAATAGAAACAGAGTCATGTATACATGAAACAGTCTGACAGCTGTCAGAGGGGAGGTGGTGGGACTGGATGAAAGAAGGTGAAGGGATAAAGAACATATATGCATAGACACAGACAGCAGTGTGGTGATGGCCAGAGGAGAAGAGTGTGGGGCTGGGTGGAGGCAGGCAAAAGGGGGAAATGGGAACATCTGTAATAGTATCAGCAATAAAAATAAAGAAAAAAAGAATAAAATGGAGAGTCACATACATCTTTTACATTGGTGGGTATAGGATAGTTAAATCACATTTACAGGATATAAAGATGGTATTCAGGGAACGAGATAACAATGAGTCATTCTGTGTTCTCATGTTCTGGTGTGGTTGGTGTGCCCTTGGGGGTGCTGGAAAAGGAATTTACTCTGACATTCCAAAGGTATGTTATTTTAGGTGCAAAAAGACAACAGATAGACTTTCTTAAAGTAAAGATTGGCCTTAGTCAAGGAAGCTACTGACTTAGGATGTGACTACCCGCCATGATCCATTTTTAGTTAGGAATTTTTAAGTTCATACCATCCTACATGGTTACTTTCAGTCTCTGAGATTTTAGGGTCTATCATGCTGACCTCCTCTGAACTTGTCAGGTTTGGAATGTGGCCCTATTTTTTTTGCCCTCACTAACAATATAAGAGAAAAGTAGGCCAAAATATAAGCAAATATTTCACGTAGAAAACATGCCAGCAATCAACTTCACTGGTGATTAAAATGAAACCTTTATGAGAAGCAATTTTATACCCATTACATAGGTATAAAAAAACAAAGTCTGTCATTTCTAAATCGTGACAAGGCTTTGGAGCAGTATAGCTGGTGCAACTTTATTGGAGAACAGTCTGCATTACTCAGAAGAGTTGCAGATATGTATATTTGGGAACCAGCTACTTCTCTCCCAGTTTTGTAACTTAGAGAAGGTTGTGTACATATTCCCAAGGAGATATGGAATCACATGCCTATAGAAGAATTGTTAAATGGCCTAAATTAGTAACAACTTAAGAGTCTACATATAAGGAAATGGATAGTGTTATATTTAATGAAATAATGTAAAGAATAAGTGAATAAATTAGGATTATACATATACACATGAATAAATTTCCCAAGGATAACATCAATGAGAAAAACAAATGGCAGAAAGGCACATGCAACAAATTGCCATTTACATCAAAATAAAAATATGAACAACAGAGAGGATTCTGGAAAGATGATGAAATAGGAAGTATCAGAAATATGTCTCCCTCACCTAAACAACAAGTGCACTGGCAGAATCTGTCTGATGTAACTATTTTGGAACTTTGGAGTCTATTACAATTCTCACAAGGACCCTGTAAATTGGTTATTACCCATCTTTTTCAGATGAGGATACTGAGGCATAGAAAATTTAAGTACCTTTCTCAAAGTCATAGAGTCTGTCTAAAGTCTCATGTAAAGGTCATGCACTTAACCTGTAGGCATGGCTGTGACAATTCTCAATGTATATGCACAGATGGGGAATTTAGATAAAACTAGATTCATTGTATTGAATCTGGTTGATGGATTCATGGGGTACTATTTCCTTTTCTTCTGAGTTCTGCTAATGATTTTTTTTCATAAAAAGTTTAAATCAGTTATTTGGTGTTTAGCCCACAGCCCCACAGTGTTGAAAAAAACTGCCTGGCCCCAGTTACCATCCCTACCCCAATAACCAAAGGAGTCCAAGCAAGGCAGGGCCTGGTGAAGAGGCTGCCTTCATTTATAAATCAAGCCAATCTCTTCTGAATGCCTGCCCCAAGTGGAACTCCCACAATCCACAAACCCCTACTTGGGTGAATAAATAGCCCTATCCTCCCCATATGCATTAGACTGTTCAAGGAGACCCTGCCTCCAAACTTCAGACATGATCCTCACCCAAAATATCCTAGTAATTTATTTCCTCTGATTACTCCTCCCACAACAAAGTATGGAATCTCAGAGCTCAAAGGAAGCCAAATTGTGTTCCCAAATCTCAGGTATGTAAACCCCCTTCTCCTCACCACCTGTGAATATTTTTCTAGGCCTAGTCCACCTCCACTTCTTGCCAAGGGAACCCTCTCAAAATTCATTGCCCTCCCCCAACCCTACCCAAGGAGGAGCAATACCAACACTCTAAGTGCCTAGGTTACTCACACACCCATAGAAAAGTCTAAGCATTTATTGCCTGAACAGCACCCCTCAACCGAGCAAAGGAGCACAGAAACAGAGTGGAGTCCCTGACCTGGGATTCTCCCCTTAGCTACACCCCCTGCCCTTCCTAAAGGGGCTTCTGTAGTCTCATCTTCTCTTCTCAGTATGCAGAAGTACTGGACCTGAGGCCTGAAAGCTTCAGAAGGTACCAACCCTCAACCCCTGCTGAGGAGGCAGCAGCAGAAGCAAAGCCAATGGGTCTGAAGAATTTCAGGGGTCATCAGTGACTGGCTCTGAGGTGTGCCATTTATCCCACTGTCCCAGGAACCTGACTGGTGCATCCCCTCATGGGAGAGCTGACAGAAATTCCAAGCTTCCAGCAGACTCCACTGGACTGCATACAAAGGGCTCTGCCCTGCTGAAGTCAGGGAAATATTCTGGGACAGATTCAGGCATGTGACCCTGGGATGGGGAACATACCCAACAATTGCCATGAAATCTGAACAGCACCTGCCCCTCACAGGAGACCCAGAGGCATCATCTTCCAGATTCTGTGAAACAGCCTATTCAGTAACTAAATCTAGCAGCTGGCTGACAGGCAGAGGTGGGCAGAGGAGGATACTGAGGAGCTTTGACACATTTGCTGACCTGCCCCTAGGCCCTATGCTGCTAACAAGCCAGCCCTAGAGTGTAGTTTGGCCCCTCTTAAACACAGGAGGCCCTGTGGAGGCTGGGGCCAGGTGGGACACTGCTCTCTGATGGAGAAACAGTGACCCCGAGCTAGCTCAGCATGTTTATTATATAGAAATAATGAAGGGGGGATGTTCAAAAGTTTTATTATCTTCAAACGCCAGGTGTTTCCACCAGCCTCTGAGCTCAAGGTCGAGACTGTTGATACATTCTTGCCCATGGCACAGATGCTCTTGCATGGGCCTTGCCAGCACGCAGGATCAACAAGAGACCTTGGGCAGAATGTTCCTGAGTGAGCCTTGCAAACACCACAGGTTCAACAAAAAACCTTGGCTCAGCCACCCTCCACAGTGGACCTCTTTGGGTTAATCTTGTTTGAAACTCTCTGTGCGTCCTGGACTTGCATGTCTGTTTCTTTCACCAAGTAAGGGAAGTTTTCTGTCATTATTTTTTCAGATAGGTTTTCAATTTCTTGCCCTCTCTCTTCCCCTCTGGAACTCCCAAGATGCAAATTTTGGTATGCTTGAATTTGTCCCACAGGCTCCTTATACTATCCTCATTTTTTGGATCCTTTTTTCCTTTTGCTGTTCTGATTGGGTGTTTTTTGCTTCCTTATATTCCAAATTGTTGGTTTGCTTCTTGGCTTCACCTACTCTACTATTGATTCCCTGTTAATTATTCTTTATTTCAGTTAGTGCATACTTCATTTCTGACTGGTCCTTTATTATGCTCTTGAGGCCCTCACTAAGTTCATTGAATGTCCTTATAAGCAGTGTTTTGAACTCTGCATCTGTTAGATTGCTTATCTCCATTTCATTTAGTTCTTTTCCTGGAGTTTTGTTCTGATCTTTCATTTGGGACATGTTTCTTTGTCTCCTCATTTTGGCTGCCTCCCTGTGTTTGTTTCTATGTATTAGATGGAGTTGCTATGTCTCCTAGGCTTCCTAGGGTGTCCTGTTGTAGTGGGTGTCCTGTAGGGTTCAGAGGCACAGCCTCTCTGATCACCCAGCTGGGCCCTCAAGGTGCACCCCTCATGTGGACTTCACACACTTTTGTTGTAATTGAGACTTGATTGCTGTTGGCACATCAATAGGAGGGTGTTACTCAGGCTGATCAGCTGCATGGACTGGCTTTGCCCATTACCACCGACCTCTGACTACCTTGGATGATCAGCTGTGCAGGGGCCCACCACACAGAGCAAGACTTACTTCAGCAGTATTCTGGTACCACCCTGTGTCCACCCCTTGAGTGTGTCACTTGTGGACAGGGTTAGGTGATGGTGCTTCAATGTAGTCTGAAGCTGTCCACTGGGTGTGCTGGCTCTGGGACAAAGTCAACCACTGCCTGTGTTCTACCCAGGGCCACAAGGCATAAGCTACAAAGTGATATGCCAATGGCTGTTTCTTATACTGGGCTTGGAGGTGCCCAGGTGAAGCCAAGCTGTGAACCAAGGCTAGCGGCTTCAAGTACCAGGCCTGGGGCCACTTAGCAAGAGGCATGGGGCTTGCTGTGGTCAGATGCTGCTTGTTTGAGAGAATTTAGGAAAATCTGAAGCAGAGACCAAAACAGGCCAATCCTATGGTAAAGCCACTGGAAACAGCTTAGGTGGGCCTGAAATTTGGGTGGGGCAAGGCCTCAGGGAATCACCATGGTGAAGAAAACAGTATGAGCCAGGTTGCTGGAGTCCCAGATGTGGTGGCCTTCTGCCTACCCTATGGGGAAAGGACTCACGAAACAATGGCCTCTGCCAGCACATCTGTCCATGAGAAAGCTACCTGATGCCAAACAACTCAGTTCTTCCCCATATGTCTCTGGTGCATTTCAAACTGCCTCCCCTCTGTGCTGGAGCTCAGAGGGAGCGGGTCTGAGTAAGTCTGTGTATGGGCCCTTTAAGAAGAGCTGCCTGGGGCTCTGGCAGCCTCAGCCTCTCTCAGCCTCGGTTCCCACTGGTTTTACAGCCAGAAGTGATGGAGACTTCTCTTCCTGGCACTGAAGCCCTGAGCTGGGTGCCTGGTTTGGGATTGGGACCCCTTACTCCTCAGGGAGGACCTTCACAACCAAGGTGTCCTCCTGAATTTTATCTGCCACACGTGGGTGTGGGACCACTCCATCTGCACCTCTGCTCCTTCTACCAGTCTCAATATGACTATTTCTTTAATTTCATAGTTGTAGGACTTCCATTCAGCTTGATTTCAGGTGATTCTGAAGGATGGTTGTTCTTTAGTAAAGTTGTAATTTTCATGTGGTTGTGGGAGGAGGTGAGTACCACATTTGCCTACATGACCATCTTGAACAGAAGACTCTTCTTTTGTCTTTTCATATTTTTTTCCATCCTTTTTTCTTTCATAGCATTTTCCTTTTCTTATTCTTTATTTTTACTTTTTTCTGTCTTATTTACTTTCATATTCTTTCTTTTTCCCCTTTGATTTCATCTCATACTCTTTTCTATTCTTTATTTCATTATTCTTGTTCTCTCTTTTCTAATTCTCTTTTCTTTTGTGGTTGTTTTTGTTGTTGCAGTATTTTACATGTTTCTGCTTTGTTTCTTATTTTGTTCTGTTGTGTTCTGTTCTGTCAGCAACTGCAAAACATTTTACACAATGTGGTCAAGGTTGAGGCTAACAGTCAGCCAGCCCAAGAAAAGATCCCACTGACAAATAAGACAACAACAATAGAAACCCAATTTCAAAAGAAAAGCCCAAATAACCTACACAAAGGATGTTCCTAGAGCACCCAGCTCGGGATATCAAAGAGACTGCACCACTGGGACACTTACTACATAAAACCACCCCAAGAAGACTGGGAGGCATAACAGATCTATTTAGTACATAGAAACACTAGAAAGGGACAGCAAAACTGGGAAGACAAAGAAAGAAATAAAAGAAAAAGAAGCTCCAGAAAAAGACGTACATGAAATGAAGGCAAGCAGATTATCAGATATAGAGTTCAAAGTAATGTTTATAAGGATGCTCAAGAAACTTAGTGAGAATTATAAGGAACTTAATGGGAACTAAAACACTATGAAAAACTAAATAGAAACCATTAACAAGAACCAATCAGAAATAAAGAATAGCATATCTGAAATCAAGAATACACTGGAGGCGCTTCCGGTAAAGATGGCGTGTAGGTAAACGCGGTATCGTGTCCTCCCACAACCACATCAAAGTTACAACTAAATTAAAGAACAACCATCATTCAAAACCGCCTGAAATCAAGCTGAAAATAAGTCCTACAACTACAAAATTAAAGCAGCAGCCACATCGAGACTGGTAGGAGGGGCGGAGGCGTGACAGGCTGGTCCCACACCCACATCTGCCAGATAAAAATTAGAAGAATACCTCAGCTGGGAAGGTCCTCCCTGAGGACTCAGGGGTCCCTGTCCCACACCAGGTGCCTAGCTCAGGGTTCCAGTGCCAGGAAGAGAAGTCCCCATAATTTCTGGCTTGAAAAACCAGCAGGAACTGAAGCTGAGGCTACTGGAGCCCCTGGCAGCTCCTCTTAAAGGGCCCACACACAGACTTACTCAGATTCACTCCTTCCAGGCTCCAGCATGGGGGAGGCAACTTGAAAGGCACCAGAGTCATATGGGGAAGAACTGAGTTGTTTGGCATTGGAGCAAGGGCTGGAGAGAAAGCTTTCTCCTGGACAGACGTGTTATCAGAGGCCTTTGTTCCTTTGGTGAGCCCTTCCCTGGGTCAGCAGACAGCCGCCATATCTGGGACTCCAGAAACCTGGCTCACTGTTTGCCCCACCCTGGTGATTCCCTGAGGCCCCACCCCACCCAACTTTTAGACCCACCCAAGCTGTTGCCAGTTGCTTTACCATAGGATTAGCCTGTCTTGGATCCTGCTTCAGCTTTTCCTAAATTCTTTCAAACAAGCAGCATCTGGTCTCAGCTAGCCCCATGCCTCTTGTTAAATAATACAAAGAAACAAACACAGGGTGGCAGCCAAAATGAGGAGACAAAGAAACAGGTCCCAAATGAAAGAACAGAACAAAACTCCAGGAAAAGAACTAAATGAAATGCAGATAAACAACCTAACACTGCTGAGTTCAAAACACTGCTTATAAGGATGCTCAATGGACTTAGTGAGGACCTCAATGAACTTAGTGAGAACCTCAGTGAACTTAGAGAGGGCATCAAGAGCATAAAAAAGGATGAGTCAGAAATGAAGGATGCACAGTCAGAAACTAAAGAGGTACTAACTGAAATAAAGAATAATTTACACAGATTCAATAGTAGAGTAGGTAAAGCCAAGAAGCAAACCATCGATTTGGAATATAAGGAAGCAAAAAACACCCAATCAGAACAGCAAAAAGAAAAAAGAATCCAAAAAAATGAGGATAGTGTAAGGAGCCTCTGGGACAACTTCAAGCGTGCCAACATTCACATCTTGGGGGTGTCAGAAGGAGAAGAGAGAGAACAAGAAATCGAAAACCTATTTGAAACAATAATGGCAGAAAAATTCCCTAACTTGCTGAAGAAAACAGACATATAAGTCCAGGAAGCACAGAGAGTGCCAAACCAGATGAACCCCAAGAAGCCCACACCAAGACACATCATCATCAAAATGCAAAAGGTTCAAGACAAAGAGAGAATCTTAAAAGCAGCAAGAAAAAAGCAGTTAGTTACCTACAAGAGAGTTCCCATAAGACTGTCAGCTGATTTCTCAAAAGAAACTTTGCAGGCCAGAAGGGAGTGGCAAGAAATATTCAGAGTGGTGAAAAGCAAAAACCTACAACCAAGATTACTCTATCCTGCAAAGTTGTCATTTAGAATCGATGGCCATATAAAGAGTTTCCCAGACAAGGAAAAGCTAAAGGAGTTCATCACCACCAAACCATTATTATATGAAATGTTTAAGGGTCTTCTTGAAGAAGACCAATAATATGAACAATAAAATGACAATGAATACATATCTATTGACAATTGAATCTACAAACAAAATGAACAAGCAGAACAGAAACATTCTCATAGATACAGAGAAATTTTGTTGGTTGCCAGATGGGAGGGGGGTTGGGGAAATGGGTGAAAAAGGTGAAGAGATTAAGAAGTACAAATTGGTTGTTAGACTGACCAACCTCAAAGGGAAGAGGGGTTGGGGGGTGGGAAGAAATAAACCAAAGAACTTATATGTATATATGCATAACCAACGGACAGAGACAACAGTGTGGGGAAAGGCAGGAGGGGGATGGGAATGGGGAGGAGGGGGTCAATGGGGGAAAAATGAGGAACATTTGTAATACATTCAACTATAAAAATGTTTTTTTAAAAAAGAATACACTGGAAAGATTCAAAAGTAGATTGAATGAAGCAGAGGATCAAATTACTGATTTAGAAGACAAGGTAGAAAAAACCAACCATTTAGAGTTCAAAAAATAAAAAAGTGAAAAAGCAGGAGGATAATTTGAGTACTTTTGGACAATATGAAACACAAATATATCTGCATCATAGGGGTATCAGAAGAAGAAAGTGAGCAAGGAAGAGAGAACCTGTTCTAAAAAACAATGACAGAAAAATTCCATAACCTGGTGAAGGAAAAAGTGACACAAAATCAGGAAGGACAGAGGGCAACATCCATATGAACCTAAAGAGACCCACTCCAAGACACATTATGATTAAAATGACAAAATTTAAAGACAAAGAAAGAATCTTAAAGGTCGTAAGAGAGAGACAGAAAGTTACCTACAAGGGAGTTCCTATTGACAGTCAGCAGACTTCTCAACAGAAACATTTAAGGCCAGAAGGAATTGTCATGAAGTATTCAAAATAATGAATAGAAAAGACCTGAATCAAAGACCAAGACTATCATTTAAAATTGAAGGCAAAAAGAAAAAAAAAAAAGAAAGAGAGAAAGAAAGAAAGAAAGAAAGAAAGAAAGAAAGAAAGAAAGAAAGAAAGAAAGAAAGAAAACTAGACCACCAACTTACACTATACACAAAAATAAACTCAAAATCGATAAAAGACATAAATGTGACCCATGAGTCCATAAAAATCCTAGGAGAAAAATGTAGGTAACAAAATTTCAGACATCACATACAGCAGAATTTTCATTGATACAATGCCTAAGGCAACAGAAACAAAGGAAAAAATTAATACATGGGACTGCATCAAGCTTAAAAGCTTCTGCACAGCAAAAGAAACAACCATCAAAATGGAAAGGAAACCCACTATATGGGAGAGCATAATTGCCAATGATACATCAGATAAGGGGTTAATTTTCAAAATATATAGAGTACTCACACAACTCAACAAAAAGAACCCAATTAAAAAATGGGCAGAGGACCTATCCAAACAGGACATACAAATGGCCAAGAGACATGAAAAAATGCTCAATGTCATTAATCTTCAGAGAGATGCAAATGAAAATGGTTATGAGGTATCACTGCACACCTGTCAGAATGGCTGCCATCAACAAATCATCAAACAACAAGTGCTGGTGAACTTTTGGAGAAAATGGGACTCTAGTATACTGCTGGTGAGACTGCAGACTGGTGCAGCCACTATGGAAAACAGTATGGTGTTTCCTCAAAAAATTAAGCATTAAACTGTCATTTGACTCAGTGATCCCACTTCTAGAAATATATCCTAAGAAGCCGGAAACACCAATCAGAAAGAATATATGTACCCCTTTTATCACTCTTATTGAAGCTAATACTGGAAGTCCTAGTCATAGCAATCAGACAAGGGGAAAATAAAAAGGCATCCAAATTGGAAAGGAGAAAGCAAAACTTTAATTATTCACACATGATGTGATATTGTACATGGAAAACCCTAAGGACTCCCTGAAAGAAATGCTAGATTTAATCAGTGAAGTTGGCAAAGTAGCAAGATACAAATTAACATCCAGAAATAGATGGCATTTTTATACATGAATAATAAACTCTCAGAAAGAGAAACTAATAAAGCAATCCCATTTATGATTGCAACAACAACAACAACAAAAAGATACTGGGGAATAAACTTAACCAAGAAGGTAAAAGAACTAGGAAAACTATAGAACATTGAAGAAAAAAAAACAGAGGAAGATACAAACAAGTGGAAGCATATACCGTGTTCATGGATTGGAAGAATTAACATCATTAAAATGTCCACACTACCCTAAGCAATCTACAGATTCAGCATAACACCTATTAAAATACCAACAACATATTTCACAGATCTAGAACAAATATTCCAAAAAAGTATGTGGAACCAAAAAGACACGAAATAGTCTCAGAAACCTTGAGAAAGAAGAACAATGTTACAGGGATCACAATATCTGATATCAAACTATACTACAAAGCTATTTTATTCAAAACAGTCTCTTACTGGCACAGAACAGACATATAGATCAGTGGAACAGAAATTGATTCACACTAATGTGGCTAATTAATATTTGACAAAGGAGGCAAGAGCATACAATGGATTGATGATAGTAGTAAAAATAATAAATGGTGTTGGAAAAATTAGACAGGTACATGCAAAAAAAGAAACTAGACCACTAACTTACACCATACACAAGAATAAACTCAAAATGGATGAAAGACTTGAGTTTAAGTCATGAACTTAAAAATCCTAGAAGAAAACATAGACAGTAAAGCAATCCCATTTATGATTGGATTAAAGTCTCAATCATCTCTCTTAGCAGGATTTTCACTGATATATTTCCTAGGGCAAGAGAAACAAAGGAAAAAAAATAAACAAATGGGAATACATCAAACTAAAAGACTTCTGCACAGCAAAAGAAACCACCAACAAAATGAAAAGGGAACTTACCTATTGGTGGAACCTATTCACCAATGATACATCTGATAAGGGGTTAATTTCCAAAATATACAAAAACAACAACAACAAAAAAATACACTCAACACCAAGAAGACACAAAATGCAATTTAAAAATGAGCAAAGGACCTGGATAGACACTTCTCTGAAGAGGACATACAGATAGCCAATAGACATATGAATAAATGCTCAAAGTCACTAATCATCAGAGAGACACAAATTAAAACTACAATGAGGTTTCACCTCACAGCTGCCAGAATGGCTACCATCAATAAATCAACAAAAAGTAAATACTGCAAGGATGTGTTTAAAGGGATCCCTAGTACACTGCTGGTAGGAATGCAGACTGGGGAAGCCATTGTGGAAAACAGTATGGCATTAAAAAAAGAAGAAAAATAAAAGAAATGGAACTGCCTTTTACTCAGTGATCCCACTTCTGGGAATATATCCTAAGAATCCAGAAACACCAATCAGAAAGAATATATGCACCCCCATGTGCCAAGGTCCAGCCTCAGCAGTCCAGGGTTTCCCAAAGGTGTGGACAGAGTCGACGAGAGAGGAGACATGAGACAAGAAGCGCTTGCTCTTTCTGCTGCTTAAGGCTAGCAGAGCCTTTATTTTTATATCCGCATGTTACATAGTAATTTTCTTCTTTCTGTTTTCCCTATACCTTTAGGCAAGTATGTATATACATTCTTTTCAGCTCTTAGGCATTAGTGCATAATTAACCAATAACTATTTTCATTCTTTAGGCAGACAATGACAAAGATGCAACTCTTAACCTTCAAGATTATTTACATAATATGATTTACTGTTAGCAACCCTCCAGGCATCATTTCATTTAGCTTCCTCCTTCCCCACACCCTCTATTCTGGTTTCTGTAACTTCCTTCTTGCTCTTGACCTTTTCTCCTTCTCTAAAGTTCCTTCTTAAGCTTTTATGATCTTATCTTAAATTCTTATTACTTTCTTGCCTTTTCTTTCTGCAGTGTTTTCTAAGATCTATATTATTACATGTTACTTCTAAAATGATTCCTGACAGATAACAGATAGAGAAAGCAAAGATTAGTTTTCTTCAGTTGCCATCCTATAATTTTATATTTCTTATTAGCCTTTGTCTTCAGGCACTGTTCTTCATGATTCCTGCTGTGCAGTGAATTCACTCCTCCAGGGACTGTGTCAAACCATGGAGGTCTTCATTTCAGTGGCACCACTCCCGTTATCTCCTTTTTAATTTTTTAAATGAAGCCCATGCACCTGGACAGCAACGTCTTGCATGGAATTACTTAAAAGTCTGAAGAAGACTGGAAAGAGACATAGAATTATTAAGAGAATGAATAAGAAAATTCCTATACTAGTTAATAATGGTATCATATGTGGTAGAGACAGAAGTGAATTAAATGCTTGAGCAAATTCTTCTGCTACTTCATTAGGAGACATGGTCTCTAAATGAATACTCAACTCTCTAATCTGTTTATGTAATTGCTGTAAATCTAAACTTATATCACTATTGTTCCAAATTCCTTGCAGATGATTTTGAATATTCTGTAATTTTATTACTGACTGATTTACCTCTAAAGGAGTGATGCAAATCCACCTATATTCTGAGTGACATCTAAAAGAAGTTCTAACCTTTAATGTTAATATCTCATTTCCTATGGCTATTAAAGCTTCATCTAATGCATCTACCTTAGCTTCTAACTTCCTATCAATTAATTCCTGAGTAGTAAGTGCTACTGAAGTATTTTTGGCTAATTGATCTGTATGCTGAGCAGTATGAGTTTCTTTAATTAATGCTGTAGTCACAACTGCAGTGGATCCTATTATAGCTATTAATGCAGAAATTCCTAAAATCAATGCTGCTACAAATCTCTTAGGTCTGGATAAGGAAGAAGTAATCATTTGCAAAGCTTTCAGGCCTGGATCATCATACCATGGTTCTGTTAAATTTACAGGTAAGAAAATATAAGGTGGTTGCTTTATAATAAGCACATGTTCTATAGACATATTTGAGTCTAGGCAAGTGGTTAACACACATTGTGCATAATGAATATTATAAACATCTGTTTTCTTAGAAATATTTAGAGTACCTAGAAAAGTGAAATATAAAAATGCATAAGGGGACAGAACACATGATCTTACATAAAAAGGCTCTGGATAATAATTATCCTTGAGGGGTTTGTATACTGCATCTGCTTCCTTGATGAGTGGAATGTGCCAAAGCTAGGTTTGAGGGACTGAGAATCTTTTGACCACAGAGGAATCCATTTGGAATGGAACCAATTATAGGTGCTATAAGCCTTGTTTGCATCTGCAATATTTGCAATTGACCAATCATAAATAGACTGATTAGAATTTGGAATGGCTAATTTTGCAACTCTATCTGATACTTTACAATCTTGTGGTGGAGGAATTTCTCCTTCTCCTCCTGCACTAGGAAAGGTACAACTAGCAAAATTGTTTATAAAACTTGCAGTGGGACAGGTGGGCACAAGAGGAGTAAAAGTAACTCCTTTTGTAGTTTTTGTAGCATTTTTCATATTAACAGCAGATAATGTCAAAATCCAACATTGATTTTTAGTCGGTCGGTCTGGTAATGAAGTCACTACTGTAAGATATCTTTTTGATATCTGGGTACATTCTGGGATATATCTTTCTCCAAACTTAAAACATATAGGAACTAACTGAATCACTTTTACCTATATAAGTAAAATTCGTGGTTGAGACATTTCTAACAGAATCAATTGAGGCTCCCCCCAACAATAGTGATTGATTAATATGCACAGGAATATTTTTATTTTCCCAAGTAACAGGTTGCAACAATGCAGGTTGTAGAACATAAGCCCAATGAGTATAAATTGCTGAGCCTGAAACACCAAATCCTTGTACCTGGATTGCAATTAAAGCCAACATAGCCAAAAATAGAGATGATGGAAAAAGTTCTTTTCTGCTAACTCTCATGATGGTAGTTGCTTATTCTGTCTGCCTCTTCAGTTGACCCCATGTAAGCAGTGAGGACATGCGTGTGGCTCTGGATCTTGCCCTGTATCCTCTTCTTGGTGGGGAGCGATCATGAAGTTTCAATCTTCTAACAGCTGGAGTCAGGGGATCCTCCTCTGGTTGTCAATGGTTTCGCTCTCAAGGAGGTGTCCAGGTCACTGAGGCAGTGGCTCTGACACTAGGTGGTGGTCGGTAATCCATGGCAGATCCAAATCAATCTCTCTGGGATCTAGAGAGGACTTTCAGTGTCTTGTGGAAATACACAAGCATACCCTCACCCACTAGTTAGCAATATATCAGGCCCATTCCACTGTCCTGATAGCAAATCCTTCCATTTAACATAAGTAGCTGGCTTTGCTGGAGTTGGAGCCCAATGTCTGGACATGGCAGAACTCTCATCTATATTCAGATTCAAAATGTTTATTACATAAAAAGCATGCAGTAGTATCTGATGGGGCAAACTGTATTTATATTCTGCCTTTTGAAATTTGCTTATTTGAGTTTTTAATGTTTGATGAGCTCTTTCAATAATTGCCTGTCCTTGAGGATTATATGGAATACCTGTAGTATGAGTGATATTAAATTTCTGCATGAATTCTGCAAATGCTTTAGAAGTATAGGCAGGACCATTATCTGTTTTTATATTTTTGGCCAACCCATGTAAGCAAAACATGCAAACAAATGCTTCTCCTGTCCTTGCAGTGGCCATAATTACATGTGAATAGGTATCTACACAAATATGTACAAAACTTAATTTTCCAAAGGAGGATATATGAGTTACATCCATTTGCCAGAGTGTTGTAACCCAGTAGATCAACCTCACTCAGACACCAAAATTATAAGTTTTAGGAGCTTTATTAACCTGCGCAGGGACTGCAGCCAACCTACTCAGAGGAGAACTGCAGCCCTGAGCCTCTAAAATGGCTGCCTCTTTTAGTCTGTTTTCGTGGGAAGAGCAAGCAAGCAGCATTCATAGAAGCAGATATCAGCGGTTAGCAGTTGTTTGCTTAACATTTCTCAGGGTCTCTAACTAACAGTTGCCCGGGGGGGGGGGGGGGGGCGGGCTTCCTGTTTTCAAGCAAACAGAATAGGCCTCTGGGGCTGACAGCTGCAATTCAGGGGCATGGCAATCTTTAAGTTATAACAATGGAAGACTTAAAAGTCAACAGAGCAGTGGGGTAGTAAACATTCTGGGGCATAGGACATAACATAACAGAGTAGTTAATCAACAGAGGTAGTTAATCATCCCAGGGCATAACAAGAGATCATTAGGCTTAAGGCCTCAAGGATTCATCCCCATAGGGAGACTATTACTGTGCTGAGGACAGTGAGAACAAGCTTTAACTATTTATTGTGCTGCTTCTCTTGTTATTTTAAATTGCCATCTGAGAGCAGCTGCATTCTGATGATGTACAGTGTTGTAACCCAGTAGATCAACCTCCCTCGGACACCAAAATTATAAGTTTTAGGAGCTTTAGTAACCTGCACAGGGACTGCAGCCAACCTACTCAGAGGAGAACTGCAGCCCCGAGCCTCTAAAATGGCAGATTTTTATAGCAAGCAACCAGCATTCACAGAGGCAGATATCAGCAGTTAGCAGTTGTTTGATTAACATTTCTCATAATCCATATCTAACAGTTGCCCGGGGGTCTCCTGTTTGTCAAGCAAACAGAATAGGCCTCCCTCCCCTCAGGGAACCAGTACAATAGTGGGAGTGACAGAGATCACAGAGGTCAAAATTAGCATTAAGTACTTGCAAATACCTATACTCAGGAAACCACAAATGCCCCCAACACATGGGGCAACTATAACCTTAGGCAGAAATTCCTTCCCGTCTAGGGGTAACAAACCCATTATGGGAAGAATATCGAGGAATGTCCACTGGTGACAAAATGGAGTCCTTCAGTCGCCCTAACCAAGGGTCCCACATAAAATGGAATCTAGTTGCCTTAGCCTTGGGGCCCACAACAGTGCATCCTATCCAAATAACTCTAGACTCTTTTTTCTGCCTTTAGTAATTAATGTAGCAACTAAGCACTCTTCTGGGTGTAGAAGGGAGATGCAGCCATTCTAATTGTCCCTTCTGCCAGAGACATCCTGTAGGTGAGTGCTCAGTAGCCAAAATTATTATGCTCCATGGCTCAGTGTAGGACGTATAAGTCAAAAATTGTTTATTAATAGCTTGTTCTACCTTTTTCAATGCTTCCTGAGCATCAGGAGTCATTTCTCTTAAGGAATTAGGATAACAATCTCCCTTTAGTATGTCAAATAATGGTTTCAATTCCCCCATACTTAATTTTTTTGTATGGTTTTATTTATTTATTTATTTATTTATTTATTTATTTATTTATTTATTTATTTTGTTACAGATGTTTCTCCTTTTTTCCCCATTGACATCCTCCTCCCCAACCCTCCACCCCTTCCCCAGCTTTGTTGTCCATGACCATCAGTTATGCATACATGCGTATAAATTCTGTGGTTTATCTCTTCCCTCCCCCCACCCCCTCTTCTGAGGGTTGTCAGTCTGTACCCTACTTCCACATCTCTGGGTCTACCCTGTTCCCCAGACTGTTATGTTTATTATATTCCACAAATGAGTGAGATATTGTGATATTTGTCTTTCTCTGCTTGGCTTGTTTCACTTAGGATAATACTCTCAAGGAATTAGGATCACAATCTCCCTTTAGTATGTCAAATAATGGTTTCAATTCCCCCATACTTAATTTTTAAAATGGTCTGATCCAATTACTATCTCCCAGCAATTTCTGAAAATCATTTAAAGTATGCAAATGCTGTTTTCAACTGTAAAAGTTGATGAGTAATGATCTCTGTATGCAAAATTCTACCCAGATAAGAATAAGGAGGATTAACCTGTATTTTTTTCTGGGGCTATTTTTAATCTCTCCTCCTTTAAGGCCTCAGTAGTCTGCATCAATACTTCTTGTAAATAGGTCTGACCTGGATGAGCTAACAAAATATCATCCATATAATGAATTATATAAACTGTAGAATGTTGATGTCTAATTTCTTGTAATGTCTGATCTACAAATTTCTGACATAAGGTAGGACTGTTCTTCATTCCCTGAGGCAGGACTTTCCATTGAAATCTCTGATAAGGCTGTTTTAAATTTTCTGAGGGAACAGTAAATGCAAATCTCTTCTTATCCTGTTCAAATAATGGGATAGTGAAAAAACAGTCCTGTAAGTCAATGACAATCAAATTGCTTCCTTTTGGGATAGCCTACCAGACTGGGAGGCCTGGTTGGAGAGGCCCCATATCCTCCATAGTCTTATTGACAGCTCTGAGATCCTGCAGTAATCTCCATTTCCCTGATTTCTTTTTAATTATATAAATTGGAGTATTCCATGGACAAGTAGAGAGCTCTATGTGTCCTTCATCTAATTGCTGTTGATCTAATTGACATGCTGCCATTATCTTTTCAGATGCAAGAGGCCACTGCTCCACCCAGGGGATCATTAAACCAGGTAATTGGGTCTGCAGTCAGAGTAGCCGCCCCATTCATAAATCGGGATCCTAGTCCAGCACGAGATTTTTCTGGGTTATGGAATAATAGGCATGACTATGCCCTGTTCATCTTTGTCCATTCCCTTCAGAGGATTTAAATTCATATTTAACATCTGATTAGCAACTGTACTATTTGGACTGAATATTAAAATCCCATTTGTAACAGAACATCCTGTCCCCAGAAAGTTATAGGAATAGTTGAAATGACATATGGAGTAAAATGACCAGAATTGTTTTCTTCATCCTCCCATTTAAGTACCTTGTGAACTCTTTTGAACATTTGGTGTTGACCCCAGACCCACTAGTGAAGTTGGAGTAGTAACTGTGGGCCAGGATGAAGGCCAATCCTTGCCTGCTATACAGAATACATCTGCCCCTGTATCTAATAAACCTAAAATCAGTTTTCCTTGAATTTTCAAAATCTTAGTAGGTCTCTGTGACTTTATTTCTTGAATACAAAATGCTGCATCACTAGATCCAAATCCTGCATTCCCTCTTTCAGCCTGCATTACTGGATTTCCAGTTTGAGTAATAGGTAACAATAATAACTGAGCTATATAATGGTTTCAACATATTTGAATAGTCTGAGTAGGTGGAGATAATAAGATTTGTATTTCTCTGGTATAATCTGCATCTATTACTCCTGGAATAATTATTAACCCTTTTAATGATGATGAACTACACCCGATTATTAATCCAACTGTTCCAGGGGGAAGTGGACCACAAGTTCCTGTAGGAACCTTAGTCACTGGAGCATCAGGAGTTAATATGACGCTGGTGGAAGAACAGAGGTCCAATCCTGCACTCCCTGGGGTGGCCCTGAATAAGTTGTGGACTGTGTGAACGGATTGGTTACACTCAAGGCCCCTATTGTTGTCTGGGCCTGGGGCTGGCCATGTTGGAAGTTTCCCTGCTGATTACCTTGCTGTGGGCCATTGGATTTTTTCCCTCTTCCTTGAAGGAGGGTCCCATTCTTATGATATTTAAATCTGCAATCTCCCACCCAATGAAAACCTTTTTCACAATGAGGACACACTGTTGTTGGAGTATTATTGTTCTCTCCTTGGGCCCCCTTAGGAGGTGGTATAGGAGCTCCATTGTTACCTGCTTTGGAGGGACAATTTCTGCTAAAATGTCCTGACTGTTGGCATGAACAACAAAGTCCTTAAAACGTCTGAGCTGGCGGGAGATCACATCCTCAATGTAAGGTGAGTGTAGAGAAAGGAACATTTTATTACACCGGTGGGCTGTTACACCTGCAGGTTGTGGGGGTACAGCTTCCCCAAATCCTCAGCCCTGAGCTTCCTTTGTTCTTTGCTTATATAGGCACAAACTACAGGAAAAAAACTATATTTAAAAAAACCCACATTCTCTTGGCACTGTGTAATTGGTGTCTGGGTTGGTACGAGTTGTCTCAGAGGTAAGGAGTCTGCTCCAGCAGCGGTCAGGGCCATCATTAATCTCTTTCTTCTCATGGTTCCTCTGAGTTTCTCAAGGCCTCCATTAACCTCTTATCTTTGGGTTTCTCAAGGCCCTTATGTTTACAAAAAGAAACTGCCAGCGTGTGTAAGTTCAGTAACTGAGGATCAGAATGGAGTTTAATTTTGTTAAAACATTATTAACCCTTTCAATCCTGAATTTGATTGATTATTTCCTTTCTTTGTCTTATTAATATTTTTAATATATTGAGAATAGGTTTCACCCTTAAGGGCAGCCACTATTGCTACTCCTTTAATGAATGCTGGAGAAACCTCAGAACACTGTTTTATATAATCTCTTATGGACCTTGTTTTACTAATGGGTCACAGGAGTGACTGACAGGTAGCATTAGCATTTTCAAAAACCAATTGTTTAACTAAAATATTGGAAGCCTCCTGGTTAGTTATAACTGATTTACTGCCTGGTCAAGTTTGTACAAAAATTCCTGAAACGGCTCATCCTGTCTTTGTCTAATTTTTGTCAATGCTGTAGAATTTCCTGAAGTTATGAGAAGTCCCCTCCATGCACTTAATGCACTATGATTAATCTATATTAGCCCTTCCCTGGGAATGAACAGCTGATCATTAACCATAGCATAATCACCTTTCCCCAACAGCATGTCTAATGTAAAACCATCATCTCCTCTTTTCTTTTCCTATTTTGCAGCCTTTTTTTTTTTTTTTACCAGATCTTCGTATTCAATCTTCCACAACAAATAATCTCCCCCACTTAAACAAGCCTTACGCACTTGAAACCAATCATGAGGAGTCATCCATTTAGAAGCAACAGCTTCAACCAAAATCAAAGTATAAGGAGCCAAAGGACCATAATTCTGACAGGCGTTTTTCAATTCTTTCAAAATTTTATAAGATAAAGGTTCCCAGACCTGATATTCATCGTCCTCTGAATCTCTCTCAAACATTACAGGACAACAGAGAGAAAAATCAAAATTTCCTGCAGCCTCTGCTTCTTTAACTGCTTGTTGAAAACTGGAACCTGGCTTAGTGCTTGGCTTATCACAAGGCAGAGGTGGGCCCTGCAACTTTCTAGTAGGCTTTCAAGGTGGTTTCTGAAAAGGAGGAGGCCCCTTTTCTTCCCAAGTTATGGGGAAACCCCAGGGACCATCCCTATGGTATTCTGCAGCGGCCTTATCTAGCCCCCTTTGTTCTTCAGAAGTTAGTTTATCATCCTTCTCTGCTCATTCCTCTTTTTCTCTCTCTTCCTTCCTTTTATTCTGTGCCACACATGCTAGAGATTCCAAGGATGTTGGAGGAGCAGTAGTCCCATCCTCCTGTTCATAGCTAAAGTGTCCTTAATAAGGCCCCAAAGCTGAAAGGCATCAACTGGAACTTTCTCAGGGCCATGCAAAGAGTAAAAATCTTTAATCTGTTTTCCAACCCTTTTCCATGTCTCTGCATCTACTGACCCTTCTTCTGGAAACCATGGACAAACCTCCTGAATAAAATTTAAAAATCTTGCAGTTTGTGAGGCAAAGACCTTCATGCCTCATGTCTGTAAAGTACATCTTAGTAGATTATTAAAGAGTTGTCTTTCTTTTGACTCTGTCTGACCCATTTTTTAGCTTCTTTAGTTCTTTAACTTTCCATCCTTACCTACCTATCTTATGCAGGGGGTCCTGGGCACCCATGGTGGAGTCCTATCCATCCTGAACTAGTACCTTACCTTCAGGTCCCTGTTTGGGTGCCACTTGCCAAGGTCCAGCCTCAGCAGTCCGGGGTTTCCCAAAGGTGTGGACGGAGTTGGTGAGAGAGGAGATGTGAGACAGAAGCACTTGGTCTTTCTGCTGCTTAAGGCTAGCAGAATCTTTATTTTTATATCTGCAGGTTACATAGTAATTTTCTTTCTGTTTTCCCTATACCTTTAGGCAAGTATGTATATACATTCTTTTCAGCTCTTAGGCATTAACCAATAACTATTTTCATTCTTTAGGCAGACAATGACAAAGATGCAACTCTTAACCTTCAAGATTATTTACATAATATGATTTACTGTTAGCAACCCTCCAGGCATCATTTAATTTAGCTTCCTCCTTCCCCACACCCTCTATTCTGGTTTCTGTAACTTCCTCCTTGCTCTTGACCTTTTCTCCTTCTCTAAAATTCCTTCTTAAGCGTTTATAATCTTATCTTAAATTCTTATTACTTTCTTGCCTTTTCTTTCTGCAGTGTTTTCTAACATTTACATTATTACATGTTACTTCTAAAATGATTCCTGACAGACAGATAACAGATAGATAGAGAAAGCAAAGATTAGTCTCCTTCAGTTGCCATCCTATAATTTTATTTTTCTTATTAGCCTTTGTCTTCAGGCACTGTTCTTCATGATTCCTGCTGTGCAGTGAATTCACTCCTCAAGGGACTGTGTCAAACCATGGAGGTCTTCATTTCAGTGGCACCACTCCTGACACCCATGTTCATAGCAACTTTATAATAGCCAAAATCTGGAAACAGCCCAAGTGCCCATCAGTATATGGGTGGATAAAAACTCTGTGGTACATTTACACAATGAAATACTGTACAGCTGTAAAAGAGAAGGAGCCCTGACCCTTTGCAACAGCATGCATGGACCTGGAGTTATTATGCTAAGCAAAATAAGCCAGTTAGAAAATAACAAACATCATATGATCTCACTTATTTGTGGAATCTAATGAACAAAATTAATTGATGAACAAAATAGGTCCAGAGGGATGGATGCATGGAACAGAATGATAGGTCCAGAGGCATGGGGGAGGGTTGTGGAGTGCACAAAAAGAGATCAACCAATAACATATTGTCCGTGGACATAGACTATAGTGTAGGGAAGGCCTGTGGTGAAGTAGTAGCTGTGTGGAGGTGTACAAAGGGGGATAAAAAGGGAGACATGTGCAATACTGTCAACAATAAATAAAGATAAAAAATAAAATGTAACCAATTTGGGGGGGGAGCAATATCAGAGAGTTTACTGCCTATGTTTTCTTCAAGAAGTTTTATGGTTTGGGGTCTTAAATGTATGTCTTTTAAACAGTTTGAGTTTATTCTTATATGATAATAAATTGGACTGGTTCTCTTAGACAGGACAATGATCTCAAGATCTCGGCAGTCCTAAATATTATTTCTTGCTAAGTGTTGAAATGTAGCATAGTATTTTGTAGATGCTACTATAAACAGAATGAGCTGACAGGAACCCAACCAATGAAACTACAAACTTCAAAAAAATAAGTCAACATGTTCTTGACCAAATACTGTATATAAGAAATGTCTAAGCCTCTCTTATGGGATTCAGAGCTTTAGATATGCATCCACTGTCTCCTTTACTTTTTGCAAGTAAATAAAACTACCTTGTGACAACTATGTAATAGAGCATTCCAAATACTGAACCCCTTGAGTTCAGTAACAGGGTTTTGTGGTGGAATTTTTTGCATGTATCTGTCATTTTCCCAACATCACTTATTGAAGACATAGTCTTTAACTTTATTCTTTCCTGCTTTATTGTAGATTAATTGACCACATACACATGGGTTTATTTCTGGGCTCTCTATTCTGTTCCATTGATTGGTGTGTCTGTTTTTATGCAAGTACATTGTTGTTTTGATTACATAGCCTGTAGTATAGTTTGATATCAGGAAGTTTGATACCTCCAATTTTGTTCTTCCTCAAAATTGCTTTGGCTATTCAGGGTCTTTTGTAGTACCATATATACATATTATGGATTGTGAGTAACATCAGAGGAATGGTGGCATGAGAGATCCCCTTGGTCCCTCCACTTGAATTTTCAGCAATTTGAACAGCTAAAATTCAACAGAGGATTTCCTACTCAGTGCTCAATGTAGGCAAGTGGAACTGAACAAATAAGAAGGAGAAAACTGCTGAGCTGAGCCATGGATGCAGCCCTACATCTGGGAACTCACAGAGGAGCTCACCCTGGAGATGGGATGAAGTGGGCTTTGCTTGGCACTCTCTTCAGCCTGGAGGAGCAAAGAAATTTGGTGGGAATTCCTGCAGGGTTGAGCAGTATGAGCTGTGGCAGAGCCCAGTGACCTGGGCAGGGACACAGTACAGAGGTTCAACCACAGTTGTCTGGCAGTTGGTATTCCAGACAGAGAAACAAAACCATGGAGCTTGGCCACCACTTTACCTCCCAGATGTGGCCTCCCTTCACCATTGGGGTTGGGTTGCAGAGCACATTATCTGAAAATCCAACTGGTGCTACAGAATTACTTTTCCCTGAGCAAAGAGCACACTTTGTTACTGGTCCTGGGACCATGGCACAGGGGGAACACCACAGAGGTATGAGGTCACCATTATCAGGAGAGCAAATCAACTTAGAAGGTGGCCAGGCTACCCCAGCCCACACCATCCCCACTCATAGCAACTACAATGACAGCAGTGTCTGTATTCAGGGAACAGCACTGGGCTTTCAGGGATTTGGAGCCCTATCACCAACAGCATTCCCCTGTGGGGTTGGTCCCCTGGGACTTGGGTGACCAGATCATAGGGGAGGCACCCAACTCTCATGTTCTACCATCCTGTGGAGATCTGAAAAGCCAAAATGCAAGAAAGCTAAAAACAGACAAACAAACAAAAACCCTTGTGATTCAACACTACCTACTGGAAAACAATAGAAAGACTTCTTTGTATCATTCTACTAGAGAAGTGCCACTCATACATAAATGCCTAGATACAGAAGGAATTTATCAAGTACTGTGATAACCAAGGTAATGGGGCAACTCAGAAAGAAAATAAAAAATCTCTATAAACAAACTTAAAAATGTAGAAATATGAGATTTAAATGACAGAGAATTCAAGATTGCAGTTCTGAAAAACTCAATGATATAAAAGAAAATACAGATAGGCAGTTTAATGATCTCAGAAAACAAATCAATGAGCAAAAGAGATTGAAACTTTAAAAAGGAACCAAACAATTCTGGAGATGAAGAACTCAATAGAAGAGATCAAGAATGCACTAGTAAGCATAATAAATAGAGCAGATCAGATGGAGAAAAGAATTAGTAACATCAAAGATAGAAATCCATAAATAAAGCAGAGGGAATGAGAGAGACTTGAGCATAAAAAAGAGAGAGAAAGAACTCTACAAGAATTATCTCAGTCCATCAGAAAGAGCAATATAAGAATAACAGGCATACCAGAAAAAGAAGAGAGGAAGAAAGGAACAGAGTGCCTATTCAAACAAATAGTTGACAAGCACTTCCCAAACCTACGGAAAGAGCTAAATCCTTGAGTCCAAAAAGCAAACAGAACACCAAATTACCTCAACCCCAAAAGGTTTTCTCCAATGCACATTGTATTAAAACTTTCAAAAATTAATGACAAAGAAAGAATTCTCAAGGCAGTCAAAAAAAAGAAAGTAATCTATAAAGAAAAGCTCATTAGGTTATCATTGGAATTCTCAGCATAAATTCTATGAGATAGAAGAGAGTAGAATCAAATATTCAAACTATTGAAAGAGAGAAATTATCAGCCAAGAATAATGTCTACAGCAAATTTATCCTTTTGATATGAAGAAGTGAAGACTTTTCCACACATACAGAAGCTGAGAGAATTTATTACCAGAAGATCTCCATTGTAGGAAATACTTAAGGAGGTTATTCTACCTGAAACAGAACAAAATGTAACAAAATAATGAGTACGATCACCAAGAAACTCACAGCATAAACAGGAATATTCTGTGAGAATAAAAACACAAACTGGGAGGGGGTAAAGGTCTGAATTTGCAAAAGATAATGGAGATTAGATGCATTTAAAAGGCAAAGGACAACTACATGTGAAACTATCTTTTTTATAAATTTAATGGTAGCCACACACACACACACACACACACACACACACACATACACACACACACAAATAAGACTTATAAGTTAAAAAAAGATGAAACAGAGAGGAAAAGTATGAAATACCCGCAAAGGAAAACAACACACAGAAACACAAAGGAAATGAGACCATGGAGGCACAGAGCTACCAGAAAACAAAAGATAAAATGGCTACAGAAAATCCTCATACACAAACAATTACCCTAAATTTAAGTGGACTGAATTCATCAATAAAAAGTTACAGAGTACCTGATTGGATGAAAAATCAAAACCAAAACATATGCTGCCTTCAGGAGACACATCTAAGCTGCAAAGACAAATATAGACTCAAAGTGAAAGGGTGAAAAATGATTCTCCTAGCAAATGCCATCCACAAAAAAAGAAGATGTAGTCATAATTATCTGACAAAATAGATTTCCAGATAACAAAAGTAACAAGAGACAGAGATGAATTGTACAATGATATAGGGACACTATATCAAGAAGACAAAACACTTCTCAATATACTTGCACCCAACCAGGGAGCACAAAGTATATAGAGCAACTACTAACAGAACTAAAGGGGGAAACTGACAAAAATACAATTATATTAAGGAGCCTAAATACCACATTGACATCTATAGATAGGTTATCCAAAGAGAACATCAATAAAGAAATATCAGCCTCGCCCTGGCCGGTTTGGCTCAGCGGTTAGAGCGTCGGCCTGCGGTCCAGAGAGACCCGGGTTCGGTTCCCGCTAAGGGCATGTACTTTGGTTGCAGTTTGTCCCCGGCCCTGGTTGGTCATGTGGGTGGCAGCCACTCAATGTGTCCCTTTCACGTTGATGTTTCTCTCTCTCTCTCTCTCTCCCTCTCTCTCCCTCCCACTCTATCTGAACCAAAAAAAAAAAAAGAAATATCAGCCTCAAATGACACATTAGACTAAATGGACATAATTGACATCTACAGAGCTTTGTATCCCAGAACAACAGATTATACATTCTCCAGGACACATGGGACATTCCCAATGATAGACCATATGTTGGGACACAAAACTAGCATCAACAAATTAAAGAGAAGTTACCACAGACATCACAAAAATACAAAGTACCACACAAGAATACTATGAAAGAATATATGTCACCAAATTCAATATTCTAGAAGAATGTTTCTGGAAACATATAATCTTCCTAGACTGAATCATAAAGAATTGGAAAATCTAAAAAGACCATCCAACAGTAAGGAAATTGAAACAACCATCAAAAACGTCCCCAAAAGTAAAAGTCCAGGATCATACGACTTCACTAGTGAATTCCACCAAATATTCAAAGAAGATTTGACACCTATCCTTCTAAACTCATCCAAAAAAAAATTTGAAAAAGAAGTAATACTTCCTAACACATTTTATGAGACCAACATAACCCTGATACTAAAACCTGGCAAGAATACACAAAAAAGAAAACTTCAGACCAATATCTCTGATGATTACATATGGAAAAATTTTTAAACAAAATACTAGCAAATTGATTACACTAAAACATTAAAAATAATACACAGTGACCAAGTGGGTTTTACTCTAGGAGCACAAGGATGGTTCAACATATACAAATTGATTGATGTAATGCACCATATTAACAAAATGAAAGATAAAAATAATATGCTCATATAGATGTAGAAAAAGCATTTAATAAGATACAACATCCATTTACGGTTAAAACACTCAATAACATAGATACAGAAGGAAAGTACCTCAACACAATAAAGACCATGTATAGCAAACACTCAGCTAACATTATATTCACTGGTGAAAAACTGAAAGCTTTTCCTCTAATATCAGGAATAAGATAAGAATAGCCACTCTCACCACTTTTATTCAAAATTGTACTGGAAGTCATAGTCAAAGCAATCAGGCAAGAAAAATGTATAAAAAGCATCCAAATTAGGAATGAAGAAGTAAAATTGTCACTTTTTGGAGATGACTTGACTCTTTTTATCAAAAACCCAAAAGACTCCACCAAAAAAAAGCTATTATAAACAACAAGCATATATTGAAAAGTTGTAGGATAAAATTCAGTATACAAATATCCACTGCATTTGTATATACTAACAATAAATTTCAGAGAAAGAAATGGAAAAATAATTTATTTTGCAATTGCAACAAAAAAAATAAATAAAATACCTGGGAATAAACTTAACAAAGGAGGTGAAAGACCTATATACTGAAAACCACAAAGCATTAATTAAAAAGACTGAAAAAGACACAAAAAAATGGGAAGATATTCCATGTTCATGAATTGGAAGAATTAACATAGTTAAAATGTCCATATTACCCAAAGCAATATACAGATTTAAAGCAATCCCCATAAATATCCCAATAATATTTTTAGAGAAATAGAACAACAACAACAAAAACACGTCAGAATTGTTTGGAACCACAAAAGACTCCAAATAGCCAAAGCAACCCTGAGAAAAAAAATGAACAAAGTCAGAGGTAGTATACTCCCAGATTTCAAATTATCCTACAAAGTGACAATAATCAAAACAGCATGATATTGTAATAAAAACAGACACAAAGACCAATGAAACAGAATTGAGAGCCCTAAAATAAACCCACACATATATGGGCAAACAATTTTTGACAAAAGTGTCAAATACATACAACGGAGAAAAGAAAGCCTCTTCAATAAATGGTGCTGGGAAAATTGGACAGGTGCATGCAAAAAAATGTAACTAGACTACTGTTTTTCCCCAAATAAAAAATTAACTCAAAATGGAATTCCAAAAGGGCAGCAGAGTAAATGGAAGCTACACAAACCATCTCCCAGGACCAAAATAGAATTACAACTAAAATAAAGACATATCGTCAGGAAAAAGCAACAGAAAAGCAGCTGGAGAGGACCCATATAACCATGAACAGAAAAAAGGACACTAAATCGAGCTTGGTAGGTCTGCGGATTCATGAGAGGGTGGGCTGGGAACCCATGGACAGCAGCTGTTTTAGCTGTGAGCAGCACCTTTAGGGTTAAAATTCCAAAGCCAGCTCCACAGCCCAGAGGGCCAGGAAAGGCACTAAATTAGCTACAGCTACTCACCTTGGGCTATGGCAGAGGGTGGGAGGACTGGACTGGAACTGTGTGGACACTCAGGAGCTTGGAGAGCTGGGAGGGCACAGGGAGTTTTGTGCTGAATCACTCCCTCATAGCACAGTGGCCATCTTGCCCTTTCCCAAAGCACTGGGAAGAAGCAAAAGCCCCTCCTGCAGGAATATAACCCCATCCAACTAGGTCACAGAAATGCATATTGAGGCTTATTAACAGCCAGCATCTGCCCCACCCTCTGGAAATCCTCTTACCCTGAACACCTGAGGGAGTTTTTCTTTTCTTTTTTTTTCACTTTTCTCTCATTGACCCCCTCCTCCCGATTCCTGCCCCACTCCTGCTTTTCCCCACACTGTTGTCTGTGTCCATTGGTTATGCATATATACATATAAGTTCTTTGGTTCATCTCTTCCCACCCCCCCCGACCCCCCTTCTCTTTGAGGTTTGTCAGTCTAACAACAAATTTGTACTTCTCAATCCCTTCACCTTTTTCACCCATCTCCCCAGCCCCCACCCATCTGGTACCCAACAAAAGTTCTCTGTATCTATGAGAATGTTTCTGTTCTGCTTGTTCATTTTGTTTGTAGATTCAATTGTTGATAGATATGTATTTATTGCCATTTTGTTTGTTCATATTTTTTTATCTTTTTCTTCAAGAAGACCCTTCAACATTTCATATAATAATGGTTTGGTGGTGATGAACTCCTTTAGCTTTTCCTTGTCTGGGAAACTCTTTATATGGCCATCGATTCTAAATGACAGCTTTGCAGGATAGAGTAATCTTGGTTGTAGGTTCTTGCTTTTCACCACTCTGAATATTTCTTGCCACTCCCTTCTGGCCTGCAAAGTTTCTTTTGAGAAATCAGCTGACAGTCTTATGGGAACTCTCTTGTAGGTAACTAACTGCTTTTTTCTTGCTGCTTTTAAGATTCTCTCTTTGTCTTGAACCTTTTGCATTTTGATGATAATGTGTCTTGGGGTTCATCTTGTTTGGCACTCTCTATGCTTCCTGGACTTGTATGTCTGTTTCCTTCACCAAGTTAGGGAAGTTTTTGTCATTATTGTTTCAAATAGGTTTTCGATTTCTTGTTCTCTCTCTTCTCCTTCTGGCACCCCCAAGATGTGAATGTTGGCACACCTGAAGTTGTCCCAGAGGCTCCTAACACTATCCTCATTTTTTTGGATTCTTTTTTCTTTTTTCTGTTCTGGTTGGGTGTTTTTTGCTTCCTTATATTCCAAATAGATGGTTTGCTTCTTGGTTTTGCCTACTCTACTATTGAATCTGTGTAAACTATTCTTTATTTCAGTTAGTGCCTCCTTCATTTCTGACTGGTCTTTTTTATGCCCTTGAGGCCCTCACTAAGATCACTGAGGTTCTCACTAAGTCCACTGAGCATCCTTATAAGCAGTATTTTGAACTCAGCATCTGTTAGGTTGTGTAACTCCATTTCACTTAGTTCTTTTCCTGGAGTTTTGTTCTGTTCTTTCATTTGGGACCTGTTTCTTTGTCTCTTCATTTTGGCTGCCTCCCTGTGTTTGTTTCTATGTATTATTTAGCGAGGGTATAGGGCTAGCTGAGACCAGATGCTGCTTGTTTGAAAGAATTTAGGAAAAGCTGAAGCAGGTTCCAAGACAGGCCAATCCTATGGTAAAGCAACTGGCAACAGCTTGGGTGGGCCTGGAAGTTGGGTGGGGTGGGGCCTCAGGGAATCACCAGGGCAGGGCAAACAGTGTGAGCTAGGTTGCTAGAGTCACAGATATGGCGGCATCTGCCGACCCAGGGAAGGGCTCACCAAAGGAACAAAAGCCTCTGATAGCACGTCTGTCCAGGAGAAAGCCGTCTCTCCAGCCCTCACTCTAATACCAAACAGCTCAGTTCTTCCCCATATGACTCTGGTGCCTTTCAAGCTGCCTCCCCCACGCTGGAGCCTGGAGGGAGTGAGTCTGAGTAAGTCCATGCTCGGGCCCTTTAAGAGGAGCTGCCAGGGGCTCCAGCCACTTCAGCATCAGTTCCCACTGGTTTTTCAAGCCAGAAGTTATGGGGACTTCTCTTCCTGGCACTGGAACCCTGAGCTGGGTGTCTGGCGTGGGACAGGGACCCCTCAGTCCTCAGGGAGGACCTTCCCAGCCGAGGTATCCTCCTAATTTTTATCTGCCACATGTGGGTGTGGGACCAGCCCGTGGTGCCTCTGCCCCTCCTACCCATCTCAATGTGGCTTCTCCTTTAATTTCATAGTTGTAGGACTTCCTTTCAGCTTGATTTCAGGCGGTTTTGAATGATGGTTGTTCTGTAGTTTAGTTGTAACTTTGATGTGGTTGTGGGAGGACGTGATACTGCGTTTACCTATGCCGCCATCTTGACCAGAAGTCCAGGAGTTTTTCATTAAGCTAAGGGCTACAACCCAAGGCTCATCAAGTAATTGAAACAAATAGCCTCAAGGCAAAAAGCTACAGGAAAACTGAACCTTTCCTGGGCTTGCAAATCTACCCAGGAAAGTAAGACTTGACAGTGGTGTTTAACATGGGTCCTCCCACAATCATCCAAACCCAGTAGAGGGAGCCACAAACAGCAGAATACCAACACTCACAGGGAAATTTTGTCAGGCTCCAAAACCTACTGAAGTAGCCAAAATGGAGAAACAAAGAAACAAATCCCAAATGAATGAACAAGAGAACTCTACCAATAATGAGATAAATGAAATGCAGTTAAGCAAGTTATCAGAGGTAGAGTTCAGAGCCATGACCTTGAGGAAGCTCAACAGCATGAGTAAGGAGCTCAACACCATGAGTAAAGATATAGAAACATTGAAAATCAACCAATTAGAAATGAAAAACCACCAAGAAGAAATGAATAATGACAGAGCAGAAATAAAGAACACATTGGAAGGAATAACCAGCAGAGTAAAGGAAGCTGAGAACCAGATCAGTGAATTAGAAGACAGGGTAGAAAACAAACAAACAAACAATTAGAAAACCAAAAGGAAAAAACAATTAAAAACAGGAAGGCAGCTTAAGAGAACTGTGGGAAAACTAGAAACGTAACAACATTTGCATCATAAGAGTTCCAGAAGAAGAAGAAAAGGAGCAAAGGTTAGAGAATATATTTGAAGAAATGGTGATAGAAAACTTCCCTCACTTGGTGAAGGAAGAAGGCATTCAAGTTCAAGAAGCACAGAGAGCCCCCAAGTAAGAAGAATCAAAACAGGCCCACACCAACATACATAATTAAAATGCCAAAAATTAAAGACAAAGAGAGAATCCTAAAGGCAACAAGAGATAAGTAACAAATTACCTACAAAGGAACCTTCATAGGCTATCAGCTGACTTCTCAAGAGAAACACTAATGGCCAGAAGGGAATGGCATGATGTAATCAAGGTCATGAAAAACAAGGATCTGAATCCAAGACTACTCTATCCATCAAGGCTATCATTCAAAATAGAAGGTGAAATAAAGAGCTTCCAAGACCAAAAAAATAAAATAAAATAAAAGCTAAGGGAATATATTAACAACAAACCAGCACTGCAAGAAATGTTGAAAGGACTGCTGTAATTAGTAGAAGAAATAGAAAGAAAAACATAATGACAATAAACCAAAGTGGCAATAAATAAGCACATATTAATAATCAGCTTAATGTAAATGGATTGAATGCTCTGATAAAAAGACACAGAGTAGCTGATTGGATAAGAAAGCATGACTCATATATATGTTGTTTACAAGAAACCCACCTCACAACAAAAGACTCACAGAGGTTGAAAGTCAAGGGATGGGAAAAAAATCTTCCAAGCAAATGGAAGGAAAAAAAGCTGGGGTAGCAATACTCATATATGATTAACTAGATTTCAAAATGAAGACTATAACTGAGACAAAAAAGGCACAAAATAATATTAAAAGTATCCAGCAGGAAGATATAACCTTGGTAAATATATATGCACCCAATATAGGAGCACCAAAATATATCAAAAATCTTCTGGAGGACATCAAAGGAGAAATAGACAGCAATACAATCAGAGTAGGAGACTTCAACACCCCACTGACATCACTGGATAGATGTTCTAGACACAAAAATTATCAAGGAAACAGATTCTAAATGATGCACTAGATCAAATAGATTTAGTAGATATATACGGAGAATTACACCCCAAAACTGCAGAATTCACATTCTTCTCAAGTGGCCATGGGATATTCTCAAAGATAGACCACATGTTAGGACACAAACTGAGTCTCTACAAGTTCAAGAAGATTGAAATCATATCAAGCATCTTTTCAGATCACAATGGCATGAAACTAGAAATCAATTGCAACAAGAACATGCAAAGACATTTGAACACATGGAGGCTAAATAGCATGTTATTAAACAATGAATGGCTTACCAAGGAGATCAAGGAAGAAGTTAAAAACTTCCTGGAAACCAATGAAAATGAACACACAATGACACAAAATCTATGGGATGCAGCGAAAGCAGTTCTGAGGGAAGTTAGACGACATAGAGACCAAAAATACAATTCAAAAGATCAATCAAACAAAGAGCTAGTTCTTCAAAAAGATAAACTAGGTTGATGGACCCTTAGCTGGACTCATCAAGAAACAAAGAGGGAGAACCCGAATACACAAAATCAGAAATGAAAGAGGAGAAGCAACAACTGACACCACAGAAATACAAAGGATTGTTAACAAATACTATGAACAATTATATGACAAAAAATTGGACAATCTAAGCCAGCGGTTCTCAACCTGTGGGTCGCGACCCCTTTGTGGGTCGAATATTTCACAGGGTTCGTCTGAGACCATCGGAAAACACATAATTCCAATAGTCTTAGAAACCGAGATACCGCTCCTCTATCCATCTCCAGATGGGTCGACCCACATGCAGATATGCCCACATAAAACATGAGGAACTGTACTAAAAGGTCACAGCATTAGGAAGGTTGAGAACCACTGATTAGTGAAATGGACAAATTTCTAGAAACACATGGTCTCCCAAAACTGAACCAGGAAGAGATAGAAAACTTGAACAGACCAATAACAACTAAAGAAATTGAAGATGTAAATCAAGACTCTTTCGGCAAACAAAAGCCCAGGCCTGGACAACTTCACTGGGAGTTTTACCGAACATTCAAAGAAGAACTAACACCCACTCTCCTCAAACTATTCCAAAAAAACTCAAAAAGAAGGAAGACTTCCAAACTCGTTTTATAAATCCAGCATAATTCTAATTCCAATACCAGATAAAGACACTATAAAGAAAGAAAACTACAGGCCAATATCCCTGATGAACATAGATGCCAAAATCCTTAACAAAATACTAGCAAATCGGATCCAGCAATACATTAAAAAAATTATTCACCATGAACAAGTGGGATTCATCTCATGGATGCAAAGATGGTACAATATTCGCAAATCAATAAATGTGATACACTACATAAACAAAATAAAAGAAAAACCATATTATCATATCAATAGATGTTGACAAAATCCATCACCCAGTTCTGATAAAAACGCTCAGCAATTTGGGAATAGAGGGATCATATCTCAACATAATAAAAGCCACATATTAAAAACCTACAGCCAACATCATACTCAATGGGCAAAAACTAAAAGCATTTCCCTTAAGGACAGGAACAAGAGAGGGATGCCGACTTTCGCCACTCTTAATTAACATAGTACTGGAAGTATTAGCCACAGCAATCAGACATGAAGAAAAAATAAAAGGGATGCAAATTGGAAAGGAGGAAGTGAAGCTGTCATTTTTTTCAGATGACATGATGTTGTACAGAGAAAGCCCTAAAGCAATGGTTCTCAACCTTCCTAATGCCGGGACCCTTTAATACAGTTCCTTATGTTGTGGTGACCCCCAACCATAAAATTATTTTTGTTGCTACTTCATAACTGTAATTTTGCTACTATTATGTCTTAGGCAATCCCTGTTAAAGGGCCATTCGACCCCCAAAGGGGTCGGGACCCACAGGTTGAGAACCGCTGCCCTAAAGACCCCATCAAAAATCTACTAGACTTGGGCCCAGACCATGTGGCTCAGTGGTTGAGCATCGACCCATGCACCAAAAGTTGGCTAGTTAAATTCCCAGTTAGGGCACATGCCCAGATTGTGGGCTCACTCCCCAGTGGGGTGCATGCAGAAGGCAGTCAATCGATGTTCTCTCTCATCAATATTTCTCTCTCTCTCTCCCTTCATCTCTCTCTAAAAATCAATAAAGAAAAAAAATTTTTTTAAATCTACTACACTTAATAAATGAATTTGGGAAAGTAGCAGGATACAAAATTAATGTCAAGAAATCGATGCCATTCTTTATTTTTTAATTAATATGTTTTTGTTACAGGTGTTTCTCTTTTTTCCCTCATTGACATCCTCCTTCCCAATCCCCTGACCCATCACCAGTTTTTTAATCTATGTCCATTGGTCATACATACATACACATAAGTTCTGTTGTTTATTTCTTCCCCCTGTAAACCCTGCTCCGCTAAGGCTTCTTAGTCTGTACCCTACCTCTATGTCTCTGGGTCAATTTTGTTCATCAGTTTGTTTACTTCATTATATTCCACAAATTAGTGAGATCATGTGATATTTGTCTTTCTCTGTTTGGCTTGTTTCACTTAGCATAATACTCTCCAGGTCCTTCCATGTCAACTCAAAGGATAAAAGATCTTTCTTTCTTACAGCTGCATAGTATTCCATTGGGTACATGTACCACAGCTTTTTTATCCACTCATATACTGATGGACACTTGGGTTGTTTCCAGATCTTAGCTATTGTAAATAGTGCTGCTATGAACATAAGGGGATACATTCTTTCTGATTGGAGTTGCAGGTTTCTTAGGGTATATTCCTAGAAGTGAGATCACTGGGTCAAATGACAGTTCAATTTTTAACTTTTTGAGGTAAAACCATAGTGTTTTCCACAGTCGCTGCACCAGTCTGCATTCCCACCTGCAGTGTACTAGAATTCCCTTTTCTCCACACCCTCGCCAACACTTGTTGTTTGGTGATTTTTTTGATGGCAGCCATTCTGACAGGTGTGAAGTGTTACCTCATGGTTGTTTTAATTTACATCTCACTGATGATTAGTGACATTAAGCATTTTTTTATATGTCTCTTGGTCATTTGTATGTCCTTTTTGGAGAGGTGTTTATTTAGATCTTCTGCCCATTTTTTAACTGGGTTCTTTGTCTTCCTTTTGTTGAGTTGTATGAGCACATTATATATTTTGGAAATTAACCCTTTATCTGATGCATCATTGGTCATTATGGTCTCCCATATAGTGGGATCCCTTTCCATTTTGATGGTTGTTTCTTCTGCTGTGCAGAAGCTTTTTAGTTTGATATAGTCCTATGTGTTTCTCTTTTTTTCTTTTTCCTTTGTTTCTCTTTTTTCAGGTGTTGTATCAGTGAAAATTCTGCTGCATATGATGTCTGAAATTTTGTTGCCCGCATTTTCTTCTAGAATTTTTATGGATTCACGAGTTACATTTAGGTCTTTTATCCTTTTGAGTTGATTCTCGTGTATAGTGTAAGTTGGAGGTCTAGCTTCATTTTTTTGCAAGTAGCTGTCCAATTTTCCCAACACCACTTATTGAAGAGACTGCCTTGACTCCACTGTACGCTCTTGCCACCTTTGTCAAATATTAATTGAGCACAATGTCTTGGGTCAATTTTTGGGTTCTCTATTCTGTTCCATTGATCTATCTGCCTGTTCTTGTGCCAGTACCAGGCTGTTTTGATTACAGTGGCTTTGTAGTATAACCTGATATCTGGTAATGTGATCCTTCCTACTTTGTTCTTCTTTTTCAAGATTGCTATAGCTATTCAGGGTCTTTTTTTGCTCCATAGAAACTTTTGGAGTGTTTGTTCTAGTTCTGTGAAATATGTCATTGGTATTTTGATGGGGATTGCATTGAATTTATAGATTGCTTTGGGTAGTAAGGACATTTTAATGATGTTAATTCTTCCAATCCATGACCAAGGTATATACATCCATATTTTTATATCTTCCTCTATTTCTTTTTTCAATGACTTGTAGATTTCTGTGAAGAGATCCTTTACTTCTTTGGTTAAGTTTATTCCTAGGTATCTTAATATTTTTTCTGTGATGGTAAATGGGATTAATTTTTCAGTTTCTCCTTCTGTGATTTCATCATTGGTGTATAAGAATGCCATCAATTTCTTGACATTAATTTTGTATCCTCCTACTTTGCCAAATTCATTTATTAAGTCTAGTAGGTTTTTGATGGAGTCTTTAGGGTTTTCTGTGTACAATATCATGTCATCTGCAAATAATGACAGTTTTACTTCCTCCTTTCCAATTTGGACCCCTTTTATTTTTTCTTCATGTCTAATTGCTGTGGCTAAGACTTCCAGTACTATATTAAATAAAAGTGGCGAAAGTGGGCATTCCTGTCTTGTTCCTGTTCTTAAGGGGAATGCTTTTAGTTTTTTCCCATTTAGTATGATGTTGGCTGTAGGTTTTTCATATATGGCCTTTATTATGTTGAGATATGATCCCTTTGTTCCCACATTGCTGAGCATTTTTATCAGAAATGGGTGCTAGATTTTGTCAAATGCTTCTTCAGCATCTATTGATATGATCACGTGGTTTTTATCTTTCATTTTGTTTATGTGATGTATCACATTTATTGATTTGCAAATATTGTACCATTCTTGCATGCGTGGAATGAAAACCACTTGGTCACGATAAATAATTTTTTTGATGTTTTGCTAGATCCTATTTGCTAATATTTTTTTAAGGATTTTGACATCTGTGTTTATCAGGGATATTGGCCTGTAGTTTTCTTTCTTTGTAGTGTCTCTATCCAGTTTTGGAATTACGATTATGCTGGCCTCATAAAATGAGTTTGAAGTGTTCCGTCTTTTCAGATTTTTTGGAATAGTTTGAGGAGAATGGGTATTAGATCTTTGAATGTTCGGTAAAACTCCCCCGTGAAGCCATCTGGGCCTGGGTTTTTCTCTGCTGGGAGTTTCTTAATTACATTTTCAATAATCTTTGTTGTTATTGTTCTGTTCAAGTTTTCTATGTCTTCCTGGTTCAGTTTTGGGAGGCTGTGTGTTTTTAGAAATTTTTCCATTTCTCCTAGATTGTCCAATTTATTGATGTATAATTGTTCATAGTATGTTTTGGTGATCTTTTTATTTCTGTGGTGTCAGTTGTTACTTCTCTTTCATTTCTGATTGTGTTTATTTCGTGTCTCTCTTTTTGTTTCTTACTGAGTCTGGCAAAGGTCTATCGATATTGTTATCATTTCAAAGAACTAGCTTTTTGTTTCATTGATGTTTTGAATATATTTTTTTTTAGTCTCTATGTCGTTTATTTCTGCTCTGACCTTTACTATTTCCTTCCTCTCACTAGCTCTGGGTTTTTCTTTTTGTTTACTTTCTAGTTTTTAAGTTGTAGTGTTAGAAAGTCTATTAGGAATTTTTCTTGTTTCCTGAGGTAGGCCTGTAGTGCTGTGAAATTTCCTCTCAGGACTGCTTTTGTTGTGTCCCATAGATTTTGTGTTGTTGTGTGATCATTTTCATTGATTTCCAGGAAATTTTTAATTTCTTCCTTGATCTCATTAGTAACCCATTCATTGTTTAATAACATGCTGTTTAGCCTCCGAGTGTTTGTTTTTGTGTGTTTTTACTGTAATTGAGTTCTAGTTTCATGCCACTGTGATCTGAGAAGATGCTTGATATGATTTCAATCTTCTTGAATTTGTAGAGACTTGCTTTGTGTTCTAACATGTGGTCTATCTTTGAGAATGACCATGTACACTTGAAAAGAATGTATATTCTGCAGCTTTGGGGTGAAATGTTCTGTAAATATCAATTAAGTCCAACTGATCTTGTTTGTCTTATAAGGACTCTATGTTCTTGTTCATTTTTTGTCTAGAAGATCTATCCAGTGGTATCAGTGGTGAGTTGAAGTCACCCACTATGATTGTGTTGCTATTGATCTTTCCCTTGAAGTCTTCCAGAAGTTTTTAAATATATTTTGGTGCTCTCGTATCTGGTGCATATATGTTTACCAGGGTTATATCCTCTTGTTGGACTGATCCTTTTAATATTATGTAGTGACCTTCTCTGTCTCTTATTATGGCCCTTGTTTTGAAATCTATCTTGTGTGATATGGTAATTGCTACACCAGTTTTTTTTCCATTTCCATTTGCTTGGAAACTTTTTTTCCATCCCTTCACTTTAATCCTGTTTGAGATTTTTGTTGTGAGGTGGGTCTCTAGCAGACAGCATATATGTAGGTCGTGTTTTCTTATTCAATCAGCTACCCCATGTCTTTTGATTGGAGCATTTAAACCATTTACATTTAAGGTAATTATTAATAGATAGTTATTAGTTACCATTTTAATTTTATGCCTGTGTTTCTCTCTCTCTCTCTCTCTTTCTTCTTCTTCTTACAACAGTCCCTTCAGCATTTCTTGCAGTCCTGGTTTGGTGGTGGTAAATTCTTTTACCTTTTTTTTTTTTTTATCTGTGAAGCTCTTTATTTCTCCTTTAATTTTGAATGATAACCTTGCTGGCTAGAGTAGTCTTAGATTCAGACCCTTGCCTTGCATTAATTTGTACACTTCATGCCACTCCCTTCTGGCCTGCAGTGTTTCTATTGAGGAATCAGCTGACAGTCTAATGGGAGCTCCCTTGTAGGTAAATTTCTGTCTCTCTCTTGCTTCTTTTAAGATTCTTTCTTTGTCTTTAATGTTTGCCATTTTTATTATGATGTGTCTAGCTGTGGGTCTTCTGGGATTCATCTTGCTTGGGTCTCTCTGTGTTTCCTGGACTTGTGTGACTTTTTCCTTCACCAGTTTTGGGGAATTTTCTGTCATTATTTCTGCAAACAGGGTCTCTATTCATTTCTCTGATTCTTCCTTTTCTGGTATCCCTATAATGCGAATGTTGTTATATTTTTTATTGTCCCACAGCTCCCTTAAACTTTCCTCATGCTTTTTAAATTTTCTTCCATTTGCTGCTCTATTTGGGTGTTTTTCTCTACCTTGTCTTCTAAGTCACTGATTCAGTCTTCAGCTTCTTCTAATCTACTATTGAACCCTTCTAAGTTATTTTTCATAACAGCTATGTCATTCTTTATTTCCTCTTGATTTTTATGCATAGCTTCTACCTCTTTTTTTTTAAGCTGAAGTCATTCCCAGTGATCTTTTCAGAATTTTTATTAAGTTGCTTGTAGTTCTCACCAAATTGTTTGAGCACCCTTAAAATCATTGCTTTGAATTCTTTATCTGACAAGTTGCTTTCTTCCATTTCCTGTAGTTTCTCTTCTGGTGATTCCTCATTTTCTTTTTTAGGGGTGTTGTTTCTTTGTCTCCCTATTTTAGCTGTGTGGTAGCTCTAGACCTGGTGAGGGATGTTTGGATGTGTAGGCAGCTCACTGTATATCAAATAAGACTACTGTGCCTCCCAGACTGTTTTGTTGTGTGTCGCCTCTTGCCGGCTGTGGATCCTGGAGGATTGACTACTGGGGGCTTGTATTGGTGTGTCCTTGGAGGTGCTGCTGTTGGATCACATGGGCCCCTCTGGACTGTGTTCCCAGCTGGTCACTGGTGCCACCTGTATCTGTATAGCTCAGGCCCTGTTGGAGCCACACTCCCAGCTTATTGCACAGGCCTCACTCAATCCCTGCTTCCCCGTTGATCCTGTGGGCAACTGGGTTGTACAGGCCCCATTGGAACCTACGCTTCCTGCTGATTCCATCAGGAGCTGGATCACACAGTCCCTTCTGGAGACCTGGCTCCACACCTATCTTATGGGCAGCTTGGTTGCACAGGCCTCTCTGGTGCCCCAGCACCCTGCAGATCCTGCAGGCAGCTGGATCGCACAGTCCCTTTGTTGATGGCATTCTTATACACCAATATTGAACTCACAGAAAGAGAAACTAAAAGAACAATCCCATTTACCGTCCTGGCAAAAAAATTAAGATACCTAGGAATAAACTTAACCAAAGAAGTACAGGACCTATTTTCAGAAAACTACAGGACATTGAAAAAAGAAAGAGAGAAAGATATAAAAAAGTGGAAGTATATACCCTGTTCATGGATTGGAATAATTAACATCATTAAAATATCTATAAACCCAAAACAATCCATAGATTCAATGCAATCCCCATCAAAATACCAATGGCATATTTCACAGAATTAGAACAAATATTCCAAAAGTTTATATGGAACCTAAAAAGACCCCAAATAGCCACCACAATCTTGAAAAAGAAGGACAAAGTAGGTGGGATCACAATGCCAGATATCAGGTTATACTACAAAGTTACTGTAATCAAAACGGCCTGGTACTGTCATAAGAACAGGCATATAGATCAATGGAACAGAACAGAGAACCAGAAATTGACTTGAGACATTATGCTCAATTAATATTTGACAAGGGTGGCAAACCGTACAATGGAGTAAAGATAGTCTCTTTAATAAAAGGTGCTGGAAAAATTGGACAGCTATATGCAAAAAAATAAAACTAGACCATCAACTTACACCATACACAAGAATAAACTCCAAATGGACAAAAGACTTAAATGTGACTCGTGAATCCATAAAAACTCTAGAAGAAAATTTAGGCAACAAAATTTCAGACATCATATGCAGCAGAATTTTTACTGATACATCATCTAAGGCAACAGAAACAAAGGGAAAAAATGAACACATGGGACTACATCAAACTAAAAAGCTTCTGCACAACAAATAAAATAACAAGCAAATGGAAAATGAACCCATTGTATAGGAGGGCATAAAAGCCAATGATACATCAGTTAAGGAGTTAATTTCTAAAATATATAGAGTGCTCACACAACTCAACAAAAGAAAGACAAAGAGCCCAATTACAAAATGGGCAGAGGACCTAAATAGACACATTTTCAAACAGGACATACAAATGGCCAGGAGACATATGAAGAAATACTCAACATCACTAATCATCAGAGAGATGCAAATTAAAACAATTATGAAGTATCACCTCACCCCTGCCAGAATGGCTGCTATCAGGAAATCATCAAACAACAAGTGCTAGCAAGGGTGTGGGAAAAAGGGACTCCAGTATACTGCTGGTGGGAAGGCAGACTGGTGCAGCCACTAAGAAAACAGTATGGTGTTTCCTAAAACAATTTAAAATTGAATTGCCATTTGACCTAGTAATCCCACTTTTAGGACTATATCCTAAGAAGCCTGAAACACCAATCAGAAAGAATCAATGTACCCCTATGTTCATAGCACCACTATTTACAGTCGCTAAGATCTGGAAACAGCCCAAGTGTCCATCAGTAGATGAGTGGATAAAAAAGCTGTGGAACATATATACAATGGAATACTATGCAGCTGTCAGAAAAAAGATCTCTTATCCTTTGAGGTGACATGGAGGGACCTCGAGAGTGTTAAGCAAAATAAGCCAATAAGAGAAAGATAAATACCACATGATTTTACTTATTTGTGGAGTATAATGAACAAGGTGGGCTGATGAATGAAATAGACCCAGAGACATAGAAAGGAGTATGGTTTAGACTGACATTCCTCAGAGTATGGGGGTGGGTGGAATGGATGAGATGAACCAAAGAATTTATATGCATGTATGCATTACTAATGATCATAGACAAAATTGCTAGTGGGGTGGGGGAGGCATGATGGAGAGGAGGGTGTCTAGGGGGGCAAAAGGAGAAACATCTGTAACAAAAGTCAATTAATAAAAATTGGGGGAAAACATTAACTCAAAATGGATCAAAGGCCTAAATATAAGACCTGACTCAGTAAATTACATAGAAGAAAAGATAGGTAGTAAACTTCTAAACCTTGGTCTTAGAGAGGATTTTATTAATTTTACCCCAAAGGCAAGGAAAGTAAAGGCAAAAATAAGTGAATGGGACTATCTCAAACTAAAAAGCTTCTGCGCACACATTCCTAGGTGAGTCAAATGTGCTGCAAGAGCCAGCTGATGGGCTAATCTTGAAACATTAAGAACTACAATGAGAGACTTCCGGTCAAGATGGCGGTGTAGGTGAACGTGGTATCGCGTCCTCCCACAACCACATCAAAGTTACAACTAAACTACAGAACAACCATCATTCAAAACCACCTGAAATCAAGCTGAATGGAAGTCCTACAACTACAAAATTAAAGAAGAAGCCACATCGAGACTGGTAGGAGGGACGGAGGTGTGACGGGTTGGTCCCACACTCACATGTGGCGGATAAAAATCAGGAGGATACCTGGGCTGGGAAGGTCCTCCCTGAGGACTGAGGGCTCCCCGTCCCACACCAGGCGCCCAGCTCAGGGTTCCAGTCCCAGGAAGAGAAGTCCCCATAACTTCTAGCTGGAAAAACCAGTGGGAACTGAGGTTGAGGCAGCTGGAGCCCCTGGCAACTCCTCTTAAAGGGCCTGCACACGGACTTACTTGGACTCGCACCCTCCAGGCTCCAGCATGCAGGAGGGAGCCTGAAAAGCACCAGAGTCATATGGGGAAGAACTGAGCTGTTTGGCATTGGAGCGAGGGCTGGAGAGGCAGCTTTCTCCTGAACAGACGTGCTATCAGAGGCCATTGTTCCTTTGGTGAACCCTTCCCTGGGCCAGCAAATGCTGCCATATCTGGGACTCCAGCAACCTGGCTCACACTGTTTGCCCCGCCCTGGTGATTCCCTGAGGCCCCACCCCACCCAACTTCCAGGCCCACCCAAGCTGTTGCCAGTTGCTTTACCATAGGATTGGCCTGCCTTGGATCCTGCTTCAGCTTTTCCTAAATTCTTTCAAACAAGCAGCATCTGGTCTCAGCTAGCCCCAAACCTCTCGCTAAGTAATACATAGAAACAAACAGAGGGAGGCAGCCAAAATGAGGAGACAAAGAAACAGGTCCCAAATGAAAGAACAGAACAAAACTCCAGGAAAAGAACTAAGTGAAATGGAGTTAAGCAACCTAACAGATGCTGAGTTCAAAACACTGCTTATAAGGTTGCTCAATGGACTTAGTGAGAACCTCAGTGAAATTAGAGAGGGCATCAAGGGCATAAAAAAGGATCAGTCAGAAATGATGGAATCACAGTCAGAAATGAAGGAGGCACTAACTGAAATAAAGAATAGTTTACACAGATTCAATAGTAGAGTAGGCAAAACCAAGAAGCAAACCATCGATTTGGAATATAAGGAAGCAAAAAATACCCAATGAGAACAGCAAAAAGAAAAAAGAATCCAAAAAAATAAGGATAGTGTAAGGAGCCTCTGGGACAACTTCAAGCGTGTCAACATTCGCATCTTGGGGGTGCCAGAAGGAGAAGAGAGAGAACAAGAAATCAAAAACCTATTTGAAACAATAATGACAAAAAACTTCCCTAACTTGGTGAAGGAAACAGACATACAAGTCGAGGAAGCACAGAGAGTGCCAAACAAGATGAACCCCAAGAGGCCCACACCAAGACACATCATCATCAAAATGCAAAAGGTTCAAGACAAAGAGAGAATCTTAAAAGCAGCAAGAGAAAAGCAGTTAGTTACCTACAAGGGAGTTCCCATCAGACTATCAGCTGATTTCTCTAAAGAAACTTTGCAGGCCAGAAGGGAGTGGCAAGAAATATTCAGAGTGATGAAAAGCAAGAACCTACAACCAAGATTACTCTATCCTGCAAAGCTGTCATTTAGAATCGATGGCCATATAAAGAGTTTCTCAGACAAGGAAAAGCTAAAGGAGTTCATCACCACCAAACCATTCTTATATGAAATGTTGAAGGGTCTTCTTGAAGAAAAAGATAAAAAAATATGAACAAACAAAATGGCAATAAATACATATCTATCAACAATTGAATCTACGAACAAAATGAACAAGCAGAACAGAAACATTCTTATAGATACAGAGAACTTTTGTTGGGCACCAGATGGGTGGGGCCTGGGGGGAGGGGGTGAAAAAGGTGAATGGATTAAGAAGTACAAATTGGTTGTTAGAATGACAATTCTCAAAGGGAAGGGGGGTTCGGGGGTGGGAAGAAATAAACCAAAGAACTTATATGTATATATGCATAACCAATGGACACTGACAACAGTGTGGGGAAAAGCAGGACAGGGGCAGGAATGGGGAGGAGGGCGTCAATGGGGGAAAAATGAGGAACATCTGTAATACATTCAACAATAAAGATAAGTTAAAAAATAATAATAATAAATAAATAAATAAAAAGCTTCTGCACAGCAAAAGAAAAAGCCAACCAAAGAAAAAGGCAACCAACCAAATGAGAGAAGATATTTGCAAACAACAGCTCTGACAAGGGGTTAATATCCAAAATATTAAAACAAACAAACAAGTCATACAATTTAACTCCAAACAAACAATCCAATTCAGAAATAGGTAGAGGACCTGAACAGACACTTTTCCCAAGAAAACATGCAAATGGCCAAGATATATTTTAAAAATGCTCAACCTCACTAGCTATTAGGGAAATACAAATCAAAACTACTTTGGAATACTACCTCACACTTGTAAGAATGGTTATTATCAACAAGACAAGTAACAAAAAGTGTTAGAGAGGTTGTGAGAAAAATGAGCATTTATTCACTGGTGGTGGGAATCTATATTGGTACAGCTACTGTAAAAAACACTATAGAGGTTCCACTATGACCCAGCAACCCCTCTTCTGGCTATCTACCCAAAAAATTTGAAGACATTTATTTGCAAAGATATATGCACCCCAATGTTTATTTCAGCATTATTCACAGTGGTCAAGACCTGGCAGGGAGTGGAAGTATCCTTTGATAGATGATTAGACAAAGAAGATGTGGTCTATATTTACAATGAAGTATGACTCAGTTATAAGAAAAGATGAAATGCTGTCATTTGTGACAACATATAGATCTTGAAAATATGCTAAGTGAAATAAGTCAGACAAAAAAAGTTAAGAACCATATGATTTCACTTATATGAGGAATATAAAAATGAAAACAACAGATGTACAAACACGTAAAACAAGCAGAAAAAAAACACATAGACACAGACAAGGTATGATGGTCACCAGAGGGAAAGGGGTTGGGGGGATAATAATTGTTAAACAGGGTCAAATATACGATGACAAAAAGAAATTTGAATTTTGATGGTAGGCACACATGCAATAAACAGTTAATGTATCATAGAATTTTACACTTGAAACATATAATTTTATTAACCAATGTCATCCAAAAATTTAATTAAAAAAATTTTTAATTAAAGAACACATAAATAAATGGAAACACATTCCATGTTCACGAACTGGAAATTTTAATAACTGTTAGATTTTCTGTACTACCCTCAGTGATCCAAAGATTAAATGCAATCCTTATCAAAATCTCATTCTGAAGTACATGTAAAATCTCAAGGGACACCAAATAGCAAAAACAATCTAGAAAAGAAGAGCAAAGCTGGAGGACTAACATATTCTGATTTCAAAACTTACTACAAAGGTGCAGTAATCAAGACAGCTTGGTACTGGCATAAAGACAAACATTTAGACCAATGGAATAATATAGAGAGTCCAGAAACTATGGTCAAATAAACTGTGACAATAGTGCCAAGTCCATTCAATAATAAAATAATAGTCTTGCTTGGCCGGTGTAGCTTGGTAGTTGAGCATTGACCCATGCACCAAGAGGTCATCTGTTCAATTCCTGATTAGGGCACATGCCCAGGTTGTGGGTCTGATCCCCAGTGGGGGGCATGCAGGAGGCAGCCAATCAATATTCTTTCTCATTGGTGTTTCTATCTGTCTCTCCCTCTTCCTTCCTCTCTCTCTCAAATCAATAATGAAAAAATATTTTTAAAAAAGAAGAAGAATGGTCTTTACGACAAATGGTGTTGGAGAAAACTGGATATCCACTTACAAAAAAAATCTAGATAGACCCTTACCTTACCCCCCAAAATACAAATACAGGATTCCAGTGATGAAGTCCACCTTCCTGTGCTTACTGGTTCCCCCAAAACTGCACAAGCAGAAGTCTGCAGGATAAAAAGAATAACTTAATATTAAATTGGCAAATCTGGAGAATGGGGAGCTAATGATTTAAAAATCTGACTGTCCAATGGCATGTAGGTTACAGATTATTAGGGCACAATCACAAGACACTGTAGATTAGGGGATTTGGGGCCATGTTGGTAAAAGGTGAGGTAAAATAAATTATTTCTTCAGATCTTAAGGAGAGTTGTGAGGTCTAATCTTGTGTCTCTGTCTAGTGTTTCAACCAATGATCACTGCCAATTCAATGTAAACATGAACCTCCAATTTGGGGTGCTGTAAAGAAGGAAAATTTATTCAGTGCAAAATAGCTGAACAGTGATATAGCATGACTGTGAAAACAGAAAAGTTGTGGAACAGCTCAGCAATAACACAGTAGGGCTGTGAAGAGAGCATGGCTGCGAGGCAGCCCTGATGTCAGACCCCTCTTTGGTTAGACAGCTCTGTTCTGGTCCTCACTGGTCTGCTCCTCACTGGTCTGCTCTGTTCCATGACAATCTTCTTTGCTTTGTAGTGGTGTGCTCCACTCTGCTCTGGCTTTCTCCATTCTGTGCCAGTCTGGTCTTGCCTGTACTGGTCTGCTTCACTGCTCCAGTGAGACATCTTCAGTGTTTCAGCTTCAGCAAGGAAAATGTAGTCTTTGGTGGAAGGAAAAAAATGTGCTCCCAGAGCCAGAAGGAAGCTGACTTAAGTAGACAGAAGTATCCATTCCTGGTCCCTGACTGGTTCATCCTAATGTAAATGAGGACTCCAAATCTTCACATTTTATTTGTCCAAAAGGCACTGTCTTGATTGGTTAAAATGGAGCTGCTCTGATCGGTCAGTGAAGAATCTGATTGAGATATAGCTGGACAGCTCCAACTGGATAGGGAAAATTCAGTCCTATTGGTTGAAATAGGATTCCAAAAACTCCTTTATAAGGGTTGGCTGAGGGGACAGAAACACAGTGCAGGAAGGCAGTTCAGTGTAGAGGAAGGTAGTTTAGAACAGGCTTCTCCCTGAATTGCAGTTTGCATGAGAGGCCCCTTTGTAGAAATGGCTGATAGGCTTTTGCAAAAAATATGAGTCCAGTTAGCCAGGATCACTTTTTAGTAGGTATATTTTTTCTTAGGGTCCATATGTTTCATGAGAAAGTAGCCAGGGTATTGTTCTATCTTAGCACTCAGTAGCTGAAACATAACTTAGTCAAGATGTTATTTTCAGTCTACTAGAGGTCCAGACCTTGTGATTATTAGTCAGGTCCAAGCTACTATCCTCTGCTGCCTTGGGGATTGCTGATTATATGGGGGAAAGGCTAGGTAGAGAGAGAGAGAGAAAGATGATTTCTATAACTAGAATTTAAAGCTGGTTTTAATCAAACTCATAAAGACCCTCAGTTTCAGTATTAATTAAAAATGAAGCAAAAAAGACTAAATGTAAGACCTGAAACTATGAACCTTTTAGAAGAAAACATAGCGGGAAGACTTCATGACATGGGATTTCACAATGATTTATTGTATATCACATGAAAAATACAGGCAAAAAAAGTAGATAAATTAAACTACATTAAAACTTAAAACTTTTGCACATCAAAGACGCTATTGACAGAGTGAAAAGGCAGTCCACAAAATGAGAGAAATATTTGCAAATCAAATCTCTGATAAATCATATATATCCAGAATATATTAAGAGCTCTTACAACTCAACAGCAACAACAAGAAATCAAATTGCCCAATTAAAAAATGAGCAAAGACCTTAACATTTCTTTGCAAAGTACTCGACATACAAATGACCAATAAAAACATGAAAAGATTCTCAACATCTCTAATAATTAGGGAAATTCAAATCAAAATTCCAATGATATATCATTTTTATACCCTTTAGAATGTCCATGGGCAAAAAGAAAAACAACAACGACAGAAAATAACAAGTGTTGGTGAGGATGTGGAGAATTGTGGCCTTTGTGCATTGCTATAGGAATATCAAATTGGTACAGCTGATGTGGAAAACAGTTGATGTAAAGTGGTTTCTCAAAATATTAAACACAGAATTCCCAAATAATCCAGCAATGCTGTCTCAGTGTATACCCAAAAAATTGAAAGCAAGGTCTCAAAGAGTTATTTGTATAACCATATTCATAGCAGCATTATTCACAAAAGCCAAAAGGTAGAAGCACCCCAAATGTCCATTGATGAATGAATGGATAAACAAAATGTAGGCTGTACATACTATGGAATATCATTCAACCTTAGAAAGAAAGGAAATTCTGAATTATGCTACAACATGAATGAACCTTAAGGACATTAAGTAAAATAAGCCAGTCACAAAAGGTCAAACACTGTATGATTCCACTTATATGAGGTACCTAGAGAAGTATAATTTATAACACAGAAAATAGAATGGTGAATGCCTGGGGCTGGTGGGAATGAAAAATTGAAAGTTATTGTTTATTGAGTAGAGTTTCAGTTGAAGAAGATGAAACAGTTTTTTCAAATAGAGGGAGGTGATTTGTGCAGAACAATGTGAATTTACTTAATACCACAAAACTGTACACTTAAAATGGTTAAAATTTTTTCACACATATTTATTACACTAAAAATGTGGGTTTTTTATCTTCTTATTTAATAAATATGTTTTAATCTCCTTGACTGAGCCCTTGGGGACTCAGTAGTTAAAGGTGGAAATCTTTACTCATGGAACAAGTAAACAAGTAGTAAAATTACAGGGTGCTAAATGCTATGATAAGGGGAGCAAGGGCCTCTTAACCACCAAGTTTGAGTATGCATGTTTCTGTGCTTATGGAGGAACAGTTAGAAAAAACTCACATAGTTATGGAAGACCAGGTTCAGATTTGAAGGAGGGGCAAGTAGTCAACTGAAGGGATGGAGGGAAGAAGAAAGTATTTATAGTGGTGAATATCAGCTGTGGGTGGGATAGAGAGAATGTAAAGTAACAGAAGAGCTGAGAAGGTCAGTGTGGTTGCAGATTCAAGGGAGCTGAGAAATGGGGGAAGTTGGAAGATAGGCAATGGCATTGAGCAGGAACATAAAAAGCCTTTTAAGTCAGGTTAGGGTTTGGGGTATGTCATCTCTAAGTTTTCAGTGACAGGTGGCAGCTCACTTGCAGTTTTCAGTCTATATGGGGAAGCCACAAATATTGGAAGTGCAATAAAAATTTTGATCAAGTTTTTATAAATCCAACATAGGAAGTCATTGTGCTTACATGTTTCTTATACTTTTCCCCCTCTAAATACTCTAGCTACTTAAAATTTAGCTTTTCCCAACCCATTTATTTAACGTTTCCACATATATACACTCATATTTACCCTGTCTGTTCCTAAAACAGGTAAGGTTGGAGAAGAGATGAAATGGATATAATCAGATCCTTGTCTGGATTGAGGGAGTTATCTATTTATGGGAGCAGGTAATGTTGGGGAAGAGATCAAATGAATATAATCAGACCCTGGTCTGGATTGAGGGAGTTATCTGATTATGGGAGGATAGGTGTAGAGGCTGGTGAAGCTGTCATTAATTCATATATATATATATGAATTATATATGAATATATATATATGATTATATATATAATCTCCAATTGTGTGCTTTGTAGAGTGCTAAACTCTGAAGATATAATAGTGAGCAAAATTGACAGTTTTTAGAGTAGCTGGAGGCTGTGTGCCCTTGCTTCCAGCCAGAGTCTGGATTTACAGCTAAAATACTACACAGTTAACTTGTAAAACCAAGTAAAGTGTAACTGATTGGTCATATTACATCTAAGGAGCACTGAAGAAAACATGCTGAGACTGGTAGGAGAAGAGTTGTGGAAAGGGGAAGCCCCCTAACCCGCACCCCCTGGAGCAGGTGCTGTCGCTGAGAGGCCCATGTGATATTAGCTGCAAAGCTCCCTCCCCTTGGAAGTGAGGGTTCTCAACCCCACACAGGGATCCCAAACCCAGAGTGACAGAGAGGGAAAAAAGAGCCTACCTAGCACCAGGAAGAGGGAACCAGAGAGTTCTGTTTGTCTGGAAGACTGGAAAGATGTGGTCCCAGTGAAGAAGTGCTATTATTGTTAGCAGCCCCAGTCTAAGAAGTTTGTCTGGGCTTTCACTGCTGGAAAGGCTACTCTGCTGTGTTTGGGTCCAGTGGAGGGGCCTGCGGGCTGCACATAGCAATGATTTTGAGGGACCCTCTTCTTTCTTGGAAGACATTGTGAGGAGCCCCAGTCAGTGTTTGTCTTGGGGAACTGGGAAAGGATTCTGATTGGAAAAATGGTGGTGGAGTGAATGGAAGCTACACAGATGATCTCCCAGGACCAAACAGGAATTACAACTAAAATAAAGACAAATCATTGGGGAAAAGCAACAGAAAAGGAGTGAGACAGGACCATACAACCAGGGACACTGAATGAACCTGGTAGGATCTGCAGACGTGCATGAGGGTGGCCGGCCAAGAGCCCATGGACAGCAACTACTTTAGCTGTGAGCGGCCCACCCGCCCTCAGGGTTAAGATACCAGGTTGCTCCACAGTGCAGAGGGCTGGGACAGAGCGCTAAATAGCTACAGCCACTCACCTGGGGCTCCGGCAGAGGGAGGGAGGACTGGACTGGAACTCTGTGGGGACACCTGGGATTTGGAGGGTGCTCAGAGTTTGGGCTGAGCCCTTGGCCACAAAGGATGGTGGCCAGCTTGCTCTTTCCTGGTTACACAGAATAGCAGCCAAGCTTGCTCCTTCCAGGAGCTGTGGCAGCACCTCCCTCGGAGATTCCCAGGTGAGGCAAAGAAATGCAAATTGAGGCTCATTAACAACCAGCATCGGCCCCATGCTCAGGAAATCCTCTTATACTATAAACACCTGAGGGAGTTTCTCATTCAACTGAGATCCTAAGGCTTTTCAAGTAACTGAGGCTAATAGCCTGCAGGCAAAAAGCTAGAGCATGACTGAACCTTTCCTGAGCTTGCAAATCTACCCAGGAAAGTGAGACTTGACAGTGGTGTTTAAGGAGGGCCCTCCACGCTCATCCAAACCCAATAGAGGGAGCCACAAAGAGCAGAACACCAACACCCACAGGGAAAATTTGGCAGGCTCCAAAACCCACTGAGATAGCAAAAATGGTGAAACAAAGAAACAGATCCCAAATGAAAGAACAAGAGAACTCCACCGAAGATGAGATAAATGAAATGCAGTTAAGCAAATTATCAGAGGTAGAGTTCAGAGCCATGCTCTTGAGGAAACTAAACAGCATGAGTAAGGACATCAACACCATGAGTAAAGATATAGAAACACTGAAAACCAACCAAGTGGAAATGAATAATGACATAGCAGAAATAAAGAACACATTGGAAGGACTAAACAGCAAAGTAGAGGAAGCAGAGAACCAGATCAGTGAATTAGAAGACAGAGTAGAAAAAATCAATCAGAAAGAAAACCAAAAGGAAAAAACAATGAAAAAACAGGAAGACAGCTTAAGAGAAATGTTGGACAACTGGAAAGGTAATAACATTTGCATCATAGGAGTCCCCGAAGAAGAAGAAAATGAGCAAGGGTTAGAGAGGACATTTGAAGAAATAGTGACAGAAAAATTTCCTAACCTGGTGAAGGAAGAAGGCATTCAAGTTCAAGAAGCACAGAGAGCCCCAAGAAGAAAGAACCCAAACAGGCCCACACAAAGACACATTTTAATTAAAATGCCAAAAATTAAAGACAAAGAGAGAATCATAAAGGCAGCAAAAGATAAGCAACAGGTTATCTACAAAGGAACCCCCATCAGGCTATCATCTGACTTCTCAACAGAAAAACTACAGACCACAAGGGAATGGCATGAAGTAATCAAGGTCACGAAAAACAAGAATCTGAATCCAAGACTGCTCTACCCAGCAAGGCTAGCCTTCAAAATAGAAGGTCAAATAAAGAGCTTCCCAGACAAAAAAAAAAAAAAAAAGGCTAAGGGAATATATTAGCACCAAACCAGCACTGCAAGAAATGTTAAAAGGACTGCTGTAATTAGTAGAAGAAACAGGAAGAAAAATATAACCACACTGAACAAAAATGACAACAAATAAGTACATATCAATAATCACCTTAGATGTAAATGAACTGAATCCTCCAATAAAAAGACACAGATTAGCTGACTGGATAAGAAAGCATGATTCACATATATGTTGTTTACAAGAGACCCACCTCAAAACAAAAGACTCACAGAGGTTGAAAGTAAAGGGATGGGAAAAAATCTTCCAAGCAAATGGAAAGGAAAAAAAAAGCTGGGGTAGCAATACTCATATCTGATAAATGAGATTTCAAATTGAAGACCATAACTAGAGACAAAGAAGGTCACTACATAATATTGAAAGGGTCTATCCAACAGGAAGATATAACCTTGGTAAACATATATGCACCCAATATGGGAGCACCAAAATATATTAAAAATCTTCTGGAAGACTTCAAAGGAGAAATTGACAGCAATACATTCATAGCAGGAGAATTCAACACCCCACTGACACCACTGGATAGAACATCCAGACAAAAAATTAACAAGGAAACAGAAATTCTAAATGAAGCACTAAATCAAATGGATTTAAAAGATATATACAGAGAATTACACCCCAAAACTGCAGAATTCACATTCTTCTCAAGTGCACATGGGACATTCTCAAAGATAGACCATATGTTAGGGCACAAACTAAGTCTCTACAAGTTCAAGAAGATTGAAATCATATCAAGCATCTTTTCAGATCACAATGGAATGAAACTAGGAATCAACTGCAACAAGAACATGCAAAGACATTTGAACACATGGAGGCTAAAGAGCATGTTATTGAACAATGAAGGTGTTACCATGGAAATCAAGGAAGAAATTAAAAACATCCTGGAAACCAATAAAAATGAACACACAATGACACAAAATCTATGGGATGCAGTGAAAGCAGTTCTGAGAGGGAAGTACATAGCATTACAGGCCCACCTCAAGAAAGAAGAAAATTTTCTAATTGACTACCTAACCTCACAACTTGAAGAACTAGAAAACAAACAAAAAGAAAACCCCAGAGCAAGTAGAAGGAAGGATATAGTAAAGATCAGAGCAGAAATAAACGACATGGAGACCAAAAATAAAATTCAAAAAATCAATGAAACAAAGAGCTGGTTTTTTGAAAAGATAAACAAGATTGATGGACCCTTAGCTAGACTCATCAAGAAACAAAGAGAGAGAACCCAAATACACAAAATCATAAATGAAAGAGGAGAAGTAACAACTGACACCACAGAAATACAAAGGATTGCTGACAAATACTATGAACATTTATATGGCAACAAATTCGAAAATCTAAGCGAAATGGACACATTTCTAGAAACACATAGTCTCTCAAAACTGAACCGGGAAGAGATAGAAAACTTGAACAGGCCAATAACAATGAAGGAAATTGAAGATGTAATCAAGATGCTCCCAGCAAACAAAAGCCCAGGCCCTGACGGCTTCACGGGGGGTATTACCGAACATTCAAAGAAGAACTAACACCCGTTCTCCTCAAACTATTCCAAAAAATTCAAGAAGAAGGAAGACTTCCAAACTCGTTTTATGAAGCCAGCATAATTCTAATTCCAAAACCAGAAAAAGACACTACAAAGAAAGAAAACTACAGGCCAATATCCCTGATGAACATAGATGCCAAAATCCTTAACAAAATACTAGCAAATTGGATCCAGCAATACCTCAAAAAAATTATTCACCATGACCAAGTGGGATTCATCCCAGGGATGCAAGGCTGGTACAATATTCGCAAATCAATAAATGTGATACATCACATAAACAAAACAAAAGATAAAAACCATATGATCATATCCATAGACTCTGAAAAAGCATTTGGCAAAATACAGCACCCATTTCTGATAAAAACGCTCAGCAATTTGGGAATAGAGGGATCATATCTCAACATTATGAAAGCCATATATGAAAGACCTACAGCCAACATCATACTCAATGGACAAAAACTAAAAGCATTTCCCTTAAGAACAGGAACAAGACAAGGATGCCCACTTTCACCACTCTTATTTAACATAGTACTGGAAATCTTAGCCAAAGCAATCAGACATGAAGAAAAAATAAAAGGGATCCAAATTGGAAAGGAAGAAGTGAAACTGTCATTATTCGCAGATGACATGATATTATACATAGAAAACCCTAAAGACTCCATCAAAAATCTACTAGACTTAATTAATGAATTTGGCAAAGTAGTAGGATACAAAATTAACGTCAAGAAATCAACAGCATTCTTATACACCAATGATGAACTCACAGAAAGAGAAACTAAGAAAACAATCCCATTTACCATGGTGGCAAAAAAATTAAGATACCTAGGAATAAACTTAACCATAGAAGTCAAGGACCTATTTGCAGAGAACTACAGGACATTGAAAAAAGAAATAGAAGAAGATATAAAAAAGTAGAAGCATATACCTTGTTCATGGATTGGAAGTATTAAAATGTCCATACTACCCAAAGCAATCTATAGATTTAACACAATCCCCATCAAAATACCAACAACATATTTCACAGAACAAATGCTTTAGAAGTTCATATGGAACCAAAAAAGACCCCGAATAGCTACAGCAATCTTGAAAAAGAAGGACAAAGTAGGCAAGATCACAATACCAGACATCAGGTTATACTACAAAGCTACTGTAATCAAAACAGCCTGGTACTGGCACAAGAACAGGCACATAGATCAATGGAATAGAACAGAGAACCCATAAATTGACCCAATACATTATGCCCAATTATTATTCAACAAAGGTGGCAAGAGCATACAATGGAGTAAAGACAGCCTCTTTAATAAATGGTGCTGGGAAAATTGGACAGCTACATGCAAAGAAATGAAACTAGACCATCATCTTACACCATATACAAGAATAAACTCAAAATGAATAAAAGACTTAAATGTGACTCATGAATTCATAAAAATCCTAGAAGAAAATGTAGGCAACAAAGTTTCAGACATCATACGCAGCAGAATTTTCACTGATACATCACCTAATGCAACAGAAACAAAGGAAAAAATGAACACATGGGACTACATCAAACTCAAAAGCTTCTGCACAGCAAAAGAAACAACCATCAAAGTGGAAAGGCAACCCACTGTATGGGAGAGCATAATTGCCAATGATATATAAGATAAAGGGATTAATTTCTAAAATATATAGAGTGCTCATACAACTCAACAAAAGGAAGACAAAGAACCCAATTAAAAAATGGGCAGAGGACCTAAATAGACACCTCTCCAAACAAGACATACAAATGGCCAAGAGACATATGAAGAAATGCTCAACATCACTAATCATCAGAGAGATGCAAATTAAAACAACAATGAGGCATCACCTCACACCTGTTAGAATAGCTGCCATCAACAAAGCACCAAACAACAAGTGTTGGCGAGGGTGTGGAGAAAAGGAGAGTACTGCTAGTGGGAATGCACTGCTAGTGGGAATGCAGACTGTTGCAGCCACTATGGAAAACACTATGGTGTTACCTCAAAAAATTAAAAATTGAATTACCATTTGACCCAGTGATCCCACTCCTAGGAATATACCCTAAGAAGCCTGAAACACCTATCAGAAAGAATATATGTACTCCCATGTTCATAACAACACCATTTACAATAGCTAAGATCTGGAAACAGCCCAAACGTCCATCAGTAGATGAATGGATAAAAAAACTGTGGTGCATATACACAATGGAATACTATGCAGCTGTAAGAAATAAAGCTCTCTTATCCTTTGAGACGACATGGGAGGACCTGGAAACTATTATTCTAAGCGAAACAAGCCAAGCAGAGAAAGGCAAATATCATATGATCTCATTTATTTGTGGAATATAATGACCATAACAGTCTGAAAAACAGGGTAGTCCCAGAGATGTGGAAGTAGGGACAGACGTGGAACAGACTGACAATTGCCAAAAGAGGGGGTGGGGGAGGGGAGCGATAAACCACAGAACTTGTATGCATGTACTCATAACCAATGGACATGGACAACAAAACTGGGGATGGGGCAGGGAGGGAAGGGGAGGAGGGTGTCAATGGGGGAAAAAGGAGAAACATCTGTAACAAAAATAAATTAATAAAAAAATAAATAATAAAATAAATAAATAAAATAATAATTTTTAAAAAAAGAAAGAAAGGATTCTCACACCCCTACTGTGAGGTCAGAACACTTTCCCCTACCTGAGGAGTCTCCCTGACTCCTCTGTCCTACTGGGTTGGTGGCACAAGGAAACAGCACAAGTCAGAAATCTTTGGCCTGAGTTTGGAGCATGAGTGGAGCTGGACATTTTGCTCCCTGCCTTGCTGAGACTAGCACATTGGGAGATAGGAGTCTTTTGTGGGGCTGATTTTCTACCCCTCCTTGGACTAGCAGCACAGGGGCACCAGTTCCACTCAGAGCTGGGATTTTTGGACTGTATCCTTGGGGATGTTTCCATCTGGGAGACAGAAGAGCAAGTGCTGGGCTTTGTGACTACATTGTTGGTAGGCTGATCAGACTCCCTGTAACTTCAGCCAGGTAGCCCCAGGAAAGAAAAGTAAGGCTTGTCTTCCCCTCCTGCAGGCTGCAAACACCACCCTCAACAGGAGACAGTTTGGTTCAGCCTGTGAAACCCTGGATAATGCCACTGGGTGCATATCTGTGGGGGACAGGAAAGCAGCTCAGAGCAGGATGTTCCAAGTGTGAGAACCTTAGAAGCTATTGTCTGAGACAGGGAGGAAGTGCTTAGCACCTTCCTGCAGGCAAGGTTGGCAACATTCTCAACTGGAGATTTTTTTTATTAATCCTGGGGCAGTTGAAACTGCTCCTGCAGAGAAGACTTCAGGCTGTACCCAACCTTAACCTGTAGCAGGCCACCTTAGAGGGAACTAGAGTTAGAGTCTCTGGTAGAGATTGAGGAGTGTGTCTTTGAAGTAGAGAATAATTTTTCCTCATTGAGTGATTGACTGCATAATCCTCAAGCAGGGGTCCCATTAGCCAAAGCTAGGCTAGCCTAGATTCATCCTAAAGACTCTCTTTGGAAGGCTCTGGAGGAAGACCAGTCAACCTTAGGGAGGGAGCAGCAAAGTAGCTTACAGGTGGAGTAAGACCTCGCGGAGCCTCACTTCAACCACAGATCTTGTCTTAGTTCTAGGGTAAAAGAAGCCAACCCATTTACACACATTAGTTCCTCCCACAAAAACACAGGTCTAGTAGATGCAACCACAAACAGTAAACAGAGTGGTAGCTACACATAGTCAGCCCAAGGTCAGTTACACCAACATCTGACAGTGACCTACATCTGAAACCCACCCAAAAGTACCCAGAACCAACACAACCAGTGGTGGGCCTCAAACCACACCAGAGTATGACCCAACTAGACACACATATAGCACACCCAAAGGTGGATACCTGCAAGCTCCATACCCTGCTGGGAACAACCACACCTTGGTGGGCAGCCCCTGTACAGTGTCTCATACATGGTGATAAAAGTTTACCTCTACAGACACCCAGTCTTAAGGGTTAACAATTGTGACACTGAGCCCATCAAGACACCTCAAGACTGCAACTGCACAGCAGTTAGCATGCCATGGTCAGGGTTGAGTCTCATAGTCAGCCAGCCTGAGGGTTGATCCGAACCACAAAAGGCCCAACAGTAATGAAGATCCAATTACAACAGCAGGGTTCGAACAACCCACAAAGGAGACATTCCTAGAGCACCCAGCTCAAGAGATCAAGGAGAATACACCACTGAAAGCAACAGGACACCTACTACAGAAGGTTACCCCACCAAGACTGGGAGTCATAGCATTGCTATCTGAAACATAGAAACAAACACAAAGGGACAGCCAAAATGGGGGAACAAAGAAACAGGCTCCAAATGAAAGAACAGCAGGAAACTCCAGAAGAAGAGCTAAATGAAACGGAGGCAAGGAATTTATCAGATAGAGAGTTCAAACTAATGGTTACAAAGATGTTCAAGTAACTTAGAGAGAAAAACAATAGCATGAAGAAGGATATAGAAACCATAAAAAATAATCAGTCAGAAATTAAGAATGCCACATCTGAAATACAGAATAGACTGGAAGGAATAGCCAATAGTCTGGATGAGGCAGAGGATGGTATTAATGAATTAGAAGACAATACAAAGGGGAAAAAAATCATTCAATCAGAACAGAAGAAAGAGAAAAAATTATTAAAAAGCAGGAGGATAGTTTAAGGGAACTTTGGGAAACCATGAAGCATAACAACATCCACACCATAGGGGTAAAAGAAGGAAAACAAAGTGAGCAAGAGATAGAGAACCTGTTTGAAGAAATGACAGAAAAATCCCCTAGCCAGGTGAAGGAAAATCATACACAAGTTCAAGAAGCACAGAGAGTCCCAATCAGATAAATATGAAGAGACACTCACCAAGACACATCATAATTAAAATGGCAAAGATTAAACACAAAGAGCATTTTTTTCTTTTTAAAATTTATCTTTATTGTTAAAAGTATTACAGATGTCTCCCCTTTTACCCCTCTGATGCCCTCCTACCCGATCCTGCCCCCCCACCCCCACCTTCACCACACTATTGTCTATGTCTATTGGTTATGCATTTATAAGTTCTTTGCTTTATCTCTTCCTGCTCTCCCTCCCCCTTCCCTCTGAGGTTTGTCAGTCTGTTCCCTGCTTCCATGTCTCTGTATCTATTTTGTTTGTCAGTTTATTTTGTTCATTAGATTCCACATATAAGTAAGATCATGTGATACTTGTGTTTCCAAAGATAATTTCTTTTTTTAACTTATCTTTATTGTTGAATATATTACAGATGTTTCTCTTTTTTCCTCTATTGATCCCCTCGTCCCCACTCCTGCCCCCTCCCGCCTTTCCCACACTGTTGTCTGTGTCCATTGGTTACACATATATGCATATAAGTTGTTTGGTTTATTTCCTCCCACCCCCCCCCCCCAGCCCCCTTCCCTTTGAGGTTTGTCAGTCTAACAACCAATTTGTACTTCTTAATCCCTTCACCCTTTTCACACATTCTCCCAACCCCCTTCTCATCTGGCAAACAACAAAATGTTCTCTGTATCTATGAGAATGTTTCTGTTCTCCTTGTTTATTTTGTTTGTAGATTCAGTTATCAATAGATATGTATTCATTGCCATTTTGTTTGTTCATATTTTTTATCTTCTTTTTCTTCAAGAAGACCCTTCAACATTTCATATAATAATGGTTTTGTTGTAATGAACTCATTTAGCTTTTTCTTTTCTGGGAAAATTTTGTTATGGCCATCGATTCTAAATGACAGCTTTGCAGGATAGAGTAATCTTGGTTGTAGGTTCTTACTTTTCATCACTCTGAATATTTCTTTCCACTCTCTTCTGGCCTGCAAAGTTTCTTTTGAGAAATCAGCTGACAGTCTTATGGGAACTCCCTTGTAGGTAACTAACTTCTTTTCTCTTGCTGCTTTTAAGATACTCTCTTTGTCTTGAACCTTTTGCATTTTGATGATGATGTGTTTTGGTGTGGGCTTCTTGGGGTTCATCTTGTTTGGCACTCTCTATGCTTCCTGGACTTGTATGTCTGTTTCCTTCACCAAATTAGGGAAGTTTTTTGTCATTATTGTTTCAAATAGGTTTTTGATTTGTTGTTCTCTCTCTTCTCCTTCTGGCACCCCCAAGATGTGAATGTTGGTATGCCTGAAGTTGCCCCAGAGGCTCCTTACACTATCCTCATTTTATTGGATTCTTTTTTCTTTTTGTTGTTCTGATTGGGTGTTTTTTGCTTCCTTATATTCCAAATCGATGGTTTGCTTCTTGGCTTTACCTACTCTACTATTGAATCTGTGTCAATTATTCTTTATTTCAGTTAGTGCCTCTTTCATTTCTGACTGGTCCTTTTTAGGCTCTTGAGGCCCTCACTAAGTTCATTGAAGTTATCACTAAGTTCATTGAGCATCCTTATAAGCAGTGTTTTGAACCCTGCATCTGTTAGGTTGCTTATCTCCATTTTGCTTAGTTTTTTTCCTGGAGTTTTGTTCAGTTCTTTCATTTGAGACCTGTTTCTTTGTCCCCTCATTTTGGCTACCTCCCTCTGTTTGTTTCTATGTATTAAGTAGAGTTGCTATGTCTCCTGGGCTTCCTAGGGTGGCCTGTTGTCAAAGGTGTCCTGTAGGGTCCAGTGGCATAGCCTCCCTGATCTCCCAGCTGGGCCTTCGAGGTGCACCCCTTGTGTGGACTTCACACCCTTCTGTTGTAATTGATTCTTGATTGCTATTGTCACATCAATGAGAGAGTTTTACTCAGGCTGATCAGCTGCAAGGACTGCCTGTGCCCACTAGCCACCAACCTCTGACTATCTTGGATGATCAGCTGTGCAGGGGCCCACCACACAGAGCAAGACTTACTTCAGCAGGGCTCTGGTACCCACTAAGTCCATTCCTTGAGTGTGTCACTTGTGGAGGGGGTTGGGAGGTGGTGCTTTGACATGGTTTGAAGCTGTCCACTGGGTGTGCTGGCTGTGGGGCCAGGTCAGCCACTGCCTGGTGTTCTACCCAGGGCCACCAGGCATAAACTACAAAGCAGTCTGCTGATGGCTGCTTCTTGTGCTAGGCTTGGAGGTGCCCAGGAAAAGCCAAGTTGTGAACCAAATCTGGCTTTTCTAGTGCCAGCCTAGAGCCACTTAACGAGAGGTATGGGGTTTGCTGAGACCAGATGCTGCTTGTTTGAAAGAATTTAGGAAAATCTGAAGCAGGATCTGAGACAGGCCATTCCTTTGGTAAAGCAACTGGCAATAGCTTGGGTGGGCCTGAAAGTTGGGTGGGACAGGGCCTCAGAGAATCACCAGGGTGGGGCAAACAGTGTAAGCCATGTTGCTAGAGTCCCAGATATGGCAGCCCTCTGCCTGCCCTGTGGGGGAGGGGCTCACCAAAGGAACAAAGGCCTCTGACAGCAGGTCTGTCCAGGAGAAAGCTGCCTCTCCATCCCTCGCCCCAATGCCAAACAATTCAGTTCTTCCCCATATGTCTCTGGTACCTTTTGAGTGGCCTCCCCCACACTGGAGCCTGGAAGGTGCGAGTCTGAGTAAGTCCATGCAAGGGCCCTCTAAGAGGAGCTGCCTGGGGCTTCAGCAGCCACAGCCTTTTCAACCTCAGTTTCCACTGGTTTTTACAGCCAGAAGTTATGGAGATTTTTCTTCCTGGCACTGGAACCCTGAGCTGGTGGCCTGGTGTGGGAGGGAGACCCCTCACTCCTCATGGATGACCTTCACAGCTGAGGTATCCCCCTGATTTTTATTTACCACACGTGGGTGTAGGACCAGCCCATCCACACCTCCACCCCTCCTACCAGTCTCGATGTGACTGCTTCTTTAATTTTGTAGTTGTAGGACTTCCATCCAGCTGGATTTCAGGTGGTTCTGAATGGTGGTTGTTTTGTAGTTTAGTTGTAACTTTGATGTGGTTGTGGGAGGATGTGATACCATGTTTACATACACTGCCATCTTGACCTGAAGCCCAAAGATAATTTCTTAAAGGCAACAAGAGAGAAAGAGTCAGTTACCTACAAGGAAGTTCCCATAAGGCTATATCAGCTGATGTCTCAACAAAAACACTTTAGGCCAGAAGGGATTGGCATGAAGTACTCAAAGTAATGAAAAGCAAGAAACTGCAACAAAACTGCTCTATACAGCCAGGCTATCATTTAAAATCAAAGGAAAAATAAAGTGCTTTCTAACAAAAGAAGACAAAAGGAGTTTATTATCGCCAAACAAGCACCGCAAGAAATGATAAAGGGACAGCATTAATTAGAAGAAGAAATAGAGAGAGAACATAGGTATACAAAATGACAATAAGTAAATGTCTATAAACAACAACCTTAAAGGTAAATGTATTAAATATTCCATTCAAAAGACATAGGGTAGCTGAATGGAAAAGAAAACATGACTCATATATATGTGGTGGCTGCAAGAGACCCACCTGAGAACAAAAGATATACAAAGGCTGAAAGTGAAGGGATGGAAAATAATATTCCATGCAAATGGAAACAAATAAACAAAAGCTGGGGTAGCATTATATATAAACACAAAATAAACTTCAAAAAAAAGGCCATAACAAGAGACAAAAATGATCACTATATAATAATAAAGGTATTGATCCAAAAAGGGCTATATCCCTTATCAACATATATGCACCCAACATAGGAGCACTAAATATATTTTTAAAAACTCTTGGTGGACTGTAAGGGAAAAATCAACAGCAAAACAGTCATAATAGGGGAGTTTAACACCCCATTGTCACCAATGGATAGATCTTCCATACAAAAAATCAACAAGGCAACAGCAACCTTAAACACACTAAAGCAGATTGACTAAATTGATATTTACAGAACATTTCATTCCAAAGCACCGGAATATACATTAAACTCTAGTATGCATAAAACATTCTCAAGGATGGACCATATGTTAAGACATAAACTAAATCTTAACAAATTAAAGAATATTGAAGTCCTATCAAGCATCTTCTCCAACCACAAGTGCATTAAACTAGAAATCAACCATGATAAAAAGCTAAAAATATTCAAACATATGGAGGCTAAATAGCATGTCATTAAACAATGAATGGGTTACCAATGAGATCAAGAAAGAAATAAAAAATTATCTGGAAACAAAAATGAACACACAACCACCCAAAATCTATAGGACACAGTGAAAGCAATCCTGAGAGGTAAGTCCATAGCATTACTAGCCTACGTCAAGAAGCAAGAAAAATCTCTAGTAAAAAACATAAACCTACATTTTAAAGAATTGGAAAAAGAACAGCAGGAAAAGCCCAGAGTAAGTAGATGGAAGGAAATAATACAGATCAGAGCAGAAGTAAGTGACAGAAACTAAAAGAACAACACAGAAAATCAATGAAACCAAAACCCTTTGAAAGGATAAAGAAGATTGATGAACGTTTAACCAAACATATCAAGAAACAAAGAGAGAGGACCCAAATAAATATAACCAGAAATGAAAAAAGAGAGATAACAACTGACACCACAGAAATACAAATGATTGTAAGAAAGTATTACGAACAAATATGTCCCAACAAAAGTGACAACCTGGGTGAAATGGACAAATTCATAGAAACACAGTCTTCAAAAACTGAATCAGGAAGAAGTAGAACATCTGAATAAATAGACCAATAATAACTAATGAAAGTGAAGCAGTAATTTTTTTAAAATCCCAGCAAACAGAAGTCCTGGACTGGATGGCTTCACAGGCAAATTTTACCAAACATTCCAAGAAGATCTAATACCTATCCTCCTCAAACTATTACAAAAATTTCAAGAAGAGGAAAGAATTCCAAGCTCTTTTTATGAGGCCAACATTATTCTAATGTCAAAAACAGATAAAGACACAACAAAAAAAGAAAATTATAGGCCAATATTCCTGATGAACATAGATGCTAGCATCGTCAACAAAATATTAGCAAACCGGATCCAGTGATACATTAAAAAAAAATCATACACCATGATGAAGTGGGATTTATTCCAGGGATGAAAGATTGATACAGTATTCAAAAATCAATAAATGTGATACATAACATATACAAAATAAAATATAAAAATTACATGATCATATCAATAGATGCATAAAAAGCATTTGATAAAAACCACCATCCATTTATGATAAAAACTCTCAGCAAAGAGGGAATAGAGAGATCATACCTCAACATAATAAAGGCCATATGTGACAAACCTAAAGCCAGCATCATACCCAAAGGTCAAAAACTAAAATTTTTTCCCTTAAGATCAGGAACAAGACAGGAATATCCGCTTTTACCACTTTTATTCTGCATAGTACTGGAAATTCTAGCCATAGCAGTCAGACAAAAAAATTGTAAAGAAGGAAGTAAAACTGTCATTATTTGCAGATGACATGATATTGTATATAGAAAACCTTAAAGACTCCACCAAAAAACTACTAGACCTAATAAATGAATTTAGCAAAGTTGCAGGATACAAAATCAACATCCAGAAATTGATGAGATTTTATACATCAAAAATAAATTATCAGAAAGAGGAAGTAAGAAAACAATGCCATTTATCATTGCAACGACCAAAAAAGACTATCTAGTAATAAATTTAACCAAGGAGGTAACATACCTGTACTTAGAGAATTATATGACATTGAAGAAAGAAATTAAGATACAAATAAGTAGAAGCATATACTATGTTAATGGATTAGAAGAATTAATATCATTGATGTCCTTACTACCCAACGCAATCTATTGATTCAACACAATCCCTATTAATATACCAATGGCATATTTCACAGAACTAGAACAAATATTCCAAAAATTTATATGGAACCAAAAAGACCCTGAATAGCCATTGCAATCTTGAGAAATAAAAAAACAAAGTTGGGGGATCACAATATTGGATATGAAACTATACTACAAGGCCATTTTATTTATTTATTTATTTTACTTATTAAAAATTTTTTTTCTTTATTGATTTTAGGGTGAGAGGAAGGGAGAGGGAGAGAGAGATAAAAACATCGATGAGAGTGAACATCGATCGGCCACCTCTTGCATGTGCCCACTGGGGATTAGGTCCACAACCTGGGCATGTGCCCTGCCCGGAATTGAACTGGCAACCTCTTGGTGCATGGGTCAATGCTCAACCACTGAGCCACACCAGCAGGGCTCTACAAGGCCATTTTAATCAAAGTAGCCTGATACTGGCATAAGAACAGGGATATAAACCAATGGACCACAATAGAAAGCCCAGAAACTGACCCACCCCTCTATGGTCAATTAATATTTAACAAAGGATGCAAGAACATACAATGGAATAAAAACAGTCTCTGCAATAAATGGTGTTGGGAAAATTGGACAGGTACATGTAAAAAAATAAAGCTGGACCACCAACTTACACCACACACAAGAATAAATTCAAAATGGACAAAAGACTTAAATGTAAGTCACAAAACCATAAAAATCCTAGAAGAAAACACAGGCAGTAAAATCTCAGACATCTCTCATAGCCATATTTTTGCCTAAATGTCTCTGAGGGCAATGGAAACTAAGGAAAAGATAAACAAATGGACCTAAGTCAAACTGAAAAGCTTCTGCAGCAAAAAACAAAAAACCATCAACAAAATGAAAAGAGAACCCACTATATGGGAGAAAATATTTGCCAATAATGCATCTGATGAGGGGTTAATTTCCAAAATATATAAAGAACTTACACAACTTAACACCAAGAAGACAAACATTCCAATTAAAAGGTGGGCAAAGGGCCCTGGCCAGTTTGAGTAAACTGTTAGAGCATTGGCACTCAAACCAAATGGTTGTGAGTTCAATTCCCAGTCAAGGGCACATACCTGGGTTGCAGGTACGATCCTCAGCACCAGTCAGGTTCTTGTGGGAGGGAACTAGTCAATATGTCACTCTCATATCGATGTTTCTCTCCCGCTCCCCCCACACTTTAAAAATTAATGGAAAAATATCCTCAGGTGAGGATTAAAAAATAATAATAATAGCCCTGGCCAGTTTGGCTCAGTGGTTGGAGTCAGCCTGCAGACCAGAGAGTCCCGGGTTTGGTTCCTGCTAGGGGCATGTACCAAAAAAAAATTAAAAATAAAATAATAATAATAATAATAAAATTTTTAAAAGATGGACAAAGGACCTGAATACATACTTCTCTAAAGAGGACATAAAGGTGGCCAATAGATATATAAAAAAAATGTGAAATGTCACTACTCATCAGAGAGATGAAAATTAAAACTACAATGAAGTATCACCTCACACCTGTCAGAATGGCTACTATCAATAAATCAACAAACAACAAGTGCTGGCCAGGATGTGGAGAAAAGGAAACTCTAGTGCACTGTTGGTAGGAATGCAGACTGATGCAATCACTGTGGAAAACAGTAGGGAGTTTACTTAAAAAAATAAAAATGGTACTGTCTTTTGACCCAGCTATCCCACTTTTGGAAATCTATTCTAAGAATCCTAAAACATCAATCAGAAAGAATATATGCACCCCTATGTTCATAGCAGTGTTATTTACAATAGTCAAGATCTGGAAACAGCTTAAGTGCTCATCAGCAGATAAGTAGATTAAAAAAATGCTGTGGTACATTTACATAATGGTATACTATGTGGCTGTACAAAAGAAGAAAAAGGAAGTCTTACCCTTCATGACAGCATGGATGGACCTGGAGGGTATTATGCTAAGCAAAATAAGCCAGTCAGAGAAATACAAACACCCCATGATCTCACTAATATGTGGAATCTAATGAACAAAATAAACTGATAAACAAAATGAAACTAGAAGCATGGATACATGAAACAGACTGGCTGGAGCCAAAGGGGAGGGTAGTGATGGTGACTGGATAAAGAAATGGAAGGGATTAGCTAAAGAACATATATGCATATCCTATGGACAGGGACAATACTGTGGTGAAGGCCAAAAGAGGGGGGTGGGTAAAAAGGGAAAGAAAAAGGGAAAGGTGAGGGTGTACTCCCAGGATGGAGAGCACACTGGGTCCTCCATTCTAAGGGTTTTAAGGGTGGAGATTTTAGGGAGTTCTCAGGGGAAGATCTTAATAGAATATTCAGCAGCTTTCCAGGTGTGTTCTTTCAGGGTTGGATCTCCACTGATTAATTTGCTGGCACCAGAGCAGGGTGTCATTATCCAATACAGCTGGTCCTGAAGTCAGCCATGGGGTCACTGGTCTGGTTTTGCTGCTTTTTTTAAGGGCGGGGGGCTGGAGTTGAAATACAAACTGAGACCTAGATGTTATCTCTAGAGAGAAAAGATCAGTGGGTCCAAACTGCACGACTAGCAATATGCTAAGGGAGGGAAGGTCATCCTGGGGGTGAGGTTCCACCCTACAATTGTCCTTTGGTAGGCACCTGGGGCTTTCCACCCTGGTGACCTTCTGTACCTGGCCCATAGTCCTTGCTCTGCTAATGTTTGTCTAACTGCTTACCACATCCCCTCCTCAAGGATCTTGGTTTTGAATTATTTCAGAAGAAAGAGGTACAGGGTCTCTTCTGTAGTTGCTTCCTGCTGAAGAGGGATGAAATTTTCCTTCAGAATCAAGAGATCCTTGCTCTCTTTCAGAGGGACAATGAGACCTGGGCATAGAAAGTGGTGGCAATGGTATCTAAAGGTGGTATGCCCTGAGTATGAGTAGGGCTTGTAACCTGGTGGAAGCAAACCATTATAAATTTTAGTATTATTGGAACAAAAACTAGAACAACAAGAACTATGACCAATGGTCCAGTGGAAGGAAACAATATTTTAGTTCTCGTTAATTTCAAGTCAAAGGATGGGAGAAAAATAAAACATTAGTTTGGAGTGTTGTAGCCAAATATTTAAGAAAACTAGATAAGTTCAAGATCCAGTTCAATTCATAGATGAAAAATAAAACTTTGAAGACAATTGATTGAATTAGTCTAATATTCACAATCGTGTATTAAAGAGTCTAATGAACATAATATTCTCCTCTAAATATCACCCTTATATTTATTAAAGAGCCAAATTAAGACCAATTTATTTACTGCATTGCATCTAGTTTCAATTTGGTCTGATTATATGTTTGAATATAATAAGGATAGCAATTGATTATATAGGCTTTTTAAAAATGGCTTTGCTGGAATCTCATGATTGAATTTCAATTAGCCCCTCAGGACAAAAAAAAAGGTGAGCCACCAGGATTTCCTGCAATACCTATAGACTTGGGTGAATCACTCTCTTGAGGTTCTCATAATGTCTTGAGGTTCCTTTCTTGCCATCTTGAAAGGGGCAAAGAGAGAATAATAGAAAACTAATCATAGTGGAGCACCAGCTATAGTTATAGGAAATGTTAAACACCTCACTCTGTTTATTGTGATTGCTTTTTTCTGATTAAAGAAAGCCCCTTCTGACCTGGCTGGGAATTGTATACCTTGGGAGTTTACCTCAGGGATGCTGTCCCTCCTTCTTATTCAAGAACTGCCTTCTCATCATGGGAAGACTAACAACCTTGGAGTCCTGGAAGCAATGTCCTGAAGATAACCCTTCATAGCCCTGAGCCCATAATCCCCAGCCCACATTACTTTCCCATGTCTGTAATCTGTAACCATTTTACCCATTGTTATTCCTTTTGCTTACTAATCTGTAATAGTTTTACCCATTGTTATTCCTTTTACTTCCCCATGCTCATAATCTGTAACAATTTCACCTATTGTTATTCCTTTTTGTCTACCTGCCCTTCCCCACATAGCTACCCAATATAAGCAACTGGCTATTGAGGAAGTGCAGGGCAGATTTTTCAAGGATGACCTGCTGTGTTCCCATACTGCTGGTGATATTGGAATAAATGCTCATATACAATTCAACCTTGTCCCTGCTTAATTGGCTCAAGTAGCAATAGGCAGGCCAGACCCATTCATTGTCTGGTTTTAATCTCTCAGGAAAGCAACCTTCATTCTTTACCTGGAAAGACTGCCATGAATCATATGACTAAGCAAGGTACCAGACCATTTCTCCAAGGTACTCCATTGGTTTCACACTCAGTCTTTGTTTCTTAAGGCTTTCTAGTGACATCCAGAGTCAGGCATGTTTCTCTTAGACATGACATTCAGTCAAAATTTTGGTTAATAAAACAACAATTGGAAACTGGTCTGATTGAATTCATGCAAAGAAACAAATTATGACTCACTTATTAAGAATTGCCAAATCTTGGGGGGATTAGGCAGGGAGAAAACTATATAATTTACCAAAATGCTTTAAAAAGATGTATCCTTATGTCTGAAAAGCAAGAGGAAAATTCTTGTCCTTTTAACAAAGTTGAAAAGAACCAAACTCCAACTTTGTACTAGCTTAATTCTGATATTTAAATTTATGTACCTAATTAAATTAATTATTTAGCTTATTTATAATTTTCTTTCAAGATTTCTCTTCACAAACTTCTCTATAACTTTCACAGACCTTTTTTACCCATTCAGAAATAACCAGTTTTAGAACACCTTTCTTTCAAAAAAAATCTCCATATCTTATACCTTCTATCATGAAATTTAAAAAGTTTTTTTCTTTATTGACTTTAGAGAGAGAGGAAGGGAGAGAGAAATAGAAACATTGATGAGAGAGAACATCGACTGGCCACCTCCTGCATGCCCCCCACTGGGGATTTGGCCCACAACCTGGGCATGTGCCCTGACCAGGAATCGAACCAGCAACCTCTTGGTGCATGGGTCAATGCTCAACCACTGAGCCACACTAGCCAGGCTCTATCATAAAAATTATATAATTTCTTTCCAAGTAATTAAAATTATTAACTCTTAGCTGTGTGACAACTAAAAAGTAACACCTCCAAATCTATTTTCTAGCTTTTTTGTAATAAAAGGCCAAGAGTAGGTTTACTTAAGACTTGTCCAGCAATGTTTAGCAGCTGAAATAAGTTAATTGATCTGCTCAGATAGCTAAGATTTTTACTTTCTATAAGGATTACCACCCAGAAACTTGCATTTTAAAAGATGGCTGAGATAATGTTTCTTGAAGCTTCTTCTTGGACATTGGTTTCATAAAGTCCATTATCTATAAGCATTTTGAGCTGAATAGGGGAGCTTTTGGGGAAGGTAAAAGAAATTGGTGGGCTTGAATTCCTTCCAGAGCCACACTTCTGGTTCTGTTATAAATTTATTTGTAAAACAATTTCAAACATTTTTAATACCTTAAGGATTGGCAGATGTTGGTAAAAGGACTAATACATTTATGCATCCATTTTTGGAATATTTCTTTTCATCTGGGTATATTTTTTTTCAGGCTCTTGTAGCAGTTATAGAGATCTAGTTTACAGGTAGCACATAGCTGAGGGTCATTTCTGAGAGCCATGAAGGCTTGCATGTATGGAAAAGATACATTGATCTAAGGAAGCCTCATCCTCCATTCATCCTCTGGAAATGGCAAAACAGGTCTAGCTATAAGATTGTATCAAAATTAATGGTTCCATTAGTTGGCCAATCTCTCCATTGCCCACTTTATAGTGAGGCCAGGCTATGTTACAAAAGAAGCTTAAGGCACTGTGGACTTGTTCCCCATCTATGGAGAGACAGATATGTTCCAAGCTGAGAGTTAGAGGTGTCCCTGCTATTCTGGGCTGTTTGAGCCATCCTGCAGACATCCAACGAGCACCTCATGCCCCAAATCATGCAGGCACTTGCTGCCCCAATACTGCAGATACCCAGCAGCAACCCCTGTCTGCAGATATTTGGTGTCCCAATACTTCAGAAACCCACAGTACCCCTACATGCAGACACCCAGTGCCCCAATACTGCAGGCACCAATGTCCCAATTGTGTAGTCATGTGGTGCACCAATCCTGCAGGCACCCATTCAAGTGAGGCATCCCTCAATGACTCCCAGCCTTAGCTAGCCTCACTAGGGATCCCATCTATTTGGTCTGTCCATAAAAGGGGTGCCTGATACCTTTGTCTGCTCATGTGGAAAACTCATCCTACAACTCTGGTTTTTAGTAGTTGGATTAATGACCTCTTTCCCTGCCTTACATGTTCCCCAAATCCCTGGTCCTTTAGGAGGCCTAGGAGAGAGAGAGAGCTGCTGCCCCTCATTGGGAAAAGAGAGTTCCTGTTAAGTTATCCTTGAGGCTTTCATGGAAGTTAATAATGAAGAAAAGATGATTAGCACACATCCAATCAGTCTCAACATTAGTTTCCTCCTGTGGCAGTTCCTTTAAAGTCATCATTTCCCCCTTTGGTTCAGTATCTGGTTCATTTAGTTCTAAATACTGTCAGCATAAGAAACATTCAAACCTGTGATGAATTTTTGTGAGTTTATTTGAGCCAAACTGTTGACAATTATCAGGAAGCAAAATCTCAATGGTTTGAGATAATACTTCAGAGAATGTCAGTTTTTCACCTTATTTTATACATTACAATCAAAATAGAAGACACAAATGAGTTACATGAAATCCATTGGTGATAGATTAGGGAGGTGGGAGAAAACAAAGCAGGGACACCTCTGGGATTGGATGAAAAGTAAAATGATTGACACATACATCTTTTACATAGGTGGGTACAGGATAGTTAACAGTCAACAATTAACTCAATAACAATGAGGGGATTTCTGGTCTCTGAAGAGTGTTGCCTGTTTTGAGGGGTCCAGAACAAGGAAAACTACCTTGACATTCCAAAGATATGTCATCACAGATGCAAAAAGACAATAAACAGGCTCAGTTAAGGTAAAGATAGACCTTTGTCAGGGAAGATGCCAGGCTAGGATATGACTACCTGCCATAAACTGCTTTTAGTTAAAAAGTTTTCATTTCAGACCATCCTTTGTGGTTCATTTAGGTCTTTGAGTTTAAAATATTGCTACACAGGCCTTGTCAAGTTAGCATGTGACCCCTTTTCATCCACAATACATATTGCCCTTCTGAAAAAACTATATGTGGGCATCACTGATTTAAAAACAAAACAAAAAACAAATAGATACCTCACCTTATGAGGTGAATTGGGACAGATTTGATTGGCAAAGATATATATTGTCCCATAACATTCCCTACTTGGAAGGAAATAGGTTTTGATTTAAAAACATCGATCAAATATTCCTGCCATTTGTACAGAAGCTTTACTCTAAAGGAGAAGGTGATTGGTTGGGTGTGGCTAAGAACAGATAACATAGCTCCAGTATCTAGGAGGGCCTTTCCCTTTTTTAATGAGAATTTCCACTTCTCCCAAACTATCAGTGAAGAGAGGGGAAGTACCCTTGGGGCAACGCTATGCTTGTTTTTGGTTTCTTTTCTCTTTCTAAGCCCAATTCTGGTTTTCTACAATCCTTTTTAAAGTGACTTGACTTTCTATGATAGAAAGACTCTTCTACAGCTTCACAGCCATCTTATTTGGCAATTCTGTTGCCTTGCTCCCAGAAACCAGTAGGTATTTTAATTGGAATAGGTCAGAATAGCCAGCACTATATTTGTTAACATTAAATAAAATTTGTTTACAAATCCATTACTGTCCTAGAGAAAAGAATATATACAATCACTGTTCTCCTCTTGCATGAAACTAGCCTTTCTGGTTTTCTATGTAATTGACTTGTGCTCTTTCTAGGAGCTTCCAGTTTGCAATCAAGATAAGCTTCCCACTCATTCAGTTTTAATTGTAAAGTTAACTTTTTCTAATTTTCTAATGCAAAAATTAATTTCAGCATCACAGCAGCTACATTATGGCTATTTTAAGTTGATATCAGTTCTAGTTAAATCTTTCCATTTCTGTAAGTCAGGAGTGTTAATGGGGGCTGGGGCTGAAAATTTCTGGTCTTCAAGGCACAATTTCCCATTTTTAGTTTTATTTTGAGATCTGCAGAGTCTGAATAAACCTCCAGATATACTGTGTACTAGGTTAAATTGTGCTGCCTGTCTGTCAAGCTCCAAACCTTTCCACATACCTCAGCCTTCCCTCTCCCCTCCATAAAGATTCTCAGTTGCCTAAGAATGTCTGAGATTTGTTTGAGCTGAAGGGCATAAGCAACCCCTCATCCTTGGAGCCAAATAAGCCTAAGCTCACATTTATGCAATAAAGGATTTTGTTCAGACCTCCAGAGAACAACTTCAATGGAAAAGCCAAAGTCAAAAAGTAACCATCCATTTTTTTCTGTCCTTAGTTATCTCAGTTTTTATCTACAGCCTCATGTCTCTTAACCCTTAACCTTTAACTACATCTTAATGATTTACAAACAGCTTAAAGAAAGTCAGCCTCTTACCTTAAAACAAGGAGATCTGGAATTCCAAGAAACTCACCCAAGTCCACCTGATGCAAAGTGAGGAGCTGGTGGAGCACAATGGGTCCCTGCTGGTTAAAGGGGTAGGAAAGAATAATAGAATAATAGAGAACTAATCATAGTGGAGTGCTATCCATAGTTATACAAAATGTTGAACATCCTTGCTCTGTTAATTGTGTGCTTTGTCCTAATTAAAGAAAGCCCATTCTGACCTGGCTGGGAGCTGTACACTCTGGGAGTTTACCTAAAAAATGCTGTCCATTCTCCTTACCTGAGAGCTGCCACCCCCAATCATGGAAAGACTAACAGCCTTGGAGACAGCCCACATTCCTCAGCTCCCATTACTTCCCCATGCCTGTAATCTGTAACTGTTTTACCCATTGTTATTTCCTTTGCCTACTTCCCCATGTAATACCCAATATAAGTGAGGGCTATTGAAGGCATGGAGAACAGATTATTTTTCCTTTCTTGATTTTAGAGAGAGAGATAGAAACACCTATGAGAGAGAACATAAATTGGCTGCCTCCTGTATGCCCCCTGCTGGGAAACAGGCCTACAACCTGGGCATGTGTCTTGACCAGGAATTGAACCGGTGACCTCTCAGTGCACTGAGCCACACTGGCTGGACTGGAGAGCAGATTTTTGCAGGATGACCTGACTACTCTTCCATACTGCCAGCAATATTGGACTAAATGCTCATATACAATTCAACCTTGGTTCTACTTAACTGGCTCAAGTAGTGACAGGCAGCCTGGACCAATTTGTTGTCTAGTTTTATTTTCTGGAGACTCTGGTAGGATGACAAGTGGGACTCCTCTGGGGTGAGTACCAGGATCCAACTTTGTGGGGGACTGGAAAGTTCACCCCTGGCTATAAGACATTCTTGGCATTATTCTCTTGGGCGGGCGTGACTCAGGTCACAATGCCCCCTGGGTCACAATGCCCCCAGGACCCCTGGAACAGCAGCAGATGTTTTCTGCTTGCCTCAAGCACTGACCTTATCAATTATGCCGATAGGGTTTGGTCTCCTAACAACCAGTTTAGCCCCAGGACCATTCCTGCTTTCTTGCTATAAAACCTTGCCCCTGTTTTACAATAAACGAGACTTGATCAGAACCCTGTCTTGTCTCCATTCTTCGTGTCTCTTGCCGCCTACCATCCTCACTCCCCCTCTAGAGTCCTCGTTGCTCGACCTGCGGGACGGGTCAAGTGGCGCCCAACGTGGGGCTCGAGAATGGGGGACCCCGTGAAGGATGCTGATTTGAGAGGCCGGCTGAAAATACAAAATGAAAGAGGCATAGGCGGCGCGGGAACCTGCTGCGTCTACTGAACCTCGGTAAGTGATCAGCGATTATGGGGCAAGAATTAAGTCAGCATAGATTGTTTGTGGAACAATTAACTAAAGCTTTAAAGGCACGAGGAGTAAAGGTTAAGACGAAACATTTATGTCATTATTTTGATTATATCAAAGAAGTATGTCCTTGGTTTCCCATTGAGGGAACTATAGATCAGAAAAGATGGAAAAGAGTAGGGGATGCACTCAAAGACTACTATAATACTTTTGGACCTGAGAAGGTCCCTGTAACCGCCTTCTCTTACTGGAATGTTATAGATGAAATTATTTCTCAAAAACATTGTGACCCCGTTATAGCTAATGTTGTAGAGAGCGGGGAAAATATCCTCCAGAAGGAAAAAGGTAATAAACAAAAAGAGGCAGAGAATCAAGCTTGTGAGGAGGACCTTATGTCTTTTGATAGTGACACCGAGGAGGAACAGCAAGAACAAACAAAACCTCCTGAAAAGGAAGCACAGGTTAAGGGAATAAAAAGGGATAAGGGAAGGACTAAGAAACTGAAAGAGACTTTAGAACCAGAGAAAATAGTCAGGCCGAAAACCAAAGAATATCCAAATTTATCAGAATATCTTGAAACAGTTGACAATGATGGGGAAGTTAATTGGGATGATTTAGCAGATCAAGCAGCCAGATATCATTGCCAAGACTTGCCACCACTTGGTACGCGACCCCCACCTTATTCCTCTCCTCCAGAGAAGCCTAGTGCTCCCCCCTTAGCCTGTCCCATCATTGATCCAAAAAAGGAATTAGAGGATAAAATAGAGCTTTTGAAAGAGCAGATTAAATTAGAGAAGGAACATCAAGACCTTATTGCCCAGTTAGAAGAATTAAAAATAGGGAAATCTAAAAGGAAAAACACCCTGAGATCTGAGACACAAATTACCCAGAGGCCTCCCATGAGAGGAGCTGCTCCCAAAATCTCCCCCCGAATGGAGCTCTCAGGGTCCAATGATCCAGAAGCCCTTGCCTTCCCTGTATCAGAGACTGTGGACGCACAGGGTCAGGCATGGAGACACCACACTGGGTTTGATTTCAAAGTCATAAAGGAATTAAAAACAGCAGTAGCCCAATATGGAGCTACAGCCCCTTATACTATGGCAATCTTAGAATCTGTAACAGAAAACTGGCTCACTCCAGGAGATTGGCAGACACTGGCCTGAGCCACCCTGGCCAGAGGAGATTATCTCCTCTGGAAGTCAGAATATGTAGAGGTATGTAGAGACACTGCCAGACGTAATGCTCAAGCTGGCAACGGATGGAATTTTGATATGTTAATAGGGGAGGGCAATTATGCAAATAGTAACAACCAAATGCAGTATGATGCAGGACTTTTTGCCCAGATTCAAGCAGCTGGGGTGAGAGCCTGGAGAAAATTACCTACCAAAGGTGATACGAGCTCCTCCCTTACCAGTATTAAACAAGGTCCGGATGAGCCGTTTGCAGACTTTGTCCATAGATTACTTACTGCAGCCAGTAGGATTTTTGGTAACTCTGATGCAGGCACTGATTTGGTCAAACAACTAGCCTTTGAGAATGCAAATGCCGCTTGTCAGGCAGCTATTAGGCCATATAAAAAGAAAACTGACTTGAGCGAATATATACGCTTATGCTCTGATATCGGAGCAGCTTACCAACAGGGCCTCGCAATGGCTGCAGCATTACAAGGCTACACAGTTAAGCAATACTTATCCCAACAAAATCAACAGAACAAGAATAGATGTTTTAACTGTGGGAAAACCGGACATTTTGCCAGGAATTGTAAGGGGAACTCTGATGACCAAAACAAAAACCTTCCTAAAGGGAAACCCCCTGGTCTCTGCCCCAGATGCAAAAGAGGAAACCATTGGGCTAATGAATGCCGCTCTAAGCGAGATGCACAAGGCCATCCGTTGACGCCTCAGCAGGGAAATGGGAACAGGGGCCAGCCCCAGGCCCCCAAACCCAAACAAATCTTTGGGGCACTCAGCTTTGTTCCAGAAACCAAAAATCCATTTCAGACCTCTGCAGATCTACAACAGGAAGTGCAGGACTGGACCTCAGTTCCACCACCCACACGGTACTAACCCCTGAAATGGGGGTTCAGGCCCTCCCTACTGGGATTTTTGGGCCTTTACCAGAAAACACATTCGGTCTGATATTAGGGCGTAGTAGTACCGCCATGAATGGCTTACAGGTCCTCCCAGGTGTCGTAGACAATGACTACTCAGGCAAAATTAAGGTCATGATATCCTCACCCAAGAATGTTAACACCATCACGTCAGGACAAAGATTTGCACAGCTATTGTTACTGCCCCTCCTCCCTACACCTAACCAAGTTATGTCAGGGAGGAGGGGCCAAGGAGTGTTTGGCTCCTCTAATGTTTATTGGGCAGAGGTTATCACCCCCCAAAAGCCTATTATGACTCTCTGGTTAGATGGCAAGGAATTCTCAGGTTTTATAGATACTGGGGCCGATGTTACTATAATAAAGAAGGAAGACTGGCCTACGGCCTGGCCATTAGACACTACTATGACTCATTTAAAAGGCATAGGACAGAGTCAGAATCCGGAAAGAAGTTCAAAATTGCTAACTTGGAAAGATAGGGAAGGGAATCAAGGGAGTATACAGCCATATGTAATAGCCGGACTATCTATAAACCTCTGGGGTAGAGATCTCCTTTCTCAATTGGGAATAATAATGGGAAGTCCAAATACTGTTATCACCACACAAATGTGAAAGCCGGATTCCTACCAGGACAGGGCCTAGGAAAAAATAACACAGGCATAACTGTACCCATTGAGGCAACTCCAAAAAATGATCGAGCAGGACTAGGCCATTTTACATAGGGGCCATTGACACTCCTGTGGCCCATGCAGAACAAATTACCTGGCTGTCTGAGGAGCCAGTATGGGTTGACCAATGGCCCCTTACATCTGAGAAGTTAATGGCTGCACAACAGTTGGTACAGGAGCAACTTGAAGCTGGCCATGTTGTTCCTAATAATTCTCCGTGGAACACTCCTATATTTGTAATTAAGAAGAAATCAGGCAAATGGAGGCTCTTACAAGATTTACGAGCCGTAAATAAAACTATGGTGCTCATGGGAGCCTTACAACCAGGTTTGCCATCCCCTGTTGCCATTCTGCTGGGATATTTTAAGGTTATTATTGATCTGAAAGACTGCTTTTTTACTATCCTATTGCACCCAGAAGATCAAAAATGCTTTGCTTTTAGTTTACCTACCACTAATTTTAGAGCACCCATGAAACGCTTCCAATGGCGAGTCCTGGCTAATAGCCCTACCCTCTGTCAATCTTATGTTGCCTCAGTTCTCCAGGTTATAAGAGACCACTGGCCAAACATGTATATCATCCACTACATGGATGACATTTTAATAGCTGGAAAGATAGGAACCGAAGTCCTAAAGTGCTACGATGAAATGCGCATGGCATTACAAAGCCGTGGTCTTCAAATAGCCCCAGACAAGGTCCAACTCACGGACCCTTACACATACCTAGGATTCCAAATGCAGGGAGCCTTAATCTCCTCCCAAAAATTAGAGTTAAGGCTAGATAAACTTAAGACATTAAATGATTTCCAAAAGTTCCTGGGAGACATTAACTGGCTACTGCCTTATCTAAAAATTAGCAAAGGGGAACTTAAGCCACTGTATGATATTTTGCATGGGGATGCTAGCCCCACCTCCCCCAGGGAATTGACCCCGGAGGGAAGACAAGCCTTACGTACTGTAGAACAAGCTATCCATTCTCAAGCCACCACATTTATAGACTACAACAAACCTCTAAAGCTTATTATATGCAAAACAGTGCTCTCACCAACTGCAGTCTTTCGGCAGACAGCGCCCCTCATGTGGCTCCACCTCCCTGCCACACCTAAAAGAGTAACTGAACCTTATTATCAGGCCATTGCCACTCTAATAATGATGGGCCGAGATCAAGGCAAATGTTATTTTGGTAAAGAACCTGATACTATTATTCAACCTTACACTAACGACCAAATAAACTGGCTGATGCACAATACTGAATCCTGGCCTATCTCTCTGGCCTCTTATATTGGGCTTTTAGACAATCACTATCCACCTGATAAGCTCATTGACTTTGCCAATCGGCATGAATTTGTGTTCCCTACCAGGACAGCTCCTGAGCCCCTCAGAAACACCCTATTAGTATTTACTGATGGGTCCTCCAATGGCAGAGCCGCCTATACTTATTTGGATAAAACAGTCTCCTTTATGACCAATGACTCTTCCGCCCAGCTAACAGAGCTGCAAGCAGTAATCGCTGTGTTCTCTGCATTTCCTGACCAACCTTTGAACATTTATACAGACAGTGCATATATTGCACACTCGGTTCCATTAATAGAAACTGCAGGGCAAATAAAAATTGTCTCTAGTGCTGGGGACTTATTCCGGCAACTGCAGAAATTAATTACTAAATGATTTCATCCCTTTTATATAGGGCATTTGCGGGCTCATTCCAGACTGCCAGGGCCTCTGGCAGAAGGAAACCAAAAGGCTGACCTTGCTATTAGGGACCCAAACCAATTCACTGTAGCTACCAATACTATAGATAACAACCTCGCTGCAGCTCGACATAGCCATCAACTACATCACCTGAATGCAAAAACCCTCCGCCTCATGCATCACATCACCAGAGAACAGGCTAGGCAGATTGTCAAAACCTGCCCATCCTGTGCTACTCATTTGCCAGTCCCACATTTGGGAGTCAACCCTAGGGGGCTGGTACTCAATGCTCTCTGGCAAATGGATGTCACTCATATTCCTGAATTTGGTAATCTAAAATTTATGCATGTCACCATAGATACATATAGTGGGTTCATACATGCCTCCCTCCAATCCGGAGAGGCCACCAGACATGTCATAAGTCACATGTTAGCCACCTTTTCTGTGTTAGGTTGTCCTCAACAATTAAAGACAGACAATGGGCCAGGGTATGTCAGCTCCAGTTTTTCACAGTTCTGTCGGCGTCTCAATATTCAACATATTACAGGAATCCCTTACAACCCTCAAGGCCAAGGAATAGTTGAACGAGCCAACCAGACCTTGAAAATAACTATTTCTAAAATAAAAAAGAGGGAATGGTACCCCACAAAAGGGACACCCAGAAATATTCTCTCACATGCTCTATTCATTCTCAATTTTTTAACTTTGGATGCCAATGGACAATCAGCGGCTAATAGATTCTGGCACTCAGAAACTCAAAAGCAGTTCGCTTTGGTTCCCTGGAAAGACCCCTTAACCAATGCTTGGCACGGTCCCGACCCAGTTCTTATCTGGGGTCGAGGCTCAGTGTGTATATATTCTAAAGAAATGAAATCTGCCAGATGGTTACCAGAACACCTAGTAAAACAAATTGATAAAGTCCAAAAAATAGAGGATAATCAAACAATTGCCTCCAGGGCCGATAGTTCGCCCTGAGATTTTCTCCTGTTTTCTGTCCTCAGGAAATGGACCTGAAGGTCAGATTTATAATCCTGGGTGGATTGCTGAGCCTGCTTGGAACCACGGAAAGCAGCTTTGAGCCCCCTCCAAATGCTGAAGAGCTCATAAAGAAGTTGTTTAGCCCTCCTTGTGAATGCCGCGGAGGAACTTCGATAATCCCCTTTGGAGTGGACTGAGTGGTGCCCTACCCTACCTTCTTCCGCTGCTGGGTCCCTTACTCAGGCTCTTGTGCCTTATATCCCTGGGGCCCATCTTATTCAACAAATTAATGGCCTTTCTGAAACAACAAATTGATGCCATAAGAATGCAGCCCATACAGGTCCATTACCACAAACTAGAGATGGCTGACCATGGCTAGACCTTGGTGAACTGGACTGGTTAGTCAATGACGGGCAACTGGAGTCCACACTCATCGTTGACCACCACCTAAGACAGGAACTGGGCCCACGCTGCCTCAGTCTCCCATGACGGGCAAGGTTGGTCGGCTCCGTGTGAGAACATCCTGACCTAAGACAGGCACAGTCCTCTCAAGGAATTCAGCCACTTAAATAAAATAAAAAAGGGGGACCTGTCGGGGACTGGAAAGTTCACCCCTGGCTATAAGACATTCTTGGCATTATTCTCTTGGGCGGGCGTGACTCAGGTCACAATGCCCCCTGGGTCACAATGTCCCCAGGACCCCTGGAACAGCAGCAGATGTTTTCTGCTTGCCTCAAGCACTGACCTTATCAATTATGCCGATAGGGTTTGGTCTCCTAACAACCAGTTTAGCCCCAGGACCATTCCTGCTTTCTTGCTATAAAACCTTGCCCCTGTTTTACAATAAACGAGACTTGATCAGAACCCTGTCTTGTCTCCATTCTTCGTGTCTCTTGCCGCCTACCATCCTCACTCTCCCTCTAGAGTCCTCGTTGCTCGACCTGCGGGACGGGTCACAACTTGCTGCCAGGACTGGGAGTTCCTAGGGCTGAGGCGTATACTCTTTTTTGTTTTGAGTCCTGGCTGCAGCCTCAGCAATTCCCATTGTCCCACCTAAAGTTGATTCAAGTGTTCTGTAACTATGTAGCTCTGTAACTCTGTAATTCTGCAATGAAAGGTGTCTGTTGTTTGTTGCCTCTTATCTGGTGTGAGCCTCATTGGCTCCTGGTTGCAAGTGACCTGTTACAGTTCCTGCCTGGCCTCTGAACCCAAGCTTGATCAGCTTAGGGTTGAGGCACTTGCTCTACAAGGTGCAGGGTATTCCATCCGGCATTCTGTCTGGCAGTGCATGGTAAGCCACAAGTAGTTTTCTGTCTATTGTGCGCACTTGTAAATATTGTATAATAGGGAAGTTTTGCTTTTGTCTTGTATAACTTTGCCTGTAATTTTGCTTAATTTGTTTAAAGATGGGGCATATCTCACTAAGCTGGGAAGCCAGCTACTTGTGATGAGCTGACCAAGTGGCAGGGATTGCAGGAACTTCCCAGCAGCTGCTGAGAGTTTTTTAATCTCATGGAACATCCCTGCTCTCCCTCTCAAGGCATTAGCCTCCCGAAATACTTCACTAGTAAAAGAAAACAGGTCTGTTCTGTTTAAGAACTAGTAGGAGTTCTTGTCTGACTGCAAAGTAACTTTAGTTTAATGATGTGGAGCTGAAAATAGATGGTTCTGGGGCTGGGTGTTTCTGAATGAGTTAAGAAGAAGAAAATTGAAAGGGACTAGGAAAGTCACAGAGGGTTCATGTAAGTTGCAGAGGGTCTGTGCAAGTTAAAGAAGAATTGTGTAGAGGAAAGCTCATGGATGGATGCTGGCTTGGCCTGCTGCTGCTGCAGCTCAGAGCCTGCCTCAGCCCTCTGGGAGTATTCCTCAGCCTAGGTGCCAGCAATCTTTTTTCCTTCCATAGAATGGTGTGCTTGTGAATAGCTAAAAGTCCCCAAAACACAGCCTGAGTTTTCCCTTTCCTCCTCCCCAAGACCTGCAGCCTTGAGGTGCTCTGCTCCAACCATCTGTCTGTGCTGGAAAGGAGGGTGGGGGAGGAAATGCTCTACAGAAATTCCATTGTGATCTTCCCCAGTAACGACGAAGCTTGGCTAGCCAGAAGTTATTGCTAAGTTCCACCATTTTGGTTAAGGGTGGAACTTGTCATGAGATTGCTTCTGCCAAAGGGCAGAAGCCCAACCACCCTATTGCCATATTGTTTATTGGGGCAAAGGGTTATACTTAGGCAATAAGGTCAAACTACTGTGCTGATTTTAACCCAATGTTTGGTAATCCTTGTTTTCTTTTGCAAACATGATTATGCTATATTTAAACTGTTACAATTGTTACTGCTTATTCACTAATGCTGTGCTTACATACGTACAGTTAATAATAGAAAGGCTTTAAATGTACAGTGCTCAGAGAAATAAAGTGTTTTTGATAAAGTTTTTCAGTAGTATATACATTTAAACATAGTTTTCCAAAGTCTTTGGTAATTTAAGCTTTGGAGGTTTGCTGGATTAAATGATTAAAGTGTTAAATATATAGGTATTTTTAAAATAACAGGATACTAAAATGTTAATTAATTTGAGTTTGCCTATTTCTGACATTTTATTGCAGAGAAGCTTGAGAATGGATTTAAATCTGTTAATGACTATCTTATATTTTATTTGAAAAATGTCTTTTGAAAATGTGAATATATTTGCCAATCCAAGGAATGTTCACTTACTTTTCACACACACAAAAATAAGAAAAATTAGGATTTCCAAGAGTTAAAAGTTCAAATGAAGTTGGAAAGAAATTGTATGGTTTTGGTGATAGAAGAATAAAGTGGTTCTAAAGCAGATTATTTCTGATTGGGTAAAATGGTATGTGAAAGTTATAAAAGGTTTGTAAAGAGAAATATTGAAAGGAAATCATAAGCTAAACACTGAATTTAATTAGATAAATTAACTTAAAATGAACTAATAGAGAATTTACTTGGTCCCTTTTTAGACTGTTAAAAGGGAAAACTTTTTTTCCCCCTGTATTTGCCTAGGAAGCAAAGGTTCTATATATTACTATTACTATTATTTTTTTGTGGGGGGAAATAAATTTTTTTCATTTTATTTTTATTTTTATTTTTATTAATTTATTTTTGTTACAGATATTTCTCCTTTTTTTCCCTACTGACACCCTCCTCCCCATCCCCTCAACCATCCCCAGCTTTGTTGTCTATGTCCATCAGTTATGCATACATGCATATAAGTTCAGTGGTTTATCCCTTCCCTCCCCCCACCCCTCTTCTGCGGATTGTAAGTCTGTACCCTACTTTTATGACTCTGGGTCTATTTTGTTCATCACTTTGTTTAGTTCATTATATTCCAGAAATAAGTGAGATCATGTGATATTTGTCTTTCTCTGCTTGGCTTGTTTCGCTTAGGATAATACTTTCCAGGTCCCTCCATGTCATCTCAAAGGATAAGAGATTTTTCTTTCTTACAGCTGCATAGTACTCCATTGTGTATATGTACCACAGCTTTTTTATCCATTCGTCTACTGATGGATACTTGAGCTGTTACCAGATCTTAGCTATTGTAAATAGTGCTGCTATGAACATAGGGGTACATATATTCTTTCTGATTGGTGTTTCAGGCTTCTTAGGGTATATTCCTAGAAGCAGGATCATTGGGTCAAATGGCAAATCAATTTTTAATTTTTTGAGGTAACACCATAGTGTTTTTCATAGTGGCTGCACCAGTCTGCATTCCCACCAGCAGTGTACTAGGGTTCCCTTTTCTTCACACCCTCACCAGCACTTGTTGTTTGATGATTTGTTGATGGTAGCCATTCTGACAAGTGTCAAGCAATACCTCATTGTTGTTTTAATTTGCATCTCTCTGATGATTAGTGATGTTGAGCATTTCTTCATATGTCTCTTGGCCATTTGTATATCCTGTTTGGAGAGGTATCTCTTTAGGTCCTCTGCCCATTTTTTAATTGGGTTCTTTGTCTTCCTTTTGTTGAGTTGTATGAGCACCCTATATATTTTGGAAAATAACCCCTTATCTGATGTATCATTGGCGATTATGGTCTCCCATATAGTGGGCTCCCTTTCCACTTTGATGGTTGTTTCTTTTGCTGTGCAGAAGCTTTTGAGTTTGATGTAGTCCCATGTGTTCATTTTTTCCTTTGCTTCTGTTGCCTTAGGTGATGTATCAGGGAAAGTTCTGCAGCATATGATGTCTGAAATTTTGTTGCCTGCATTTTCTTCTAGGACTTTTATGGAATCATGAGTCACACTTAAATCTTTTATCCATTTTGAGTTTATTCTTGTATATGGTGTAAGTTGGTGGTCTAGTTCCATTTTTGCGTGTACCTGTCCAATTTTCCCAACACTATTTATTGAAGAGGCTGTCTTGTCTCCACTGTATGCTCTTGCCACCTTTGTCAAATATTAATTGAGCATATTGTCTTGGGTCAATTTCTGGGTTCTCTGTTCTATTCCATTGATCTATGTGCCTGTTCTTGTGCCAGTAGCAAGCTGTTTAGGTTACAGTGGTTTTGTATTATAACCTGATATCTGGTAATGTGTTCCCTCCTACTTTGTTCTTCTGTTTCAAGATTGCTGTGGCTATTCAGGGTCTTTTTTGGTTCCATATAAACTTTTGGAGTATTTGTTCTAGTTCTGTGAAGTATATAATTGGTATTTTGATGGGAATTGCATTGAATGTATATATAGCTTTGAGGAGTATGGACATTTTAATGATGTTAATTCTTCCAATCCATGAACAAGGTATACACTTCCACTTTTGTATATCTTCCTCTATTTCTTTTTTTAATGACCTGTAGTTTTCTGTGAAGAGATCCTTTACCTATTTGGTTAAGTTTATTCCTAGGTGTCTTAATTTTCTTTTTCGCAATGGTAAATGGGGTTGTTCTTTTAGTTTCTCTTTCTGTGAGTTCATTGTTAGTGTATAAGAATGCCATCAATTTCTTGATGTTAATTTTGTATTCTGCTACTTTGTCAAATTTTTTATTAAGTCTAGTAGATTTTTGATGGAGTCTTTAGGGTTTTCTATGTACAATATCATGTCATCTGCAAATAATGACTGTTTCACTTTCTCCTTTTTAATTTGGATCCCTTTTATATTTTCTTCACGTCTAATTGCTGTGGCTAAGACTTCCAGTACTATGTTAAATAAGAGTGGTGAAAGTGGAAATCCCTCTCTTGTTCCTGTTCTTAAGGGAAATGTTTTTACTTGTTGCCCACTGAGTATGATGCTGGCTGTAGGTTTTTCATATATGGCCTTTATTATGCTGAGATATGATCACTCTATTCCCACATTGCTGAGCGTTTTTATCAGAAATGGGTGCTGGATTTTGTCAAATGCTTTTTCAGCATCTATTGATATGACCATATGGTTTTTATCTTTCATTTTGTTTATGTGGTGTATCACATTTATTGATTTGTGAATATTGTACCATCCCTGCAACCCTGGAATGAATTCCACTTGGTCATGGTGGATAATTTTTTTGATGTATTGCTGGATCCGATTTGCTAGTATTTTGTAATAATTTTGGCATCCATGTTCATCAGGGATATTGGCCTGTAGTTTCTTTCTTTGTAGCGTGTTTATTTAGTTTTGGAATTAGGATTATGCTGGCTTCATAAAATGAGATTGGAAGTGTCCTGTCTTCTTGGATTTTCTGGAATAGTTTGAGAAGAATGGATATTAGATCTTCTTTAAATGTTTGGTAAAACTCCCCCATCAAGCCCTCTGGGCCTGGGCTTTTGTTTGCTGGGAGTTTCTTAATTACATCTTCAATTTCTTCTGTTGTTATTGTTCTGTTCAAGAGTTCTATGTCTTCCTGGTTCAGTTTTGGGAGACTGTGTGTTTCTAGAAATTTGTCCATTTTGTATAGATTGTCCAATTTGTTGGTGTATAATTGTTCATAGTATGTTTCGATGATCCTTTTTATTTCTATGGTGTCAGTTGTTACTTCTTCTCTTTCATTTCCAATTTTGTTTATTTGGGTCCTCTCTTTTTGTTCTATATATTATTAAAATAGTTAGATGTAGTGTTATTCAGGTACTTGGTTACTTAAGAACCTATTTTCTTAATAATAAGAAATGGAGTTTTACCCTGGCTGGTTTGGCTCAGTGGTAAGAGTGTTGGCTTGTGGTCCAAAGAGTCTCAGGTTTGCTTCTGGTCAATGGCACGTGCATTGGTGTGGTTCAGTCCCCAGCCCTGGTCAACATTGTGCAGGAGGCAACCAATCGATGTATCATGTTTTTCTTTCTTTCCCCCTCCCTCCCACTCTATCTGAAGATAAATGGAAAAAGATCATCTGGTGATTATTTTTTTAAAAAAAGGAGTTTCATAAACAAAATAAAAGATAAAAACCATATGATCATATCAATAGATGCTGAAAAAGCATTTGACAAAATCCAGCACCCATTTCTGATAAAAACGCTCAGCAATGTGGGAATAGAGGGATCATATCTCAACATTATAAAGGCCATATATGAAAGACCTACAGCCAACATCATGCTCAATGGGCAAAAACTAAAAGCATTTCCATTAAGAACAGGAACAAGACAAGGATGCCCACTTTCACCACTCTTATTTAACATAGTACTGGAAGTCTTAGCCACAGCAATCAGAGATGAAGAAAAAATAAAAGGGATCCAAATTGGAAAGGAGGAAGTGTAACGGTCATTATTTGCAGATGACATGATATTATACATAGAAAACCCTAAAGACTCCATCAAAAATCTACTAGACTTAATTAATGAATTTGGCAAAGTAGCAGGATACAAAATTAACGTCAAGAAATCGATGGCATTCTTATACATCAATGATGAACTCACAGAGAAACTAAAAAAACAATCCCATTTACCATCGCGGCAAAAAAATTAAAATACCTAGGAATAAACTTAACCAAAGAAGTAAAGGACCTATTTGCAGAAAACTACAGGACATTGAAAAAAGAAATAGAGGAAGATATAAAAAAGTGGAAGCACATACCTTGTTCATGGATTGGAAGAATTAACATCATTAAAATGTCCATACTACACAAAGCCATCTATAGATTTAACGCAATCCCCATCAAAATACCAACGACATATTTCACAGAACTCGAACAAATACTTCAAAAGTTCATATGGAACCAAAAAAGACCCCGAATAGCTACAGCAATCTTGAAAAAGGACAAAATAAGCAGGATCACAATACCTGACATCAGGTTATACTACAAAGCTACTGTAATCAAAACAGCCTGGTACTGGCACAAGAACAGGCACATAGATCAATGGAATAGAACAGAGAACCCAGAAATTGACCCAAAACATTATGCTCAATTAATATTCGACAAAGGTGGCAAGAGTATACAATGGAGTAAAGACAGCCTCTTTAATAAATGGTGTTAGGAAAATTGGACAGCTACATGCAAAAAAATGAAACTAGATCATCAGCTTACACCATACACAAGAATAAACTCAAAATGGATAAAAGACTTAAATGTGACTCATGAATTCATAAAAATCCTAGAAGAAAATGTAGGCAACAAAATTTCAGACATCATACGCAGCAAAATTTTCACTGATATATCACCTAAAGCAACAGAAACAAACGAAAAAATGAACACATGGGACTACATCAAACTCAAAAGCTTCTGCATAGCAAAAGAAACAACCATCAAAGTGGAAAGGCAACCCACTGTATGGGAGAGCATAATTGCCTATGATATATCAGATAAGGGACTAATTTCCAAAATACATAGAGTGCTCATACATCTCAACAAAAGGAAGACAAAGAACCCAATTAAAAAATAGGCAGAGGAACTAAATAGACACCTCTCCAAACAGGACATACAAATGGCCAAGAGACATATGAAGAAATGCTCAACATCACTAATCATCAGAGAGATGCAAATTAAAACAACAATGAGGTATCACCTCACACCTGTCAGAATGGCCATCATGAACAAATCATGAAACAACAAGTGTTGGTGAGGGTGTGGAGAAAAGGGGACTCTAGTACACTGCTGGTGGGAGTGCAGACTGGTGCAGCCACTATGGAAAACACTATGTGTTACCTCAAAAAATTAAAAATTGAATTACCATTTGACCCAGTGATCCCAATCCTAGGAATATACCCTAAGAAGCCTGAAACACCAATCAGAAAGAATACATGTACCCCCATGTTCATCGCAGCGCTATTTACAATAGCTAAGATCTGGAAACTGCCCAAGTGTCCATCAGTAGACGAATGGATAAAAAAGCTGTGGTACATATACACAATGGAGTACTATGCAGCTGTAAGAAAGAAAGATCTCTTATCCTTTGAGACGACATGGGAGGACCTGGAAACTATTATCTGAAGCGAAACAAGCCAAGCAGAGAAAGACAAATATCATATGATCTCACTTATTTCTGGAATATAATGAACCTAACAGTCTGAGGAACAGGGTAGTCCCAGAGACGTGGAAGTAGGGTACAGACTGACATTTGCCAGAAGAGGGGGTGGGGGAGAGGAGCGATGAACACAGAACTTGTACGCATGTACTCATAACCAATGGACATGGACAACAAAACTGGGGACGGGGCAGGGAGCGAGGGGGAGGAGGGTGTCAATGGGGGAAAAAAGGAGAAACTTCTGTAACAAAAGTAAATTAATAAAAAATAATAAATAAATAAATAAATAAATAAATAAATTTTATCTCAATCAAAAAAAAAAAAGCTAGGGTACATATCTTTTGTTCATAAATTTTTTTTTTTATCCTCACCTGAGGACATTTTTTTCATTTTTTGTTCAGATAGAGTGGGAGGGAGAGAGAGGAAGAGAGAGAGAAACATCGACGTGAAAGGGACACATCGAGTGGCTGCCACCCGCATGACCAACCAGGGCCGGGGACAAACCGCAACCGAGGCACATGCCCTTAGAGGGAACCGAACCCGGGTCTCTCTGTACCGCAGGCCGACGCTCTAACCGCTGAGCCAAACCGGCCAGGGCTGTTCATAAAATGTTTTACACTTGTTCAGTTATTTTCTTTTCTTTAACTTTTTTATTGAATATATTGGAGTAACAATTGTTAATAAAATTATATAGGCTTCAAAAAAAAAAGTTTCACTAACCTATGTTTGTGTTTAATATCTTTTGTTGTCACTTTGAATGAATAAATTGTTATACCCTATGCCCTGGAATGTTAACTTCCCCATTGACTTTTAAATTTTTCATTGTTATCACTTAAAGGTTGCCCTGCCCCTGAACCACAGCTGTCAGCCCCGGAGGCCTATTCTGTTTGCTTGACAAACAGGAGACCCCCAAGCAGCTGTTAGATATGGACCTTGAGAAATATTAAGCAAACTACTGCTAACCGCTGATATCTGTTTCTGTGAATGCTGCTTGCTTGCTCTTCTCACATAGGCTATAAAAGGCTGCCATTTTAGAGGCTCGGGGCTGCAGTTCTTCTCTGAGTAGGTTGGCTGCAGTCCCTGCGCAGGTTAATAAAGCTCCTAAAACTTATAATTTTGGTGTCCGAGTGAGGTTGATCTACTGGGTTACAACATTCTGAGGCCCCAGCGAGATCAACCGTGAGGTCCCCTCTTTTGGGGTCGACCTCCTCAGACTAGGTGGGAGCCTTCCCTCGCCTCAAATTTGTTCTGCATTTGACCCTGAGCCACTTCTGACTCGTCCGGACTCTTAAGGTAAGGAGAGCTCTCTTGGTTTCTGTTTTCTGTTTGGGATCTCGAGATCATCCGGGATGGAGCAGGTGGGATACTGCTCAACTGCTCAGCCCCAATTGGAACAGGATGTCGTCTCCAATTTTGGGAGGTGCCACTTTTGCATCTCCTCATTAGTTTGGGTGAATGAGAGTGGCCATGAGTTGTTTGTCTTTGTCTGTCTTTTGTTTTGAGCTGACGTTTCATTCTCTTTCAGCATGGGGCGAGGCGGATCGACTTCATCCACCCTGCTCCAATGTCTCCTCTCTAACTTTTCTGATTTCTTTCAGCGTTCTTGTGATTACGGGTTGCCAGCTAACCCTGGTTTTCTAAGGACCCTATGTGAATTGGAATGGCCTACTTTTAAAGTAGACTGGCCATCTGAGGGATCATTTGACATTTCCCTTCTCCTTGCAGTTTGATCTGTGGTTTATAATGTCCCTCACCCTGATCAACAGGTCTATATTAATGTCTGGATAGATATTGTTACCAACAAGGCTAGTTATATCAAGAAATTTTCTAAGCCTAAGGGACAGAAATCTATGAAGGCTGTTATAGACGGGAAGACAATAATGGTGGTGGCCCAGAAACCACCTCAGGGAGGGCCCCAGGACTGGCCCAGGTGCCGACCACCCGAACCCCAGGGCAAGCCTGTGCCACCAGCAGAAGTACCCAAGAATTGTTTATACCCCGTCTTGCCTGGGGACCCGGAGGATCCCCTTGAGAGCCTGACTTTTTCACCTCCGTATGCTCAGGCTCCTCCTGATTCTACTCACCACCAGCCTCCCATACCTGGCCAATCTGGCCCGGAGCCTGACCTTAATTGGGCAAGCCCATCCCACACCCGGGGGTGAACACCCTACAGGGCTGGACAGGGGACCCCAGACTCATCGGTCCCCCTCCTGCCCCTTAGGGAAGTTCCCCCACACCCGGGAGCCCCACATGACTCCCCCCCCCCGCTAGTCTATGTTCCATTTTTGACCAGTGACTTGGACAATTGGAAACATCAAAATCCTGCCTTTTCAGAGAAGCCACAGGGGCTGATCTCATTATTGGAAACCATTTTTCGCACCCATCAGCCCACATGGGATGATTCCCAACAGATTTTGCAGACATTGGTCACCTCTGAGGAGAGAGAGAGAATATACTGAGAGGAAGCAAAGGCTGTCTTGGGGGACGGGGATGGGGATACCCAGGCCCGCTGCTGAGAATTAGAAGAACTACCCACTGCTCCACCCAATTGGGACCCAAATAGCTTACTTGGGCAGGAGGCTTTGCACCAATATTGCCGGGCTCTACTGAGGGGCTTATGGGCGGCGGCTAGAAAACCCACCAATTTCAGTAAGGTTAGTGAGATTTTGTAGGGTAGGGAAGAGTCCCCTGCCACCTTTTTAGAACTTCTGATGGAGGCTTCTTGAACCTACATGCCTCTAGACCCTGAAGCCCCAGAAAATCAGAGAATTATTAATATTGCCTTTGTGATTCAGTTGGCCTCAGATATTAAAAAGAAATTACAGAATATTGAAGGATTTGAAGGTGAGAATAGAAGTAAGCTCCTAAAAATAGCACAGAAAGTTTTCCATAATAGGGATGATCCTGAAGTAGGTCGGGCCAAACAGGTCGCGAAGATTCTCCTTGCGGCCCAAGGAGGAAACAACAGGGCGCGAAATCAGAAAAAGGAGAATGGCCCCAGAAAACAAGGAAATGGACCCTTCCTAGAGAAGGACCAATGTGCCTACTGCAAAGGGAAAGGACATTGGAAAAAGGAATGTCCCAAACTTATGAGTCGGCAACAGAAGTGGTCCTCTGCCATCTTATTCAAGGACAAGGATTGACGGGGCTGGGGCTCCTATAAACTTGGCCCCCGGGAGCCCACAGTAACCCTAACTGTTGAAGGACAGCCAGTCGATTTTGTAGTAGACACGGGGGCCACCTTTTCAGTTCTCAAGGAACCTCGCAGACCCCTCTCCTCAGAACAAACATTGATCATAGGGGCAACCGGTAAGCCAAAATCCTACCCCTGGACCCAAGCACGAATAACTGATTTAGGTAAGGGAACTATAACCCACTCATTTCTGGTGATGCCTGAATGCCCCTACCCACTCTTGGGGCGTGACTTGCTCCAGAAATTGCAGGCCACCATCTCCTTTGCGGCTAAAGATCCCACCCTAAAATTAGGAGAGGCCCCTGCCACATATTGCTGATGGTCCCCCTCTCAGAGCAATACCTTTTGTACGAGGGGGAACCAGAGGGGCCCATAGAAAATAGTATACTCCAGAGACTTTTGAAGGACATACCTGGTGTATGGGCTGAAACCAGCGAGCCAGGTTTGGAGACTCACCAACCCCCTATTGTTGTGCAACTCCTTAGCACGGCCTCTCCAATCTGGGTACGGCAATACCCAATTGCACAGAAGGCCAAGGTGGGGATTGTCAAACATATCAAGAGACTTATGCAAGCAGGCATTCTACACCCATGTCAGTCTGCCTGGAATACCCCTTTGTTGCCTATTAAGAAACCGGGCACCGAGGATTATCGGCGGGTTCAGGATCTCTGGGAGGTGAATGCCAGAATTGAGACCACGCACCCAACTGTGCCCAACCCATACACCCTTTTGAGTCTCATACCACCTGATAGGACCTACTACACTGTCAAGGCAAAGGCCTTGGTCTTGGACTAGAAAGATGTTTTCTTCTCCTTGCCTCTTTCTCCACTGAGCCAACTCATCTTTGCCTTTGAATGGACGGACCCTGAAGGGGGATTCTCTGGACAACTGACCTGGACCAGACTGCCACAAGGACTCAAGAACTCCCCCACGATCTTCAATGAGGCACTCAGGAGAGATCTCCTCACCTTCCAAGATGCTCATCCTCAGGTAACCCTTTTGCAATATGTAGATGATTTGCTCCTGGCTGCTGCCAACCCAGATGACTGTATCCAGGCCACTGAGGCACTCCTTCTAGAGCTGCAACAGATGGGTTACCGAGTGTCTGCCAAAAAGGCCCAGCTCTGCATGCAGACCACCACCTATTTGGGCTACGAACTCCAAGAAGGTAAGAGATCTCTATCAGCCAGCCGGATCAAAGCCATACTGTGGATCCCCACGCCAACTACCAAAAGGCAAATAAGAGAATTTCTGGGAGCCGTCGGCTACTGCCGGCTATGGATTTTAGGATTTGCTGAGATCGCAAAACCCTTATATGCCAGCACAGGGGGGAAAGAATCTACTCTAATTTGGACTGAAACCGAGGCAATGGCCTTTGAGGAATTAAAAAGGGCATTAATTTTGGCACCTGCGCTGGCCCTGCCGGACATCTCAAAACCCTTCCAGCTATTCATAGTGGAAACCAGGGGAATTGCGAAGGGGGTATTGACCCAAACTCTTGGCCCTTGGAAGAGACTGGTCGCTTACCTCTCTAAGAGACTAGACCTGGTAGCATTGGGATGGCCCTCTTGCATGCAGGCCATTGTCACCACGGCGCTCCTAGTTAAGGAGGCCCAGAAACTAACTTTGGGCCAGGACTTGTCTATCTTCGGCAGGCATACCACAGAAGCCCTTCTTAGGAGCCCCCCAGATAGATGGATCTCCAATGCACGCCTAACGCAATACAAGATCTTACTTCTGAATCACCCACACATCACCTTCTCTAAGTCAACTGTCCTGAATCTGGCTATGTTCCTGCCAGACGATGACCTAGAGGAACCCCTACATAACTGTACTGAGGTCTTAGAGGCTATCACGGGATCATGCCCCAACTAGCAAGCCACCCCTATCCAACAGCTAGACTTTGAACTTTTCACAGACGGCAGCAGCTACCTTAGGGAAGGGGTCCACCTAGCCAGGGCAGCAGTAACCACTGGAGAAGAAGTCATCTGGGCACAGGCACTGCTTCAAGGAACCTCAGCCCAGCAGGCTGAGCTGATAGCCCTGACCCAGGCCCTAAGATGGGCTAAAGACAAGTCAGTTAACATTTACACTGACAGTCGCTATGCCTTTGCTACGGTCCATGTGCATGGGTCACTTTATCAAGAGTGAGGCCTCTTAACCTCAGGGGGAAAGGACATAAAGAATAAGGAAGAAATGGCCTTACTCGAGGCAATTTGGCTCCCCAAAAAGGTTGCCATAATGTATTGTAAAGGGCACCAAAAAGGAACTGACCCTATCAGCATGGGGAACTCGCTAGGCTGACCAAATGGCAAAAGAAATAGCTGCCCAGAGAGTAAGTCCCCTTGAAGTCCTGCCACTGCTGCCCCAGAGGGAACTACCTCCCTCCCCTCAGTATATGCCTGAAGAATTACGCCTAGGCAAGAAATTGAACTGCACACAAAAAGAAGGGGACTGGCAGAAGCTGCCTGACAGCAGATTGCTATTACCAAAAGCTTTAGGACTGGAACTGTACCAAGGCACGCACCTGGGGACATCCAAATTAATCTCCCTACTGATCAAGCAATTCTACATACCAGACTTGAAATTGATGGCACATTTGGAAGTTACTAGGTGTATTGCTTGCGCCCAGGTCAACCCAGGGTCCCCAACCCTGCGAACTCCCGGGGAGAGGGAACACGGAAAAGAACCAGGTGAACATTGGGAACATGATTTCACTGAAATGGGGCCCGGAAGATTCGGCTACATGTATTTGCTTGTCTTCATTGATACGTATTCAGGTTGGGTAGAAACCTTTCCCACCAGAGGGGAAACAGCTCACATCGTCGCCCGGCACCTGCTGACCAGGATCATCCCCCAATTTGGCCTTCCCTTAGCATTGGGGTCTGACAATGGCCCAGCATTTTTGCCAAGATCTCCCAATTAATAGCAAAAGCTCTAGGGATCACATGGAAATTGCATTGCATATATAGGCCTCAGAGTTCAGGTCAGGTAGAGAGGATGAATAGAACTATTAAGGAAACTATTACCAAACTCCATCTGGAGACTGGCGAAAATTGGGTAAGTCTCCTGCCATTTGCCCTCCTACATACCAGATGTTCCCGTTACCTCCATGGCCTCACCCCCTTTGAAATCATGTTTGGGAGGCCACCCCCTCTGATCCCCAAGCTCAACTTGGAACAGTTGACCAAGGTCCATAACAGGGATCTTTTGAAGTCTTTACAGGCCATTCAGCAGATCCAGGACGAGACCCGAAGACTGCTGACCTGTGGGGACCCTAGCCCTTCACCTTCTCCGGTTCAACAGAACAAGCCCAGAGACTGGGTTTGGATCAAACGACCCACTCCAGAGACACTAGAACCCAAGTGGGAAGGCCCACACCTCGTCGTCCTCTCCACTCCCACTGCAGTGAAGGTAAGAGGTTGATGATATTGGATCCACCACACTCAGGTAAAGAAAGCCAAACCTGAGCAGGTTCCATCAGGATGGAAAATACAACACCACCCCGATGACCCCTTGAAACTCAAGCTTATCAAGTCCTCACCCTAACCCTCATACTTAGCTTAGGGGCAAATAGTGTCTTTGTCCAATTTACCCAGCCTTGCCTGGTCCTATTGAGAACTGCGGATAGGACTCAGCAGAGAACAAGACTTTCACCCATCACCTCACTCTGACTTTTGACCTGTCTCAGTTATGGTCAGACATTTGTACTGATATAGGTATAGCAAACCAAAGAGGAGCCTACTGGACTCAGTGTACCAGGCGCTGAATGCAATGAACTGGCCATTGAACGCCTTCTTTGGAAGACAGCTCATTACGCCTGTCCAGAACTCTCTAAGAAAAGAAGATCCTGTGGAAATATTGGAGATTACTATTGCAGACATTGGGGATGAGAAACCTTAGCCTCAGGATGGTGGCCTGGAGGCAGGGAAGACCCCTATATTAGGTTCCACAGGCATACCACACCAAGGCCTGAAGCCTGTTCAAAAGCTGGGACTTGCAACCCAGTGACCATCACCATAATATCTAGATTTGCCTCAGGCTGGTCCACAGGAAGGATTTGGGGATTAATATTGTACTTATCTGGAGAAGATTTAGGTAGCCTCTTTACTATTCAGAAGTTGTCAGCATCCTATGGGCCTAACCCTGTTGGGCCAAACCAGGTCCTCAACCCCAGGTCTCCTCCGCCTCAAACTACCAAACCTCCTGTGTCACCCACTGGGACTCCTATTACGGAACTTGAGTCCCACTCCAAACCCCTCTTAGCCTCTCCAGCGGTACCCTGGAACCTCACAGGGGCCCGACTAGACACTCAACATCAGCATTCCCTCCTTAGAACCCTAGACACAGTATATCACCTCCTGAATGAGTCCATCCCTGAGACTACTAGAGAATGTTGGTTATGTCTAGACCCCACTCCGCCCTACTATATAGGTATTGCTGTTAACCATTCTTTGGGGAGTTCTTCCTCCCACATTAGGAACACATCCCTGGTTGAAGAAAACCAGCAACCTGACATCCAGAATTGCACCCAGAAGCCATGCATCACTCTGGAGGACATCCAAGGATGAGGGGCCTGCTTGTGGATCGCAGGATACCCACTCACATCTTCCCCTTATCATCCTGTCTGTGAGACTCAACTCTCACTGGAACCCCAGGAGGACACCGCTTGGGTCTTCCTGGCCCCAGTAGGGACTTGGTTTTCGTGTACCACGGGCGTCACTCGATGTTTGGCTCCTCTCCCCAATACGGGCCCTGAACTCTGTATTTTGACTTACATCATACCACAGGTATACTTATTTGCAGGACCCACTGGGATGGAACACTTTCTGGCTCCTGAGTTATCTCTCAGGAGATACAGGAGGGCCACCCCTATGCTCATACCTATACTAGCAACCATTGGTATAGCCAGGTCTGGTGCAGTAAGCACAGCGGCCCTTATCACCAGCCAAAGCAACATGTAGAAGCTCTCTCTCCAGTTTTCTGAAGACATTCGAATGTTACAGGACCAAATAAGTCACTTAGAAAAGGCCCTAGATTCCCTCGCTGAAGTGGTACTCCAAAACAGAAGGGGCCTCGGCTCCAAAACAGAAGAGGGCCTATGTGCTGCTCTGGGTGAAGCTTGTTGCTTCTATGCCAATCATTCGAGGGTGATCAGAGAAAGCATCCAGGTATTGAGGAAAAGGCTAAAAGGGAGGGAAGAAAACAGGGAAGCTTCTAAGAATTGGTTCGAAGGATTATAGAGCTGGTCCCCTTGGTTGACCACCCTCATCTCAGCCCTAGCAGGGCCCCTTCTATTACTCCTCCTTGGACTCACTTGTGGACTCATTTTTTTTTATTTTTATTTTATACGGTAGATGTGAAATAATTTCTGTGGTAAACTGCCCTAAAGGTTTCATCTAAATACCAAAGGTTGAGACATCCAGGGAGTACTCCTTTGCAAAGAACCAGCCTATCAATATTTCTTTTTTATTTATTTATTTTTATTAATTTATTTTTGTTACAGATGTTTTTCCTTTTTTCCCCATTGACACCCTCCTCCCCATCCCTCCACCCCTTCCCCAGCTTTGTTGTCCATGTCCATCAGTTATGCATACATGGTAATAAGTTCTGTGGTTTATCTCTTCCCTCCCCCCCCCACCCCCTCTTTTGAGGGTTGTCAGTATGTACCCTACTTTCACATCTCTGGGTCTACCCTGTTCCCCAGACTGTTATGTTTATTATATTCCACACATGAGTGAGATCATGTGATATTTGTCTTTCTCTGCTTGGATTGTTTCGCTTAGGATAATACTCTCGAGGTCCCTCCATGTCGTCTCAAAGGATAAAAGATCTTTCTTTCTTACAGCTGCATAGTACTCCATTGTGTATATGTACCACCGCTTTTTTATCCATTCATCCACTGATGGGCACTTGGGCTGTTTCCAGATCTTAGCTATTCTAAATAGCGCTGCAATGAACATGGGAGTACATGTATTCTTTCTGATTGGTGTTTCAGGCTTCTTAGGGTATATTCCTAGAAGTGGGATCACTGGGTCAAATGGCAATTCAAGTTTTAATTTTTTGAGGTAACACCATAGTGTTTTACACAGTGGCTGCACCAGTCTGCATTCCCACCAGCAGTGTACTACAGTCCCCTTTTCTCCACACCCTCGCCAGCACTTGTTTGATGATTTATTGATGGCGGCCATTCTGACAGGTGTGAGGTGATACCTCATTGTTGTTTTAATTTGCATCTCTCTGATGATTAGTGATGTTGAGCATTTCTTCATATGTCTCTTAGCCATTTGTATGTCCTGTTTGGAGAGGTGTCTATTTAGTTCCTCTGCCCATTTTTTAATTGGGTTCTTTGTCTTCTTTTGTTGAGTTGTATGAGCACTCTGTATATTTTGGAAATTAACCCCTTATCTGATGTCTCATTGGCGATTATGCTCTCCCATAGAGTGGGTTCCCTATCTGTTTTGATGGTTGTTTCTTTTGCTGTGCAGAAGCTTTTGAGTTTGATGTAGTCCCATGTGTTCATTTTCCCTTTGTTTCTGTTGCCTTAGGTGATGTATCAGTGAAGATTCTACTGCGTATGATGTCCGAAATTTTGTTGCCTACATTTTCTTCTAGGATTTTTATGGATTCACGAGTCACATTTAAGTCTTTTATCCATTTTGAGTTTATTCTTTTGTATGGTGTAAGTTGATGGTCTAGTTTCATTTTTTTGCATGTAGCTGTCCAATTTTCCCAACACCATTTATTAAAGAGGCTGTCTTTATTCCATTGTATGCTCTTGCCACCTTTGTCAAATATTAATTGAGCATAATGTCTTGGGTCAATTTCAGGATTCTCTGTTCTGTTCCACTGGTCTATATGTCTGTTCTTGTGCCAGTACCAGGCTGTTTTGATTACAGTAGCTTTGTAGTATAATCTGATATCCGATATTGTGATCCCACCTACTTTGTTTTTCTTTTTCAAGATTGCTGTGGCTATTCGGGGTCTTTTTTGTTTCCATATGAACTTTTGAAATATTTGTTCTAGTTCTGTGAAATATGTCACTGGTATTTTGATGGGGATTACATTGAATCTATAGATTGCTTTGGGTAATATGGGCATTTTAATGATGTTAATTCTTCCAATCCATGAACAAGGTATGTGCTTCCACTTTTTTATATCTTTATTTCTTTTTTCAATGTCCTGTAGTTTTCTGCAAATAGGTCCTTTACTTCTTTGGTTAAGTTTATTCCTAGGTATCTTAATTTTTTTGCTGCGATGGTAAATGGAATTGTTTTTTTAGTTTCTCTTTCCGTGAGTTCATCATTGTGTATAAGAATGCTGTTGATTTTTTGACGTTAATTTTGTATCCTGCTACTTTGCCAAATTCATTTATTAAGTCTAGTAGATTTTTGATGGAGTCTTTAGGGTTTTCTATATATAATATCATATCGTCTGCGAATAATGACAGTTTCACTTCCTCCTTTCCAATTTGGATTCCTTTTATTTTTTCTTCACGTCTGATTGCTGTGGCTAAGACTTCCAGTTCTCTGTTAAATAAGAGTGGCGAAAGTGGGCATCCCTGTCTTGTTCCTGTTCTTAAGGGAAATGTTTTTAGTTTTTGCCCATTGAGTATGATGTTGGCTGTAGGTCTTTCATATATGGCCTTTATAATGTTGAGATATGATCCCTCTATTCCGAAATTGCTGAGCTTTTTTATCAGAAATGGGTGCTGAATTTTGTCGAATGCTTTTTCAGCATCTATTGATATAATCATGTGGTTTTTATCTTTCATTTTGTTTATGTGGTGTATCACATTTATTGATTTGTGAATATTGAACCAGCCTTGCATCCCTGGGATGAATCCCACTTGGTCATGGTGAATAATTTTTTTGATGTATTGCTGGATCCGATTTGCTAGTATTTTGTTAAGGATTTTGGCATCTATGTTCATCAGGGATATTGGCCTGTAGTTTTCTTTCTTGGTAGTGTCTTTTTCTGGTTTGGGAATTAGAATTATGCTGGCCTCATAAAATGAGTTTGGAAGTCTTCCTTCTTCTTGAATTTTTAGAAACAGTTTGAGAAGAATGGGTGTTAGTTCTTCTTTGAATGTTCGGTAAAACTCCACTGTGAAGCCGTCTGGGCCTGGACTTTTGTTTGCTGGGAGAGTCTTGATTACATCTTCAATTTCCTTGGTTGTTTTTGGTCTGTTCAAGTTTTCTATCTCTTCCCGGTCCAGTTTTGGGAGACTGTGTGTTTCTAGAAATTTGTCCATTTTGCTTAGATTGTCGAATTTGTTGCCATATAAATGTTCATAGTATTTGTTAATGATCCTTTGTATTTCTGTGGTGTCAGTTGTTGCTTCTCCTCTTTCATTTCTGATTTTGTGTATTTGGGTTCTCTCTCTTTGTTTCTTGGTGAGTCTGGCTAAGGGTCCATCAATCTTGTTTATCTTTTCAAAAAACCAGCTCTTTGTTTCATTGATCCTTTGAATTGATTTTTGGTCTCCATGTCATTTATTGCTGCTCTGATCTTTACTATTTCCTTCCTTCTATTTGCTCTGGGGTTTTCCTTTTGTTTGCTTTCTAGTTCTTCAAGTTGTGAGGTTAGAAAGTCTATTAGAAATTTTTCTTGTTTCTTGAGGTAGGCCTGTAGTGCTATGAACTTCCCTCTCAGAACTGCTTTCGCTGCATCCCACAGATTTTGTGTTGTTGTGTGTTCATTTTCATTCGTTTCCAGAAAGTTTTTAATTTCTTCCTTGATCTCCTTGGTAACCCATTCATTGTTTAATAACATGCTATTTAGCCTCCATGTATTCAAATGTCTTTGCATGTTCTTGTTGCAATTGATTTCTAGTTTCATGCCATTGTGATCTGAGAAGATGCTTGATTTGATTTCAATCTTCTTGAACTTGTAGAGACTTCGTTTGTGTCCTAACATGTGGTCTATCTTTGAGAATGTCCCATGTGCACTTGAGAAGAATGTGAATTCTGTAGTTTTGGGGTGTAATTCTCTGTAAATATCTATTAAATCCATTTGGTCTAGTGCTTCATTTAGAGTCTCTGTTTCCTTGTTAATTTTTTGTCTAGAGGATCTATCCAGTGATGTCAGCGGGGTGTTGAAGTCCCCTGCTATGATTGTATTGCTGTCGATATCTCCTTTGAAGTCTTCCAGAAGATTTTTAATGTATTTTGGTGCTCCTATATTGGGTGCATATATGTTTAGCAAGGTTATATCTTCCTGCTGGATAGATCCTTTCAATATTATGTAGTGGCCTTCTTTGTCTCTAGTTATGGCCTTCATTTTAAAATCTATTTTATCAGATATGAGTATTGCTACCCCAGCTTTTTTTTCCTTTCTGTTTTGTTTGCTTGGAAGATTTTTTTCCATCCCTTCACTTTCAGCCTATGTTAGTCTTTTGTTGTGAGGTGGGTCTCTTGTAAACAGCATATATATGGGTCATGCTTTCTTATCCAATCCGCTACTCTGTGTCTTTTGATAGGGGCGTTCAGTCCATTTACATTTACTTATTGCCATTTTTGTTTAGTGTGCTTCTATTTTCCTTTCTGTTTCTTCTACTAATTACAGCAGTCCTTTTAACATTTCTTGCAGTGCTGGTTTGGTGCTAATGTATTCCCTTAGCCTTTTTTTGTCTGGGAAGCTCTTTATTTGACCTTCTATTTTGAATGATAGCCTTGCTGGGTAGAGTAGTCTTGGGTTCAGATCCTTGTTTTTCATGACCTTGATTATTTCATGCCATTCCCTTCTGGCCTGTAGTGTTTCTATGGAGAAGTCAGCTGATAGCCTTATGGGGGTTCCTTTGTAGGTAACCTGTTGCTTAGCTCTTGCTGCCTTTAGGATTCTCTCTTTGTCTTTAATTTTTGGCATTTTAATTACTATGTGTCTTGGTGTGGGCCTGTTTGGGTTCTTCTTACTTGGGACTCTCTGTGCTTCTTGAACTTGAATGCCTTCTTCCTTCACCAAATTAGGGAAATTTTCTGTCACTATTTCTTCAAATATATTCTCTAACCCTTTCTCATTTTATTCTTCTTCGGCGACTCCTATGATGCGAATATTATTACGTTTCCAGTTGTCCCACAGTTCTCTTAAGCTGTCTTCCTGTTTTTTCATTGTTTTTTCCTTTTGGTTTTCTGATTGGTTGATTTTTTCTACCCTGTCTTCTAATTCACTGATCCGGTCCTCAGCTTCTTCTACTCTGCTGTTTAGTCCTTCCAATGTGTTCTTCATTTCTGCTATGTCATTCTTCATTTCCAATTGATTTATTTTCAATATTTCTATGTCTTTGCTCATGGTGTTGATGTCCTTACACATGCTGTTGAGCTTCCTCAAGATCATGGATCTGAATTCTAGCTCTGTTAACTTGCTTAACTCCATTTCATTTATCTCATCTTCATTGGAGGTCTCTTGTTCTTTCGTTTGGCATCTGTTTCGGTGTTTTACCATTTTGGCTATCTCAGTGGTTTTTGGAGCCTGCCAAATTTTCCCTGTGGATGTTGGTGTTCTGCTGTTTGTGGCTCCCTGTACTGGGTTTGGATGAGCGTGAGAGGACCCACCTTATACACCACTGTCGAGTCTTACTTTCCTGGGTAGAGTTGCAAGCCCAGAAAAGGTTCAGTTATCCTCTAGCTTTTTGCCTAGAGGCTATTAGTCCTGGTTACTTGAAGAGCCTTAGGTTCTCAGTTGAATCTGGACTCATTATTATTAATTGACTTCTGGCCTTCATCAAGGAGAGGGTCCAATCAGTCAAACTCATGGTCTTAGTCTCCCACTATCAAAGGCTACCCTTCGGTGAAGATGAATCAAAGGTTTGATTTTGTCTCAAGAGTAGTGGGGAATGTTATACCTATGCCCTGGAATGTTTACTACCTGTTGACTTCTAAATTTTTCATTGTTATGACTTAAAGGTTGCCCTGCCCCTGAACCACAGCTGTCAGCCCCGGAGGCCTATTCTGTTTGCTTGACAAACAGGAGACCCCGGGGCAACTGTTAGATATGGACCTTGAGAAATATTAAGCAAACTACTGCTAACCCGCTGATATCTGCTTCTGTGAATGCTGCTTGCTTGCTCTTCTCACATAGACAGGCTATAAAAGGCTGCCATTTTAGAGGCTCGGGGCTGCAGTTCTCCTCTGAGTAGGTTGGCTGCAGTCCCTGCGCAGGTTAATAAAACTCCTAAAACTTATAATTTTGGTGTCTGAGTGAGGTTGATCTACTGGATTACAACATAAATAATTTAATATTGCTTCATAATTATAATACATCATCTTTTGGTCAAATGTGTTTGACAACCTTCCCAAGGTTTGAATTTTAAGAAACTTTTTCTTGATGTAGGATTACCTTTAGCTTATTCCAATAAGCTCTGGAATGCCTCAAAGATTTGTTTTCACTCCTTATGAGGGAAAAATTTTATGCTTAAGGTACATAGGAATTTTAACTATATTTAATTACATATGCATATTATTAATGGATGTTCTAGAGATTATTTGAAAATCTCCAGAAGTCAATAAATTCTAATCTAGTTTCTTTTGTAACTCTAATTCTTATTCTGGAATGTTATGTTTCACAAACAAACAAATGAACAAAAAGACAAAATTCAATTGCATTGTAATTAAATGTATAACTGTATCATTTTAAGTTTTCTGTTTGTCATTTACAGACAGTCATTGTTTTACTCTGATGCATTTGCAAAGATGACACATCTTCTGAAAGATCTATGGAAAGGACTCTGACTTGCTTTACATATCTCTGAAAATAAATATTCAGATAATCCCTTTGGACAGGATGGAAATTACTAGAACTCTGTGGAACATCTGAATTTATGGAAGTACTGGCAAGAAAAATCAGAAGAAATATAATTTGATTATGAGACTGAATGAACTAAAAATAATTATAGTTTTTGTAATTTTTAAAGTATTGCTAATTTTTATCTTTTTGTTTTCCAGACATAAGGAAACTTGTTTCTTTTCTTAAAGCAATTTAGTACATTATACTTTCATAAGTAGTAGTGAGGCATTTATATTTTTCTCCCTACCTGATTCCTTTGGAATTTGGAAGCTCTTAACAAGTAACTTATTATTTTCATGAAATATGTTTATTTGTATGAATTCAATGAGAATCTGATTTCTTTATAACAGGACACATAAAGCCAGTTTCCAATTGTGGTTTTATTAACCAAGACTTTGACTGGAATGTTGTGACTGAAAGAGACATGCCAGGACTCTGAATGTCACCAGAGAGCTTTGAGGAATGAAGATTGGCTTTGAAGCCAAAAAAGCTCCTTGAGGACATGGCCTGATACCTTGCTTGGCCACTTGGTTCATGGCAGTCTTTCCAGGTAAGGAACAAAGGTTGCTTCCCTGAAAGATGGCAAAAAGGAACCTCAAGGACTTGAGGATATGACCCAAATCTACAGGTATCCCAGCCACCACCTGATAACAACTGTAGCTTTGGCTTCTCTGCCCTGAGGGGCTGACTACTGACCACTAACTAGAGCTCAATCAAAAGATTCCCTATGAGTAAATAACATTCCAGCAAAGTAAAATTGGAGAAAGCCTGTATGATAAATTTGATCTATTGATACTCTTGTGTTTATGCAAATAACCAAGCCAGGCTAGAACTAGACTTAATAGAGTCTCTTTAACAGGAGGGTACTCTTAGGGAGAGAAAAAATTATGTCTCAATGAAAACCACAATATCCAATCATGGTTATTGAACTCCAGTGCAGTTAACTGTCTTCAAAGTTTTATTCTAAGGCAGTGTTTTGCCTCAGTACCTGATGACTTTGGGGTTGGGGGGTTGGAAGATGAACACTTTGTGACCTTGTGTTAATGCACTCTTAACCTTGTGTTAATCCCCTCTCAACCTTGTGTTAATGCATTCTCAGAAACCTGGCCCACCCAGGTGCCTTGAGTCCTTCATTTGCATGTGAATTAGGGTTTGTTATCTTTTGGCTTCAAGGTCTCTTCCCATAAAAAATAAGAGACTAAGCTAGGGTGTATGGTTTGCAGAAACACCATCTCAAGGACATAATTGACATAAATCTGCTTGTAACCTGGGGGTACCAAACTGCAAATAAATGGGAATGCATCCTAAGATCTGGAGCTTTTTGCTCCCTTGCAAAGCTCTCCCTCACTCCAACCAGCGTGTGGTTGTAGGTTCATTGCATTGCACCAATCCTGGCAGGCCCCAAGACAGCAGATGACATCACCGAAGATGTTCTAACTGCAGACAATCTGTCAGACTGTCACTGTGTGATTTCATTCCAGCAGAAACCTTACATCTCATTTACCTTTATATTTTGTGTCCTTCTGTTTCATAGAATGTATCCATTATTGTTGGGAGTGGTGCCACTGGAACAGCGATCACCTCGGTTTGACATAGTCATGGGTGAGCTCCACGGATTGACATAGTCCCAGTAGTTATGAAGGCCTCCATGGTTTGACATAGTCCCTGGAGAAGTGGACTCACTGCGTGGCAGGACTCACAAAGAACAGTGGCTGAAGACAAAGGCTAATAAGAAAAATAAAATTGTAGGATGGCAACTGAAGGAGACTAATCTTTACTTTCTCTGTCTGTTAGGAATCATAGAAATAACGTAGATGATTAATAGTATAGACATCAGAATAGACTGCAGAAAGTACAGGCAAGAAAGTAATACAAATTTAAGATAAGAATGTAAAAGCTTAAAAGGATCTTAGATAGAGGAAAAATCAAGGTCTATGAGTAAGTAACAGAAATTGAAATAGAGGGTCTGGGGAAGGAAGAAGTTAAATGAGACAAGGTCTGTGTAAAATGTAAACAAGAAGGTTGCTAAGCAATGAGTCACATGGTGAAAGTAGTTATAAAGGTTAAGAGTTGATACAATGTCATTGTTATGTCTGGATGAAAAAGTGAAATAATTAGTGATTAACCCTGTACCAACACCTAAGAGCTGTGTAAGCAGAAGTGAATATCTATACATACTTGCTTAAAGGTCAAAAGAAAAAATGATGAGTAACTTGTCATACAGCCTGAAGATATAAAAATGAAAATTCTGCTAGCATAAGATAGCAGAAGGACCAAGCACCTTCTGACTCACCATGTCTTCCCTTCTCCTTCTCTTGTTGACTCCATCCACACCTGAGGGAAACCCTGGACCTTATGTCTCTGTTTACTTAATTGCTCACTCACATAGTATAGGCCTCATTATAGAAGACATCTGCATCACTGTCTCCTGAAAAAAGAGACTCAATGCTTTGGACTTATGATTGAGTCAGTGAAACACAGATGGTTTATCAGCTTCACTTAAAAACTGCTTTCCCTTTTTGGTTCCTCCCTTCTTTTGTCAGGCAGAGAGAATCTCAGGACTCTGCTCCCTCATCAGCAAGAAGCAGTTACAGAAGAGACCCAATGACCTTTTTCCTTGACAGGATTCAGAGTGAAAATCCATAAGCAGAAAATATAATAGGCCAGAAATAATACAGTTCAACAAGACACTTTCCATTTAAAATGAATCTCATTGATATGAGATGATAACATCAACAGGAAGGAATGAAAGGGGCAGGAGAGAAAAATAGAATAATAGAGAACTAATCATAGTGGGGTGCTAGCCATAGTTATAAGAAATGTTGAACATCCTTGCTCTGTTCATTGTGATTGGTTTGTTCTGATTAAAGAAAGCCCATTCTGACCTAGCTAGGAGCTGTACACCCTGGGAGTTTACCTTGGGAATGCTATCCATTCTCCTTACCTGAGAGCTGCCCACCCCCCATCATGGAAAGACTAACAACCTTGAAGTCTTGGGGGTGGTGCACTGGAGACAGCCCACATTCTCCAGTTGCCATTGTTTCCCTATGCCTATAATCGGTAACTGTTTTACCCATTGTTATTCCTTTTGCCTACTTCCCCAACTATTTTACCCATTGATAATCCCTTTGCCTATTTCCCCAATCATTTTACCTATTGACATTTCCTTTTGCCTATTTCCCCATTAATACCCAATGTAAGTGACTGGCTATTGAGGGAGTGGAGAGAAGATTTTTGCAGGATAACCTGACTGCTCTTCCATACTGCCAGCAATATTGGAATAAACACTCATATATCATTCAACCTTGTCTCTGCTTAATTGGCTCAAGTAGTGAAAGGCAGTCTGGACCCACTGTTGTCCGGTTTCACTGCTATGTAGCACTGGTCCTAGTCTGCAAGGTGGTCTTGAGTAGGCTTCTCTGTAATACTGCCATACAATTCAAGTCACAGTCCAAGTTGTGGCACCATAATGTTAAAGGCAGCAGGAAGGGCATGAGTGTTGTGGGCCCCAAGGCTAAGGCAACTAGATTCCATTTTATGTGGGCCCCTTGGTTAGGGCGACTGAAGGACTCCATTTTGTCACCAGTGGACATTCCTCGATATTCTTCCCATAATGGGTTGGTTGCGCCTAGACGGGAAGGAATTTCTGCCTAAGGTTATAGTTGCCCCATGTGTTGGGGGCATTTGTGGTTTCCTGAGTATAGGTATTTGCAAGTACTTAATGCTAATTTTGACCTCTGTGATCTCTGTCACTCCCACTATTGTACTGGTTCCCTGAGGGGAGGGAGGCCTATTCTGTTTGCTTGACAAACAGGAGACCCCCGGGCAACTGTTAGATATGGATTATGAGAAATGTTAATCAAACAACTGCTAACTGCTGATATCTGCTTCTGTGAATGCTGGTTGCTTGCTATAAAAATCTGCCATTTTAGAGGCTCGGGGCTGCAGTTCTCCTCTGAGTAGGTTGGCTGCAGTCCCTGTGCAGGTTACTAAAGCTCCTAAAACTTATAATTTTGGTGTCCGAGGGAGGTTGATCTACTGGGTTACAATGAGGTGTTAGACTGGTGGAGTCACACTGGATCTGGGTTCAGCAACCTTGGTACTAGAGTTCTAGCTAGCTAAGAATTCAGAGCCAAGACTCAAATTATAAGTGAACATTTATTTGGAAAATCACAGAGGTAGAATAAAATGTAGAGGAAATGGGCTTAGGAAACAAGTTATAGAGGTAAAGGAAGGGCCCTGGGAGCTTGAGAGTGAGGAAGGTAATGGTAACGCAGCTGGGGGGGAGGCGGGAAGGGAAAGGAGCCAGCATACTCCAGGGAGGTACAGCACCCTGGAAGCCTCTGTCCTAGGGGTTTTAAGGGTGGAGATTTTAGGGGAGGTCCTAGGGGGAAGATCTTAACAGAATATTAATCAACTTTCCAGGTGTGTATTTTCAGGGTTGGGTATCCATTGATTGATTGGTCCATGCCAGGGCAGGGCATCATTATCCAATGAAGCTGGTCCTGAGATCAGCAGTGAGGTCACTGGTCTGATTTTGTTGCTTTTCTGGGTCTGGAGCTGAAATATAACTATGGCCTACATGTTATCTCTAGGGAGTAAAGGTCAGGGGGTCCAAACAGCATATGCTAGGGGAGGAAAGGTCACCCTGGGGGTAAGATCCCAACCTACAATTGTCCTTTGCTAGGCACTAGGGCTTCCTACCTGGCCCATCATCCTTGCTCTGCTCATGTCTAACTGCCTACCACAAATTGACTGGGTATTGGAAGAGAAAAGCAATAGAATAAATCACCCTGTGTGGCTACAGTTACATAATTGTAACTGTTAAAGTCACTGCTTCCTCCTAGGAGGTCAATAGAACATGGGACTCTAAAACAGGCACTGGACTCCAGAGGCAAATACAAGCTGCTCACCAGGGAGAGCTGTGTACAGCACATGGAGTCCCCTAAAGAACAAGGCACCTAATGGGTTGAGATGAGAGGAATGAAGCTGCTGGAAATAAAAAACCTAGCTTATATCAAGCAATGGAAACTCCTCTCTTATTAAAGTTATTGATAATTCAAAGTGAAGAATGCCAAAACTTGCTGGTCTCTGGGACACACTAGTATATCTTCCTGCACAGCCAGTGTTTTGACCAAGGAGGTAAAAGTGTCCAAATTTAGTTTTTTATAATCAGACAAAAAAAAAAAAATGTTTGACTTAAATCCAACCTACCAATAACAATAAAATAAAAGGAAAGTCTAGTAATAGATAATACAGGTTAAGGATGTATTGTATTCTTAAATAATCACTTTCAATGGATAAAAATATATGGACTTGGACTTGGAATTAAAGAAGCACACAATACTTTGTTTGCACTGTTGATGAATTATCAACCTGAATGTGCTCTTTGCTGATAGGATAAGTATGATGAGGCCAGAGAATGGCTGTGAGGAGACAGCTGACTTCATTTTGAAAAGCAGACTCTATCTTGAAACTAATTGGCCAGCTTAACTTCTGAGTGAATGAGCTTAGGACATTTGACTCTTTCCTTCCCCCTGGGTGGACTATGGAATGTGTAAGAGGTTTCATGCTAGTCTCAGGATTTCCATTACTCCTTCCTCTGAGGCAAGGATCCCTAGATGTTATCTCTTAGTACAACCTAGTGCCAGGGCCTCTCAGTATCTGGCCTCTTGGTCTCTCCCTGGCCACCCATGCACTCCTTTCCTAGCACATAAGTCCATCTTTAAGGGGGAATAAAAGAAGGTGATCTTGAAGGTGAAAGATGTGAAGATCTGAACATCCTGTGGCTGCCCAGGACTCTGATTTTGTATGCAAGCTTTCCATTAAACTCTTAAACCAACAAGCTGGACTTATCTGCTTCATTCTTCAGCTTATTGGCTAATTGGGCATTTGGGGGCTGCTTTGCATACATAGCCTTTTCACAGAATAATGGCTATTGGATTTAGCAAGCCTTAGTCCAACAGCAAGGTGAAGGTCATTGGTGACTTGGCAAGAGTAGTTTCAGTTAAATACTGTGTGTGATAGGCTAATGGAAGTAGATTAGACATGTCAAAAATAATAATAAATGAAGCCACTTTAAAATGGAGCCAGAGCCCTGGCCAGTTTGGCTCAGCGGTTGGAGTGTCGGCCTGCGGAGCAGAGAGTCCCAGGTTCGGTTCCCACTAGGGGCACGTACCAAAAAAAAAAAAAAAAAAAAAAAAATGGAGCCAGAGCCATCATCCCAGAGACACTACCTTGCATGTCTTATGCCTCAAACCTTTGGAATGTTAAGACTGAGCAAAATAATCTTTAGACTGGGCCTAAAGCAACCTTGTGCCCCAAAGAACTGTTTGCAAAGGTAACAAAAAAAGCAGATAGTATGACTATTGAACTGGCAACGATTGAACTGAAAATTAAAAACATTGTTTAGAATTAATATCACTATATTATCTGTGCCAATAGAAATGCCTTCCTTCTATGGATGTAATTGTCCCCTTTCCTTTCTCATAAATTCCATTGCTATTGTCTTCTAATTGAAACACCATTTGGGCTTCTGCCTGAATCAGTGCATCCCAAATAGCTACTCTTTGATATCAAGTAAAAACTCATTGCCCCTCACTTTGAACGGTCTTTTTTATTTTTAGGTTAACAAACAAATGCAAAAAATTTTGTGATGCAAAAGAGAGGAGGAAAGAACTACTGAAAAGATGTCGCTAGGTGGGGGTGGGAATATAGGGAATTAAAAGGGATGGCCACAGAAGGGAGCAGAGATGGTTCATTTAAGGTTATCAGGCAGGGTGGGAGGGCACAGATGATGATAGCTGGGTAAAGTGGAAGTCTGTGAGAGTCTCTTCTGGTTGCTACTATTTTATCCCTATTAACTTACCAAAGCCCTATTCTGAGAAAACATAAAATCAGAAGGCAAACCTCTTTTGAGGTCATGGAGTTGCAATGAACTTGTACAGGGAAATAGGGTGAGAAGGGCCTGAGATAGACTTTTCCTAAGGTAGAAAATGCCAGGATCACTGCTGGGTAGCAACTACACAACAGTGGTGCCATTATGCACAGTGCACAATACAGGAGAAGCAGCATTACCATTTAGTTTTACTTTATTTGTTCCTAGGTCAAGTCTCACAATTACCAACCTTTTACTTAGACCTTGCTTCCTACAAATATAAAGACCCTCTTTAGCTACTAGTTTTAAAACTGCCAAGCTGATCAGCTAAAGTACTGTACTTAATAATCTAAGGTCCATCAATAATCAGGAGCCTGTACATCTCACTACCTTAAAATGCTATACAAAAACTCACCAGTTCAGCCCTGGTCGGTTTGGCTCAGCAATAAGAGTGTCGGCCCTTGGACCAATGAGTCACGGGTTCAATTCCCAGTCAAGGGCACGTATCTTGGTTGTGGGTTTGATCCTTGGCCCCTGTCAGGGTTGTATGGGAGGCAACCAATCGATGTGTCTCTTTCACATCAATGTTTCTCTCTCCCTCCCTCCCACTCTACCTGTCCCCCAAATCAATGTAGCCCTGGTGGCTTTGCTCAGTGGTTAGAGCATTGGCCCATGGACCAAAGAGTTGTGGGTTTGATTCCAGTCAAGGGCATGTACCTTGGTTGCGGTTCAGTCCCGGCCCTGGTCTGGGTTGTGTGGGAGGCAACCAATCGATGTGTCTCTCTCACATCAATGTTTCTCTCTCTCTCTTCTCCCCTCTCTCCCTCCTACTCTATCTGAAGATAAATGCAAAAATGTCCTCGAGTGAGGATTAAAAAAAAGAAAAAATCTGCTCCAATCATATGAATTCCTGTGCCCATGAGCAGTATTATGCTAAATTTATCCTGACATTTCAGGCAACTAAAAAAGATAACTCTAATTAATTCATGCATAATTTCAGCTGATTGCTAATCTAAATGACCAAAATTGATAAGAGTAGTTCTGCACATCAACAGGGCAACCACATAGAGTCATGTTTTTAATGAAGGTGTTTATTTTCCACAGGAACAAAGAGAGGTCAATCGTGATTCTGCTCCAAAATATATAGTGTTAGGGTTTGGCTGGTGACACGAGCTTGTGAAGGAATTCATAATAGAAGAGAGAAAAGGGAGGAAGTTTATTTTACTTTCCCCATAGTAGGGAATGGACCCATGCATTGACTGGCAATACAAAGGCAGGGAAGAAAGAGAGAGTTGCTCTTTTATTGAGGGCTATAGGGAGTAAAGGGCAATGGGGCAGGGAGGGGATTGTGTTGAAGCTGAGCAGATGCCAAGGGTTGCCTTGAGAAGTTTGTTTGTTTTCCAGGCAGATGCATCAGGGAGGTATCCTTATCAACATCTTCTCTCACCTGTAAAATATGCTTTGGAGCAACTGGAAGTTACAGAGAATGTGAAAAGGGGGAGTCTCCTCTGAAAGGGTTACAAATAGTTTGAAAAAGGGAGACTTGTTTGAAGGGGAGGAAAGAAATGGAACTTTCTATTTATCAGAGACTCTTCAGTGCAGATTATCCCAGAGTTGTTAAAACAGCAGGCAGGGGGAGTGGGGGAAAGTGCAGTCCTTACCTACTTAACTGTTTGAGTAGAAAGGCGGCTTGAATTTAGAGACACCAGCAATCTCTGCATTTAATTACCAGGTGTTTCTCATAAGTGGAAAAGAAAAATAAATAAATAAAAAAGAAAAGAAGGGCCTGTTTCAGGCCCTACTATAGAAATTGTAGTTTGTCACTGCAGAGGAAAAATCTATTAACATAAAGATAAGAGAATCTAATTATGCTGAACAACTGTTAATCATAACCTAAAGAGTAGGGAAATTTTTTTTATAAAGTCCCAGATAGTAAGTATTTTAGGCTCTGTAGACCACATGGTTTCACTTGTAAAGTACTCAACTCTGCCATTGGAGGGCAAAAGCAGCAAAAGACAATACATATATAAATGGGTGTAGCTGTGTACCAATAAAACTATTTATGAACTCTAAAATTTCATATAACTTTCACATATCATGAATAATCTTCCTTTGATTTTTTTAATCATTTAAAAATTATAAAAACTACTCTTAGCTCACAGATCCAACAAAATAAGGTGGCAGGCCAGTTATTGCCTGTTCTATCTGAAACACAATTTCTGGTCACTGGTGATGACCATATATTCAAATTTCAGTAAAGATAGCTAATAGAGACAACTTAGACAGAAAATTAGAGATGAGTTTTGTTGACCCTGAGAAAAGTATACCTGCCAAAAGGACCCCACATGGTTAACTGGACTCAAATTCATAACTGGAGTCTAGCAAATGTTTTTTGTCGAGAGGCCTCTCATGCACACTGCATATCAGAGAAAAATCATAGAGCTGTGCTCCTGGCCTCCAAGTCAATCCTTATAAGAGAACTCCTACGATCAAAATTTGTCCAATAAGATTGAGACTTTCCCAGTCCAATCAGAGCTGCACAGCTATACCCTCCTTTGCATTTTTATTGCCCAATCAGTACAGTGCTTTTTGGGCCAAACTGAAGATTTGGACTGCTCATTTGCATGAGAAAGGAGCAATCAGGGACTGGGGTTGGGCACTCTTCTCTATATAAGACAGTTTCATCTCTGCCTCAATAAAGTGCACTTTTAGTTTCCATTGAAGACTTTATTTCCCCAGTAGAAGCTGTTACACTGGGGCTGTAACACCACCCACTACAGCTGGAACTGTAACACCTGAGCCCACTCCCCAGGGCTGCTTCACCTAACCTCTACCACAATTAAGCTGTTTCACAATTGAGCTGTTTTCACTGAATAAAGTCTCCCCCTTCACCACATCCTAAATTGGGAACTCCCATTGGTGTTGAGTTGGCAGTGAGACCTTCAGTTGACAGTTTCAAGATCCTTGTTCTGCTAACAGTAAAAGGAAGTAGTTGTTATTGCCCTTCAGGAGTGTTAATAGACTGTCCAGGTCACTTAGCCTCCTGCTATACCTGAAACTCATCCAGTTACAAGGTACCCAAAGACCTGGAAATACAAGGCTTCAGGAAAAGCAATCAAGGTGAAAAAGACATCAGACAGACACTACAGAGCGCGAAGTCTTCAGGTACAGCTGTCAAACAAAGGCTCTAAAAAAATTCAGGTTACACCTTTTAAAAATGTACTAGTGAGGGCTCCAGTTCTAGCATGTCTACCAAAGTCTAGCAGGAAAAACACAGAAAGTCCCAGATGGGAGGTTTCTAAGCTTGGAAAATAAGCCTGGGTAATAAGCTATTAAGAAAGATTTCAAAACACTGGCTATGACACCTGTGAAAGAAAAAGGGGCCACATACTAAACATGACAAGTTCAGGGTAGGCCTATATGGTGGGCCGTACAGCCTCAGAGACCAAGAGTAACCACATAAGATGGTCTAAACAAAAAGTCCTAACTAAAAGAGGGTCATGGTGGGTAGTCACATCCTAGGCCTGCAACTTTTTACACAAAGGTCAACGTTTACCTTAAGAGAGCCTATTATCTTTTTGCACTTAAGATAACATACCTTGGAAATGTCAGAATAATAATCTTCTTTTCCAGACCCCTCAACAGCACAACCACAGAAACCAGAGAACCCTCACATACCATCTTTATGTACTGTAAATATTAACTGTCCTGTAACCACCAAAGCAAAAGTAGTGTCTCTCCCATTTTGCTTTTTATCCAGTCCCAGAGATTTCCCCACTTTGCTTTCTCCCACCCCCCTACCCTACCAACAATGGATTTCAGTAACTATCCTTACGTCTTCCCCTTTTATTCTATAATGTATAAGGTAAGCTGCAAAACTTCCATTCTCCAGAGTATTTTCTTAATCCATTGAGATTTTTGCTTCCCCACAATTGTCAATTTGGCTCAAATAAACTCATAAAAATTCTCTGCAGGTTTGAACATTTCCTATTCTCCTGTTACTAACAGTGACCTTCCTGTAGCTGCTGTTGCCGCAGTCTTACTATATTAGACACACACACTCATACCTTGATTTAAAGCAAAGGACCAGTGCCATTTCAGAGCCTCTAGCTAGCATCTAGCTGCCTGTGCGATACCCTGCCCCCTGGCCGCCTAACCGGAAAAACCAGTTTCTTCAGTCTCCTTCCCAGGCGACAGATGTCACAGAACCCTACCACCAACAACCCCTCCCCACCCCTGCCCCAGTTATAACACCTTCCTCAGGCCTGTACAGCAAAAGCAGATACAAAGGGGGAAAACCGCGCTTCTTATCATTGCTCAGAAAACCACTCGCGCGTTGACCCAGTAAACCGAGTGCAGCGAACCCTAAAGACAACGATTCGAGAGTGCCACAGGATTTCGCTTCCTCAGGCATCTTGCTGGAGTTGGGAGTTGGGGCGAAGGGGAGGGGCACGGGAGGGTCAGGTGACCCTGACAGCTCCGCCCACGTGTTCCATGCCCGAGGGCCTGCCTTACGCATGCGCTGCTGCGGCAGGAAGCTGGAGCGTCACGCGGCTGTTAGGATGGGGCTAAAAGTGCGGGCGGTTTTCTTCGACCTGGACAACACGCTCATCGACACAGCCGGGGCCAGTAGAAAAGGCATGTTTGAGGTAACTTTCCGGTACCTGCGGCCCTCCTCCGGGCGTTGTCCGCGTGTCCTACCTAGTACTGAGCGCTTTCCTGTTCCCTTAGTGTCCTCCCCGTCCACTTAACACCACGCCCAGGGTCGGTGATCCTGCAGGGGCCCCGGAAGTCCTGGTCTCTCGTGCTTTGAGTCTCCTGTGCCGGAAGGAGTGGGAAAGAAGGACGGGTGAGCTGGGGAGGCTGCCTTCCCTCAAGCCTGACAGCTTAGGTTACCTGCCTGTCTACCTGCAGGCTCTGGGAAGCTGGGTTCTTGAAATTCGTCCCAGAGCTTTGGGACCCAGAAAGATGTCATTAAAGCTGCCAGGATGGCAGAGTTGCTGCAAAACATAGGAAGACTGTCACACCACGCCAAGTCACCTGGCTTTTTGCCAGGACAGGTTTGAATCAGCCAGGATGAGTGCATGCAGCAGACTCTCTGTGATTGACCTCGGAGGATGGCTGTCCCCCCACTACGTGTTCTTGGTAGATCTTTGAGGAGACCCAAGAAGTTACACAACTATCAGCGGTCAGCCTGGACTTAATCGATTCCACAGAATTTTCACTGCAAAAACTCCCCTTCTGTCACCTTTAGGAGATTTCTGAAGTGAATCAAAAGTCCCCACCTACACAGGGTATTTCTTTCGCGAGGCATTCCTCAGCAGCATTCTCTCCTTTCTGTACCCACAGATGCTGTATCAGACCTTCCCTATGTTCTTCAGGCAACCCAATCCTCTCCTGCTTTCTTCCCTCCGCCTTCAGCTTTAAGGAGAAAACCCAAGATTATCGCATGTGAAAAACCCACCTTCAAAAGCTAATCCTTCCCACCCTGAGTGTCCCTTCCTCTTCATGCTTTGTTAGGTTTTGTCTCTCTGGATCTTCACCTCTTTCTTGCAAATTCAGGTCTTCTACATACTTAAAAAAAAAAAATGTTTCCCTTGTACTTTCTTCCTCCGTTAGATATTACCTATCTCTCTCTTTTTTATTTTATTTATTTATTGTTAATTTGTTTTTGTTACAGATGTTTCTCCTTTTCCCCCCATTGACACTCTCCTCCGCATCCCCCCCACCCCATCCCCAGCTTTGTTGTCTATGTCCATTGGTCATGCATACATGCATATAAGTTCTTTGGTTTATCTCTTTCCCCCACCACCTCCTCCTCTGAGGCTTGTCAGTCTGTACCCCACCTCTATGTCTCTGGGTCAGTTTTGTTCATCAGTTCATTATAGTCCACCAATAAGTGAGATCATGTGATATTTGTCTTTCTCTGCTTGGCTTGTTTCACTTAGCATAATACTCTCTAGGTCCTTCCATGTCATCTCAAAGGATAAGAGATCTTTCTTTCTTACAACTGCATAGTATTCCACCGCTTTTTTATCCACTCATCTACTGATGGACACTTGGGTTGTTTCCAGATCTTAGCTATTGTAAATAGTGCTGCTATGAACATAGGGGTACATATATTCTTTCTGATTGGTGTTTCAGGCTTCTTAGGGTATATTCCTAGAAGTGGGATTGCTGGGTCAAATGGCAGTTCAATTTTTAACTTTTTGAGGTAACACCATAGTGTTTTCCACAGTGGCTGCACCAGCCTGCATTCCCACCCACCGTGTACTAGAGTCCCCTTTTCTCCACAGCCTTGTCAACACTTGTTGTTTGATGATTTGTTTGATGGCAACCATTCTGACAGGTGTGAGGTGATACCTCATAGTTGTTTTAATTTGCATCTCTCTGATGATTAGTGATGTTGAGCATTTTTTGATATGTCTCTTGGCCATTTGTATATCTTGTTTGGAGAGGTCCTCTGCCCATTTTTTAATTGGGTTCTTTGTCTCCCTTTTGTTGAGTTGTATGAACACTCTATATATTTTGGAAATTAACCCCTTATCTGTTGCATCATTGGCAATTATGGTCTCCCATATAGTGGGATCCCTTTCCGTTTTGATGGTTGTTTCTTTTGCTGTGCAGAAGCTTTTTAGTTTTATGTAGTCCCATGTGTTCATTTTTTCCCTTTGTTTCTCTTGCCTTAGGTGTTGTATCAGTAAAAATTCTGCTGTGTATGATGTCTGAAATTTTGTTGCCTGCATTTTCTTCTAAATTTTTATGGATTCACGAGTTACATTTAAGTTTTTTATCCATTTTGAGTTTATTCTTGTGTATGGTGTAAGTCGGTGGTCTAGCTTCATTTTTTTGCAAGTAGCTGTCCAATTTTCCCAACACCATTTATTGAAGAGACTGTCTTGACTCCACTGTATGCTCTTGCCACCTTTGTCAAATATTAATTGAGCATATTGTCTTGTGTCAATTTCTGGGTTCTCTATTCTATTCCATTGATCTATCTGCCTGTTCTTGTGCCAGTATCAGGCTGTTTTGATTACAGTGGCTTTGTCATATAACCTGATATCTGGTAATGTGATCCCTCCTACTTTGTTCTTTTTTTTCAAGATTGCTGTGGCTATTCAGGGCCTTTTTTGGTTCCATATAAACTTTTGGAGTATTTGTTCTAGTTCTGTGAAATATGTTGTTGATGTTTTGATGGGGATTGCATTGAATCTATAGATTGCTTTGGGTAGTAAGAACATTTTAATGATGTTAATTCTTCTAACCCATGAACAAGTTATATGCTTCCACTTTTTTATATCTTCCTCTATTTCTATTTCTTTCTCCAATGACCTGTAGATTTCTGTGAAGAAGTCCTTTACTTCTTTGGTTAAGTTTATTCCTAGGTATCTTAATTTTTTTGCTGCGATGGTAAATGGGGTTGTTATTTTAGTTTCTCTTTCTGTGATTTCATCATTGTTGTATAAGAATGCCGTCGATTTCTTGACATTAATTTTCTATCCTGCTACTTTGCCAAATTCATGTATTAAGTGTAGTAGATTTTTGATGGAGCCATTAGAGTTTTCTATGTACAATATCATGTCATCTGCAAATAATGACAGTTTCACTTCCTCCTTTCCAATTTGGATCCCCTACCTATCTCTTGACAGCCATGTTTTTCAAGAGAAATGTATGCCTATTATTTCCATGTCTCTGAATCTCCTATTTATTCCTAGCTCCATTATAACAAATGAAATGGACTTAACAGGTTATTAGATATCTCCAAAATTGCCAAATTCAGTGGACAGTTTAAGTCTGTTTTAATGACTTATCTGAGCCATTCCACACTATTGACTGTCCCTTCCATCTTCACACTCTTAACTTTGATTTTAGGGACACCAGCCTGTGCTATATTGCCTCTAGTATCTCTAGGTGCTGATGGTACATATTTACCTTTTTTTTTCTTGGCAATTAGGCCAAATCATGCTGTAAGCCAAGAGGTCAGGCTTTAAATCAGGCATTTGAGTTTAAATCACAGTTCTCCCAGTACTCAGCTGAAAGTGCCTAAACAAGTTACTTAACCCATCTAAGCCTCAAATCCTCATTATAAAATTTGAATAATTATATTAGTTCTCAATAACCCTATTAGGTAGGCTTAGTATAATGTAGGAGAAGTACATAGCATTCAGTATTCACTTGATGAATTGTACTGCCATCCACCCTGTCACCCACTTCATCACCTCCTGCCCATCCTCCTGGCCTTATGTTAGTTAAAGTTGGACTTGTCCCTCATCTAGACTGTTGCTGTGGACTTGTCCACATTCTTTCCATGGTGAAATTTCTGAAATGAACCTTAGATTTTATTTCTCCCTGTTCTTATTTTATTTTATTTTATTTTTTTGGTATGTGCCCCTAGCGGGAACTGAACCCAGGACTCTCTGGTCCGTGGCCCAACTCTCTAACCACTGAGCCAAACTGGCCAGGGCTCTCCCTGTTCTTTACACTTATGCTAGCACTATATTTTGTTCAGATATCTCTTAATGCACTTGTCAAAGGATATTACAGTTATTTTTTGCAACTGAGCCCACAACTAAACAGTGAGCTTCTTAAGAATAAACAGACTGTAAGTCATCTTCATTTGACTCATGGTAAATGTTGAATGAATGCTAGATGGATGTCTGAAAATCCAGGTCTCTCCACACTTGGTTCTCTTGCCACCTTTTTTGGCCTGTATGCTTATGTCTATACAAGTGTGCTTTATTACATAAGAATATAGCAACAGCCCTGGCTGGTTTGGCTCAGCGGTTAGAGTATCAGCCTGCAGACCGAAGGGTCGCAGGTTTGATTCCAGGTCAAGGGCACATACCTGGATTGCAGGTTTCATCCTCAGCCCCATTAGGGGTCGTGCAGGAGGCAGACAATTGATGTGTCTCTCTCACACTGATTTCTCTCTCTGTCTCTCTCTCTCTCTCTCTCTCTCTCTTTCTCTTTCCCTCTCCCCCTCTCTCATCCTCCTCCTCTCTGCCTTCCTTCCACTCTCTCTAAAAATCGATGGAAAGCCCTGGCTGGTTTTGCTCAGTGGTTAGAGCATCGGCCTGTGGACCAGAGTCCCAGGTTCGATTTCGGCCAAGGGCATGTATGTCGGTTGTGGTTCATCCCTGGCCCTGGTTGGGGTCCGGTGGGTGGCAACCAGTCAATGTGTCTCTCTCATGTTGATGTTTCTCTCTCTCTCTCTCTCTCTCTCTCTCTCTCTCTCTCTCTCTCCCCCTCCCACTCTGTCTGAAGATATATGTAAAAATATCCTTGGGTAAGGATTAACAACAATGACAAAAATGTAGCATGTCAGCTTTTATAAGTGACTCTGAACGAGTTATAGAAAGAGGAGAGGGCAAAGGTCTAGCCATTGCTTGTGCTTGGGAAGAAGGAGTCATACACTGACTATATAGATAAGCTTTAATTCTTTTTAATCTTCTGGGAAAGTTATTTCCATCTTCTTCAGGCCAGTCTCAGTGTCACTACTCAAGAGAAAATCTTCTACAGAAATTTAGGGTTTCTCAGTGAACAAAGCAGAAAAAGTTTCTGCATTTGAGTTTTCTTTCCAGTGGGGATAACAGTGAACATAATATATCAAGTGTATTTTTATAAGTGTGTTAGGCAAAGTGGAGAGGGGAACAAATCACAATTTTAAATAGGTTGGTCATATTAGGCCACATGAGTGGATGATGTTTGAGCAGAGACTTGAACTAAAAATAACAGGAGGGCTGCTTGAATTGTTAGGGTATATACAGGCAGTCATATTTTGTGAGCGTGTATTTTTAACTTATTTTATTTGAAATTCAGCCACTTCATATCTTTATCATAGTGTTATAAAGTGTTGTATGGTTCTAGCCCTCAAAAAGTCTTCTTAAATCACAATTAGCTGAACTCTAGTACTGATGATATTAACTTTAATTCTGGGTCCACAGAACAGGAGGAAGAGAATAGTTTCCTTTTTGTATGTTGTAAGATACAGCCTTAAACTGAGTTTTGAAGTTGGTGAAGTTTGAGTTTATATTATGTCTACAAATTTGTTTCCCTGCCCCCACTATCTTAGGGCCTCTTTCTTTAGGTCTATAGGTACTTAGTAGGCTTAGTCTACTCAGATTTTTTTTCAAGCCTGCCTTACCCCCTGCACAAAACGTCATTACACCTCCAAGTTAGAGATCTTTTTCCTCCACCTTCAATTCAATCAAAACTCCCATTCTCTCAGTGCAAATGTAGGAGAGTTTACACTAATAATAGCATGTGTTAATTCAACTTAGGGATTATTTCTTTTTTATTTAATATTAATATGTGAATGACTGACATTTTCCCCAAAGATGTTTTGTTTTAGTTTTCTTGTATTTAAAAATATTTAAATATGTTTAATGATTTTTAGAGAGACAGGAAAGGAGAGGGAGAGAGGAAGAGAAACATTGACATGAGAGCACAACATTAATTGGCTGCCTCCACGTCCCCCACCAGGGATGGAGCCCACAACCTAGGCATGCGCCCAGACCAGGAATCAAACTGGCACCCTTTGGTGCATGAGACGATGCCCAACCAACAGAGCCACACCAGCCAGAGCCCAAAGATTATTAATATTAAAATGCTACTTGTTATTCCAAATGAACCTGTAATTAAGTTGCTGTGTGACAAATGGGAAAGTTAATTCAGGGAATGTAATGGGAAGAAATTTTGAACCTTGGGAGCTGTATACTATGCCTTTACAAAAATCTCCCATTTAAGGTAAGCCAATTCTGGTTTTACAGTGTCCCAATGAATTGCCAATTGCAGTAACAGAAAATTGGATTTTTATTGGTAAGTCTCTGTTCTTTAACTATGAGTCAGCTCCTATTTAAGATCAAGCACTGTGGAGACCTAGAGGACTGTTTCTTTTTTTTTGTGCAGCAATAGGTTTTTTAAAACTTTAGGATGACATTCAATCATAGCTTAATAATAATTCAATTGACATTATGATAAAAGATGATGACATAGTCATGAAGGCTGAAAAAGCTTGATTTGTTCATTGAAATTTATAAGGCAAAATTTTTCAGTAGTTTGCCTTCACTTAAAATTCTTAGGGCTGGTATATTTTCTTGGACTAAAAAAATTTTCTTAACTATTGCATTTTCTGATGAGCACAAATAGCCTGAAAAAATATTTCTTTTACTTTTGGTGTAAGTGATTCTTATGTTCTGAAAGAAGAAGAATGTGTCTATTCATCTCTTTCTTTTCAGTGAATTGAGTGTCTGGTGTGAGTAGTATTATATATTACTTTTCCCTGTATAATTTAGGACAGCACATTTTGTTTTACCTCTTTGCTTGAGTAGCAGAAAATTTTTTAAAAAAATTTTGATTTTATAAAGAGAGAAGAAGAGAGAGGGAGAGAGAGAGAGAAACATTGATGAGAAAGAATTTCGATTGGCCGCCTCCTGCATGCCCCCCACTGGGAACTGGGCCCACAACTTGGGCATGTGCCCTGATCCAGAATCAAACCAGCGACCTCTTGGTGCATGGGTCAATGTTCAACCAGTGAGCCACACCAGCCAGGCACAGCAGACAATTTTTAATCCCAGCTATGTGCATTGCACTCATCCTCAAAAATCCAAAATTGTCATGACGTGGTTGACTTTCCCAGACATCCCTAAGACAGGGACTTCAAGGGCAGGTAGTTTGTTTGGGAGGTGATCCCAGAAAGCACAATAGAGGAGTGGTGGAGTAAGACAGGGAAGTGAAGGAATCTACAGGTTATATAAATGACCAGGTTACTGTTGTGAATAGTTGGAGAACGCTCGAGATAATATGCAGAACATGCTTTACTTGTCCCTCCCAAGGGGCAAGAAAGTGATGATATTTATTTGCCGGGGTCCAGCCTCGGCAGGTCCAGGGGTTCCCAAAGGTGTGGACAGAGTCGGCGAGAGAGAGAGAGAGAGAGAGAGAGGGAGAGAGAGAGAGAGAGAGAGCGAGCGCGCGCGCATGCAGCGTGGGAGACAGAAAATCCTTGATCTTACTTCTGCTTAGTCTTAATGCTTCTGCTTCTCCTCCTGCCCCAGACTAGCAGAGCCTTTTATTATGTATATCGATCCACAGGTTACATTGTTTCCCCCAAACCTTTTAGGCAAAAATGTACAGACATTCTTTTGGTTGTTTACCCAACTCTTATGTATATTACATGTTAATTACTAACTATCTCCACCCTTCATCCAGACATCCTCTTAAAACTCCTGACCTTTCCTCCTATCTAAGATCCTTTTAAGCTTCCACATTTCTATCCTAAATCTTATTTTCTTGCTTTTCTTCCTGTAATCTTTTCTACCATTTACATCATTAGTCATCTATATGTTACTTCTATAATAATTTCTAACAGACAGCTAACAGATAGAGAAAGCAAAGATTAGTCTCCTTCAGTTGCCATCCTGCATTTTTATTTTCCCATTTACTTTATATCTTCAGTCACTGTTCTTCGTGATTCCTGCCACGCAGAGAATCCACTTCTCCAGGGACAATGTCAAACCATGGAGCTCACCCGGGACTGTGTCAAACCGTGGTGGTCCTCGTATCTCCAGGGACTGTGTCAAACCATGGAGCTCACCCGGGACTATGTCAAACCGTGGTGGTTGCTGTTCCAGTGACACTGCTCCCAACATCTCCCCCTTTTTTATTTTATTTAAGTGGCTGAATTCCTTGAGAGGACTGTGCCTGTCTTAGGTCAGGATGTTCTCACATGGAGCCGACCAACCTTGCCCGTCATGGGAGACTGAGGCAGCGTGGGCCCAGTTCCTGTCTTAGGTGGCGGTCGGCAATGCGTGTGGACTCCAGTTGCCCGTCATTGACTAACCAGTCCAGTTCACCAAGGTCTAGGCATGGTCAGCCATCTCTAGTTTGTGGTAATGGACCTGTATGGGCTGCATTCTTATAGCATCAATTTGTTGTTTCAGAAAGGCCATTAATTTGTTGAATAAGATGGGCCCCAGGGATATAAGGCACAAGAGCCCAAGTAAGGGACCCAGCAGTGGAAGAAGGTAGGGTAGGGCACCACTCAGTCCACTCCAAAGGGGATTATCGAAGTTCCTCCGCGGCATTCACAAGGAGGGCAGAAATGGAGCAAGAACTACACTTCTATCTTTGGAAGCCTTTGTCACATTAACAACAGATAATACTAAAATCTAACACTGACTTTTAGAATCTTTGGGAGTAACAATTGTAAGAACTCTTTTAGATATATGCATACATTTCTGGGATATGCCCTTTTTCAAATCGAAAACATATAGGAACTAAATCACTCCTACCCATATAGGCAAAATCAACGGTAGAGACATTTCTAATAAAATCAGTTGAACCTCCCCCCAACAATAATGGTTGATTAGTACATACAGGAATATTCTCATTTTCCCTAGCAACAGGTTGTAACAATGCAGGTTGTGGAACATAAGCCCAATGAGTATAAATTGGTGAGCCTGAAACACCAGACCCTTGTACCTAGAATGTAATTACAGCCAACATAGCCAAAAATAGGGATGATGGAGAAAGTTCTGTCCCACTAACTCTCACAATGGTGGTTGCTTCTTCTGTGAGCCTCTTTTAGCTGTCCTCAGGTGGGAATAGTTGCCTCGCAGGTGGCTCTTGATCGTCCCACGTGCCTTCTTGGATAGGTAGGGTCTCCCCTTCTTCTGGCATGAATGAATAGCCATTCGTCTCAGGTATCGGTCCAGAGAGCTCTCATCAGGATCTGGACGCTCCGTGGTGCACTGGGGTCTGAGTGGTGGCGGGTGACTCATTGCACGGCCGAATTAGTCTGTCTGGAATCCAAATCGGACTTTCTGCATCCTGTGGAAAAATACAAGCATACCCTCGCCCCTTGGTTAGCAATGTATCAGGCCCTTTCCATTGTCCTGATAATAAATCCTTCCATTTAACGTAAGTTGCTGGCTTTGCTGGAGTTGGTGCCCAATGTCTAGACATGGCAGAACTCTAATCTATGTTTAAATTCAAAATATTTATTACATAAAGAGCATGTTGCAGTATCTGATGAGGTGAACTGTATTTAAATTCTGCCTTTTGTAATTTGTTTATTTGAGTTTTCAAAGTCTGGTGAGCTCTTTCAATAATTGCCTGCCCCTGAGGATTATATGGAATACCTGTAGTATGAGTGATGTTAAATCTCTGTACAAATTCTGCAAATGCTTTAGAAGTATAGGCAGGGCCATTGTCTGTTTTTATATTTTTTGGCCGACCCATATAAGCAAAACATGCAAACAAATGTTGTGCCACATCTTTAAATGCCTCTCCTGTTCTTGCAGTGGCCATAATTACATGCGAATAGGTGTCCACACAAACATGCACAAAGCTTAATTTTCCAAATGAGGACATATGAGTTACATCCATTTGCCAAAGATCATTAGGTTGAAGACCTCTGGGATTTACTCCCATAGGGAGACTGTTACTATACTGAGGACAATGAGGACAAACTTTAACTATTTCTCGTGCTGCTTCTCTTGTTATTTTAAATTGCCATCTGAGAGCAGCAGCATTCTGATGATGCACAGCATGTGAATTTCTTGCTTGTTTCACAGTAGAAAGAACAGTTACAGTCATCACTTCTTTTGTAAGTGCATCAGCTAATGCATTACCTTCTGAGAGTGAACCAGGCAACCCTGAATGTGCTCGTATATGCTCAATATAAAATGCCAAATCTCTTTTTTGAACCAAATTTTGCAATTCCTGTAATAAGATGAATATTTTTGTTTTGTTTTCTGGAATTTGAGCTGTTTCAATATGAGGAAATAATCTGACTACATATTGGGAATCTGTATATAAATTAAAAGTTCTGTCATTAAGAACTGAAAAAACATGAATAATAGCCAATAATTCTGTTCTCTGCGCTGATGTCTCAGCTGTATTCCATTGCTTTTGTTTTGAATCTATAATGACTGCTGCATTTCCATTAGATGACCCATCAGTAAACACCAAGGCAGCAGGTGGCGGTAAAGGTTTAGCCGAGCATTTTCATGGAAAAATAAACTTTTGTCTAGAAAACAGCATTAACAAAGGGTGAGATGGTAAATGATGAGCAATTTGTCCTGAGAATGAAGCAAGAGCAATCTGCCAATTTTCTTGTTGAATGAGAAACTGTAATTGATCTGAGTTATAAGGAATTACAATTTCTTGTGCATCTTTTCCAAATAACTCTAAACTTCTTTTTCTGCCTTTGGTAATCAATGTAGCAACCAAATCTGGATAACTTGTAAGCACTCTTCTAGGAGTAGAAGGGAGATGCAGCCATTCTAACGGTCCCTTCTGCCATAGACATCCTGTAGGTGAGTGCTCAGTAGCTAGAATAATTATACTCCAGGACTCAGTATAGGACACATAAGTTAGGAACTGCTTGTTAATAGCATGTTCTACTTTTCTTAATGCTTCCCGAGCTTCAGGAGACATTTCCCTTGATGAATTAGGATCACTGTCTCCCTTTAAGATGTCAAATAATGGCTTCAATTCCCCTGTACTTAATTTCAAAAATGACCTAATCCAATTAATATCCCCTAGCAATTTCTGAAAATCATTCAAAGTACGCAAATGCTGTGTTTTTAATTGCAAAGGTTGATGAGTTATAATTTCTGTATGCAGAATTCTTCCTAAATATGAATAAGGTGGGTTAACTTGAATTTTCTCTGGAGCTATTTTCAATCCCTTTTCTTTCAGAGCCTCAGTAGTTTGCATTAGAACCTCCTGTAAATAGGCTCGATCTGGGTGGGCGAGCAAAATGTCATCCATATAATGAATTATATAAACTGTTGGATGTTGATCTCTGATTCCTTGCAATGCCTGATCTACAAATTTTTGACATAAAGTTGGACTGTTTTTCATTCCCTGAGGGAGAACTTTCCACTGATACCTCTGATAAGGCTGTTTTAAATTTTCAGAGGGAACACTGAAGGCAAATCTCCTTTTGTTTGGCTCATAGAGAGGAATAGTGAAAAAGCAATCCTGCAAGTCTATAACAATTAAATTACTTCCTTTTGGAATTGCTACTGGACTGGGGAGGTCTGGTTGAAGAGGCCCCATATCCTCCATAGTTTTATTGACAGCTCTGAGATCCTGCAGTAATCTCCATTTCCCTGATTTCTTTTTAATTACAAAGATTGGAGTATTTCATGGACTGGTAGAAGGCTCTATGTGTCCTTCATCTAGTTGCTGCTGAACTAACTGACGTGCTGCCACTAATTTTTCAGCTGACAGAGGCCACTGCTCCACCCAAACCGGGGAATCATTAATCCAGGTGATTGGGTCTGCAGTCAGAGCAGTGACCTGACCTATAAATCCTGAGATCCCAGTCCAGCGCGAGATTTCCTAGGCTGAGGAATGATTGGCATGATCATGCCTTGTTCATCTTTTCCCATTCCTTTAAGAGGATTGAAATTCATATTCAGCATTTGATTTGCCACGGTGTTATTTGGACTGAATATTAACACTCCCATCTGTGACAAAACATCCCGTCCCCATAGGGTTATGGGAATTGTTGAAATCACATATGGAGTAAAATGGCCAGAATTATTTTCCTCATCTTCCCATTTAAGTACCTGCGAACTCTTTTGAACATTTTGTGCTGACCCCAGACCCACTAATGAAGTTGGAGTAGTAACCGTGGGCCAGGATGAAGGCCAATCTTTGCCTGCTATACAGGAGGCATCTGCCCCTGTATCTAATAAGCCTAATATCGGTTTTCCTTGAATTTTCAAAATTTTAGTAGGTCTCTGTGACTTTATTTCCTGAATCCAAAAAGCCGCATCACTAGATCCAAATCCTGCATTCCCTCTTTCGGCCTGTGTTATCGGCTTTCCAGTTTGAGTAATAGGTAACAATAATAACTGAGCTATTCTTTGTCCTGCCTGTATTTGGATAGTCTGAGTAGGTGGGGATAATAAAATTTGTATTTCTCCAGTATAGTCTGCATCTATTACTCCTGGAATAATTATTAATCCTTTGAGTGATGACGAACTACGCCCAATTATTAACCCAACTGTTCCAGGAGGAAGCGGACCATAGGTTCCTGTAGGAACTTTAGTCACTGGAGCATCAGGAGTTAATATGACACTGGTGGAGGAACAGAGGTCCAATCCTGCGCTGCCTGGGGTGGCCCTGAATAAGTTGTGGACTGTGTGAACGGATTGGTTACACTCAAGGCCCCTATTGTTGTCTGGGCCTGGGGCTGGCCATGTTGGAAGTTTCCCTGCCAATTACCTTGTTGTGGGCCATTGAAATTATTCCTTCTCCCTTGCAGGAGAGTGCCATTTTTATGATATTTAGATCTACAATCTTTAGCCCAATGAAAACCCTTCTCACAACGAGGACATAGTGTTGTTGGAGCATTATTGCTCCTCCCTTGGGCCCCCTGAGGAGGGGGTATAGGAGCTCCATTGTTTCCTGCTTTGGTAGGACAATGTCTGCTGAAATGTCCTGGCTGCCGACATGAATAACAAAGTCCTGAATCTGACTGATTATTTCCTTTTGTCTTATTAACATTTTTGATATACTGAGTAAATGTCTCTCCCTTCAGGGCAGCTGCGATAGCTACACCCTGAATAAATGCTGGAGAAACTTCAGAACATTGTTTTATATAGTCTCCAATTGATCCTGTCCTTCTAATGGGCCAAAGGAGAGATTGACAGGTAGCATTAGCATTTTCAAAAGCCAGTTGTTTAACCAAAATGTCAGCAGCTTCTTGGTTAGTTATTACTCGCTTTACTGCCTGGTCAAGTCTGTACAAAAATTCCTGAAATGGTTCATCCTGTCTTTGTCTAATTTCTGCCAATGCCGTAGACTTTCCTGAAGTTACGGGAAGTCCCCTCCATGCACTTAATGCACTATGATTAACCTGTATTAGCCCTTCCCTGGGAATGTAAAGCTGATCATTAACCGTAGCATAATCACCTTCCCCCAACAGCATGTCTAATGTAAAGCCACCATCTCCTCTTTTCTTTTCCTTTTCTACAGCCTTTTTTACCAGATCTTCATATTCAGTCCTCCACAACAAATAATCTCCCCCACTTAAACAAGCCTTACACACTTGAAACCAATCATGAGGAGTCATCCATTTAGAAGTAACAGCCTCAACCAAAGTCAAAGTATAAGGAGCCAAAGGACCATAATTTTGACAGGCGCATTTCAATTCTTTCAAAATTTTGTAAGACAAAGGTTCCCAAACCGGATATTCATCATCTTCCGAATCTCTCTCAAACATTACAGGACAACAGAGAGAAAAATCAAAATCTCCTGCAGCCTCTGCTTCTTTAACTGCTTGTTGAAAACTGGAACCTAGCTTAGTGCTTGGTCGATCCCGAGGTGGAGGCGGGCCCTGAAACTTTCGAGGCAGCTTCCGAAAAGGAGGAGGCCCCTTTTCTTCCCGAGTTACGGGGAAGCCCCAGGGATCATCCCTATGATATTCTGCAGCAGCTTCATCGAACTCCCTTTGCTCTTCAGGAGTTACTTTATCATACTTTTCTGATCACTCATCATCTTCCTTTTCCTCCTGCTCATTCTGTGCCACATATGCTAGAGATTCTAGGAATGTCAGAGGAGCAGTAGCTCCATCCTCCTGTTCGTGAGCCAGGGTGTCTCCATTTAGACCCCAAAGCATAAAAATACTTAATAGATTGCTAAGAAGGCGTAGCACTTTAGATCCTGTCTGACCCATTTCTTAATTTTTAGTTCTTCAACTTTCCACCCTTACCTACCTATCTTATGCAGGGGGTCCCGGGCACCCATGGTGGAGTCCTATCCGTCCCGAGCAATACCTTACCTTCAGGTCCCTGTTCGGGCGCCACTTGCCGGGGTCCAGCCTCGGCAGGTCCAGGGGTTCCCAAAGGTGTGGACGGAGTCGGCGAGAGAGAGAGAGAGAGAGAGAGAGAGAGAGAGAGAGAGAGAGAGAGAGCACGCAACGTGGGAGACAGAAAATCCTTGATCTTACTTCTGCTTAGTCTTAATGCTTCTGCTTCTCCTCCTGCCCCAGACTAGCAGAGCCTTTTATTATGTATATCGATCCACAGGTTACATTGTTTCCCCCAAACCTTTTAGGCAAAAATGTACAGACATTCTTTTGGTTGTTTACCCAACTCTTATGTATATTACATGTTAATTACTAACTATCTCCACCCTTCATCCAGACATCCTCTTAAAACTCCTGACTTTTCCTCCTATCTAAGATCCTTTTAAGCTTCCACATTTCTATCCTAAATCTTATTTTCTTGCTTTTCTTCCTGTAATCTTTTCTACCATTTACATCATTAGTCATCTATATGTTACTTCTATAATAATTTCTAACAGACAGCTAACAGATAGAGAAAGCAAAGATTAGTCTCCTTCAGTTGCCATCCTGCATTTTTATTTTCCCATTTACTTTATATCTTCAGTCACTGTTCTTCGTGATTCCTGCCACGCAGAGAATCCACTTCTCCAGGGACAATGTCAAACCATGGAGCTCACCCGGGACTGTGTCAAACCGTGGTGGTCCTCATATCTCCAGGGACTGTGTCAAACCATGGAGCTCACCCGGGACTATGTCAAACCGTGGTGGTTGCTGTTCCAGTGACACTGCTCCCAACATTTATTCACCAATTTCTGTTCCCCATTGGTTGAGACCTATTCCAGGCAACACTTCGGCCCCGGCCTATGTGCATGGGTTCCCCTGTGGCCACATAAAGCCCTCAGGCAGAGAAGCCCAATATGAAGCGATTGACATGTATGGGAATAGTGTGTGCCAAGGTGATTTGGGTAGCATCTGCTATAAAGCCTGGGACTCAAGGCCCTTTACAGACAGATTTCAAACACCTTCTAGTCTCATCTCTTAGCATGCTCCCTCACATGACTTTCATTTTGGCTGAACAAAATTCCAAGCTCTGTGTCCTTTGTTCATGCTGTTCCTTCTCTTTAGAATGTTTTTATCGTCTTCCCATCCCCACCCTAGGGGATTGGTAACTCTTTAATTTAAATATTACTTCCTCTGACAAGCCTTACTCAACAATCTTGTGGAATGGCTTGCTCCTTCCATTTTATTTCCACAGTTGACATTCATAAGAGTGTCATGACACTCACCCCAGGATTTGTTGCATACCTGCTTAATTTCCCCACCAGATAATGTCATAGACAAGGGACCCAGTCTCCAAGTGCCTAATACAATACAGTTGTCCCTCGCCACTTCACGCTTGGACTTCCGCAGCTGTGTATAAATAAAGAATCCTACTTCGCAGAAATTCGTTTATCACGGTAGAGTCTGGAACTGACTGACCGCCATAAACAAGGGCCAACTGTAGTGTAAATGCAAGTATGTAGACTTTGGAAGTAGGCAAGTGTGGGTTTAAATCTCAGCTCAGATGAGTTACTTAACCATTCTGAACTTCTATTTCCTGATCTCAAATAGGGAACTCCTGGAGAGTTACAAAGGTAGAAATAATGTATGTAAGCATTGAGCATAATGCTTGCCACATTAAGGTCTTAGTAAATGTTAAAAGACAGGCCAAATGAATAAGAACCAAGTATAATAAAAACCAAGATAAAGAGATGTGGAAACATGAGGAGATGTGCTTAATTCTGAAGAGAGAATCAGAACCAGGGTAAGAAAGAGAGTGACTCAAAACTACTTGAAGTTTTTTTAATCTGGAAACCTAGGTTTGGAATAAGCACTGGGTCATTAAAATACTGAAATAACAGAACATGCTTGATTCCATTAGAGCTATATACAGATTTATAAAAGTACAGAATTAGATCCCATTTTATATGGTGGTCAATTTAGGTCTTCAAAACAAAATGGATATCGATGAGAAAAGGTGAGATGAACTAGAGTTATTTCTGGGAAGAGTCTAAATAATAGCTGTTAGAAATTTAAAATATTTTACTAAATATAAGCACAAGTTTCATTTTTATGTCTTTATAACCAGAATGAAAGGTGGTGGACTTAAATTGCTAAAAGAAGGATTTTTATTAGCTATATATGAGGAATGTTTTAATTTTTTAATTATTTTTATTTTTTAAATTGTTATTATTGAGAGTATTACTGATGTCCCTCACTTTTCTCCCCCATTGCCACTCTCCTCCTAGTTCCTACCCTGTCCTAGGCCTTCACCACCCTATTGTCTGTGCCCACGGGTAATGCATATATACATATAAGTTCTTTGGTTTATCTCTTTCTGCCCACCCCTTCCCCTTTCCCTCTGAGATTCATCAGTTTGTTCCATGTTTCTATGATTCTGTTTCTATTTTATTCATCAGTTTATTTTGTTCATTAGATTCCACATGTAAGTGAGATCATGTGATACTTATCTTTCTCTGATTGGTTTATTTCACTTAGCATAATACTCTCCTGGTCCTTCCATGCTGTCCCAAAGGGTAACAGAGGCTTCTTTTTTTTTTTTTTTTTTTTACAGCTGGAGAGTATTGTATTGTGTACATGTACCACGGCTTTTTTATCCACCCATTTATTGATGGGCACTTGGGCTGTTTCCAGATCTTAGCTATTGTGAATAGCAATGCTATGAACATAGGGGTGCATATATTCTTTCTGATGGGTGTTCCCGGATTCTTAGGATATATTCCCAGGAGTGGGATCACTGGGTCAAATGGTAGTTCAGTGTTTAATTTTTTGAGGAAATTCCATACTGTTTTCCATAGTGGCTGTACCAGTCTGCAGTCCAACTAGCAGTATACTAGGGTTCCTTTTCTCTACATCCTTACCGTCATTTGTTGTTTGTGGATTTATTGATGATAGCCATTCTGGAAGATGTGAGGTAGTACCTCATTGTCATTTTAATTTGCATCTCACTGATGATTAGTGACTTTGACCATTTTTTCATATACCTCTTGGCCATTTGTATGTCTGGTTTGGAGACATGTCTATTCAGATCCTCTGCCCGTTTTTTAATTGGATTGTTTTTCTTCCTTTTGTTGAGTTGTAGAAGTACTTTTTATATTTTGGAAATTAACCCCTTATCAGATATATTATTGACAAATGTGTTCTCCCAAACAGTGGGTTCACTCTTCATTTTGATTCTGGTTTCTTTTGCTGTGCAGAAGTTTTTACGTTTTTTTTTTTAAGATTTTTTTTTAATTGATTTTAGAGAGAGAGGAAGGAGAAGGAGAGAGAGAAGGAGAGAGAAATGTTGATGATAGAGAACATTGATTGGCCGCCTCCTGCATGCCACCCACTGGGGATTGGGCCCAAAACCTGGGCATGTGCTCTGACCAGGAATCGAACCGGCAACCTCCTGGTGCATGGGTCAACACTCATCCACTGAGCCACACCAGCTGGGCAGAAGTTTTTACTTTTGATGTAGTCCCATTTGTTTGTTTTTTCCTTTGTTTCTCTTGCCTTAGGTGATGTATTGGTGAAAATTATGCTGTGTGAGATGTCTGAAATTTTGCTGCCTACATTTTCTTCTAGGATTTTTATGGTTTCATGACTTACATTTAAGTCTTTTATCTATTTGGAGTTATTCTTGTGTGTGGTATAAGTTGAAAGTCTAGTTTCATTTTATTCATGTACCTGTCCAATTTTTTCAATGCCATTTATTGAAGACACTGTGTTTATTTCATTGTATTCTCTTGCCTCCTTTATCAAATATTAATTGAGCATAATGGTTTGGGTTGATTTCTGGGTTCTCTGTTCTGTTCCACTGATCTGTATGCCTGTTCTTGTGCCATTTATAGGCTGTTTTGATTACAATGGCTTTATAATTAACTTGATATCTGGTATTGTGATCCTTCTTACTTTGTTCTTCTTTCTCAAGATTATGATGACTATTCAGGGTCTTATTTGGTTCCATGTACATTTTTGGACTATTTGTTCCCGATCTGTGGAATATGCCATTGATATTTTAATAGGGATTGCACTGAATCTATAGATTGCCTTGGATAGTATGGACATTTTAATGATGTTAATTCTTCCAATCCATGTACACGGTGTATTCTTCCACTTAGGTATATCTTCCTCTATCTCTTTTTTTCAACATCCTGTAGTGTTCTGAGGACAGATCTTTTACTTCGTTGGTTAAGTTTATTCCTAAGTATCTTAATTTTTTTTGTTACATTGGTAAATGGGATTTTTTTTAGTTTCTCTTTCTGATAGTTCATTATTGGTGTATAAAAATGCCATCAATTTCTGGGTGTTAATTTTGTATTCTGCTACATTGCCGAATTCATTTATTAAATCTAGTAGTTTTTTGGTGGAGTTTTTAGGTTTTTCTATGTACAATATCATGTCATCTGTGAATAATGACAGATTTACTTCCTCCTTTCCAATTTGTATGCCTTTTCTTTTTTCTTCTTGTCCAATATCTGTAGCTAGGACTTCCAGTACTATGTTGAATAAAAGTGGTGAAAGTGGGCATCCCTGCCTTTTTCCTGTTCTTCGGGGAAATGCTTTTAGTTATTGCCTACTGAGTATGATGTTGGCTGTAGGTTTGTCACATATGGCCTTTTTTTTTTATCCTCACCTGAGGACATTTTTGCATTTATCTTCAGATAGAGCGAGAGGGAGAGAGGGAGGAAGAGAGAGAGAGAGAAACATTGATGTGAGAGAGACTCATCGACTGGTTGCCACCCACACGACCCCAACAGGGGCTGGGGATGAACCACAACCGAGGTACATGCCCTTAGCGGGAACTGAACCCAGTTCTCTCTGGACTGCGGGCTGACATTCTAACTGCTGAGCCAAACCGGCCAGGGCTGGCTTTTATTTTTTTTTATTTATTGATTTATTTTTGTTACAGATGTTTCTCCTTTTTCCCCACAGACACCCTCCTCCCTATCCTGACCCCCACCCCTGCCAAACATTGTTGTCTATGTCCATTGGTTATGCATACATGCATATATATATATATATGGCCTTTATTATGTTGAGGTATGATCCCTCTATTCCCACTTTGCTGGGAGTTTTTATCAAATATGGGTGTTGGATTTTGTCAAATGATTTTTCTGCTTCTGTTGATATGATCATGTGATTTTTATCTTTCAATTTGTTTGTGATGAATTACATTTATTGATTTGCAAATATTGTACCAGGCTTGCATCCCTGAAATAAGTCCCACTTGATCATGGTGTATAATCTTCTTAATATATTGCTGGATTCTGTTGGCTAATATTTTGTTGCGGATTTTGGCATCTTTGTTCATCAGGTATATTGACTTGTAATTCTCCTCTCTTTGTAATATCTTTATGTAGTTTGGGATTGGATAATGCTGGCCTAGTAAAAGAGCTTGGAAATCTTCCTTCCTCTTGAATTTTTTGGAATAGTTTGAGGGGGATGAGTGTTAGTTCTTCTTTGTGTGTTTGGTAAAACATCCCTCTGAAGCTGTCTGGACCAGGACTTTTGTTTGCTGGGAGTTTATTGATTACTATTTCAATTTCATTACTTATTATTGGTCTGTTCAGAATTTCTGAATCTTGTTGAGGTTTGAAAGGTTGTATGTTTCTAGGAATTTGTCCATTTTAGCTAGGTTGTCCAATTTGTTAGCATATAGTTTTTCATAGTATTTTCTTACAGTCCTTTGTATTTCTGTGATGTCAGTTGATATTTCACCTCTTCTTGTTTCTGATTTTATTTATTTGGGTTTCTTTGTTTCTTAATAAGTTTGGCTAAAGGTTTATTAATCTTGTTTATCTTTTTGAAGAACCAGCTCTTGGTTTCATTGATCTTTTTATTGCTTTTTTAGTCTCTATGTCATTTATTTCTACTCTGATCTTTTTTTTTTTTTTTTTAATCCTCACTCGAGGACACTTTTGCATTTATCTTCAGATAGAGCAGGAGGGAGAGAGTGGGGAAGAGAGAGAAAGAAACATCGATGTGAGAGAGACACATTGACTGGTTGCCACCCACACGACCCCAACTGGGGCCGGGGATGAACCGCAACCAAGGTATGTGCGGGAACTGAACCCGGGATTCTTCTGGTCCACTGATCCAAACCGGCCAGGGCTCTGCTCTTATCTTTATTATTTCCTCCCTTCTACTTACTCTGGGCTTTGCTTGTTGTTCTCGTTCTAATTATTTAAGTTGTAGGGTTAGATCATTTGTTAGAAATTTGTCTTGCTTCTTGAGGTAGACCTATAGTGCTATGAACTTCCCTCACATTGTGTCCTATAGACTTTGGGTTGTTATTTGTTCATTTGCATTAGTTTCCAAGAAGTTTTGTATTTGTTTCTTGATCTCATTGGTAACCCATTCATTGTTTAATAATATGCTCTTTAGCCTCCAGGTGTTTGAATGTTTTTGAGTGTTTTTATTGTAGTTGATTTCTAGTTTCATGCCATTGATATCCAAGAAGATACTTGATATTATTTCCATCTTCTTGAACTGTAGAGACTTAGTTTGTGTCTTAACATGTCTATCTTTGAGAATATCCAATATGCCCTTGAGAAAAATGTATTTTCTGCAGTTTTGGGGTGAAATGATCTGTAAATGTCAATTAAATCCATTTCATCTATCTAGTGTGTCATTTAGAGTTGGTGTTTTCTTGTTCATTTTTTGTCTAGAAGATCTATTCAGTGATATCAGTGGGGTGTCAAAATCCCTTACTATGATTGTTTTGCTGTGGTTCTCTCCCTTAAAGTCTTTCAGAAGTTTTTTTTTAAAATATATTTGGCTGCTCCTGTATTGGGTGCATATATGTTTACCAGGGTTATATCCTCTTGTATCAATCACTTTATTATTATGAAGTGGCCTTCATTGTCCCTTTTTATGGCCTTCATTTTGAAGTCTATTTGGACAGATATGAGTATTACTACCCCAGCTTTTTTTTTTTATTTCCATTTGCATGGAAATTTTTTTCCCATCCCTTCACTTTCATACTATGTGAGTCTTTTGTTCTGAGGTGGGTGTCTTGGAGACAGTACATAAATGTGTCATAATAAAATAAAAAAATATATATGTGTACCTATATATATGAATGAGTTGTCTAGAGAGGTTGGGAGATCCTTACTCTGGTGTTTTTGTTTTTTTTTAAATTCTTGACAGTGTTGTAGATATCCCCTAATTTCACCCCTTCCCCCCTTACTCTGGTGTTCTTTAAAATTAAGGCTAATTCCTACTGGAAATGGTGTGATAATAGATCTGCTTTAAGACAGATGCATGGAGCCCTGGCCAGGTGGCTCAGTTGATTGGAACATCATCCCATGAACCCGGAGGGGTTGTGGGTTCAATTCCTGGTTGGTGTGCATGCCTGGGTTGTGGATTTGATCCCCAGTCAGGGTGCATGCAGGAGATGGCCAATGGATGTTTCTCCATCCCTCTCTCTAAAAATCAATGAAAAACATATCCTTGGATGAGGATTAAAAATAATAATAATTATAAAATATTATTGGGAAAAAACAACAACAGAAGAGTGGAGCTAGAATCTCTGTGCTCTGGGTTTATAGGATCACATATTTTCACAGCATGACTATTAAAGACATAAAGTGTGTTAATGGAGTTGTTTTTCTTTATTTAGGTAAAAAAGCTCTTACAATCAAAATACCATTACAAAGAAGAGGCTGAAATAATCTGTGACAGAGTTCAAGTTAAACTCAGCAAGGAATGTTTTCATCCTTCCAATACATGCATTACTGATCTAAGGATTTCACACTGGGAGGAAGCAATTCAGGAAGCAAAGTGTGGTGCAGCCAATAGGAACTTGGCTGAAGAATGTTATTTTCTGTGGAAATCTACACGTTTACAGCATATGACACTAACAGAAGATGTCAAAGCCATGCTTACGGAACTTCGAAAAGAGGTCTGCCTACTTTTATTAACAAATGGAGACAGACAGACCCAGAGGGAGAAGATCCAGGCTTGTTCCTGTCAGTCCTATTTTGATGCTATTGTCATAGGTGGAGAACAGAAAGAAGAGAAACCAGCACCTTCCATATTTTATTACTGCTGCGATCTCCTTGGAGTACAGCCTGGGGAGTGTGTGATGGTTGGTGATACACTAGAAACCGATATACTAGGAGGCCTCAATGCAGGACTGAAAGCAACAGTCTGGCTAAATAAAAGTGGAATAGTGCCACTGAAGTCATCACCCATGCCACATTATGTAGTTTGTTCTGTGCTAGAGTTACCTGCTCTCTTACAAAGTATAGAGTGCAAAGTCAGTATGTCAGCTTAAAACAAATAAAAGGGCATGGTTATGTATTTTACAGGATTTGAACTAAGAAAAGTTAAGGCATTCCAAATTATATGATCTAGTTGTAAGACTAATTTTATTTATTATTTAATAGCCAATCAATAGTTAACTAGTATTTATATCTGGAAATCTAGAATAAATTAATACAAGTTACTTTTAGTAGTGTGATAGAGAAAACTTGAAGAAATGTATTATATGCTAATCTGTGACTTGAGATTTTTAAAAAATTGTTTTATTAATCCTTTAGCATCTGGAATCCAAGGAGATACCAAGCAGGATAGCTTATACATGGGTACACAAAGACAGGTTTTAGGTACTGACTTAAAAAATAGATATTTAAAAAAATAAACATCTAAAACATATGTAATAGAGATTTACCAGAGCAACTGGATCAGGTTAATGTGAAATAAGTACTAAGTCACATGCAAATCAAAGCATTTCATAGTGAGATTATTTTGTATATTTTTGAAAATATATATACCATTTTTTGCCTACTTTAAATGTATACTTTCTTTTATGAATCTTAATTTTTCTGCATTACCTTTTTGGGGGGTCCTCCAATTTTCCTATGGTGTAAATATGACAAATAGATTCTTCTAGTAAAAAAAAAAAAAAAAAAAAACTGTTAAAATCAGCATGTGGTATTTCTTTTCCAGGACATTATTACATCTTTCCTGAGTGAGCTTATAGTTTCCTGTTGGTCTTTACCTCTTATGGAAGTATTTTTTACTATCTTTTCCCAGGCACACAATGGAATTGAGGGGACTAGGCTGTCTTGCTGAAGATAAGTGCAAACCACAAAAAAGTCATTTTCCTTTTGTGGATGCATCAGAGAGAAATTGTCTTGGTACAGCCTAACCAGGCACCCTCACCTCTACCCCCATCTTTTCTCTACTGACTAAATAGTTTCACCCATATGATGAAAACTAATAGAAAATTAGGTTTTGCTATGAACCATTTTCAGGGTGCCATTTTAATATTTGGCTCTTCTTGGTGTTACCATCTGCCTTGAGTCTCCTGTTTTTCAAATTTTTAGAAATACATTATTGTTTTACAAATTTCTGTATCCATTTCAGAGTTCACTTTGAGCTTATTAATGACTCCATTGCAAAGCATCTTGCAGCTAGGAAAATTTCTCTAGATGGTCTCACCAACTTAGAGTAGAATGGTTATTTAAGGAAACAAGAAATAATGACTTGGGTTTTTTTTTTTTTTTTAACTTTTGTATAAAAAACTACTAATGTAAGATATTAGACTCTGTTAGGATTACTTAGACTCTGTGCCTTTCCATGACCCTGTTTCTTTAGCCAATTATTTCCTGTCTACTACCAAGAACAGAATTTTCTGCCATTGTGCAAAAGCCCTGTTGTGTTAACTTCTCTTAATTTTTCAAAAATGTGACTGTGCCATTGACTGTCCCAGGGTGCTGTTCCTATAAAACTGAACATTTGTTGCCCTGGCAGGTGTGGCTTGGTTGGTTGGAGTGTAATCCCTTACAAAAGGTCGTGGGTTCGATTCCCAGTCAGGGCACATACCTAGGTTGTGGGTTCCATCCCTGGTCTGGGTGCATACAGGAGGCAACAGGTCGCTGTTTCTTTTTTTCTCTCTCCCCCCTACCCCCTCTTCCTCTGTCTCTCAAATCAATAAAAACATATCCTCAGGTGAGAATTAAAAAATAAAAATAAATCTGAACATTTGTGATCAGAGTATGTCTGTGTAGTTGTTCCAGGTATGGTGCCCATGCGATCTCAATTATATTTTAGCTATTTAAAAATTGTTAAGTTAAAGGATCTTAGAAAAATAATTATGTGAACAATTTCTCTAATAGATGTGTGATACTGAGGGTTTGTCCTTTTAGCTATCCCAAAGGTAGATGTAGGCAGTGTCACATTCATTACATTAATTGGAAAAAAGGTTCATCACTCATAGATTACAGTGACAGATTTCAGTAAGATAGCTCCTAGGATGTTAAGTGAACAATTGTTCAATAACAGTGATCTGGGGATAGAAATTGAAATCATTGAGTTTGCTTATTTTAAAAGTTTATGTTCTATATAGTGCAGTAATGCAATAGTACTTTCCATTTACACCCATCCTTAAGGAAGGACTTTGTGGTTTTCTACCTTCTGAGTGGAACGTTACAGAAGATATTAAGAAATCTTGGATTAGACCTTTAATTTTATTAATGTTTTTGTTTTAGAATAATATTCTTTTTTAAAATTTATCTTTGTTATTGAAAGTATTACATATGTCCCTCTTATTTCCTCTATTGACCCCCTTCTCCCTGCTTGTGCCCTGTCCCCTGCCTTCACACAAAGAATTTATGCATATGTGCATAATCAGTAGACACAGACAATAGAATAATATTCCTTAAAATTAAAACTGATGTAACAATAGTGTCCTGTCATCTTAGTTTTTTTAAATAGTTTCCCCATAATGGTATCATCATATAAAGCCATAAATTCTCAATTATCCAGAGTCTCTCCCAAACACCATAGTTAGAGAGGAATGTCTAGAGTTAGTGGGGAAGACACAAGTGGATGCTGCACCTGGAATACTGACTCAAAGATGTGATCTGGGCCCCAAGGCTAAGGTAACTAGATTCCATTTTATGTAGGCCCTTTGGTTAAGGCGACTAAAGGACTCCATTTTATCACCAATAGACATTCCTCAATATTCTTCCAATAATAGGTTAATTACCCCTAGATGTAAAGGAATTTTGCCTAAGATTATAGTTGCCCCAGGAGTTGGGAGGCATTTGCAGTTTCCTGAGTATAGGTATTTGCAAGTACTTGTGCTGTCAGTGAATAATGCTAATTTTGACCTCTGTAATCTCTGTCACTCCCACTATTATACTGGTTCCCTGAGGGGAGGGTGGCAAAAGGAGGAGGGGGTTTCTGTCTTTAAAATGGGATGAACAAGAAGAATCAGGGCTGTTGATCTGAGGGGAGACTATGCCCTCCGCAGCTCGCCAGGGAAATAAAGTTCCTCTACACCTGACTTCTTTACAATTGAGCTATGCGTCTCTGGTTATCTCGTTGTCAGGTTATAACATTTGGAGGTCCCAGCGAGATCCCTGGTGCTTTAGGACACCAGAGGATAGATGCCTAGGATGAATGGCCTCTCCCGGTCCGGCCACCGGATACCTGTAGTTCTTCAGGGGTGGTACCCCCTGAGTTCCAGGGCCCTGAAGATCCTACATGGATTTCCGATGAGCGGTTGGGAGATGCCAAGACATCCCCAAAAAGATTAAAGGAGACCTGGTAAAGCCTCCAGAGGTGAGTTCTGGGTGACCGGTCCATCTGGGTGAGAGTGAGAGGGCCGGACGCGGCACAGCCTCTCCTCTCCGGGACCCCCTAAGATGTTAGGTGGGGTTCAAATCTGGCAAATTCTGGTTCAAATCTGGCCCACCACCTGGGGCGGGAGGGGAGACTGATCACCTCCCCAGCGGCATGGGGGTTCGAGTCCCACCAGAGTCGCCAGCCAGTGGCATAGGTGCCACTCAGGATAGGGAATTTCAGGAAGGAAATTTCTGGCAGGAAGTTCAGACGATGTGTGAGTGTGACTGTGGGGGTTCGAGTCCCACCAGAGTCTCCAGCCAGCGGCATAGGCGCCACTCAGGATAGGAAATTTCAGGAAGGAAATTTATGGTAAGAAATTCAGACGGTGTGTGAGTGTGACTGTGTGAATGTAATTGTGTTTGAGTGACCGTGCTCCATGACTTTGGTTACGGAGCCTGAGTGAGTCCTAACCTGTGGTTCCACGGCAACCTCATATGACTATAAGGTGGTATCAGGTTCTTGGACCACTCCGGTGTTCCACCAGCGAACCTGATCCGAGTTGGGGGTTTATTCCAACCTGCCACATGCCAAGAGGTGTCTGAAATCTCCACAAGGGGAGCAGCCAGGCGGATGAAGTGAAAGTTTCTGTCTTGTGTGTCTTCCCTTGTTTTTGTCCTCATCTGCCTCCCTATTGTGTCTCCCTCAACTTTGTTGCGGTTGGTCTGATCATGGATAGTGGCCCTGGTGCTCGGATGTCCTCATTGGGTTGCATGTTGGGGCATTCTTGGAGAAGGATTTGAGGAGGGTTCTGATTGGGGCATGAATACTAGTAGTGGGCCCCAGACTGGGCCCCAAGAGAGGCCTGGGAAATGGTAGGGAAGTGCCTTCGAGGCAGAGATAGAGCAAAAAGCCCGGCCAGTGCAGCTCAGTGGTTGAGTGTCGACCCATGCACCAGGGGGTCACCAGTTTGGTTCCGGTTCGGGCACATGCCCAGGTTGTGGGCTGGGTCCCCAGTGGGGGGCATGCAGGAGGCTAATAAGGGGTGGAAGCAAGGTGTAGTGAAAGACATGAGGAAAGCCAAGAGGGGCTGTGAGTCCTTAAAGACTCCCCCACTGTCTTCCACTACAGCTGTGCTTTGAAGGCCTGGAAAGAGCTCCCAACAAAAGGGTGTGTGGGGGGAAAGAGGGAATGTCACCCCCCCTTGCCCTCCAGGCCCCTGTTGGGGCGGCTTGCGCTGAGGCCGATGTTGCGCATGGGGCTGTGCCCTGAGGACGCGTGACCCACAGGACACCGTGGCGTCTCCCAACACTGCACGGGCAAGAGAGACCGAGGGTGCGAGGTTTCTCGGCTGCCACGGTCCCTTCGGGAGCTCCTTTGCACTACATGCAGCTCACAGAGAAAAAAAGGGGGAAAGTTTTCTATTTTGTAGCTTGGTTGCTACAAGCAGTTAACAGAGTAATAATTGATTCAGAGGCCAGCCCCCACCCTGTCAAACAGTGGGGGAAATGCCTGTCACCCCTGCTCATGTGTTCCAGGCAGGGTGGCGGCCAGGACTATGATCAGGATCTCTATGGCGCCAGGAGCTATTCCAGCAGGGGTATGTGGGCCACTGCCTGGTGGAGCGGTGGGTTTGGTCTTGGGAAGGAATGGTCTCACTGTGGGGGGCGGGGGGTTCCAGGTGTTGCCTGGAGTTATTGGTTCTGATTATTTGGGGGAAATGGGGGTTGTGGCCTGGACCACTAAGGCCATTGTGCAAGTTTTACCTGAAACTAGGATAACACAAGTTGTAATTTTGCCCCATCAGGTGGCTGGGAAAGTGCTAAAGTGCTATAAAAGGAAATGCGGGGAAAGGCAGGGTTCCCTGGGGAGGGTGTCTGCCACCTGGGGTTTGGCTCCAGTAAGTTTCCAACAGGCTTCTTTGAATTTTGGGGAGTTGAAAATAGGGATCCCGGGTGCATGCTCTTGGAGAGTTGAAAAACATTCTGCCCTGTGTTCCCCTTTCCTATGTTCTTTTGTAAACCTGGGGTCAGAGGAAATTTTCCCAGCCCTCTGCCCACGGTGGGACCCAAATACTGCTGTGGGAGGGCTTCCTTGGACACTTTTCACCATGTTCTCCTGTTAGGCCTATAGGCCCAATTGGTTAAAAATCTCAAAAGGTATATAATAATAGGGACACCCCTGGGGAAAAACAGGATAAAAGAATAGCAAAGGTGGTAGTATCAGCCTTAAGGGAAAGAGGGCCCTTGGAAAACAGCACCCTAAGAAGGGTCAGGATGTTAGGCCTAGGTTCCAATTAGGGATAGAAAAGACAAGGCAAAGTCAGGTGTAGAGGAACAGAGTAAAATCTTTAATTTGGAAAATGATAGGGCTGGAGCTTCTTCCAACTGAGCCCTCAGGAGCCAAGAATAACAAGACAATAGGGGACAAACTAGATTTAGTTTTCTGGTAGGTACTGGTGCAGCAGACTCAGTCCTGACCAAGCCAATGGGCCCCTAACCTACCCCTGGACTTCAAAGAGGACTATAGACTTTGGGAAAAATACTGTGATCTTCTCCAGTGACTTCAATTACTGGCCACTGCCACTCCAGGCCATGGGCCATCAACCCTGCCAGCCTGCCTCCAGATGATGACCTGGAGAAACCTCTACAGGACTGCCTGGAGGTAATCGACGTAGTGCAGACAGCTACCCAGACCTCAAGGATGTTCCACTGCCATCATCAGATGAGGTATATTGTTCACAGACAGGAGCAGCTATGTCCAGGAAGAAATCAGGTATGCTGGGGCAGCAGTAGTAACTCTGGACCGTGTCATTTGGTCACAGTCCTTGAGTAGGGGAACTTCAGCCCAATGGCCTGAACTCAAAGCCCTAATCCAGGCTCTCTGATGGGGCAAGGGAAAGTCAGTAACCATCTACACTGACAGCAGATATGCCTTTACCACAGTGCACATGCATAGCACCATCTACAGGGTCCAAGGGTTATTAACCTCAGCCGGGAAAGACATCAAAAAGGGAATTCTGATGAGGCACTGCAAAATCTGCTACACCAGAAAGCTTGAAAGTGGCCCTAAAACCAGTGGGGAATGACCAGATACACTAGGCCAGAAAATGACTTGGCTGAACAGAAGCAACCACCCAAGAACCAAACAGGTGATGGACAATGCCTGATGGGAGGTTGTTAGTCCCAGAGGCTCTAGGTCAGACTTTAGTCAACCAGCTGCACCAGACTACCCACTTAGATTACACCAAGCTTACCGAACTCCTGAGAGGCAGGTAATGTCCAGTAAGGTCACAGGGAAAGAGAGAAGGCAGAGAAAGCAGGAATGTGTGGGTCTGAGTAGGGAGGAGGAGAAGGAAAGCTGGGGGATGTGCAGACTGCAGATAGATTGGCAAGCTCTCAGGTTAATGTCAGGGGAAGGACTAGGAAAGTCACAGAGGGTCTATGCAAGTTAAAGAAGGATAGTGTAGAGGGAGAGCTTGCCCCTGGTAATGGAATAACAGTCTGGGATGTAGTAAAGGGAGTAACAGGTTTAGGTTACTCCTCACCCTTAGATCAGACAATGGCCCCACCTTTATAGCAAAGAGATCATAGGATATCTCTAAGGGGTTAAATATAAATTAGAAGCTCAGTTATGCTTACCGCCCACAGAGTTCCAGGCAGGTAAAACAAACAGGACCTTAAAGAAAACCTTAACCAAATTTACTTTAAAAACCGGTGAAAACTGGACCACTCTGCTCCCTCTTACAGTTCTTGCAGGCCCTGTAGTTCACCCAGAAAGCTGTCCAGAAACACGTCTGCAAGGCCCTGCCTATGCCCACCTCGGACCCTGTGCACCCTTTCAGCCCTGGGACTCGATATGGGCAAAGAAGTTCACCACCCAGGAACTAACTCTGGCCTGGAAAGGACTATACACTGTCATCCTGCCTGGACCAAGGCTGTCAAGGTCAACGGCATCCCGATCTGGCAGCACCATTCCCGGCCGAGGGGGAAAAAGCAAAACGGACTGTTCAAGCCCCTCCAGATAAGACTCTGTGTTTATCGGGACTTTGATTTTTCTGGTTATGACTATAGAGGGGAATCCTTATAGACCTGGGTCCCAATGGAACTAGGAACTTAGAAATGGTCTTGCAGAACAGAAGAGGATTAAACCTCTTATTTCTTAAGGGAGGAGGATTATGTATTGCACTGGGAGAAAAATGCTGTTTTTATGCGAATAATTCAGGGATTGTTCAGGAAAGTTTATCACTAGTTAGGAAAAATATCGAGGAACAAGAAAGAAAAAGGTGACAATCTGAAAATTGGTTTATATTAAGTTTACTCCTAGCCTTTGGGCCATGTCTAATAAACAGCCTCATAAAAAACTAAGTTGAGTCAATTATTTGACTTGTCAGGAAAACCAGTGGGGAATGATCTGGGCCCCAAGGCTAAGGCAACTAGATTCCATTTTATGTAGGCCCCTTGGTTAAGGCAACTAAAGGACTCCATTTTATCACCAATAGACATTCCTCGATATTCTTCCAATAATAGGTTAATTACCCCTAGACGGAAGGAATTTTGCCTAAGATTATAGTTGCCCCACGAGTTGGGAGGCATTTGCAGTTTCCTGAGTATAAGTATTTGCAGGTATTTGCAAGTACTTGTGCGTTGGTAAATAATGCTAATTTTGACTTCTGTAATCTATGTCACTCACACTATTGTACTGGTTCCCTGAGGTGAAGGGGGCAAAAGGAGGAGGGGGTTTCTGTCTTTAAAATGGGATGAGCAAGAAGAATCATGGCTGTTGATCTGAGGGGAAACTATGCCCTCTGCAGCCTACTGGCGAAATAAAGTGCTCCTTTACAATTCGGCTATGCGTCTCTGGTTATCTCGCTGTCAGGTTATAACAGATGGATGTTTAATAATTTTATGTACACATTCACCCATTCATGCATGAACACCTCAGGTCTGCTAGTGTTCAGAACCCAAAAGTACTATAGAAAAGACACATATTTATAGTTACAGAGGTACTTTCTTTCAAACCTCTCTGCAGACCACAATAAGAAATATTCTTCATCACAACACACTAAACAATTATTTATAATGAACATATTAGTTTATATATTAATATATGTATATTAAGTACAGTTTCATATATTTAACTGAAGCAACTTTCATAAAACTTCCTTACTATATATGATGCTCATATTTTTTCATTCCATCCATTTTTTTTATGTTTTTAATCCTCACCTGAGGATATTTTTCTTTTTTTTATTAATTTATTTTTGTTAGGGATGTTTTTCCTTTTACCTCACTGACACCCTCCCCTGATACACCCTCACCCCCCACCACTGTTGTCTATGTCCATTGATTATACATACATGCATAAAAGTTCTGTGGTTTATCTCTTTCCTCTCCTCTGTCCCCCTCTTCTGAGGTTTGTCAGTCTGTACCCTACTTCTATGTCTCTGGGTCTATTTTGTTCATGAGCTTGTATTGTTCATTATATTCCACAAATAAGTGAGATCATGTGATATTTGTCTTTCTCTGATTGGCTTATTTCGTTTAGCATAATACTCTCCAGGTCCCTTCATGTCATCTCAAGGATAAGAGATCTTTCTTTCTTACAGCTGCATAGTATTCCATTCTGTACATGTACCACAGCTTTTTTAGCCACTCATCTATTGATGGAAGCTTGGGCTGTTTCCAGGTCTTAGCAATTGTAAATAGTGCTGCTATGAACATAGGGGTATATATATTCTTTCTGATTGGTGTTTCAGGCTTCTTAGGATATATTCCAAGAAGTGGGAACACTGGGACAAATAGCAGTTCATTTGTAATTTTTTTGAGGAAATACCATATTGTTTTCCATAGTGGCTGCACCAGTCTACATTCTCATCAGCAGTGTACAAAAGTCCCCTTTGCTCCACACCCTTACCAGCACTCCTTGTTTGATGATTTGCTGGTGTCAGCCATTCTGGCAGTTGTGAGGTGATACCTCATAGTCATTCTAATTTGCATCTTTCTGATGGTTAGTGACATTGAGCATTTTTTCTTATGTCTCTTTGCCATTCGCATGTCCTGTTTGGAGAGGTGTCTATTTAGATCCTCTGCTCATTTTTTATTGGATTATTTGTCTTCATTTTGTTGAGATGTATGAGTACTCTGTATATTTTGGAAATTAACCCCTTATCTGATGTATCATTGGCAATTATGCTCTCCCATATACAGTCAGCCCTTGTTTACCACAGTTCATCAGTTCCAGACTCTACCGCGATAAATGAATTTCCGCGAAGTAGGATTTTTATTTATACACAGTTGTCCCTCGCCACTTCGCACTTCAACATTCACGGCTTTACTCTATCATGGTTTTTTCAAATACTATACTATACTATACTATACTATACTATACTATACTATACTATACTATAATTTGAAAAAACTGTGAAAGAGTGAAGCCATGAAAGTCAAAGTGCGAAGGGGTGAGGGATGACTGTAGTGGGTTCCCTTTCCATTGTGATGCTTGTTTTGCTGTGCAGAAGCTCTTTAGTTTGATGTTGTCCCATGTATTCATTTTTTTCTTTCTCTTGTCTTAGGCATCGTATCAGTGAAAATTCTGCTGCGTGTGATGTCTGAAATTTTGTTGCCTACATTTTCTTCTAGGATTTTCATGGATTCATGAGTCACATTTAAATCTTGTATCCATTTTTTTAAAAATATTTTTTATTTTCAGATAGAGCGGGAGGGAGAGAGGGAGGAAGAGAGAGAAACATCGATGTGAGAGAGACACATCGAGTGGTTGCCACCCACACAACACCAACCGGGGCTGGGGACAAACTGCAACCAAGGTCGTTCCCTTAGCGGAAACCAAACCCGGGACTCTCCAGTCCACGGGCTAACACTCTAACCGCTGAGCCAAACTGGCCAGGGCTAAATCTTGTATCCATTTTGAGTTTATTCTTGTGTATGGTGTAAGTTGGTAGTGTAGCTTCATTTTTTTGCATGTAGCTGTCCAATTTTCCCAACACCATTTATTAAAGAGATTGTCTTTATTGTATGCTCTTGCCACGTTTGTCAAATATTAGTTAAGCATAATGTCTTAGGTCAATTTCTGGATTCTCTGTTCTATTCCATTGATCTATATGCCTGTTCTTGTGCCAGTACCAGGCTGTTTTGATTACAATGGCTTTATAGTATAACCTGATATCCCATATTGTGATCCTTCCTTCTTTGTTCTTCTTTTTCAAGATTGCTGTGGCTATTTGGAGTCTTTTTTTGTTCCATATAAACTTTTGAAGTATTTGGTCTTGTTCCATGAAATATGTTGTTGGTATTTTAATGGGGATTGCATTGAATCTATAGATTACCTTGGGTAGTGTGGACATTTTAATGATGTTAATTCTTCCAATCCATGAACAAGGTATATGCTTCCACTTTTTTATATCTTCCTCTAATTCTTTTTTCAATGTCCTATAGTTTTCTGAGAACCGGTCTTTTACTTCTTTGTTAAGTTTATTCCTAGGTATCTTAGTCTTTTTGTTGCAAAGGTAAATGGGATTTTATTTTTAGTTTCTTTCTGTGACTTCATTATTGGTATATAAGAATGCTGTTGATTTCTTGATGTTAATTTTGTATCCTGCTATTTTGCCAAATTCATTTATCAGCTCTAGTAGATTTGCCGTTTTCTATGTACAATATCATGTCATCTGCGAATAATGACAGTTTCACTTCCTCCTTTCCAGTTTGGATCCCTTTTATTTTTCCTTGTTGTCTAATTGCTGTGGCTAAGACTTCCAGTACTATGTTAAATAAGAATGGCAAAAGTGGGCATCCCTGTCTTGTTAGTATTTTTAAGGGAAATTCCTTTAGTTTTTGCCCATTAAGTATGATGTTGGCTGTAGGTTTTTCATATATGGCCTTTATTATGTGGAGATATGGACCCTCTATTTCCACATTGCTGAGTGTTTTTATCAGAAATGGATGCTGGATTTTATTGACTGCTTTTTCAGTGTCTGTTGATATGATCATATGGTTTTTATCTTTCATTTTGGTTATGTGGTGTATCACATTTATTGATTTGTGAATCCTGTAGCAGTCTTGCATCCCTAGGATGAATCCCACTTGGTCATGGTGAATAATTTTTTAAATGTATTTCTGGATCTGATTTGCTAATATTTTGTTAAGGATTTTGGCATCTATGTTCATCAGGGATATTGGCCTGTAGTTTTCTTTTTTTGTAGTGTCTTTATCTGTTTTTGGAATTAGAATTATGTTGACCTCATAAAATGAGTTTGAAAATCTTCCTTCTTCTTGAATTTTTTGGAAGAGTTTGAGGACAGTGGGTGTTAGTTCTTCATTGGATGTTCAGTAAAATTCCCCTGTGAAGCCATCCAGACCTGCGCTTTTGTTTGCTAGGAGTTTCTTGATTACATCTTCAATTTCCTTAGTTGTTATTGGTCTGTTCAAGTTTTCTATCTCTTCCCAGTTCAGTTTTGGGAGACTATGTGTTTCTAGAAATTAGTCCATTTCACCTAAGTTGTCAAATTTGTTGGCACATAATTTTTCACAGTATTTTCTTACAATACTTCATATTTCTGTGGTGTCCTTTGTTATTTCACCTCTTTCATTTCTGTTTTTATTAATTTGGGTCCTCTCTCTCTGTTTCTTGGTGAGTGTGGCTGAACAATCTTGTTTATCATTTCAAATACCAGCTCTTGCTTTCATTGATCTTTTGTATTTTTTTTTTTTTAGTCTCTATATTGTTTATTTTGCTCTGATCTTTATTATTTTCATACTTCTACTTTCTCTGGGTTTTCCTTTTTGTTTTCTTCCTAAATCTTTAAGTTGTATGGTTAGATCATCTATTAGAAATTTTTTTTATTTCTGGAGGAAGGTCTGTATTGCTATGACCTTCCCTCTCAAGACTGTTGCTACTTTCCTATAGATTTTGTATTGTCATGTTCATTTTCATTAGTTTCCAGGAAGTTTTTTTATTTCTCCCTTGATCTCATTGGTAACCCATTCATTGTTTAATAACATGCTATTTCGCCTCCATGTGTTTGAATGTTTTTGAGTGTTTTTATTGTAGTTCATTTCTAGTTTCATGTCATTTTGATCTGAGAAGATGCTTGATATGATTTCAATCTTCTTGTACTTGTACAGACTTCACTTGTGTCCTAATATGTGGCCTACCTTTGAGAATGTCTTGTGTGCACTTGAGATTTTGTATATTCTGCAGCTTTGCATCTTTGAGGTGAAATGTTCTGTAAATGTCAATTAAATCCAGCATAGTTTAGGGTATCTGTTATTACATTTTGACTAGAAGATCTATCCAGTGGTGCCAGTAAGTCCCCCACTATGATTGTATTGCTATTGATTGTCTCCTTGAAGTACTCCAGAAGTTTTAAAATATATTTTGGTGCTCCTGTATTTGGTGCATATATGTTTACCAGACTTATATATCCTCTTGGTGGATTGATCTTTTTAATGTTATGTAGTGACCTTCTTTGTCTCTTATTATAGCCCTTGTTTTGAAGTTTGTCTTGTCAGATATGACTATTGATAACACCAACTTTTTTTTTTTATTTGCATTTTCCTGGAAAATTTTTTCCATCCCTTTGCTTTCATTCTGTGTTAATCTTTTGTAGTGAGGTGAGTCTCTTGTAGACACACTATATATAAGTCATATTTTCTTATCTAATCAGCTACCCTAAGTCTTTTGATTGGAGCATTTAAGCCATTTACATTTAAGGTTATTTTTTTTTCTTTATTGATTTTAGAGAGAGGAAGGGAAAGGGAGAGAGAGATAGAAACATCGATGTGAGAGAACATCGATTGGCTGCCTCCTGCATGCCCCCGACTAGGGATTGGGCCTACAACCTAGGCATGTGCCATGACCAGGAATCGAACTGGTGATCTCTTGGTGCATGGGTTGATACTCAACCAGTGAGCCACACTGCCTGGTTTATGTTATTATTGATAGGTATTTATCTGTTGCCAATTTTACTCTATATGCCTGTGCTCCTCTTTCTCTCTCTCTCTCTCTCTCTCTCTCTCTCTCTCTCTCTCTCTCTCTCTTTCTTCTTCTCTTATAGCAGTCCCTTTAGCATTTCTTGCCATGCTATTTTGGTGGTATACATTTATTTAGCTTTTCTCTGTCTGTGAAGTTCTTTATTTCACTTTTAGTTTTGAATGATAGCCTTGCTGAATAGAGTAGTCTTGGATTCAGACCCTTGCCTTGCATTACTTTGTATACTTCATGCCACTCCCTTCTGGATGCACTCTTTCTATTGACAACTCAACTGACAGTCAAATAGGAGCTCCCTTGTAGGTAACTTTCTGTCTCTCTCTTGCTGCCTTTAAGATTTTTCTTTGTCTTTAATGTTTGCAATTTTAATTATGATGTGTCTAGTTGTGGGTCTTTTGGGGTTCATCTTAATTGGGACTTTCTGTGTTTCCTGGACTTGTGTGACTCTTTCCTTCACCAGTTTAGGGAAGTTTTCTTTCATTATTTCTTCAAACAGGTTTTCTAATCCTTTCTCTGATTCTTCTCCTTCTGGTACCCCTATGATATGAATGTTGTTATGTTTTGTGTTGTCCCAAAGCTCCCTTAAACTGCCCTCCTGCTTTTCAATTTTTTTCCATTTGCTGCTCTATGTGGGTGTTTTTTTATACCTTGTGTTCTAAGTCACTGATTTGGTCTTTAGCATCTTCTGATCACTGCTGAATCCTTCCAAGGTATTTTTTATATCAGCTTTGTCTTTCTTAATTTCTGCTTGATTTTTATTCATAGCTTCTACTTCATTTTTTATGCTGGTGTAGTTCTCATTAAGTTGTTTGTAGTTCTTACTAAATTGTTTGTGTACCCTTAAAACCATTGCTTTGAATTCTTTATCTAACAAACTGCTTGCCTCCATTTCATGTAACTCCTTTTCTGGTGACTTCTCCTTTTCTTTCAATTGTGGATTGTTTCTTTGTCTCACCATTCTAGTAATCCTATTAGTCTGGTAGTTCTGGGCCAGGTGGAGTGTGTTGGACCACATAGGCAAGTCTGTGTGTATCAGATAAGGCTGCTATGGCTCCCAGTCTTGGTGTGGTGGTCTTCTTATGGGACCCAATGGAGTAGTCTCCTTTATCATCTGAGCTGGGTGCTCTAGGATTGACCCTTATGTAGGTTATGTGGGCTGTCCTGTTGATTATGGGTCTTGATTGCTGTTGTCCACTTGTGGATGGGCTCAGTCCTTGGGATTGTTAACTTTGAACCTCAAAACCAGCCTTATCAAGCTTGTCATGCCAACCATTATATAAGTGTTGAAAGAACAAAAGAAAGAAACCAGCTCAAACCAAAAAGAACCCCCCAAAATGTCAGCCTCAACAATAATAGAAGCAACTGCCTCAACAGAAAAATCAAAGGAAACACAGACAATAAAAAAACATACTCATAGCCACACAAAGAACACTAGGAGTTGCGAGACCAAAAGAATTAGAAGAAGGAGAAATAAAAAAATAAAAAATAAAAAAATAAAAGTAAAGAGGGCAATTCACAAGCAGACTAAAAATAAATAAATAAATAAATAAATAAATAAATAAATAAATAAATAAATAAATAAATAAAAACAACACATCTACTTCAACAATGATACAAGCCCCAGGATCAACAATATGATTAAAAGACAAAAAAATTGAAAACACACACTCTCACACACACAAAGACAATACTAGAAGGCATGAGACTGAACAAATTAAAAGAGGAGGAGAAAAAAAATATATAAAAGCAAAGAAGGTGAGGCAATAGTAGACCAAACTAAAGAGCACCTTAAACAAATAGCATCTACAATGGTAGAAGCACCCACCTCAACAAAAAGGTTAAAAGACAAACAACCCAAACACACACACACACACACACACACACACACACACACACACACACACACTACTAGAAAGCATGAGACCAAAAGGGTTAGCAGAGACTGAGGCAAGATTGGGCAGGGGAGGAAGCCACATTTCAGTGCAGACCTAACTCATTTACACTTGTGAAAAGGAGGGAAGGAAGCAGGATTCAGCAGAGGAGGAAGACAAGCTACAGAGCAGGACTACTACATCTCAGTTGATTTGAAGCTTGAATGCCTTTCAGAGGTGCCTTAATTGGGTCACGATAGCCAGACCTTTATATTCCCAGATCTATCAGTCATCCAGTAATGTGTGCCACTCAGGAGTAGGAATATGACCTTAAGGAAATGTGGCCTTAAGCAGTTGTGCTAGCTTCTGACATGATCTCTAGAGAGCATTGTGAAGACTGGCTGTGGACATACCTCCGACAGCTGGCATTGAAAGACTGTGTGGACACTACCTGATGAGATTTTATAGAGAAAAAATGGTGGTGGAGTGAATGGAGGCTACACAGATTGTCTCCCAGGACCAATCTGGAATTACAACTAAATTAAAGACAAATCATTGGGGGAAAACCAACTGAAAAGCAGCTGGAGAGCACACATATAACCAGGGAAAGAAAGAGCATGCCAAATCAAGCCTGGTAGGATGCACGGAAGTGTGAAAGGGCAGGCTGGAAGTCCACGGACAGCAGTGGAGGACTATTTTAGCTGTGAGTGGTCCCCACTCAGAAAGCAGGGGTTTTAAAAAACACAAAATCAGCTACAGTGACTCACCTTGGGCTCCAGCAGAGGGAAGGAAGACTGAACTGGAACTGTGGAGACAGACCAGAGCTCTTGGCTCAGGAGAGAGCTGGAGGTGAGGACACTGGGAATTTTGTGCTGAATCACTCCCTCATAGGACAATAGCCACCTTACTCAAAGGGCCTCTTCCTAGAGCCATTTTTATTATGATGTTTCTAGCTGTGGGTCTTCTGGGGTTCATCATGCTTGGGACTCTCTGTGTTTCCTGGACTTGTGTGACTTTTTCCTTCACCAGTTTAGCGAAGTTTTCTGTCATTATTTCTTCAAACAGGTTCTCTATTCCTTTCTCTGATTCTTCTCCTTCTGGTATCCCTATAATGTGAATGTTGTTATGTTTTGTATTGTCCCACAGCTCCCTTGAACTTTCCTCCTTTTTAAATTTTTTTTTCATTTGGTGTTTTTCTCTACCTTGTCTTCTAAGTCACTGATTTGGTCTTCAGCTTCTTCTAATCTACTACTGAATCCTTCTAAGGTATTTTTCATAGCAGCTATGTCATTTTTTATTTCCTCTTGATTTTTATGCATAGCTTCTATCTCTTTATGTGTAGCTTCTACCTCTTTTTTAAGCTGAAGTAGTTCCCAGTGAGCTCTTCATAATTCTTTTTAAGTTGCTTGTAGTACTCAGCAAATTGTTTGAGCACCCTTAAAATCATTGCCTTGAATTCTTTATTTTACAAGTTGCTGTCTTCCATTTCCTGTAGTTCCTTTTCTGGTGATTCCTCTTTTTCTTTCCTTTGAGTGTTGTTTCTTTGTCTCCCCATTTTAGCTGTCTGGTAGCTCTAGACGTGGTGAGGAATATTTGAATGTGTAGGCAGCTCACTGTATATCAGATAAGGCTACTGTGCCTCCCAGAGTGTTCTGTTGCATGTCGCCTCTTGCCTGCTGTGGATCCTGGAGGACTGACTGCTGCTGGATCACGTGTGCCCCTCTGGAGCTGTGTTCCAAGTTGGTCACTTGTGCCACTTCTAGCTGTATAGCTCAGGCACTGTTGGAGCCAGACTCCTTGCCTGTACCTTGGCAGCTGTGTTGCACAGGTCTCACTGGAGCCCTGGCTCCCCACCAATCTTGTGGGCAACTGGGCTGCACCATCCCTTTGGATACCAGGTCTTATGTCTATCTTGTGGTCTGCTGGGTCGTTCAGGCCTCTCTGGTGCCCCAGCACCCCACCGGTCCTGCAGGCGGCTGGATCACACAATTCCTTCAGAGACCCAACTCCACACCTAAGATCAAGAAAAATTTTGAATTGACTTTCTAACCATACAACATAAAGAACTACAAAGTAAACAAAAAGAAAAACCCAGAGTGATTTGAAGGAAAAAATAGTGAAGGTCAGAGGAGAAATAAACAAATAGAAATGAAAAAAAAACAATTTAAAAAATAAGTGAAACAGACCTCGTTCTTTGAAAAGATAAACAAGATTGATGGACCCTTACCCAGACTCACCAAGAAATAATAGAGAGGACCCTAATAAACTAAATCAGAAATGAAAGAGAAGTAACAACTGGCACCACAGTAATAGAAAGGATTGTTTAAAAATACTATGAACTATTATATGCCAACAAATTGGACAATATAGGTGAAATGGGCTAATTTGTAGAAACACACACTCTCCCAAAACTGAATCAGGAAGAGATAGAAAACATGAACAGACCAACAACAACTGAGGAAATTGAAGCTGTAATAAAGAAAGACCTCAAAGGAGATCTAAGACCCATTCTTCTCAAACTATTCCAGAAAATCCAAAAAATGGAACACTTCCAAACTCATTTTATGAGGCCAGCATAATCCTAATTCCAAAACCAGATAAAGACACTACAAAGAAAGAAAACTACAGGCCAATATCCCTGATGAATACAGATGCCAAAATCTTTAACAAAATATTAGCAAATCTTATCCAGCAATACATCAAAAAAAATTATCCACCATGACCACGTGAGATTCATCCCAGGGATGCAAGGATGGTACAGTATTCGCAAATCAATAAATATGATACACCACATAAACAGAATGAAAGATAAAAACCATGTGATCACATCAATAGATGCTGAAAAAGCATTAGACAAAATCCAGCACCCATTTGTGATAAAAATGCTCAGCAGTGTGGGAATAGAGGGATCATATCTCAACATAATAAATGCCATATATGAAAAACCTCCAGCCAACATCATACTCAATGGGCAAAAACTAAAAACATTTCCCTTAAGAACAGGTACAAGAACGGGTACAATATATTTCTTTTAAGAATGGGTACAAGAAAGTGGACAGGGATGTCCACTTTCGCCACTCTTGTTTAACATAGTATTGGAAGACTTAGCCACAGCAATTAGACATGAAGAAAAAATAAAAGGGATCCAAATTGGAAAGGAGGAAGTGTAACTGTCATTATTCGCAGATGACATGATATTGTACAAAGAAAACCCTAAAGACTCCATCAGAAATCTACTAGACTTAATAAACAAGTTTGGCAATGTAGCAGGATACAAAATTAACATCAAGAAATTGACAGCATTCATATACATCAATAATGAACTCACAGAAAGAGAAACTAAAAAAACAATCTATTTACCACAGCCACAAAAAAAAAAAAAAAAAAATTAAGATACCTAGGAATAAACTTATCCAAAGAAGTAAAGGACCTATTTGCAGAAAACTACAGGACATTGAAAAAAGAAATAGAGGAAGATATAAAAAAGTAGAAGCACATACCTTGTTCATGGATTAAAAGAATTAATATCATTAAAATGTCCATATTACCCGAAGCAATCTATAGATTCAATGCAATCCTCATCAAAATACCAACGACATATTTCACAGAACTAGAACAAATACTTCAAAAGTTCATATGGAATCAAAAAAGACCCTGAATAGCCACAGCAATCTTGAAAAAGAAGGACAAAGTAGGTAGGATCACAATGCCGGATATCAGGTTATACTACAAAGCTACTGTAATCAAAACAGCCTGGTACTGGCACAAGAACAGGCATATAGACCAGTGGAACAAAACAGAATCCGGAATTTGACCCAAGACATTATGCTCAATTAATATTTGACAAAGGTGGTAAGAGCATACAATGGAGTAAACACAGCCTCTTTAGTAAATGGTGTTGGGAAAACTGGATAGCTCCATGCAAAAAAAAAAAAAAAAAATTGAATCTGGACTACCAACTTACACCATACACAAGAATAAACTCAAAATGGATAAAAGACTTAAATGTGACTCATGAATCCATAAAAATCATAGAAGAAAATGTGGGAGACAAAATTTTAGACATCACATGCAGCCGAATTAAACAACGGAAAAAAATGAATAAATGGGACTACATCGAACTAAAATATATCTGCACATCAAAAGAAACAAGTATCAAAATGGAAAGGGAACTCACTATATGAAAGAGCATAATTGCCAACAATACATCAGATAAGGTGTTAATCTCCAAAATATATAGAGTACTCATACAACTCAACAAAAGGAAGACAAAGAATCCAATTAAAAAATGGGCAGAGGACCTAAATAGACACCTCTCCAAACAGGACATATGAATGGTCAATAGACACATGAAAAAATGCTCAATGTCACTTACCATCAGAGAAATGCAAGTTAATACGACTATGAGGTATCACCTCACACCTGTCAGAATGGCTGCTACCAACAAATAATCAAAAAATAAATGCTGGTGAGGATGTGGAGAAGAGTACCCTAGCACACTGCTGGTGGAAATGTAGATTGGTGCAGCCACTGTGGAAATCAATATGGTGTTTCTTCAAAATTTTTAAATGGAACTATCATTTGACCCAGTGATTGCACTTCTAGGATTATATCCTAAGAAGCTTGAAACACCAATCAGAAAGAGCATATGCACCCCTATGTTTATAACAGCACTATTTACAATAGCTAAGATCTAAAAAAGCCCAAGTATCCATCAGTAGACGAGTGGATAAAAAAGCTGTGGTACATTTGTATAATGGAATACTATGCAGCTGTATGAAAGAAATACCTCTTACTCTTTGAGATGACATATTGGGGCCTGGAGACTATTATGCTAAGCAAAATAAGGCAGAGAAAGATGAGAACCAATGATCTCATTTATTTATGGAGTATAATGAATAAAATAAGCTGACAAACAAAATAGATCCAGAGACATGGAAGTAGGGAACAGACTGAAAAACCTCAGAGGGAAAGGGTTTGGGGTGGAGGGAATGTGAGGAGATAAACCAAAAACTTATATGTATATTTGAATAACTAATGAGCACAAACCCTAGTGTGGGGAAGGCAGGAGGCAGTGGGAGCAAAGAGGTGTGGGTCAATGGGAGAAAATAAAAGGGGAAATCTGTAATATTTTCAACAATAAAGATAAAAAAAACTTAGAAACACTCACAAGCATGGAGGCTAAATAACACATTATTAAACAAAGAATGGGTTACCAATGAGATCAAGGGAAAAATTAAAACTTCCTGGAAACAATTAAAATGGACACAAAGCATCCCAAAATCTATGGGATGCAGAAATGTAGTCCTGATGTTCATAGCATTACAGGCCTACCTCAAGAAGCAAGAAAAATCTCAGCTAAAAAAATCTAACCCTACATCTTAAAGAACTAGAAAGAGAACAGGAAGAAGAGCCCAGAGTAAGTAGAAGGAAGGAAATAATAAAGGTCAGAGCAGAAATAAATGACACAGAAGGTAAAAAAGATCAATGAAACCAAGAGCTGATTCTTTGAAAAGATAAACATGATTGATGCACCCATTGCCAGACTCATCAGAAACAAAGATAGGACCCAAATTTATAAAATCAGGAATGAAAGAGGACAGGTAACAACTGATCAAGATATACAGAGGATTGTAAGAATATACTATGAACTACTTTATGCCAACAAATTGGACAACCTGGGCAGAATGGAAAATTCCTAGAAACATATAATCTTCCAGAACTCAATTAGGAAGAAAACCTGACTAGACTGATAACAACTAATGAAATTGAAGCAGTAATCAAAATCTCCCATAAAGACTGGGACTGGATGACTTCACAGGTAAATTTTATGAAACATTCAAAGAAGAACTAACTATTCCAAAAAATTCAAGAGGAGGAAAGTTTTCTAAACTTATGGGGGCTAAATTATCCTAAATTCAAACACAGATAATGACACTACAAAGAAAGAAAATTACAGGCCAATATGCCTGCTAAACAAAGATGCTAAAACCCTCAACAAAATGAAAAATTGGATCCAGAAATTCATTAAAAAGACCATAAACCATGACTAAGTGGGAATTATTCCAGAGATGGAAGATTGGTACCATATCTGCAAATCAATAAATCTAATACATCACATAAACAAAATGAAGTATAAAAATCACATGATTATATCAATAGATGCAGAAAAACCCTTTGATAAAATCCAGCACCCATTTATGATAAAAATTCTCAGCAAAGTGGGAATATCATACCTCAACATAATAAAAGTTATATATGAAAAACCTATAGCCAACATCATACTCAATGGGCATAGCTGAAAATATTTTCCTTTAGATCAGGAATGAGACAGAGATGTCCACTTTCACCACTCTTATTCAACATAGAATTGGAAGTCTTATCCACAAGGATCAGAGAGGAACAAGAAATAAAAGGCATTCAAATTGGAGAGGAAGAAGTAAAATGGTCATTATTCACAGATGACATGATATTGTTCATACAGACCCTAAAGATTCCACCAAAAAAAGCTACTAGATCTAATATATAAATTTGGCAAGCAGCAGATGATATTTTTTAAGTTTATCTTTGTTTTTGAAAGTATTACAGATGTCCCTCCTTTTTTCACCCATTCACACCCTCCCCACCCTGTCCCTGTCTTCACTGCACTGTTGTTTTGTGCCTCTGGATTATGCATATATGCACGTAAATTCTTTGGTTAATCTCTTCCTGCCCCCTCTCCTACCTCCTATCCCTCTGATGTTTGTCAGTCTGTTCCCTACTTCCATGTCTCTGGATCTATTTTGTTTGTCAGCTTATTTTGTCCACAAATAAGTGAGATCATGTGATACTTGTCTTTCTCTGGCTGGCTTATTTCACTTAGCATAACACTCTCCAGGTCCTTCTATGTCATCTCAAAGGGTAAGAAATATCTCCTTCTTATAGCTTCCATTGTGTAAATGTGCCACAGCTTTTTTTATCCACTCATCTATTGATGAACACACGGACTATTTCCAGATCTTAGCTATTGTAAATAGCATTGTTATGAACATAGCAGTGCATATACTCTTTCTGATTGGTGTTTCAGGCTTCTTAGGATATATTTCTAGAAGTGGGATCACTGTGTAAAATGGAAGTTCCATTTTTAATTTTTTGAATGAACACCATATTGTTTTTCATTGTGGCTGCACCAGTCTGCATTCCAACCAGCAGCATACTAAAGTCCCCCTTTCTCCACATCCTCACCAGTACTTGTTTGATGATTTGTTGTTGGTACAGCAGATAATATTAATATTCTGAAATAGGTGGCATTTAAGAAATATATTTTTATTAATTTTTTGGAGAGAGAGGAAGGAAAAGGGAAAGAAAGAGAAATATCAATGTGAGAGTGAAACATCAATTGGCCACCCCCTCATGCCCCTTCCCATGGATACAGTCCATAACTCAGGCAAGATCCCTGACCAGAAATCAAACCAATAACAATTTGGTGCATGGGACAACACCTAATCAACTGAGCCACAAGGGCCAAGGCATTGGTGACATTTTTATACAACAATGAACTGTCAGAAAAAGAAACTAAGAAACCAATCCCGTTTACCATTGCAACAACAACAACAACAACAAAATCCGTACCTACAAATAAACTTAACCAAAGAGGTAAAAGACCTGTACTCCAAAACCATTAGGACATTAAAGAAAGAGAGGAAGGCCCTGGCCAGTTTGGCTCAGCAGTTAGAGCGTTGGCCTGCAGTCCGGAGAGACCCGGGTTCGGTTCCTGCTAAGGGCATGTACCTCGGTTGTGGTTTGTCCCTGGCCCTGGTTGGTTGTGCGGGTGGCAGCCACTCGATGTGGCCCTTCCACGTCGATGTTTCTCTCTCTCTCTTCCTCTCTCTCCCTCCTACTCTATCTGAGCAAAAAATGAAAAAATAAAAAAAATTTAAAAAAAGAGAGGAAGACCCTAACAAGTGGAAGCATATACTATGTTCATGAACTGGAAGAATTAACATCATTAAAATGTTCATACTACCTCAAGCAATCTATAGATTCAACACAATTCCTATTAAACTATCAATGGCATATTTCATGGATCTAGAACAGATATTCCAGAAATGTAGGAGCCAAGAAGACCCTGAATAGCTTCAGAAATCTTGAAAGAACAAAGTTGGAGGGATTACAATACCAGATAAAAACTATACTACAAAGCAATTGTAAACATAAAAATTTTTTCTTCTTTTGATTTTAGAGAGAGAAGAAGGTAGAGGGAGAGAGAGAGAGACATCAATGAGAGAGTAAATCGATTGGCTGCCTCCTGCACACCCCTCACTGGGGATCAGGCCAACAACCTGGGCATGTGTCCCGACCAGGAATTGAACTGGAGAACTCCTGGTGCTTGGGTCAACTCTCAACTGCTGAGCCACACAGTCCAGGCCAACAATTTTAATCAAAACAGCCTGGTACTGGCACAAGAAGAGACATAAATCTATGGAACAGAACAGAGAGCCCAGCAATCAACTCACACCTTCATTGTCAATTAATCTATGACAAAGTAGCCAAGAGCATACAATGGAATAAAAACAGTTTCTTTAATAAATGGTGTTGGGAAAATTGGCAGGTACATCCAAAAAAAATGTTATTAGATGACTACCTTACACCATACTCAAGAATAAACTCAATGTGGATAAAAGACTTAAAAACCTAAAAATCCAGAAAACAGACAGTAAAATCTCAAACATCTCCTATAGCAGTATTTTTGATGATATATCTTCTAGGATCAGGGAAAAATAAACAAACAGGCTACATCAAACTAAAAAGCTTCTGCACAGCAAAAGAAATAAAAATAAAAAGGAAAAGGGAACTCGTTGTATGGGAAAATATATTCACCAATGATACATCTGACAAGGGGTTAATTTTCAAAATATATAAAGAACTTAAAACAACTCAACACCAGAAAGAAAAACAATTCAATTTAAAAAATGGGCAAAGGACCTGAATAGACACATCTCCAAAAAGGACATACAGATGGCCACAGACCTATGAATAAATGCTCAACCTCACTGATCATCAGAGAAATACACATTAAAACTATAAGATATCACCTCACACCTGCCAGAATGGCTACCATCAATAATTCAACAAACAATAAGTGCTGGTGAGAATGTGGAGAAAGGGGTACCCTCATGCATTGTTTGTAAAAATGCAGACTGGTGCAGTCACTGTGGAAAACATTATGGAGCTTCCTCAAAACTTAAAAATGGAACTGCCTTTTGACCCAGCAATCTCATTCTGGGAATATATCCTAGGAACCACCAAACACCAATCAGAAATAATATATCCAACCCTATGTTCATAGCAGTGTTATTTACAATAGCCAAGATCTGAAAATAACCCAGATGTCCATCAGTAGTTGAGTGGATAAAAAAGCTTTGGTACATTTACACAATAGAATACTACTCGGCTATAAAATAAAAATCTCTTACCCTTTGCAACAGCATGGAGTAGGCTAAGCAAATTAATCTGTCAGAGAATGTAAATACAATATGATCTCACTTATATGTGAAATCTAATGTACAAAATAACTTAATAAACAAAATCAGACCAGAAGCATGGATACATGGAACAGACTGACAGATCTCAGAGGGGAGGGGAATGGAGGTGACTAGAAGAGATTACTCAAAGAACACATATGAACAGATGCATAGTCCATCGGCACAGAAAATGATGTGGCAAAGTCTTGGGGGGCATGGTGTAAGGAGGTAAATGGGAAATATGGGTGGAAAAACAGAAATAAAAGAGAAGTGACAATTGACACCACAGGAATAAAAATGATTATAAGAAAATAATACAAATAATTATATGACAGCAAATTGGACAAGCTGGAAGAATTGAATAAATTCTTAAAGCCATATAATCTTTCAAGAATAAATTAAAACACTCAAGAAATCTGAACAGACTAATTACTACCAACAAAATAGAATTAGTAATTTAAAAACTCTCAACAAACAAAAGTCCTGGGCCACATGGCTTCACAGGTGAATTTTACCAAACATTCAAATAAAAATTAACACCTATCGTTCTCAAACTCGTTCAAAAATTTCAAGAGGAAAAAGCACTCCTGAGCTTATTTTATGAGACCAGCATCACTCTTATTCTAAAACCAATGATATTACAAAAGAAGAGAATTATAGGACAATATCCCTGATGAACATTGATGCAAAAATTCACAACAATATATTAGCACACCAAATTCAGCAATACATTCAAAGGATCACAAACCTCATCAAGTGTAACTTATTCTTGGGATGCCAGGATAGTTAAATATGAGGTGGGCAAAAGTAGGTTTACAGGTGTAATATAAATAAATAAATAAATAAATAAATAAATAAATAAATAAATAAATAAATAATTGGTCATAAGAATGCCAGAATAAAGTATGTATTTCACATACTCATAACTGTAAACCTACTTTTGCCCACCCTTTATTTGCAAATCCATTAATGTGCTACACCACATATTCACCAACGATACATCCCATGAGGATTTAATATCTGAAATATATAAGCAGTTCATAAAACCTAATTACAACAACAAAATGAAACAAAATAAAATCTAAGATGGCAGTAGAGTAGGTGAAATTTCCACTCACCTCCTTTTATGACAAAACTGAAATTACTACTAAAATATAGAATATTCAGCTCTAATAACCAAAGACTAGCTGGTTATAACAGGTTTTATAACCAAAGATTTACAGAAGAAGCCACATTGAGACTGGTAGGGAGGGCAGAGATGCAAAAAGGGCTGGTCCCATATTCACATTCTATGGCTGAGAATTTGAAGGAATATTCTCACTGCAAATTTCTTGACACCATGGTGGGCTCCCTAGCCAAAAGCACCAAATAACACGTGGCTGTGAAAATCAGTATGGATTCTTTCTGCCAGGAACAGAGGGGGTATTGCTGGAAACCCAGATGCCTGTTTAAAGGACCAGCACACAAAACCTTGTTTGCAGCCTTGTTTGAATTCTGGCAAAGGGAGGGTAAGTTGACTAGAGTAGTGTGTGGAGAGACTGGGGTTTGTGGCTCCAGAAAAGAGCTGAAAGGAGAGCCACCAGTGTCCCTGTGCTGAGTCATTCTCCCTCACCATAGATGCCATCTTTCTTGGGTAAAGCACTCCCCTCCATTTGGCATTAGCCATGGGTAATGCAATAACCCTACACTCCTGAGTCCCTGTTGCTCCACCCTGCAAAGCTCAGTTTACCCAGGAGGTATGGGCACAATCTGGGCAAACTGAGTTCCGTGGCTCTGGGGCTGGAGCCATTCCTCTCATCATTTTGCAAGCCTGACCTCTGCCTTCCCCTCACAAGAAATCCACTAGTCCCACCCCCTTAAATCCTGGTGGCCCCTCCCTGCCAAGCTCAGGCTCTTCACAACATTAGAAAGAAATCCAAGACTGAGTTATGTGGCTTTACGACAAGGAACCATTTTTTCCCTTGTACACCTGACTGGTGCAGAGCCCTCTCTTCACACAGTTAAATCTTGATCTGTTTGAGCCTGATAAACTGCTGGCTTCACCCTGATAACTCCCTGAGACTCTGTCCTGAAGTTCTGCAGGCATCTGGTAGGTAGTAGCTAGCTTTGCTGTACCCTGGGACTTTTTATGAGTGGCCTCAAACCCATCATTGGCATTGAATTTGAAGCTATATCAATTAGGTAAACACTACTCACCCCTACCTGGTGAGTCACTGAAAACCTACCTCATGCAATTTGAGTATTGCCAGAGACTCAGTAAATGAGCCTAACAGGCAGGCAGCAGCAGGCAGAGGCAGGTGGAGGCAGCTCTTGTGGTGCACTGGGCCTTTTGATGATATGTCCTCAAGATTGGTGGAATCCAGCTTGAGTGCGCAGCTTGGTCCATCTCATGCATACCCAAGCCCAGCAGAGGTAGCCACAAACTGTGAATTGCTTGGTAGCTCCAAACTGGTTACCCAGAGCCAGTCACAGGCACCATCTGACATTGATCTGCCCCAGAGTTTCTTCCAAGAGGCCTTAGAACCAACACACCCAGTGGTGAGCATAAGACAACATCAGAGTAGAATCCAATTAGCTTCAGAAGTGGCATATTCAAAAGGAGTTCTGCATAGGTCCCAGAACCTGTTGAGACAAATTCCACTTTGTGTGGTCAGCACCTGCACAGCAGCTCTGGTTGGGGTCAATCATCATGGTCAGCCAGCCTGAGGATCGACCCCATGCATGGAGAAGCCAATGGCAATCAAAACTCAATTACAGCCTGGCCAGTGTGGCTCATGGATTGAGTATCATCACATGGACTGAGAGGTCCCAGTTAGATTTCCAGTCAGGGCATATACCTGGGTTGCAGGCTTTATCCCCAGTAGGGTTCATGCAGGAGGCAGCCCATTGTTGTTTCCCTTTCATATCGATGTTTCTATCTCTCTCTACTTTCATCTCTCTCTCATTTCCTCTCTCTCTAAAAAGTCAATAAAAACATTTTTTAAAACCTCAATTACAAGAGGAGGGCTCACACAAGGAATATTCCTGGAGCACCCAGCTCAGGTGATCAAGGACATTGCCCACTGGGTCTCACAGGACACCTACTACATAAGACCACCCAACCAAGACTGGGAGACAAAGCAGATGCACCTAATACACAGAAACAACACAGAAAAGCAGCCAAAATGGGGAGACAAAAAACATGCCCCAAATGAAAAAAAAAAAAAAAGGAAAAAATGTTTAATAAAATGAAGGCAAGAAATCTATCAGATATGAATTCAAAACAGTGGTTATGAAGTTGTTCAACAAACTGAATTTGAACTTCAGCAAAGAGATAGCAAGCATAAAAAAGGATATAGAAGTCACAGAAGAGTACCAGTCATAAATAACAAATACAACATCTGAAATGAAGAATACACTAGAAGGAATAAGTAGGAAGTTAAATAAAGCAGAGAAGACAATGTACCAGAAAACACACAATCAGAGCAGAAAGAACATTTACAATTTTTTCTTTATTGATTTTAGGAAGAGAGAGAGACATATAGAAACATTGATGAGCGAGAACATTGATTGGCCACCTCCTGTGTGCCATCCACTGGGGATTTGGCCCACAACCTGGGCATGTGCCCTGACCGGTAATGGAACTGGCGACCTCTTGGTGCATGGGTCGATGCTCAACCACTGAGCCACACTGGTCAGGCAGAATATATTTTTTTAAGTGAGGAGAGTTTTAGGGACCTTTGGGACAACATAGAGCATAACAATATCCACTTCATAGTGGTACCAAAAGAAGAAGAGAGAGAGCAAGAGATGAAGAAAGTATTTGAAGAAATAATAACTGAAAAATTTTCTAACCTGATTAAGGAAAAAGACACACAAGTCCTAAAAGTGCAAAGAATCCCAAACAACTTGAACTCAAAGAGGTCCACGCAGACACATCATAATTAAAATGGCAAAGGTTAAAAACAAAGACAAAATCTTAAAAGCAGCAAGAGAAAGACAAGGGAGCTCCCATAAGGTTGCCACCTGATTTCTCAACAGCAATCACTTTATGTCATAACAAAGAGCTTGGAATTGATGAAAAGCAAGGACCTACAACCAAGACAACTTTACCCAGCAAGGCTATCATTTAAAATTTAAGGAGAAATAAAGAGCTTCCCAGACAAGGAAAACCTAAAAACACTTCATTACCATGAAAACAGCATTTCAAAAAATGATAAAGGGACTTTTTCAAGAATAAAGAAAAAAAAAAAAAGGAACACAGTTATAAAGAATAAAATGGCAATAAAATATGTGCTGATCAGTAATGTAAATGGGTTTAATGCTTCAATCAAAAGACAGGGAAGATAAATGGATTAAAAAAAAAAAAGACCATTTACATATGTTGTCTACATGAGACCAATTTCAAAACAAAAGAAACAGACTGCAAGTAAAGCAGTGGCAAATGTATTTCATGCAAATATAAAATGAAATAAAATGATGGAGTATCAATACTTATATCGCACAAAATAGACTTTAAAACAAAGACTGTAATAAGATACAAAAGAGGACACTAAATAATGATAAAGAAAGCAATCCAACATAAATATTTATGCACCCAAAATAGGAGCAGCAAAATATATAAAGCAAATTTTGATGGAAATAAAGGGAGGGGTCAATAGTAATACAGTCCTAGTAGGAGACTTTAATACTCCATTGACATCAATGGATAGATCTTCCAGGCAAAAAATCTACAAGGAAATCGTGGCATTAAATGACACACTAGATCAGATGAATTTAATTGATATCTTCACATCATTTCACCCCAAAGCAGCAGAATATACATTCTTTTCAACTGCACATAGAACATTTTCTAAGGTAGACCACATGTTAGAGCACAAAACAAGTCTCAATAAATTTGTGAAGACTGAAATTATATCAAGCATCTTCTCTGACCATAATGGTATAGGTCTAGAAGTAAATCACAAGAAAAAAAAAACCTGAAAAAACACACAAACACATGGAGGTTAAATAACATGCTACTAAATAATGAATGGGTTAACAATAAAATCAAGGAAGAAATTAAAAGATACCTTGAGACAAATGAAAATTAAAACACATCAACCCCAAATCTGTGACACAACAAAAGTAGTCCTACAAGGGAAATTCATAGCATTACAGGTTTACCTCAAGAAAGAAAAATATCAAATAAACAATCTAACTTTACACCTAAAGGAACTAGGAAAAGAACAACAAGCAAAGGCCTAGTCAGTGTGGCTCAGCTGATTGGAGTGTTCTCCCCTACACCAAAAAGTTGTGGGTTCAATTCCCTGTCAGGGCACATACCTATATGCAGGTTTGATCTCCAGTTGGGACATGTATGGAGGCAACTGATTGATGTCTCTCTCTCTCTCTTTGATGTTTCTCTCTCTGTGTCTCTCTCTCCCCCTTCCTTATTCTAAAAATCAATGAAAGCTTTTTATTCCTAGGGTGAGAAAAAACAAACAACCACAAGCAAAGCCCAAAGTGAGCAAAGAGAAGGAAAGAATAAAGATCAGAGCTGAAATAAACAAAATAGAGTCTAAAATAAACAATGCAAAAGATCAATAAAACTGAAAGCTGGTTCTTTAATAAGATAAGCAAGATTGGTAAATCTTTAATAAGACTCATCAAGAAAAAAAGAGAAGACCCAAATAAATAAAATCAGAAATGAAAGTAACAACTGACACTACAGAAATAGAAAGGATTGTAAGAAAATATTATGAACAACTATTTGCAAACATTATTAGAAAATCTTGAAGAAATGGATAATTTCTATAAATATACAATCTTACAAAATGGAATTAATAAGAAGTAGAAAATCTAAACAGACCAATTAAAACTAATGAATTAAAGCAGTAATCAAAAACTTCCAATAACAAAAGTCCTGGACTGAATGGCTTCACAGTTGAATTTTACCAAACATTCAAAGGTGAGCTAACACCTATCAGATTCAATGCAATTCCTGTGAAAATACCAATTCCATATTTTACAGAACTAGAACAAATAATCCAAAAGTGTATATGAAGCCACAAAAGACCCTAAATAGCCACAGAAATGTTGAGAAAGATGAACAAAGTTGAAAGAATCGTGCTACTGATATCAAACTATATTACAAAACCACAGTAGTCAAAATAGCATAGCCCTGGCATAAAGACAAACATATAGATCAATCGAACATAATAGAGAGCCCAGAAACAAACCCATACCTATATGGTCAATTAATATTTGACAAAAGTGGCAAGAACAAACAATGGGGTAAAGACAGTCTATTTAATAACTGGTGTTTGGAAAATTGGACAGATATGTGCAAAAGAATTGAAACTAGACCACCTTCTTACACTATACACAATAATAAATTAAAAATGGATTAAAGACTTAAATGTAAGACAATACCATAAATGTTTTAGAAGAAAATATGGGCAGTAAAATCTTGGACATATCTCTTAGTAATATTTTCTGATATATCTCCTTGGGCACAGGAAACAAAAGAAAAAAATAAGTTAATGGGACTATATCAAACTAAAATATTTTGAACAGCAAAGGAAACCATCAACAAAATGAAAAGACAACTGAATGGGAGAACATATTTGCCAATGATATATCTGATAAGGGGTTAATACCCCAAATTTATAAAGAAATTATACCACTCAAAACTAAAAAGACAACCCAATTTAAAAAAATGGGCAAAGGATCTGAATAGACACTCTCCAAAGAAGACATACAGATGTTCAATAGACATATGAAAAGATGTTCAATGTCACTAATCTCAGACAAATGCAAATTAAAACCATAATGAGATATCACCTCAGACCTGTCAGAATGGCTATCACAAATTAATCAACAAAAAACAAGTGTTGGAGAGAATGCGGAGAAAACAAAACCCTTGTGCACTGTTGGTGGGAATGCAGTCTGGTGCAGCCACTGTGGAGTTACCTCAAAAAATTAAAAATGGAACTGCTTTATGACCCAGCAATTCCACTTCTGGGTATATATCCAAAGAAATCCAAAATACTAATTCAAAAAATATATGCACCCCTATTTTTATTGCAGCATTATTTACAATAGCCAAGTTAGGGAAGCAACCCAAGTGCCTATCAATAGACAAGTGGATAAAATAGCTGTGGCACATATTTATAATGGAATATCACTTGGCCATAAAAATCTTACCATTTGAGACAGCATAGATAGACTTTGAGCATATTATGCTAAGTGAAATAAGTCAGTCAAAGACAAATACCAATGATTTCACTTATATGTGGAATCTGAAGAACAATATAAACAAATTAACAAAACAGAAACAGACTCATAGATATGGAGAACAGAAGGTTGCCAGAGGGAGGAGGATTAGGGGACTGGGTGAAAAGGTGAAAGAATTGAGAAGTACAAATTAATAGTTAAAAAATAGTTATCTGGATGTTAAGTACAACATAGGAAATATAATCAATAATATTGTAAAACAATGTATGGTTTCAGTTGGGTACTGGAAATATCAAGGGGAACACATTGTAAAATATATGACTGTCTAACCACTATGCTGTACACTAAAACTAATAAAAAATAATATTGAATGTAAACTGTAACTGAAAAAAATCTAAATTAAAACAAACAAACAGAGAAGATGGACACCCTGTGTCAACACAGACCAGTGCACGGTAGTGGAGCTTTCAAGGTGCTGGTTGCACAAGCTGCAAATGGCCGGGAGCTCAGCACCATCCCCCACCATAGCAGCCCGATCAGAGTCAAGATATACCCCCAGCAACAGAGGCTGGAGAGCAGACATCCATCCCCAGACAACAGAAGCACAGACAAACAGCAGAGAACCATCCCCCAAAACTACAGAAAAGGCTGAGCAGGAGCTGAGCCACACTAGGCAGCAGCACTCCCCAGCCACCAGTGGTGGGAACTGGGGCTCCACAGAGACCTGTGTGACCCAGCAGCCCACAGAGCTGTGGGAAGCCAGGGATCCAGAGGGAATGATGCGATCCAACCGCCCGTGGGAACAGCGGGGTGCTGGGATATCAGAGAAGCCTGCATGACCCAGTTGCCCACAAGACAGGTGTGAAGATGGGTCTCCAAAGGAACTTGTGATCCAGTCGCCCATGGGACCAACGGGGTGCTGGGGCACCAGAGAGGCCTGCGTGACCCAGCAGCCCAAAAGATAGGGGTGGGGCCTGCTCTCCAAAAGGACAGTGCAATCCAGCTGCCCACAATATCGGCGGGGAGCCAGGGCTCCAGTGAGACCTGTACAACACAGCTGCCCAAGGTATGGGCAGGGAGCATGGCTCCAACAGTGCCTGAGTTATATAAGTATAGGTGGCACAAGTGACCAGCTGGGAACACAGTCCAGAGGGGCACACGTGATCCAGCAGCAGCACCTACCAGGACACACCAATACCAGCCCCCAGTAGTCAATCCTCCAGGATCCACAGCAGGTAAGAGGTGACATGCAACAGAACACTCTGGGAGGCACGGTAGCCTTATTTGATATACACAGAGCTGCCTACACATCCAAACATTCCTTACCATGTCTAGAGCTACCAGATGGCTAAAATGGGGAGACAAAGAAACAACACCCAAATGAAAGAATAAGAGGAATCACCAGAAAAGGAACTACAGGAAATGGAAGACAGTAACTTGTCAGATAAAGAATTCAAGGCAATGATTTTAAGGGTGCTCAAACAATTTGGTGAGAACTATAAGCAACTTAATAAGAATTATGAAGAGCTTACTGGGAACTACTTCAACTTAAAAAAAAGAGGTAGAAGCTATGCATAAAAATCAAGAGGAAATAAAGAATGACATAGCTGTTATGAAAAATACCTTACAAGGGTTCAATAGTAGATTAGAAGAAGCTGAAGACCAAATTGGTGACTTAGAAGACAAGGTAGAGAAAAACACCCAAATAGAGCAGCATATGGAAAAAAAAATTTTAAAGCAGGAGGAAAGTTTAAGGGAGCTGTGGGACAATACGAAACATAACAACATTCACATTATAGGGATACCAGAAGGAGAAGAATCAGAGAAAGGAATAGAGAACCTGTTTGAAGAAATAATGACAGAAAACTTCGCTAAACTGGTGAAGGAAAAAGTCACACAAGTCCAGGAAACACAGAGAGTCCCAAGCAAGATGAACCCCAGAAGACCCACAGCTAGACACATCATAATAAAAATGGCAAACATTAAAGACAAAGAAAGGATCTTAAAGGAAGCAAGAGAGAAACAGAAAGTTACCTACAAGGGAGATCCCATTAGATTATCAGCTAATTTCTCAATAAAAACGATGCAGGCCAGAAGGGAGTGGCATGATGTGTACAAAGTAATGCAAGGCAAGGGTCTGAATCCAAGACTACTCTATCCAGCAAGGCTATCATTCAAAATCAAAGGAGAAATAAAGAGCTTCACGGATAAAAAAAAAAACAAAAAAAAAACTAAAGGAACTTACCATCACCAAACCCGCACTGCAAGAAATGCTGAAGGGATTGTTGTAAAAAGAAGAAACAGAGAGAGAGAGAGGAACACAGGCATAAAATTAAAATGGCATCTAATAACTATCTACCAATAATTACCTTAAATGTAAATGGCTTAAATGCTCCAATCAAAAGACATAGGGTAGCTGATTGGATAAGAAAACACGACCCATATATATGCTGTCTACCAGAGACTCACCTCACAACAAAACACTCACACAGGATGAAAGTGAAGGGATGGAAAACAGTTTTCCAATCAAATGGAAATGAAAAAAAAAGCTGATGTAGCAATACTCATATGGGACAAGATAGACTTCAAAACAAGGGCCATAATAAGAGACAGGGAAAGTCACTACATAATATTAAAAGGATCAATCCAACAAGAGGATATAACCCTGGTAAATATATACGCATCAAATACTGGAGCACCAAAATATATTTAAAAACTTCTGGAGGACATCAAGGGAGAGATCAATAGCAACACGATCATAGTGGGTGACTTTAACATGCCACTGATACCACTGGATAGATCCTCTAGACAAAAAATTAACAAGAACACAGAGTCCTTAAATGATGACCTAGATCAGTTGGACTTAATTGATATGTACAGAACATTTTACCCCAAAGCTGCAGCATATACATTCTTCTCAAGTGCACATGGGTCATTCTCAAAGATAGACCACATGTTAGGACACAAAGCAAGTCTCTACAAATTTAAGAAAATTGAAATCATATCAAGCATCTTCTCAGATCACAGTGGCATGAAACTAGAACTCAATTACAGTAAAAACACACAAAAACATTCAAACACTTGAAAGATAAATAGCATGCTATTAAACAACGAATAGGCTACTAACGAGATCAAGGAAGAAATAAAAAATGTGCTGGAAACCAATGAAAATGAACACACAATAACACAAAATATATGGGACACAGCTAAAGCAGTCCTGAGAGGGAAGTCCTGAGAGTCACTACAGGCCTGAAGAGTCCTGAGGCACTATAGGCCTACCTCAAGAAACAGAAAAAATTCATAATTGGTTTTCTAACCCTAAAACTTAGGAAATAGAAAGGAAACAAAAAGAAAAACCCAGAGCTAGTAGGAGGAAGGAAATAGTAAAGGTCAGAGCAGAAATAAACGACATAGAGACTAAAAAAAAAACAATTCAAAAGATCAATAAAACAGAAAGCTCGTTCTTTGAAAAGATAAACAAGATTGATTGACCTTTAGCCAGACTCACCAAGAAACAAAAAGAGAGGAACCAAATAAACAAAATCAGAAATGAAAGAGGAGAAGTAATAACTGACACCACAGAAATTCAAAGGATCATCGAAACATACTATGAACAATTATACGCCAACAAATTGGACAACCTAGGAAAAATAGACAAATTTCTAGAAACACACAGTCTCCCAAAATTGAACCAGGAAGAGATAGAAAACTTGAAAAGACCACTAACAGCAAAGGAAATTGAAGATGTGATTAAGAAACTCCCAGCAAACAAAAGCACAGGCCCTGATGGCTTCATGAGGGAGTTTTACTGAACATTCAAAGAAGATCTAAAACCCATCCTCCTCAAATTATTCCAAAAAATCCAAAAAGACGGAACACTTCCAAACTCATTTTATGAGGCCAGCATAATCCTAATTGCAAACCGGATAAAGACACTACAAAGAACGAAAACCACAGGCCGATATCCCTGATGAACACAGATGCTAAAATCCTTAACAAAATATTAGCAAATCAGATCCAGTATTACATCAAAAAAGTTATTCATCATGACCAAGTGGGTTTCATCCCAGGCATGCAAGGATGATACAATATTCGCAAATCAATAAATGTGATACACCACATAAACAAAATGAAAGATAAAAAACATATGATCACATCAATAGATGCTGAAAAAGCATTCAACAAAATCCAGCACCCATTTCTGATAAAAACGCTCAGCAATGTGGGAATTGAGGGTCCATAACTCAACATAATAAAAGCTATATATGAAAAACTTACAGCCAACATCATTCTCAATAGGCAAAAACTAAAAGCATTCCCCTTAAGAACGGGAACAAGGCAGGGATGCCAACTTTTGCCATTCTTGTTTAACATAGTACTGGAAGTCTTAGCCACAGCAATTAGACATGAAGATAAAATAAAGGGGATCCAAATTGGAAAGGAGGAAGTGAAAATGTCATTATTTGCAGATGACATGATATTGTATATAGAAAACCCTAAAGACTCCATCAAAAATCTACTAGACTTAATAAACAAGTTTGGCAATGTAGCAGGATACAAAATTAACATCAAGAAATTGACAGCATTCATATACACCAATAATGAACTCACAGAAAGAGAAACTAAAAAAACAATCCCATTTACCATCGCAGTAAAAAAATTAAGATACCTAGGCACAAACTTAACCAAAGAAGTAAAGGACCTCTTCACAGAAAACTACAGGTCATTGAAAGAAGAAATAGAGGAAGACATAAAAAAGTGAAAACATATACCTTGTTCATGGATTGAAAGAATTAATATCATTAAAATGTCCTCACTACCCAAAGCAATCTATAGATTCAATGCAATCCCCATCAAAATACCAACAACATATTTCACAGAACTAGAGCAAACACTCCAAAAGTTTATATGGAACCAAAGAAGACCCAGAATAGCCACAGCAATCTTGAAAAAAAAGGAACAAAGTAGGAGGGATCACATTACCAGTTTTCAGGTTATACTACAAAGCCACTGTAATCAAAACAGCCTGGTACTGGCACAAGAACAGACAGATAGATTAATGGAACAGAATAGAGAACCCAGAAATTGACCCAAGACAATATGCTCAATTAATATTTGACAAAGGTGGCAAGAGCATACAATGGAGTAATGACAGTCTCTTCAGTAAATGGTGTCGGGAAAATTGGACAGCTACTTGCAAAAAAAAAATGAAGCTAGACCACCAACTTACACCATACACGAGAATAAACTCAAAATGGATAAAAGACTAAATGTGACTTGTGAATCCATAAAAAGTCTAGAAGAAAATGCAGGCAACAAAATTTCACACATCATACATAGCAGAATTTTCACTGATACAACACCTAAGGTAAGAGAAAGAAAGGAAAAAATGAACACATGGGACTATATCAAACTAAAAAGCTCCTGCACAGCAAAAGAAACAACCATCAAAACGGAAAGGGATCCCACTATATGGGAGACCATAACTGCCAATGATACATCAGGTAAGGGGTTAATTTCCAAAGCATGTAGAGTGCTCATGCAAGTCAACAAAAGGAAGACAAAGAACCCAATTAAAAAATGGGCAGAAGACCTAAATAGGCACCTCTCCAAACAGGACATACAAATGACCAAGAGACATATGACAAAATACTCAATGTCACTAGTCATCAGAGAGATGCAAATTAAAACAACTATGTGGTATCACCTCACAACTGTCAGAATGGCTGCTGTCAACAAATCATCAAACAACAAGTGTTGGCGAGGGTGTGGAGAAAAGGGGACTCTGGCACACTGCTGGTGGAAATGCAGACTGGTGCAGCCACTGTGGAAAACACTATGGTGTTACCTCAAAAAGTTAAAAATTGAACTGCCATTTGACCCAGTGATCCCATTTCTAGGAATATACTCTAAGAAACATGAAACACCAACCAGAAAGAATACATGTACCCTTATGTTCATAACAGCACTATTTACAATAGCTAAGATCTGGAAACAGACCAAGTGTCCATCAGTAGACGAATGGATAAAAAAGCTGTGGTACATATACACAGTGGAGTACTATGCAGTTGTAAGAAAGGAAGATCTCTTATCCTTTGAGACAACATGGAGGGACCTGGAGAGTGTTATCCTAAGCGAAACAAGCCAAGCAGAGAAAGACAAATATCACATAATCTCACTTATTTTTGGAATATAATGAACATAACAGTCTGAGGAACAGGGTAGACCCAGAGATGTGGATGTAGGGTACAGACTGACAACCCTCAGAAGAGGTGGTGGGGAGAGGGAAGAGATAAACCACAGACCTTGTATGCATGTACACATAACTGATGGACATGGACAACAATGCTGGGGATGGGGTTGGGGGGATGAAGAGGAGGGTGTCGGTGGGGGAAAAAGAAGAAACATTTGCAATGAAACAAATTAATTAAAAAAAAAGAAAGAAAAACAAAATTTAATTTAATATTAAACAGAAGACCTGAATAGACATTTCTCCAAAAAGGACATACAGATTTAAAAAATTTTTTTTTCTATTGATATTAGAGAGAAAGGAAAGGAGAGGAGCGAGAGATTGAACATTGATGAGAGAGAACATTGATTGGCTGCCTGCTGCGTGCCCCCCACTGGGGATCAGTGGTTGAACATCGACCCACACACCAAGAGGTTGCCAGTATGATTTCCGGTCAGGACACATGCCCAGCAGCCAGTCCATGTTCTCTGTCATTGATGTTTCTACTCTCTTTACCTCTCCCTTTCTATCTCTCTAAAAATCGATAAGGAAAAAAACTTTTTTTTAAAAAGAAGTTGTGGTAAATATATAAAATGGAATATTTCTCAGCCATAAGAAAGAAAGCTTGCCCTTTGCAACAACATGAAAAGACTCAGGGAGCATTATGCTACGTGAAATGTCAGACAGAGAAAATCAAATGCTATATAATTTCTCATATATGTAGAATCTAAAGAATAAAGAACAAACAAATTAGAAACATAGATACAGAGAACCATCTGTTGGTTTCCAGGTGAGAAGGTGTGGGAAGTTGGGTTAAAAAGGTGAAAATATTAAGAAGTATAAATTTGTTGTCACAAAATACTGATGGAAATGTAAAGTACAGCATAGGAAATGTAGTCGATAATGTTGTAATTACTATAACTGGTGCAAGGTGGGTACTAGATTTATCAGTGGATCACTTTGTAAATTATATAAATGTGTAACCTCTATCCTGTTCACCTGAAACTAATATAAAAATAATGTTGAATGTCAATTGTAATTTTAAAAAATTTTAAGGCAGAAAAAAATATGTCATCAGGTTTTATTCAACCCGGACAAATAGTAAATACTCCTTACTTTATTGAATGCCCCCCAACCTTTTTTTCCTTTTTTTAAAAAAATTAAAGGTATACCAATAAAGTGACTCAACAAAAACCAATGTCTTTTATTACCTATCTATGGACACAAGAGCCATCCCTAAAGGGAGCAAGAAATGCAGCCCTTCCAAGATCCACAACTACTCCCAAAGATAACTCAAAGAAAGAAAGACTTAGACATTTTCCCTGAGAGCTGACAACAGTTGATTGGACCTAAGCCACAAATGGTATACAACTCACATTTCTGTCCAGCCATATTTGGGGGGCCTTCAATTTTATTGTTCGAGCTGCCTGCACATTCAGGAACCAACAACCTTGTTGTCCCAGACAGGCAGAAATCCAAGCCAAGTTCTCAGGATGAGAGAGAGGAGAGAGGGAGAGAGAACAGATTGAAAACCAATGTATATCCCAAAATAAAATTCACTACCATCTGAATTTGGAAAGAAAAGGACAATGTGAAATTTTACCTTTTTCTCTTAACCAGGCACTAAAGACAGGGATTCAGAAAAACTGACTCTGGTAAGAATCACCCTGCCAGTTTTCCCAAGATTCCAGCTACAGGCTCCAGAGCAAGTAGGGTGTCCTAGTGGGTCCCATCTAGGGTGCCCAAAACTGTAGAGGAAGAAAAATAATTTTCCCTCTACCCTTTACAGTGAGTTCCTGGCTTAGACCCCTTTTTCTCTAAAGCACCTTGTGAATGGATAAGCTTATCTAGGTTTAAAATTTTCCATTGTGGCCACCGTAATTCAGGATTATCCTTAGTGAGATCTTGCAATTTTTTCAAATATGTATAACTTTCAGGATCATCATTTTTAAACATATAAAAAAGTGGGGTACAGAAAGATGGAGTGCTCAATTCTTAAGAACTTAAGGATCTCATGTGGCCTTAGGTTCTTTAAGATAAATTTGTTATACTCAATTTAGGAGTACACAAACAAAACCAGCAGTTCCCAAACTGCAGACAGAACTTTCAGAAGCCAACAAATCCAGACTGAGCTAATCAAGGGATAAGAACTCAAGTTCCCACTGAAATCATCTGCCAGCTCAAGCTGACCCACTAAACACTGAACTGGAAAAGCCAATTAAATTGGGGAGCTCAAATGCAATGAGTGGAGTTTGGATCTAAGAGGAAATTTCCCATGACCCTTAGAAATGGCCATAAAGACCGAGAACTCAGAGGATTCAGTGGTATCAACCTACTGAGCCACTCCAGCTGGGTAAACTAAAAATTTTAAAAACAATGCCTCAATTTATTTTTTAACAATAGTAAGTCAATGTATAGATCAATCTTATCATCTTGAATCAAAATGATGTTGTCAAAAGAAAATTTATTTTAGAAATTATTCGAGTTTGAATGTGTTAAAGTAACCAAATTAGGCACAAGATAGAGTTACTCATGCTAAACCTCACATCAGCAAACCAAAACTTAACCACATTTCTTTGTTTCGCTCTCCCAGAAAAGGAAGGCTTAGGTCAACCAATTAATGATTGCCTGCTCAGCACAAGTTACCCAATTGAGGACAAGACTTCCTTTTGCTCCATATGAGGAAAGTAACCTTGCTTTATAACCAAACAGCAAATGCCTAGTATAACTTGCTTTTTCCTGCTCACTTTAACCTATAAAAGTCTCTTGTTTTATACAGCTCTTCAAAGCTCCTTTTTATCTGCTAGGTTGGATGCTGACTGATTCATAAGTTGCTGAATAAACCAAATAAAATAGTTAAAATTTACTAAGCTAAATATTTTTCTTTAACAGTTTGGTGACTGCCATGGAATCAGCAGGTTTCTTCAGATTCCATTGCAGTCACCAAACTGCATATACCAAAAGGTCACCAGTTTGATTCTGGTTAGGGCTCGATCCCCAGTAGGGGCCATGCAGGAGGCGTCCAATAGATGTTTCTCCCTCCCCCTCTCCCTTCCTCTCTCTCTAAAATAAAGTTTAAAAATAAATAAATAAAATTTTAAGAGTTTATTTGAGCCCAAATCAGTTTGAATTGGGCAGTACTGTACTGGAAATAGTTGGGAACACTCCACCAGCAGGGGCTAAGGGAAAGACTTATGTAGATGATGTGGAAGCAAAGCAAGGAAATTATTTGATTGGCAATAGTTTAAGCAGTTGCCTTATTTGAGAAAGCCTTGTTGGCTCTTTATATTTAGTTGTCCTTAGGTTTCAATTTTTTTTTTTTTTGAGAATATGTTTATTAAAGCTGGGGACAATGAAACAAAGAAAGGACTTAGGAGAGAGCCTAGGTGGGGATGCTTTGGCTCTCTAGAAAATTATAGAAAAGAAGTGAGCAAAGGCTGGGCTGCTGTTATCTCACTGAAAAGTCAGAGAAAAGGGAAACTTGGAGACAGGTTCAAGGTTTAAACCGGGATGAGCTGCCACTGCCCACTGCTCCCTTGGTTGCAAGTCTCATGAAAACCCTTAGAGCTTTTTTTTTTTTTAAGTGTGTGCCCAAGAGAAGGTTACAGGAATGCTCCAAGGAGGGCACAGGTTTAAGTTTATTAACCTTAAAACATTTACAAGCTTAGTTTTTGGCTTGTTTACATAGGCTTCTAGGCCATTAAACCACCTCAATCAGATGCTTCCTTGTTAAATTATTTAACATTGTAAAAACTCTCATCTGACTTGTTAGTTAGCTGAATGTTAATAATACTTAATATTGTTACCAAAATGAGACTTGTAAATAAAAATAAAAAAAACCTACTAGAATGGCTAAAATTTAAAAAACACTGACAGCACCAAATACTGACAAAAATGCAGAGAAATACAAACAACTCATTGCTGGTGGGGAAGGAAAAATAATACAGCCACTATGGAAAATGGTGTGGCATTATTTTATACAGTTTAACAAAGACTTATCATCCAAGCCAGCAACCCTATCATAAGTATTTGTTCAAGTGCATAAAAAACTTATGTTCAAACAACAACAAAAATATTTATGGAAATGTTTACAATAGCTCTATTTATAATCACCCAAAACAGAACGTTACCATGGTGTCCTTTAACTCGTGACTTAGATAAACTGTGGAACATTCATACTTAACAATTAAAAGGAATGAGCCCCTGATACATGCAGTAACATGGATAAATCTTAAACTCATTTTGTTAAGTGAAAGAAACCAACCCTCAAATCCACATATTATATGATTCCATTCAGATAACATTTTGGAAAAAGCAAAACTATAGGGACAGAAAACAGATTAATGATTGCCAGAAATTAAGGAAGAGGGGAAGAGTTAACTGCAAAAGGGACACATAGTGGAACTTTTAGAGTGATGAAACTGTTGTGTATGGTATCAGAGTAGCAAATATATAATGATACTACACACTTGTCAATTCCAAAAATTTCACTGTATGCAAAATTTAAAATATTCAACCAGGATGTTGAGGATTTGACATGGAAAGCAAACTAATAAATTAATCTAAATGTATTATAAATGTATGATATAACCTCACTGAAGAGAATGGGGAAAGAAAGAACTGACATAAGTAACTTGGAAAACTAGTAAATCATAAGGCTAAAGTACTGTACATTAATATTTCCTCACAGGAATATGGCTTAACAATTCTGAAATTCTTTTACATTTATACTAGAGTCAAACAAATAAGTAAATAAATGATAAATAATGAGAGCCAGATATCAGGTTATACTACAAAGCCACTGTAATCAAAACAGCCTGGTACTGGCACAAGTACAGACAGATAGATCAATGGAACAGAACAGAGAACTCCAAAATTGACCCAATACAATATGCTCAATTAATATTTGACAAAGGTGGCAAGAGCATACAATGGAGTCAAGACAGTCTCTTCAATAAATGGTGTTGGGAAAATTGGACAGTTAATTGCAAAAAAATGAAGCTAGACCACCAACTTACACCATACACAAGAATAAATTCAAAATGGATAAAAGACTTAAATGTAACTTGTGAATCCATAAAAATGCTAGAAGAAAATGTAGGCAACAAAATTTCACACATCATACACAGTAGAATTTTCACTGATACAACACCTAAGGTAGGAGAAACAAAGGAAAAAATGAACACATGGGACTATATCAAACTAAAAAGCTTCTGCACAGCAAAAGAAACAATCATCAAAATGGAAAGGGAACCCACTATATAGGAGACAACAACTGCCAATGATGCATCAGATAAGGGATTAATTTCCAAAATATATAGAGTACTCATACAACTCAACAAAAGGAAGACAAAGAACTCAATTAAAAAATGGGCAGAGGCACTCGATGTGTCCCTTTCATGTCGATGTTTCTCTCTCTCTCTCTTCCTCTCTCTCCCTCCCACTCTATCTGAACAAAAAATAAAAAAATGTCCTCGGGTGAGGATAAAAAAAAAAAAATGGGCAGAGGAACTAAATAGACACCTCTCCAAACAAGACATACAAATGGCCAAGAGACATATGACAAAATGCTAAACATCACTAATCATCAGAGAGATGCAAATTAAAACAACTATGAGGTATCACTTCACACCTGTCAGAATGGCCACCATCAAACAATAAGTGTTGGCTAGGCTGTGGAGAAAAGGGGACTCTAGTACACTGTGGGTGGGAATGCAGGCTGGGGCAGCCACTGTGGAAAACACTATGGTGTTATCTCAAAAAGTTAAAAATTGAACTGCCATTTGACCCAGCAATCCCACTTCTAGGAATATACCCTAAGAAGCCTGAAACACCAATCAGAAAGAATATATGTACCCCTATGTTCATAGCAGCACTATTTACAATAGCTAAGATCTGGAAACAACCCAAGTGTCCATCAGTAGATAAGTGGATTAAAAAGCTGTGGTGCATATACACAATGGAATACTCTGCAGCTGTAATAAAGAAAGATGTCTCATCATTTGAGATGACATGGAGGGACCTGGAGTGTATTATGCTAAGCAAAACAAGCCAAGCAGAGAAAGACAAATATCACATGATCTCACTTATTTGTGGAATATAATAAACATAACAGTCTGAGGAACAGGTTAGACCCAGAGACGTGGATGTAGGGTACAGACTGATAACCCTTAGAAGAGGGGGTGGAGGAGGAAGGAAGAGATATACTACAGAACTTATATGCATGTACTCATAACTGATGGACATGGACAACAATGCTGGGGATGGGGCAGGGGGGATGGGGAGGAGGGTGTCAGTGAGGGGAAAATAAGAAACATCTGTAACAAAAACAAATTAATTTTTTAAAAAAGAAAGAAAAATATATATATATAAAGTGCAAAAAAATAATAATAATAATGAGAGCCAAGTTCTTACCATCAAACAAAGAAATTACGAAGAAGCAAGGGGGAAATGCTACACAAACTTGTGGCATTAAATTTAAATAGGAGTTCATGTTCAGTTTAATAAATAGATGACGGTTAATAGATGATTAGATAGATAGATGATAGATAGATAGATAGATAGATAGATAGATAGATAGATAGATAGATAGATAGATAAATGATAGATAGAAAGATGATAGATGATGATAGATAGATAGGTAGATAGATAGATAGATAGATGATAGATAGATAAATAGATAGATAGATAGATATAGATAGATAGATAGACAGATGATAGATAGATGATAGATAGATACAGATATAAATAAATGATTAAATGAATGGAGAAGTGACAGTACAGAAAGTTATATTTCTTATAAAGAATTCTAAATAATATATGTAGATACTTCCTCCTCCACGAGATGAAATTTAATCCTCCCCTTCCTCAGTGTAGGCTTGAATTAGTAACTTGCTTCTCCCCCCAAAAAAATAGTATGAATAGAAAAAATCGAATCTTTGCAATGGCAAGATCTGGGAGACACCACTTGAAACAAATGATCAAGATTAACATCATCCTCTAATGTACAGCATGGAGACAATAGTTAATAATACCATTTGCGTATTTCAAAATTTCTAAGAGAATAAATCTTAAAAGTCTCATAAAAAATGTATACCTGCATATAGTAATGAACATTAATTAGACTTATTGTAGTGATTATTTTGCAATGTATACAAATATTAATTATTGTGTTGTACACCTGAAACCAATATAATGTATGTCAATTATACCTCAATAAAAAAGTAAATTGAAAAAAGATTAACATTACTAATAATGTCAGAGACCCCTTGAAGTGATGTAATGATAAGGACAATTCACTCTGTATGTTCTTTCTAAAAGCCTATAACACCAGTCTAATCATGAGAAAATATCAGTCAAACCAAAATTGAGGGACTATCCAGGAAATGCCTGACCAGTGTTCTTCAACTGTAAAGGTATGAAAAACAAGGAAGAATCTGAGAAACTTTCTCAGGCCAGAGGAGAGTAAGGAGACATAACAACTAGATACTGTGTGGGATTCTGGATGGGATCTTAGAAGAGAAAAAGAACGTTAGTATAAACACTGCTGAAACCCAAATAAAATCTGGAGTTTATATAACAGTTGTGTCATTAGTAGTTAATTTCCTGATTCTCATCATTGTACCATGGTTATGTAAGATTTTTAAAAATATGTTTTTATTGATTTTTTAGAGAGAGATAGAAACATCAATGTGAGAGAGAAACATTGATCAGCTGCCTCCTGCACACCCTCTACTGGGGATCAAGCCTGCAACCCAGGCATGTGCCCTGACCAGGAACTGAACCAGGACCTCTCAGTCCATGGGACAATGCTCAAGCCACTGAGTCACACCAGCAGGTCTAAGATTTTAACATTAAGGATGACTGGGTGAGAGGTATATGGGAACTTTCTGTACTATCTTTTCAACTAGTCTATAAATCTAAAATTATTCCAAATTAAAACTTATTAAAAGAATAAGAAAGAAGAATTTACTGAAAGGGTCAGGAAGATTCAGACTGGATCAAACTGAGTATATGTGGATTCTCAAGGTTTCTCAAAGGGTAACAAAGCCACAACATCCACAAATGAATATATTTTTCTAATATGCTGAGGTCAGCACATGACTCCTAGGGAATGTTTTAAGAATCTAAATGTAGCAAATCTTTCCTTTAAAGGACAAAGTCCTCTGTTAAGTTATCTGATTTTTGTTGTTGTTTTTAATTGAACTATGAAAAATAAAGGTTAATTAACCATACTCTGAAACAAATGCAGTATCTTGTGGCCATTTGCCAAAGCATAGTCATCTGAGGGTTTGCTGACATGTCTTAACTCTCTACATGACATTGAAATTCATAGCTGGCAATTTCATGATAGGTTGTTTGAAAAAAAATTGGATGCCTATATCAGAAAAAACTATGCTTTTCCACTCCACATTAATTGAAACTATTGACAAAAAACAACAACATAAAATTGACACTAGAAATCAATAAAATAATGAACTCTTAACTATCAGGCTTTCTACAAGATATTGTGGGGAATGTAAAGACAAAAATGATCACATCTGAGCTTACAGCCTCTTTGGGACTCAAACAAGAAGGTCCTACCCATGGAACTTCTGATCGAAACACAAGCCTTAAATAACAGTTCTGGACACTAGAATAAATGGCACCAAGCAGAATAAGACTACGTACTAAGTTGGCGAAACAGACAGCTGGCACTGTGAGTGTCTTCACAGAAGTAGACAGATTTGGGCACAACTTTGATGAATGGACAGACTATGGTAGATAGAAAGGAGGCATGGCATGTCAAAAACACAAAAACAGGACTGTAAAGGACACACTCAAGAGGGAGTTAATACATGGCTTTGCTGGAGACAGGGGTTTAAAAGGCAAGTGGTAGACATTGGAAAGGTGAACTGGGATGTATGTGAAGGATCATGAACAAGAGTAAGTGAGTCTGGATTCCACGAACTAGTAAATGTGGAGTCATCAAAGGCCTTCTGAGAAAAAAGGTGAGATTAAAATAGGTTTTGGGGGTGTTGTTTGAAAATATCTTTTCCCATTTGTTTGGTTACCTTTTGTTTTGTTGGTTTCTTTTGCTATGCAGGAGATTTTTACTTTGATAGAAACCCATTTATATATTTTTGTTTTTACATCCCTTGCCTTTAGGTCAAATTCATAAAATTCTCTCTAAGACCAAAGCCCATAAATTTAGTACCTATATTTTCTTCTATGTAATTTAGTGTTTCAGGTCTTATATTTATGTTTGACCCATTTTGAGTTAATTTTGTGTATAATGGCAAATACCAGTCTAGTTTTATTATTTTGCATGTGGTTTTCCAATTTTCCCAGTACCATTTATTGAATATCCAAAATATATAAAAAACTCAAACAACTCAACAACAAAAACAAAAACATCTGATTTAAAAATGGGCAGAGGAGAGACAGGAAATGGCGGCGGAGTGAATGGAAGCTACACAGATGTTCTCCCAGAACCAAACGGGAATTACAACTAAAATAAAGACAGATCGTCAGGAAAAAGCAACAGAAAAGCAGCAAGAGAGGATCATACAACCGGGGACACTGAATGAGCCTGGTAGGATCTGCGGAGGTACGTGAGGGTGGTGGGCTGGGAGCCCACAGAGAGCAGCGGCCTTAGCTGGGAGCAGCGGCCTTAGCTGGGAGCAGCGGCCTTAGCTGGGAGCAGCGGCGGTGGCGCCCGCCCTCGGGGTTAAGAGCCCCAGCTGTTCCACAGCGCAGCGGGCCGGGACAGAGCGCTAAATAGCCACAGCCACTCACCTGGGGCTCCGGCAGAGGGAGGGCAGACTGGACTGGAACTCTGTGGGGACACCTGGGATTTGGAGGGTGCTCAGAGTTTGTGCTGAGCTGTGGCCACAAAGGATGGTGGTGGCCAGCCACTCCTTCCCGGTTACACAGAACGGCAGAAAAGTTTACTCCTTCCCAGAGCTGTGGCAGCCCCTCCCTCGGAGATTCCCAGGTGAGGAAAAGAGGCAAAGAAATGCAAATTGAGGCTCATTAACAACCAGCATTAGCCCCACTCGGGAAATCCTCTCACACTATAAACACCTAAGGGAGTTTCTCATTCAACTGAGATCCTAAGGCTTTTCAAGTAACTGAGGCTAATAGCCTCCAGGCAAAAAGCTAGAGCACAACTGAAATTTTCCTGAGCTTTCAAATCTACCCAGGAAAGTGAGACTTGACAGTGGTGTTTAGGGAGGGCCCTCCACGCTCATCCAAACCCAGTAGAGGGAGCCACAAATAGCAGAACACCAACACCCACAGGGAAAATTTGGCAGGCTACAAAACCCAATGAGATAGCAAAAATGGTGAAACAAAGAAACATATCCCAAATGAAAGAAAAAGAGAACTCTACTGAAGATGAGATAAATGAAATACAGTTAAGCAAATTATCAGAGGTAGAGTTCAGAGCCATGATCTTGAGGAAACTAAAAGCATGAGTAAGGATATCGACACCATGAAAAACAACCAAGTAGAAATAAAGACATAGCAGAAATAAAGAACATATTGGAAGGACTGACCAGCAGAGTAGAGGAAGCGGAGGACCGGATCAGTGAATTAGAAGACAAAGTAGAAAAAATCAATCAATCAGAAAACCAAAAGGAAAAAACAATGAAAAAACAGGAAGATAGCTTAAGAGAACTGTGGGAAAACTGGAAACATAATAACATTCGCATTATAGGAGTCCCTGAAGAAGAAGAAAATGAGCAAGGGTTAGAGAATACATTTGAAGAAATAGTGACAGAAAACTTTCCTAACCTGGTGAAGGAAGAAGGCATTCAAGTTCAAGAAGCACAGAGACCCCAAGTAAGAAGAACCCAAATAGGCCCACACCAAGACACATAATAATTAAAATGCCAAAAATTAAAGACAAAGAGAGAATCCTAAAGGCAGCAAGAAATAAGCAACAGGTTACCTACAAAGGAACCCCCATAAAGTTATCATCTGACTTCTCAACAGAAACACTACAGGCAAGAAGGGAATGGCATGAAGTAATCAAGGTCATGAAAAACAGGGATCTGAACCTAAGACTACTCTATCCAGCAAGGCTATCATTCAAAACAGAAGGTCAAATAAAGAGTTTCCCAGACAAAAAAGGCTAAGGGAATATATTAGCACCAAACCAGCACTGCAAGAAATGTTAAAAGGACTGCTGTAATTAGTAGAAGAAATAGGAAGAAAAATATAACCACACTGAACAAAAATGGCAATAAATAAGTACATATCAATAATCACCTTAAATGTAAATGGATTGAATGCTCCGATAAAAAAGCACAGAGTAGCTGACTGGATAAGAAAGCATGATTCACATTTATGTTGTTTACAAGAGACCCACCTCACAACAAAAGACGCACATAGGTTGAAAGTAAAGGGATGGAAAAAAATCTTCCAAGCAAACAGAAAGGAAAAAAAAGCTGGGGTAGCCATACTCATATCTGATAAATTAGATTTCAAATTGAAGACCATAACTAGAGACAAAGAAGGTCACTACATAATATTGAAAGGGTCTATCCAACAGGAAGATATAACCTTGCTAAACATATATGCACCCAATATAGGAGCACCAAAATATATTAAAAATCTTCTGGAGGACTTCAAAGGAGAAATCAACAGCAATACAATCATAGCAGGAGACTTCAACACCCCACGGACATCACTGGATAGATCATCTAGACAAAAAATTAACAAGGAAACAGAAATTCTAAATGAAGCACCAGATCAAATGGATTTAATAGAAATATACAGAGAATTACACACCAAAACTGCAGAATTCACATTCTTCTCAAGTGCACATGGGACATTCTCAAAGGTAGACCACATGATAGGACACAAACTAAGTCTCTACAAGTTCAAGAAGATTGAAATCATATCAAGCATCTTCTCAGATCACAATGGCATGAAACCAGAAATCAATTGCAACAAGAACATGCAAAGACATTTGAAGACATGGAGGCTAAATAGCATGTTATTGAACACTGAATCAGTTACCATGGAGATCAAGGAAGAAATTAAAAACTTTCTGGAAACTAATGAAAATGAACACACAACAACACAAAATCTATGGGATGCAGCGAAAGCAGTTCTGAGAGGGAAGTTCATAGCACTACAGGCCTACCTCAAGAAACAAGAAAAATTTCTAATTGACTACCTAACCTCACAACTTAAAGAACTAGAAAGCAAACAAAAAGAAAACCCTAGAGAAAGTAGAAGGAAGGAAATAGTAAAGATCAGAGCAGAAATAAATGACATGGAGACCAAAAAAAAAAGAAAAAAAACAATTCAAAGGATCAATGAAACAAAGAGCTGGTTTTTTGAAAAGATAATCAAGATTGATGGACCCTTAGCTAGACTCACCAAGAAACAAAGAGAGAGAACCCAAATACACAAAATCAGAAATGAAAGAGGAGAAGTAACAACTGACACCACAGAAATACAAAGGATTGTTAACAAATACAATGAACATATATATGGCAACAAATTCGACAATCTAAGCAAAATGGGCACATTTCTAGAAACACATAGTCTCCCAAAACTGAACTGGGAAGAGATAGAAAACTTGAACAGGCCAATAACAATGAAGGAAATTGAAGATGTAATGAAGACTCTCCCAGCAAACAAAAGCCCAGGCCCTGACGGCTTCACGGGGTAGTATTACCGAACATTCAAAGAAGAACTAACACCCATTCTCCTCAAACTATTCCAAAAAATTCAAAAAGAAGGAATACTTCCAAACTCGTTTTATGAAGCCAGCATAATTCTAATTCCAAACCCAGAAAAAGACACTACAAAGAAAGAAAACTACAGGCCAATATCCCTGATGAACATAGATGCCAAAATCCTAAACAAAATACTAGCAAATCGGATCCAGCAATACATAAAAAAAATTATTCACCATGACCAAGTGGGATTCATCCCAGGAATGCAAGGCTGGTACAATATTCACAAATCAATAAATGTGATACATCACATAAACAAAATGAAAGATAAAAACCATATGATCATATCAATAGACGCTGAAAAAGCATTTGACAAAATCCAGCACCCATTTCTGATAAAAACGCTCAGAAATTTGGGAATAGAGGGATCATATCTCAACATTATAAAGGCCATATATGAAAGACCTACAGCCAACATCATACTCAATGCACAAAAACTAAAAGCATTTCCCTTAAGAACAGGAAGAAGACAAGGATGCCCACTCTCACCACTCTTATTTAACATAGTACTGGAAGTCTTAGCCACAGCAATCAGACATGAAGAAAAAATAAAAGGGATCCAAATTGGAAAGGAGGAAGTGAAACTGTCATTATTCGCAGATGACATGATATTATACATAGAAAACCCTAAAGACTCCATCAAAAATCTGCTAGACTTAATAAATGAATTTGGCAACGTAGCAGGATACAAAATTAATGTCAAGAAATCGATGGCATTCTTTTTTTTTTTTTTAATCCTCACTTGAGAACATTTTTTCATTTTTTTGTTCAGATAGAGTGGGAGGGAGAGAGAGGAAGAGAGAGAGAGAGAGAGAAACATCGACGTGAAAGGGACACATCGAGTGGCTGCCACCCGCACGACCAACCATGGCCGGGGACAAACTGCAACCGAGGTACATACCCTTAGTGGAAACAGAACCTAGGTCTCTCTAGACCGTAGGTCAATGCTCTAACGGCTGAGCCCAACCGGTCAGGGCTCAACGGCACTCTTATACACCAATGATGAACTCACAGAAAGAGAAACTAAAAAAACAATCCCATTTACCATCGCAGCAAAAAAATTAAGATACCTAGGTATAAACTTAACCAAAGAAGTAAAGGACCTATTTGCAGAAAACTACAGGACATTGAAAAAAGAAATAGAGGAAGATGTAAAAAAGTGGAAGCACATACCTTGTTCATGGATTGGAAGAATTAACATCATTAAAATGTTTATACTACCCAATGCTATCTATAGATTTAACGCAATCCCCATCAAAATACCAACGACATATTTCACAGAACTAGAACAAATGCTTCAGAAGTTCATATGGAACCAAAAAAGACCCCGAATAGCTACAGCAATCTTGAAAAAGAAGGACAAAGTAGGCGGATCACAACACCAGACATCAGGTTATACTACAAAGCTACTATAATCAAAACAGCCTGGTACTGGTACAAGAACAGGCACATAGATCAATGGAATAGAACAGAGAACCCAGAAATTAACCCAAAACATTATGCTCAATTAATATTCGACAAAGGTGGCAAGAGCATACAATGGAGTAAAGACAGCCTCTTTAATAAATGGTGTTGGGAAAATTGGACAGCTACATGCAAAAAAATGAAACTAGACCATTATCTTACACCATACACAAGAATAAACTCAAAATGGATAAAAGACTTAAATGTGACTCATGAATCCATAAAAATGCTAGAAGAAAATGTAGGCAACAAAATTTCAGACATCATACGCAGCAGAATCTTCACTGATATATCACCTAAGGCAACAGAAACAAAGGAAAAAATGAACACATGGGACTACATCGAACTCAAAAGCTTCTGCACAGCAAAAATAACAACCATCAAAGTGGAAAGGCAACCCACTGTATGGGAGAGCATAATTGCCAATGATATATCAGATAAGGGATTAATTTCCCAAATATTTAGAGTGCTCATACATCTCAACAAAAAGAAGACAAAAAAAACAATTAAAAAATGGGCTGAGGAACTAAATAGACACCTTTCCAAACAGGACATACAAACAGCCAAGAGACATATGAAGAAATGCTCAACATCACTAATCATCAGAGAGATGCAAATTAAAACAACAATGAGGTATCACCTCACACCTGTCAGAATGGTCGCCATCAACAAAGTATCAAACAAGTGTTGGCGAGGGTGTGGAGAAAAGGGGACTCTAGTACACTGCTGGTGGGAATGCAGACTGGTGCAGCCACTGTGGAAAACACTATGGTGTTACCTCAAAAAATTAAAAATTGAATTACCATTTGACCCAGTGATCCCACTCCTAGGAATATACTCTAAGAATCCTGAAACACCAAACAGAAAGAATATATGTACCCGCGTGTTCATAGCAGCGCTATTTACAATAGCTGAGATCTGGAAACAGCCCAAGTGTCCATCAGTAGACGAATGGATAAAAAAGTGGTGGTACATATACACAATGGAGTACTATGCAGCTGTAAGAAAGAAAGATCTCTTATCCTTTGCGACAACATGCGAGGACCTGGAAACTATTATCCTAAGCGAAACCATCCAAGCAGAGAAAGACAAATATCATATGATCTCACTTATTTCTGGAATATAATAAACATAACAGTCTGAGGAACAGGGTAGTCCCAGAGATGTGGATGTAGGGTACAGACTGACAATTGCCAGAAGAGGGGGTGGGGTAGGGGAGCAATGAACCACAAAACTTGTACGCATGTACTCATAACCAATGGACATGGACAACAAAACTGGGGACAGGGCAGGGAGGGAGGGGGAGGAGGGTGACAATGGGGTTAAAGGAGAAACATCTGTAACAAAAATAAATTAATTAAAAAAATATATATATATTAAACAAATTAAAATAAAATAAATATACAGTTGGCCCTCTGTATTTCCAGGTGTCACATCTGCAGAATTAACCAATTGTGTATTGAAAGAATTATTTTTCATCACCATTGGGAATCCACAGATGCAGGGAAGTTGACTGTAGGCATTGTTTTACACCATTTTATATAAAGTACTTAAACATTTATGAATTTTGGTATCTGTGGGAGTACTGGAACCAATCCCTGGTTCTTACTAAGATCCAACTAAATTTTTGAGGGAGTTAATTGGTATATGTGGATTTTTGACCATGCTGTGGGGTCAGTGCCCAACCCCTGCATTGTTTAAAGGTCAACTGCATACATATTTCTCATGCTAGACCACACTACAGCTCATTTAATCATTCTGATGTATTGTTATACTAGTAGAACTTTCCCTTCTGCATCAGGGTAAAAGCAAATGGACAGAGGAGCATTAGTAATGGAGGTCAAAGAGAAAGAGGGCTTCAGGATAACCCACTTCATCACTTAGCATATACACACACACTTGCTGGATTCTAGGCACCAGAGAGCAGAGATTAAAGCTATCCCTTTCCCACAAGGAGTTCAAAAACTGGAAGAGCAAATTAGTAAAAAGTTTATCAAAGTAAAGAGCAATAGTACTGGTCTGGATAGAAGTGTGCAGGGGTGCCCTGGGGAGACATAGGAAAGGGAGCAAACACAATAGTGGGGAGTTTCTGTGTTGAGAGATAAAAGCTAATTGAGAAGTAACCAGGGGGGGTTGCAGAATCTTAAAGAAAAGAAAGTCTATGGTCTTTCCCACTTTCAGAGAAATGAAAGGGCCCAGTTGCCGAAGGTTGAATGAAAACAAAGTGGAGGTGGGAAGTCAGGATGGAAAGGTGTCAGGGCCAGGTCTGAAAGAAAGGATCTGTTAAACAGCTTCAGCAGGAGCCCTTGCAAGGCTTTATATAGAACAAGGACAACTCAGATGTATGTTGTATAAAGTACACCTAGCCACTGCACAGAAGTGGCAAGCACAAAGAAGTGCCAATGGTGGTCTTTAGTACTTTAGCAATATTCCCGTGGTCTCAGGAGGCATCCAGAGGGCCTGACACTAGGGATTGGTGTGACTGGGATTTGTGAGAGAGGGAAGACACATGAAAACCTATAGAACTTAGTAACTGAGTAAATGTGAGGAGGAGATGGAAGGACTGTGACCTTCACCAAGATGGGGAATCCACACGAAGCATGATGTAAGAAACTTTCTAACCAATAGGAAAGTTTTATGTGTTTAATTGAGCCCAAAATGACACCAATTTCTGGGAAGCAGGATCTCATATGTTCCAGAGAATAACAGTTTACATTTCTTTCATGCATTTGCAATTAAGAAGGGAAATTAAGGAAGAATACATGAAGGGGGGAGAAAGCAAATTAGGGATTGAGTTACAAGATTATGTGATCTCTTGAGGGTGATTACAGCTTCAACGGGTATTCCTTCTGGCATTGCAAAGGTGGGTTAACCTAGATGCACAAGAACAATAAACAGATCTTGCTTAAAAACTTTTCACTAAAGTTACTATATAGGCCTGGGGTGTGACTACCCAATATAACATGCCCAGTTAGGAATTATGATTTATTATAACACCCCTTTATCATCCACAATGGAAAGTTACCTCTCAGGGTGATCTGAACATAAATGTCTAACTGGGTTTTTGTCAACATGGCTGCAGAGTAGCTGGAACCTCTAACAACTTGCTACCAACATTGCACAGATTTGTAGCTGAACTGCAGGACAACTGGCTTGAAAAACTGGTTGAAGTGTAGCTGATCTGAAGTACTGTGAACAGGGAACACAAAGGAAAGACAGAATGAGATATAGAGATGATGAGACAACTCACACATGAACAGCTTGGAAGCCAAGGGATAGTGTGGCAGCAGAGCCCCCACCCTCCTGGGACCATGGGGTCTCAACCCCATGCAGGTATCCTCAATTCAGAAAAACAGAGAAGGGAACCCATGTAGCATTGGGCCATGGAAAGCAGTGGAGATTCAGCAAACCTGAGAAGCGCAAGCCACAATATCCCAGGAAAAGAATGATGTCTTTGTTCCAGCACCAGCATGGAAAAATTGCTCTGATCTGGAACTGGGGATGGGCCATGTGGCAAAGCTCCACACTGCAGAGCTTAGAGTTACTGCTGGGTAACTCTAAGAGGTCCTTGGTCCCCTGGTAGAACATTGGGCAGAGAGCTGTACAGCGGCTAATCTGTGTGCCTTGGGGAAAAAAAAGAGATCTAACCTGCCCACCTCACTTCCACCTCAAGGATATGTATGATTTCCTACCCCCAACCTGCAAAAGAGCTAGGTTGGCCCTGCTCTGCTGTGATCAAGGCAAAGGAAAATGGTGCAAGGCTAGAAATCTGTGCCTATACTGCTTGGTTTGATGGTGCAGGGGACATGGACATTTGGATAGTGAGAGCCTGGATGGAGGCCCTTCCATGTGGGGTCAGGGGACAGCTGCAGGGAGAGACTGGTGTGCCTTTGGATTTCCTCCTGCTTTGTATGGTAGCAAGGAGGTGTCAGGAGGCCAGGCAGAGCTGAGGTATTGCATCAGTGTCTCGTGGGTGGGTTTCTGTCCAAGAGACAGAGGGGCATGTGCTGAGCCCTTCAACAGCATTATGGGGAAGCAGATTCAAACTCCTCAGTGAATACAACCAGCAGCCAGTGCAGCCCTGGGAAGGAGAGGAAGTGTACATCTCCACTCCTACAGATTACAAACACTACCCCCAAGGCAAGTCTGTTTAAACCACTCAGGCCAGGTGTTTGATATCCCTGGAGAGCTCACATACATGGTGGGGAGAAAAAGTGACTCATACCACTGATTGCTGACTCTCTCGAACTGCCAGGGGTCATCGCAGTGCAATGAACTACAAGCAGACACTGCTTGGAATGAGGGGGAGCACCACAAAAAGCAAATTCTCCAGATCTCTGGATGCAGCCTAATTTATTTGCAAAGTGGTTCCCTAGGTTATATGGTGTTTTAGGTAATTAAGTCCTTGAGATCACATCTCTGCTGACCTTACAGCCAAGCCCAGCATACTTCCTGTCTCTTGCTGTTTTCAGCAGAGATACATAACAAATACATCCATGCTTGGGCGAAAAGCCCATTGGGCGCTTTCAGGGTGACTTTCCAAACCCAACATGCATACCTTATCTATTCACATGTATACTATACATTCAGGGTGGTGTTCCAACCCTATCATGAATACTTTGATCAATCAGGGTAGCTTTCCAATTCCAACATGCATACCTTATCTATTCTCATGTATACTTTGATCCTTGGCTTGCCAGGCCATGAGAATGCGTACCTCAAGGTTACATTTTGTTCATCCACCAAACCCCCAACCTTAAAATTGATTGCACTAAAGAATCTACCAGGAGGCCTGTGAATGGCACACCGTGGGGCCAGTCTTGGACAACATCAGAGTGAAATCCAGCAAGCACCACAAATAGTAAATCCAAATGATGAATGCAGTAGGCACCAAAATCTGTGATAGCATACTCAACTTTTTTCTTCTTCTTCCAATAATGTCTTTATTATTATTTTGTGTATAATCTTCCTTTATTTTTTTCCTTTTTTAATTTTATTTTTTGACCCCCACCTGAGGATATTTTTTCCATTAATTTTTAGAGTGATAAGAAGGGAGGTAGGGGGAGAGAGAGAGAGAGAGAGAGAGAGAGAGAGAGAGAGAGAGAGAGAGATGTGAGAGCAACGCATTGATTGGTTACTTCCCACATGACAGAGGATCAAACCTGCAAACCAGATACATGCCCTTGACCAGAAATCAAACCCGAAACCTTCAGTCCAGGGCCTATGCTCTAACTGCTGAGCCAAACAGTCCAGACTTATTTTTTTAAATCTTAATTGTTGAAAGTATTACAGATGACCCCCCATTTTTCCCCACTGACTCACTCTTCCCAGCTCCCAACAACCTCCTGCATTCCTGAAACTACCGTCTGTGTCCATTGGTTATGCATATGTGTATGTAAGTTCTTTGGTTTATGTCTTGTCAACCCTCTCCCAATTCCTCTGAGGTTTGTCAGTCTGTTCCTTACTTCCATGTCTCTGGATCTATTTTGATTTTCAGCTTATTTTGTTCATGACATTCCATAAATAAGTGAGATCATATGGTACTTGTCTTTCTCTGACAGGCTTACTTTGTTCAGTATAATACTCTCCAGGTCCCTGCATGTTGTCTCAAAAGGTAAGAGATCTTTCCTTCTTATAGCTGCATAGTATTCTATTGTGTAAATATATTGTTATAACCTGACAGCGAGATAACCAGAGACGCACAGCTGAATCGTAAAGGAGCACTTTATTTCGCTGGCGGGCTGCGGAGGGCATAGTTTCCCCTCAGATCAACAGCCACGATTCTTCTTGCTCATCCCATTTTAAAGACAGAAACCCCCTCCTCCTTTTGCCCCCTTCCCCTCAGGGAACCAGTACAATAGTGTGAGTGACAGAGATTACAGAAGTCAAAATTAGCATTATTTACCAATGGCACAAGTACTTGCAAATACCTATACTCGGGAAACTGCAAATGCCTCCCAACTCCTGGGGCAACTATAATCTTAGGCAAAATTCCTTCCTGTCTAGGGGTAATTAACCTATTATTGGAAGAATATCGAGGAATGTCTATTGGTGATAAAATGGAGATATTTAGTCGCCCCAGCCAAGGGGCCCACATAAAATGGAAGCTAGTTGCCTTAGCCTTGGGGCCCAGATCAATATCACAGCTTTTTCATCCACTCCTGTACTGGTGGACACTTGGGTTGTTTCCAGATCTTAGCTACTGTAAATAGCACTGCAATGACCATAGGTGTGCATATATTCTTTCTGATTGGTGTTTCAGGCTTCACAGGATATAATCCTAGAAATAGAATCACTGTGATAAATGGCAAATGGTGATTCCATTTTTAATTTTTTGAGGAAAAATCATACTGTTTTCCATAATGGCTGCATCAGTCTGCATTCCCACCAACAATGTACTAGAGTACTCTTTTCTCCATATCCTCACCAGCACTTGTGGTTTGAGGATTTGTTGATGGTCATCATTCTGGAAGGCATGAGGTGATATCTCATAGTTGTTTTAATCTGCATCACTCTGATGATTAGAGTTGTAGAGCATTTTTTCATATATCTCCTGGCCACTTGTATGTCCTCCTTGGAGATGTGTCTATTCAGGTCCTCTGCCAATTTTTTAATTGGATTGGTGCTCTTCTTTTTGTTGAGCTGTCTGAATACTCTATATATGTTGGATATTAACCCCTTATCTGATGTATCATTGTCAAATACGTTCTTGCATATAGTGTGTTCCCCTTCCATTTTGATGCTGGTTTATTTTAGGTGCAAAAGGTTTTCAGTTTGATGTAGTCCCACTTATTAATTTTATCCTTTGTTTCTCTTGCTGAAAATTCCATGACATATGATATCTGAGATTTTTCTGCCTATATTTTCTTCTAGGATTTTTATCGTTTCATAGGTTACATTTAAATCTTTTATCCATTTTGAGTTTATTATTGTGTATGGTGTAAGTTGGTGGTCTAGTTTCATTTTTTTTCATGTAGCTGTCCAATTTTCTCAACACCATTTCTTTTTTTTTTTTCACTTATCTTTATTGTTGAATGTATTACAGATGTTCCTCATTTTTCCCCCATTGCCCCCCTCCTCCCCATTCCCGCCTCTCTCCTGCTTTTCCCCACACTGTTGTCTGTGTCCATTAGTTATGCATATATACATATAAGTTCTTTGGTTTATTTCTTCCCACCCCCCAACCCCCCTTCCCTTTGAGGTTTGTCAGTCTAACAACCAATTTGTACTTCTTAATCCCTTCACCTTTCTCAGCCCTCCCTCCAGCCCCCACCCATCTGGTACCCAACAAAAATTCTCTGTATCTATGAGAATGTTTCTGTTCTGCTTGTTCATTTTGTTTGTAGATTTAATTGTTGATAGATATGTATTTATTGCCATTTTGTTTGTTCATATTTTTTTTTGATGATCTTTATTTATTTATTTTTTAATTATTTTTTATTAATTTATTTTTGTTACAGATGTTTCTCCTTTTTTCCCCATTGACACCCTCCTCCCCATCCCTCTACCCCTTCCCCAGCTTTGTTGTCCATGTCCATCAGTTATGAATACATGCGTATAAGTTCTGTGGTTTATCTCTTCCCTCCCCCCCACCCCCTCTTCTGGGGGCTGTCAGTCTGTACCCTACTTTCACATCTCTGGGTCTACCCTGTTCCCCATACTGTTATGTTTATTATATTCCACATATGAGAGAGATCATGTGATATTTTTCTTTCTCTGCTTGGTTTGTTTCGCTTAGGATAATACTCTCGAGGTCCCTCCATGTCGTCTCAAAGGATAAGAGATCTTTCTTTATTACAGCTGCATAGTACTCCATTGTGTATATGTACCACAGCTTTTTTATCCATTCATCCACTGATGGGCACTTGGGCTGTTTCCAGATCTTAGCTATTGTGAATAGTGCTGCTATGAACATGGGAGTACATATATTCTTTCTGATTGGTGTTTCAGGTTTCTTAGGGTATATTCCTAGAAGTGGGATCACTGGGTCAAATGGCAATTCAATTTTTAATTTTTTGAGGTAACACCATAGTGTTTTCCACAGTGGCTGCACCAGTCTGCATTCCCACCAGCAGTGGACTAGAGTCCCCTTTTCTCCACACCCTCGCCAACACTTGTTGTTTGACGATTTGTTGATGGCGGCCATTCTGACAGGTGTGAGGTGATACCTCATTGTTGTTTTAATTTGCATCTCTCTGATGATTACTGATGTTGAGCATTTCTTCATATGTCTCTTAGCCATTTGTATGTCCTGTTTGGAGAGGTGTCTATTTAGTTCCTCTGCCCATTTTTTAATTGGGTTCTTTGTGTTCCTTTTGTTGAGTTGTATGAGCACTCTATATATTTTGGAGATTAACCCCTTATCTGATGTGTCATTGGCAATTATGGTCTCCCATACAGTGGGTTCTCTTTCCGTTTTGATGGTTGTTTCTTTTGCTGTGCAGAAGCTTTTGAGTTTGATGTAGTCCCATGTGTTCATTTTTTCCTTTATTTCTGTTGCCTTAGGTGATGTATCAGTGAAGATTCTGCTGCGTATGATGTCCGAAATTTTGTTGCCTACAATTTCTACTAGGATTTTTATGCATTCACGAGTCACATTTAAGTCTTTTACTCATTTTGAGTTTATTCTTGTGTATGGTGTAAGTTGATGGTCTAGTTTCATTTTTTTGCATGTAGCTGTCCAATTTTCCCAACACCATTTATTAAAGAGGCTGTCTTTGCTCCATTGTATGCTCTTGCCACCTTTTTCAAATATTAGTTGAGCATAATGTCTTGGGTCAATTTCTGGATTCTCTGTTCTGTTCCACTGGTCTATATGCCTGTTCTTGTGCCAATACCAGGCTGTTTTGATTATAGTAGCTCTGTAGTATAATCTGATATCTGGTATTGTGATCCCACCTACTTTGTCCTTCTTTTTCAAGATTGCTGTGGCTATTCGGGGTCTTTTTTGGTTCCATATGAACTTTTGGAGTATTTGTTCTAGTTCTGTGAAATATGTCGCTGGTATTTTGATTGGGATTGCATTGAATCTATAGATTGCTTTGGGTAATATGGACATTTTAATGATGTTAATTCTTCCAATCCATGAACAAGGTATGTGCTTCCACTTTTTTATATCTTCCTCTATTTCTTTTTTCAATGTCCTGTAGTTTTCTGCAAATAGATCCTTTACTTCTTTGGTTAAATTTATTCCTAAGTATCTTAATTTTTTTGCTGCGATGGTAAATGGGATTGTTTTTTTAGTTTCTCTTTCTGTGAGTTCATCATTGGTGTATAAGAATGCCGTTGATTTCTTGACGTTTATTTTGTATCCTGCTACTTTGCCAAATTCATTTATTAGGTCTAGTAGATTTTTGATGGAGTCTTTAGGGTTTTCTATGTATAATATCATGTCATCTGCGAATAATGACAGTTTCACTTCCTCCTTTCCAATTTGGATCCCTTTTATTTTTTCTTCACGTCTGATTGCTGTGGCTAAGACTTCCAGTACTATGTTAAATAAGAGTGGCGAAAGTGGGCATCCCTGTCTTGTTCCTGTTCTTAAGGGAAATGTTTTTAGTTTTTGCCCATTGATTATGATGTTGGCTGTAGGTCTTTCATATATGGCCTTTATAATGTTGAGATATGATCCCTCTATTCCCAAATTGCTGAGCGTTTTTATCAGAAATGGGTGTTGAATTTTGTCGAATGCTTTTTCAGCGTCTATTGATATGATCATGTGGTTTTTATCTTTCATTTTGTTTATGTGGTGTATCACATTTATTGATTTGCGAATATTGAACCAGCCTTGCATCCCTGGGATGAATCCCACTTGGTCATGGTGAATAATTTTTTTGATGTATTGCTGGATCCGATTTGCTAGTATTTTGTTCAGGATTTTGGCATCTATGTTCATCAGGGATATTGGCCTGTAGTTTTCTTTCTTGGTAGTGTCTTTTTCTGGTTTTGGAATTCGAATTATGCTGGCCTCATAAAATGAGTTTGGAAGTCTTCCTTCTTCTTGAATTTTTAGAAACAGTTTGAGAAGAATGGGTGTTAGTTCTTCTTTGAATGTTCGGTAAAACTCCCCTGTGAAGTCGTCTGGGCCTGGACTTTTGTTTGGTGGGAGAGTCTTGATTACATCTTCAATTTCCTTGGTTGTTATTGGTCTGTTCAAGTTTTCTATCTCTTCCCGGTCCAGTTTTGGGAGACTATATGTTTCTAGAAATTTGTCCATTTCGCTTAGATTGTCGAATTTGTTGCCATATAAATGTTCATAGTATTCGTTAACGATCCTTTGTATTTCTGTGGTGTCAGTTATTACTTCTCCTCTTTCGTTTCTGATTTTGTGTATTTGGGTTCTCTCTCTTTGTTTCTTGGTGAGTCTAGCTAAGGGTCCATCAATCTTGTTTATCTTTTCAAAAAACCAGCTCTTTGTTTCATTGATCCTTTGAATTGTTTTTTTGGTCTCCATGTCGTTTATTTCTGCTCTGATCTTTACTATTTCCTTCCTTCTACTTGCTCTGGGGTTTTCCTTTTGTTTGCTTTCTAGTTCTTTAAGTTGTGAGGTTAGATAGTCTATTAGAAATTTTTCTTGTTTCTTGAGGTAGGCCTGTAGTGCTATGAACTTCCCTCTCAGAACTGCTTTCGCTGCATCCCACAGATTTTGTGTTGTTGTGTGTTCATTTTCATTCATTTCCAGAAAGTTTTTGATTTCTTCCTTGATCTCCTTGGTAACCCATTCATTGTTTAATAACATGCTATTTAGCCTCCATGTATTCAAATGTCTTTGCATGTTCTTGTTGCAATTGATTTCTAGTTTCATGCCATTGTGATCTGAGAAGATGCTTGATATGATTTCAATCTTCTTGAATTGGTAGAGACTTCGTTTGTGTCCTAACATGTGGTCTATCTTTGAGAATGTCCCATGTGCACTTGAGAAGAATGTGAATTCTGTAGTTTTGGGGTGTAATTCTCTGTAAATATCTATTAAATCCATTTGGTCTAGTGCTTCATTTAGAGTCTCTGTTTCCTTGTTAATTTTTTGTCTAGAGGACCTATCCAGTGATGTCAGCGGGGTGTTGAAGTCCCCTGCTATGATTGTATTGCTGTCGATTTCTCCTTTGAAGTTTTCCAGAAGATTTTTAATGTATTTTGGTGCTCCTGTATTGGGTGCATATATGTTTACCACGGTTATCTCTTCCTGTTGGATAGATCCTTTCAATATTATGTAGTGGCCTTCTTTGTCTCTAGTTATGGCCTTCATTTTAAAATCTATTTTATCAGATATGAGTATTGCTACCCCAGCTTTTTTTTCTTTCTGTTTGCTTGGAAGATTTTTTTCCATCCCTTCACTTTCAGCCTATGTGAGTCTTTTGTTGTGAGGTGGGTCTCTTGTAAACAACATATATATGGGTCATGCTTTCTTATCCAATCCGCTACTCTGTGTCTTTTGATCGGGGCGTTCAGTCCATTTACATTTAAGGTGATTACCGATATGTACTTACTTATTGCCATTTTTGTTTAGTGTATTTCTATTTTCCTTTCTATTTCTTCTATTAATTACAGCAGTCCTTTTAACATTTCTTGCAGTGCTGGTTTGGTGCTAATGTATTCCCTTAGCCTTTTTTTGTCTGGGAAGCTCTTTATTTGACCTTCTATTTTGAATGATAGCCTTGCTGGGTAGAGTAGTCTTGGGTTCAGATCCTTGTTTTTCATGACCTTGATTATTTCATGCCATTCCCTTCTGGCCTGTAGTGTTTCTATTGAGAAGTCAGCTGATAACCTTATGGGGGTTCCTTTGTAGGTAACCTGTTGCTTAGCTCTTGCTGCCTTGAGGATTCTCTCTTTGTCTTTAATTTTTGGCATTTTTATTACTATGTGTCTTGGTTGGGCCTGTTTGGGTTCTTCTTACTTGGGACTCTCTGTGCTTCTTGAAATTGAAAGCCTTCTTCCTTCACCAAATTAGGGAAATTTTCTGTCACTATTTCTTCAAATATATTCTCTAACCCTTTCTCATTTTCTTCTTCTTCGGCGACTCCTATGATGCGAATATTATTACGTTTCCAGTTGTCCCACAGTTCTCTTAAGCTGTCTTCCTGTTTTTTCATTGTTTTTTCCTTTTGGTTTTCTGATTGGTTGATTTTTTCTACCCTGTCTTCTAATTCACTGATCCGGTCCTCAGCTTCTTCTACTCTGCTTTTTAGTCCTTCCAATGTGTTCTTCATTTCTGCCATGTCATTCTTCATTTCCAATTGATTTATTTTCAATATTTCTATGTCTTTGCTCATGGTGTTGATGTCCTTACACATGCTGTTGAGCTTCCTCAAGATCATGGCTCTGAATTCTAGCTCTGTTAACTTGCTTAACTCCATTTCATTTATCTCATCTTCATTGGAGGTCTCTTGTTCTTTCAATTGGCATCTGTTTCGTTTTACCATTTTGGCTATCTCAGTGGTTTTTGGGGCCTGCCAAATTTTCCCTGTGGATGTTGGTGTTCTGCTGTTTGTGGCTCCCTGTACTGGGTTTGGATGAGCGTGAGAGGACCCACGTTATACACCACTGTCGAGTCTTACTTTCCTTGGTAGGGTTGCAAGCCCAGAAAAGGTTCAGTTATTCTCTAGCTTTTTGCCTAGAGGCTATTAGTCCTGGTTACTTAAAGAGCCTTGGGTTCTCAGTTGAATGAAAACCTCCCTCAGGTGTTCAGCGTGAGAGGATTTCCCGAGGGTGGGGCAGATGCTGGTAGTTAATGAGCCTTGATTTGCATTTCAATGGCCCAACTGGGTGTGGCTGAATCTCTGAGGGAGGGGCTGCCGCCTCTCCCCAGAGCCCTCGGATGGAGTAAGTCGACCAGGCCACAGTCCTGCGTGGCCGAAACTCAGCAAAAGCTCTGAGCGCCCTCCAAATCCCGAGTGTCCCCACACAGTTCCAGTCCAGTCCGCCCTCCCTCTGCCAGAGTCTGAGGTGAGTGGCTGTGGCTGTTTTAGCGCTCTATCCTGGCTCTGCGCGGTGGAGCCGGCTCGGGCTTTAGCGCTCTATCCCGGCTCTTCGCTGTGGAGCTGGCTCGGGCTTTAGCGCTCTGCCCCGGCTCTGTGCTGTGGAGCTGGCGCGGGGTTTAGCGCTCTGTCCCGGCTCTGTGCAGTCGAGCCGGCTCGGGCTTTAGCGCTCTGCCCCGGCTCTGTGCTGTGGAGCCGGCTCGGGCTTTAACCCCGAGGGCGGGCGCTGCTCACGGCTAAGGCCGCTGCTGTCCGTGGGCTCCCAGCCCCCCTCTCGCGCCTCCGCAATCCTACCAGGATCGAGTCAGTGTCCCTGGTTGTACGGTCCTCGCCAGCTGCTTTTCTGTTGCTTTTTCCCGACGATTTGACTTTATTTTAGTTGTATTTCCAGTTTGGTCCTGGGAGATGATGTGTGTAGCTTCCATTCACTCCGCCGCCATTTTGGAATCTCGTTCATATTTTTTTTATCTTTTTCTTCAAGAAGACCATTCAACATTTCATATAACAATGGTTTGGTGGTGATGAACTCCTTCAGCTTTTCCTTGTCTGGGAAACTCTTTATATGGCCATCGATTCTAAATGACAGCTTTGCAGGATAGAGTAATCTTGGTTGTAGGTTCTTGCTTTTCATTACCCTGAATATTTCTTGCCACTCCCTTCTGGCCTGCAAAGTTTCTTTTGAGAAATCAGCTGACAGTCTGATGGGAACTCCCTTGTAGGTAACTAACTGCTTTTCTCTTGCTGCTTTTAAGATTCTCTCTTTGTCTTGAACCTTTTGCATTTTGATGATGATGTGTCTTGGTGTGGGCCTCTTGGGGTTCATCTTGTTTGGGACTCTCTGTGCTTCCTGGACTTGTATGTCTGTTTCCTTCACCAAGTTAGGGAAGTTTTCTGTCATTACTGTTTCAAATAGGTTTTCGATTTCTTGTTCTCTCTCTTCTCCTTCTGGCACCCCCAAGATGCGAATGTTGGCACGCTTGAAGTTGTCCCAGAGGCTCCTTACACTATCCTCATTTCTTGGGATTCTTTTTTCTTTTTGCTGTTCTGATTGGATGTTTTTTGCTTTCTTATATTGGATTTACCTACTCTACTATTGAATCTGTGTAAACTATTCTTTATTTCAGTTAGTGTCTCCTTCATTTCTGACTGGTCCTTTTTTATGCTCTTGAGGCCCTCTCTAAGTTCACTGAGGTTCTCACTAAGTCCATTGAGCATCCTAATAAGCAGTATTTTGAACTCAGCATCTGTTAGGTTGCTTAACTCCATTTCACTTAGTTCTTTTCCTGGAGTTTTGTTCTGTTCTTTCATTTGGGACCTGTTTCTTTGTCTCCTCATTTTGGCTGCCTCCCTCTGTTTGTTTCTATGTATTACTTAGCGAGAGGTATAGGGTTAGCTGAGACCAGATGCTGCTTGATTGAAAGAATTTAGGAAAAGCTGAAGCAGGCTCCAAGACAGGCCAATCCTATGGTAAAGCAACTGGCAACAGCTTGGGTAGGCCTGAAAGTTGGGTGGGGCGGGGCCTCAGGGAATCACCAGGGCGGGGCCAACAGTGTGAGCCAGGTTGCTGGAGTCCCAGATATGGCAGCGTCTGCAGGGAAGGGCTCACCTAAGGCACAAAAGCCTCTGATAGCATGTCTGTCCAGGAGAAAGCTGCCTCTCCAGCCCTCGCTCCAATGCCAAACAGCTCAGTTCTTCCCCTTATGGCTCTGGTGCCTTTCAGGCTCCTTCCTGCACGCTGGAGCCTGGAGGGTGCGAGTCCGAGTAAGTCCGTGTACCGGCCCTTTAAGAGGAGCTGCCGGGGTCTCCAGCTGCCTCAGCTTCAGTTCCCACTGGTTTTTCCAGCCAGAAGTTATGGGGATTTCTCTTCCTGGCAGTGGAACCCTGAGCTGGGCTCGTGGTGTGGGATGGGGACCCCTCAGTCCTCAGGGAGGACCTTCCTAGCTGAGGTGTCCTCCTAATTTTTATCCGCCACACGTGGGTGTGGGTCCAGCCCATCACTCCTCCACCCCTTCTACCAGTCTGATGCGGCTTCTTTAATTTCGTAGTTGTACGACTTCCTTTCAGCTTGATTTCAGGCGGTTTTGAATGATGGTTGTTCTGTAGTTTAGTTGTAAGTTTGATGTGGTTGTGGGAGGACGCAATACCGCGTTTACCTATGCCGCCATCTTGACCGGAAGTCCTCAACACCATTTCTTGAAGAGACTGTCTCTTCTCCATTGTATGCTCTTGTCTCCTTTGTCAAATATTAATTGCACATAATGTCTTGGGTCAATTTCTGGGTTCTGTTTTGTTCCTTTGATCTATATGCCTGTTCTTGTGCCAGTAACAGGCTGTTTTGATTACTATTGCTTGTAGTTTACCTTGTTTTCCACTATTGTGATCCCTCCCACTTTGTACTTTTTTCCAAGATTGCTATGGTTGTTTGAGGACTTTTTTTGATTCCATATAAACTTTTAGAGTATTTGTTCTAGATCTGTGAAATATGCTGTTGGTATGTTAATAGGGATTGCATTCATCTGTAGATTGCTTTGGGTAGTATTTACATTTTAATGATGTTGATTGTTCAAATGCATGAACATGGTATATGCTTTCACTTTTTATATCTTCCTCTATTTCTTTTTTTAATGTCCTGTTGTTTTCAGAGAAAAGGTCTTTTACCTCCTTGATTAAATTTATTCCTGGGTATCTTCTTCTTATTATTTTTTTGGTTGCAATGGCAAATGGTTATTTTTTTGTTTTTCTTGTTTTTGTTTTTTTAGTATCCCTTTCTGAGTGTTCATTATTCTGTATAAGAATGTCATCTATTTCTGGATGTTAATTTTGTATTCTGTGACTTTTTCAAATCCATTTATTAAATCTGGTAGATTTTTGATAGAGTCTTTAGTGTTTTCTATGTACAATATCATGTCATCTGCAAATAATGACAGTTTCACTTCCTCCTTTCCAATTTGGATGCCTATTATTTTTTATTCTTGTTTAATGGCTATGTCTAAGACTTCCAGTACTATGTTGAATAAGAGTGGCAAAAGTGGACATCCCTCTCTTCTTCCTGTTCTGAGAAATGCTTTTAGTTTTTGCTCATTGAGTATGATGTTGGCTGTATGTTTGTCATATATAGCCTTTATGATGTTGAGATGTGATCCTTCTTTTCCTACTTTGCTGAACATTTTTATCAGAAATGGGTGCTGTATTTTGTCAAATGCTTTATCAGAATCTATTTATATGATAATGATTTTTATCTTTCATTCTGTTTGTGTGGCTTATCACATTTTTTATTTGTGAATATTGTACCTGTCATGCATCCCTGGGATTCATTCCACTTGGTCATGATGAATAATTTTTAAAAATATATTGCTGTATCTTATTTGCTAATATTTTCTTGAGGATTTTGGCATCTATGTTCATCAGGGGTATTGGCCTGTAGTTTTCTTTTTTGTGGTATCTTTATTTGGTTTTAGAATTAGGATTAAGATGGCCTCATAAAAAGAGCTTCACTGTCTTTCTTCCTCTTGAACTTTTTGAAATATTTTGAGGAAAATAGGTGTTAATACTTCTTTCACTGTTCAATAAACCCCCCCTGTGAAGCTGTCCAGACCAGAGCTTTTGTTTGCTGGGAATTTATTGATTACAGCTTCAATTTCCTTAGTTTTAGTGGTGTGTTCAGGTTTTCTGAATCTTCCTGGTTCAGACTTGAGAAACTGTGTGATCTCAGGAATTTGTCCATTTTACCCAAAAGGTTGTCCAATTTGTTGTAGTAGAATTGTTCATAGTATTTTCTAACAATTCTTTTATTTCTGTGGTATCAGTTGTTACTTCTCCTCTTTCATTTCTGATTTTGTTTATTTGGGTCCTCTCTCTGATTCTTGGTGAGTCTAGTTAAATGTTCATCAATCTTATTTATTTTTGTAAAGAACCATCTTGTAGTTTCATTAATCTTTTGTATTTTTTTAGTCTCTAGGTCATTTATTTCTGCTCTCACTTTATTATTTCTTTTATTTCTTTCCTTCTACTTTTTCTGAGATTTTCTTTTTTCCACTTTCTAGTTTTTTAAGTTGTAGGGTTAGATAGTTAATTACAAATTTTTCTGTTTTTTGAGTTAAGCCTGTTATGCTATGAACTTCACTCTTTTTATATATATATATAACTTATCTTTATTGTTGAATGTATTACAAATGTTCCTCATTTTCCCCCCTTGCCCCCCTCCTCCCCATTCATGCCCCCCTCCTGCCTTTCCCCACACTGTTGTCTGTGTCCATTGGTTATGTATATATACAAATAAGATCTTTGGTTTATTTCTTCCCACCCCCCAACCCCCCTTCCCTTTGAGGTTTGTCAGTCTAACAAGCAATTTGTACTTCTTAATCCCTTCACCTTTTTCACCCATCCCCTCAGCCCCCACCCATCTGGTTCCCAAAAAAGTTCTCTGTATCTATGAGAATGTCTTTGTTCTGCTTGTTCATTTTGTTTGTAGATTCAGTTGTTGATAGCTATGTATTTATTGCCATTTTGTTTGTTCATATTTTTTTATCTTTTTCTTCAAGAAGACCCTTCAACATTTCATATAAGAATGGTTTGGTGATGATGAACTCCTTTAGCTTTTCTTTGTCTAGGAAACTCTTTATATGGCCATCGATTCTAAATGACAGCTTTGCAGGATAGAGTAATCTTGGTTGTAGGTTCTTGCTTTTCATCACTCTGAATATTTCTTGCCACTCCCTTCTGGCCTGCAAAGTTTCTTTTGAGAAATCAGCTGACAGTCTGATGGGAACTCCCTTGTAGGTAACTAACTGCTTTTCTCTTGCTGCTTTTAAGATTCTCTGTTTGTCTTGAACCTTTGGCATTTTGATGATGATGTGTCTTGGTGTGGGCCTCTTGGGGTTCGTCTTGTTTGGGACTCTCTGTGCTTCCTGGACTTGCATGTCTGTTTCCTTCGCCAAGTTAGGAAAGTTTTCTGCCATTATTGTTTCAAATAGGTTTTCGATTTCTTGTTCTCTCTCTTCTCCTTCTGGCACCCCCAAGATGCGAATGTTGGCACGCTTGAAGTTGTCCCAGAGGCTCCTTACACTATCCTCATTTCTTGGGATTCTTTTTTCTTTTTGCTGTTCTCATTGGGTGTTTTTTGCTTCCTTATATTCCAAATCGATGGTTTGCTTCTTGGCTTTACCTACTCTACTATTGCATCTGTGTAAACTATTCTTTATTTCAGTTAGTGCATCCTTCATTTCAGACTGGTCCTTTTTTATGCTCTTGAGGTCCTCACTAAGTCCACTGAGGTTCTTACTAAGTCCATTGAGCATCCTTATAAGCAGTATTTTGAACTCAGCATCTGTTAGGTTGCTTAACTCCATTTCACTTAGTTCTTTTCCTGGAGTTTTGTTCTGTTCTTTCATTTGGGACATGTTTCTTTGTCTCCTCATTTTGGCTGCCTCCCTGTGTTTGTTTCTATGTATTACTTAGCAAGAGGTATGGGGCTAGCTGAGACCAGATGCTGCTTGTTTGAAAGAATTTAGGAAAAGTTGAAGCAGGATCCAAGACAGGCCAATCCTATGGTGAAGCAACTGGCAACAGCTTGGGTGGGCCTGAAAGCTGGGTGGGGCGGGGCCTCAGGGAATCACCAGGGCGGGGCAAACAATGTAAGCCAGGTTGCTGGAGTCCCAGATATGGCGGTGTCTGCCGGCCCAGGGAAGGGCTCACCAAAGGAACAAAAGCCTCTGATAGCATGTCTGTCCAGGAGAAAGCTGCCTCTCCAGCCCTCACTCCAATTCCAAACAGCTCAGTTCTTCCCCATATGACTCTGGTGCCTTTCAGGCTCCCTCCCACACGCTGGAGCCTGGAGGGAGCGAGTCTGAGTAAGTCCGTGCATGGGCCCTTTAAGAGGAGCTGCTGGGGCTCCAGCCACCTCAGCCTCAGTTCCCGCTGGTTTTTCCAGCCAGATGTTATGGGGATTCTCTTCCTGGCACTGGAACCCTGAGCTGGGCGCCTGGTGTGGGACAGGGACCCCTCAGTCCTCAGGGAGGACCTTCCCAGCCGAGGTGTCCTCCTAATTTTTATCCGCCACACGTGGGTGTGGTATCAGCCCATCTGCCTCCACCCCTCCTACCAGTCTCGATGCGGCTGCTGCTTTAATTTCGTAGTTGTAGGACTTCCATTCAGCTGATGTCAGGCGGTTTTGAATGATAGTTGTTCTGTAGTTTAGGTGTAACTTTGATGTGGTTGTGGGAGGACGCGATACTGCGTCTACCTACTCCGCCATCTTGACCGGAAGTCTCTGAACTTCACTCTTAAGACTGCTTTTGCTGTGTCCCATAGGTATGGTTGTGGGTTCATTTTCATTGATTTCCAGGAAGTTTTTTTTTTCTTACTTGATCTCCTTGGTAACTCATTCATTGCTTAATAATATGCTATTTAGCCTGCATATGTTTGAATGTTTTTTAGTGTTTTTATTGTAATTAATTTCTAGTTTCATGCCATTGTGATCTGAGAAGATGCTTGATATGATTTCAATCTTCTTGAACTTGTAGAGACTTAGTTTGTGTCCTAATATGTAGTCTACCTTTGACAATGTCCCACGTGCACTTGAGAAGAATGTATGTTCTGCAGTTTGGGGGTGGGGGAGCAATTCTCTGTAAATATCCATTAAATCCATCTGTCTAGTGTGTCTTTTAGGATTTCTGTATTCTTGTTATTTTTTTGTCTAGAGGATCTATCCAGTGATGTCAGTGGAGTGTTGATGTCCCCTACTATGATTGTATTGCTGTCAATTTCTCCCTTGAAGTCCTCCAGAAGTTTTAAAATATGTTTTGGTGCTCTTATATTGGGTGCATATATGTTTACTGAGGTTATATCTTCTTGTTGGATTGGTCCTTTTAATATTATGTAGTGGTCTTTTTTGTCCTTGTTATGGTCTTCATTTTGAAGTCTATTTTATCTGATATGAGTAATGCTACCCTAGCTTTTTTAAATGTCCATTTTCTTGGGAAAATGTTTTCATTCCTTCACTTTCAACTTGTATGAGTCTTTTGTTCTGAGGTGGGTCTCTGTAGACAACATATATGCCCATGACTTTTTATCCATTCAGCTACTCTGTGTCATTTAATTGAAGCATTTGATTCCTTTACATTTAAGGTTATTATTGATATGTATTTATTTTTTGTGATTTTTATTTATTATACCTATGTTTCTTTCTCTATTTCTTCTGCATATTACAGCAGTCCCTTTAACATTTCTTGCAGTGTTGGTTTGTTGCTAATATATTCCCTTAGACTTTTTTGTTTGTTTGTTTTTTGTCTGGAAGCTCTTTATTTTGCCTTCTATTTTGAATGATAGCCTTGCTGGATAGAGTGGTCTTGGATTCAGATTCTTGTTTTTCTTTACCTTGAATACTTCATGGCCTTCTTTCTGGCCTATTGTGTTTTTGTTGAGAAATCATCTGACAGCCTGATGGGAGCTCCTTTGTAGGTAACCTGGTGCTTTTCTTTTGCTGCCTTTAAGAGTCTCTCTTTGTCTTTAATTTTTGGAATTTTGATTACGATGTGTCTTGGTTTTGGCCTCTTTGTGTTCTTCTTGCTTGGGACTCTCTTTGCTTCCTGAACTGTATGCCTTCTTTCCTTCATCAAGTTAGGGAAGTGTTCTACCACTATTTCTTCAGTTTCTCTAACCCTTGCTCACTTTCCTCTTCTTCTGGCACTCTCTATGGTGCAGATGTTGTTACATTTTGTATTGTACCACAGCTCTCTGAAACTGTCCTCCTGTTTTTTAATTGTTTTTCTTCTTGGTTCTCTAAGTGAATTTTTTCTACCCTGTCTTCTAATTAACTGATCTGATTCTCAGCTTCCTTTGATCTGCTGTTTATTCCTTCCAATGTGTTCTTTATTTCTGTGATGTCATTCTTAATTTCTGACTGATTATTTTTCATTGTTTTTATATCTTTTCTTATGCTGTTGAATATCCTTATAGACATTACTCTGAACTCTATATCTGTTAACCTGCTTATCTCCATTTCATTTAGCCTTTCTTCTGGAGAATTCTCTTGTTCCTTTATTTGAGATATGTTTCTTTTTAAATCATTTTGGCTGTCTCAGCAGGGTTTGGAGCATGCCAAATCTTTATGTAGGTATTGATGTTCCACAGATTGTGGCTCCCTCTGTTGGGTTTGGATGTGTATAAAAGGGACAAAGCTGGTCTTACTCTCCTGGGTAGAGTCGTAGGCCAGAGAATGATTCAAGTATCCCAGAGATCTGCCTCTGCCTGCAAGCTTTCTGTTAGTCTCAGTCACTTAATAAGCCTCAGGTTGTAGCCCTCAGCTGGAGGAACACTCCCCCAGGTGGGCAGGGTTAGGGGATTTCCTGAAAGTGAAGCAATTGCTTTCCCCTAGGATAAAGCTGCTTTGAGAGGAAAACTCTGCCTGAAGAAAATGGTTTCTGCAGTATGGGTTAATGACTCAGCACAGAGGTCCAGGCAGCCACCTTCACAGCTCAGACTCTATAGCCTTGAATCTCAATGACCCATGATCTGGGCCCAAGGCTCAAAGCACCCAGAGATTCTTCTCTACCTGCAGGCTGGCTGGTAGTCTCTGACAGTTAATAAGCCTCAGGTTTCTGTTCTGTGTTAGGTGCTGACTCCTCCTGGCCTGGTGGGGTTAAATTCCAATGGGTGGGACAGTTGCTTCTTCCCTGGGCTATAGCTGCTTTGTTGGGAAAACTCTGCCTGAGAAAAGTGTTTTCTGCAGCATAAGTTAATGGTTCAGCCTAGGGGCCCAGGCAGCTGCCTTCACAGCTTGGTCCCCAGATTCACAAAACCCAACAACTGAGAACATGGCCCAAGGCTCAAAACATTCATAGACTTGTCTCTGCCTACTGGCTGGTTGATAGTCTCTGACAGTTAATGAGTCTCAGGTTTCACCTCTCCTGGCTGGGTAGGGTTAAATTCCAACAGGTGTAGCAGTTGCTCCCTCCTTCCTGCCCATCTGGGCTAAAGCTGTTTGATGGGAAAAGACTGTCTGAGAAAATTGTTCTGTAGTGTGGGGGAATGACTCAGTATGCTCCTGATGGCCTCCTTCCCAGCTCTCTCCCCAGCACCATGAACACCCAACTCTCCTCACATCTTTCCAGTCCACCCTCCCTCTGCAGGAGCCCAAGGTGAGTGGCTTGTAGCTGTAATTTTTTGCACAAGCTCTTTAGGTGGGTGCTCATGTTCCCAGTGCCTCTCTGCTGGACAGGAACTCTGCTTTGGTGTTTTTCACAGCCAGGTGTTATGTGAGTGCCTTTTCCTCTTCCACCACTCTGTGCTGGGAGTGAGCCTGAGGTTTAAACCCAAGAATTCTCAAAGGAAACTTATCATAGCTAAGATAACCCTCAGCTGCTGCCTGTGGGAGCCCAGCCAGCCCTCTTGCACCTCTGCACCTCTTACCAGTCTTGATTTGGGCTATTCTTTACATCCCTGGTTCTAAGGGTTCTCTTCAACTGGTCTGCAGTTGGTTATTCCAGATGACTTTTTTTGTAATTCCAGTTTGGTCCTGGGAGACAGTATAGCTTCCATTTACTCCTCTGCCATTTTCTGAAATCTACAAGGGTTATTTTTTATTTTTATATTTTATTTCTTTTCTTCTCTATTTTTCTCACATATATCTTATTTCTCTCCTTTTCTTCATCTATATTTTTCTTTCTCTTTGCTTTTTAAATTTTTATTTATTTATTTATTTCTATTTTTTTCTGTTTTTCTTTTCCTATGCCATATATTATTTTATTCATTATTATTACCTCTTTAAAATTATTATTATTATTTTATTTTTTCTCTTCTTCTCTTTTATATATATATTTTTTTCTCTACCATCTTTTCTTTCATATTCTCCTCCTTAGTTTTATTTTCTGCTCTAATTCTTTTGGTCTCTTGTATTATATTATTCTTTGTTTTTTCTTATTTTTTTTTTGTTGGTGGTGGTGGCATTTTTTATCTTGTTATTAGTGTGTGTGTGTGTGTGTGTGTGTGTGTGTATGTGTGTGTTGTTTCCAGTTTGGTTTTGCTTGATCTTGCTTTTGTGTGTGTGTGTGTGTGTTAGCACTTGTATAATAGTTGCTATGATGTTCTTGGGGTTGTGTCTCATAGTTATCCAGCCTGAGGGCCAAGCCCACTCATGAATTCAAAAGGCAATTACAATAGGAAGGCCCACATAAGCCACAAAATGGACATTCCTAGAGCACCCTGCTCAGAAGATCAAGGAGACTACACCACTGACTCCCACAAGACATCCACTGCAGAAGGCCACCCCACCAGAACTGGGAATCATAGATCTATCAATAAATAGAAACAGCACAAAGAGGCAGCCAAAATGGTGAGACAAAGAAACAGCCCTCAAATGAAAAAACAAGAGTATTCTCCAGAAGAAGAGCTAAATGAAATAGAAATAAGCAATTTATCACATATAGAGTTCATAGTAATGATTATAGGGATACTCAACAGCATGAGAAATGTCATAGGAACTGCCGACTCTCTCAGCCTGCCAGGGGTTGTTGCAATGTAATGAACTACAAGCAGACACTGCTAAAAGTGAGGGGGAGCATCACAAGGGATCAAATGCTCCAGATCTCTGGATGCAGCTCAATTTATTTGCAAAGTGGTTCCCCAGGTTACATGGTATTTTAGGTAATTATTTCCTTGAGATGGCATCTCTACTGACCATAGAGCCAAGCCCAGTATATTACCTGTCTCTCCCTTTTTTCAGTGGAGAAACATCAAAGAAGATACATCAAAACAAATCCATTCATGCCTGGGCTTTCTGCCCATTGTTTCTTTTGGGGCAGCTCCAATCCTTTGACATGAAAACCTTATCTATTCACACATATTCAATACATTCAGTTCAGACAGGTTGGTTTTCCTACCCTCAAGGCAAACCTTGTCTATTCACACACATACTTTGATCTTTGGCTGGCCAGGTCACAAGAATGTATATCTCAAGGTTACAATTTGTTCATCCACCAAACCCTCAACACCTCATCTCCCCCTTTTTTGTTTTCTTTAGATTGAGGAATCACCATAGCTACAGTGGTCAGGAGTGTCATCACTCACTTTTCAGTCTTCTGCATAGAGGACACCATTTGCCAGAGTCCTCAGAGTGCTATGAGGCCAACACAAACAAGAAAACAACCAATAGTAGTAAAAATCCAGGTTCTAAGATTGAAATCCTCAAATCAATGTTTTGGATTGAGCCATTGGATATTATCTGAGATAGCCTTTAAAACATTTTGTTGAGCAAGTTGTTGTATATCTGCTAACTGTATTTCCAGAGCCTTTTTTAATCCTCAGCTGAGGACATTTTTGCATTTATCTTCAGATAGAATGGGAGGGAGAGAGGGAGGAACAGAGAGAGAGAAACATCAATGCGAGAGAGAAACATTGAGTGGTCGCCACTCACACGACCCCAACCAGGGCTGGGGACAAACTGCAACCGAAGTATGTGCCCTTAGTGGGAACTGAACCCGGGACTTTCTGGTCCACAAGCCTATGCTCTAACTGCTGAGCCAAATCATCCAGGGCCCAGAGCCTTTTTTTAGATTAGCTACCTGCCTCCAAGGTTGCCAGCAAAAGCTCCTGGTAAGTGCTGCTTGACTACTGTCCAATTGTGGGAGGTGGCATCCTCTTCATGCTCTCCTAGCCATACTACAGCTGCCTCTAAGGTATCTAATTGAACTAGGATTCCTTGATCAATTTCTGTCTGGGAAGTCATATCTTTGGTAACATTGGTCATTACTTCAGACACTGTATGTGCCGTTTGGACTGATTCTGTTAAGGCTGTGACTGAAACAGCTGCAGTAGCAGCAATGACTATGGCTGAAATTATGAATGCTATTAGCCACCCAATAAACATCCTTTTATGAGGGTGTCCAAATGTTTTAGCTAATAAGTGGTTACTATGATTAGCATCCAAGGTCAGCTGTGCCATCTGAGGAATCAGGTTGAAGGGCAGGTCCTTCCTGTTCATGGTAAGGTTTTATCCACTGAGCTGCCAGTCACTTGAAACCTGTAGGAGACAAAACACAAGCATACCCATGCCACCAAGCAAATAACTCTGTAGGACCTTGCCATTCAGGCCCTTGCTGTGGATATCTGTACCAGACTAAAGCCTTGGACCCTGTGGCAGAAGTTTTTTGTTGAAAATATCACTCCACAGCTGTAGTGTCAAAGCAATCTTGATTTTAAAAAATTAAGGGTTTAGGTTGTCAGAGAAAGTTGATTTACAGGAGCTTCATCCATATTCCTCCCTTTTTGTTGTGTAATTAACAATTTTAAAGTAGCATGAGCATGTTCAACAATAGCTTGTCCTGTAGGATTATAGGGGATGCCAGTTTTATGTTCAATTTTCCACTGTTGGAGAAGTAATTTTATGCTTTGAGATGTATAGGCTGGCCCATTATCTGCTTTAATTTCTAGTGGCACCCCCTTTGTGCAAAACAGGATAGTCAGTGAAGCTTAATATATTTGGCTTTTTCCCTCGTAGCAGTGATTGCATGCAGAAAATTGGAATGGGTATCCATAGTAACATGTACCCACTGAAATTGACCAAATGATGGAATATGTGTTACATCTGTTTGCCATAAGGCATTAGGGGTTAAACCCCGAGTATTGAATCCTGCTGATGTTGGAGTCCCTCCAGAAAGTTGGCCATCTGGGCAAGCCTTAACAATATCTTGAGCTTGTGAGAGGATCAAATGAAAAGTTTTCATGAGTGCTCAAGCATTCTGGTGAAAAAAAGGCATGTGAACTTTGTGCTTGCTTAAATGCAAGAGTTGCTGCTATGATGGCATCTACCTGTTGATCTCCTTGTGTTAAAGGTCCGGGGAATGTGGAATGAGATCGAATGTGGGTAATAAAAATAGGATAATTTTGTTGGTCTATTAAAGTTTGGAGAGACAAGAATAAGGTTAATAGATGCTGATCAGTTAAAGGTTTAATAAAGACTTGTTCTATTCTTTGTAGTACTTTAACTACATATTGTGAATTACTAACTATATTTAAGGGCTCTTCTGCAAATTGCTAATATTTCTCCATTCCTTATTTTCTTTCCAGGCTATTCCTGTTTTGTGAGATTTATCCGATCCATCAATGAATACAGTTCTAGCCCCAGGTAATGGGGTATTACTGATTTTTTGCCCCAAGTTAAGGTGTAATTGAGGAATATTTTGCAAGAATTTATTTGCTGGAAGAGAGTAATTAATTTCCCCCATTGAAATCTGCTGGAGCTATTTGAAAGTCTATTGCCTGGGAAATCAAAGTGGTAAATTGTTCCTGAGTAAGAGATAAATGTAGAATCTGAGGGTCATACTGTGGCAGTTCTTGTTTTCTTTTTCTACCTTTGGCTATTAGATTTGCTAACTGTTCAACAAATGGAGTTACTGTTTTAGATGGGGTAGCTGAAAGAAAGATCCATTCAAGATACTTTACTTCAGGAGTTAATTGTCCTATTAATGCTGTAAGGTATGGAATAGTTGGATATACAAGTAGCCAAATAAGGTCCTTTAATAATCCACAATGAGCTTGTCATGTTTGTATTTGAGTAGTTATTTCTTCAAGTTCTTGCTGTGCCTCTATAGATAGAGTTCTAGGTGAATTTAGTGCTGGATTACCTTTGAGAGTATTAAATAAATGAGTTAACTGTTGAGTAGTGATACCAAGCATAAGTCAAAGCCAATTGATGGCTCCCAATAATTTTTGTAATTCATTTAAAGTTGTTACTTTTACTGGAATGGAAAGTTTCTGGGGATGAATAGTTCTTGCCCCTAATATCCACCCTAAGTATTGCCAAGGTTTTAATTGCTGTACCTTGTCTGGAGCAATTTGTAATCCTGCCTCTTTTAAAGTCTCCTGAAGCATTACATAGGCCTGATTCAATTCTTTTGGGGTAGAAGCAGCTAATAAAATATCATCCATATAATGGTATAGATAAATGGCAGGAACTAGTTTCCTTACTGGATCAATAGCATGATGGACATAGTATTGAGAAATTGTTGGACTATTTATTATTACTTGGGGTAGTAATTTCTATTGAAACCATTGCATTGGTTTACTATTGTTAATGGAGGGAACAGAAAAAGCGATTTTTCTCTCAATCTGTAAGGACTAAAGGGATAGTGAAAAAACAATCCTTAAGATCTATAACAATTATAGGCTATTTTTCAGGAATCATTATAGGATTGGGAAGCACAGATTGTAATGCTCCCATGGGTTCTATATGAGCTGGGCTATTTAAAATTAAACACCATTTTGACCAGTTATTCCTGCATGTAAACACCCAAGCAGTTTTCTAAAAACCCTGGGACTGAAACCCAGAGGAACTATAAAGATAAGGGGGTTAAGGATGGCCTTGGGAAACTCAAAGGGCCCATAAAAAGAAAGAGATTAATGATTGCCCTGACCCCTGCAACAGATTCCCCCCCTGCCTCTGGGGCAATCTGTATCAGCCTCAGGACCAATTAAGCAGTGCCAAGAAGAATGTAGGTTTTTTCAATGTAGTTTTTCTGTAGTTTGTGTCTATATAAACAAGAAACATAGAAGGCGTGGGGCTGTGATTTGGGGAGAGCCCCCACAGCCCTTTGGTGAATAAAGTGCTCCTTTACAATTTGGCTGTGCATCTCTGGTTATCTCACTGACACGTTACAACATATAATAGCATTGATTGCCATCAAATCAGGTAGTAATCTCCATTTACCATATATTTTAGGAATAACTAAAATGGGAGTGTTCCAGGGACTGACTGAAGGTTCTATATGACCCACTTCTAATTGTTCTTTTATTTATTTGTTTGCTTGTAATAATCTTTCCCCTTTTAAGGGCCACTGATCAACCCATACAGGCTCTGTTGTTTTCCAGGCCAATGAAAGGAGGGGAACTTTACCAGTGTCCCCTAGCCAAAAGGCTGGGTTTGAATAATCATTTCCCATTGAGAGAGAAGATCCCTTCCCCACAAATTTAGAGAGACTCCATGACATGAAGTTGAATCCATCCTTTTTGTCCATCTGGACCTACACAGGAAAGGGAGCAAGTACTTTGTTGAGGAGCTTGAGTTCCTCCCACTTCTGTTACTAACAGGGTTACTGGTGCTTTAGGCCATTCCCTAGTTGTTATAATAGAAAAGTCTGCCCTGGTATTCACTAATCCTGAAACTAGTTGCCCTTGTATATTAATGGAAAGCAAGGGATTTTTGGTGTTAATAGCAGCCATCCAGAAAGCATCATACTGACCAGTGCTCCCAAACCCTGCATTTCTTCTTACTGTGGAGGTGGCATCAGGGACTCAGGATGGTAATAAGAGGAGTTGAGCTATTCGGGTTCCTTGTGTTAATACATGAAAGCCCACTACCTTAAGCATTATTTTATTTATTTATTTTTTTAATAATTTATTTTTGTTACAGATATTTCTCCTTTATCCCCACATTGACTCCCTCCTCCCTATACACTCCCACCCAGTCCTCAGCTTTGTTGTCTATGTCCATTGGTTATGCATACATGTATATAAGTTCTATGATTTATCCTTTACCTCTCCCCACACCCCTTCTGAGGATTGTCAGTCTGTGCCCTACCTCTATGTCTCTGGGTCTATTTTGTTTATCAGTTTGTTTAGTTCATTATATTCCACCAATAAGTGAGATCATGTGATATTTGTTTTCTTTGCTTGGTTTGTTTCACATAGCATAATACCTTGCAGGTCCCTCCATGTCTTCTCAAAGAATAAGAGATCTTTCTTTCTTAAAGCTGCATAGACCTCCATTGTGTATATGTACCACAGCTTTTTTATCCACTCATCTACTGATGAACACTTGGGATGGTTCCAAATCTTAGCTATTATAAATAGTGCTGCTATGAACACGAGGGTACATATTTTCTTTTTTCTTTTAATTTATTTTTGTTACAGATGTTTCTTTTTTTCCCCATTGACACCCTCCTCCCCATCAACCCACCTCGTCCCCAGATTTGTTGTCCATGTCCATCAGTTATGCATACATGCGCATAAGTTCTGTGGATTAACTCTTCCCTCCCCCTCACGCCCTCTTCTGGGGGTGTCAGTCTATACACTACTTCCACATTTCTGGGTCTACCCTGTTCCTCAGACTGTTATGTTCATTATACTCCACAAATAAGTGAGATCATGTGATATTTGTCTTTCTCTGCTTGGCTTCTTTTGCTTAGGATAATACTCTCGAGGTCCCTCCATGTCATCTCAAAGGATAAGAGATCTTTCTTTCTTACAGCTGCATAGTACTCCATTGTGTATATGTACCACAGCTTTTTTATCCATTCATCCACTCATGGACACTTGGGCTGTTTCCAGATCTTAGCTATTGTAAATAGCGATGCTATGAACATGGGGGTACATATATTCTTTCTGGTTGGTGTTTCAGGCTTCTTAGGGTATATTCCTAGAAGTGGGATCACTGGGTCAAATGGCAATTCAATTTTTAATTTTTTGAGGTAACACCATAGTATTTTCCACAGTGGCTGCAACAGTCTGCATTCCCACCAGCAGTGGACTAGAGTCCCCTTTTCTCCACACCCCCGCCAACACTTGTTGTTTGATGATTTGTTGATGGCGGCCATTCTGACAGGAGTGAGGTGATACCTCATTGTTGTTTTAATTTGCATCTCTCTGATGATTAGTGATGTGGAACATTTCTTCATATGTCTCTTAGCCATTTCTATGTCCTTTTTGGAGAGGTGTCTGTTTAGTTCCTCTGCCCATTTTTTAATTGGGTTCTTTGTCTTCCTTTTGTTGAGTTGTATGAGCACTCTATATATTTTGGAGATTAACCCCTTATCTGATGTATCATTGGCAATTATGCTCTCCCATGGAGTGGGTTCCCTATCTGTTTTGATGGTTGTTTCTTTCGCTGTGCAGAAGCTTTTGAGTTTGATGTAGTCCCATGTGTTCATTTTTCCCTTTGTTTCTGTTGACTTAGGTGATGTATCAGTGAAGATTCTGCTGCGTATGATGTCCGAAATTTTGTTGCCTACATTTTCTTCTAGGATTTTTATGGATTCACGAGTCACATTTAAGTCTTTTATCCATTTTGAGTTTATTCCTGTGTATGGTGTAAGTTGATGGTCTAGTTTCATTTTTTTGCATGTAGCTGTCCAATTTTCCCAACACCATTTATTAAAGAGGCTATCTTTACTCCATTGTATGCTTTTGCCACCTTTGTCAAATATTAATCGAGCATAATGTCTTGGCTCAATTTCCGGATTCTCTGTTCTGTTCCACTGGTCTATATGCCTGTTCTTGTGCCAGTACCAGGCTGTTTTGATTACAGTGGCTTTGTAGTATAAGCTGATATCTGGTATTGTGATCCCATCTACTTTGTCCTTCTTTTTCAAGATTGCTGTGGGTATTCGGGGTTTTTTGTTCCATATGAACTTTTGAAGTATTTGTTCTAGTTCTGTGAAATATGTCACTGGTATTTTGATGGGGATTACATTGAATCTATAAATTGCTTTGGGTAATATGGACATTTTAATGATGTTAATTCTTCCAATCCATGAACAAGGTATATGCTTCCACTTTTTTATATCTTCCTCTATTTCTTTTTTCAATGTCCTGCAGTTTTCTGCAAAAAGGTCCTTTACTTCTTTGGTTAAGTTTATTCCTAGGTATCTTAATTTTTTTGTCACGATGGTAAATGGAATTGTTTTTTTAGTTTCTCTTTCTGTGAGTTCATCATTGGTGTATAAGAATGCCGTTGATTTCTTGACGTTAATTTTGTATCCTGCTACTTTGCCAAATTCACTTATTAAGTCTAGTAGATTTTTGATGGAGTCTTTAGGGTTTTCTATATATAATATCATATCGTCTGCGAATAATGACAGTTTCACTTCCTCCTTTCCAATTTGGATTCCTTTTATTTTTTCTTCACATCTGATTGCTGTGGCTAAGACTTCCAGTACTATGTTAAATAAGAGTGGTGAAAGTGGGCATCCCTGTCTTGTTCCTGTTCTTAAGGGAAATGTTTTTAGTTTTTGCCCATTGAGTATGATGTTGGCTGTAGGTCTTTCATATATGGCATTTATTATATCAAGATATGATCCCTCTATTCCCACATTGCTGAGCGTTTTTATCAGAAATGGGTGCTGGATTTTGTTGAATGCTTTTTCAGCATCTATTGATGTGATCATATGTTTTTTATCTTTCATTTTGTTTATGTGGTGTATCACATTTATTGATTTGCGAATATTGAACCAGCCTTGCATCCCTGGGATGAATCCCACTTGGTCATGGTGAATAATTTTTTTTATGTATTGCTGGATCCGATTTGCTACTATTTTGTTCAGGATTTTGGTATCTACGTTCATCAGGGACATTGGCCTGTAGTTTTCTTTCTTTGTAGTGTCTTTTTCTGGTTTTGGAATTAGGATTATGCTGGCCTCATAAAACGAGTTTGGAAGTCTTCCTTCTTCTTGAATTTTTAGAAATAGATTGAGGAGAATGGGTGTTAGTTCTTTGAATGTTCGGTAAAACTCCCCTGTGAAGCCATCTGGGCCTGGGGTTTTGATTGCTGGGAGATTCTTGATTACATCTTCAATTTCGTTAGCTGTTATTGGTCTGTTCAAGTTTTCTATCTCTTCCCGTTCCAGTTTTGGGAGACTATGTGTTTCTAGAAATTTGTCCATTTCACTTAGATTGTCGAATTTGTTGCCATATAAATGTTCATAGTATTTGCTAATGATCCTTTGTATTTCTGTGGTGTCAGTTGTTACTTCTCCTCTTTCATTTCTGATTTTGGGTATTTGGATTCTCTCTCTCTGTTTCCTGGTGAGTCTAGCTAAGGGTCCATCAATCTTGTTTATCTTTTGAAAAAACCAGTTCTTTGTTTCACTGATCCTTTGAATTGTTTTTCTGGTCTCTATGTCATTTATTTCTGCACTGATCTTTACTATTTCCTTCCTTCTACTTGCTCTGGGGTTTTGCTTTTGTTTGCTTTCTAGTTCTTTAAGTTGTGAGGTTAGATAATCTAATCGAAATTTTTCTTGTTTCTTGAGGTACGCCTGTAGTGCTATGAACTTCCCTCTCAGAACTGCTTTCGCTGCATCCCATAGATTTTGTGTTGTTGTGTGTTCATTTTCATTGGTTTCCAGAAAGTTTTTAATTTCTTCCTTGATCTCCTCGGTAACCCATTCATTGTTTAATAACATGCTATTTAGCTTCCATGTGCTCATATGTCTTTGCATGTTCTTGTTGCAATTCATTTCTAGTTTCATGCCATTGTGATCTGAGAAGATGCTTGATATGATTTCAATCTTCTTGAACTTGTAGAGACTTAGTTTGTGTCCTAACATGTGGTGTCTTTGAGAATGTCCCATGTGCACTTGAGAAGAATGTGAATTCTGTAGTTTTGGGGTGTAATTCTCTGTAAATATCTATTAAATCCATTTCGTCTAGTGCTTCGTTTAGAGTCTCTGTTTCCTTGTTAATTTTTTGTCTAGAGGATCTATCCAGTGATGTCAGCGGGGTGTTGAAGTCCCCTGCTATGATTGTATTGCTGCCAATTTCTCCTTTGAAGTCCTTCAGAAGATTTTGAATATATTTTGGTGCTCCTATATTGGGTGCATATATGTTTACCAAAGTTATATCTTCCTGTTGGATAGATCCTTTCAATATTAGGTAGTGACCTTCTTTGTCTCTAGGTATGGCCTTCATTTTGAAATCTATTTTATCAGATATGAGTATTGCTACCACACCTTTTTTTTCCTTTCTGTTTTCTTGGAAGATTTTTTTCCATCCCTTCACTTTCAGCCTATGTGAGTCTTTGTATCGTTTTTTTTTTGTTTGTTTGTTTTTAAATTTTATTGTTGAATGTATTACAGATGTTCCTCATTTTTCCCCCATTGCCCCCCTCCTCCCCATTTCCGCCCCCCTCCTGCTTTTCCCCACACTGTTGTCTGTGTCCATTAGTTATGCATATATACATATAAGTTCTTTGGTTTATTTCTTCCCACCCCCCAACCCCCCTTCCCTTTGACGTTTGTCAGTCTAACAACAAATTTATACTTCTTAATCCCTTCACCTTTTTCACCCCTCCCCCCCAGCCCCTACCCATCTGGTAACCAACAAAATTTCTCTGTATCTATGAGAATGTTTCTGTTTTTCTTGTTCATTTTGTTTATAGATTCAATTGTTGATAGATATGTATTTATTGCCATTTTGTTTGTTCATATTTTTTTATCTTTTTCTTCAAGAAGACCCTTCAACATTTCATATAATAATGGTTTGGTGGTGATGAACTCCTTTAGCTTTTCCTTGTCTGGGAAACTCTTTATATGGCCATCTATTCTAAATGACAGCTTTGCAGGATAGAGTAATCTTGGTTGTAGGTTCTTGCTTTTCATCACTCTAAATATTTCTTGCCACTCCCTTCTGGCCTGTAAAGTTTCTTTTGAGAAATCTGCTGACAATCTTAAGGGAACTCCCTTGTAGGTAACTAACTGCTTTTCTCTTGCTGCTTTTAAGATTCTCTCTTTGTCTTGAACCTTTTGCATTTTGATGATGATGTGTCTTGGTGTGGGCCTCTTGGGGTTCATCTTGTTTGGAACTCTCTGTCCTTCCTGGACTTGTATGTTTGTTTCCTTCACCAAGTTAGGGAAGTTTTCTGCCATTATTGTTTCAAATAGGTTTTCGATTTCTTGTTCTCTCTCTTCTCCTTCTGGCACGCCCAAGATGCGAATGTTGGCACGCTTGAAGTTGTCCCAGAGGCTCCTTACACTATCCTCATTTCTTTGGATTCTTTTTTCTTTTTGCTGTTCTGATTGGGTGTTTTTTGCTTCCTTATATTCCAAATCCATGGTTTGCTTCTTGGCTTTACCTACTCTACTATTGATTCCCTGTAAATTATTCTTTATTTCAGTTAGTGCCTCCTTCATTTCTGACTGGTCCTTTTTTATGCTCTTGAGGCCCTCTCTAAGTTCACTGAGGTTCTCACTAAGTCCATTGAGCATCCTTATAAGCAGTATTTTGAACTCAGCATCTGTTAGGTTGCTTAACTCCATTTCACTTAGTTCTTTTCCTGGAGTTTTGTTCTGTTCTTTCATTTGGGACCTGTTTCTTTGTCTCCTCATTTTGGCTGTCTCCCTCTGTTTGTTCCAATGTATTACTTAGTGAGAGGTGTGGGGCTAGCTGAGACCAGATGCTGCTTGTTTGAATGATTTCAGGAAAAGCTGAAGCAGGCTCCAAGACAGGCCAATCCTATGGTGAAGCAACTGGCAACAGCTTGGGTGGGCCTGAAAGTTGGGTGGGGCAGGGCCTCAGGGAATCACCAGGGCGGGGCCAACAGTGTGAGCCAGGTAGCTGGAGTCCCAGATATGGGGGCGTCTGCCGGCTCAGGAAGGGTTCACCAAAGGAACAAAAGCCTCTGATAGCACTTCTGTCCAGGAGAAAGCTGCCTCTCCAGCCCTCGCTCCAATGCCAAACAGCTCAGTTCTTCCCCATATGACTCTGGTGCCTTTCAGGCTCCCTCCCGCACGCTGGAGCCCCGAGGGTGGGAGTCCGAGTAAGTCCGTGCACGGGCCCTTTAAGAGGAGCTGCAGGGGCTCCAGCCGCCTCAGCCTCAGTTCCTGCTGGTTTTTCCAGCCAGAAGTGATGGGGACTTCTCTTCCCAGCACTGGGACCCTGAGCTGGGCACCTGGTGTGGGACGGGGACCACTCAGCCCTCTGGGAGGACCTTCCCAGCCGAGGTATCCCAATTTTTATCTGCCACACGTGGGTGTGGGACCAGTCCGTCGCGCCTCCGCCCCTCCTACCAGTCTGGATGTGGCTTCTTCTTTAATTTCGTAGTTGTAGGACTTCCATTCAGCTTGATTTCAGGCAGTTTTGAATGATGGTTGTTCTGTAGTTTAGTTGTAACTTTGATGTGGTTGTTGGAGGACGCGATAACGCGTGTACCTACGCCGCCATCTTGACCGGAAGTCCCAGCCTATGTGAGTCTTTTGTTGTGAGGTGGGTCTCTTGTAAACAACATATATATGGGTCATGCTTTCTTATCCAATCTGCTACTCTGTGTCTTTTTATTGGAGCATTCAGTCCATTTACATTTAAGGTGATTATTGATATGTACTTATTTATTGCCATTTTTGTTTATTGGGGTTCTACTTTCCTTCCTATTTCTTCTACTAATTACAGCAGTCCTTTTAACATTTCTTGCAGTGCTGGTTTGGTGCTAATGTATTCCTTTAGCCTTTTTTTGCCTGAGAAGCTCTTTATTTGACCTTCTATTTTGAATGACAGCCTTGCTGGGTAGAGTAGTCTTGGATTCAGATCCCTGTTTTTCATGACCTTGATTACTTCATGCCTTTCCCTTCTGGCCTGTAGTGTTTCTGTTGAGAAGTCGGCAGATAGCCTTATGGGGGTTCCTTTGTAGGTAACCTGTTGCTTATCTCTTGCTGCCTTTAGGATTCTCTCTTTGTCTTTAATTTTTGGCATTTTAATTACTATGTGTCTTGGTGTGGGCCTCTTTGGGTTCTTCTTACTTGGGACTCTCTGTGCTTCTTGAGCTTGAATGCCTTCTTTCTTCACCAAATTAGGGAAGTTTTCTGTCACTATTTCTTCAAATATATCCTCTAACCCTTGCTCATTTTCTTCTTCTTCAGGGACTCCAATGATGCGAATATTATTACGTTTCCAGTTGTCCCACAGTTCTCTTAAGCTGTCTTCCTGTTTTTTCATTGTTTTCTCCTTTTGATTTTCTGATTGGCTTTTTTCTACCCTGTCTTCTAATTCACTGATCCGGTCCTCAGCTTCCTCTACTCTGCTGTTTAGTCCTTCCAATGTGTTCTTCATTTCTGCTATGTCATTCTTCATTTCTTCTTGCTGCTTCTTCATTTCCACTTGGTTGGTTTTCAGTAGTTCTATGTCTTTGCTCATGGTGTTGATGTCTTTACTCAAGGTGTTGATGTCCTTACTCATGCTGTTGAGCTTCCTCAAGATCATGGCTCTGAATTCTAGCTCTGTTAACTTGCTTAACTCCGTTTCATTTATCTCATCTTCAGTGGAGGTCTCTTGTTCTTTCATTTGGGATCTGTTTCTTTGTTTCCCCATTTTGGCTATCTCTGGTTTTTAGAGCCTGCCAAATTTTCCTGTGGATTTTGGTGTTCTGTTGTTTGTGGCTCCCTCTACTGGTTTTGGATGATCGTGGGAGGACCCATGTTAAACACCACCGTGGAGTCTTACTTTCCTGGGTATATTTGGACGCCCAGCAAAGGTTAAGTTATCCTCTAGCTTTTTGCCTAGAGGCTATTAGTTGTGGTTGCTTGAAGAGCCTTGGGTTTTCAATTGAATGAAACCTCCCTCAGGTGTTCAGCGTGAGAGGATTTCCAGAGGGTAGGGCAGATGCTAGTAGTTAATGAGCCTCAGTTTGCATTTCAATGGCCCACTAGGGTGTGGTTGGATCTCCGAGGGAGGGGCTGCTGCCTCTCCCCAGAGCCCTGGGATGGAGTAAGACAACCAGGCCACAGTCCTGCATGGCCGCAACTCAGCAAAAGCTCTGAGCGCCCTCCAAATCCCGAGTGTCCCCACACAGTTCCAGTCCAGTCCGCCCTCCCTCTGCAGGAGCCCAGGTGAGTGGCTGCGGCTATTTCAGCGCTCTGTCCCAGCTCTGCGCTGTGGACCCGGCTCGGGCTTTAACCCCGAGGGCGGAGCGCTGCTCACGGCTAAGGCCGCTGCTGTCCGTGGGCTCCCAGCCCCCCTCTCGCGCCTCTGCAATCCTACCAGGATCGATTCAGTGTCCCTGGTTGTATGGTCCTCGCAAGCTGCTTTTCTGTTGCTTTTTCCTGATGATTTGTCTTTATTTTAGTTGTAATTTCAGTTTGGTCCTGGGAGATGGTCTGTGTAGCTTCCATTCACTCCACCACCATTTTGGAATCTCCACATATTTTCGTTTTGATTGGTGTTTCAGACTTTGTGGGGTATATTCCTAGAGGTGGGATCACTGGGTAAAATGGCACTTCAATTTTTAATTTTTTGAGGTAACACCATAGTTTTTTTCCATAGTGGCTGCACCAGTCTGCATTCCCAGCAGCAGTGTGCTAGGGTCCCCTTTTCTCCGTCCCCTCGCCAAAACTTGTTTGATGATTTGTTGATGGCGGCCATTCTGACAGGTGTGAAGTGATACCTCATTGTTGTTTTAATTTGCATCTCTCTGATGATTAGTGATGTTGAGCATTTTTTCTTATGTCTCTTGGCTATTTGAATGTCCTGTTTGGAGAGGTGTCTCTTTTGATCCTCTGCCCATTTTTTAATTGGGTTCTTTGTCTTCCTTTGGTTGAGTTGTATGAGTACTGTATATATTTTGAAAATTAACCCCTTACCTGATGTATCATTGGCAGTTTTGCTCCCCTATACACTGGTTACCCATTCCACTTTGATTGTTGTTTCTTTTGCTGTGCAGAAGCTTTTGAGTTTGATGTAGGCACATGTGTTCATTTTTTCCTTTGTTTCTGTTGCCTTAGGAGATGTATCAGTGAAAATTCTGCTGCGTATGATGTCTGACATTTTGTTGCCTACATTTTGTTCTAGAATTTTTATGGATTCACAAGTCACATTTAAGTCTTTTATCCATTTTGAGTTTATTCATGTGTATGGTGTTAGTTGATGGTCTAGCTTCACTTTTTTTGCATGTAGCTGTCCAATTTTCCCAACACTATTTATTAAAGTGGCTGTCTTGGCTTCACTGTATGCTCTTGCCAACTTTGTCAAATATTAATTGAGCATATGGTCTTGGGTCAATTTCTGGGTTCTCTATTCTGTTCTATAGATCTATGTACCTGTTCTTGTGCCAGTACCAGGTTATTTTGATTACAGTGGCTTTGTAGTAAAACCTGATGTCTGGTAATGTGATCCCTCCTACTTTGTTCTTCTTTTTCAAGATTGCTGTGGCTATTCAGGATCATTTTGTTTCCATATGAACTTTTGGAGTATTTGTTCTAGTTCTGTGAAGTACATCGTTGGTATTTTGATGGGGATTGCATTGAATCTATATATAGCTTTGGGTAGTATGGACATTTTAATGATGTTAATTCCTCCAATTCATGAACAAGGTTAATGCTTCTACTTTTGTATATCTACCTCTATTTCTTTTTTCAATGACCTGTAGTTTTTTTGAAGAGATTCTTTACTTCTTTGGTTAAATTTATTCCTATGTATCTTAATTTTTTTCCACAATGGTAAATGGGATTTTTTTTAGTTTGTCTTTCTGTGAGTTCATTGTTGGTGTATAAGAATGCCATCGATTTCTTGATGTTAATTTTGTGTCCTGCTACTTTGCCAAATTCATTTATTAAGTTTAGTAGATTTTTGATGGAATCTTTAGGGTTTTCTATGTACAATATCATGTCATCTGCAAATAATGACAGTTTCACTTCCTCTTTTCCAATTTGGATCCCTTTTATTTTTTCTTCATGTCTAATTGCTGTGGCTAAGACTTCCAATACTATGTTAAATAAGAGTGACGAAAGTGGACAATCCTGTCTATACTCGTTCTTAAGGGAAATGTTTTTAGTTTTTGCACATTGAGTATGATGTTGGCTGTAGGTTTTTCATACATGGACTTTATTATGTTGAGATATTATCCCTCTATTCCCACATTCCTGAGTATTTTCACCAGAAATGTGTGATGGATTTTGTCGAATGCTTTTTCAGCATCTATTGATGTGATCATATGGTTTTTATCTTTCATTTTGTTTATGTGATGTATTACATTTATTGATTTGCGAATGTTGTACCATCCTTTCATCCCTGGGATGAATCTCACTTGGTCATGGTGGATAATTTTTTTGATGTATTGCTGGATCTGATTTGCTAATATTTTGTTAAGGATTTTGGCATCTGTGTTCATCAGGGATATTGGCCTGTAGTTTTCTTTCTTTGTAATGTCTTTATCCGGTTTTGGAATTAAGATTATGCTGGCCTCATAAAATGAGTTTGGAAGTGTTCAATCTTCTTGGATTTTCTGGAATAGTTTGAGAAGAATGGGTATCAGATCTTCTTTGAATGTTCAGTAAAACTCCCCTGTGAAGCTATCTGGGCCTGGGCTTTTGTTTCTTGGGTGTTTCTTAATTACATCTTCAATTTTCTTTGTTGTTGTTGGTCTGTTCAAGTTTTCTATCTATTCCCTGTTCAGTTTTGGGAGGCTGTGTGTTTCTAGAAATGTGTCCATTTCACCCAGATTGTCCAATTTCTTCCATATAATTGTTCATAGTATGTTTCGATGACACTTTGTATTTCTGTGGTGTCAGTTGTTAATTCTACTCTTTCATTTCTGATTTTGTTTATTTGGGTCCTCTGTTTTTGTTTCTTGGTGAGTCTGACTAAAGGTCCATCGATCTTGTTTATCTTTTCTAAGAACCAACTTTTTATTTCATTGATCTTTTGAACTGTTTTTTTAGTCTCTATGTCGTTTATTTCTGCTCTGACCTTTACTATTTCTTTCATTCTACTTGCTCTGGGTTTTTCTTTTTGTTTTCTTTCTAGATATTTAAATTGTAGTGTTAGAAAGTCAATTAGGAATTTTTCTTGTTTCTTGAGGTAGGCCTGTAGTGCTATGAACTTCCCTTTCAGGACTGTTTTCGCTGCATCCCATAGATTTTGTGTTGTTGTGTGTTCATTTTCATTGGTTTCCAGGAAGTTTTTAATTTCTTCCTTGATCTCATCGGTAACCCATTCGTTGTTTAATAACATGCCATTTAGCCTCCAAGTGTTTGCATGATTATGTGTATTTGTGTTGTAATTGAGTTCTAGTTTCATGTCATCGTGATCCGAGAAGATATTTGCTATGATTTCAATCTTTTTGAATTTGTAGAGACTTGCTTTGTGTCCTAACATGTGGTCTATCTTTGAGAATATCCCATGTGCACTTGAGAAGAATGTATATTCTGCAGCTTTGGGGTGAAATGTTCTGTACATATCAATTAAGTCCAACTGATCTAGTTCATCTATGTTCTTGTTAAGTTTTTGTCTGGTTGATCTATCCAGTAATGTAAGTGCGGTATTGAAATCACCCACTAAGATCGTATTGCTATTGATATCTCCCTTGAAGTCCTCCAAAAGCTTTTTAATATATTTTGGAGCTCCCATATTTGGTGCATATATGTGTACCAGGGTTATAACCTCTTGTTGAATTGACCCTTTTACTGTTATGTAGTGACCTTCTATGTCTCTTATTATGGCCCTCGTTTTGAAGTCTATCTTGTCAGATATAATAAGTATTGCCACACCAGCTTTTTTTTTCATTTCCATTTGCTTGGAAAAATTTTTTCCATCCCTTCACTTTCATCCTGTGTGAGTCTTTTGTTGTGAGGTGAGTTTTTTGTAGACAGCATATATGTGGGTCATGTTTTCTTATCCAATCAGCTACCCTATGTCTTTTGAGTGGAGCATTTAAGCCATTTATATTGAAGATAGTTATTGATAGTTATTTGTTGCCATTATAATTTTATGTCTGTGTTCCTCTTTCTCTCTCTCTGTTTCTTCTTCTTCTTACAACAGTCCCTTCAGCATTTTTTGTAGTGCTGGTTTGGTGGTGGTAAATTCCTTTAGTTTTTTGTTTGTTTGTTTTTTGTTTTGGTTTGTTTGTTTGTTTTTATCTGTGAAGTTCTTTATTTCTCCTTCAATTTTGAATGATAGCCTTGCTAGATAGAGTAATCTTGGATTCAGACCCTTGCCTTGTATTACTTTGTACACTTCATGTCACTCCCTTCTGGTCTGCAGCGTTTCTATTGAAAAATCAGCTGACAGTCTAATAGGAGCTCCCTTGTAGGTAAATTTCTGTCTTTCTTTTGCTTCCTTTAAGATTTTTTCTTTGTCTTTAATGCTTGCCATTTTTATTATGATGTGTCTAGCTGTGAGTCTTCTGGGGTTCATCTTGCTTGGGACTCTCTGTGTTTCCTGGACTTGTGTGACTTTTTCCTTCACCAGCTTAGGAAAGTTTTCTGCCATTATTTCTTCAAACAGGTTATCTGTTCCTTTTTCTATTTCTTCTCCTTCCGGTACACCTATAATGCAAATGTTGTTACGTTTTGTATTATCCCACATCTCCCTTAAACTCTCCTCCTGCTTTTTAAACATTTTTTCCATCTGCTGCTCTATTTGGGTATTTTTCTCTACCTTGTCTTCTAAGTCACTGATTTGGTCTTCAGCTTCTTCTAATCTACTATTGAACACTTCTAAGGCATTTTTCATATCAGCTATGTCATTCTTTATTTCCTCTTGATTTTTATGTATAGCTTCTAGCTCTTTATGTGTAGCTTCTACCTTTTTTTTTTTTAAGCTGAAGTAGTTCCCAGTGAACTCTTCATAATCCTTATTAAGTTGTTTGTAGTTCTCACCAAATTGTTTGAGCACCCTTAAAATCATTGCCTTGAATTCTCTGTGTGACAAGTTGCTTTCTTCTAGTTGCTGTAGTTCCATTTCTGGTGATTTCTCTCCGTTTTTCACTTGGATGTTGTTTCTTTGTCTCACCATTTTAGCAATCTGGTAGTTTTAAGCCTGGTGAGAGATGTTGGAATGTGTAGGCAGGTCAGTGTGTATCAATTAAGGCTGCTGTGCCTCTCAGCCTATTTTGGTGTATGGCTCCTTTTGTCTGCTGTGGGTCTGGAGGGTTGACACCTGTCAGCTGGAATTGGTCTGTTATGCTGGTCTCGGCTCCCTGAGACTCACTGCTGCTTGGGCTGTGGCACCACTCTTGATCAGCTTCTGCTGATGCTGCTGGGGATGAGTCTTAGCTGCTGATATGTGCTGCTGCTGCCTGGGGATGTGCAGGTTCTTCTGGTGCTCTTCTGGGGTGTGGGGGACCCTCTGGTATGTTGCTAGGGTGTGTGGGGTTCCACTAGTGCACTTTTGGGGTGTGTGAGTTCCACTGGCACACTGCTGGTGTTTGTGGGTCCCTCTGGTATGCTGCTGGGGTGGGTGGGTCCAGCTGGTGTCCTGCTGGGGTTCGTGGGTTTTGTTGGTATTCTGCTGGGGTTTGTGGGTTCCACTGGTGAACTTCCAGGGTTCATGGGTCCTTCTGCTATGCTCCTGCGGTGTGTGGGTCTTGCTTGTGTACTGTTGGGGGACCTGATGCCTGGTGGGGTCAGCTCCTGAACAGTCACTGCTGGGGGTGAGTGTCAGCTCCCAGGTGGCACTGCTACTGCTGCTGCTGCTGCTGCCAGGGGTTGCTCTCAGGTCTCAATCTTTTACTGCTGTTGGAGGCTGAGGATGCTCTGCACCTGGGATTTTGCTGCTTGTGGGGGGAGGGGCTCCACTCCAACTCCACTTCTGCAGTTGTCAAGGGCTGGTCTCAGCTGCCCTAAGCCTGCCGCTTGGTCTGTGGTACTGCTCTTGGTCAGTCTTTGCTGATGCTGCTGGGGATGTTTTCAGCTGCCATACTGAGCCGTCAATGCCTGTTGGGGGTGGGTCTCTACTTGGCCCAGTCACTGTTGTTGTGGGGGGAGGTGCCAGGCTCCCAAGCTGGTGCTAGTGCCCTATGAGCCTGGGCAAGCTGCCTTTAGCCTGGGTGGGCTGCTGCACTGCTGCAGCCCTGGAGCCTGGGGCCCAGGCTGGCCTGCCCACTGCTGCAGACCTGGGTCCCGGGCTGGGTGCACACTGCTGTGGACCTGGGTCCCGGGCTAGGTGTGCGCCACCATGGGCTTGGGTCTTGTGGGCCGCCATGCAGCTGCCTCAGACCTGGGTGAGCTGCTGCTGTTGTTGGGGGTGGTGCTCTGGCTCCCATTGGTTTAAGCTACTGCTACAGGCACCTACTGTGTGCTGTCTGTGCCAACACAGCTGAGTTCACTGGACGGATGGTGCAGGGCGCTCTAGTGGACTCAGGTTGCTGGGCCCCAGCCGCTCCCCATTTCCTCCTCCCAGGGAAGACCTGGGATCCTCCAAAATGGCAGGGCCTTCTGGCTGCACTGGGGAAAGTTTGCTGGCCCACCACTTACCATGTAGCCTTCTGCTTTCTGTCCACAGTGCAGGAATCTTCTGTCCTGTGTCTCTGCACTGCTCAAGGTTGGTCTTCCACATCACATTCACTCACACTCTCTCTCACACTCTCACACACTCACCCATGCTCCAGTCCTGCCCATCACCATCTTAACCTCCATTAAGCATTATTTTAATTTCTCCTTCAAAATCTGAGTCAATTACCCCAGGCATCACTTGTATTCCTTTCATTGTTAAACCAGATCTTCCAATCACTAAACTCACCTTTTCCTCTGGCAAGGGGCTGTAAACTCCAGTAGGAGCTATATAAGTAACATCAGGCTCCTTAAGGGTTATTTCTGTGGTAGTGATAAGGTCCAGGCCAGGACTTCCTGCTGTGGATGCTCAGAGGTCTCCAATTCTCTGCTTGACTAACTGAGAAAAGCTTGAGGCTGAGGGGCCCAGGGAGCTGTCTGGGTACTGAGTCTCGTGCCCCTTCTCCTGTTTCCCAACAAGAAATTTTCAATTTTGTCAAATTTAGACTTACACTGATTAACCCAATGCAGCCCTTTGCCACATCGAGGACAAGGCTTAGTAGGAATGTCACTGGCTCCGACCTTTTCTTTTTTACATTCCTTCTGAAAATGTCCTGGCTTGCCACAATTGAAACATAATTTGGACCCTTGTTGTCCTTTTTTGAATTCTCCAATTTGCAACATTTCGAGAGCAGCAGCTAATGCTCTGGATTGATGCATTTCTGTCCCTACATTCTGACATGTTTTTATACATTCCCATATCTTTGAGTTTTTTCCCTTCAAAGGAGCAAGTACAGCCTGACAATCTGCATTAGCATTCTCATAGGTTAATTGCAATAACAATGTATCTGCTGCTTCTGCATTATCAACCTGTCTACTTACTGCTGCTTGCAACCAAATTAATGAATGACACACAAGATTCCTGTGCTTCTTGCCTAACTGTAGCAAAGGAGTCTGTCCTTCCCCCAGACTCTGGAATGCTTCACCAAGCTTTGGTAGCTAAATCTGAGGCCTGATGAAACAATCTAGCATCTTGCCTTATCTGTACTTGGAGATCTAAATAGTTTCTTGCCCTAGTAACATGTCTTGCCCAATAGAAATCCCTGCTCCAAGATTCCCTATTGCCTGTTGCATGGCTCCTTCCTGATATTCTAACTTCAACATGGCAAATTGGGCTGCTGTCAGCACTGTTTTTACTTTTTTTATTTTTATTTTTTATAATTAAAATGTGATATATCTTACACAATAGAATATTACATAGCAATAAAAAAGAACAAACTACTCAGCAGTGTTTTTATGCATGCCGTCCAATCCCAGGGAGTCATCTGATAACTACTAGCTACTCCCTCTAATATTCCTGTAGTAAAGGAACTTTGCAAACCATTTTCCATTATGCTTCACCTGAATTCTTTTAAAACCTGATAGGGCAGACATTCATGCACAGGCTGTTGACCTGGCTGTATTATAGCTGGGAAAGCTCCAAAATCTCCAGCTTTCCTGGCTTCTTTAAGACAGCCCTCCATTGCTGGGTGTGGAGAGGCTGAGGAATCCTCCACAAAAGGTTGAGGAGAGGGAGGAGAATTTTCCTCTTTAGATGATGATGGGGGGGGGGGTTGTGGGTTCCGAAATCTCCTCTAAAGGGGAAATTGGAACTGCTGCACTACTAGGACCGATTTCCTTAGTTAGCGGCTGCAATGCTGTAAATACCAGTCACCATAAAAGAAGGGTTAAGGCAGAATGATTACACCCTAAATCTTTGCACACCCTAAAAATTTCCCCTACTTTGAACCACATGTCAGAATCCAATGTGCCCTCCTTAGGGAACCATGGGCAGCACTCCTGCACATCCCTTAGAAGGTGCAAGAGCTTCAATTCCAATATGGATCATTGAGCTGCTTTTAGCAGCTGTCGTAAGACTTGAACATAAAGTTGCTGATCTTTAGAAAATCCTGACCCCATGCTGTCTTACTGGAAAACCCCTCATGACACTAGGTATGTGGGAAGTTGTCCCAAGCCAGGTGCCACTGACTTGAGTTATCTTGAGTGTATTTTTACTTTTGATCCAGATCACTAATTCCATTTCTAATTCCCCTTTGCATATCGTTGCATTGCTGGTCATGTTGAATCACATTACTGTGTATTCAAGTCACGTTGGGGTCACCACTTGCTGACTCTCTTGGCCTGACAGAGGTCATCACAATGCAATGAACTATAAGCAGACACTGCTAGGAGTGAGGGGGAGCACCACAAGGGAGCAAATGTTCCAGACCTCTGGATGTAGCCCAATTTATTTGCAAAGTGGTTCCCCAGGTTACATGGTGTTTTAGGTAATTATTTCCTTGAGATGGTGTCTCTGCTGACCATACAGTCAAGCCCAGTATATTACCTGTCTCTAGCTTTTTCTAGCAGAGAAACATCAGAAGAGATACATCAAAACAAACCCATTCATGCCTGAGCTTTCTGCCCATTGTTTCTTTTGGGGTGGCATTCCAATCCTTTGACATGCAAATCTTATTACACATATTCAATACATTCAGTTCAGACAGGGTGGCCTTCCTATCCTCCAGGAAAACCTTATCTATTCACATGCATACTTTGATCCTCGGCTGCCCGGGTCACAAGAATGCATATCTCAAGGTTACATTTTGTTCATCCACCAAACCCCAATCCTACAAGAAACCATGAAAAACAACCAGTTGAAAGTGAAGAATGACATAGCTGAAATAAATAATACACTGCAAGTAATAAACAGTAGGTTAGAGGAAGCAGAGAATCAAATCAGTTAATTAGAAGATAGGGTACAAAAAAATTACTCAATCAGAGCACCCCTCAATTATATAATTAAAAAGCAGGAGGACAGCTTAAAGGACCTTTTGGACAACATAAAATGTAACAACATCCACATCATAGGAATACCACAAGGAAGAGAATGTGAACCAGGGATAGAGAAACTGTTTGAAGAAATAATGACAGCAAACTTCCCTAACTTGGTGAAGGAAAAAGTGACACAAGTTCAGAAAGCACACAGAGTCCCAATTAAGATGAACCCAAAGAAGCCCACACCAAGACCATAGTTAAAATTTTAACCATAGTTAAAAGGCCAAAAATTCAAAACAAAAAGAGAATATTAAAGGCAGCAAGAGCTAGACAGTTAGTTACCTACAAGGGAATTCCTATATGGGTGTCAGTTAATTTCCTAACAGAAAGACTGCAAGCCAGAGGGAAGGACATAATGTATTCAAAGTAATGAAAAACAAGGATCTAAAACCAAGACTACTCTACCCAGCAAGGCTATTATTTAATATTGAAAGTAAGTTAAAGAGATTCCCAGATCACCCCCACCTCCCAAAAAAGAAATGCTAAAGAAATTTATTACCACCAAACCAGCATTGCAAGAAATGCTAAGGGGACTGCTTTAGTTAGAAGAAGATATAAGGATATAAGAAGATATTGAGAGTGAGAGGAACATAGGCACAAAGAATAAAAATAGCAGCCCTGGCAGGTGTGGCTCAGTTGATTGCATGTCATCTCGTGCACTGAGGTCACCGGTTTGATTTCTGATCAGAGCACACACCTGGGTAGTGGGCTAGATGCCCAGTAGGGGCATGCAGAGGTCAGCCAATTGATGTCTTTCTCTATCTCTCATCAATGTTTCTCTCTCTCTCCCCATCCCTTCCTCTTTCAAATCAATAAAAACATATTTTTAAAAAAGAATAAAATGACAATATATAAATATTCATTAATAATAACCTTAAATGTAAATGGAGTAAATGCTAAATTCAAGATATAGGGTATCTAAATGGATAAGAAGACACAACCCACATACATGCTGTCTATAAGAGACCTATCTCAGAACAAAAACCACACACTCAGATTGAAAGGGATGGAAAAAATTCCATGAAAATGGAAATGAAAAAACAGACTTCAAAGCAAAGGCCATAAAAGAGACAAAGAAGGTCACTACATAATACTAAAAGGACTGATCCAACAAGAGGATATAACCCTGGTAAACATATATGCACTCAATGTTGGAGCACCTAAATATATATATTTTTTAATTTTAAGGACTTTAAAAGAGAGATTGATAGCAACATGGTCATATTAGGGGAATTTAACATTCCATTGGCATCATTGGATAGATCTTCCAGACAAAAAAATCAACAAGGAAACAGCAATTCTAAATAACAAACTAGATCAGATGGTTTTAATTAATATTTATAGAACATTTCATCTGAAAGAGGCAAAATAAATTCTCCTCAAGTGCACATGGAACATTCTCAAAGATAGACCGCACTTAGGACACAAAATAAATCTTAACAAATTCAAAAAAATTGAAACAATATCAAGCATCTTCTTGGATTACAATGGCATGAACTAAAAATCAATTACAACAAAAAAATGTAAAAACACTCAAAGACTTGGATGTTAAATAGTATGCTATTCAACAGTGAATGGGTGACCAATGAGATCAAGGAAGAAATCTAAAACTTCCTGGAAACAAATAAAAATGAACACACAACAACCTAACCTCTTTGGGACACAGCCTAAGCAATCATGAAAGGGAAGTTCATAACATTACATGCCTATCTCAAGACACAAGACAAAATCTCAAATAAACAGTCTAACTCTACATCTAAAAGAATTAGAAAAAATAAAATAAGAAAAGCCCAGAGTAAGTAGAAGGAAGGGAATAATAAAGATCAGAGAAGAAATAAATGATATACAGACTAAAAAAACAACAGTACAAAAGATCAATGAAACCAAGAGCTGGTTTTTTGAAAAGATAAACAAGATTAATGAACTTTTAGCCAGACTCACCAAGAACCAAAAGGAGAGCACCCAAATAAATAAAATCAGAAATGAAAGATGCAAAGTTAACAACTGACATCACAGAAATATGAAGAATTGTACAAAAATACTATGATCAACTATATGCTAACAAATTGGACAACCTGGGTGAAATGCACAAATTCCTAGAAACATACAATTTTCCAAAACTGAAGCAGGAAGAGTCAGAAAACCTGAACAGACCAATTACAATGCATGAAATTGAAACAATAATAAAAAATAAAAATAAAAACCCCTAGCAAACAAAGTCCTGGACCAGATGGCTTCACGGGTGAATTTGACCAAACATTCAACAAAGAATTAACAATGATTCTTCTCAAATTATTCCACAAAATTCAAGAGGAAGGAAGATTCCCAAGCTCTTTTTTACAAGTCAAACATTACACTAATTCCAAAACCAGATAAAGACAAAACAAAGAAAGAAACTTAGAGGCCAATATCAGCAAAATATTAACAAATTAGATCCAGCAGTACATTAAAAGGATCATACATCAGGACCAAGTGGGATTTATTGCAAGGATGCAAGATTGGTTTAATATTTACAAGTCAATAATTATGACATTTAACATAAACAAAATGAAAGATAAAAATTACATGATTCTATCAATAGATTCAGAAAAAGCATTCCAGCACCCATTTATGATTAAAATTCTCAACAAAGTGGAAATAGAGGGATCATACCTCAACACATTGAAAACCATATATGAAAAAAACTACAGCCAACATCACACTCAATGGGCAAAATCTAAAATGTTTCCCTCAAGATCAGAAACAAAACAAGGATGTCTGCTTTCACCACTTTTATTCAACATTATGTTGGAAGTCATAGTCACAGTGATCAGACAAGAAGAAATAAAAGGCATTAAATTGGAAAAGAGGAAGTAAAACTGTCATTATTCACATATGACATGGTATTGTAAGTAGAAAACCCTAAAAATGCACCAAAAATGTTCTAAATTTAATAAATGAATTTGGCAAAATTGCAGGATACAAAATTAATATCCAGAAAGCCATTGTAGTCAGAACAGCCTAGTACTGGCACAAGAACAGGGATATAGATCAATGGAATAGAACAGAGACCCCAGAAATGAACCCATGCCTCTAGGTCAATTAACTATTTGACAAAGGAGACAGGAGCATACAATGGAGTAAAAACAGACTTTTTAATAAATGGTGTGGAGCCATGGCCGGTTTGGCTCAGCAGTAGAGCGTCAGCCCCCGGGTCAATGAGTCACGGGTTTGATTCTAGCCAAGGGTGTATACCTTGGTTACAGTTCATCCTGGGCCCTGGTCAGGGTCATGCAGGAGGCAACCAATCAATGTGTCCCTCTCACATCAATGTCTCTCTCTCTTTCTCCCTTTCTCTCCCTCTCTCTCCCTCCCACTTTGTGTGAGGATAAATTGAAAAATATCCTCAGGTGAGGATTAAAAAAAATAAATGATGTGGAAAAAATTGGACAGCAATATACGAAAAAAAAAATGCATCTAGGACACCAACTTACACCATACACAAAAATAAACTCCAAATGGATAAATGACAAATGTAAGTCACAAAACCATAAAAATCCTAAATGAAAACATAGGCAGTAAAATATCAGATTTTTCTCTGAGCAATTTTTGCTGATATGTCTTTGAGGAAAAGGGAAACACGGAAAAAAAAATGGGACTACATCAGAATAAAACGCTTCTGCACAGCAAAATAAAAAGGGAACCTGTACAGAAGAACATGTTCACCAATGATTCATCAGATAAGGGGTTAATATCCAAAATGTATAAAGAACTATACAAATCAACACCAGGAAGACAGATAATCCTACAAAAAAATGGGGCAAATGACTTGAATAGACATTTCTCCAAACAGGACAAACAGATGGCCAATAGACATGAAAAAATGCTCAAGGTCACTAATCATCAGAGAGATGCAAATACAAACTACAAAGGTATCACCTCACACTGATCAAAATGGAAACTATCAATAAATCAACAAACAAGAAGTCCTGAAGAAAATATGGAGAAATGGGAATTCTATTGGTGGGAATGCAGACTAGTGCAGGCACTGTGGAAAACAGTATGAGTTTCCTCAAAAAATTTTAAATCAAACTACTTTTTGACCCAGTGATCCTACCTCTGGATATATATCCTAAAAAATCCCAAAACAGTAATGAGAAAGAATATATGCACCCTAATGTTTATAGCACCAGTGTTTACAATAGTCCAGATGTGGAAATAGTTCAAGTGCCCATCAGTAGATGAGTGAATAAAAAAGTTGTTTTACATGTACATATTGGAATACTGCATGGCTGTAAAAAAGAAGGAACTCTTGCCTTTTGTGACAGTATGGATGGACCTGGAGCTTATTATGCTAAGTGAAATAAGCCAGCAAGAGAAAGGCAAATATTACATGATCTCACATATATGTCTAATCTAATGGACAAAATAATCTGATGAACAAAATAGGACCAGAGGCATGGATACATGGAACAGACTGACAGATCTAAGAGGAGAGGAGTGTGGAGAGGATGGGAAGAGATCAACCATAGAATATATATGCATATTTGCATAACCCATGGACATAGACAATAAAGTGGTGCAGGCCTAGAGGTGGCAGGGCAGGGTGGAGGGAGGCAAAGGGGGAGAAAATTGGGGACACCTGTAATAGAGTCATCAGTGAAAAAAATGTCTAACTGGGCAGGTCATGGTGGGTAGTCAAGATCCAGGCCTATAACCTCTTCAGTAAAAAGTTTGTCTTTGCCTAAGCAAGCCCCATCTATTTTTTCTGTATATCTAGGTTAATACACCTTTCAGACCATTTTGAAGGGGGGAACTGTTACTGTATACAGTCAATCAGAGTACCGAGGAATCTCCCCAAATGGCCAAGATGGCACCAAAGGAGGTTTTTACACTGAGAGTGCCAAAAGCCAGAAAGATGAATGGACAGGAAATGAACCCTCTGAAAGCTAGAAAGATGAATATATAAGACCCCAACCAAGCTGAAAGCTAGAAAGATGAATGGACATAACCTGAGTGCACTAAAAGCTAGCAAGATAACTGGATAGAAAAAAAAAAAGCCCTCTCCTCCCTATCCCTATAAGAACCTTGGGCAGGGGAGATGGCCTTTGAGACAGGAGTCCAGCATTCTCCCTGGTTGCACAATACCTAAATAAAACCTCTTTCTGCTTGCATCAGCACCTGCCTGAGGAGTTTGGCATTCATTGTGGTAACCTGTGGGTTGTTTTTGGTTACAGTGTTTGGCAATTAGGCTGGGACAGTGTGGACCTGGGTGAGTCTAGAGGGCCTGGGCTGAGGTCTCAGCTGCCTGTGGCAGGCCAACACTGGAGTGAGACTGTGGGTATTTCCCAGCAGCTATGGAGAGTTTTTCTCAGGGAATTTCCCTGGACTCATTCTCAAGGTGTCAGCAGCCTGAAATGCTTGGCTGGTGAAAGAAAAGGTGCTTCTGGGGAGTAAACAAACTTCAAGACTGGGTAAGTTGAACTGGTGTGCACACTGGGGGTCTTCTATCCCTGCCAATTGGGCTTCATGCCATTTAGGCTTTATGTCACTTGGACTTTGTGCCACTTGGGTTTTGTGCCTTTTGGGTCTGGTTAGCATCATTTTATGATACTGGTTGGTAGGCTATTTCTGCTGCTTGTGCTTTGTGCCACTTGGATCTGGTTAGTACCATTTGCGGTTCCAATTGACAGGCTTTCCCTGCCAATTAGGCTTTGTACCACTTGAACTTTGTGCCACTTGATCCAAGTTAGGACCATTTGCAGTACCAGTTGGCAGGAGATAAGATGCTAAGACTTGTTCATGAGCACTTGTTGAAATAATGGAATATGGATCCAAGTTTTGTTATATGTTCTCATTTTGTCTGGGGTCTCTTGCTATGGGTATGGTTTTTTGGTTTGTACTTTTGTGCCATCAGGGGTTGTTCTGTTTGCACTCCCAAATGGAGCCCACTGGGCCGAATTTTAGCATATTGGTCCATGCGCAGCTATGATCCAATGACTAAGAAGGAATTGGTTTTCTATTGTAATACTGCTTGGCCTATGTATACTATGGACTATGGGAGGAAATGGCCCCTAAATGGTACCCTAAATTATTACGCCATCATACAACTGGAATTATTTTGCCAATGATCCAGGAAATGGGACAAAATTCCTTATGTTCAGGCATTTGTCTTTACACAATAAGAATTCATCAAAGAAAGGGAACAACCTAATGATGCAGAGAAGGGAACTGGCTTTCAAAACCCTTCCCCAATAGTAAGACACAGGAAGAAAAGGAAAATGAGAAAACAAGTCTCTTTAATGCTCTGAACCCAGGGGACCCAGGATTAGCAGCAGGAAGTTTTCCCCTGCCACCCCCCCACCTTCCATATACCCCTGAAATAGGGCTCAGAGGGGTGAAAGCCCCACCCCTATATGGTGAAGAAAAGTTCTCCCCTTCAAAGACCCAGCAGGGCACCCAATTTGACCAGGGAATATCCCTTTCTGAAACAGGACAATTCCCTTCAAGGTAATACCCTATAGGTGGAATAAACAAGGAAGGCCAGCCTGCTGGCTACTGTTGGGCCTATACTCCATTTTCCACTTCATATTTACTGAATTGGAAGAATTTCAACCTTTCATAGGGAGAATCCTCAGAAAATGGCAACTCTTATCACCTCCATTTTTGCTACTCACCATCCAAACTGGGCAGATGTACAGGGTCTCCTTAACATCCTGCTAATCGCAGATGAAAATGGTGAGTTATAAATAAGACTAATGAAGAGGTTCATTGCCTCCATAAAAAGAATCCCAACAGTACCACCAGCCTAGCCAGGGCAATTCCCTTGACAGAGCCCAACTGGGACCCAAATAGAAGGGACCTAGTTTTCCTAGAACATTACAAAAGGTACATATTGGAAAAGCTTATGAAAGAGGTGCCTGAACAAAAAGTCTGAATATGATATGTGCCACTCAAAGGAAACAAACAACAAAAAAAAGAGTTTTCTGAATTTTTAGAAAGAATCTATCAGGCCTATCAAAAGTACACTGATGCTGACACACAGGCACCAGAAAATGTCTAGGTGGTAAATGCGACTTTTATTGGTCAAAGTGCCCAGATATCAGAAGGAATCTCCAATGTTTAGATGGGGCTTTGGGAATGAATCCCTCCTAGCTGGTAGACATAGCCTTTAAAGTTTACCAATCCCAAGAAATAAGGAAATTGAAGCAGGCAACTGTTAGAAACAGTGCTGGGAAACCAGAAGGAGAGACAGGACCAAAAAGAAAAAAGGAAAGACTCAGTAGGCACCAATCAATGCATCTATTGCACAGAGGAAGGCCATTGAGAAAGGACTACCCAGAAATCAGAAAAATAAAAAGGACAGAAACCCTTGCTGAGAAATGTTAGAATGGAATAATGAATCTGGAGGCCCAAGGGCTACCCTAGACACCTCCCAACTTATTACTATTTCCACACAGAAGTCTCAAATACAATTAACAGTGGGGAACAAGCTGATTGACTTCCTCATAAACATGGGAGCTACATTCTCAGTGCTAAATACAAATCTAACCAAGAAAAACTTAGCTGCAGTGACAGTTACCAGAGTCACTGGACAATTACAAAAACAGGCACTCTTTAACCACTAGAATGCCAACTTGGAGATAAAAAATTTACACATAATTTTCTGTACATGCTAGACTGCCCCATTCTATTGTTTGGCTGAGATTTACTTTGTAAATTGCATGTGCAAATAACATTTTCCCCTGAGAAGCAGCAATTATGTTTAAAAGTACCACTGGAACATGCTCTCCAGCTCCAGGTGCTTCTGTCTTTTCCAGAAGGATCCAGAAAGGAACTTTTCCACGTGAGATTTATGAGCAGGTTAATGGAGCCATTTGGGCTGATGAAACCCCAGCTAGGACAGTTAACAACCAACCCATAAAAAGTAACCTAAAAGGCAAATTGAGGGATTCCAAAATGGCAGCAGAGTGAATGGAAGCTAAACAGATCATCTCCCAGGACCAAACTGGAATTCCAACTAAAATAAAGACAAATTGTCAGAAAAAAGCAACAGAAAAGCAGCTGGAGAGAATCCATATAACCAGGAACAGGAAAAAAGAACACTGAGTCAAGACTGGTAGGTCTGCGAAAGTATAAAAGGGCAGGCTGGGAGCCCACAGACAACAGCTGTTTTAGCTGTGAGCAGCTCCCTCAGAGTTAAAATCCCAAGCCAGCTCCACAGCCCAGAGAGCCAGAACAGAGCACTAAATTAGCTACAGCCACTCACCCTGGGCTCTGGCAGAGGGAGGGTGGACTGGAATAGAACTGTGCAGGAACACTCAGGGTTAGGAGGGTGCTCAGAGTTTTTGCTGAGTCATGGCCACACAGGACAGTAACCATCTTGCTTGTGGAGCCCCTTCCTGGAGCTCTGGGGAGAAGTGGCAGCCCCTCCCTCAGAGACTTAACCTAACCCAGCTGGGCCAAAGAAATGCAAATTGAGGCTCTTTAACAACCAGCATCTGCCCCACCCTCTGGAAATCCTCTGATTCTAAACACCTGAGGGAGTTTTCATTCAGCTGAGGACTACAACCCAAGGCTCATCAAATAACTGAGACTAACAGCCTCCAGGCAAAAAGCTAGAGGATAACTGAACCTTTCCAGGGCTTGCAAATCTACCCAGGAAGTAAGGCTTGACAGTGGTGTTTAACATGGGTCCTCACACACTCATCCAAACCCAGTAGAGGGAGCCACAAACAGCAGAACACCAACACCCACAGGGAAAATTTGGCAGGCTCCAAAACCCACTGAGATAGCCAAAATGGCGAAACAAAAAAACAAATCCCAAATGAAAGAACAAGAGAACTCTACTGAAGATGAGATAAATGAAATATAGTTAAGCAAGTTATCAGAGGTAGAGTTTAGAGCCATGATCTTGAGGAAGCTCAACAGCATGTGTAAGGAGCTCAACACCATGAGTAAGATATAGAAACACTGAAAATCAACCAAGTGGACATGAAGAATGACATAGCAGAAATAAAGAACACATTGGAAGGAATAACCAGCAGAGTAGAGGAAGCTGAGGACTGGATCAGTGAATTAGAAGACAGGGTAGAAAAAAATCAACCAATCAGAAAAAAAAACCAAAAACAAAAAACAGTTAAAAAACAGGAGGACAACTTAAGAGGACTGTGGGACAACTGGAAACATAATAATGACCTGGGCCCTGAGGCTAAGGTGACTAGATTCCATTCTTGTGTAGGTCCCTTGGCTAAGGCAACTAAATGACTCCATTTTTATCATCAATGGACCTTCCTCAATATTTTTCCAATAATAGGTTACCCCTAGAAGTAAAGGAATTTTGCCTAAGATTATAGTTGCCCCACATGTTGGGAGGTATTTGCAGTTTCCGAGTATCAGTATTTGCAGTTTCCGAGTATTGGAAACTGCAAATCATGAGCCCAGTGATTAATGCTAATTTTGACTTCTGTAATCGCTGTCACACCCACTATTGTACCGGTAAAAGGGGGATGGGGCTTCTGTCTTTAAAAACGGATGAGCAAGAAGAATTGGGGCTGCTTATCTGAGGGGAGATCATGCCCCCCCACAGTCCACTGGTGAGAGTAAAGCACTCCTTTACAATTCAGCTGTGCGTCTAAGCTCTCAGACACATTATAATATTTGGAGGCTCCAGTGAGATTCCTGATGTTTTGTGACATCAAGGACTAGGCGCCTAGGATGGACAGCCTCTGCCGATCTGGCTGACGGAAACCTATAGGTCGAGGGGAGGTGCCCCCTGTGTTCCAGGGCCCCAAAGATCCTACTTGGGTTTCCCACGAGCTGCCGGGAGATGCCAAGACATCCCCAAAAAGATTAAAGGAGACCTGGTAAAAGCCTCCAGAGGTGAGTTCTGGGTGACCGGTCTATCTGGATGAGAGTGAGAGGGCCAGACGCGACACAGCCTCTCCTCTCCTGGGAATCCCCCTAAGACATTAGAAAAGGGTTCAAATCTGGTAAATTCTGGTTCAAATCTGGCAAATTCTGTCATTCAGACCCAGCATTGGGGTGGAAGGGGAGACTGATCACCTCCCAAATGGCATAGACACCACTCAGGCTAGGGAATTTCTGGGAGGAAATTCAAATAGTGTGTGAGTGTGACTGTGTGAATGTAATTGTGTGTGAGTGACCATGCTCCATGATGCTTGTTACAGAGGCTGTGTGAGTCCTAACCTGCATGGGGAACAGCCAGGCGGACGAAGCAAAAGTTTCTGTCTTGTGTGTCTTCCCTTGTTTTTGTCCTCATCTGCCTCCCTACTGTGTCTCCCTCAACTTTGTTATGGTTAGTCTAATAATGGATAGCAGCCCTAGTGCCCAGAAGACCTCCTTGGGTTGCAAATTGAAACATTCTTAGAGAAGGATTTGAGGAAGGTTCTGATTAGGGCACAAAACTTATCTAAAGGTCCAGGGCACAAATACTGGTAGCAGGCTCCAAACTGGACCCCAAGAGAAGCCTGGGAAAAGGTAGGAAAGTGCCTGTGAGGCAGAGATATAGCAAAAGGCCCGAACAAGTTTCTGGTGCAAACATTTACTCTTTGGGCCCTAATTAGAGATTGCCTTGATCCTGTGCAGGAGACTAATAAGGTGGGGAAGCAAGGTGCAGTGAAAGACTTGAGGAAAGCGGAGAAAGGCTATGAATCCTTAAAGACTCCCCCACCGTCTTCTGCTACAGCTGTGATTAATATTTGTGCTTTGAAGGCCTGGAAAGAGCTCCCAACAAAAGGGAAAATTTGCTAGATCTTACATCCATCAGACAAGGACCTGAAGAGCCATATCAAGATTTTGTAGCTCGATTGCTATAGGCAGTTAACAGAGTAATAAGTGATTCAGGGGCCGTCCCTGCCTGTGGGCCACCCTGTGCGTCCTGCATGGCGCCAAGCATTGGGACTGGGGTCCAGTGTGGAGAGCCCCTTGTCCTGGAAACGGGGTGTCTGGCAGGTGTGCAGGCACTCACCCGGAGGCCACAGGGGCCTCAGGGTTCCCCGGGGAGAGCAGTCAGTCCATGGAAGGGGTGTGGTCCTTCGGTGCCAGCCCGGGTGGCTCGTCTGTCCCTCTGTCTGTCTGCCCTGGGTTTGGTGCTAGCAAGTTTCCAACAGGCTTCTCTGAACTTTGGGGAGTTGAAAATAGGGATCCCAGGTGCAGGCGCGAAGTGCTCTTAGAGAGAGTTGAAAAACACTATGCTCCACATAAACATGTGCGCTAGGATGATGCTCCCCTTTCCTGCGTCCTTCTGAAAACCTGGGGTCAGAGGAAATTTTCCCATCCCTCTGCCCACAGTGGGACCCAAATACTGCCAGGGGGAGGGCTTCCTTGGACACTTTTCACCATGTTCTCCTGTTAGGCCTAAAGGCCCAATTGGTTGAAATAGCTCAAAATATATATAATAAAATGACACCCCTGGGGAAAAACAAGATAAAAAAGTAGCAAAGGTAATAAAGGCAGCCTTAAGGGAAACAGGGCCCATGGAAAAAGATCACTCTAGGAAGGGTTAGGAGGGCAGGCCTAGGACACAACTAGGGAAAAACCAATGTGCCTACTGCAAAAGAGAAGGACATTGGAAGTGAGAGTGCCCAAATAGAAATACCCTAGCTGTCCTTAACTTAGAAGAATGCAGGGCCAGGGCTCCTTCCAACTGAGCCCTCAGTAGCCAAGAAAAACAAGACAATAGGGGACAAACTATTTAGTTTCCTGGTAGATACTGGTGCAGAAGACTCAGTCCTGACCAAGCCAATGGGCCCCTAACCTACCCCTGGACTTCAAAGAGGACTACAGACCTTGGGAAAAATACTGTGACTCATTCGTTTCTGGTAATGCTGAAATGCCCATACCCCCTACTCAGATGTGATCTTCTCCACTGATTGTTCAATTGCTGGCCACTGCCACTCCAGGCCAGTCCCACATCAAGTTCCACAAGACATTGGCTATAAATCCTGCCAGCCTGCCTCCAGATGATGACCTGGAGAAACCTCTACAGGACTGCCTGGAGGTAATCAACATAGTGCAGATGGCCCAATCAGACCTCAAGGATGTCCCACTTGCCATCATCAGATGAGGTGTTGTTCACAGACAGGAGCACCTATGTCCAGGAAGAAATAAGATATGCTGGGGGAGCAGTAGTAACTCGGGACCGTATCATCTTGTCACAGTCCTTAATAGGGGAACTTCAGCCCAACGGGCTGAACTAATAGCCCTAATCCAGGCTCTCTGATGGGGCATGGGAAATCTGCTGCAGATCAGAAAGCTTAGGAGGCAGCCCTAAAACCAGTGGGGCCTCTCCAGATACACTAGGTCAGAAAATGACTTAGCCAAGCAGAAACAAGCCATAAAGGGAATCAATGGATGATGGACACTGCCTGATGGGAGGTTGTTGGTCACAGAGGCTCTAGGTCAGACTTTAGTCAACCAGCTGCACCAGACTACCCACTTAGGTTACACCAAGCTTACTGAACTCCTGAGAGGCAGGTAATGTCCAATAAGATCACAGGGAAAGGGAGAAGGCAGAGGGAATCAGGAATGTGTGGGTCTGAGTAGGGAGGAGGAGAAGAAAAGCTGGGGAATGTGCAGACTGCAGATAGATTGAGCGAGCTCTCAGGTTAATGTCAGGGGAAAGACTAGGAAAGTCGCAGAGAGTCTATGCAAGTTAAAGAAGGATTATTCAGAGGAAATAAAAAAATAAAGGATAAAAGAAAGGGACATACATATTACAGGAAGATAGGACATTGAAGGAATACTCAAGAAGGAAAGAAAATAGGACACTGAGAGAGGGAGAGCTTGCCCCTGGTAATGGAATAATAGTCTGGGATGTAGTAAAGGGAGTAACAGATTTAAGCTACTCCTGACCCTTGGATCAGACTATGGCCCTGCCTTTATAGCAAAGAGATCACAGGATCTCTCTAAAGGGTTAGATATAAATTTGAAGCTCAATTGTGCTTAAAGCCCACAGAGTTCCAGGCAGATAGAGCATATAAACAGGACCTTAAAGGGAACCTTAACCAAATTTACTTTAGAAACCAATGAAAACTGGACCACTCTGCTCCCCCTTGCCCTCTTACAATTCTTGCAGGCCCTACAGTCCACCAAAAAGGCCTCCCATAAACACATCCACAATGCCCTGTCTGTGCCCACCTCGGACCCTGTTCACCCCTTCCAGTCTGGGGACTCCATGTGGGTAATGAAGTTCACCACCTAGGGACTAACTCCAGCTTGGAAGGGACCATACACTGTCATCCTGACCACGCCTACGGCAGTAAAAGTTGACAGCATTCCAACCTGGTTACATCACTCTTGGCTGAAGGCAGAAAAGACAACATGGACAGCAGAAGAGACGCAGGACCCCCTAGAGATAAGACTCTTGCATTTATTGGGACTCTGATTTTTCTGGTTATGACTGTACAGGGGAATCCTTATAGACCTGGACCCCAATAGAACTGGGAACTTAGAAATGGAGTATTGGGGGAGGTCTTAAGAAATGTTACTACAAAGGGAATAGAAAAACCTGTCTTCAACCTTGATCTATGTGACTTCTTAAGGGGGACCATCGGGGTCACAAAGGTCCCTGATGTCTGGGTCACATATGGAGGGGTTAGCCCCCAACTAGGAGACACCCCAGCATGGAGTTGTGGAACATCTGCTATAGAATGGGGATTGCAAGGGATAGGAATTTATATTTGCCCAGGAGGTGGCAAGATTAAATGCAAATGAATATTTCTGTCCCTCTTGGGGTTGTAAAACAATATCTACTATTACAGGCTATCTAGGAAATAGGGATCCACATATAAATTTTAAAAGGCTGACCAACCCCAACTATCTATAGCTGTGGGCATTACTGCCCTAATCAAGAATGATCAGAATCTAAGGTACCTCAGCCTCCAGATAGATAAAGATCTCAGCTACTTACAAAACTCTTTAGCCAAAATGGTCCTACAGAACAGGAGAGGATTAGACCTCTTATTTCTTAAGGAAGCAGGATTATGTTTTGCACTGGGAGAAAAATGCTGTTTTTATGCGAATAATTCAGGGATTATTCAAGACAGTTTATCACTAGTTAGGAAAAATATTGAGGAACAGGAAAGAAAAAGGTGACAATCTGAAAATTGGTTTACAACTCTATTATCCGCTATTGCCGGCCCTCTCGCTATATTATGTTTACTCCTAGCCTTTGGGCCATGTCTAATAAATGGCCTCATAAAAAACTAAGTTGAGTCAACAATTTGACTTGTCAGGAAAACCAGTGGGGAATGACCTGGGCCTCGAGGCTAAGGCAACTAGATTCCATTCTTATGTAGGCCCCTTGGCTAAGGAAACTAAATGACTCCACTTTTTATCATCAATGGACCTTCCTCAATATTTTTCCAATAATAGGTTAATTACCCCTAGAAGTAAAGGAATTTTGCCTAAGATTATAGTTGCCCCACGTATTGGGAGGTATTTGCAGTTTCTGAGTATTGGTATTTGCAGTTTCTGAGATTAATGCTAATTTTGACTTCTGTAATCGCTGTCACACCCACTATTGTACTGGTCCCCTGGGGGGGGGCAAAAGGAGGATGGGGCTTCTGTCTTTAAAAATGGATGAGCAAGAAGAATTGGGGCTGCTGATCTGAGGAGACATCATGCCCCCCGCAGCCTGCCAGCAAGAATAAAGTGCTCCTTTACAATTCGGCTGTGCGTCTCATCTCACAGACACATTGTAACAATAACATTCACAGCGTAGTAGTTCCTGAAGAAGAAGAAAATGAGCAAGGGTTAGAGAATATATTTGAAGAAATAGTGACAGAAAACTTCCCTAACTTGGTGAAGGAAGAGGGCATTCAAGTTCAAGAAGCACAGAGAGCCCAAAGTAACAAGACCCCAAACTGGCACACACCAAGACACATAGTAATTAAAACACCAAAAATTAAAGACAAAAAGAGAATTCTAAAGGCAGCAAGAGATATGCAACAGGTTACCTACAAAGGAACCCCCATAAGGCTATCATCTGACATCTCAATAGAAACACTACAGGCCGCCATCAACAAAGCATCAAACAACAAGTGTTGGCGAGGGTGTGGAGAAAAGGGGACTCTAGTACACTGCTGGTGGGAGTGCAGACTGGTGCAGCCACTATGGAAAACACTATGGTGTTACCTCAAAAAATTAAAAATTGAATTACCATTTGACCCAGTGATCCCACTCCTAGGAATGTACCCTAATGAGCCTGAAACACCAATCAGAAAGAATACATGTAACCCCATGTTCATAGCAGTGCTATTTACAATAGCTAAGATCTGGAAACAGCCCAAGTGTCCATCAGTGGATGAATGGATAAAAAAGCTGTGGTACATATACACAATGGAGTACTATGCAGCTGTAAGAAAGAAAGATCTCTTATCCTTTGCGACGACATGGGAAGACCTGGAAACTATTATCCTAAGCGAAACAAGCCAAGCAGAGAAAGACAAATATCATATGATCTCACTTATTTCTGGAATATAATGAACATAACAGTGTGAGGAACAGGGTAGTCCCAGAGACGTGGAAGTAGGGTACAGACTGACATTTTCCAGAAGAGGGGGTGGGGGAGGGGAGCGATGAACACAGAACTTGTACGCATGTACTCATAACCAATGGACATGGACAACAAAACTGGGGATGGGGCAGGGAGGGAGGGGGAGGAGGGTGTCAATGGGAGAAAAAAGGAGAAACATCTGTAACAAAAGTAAATTAATAAAAAAAAAAAAAAAGAAAGAAACACTACAGGCCAGAAGGGAATGGCATGAAGTAATCAAGGTCATGAAAAACAAGGATCTGAATCCAAGACTACTCTACTCAGCAAGGCTATCACTCAAAATAGAAGGTCAAATAAAGAGCTCCCCAGACCAAAAAAAAAAAAAAAAAAAAGGCTAAGGGAATATATTAGTACCAAGCCAACACTACAAGGAATGTTAAAAGGACTGCTGTAATTAGTAGAAGAAATAGAAAGAAAAATATAACCACACTAAACAAAAATGGCAATAAATAAGTACATATCAATAATCACCTTAAATGTAAATGGATTGAATGCTCCTATAAAAAGACACAGAATAGCTGATTGGATAAGAAAGCATGACTCACATATATGTTGTTTACAAGAGACCCACCTCACAACAAAAGACTCACATAGGTTGAAAGTGAAGGGATGGAAAAAAAAAATCTTCCAAGCAAACGGAAAGGAAAAAATGCTGGGGTAGCAATACTCATATCTGATAAAATAGATTTCAAAATGAAGGCCATAACTAGAGAAAAAGAAGGCCACTACATAATATTGAAAGGGTCTATCCAACAGGAAGATATAACATTAATAAAGATATATGCACCCAACCTAGGAGCACCAAAATATATTAAAAATCTTCTAGAGGACTTCAGAGAAGAAATTGACAGCAATATAATCATAGCAGGGGACTTCAACACCCTGCTGACATCACTGGATAGATCCTCTAGAAAAAAATTAACAAGGAAACAGAGACTCTAAATGAAGCACTGGATCAAATGGATTTAATAGAGCTCTATAGAAAATTACACCCCAAAACTGCAGAATTCACATTCTCAAAGTGCACATGGGACAGTTTCAAAGAAGGACCACATGTTAGGACACAATCTAAGTCTCTACAAGTCCGAGAAGATTGAAATCATATCAAGCATCTTATCAGATCACAATGGCATGAAACTAGAAATTAATTGCAACAAGAACATGCAAAGACATTTGAAAACATGGAGGCTAAATAGCATGTTATTGAACAATGAATGGGTTAGTATGGAGATCAAGGAAGAATTTAAAAACTTCCTGGAATCCAATGAAAACAAACACAAAACAACACAAAATCTAGGGGGTGCAGCGAAAGTAATTCTGAGAGGGAAGTTCATAACACTACAGGCCTACCTCAAGAAACATGAAAAATTTCTAATTGACTGTCTAACCTCACAACTTAAAGAACTAGAAAGCAAACAAAAGCAAAACCCCAGAGCAAGTAGAAGGAAGGAAATAGTAAAGATCAGAGCAGAAATAAACAACATGAAGATAAAATAAACACAATTCAAAGGATCAATGAAACAAAGAGCTGGTTTTTGAAAAGATAAACAAGATTGATGGACCCTTAGCTAGACTCACCAAGAAACAAAGACAGAGAATCCACATACACAAAACCGGAAATGAAAGAAGAGAAGTAATAACTGACACCACAGAAATACAAAGGATTGTTAACAAACACTATGAACAATTATACGGCAACAAATTGGACAATCTAAGCGAAATGGACAAATTTCTAGAAACACATAGTCTCCTAAAACTGAACCGGGAAGAGAGAGAAAACTTGAACAGACCAATAACAACTAAGGAAATTGAAGATGTAATCAAGACTCTCCCAGCAAACAGCAAACAGAAGCCCAGGCCCAGACGGCTTCACAGGGGAGTTTTACCGAACATTCAAAGAAGTGCTAGCACCCATTCTCCTCAAACTATTCCAAAAAATTCAAGAAGAAGGAAGACTTCCAAACTCGTTTTATGAGGCCAGCATAATTCTAATTCCAAAACCAGAAAAGGGCACTACAAAGAAAGAAAACTACAGGCCAATATCCCTGATAAACATAGATGCCAAAATCCTGAACAAAATACTAACAAATTGGATCCAGTAAAACATTAAAAAAATCATTCACCATGACCAAGTGAACTCACAGAAAGAGAAACCAAAAAAACAATCCCATTTACCATTGTGGCAAACAAAATTAAGATACCTAGGAATAAACTTAACCAAAGAAGTAAAGGACCAATTTGCAGAAAACTACAGGGCATTGAAAAGAAATAGAGGAAGATACAAAAAAGTGAAAGCACATACCTTGTTCATGGATTGGAAGGATTAACATCATTAAAATGTCCATACTACCCAAAGCAATCTATAGATTCAATGCAATCCCCATCAAAATACCAATGACATATTTCACAGAACTAGAACAAATACTTCAAAAGTTCATCTGGAACCAAAAAGACCCCAAATAGCCACAGCAATCTTGAAAAAGAACGATAAAGTAGGTGGGATCACAATACCAGATATCAGGTTATACTACAAAGCCACTGTAATCAAAATAGCCTGGTACTGGCACAAGAACAGGCATATAGATCCATGGAACAGAACAGAGAACCCAGAAATTGACCCAAGACATTATGCTCAATTAATATTGGACTAAGGTGGCAAGAGCATACAATGGAGTAAAGACAGCCTCTTTAACAAATGGTGTTGGGAAAATTGGACAGCTACATATAAAAAAATGAAACTAGACTTCCGGTCAAGATGGCGGCGTAGGTAAACGCAGTATCGCGTCCTCCCACAACCACATCAAAGTTACAACTAAACTACAGAACAACCATCATTCAAAACCGCCTGAAATCAAGCTGAATGGAAGTCCTACAACTACGAAAATAAAGAAGAAGCCACATCCAGACTGGTAGGAGGGGTGGAGGCGGACGGGCTGGTCCCACACCCACGTGTGCCGGATAAAAATTAGGAGGATACCTCGGCTGGGAAGGTCCTCCCTGAGGACTGAGGGGTCCCTGTCCCACACCAGGCGCCCAGCTCAGGGTTCCAGTGCCAGGAAGAGAATCCCCATCACTTCTGGCTGGAAAAACCAGCGGGAACTGAGGCTGAGGCGGCTGGAGCCCTGGCAGCTTCTCTTCCTGCTCACGGACTTACTCGGGCTTCCACCCTCCAGGCTCCAGCGTGCGGGAAGGAGCCTGAAAGGCACCAGAGTCATATGGGGAAGAACTGAGCTGTTTGGCATTGGAGCGAGGACTGGAGAGGCAGCTTTCTCCTGGACAGATGTGCTGTCAGAGGCTTTTATTCCCTTGGTGAGCCCTTCCCTGGGCCGGCAGACACCGCCATATCTGGGACTCCAGCAACCTGGCTCACACTGTTGGCCCTGCCCTAATGATGCCCTGAGGCCCCGCCCCACCCAACTTCCAGGCCCACCCAAGCTGTTGCCAGTTGCTTTACCATAGGATTGGCCTGTCTTGGATCCTGCTTCAGCTTTTCCTAAATTCTTTCAAACAAGCAGCATCTGGTCTAAGCTAGCCCCATACCTCTCGCTAAGTAATACATAGAAACAAACACAGGGAGGCAGCCAAAATGAGGAGACAAAGAAACAGGTCCCAAATGAAAGAACAGAACAAAACTCCAGGAAAAGAACTAAGTGAAATGGAGTTAAGCAACCTAACAGATGCTGAGTTCAAAACACTGCTTATAAGGATGCTCAATGGACTTAGTGAGAACCTCAGTGAACTTAGTGAGGGCCTCAAGAGCATAAAAAAGGACCAGTCAGAAATGAAGGTGGCACTAACTGAAGTAAAGAATAGTTTACAGCCCTGGCCGGTTTGGCTCAGCGGTTGGAGCTCAGCCTGCGGACCAGAGAGTTCCGGGTTCGGTTCCCGCTAGGGGCACATACCAAAACAAAACAAAACAAAAAAAGAATAGTTTACAGAGACTCAGTAGTAGAGTAGGTAAATCCAAGAAGCAAACCATCGATTTGGAATATAAGGAAGCAAAAAACACCCAATCAGAACAGCAAAAAGAAAAAAGAATCCCAAGAAATGAGGATAGTGTAAGGAGCCTCTGGGACAACTTCAAGCGTGCCAACATTCGCATCTTGGGGGTGCCAGAAGGAGAAGAGAGAGAACAAGAAATCGAAAACCTATTTGAAACAATAATGGCAGAAAACTTCCCGAACTTGGTGAAGGAAACAGACATACAAGTCCAGGAAGCACAGAGAGTCCCAAACAAGATGAACCCCAAGAGGCCCACACCAAGACACATCATCATCAAAATGCAAAAGGTTCAAGACAAACAGAGAATCTTAAAAGCAGCAAGAGAAAAGCACTTAGTTACCTACAAGAGAGTTCCTATCAGACTGTCAGCTGATTTCTCAAAAGAAACTTTGCAGGCCAGAAGGGAGTGGCAAGACATATTCAGGGTGATGAAAAGCAAGAACCTACAACCAAGATTACTCTATCCTGCAAAGCTGTCATTTAGAATCGATGGCCATATAAAGAGTTTCCCAGACAAGGAAAAGCTAAAGGAGTTCATCACCACCAAACCATTATTATATGAAATGTTGAAGGGTCTTCTTGAAGAAAAAGATAAAAAAATATGAACAAACAAAATGGCAATAAATACATATCTATCAACAATTAAATCTACAAACAAAATGAACAAGCAGAACAGAAACATTCTCATAGATACAGAGAACTTTTGTTGGGTACCAGATGGGTGGAGGCTGGGGGGATGGGTGAAAAAGGTGAAGGGATTAAGAAGTACAAATTGGTTGTTAGACTGACAAACCTCAAAGGGAAGAGGGGTTGGGGGGTGGGAAGAAATAAACCAAAGAACTTATATGTATATATGCATAACCAATGGACACAGACAACAGTGTGGGGAAAAGCAGGAGGGGGGCAGGAATGGGGAGGAGGGGGCAGTGGGGGAAAAATGAGGAACATCTGTAATACATTCAACAATAAAGATAAGTTAAAAAATAATAATAATAATAATAAATTAAAAATAAATAAATAAATAAATGAAACTAGACCATCAACTTACACCATACACAAGAATAAACTCAAAATGGATAAAAGACTTAAATTTGACTTGTGAATCCATAAAAATCCTAGCAGAAAATGTAGGCAACAAAATTTCAGACATCATACCCAGCAGAATTTTCACTGATACATCACCTAAGGGAACAGAAACAACGGGAAAAAATGAACACATGGGACTGCATCAAACTAAAAAGCTTCTGCACAGCAAAATAAACAATAATCAAAATATAGAGTGGTCATACAACCCAACAAAAGGAAGACAAAGAACCCAATTAAAAAATAGGCAGAGGAGCTAAATAGACACCTCTCCAAAAAGGACATACAAATGGCCAAGAGACATATGAAGAAATGTTCAACATCACTAAGCATCAGAAAGATACAAATGAAAACACCTATGAGGTATCACCTCACACCTGCCAGAATGGCAGCCATCAACAAATCATCAAACAACAAGTGCTGGCGTAGGTATGGAGAAAAGGGGATTCTAGTACACTGCTGGTGGGAATGCAGCCTGGTACAGCCACTATGGAAAACAGTATGGTGTTTCCTCAAGAAATTAAAAATTGATCTGCCAATGAACCAGTGATCCCACTTCTAGGAATATACCCTAAGAAGCCTGAAACACCAATCAGAAAGAATATATGTACCCCTATGTTCATAGCAGCACTATTTGCAATCGCTAAGATCTGGAAATAGCCCAAGTGTCCATCAATAGATGAGGGGATAAAAAGCTGTGGTACATATATACAATGGAATACTATGCAGTTGTAAGAAAGAAAGATCTCTTAACTTTTGAGATGACATGGAGGGACTTCAAGAGTATTATGCTAAGCAAAATAAGCCAATCAGAGAAAGACAAATACCACATGATCTCACTTATTTGTGGAATATAATGAACAAGGTGGGCAGATGATCGAAATATACCCAGAGTCATAGAAAGGAGTATGGTTCAGACTGACAAACATCAGAGGAGGGGAGTGGGGGGATGCAGCAAAGAACTTATATGCATGTATGCATAACCAATGGACATAGACAACAATGTTGAGGGGTTGGGGGGGAATGGGGAGAAGGGTTCTGGGGGGGGAATGAGAAACATCTGTAACAAAAATAAAAATAAAAATTGGAGGAAAAAAAAGTAACCTGAAAGAAGGGGCACAGATCCCGTAGAAGAAACAATACCGTCTTAAAAAGGAAGCTTTAAAGGAAATTCAAGCAGTATTGCAGAAATTCTTAAAATCGCACACTTCAGAAATCTCCCAGAAAATAGGATAGGCATTACAGATTGATTGGAAACTACATATATCTTGGAAACCTCAATCTGTGGGGAAGACTGAGAAAATAAACTACACAATAAGGAAGACCTTTGCAACAGTATGTCATGAAACATATGAAATAGGACCAGGCACTCTCTATTGCCTTGCTCTGGATCAAGGTAATACCCTGAGGCAGACTTCAAGTAAGCCCTTTTGAAATAGTTTATAGGAGACTTTTCCAAGTTTCTGTTTTAGGAACACCCCTTTAGATTTAGAACATGAATCAAAAGTCAAACAATATGTATATCATTTAGGGCAAACACTAACAACTTTGCACAAGTTCACAAGTTTGTTCATTGCAGGTCTATCTACCCATCTGAAGAGCCCTTACAGCCATTCCAGCTGAGAGATTGAGTCTTACTAAAGGCCTGGAAGACTCAAAGTTCTGAACACCTGAGCAATGGACCAGTTCCTGTGATGTCCTGCTGACAACACACTCTTCCCTAAAGCTCACAGGAATCAAGCCTTGGATCCACCACATGTGAATAAAGAGGGCACTGCCTGAGGAGGACTCGGGCCTTGTTGCTGTTAACACTGTAAGGGAAAGCTAGACCTGCACTTCTGAAAGAGATTTAAAATTTCTCTTTTGGAAAGGAACAGCACCTCCCAAAGCTAAGTGACATGTTACTTTTCATTTTATTATTATTTTTTTGACAATTGTTATAGTTTATGCCCATGCTTTGACTGATAATGCCTTTGCCTGCATTTCCCAGACAGTGGCTTCTGCTGCAAACTTATCCCACTGTTGGGTGTGCCACCCCAAGCTCTGCTCAGGATAAGATCATGAGGATCCTTTAGTCTCTCCAGTTTCTAATTTCATTACAATTCCCCTTGCACTACTAGGCATACTCCTCAGTAAATATTTGATTGCTTGTCCACACAGTAGGCCTCACTTTGGAAGCCCATCTGCAACACCACCTCTTGAAATCAGCAGTGCCATCATCTAGACACTGCATATGCCACCTTCCAAAGACAGCAATCCTTGACCCACTTCTTCTTTTAGTACTTAGCAAGAATCTCTGGACCCAGGAATAGGTGAGACTATGCCCCTTGATAGCAGGAAGAAACTACAGAAGATGAAACCTCCATCCATTTACCCTCATAAGATTACAAGGGTCTAGAGTTTTGAAGGGGGAAATTATTACCAGTAGACAGTCAGAACACCAAGGAGTCTCCCCATTGGCCAAGATGGCACTGAGGGAGGTTTGTATACTGAGTGTGCCAAAAGCTAAAAAGATGAATAGGGCCTGAGCTCGTCAAAAGCTAGAAAGATGAATGGACAGGGCCCAAACACATGGAAAGCTAGAAAGATAAGTGGATAGGGCACTGAAAACAAGAAAGATGAGTGGACAGGACCCGAGTGTGCCAAAAATAGCAAGATAATTGGATAGAAGAAAAAGCCCTCCCTTCCCTATCCTTATACAAACCACGGGCTTGAGCAGAAAGGGGAGATGATTTTTGAGACAGGAGTCCAGCATTCTGCCAGATTTCATGGCACTTAAATAAAACCTCTTTCATTTGTACCAGTACCTGCCTGAGGAGTTTGGTTTACATTGCAGCAGGCAGCTGAATCTGCATTTTGTTGTTGTTGTTGTTACAAAACCACTCATTCTAAAGAATGACCACCCTCAAGAAACCACATAATCTTAACTATCCCGTAATCTGATCATTGCCTTATTTTCTCTTACCTTCAAATAATCTTCCTTCATTCCCCTCCTTAATCTCAAATACGTAAAAGAAGTTGTAAATTGTTATTCTCTGAAGCATTTTTTCTCAATCTGTTGAGATCTTGCTTCCAAGCATATACTCTGACTCAAATAAATTTTTATTAAAAATTCTCTACAGGTTTGGACATTCTTACATTGACATTTACTTGGTATAGTATGGCAGGATTCTGTAGAAGCCCACCCAGGACCAGCCCATGGACCTGGACCCTAGTGCTAGGCACCAGCAGGGGTCCATGGTACTTCACTGGCTCCCTGTTTCACATCAAGTGAACTTAGGTGAGTATTTTCTTTGAATCCTGAACCTACATGATTTAGGCAGTAGTTCTCTACTTTATTTGAGCCTTTCTTATGTGACTACTTTTAATTTTGACTTTTTAAAATTGGCTCAAAAGACAAAGTATAATTAATGTGGGAAATCATGCCTCCAAGGCTGACAAGCCTAACAATCAGCCTCCTTTTAGTATTCTGGTGGGTTTTATGTACAATTCATACAGAGCCTTAGCTAGCAACTATCTGCAGAAATGGGGAGATTTAAGATGGCCGAAATGGAGTTCTTTTGATACCTCTAAATTAAATTTTTTGTACACTCAATTGGAAACAGAAGACTATAAAATTGAATTGAATGAATGGAATGCTTACCCTTATTGAAAAATAGAAGCTCTAAAAGGAGCACAAATAAACTTTCTTCTTCAGAAAGTTAAGAAAATTTTGGACTGTCTCTGAACTTAAGAAAATAGTCCACAGGGGAAAGATACTTGTTGACTGGTTGAGTTTGAACTGTTTGGGACATGGAAATGGAATCGGATGTTTGGGGCTTTAAGAGAAAAAGAGAGTGCGCTGGCCATTTTGGCTCAGCCGTTAGAGTGTCGGCCTGCGGTCCAGAGAGACCCAGGTTCGGTTCCCGCTAAGGGCATGTACCTGGGTTGCAGTTTGTCCCCGGCCCTGGTTGGGTCCTGCGGGAGGCAGTCACTCGATGTGTCCCTTCCAGGTTGATGTTTCTCTCTCTCTCTGTCTTCCTCCCACTCTATCTGAACAAAAAAATGGAAAAATGTTCTCAGGTGAGGATTAAAAAAAAGAGAGAGAGAAAGAGAGAGAGAGTGAGAACCAGAGTGAGAGCAGGACTAGAAATACCTCAGCTCAATTAGAACAAGGTTGGTGACTTAAGAAAGGGGACAGGATGGAATCACCAAAAGAGTACACAAAGAGAGTGGAGAGCTAAGTCTAGTATCTTTGTGAATAAAATTATTTAGGGAAGGAGAAAGGACCACCACAAGGGAGCATTGAGAAGGAATAGCTCGAGAAGCCACAAGCCATAGGACAGTCAAGAGGGCTGGGTTAGGGAAGCCCGAGTGGAGCTTGTTTATGCCCTGGAGCCACTAAGATAAGGCATGAAGACAACTTTTTTCATTTGACAACTGGGAGATCAATGAGGTCACTGGCAAGAGTAATTTTATTGTAATGTGGGAGGGTGAAGGAGAAAGTCAGTACACCGAGTATAGACACGGGGAAGGATGACACAGGCCTAGATCTTGGCTCAGTAGCCTGACAGCTGGCTAGCTAGTGTAAATGCAAGTTCTGGGGTCAGATCTTGATACCTGGGAGCTGTATGGATCCCAGAATATTATTTAACCTCTTAAGCTTTATTGACTACTCTTTAAAATGATGATGGTTTAACTATATGATCTGGGACTGTTCTGAGAATTAAAATGAAGTTATACATAGAAAGAAACTAGTACAAAATTAGTAACTGTGGTTGCTCAGGCCAAAACCTTGGAGTCATCCTTGACTTCTCTCTCTCACACAACCCACTTCTAAGCTGGAGGCACATCATTTCTGCTGGAACACTCCAAACACCACATATCCTGAATCTGACCACTTCTCACCACCTCCACCCTAGTCCAAGTCACCCTTCTCTGAGCCTAATTATTGCCATCACTTCTTTTTTTATTTAAACAAATCAATTTATTTAATTGAGGTAACATTGGTTAATAACATTACATAAATTTCATGTGCACATTATAATTTGATCTTTGCATGCATTATTGTATGCTCACCACCAAGTCTCATTTCTGCCTGTTTGACCTCCTTTACCCATTTCACCTGTGTCCCCCCATTCCCTTCCCCTCTGGTAACCACCATACTGTTATCTACATCTATGAGGTTTTTAAAATTTGTTTTCTTAGTTTATTTGTTACTTTTGTTTTTTCCACATATGAGTGAAATCATATGGTTTTTGTCCTTTTCTGACTTATTTTACTTAGCATAATACCCTCAATATTCATCCATGTTGTCACAAATAGCAATATTGCATCTTTATATAGCAAAGTAATATTCCATTGTATATATGTACCACATCTTCTTTATCCATTTATGCATCAGTGAATACTTAGGTTGTTTTTATATCTTGGCTATTATAAATAATGCAGCAGTGAACATATGGAAACACATATCTTTTCAAATTAGTGTTTTTGTCTACTTTAAATAAATACCCAGAAAAAGAATTGCTGGATCATATAGTAGTCCTATTCTTAATTTTTAAAGGAAACTCCATACTGTTTTCCATAGTGGCTGCACCAGTTTACATTCCCACCAGCAGTGTATTAGTTCTCCCTTTCTCCATATTCTCACTTATTATTTCTTGTCTTTTTGATAATGACCAATCTAACAGGTGTGAGGTAATATATCATTGTGCTTTTGATTTTCATTTCTCTGATGATTAATGATGCTAACCATCTTTTCCTGTACCTGTTGGCTGTCTATGTCTTACAAAAATATCTATTTAGATCCTCTGTCCATTTTTTTAAAAATCCTCACCCGAGGACATTTTTGCATTTATCTTCAGATAGAGCAGGAGGGAAAGAGGGGGGAAGAGAGAGAGAGAGAGAGAGAAACATCGACATGAGAGAGACACATGGACTGGTTGGCTCCCACATGACCCCAACCGCGGCCAGGGGCAAACTGCAACCGAGGTACATGCCCTTAGCGGGAACCGAACCCGGGACTCTCTGGTCTGCAGGCCGATGTTCTAACTGCTGAGCCAAAAAGGCCAGGGCATCTCTGTCCATTTTTTAATCATGTTGTTTGCTTTTTTTATTGTTGAGTTGTATGAGTTCTTTTATATTTTGGATATTAACTTCTTATTGGAAGTATCACTTGCAGATATCTTCTCCCATTCAGGTGGTTGGTTGACTTTTTGTTTTCTCAATGGTTTCCTTTGCTGTGCAAAAGCTTTTTAGTTAAATGTAGCCTAATTTGTTTATTTTTGTTTTTGTTTCCCTTGCATTTTGAGTCAAATTCACAAAAAAACACCACTGAGATCAAAGTCTAGAAGCTTAGTGTCTAGGTTTTCTTCTATGTATTTTATTTTTTCAGGTCTTACATTCAAGTCTTTAATCCATTTTGAGTTAAATTTTTTTTTTTTAATTTTTCTTTATTGATTCCAGAGAGAGAGGAAGGGAGAGGGAGAGAGGGATAGAAACACCGATGAGAGAGAACACTGATCGGCCACCTCCCGCATGTCCCCCACCGGGGATCAGGCCCACAACCTGGGCACGTGCCCTGACCAGAAATCGAACCGGCGACCTCCTGGTGCATGGGTCGACGCTCAACCACTGAGCTACACTGGCCGGACTGAGTTAATTTTTTATATGGTATAAGATAGTGGTCTAGTTTTATTCTTTTGTCTGTAGCATTCCAGTTTTCCCTACATCATTTATTGAGAGACTTTTCTTTCTCCATTGTATGTTCTTGGCTCCTTTGTCATAAATTAGTTTCCCATATGTTTGTCAGTTTATTTCTAGGTTCTCAATTCTGTTCCATTGGTCTGTGTGTCTGTTCCTCTGTCAATACCATACTGTTTTGATTACTTTGGAGTATAGTTTGAATTGGGGAGTGTGCCACCTCTGGCTTTGTTTATTTTTATTTTTATTTTGTCTCACAATTTCTTTAGCTTTGGGGTCCTCCGTGGTTCCTTACAAATTTTAGGAATTTTTGTTCTGCTTCTGTGAAAAATGTCATTGTTCTTTAGGCATGCCATCACTTTTTTTTTTTATCCTCACCCAAGGACATTTTCCCATTTTTTTTGTTCAGATAGAGTGGGAGGGAGAGAGAGGAAGAGAGAGAGAGAGAGAGAGAGAGAGAGAGAGAGAGAGAGAGAGAAACATCGACGTGAAAGGGACACATTGAGTGGCTGCCTCCCGCACAACCAACCAGGGCCAGGGACAAATTGCAACCGAGGTACATGCCCTTGGTGGGAACCGAACCCGGGTCTCTCTGGACCGCAGGCCAATGCTCTAACCACTGAGCCAAACTGGCCAGGGCCATGTAGTTACTTCTTAATGGTCTCCTTATTTCTGCCTCTGCCTTCTTTCTCCTTACTGTCAAGTCGGTGCAAACTCAACGCCAGTAGGAATCCCCAATTTGGAGTGGTGAAGAAGGAAATTATTTTCAGTGCAAACAGCTCGATTGTGATACAGCACAGCTATGAGAACAGTACAGCTATGGAACAGCTCTATAGTGTTACAGCTCAATTATGAAGCAGCATGGCTATAGAACAGCACTGTTGTGTGGCAGCCCTGGGGCAAGGTGGCCCTGGGACAAGCCCCCCAACCCCCCTTTGGCTGGACAGCAAAGACTGCTTTTAAATTTGAGCCAAGTTGGCCACCAGGGGTCCTTATTAGTAGATATCTTCTTTCTCTGGCTAGACAATACTCACACTCACACAGAGGCCAAAGTGATTTTGTTACATCAGACCACAAGTTCCCCTTGCTAAATACTCAGAGTAGAAACCATGCCTTTACAAGGGGCAGCAAGGCCCTACATACCTTTCAGTCTATCTCTTAACTTCTCTCTGACCTCACATACCATACTCCCCCAGGCTCACTCTTCCCATCACATTGAAACTTACTGGGCATCCTCTAGCCTCAGGGCCTCAGCAAGCTGCTCCCACAGACATCTACCTGTCTCCTTCCCTCACTTCCTTTTGGCTTTCACTTAAAATGTCACCTTCCCACTGACCTTGCCTGGCCAAGCTCCTGTACTCTTTATCCCCTTCTCTTAAGTTGCTCCACTTAGCATTTGTAACTGTCGAACATTTTTGTATATTTTATTTAAATTTTTAAATTGTTTTTCAGCTGTATATTCCAAAGGAGCAGGGATATTTTTGTCCCCCCCCCCCCCAATCGTGACTGCACAGCCCCTAGGACAATTCCTGGCATGAGTGGATACTTAATAAATATTTATTGATTGCATGAATGATGGAAAGATAGTAACCAGAAGTTTTATGTGTCCTGGTTTCCTTACCTTCGAATCTGGGGTATTACCTCTGCCTAGTCAGCCTCCTCCAGTTGTTTCCAGAAGAGGATGCTAGACTGAGAACCAAATATCACAGAGAACACATGGCTTACAGGGATCAGAAAGGTCAGTAGGGGCTCACGCCCCGAGGCTTATACTTCCCAGAAAAACCTCAGCGGCCATGGAGGAACCTTGGTCCACACACCTCAGCGGACTCCGTACCCGGCCTCCGCTGGCTAACAGCCTTCGCCCCGCCCCGCGCACTTCCGGTCCCGCCCCACGCCTGACCCACTCCCAGTTCTCCCCTCGGCGTTTGGCCTGCAGTTTCCAGAGCCGAGAGTCTGAGGGGGCGGTGCCTGGTGGCCCAGGGAAGTGCAGCATCTGGACCTTCAGACACAAAGAGCAGCTGGTGGACGCGGGGTGGGAGCCGTGGGCCTGCCCGGTGCCCTTGGCCTGCATCCTCGAGACCTGCGCGCGGGCGGAGACTGTAGACCCCCCACTGCCCAGGTGAGCGTGTTCGCGGCGGGTCTGCGGAGATGCACATGCGAGTAGGGGCCTGGCAGCGGCGCACTCCTCTGGTGGGGCCGCGGAGCCAGGAAGGCTGCAGGTAGGACGAAGGTGTGGGTGCTCACAACTCTGGGCGGAACGGAGACCGGGGTGAAAACCTGCGGTCCCTCACCTCGGCGCTAGCCGCTGCGTGAAGTCCGCGTCTTCCCCTCGCCTCTGGGTATGGGGGATACAGGTTCAGTAAGTGTGACGTAGTGTCCCGCTTTTCTCGTCACCCTAGAGGGCTAAGGGTGGGGTCAACTTAAGATAACGTATCCTATGGCAGTCCGGCAGCTTAAGCAAGCCTTTAAAAAACCAAGTCGTACAATTCGGCCATTTCTGAAGTGTCGGTGCCCCTTTGAGCAGAGTTTGCAGAAGGCTCCTTTGCTAAAGTGGACGTTCAACTCCTGGTGTGCGATCCGGAATGGAGCGAAACCAGTGGTTTCATCGGGAACGTGGAGGTTAGGCGGTTGTGGAGAGCTGTGGCGTAGGTGGGACACTGCAGCCTCTGCGCTGCTGCCGGTGACCAGGTGCCTTCTTTCCCGACCCTATTATCCCTGCCAAACCTCTTCAGGTTTCCCCTGTCACCTGCAAAATGCCAGGGCCCCATTCCTCAGACAAATCGATTTATTCCACGGGATCATCTCCTGTAAATAAGATTGCATCCTACCATAGAACAATTTTTTAGGAGTTTGCACTTGGAAAAACTATTTGAAATAAGACGCCACCTTCTGGGGCAGAAAAATTTGTTGTTTTATCTATTGTGCTAGTTGTTTGGCAGAATCGCCCCTTTCCTCATCACAAATGCCATGTAGGAGTCTTTTTAATCTCTTTGGATATTTTAGTATCATAAATCGTGCCCTGTTGCGTTGTTAGGAGCTCCCTGTAGGTCTGTGTGTTTGCACAGGATGGAAGTGAAGAAGAGTCACTTGTTCCTACCTGCTCTAGAAAACTTAGGCCAAGCTACAGAACAGGGAAGTGTGTGTGTGTGTGTGTGTGGGGGGGGGGGGAGGGTTAATGTTGGCGGCGACAGCGTACTATGAAGCTGGATGGCTAGAGAGGTCAAGTGAGGCTCAAGGTCCCACCAGCAACACTGTTAATAGGAGGTAGGGATTATGAGTGATGGTGATTTTCTTCTTAGAGGCCTTTGCTGTTTTCACATTGGACTTTGAATACTTTTAAAAGACAAAGATTAAAAAAAGTTAATGACAGTTAAAACTGGTCTATTAAACAGAATACTATCAGCAACCTCACAGTTTTAATAGCTTCGTGCAAGAGTATATGAATGTTAAGAGAAATGCTAAGGCAGTTAGAGAAACAGGCTACCACCGTGATGCCCCTGTTGTTTGAAATCATCTGGCGGTTTAAACTATTACAAATTTAACTGGTCTATATTGGCAAATCAAAGCTGGATGTATGTGTTGTTGTTTTTAAAATATTTTTCTTTATTGATTTTAGAGAGAGAGGAAGGGAGAGATAGAAACATTAGTGAGAGACAACATCGATTGTCCACCTCCTGTATGCGCCCCCACTAGAGATCAGGCCCACAACCTGGGCATGTGCCCTGACTGGGAATAATTGCACTGGTGACCTCTTGGTGCATGGGTCGACACTCAACTACTGAGCCACACCGGCCGGGCTGTATATATGTGTTTAATTATAGTTCATATTCAGTGAAATTTAGAGGATAATCATTTTTGCAGAATGAGAAAATAACCTCTTCCAAAGACCTCGAACTTCAGATAACATTTAATACCATCAAATTAGAAAGAGAACACTTTATAGAGGAAAAGTTAGGGTTTAAAATTTTTTTAATTGAGGAATTTATATAAACTTTGATGGAAAACTGTTTTCCGTAAATCATATCCCTTGGATGTGGTGAACTGACACAGTCATTTACTAACAGCATTTGTAAATCCCTTAGTGTTAGTGCATCCTTTGTTCTGAGTCCTTAAGAATGCTTGGTTGTGGACAACAGAATAACAAAAGAGTTGCAAAGTATACTAATCCTAAGTATTCAAGATATTCAGATCCTGCCCTTTTGTGGTGATTGACTTTAGATGCTAGTTGGTGGATGGTTCTTTTTTTATTTTATTTTTTCTTTGAAGATGAAACATGTGACATTTGAGATTTGGGGCATATGAGAGGTCCCTCTGATCACATTGTTTTCTACTTTGAACACTTAAGTTTGGGTTTGGCCATAAACAGATGGCTGCTAGATATCTGTTTTCTTCCCTGGCTCAAGAAAGTCTAGAAAAATGAGCCAAAACAGTATCCTGGCCTCACTCCTGACTAGAGGGAATGGCACCCTCCCCTCCAGCCTGGAAAGGCATTTCCAGTGCCATGGCCACTTCACTGTCCAATTCCATGGTCATTCTATAAAGGTCATTACTTTGTTGATAGTTTTCTTTGCAGTGGCCATAACTGGACTCTAGATTTGGGTTTAGCTTAGTCCTTGGTTTCAAGTACGAATTAGGAATTCAGGCTCAAGACCAGAGATTTTGTTAATACAAGCAAGAGGCCAAAACTTTGGGTCAGACTACCTGGAGCTATTTGGAGGGTGGTAGTAGCAGAAGGTTTTGCTACCCCATCCTTGGGATAAACTTGAAGCTCCGGGTGAGAGTTCCCCACCAAAGGATTCTGACTGTTGTCTGAACCATGGGACAGAGACGTCTTATGGAGCATGTTCTTTGTTTTTATCTTCTTTTGACAAAAGTTGGAGCATATCTCTGGTGCTGCCTGGTTGCACTATTTTTGTCTCTCTCAATCCTGGATTGTTCTCTAGACTTTAAGGGATAAAATGGTTTCTAATTTCTCAGTCTGGTTTATAGTCTGCTTTCAGTTGAAATTATTTGTTTGTCAAATAAATCAAAGCCCTCCAGGTAATTCTGATGCACTCAAATTTGAGAAGCATTGGTATATACCAGTTTTTGTGTGTTGACTATTATTTTGTATTTCATTAGGCAAAACTGACACATCTTTTTGTGTTACGAGAAATACTCTTTTAATTCAGTTACCTTATTTGGAAATCTGCTTTGTTTACTAGGTTAGGATTTTGGTGTGTTGGAGTTTCTCAAAGTGGTCATCATTTATTGTTATTGCTAAAGATCTGAAAGGAAATCTTTCTCCACAATTTCTCGAGTTTCAAGGTTCCAGTAAAGAATTTTACATTTGTTGATGTCCATCAGTTAGTATGTTTTTAGCTGCCAATGATGGAATACCTAATCTCGGTTTAAACAAGGAAAATCCAGGACTTCAGGATGGATGGGTTGTTTCCCTGGCTTTTGGGGCCTAATTAGCTCCTCTTCTGCATAGTGTCACATTGGTGGTGGCTGTCTCACTTACATGTGGAACAAGAGGGAGGTTTGGCTTTTGTAGCTCTCCCCCCTTCTCTGTTTTTAATTATTTCTCAATTATAGTTGATATACAATTTTATATTAGTTTCAGGTGTACAATAAGGTGATTAAATGTTTACATGATTTACAAAGTGATCTCCCCCATAAGTCTAGTACCCATCTGACACCATAGATAGCTATTCTAATATTATTGACTATATTGCTTATGCTGTACTTTACGTCCCTGTGACTATTTTTACAAGTGGCAGTTAGTACTACTTGATCCCTTTCACTTTTTCCACCCATTCCCTCAACCTCCCACCCATCAAATTGTTCTCTGTGTGTATGAATTTGTTCCTGTTTTGATTGTTCATTTATTTTGTTTTTCAGATTCCTTATATAAGTGAAATGATATGGTATTTGTCTTTCTCTGTCTGACTTATTTTACTTAGCATGATATCCTCTAAGTCCATCCATGTTGTTGCAAAAAAAAAAAAAAATTCATTCTTTTCATAACTGAGTAATATTCCATTGTATGTGTGTCCCACATCATCTTTATCAATTCATCTGTTGATAGGCACTTAGGTTGCTTCCATATCTTGGCTATGGTAAATAATGCTGCAATAAACATAGGGGTGTATGTATCTTTTTGAATTAGTGTTTTGGATTTCTTCACATAAATACCCAGAAGTGGAATTCCTAGGTCATATGGTAGTTCTATTTTTAATTTTTTGAGGAATCTCCATACTGTTTTCCATAGTGGCTACACCAGTCTGCATTCCCACCAACAGTGCACAAGATTTCTTTTTTCTATATATCCTCACCAACACTTTTTGTTTATTGATTTATTGATAATAGCAATTCTGACAAGTGTGAGGTGATATCTCACTGTGGCTTTAATTTACATTTTTCTGATGATTCGTGACATTAAGCATCTTTTCATATGTGTTGGCCATCTGTATGTCCTCTTTGGAGAAGTGTCTATTAGGTCCTCTGCCCATTCTGTAATTGGATTTTTTGTTAAGACATGTGAGTTCTTTATACATTTTGAATATTAACTCCTTAGTGAATATCTTCTCCCATTCAGTAGGGTTTCTTTTTATTTTGTTGATGGTTTCCTTCGCTGCACAAAAACATTTTATTTTTATTATTATTATTTTTTAATCCTCACCTGAGGACATTTTTTCATTTTTTGTTCAGACAGAGTAGGAGGGAGAGAGAGGAAGAGAGAGAGAGAGAAACATCGACGTGAAAGGGCCACATCGAGTGGCTGCCACCCGCACGACCAACCAGGGCCGGGGACAAACTGCAACCGAGGTACATGCCCTTAGCGGGAACCGAACCTGGGTCTCTCTGGACCGCAGGCCGATGCTCTAACCGCTGAGCCAAACCGGCCAGGGCCACAAAAACATTTTAGTTTGATGTACTCCCATTTGTTTATTTTTTCTTTTGTTTCCCTTACCCAAGGAGACAAATTAAAAAAGATTACAAAGAGTAATGTCAAAAAGTTTGCTACCCATGTTTTCTTCTAGGAGTTTTATGGTTTCAGGTCTTACATTTAAGTCTTTTATTCATTTTGAGTTTATTTTTGTATATGGAGTGGTCTAGTATCATTATTTTGCATATTTCTGTCCAGTTTCCCAGCACCTTTTATTGAAGAGGCTGTCTTCATCCCATTTTATATTCTTGCCTCCTTTTTCAGATTAATTGTGTATTTAGGCATGGAATTATTTCTAGACTTTCTGTTCTGTTCCATTGATCTGTATGACAGTTTTTATGCCAATACCATACTGTTTTGATTACCATAGCCTTGTAGTATAATTTGATATAAGATAACATGATAACTCTAACTTTGTTCTTTCTTCTCAAGATTACTGGATTCAGAGTCTTTTGTGGATTCATATAAACTTTAGGATTATTTATTCTAGTCCTGTGAAATATACCATTGGCATTTTGATAGGTTTTGCCTTGAATCTGTAGGTTGCTTTGTGTAGTATGGACATTCTTTTATTTATTTATTTTTTTTTGACGTTACAAATATCATATTATTATTGTATATTTAATTACACACACACACAGTTCTTACACACAACCACTAACCTATGAAAATAGTGCAACTTGTTCGCAAACCCTTACAAGAGCTAAGATGCTTCCAATGCGTAGCGATGTAGAAGCGTGTATGAGAGAAACGAACTTGCATGAGGCTGAGCCAATCAGTGGCCAGGATGGGAAGAGGCTAGGATAGCCAATCAGTGAACAGCACGCTCTGATTGACTTGGTTTCACCACACCCAATTTTTTGGGAATAAGTTATTGCCCACACACAAGGAGTGGTCCAGCCGTTGCACCTGGCGTTGAAGGATTCCTGGGGTGCTCGAATTCATAGGCCTACAGTCCATATGTACAGTAATTTTAATTTTAATTGTAATACAGGGGTGTAAAATTGACTCAGACAGCCGAGCACATGCTGTATTATTTTCACTGTCTCGATCAACTTTTTTTTTTTTTTTATTTTATTTTTGTTACAGATGTTTCTCGTTTTTTTTCCACATTGACACCCTCCTCCCCATCCCCCCACCCTGTCCCCAGCTTTGTTGTCAATGTCCACCACTTATGCATACATGTTCATAAGTTCTGTAGTTTATCTCTTCCCTCCCCCCACACCCCCTCTCCTGAGGGGTGTCAGTTTATACCCTACTTCCACGTCTCTGGGTCTACCCTGTTCCTCAGACTGCTATGTTCATTATATTCCACAAATAAGTGAGATCATGTGATATTTGTCTTTCTCTGCTTGGCTTGTTTCGCTTAGGATAATACTCTCGAGGTCCCTCCACGTCGTCTCAAAGGATAAGAGATCTTTCTTTCTTACAGCTGCATAGTACTCCATTGTGTATATGTACCACAGTTTTTTTATCCATTCATCCACTGATGGACACTTTGGCTGTTTCCAGATCTTAGCTATTGTAAATAGTGCTGCTATGAACATGGGGGTACATGTATTTTTTCTGATTGGTGTTTCAGGCTTCTTAGGGTATATTCCTAGAAGTGGGATCACTGGGTCAAATGGCAATTCAATTTTTAATTTTTTGAGGTAACACCATAGTGTTTTCCACAGTGGCTGCACCAGTCTGCATTCCCACCAGCAGTGTACTAGAGTCCCCTTTTCTCCACACCCTCGCCAACACTTGTTGTTTGATGATTTGTTGATGGCGGCCATTCTGACAGGTGTGAGATGATACCTCATTGTTGTTTTAATTTGCATCTCTCTGATGATTAATGATGTTGAGCATTTCTTTTTTTTTTTTATTTATTTTATTTATTTTATTTTATTTATTTATTTATTTATTTATTTATTTTTATTAATTTACTTATGTTACAGATGATTCTCCTTTTTTCCCCCATTGACACCCCCCTCCCCCTCCCTCCCTGTCCCGTCCCCGTTTTGTTGTCCATGTCCATTGGTTATGAGTACATGCGTACAAGTTCTGTGTTCATCGCTCCCCTCCCCCGCCCCCTCTTCTGGCAGATGTCAGCCTGTACCCCACTTCCACGTCTCCGGGACTACCCTGCTCCTCACACTGTTATGTTCATTATACTCCAGAAATAAGTGAGATCATATGATGTTTGTCTTTCTCTGCTTGGCTTGTTTCACTTAGGATAATAGTTTCCAGGTCCTCCCATGTCGACGCAAAGGATAAGAGATCGTTCTTTCTTAAAGCTGCATAGTACTCCATTGTGTATATGTACCAGAGCTTTTTTATCCATTTGTCTACTGATGGACATTTGGGCTGTTTCCAGATCTTAGCTATTGTAAATAGCGCTGCTATGAACATGGGGGTACATGTATTCTTTCTGATTGGTGTTTCAGGCTTCTTCGGGTATATTCCTAGGAGTGGGATCACTGGGTCAAATGGTAATTCAATTTTTAATTTTTTGAGGTAACACCATAGTGTTTTCCATAGTGGCTGCACCAGTCTGCACTCCCACCAGCAGTGTACTAGAGTCCCCTTTTCTCCACACCCTCGCCAACACTTGTTGTTTGATGCTTTGTTGATGGCGGCTATTCTGACAGGTGTGAGGTGATACCTCATTGTTGTTTTAATTTGCATCTCTCTGATGATTAGTGAAGTTGAGCATTTCTTCATATGTCTCTTGGCCGTTTGTATGTCCTGTTTGGAGAGGTATCTATTTAGTTCCTCTGCCCATTTTTTAATTGGGTTCTTTGTCTTCCTTTTGTTGAGATGTATGAGCACTCTATAAATTTTGGAAATTAGTCCCTTATCTGATATATCATAGGCAATTATGCTCTCCCATACAGTAGGTTGCCTTTCCACTTTGATGTTTGTTTCTTTTGCTGTGCAGAAGCTTTTGAGTTTGATGTAGTCCCATGTGTTCATTTTTTCCTTTGTTTCTGTTGCCTTAGGTGATATATGAGTGAAAATTTTGCTGCGTATGATGTCTGAAATTTTGTTGCCTACATTTTCTTCTAGGATTCTTATGGAGTCATGAGTCACATTTAAGTCTTTTATCCATTTTGAGTTTATTCTTGTGTATGGTGTAAGTTGATGATCTAGTTTCATTTTTTTGCATGTAGCTGTCCAATTTTCCCAACACCATTTATTGAAGAGGCTGTCTTTGCTCCATTGTATGCTCTTACCACCTTTGTCAAATATTAATTGAGCATAATGTCTTGGGTCAATTTCCGGATTCTCTGTTCTGTTCCACTGGTCTATGTGCCTGTTCTTGTGCCAGTACCAGGCTGTTTTGATTACAGTAGCTTTGTAGTGTAACCTGATGTCCGGTATTGTGATCCCTCCTACTTTGTCCTTCTTTTTCAAGATTGCTGTAGCTATTCGGGGTCTTTTTTGGTTCCATATGAACTTCTGAAGTATTTGTTTTAGTTCTGTGAAATATGTCATTGGTATTTTGATGGGGATTGCATTAAATCTGTAGATTGCTTTGGGTAGTATGGACATTTTAATGATGTTAATTCTTCCAATCCATGAACAAGGTATGTGCTTCCACTTTTTTATATCTTCCTCTATTTCTTTTTTCAATGTCTTGTAGTTTTCTGCAAATAGGTCCTTTACTTCTTTGGTTAAGTTTATTCCTAGGTATCTTAATTTCTTTGCCGCGATGATAAATGGGATTGTTTTTTTAGTTTCTCTTTCTGTGAGTTCATCATTGGTGTATAAGAATGCCGTCGATTTCTTGACGTTAATTTTGTATCCTGCTACTTTGCCAAATTCATTTATTAAGTCTAGTAGATTTTTGATGGAGTCTTTAGGGTTTTCTATGTATAATATCATGTCATCTGCGAATAATGACAGTTTCACTTCCTCCTTTCCAATTTGGATCCCTTTTATTTTTTCTTCACGTCTGATTGCTGTGGCTAAGACTTCCAGTTCTATGTTAAATAAGAGTGGTGAAAGTGGGCATCCTTGTCTTGTTCCTGTTCTTAAGGGAAATGCTTTTAGTTTTTGTCCATTGAGTATGATGTTGGCTGTAGGTCTTTCATATATGGCCTTTATAATGTTGAGATATGATCCCTCTATTCCCAAACTGTTGAGCGTTTTTATCAGAAATGGGTGCTGGATTTTGTCAAATGCTTTTTCAGCATCTATTGATATGATCATGTGGTTTTTATCTTTCATTTTGTTTATGTGATGTATCACATTTATTGATTTGCGTATGTTGTACCAGCCTTGCATCCCTGGGATGAATCCCACTTGGTCATGGTGAATAATTTTCTTGATGTATTGCTGGATCCAATTTGCTAGTATTTTGTTCAGGATTTTGGCATCTATATTCATCAGGGATATTGGCCTGTAGTTTTCTTTCTTTGTAGTGTCTTTTTCTGGTTTTGGGATGAGAATTATGCTGGCCTCATAAAACGAGTTTGGAAGTCTTCCTTCTTCTTGAATTTTTTGGAATAATTTGAGGAGAATGGGTGTTAGTTCTTCTTTGAATGTTCGGTAAAACTCCCCCGTGAAGCCGTCAGGGCCTGGGCTTTTGTTTGCTGGGAGAGTCTTGGTTACATCTTCAATTTCCTTCGTTGTTATTGGCCTGTTCAAGTTTTCTATCTCTTTCCGATTCAGTTTTGGGAGACTATGTGTTTCTAGAAATGTGTCCATTTCGCTTAGATTGTCGAATTTGTTGCCATACAAATGTTCATAGTATTTGCTAATGATCCTTTGTATTTCTGTGGTGTCAGTTGTTACTTCTCCTCTTTCATTTCTGATTTTGTGTATTTGGGTTCTCTCTCTTTGTTTCTTGGTGAGTCTAGCTAAGGGTCCATCAATCTTGTTTATCTTTTCAAAAAACCAGCTCTTTGTTTTATTGATCCTTTGAATTGTTTTTTTGGTCTCCATGTCATTTATTTCTGCTCTGATCTTTATTATTTCCTTCCTTCTACTTGCTCTAGGGTTTTCTTTTTGTTTGCTTTCCAGTTCTTTAAGTTGTGAGGTTAGGTAGTCAATTAGAAATTTTTCTTCTTTCTTAAGGTGGGCCTGTAGTGCTATGAACTTCCCTCTCAGAACTGCTTTCGCAGTATCCCATAGGTTTTGCGTTGTTGTGTGTTCATTTTCATTGGTTTCCAGAAATTTTTAAAATTCTTCCTTGATCTCCATGGTAACCCATTCATTGTTCAGTAACATGCTATTTAGCCTCCATGTGTTCATATGTTTTTGCATGTTCTTGTTGCAATTGATTTCTAGTTTCATGCCATTGTGGTCTGAGAAGATGCTTGATATGATTTCAATCTACTTGAACTTGTAGAGACTTAGTTTGTGCCCTAACATATGGTCTATCTTTGAGAATGTCCCATGTGCATTTGAGAAGAATGTGTATTCTGCAGTTTTGGGGTGTAGTTCTCTGTATATATCTATTAAATCCATTTGATCTAGTGCTTCATTTAGAGTCTCTGTTTCCTTGTTGATTTTTTGTCTAGATGATCTATCCAGTGATGTCCGTGGGGTGTTGAAGTCTCCTGCTATGATTGTATTGTGGTCGATTTCTCCTTTGAAGTCCTCCAGAAGATTTTTAATATATTTTGGTGCTCCTATATTGGGTGCATATATGTTTACCAAGGTTATATCTTCCTGTTGGATAGATCCTTTCAATATTATGTAGTGGCCTTCTTTGTCTCTAGTTATGGTCTTCAATTTGAAATCTAATTTATCAGATATGAGTATTGCTACCCCAGCTTTTTTTTCCTTTCTGTTTGCTTGGAAGATTTTTTTCCATCCCTTTACTTTCAACCTATGTGCGTCTTTTGTTGTGAGGTGGGTCTCTTGTAAGCAACATATGTGTTAATCATGCTTTCTTATCCAGTCAGCTACTAGTACTGTGTCTTTTTATTGGAGCATTCAGTCCATTTACATTTAAGGTGATTATTGATATGTACTTATTTATTGCCATTTTTGTACAGTGTGGTTCTAATTATCTTCCTATTTCTTCTACTAATTACAGCAGTCCTTTTAACATTTCTTGCAGTGCTGGTTTGATGCTAATGTATTCCCTTAGCCTTTTTTTGTCCGAGAAGCTCTTTATTTGACCTTCTATTTTGAATGACAGCCTTGCTGGGTAGAGTAGTCTTGGATTCAGATTCTTGTTTTTCATGACCTTGATTACTTCATGCCATTCCCTTCTGGCCTGTAGTGTTTCTGTTGAGAAGTCGGCAGATAGCCTTATGGGGGTTCCTTTGTAGGTAACCTGTTGCTTATCTCTTGCTGCCTTTAGGATTCTCTCTTTGTCTTTGATTTTTGGCATTTTAATTATTATGTGTCTTGGTGTGGGCCTGTTTGGATTCTTCTTACTTGGGGCTCTCTGTGCTTCTTGAACTTGAATGCTTTCTTCCTTCACCAGGTTAGGAAAGTTTTCTGTCACTATTTCTTCAAATATATTCTCTAACCCGTTCTCATTTTCTTCTTCTTCAGGGACTCCAATAATGCGAATGTTATTACGTTTCCAGTTGTCCCACAGTTCTCTTAAGCTATCTTCCTGTTTTTTCATTGTTTTTTCCTTTTGGTTTTCTGATTGATTGATTTTTTCTACTCTGTCTTCTAATTCACTGATCCGGTCCTCTGCTTCCTCTACTCTGCTGGTCAATCCTTCCAATGTGTTCTTTATTTCTGCTATGTCATTCTTTATTTCCACTTGGTTGGTTTTCAGTGTTTCTATATCTTTACTCATGGTGTTGATGTCCTTACTCATGCTGTTTAGTTTCCTCAAGATCATGGCTCGGAACTCTCCCTCTGATAATTTGCTTAGCTGCACTTCATTTATCTCATCTTCGGTGGAGTTCTCTTGTTCTTTCATTTGGGATCTGTTTCTTTGTTTCACCATTTTTGCTATCCCAGTGGGTTTTGGAGCCTGCCAAATTTTCCCTGTGGGTGTTGGTGTTCTGCTATTTGTGGCTCCCTCTACTGGGTTTGGATGAGCGTGGAGGGCCCTCCTTCAACACCACTATCAAGTCTCACTTTCCTGGGTAGATATGCAGGCTCAGGAAAGGTTTAGGTATGCTCTAGCTTTTTGCCTGGAGGCTATTAGCCTCAGTTACTTGAAAAGACTTAGGATCTCAATTGAATGAGTACCTCCCTCAGATGTTTACAGTGTAAGAGGGTTTCCGAGGGTGGGGCCAATGCTGGTTGTTAATGAGCCTCAATTTGCATTTCTTTACCTCTTTGCCTCACCTGGGAATCTTTGAGGGAGGGGCTTCCTCAGCTCCGGGAAGGAGCAAACTTCGCTGCAGGTCTGTGCAGTCGGGAAGAAGGGGCTGGCCACCACTGTCCTTTGTGGCCACAGCTCAGCACAAACTCTGAGCGCCCTCCAAATCCCAGGTGTCCCCTCAGAGTTCCAGTCCAGTCCGCCCTCCCTCTGTCGGAGCCCCAGGTGAGAGGCTGTGACTATTTAGCAGTCTGTCCCAGCTCTCTGCGCTGTGGAGTAGCTGGGGCTCTTAACCCCGAGGGCGGGCACCGCCACCGCCGCTCCCAGCTAAGGTCGCCGCGCTGGGGCCGCTGCTCCTAGCCGTGGCTACCGCTCCTAGCCGGGGCTGCCGCTCTCAACCGGGGCCGCGGCTCCCAGCCGGGGCCGTAGCTCCCCACCGAGGGCGCGTCTCCCAGCCGGGGCCGCAGTTCCCCGCCGAGGGCTCGTCTCCCAGCCGGGGCCGCAGTTCCCCGCCGAGGGCGCGTCTCCCAGCCGGGGCCGCAGTTCCCCGCCGAGGGCGCGTCTCCCAGCCGGGGCCGCAGTTCCCCGCCGAGGGCGCGTCTCCCAGCAGGGGCCGCAGTTCCCCGCCGCGGGCGCGGTTCCCCGCCGAGGGCGCGGCTCCCAGCCGGGGCCGCGGCTTCCAGCCGAGGGCGCAGCTCAGAGCCGGTGGCGATGCCCACAGCCGAGGGCGCAGCTCCCAGCCGAGGCCGGAGCTCACAGCCGAGGTCGCTGCTGTCCGTGGGCGCCTAGCCCGCCACCCTCACGCGTCTCCGCAGATCCTACCAGGCTCAGTCAGTGTCCCTGGTTGTGTGGTCCTCTCCCACTGCTTTTCTGTTGCTTTTTCCCGATGATTTGTCTTTATTTTAGTTGTAATTCCCGTTTGATCCTGGGAGATCGTCTGTGTAGCTTCCATTCACTCCACCGCCATTTTCTCCCCTGTTGAGCATTTCTTCATATGTCTCTTAGCCATTTGTATGTCCTGTTTGGAGAGGTGTCTATTTAGTTCCTCTGCCCATTTTTTAATTGGGTTCTTTGTCTTCCTTTTGTTGATTTGTATGAGCACTTTATATATTTTGGAAATTAACCCCTTATCTGATGTGTCATTGGCAATTATGCTCTCCCATAGAGTGGGTTCCCTATCTGTTTTGATGGTTGTTTCTTTTGCTGTGCAGAAGCTTTTGAGTTTGATGTAGTCCCATGTGTTCATTTTTCCCTTTGTTTCTGTTGCCTTAGGTGATGTATCAGTGAAGATTCTGCTGCGTATGATGTCCGAAATTTTGTTGCCTACATTTTCTTCTAGGATTTTTATGGATTCACGAGTCACATTTAAGTCTTTTATCCATTTTGAGTTTATTCTTGTGTGTGGTGTAAATTGATGGTCTAGTTTCATTTTTTTGCATGTAGCTGTCCAATTTTCCCAACACCATTTATTAAAGAGGCTATCTTTACTCCATTGTATGCTCTTGCCACCTTTGTCAAATATTAATTGAGCATAATGTTTTGGGTCAATTTCCGGATTCTCTGTTCTGTTCCACTGGTCTATATGCCTGTTCTTGTGCCAGTACCAGGCTGTTTTGATTACAGTGGCTTTGTAGTATAAGCTGATATCCGGTATTGTGATCCCACCTACTTTGTCCTTCTTTTTCAAGATTGCTGTGGCTATTCGGGGTCTTTTTTGGTTCCATATGAACTTTTGAAATATTTGTTCTAGTTCTGTGAAATATGTCACTGGTATTTTGATGGGGATTGCATTGAATCTATAGATTGCTTTGGGTAATATGGACATTTTAATGATGTTAATTCTTCCAATCCATGAACAAGGTATGTGCTTCCACTTTTTTATATCTTCCTTTATTTCTTTTTTCAATGTCCTGTAGTTTTCTGCAAATAGGTCCTTTACTTCTTTGGTTAAGTTTATTCCTAGGTATCTTAATTTTTTTGCCACGATGGTAAATGGTATTGTTTTTTTAGTTTCTCTTTCCGTGAGTTCGTCATTGGTGTATAAGAATGCCGTTGATTTCTTGACGTTAATTTTGTATCCTGCTACTTTGCCAAATTCATTTATTAAGTCTAGTAGATTTTTGATGGAGTCTTTAGGGTTTTCTATATATATCATATCGTCTGCGAATAATGACAGTTTCACTTCTTCCTTTCCAATTTGGATTCCTTTTATTTTTTCTTCACGTCTGATTGCTGTGGCTAAGACTTCCAGTACTATGTTAAATAAGAGTGGCGAAAGTGGGCATCCCTGTCTTGTTCCTGTTCTTAAGGGAAATGTTTTTAGTTTTTGCCCATTGAGTATGATGTTGGCTGTAGTCTTTCATATATGGCCTTTATTATATCAAGATATGGTCTTTCTACTCCCAAATTGCTGAGCGTTTTTATCAGAAATGGGTGCTGGATTTTGTCAAATGCTTTTTCAGCATCTATTGATATGATCATGTGGTTTTTATCTTTCATTTTGTTTATGTGGTGTATCACATTTATTGATTTGCGAATGTTGAACCAGCCTTGCATCCCTGGGATGAATCCCACTTGGTCATGGTGAATAATTTTTTTGATGTATTGCTGGATCCGATTTGCTAGTATTTTGTTTAGGATTTTGGCATCTACGTTCATCAGGGATATTGGCCTGTAGTTTTCTTTCTTTGTAGTGTTTTTTTCTGGTTTTGCAATTAGGATTATGCTGGCCTCATAAAACGAGTTTGGAAGTCTTCCTTCTTCTTGAATTTTTTGAAATAGTTTGAGAATGGGTGTTAGTTCTTCTTTGAATGTTCGGTAAAACTCCCCCGTGAAGCCATCTGGGCCTGGACTTTTGTTTGCTGGGAGATTCTTGATTACATCTTCAATTTCCTCTGCTGTTATTGGTCTGTTCAAGTTTTCTATCTCTTCCCGGTCCAGTTTTGGGAGATTATGTGTTTCTAGAAATTTGTCCATTTCACTTAGATTGTCGAATTTGTTGCCATATAAATGTTCATAGTATTTGCTAATGATTCTTTGTATTTCTGTGGTGTCAGTTGTTACTTCTCTTTCATTTCTGATTTTGTGTATTTGGGTTCTCTCTCTTTGTTTCTTGGTGAGTCTAGCTCAGGGTCCATCAATCTTGTTTATCTTTTCAAAAAACCAGCTCTTTGTTTCATTGATCCTTTAAATTGTTTCTCTGGTCTCTATGTCGTTTATTTCTGCTCTGATCTTTACTATTTCCTTCTTTCTATTTGCTCTGGGGTTTTCTTTTTGTTTGCTTTCTAGTTCTTTAAGTTGTGAGGTTAGATAGTCTATTAGAAATTTTTGTTGTTTCTTGAGGTAGGCCTGTAGTGCTATGAACTTCCCTCTCAGAACAGCTTTCGCTGCATCCCATAGATTTTGTGTTGTTGTGTGTTCATTTTCGTTGGTTTCCAGGAAGTTTTTAATTTCTTCCTTGATCTCCTCGGTAACCCATTCATTGTTTAATAACATGCTATATAGCCTCCATGTATTCAAATGTCTTTCCATGTTCTTGTTGCAATTGATTTCTAGTTTCATGCCATTGTGATCTGAGAAGATGCTTGATATGATTTCAATCTTCTTGAACTTGTAGAGACTTCGTTTGTGTCCTAACATGTAGTCTGTCTTTGAGAATGTCCCATGTGCACTTGAGAAGAATGTGAATTCTCTAGTTTTGGGGTGTAATTCTCTGTAAATATCTATTAAATCCATTTGGTCTAGTCCTTCGTTTAGAGTCTCTGTGTCCTTGTTAATTTTTTGTCTAGAGGATCTATCCAGTGATGTCAGCGGCGTGTTGAAGTCCCCTGTTATCATTGTATTGCTGCCAATTTCTCCTTTGAAGTCCTCCAGAAGATTTTTAATATATTTTGGTGCTCCTATATTCGGTGCATATATGTTTATCAAGGTTATATCTTCCTGTTGGATAGTTCCTTTCAATATTATGTAGTGACCTTCTTTGTCTCTAGTAATGGCTTTCGTTTTGAAATCTATTTTATCAGATATGAGTATTGCTACCCCAGCTTTTTTTTCCTTTCGATTTGCTTGGAAGATCTTTTTCCATCCTTTCACTTTCAGCCTATGTGAGTCTTTTGTTGTGAGGTGGGTCTCTTGTAAACAGCATATATATGGGTTATGCTTTTTTATCCAATCTGCTACTCTGTGTCTTTTTATCGGAGCATTCAATCCATTTACATTTAAGGTGATTTTTGATATGTACTTATTTATTGCCATTTTTGTTCAGTGTGGTTCTACTTTCCTTCCTATTTCTTCTACTAATTACAGCAGTCCTTTTAACATTTCTTGCAGTGCTGGTTTGGTGTTAATGTATTCCATTAGCCTTTTTTTTGTCTGAGAAGCTCTTTATTTGACCTTCTATTTTGAATGACAGCCTTGCTGGGTAGAGTAGTCTTGGATTCAGATCCTTGTTTTTCATGACCTTGATTACTTCATGCCATTCCCTTCTGGCCTGTAGTGTTTCTGTTGAGAAGTCAGCTGATAGCCGTATGGGGGTTCCTTTGTAGGTAACCTGTTGCTTTTCTCTTGCTGCCTTGAGGATTCTCTCTTTGTCTTTAATTTTTGGCATTTTAATTACTATGTGTCTTGGTGTGGGCCTGTTTGGGTTCTTCTTACTTGGGACTCTCTGTGCTTCTTGAATTTGAATACCTTCTTTCTTCACCAAATTAGGGAAGTTTTCTGTCATTATTTCTTCAAATATATTCTCTAACCCTTTCTCATTTTCTTCTTCTTCAGGGACTCCAATGATGCGAATATTGTTACGTTTCCAGTTGTCCCACAGTTCTCTTAAGCTGTCTTCCTGTTTTTTCATTGTTTTTTCCTTTTGGTTTTCTGATTGGTTGATTTTTTTCTACCCTGTCTTCTAATTCACTGATCCGGTCCTCAGCTTCCTCTACTCTGCTGTTTAGTCCTTCCAATGTGTTCTTCATTTCTGCTATGTCATTCTTCATTTCTTCTTGCTGCTTCTTCATTTCCACTTGGTTGGTTTTCAGTGTTTCTATGTCTTTGCTCATGGTGTGGATGTCTTTACTCAAGGTGTTGATGTCCTTACTCATGCTGTTGAGCTTCCTCAAGATCATGGCTCTGAATTCTAGCTCTGTTAACTTGCTTAACTTTGTTTCATTTATCTCATCTTCGGTAGAGGTCTCTTGTTCTTTCATTTGGGCTCTGTTTCTTTGTTTCCCCATTTTGGCTATCTCAGTGGTTTTTGGAGCCTGCCAAATTTTCCTGTGGATGTTGGTGTTCTGTTGTTTGTGGCTCCCTCTACTGGGTTTGGATGAGCGTGGGAGGACCCACGTTAAACAGCACCCTGGAATCTTACTTTCCAGGGTATATTTGCAAGCCCAGCAAAGGTTAAGTTATCCTCTAGCTTTTTGCCTAGAGGCTATTAGTTGTGGTTGCTTGAAGAGCCTTGGGTTTTCAGTTGAATGAAAACCTCCCTCAGGTGTTCAGTGTGAGAGGATTTCCAGGGGGTAGGGCAGATGCTAGTAGTTAATGAGCCTCAGTTTGCATTTCAATGGCCCACTAGGGTGTGAATGGATCTCCGAGGGAGGGGCTGCCACCTCTCCCCAGAGCCCTGGTATGGAGTAAGACGACCAGGCCACAGTCCTGCGTGGCCGCAACTCAGCAAAAGCTCTGAGCGCCCTCCAAATCCCAGGTGTCCCCACACAGTTCCAGTCCAGTCCGCCCTCCCTCTGCCGGAGCCCAGGTGAGTGGCTGCGGCTATTTTAGCGCTCTGTCCCGGCTCTGCGCGGTGGAGTTGGCTCGGGCTTTAGCGCTCTGTCCCGGCTCTGCGCGGTGGAGCTGGCGCGAGCTTTAGCGCTCTGCCCCGGCTCTGCGCGGTGGAGCTGGCGCAGGCTTTAGCGCTCTGCCCCGGCTCTGCGCGGTGGAACTGGCGCGGGCTTTAACCCCGAGGGCGGGCACCGGTCCCGGCTAAGGCCACTTCTGTCCGTGGGCTCCCAGTCCCCCTCTCGTCCTCCGCAATCCTACCAGGATCGAGTCAGTGTCCCTGGTTGTATCTTCCTCGCAAGCTGCTTTTCTGTTGCTTTTTCCCGACGATTTGTCTTTATTTTAGTTGTAATTTCAGTTTGGTCCTGGGAGATGGTCTGTGTAGCTTCCATTCACTCCGCCGCCATTTTCGCACCCCTGGACATTCTGACTATGTTAATTCTTCCTTTCCATGAGCATGGAATATCCTTCCATTTATTTGTATCTTCATTTTTTTCTTCAATGTCTTATAGTTTTCTGAGTACAGGTCTTTTACCTCCTTGGTTAAATTTATTTCTTGGTATTTTTTTCCCCTTGCGATTGTAAAAGGGATTGTTTTCTTAATTTCTCTTTCTGGTACTTAGTTGTTGGTCTGTAAAAATGAAACCAATTTCTGAATATTAATTTTGTGTCATGCAACTTTACTGAATTCATTAATTAATTCTGCTGTTGTGTGTGTGTGTATAATCTTTAGGGTATTCTGTATATGGTGTCATGTCATCTGCAAATAATGACATTTTTACTTCTTTCTTTCAAATTGGGATGCTTTTGACTTCTTTTTTTATATGATTGCAGTGGCTAAGACTTTTAATACTATGTTGAATAAAATTGGTGAAAGTGGAATTCTGGTCTTGTTTCTTATCTTAAGGAAAATATTTTTAGATTTTCACTGTTGAGTATGATGTTAGTTGTGTGTTTACCATATATGGCCTTTATAATGTTGAGTTATGTTCCCTCTATTCCCACTTTACTGAGAGTTTTTATTGTAAATAGGTGTTGGATTTTGTCAAATGCTTTTACTATATCTATTGATATTGTCGTATAATTTTTATCTTTCATTTTGTTTATGTGGTGTATCCAATTATTTGATTTGCCGATATTGAACCAACCTTACATCCCAGCAAATAATCTTACTTGATTGTGGTGGGTGATCTTTTTAATGTGTTGCTGAATTTGCTTTGCTGATACAGTCAAACTTCAGTTTTCAAACGTCTCCTGCCTTGAACCATTTGGTTCTCGACCAAGTTGTTCATGGAAAATATGTTTCAATTGTCAAACAAAACTTTGGTTCTCAACCTGACAATCCTTTCATGCTAATATCTGTATGATCAGTAATGTGTCTCTCAGGTGACAAACAAAGAAGAGAATGTTCAAGAGTCAGTTTACCACTAATCCTCATGTTGTGAACATCTCAGGAAATTGTGCTGTGAATATTTTCATGTTTTTTGCTTTGGGGGGAGGGTCTGGAATGGATTAATTCAATTTACATTATTTCTAATGAGAAAAAATGATTCAGTTTTCAAACAAATTTCTTCTTGAACAGCCTTCCAAAACCAGTTAAGTTTGAGAACTGAGGTTCCACTATATTTTGTTGGTCTGTAATTTTCTTTTGGTCTATAATTTTCTTTTTTGGTAGTGTCTTTGTCTTGTTTTGGTATCAGGGTAATACTGGCCTCACAAAATGAATTTGGGAGCCTTCTCCAATTTTTTGAAATAGTTTGAGAAGGATAGGTATTCTTCTTTGAATGTCTGGTAATATTCACCTATGAATCCATCTGGTTGAGGACTTTTCTTTGTTGGGAGTTTTTGATTACTGATTGTATTACACTAGTGTTTATCAGTCTGTTCAGATTTGCTGGGTTGTTTTTTTTTTTCTTCCTGATACAATCTTAGAAGATTGTATGTTTCTAGGAATTTATTACTTCCCGGTTGTCCAATTTGTTGGCATATATTTACCTGTAGCATTTTCTTATAATCTTCTATATTTCTGTGGTGTCATTCGTCACTTCATTTTTATTTCTGATTTTATTTATTTGGATCTCTCTCTATTTTTTTGTGATGACTCTGCTAAAGGTTTAATTTTATCTTTACAAAGAACCATTTTTGGTTTCATTTAATCTTTCTGTTGTTCTTTTTTTTTAGACGATTTCTTCTTTAATCTTTATTATTTCTTTTACTTACTTTGGGCTTTGCTCTTATTCTAGTTCCTAATAGGTATAAGATTAGATTATTTATTTAAGATTTTTCTTGTTTCTTGAAGTAAACCTGCATTGGTATGAATTTCCCTATAACTGCTTTTGCTATGTCCCATGAATTTGAGGTCATTGTGTTTTAATTTTCATTTGTCTCAAGGTATCTTGATTTCTTTCTTTTTTATAAACTTATTTTTATTAGTTTTTGTTACAGATGTTTCTCCTGTTACCCCCATTGACACCCTCCTCCGCATCCCCCCCGCCCCTTCCCCAGCTTTGTTGTCTATGTCCATTGGTTATGCATACATGCCTATAAGTTCTGTGGTTTATGTCTTCCCCCCCCCACAATACCTCCTCTTCTGGGTTTTGCCAGTCTGTACCCTGCCTCTATGTCTCGGGGTCAATTTTGTTCATCAGTTTGTTTAGTTCATTATGTTCCACAAATAAGTGAGATCATGTGATATTTGTCTTTCTCTGCTTGGCTTGTTTTGCTTAGCATAATACACTCCAGGTCCCTCCATTTCATCTCAAATGATGAGACATCTTTCTTTCTTACAGCTGCAGAGTATTCCATTGTGTATATGTATCACAGCTTTTTTATCCACTTATCTACTGATGGACACTTGGGTTGTTTCCAGATCTTAGCGATTGTAAATAGTGCTGCTATGAACATAAGGGTAAATATATATTTCTGATTGGTGTTTCAGGCTTCTTAGGGTATATTCCTAGAAGTGGGATCGCTGGGTCAAATGGCAGTTCAATTTTTAACTTTTTGAGGTAACACCATAGTGTTTTCCAAAGTGGCTGCACCAGTCTGCATTCCCACCAGCAGTGTACCAGTGTCCCCTTTTGTCCACACCCTCGCCAACACTTGCTGTTTGATGATTTGTTGATGGCAGCCATTCTGACAGGTGTGAAGTGATACATCATAGTTGTTTTAATTTGCATCTTTCTGATGATTAGTGACGTTGAGCATTTTTTCATATGTCTCTTGGCCATGTGTATGTCCTGTTTGGAGAGGTGTCTATTTAGGTCCTCTGCCCATTTTTTAATTGGGTTCTTTGCCTTCCTTTTGTTAAGTTGTATGAGTACTCGATATATTTTGGAAATTAATCCCTTATCTGATGCATCATTGGCAATTATGGTCTCCCATATGGTGGGTTCCCTTTCCATTTTGATGATTTTTTGTTTTGCTGTGCAGAAGCTTTTTAGTTTGATGTAGTCCCATGTGTTCACTTTTTCCTTTGTTTCTCTTGCCTTAGGTGTTGTATCAGTGAAAATTCTGTTCTGTATGATGTCTGAAATTTTGTTGCCTACATTTTCTTCTAGAACTTTTATGGATTCACAAGTTACATTTAAGTCTTTTATCCATTTTGAGTTTATTCTTGTGTATGGTGTAAGTTGGTGGTCTAGCTTCATTTTTTTGCATGTCGCTGTCCAATTTTCCCAACACCATTTATTAAAGAAGCTGTCTTTACTCCATTGTATGCTCTTGCCACCTTTGTCAAATATTAATTGAGCATATTGTCTTGGGTCAATTTCTGGGTTCTCTGTTCTCTTCCATTGATCTATCTGCCTGTTCTTGTGCCAGTACCAGGCTGTTTTGATTACAGTGGCTTTGTAGTATAACCTGATATCTGTAATGTGATCCCTCCTACTTTGTTGTTGTTTTTCAAGATTGCTGTGGCTATTCAGGGTCTTTTTCGGCTCCATATATACTTTTGGAGTGTTTCTTCTAGTTGTGTGAAATATGTCATTGGTATTTTGATGGGGATTGCATTGAATCTGTAGATTGCTTTGGGTAGTATGGACATTTTAATGATGTTAATTCTCCCAATCCATGAACAAGGTATGTGCTTCCACTTTTTTATGTCTCCCTCTATTTCTTTTTTTAATTACCTGTAGTTTTCTGTGATGAGATTCTTTACTTCTTTGGTTAAGTTTATTCCTAGGAGTCTTAATTTTTTTTTTTTTTTTAATCCTCACCCGAGGACATTTTTCCATTTTTTGTTCAGATAGAGTGGGAGGTAGAGAGAGGAAGAGAGAGAGAGAGAAACATCGACGTGAAAGTGACACATCGAGTGGCTGCCACCCGCAGGACCAGCCAGGGCCAGGGACAAACTGCAACCGAGGCATATGCCCTTAGTGGGAACCGAACCCGGGTCTCTCTGGACCGCAGGCCGACGCTCTAACCGCTGAGCCAAACCAGCCAGGGCGGAGTCTTAATTTTTTTACTGTGATTGTAAATGGGATTTTTTTTAGTTTCTCTTTCTGTGAGTTCATCATTGGTGTATAAGAATGCCGTTGACTTATTGACATTAATTTTGTATCCTGCTACATTGCCAAATTCATTTATTAAGTCTAGTAGATTTTTGATGGAGTCTTTAGGATTTTCTATGTGCAATATCATGTCATCGGCAAATAATGACAGTTTCACTTCCTCCTTTCCAATTTGGATCCCTTTTATATTTTCTTCATGTCTAATTGCTGTGGCTAACACTTCCAGTACTATGTTAAATAAGAGTGGCGAAAGTGGGCATCCCTGTCTTGTTCCTGTTCTTAAGGGAAATGTTTTTAGTTTTTGCCCATTGAGTATGATGTTGGCTGTAGGTCTTTCATATATGGCCTTTATTATATCAAGATATGATCCCTCTACTCCCAAATTGCTGAGCGTTTTTATCAGAAATGGGTGCTGGATTTTGTCGAATGCTTTTTCAGCATCTATTGATATGATCATGTGGTTTTTATCTTTCATTTTGTTTATGTGGTGTATCACATTTATTGATTTGCGAATGTTGAACCAGCCTTGCATCCCTGGGATGAATCCCACTTGGTCATGGTTAATAATTTTTTTGAAGTATTGCTGGATCCGATTTGCTAGTATTTTGTTTAGGATTTTGGCATCTACGTTCATCAGGGATATTGGCCTGTAGTTTTCTTTCTTTGTAGTGTTTTTTTCTGGTTTTGCAATTAGGATTATGCTGGCCTTATAAAACGAGTTTGGAAGTCTTCCTTCTTCTTGAATTTTTTGAAATAGTTTGAGGAGAATGGGTGTTAGTTCTTCTTTGAATGTTCGGTAAAACTCCCCCGTGAAGTCATCCGGGCCTGGGCTTTTGTTTGCTGGGAGATTCTTGATTACATCTTCAATATCCTTAGCTGTTATTGGTCTGTTCAAGTTTTCTATGTCTTCCCGGTCCAGTTTTGTGAGACTATGTGTTTCTAGAAATTTGTCCATTTCACTTAGATTGTCGAATTTGTTGCCATATAAATGTTCACAGTATTTGTTAACGATCCTTTGTATTTCTGTTGTGTCAGTTGTTACTTCTCCTCTTTCATTTCTGATTTTGTGTATTTGGGTTCTCTCTCTTTTTGTCTTGGTGAGTCTAGCTCAGGGTCCATCAATCTTGTTTATCTTTTCAAAAAACCAGCTCTTTGTTTCATTGATCCTTTAAATTGTTTCTCTGGTCTCTATGTCATTTATTTCTGCTCTGATCTTTACTATTTCCTTCCTTCTACTTGCTCTAGGTTTTTCTTTTTGTTTGCTTTCTAGTTCTTTAAGTTGTGAGGTTAGATAGTCAGTTAGGTAGTTTTCTTGTTTCTTGAGGTAGGTCTGTAGTGCTATGAACTTCCCTCTCAGAACTGCTTTCATTGCATCCCATAGATTTTGTGTTGTTGTGTGTTCATTTTTATTGGTTTCCAGGAAGTTTTTAAATTCTTCCTTGATCTCCTCGGTAACCCATTCATTGTTTCATAACATGCTATTTAGCTTCCATGTGTTCAAATGTCTTTGCATGTTCTTGTTGCAGTTGATGATTAGTTTCATGCCATTGTGATCTGAGAAGATGCTTGATATGATTTCAATCTTCTTGAACTTGTAGAGACTTAGTTTGTGTCCTAACATGTGGTGTCTTTGAGAATGTCCCATGTGCCCTTGAGAAGAATGTGAATTCTCTAGTTTTGGGGTGTAATTCTCTGTAAATATCTATTATATCCATTTCGTCTAGTCCTTCGTTTAGAGTCTCTGTTTCCTTGTTAATTTTTTGTCTATAGGATCTATCCAGTGATGTCAGCGGGGTGTTGAAGTCCTGTGCTATGACTGTATTGCTGTCGATTTCTCCTTTGAAGTTCTCCAGAAGATTTTTAATATATTTTGGTGCTCCTATGTTGGGTGCATATATGTTTACCACGGTTATATCTTCCTGTTGTATAGACCCTTTCAGTATTATGTAGTGACCTTCTTTGTCTCTGGTTATGGCCTTCATTTTGTATTCTATTTTATCAGATATGAGTATTGCTACCACACCTTTTTTTTTTTTCCCTTTGCTTGGAAGATTTTTTTTCCATCCCTTCACTTTCAGCCTATGTGAGTCTTTTGTTGTGAGGTGGGTCTCTTGTAAACAACATATATATGGGTCATGCTTTGTTATCCAATCTGCTACTCTGTGTCTTTTTATTGGAGCATTCAGTCCATTTACATTTAAGGTGATTATTGATATGTACTTATTTATTGCCATTTTTGTTCAGTGTGGTTCTACTTTCCTTCCTATTTCTTCTACTAATTACAGCAGTCCTTTTAACATTTCTTGCAGTGCTGGTTTGATGCTAATGTATTCCCTTAGCCTTTTTTTGTCCGAGAAGCTCTTTATTTGACCTTCTATTTTGAATGACAGCCTTGCTGGGTAGAGTAGTCTTGGATTCAGATTCTTGTTTTTCATGACCTTGATTACTTCATGCCATTCCCTTCTGGCCTGTAGTGTTTCTGTTGAGAAGTCGGCAGATAGCCTTATGGGGGTTCCTTTGTAGGTAACCTGTTGCTTATCTCTTGCTGCCTTTAGGATTCTCTCTTTGTCTTTAATTTTTGGCATTTTAATTACTATGTGTCTTGGTGTGGGCCTGTTTGGGTTCTTCTTACTTGGGAGTCTCTGTGCTTCTTGAACTTGAATGCCTTCTTTCTTCACCAAATTAGGAAAGTTTTTTGTCACTATTTCTTCAAATATATTCTCTTACCCTTGCTCATTTTCTTCTTCTTCAGGGACTCCAATGATGCGAATATTATTACGTTTCCAGTTGTCCCACAGTTCCTTAAGCTGTCTTCCTTTTTTTTTTCATTGTTTTTTCCTTTTGGTTTTCTGATTGGTTGATTTTTTTCTACCCTGTCTTCTAATTCAGTGATCCGGTCCTCAGCTTCCTCTACTCTGCTGTTTAGTCCTTCCAATGTGTTCTTCATTTCTGCTGTGTCATTCTTCATTTCTTCTTGCTGCTTCTTAATTTCCACTTGGTTGGTTTTCAGTGTTTCTATGTCTTTGCTCATGGTGTGGATGTCTTTACTCAAGGTGTTGATGTCCTTACTCATGCTGTTGAGCTTCCTCAAGATCATGGCTCTGAATTCTAGCTCTGTTAACTTGCTTGACTGCATTTCATTTATGTCATCTTCAGTAGAGGTCTCTTGTTCTTTCATTTGGGATCTGTTTCTTTGTTTCACCATTTTGGCTATCTCAGTGGTTTTTGGAGCCTACCAAATTTTCTCTGTGGATGTTGGTGTTCTGTTGTTTTTGTCTCCCTCTACTGGGTTTGGATGAGCGTGGGAGGACCCACATTAAACACCACCATGGAGTCTTACTTTCCAGGGTATATTTGCAAGCCCAGCAAAGGTTAAGTCATCCTCTAGTTTTTTGCCTAGAGGCTATTCGTGGTGGTTGCTCTAGAGCCTTGGGTTTTCAGTTGAATGAAAACCTCCCTCAGGTGTTCAGAGTGATAGGATTTCCAGAGGGTAGGGCTGATGCTAGTAGTTAATGCGACTCAGTTTGCATTTCAATAGCCCACTAGGGTGTGGCTGGATCTCCCAGGGAGGGGCTGCCGCCTCTCCCCAGAGCCCTGGTATGGAGTAAGAAGGCCAGGCCACAGTCCTGCATGGCTGCAACTCAGTAAAAGCTCTGAGTGCCCTTCAAATCCTGAGTGTCCCCACACAGTTCCAGTCCAGTCCGCGCTCTCTCTGTCGGAGCCCAAGGTTAGTGGCTCTGGCTATTTTAGTGCTCTGTCGCGGCCCTCTGCGCTGTGAAGCTGGCTTGGGACTTTAACCCTGAGGGCAGAGCGCTGCTCACGGCTAAGGCCGCTGCTCTCCGAGGGCTCCCAGCCCCCCTCTTGCTCCTCCGCAATCCTACCAGGATCCATTCAGTGTCCCTGGTTGTATGGTCGTCTCCCGCTGCTTTTCTGTTGCTTTTTCACGAGGATTTGTCTTTATTTTAGTTGTTATTCCAGTTTGGTCCTGGGAGATGGTCTGTGTAGCTTCCATTCACTCCGCCGCCATTTTGGAATTCCAAGAAAATGACTTCTGTCTACATGTCTGCATTTCCAACTTTTCTGCCTTATCACTTCTTGGGAGCAAACCTGTCCAGGGCCACTTCAGAGAAAGTCTGGGGTGGGGCTGCCTGCGGCCGCTTCCAACCTTGGTGCTTCTTTGCTTCTTCGGGTTTAAATCCTCTAAGCCGCTCCTTCCCAGCAGCCCCAACAAAACTCTGCTGGGAGTTTCTTAATGACATCTTCAATTTCCTTTGTTGTTATTGGTCTGTTTAAGTTTTCTATCTCTTCCTGGTTCACTTTTGGGTGGCTGTATGTTTCTAGAAATTTGTCCATTTTGCCTAGATTGTCCAAGTTGTTGACGTGTACTTGTTCCTAGTATTTTTCGATGATCCTTTGTATTTCTGTGATGTCCGTTGTTAATTCTCCTCTTTCGTTTCTGATTTTGTTTATTTGGTTTCTTTCTTTTTGTTTCTTGGTGAGTCTGGTTAAAGGTCCATCGATCTTGTTTATCTTTTCAAAGAGCCATCTTTTTGTTTCATTGATCTTTTGAATTGTTTTTTTGGTCTCTATGTCGTTTATTTCTGCTCTTTTAGATTTCCTTCCTCCTACTAGCTCTGGGTTTTTCTTTTTGTTTACTTTCTAGTTCTTTGTGTTGTAGGGTTATAAAGTCAATTAAGAATTTTTCTTGTTTCTTGAGATTGGCCTGTAGTGCTATGAACTTCCCTCTCAGGACTGCTCTCGCTGTGTCCCATAGAATTTGTGTTGTTGTGTGTTCATTTTCATTGGTGTCCAGGAATTTTTTAATTTCTTCCTTGATCTCGTTAGTAACCCATTCGTTGTTTAATAACATGCTATTTAGCCTCCAAATGTTTGAATGTTTCTGTGTTTTTATTGTAATTGAGTTCTAGTTTCATGCCACTGTGATCTGAGAAGATGCTTGATATGATTTCAATCTTCTTGAACTTGTAGAGACTTAGTTTGTGTCCTAATTTGTGGTCTATCTTTGAAAATGTCCCATGTGCACTTGCGAAGAATGTATATTCTACAGCTTTGGGGTGAAATGTTCTGTATATATCAATGAAGTCCAACTGATCTAGTTCGTCTTGTAAGGCCTCTATGTCCTTGTTAATTTTTTTGTAGAAGATCTATCCAGTGGTTTCAGTGGCGTGTTAAAGTCACCCACTATGATCGTATTTCTATTGATGTCTCCCTTGCAGTCCTCCAGAAGTTTTTAAATATATTTTGGTGCTCCCATATTTGGTGCATATATGTTTACCAGTGGTATATCCTCTTGTTTGATTGATCCTTTTAATATTATGTAGTGACCTTTTCTGTCTCTTATTATGGCTACACCAGCTTTTTTTTTTCATTTCCATTTACTTGGAAAATTTTTTTCCATCCTTTCACTCTCATCCTGTGTGAGTTTTTTATGGTGAGGTGGGTCTCTTGTGGACAGCATATATATATACATATATATATATATATATATATATACATATATACATATATATATATATATATATACATATATATATATGTATATATATATATATATGGGTCATGTTTTCTTATCCAATCAGCTACCCTATGTCTTTTGATTGGAGCATTTAAGCTATTTACATTTAAGGTAGTTATTCATAGATAGTTATTAGTTGCCATTTTAATTTTATGCCTGTGTTCCTCTCTTTCTGCTTCTTCTTCTTCTTCTTACAATAGTCCCTTCAGCATTTCTTGCAGTGCTGGTTTGGTGGTCCTTTAGCTTTTTTTTTTAATCCATGAAGGTCTTTATTTCTCCTTCACTTTTGAATGATAGCTTTGCTGGATAGAGTAGTCTTGGATTCTGACCCTTGCTTTTCATTACTTTGTATACTTCATGCCACTCCTTTCTGGCCTGCAGCATTTCTATTGCGAAATCAGCTGACAGTCTAATGGGAGCTCCCTTGTAGGTAACTTTCTGTTTCTTTCTTGCTTCTTTTAACATTCTTTCTTTGTCTTTAATGTTTGCCATTTTAATTATCATGTGTCTTGCTGTGGGTCTTCTAGGGTTCATCTTGCTTGGGACTCTCTGTGTTTCCTGGACTTGTGTGACTTTTTTCTTTACCAGTTTAGGGAAGTTTTCTGTCATTATTTCCTTAAGCAGGTTCTCTATTCCTTTTCTGATTCTTCTCCTTCCAGTACGCCTATAATGCGAATGTTGTTACATTTTGTATTGTCCTACAGCTCCCTTAAACTCTCTTCCTGCTTTTTAAACTCTTTTTCCATTTGCTGTTCTATTTGGGTGTTTTTGTCTACCTTGTCTTCTAAGTTACTGATTCGGTCTTCAGCTTCTTCTAATCTACTGTTGAACCCTTCTAAGGTATTTTTCATAACAGCTATGTCATTCTTTATTTCCTCTTGATTTTTATGCATAGCTTCTACCTCTTTATGTGTAGCTTCTACCTCTTTTTTTAAGCTGAAGTAGTTCCCAGTGAGCTCTTCATAATTCTTATTAAGTTGCTTGTAGTTCTCAGCAAATTGTTTGAGCATCCTTAAAATTATTGCTTTGAATTCTTTATCTAACAAGTTCCTTTCTTCCATTTCCTGTAGTTCCTTTTCTAGTGATTCCTGTTTTTCTCTCCTTTGGGTGTTGTTTCTTTGTCTCCCCATTTTATCCGCCAGGTAGCTCTAGATGCGATGAGGGATGTTTGGATATGTAGGCAGCTCACTGTATATCTAATAAGGCTACTGTGCCTCCCAGACTGTTGCATGTCGCCTCTTGCCTGCTGTGGATCCTGGAGGATTGACTACTGGGGGCTGGTATTGGTGTGTCCTGATAGGTGTTGCTGCTGGATTACGTGGGCCCCCTGAAGCTGTGTTCCCTGCCGATTGCTGGTGCCACCTGTAGCTGTATCCCTCAGGCCCTGCTGGAGCTGCACTCCCTTCCCGCACCTTGTGCAGCTGGGTCACACAGGCCCCTCTTGAGCCCCCGCTCCCAGCTGGACCCATGGGCAGCTGTGTTGCGCAGGCCCTACTGGAGTCCTGGTTCCCTGCAGATGTTGTGGGCAGCTGGGTTGTACCAGGGGACCTGCGGGGAGCAGGATTGCACTGGCCTCTCTTGAGCCCCGGCTCCACAAAGCTCTTGTGGGCCGCTGGGTGCACAGGTCCCTCTGGATCACCGGCTCCATACTGGTCTTGTGGGCCACTGGGTCAAACAGGTCCCTCTGGATACCCAGTTCCGCACCGCTCTTGTGGACTGCTGGGTCACACAGCCCCCTGTGGATCCCCAGCTCCCCACTGCTCTTGTGGGGAGCTGTGTTGCACTGGCCCAGAAGGAGTCCCAGGTCCCACTGCTGGTGGCTGGTGAGTGCTGCTGCCCAGTGGGTTCAGCTCCTGCTCAGCCTTTGCTGTAGTTTTTGGGGATGGTTCTCTGCTGCTGGTCTGTAGTTCTGTTGCTTAGGGGTGGATATCTGCTCCCCAGCCTCTGTTGCTGGGGTATATCTGGACTCTGATCCGGCTGCTACTGTGGGGGATGGTGCTTGGCTCCCAGACGTTTTCGGTTCCCGCAACAGGCACCTTGATAGCTCCGGTGCTGTGCACTGGTCTGTTGACACAGGGTGTCCACTGGTCCTATGCCAGGTGCACTGGTGGGCTCAGGTTGCTGGGCCCTAGCCGCTCCCACTGCCTCCTCCCAGGGAAGACCCGGGATCTTCCAAAATGGTGGGACCTCCTGGAGGCGCAGGGAGAAGTGCCTTGAAGAGCCGCTTACTGAGGTAGCGGGCTGCTCCCCGTCCACAGCACAGGAACCTTCTACTCAGGGTCTCTGCACTGCAGGAGTTTGGTCATCCACCTTCACATCCACTCACCCTCTCTCACACACTTGCTCACTCTCTCAGGCACTCACCCTCCCTCTGGTCCTGCCTGCAGCCATCTTTTTCTTCTAACTCTTGATTTCTTTCTTGATCTTATTGTTAAGCAATTCATTGTTTAGTAGCATGTTATTTACCCTTCATATGTTATTGTGGTTTTCAGGTTTTTTTTTTTTTTCTTTGTAATTGATTTCTAGTTTCATATCATTGTGATCAGAGAAGATTCTTGATTCTTGATATGAATTCAGTCTTCTCAAATTTTTTGAGATTTGTTTTGTGGCCTAACGTGTGGTCTATCCTAGAAAATGTTTCATGTGCACTTGAAAAGTATGTATATTCTGCTGCTTCTGCTGCTTTTGGTGAGAAAGTTTAACAATATCAATTAAGTGCATCTGATCTAATGTGTCATTTAAGGCCACTGTTTCCATGTTGATTTTCTGTCTGAATAATTTATCCCTTGATGTCAATGGGATGTTAAAGTCCCCTACTATTATTGTATTTCTGTTTATCTCTCCCTTTATGTTTGTCAATATTTGCTTCATATACAGGAGTAGGCAAAAGTAGGTTTACAGTTGTGAGTACATGAAACAAAGTTTATTCTTGTATTATTATTTATTAATTATTATATTGTTTATTCCTATTACAACTGTAATCCTATTTTTTCCCACCCCTGTATATTAGGTGCGCCTATGTTGGGTGTATAGATGTTTACAAGAGTTATATCTCTTGTTGAAATGATCCCTTTATGCTTGTGTATCCCCCCCCTCTTTTTCAATCTCGGGTTATAGCCTTTGTTTGAAGTATATTTATTCTGATACAAGTATTGCTACCCCAGCTTTTTTTTTTTTTATTTATATTTGCATGAAATATATTTTTTCATTCCTTTACTTTTAGTCTGTGTCCTTTGATCTCAAGTGGGTCTTTTGTAGGCAGCATATGTACTGGTTAAGTTGTTGGTTGCTTAAATTTAACCGCATTCTAAAATCACTACAATTTTTACTCACCTCCTCTACATTTATGTTTTTGTCATTACTTTTCACTTCTTTTATGTGTGTGTGTTTGTTTGTATCCCTAATTTATTGTTGTAATTAAACATGAGCTTCCTATTTTTGTCTTTTAACCTTTGAACTAACTTTATAGTTGGTTGATGTACTACTTTTACTCTATTGCTTTTACTAAATGTTTGCCCTTGTCAGTGAGAAATTTTTCGTTTCCTAGATTTTCTTATTCATATTTTTTTTCTTTTCTACTTAATGAAATCCCTTTACTATTTCTTGTAATACTGGTTTGGTGGTGAGGAATTCCTTTAGCTTTTTCTTGTCTGGGAAACTCTTTATCCCTCCAGTGTTCTAAATGATTGTCTTGCTGGGTAGAGTAATCTTGGTTATTAAGTCTCTGATTTTCATCACTTTGAATATTTTGTGCCAATCCCATCTGGCCTGCAAAGTTTCTGTTGAGAAATCATCTGACAGTCTTAAGGGAGCTCCCTTGTAGGTAACTAACTGCTTTTCTCTTGCTGCTTTTAAGATTCTGTCTGTCTTACTTTGCCATTTTAATTATGATATGTCTTGGTGTGAGCCTCTTTGAGTTCATCTTGTTTTGGACTCTGTGCTTCCTGGACTTGTAAGTCTGTTACCTTCACCAGGTTAGGGAAGTTTTCAGTCATTATTTCTTCAAGTAGGTTTTCATTTTCTTGCTCTGTCTCTTCTCTTTCTGGGACTCCTATGATTCAAATGTTGATATGCTTGCCCTGGCTGGTTTGGTTCAGTGGTTAGTCCATTGACCCATGGACTGAAGGGTCATGGGTTCGATTCCTGGTCAAGGGGACATACCTAGGTGGCAGGTTTGATCCCCAGCCCTAGTTGGGGTCATGTGGGAGTAAACCAGTCAATGTGTCTCTCTCACATCGATGTTTCTCTCTCTTTCCCTTCCTTCCTCCCTCCCTCGCACTCGTGAAAATGAATGGAAAAATAACCTCAGGTGAGGATTAAAAAAAAATATGTTGGCACGCTTGATGTTGTCCCAGAGATCCCTTAAACTGTCCTAATTTTCTTAAATTCTTTTTTCTTCTTGCTGTTTTGATTGAGTGATTTTCAGTACCTTGTTGTCTAAATCACTTATTCGATACTGTTCTAATGCACTTTTGTGTCCTTCTAGTGTAACTTCATTTCTGTTTTTGTATTCTTCAGTTCTGATTGTTTCTTTTTTTATGTTTTGTATCTTCTTCTTTCTGTTTCTGTGTTGATATTCTCACTGAATTAATCTATTCTTGCCCAAAGTTTCATTTAATTCTTTTTCTGGAGTTTTATCCTGTTCTTTCATGTGGAGCATGTCTCTTCATCTTCTCATTTTGGCTGACTCCCTGTGTTTGTTTCTATGTATTAGCTATATTTGCTACATCTCTTTGCCTTGATAGAGTGGCCTTCTGTAGTAGGCGTCCTGTGGGGTCCAGTGACACACTTTCCCTGGTCATCTGAGCTGGGTGCTCCGGGGTATCCCTTGTGTGGATTATGTGTGCCCTCCTGTTATAGTTGGTTCTTGATTGCTGTTGACACATCAGTGGGTGCTTGGGAGAGGCTACACTGTGAACCAAGACCAGCTGCCACTACTTCTGGGCTTGGGGACCATTTGGTGGCAACCACTATGTGAACTAAGGCCAACTGCCAATTGTTCTGGGCTTGTGGCTGCTTAGTTGAAGTTACATGTCAGGTCAAGACTGGTTGCCATGTATGCCAGGCTTGGGGCCACCTGATGAAAGTCCAATGCAGGTAGAGACCAATTGTTACTTGTGGTGTACTTGGGCTGCATAGTAAGAGCTACAGTACGGTATACCTAGGCCAGTTGCTGCTTGTCTGGGATTGTGGAGCTTTGAGAGATTTTTGGAAAACTGCAATACCAGATGAGGTAGGCTGCTTGTATGTAGGAGCTACTGGAAGAAGCTCAGGTTGGGAGAGTGAATTGGGTGTGGCAGGGTCTTAGGAATCACCAGGTCAGTGTGAATGGTGTTAGCTAGGTTAACAGAGAACATAGATTTGGCACTTACCTGTACTGGTTTGGCTGGTTGGAAGGAGAGCTCAATAAAGGAACAGCCCTTGCCAGCCCTTTCATTCCTGGAAAGAATTGCCCTGATGACCCCTTCCTCTCCAGCTCTTGCCATGAAGTTAGTCAATTTAGTTCTTCCCTGTTTGTCCCTGGCACTTTTTGAGTTGTTTCCCTTGTGCTGGAAGCCAGAGCTAGTAAGTTTGTGAACAAGTAGGTTCATATGATTGGCCCTCAAGAGGAATGCCTGGGACTTCAGCAGCTCTCCATCTCATTTGGATACAATCCCTGCTGGTTTTCACTGCCAGATATTATGGGGACTGCTCTTCCTGAAAGTAGTGCCCTGGACTAGGGAGCTCAGTATGGGACTGTGATCCCTTGCTCCTCAGAGGGCCCCTCCACAGCCAAGCTATCCTTCCCAATTTTTAATCATCACACTGTGAGTGTGGTATCTACCTGTTCTGTATCTGTCTCTCCTACCAGTCTTGATGTGGCTTCTTTACATTAAAAAATATTTTTGTTGTTGTTAATCCTCATCCAAGGATATTTTTCCATTGATTTTTAGATAGAGTGGGAGGGAGGGAGGGAGGGAGGATGGGGGAGAGAGAGAGAGAGAGAGAGATTGATGTGAGAGAGACACATCAATTGGTTGCCTCCTGCACGACCCTGACCAGGGCTGGGGATCGAACCTACAACCCAAGTATGTGCTCTTAACTGGGAATCGAACCTGCAACCCTTTGGTCTGTGGGCTGACGCTCTAACCACAGCCAAACCAGCCAGAGCTTCTTTACATTTTTAGTTGTAGGACTTCTGTTTGGCAAGTCTTCAGGTGGTTCTCAATGATGGTTGTTCTATAATTTAGTTGTAATTTTGATGTGATCATGGGAGGAGCTAAGTACAGTTTACCTACTCTCTGCCATCTTGACCAGAAGTTTTGTGTAGCCTTGTAAATTCTGTATAAGAATGATGGGTAACACACTTGATGGCATTTGAACCTGTCACTAGCTGGGAGAGGGAGACCCAATTGATCCCATTTTCTGACAGGCTGAACACTTTCCTGCTGCTATTCCATGGACACAGCGTGCATGGGGGCTGAGGGAAAGCTCCTGGGGCTCACTCCACAGGTATTGTTTCCCCTGTACCTGGGCTTCTCGTGTGCTTCCTGCACCAGCTGTGCAGAAATGGCACCCCAGTCCCTTGGTGTTTGTTTTGTTATTTTAAAAATTTTGATAGTGCACTCACTGCATGCCAGGTTCTGTTCTCAGTGCTTTTGGTAAATTATTTTATATAGCATTTACAGAAGTCCACTGAGCTAGGGCATGCTATGGTCCCATCTTGCAGATCCGGGGGGGGGGGGGGTTGATACCACTTGAGCTCAAGGTCATGTGGCAGTAAGGGATGTGCCAGGATAGGGGCAGGCTCTTAAAGATTCTAGGCCTTTTCGCACATGGGATTTCCACCATACTTCACTGCCTCAGCAATTAGATCATTTATGTACTTTAAAAGGAAATTAACAATTTCTAGTGCTGTAACTTACATGATTTTTTTTAGATATGCGAGGTAAAGGGGCTATAGAGGAATCACCAACTCAAATTTCATTTGTAAACAAGAGTATGGGTGGCTTAATAAATTGTGCTTTGCCTCCTTATGATCTTCATGCATATGCATGACCACAGAAATAACTTAAAAATATATATATATGTTTTTATTGATTTTTTTAGAGCGAGAGGAAGGGAAAGGGAGAGATAGAAACATTGATGTCATCAACCAGCTGCCTCTTCCACGTCCCCTACTGGGGATTGAGCCCGCAACCAGGGCATGTGCCGTGATTGGGAATTGAACCAGTGTCCTCTTGGTGCATGGGAATGACGCTCAATCCACTGAGCCACACTGGCTGGGCCGGAAATAACATTTTTAAGAAATGAGTCTAATCCTGGGATTGGGATTCTAACAAACCCTTAGCTCAGAGTAGAGGAGTGGTAGACTGGTCCTGTCAGAGTGGACCACCAAGGGGGGCAGTTGACATTGGAGACCTGTGGGGTCTCCCTCAGGATCACGAATGGCATCAAACCATAAACATAAGAACCAATATCAAGAAATATGACAAAATAGTCACTGATTTGAAGTTTAGTTTAAAGGGAATAATTTCATAAACAGTTATAAACTATTTGAAAGTTAACATGGGCCTGGCTTGTGTGGCTCAGTGGACTGATTATCGTCCCGAGGACTGAGAGGTCCCAGTTTGATTCCTGGTCAGGGCACATACCCAGGTTGCAGGCTCAATCCCCAGTAGGGGGCGTGCAGGAGGCAGTTGATTTATGTTTCTGTCTCACATTGATGTTTCTACCTCTCTCTCCCTTCCTCTCTCTCTGAAAAAATCAATAAAAACATATTTTTTAAAAAACAGAAATTTATTCTATTACAGGTTAGGAGGCCAGGAGTCCAAAAAAATCTCAACAGAATTTTTCTCTCTCTCTGTATATTCTAAGGAAGAATTTAATTCTTGCCTCTTTCAGCTTTTGGTGGCTCTAGGCAGTCCTTAGTTTATGGCTTGCACCACTCCAGTCTCTGCCTCTGTGATCACACCACCTCCTCCTCTTTCAAAACTTCTGCCTCTCTCTTATGAGGACACATTTGATTGCATTAATCCCTCCTGGATAACCCAGGATAAATTTCTCCTCTCAAGAGCTTTAACTTACTTACACCTTTTTTCATAAGAGGTAATATTCACAGGTTCTATGGATTAGGAAGTGAATAATATATCTTTAAGGGACTATTTTTCATCCTACCACAGATTATCTTTCCATTTATTCACTTCTTTAATTTCTTTCAACTGTAGGGTGTTTTTTTTTTTTCTCTCAGAGGATATGTTTTTTATTTCTTTGGTTAAATTTATACCCAAGTATTTTTTTATGCTATTAGAAATGGAGCTGTTTGCTTTCCTTTTTTTTTCTTTATTGTTGAAAGTGTTACAGAAGTCCCTCCTTTATCCCCCATTGACACTCTACTCCCTGCTCCCTCCCACCCCCCGCCCCCCATTCTCCATACTGTTGTCTGTGCCCATTGGTTATACATATAAGTTCTTTCATTTATTTCCTCCCCCACATCCAGCTTTCCTCTGAGGTTTGTCAGTCTATTCCCTACTACCCTGTCTCTGTATCTATTTCGTTCTTCAGCTTATTTTGTTCATTCTGTTCTACAAATAAGTGACATCATGTGGTACTTGTCTTTCTCTGACTGGCTTATTTCGCTTAGCATAATACTCTCTAGGTCCCTCCATGCCGTCTCAAAGGACAAGAGATCTCTCTTTCCTACAGCTGCATAGTATTCCATTGTGAAAATGTAGCACAGCTTTTTTATCCACTCATCTACTGATGAACGCTTGTGCTGTTTCCACAACTTAGCTATTGTAAATGGTGCTGCATATATTCTTTTGGATTGGTGTTTCAGGCTTCATAGAATATATTACTAGAAGTGGGATCACTGGGTCAAATGGCAGTTCCATTTCTAATTTTTTGAGGAAACACAAGATTGTTTTCCATAATGGCTGCACCAGTCTGCATGCCCACCAGCAATGTACTAGAGGTCCCTTTGCTCCACATCCTTGCCAGCACTTGTACTTTGATGATTTGTTGATGGTAGCCGTTCTGGCAGGTGTAAGGTGATACCTCATAGTCATTTTATTTACTTATTTTTAGTTTCTAATATCAGGATTTTCATTTATTTATTTTTATTTTATTAATTTATTTTTCTTAGGTTATTTTTCCCCCATTGACAACCTCCTCCCAATCGTGCCCCCCCCCACCCTTACCCAGCATTGTTGTTTGTGTCCATTGGTTATGCATACATTCATATAAGTTCTTTGGTTTATCTCTCTCCTCCCCCCATCCCCCCTCTTCTGAGGTTTGTCAGTCTGTATCCTACTTCTGTATCTCTGGGTCTATTTTGTTCATTATATTCCATAAATAAGAGATAATATGATATTTGTCTTTCTCTGACTGGCTTATTTCGCTTAGCATAATACTCTCTAGGTCCCTCCATGTCGTCTCAAAGTATAAGAGATCTTTCTTTCTTACAGCTGCATAGTATTCCATTGTGTTTATATAACACTGCTTTTTTTATCCCCTCATCTATTGATGGACACTTGGGCTGTTTCCAGATCTTAGCAATTGTAAATAGTGCTGCTATGAACATAGGGGTACATATATTCTTTCTGATGGGTGTTTTGGGCTTCTTAGGATATATTCCTGGAAGTGGGATCACTGGGTCAAATGGCAGATCAATTTTTAATTTTTTGAGGAAACATGATATTTTTTTCCATAGTGGCTGCACCAGTTTCCATTCCCACTAGCAGTGTACTAGAGTCCCCTTTTCTCTATACCCTCACCAGCACTTGTTGTGTGGTGATTTGTTGATGGCAGCCGTGCTGATAGGTGTGAGGTGATACTTCAGAGTTTTTTTGCTTTGCATCTTTCTGATGGTTAGTGACGTTGAGCATTTTTTCATATGTCTCTTGGCCATTGTATGTGATGTTTGGAGAAGTGTCTTTATATTCTCTGCCCAGTTTAATTGGATTATTTCTCTTCCTTTTGTTAAGCTGTATGAGTACTCTGTATTTTGGAGATTAACCCTTATCTGATGTATTGTTGGCAAAATGCTCTCCCATATAGTGGGTTCCCTTTCCATTTTGATGCTTGTTTCTTTTGCTGTGCAGAAGCTTTTTAGTTTGATGTAGTCCCATTTATTCATTTTTTCCTTTGTTTCTCTTGCTTTAGGCGTAGTATCAGTGAAAAGCCTGCTGGGTGTGATGTCTGAAATTTTGTTGCCTACATTTTCTTCTAGGATTTTTATGGATTCAAGAGTCACTTATAAGTGTTTTATCCATTTTGAGTTTATTCTTGTATATGGTGTAAGTGAGTGGTCCAGTTTCATTTTTTTTGCATGTAGCTGTCCAATATTCTGAACACCATTTATTAAAGAGGCTGTCTTTACTCCATTGTATGCTCTTGCCTCCTTTGTCAAATATTAATTGAGCATAACGTCTTAGGTCAATTTCTGGGTTCTCTGTACTGTTCCATTGATCTATCTGTCTGTTCTTGTGCCAGTACCAGGCTATTTTGATTACAATGGCTATGTAGTATAATCTGATATCTGGTATTAATCTGTAGTATAATCTGTAGTATAATCTGTAGTATAATCTGGTATTGTGATCCCTCCTACTTTATTCTTCTTTTTCAAGATTGCTGTGGCTATTTGGGGTCTTTTTTGGTTCCATATAAACTTTTGGTGTATTTGTTCTAGTTCCGTGAAATATGTCATTAGTATTATAATAGGGATTGCATTGGCTTTGGATACTACAGACATTTTAATGATGTTAATTCTTCCAATCCATGAACAAGGTATGTGCTTCCACTTTTTTATATCTTCCTCTATTTCTTTTTTCAATGTCCTGTAGTTTTCTCCAAAGAGGTCCTTTACTTCTTTGGTTAAGTTCATTCCTAGGTATGTTAGTTTTTTTGCTGCAATGGTAAATGGGATTTTTTTGTTGTTGTTTCTCTTTCTCTGAGTTCATTATTGGTGTATAACAATGCTGTCGATTTCTTGATGTTAATTTTGTATCCTGCTGCTTTGCCAAATTCACTTATTAAGTCTAGTAGATTTTTGATGGAGTCTTTAGGGTTTTCTGTGTACAATATCATGTCATCTGCAAATAATGGCAATTTCACTTCTTCCTTTCCAATTTGGATCCCTTTTATTTTTTCTTCATGTCTACTTGCTGTGGCTAAGATTTACAGAACTATGTTAAGTAAGAGTGGCAAAAGTGGGCATCCCTATCTTCTTCCTGTTCTTAAGGGAAATGCTTTTAGTTTTTGCCCATTGAGTAGGGTGTTGGCTGTAGGTTTTCCATATAAGGCCTTTATTATGTCGAGATATGATCCCTCTATTCCCACATTGCTGAGCATTTTTATCAGAAATGGGTGCTGGACTTTGTCGAATGCTTTTTCAGCGTCTATTGATATGATCATGTGGTTTTTATCTTTCATTTTTTTAATGTGGTGTATCACATTTATTGATTTGTGAATTATGTACCATCCTCGCATCCCTGGGGTGAATCTCACTTGGTCATGGTGAATAATTTTTTTAATGTATTGCTGGATCCGATTTGCTAATATTTTGTTAAGGATTTTGGCATCTGTGTTCATAAGGGATATTGGCCTATAATTGTCTTTCTTTGTGGTGTCTTTATTAGGTTTTGGAATTAGAATTATGCTGGCCTCATAAAATTAGTTTGGAAGTGTTCCTTCTTTTTGAATTTTTTGGAATAGTTTGAGGAGAATGGGTGTTAGATCTTCTCCCCCCCCCTTTATTGATTTTAGAGAGATAGGAAGGGAGAGGGAGAGAGATAGAAATGTCGATGAGAAGGAACATCGATTGGCCACCTCCTACATGCCCCCCACTGGGGATTTGGCCCAAAATCTGGGCATGTGTCTTGACTGCGAATCAGACCGGCGACCTCTTGGTGCATGGGTCGACGCTCAACCACAGAGCCACACCAGCCGGGCATGATCTTCTTTGAATGTTCACTAAAACTTCCCTGTGAAGCCATCTCGGTTTGGGCTTTTGTTTGCTGGGAGTTTATTGATTACATCTTCAATTTCTTTCATTGTTATTGGTCTGTTCAAGTTTTCTCTCTCTTCCCGGTTCAGTTTTGGGAGACTGTGTGTTTCTAGAAATGTGTTCATTTCACCAAGATTGTCCAATTTATTGGTGTATAATTTTTCATAGTATTTTTTAACAATCCTTTGTATTTCTGTGATGTCAGTTGTTACTACGCCTCTTTCTGATTTCGTTTGTTTGGGTCCTCTCTTTTTGTTTCTTGGTGAGTCTGGGTAAATGTCCATCAGTCTTATTTATCTTTTAAAAAAAACAGGTCTTTGTTTCATTGATCTTTTGGAGTATTATTTTTTAAGTCTCTATGTCATTTATTTCTGCTTGGATCTTTACTATTTCTTTCCTTCTACTTGCTCTGGGTTTTTCTTTTTGTTTACTTTGTAGTTCTTTAAGTTGTAGGGTTAGAAAGTCAATTACAAATTTTTCTTGTTTCTTGAGGTAGGCCTGTAGTGTTATGAACTTTTCTCTCAGGACTGCTTTCACTGTGTCCCACAGATTTTGTGTTGTGTGTTGATTTTCATTGGTTTCCAGAAACTTTTAAATTTCTTGCTTGATCTCCTGGTAATCCACTGGTTGTTTAATAACATGCTATTTAGCCTGCATGTGTTTGAATGTTTTTATATGGCTTTGTAATTGATTTCAAGTTTCATGCCATTGTGATCTGAGAAGATGCTTGATATGATTTCAATGTTCTTCATTTTATAGAGACTTAGTTTGTGTCCTAACATGTGGTCTATCTTTGAGAATGTCCCATGTGCACTTGAGAAGAATGTGAATTCTGCACTTTTCAGTTGTAACTCTCTGTAGGTATCAATTAAATTCATTTGCTCTAGTGAATCATTTAGAGTCTCTGTTTCTTTGTTAAATTTTTTGTCTAGAGGATCTATCCAGTGATGTTAGCTGGGTGTTGAATTCTCCTGCTATGATTGTATTGCTGACGATTTTTCCTTTAAAATCGTCCAGAAGTTTTAAAATGTATTTTTGTGCTCCTGTGTTGAGTGCATATATGTTTACCATGGTTATATTCTGCTGTTCTATTGATCCTTTCAATATTATGTAGTGACCTTCTTTGTCTCTAGTTATGGCCTTCATGTTGAAGTCTATATTATCAGATATGTGTGTTGCTACCCCAGCTCTTTTTTCCTTTCTGTTTGTTTGGAAATTTTTTTTCCATCCCTTCACTTTCAACCTATGAGTCTTTTGTTCTGAGGTGGGTCTCTTGTAAACAACATATATATGAGTCATGCTTTCTTATCCATTCAGCTTCTCTGTGTCTTTTGATTGGAGTATTTAATCCATTTACATTTAAGGTTATTATTGATATGTACTTATTTGTTGCCATTTTTATTCATTATGGTTATGTTTCTCTTCCTATTTCTTTTCCTTATTAGAGCAGTCCTTTTAACGTTTCTTGCAGTGCTAGTTTGGTCCTAATATATTCCCTTAGCCATTTTTTTGGGCTGGGAAGCTGTTTATTTCACCTTCTATTTTGAATGATAGCCTTGGTGGATAGAGTAGTCTTGGATTCAGATCCTTGTTTTTCATTACCTTGATTACATCATGCCATTCCCTTCTGGCCTACAGTGTTTCTGTTGAGAAGTCAGCTGATAGCCTTATGGGGGTTCCTTTGTAGGCCACCTGTTGCTTATCTCTTGCTGCCTTTAGGATTCTCTCTTTGTCTTTGATTTTTGGCACTTTAATTATTATGTGCCTTGGTGTGGGCCTCTTTGGGTTCTTCTTACTTGAGGTTCTCTATGCTTCTTGAACTTGTATGCTTTTTTCCTTCGAGTTTGGGATGTTTTCTGTCACTATTTCTTCACATATATTCGCTAACCCTTGCTCATTTTCTTCTTCTTCTGGCACTCCTATGATGTGGATGTTATTGCGTTTCATGTTGTACCACGGTTCTCTTAGGCTATCTTCTTGTTTTTTAAATTATTTTATCTTTTTGGTTCTCTGATTGTGTGATTTTTTTCTACCCTTTCTTCTAATTCACTGATCTGTTCCTCGGCTTCCTCTACTCTGCTAGTTATTCCTTCCAATGTGTTCTTTATTTCTGCTATGCCATTATTTTCACTTGGTTGGTTTTCAATGTTTCTATATCTTTACTGATGCTGTTGAGCTCTTTACTCATACTTTTGAGCTTCCTCATGATTATTACTCTGAACTCTACCTCTGATATCTTGCTTAATTCCTTTTCATTTATTTCTTCTCTCATTGAATTCTCTTGTCCTTTCACTCGGGATTTCTTTCTTTGTTTCACCATTTTGGCTATCTCAGTGGGTTTTGGAGCCTGCCAAATTTTTCTTTTAGGTATTGGTGTTCTGCCGGTTGTGGCTTCCTCTACTGGACTTGGATAAGTGTGGGAGGGCCCACATTAAAAAACACTGTCACGTGTTACTTTCCTGCGTAGATTTGCAAACCAAGAAATGATTCAGTTATTTTCTAGTTTTTGCCTGTAGGCTATTGGTCTCAGTTACTTGATGAGCCTCAATTTGTACCTCTCAGCTGAATGAAAAATCCCTCAGGTGTAAGAGATTTCCAGCGGGTGGGGCACTTGCTCGCTATCAGACTCTAGGTGTTAATGAGCCTCAATTTGCATTTCTCTGGCCTGGCCTGGTGGTGTTGAGTTCCTGAAGGAGGGGCCATTGCTTCTCCTTGAAGCTCTGGGAAGGGGCTTTTTGTGTAAGGTGACTACTCTCCTGTGAGGTAGTGATTCAGCTCAAAACTCCCGGTGTCCTTCCCTCTAGCTCTCTCTTGAGCCAGGAGCCCCGGATGCTCTCCACGCAGTTCCAGTCCAGTCCACCCTTCCTCTGCCAGAACCCAACGTGAGTGGCTGTAGCTGATTTGGTGCTTTTTAAAGGCTCTGCTTTCGGCCCTGGCCGGTTTGGCGCAGCGGTTAGAGCGTCGGCCTGCGGTCCAGAGAGACCCGGATTCGGTTCCCGCTAAGGGCATGTACCTCGGTTGCACTTTGTCCCTGACCCTGGTTGGTCGTGCGGGTGGCAGCCACTCGATGTGTCCCTTTCACGTCGATGTTTCTGTCTCTCTCTTCCTCTCTCTCCCTCCCACTCTATCTGAACAAAAAAATGAAAAAATGTCCTCAGGTGAGGATACAAAAAAAAATAAAAAATAAATAAATAAATAAAGGCTCTGCTTTCTCAGCGGTAAGTGCTCAAAACTAATACAGCTCTCCTCTGCTGTCTGTGGGCTCCCAGGCCATTCTCATATGCCTCTGCAGTTCCCAACAGCATCAATTTGGCATTCTCTTTCTGTCCCTGGTTATACAGGTTCTCTCCAGCTGCTGTTCACTCGGTTTTTCCTAATGATTTGTTTTTATTTTAGTTGTAAGTCCACTTTGGTCCTGGGAGATGGTTTGTGTAGCTTCCCTTCACTCTACTGCCATTTTCCCCTTCATAGTTGTTTTAATTTGTATCTCACTGATGATTAGTGACATTGAGCATTTTTTAAATGTGTCTCTTGCCCATTTGTATGCTCTGTTTGGAGAAGTGTCTATTCAGGTTCTCTGATCTTTTTTTTTTTTTTTTTTTTTTTAATGGAAGGTTTTTTTTTGTTCGTTTTTTTAAAATTTATTTTTGTTACAGATGTTTCTCCTTTTCTCCCTATTGACACCCTCCTCCCATCTCCCCACCCCGTCCCCAGCTTTGTTGTCCATGCCCATCAGTTATGCATATATGCGCATAAGTTCTGTGGTTTATCTCTTTGCTCCCCTGCCACCCCCTCTTCTGAGGGTTGTCAGTCTGTACCCTACTTCCACATCTCTGGGTCTACCCTGTTCCTCAGACTGTTATATTCATTATATTCTACAAATAAGTGAGATCATGTGATATTTGTCTTTCTCTGCTTGGCTTGTTTCGCTTAGGACAATACTCTCGAGGTCCCTCCATGTCGTCTCAAAGGATAAGAGATCTTTCTTTCTTACAGCTGCATAGTACTCCATTGTGTATATGTACCACAGCTTTTTTATCCATTCATCCACTGATGGATACTTGGGCTGTTTCCAGATCTTAGCTGTTGTAAATAGTGCTGCTATGAACATGGGGGTACATGTATTCTTTCTGATTGGTGTTTCAGGCTTCTTAGGGTATATTCCTAGAAGTGGGATCACTGGGTCAAATGACAATTCAATTTTTAATTTTTTGAGGTAGCACCATAGTGTTTTCCATAGTGGCTGCACCAGTCTGCATTCCCACCTGCAGTGTACTAGAGTCCCCTTTGCTCCACACCCTCGCCAACACTTGTTTGATGATTTGTTGATGGCGGCCATTCTGACAGGTGTGAGGTGATACCTCATAGTTGTTTTAATTTGCATCTCTCTGATGATTAGTGAAGTTGAGCATTTCTTCATATGTCTCTTGGCCATTTGTATGTCCTTTTTGGAGAGGTGTCTATTTAGTTCCTCTGCCCATTTTTTAATTGGGTTCTTTGTCTTCCTTTTGTTGAGTTGTAGGAGCACTCTATATATTTTGGAGATTAACCCCTTATCTGATGTATCATTGGCAATTATGCTTTCCCACACAGTGGGTTCCCTATCTGTTTTGATGGTTGTTTCTTTTGCTGTGCAGAAGCTTTTGAGTTTGATGTAGTCCCATGTGTTCATTTTTCCCTTTGTTTCTGTTGCCTTAGGTGATGTATCAGTGAAGATTCTGCTGCGTATGATGTCTGAAATTTTGTTGCCTACATTTTCTTCTAGGATTTTTATGGATTCACGAGTCACATTTAAGTCTTTTATCCATTTTGAATTTATTCCTGTGTATGGTGTAAGTTGATGCTCTAGTTTCATTTTTTTGCATGTCGCTGTCCAATTTTCCCAACACCATTTATTAAAGAAGCTGTCTTTACTCCACTGTATGCTCTTGCCACCTTTGTCAAATATTAATTGAACATAATGTTTTGGGTCAATTTGCGGATTCTCTGTTCTGTTCCACTGGTCTATATGCCTGTTCTTGTGCCAGTACCAGGCTGTTTTGATTACAGTAGCTTTGTAGTATAAGCTGATATCTGGTATTGTGATCCCACCTACTTTGTCCTTCTTTTTCAAGATTGCTGTGGCTATTCGGGGTCTTTTTTGGTTCCATATGAACTTTTGAAGTATTTGTTCTAGTTCTGTGAAATATGTCACTGGTATTTTGATGGGGATTGCATTGAATCTATAGATTGATTTGGGTAATAGGAACATTTTAAGATGTTAATTCTTCCAATCCATGAACAAGGTATGTGCTTCCACTTTTTTATATCTTCCTCTATTTCTTTTTTCAATGTCCTGTAGTTTTCTGCAAATAGGTCCTTTACTTCTTTGGTTAAGTTTATTCCTAGGTATGTTAATTTTTTAGCCGCAATGGTAAATGGAATTGTTTTTTTAGTTTCTCTTTCTGTGAGTTCATCATTGGTGTATAAGAACGCCACTGATTTCTTGACGTTAATTTTGTATCCTGCTACTTTGCCAAATTCATTTATTAAGTCTAGTAGATTTTTGATGGAGTCTTCAGGGTTTTCTATATATAATATATTGTCTGCGAATAATGACAGTTTCACTTCCTCCTTTCCAATGTGGATTCCTTTTATTTTTTCTTCACAACTGATTGTTGTGGCTAAAACTTCCAGTACTATGTTAAATAAGAGTGGCGAAAGTGGGCATCCCTGTCTTGTTCCTGTTCTTAAGGGAAATGTTTTTAGTTTTTGCCCATTGAGTATGATGTTGGCTGTAGGTCTTTCATATATGGCCTTTATTATATCAATATATGATCCTTCTTTTCCCAAATTGCTGAGCATTTTTATCAGAAATGGGTGCTGGATTTTGTCTAATGCTTTTTCAGCGTCTATTGATATGATCGTGTGGTTTTTATCTTTCATTTTGTTTATGTGGTGTATCACATTTATTGATTTGTGAATATTGAACCAGCCTTGCATCCCTGGGATGAATCCCACTTGGTCATGGTGAATAATGTTTTTGATGTATTGCTGGATTCGATTTGCTAGTATTTTGTTTAGGATTTTGGCATCTATGTTCATCAGGAATATTGGCCTGTAGTTTTCTTTCTTTGTAGTGTCTTTTTCTGGTTTTGGAATTAGGATAATGCTGGCCTCATAAAAGGAGTTTGGAAGTCTTCCTTCTTCTTGAATTTTTTGAAATAGTTTGAGGAGCATGGGTGTTAGTTCTTTGAATGTTCAGTAAAACTCCCCCGTGAAGCCATCTGGGTCTGGGCTTTTGTTTGTTGGGAGAGTCTTGATTACTTCTTTAATTTCTGTAGCTGTTATTGGTCTTTTCAAATTTTCTATCTCTTCCCGTTCCAGTTTTGGGAGACTGTGTGTTTCTAGAGATTTGTCCATTTCGTTTAGATTGTCGAATTTGTTGCCATATAAATGTTCATAGTATTTGTTAACGATCCTTTGTATTTCTGTGGTGTCAGTTGTTACTTCTCCTCTTTCATTTCTGATTTTGTGTATTTGGGTTCTCTCTCTTTGTGTCTTGGTGAGTCTAGCTAAGGGTCCATCAATCTTGTTTATCTTTTCAAAGAACCAGCTCTTTGTTTCATTGATCTTTTGAATTTTTTTTTTGGTCTCTATGTCATTTATTTCTGCTCTGATCTTTACAATATCTTTCCTTCTACTTGCTCTGGGGTTTTGTTTTTGTTTGCTTTCTAGTTCTTTAAGTTGTGAGATTAGATAGTCAATTAGAAATATTTCTTGTTTTTTGAAGTAGGCCTGTAGTGCTATGAACTTCCCTCTCAGGACTGCTTTCACTGCATCCAATAGATTTTGTGTTGTTGTGTGTTCATTTTCATTGGTTTCTAGTAATTTTTTAATTCCTTGATCTCCTTTGAAACCCATTCATTGTTTAATAATATGCTGTTTAGCCTCCTTGTTTTCAAATATCTTTGCATGTTCTTGTTGTAATTGATTTCTAGTTTCATGCCATTGTGATGTGAGAAGATGCTTGACATGATTTCAGTCTTTTTGAACTTTTAGAGACTTAGTTTGTGTCGTAACATGTGGTCTATCTTTGAGAATGTCTCATGTGCAGTTGAGAAGAATGTGAATTCTTCAGTTTTGGTGTGTAATTCTCTGTAGATATCTATTAAATCCATGTGATCTAGTGCATCATTCAGAGTCTCTGTTTCCTTGTTAATTTTTTTTCTAGAGGATCTATCCACTGATGTCAGCAGAGTGTTGAAGTCTGTTCTCCTTTGACGTCTTCCCGAAGATTTTTAATATATTTTGGTGCTCCTATATTGGGTGCATATATGTTTACCAAGGTTATATCTTCCTGTTGGATAGATCCTTTCAATATTATGTAGTGGCCTTCTTTTTCTGTAGTTATGGCCTTCACTTTGAAATCTATTTTATCAGATATGAGTATTGCTACCCCAGCTTTTTTTCCTTTCCCTTTGCTTGGAAGATTTTTGTTTCCATTCCTTCACTTTCAACCTATGTGAGTCTTTTGTTGTGAGGTGGGTCTCTTGTAAACAACATATGTATAACTCATGCTTTCTTTTCCAATCAACTGCTTCTGTGTCTTTTGATCGGAGTGTTTAATCCTTTTACATTTAAGGTTGTTATTGATATGTACTTATTTATTGTCATTTTTGTTTATTGTGGTTATATTTTTCTTCCTATGTCTTCTGCTAATTACAGTAGTCCTTTTTACATGTTTTGCAGTGCTGGTTTGGTGCTAATATATTCCCTTAGCCTTTTTTTTTTGTCTGGGAAGCTCTTTATTTCTCCTATTTTGAATTATAGCCTTTCTGGATAGAGTCATCTGGGATTCAGACCCTTGTTTTTCATTACTTTGATTACTTCATGTCATTCCCTTCTGGACTGTAGTGTTTCTTTTGAGAAGTCAGCTGATAGCCTTGTGGGGGTTCCTTTGTAGGTAACCTGTTGTTTATTTCTTGCTGCCTATAAGATTCTCTCTTTGTCTTTAATTTCAGGCATTTTAATTATTATGTGTCTTGATGATGGCCTGTTTGGGTTCTTCTTACTTGGGGCTCTCTGTACTTCTTGAAGTTTTATGCTTTTTTTCTTCACCAAGTTAGGGAAGTTTTCTGTCATTTTTTTCTTCAAATATATTCTCTAACCCTTGCTTCTTTTCTTCTTCTGGAACTCCTATGATGCGAATGCTGTTACATTTTTAATTGTCTCACAGTTCTGTTTAAGCTGTCTTCCTGTTTTTCAATTGTCTTTTCCTTTTGGTTTTCTGATTCGTTTATTTTTTTCTACCCTCTCTTCTAATTCATTGATCTGGTCCTCAGCTTCCTCTACTCCGCTGGTTATTCCTTCCAACGTGTTCTTTATTTCTGCTATGTCATTCTTCATTTCCACTAAGTTGGTTTTCAATGTTTCCATATCTTTACTCATGCTGTTGAAGTCCTTACTCATGCTGTGAGCTTCCTCAAGATCATGGCCCTGAACTCTACCTCTGATAATTTGCTTAACAGCATTTCATTTATCTCATCTTCAGTAGAGTTCTCTTGTTCTTTCATTTGGGATTTTTTTCTTTGTTTCACTATTTTGGCTATCTCAGTGGGTTTTGGAGCCTGCCAAATTTTCCCTGTGGGTGTTGGTGTTCTGCTGTTTGTGGCTCCCTCTGCTGGGTTTGGATGAGTGTGGAGGGACCCATGTTAAACACTACTGTCAAGTGTTACTTTTCTGCGTAGATTTTCAAGTCCAAGAAAGGTTCAATTATCCTCTTGCTTTTTGCCTGGAGGCTATTAGTCTCAGTTACTTGATGAGCCTGTGGTTGTAGCCCTCAACGGAATGAAAAACTCTCTCAGGTGTTCAGCCTACAAGGATTTCCAGATGGTGGAACAGATGCTGGTTGTTAATGAACCTTAATTTGCATTTCTCTTGCCCAGCTGGGTGGGGTTAAATCTCCAAGGGAGGGGCTGCTGCTTCTCCCCAGAGCTCCAGGAAGTGGCTCCCCAAGGAAGATGGCCATCCTCCTGTGTGGCCATGACTCAGCAAAAACTCTGAGTGCCCTCCAAATCCCGAGTTTCCCCACACAGTTCCAGTCCAGTGTGCCCTCCCTCTGGCAGAGCCCAAGGTAAGTGACTGTAGGTAATTTAGTACTCTGTCCTAGCCCTCTGCGCCATGGAACCAGCTTGGGATTTTAACCCCCGAGGGAGTTGCTCACAGCTGAAACAACTGCTGTCCTTGGGCTCCCATGCCTCCGCAGACCTACTAGACTTGATTCAGTGTCCTTTTTTCCTGTCCCTGGTTATATGGGTCCTCTCCAGGCGTTTTTCTGTAACCTTTTCCAAACAATTTGTCTTTTTTTTAGTTGTAATTCCAGTTTGGTTCTTGGAGATGGTCTGTGTAGCTTCCATTCACTCCAGCGCCATTTTGGAATCCTTGAATTTTTTATATTATTTGGGAATTAGCCCTTCATGAAATGTTTCATTGGTAAATATGTTCACCCATACAGTGGGTTTTCTTTTCATTTTGATGATAGTTTTTTTGCTGTGCAGAAGTTTTTAGTTAAATATAGTCCCATTTTGTTGTTGTTGTTGTTTTTCTTTGTTTCTCTTGCCCTAAGAGATGTATTGGTGAAAATTCTGCTGTATGAGATGTCTAAAGTTTTACTGCCTGTTTTCTTCTAGAATTTTTATGATTTTGCCTGCTACATTTAAGCCTTTTATCCATTTTGAGCTTATTCTTGTGTATGCTGTAGGTTGCTGGTCAAGTTTTATTTTTTTGCATGTACCTGACCAGTTTTCCCAGTAACATATATTGAAGAGAATGTCTTTACTCACTGTATGTTTTTGTCCCCTTTGTCAAGTATTTATTGATTTTAATTGCGTTGGTCGATTTCTGAGCTCCCTGTTCTCTTTCATTGATCTTTATACCTCTTCTTGTGTTAGTACCAGGCTGTTTTTTTTTTTCTTTTAAAATGTATATCTTTATTGTTGAATGTACTACAGATGTCCCTCCTTTTCCTCCTTTGAACTCCTCCTCCCTACTCCTGCCCACCTTGTGCCTTCCCCACACTATTGTCTGTGTCTATTGGTTATGCATATATGTTCTTTGGTTTCTCTCTTCCCGCCCCACCCCCCCCCTTTCCTTTGAGGTTCATCAGCCTAACAACCAATTTCTACTTCTTAATCTCTTCACATTTTCTTTGTTCTCCCCAAACCCCCTCCCATCTGGCAACCAACAAAAAGTTCTCTGTATCTATGAGTCTGTTTCTGTTCTGCTTGCTCATTTTGTTTGTAGATTTAATTGTTGGTAGATATGTATTTATTGCCATTTTATTGTTCATAATTTTAAATATTCTTCTTCAAGAAGACCTGTTAACATTTCATGTAATACTGGTTTGGTGGTGGTGAACTTCTTTAGCTTTTTCTTGTCTGGAAAACTCTTGATATGTCCATCGATTCTAAATGATGGCTTTGCAGGTTAGAGTAGTCTTGGTTGTAGGTCCTTGCTTTTCATCACTTTGAGTATCTCTTGCCACTCCTTTCTGGCCTATGAAGTTTCTTTTGAGAAATCGGCTGACACTCTTATGGCAGCTCCTTTGTAGGTAACTAACTGCTTTACTTTTGCTTCTTTTAATGTTCTCTTTTTGTCTTTAACTTTTGGTATTTTGATGATGATGCATCTTGGTGTGGACCTCTTTAGGTTCACCTCCTTTGGAACTCTCTGTGCTTCCTGGACTTGTATGTCTGTTTCCTTCACCAAGTTAGGGAAATTTTCTGTCATTATTGTTTCAAATGGGTTTTCAATTTCTTGCTCTCTTTCTTCTCCTTCTGGCCCTCCTATCATGCGAATGTTGGTATGCTTAAAATTGTCCCATAGGTTCCTTACACTATCCTCATTTTTTGGATTTTTTCTTTTTGCTGTTCTGATTGGGTGTTTTTTGCTTCCTTATGTTCCAAGCCCATAGTTTGCTTCTTAGCTTCATCTACTCTACTATTGATTCCCTGTAAATTATTCATTATTTCAGTTAGTGCATCCTTCATTTCTGACTTGTCCTTTATCATGCTCTTGAGGTCCTCATTAAGTTCCTTGACATTCTCACGAAGTTTCTTGAAATTCTCACTAAGTTCATTGAGCATCCTTATAATCAGTGTTTTGAACTCACATTTGTTAGATTGCTTATCTCCATTTCATTTAGTTCTCCTGGAGTTATGTTCTCTTCTGTCATTTGGGACATGTTTCTTTGTCTCCTCATTTTGGCTCCCTCCCTCTGTTTGTTTCTATGTATTAAGCAGAGTTGCTATGTCTCCTAGGCTTCCTAGGGTGGTCTGTTCTAGTAGGTGTCCTGTAGGGTCCAGTGGCACAGCCTCCCTGATCACCCCTGCTAGGTCCTCAAGGTGTACCCCTCGTGTGGACTTTATACCATTCTGTTGTAATTGTGTCTTGATTACTGTTGGCACATCAACTGGAGGGATTTACTCAGGCTGATCAGTTGCAAAGACTAGCTGTACCCACTGACCACCAACCTCTGACTACCTTGGATGATCAACTGTGCAGGGGCCCACCACACAGAGGAAGACTTACTTCAGCAGGGCTCTGGTACCCTCTGAGTCCATTCCTTGAGTGTGTCATTTGTGGAGATGGTTGGGTGGTGGTGCTTTAACGTGGTCTGAAGCTGTCCACTGGATGTGCTGGTTCTGGGGCTAGGTCAGCCACTGCCTGTGTTCTACCCGGGGCCACCAGACATAAGCTACAGAGTGATCTGCCAATGGCTGATTCTTGTGCTGGGCTTGGAGGTGTCCAAGCAAAGCCAAGCTGTGAACCAAGACTGGCTGCTTCTGGTGCCAGACCTGGGACCACTTATTGAGAGGTTTGGGGCTCACTAAGGCCAGATGCTGCTTGTTTGAGAGAAATCTGAAGCAGGATCCAAGACAGGCCAATCCTATGGTAAAGCGACTGGAAACAGCTTGGGTAGGCCCCAAATTTGGGCAGGGCAGAGCCTTAGGGAACCACCAGGGCAGGGCAAACAGTGTGAACCAGGTTGCTGGAGTCCCAGGTATGGCACCTGTCTGCCAGTCCTATGGGGGAAGGGCTCACAAAAAGAACAATTGCCTATAACAGCAGGTCCGGCTGGGAGAAAGCTCCCTCTCTCGCCCGCGCCCCGATGCTAAACAACTCAGTTTTTTCCCATATGTCTCTGGTGCCTTTCAAGTTGCCTCCCCAACACAGGAGTCCAGAAGGAGCGAGTCTGAGTACGTTCATGTGTGGGCCCTTTATGAGGAACTGCCCAGGCTGTTTTGATTACAGTGGCTTTGTAGTATAGGTTGATATCCTGTAGTGTGATCTCTCCGTCTTCGTCCTTGTTTCTCAAGATTGCTGCAGCTATTTGGTGTTGTTTGTGGTTCCATATAAATTTGGGGGAAATTTCCTCTAGATCTGTGAAATATGCCACTGGTATTTTAATAGAGATTGCATTGAATCTATACATTGCCTTGGGTACTATGAATATTTTAATGATATTATTTCTTCCAATCCATAAACTCAGTATATGCTTCCACTTGTTTGTATCTTCCTCAATTTCTTTTTTTCAATGTCCTATAGTTTTTTGAGTACAGGTCTTTTACCTCCTTGGTTAACTTTATTCCTAGTTATCTTTTTTGTTGTTTTTGCAGTGGTAAATGGGATTTTTTTTAGTTTCTCTTTCTGAGAGTTCTTTGTTGTTGTATAAAACCATCAATTTCTGGATGTTAATTGTGTATCCTGCTACTTTGCCAAATTCATTTATCAAATCTAGTAGGTTTTTGTGGAATCTTTAGGGTTTTCTATGTACAGTATGTCATCTGCAAATAATGACAGTTTTACTTTTTTTAAAGGGTATCACAAAGTCATCATTTAAAACAATTTTTTCTCTTTATTGATTTTAGAGAGGGAGAAAGGGGGAGAGAGAGAGAGAGAGAGAGAGAGAGAGAGAGAGAGAGAGAGAGAGAGAGAGAAAGAAACATCAATGATAGAGAACATCGATTGGCCGCCTCCTGCATGTTCCGCACTGGGGATTTGGCCCACAACCTGGGCACGTGCCCTGACTGGGAATCAAACCAGCGACCTCTTGGTGCATGGGTCAGTGCTGAAACACTGAGCCACACTGGCCAGGCCAGTTTTCCTTTTATACTTAAAATTTGGACGCATTTTCTTTTTTCTTCTTATATAATTGCTGTGGCTAGGACTTTACAATACTATGTTGAATAAGAATGTTGAAAGCAGACATCCCTCACCTGAGGATATTTTTTCTATTTATCTTCATATAGAGTGGGAGGGAGAGAGAGAGAAACATCAACGTGAGAGGGACACATCGACTGGTTGCCTCCTGTGCGACCTCGACCAGGGCCGGAGATGAACTGCAACTGAAGTACATGCCCTTGGCTGGAATCAAACCCAGGACTCTGGTTTGCGGGCTGATGCTCTACCGCTGAGCCAAACCAGCCAGGGGGCCATTTTTATTCTTTTTTGTTTGTTTGTTTTTTATTAATTTAGTTACAGATGTTATGCATACATGCATTTAAGTTCTGTGGTATATCTCTTCCCTCCCCCCACCCCCTTTTCTGAGGTTTGTCAGTCTGTACCCTACACTTCTATGTCTCTGGGTCTATTTTGTTCATCAGTTTGTTTTGTTCATTATATTCCACAAATAAGTGAGATCATGTGATATTTGTCTTTCTCTGCTTGGCTTGTTTCACTTAGGATAATACTCTCCAGGTCCCTTCATGTTGTCTCAAAGGGTAAGAGATCTTTCTTTCTTACAGCTGCATAGTACTCCATTCTGTATATGTACCACAGCTTTTTTATCCATTTGTCTACTGATGGACACTTGGGCTGTTTCCAGATCTTACCTATTGTAAATAGTGCTGCTATGAACATAGGTGTACATATATTCTTTCTGATTGGTGTTTCAGGCTTCTTAGAATATATTCCTAGAAGTGGAATCAGTGGGTCAAATGGCAGTTAAATTTTTAATTTTTTGAGGAAACACCATACTGATTTCCATAGTGGCTGCACCAGTCTGCATTCCCACCAGCAATGTACTAGAGTCCCCTTTTCTCCACACCCTCTCCAGCACTTGTTGTTTGATGATTTGTTGGCCATTTTTATTCTTTATGCCTATATTGCTTTCTCTTTCTCTCTCTTTTTATTTTTTATTTTAAAAGATGTCCCTTTAACATTTTTTGCAATGTTGGTTTGGTTGTAATAAACTGTCTGGAAAGCTCTCTTTCACCTTCCATTTTGAATGATAGCATTTCTGGGTAGAGTAGTCTTGTTTTCATATCTTACTGTTCATTACTTTGAATACTTTATGCCATTCCCTTCTGGCCTGTGGTGTTTTTTGTTGAGAAATCTACTGACAACTATATGGGAGCTCCCTTGTAGTTACCTGTCTCTCTCTTGTTGCCCTTAAGATTCCCTCTTTGTCTTTAACATTTGACAATTTAATTATGATGTGTCTTTGTATAAGTCTGTGGGTTCATCTTGATTGGGACTCTCTGTGCTTCCTGAACTTGTGTGACTTTGTCCTTCAACAGATTAGGGGAGTTTTTTGTTTTGTTTTGTTTTTTTTTTACTATTTCTTCAAACAGTTTTCTCTATTCTTTACTCATTTTCTTTTTCCTTTGGTACCCTATGATCTATATGTTGTTCTTTTATGTTGCCCCAAAGTTCTCTTTAACTGTCCTCATGCTTTTATAGTATTTTTATTTTTTATTTTTCTGCTCTCTTTGAGTGATTTTTTTCTACCTTGTCTTCTAATTTGCTGATTGGGTTCTGACTCGTCTAACCTACTGTTTATTTCATTCAGTGTATTTATTATTTGAGCTGTGTCATTATTCATTTCCAACTGGTTGTTTTTCATGATTTCTATGTATTTTTCATGGTGGTGAACATTCTAAAAACCATTACTTTATACTCTGTTTCCAATAAATTTTTTGCCTCCATTTCATTTAGGTTTCTTTTTAGAGATTCCTCCTGTTCTCTTATTTAGGGCCTCATTGTTTGTTTCCCCATTTTTTCTGTTTCTTTGTGTTTGTTTCTTTGTATTTGATAAGATTGCTATGCTTCTCTGTCTTGGTGGGATACCCTTCTTGTGGGACCCAGTGGTGTACTCTCCTTGATCTTTTGAGTTGGCAACTCTGGGAATGCCCTTATGTGGGTTATGTGGGCTCGCTTGTTGTATTTTGGTCTTGATTATTTTTGCCCTGTTCATGGGTGGGCTCAGCCCTCAGGCTTACTAAGAGACTCAGCCTTGACCATGTGGTTATACTGACAAAGCAACAGAAGATAACACAAGTCTGAACCAAAAGCAACATGAAAAATAATAAGAAAAACTAAAAAGGAAAAAAGATACTTAAAATACATAATCAAAAGAATTAGAGGATAAAATAAAAAATAGAGAATAAGAAAGAAAATAATTAAAATATAAATAAAAAAGAACAGAAATAGTAATAAGTTTCAAAATAATAGTAATAATGATTACATTAAAATATAGAGTAGCAAAAGGGAAAAGAAAGAGAAAAAATATTAAAATTAAAAAAGAAAAGAGAAAAAAGAATAGAATAAAAGTTTGAGGAAAACAAGAGAAATGAAAGAAAAAGGATAAGAAAGAAACATTGGATCTGCTATTTGTATTGCTCGTTGGATTTTGCTCTGATGTTGAATCTGTCCCCTTGGTGTGTCCAATCTGTGACTCCTGGGAGATTCTTTGTTGCAAGCCAATAATAGTCACTTTCCTTTCCTAGCCCTGGGCAACCCAACTGAAGCATGATAAGGCAGAGCCCCAGGTAGTCTGGCTGCTGGGGCCATTCTAACCCAGATGTTGGGTCATCTTCGGGTCCTGCACCTTGACTGTCCATTTGGAGATGCTTTCCCTTCCCCTGTTGAACTGGGCCCTGTGGTGTTTCCAGATCTCATCCAGGATGGTTTGAACAGATTTGTGTTGTGGGTGGTGCCTGTAGTTTGTAGGAAGGGGTTGAGAACTTTCTCTTTTTCTAATGCTTCAGCTCTGCCTGACTTGCTGGCATCCCTTTGCCTTACCTTAATCAGGAGCAAATAAAAAATCATTTCCACTTGGCACTCCAAACTTTCATCATAGCTAGCTCCCACTGGGTGGGGCCCTTGCCCAGGTGCCAATCAGGCCAAATGTCATATTCCCCTGCACCACCACACCCAGCCACAGGGGCGCAGATTTCCACCCTCAACGAGGCTTTTTCTGAAAGTTGTTTGTTATAAAGCTTTGCTCTATTTAGTCTTCAGTTGGTTTATCAGGATGATTTTTCTATAATTTATTTGTAATTCTATTTTAGTCCTGGGAGGAGGTTAGTGTAGCTTCTGCCTAATCTGCCACTATCTTGGATCTCTCCCTTTTACCAACTCTTACCATACCTTCCCATCCACCATTTTAAAATTACATCTTTATAATGTTATTCAATGAATGTGTGCTATAAATAGGAAGAATTGTTGCTTCATTGTTTTGTGTTTGTGCTTTATTTGATTATTAATGAGTTTGTTGGTTTTCCATGTAGTTTTACTTATCATATTTGTTCTTTTCATAATTTTTACTTAGGTCCTGTGTTCATATAATAAGCTGAACTCTATCCAGTTGCTATATTTGCAGATTAAAATGCTCAAATAATAATAATTTTGTATGGTTCATCCCAATACTGTTAGGAGCTTAATATTTTTCAGGTTTTCATAATATTTTTTGTTATAAAGTATTCTGCTTATTATAATAAGTTTGAAGAAATATAAAATATATAAATTTGAAATTTTTATACAATAAAACAAAGTCATCCTTTACTATTTTGGTGTATTTTTTATTTTCTCTTTTTGAATATAGGTTCACAGTTGTGAATATGTGAAACACAGGGTTTATTCTTGTATTGTTTTTTTAAATTATTGTATTATTTTTCATATAAACAACTATAAACCTACTTTGCCCCATTCTGTATATTTTACTCAGAAAGTTGCAGTTTTTTGATACAACTATTGTGAAACATAAATGAATTATATGTATATTGAGCAGTAAGTATATTAGCTATTATTATTATAAACAGTAGTCATCCTGCCTTTATATTTTATGAATTATATTTCCTATGCTATTGTATATTTTTTAGAAATGTGACTTTCAAGATTATTTCTTATTATGCCATATAAATACACTATAATTTAGCAAACTTCTGTTGTTGGGTAGTCTAGAGTATTTTCTTTTCTATCTTTATATAAATAGTATTCTGATAAACTCATATCTTTATCTATAGCATTGTTTCCTTTAGTAGAAAGAAATTTTTTAAATGAATTGTGAAATTTCTTTTTGTAAAATAAATAGGTCAGATAATTAAAATATTTTAAAATTTCTTGATATATAGACAAAAAACCCTCCCTAGATATTTATTTATTTAATTCTCAACCAAGGATATTTTTCCGTTGCATTCTAGACAGAGTGGAAGGGAGAGGGAGAGAGAGGGAGAAACATTGATATGAGAGAGACACATCTATTGGTTGCCTCCCACATGACCCCCACTGGGGCCAGGGATCAAACTTGCAGCCCAGGTATGTGCCCCTGACTGGGAATCAAACCTGAGACCCTTTGGTTCTCAGGCTGATGCTCTAACCACTGAGACAAAACGGCCAGGGCTAAACATTTATATATTGTCACTTCCTCCAGGAAAGTGTGAGATTCCCCTTCTCTTAGAGCCTTAGTTAGAAATAAAATTTTTATTGATAATTTGACAATCACAAATAGTATCTCTTTGTTTTAATTTGAAAATATTTAGATAGTTATTAAGCATATATTTTTCTTTAGCGGTTTATTAAAATCCTTTTTTATTGGAGTTTCCACTTTTCTCATATTTGTAAGGGAAAAACCATACTTGTTATCTGTGCAGAGAAAAAATAGAATGTATATTTGCCAAAATAGTAATAATGATTTTTTACATGGTGAAATTTTTGATGATTTTAGTTCTCTTTATATTTATCTTTTTTCCTGATTATTCTGTTTTATATATACAGAATAAAAATTTCTGCTTCTTGTGAAGGAGGACTAGCTGACATGTTTTTGACATGTTCTTCAAAGGTGGAGGTGATTCCTCCCAGTCCCACTTAAACCTGAGAGGACTCTGAATGTCCTTTGCTTACACACTTAGCCTCTACCCTGTGCCTGGGCAACACTGCCTGGGAGCATAACAGTGAGAGGATGTATGTGGTATGACAGTAATAGTGTACCATTGTTTCTGGTTCTTCCCATGTCATGTACAGCCTGCTATGGGATGGATGAAGAAGAAGAGGACCACTATGTTTCACAGCTCAGGGAAGTCTACAGCAGCTGTGACACCACAGGGACAGGCTTTCTGGATCGGGAGGAGCTGACCCAACTCTGTCTTAAGCTTCATCTGGAAAAGCAACTTCCCATCCTCCTGCAAACACTTCTTGGAAATGAGCACTTTGCCAGGGTGGGTATTTGACTTCATTCTCATAAAGAAAAGCATAGACTACTTTTGTTGGTTATTTTTGGCATTTGATAAATGTAAGTTGAGTACTCATCAAAGGAAAGTTATTAGGAAATGAAATGGTGTTTTTTTCTCCCTGGGTACTCCTATGTTGTATAAAGAGTTTTCTTTAGATTACATTTTTAGTGTAGTAACATCCAGAGATTTTGTTTTGTTTTTGCAGAAAGATGTTTGATTTGTTGGCAGGTGTTGGTATGGGTGGTGGCATGTGGTTCACAAAACACAGGGCTAGCTCTCAGGGCTCACACACTAGTAAATTATTCAGAAACTGACAGTTTCAAAGTACCTTAAGGGTATATTGTCTTGTAAAATTACACAGCTTGAAATTCATCTTGCAGCTGGGCAAAATTTCAATTCACTGTTAAGGAGCAAAGGATACTTATGTTCAGAGGTGTCCTGTGATCTTATATAAGCAAGATAGAAAATGAACTCAAAGTTCTTTATTTCTAGGAAACTCAAGGTCATCTAAGTGGTGATCTAGAACTAGATAAAAACTTTCCTGATAGAAATACTAATAAGCACCTCTCACTTTGTTCCTACTTCTTGAAGGTGTCTATATTTTAACAAGTTAGTACTAAAACCAGTGTCTGTTATCTTGTTTGTAATCCTAATTTTTAAGGAAGAGCTTTTTTTTTTTTTACACAGAATTCAATAAAAGTCATTTTGAGTGACAAAAAAAAATCTAGCCTGCAAATTTTCTGAAATGGCTCTTGGGGGAAAACAAATGAAGAAAAACAATTTAAAAAGTCCTCACTGCTGGCATAGGGAGAGAACCAAAGTCAATCAGACCTCTTGTTATTTTCTCAAAGAACCAAATGCCCTGTGCTGCTAATGCTTGTCAATAGAGTATTGTTTCTCCTAGGTAGACAATGCTGATTCTCTGTCTTTTTATTCTGTTTCTGCTTTTTTCTTTTATTTTGGACTTAAGAAGCCAATTTTTTTTTTTTAAATCCTCACCCGAGGACACTTTTGCATTCATCTCCACATAGAGGGAGAGGGAGAGAGGGAGAAAGAGAGAGAGAAACATCGATGTGAGAGAGACACATCAACTGGTTTCCACTCACATGAACCCAACCAGGGCCGGGGACAAACTGCAACCAAGGTACGTGCCCTTAGCGGGAACCAAACTCGGGTCTCTATGGACTGTGGGCTGACACTTTAACCACTGAGTCAAACCGGCCAGGGCAAGAAGCTAGTATTATTTTTAACTCATCTTTATTGTTGAATGTATTACAGATGTGCCCCCTTTTTTTCCCCATTTACCCACTCTTCCCCAATCCCACCCCCCTCCTACCTTCCCCAAACTATTATCAGTGTCTGTTGGTTCTGCATATATGCATAGAAGTTCTTTGGTTTATCTCATCCCACCCTCCCTCCCGCCTTTCCTTTGAGGTTCATCAGTCTAACAACCAATTTGTACTTCTTAATTCCTTCATCTTTTTCACCCATTCCCCCAGATCCCGCACATCTGGCAAGCAACAAAAAGTTTTCTGTATCTAGGAGTCTGTTTCTCTTCTGCTTGCTTATTTTGTTTATAAATTCAATTGTTCATAGATATGTATTAATTGCCATTTTATTGCTCATATTTTTTGTCTTCTCCTTCAAAATGACCCTTCAACATTTCATATAATACTGGTTTGGTGGTGATGGACTCCTTTAGCTTTTTCTTGCCTGGGAAACTCTTGATATGTCCATCAATTCTAAATGATAGCTTTGCAGGATAGAGTAATCTAGGTTGTAGGTCATTGCTTTTCATCACGTTGAATATCTCTTGCCACTCATTTCTGCCCTGCAAAGTTTCTTTTGAGAAATCAGCTGACATTCTTATGGGAGCTCCTTTGTAGGTAACTAACTGCTTTTCTCTTGCAGCTTTTAAGATTTTCTCTTTGGCCCTGGCCGGTTTGGCTCAGTGGTTAGAGCGTCGGCCTGCGGACCAGAGACACCCGGTACATGCCCGCTAAGGGCATGTACTTCGGTTGCAGTTTGTCCCCGGCCCTGGTTGGTCGTGCGGGTGGCAGCCACTCGATGTGTCACTTTCACATCGATGTTTCTCTCTCTCTCTCTTCCTCTCTCTCCCTCCCACTCTATCTGAACAAAAAATGAAAAAATGTCCTCGGGTGAGGATAAAAAAAAAAAAAAAGATTTTCTCTTTGTCTTTAACCTTTGGCATTTTGATGATTATGTGTCTTGGTGTGGATCACTTTGGGCTCATCTTGTTTGAGACTCTCTGTGCTTCCTGGACTTGTATGTCTGTTTCCTTCACCAAGTTAGGGAAGTTTTCTGTCATTATTATTTCAAATAGGTTTTCAATTTCTTGCTCTCTCTCTTCTCTTTCTGGCACCCCTATGATGCAAACGTTGGCATGCTTGAAGTTGTCCCAGAGGCTCCTTACACTATCCTCATTTTTTTGGATTCTTTTTTCTTTTTGCTGTTTTGATTGGGTGTTTTATGCTTTCTTATATTCCAAATCAATGGTTTGCTTCTTGGCTTTACCTACTCTACTATTGATTCCCTATAAATTATTCTTAATTTCAGTTAGTGCATCCTTCATTTCTGACTGGTCCTTTTTTATGTTGTTGTTGTTCTCAGTAAGTTCCTTGGAGGTCTCCTTAAGTTCCTTGAAAGTCTCACTAAGTTCCTTGAATGTCTCACCAAGTTCCTTGAGCAACCTTATAACCAGTGTTTTGAACTCTGCATCTGATTGATTGCTTATCTCCATTTTGTTTAATTCTTTTCCTGGAGTTTTGTTCTGTTCTTTCATTTGGGGAGTGTTTCTTTGTCTCCTCATTTTGGCTGCTTCCCTGTGATTGTTTCTATGTATTAGGTAGAGTTGTTATGTCTCCTAGGCTTCATAGGGTAGCCTATTGTTGTAGGTGTCCTGTAGGAACCAGTACCATAGCCTCCCTGATAACCCCAGCTGGGCCGTCGAGGTGCACCCCTACTGTGGATTGTATACACTTCTGTTGTAATTGAGTCTTGATTGCTGTTGACACATCAATGGGAGAGATTTACTCAGGCTGGTTAGCTGCAAGGACTGTCTGTGCCCACTGAACACTGGCCTCTGACTATCCTGGAGGATCAGATGTGTAGGGACCCACCACACAGAGCAAGAATTACTTCATCAGGGCTCTGGTACCCACTGAGTTTCGCTCATTGAGTGTGTCACTTGTGGAGGTGATTGGGTGGTGGTGTTTCGATGTGGTCTGAAGCTTTCCACTGGGTATGTTGGCTCTGAGGCAAGGTCAGCCACTGCCTGTGTTCTTTCTGGGGCTACCAGCATAAGCTACAAAGTGATCTTCAGATGGATGCTACTTATGCTGAGCTTGGAGGTGCCCAGCAAAAGCCAAGTTGTGAACCAAGGCTGGTTGCTTCTAGTGCCAGGCCTGGGGCCACTAAATGAGAGGTATGGGGCTCGCTGAGACCAGATGCTGCTTGTTTGAGAAATTTTAGGAAACTCTTGATATGTCCATCAATTCTAAATGATACCTTTGCAGGATGGAGTAATCTAGGTTTTAAATCATTGCTTTTCATCACCTTGAATATCTCTTACAACTAACTCATTTCTGGCCTGCAAAGTTTCTTTTGAGAAATCAGCTGACAGTCTTATGGGAGCTCTGCTGGAGGTAACTAACTGTTTTTCTATTGCTGCTTTTAATATTTTCTTTTTGTCTATAACCTTTGGCATTTTGATGATGATCCAGGATCCAAGACAGGCAAATCCTATGGTAAAACCTTTGGAAACAACTTGGGTAGGCCTGAAAATTGGGTTGGGCAGGGCCTCAGGGAATCACCAGGGTGTGGCAAACAGTGTGAGCCCTGTTGGTGGAGTCCCAGATATGGCTGCTGTCTGCCACCCCAGGGAAGGGCTCACCAAAGGAACGTCAGCCTCCGCCAACACGTCTGTCCAGGAGAAAGCCGCCTCTCCAGTTTTGTCCTGAGGCCAAATAGCTCAGTTTCTCCCTGTATGTCTCTGGCAACCCTCAAGCTGCCTCCCTTTTGAGCTTAGAGGGAGCAAGTCTGAGTAAGTCCATCCGGGAGCCCTTTAAGAGGAACTGTGTGGGAATCCAGCAGCCGCAGCCTCACTTAGCCTCATTTCCCGCTGGTTTTTCCAGCCAGAAGTTATGGGGACTTCTCTTCCTGGCACTGGAACCCTGGGCTTGGCACCTGGTGTGGAACAGGGACCCCTCACTGTTCATGGAGAACCTTCCCAGCTGAAGTGTCCCTTCTGATTTTTATCTGCCACACGTGGGTGTGGGACCAGCTGGTCCGAGCCTCCGCCCCTCCTACCAGTCTCGATGTGGCTTCTTTAATTTCATAGTTGTAGGACTTCCATTCAGCTTGATTTCAGGTGGTTCTGAAGGATGGTTGTGTTGTAGTTTAGTTGTAATTTTGATGTGGTTGTAAAAGGAGGCGATACCACATTTACCTACGCTGCCATCTTGATCAGAAGTAATCAGAAGCTAATATTTTTATTGTTGCTTTTTAAAAATTTATTGTTGACACTATTATAGATGTATCCCCCATTTCATGCCCCTTTACCCACTCTACTAAGTCCTACCCCCACTCTGGCCATCACTACAATATTGTCTGTATTGGATTTTGTATAATGCTTTTTTTAAAAAATATATTTTTATTGATTTTTATTTTAGTTAATTTATTTATTTTTGTTACAGATGTTTCTACTTGTTCCCCCATTGACACCCTCCTCCCGATCCTCTGCCCAACCTCCATCCTGAGCACTGTCGTCTATGTCCACTGGTTATGCATACATGCATATGTTCTGTGGTTTATCTCTTCCCTCCCCCCCCAACCCCTCTTCTAAGATTTGTCAGTCTGTACCCTACTTCTATGTCTCTGGGTCTATTTTGTTCATCAGTTTGTTATGTTCATTATATTCCACCAATAAGTGATATCCTGTGATATTTGTCTTTCTCTGATTGGCTTGTTTCGTTTAGGATAATACTCTCCAGATCCCTCCATGTCATCTCAAATGATAAGAGATCTTTCTTTCTGACAGCTGCATAGTATTCCATTATGTATATGACCACAGCTTTTTTATCCACTTATCTATTGATGGACACTTGGGCTGTCTCCAGATCTTAGCAATTGTAAATAGTGCTGCTGTGAACATAGGGGTATATATATTCTTCCTGATGGGTGTTTCAGGCTTCTTAGGATATACTCCTAGAAGTGGGATCACTGGGTCAAATGCAGTTCAATTCTTCATTTTTTGAGGAACCACCATATTGTTTTCCATAGTGGCTGCACCAGTCTGCATTCCCACTAGCAGTATACTAGAGTACTCTTTTCTTCACACCCTTGCCAGCACTTGTTTGATGATTTGTTGATGACAGCCATTCTGACAGGTGTGAGGTGATACCTCATAGTTGCTTTAATTTGCATCTCTCTGATGATTAGTGACGCTGAGCACTTCGTCATATGTCTCTTGGCCATTTGTATGTCCTGTTTGGAAAGGTGTCTATTTAGGTCCTCTGCAAATTTGTAATTGGGTTCTTTGTCTTCCTTTTGTTGAGTTGTATGAGTACTCTGTATATTTTGGAAATTAACCCATTATATGATGTATTGTTGGCATTTATGCTCTCCAATATAGTGGATTCCCTTTCCACTTTGATGGTTGATTCTTTTGCTGTGCAGAAGCTTTTTAGTTTGATGTAGTCCCATGTGTTCATTTTCTCCTTTGTTTCTCTTACCTTAGGCGTTGTATCAGTGAAAATTCTGCTGCGTGTGATGTATGAAGTTTTGTTGCCTACATTTTCTTCAAGGATTTTTATGGATTTACTGGTCATATTTAAGTCTTTTGTCCATTTTGAGTTTATTCTTGTGTATGGTGTAAGTTGGTGGTCTAGCTTCATTTTTTGCATGTAGCTGTCCTATTTTCCAAACACCATTTATTAAAGAGACTGTCTTGACTCCACTGTATGCTCTTGCCACCTTTGTCAAATATTAATTGAGCATATTGTCTTGTGTCAATTTCTGGGTTCTCTGTTCTGTTCCATTGATCTATATGCTTGCTCTTGTGCCAGTACCAGGCTGTTTTGATTACAGTGGCTTTGTAGTATAACCTGAGATTGGGTTCTGTGATCCTTTCTACTTTATTCTTTTTTTTTCAATATTGCTATGGCTATTCGGGGTCTTTTTTGGTTCCATATAAATGTTTGGAGTATTTGTTCTAGTTCTGTGAAATATGTCGTTGGTATTTTGATGGGGATTGCATTGAATCTATAGATTACTTTGGGCAGTATGGACATTTTAATGATGTTAATTCTTCCAAGCCAGGAAAAATTTGTATGCTTCCACTTTTTTATATCTTCCTCTCTTTTTTTTTTTTCAATGATCTGTTGTTTTCTGTGAAGAGGTCCTTGACTTCTTTGTTTAAGTTTATTCCTAGGTATCTTAACTTTTTTGCCATGATGGTAAATGGGATTGTTTTATAAGTTTCTCTGTGAGTTCATCATTGATGCATAAGAATGCCATTGATTTCTTGACGTTACATTGCTAAATTCATTTATTAAATCTAGTAGATTTTTGATGGAGTCTTTAGGATTTTGTATCTACAATATAATGTCATCTGCAAATTATGACAGTTTTACTTTCTCCTTTCCAATATGGATCCCTTTTATTTTTTCTTCATGTCTAATTGCTGTGGCTAAGACTTCCAGTACTATGTAAAATAAGAGTGGGAAAAATGGACATCTCTGGCTTGTTCCTGTTTTTAATGGAAATGCTTTTAGTTTTTGCCCATTGACTGTGATGTTGGCTGTAGGTTTTTCATATATGGCCTTTATTATATTGAGATATGATCCCTCTATTCACACATTGCTGAGCGTTTTTATCAGAAGTGGTGCTGGATTTTGTCGAATGCTTTTTCAGCATCTCTTGATAAGATAATATGGTTTTTAATCTTTCATTTTGTTTATGTGGTGTATCACATTTATTGATTTGCAAATATTGTAACATTCTTGCATCCCTGAGATGAATCCCACTTGGTCATGATTAATAATTTTTTTGATGTATTGCTGGATCCAATTTGCTAATATTTTGTTAAGGATTTTGGCATCTTTGTTCATCAGGAATATTGTCCTGTAGTTTTCTTTCTTTGTAGTGTCTTTATCTGGTTTTGGAATTAGGATTATGCTGGCCTCATAAAATGAGTTTGGAAGTCTTTTGTCTTCTTGGATCTTTTGGAATAGTTTGAGGAGAATTGGTGTTAGATCTTCTTTGCATTTTCGGTAAACCTCCCCCATGAAGCCATCCTGGCCTGGGCTTTTGTTTGCTGGGAGTTTCTTAATGACATCTTCAATTTCCTTTGTTGTTATTGGTCTGTTCAAGTTTTCTATCTCTTACCTGTTCAGTTTTGGGAGACTGTGTGTTTCTAGAAATCAGTCCATTTTGCCTAGATTGTCCAATTTGTTGGTGTATAATTGTTCATAGTATATTTTGATGATCCTTTGTATTTCTGTGGTGTCAGTTGTTACTACTTGTCTTTTGTTTCTGATTTTGTTTATTTGGGTCCTCTCTTTTTGTTTCTTGGTAAATCTAGCTAAAGGTCCATCAATCTTGTTTATCTTTACAAAGAAGCAGCTTTTTGTTTCATTGATCTTTTGAATTGTTCTTTTAGTTTCTATTTCGTTTATTTCTGCTTTGACCTTTACTATTTCTTTCCTTCTATTTGCCCTGGGTTTTTCTTTTTGTTTACTTGTTTTTTAAGTAGTAGGGTTAGAAAGTCAATTAGGAATTTTTCTTGATTCTTGAGTTAGGCCTGTAGTGCTATGAACTTCTCTCAGGACTGCTTTCGCTGCGACCCGTAGATTTTGTGTTGTTGTGTGTTCATTTTCATTGGTTTCCAGGAAGCTTTTAATTTCTTCTCTGATCTCCTTGGTAACCCATTCATTCTTTAGTAACATGCTATTTAGCCTCCAAGTGTTTTAATGTGTTTGTGTGTTTTTGTTGTAATTGAGTACTAGTTTCATGGCCTTGATCTGAGAAAATGGTTGATATGATTTCAATCTTCTTGAATTTGTAGAGACTTAGTTTGTATCCTAACATGTGGTCCATCTTTGAGAATGTCCTGTGTGCCTTGGGGTGAAATGTTCTGTAAATATCAATTAAATCCAACTGCTCTAGGTCTTCATTTAAGAACTCTATGTCCTTGTTAATTTTTTGTCTAGAAGATCTATCCAGTGGTTTCAGTGGGGTGTGAAAGTCACTCTCTATGATTATATTGCTATTAATCTCTCTCTTGAAGTTCTTCCGAAGTTTTTAAATATATTTTGGTGCTCTCGTATTTGGTATGTATATGTTTACCAGGGTTATATCCTCTTGTTGCATTGATTATTTTAATATTATGTAGTGACCTTCTTCATCTCTTATTATGGTGCTCGTTTTGAGATCTATCTTATCAGATGTGAGTATTGCTCCACCAGCTTTTTTTTCATTTCCATTTGCTTGGAAAATTTTTTTCCATCCCTTTACTTTCATCCTGTGTGAGTCTTTTGTTGTGAGGTGGATCTCTTGTAGACAGCATATATATGGGTCATGTTTTCTTATCCGATCAGCTACCCTATGTCTTTTGATTGGAGCATTTAAGCCATTTACATTGAAGGTTATTATGATAGATAGTTATTAGTTGCCATTTTTATTTTATGACTGTGTTCCTCTCTCTCTCTCTCTCTCTCTCTCTCGCTCTCGCTCTCGCTCTCTGTGTTTCTTCTTCTTCCAACAGTCCCTTCAGCATGTCTTGCAGTGCTGGTTTGGTGGTGGTAAATTCCTTTAGTTTTTTTTTTTTTTTTTTTTATCTGTGAAGCTCTTTATTTCTCCTTCAATTTTGAATGATAGCCATGCTGGATAGAGTAGTCTTGGATTCATACCCTTGCCTTGCATTACTTGGTACACTTCATTCCATTCTGTTCTGGCCTGCAGTGTTTCTATTTAGAAATCAGATGTCAGTCTAATGGGAGCTCCCTTGTAGGTAACTTTCTGTCTCTCTCTTGCTTCCTTTAAGATTCTTTCTTTGTGTTTAATATTTGCCATTTTAATTATGATGTGTCTAGCTGTGGGTCTTTTGGGGTTCATCTTGCTTGGGACTCTGTGTTTCCTGGACTTGTGTGACTTCTTCCTTCAGCAGTTTTGGGAAGTTTTCTGTCATTATTTCTTGAAACAGGTTCTCTATTCCTTTCTCTGATTCTTCTTCCTGTACCCCTATAGTGCAACTGCTGTTAGTTTTTGTATTGTCCCTTGCTCCCTTAAACTCTCCTCCAGCTTTTTAATTTTTTTTTTCCATTTGCTCCTCTATTTCAGTGGGTTTTTTTTTCTACCTTGTCTTTTAAGCCACTGATTCCATCTTCAGCTTCTTCTAATCTATTGTTAAATACTTCTAAGGTATTTTTCATAACAGGTATGTCATTGTTTATTTCCTCTTGATTTTTATGCATAACTTCTAACTTCTTTTTTTAAGCTGCAATAGTTTTCACTGAACTCTTCACTCGCATTCACTCACACTCTCTCTCACAATTGCTCACTCTCTCACACTTACCCTTGCTCCTGTCCTCCCTGTCGCCATCTTATTTTGGCCTATAATTTTTTTCTTCATAGTATCTTTTCCCCATTTTGGAATTAGGATATTGCTGGCCTTGTAAATGAGTTTGGCAGTCTCCCCTTCTCTTGAATTTTTAGGAATTGTTTGAGAAGGATAGCTGTCTTTGAATGTTTGGTGTAATTTACCTGTGAAGCCATTAAGTCAAGTACTTCTGTTTGCTGAAACTTTTTAAATTACTATTTCAATTTTACTAGTTGTAATTTGTCTGTTCATATTCTCTAATTATTCCTGATTCAGTTTTAGAGGACTGTATGTTTCTAGGAATTTATCCTTTTATCCAGATTGTTCAGTTCATTGGCATATAGTTGTAATCATTTCTTGCATTTTTTTTTGTATTTCTGTGCATTCAGTTGTTACTTGTCATTTCTGATTCTTTTATTTAAATCCACTCTTTTTTCTTTTTTTCATTTGTTTATTCATTTTCATTTATATCTTTATTGATTGATTTATTTCATTTATATTGTTTATATATATATTTAAACTTATCCTTATTGTTGAATGTATTACAGATGTTCCCTTTTTTCCACCTATTAACCTTCTCCTCCCTGCTCCTGCCCCCTTCCTGTCTTTCTCCACACTGTTGTCTGTGTCAATTGGTTATGCTTATATGGATATAAGTTCTTTGGTTTATTACTTCCCACCTCTTCCACCCCCCTTCCCTTTGAGGTTTGTCAGTCTAATAACCAATTTGTACTTCTTAATCCCTTCACCTTTTTCACCCTTTCCCCAATCCTCCGCCCATCTGGCAACCAACAAAATGTTCTCTGTATCTATGAGAATGTTTCTGTTCTGCTTGTTCATTTTGTTTGTAGATTCAATTGTCAATAGATGTGTATTTATTATCATTTTGTTTGTTCATATTTTGATCTTCTTTTTCTTCAAAAAGACCCTTCAACATTTCATATAATAATGGTTTGGTGGTGATGGACTCCTTTAGCTTTTTCTTGTCTGGGAAACTCTTTATATGTCCATTGATTCTAAATGACAGCTTTGCAGGATAGAGTAATCTTGGTTAGAGGTTCTTGCTTTTCATCACTCTGAATATTTCTTGCCACTCCCTTCTGGCCTGCAAAGTGTCTTTTGAGAAATAAGCTGACAGTCTTATGAGAGCTCCCTTGTAGGAAACTAACTGCTTTTCTCTTGCTACTTTTGAGATTCTGTCTTTGTCTTGAACCTTTTGCATTTTGATGATGATGTGTCTTGGTGTGGGCCTCTTGGCATTCATCTTGTTTGGGACTCTCTGTGCTTCCTGGACTTGTATGTCTGTTTCCTTCACCAAGTTAGGGAAGTTTTCTGTCATTATTGTTTCAAATAGGTTTTCAATTTCTTGTTCTCTCTCTTCTCCTTCTGGCACCCCCACGATGTGAATGTTGGTACTCTTGAAGTTGTCCCAGAGGCTCCTTACACTATCCTCATTTTTTTGGATTCTTTTTTCTTTTTGCTGTTCTGATTGGGTGTTTTTTGCTTCCTTATATTCCAAATTGATGTTTTGCTTCTTGGCTTTACCTACTTTACTATTGAATCTCTGTAAATTATTCTTTATTTCAGTTAGTACCTCCTTCATTTCTGACTGGTCGTTTTTTATGCTCTTGAGGCCCTCACTAAGTTCACTGAGGTTCTCACCAAGTCCATTGAGCATCCTTATAAGCAGTGTTTTGAACTCTGCATCTGTTAGATTGCTTATCTCCATTTTGCTTAGTTCTTCTCCTGGAGTTTTGTTCTGTTCTTTCATTTGGGACCTGTTTCTTTGTCTCCTCATTTTGGCTGCCTCCCTGTGTTTGTTTCTATGTTTTAGGTAGAGTTGCTATGTTTCTTGGGCTTTCTAGGGAGTGCTATTGTAGTAGGTGTCCTGTAGGCATAGACTCCCTGGACTCCCAGCTGGGCCCTCGAGGTGCACCCCTCGTGTAGACTTTATACCCTTGTGTTGTAATTGAGTTTTGAGTGCTGTTGGCACATCAGTGAGAGGGTTTTACTCAAGGAGTGGCTGTGCCCACTATTCAATGATCTCTGACTACCTTGTATGATCAGCTTTGCAGGAGCCCACCACAATGTGCAAGACTTACTTGAGCAAGGCTCCGGTACCCACTGAGTCCATTCCTTGAGTGTGTCACTTGTGGAGGTGGTTGGGTGGTGGTGCTTCACAGTGTTCTGTAGCTGTCCACTGGGTGTGCTGGCTGTGGGGCAGGGTCCGCCACTGCCCGTGTTCCACCTGGTGCCAGCAGGCATAAGCTACAAAGTGATCTGCAGATGGCTGCTTCTTGTGCTGGTCTTGGAGGTGCCCAGGAAAAGCCAAGTTGGGAACCAAGGCTGGCTTCTTAGAGTACCAGGCCTGGGGACACTTAACGAGAGGTATGGGGCTCACTGAGACCAGATGCTGCTTTTGTGAGAGAGTTTAGGAAAACCTGAAGCAGGATCCAAGACAGGCCATTCCTATGGTAAAGCAACTGGGAACAGCTTGGGTGGGCCTGAAATTTGGGTGGGGCAGGGCCTCAGGGAATCACCAGGGTGGGACAAACAGTGTGAACCAGATTGTTAGATTCCCACACGTGGCAGCTGTCTTCTGGCCTTGTGGGGGAAAGGCTCACCAAGGAACACAGGCCTTCAACAGCACGTCTGTCCAGGAGAAAGCTGCCTCTCTAGCCCTCACCCCAATGCCAAAGAACTCAGTTCTTCCCCGTATGTCTCTGGTGCCTTTTGAGCTGCCTCTCCTCCACACTGAAGCTCAGAGAAAGCTGGTCTGATTAAGTTTGTGAGCAGGCCCTTTTAGCGGAGCTGCCTGGGGCTTCAGGAGCCTCAGCCTCCCTCAGCCTCAGTTCCCACTGTTTTTTTTTGTCAGATGTTATGAGGACTTCTCTTCCTGGTACTTGAACCCCGAGCTGGGTGCCTGGTGTGGGAGGGGGACCCTTCACTCCTCAGGGAGGACCTTCATAGCTAAGGTATCCTCTGATTTTTATGCACCACACATGGGTGTGGGACCAGCCCGTCAGCACCTCCACCCCTCCTACTAGTCTCGATGTGGCTTCTTCTTTAATTCGTAGTTGTAGGACTTGCATTCAGCTTGATTTCAGGTGGTTTTGAATGATGGTTGTTCTATAGTTTAGTTGTAATTTTGATGTGGTTGTGGGAGGAGACGATACCATGTTTACCTACACGGCCATCTTGACTGGGCCTTTTAATGTTTATATTTTAAAATTGATGATATTTCATTTTTTAGGTTATTTTATTTTTTTATTTTTGTATTAATTTATTTTTGTTACAGATATTTCTCCTTTTTCCTCGTTTGACACCCTGCTCCTGATCCCGAACCCCTCACAGCATTGTTGTCTATGTCCATTGGTTATGCATATATTCATATAAGTTCTTTGGTTTATCTCTTCCTTCCCCTTGTCCCTTCTTCTGAGGTTTGTCAGTGTGAACCCCATTTCTATGTCTCTGGGTCTATTTTGTTCATCAGCTTATTTTGTTCATTGTATTCCACAAATAAGTGAGACCATATGATATTAGTCTTTCTTTGATTGGCTTATTTTACTTAGCATAATACTCTTCAGGTACCTCCACGTCATCTCACAGGATAAGTGATCTTTCTTTCTTCCTTACAGCTGCATAGTATTCCATTGTGTATATGTACCAGTGGTTTTTTATCCACTCATCTATTGATGGACACTTGGGCTGTTTCCAGATCTTAGCCATTTGTATGTCCTGATTGGAGAGGTGTCTATTTAGGTCCTCTGCCCATTTTCTAATTGGATTCTTTGTCTTCCTTTTGTTGAGTTGTATGAGTACTCTGTTTGGAAATTAACCACTTATCTGATGTATCATTGGCAATTACACTCTCCCATATAGTGGGTTCCCTTTCCATTTTGGTGCTTTTTCTGTGCAGAAGCTTTTCAGTTTGATGTAGTCCCATGTATTAATTTTTTCCTTTGTTTCTCTTGCCATAGGCATTGTGTCAGTGAAAATTCTGCTGCGTGTGATGTCTGAAATTTTGTTGCCTACATTTTCTTCTAGGATTTGTATGGATTCACGAGTCATATTTAACTCTTTTATCCGTTTTGAGTTTATTCTTGTGTATGGTGTAAGTTGGTGGTCTAGTTTCATTTTTTTGCATGTAGCTGTTTCAGTTTTCCCAGCATCATTTATTAAAGAGGGTATCTTTACTCCATTGTATGCTCTTGCCACCTTTCTCAAATATTAATTTAGCATAATATCTTGGGTCAATTTCCGGGTTCTCTCGTCTCTTCCATTGATCTATATGCCTGTTCTTGTGCCAGTACCAGGATATTTTGATTACAATGGCCTTGAATTATAACCTGATATCCAGTATTGTGATCCCTCTTATTTTGTTCTTCTTTTTCAAGATTGCTGTGATTATTCAGGGTCTTTTTTGGTTCCATATAAACTTTTGGAGTATTTGTTTTAATTCCATGAAATATATCATTGGTATTTTAATGGGAATTGCAGTGAATCTATTATTTGGTTTGGGTAATATGGACATTTTAATGATGTGAATTCTTCCAATCCATGAACAAGGTATGTGCTTCCACTTTTTTATATCTTCCTCTATTTCTTTTTTCAATGTCCTGTAGTTTTCTGCAAATAGGTCCTTTACTTCTTTGGTTAAATTTATTCCTAGGTATCTTAATTTTTTTGCTGCAATGGTAAATGGAATTTTTTTTTTTAGTTTCTCTGTCTGTGAATTCATTATTGGTGTATAAGAATGCCATCGATTTCTTGATGTTAATTTTGTATCCTGCTACTTTGCCAAATTTATTAAATCTAGTAGATTTTTGATGGAGTCTTTAGGGTTTTCCATGTACAATATCATATCATCAGTAAATAATGACAGTTTCACTTCCTCCTTTCCAATTTGGATCCCTTTTATTTTTGTCTTCATGTCTAATTGCTTTGGCTAAGACTTCCAGTACTATGTTAAATAAGAGTGGCAAAAGTGGGCATCCCTGTCTTGTTCCTGTTCTTAAGGGAAATGCTTTTTAGTTTTTGCCCATTGAGTATGATGTTGGCTGTAGGTTTTTCATATATGCCCTTTATTACGTTGAAATATGATCCCTTTATTCCCATATTGCTGAGCGTTGTTATCAGAAATGGGTGCTGGATTTTGTCGAATGCTTCTATTGATATGATCATATATTTTTTATCTTTCATTTTGTTCATGTAATATATCACATTTATTGATTTGCTAATATTGTACCATCCTTGCATCCCTAGGATGAATTCCACTTGTTTATGGTGAATACTTTTTTAAATGTATTGCTGGATATAAAATTTATTTTATTATTGACATTACTACAAATGTCACCATTTCCTCCCTTTGCCTCCTTCCTTACAGCTTCCTCTGCACCCCAGGCCTTCAGCCTATTGTCTGTTTCCTTTGACTATGCATATATGTATATATGTTCTTTGATTAATATCTTCCTGCCCTGCCTTCCACCTTTCCTCTGAGGTATGTCAGTCTGTTCTGTTTCCATGCTTTTGTTTCTATTTGGTTTGTCAATTTATTTATTTATATATTTTTACTACTTTGTTCTTATTACAGATGTTTCTCCTTTCTCCCCCATTGACACCCTCCTCCCCATCTCCCTCGCCCCATACCCAGCATTGTTGTCTATGTCTATCAGTTATGCGTACATGCATATAAATTCTGTGGTTTATCTCTCCCCCCCCCACCCCCTCTTCCTTTTTTATCCATTTGTCTACTGATGGAAACTTGGGCTGTTTCCAGATCTTAGCTATTGTAAATAGTGCTGCTTATGAACATAGGGGTACATATATTCTTTCTGATTGGTGTTTCAGGTTTCTTAGGGTATATTCCTAAAAGTGGGATCACTGGGTCAAATGGCAGTTCAATTTTTAACTTTTTGAGGTAACACCATAGTGTTTTCCACAGTGGCTACACCAGTCTGCATTCCCACCAGCAGTGTACTAGAGTCCCCTTTCCTCCACACCCTCGCCAACACTTGTTGTTTGATGATTTGTTGATGGCGGTCATTCTGTGGTTTGTCAATTTATTTATTTGTTAGATTCCACATATAAGTGAGATCATATGATATTTGTCTCTCTTTGACTGACTTATTTTGCTTAGCATAATAATCTCCACGTCAATCCATGTTGTCTAAAAGGGTAAGAGATCCTTCCTTTATATAACTGCATAATATTTTTTTGTGTAAATGTAGCACAGCTTTTTTTTATCCATTCATCTACTGATGCACCCTTGGGCTGTTTCCATATCTTAGCCTTTGTAAATAATGCTGCTATGAACAAAGGGGAACACATATTCTTTCTGATTGGTGCTTTGGGATTCTTAGGGTATATTCCTGGAATTGGGATTGCTGGGTTAAAAGACAGTTCCAATTTTAATTTTTTGAGGAAACTCCATACTCTTTTCCATCATGGCTGCACCATTCTGCATTCCTACCAGCAGTGTACTTGGGTTCGCCTTTCTTCACATCCTTGCCAGGACTTGTTTGTTGATTTGTTGATAGTAGCCATTCTGGCTAGATTGAAGTGATACATCATTGTGGTTTTATTTTGCGTCTCTCTGATGATTAGTGACGTGGAACATTTTTTCATATGTCTTTTGGACATCTGTATTTCCTCATTGGAGAAGTGTCTATTCAGGTCTTTTGTCCTTTGTTTAATTGAATTTTCTCCCTCTTGTTGAGTTGTACAATTTCATATATATATGAAATTAACCCCTTACCAGATGTGTCATTGGAGAATATGTTCTCCCATACCATGGGTTTCATTTACATTTTGAGGATGGTTTCATTTAGTGTGCAGAAGTTTTTTATTTTTATTTTGATGTTGTCCCATTTTTTTTTCCCTTTGTTTCTCTAGGAAAAAATTGTTTTGGAGAAAATTCTGCTACATGAGATGTCTAAGATTTGGCTGTGTATATTTTTTCTTCTTGATGTTTATGGTTTTGCAACTTACATTTAACTACGTTTTTTATTCATTTTGTGTTTATTCTTGTGTATGATGTAAATTAGTGGTCTAGTTTCATTTTCTTTTTTTTTTGCATGTACCTGTCCAATATTTCCAACTTCCAGTAAGTACTGTGTTGAGTAAGTGTGATGAAAGTGGATGCTCCTGTCTGGTTCCTGATCTTAAGTGAAACACTTTTAGTTTTTACCCATAGAATATGATGTTCATAATATTTTCTTACAATTGTTTGTATTTCTGTGCATTCAATTACTTCTTCTCTTTCATTTTGGATTCTTTTATTTGGTCCTCTCTTTTTTTCCTTTTTAAAATTAATTTGTTCATTTTTATTTGTTTTTAAATTAACTGATTGATTTTAGAAAGAGGGAGAGAGAGAAAATCCTCCAGGTGAGAGAGAATGTCTGTCCACTGATATCAATGGGGTATTAAAGTCCCCTACTATGCCTGTATTACTGTCTATGTCTCCCTTTATATTTATCAAGATTTGCTGTATATATTTAGGTGCTTCTATGTTGAGTGTATAAATGTTTACAAGGGTTATATCCACTTGTTGGATTGTTCCTTTTATTATGTAGTATCCTTCTTTGTCTCTCACTGTAGCCTTTGTTTTAAAGTCTGTTTTGTCAGATGTAAGTATTGCTAGTCAAGGTTTTTTGTTGTGTTTATTTTTTCAATTTCCATTTGAATGAAATACCTTTTCCATCCCTTTACTTTTAGTTTGTGTGTATCTTTTATTCTGAGGTGTGTCTCTTGTACCCAGTATGTACATGTATATTGGTTTCATTGGAGCATGTAAGTTATTTACATTTAAACTGATTACTGATAGGTATGTGTTTATTGCCATTTTTTCCTTCTTATTTTTTTTTTTAATTTTATTGTTGAATGTATTACAGATGTTCCTCATTTTTCCCCCATTGCCCCCCTCCTCCCCATTTCCGCCCCCCTCCTGCTTTTCCCCACACTGTTGTCTGTGTCCATTAGTTATGCATATATACATATAAGTTCTTTGGTTTATTTCTTCCCACCCCCCAACCCCCCGGGTTCCCTTTGAGGTTTGTCAGTCTAACAACAAATTTATACTTCTTAATCCCTTCACCTTTTCCACCCCTCCCCCCAGCCCCTACCCATCTGGTAACCAACAAAAGTTCTCTGTATCTATGAGAATGTTTCTGTTCTTCTTGTTCATTTTGTTTGTAGATTCAATTGTTGATAGATATGTATTTATTGCCATTTTGTTTGTTCATATTTTTTTATCTTTTTCTTCAAGAAGACCCTTCAACATTTCATATAATAATGGTTTGGTGGTGATGAACTCCTTTAGCTTTTCCTTGTCTGGGAAACTCTTTATATGGCCATCGATTCTAAATGACAGCTTTGCAGGATAGAGTAATCTTGGTTGTAGGTTCTTGCTTTTCATCACTCTAAATATTTCTTGCCACTCCCTTCTGGCCTGCAAAGTTTCTTTTGAGAAATCTGCTGACAGTCTTATGGGAACTCCCTTGTAGGTAACAAACTGCTTTTCTCTTGCTGCTTTTAAGATTCTCTCTTTGTCTTGAACCTTTTGCATTTTGATGATGATGTGTCTTGGTGTGAGCCTCTTGGGGTTCATCTTGTTTGGGACTCTCTGTGCTTCCTGGACTTGTATGTCTGTTTCCTTCACCAAGTTAGGGAAGTTTTCTGCCATTATTGTTTCAAATAGGTTTTCGATTTCTTGTTCTCTCTCTTCTCCTTCTGGCACCCCCAAGATGCGAATGTTGGCACGCTTGAAGTTGTCCCAGAGGCTCCTTACACTATCCTCATTTCTTTGGATTCTTTTTTCTTTTTGCTGTTCTGATTGGGTGTTTTTTGCTTCCTTATATTCCAAATCCATGGTTTGCTTCTTGGCTTTACCTACTCTACTATTGATTCCCTGTAAATTATTCTTTATTTCAGTTAGTGCCTCCTTCATTTCTGACTGGTCCTTTTTTATGCTCTTGAGGCCCTCTCTAAGTTCACTGAGGTTCTCACTAAGTCCATTGAGCATCCTTATAAGCAGTATTTTGAACTCAGCATCTGTTAGGTTGCTTAACTCCATTTCACTTAGTTCTTTTCCTGGAGTTTTGTTCTGTTCTTTCATTTGGGACCTGTTTTTTTGTCTCCTCATTTTGGCTGCCTCCCTCTGTTTGTTCCAATGTATTGCTTAGCGAGAGGTGTGGGGCTAGCTGAGACCAGATGCTGCTTGTTTGAATGATTTCAGGAAAAGCTGAAGCAGGCTCCAAGACAGGCCAATCCTATGGTGAAGCAACTGGCAACACCTTGGGTGGGCCTGAAAGTTGGGTGGGGCAGGGCCTCAGGGAATCACCAGGGTGGGGCCAACAGTGTGAGCCAGGTAGCTGGAGTCCCAGATATGGCGGCGTCTGCCAGCTCAGGAAGGGCTCACCAAAGGAACAAAAGCCTCTGATAGCACGTCTGTCCAGGAGAAAGCTGCCTCTCCAGCTTCGCTCCAATGCCAAACAGCTCAGTTCTTCCCCATATGACTCTGGTGCCTTTCAGGCTCCCACCTGCACGCTGGAGCCCGGAGGGTGGGAGTCCGAGTAAGTCCGTGCGTGGGCCCTTTAAGAGGAGCTGCGGGGGCTCCAGCCGCCTCAGCCTCAGTTCCTGCTGGTTTTTCCAGCCAGAAGTGATGGGGACTTCTCTTCCTGGCACTGGGACCCTGAGCTGGGCACCTAGTGTGGGACGGGGACCACTCAGCCCTCTGGGAGGACCTTCCCAGCCGAGGTATCCCAATTTTTATCTGCCACACGTGGGTGTGGGACCAGCCCGTTGCGCCTCTGCCCCTCCTACCAGTCTCGGTGCGGCTTCTTCTTTAATTTCGTAGTTGTAGGACTTCCATTCAGCTTGATTTCAGGCGGTTTTGAATGATGGTTGTTCTGTAGTTTAGTTGTAACTTTGATGTGGTTGTGGGAGGACGCGATACCGCGTTTACCTACGCCGCCATCTTGAACGGAAGTCTCCTTCTTATTCTTAAGGACAGCTCTTTAACATTTTTTTGTAATAGTGGTTTGGTTATCACAAACAGCTTTAGCTTTTTCTTCTGGGAAGCTAAATATGTCTTCAATTTTAAATGATAGCCTTGCTGGGTAAAGTAGTCTTGGTTGTAGGTCCCTGTTTTTCATCACTTTGAATATTTCATATCAGTCCCTTCTGACCTAAAATATTTCTGTTCAGAAATCAGCTGACAGTCATATGGGAGCTCCATAGTGGGCAACTAACTGTCTTCTCTTGCTGCTTTTATGATTTTCTCTTTGTCTTTAACCTTTGCCATTTTAATTATGGTGTGTCTTGGTGTGTGCTTCATTGGATTCATCTTCCTTGGCACTCTCTGTGCTTTCTGGACTTGTTTGTTGTTTTCCTTCATCAGTTTAGGGAAGTTTTTAGTTACTATCTATCTATTTATTTATTTATTTATTTATTTATTTATTTATTTATTTTTGTTGGTCCTCACCCAAGAATATTTTTTCATTGATTTATAGAGAGAGTATAAGGGAGGAAGGGAGGGAGAGAGAGAAACATTGATATATAAGAGACACATCAACTAGTTACCACCTTCATGTACCCCAACTGGAGCTGGGGCTTGAACCTGCAACCCAGGTATGTGCCCCTGACCAGAAATTGAACCCATGACCCCTTTGTAAATGGGCTGACACTCTAACCACTGTGAAACATGGCCAGGGATGTCATGTCTTCAAATAGATTCTCAATCCCTTGTTCACTTTATTTTTCTTCTGGTACCTCTATGATGTAGATGTTGGTTTCCTTCATGTTGTCCAAAAAGGCCCTTAAACTATCCTCATTTTTTAAAATTCTTTTTCTTTTTTCCAGTTTGATTGGGTGTGTTCTGTTGCCTTTTTTTCCCCAAATTGCCCATTCAATCCTCTGCTTATCTAACCTACTCTTTATTCCTTCTAGTGTATCCTTAATTTCAGATATTGTATTCTTGAGTTTTGACTTTTTAATGGTTTCTATGTTCTTTGTAATGTAAAGTTTTTGTAGTTCTCAGCAATTTCTTTGTAGTACTAAGTTCTTTGTAGTTCTCACCAAGTTTCTTGAGCATCCTTATAACCATTCTTTTGAATTTTATATCTGGTAAACTGCTTGCCTCCATTTCATTTAGCTCTTTTTCTGGATATTTCTCCTGTTCTTTAATTTGGGGCATGTTTCTTTGTCTCCTCAATTTGGCTACCTCTTGATGTGTGTTTCTATGTATTCGGTAGATTTGCTATGACTCCCTGTTTTCATAGGGTGGCCTTATGTAGTAAGTGTCCTGTGGAACCCTATGGCATCATGTTTTTGATCTTCTGCACTGGGTGCTCCAGGAATGATCCTTGTGTGGGTTATGTGGACCCTCCCACTATAATTGAGTCTTGATTGTTATTAGCCTGTTCACTTGTATGGTCTCCCTCAGACTGCTTGACTTTGATAATCACCCCCAAACCACAAGGTATGAGCTGCTGTGCAGGTGTTGTGCACACAGAGTGGAATTGCTTCTGCAGTGTCTGATGCCTGCTGATAATTTCCCTTTGTATATGCTGCCTGTGAAACTAATTGGATCCTGCTTTTATGTTGTCTGAAGCTGACCACTGGGAGTGTTGGTTTGGGGCATCTTAGGAGGGCCTCTGGTGATGGCCAGTGTCAGATGCTGCCTATGACTGAAACTGAGCAACCTGTTTGGAGCTACAAAATTATCCAGAGTTTGTGGCTGACTCTGCTGGGTTTAGATGTGTTCCAGAAGAATCAAGCTTCTGGCTTTTACCAGCATCAAGCCAGGGGGTCAGCACAAGTCCCAAGGAACTCTGAGATCTGCCTTTGCTTATCAGCTTCCTGTTAGGCTCAGTCACTGGAAGAGCCCATTGCAGTACTCCAGTTGCATGAGATAGGTTCTCAGTGAGTCACCAGGAATGGGAGTGTGGTATTCACCAGACTGATATAGGTTCAAACTTGGTGCCAGTATTGGGTCTGATACCACCCAGCAAATGTCCCAGGGTATACCAAGTCTAGCTTCCACCTTCTGGGTGCTCCCATACCTTTATGGTGGGATGGGGTCTTAGGGAGTCATCAGGGTGAGGCCAGCAATGTTTATCAGGATATAACAGACCAAGATTTGGCCGTGTGATGGGAAAGCTCTGCACTGGTTGGCCATGCAAGGGAAAAACTTCTCCCATCTCAGAGCCACACAACTCAGGCTTTCCCTAAGTCTACCAGGAGCCTTATCTCAGCAGTGCAAGGCTGCTGGGAGTTGGGAGAGGGGGAAAGGCTTGTCAAGCTTGCATGTAAGTTCTTTTGATTATCTCTTCCTGTCAACCCACCCCTCTTCCATCTGAGGTTTGTCAGTCTGTTCCCTACTTCCATGCCTCTGAATCAATTTTGTTCATCAACTTATTTGGTTCGTTATATTCCACAAATAAGTGAGATCATGTGATATTGGTCCCTCTGATTGGCTAATTTTGCTTGGCATAATACTCTCCAGGTCCCTTCATACTGTCTTAAAGGGTGAGAGATCTTTCTTTCTCATAGCTGCATAGTATTCGTTTGTGTATATGTGCCACAGCTTTTTTTATACACTCATCTACTGATGGACACTTGGGCTGTTTCCAGATCTCAGCTATTGTAAATAGTGCTGCTATGAGCATAGGGGTGCATATATTCTTTCTGATTGGTGTTTCAGGCTTCTTAGGATATATTTCTAGAAGTGGAATCACTGGGTCAAATGGTAATTCCATTTTTAATTTTTTCGGGAAACACCATATTGTTTTCCATAGTGGCTGCAGCAGTCTGCATTCCCACCAGCAGTGTACTAGAGTCCCCCTTTCTCCACATCCTCACCAGCACTTGTTGTTTGATGATTTCTTGATGGTAGCCATTTCAGTAGGTGTGAGGTGATACCTCATAGTCATTTTAATTTGCATTGTTCTGATGATTAGTGATGTTGAGCATTTTTTCATATGTATATTGGACATCTGTATTTCCTCATTGGAGGAGTGTTTATTGAGGTCCTCTGTCCATTTTTTAATTGGATTGTTTGTGTTTATATTGAGTTGTATGAGTACTCTTTATATTTTAGAAATTAACCACTTATGAGATGTGTCATTAGCAAAGATGTCCTCCCATACAGTGGGTTCCCTTATCATTTTGATGCTAGTGTCTTTTGCTGTGCAGAAGCTTTTTTTAAAAACTTATTTATTTATTTTTGTTACAGATGTTTCTTTTTTCCACCATTGACACCCTTCTTCCAATCCCGCCCACCCCCCGGCATTATTGTCTATTTCCTTGTTTACACATACATGCATAAAAGTTCTATGGTTTATCTCTTCCCTCCCACCACATACATCTCTTCTGAGCTTTGTCAGTCTGTACCCACTTCCATGTCTCTGGGGCTGTTTTGTTCCTCAGCTTGTTTTGTTCATTATATTCTATAGATAAGTGAGACCATGGGATATTTGTCTTTCTCTGATTGGCTTGTATCGCTTAGGATAATACTCTCCAGGTCCTTCTATATCGTCTCAAAGGATAAGAGATCTTTCTTTCTTATGGCTGCATAGAATTCCACTGTGTATGTGTACCACAGCTTTTTTATCCACTCATCTATTGGTGGACACTTGGGCTGTTTCCAGATCTTAGCAATTGTAAACAGTGCTGCTTGTAACAACTCCATTCTGACCCTCAGTTACTGCACCTACACACCCTGGCAGTTTCTTTTCTGTAAACATAAGGGCCTTGAGACACCCAAAGAAAACTGTAAAGATAAAGGGTTGAGGATGGCCTTGGGAAACTCAGAGAAACCATGAGAAAAAAGAGATTAATAGTTGCCCTGCTCCTCTCCTCCTCTTCTCTGTATCAGCCCCCTTTAACGGGGCCAAAAGCGGCGCCAAGAGAATGTAGTTTTTTTTTTCTGTAGTTTGTGCCTTTAAAAGCAGGCAACAAAGAAGGCTTGGGGCTGAGGATTTGGGGAAGCTATAAGCCCCCAGCCTGCCGGTGTAACAGCCCACCGGTGTAATAAAAGTGCTCCTTTGCAATTCGGCCGTGCATCTCTGGTTATCTCGCTGACACGTTACAACATGCTATGAACATAGGGGTACATACATTGTTTTCCATAGTGGTGCACCAGTCTGCATTCCCACCAGCAGTGTACTAGAGTTCCCTTTTCTCCACACCCTTGCCAGCACTTGTTGTTTGATGATTTGTTGATGGCAACCATTCTGGTAGGTGTGAGGTGATACCTCATCGTTGTTTTAATTTGCATCTCTCTGATGATTAGTGATGTTGAACATTTTTTCATATGTCTCTTGGCCATTTGTATGTCCTTTTTGTAGAGGTGTCTATTTAGGTCCTCTGCCCATTTTTTAATTGGGTTCTTTGTCTTCCTTTTGTTGAGTTGAATGAGTACTCTATATATTTTGGAAATTAACCCCTTATCTGATGTATCATTGGCAATTATGCTCTCCCATATAGTGGGTTGCCTTTCCATTTTGATGGTTGTTTCTTTCACTGTGCAGAAGCTTTTTAGTTTGATGTAGCCCCATGTGTTCATTTTTTCCTTTGTTTCTATTACCTAAGGCATTGTATCATTGAAAATTCTGCTGGGTGTGATGTATGAAATTTTGTTGCCTGCATTTTCTTCTAGGATTTTTATGGATTCACGAGTCACATTTAAGTGTTTTATCCATTTTGAGTTTATTCTTGTGTATAGTGTAAATTGGTGCTCTAGCTTCAATTTTTTGCATGTTGCTCTTCAATTTTCCCAACACCATTTATTGAAGAGGCTGTCTTTACTCCATTGTATGCTCTTGCATGCTCTGTCAAACATTAATTGAGCATAATGTCTTCAGTCGATTTCAGGGTTCGCTCTTCTATTCCATTTATCTATATGCTTGTTCTTTTGCAAGTACCTGGCTGTTTTGATTACAATGGCTTTGTACTATAACCTGATATCCAGAATTGACATTCCCTTCAACTTTGTTCTTTTTCAAGGTTGCTGAGGCTATTTGGGGTCTTTTTTGGTTCTATATAAATACTTGGAGTATTTGTTCTAGATCTGTGAAATATGCTGTTGGTATTTTAATAGGAATTGAATAGAATCTATAGGTTGCTTTGGGTAGTATGAACATTTTAGTGATGTTGATTCTTCAATCCAGGAACATGGTGTGTGCATCCACTTTTTTGTATCTTTTTCTATTTCTTGTTTCAGTTTTCTGAGAACAGGTATTTTACTTCCATGGTTAAGTTTATTCCTAGGTATCTTAATTTTTTTTCAATGGTAAATGGGATTTTTTAGTTTCTTTTTCTGCATGCTATTATTGGTATATAAAAATGCCAGCGATTTCTGGATGTTGATTTTGTATCCTGCTACTTTGCCAAATTCACTTATTAAATCTAGTAGTTTATTGCTGGAGTTTAGGATTTTCTATGTACATCATGTCATCTGCAAATAATATTTTCACTTCCTGCTTTCTAACTTGGATTCCTTTTATTTTTTTCTTCTTGTCTGATTGCTATAGCCAAGACTTCCAGTACTGTGTTGAATAACAGTGGCAAATTTGGACATCCCTGTCTTGTTCTTGTTTTTGTTCTTATTCTTAAAGGAAATGTTTTTCTTTTTGCCCATTGAATATGATGCTGGCTGTAGGTTTGTCATATATATGGCCTTTATTACATTGAGGTATGATCTTTCTATTCATATTTGGTGAGAGTTTTTATCAAAAATGGAAGCTGGATTTTGTGAAATGATTTTTGAGCATCTATTGATATGATGATATGATTTTTATTTTTCATTTTGTGTGGTCTATCACATTTATTGATTTGAAATATTATACCAGCCTTAAATCCCTGGGATAAATCCAACTTGATCATGGTTTATAATTTTTTAAATATATTGCTGGATCTGATTTACTAAGATTTTGTTGAGGATTTTGGCATCTATGTTCATCCAGGATATTGGCCTGTAATTTTCTTACTTTGTAGTGTCTTTATCTGATTTTGGAATTACAGTTATGTCGGCCTCATAAAATGAGTTAGGAAGTCTTGCTTCTTCTTGAATTTTTTGGAATAGTTTGCAGAGAATGGGTGTTAGTTCTTCTTTGAATGTTTGGTAAAACTCTCCTGTAAAGCTGTTTGAAACTGGGCTTTTGTTTTTCTGAGAGTTAATTCATTACTGTTTAAATTTCCTTAGTTGTTATTTGTTCAAGTTTTCTGACTCTTCCTAGTTGAGTTTTGGAAGACTGTATGTTTCTAGGAATTTGGCCGTTTTGCCTAAGTTGTTGCATTTGTTGGCATATAATTGCTCATAGTACTTTTAAAAAATCCTTTGTATTTCTGTGTTCAGTTGTTACTTCAGCTCTTTTGTTTCTGATTTTATTAATTTGGGTCTTCTCTGTTTGTTTCTTGGTGAGTCTGGCTAAAGGTTGACCAATCTTGTTTATCTTTCCAAAGAACCAGCTCTTGGTTTTATTAATCTTGTGTGTGTGTGTGTGTGTGTGTGTGTGTGTGTGTTTTAAGTCTCTATCTGCTCTGATCTTTATTATTTCCTTCCTTCTACTAACTCTAGGTTTTTCTTTTTGTTCTTTTCTAAATCTTGAAGTAGTAGGGTTATATAGTTTATTAGAAATTATTCTTGTTTCTTGATGTAGGCCTGTACTGCTATGAACTTCCCTCTCAGGACTGCTTTCATTGTGTCCCATAGATTTTGTATTGTGTGTTCATTTTCAATAGTTTCCAGGAAGTTTTTAATTTCTTCCTTGATCTCCCTGGTAACCTATTCATTGTTTAATAGCATGCTCTTTAGCCTCCATGTGATTAAATGTTTTTGAGTGTTTTTATTGTAATTGATTTCCAGTTTCATGCCATTGTGATCCAATAAGATGCTTGATATGATTTCAGTCTTCTTGAATTTGTAGAGATTTAGTTTGTGTCCTAACATGTGGTCTGTCTTTGGGAATGTCTCATGTGCACTTGAGAAGAATGTATATTGTGCAGCTTTGCAGTGAAATGTTCTGTAAATATCAATTAAATCCAGCTAATCTAGTGTGTCTTAGAGGCTTTTTGTTTCCTTGTTAAATTTTTTTTTTTGTCTAGAGGATATATCCAGTGATGTTAGTGAGGTGTTACAGTCCCCTTCTATGATTGTATAGCTGTCAGTCTCTCCCTTGAGATCCTCCAGCGTGTTTTTAATATATTTCGGTGCTCCATTATTCGATGAATGTATGTTTCCCAGACTTACATCCTCATGTTGGATTGATCCCTTAAATATTATGTAGTGATTTTCTTTGTCTCTTGTTATGGCCTTCATTTTGAAGTCTATCTTATCAAATATGAGTATTCCTATACCAGCTTTGTTTGTTTGTTTGTTTCCATTTGAATGGAAAAAAAATGTTTCCATCCCTGCACTTTCATCCTGTATGAGTTTTTTGTCCTGAGGTGGGTCTCTTGTAGACAACATATCTATGGGTCATGTTTTCTTATCTAGTTAGCTTCCTTATGTCTTTTCATTGGAGCATTTAAGACATTTACATTTAAGGTTATTATTGAGATACTTATTTGTTGCCATTTGTATTCTTTATGCCTGTGTTCCTCTCTTTCTCTCTTTACTTATTCTTCTTATAACAGTCCCTTTAACATTTCTTGCAGTACCGGTTTAGTGGTAGTAAATTCCTTTAGCCTTTTTTGGTCTGCAAAGCTTTTAATTTCAGCTTCAATTTTGAATAATAGCCTAGCTGGATAGAGTAGTCTTGGATTTAGACTCTTTCTTTTCATTACTTTGTATAATTCATGCCACTTCCCTTCTGGCCTGCATTGTTTCTGTTATGAAATCAGCTAACAGTGTAATGGGAGCTCCTTTGTGGGTAAAATTCTGACTCTCTCTTGCTGCCATTAAGATTCTTTCTTTGTCTTTAACATTTGCTGTTTTAATTATGATATGTCTAGGTGTGGGTCTTTTGGGGTTCGTCTTGAGTGGGACTCTGTTTTCTGGACTTGTGTGACTTTTTCCTTCACCTGGTTAGGGAAGTTTTCTGTCATTATTTCTTCAAACTGAACTCTATTCCTTTTTCCAGTTCTTCTCTATTTTGTACCCCTATGATGCAAATGTTTTTATGTTTTGTGTTTTCCCAAATCTCCCTTAAAATATCCTCCTGGTTTTTTATTTTTTTATTTGATGCTGTAATTGGGTTTCTTTTTCTACCTTGTCTTCTAACTCACTGATTCGGTCCTCAGCTTCTTGTAAACTACTATTGAATCTTTCCAACTTATTTTTATATCATCTGTGTCATTCTTCATTTCCACATGATTTTTATGCCTAGCCCTATGTCTTTTTTTATGCTAGTGTAATTCTCATTAAGTTGCTTGTAGTTCTTACTAAATTGTTTGAGCACCCTTAAAACCATTGCTTTGAATTCTTAATTCTTCATCTGACAAACTGCTTGCTTCCATTTCATGTAGTTTCTTTTCTGGTGATTCCTCCTTTTTTCATTTTCAGGTTATTTTTTGTCTCACCATTTTAGCAGTCTGTTAGTTTGGGGCCAGGTGAGTTGTGTTGGGATGCATAGGCAGGTCGGTGTGTATCAAATAAGACTGCTATGCCTCCCAGTCTTAGTGTGGTGTCCTTCTAGTGGGACCCAGTTGGGTGGTCTCCTTGGTCTTCTTAGCTGGGTGCTCTAGGAATGACCCTTGTGTTGGTTAATTGGGCTCTCCTGTTGAATTTGGGTTTTGATTGCCATTGTCCATTTGTGGGTGGGCTCAGTCCTCAGGGTTGTTAACTATGAGTCAACCTGGACCCTGTTGACCCTGTCATGCCAACCGTCATATAGGTGTTGACAGAATAAAACAAAACCAAACCAGACCAAACCAAAAAGAACCCCCCAAAAGTATCAGCATCAATATTAAAAGCAACTACCTCAACAAAAGATTAAGGGACACACAAACAAAAAACACACTCACACATACACACAGAGTACTAGGAGGTGCGAGACCAAAAAAATTATAAGAGGGAGAGAAGAAAAATGAAAATGAAGAAGGCAACTACTACCAGACCAAATAAAAAAGAACCTGAACAAAATTATCAGCATCAACAATGATGAAAGCCACACACACATGAATATTAGAAGGCATTGAGGAGATAGAGGCAGGTTAGGCAGTGAATGACGGGATCATGAGAAGGGAAAGCTGATACACTCGGGAAGTTTGAAATTACTTGTAGCTCAGGTCAATTACATAACAACAACAACAAAAAAACAGGAAGGCTGGTTTCATATAAGAGGGGAACAGCAATTATAGTCATTCCTTTCTCTGGGACCCTGATGGATTTGCAAAGGAATTTTATTTACTGTTAAAGTATATAGAGCTGGTGATTCTGACCCATTCCAATTCATATACCTACTAGTTTCAAGCAAGGCAACAGTATTGTTGAATGAGTTCTGTGAAACTATAGAGGGTGTTCCTATTGCAGAAAACCAGGTCACCTTAAAAAGAATGATATAAAATCAAATTTGGACTTAGAAAAGAAACCAACAGCAAGTATAGAGTTGCTCCAAGGGCGTTTCACCTCCTCCTCACTAATAGTCTGGGAGAAGTAGAAATTATGAAAAAAGGAAAGCCACTAAGGCCTCTATAGATTACCTAAGGCTGAGCACAGTCAGGCAGGAAACACAAGCTTTAAAATTGCTGGATGTTGCTAAGGCAGTATTCCTTGAAAGGAACCAATCAGAGGGTAGCAAGACATAAATCTACCACTAAACAAGAGAGCCCCACTGGCAACCCACTTGGGTTTCCTCCCCACTGCCGGGAGTCCGTCTGTCTTTCAAGTAAACTTTCTTTTGCTTACCCTTGGTCCATAAACTCATTCTTCAATTTCACAAGACAATGAACCTGATCACCACTGCTTGGTTTTATCTTTGGGGACTTGCCCGGGATTCTACAAAACAATAAGTGATACAGTCTCTGTCACTTTGCTCTCTTTTTTTATTGGGAGGAAAAAACATCAGGACCCTGTCAGTTACTTAAAAGTGACTAGGGTGGCTGCCATTCTTCAAGACACAGTAGAGAGGTTTCCTTGGCAAAGTTCAGCTCAGTCCCCCATTTATGGGAAAGTTGTGCTGATTCTGAGCCAATTTCCTTTCTGAGAAGAGGAAAAGAAAAAATAATTGTATGAAAGTAAAGAAAAAAGTCAGGGCAATACCAATCCAAACCAAACCAAAAAGCACTTTAAAAAAATATCAGCATCAATAATGATAAAAGCACCAGCTTCAAAAGAAAGCTTAAAAGACAAGCAAACAGAAAACACACCCTCACAAAAAGAATACTTGAAGACATGAGACCCAGAGGGTTGAGAGGGGAAAAAACACACACACACACACACACACAAAAATATATAAAAGCAAAGAAGGCAGAGACCAGAAATATCATAAGTATAAAAACTTAAAGGTAGAAAATAATGACTGAAATAATAATTTTAGAAAGTAATAATACTAAATTGAATAAAATATAGAATGGGAAAGTAAAAAATGGGATAAGAAAAGCAAAAAATAACATTGAAATAAAAATAAAACACACACACCAAAACAACCACCACCACGACAACAAAACCTTGTATCTGCTATTTATGGAACTCACTGGATTTTGCTCCGATGGTGGATCTGATCCCTTGGGTGTGCATCCCTATCCTCTTGGGCAGTTCTCTGGTGCAGGCCAATGTGAACTGCTGTCCCTGACTGGCCCTGGGCTTCCTGGCTGAAGCCCTGCAGGATGGGGTCCCAAGTAGCCCCTAGCTCAGAGGCTGGGTCGCCTTCAGGGCTGGCCACTTGTATGTATTAATTCTGGACTGCTTTCCCTTCTTCCATGGCACTGAGCTCTGTGGAGTATCAGGTCCAGTCATGGTGGTTTGAACAGATTTGTGTTGGGGGTGGTGCCTGTAGCTTATAGGAGGGCATAGGCAGTCTCTTCTTGCAATGCCTCAGCTCTGCCTGGGTTGCTGGTACCCCCTGGGCGTTACCCAAAGCAGGGTAGAAGAGAAACAAAAAGGTGAGAAAAAAAAAATAAAGACAATGCCCTGCTTGGTTCTTTCATCTTTTATTATTTTTTTTTCTTTATTGATTTTAAAGAGAAAGGAAGGGAGAGGGAGAGAGAGATAGAAACATCCATAAGAGAGAACACTGATTGGCCACCTCCTGCATTGCCCCCCACTGGGGATTTGGCCTACAACCTGGGCATGTGCCCTGACTGAGAATCAAACCAGCAACCTCTTGGTGCATGGGTCAATACTCAACGACTGAGCCACACCGGCTGGGTGGCTCTTTTATCTTTTAGCATGGCCAGTTCTCACTGGGAAGGAGTTCTGCCCAGGCTCCCCTCTAGCCAGACATCTGGGCCCTACCACTGGGGTGCGGATTTCCAGCCTAGAGCTGTTCAGCGGATGGGGGAAGTGGCATCTCCTCTTTGCTCAAGGTGGGGAGGAATGCATCTCTTTCCCCAGGCACTCTAGCTAGCCCCCATCAAAGTTCTTTCATTGAATATCTAGCCCCTCAGATTTGCTACTGTACGATTCACCCAGGCCTCTCCTCAGGTGTGCCTTTCTGCTTTATGTGTTCTCCAGCTCCCACAATCAGGAGAGCTTTCCAGGCCAGTACTGCATGTATGCACTGGCTTTTAGCCTGGGATAGTGCTCAGTCCCCCTAGTGGGCTGAATCACCTCCGATTCCCACCTTCTGATGCCACGTGGGCTCCCCTTCCCTTCTCTGTTGCTCTTGTTTGGGGATCTCTGTGTGGGGCTGAGTCCCCCACTCCCAGAGGGCAGGAACTGTGCCACTGCACCTTCTCTCCATCTTCCCAGCCACACTGTGCATCTGCACGAGCTTGCTCACCCACCTCATGTTTTCTCCTCTCTCCTCTTCATGGCTCCTCACTTGCAGTATTTCCATTCAGCTATTTTCAGGTAGTTTTTAAAGTTGAATGCTCTTCAGATTGGCCTCAAGTCCAGTCTTGTGCTTGGAGCAAGTAGATGGAACTTCCTTAGGCTTTAGCCATATTGCCCCCCTCTACATTCATTGTTTTAAAGTACATTTTGTCTGATATGAGTATTGCTACCCCAGCTTTCTTTTCATTTCTGTTTGCATGGAATATCTTTTTCTATCCCTGCATTTTCAGTCTGTATGTGTGTGTCTTTCAATCTGAAATGAGACTCTTAAGCAGCATATAGATGGGTCATGTATTTTAATCCATTCAGCCATACTGTCTTTTTATTGGCTCATTTAAATAATTTACTTTTTTTTTTTAAAATCCTCACCTGAGGATATTTTTTTATTTATCTTCAGATGGAGTAGGAGGGAGAGAGAGGGAGAGAAAGGGAGAGAGAGAGAAACATCGATGTGAGAGGGACATATCAACTCATTGCCTCCCGCACAACCCCAACCAGGGCCGGGGATAACCGCAACTGAGGTACGTGCCCTTGGCCGCAAACGAACCCATGACACATTGGTCTGTGTGCGGATGCTCTACCACTGAGCCAAACCGGCCAGGGCAAACAATTTACATTTAAAATAATTATTGGGGGATTCTAAAATGGCGGCAGAGTGAATGGAAGCTACACAGACCATTTCCGAGAACCAAACTGGAATTACAACTGAAATAAAGACAAATTGTCAGGAAAAAGCAACAGAAAAGCAGCTTGCGAGAACCACATAACCAAGGACACTGAATCAATCCTCGTAGGATTGTAGAGGTGCGAGAGGGGGGCTGGAAGCCCACAGACTACAGCGGCCTTAGCTGAGAGCAGTGCCCTCAGAGTCAAATTCCCAAGCCCGCTCCACAGCGCAGAGGGCCAGGACAGAGTGCTAAAATAGCCACAGCCACTCACCTTGGGCTCTGGCAGAGGGAGGGCGGACTGGACTGGAACTGTGTGGGGGGACACGGGATTTGGAGGGCACTCAGAGCTTTTGCTGAGTTGCTGCCACACAGGATGATGGCCATCTTACTCCTCCCCAGGGCTCTGGGGAGAGGCAGTGGCCCCTCCCTAGGAGATTCAACCCCACCCAGGTGGGCCATTGAAATGCAAATTGAGGCTCATTAACAGCCAGCGTCTGCACCACCCTCCGGAAATCCTCTTACACTGAACACCTGAGGGAAGTTTTAATCCAACTGAGAACCCAAGGCTCTTCAAGTAACTGCAACTAATAGCCTCTAGGCAAAAAAGCTAGAGGATAACAGAACCTTTCCTGGGCTTGAAAATCTACTCAGGAAAGTAACACTTGACAGTGGTGTATAACATGGGTCCTCCAACGCTCATCCAAACCCAGTAGAGGGAGCCATAAAGAGCAGAACACCAACATCCACAGGGAAAATTTGGCAGGCTCCAAATCCCACTGAGATAGCCAAAATGGGGAAACAAAGAGACAAATCCCAAATGAAAGAACAAGAGACCTCTACCGAAGAAGAGATAAATGAAATGCAGTTAAGCAAGTTAACAGAGCTAGAATTCAGAGCCATGATCTTGAGGAAGCTCAACAGCATGAGTAAGGACATCAACACCATGAGTAAAGACATAGAAATATTGAAAATCAACCAACTGGAAATCAAGAAGCACGAAGAAGAAATGAAGAATGACATAGCAGAAATAAAGAACACATTGGAAGGACTAAACAGCAGAGTAGAGAAAGCTGAGGACCGGATCAGTGAATTAGAAGACAGGGTAGAAAAAAATCAACCAATCAGAAAACCAAAAGGAAAAAACAATTAAAAAACAGGAAGACAGCTTAAGAGAACTGTGGGACAACTGGAAATGTAATAATATTCACATCATAGGAGTCCCCAAAGAAGAAGAAAATGAGCAAGGGTTAGAGAATATATTTCAAGAAATAGTGACAGAAAACTTCCCTAATTTGGTGAAGGAAAAAGGCATTGAAGTTCAAGAAGCACAGAGAGCCCCAAGTAAGAAGAACCCAAACAGGCCCACACCAAGACACATAGTAATTAAAATGCCAAAAATTAAAGATAGAGAGAGAATCCTAAAGGCAGCAAGAGATATGCAACAAGTTACCTACAAAGGAACCCCCATCAGGCTATCAGCTGACTTCTCAACAGAAACACTACAGGCCAGAAGGGAATGGCATGAAGTAATCAAGGTCATGAAAAACAAGGATCTGAATCCAAGACTACTCTACCCAGCAAGGCTATCATTCAAAATAGAAGGTCAAATAAAGAGCTTCCCAGACAAAAAAAAAAAAAAAAAAGGCTAAGGGAATACATTAGCACCAAACCAGCACTGCAAGAAATGTTAAAAGGACTGCTGTAATTAGTAGAAGAAATAAGAAGGAAAATATAACCACACTAAACAAAAATGGCAATAAATAAGTACATATCAATAATCACCTTAAATGTAAATGGATTGAATGCTCCAATAAAAAGACACAGAGTAGCTGATTGGATAAGAAAGCGTGACCTACATATATGTTCTTTACAAGAGACCCACCTTACAACAAAAGACTCACATAGGTTGAAAGTGAAGGAATGGAAAAAAATCTTCCAAGCAAATAGAAGGGAAAAAAAAGCTGGGGTAGCAATACTCATATCCGATAAAATAGATTTCAAAATGAAGGCCATAACTAGAGACAAAGAAGGTCACTACATAATATTGAAAGTATCTATCCAACAGGAAGATATAACCTTGGTAAACATATATGCACCCAACATAGGAGCACCAAAATATATTAAAAATCTTCTGGAAGACTTCAAAGGAGAAATCGCCAGCAATACAGTCATAGCAGGGGACTTTAACACCCCGCTGACATCACTGGATAGACCCTCTAGACAAAAAATTAACAAGGAAACAGAGACTCTAAATGAAGCACTAAACCAAAAGGATTTAATAGATATCTACAGAAAATCACACCCCAAAACTACAGAATTCACATTCTTTTCAAGTGCACGTGGGACATTCTCAAAGATAGACCATATGTTAGAACACAAACTAAGTCTCTACAAGTTCAAGAAGATTGAAATAATTTCAAGCATCTTCTCAGATCACAATGGCATGAAACTGGAAATCAATTGCAACAAAAACATGCAAAGACATTTGAAGGCTAAATAGCATGTTATTAAACAATGAATGGATTACCGAGGGGATCAAGAAAGAAATTAAAAACTTCCTGGAAACCAATGAAAATGAACACACTACAACACAAAATCTATGGGATGCTGCGAAAGCAGTTCTGAGAGGGAAGTTCATAGCACTACAGGCCTACCTCAAGAAACAAGAAAAATTTCTAATAGACTAACCTCACAACTTAAAAAAATAGAGAGCAAACAAAAAGAAAACCCCAGAGCAAGTAGAAGGAAGGAAATAGTAAAGATCAGAACAGAAATAAATGACATAGAGACCAGAAAAAGAATTCAAAGGATCAATGAAACAAAGCTGGTTTTTTGCAAAGATAAACAAGATTGATGGACCTAACTTAGCTAGACTCACCAGAAACAGAGAGAACCCAAATACACAAAATCAGAAATGAAAGAGGAGAAGTAACAACTGATACCACAGAAATACAAAGGATCATTAACAAATACTATGAACACATATATGGCAAAAAATTCGACAATCTAAGCGAAATGAACAAATTTCTAGAAACACATAGTCTCCCAAAACTGGACTGGGAAGAGATAGAAAACTTGAACAGACCAATAACAACTAAGGAAATTGAAGATGTAATTAAGATTCTCCCAGCAAACAAAAGCCCAGACCCAGACGACTTCACGGAGGTGTTTTACCGAACATTCAAAGAAGAACTAACACCCATTCTCCTCAAACTATTTCAAAAAATTCAAGAAGAAGGAAGACTTCCAAACTCGTTTTATGAGGCCAGCATAATTCTAGTTCCAAACCCAGAAAAAGACACTACAAAGAAAGAAGACTTTAGGCCAATATCCCTGATGAACATAGATGCCAAAATTCTTAACAAAATATTAGCAAATCGGATCCAGCAATACATCAAAAAAAATTATTCACCATGACCAAGTGAGATTCATCCCAGGAATGCAAGGCTGGTTCAATATTCGCAAATCAATAAATGTGATACACCACATAAACAAAATGAAAGATAAAAACCACATGGTCATATTAATAGATGCTGAAAAGGCATTCGACAAAATCCAGCACCCATTTCTGATGAAAACACTGAGCAATGTGAGAATAGAGGGATCATATCTCGACATAATAAAGGCCATATATGAAAGACTTACAGCCAACATCATACTCAATGGGCAAAAACTAAAAAGCATTTCCCTTAAGAACAGGAACAAGACAGGGATGCCCACTTTTGCCACTCTTATTTAACATAGTACTGGAAGTCTTAGCCACAGCAATCAGACATGGAGAAAACATAAATGGGATCCAGTTTGGAAAGGAGGAAGTGAAACTGTCATTATTTGCAGATGACATGATATTATACAGAGAAAACCCTAAAGACTCCATCAAAAATCTACTAGACTTAATAAATGAATTTGGCAAAGTAGCAGGATTCAAAATTAACGTCAAGAAATTGTTGGCATTCTTATACACCAATGATGAACTCACAGAAAGAGAAACCAAAAAAACAATTCCATTTATTATCGCAGCAGAAAAATTAAGATACCTAGGAATAACCTTAACCAAAGAAGTAAAGGACCTATTTGCAGAAAACTACAGGACATTGAAAAAAGAAATAGAGGAAGATGTAAAAAAGTGGAAGCACATACCTTGTTCATGGATTGGAAGAATTCACATCATTAAAATGTCCATATTACCCAAAGCAATGTATAGATTTAGTGCAATCCCCATCAAAATACCAGTGACATATTTCACAGAACTAGAACAAATACTTCAAAAGTTCATATGGAACCAAAAAAGACCCCGAATAGACACAGCAATCTTGAAAAAGAAGGACAAAGTAGGTGGGATCACAACACCACATATCAGGTTATACTACAAAGCTACTGTAATCAAAATAACCTGGTACTGGCACAAGAACAGGCATATAGACCAGTGGAACAGAACAGAGAATCCGGAAATTGACCCAAGACATTATGCTCAATTAATATTTGACAAGGGTGGTAAGAGCATACAATGGAGTAAAGACAGCCTTTTTAATAAATGGTGTTGGGAAAATTGGACAGCTACATGTAAAAAAATGAAACTAGACCATCAACTTACACCATACACAAGAATAAACTCAAAATGGATAAAAGACTTAAATATGACTCGTGAATTCATAAAAATCCTAGAAGAAAATGTAGGCAACTAAATTTCAGACATCATAAGCAGCAGACTCTTCACTAATACATCACCTAAGGCAACAGAAACAAAGGGAAAAATGAACACATGGGACTACATCAAACTAAAAAGTTTCTGCACAGCAAAAGAAACAACAAATTGGAAAGGGAACCCACTGTGTGGGAGAGCATAATTGCCAATGATATGTCAGATAAGGAGTTAATCTCCAAAATATATAGAGTGCTCCTACAGCTCAACAAAAGGAAGACAAAGAATCCTATTAAAAAATGGGCAGAGGAGCTAAATAGACACCTCTCCAAACAGGACATACAAATGGCCAAGAGACATATGAAGAAATGCTCAACATCACTAATCATCAGAGAGATGCAAATTAAAACAACAATGAGGTATCACCTCACACCTGTCAGAATGGCCGCCAGCCACAAATCATCAAACAACAAGTGTTGGCAGGGTGTGGAGAAAAGGGGACTCTAGTACACTGCTGGTGGGAATGCAGACTGGTGCAGCCACTATGGAAAACACTATGGTGTTACCTCAAAAAATTAAAAATTGAATTGCCATTTGACCCAGTGATCCCACTTCTAGGAATATACTCTAAGAAACCTGAAACACCAATCAGAACGAATATATGTGCCCCCATGTTCATAGCAGCACTAATTACAATAGCTAAGGTGGAAATAGCCCAAGTGTCCATCAGTAGACCAATGGATAAAAAAGCTGTGGTACATATACACAATGGAGACTATGCAGCTGTAAGAAAGAAAGATCTCTTATCCTTTTAGACAACATGGAGGGACCTGGAGAGTATTATCCTTAGCGAAACAAGCCAAGGAGATAAAGACAAATGTCACATGATCTCACTTATTTGTGGAATATAAGGAACATAGCAGTCTGAGAAACAGGGTAGACCCAGAGATGTGGAAGTGGGTTACATACAACCCTCACAAGAGAGGGTAAGGGGAGGGAAGAGATAAACCATAGAACTTATATGCATGTATGCATAACTGATGGACATGGACAACAAAGCTGGGGACAGGGTGGGGGGTATGGGGAGGAGGATGACAATGGGGAAGAAAGGGGAAACATCTGTAACATAAATAAATACATAAATAAATACATAAATAAATACATAAATAAATACATAAATAAATACATAAATAAATAAATATTAAAAAATAAACAAAATAAAATAATTATTGGTAGTTATATACTTATTGTCATTTTTTGTTGTAATTGTGTTTGTACTCCTCTTCTGTTCCTTTTCCTTGATCCTTTGCTTGTGGTCTGCTGGTTTTCTTTAGTGTTTGTTTGGGTGCCTTTGTCTTTATTCTTTGTGTATATCCTTTGTAGTTTTCTGGTTTTGGATTACCATGAGGTTCTATAGCTATAGCAGTGTATTTTAAGCTGATAGTTATTTAATTTTGACTGTATTCGAAAAGGACTATATTTTTACTCCCCTCCCCCTCTACACTTTGTTTTTTAATTTCACTGTGTTTATTATATATTTGCCTTTATCTGTCAGATTTTTTTTTCTATCTAATATTTTGTTATTTTTGTTAATAGTTATGGCCTTTCCTTTAGTTTATGGAAGGCCCTTTAGCATTTCCTGTAAAACTTTTTTAATAGTGATGACTCTTTTTTTTTTTGCTTGTCGGTAAACGTTTTTATCTCTTTCAATTCTGAATGCTAACCTTTCTGGGTAAATTATTCTAAGTTGTTGGTTCCTTTCTTTCATCACTTTAAAGATGTTCTGCCACACCCTTCTGGCCTTTAAAGTTGCTTCTGAGAAGTCAGCTGATATCCTTATAGGGTTTCCTTTCTGTGTAACTATTTGTTTTTCTCTTGCTGCTTCAAGATTGCCTCCTTATCTTTAATTTTTGCCATTTTAATTACAATATGTCTTGGCCTCTTTGGGTTCATCTTGGTTGGAATTCTGTTTTTTTGTTTTGTTTTGTACCTATATATCTCTTTCACAGTTTTGGAAAGTTTTCAGTCATTCTTTCTTACAAAATAGTTTTGTTCCTTTCTGAATTTCTTCTCCTTCTGGAACCCCTATAATTTGAATGTTAGTGTGCTTGCTGTTATCCTAGAACCCCTTAAATTATCCTCAATTTTTTTTTCTTTTTTCTGTTCTAATTGGTTGATTTCCACTAGTCTGTTTTCAAGATCACCAATCCTTTCTTCTGTGTTAGCTAAGCTACTATTGATTTTTTCTAGTATACCACTATATTCTTCATCCAGGTTGGTTTTTTTATCATACTTTCTATCTCTGTTGAAGTTCTCCCTAAGTTTCTCTATTTCACTCTCAAGTTTGGTAAGCATCTTTATGACTATTTCTTTTAGTTTTTAAAATATATTTTATTGATTTTTTTTTTTTTTTTTAGAGAGAGAGGAAGGGAGAGATAGAAATATTGATGTGAGAGAGAAACATCGACTGACTACCTCCTGCACGCCCCTTACTGGGAATTAAGCCCACAATCTGGGCACATGCCCTGACTGGGAATGAAACCGGGACCTTTTGGTCCATGGGACAACGCTCAATCCACTGAGCCACAGTGGCCAGGCTCTTTTAATTTTTTATTAGGCAAATTACTTATCTTGGTTTCATTAAGGTTTTTCCTGGTGATTTTTCTTTTTTCTTTATGTGAGAGGTATTCTTCTTTTCACTTTCTTTGCCTTTCTCTGTTTATATGAATTAGGCACAATCTCTCTCTCTCTCCCAGTCTTGAAAAAGTGACCTTGTGTAGAAGCAACCTGTGTGTAGGCTGTGTGTGCTGGGTCGTTTTGAGAGGACATTTGGAGCCAAGCAGATTCCTACCACATCTGGGTCACTGGCCTACCAAGCTGTAGTATATCTGGAAGGGTAGGCCAGGTTCATGTAGGAATGTCCTGTTGATCCTGCTTGCTTCCTTTGTTTGGAGCCAAAATTGACTCCCAGCAATGTGGTTGGGAATATGTTGTGGCAATCTTGCAGGTAGGCCAGAGCACTTGGATAGAGCCCCCACCTGACCTATGGAGGTGGACGGGGATATAAACAATGGTGTTATCTGGCACCTCTACTCCTGGAGAATCCCTTCAGATCCTGGGGGGCTCCCAGGGTTTTTTAGTCTTCTCTATTCAGTCTCTTTCTCTCCTTTATTGTTCATAAGCTGTCTAATCAGCCTCCAGGTGTCTCTCAGGAGTAATTGCTCTATATATAGGTGTATATTTCAGTGTGCTCATGGGAGGGGGTGAATTCAGTGTCTTCCTATGCTACTACCCTCCTGGACCTCCTCCTTTAAAAAAAAATCTTAAGGGAATGTTGGGGAAAAAATGAAATGAATGTTCTCAGTGCAAAAAGACAACAATAAGATGTTTCCATCTGAGGAAATAAAAGAAACAAAAGGCTGATGCATTATATATGTGTTTTTTTGAAAGTAACTTTGGCCTCTTTTCTTAAATTCACTCAGGTTAACTTTGAGGACTTTAAGGAGGGCTTTGTGGCAGTGTTATCATCAAATGCTGGTGTTGGCTCCTTGGATGAAGACAGTAATTCTTTGGAATCAGGTAAGAGGATTTTCTCCTCTCACCTTTAGTTTATGTTCATTATGTGTTACATTCTGGATTATAATATTCTGATAGAAGAATCTAGTAGGTTTGAGACTAAATTCTAACCCCATTCTATCACTGCTGAGCTATGACAACTGGGACAAAACATTTCTATTTTTTCTTCTGTTTCCTTATTTGTAAAATAGTATTGCAAGGTAGAATCCCTGTTGTTTTCCTTTAAACTGTGCACAGTACTCTGAATACTGCTGACACTCTGGTCACCAGATAGATGGTGGTTTTACCCATACCAGCAATTCTCTGGCACCATCTGGGTGCTCTACAATTAATTCTGATATGACCTACCTAGAGATAGTGTCAGATCTCACAGGTTAAAGGCTCACTCCCATTAGTCCTTCAGTTCAGATACTAGTCGCAAGTCCAGTTGTAATCTATGCTTCTGACCAATAGTTATGAGTCAAAACCCGCTCCTTGGGTTTGATTAATTTGCTCGTGCAACTCACAGAACTCAGTAACATTTTACTCACCAGATCACTGGTTTATTATAAAAGCATATAACTCAGAAACAGCCACATGGAAAAGATGCATAAGGCAAGGCATGGGGAAAGGGTGCAGAGTTTCCAGGCACTATGTAGGAGCACTAGTCTTCCCAATCTCCATATGTTCACCAACCCAGAAGCTCTCCAAACCCCATCCCTTTGGTTTATGAAGGATTCATTACATAGACCTGACTAATCAAATCATTGGCCATTGATGATTGAAGTCAACCTCCAGCCTCTCTCCCCTCCCCTAAAGTCAGGGGGTGGGGCCAAATTGGTCCAATCTTCTCATCACATGGTTTGTTCCCTTGGCAATCAGCCCACATCTTTGGGTGCTTTGGAGAAGTCACCTCATTAACGTAAACTCAGAGGTTGTTGCTCTTACTATGAAATTTCAAGGGTTTTCAGAACTCTCTACTAGGGATGGAATGAAAACCAAATATATAAGTATTATAAATCACAGTATCACAGTGTCAAATAATACTGTGTACTGTCCTTACAGCATAAGATGTTGACATGATAAAATGGATATGGAGGAGTTAAATATTTCAATAATTTATAGTAAGTGCAGATGTAAGGTGCTTCTAGATCTCTGAGGTTGGCAGAGCAGATAGAATGCCAGCAGCCTAAGACAGACCTCAGTGTATTTTTTATCTCAGACAATAATGTTGTGCTGTGCAAATAGAACTTAATAGACTCTTGTAACTGAAATGGAGCTGGTTGGACAAAGATAACATTTCTAAGTGGAAGTAGCATCCTGAAGGGGAAAGCCACCTGGATTTGGTAATGGTCAGGAGGTAGAGGGAGCATTCTGGAGGGAGGTTCACCCAGGGGCATGCAGTTTGTGGGGTGAGAGTCAGAAGATGATCCTTTGGGCCTCAAGCTGTGAGTGGCAATGACCTGACCTGTGCTAAGACTAGGCTTGGCTCCCCTAGATGTGTATGGTGGTGAGTAAAATTGTTGTGGGTCCTTTCATTCTTGTGTGGGAAGTGTGTCTGAGGATGAGAGCAGTGATGTTGATTAGCAGATTGAGGAGGGAGCTCTGGTGGATTGGTGGTCAGGAGTGGAGTGTGACTATTGGACACCAGGGTGACAGTGTGTGAGGGGCCTACCTCAGCAAAGGAAAGTGGATTTGGTGCATTGAGTTTCTTCTGTGTGTTAGACTTTGAGCTTTCTATGTATTTTATATGGGTTTCATTTAACCCTCATATATATCCTATGCAGTATCATACTCATTATTCAGATGAGGAAACTAAGTTCTGAGGTATGAAGGGATTTGTCCAAGATTCCACAACCAGTAAGTGGTGGCCACTATTTAAGTCTTGGTTTTCCAACTATAAGTCCTGGGTCCTTGTATACACACCATTGCCAGAACCTACTCCTTCCAGTGGATGCTCATGGTTGGCCCCCTTCCCACCTCCTCCTGCTGGTTGCAAAGACACCTGAGTGAAGTGTAAAGAACCCTGAAGTGGGAGGAGAAGACCCTAGGAGGTTCATTGGGTGCTTTGTCTCACACTTTTCTTCTTTAAGATGTGAAGAAAGCCACGTACCTTTCCTAACTCACAGGATTTTGGAATGTGATTGTATGAACATGTCTAAAAGGCAAGTGCCCAGTATCACTGCCACTGTATGTCCCCTCTTTATACTACAGAATATGTAATGCTTCTACCAGGGGTGGGGAAGCTTTCTTCTGCCAAGAGCCATTGGATATTTATAACATCATTCATAGGCCATACAAAATTATCAACTTAAAGATTAGCCTGCTATATTTGGTCAGGCTAATTTGGTGAGACGTGATGTTAGCTGGTATTGATTTCACTGGTCTTATATGCCCGTGGGCTGGATGTTTCCTACCTCAAGCCAAAAACTGTGTGGATCTGTGGGATATGTTTTCCGGTCCTTCAGAGAGAAAAAGAAGCTGTTTTAGAACTTGTGCTTTTTCCAACTGATGACAGTTTTGTTTTGTAATTTCTTTCAGATTTCAAAGCTTTCCTCAATTAAATTGTTGTATGCCCTGCCTGAGACACCTTCTCCATCTCATGCCACCAGATGGGGTTCATCCCAGTGCCCATCCACAGAGGCAGGGTGCCCACTGCTTGAAGTCATGATTGGTGGTCCTGCAGCTATAGGGTTCCTTGAGAGTCAGAACAAGCCTGGTGTCCTCCATGACTGTGTTCATTTCAGTTTCCACCCCTTGTTCATTTTCTCTGTGTCAGGCCCCTTCTGTCAAATATGGTTTAGGTCTCTGCCTCCATAGTGCCTCATTTGCCACCCACCGCTCCATTCATAGCATCACTCTCTACCTGCTTTCTAATCTGTTTGCCAATCCTTTCCAACATCTCCCACCATGACTAGAAAAATGTGCTTTTTATACTCCAGGAAGGAGAGTTTCATATAACATCCCTGCTTCCCCATCATTCTACTCTTTTCATTAAAGGCCATTATTAAACATATAACCATATGTATTTTAATTTTAATTAATTAATTAATTTTGTTGTTGTTAATCCTCACCCAAGGATATTTTTTTCATTGATTTTTTTAGAGAGAATGGAAGGGAGGGAGGGAGGGAGAGAGAGAGATAAAGAGAGAGAAACACTGATGTGAGAGAGACACATCAATTGGTTGCCTCCCGTATGCACCTCCACCAAGGCCAGGAATCAGACCTGCAACCCATGTATGTGCCCTTGACCAGGAATCAAATCCACGACCCTTCGGTTTATGGGCTGACGCTCTAACCACTAAGCCACACCAGCCAGGGCATGTATTTTAATTTTTAGACTTTGTTACTCTTTTCCTATAAATAAAAATGTATACCAAGAAGGCACAACAAGGTGTCTCGGGTTTGGGTCAGCAGGTATGCTGTCCTGTCTGCCAGAGCCATGAGGGGCCATATCTTGTGGTCTGTGGACAGTCGGTGGTATGTTATGGGGGGCTGGGCTGTGCCTACACTGAAATATGCTTGGCCTGGGTGACTTACTGTCCTTTCCACCCCGAGAGGGAATGACTCTTATGATTCTGTGGCTGTTCCATTCATTGTACCATCATTCCTCTGCCCTTATTGTTTCTGTTCTGACTTGCTACATGTACACTTTTCTAGAGTAGCATTTCTCCCTGTTGGAGGGAAGGAGGCGATAGGTTTCTAGACTTTTTTTTAGAACATTGGGGAATATTATGAAAAAAGCATGTATTTTTCTGGGTGGCTCATTACTCTAAGAAGTTCTGACTGGCTGGCAACTATGAAGAAGTGGGGCCAGCATCAAGGACAGGGTGGGACTCTAGACATGGACTAGGGGTCAACTAAGGAGGGGAAGTACAAGGAAGGAAAATCAAGCCCACATGCTGGTTGCATTATCTCCAGGTGTGCCAATGAGTGCACTGAGCCCAGGAAGTGGCCACGGTGTGGGCCTGGGGGCCAGGACTCTGTCTCTGCAGGGATCTGATGGCTTAGGAGGGCATGCCAGAGCTCCCTTCTGAGTTTTCTGCACCTGGTTTTCCCACATGTGCCACAGCTTCCCACTTCTCACCTAACACGAAAATCCCTCTTCCGACACCACCTTTGTGTGGAAAGAGGAAGATCCTTCCCCACCCACTTGGCCTTCTTCTTCAGCATATCCCATGAGCTCTCTCACATGGTGAGAGTTTGTTGGGCCAGGCCCTGTTGATGCCTGTTGTTCCAGGGTGATTAGCAATAGTGCTTATAATGACCTCAAAGTGCCCCAATGGGATGAGAAATTATATAGTCAGCCTGCATATTGTCAACTGCCTTATGTCACACTTTTACTTCATATTCTACATGTCCCATGTGGAACTGAGTATTTTCCTCCCAGAAACTCCTCCTGCATCCCTAGTTTTTGTCTGTCACTGGCATCACCATTCTTCTGGATGACCATGATGGACCCAGCCTCTTCCTCTAATAGTCCCAAGGTCAGGTGCTGTGGACTAGCCATTTGGGGCATAAAAGAAAGAAATGTGGTGGTACTTGGCCTTAATGAGCTTGACTTCTGTTGGGGTGAGACTCAAGACACAATGAAATGCTCCTCATTTTCCTGGCCTGGCTTTCCCTTGCCTTGCCTTGCCTCACTGGGCTCTATCTCTCTCCAATTGGACCATTCTAGTTTCCTCCCTATGAACCCTGTCCTGGCCACTGCCCATGTTGTACTCCCCTGTCTCTCTGCTGCCTGCCCAGGATTCTTTACAGAGTCAGTATCTTTTCTTCTCTGCCTGAGAGATCCCAGCTGCTCTGTGAAGATGTGGACAGGTAAGGTGGGATAAAGGAAGTGCAAAATTATTAAGGTTTAGGGGATTTTCATGAATCCCCAAACTTAGTCCATACCTGCCTGTGCCCCAGACTTGAGACTTGCCTAAAGCCTGAGCCTACACAGCTATGTCTGAGGTCTGTACTCACCTGCATGCACCCTCCAGTCCCTTGGGGTCTTAGAGAGAGCAGGGTAGAAAGTGACCTTCTTGTTTCTAGAGTGGTTTATTACAAAGGTATTTTTTTTCTTTGTGTAAAAAGCTAGATTTTGTGTTAGTTTTTTTATTACCTTAACTAAAGCAAGATATGCTTAAAAAAAAAATCTTAGCCCTGGCTAGTGTAGTTCAGTTGATTGAGCGTTACCCTGTGCACCAGGGGGGTTGCTGGTTCGATTCTCAGTCAGGGCACATACTCAGATTGCAGGTTCGATCCCTGGTCAGGATATGTGAGGGAGGCAGCCAATGTTTCTCTCCCACATGGATGTTTCTCTCTTTTTCCCTCTCCCTTTCTCTCTCTCTCTCTTTTTTTTTTAAACCCTCACCTGAGGATATTTTTCCACTTTTCTTCAGATAGAGTGGCAGGGAGAGAGAGAGAGAAAAATAAACATCAATTTGCGAGAGATACATCAATTGGTTGCCTCCCTCACAGCCCTGACCAGGGCTGAACCACAACCAAGGTATGTGCCCTTGACCAGAATCGAACCTGCGACTCTTTGGTCCATGGGCTGATGCTCTAGTTGCTGAGCCAAACTGGCCAGGGCACTTTCATCTCTCTCTTTAAGAAAAACTTAAACAGCATGTAGAGGTTAGAGTGGAAAGTCCTTGTTTTCCAGCCTGGCTTTCTTAGTCCCCACCCTGGGGAATAGGATAACTGCTGTTAACTTTTCCTTGTTTTCTTCCAAATGTTTTCTGAGAGCATAAAAGTGCATCCATCAGTGAGAGTTACACTCTGTGTCTGAATCTGCACTTTCTTAAAAGGCATCTCAGTAGTATTCATGGGCCCAGAGGTTGCTTTAAAGGCCCCTTCCTCCAAACCTCCCATTTTCTTTCCAGCTGCTTCCCATGCTGTCCCACCAAAGTATGTGAGTGGCTCTAAGCGGTATGGCCGTAGGAGCCGACCTGAGCTGTGCGACTCTGCAACAAGAACCAAATGTTTACCAGAACAACAAGCCAAGGCCACTGTGAGAAGCCAGATCCGACACTCTTCATCTCTGGAAAGTGTGGAGGTGAGTCGGGTCCCTCTTCCCTACCCCAGGATGCTCAGCATTTGGGAAACAAGGTTTTACTTAGTTACTGCTCAGTACAGGAAGATGTGAAGGGGAGGCAGGCATTTCTGGCCATTTTGTCACCAGAAGCACAGTGCACTTTGGAGAATGACATTTCATTCTGACGTTTCTCTAGGTCTACTTGTCTGCGGGAATTCTAGCCACAGAGCATACTCCTTCAGACATTGGGGTGGTAGGGAATTTGTTTCTGTCCCTCCCCTACTCACCACCACCACCTTTCAAGAAGGCTATATTCATTGTTTCAGAGGAGTGAAATGGTAATCAGGCAGAGGTACAAAAAGGAAGGTGCCTTTCTGATGCAGCCGCAAGGTTAGGAATTTGGATGTATCAAGCCCACTGTCCCACCTGCCTCGAACACTTAGAATATCCTGAGCCATACATTTACAACTAGGCAAGCACTTGCCAGATCCTCTGGGGCTTTGGGAGTTGACCTAGCTCCCAGTCTCCTGAGCTCTTCACTGGGGCTCAGGAATGACCCAGGAGTTGCGCTGCCGGAGCCTCACGGGATTCATGTCAACAAGTATGTCCACAGGGCAGATCCACAGCCTGCAAGTTAATTGTGGACTCATTAGACCTGTTTTCAATGATTCAAGAAGGTTCCTATTTCCTGTTCTCCGTGATCACACTTCCATCAGATAGGGTGATATGGGAGGCTTATCTTTAATAAGACAGCCTTGGATCCCCCAAATTAATTTGTTTATATGCTCAAGATTTATTGAGGCAAAGAAGAAAACAAACAAATATCTATTTAGATCCTAGAGTCTTTTCTTTCAGGGATATGCCACACCTGGGCAATACCAACAATTCCCAGACATATGCTTTTTTATATTTTTAACTTGGCCCTCACAGATGGAAGGCTATGCTGGTCCATCTTTGTGGTGGTTTTCCACTTATTGAAACCATCTTTGATCCCTAGAACTAGAACATGGGGAAACTACTTTTAGGGTTGTCAGTTGGGTTGAAAAATGGGACATTCCAACTGCTTCTACATTCCTGCCCTCAGTTCAGTGCTGGCTCTGAGGAGTGTCGAGTCTTGGTCAGCCGGCACTCATTCCAGAATCAGTCATAGGACACACAGCACCTGTCAGAAGCAACTTTGACTTTGTGGTCAGCTGCCTTGCTTGCAAAAATATGAGACTTTTACTCTAGTCAGGAGTTTCCTGCTGGGCCTCCCCCTTCGGCATGCAGCCTGCAAAGGGCACTAAGGTGTCAGGTGCTTGCTCTGAACCATGCTGTCCCTGGAGCTCTTGAAGGGACAGAGACCTGCTCTCCCTCCCACTGTTTTCACAACTGATATGGGTGATAAGGGACTGTTTGAGGACCTTCAGATCTCAAGTTGAGATCCTGTTCTGTGATGCAATGTTAATCAAAGCTCCAGGGCTACTGTTCTTGAAGAGATGCTAGTTTGGGGAGCGTTTTTCTCTCCTGTTAGGTAGAGTATGAGCTATGCTTTTTCTTAAAATTTTTTAATGTTAACATTATTGCAGGTGTCCCCCTTTTTCCCATCTTTACCTGCCTCCCCCTCCCTTGGCCTTCACCAAACTGTTGTCCGTGTCCATGGGGTATCCATATATGTTCTTTAGCTAATCCTTTCATCTTCTTTATCCAGTCACTCCAGCCCTCCTCCCTTTGGGCACTGGCCAGTCGGTTCCATGTGTGCATGCTTCTGTTTCCATTTTGTTGGTCAGTTTATTTTGTTCATTATAGTCCACATATTAGTTAGATCAAGTGGTATTTGTCTTTCTCTGACTGGCTTATTTCTCTTAGCATAATATTCGCCAGGTCCATCCATGCTGTTGCAAAGGGTAAAGTTCTTTCATTTTTACAGCTGCATAGTATTCCATTGTGTAGATGTACCAAAGCTTTTTTATCCGCTCAGCTGCTGTAGACATTTGGACTGTTTCCAGACCTTGGCTATTGTAAATAATGCTGCTGCAAACATAGGAATACATATATTTTTTCTGATTGGTGCTTTAGGATACTTAGGATATATTCTCAGAAGTGGGATCACTGGATTAAAAGGCAGTTCCATGTTTAATATTTTGAGGAAACTCCATACTCTTTTCCACAGTGGGTGCACCAGTTTGCATTCTCACCAACAGTGCACAAGGGTTCCCTTTTCTCTACATCCTCACCAGCACTTGTTGTTTGTTGATTTGTTGATAGTAGCCATTCTGACAGGTGTGAGGTGATACCTCATTATAGCTTTTATTCCGATCTCTCTGATGATTAGTGATCTTGACCATTTTTCATATGTCTATTGGCTATCTGTATGTACTCTTTGGAGAAGTATTTATTCAGATCCTTCTCCCATTTTTTAATTGAATTGCTTGTCAATTGTTTTTTAATGTATGTATTTTTTGTTTTTGTTTATTTTTTAATTTTTTAAAATTAATTTACTTTTGTTACAGATGTTTCTCCTTTTTCCCCCATTGATACCCTCCTCTGATCCCCGCCCCCCCCACCCCTTCCCAAGCATTGTTGTTTATGTCCATTGGTTACGCATACATGCATATAAGTTCTGCGGTTTATCTCTTCCCTCCCCTGCAGCCCTGCTTCTGAGGTTTGGCAGTCTGTACCCTACTTCTATGTCTCTGGGTCTATTTTGTTCATCAGTTTGTTCTGTTCATTATATTCCAAAAATAAGTGATATCATGTGATATTTGTCTTTCTCTGATTGGCTTGTTTGACTTAGGATAATACTCTCCAGGTCCCTCCATGTCGTCTCAAAGGATAAAGGATCTTTCTTTCTTACAACTGCATAGTATTCCACTGTGTATATGTACCACGGCTTTTTTTATCCACTCATCTATTGATGGACTGTTTCCAGATCTTAGCAATTATAAATAGTGCTGCTATGAACATAGGGGTACATATATTCTTTCTGATTGGTGTTTCAGTCTTCTTAGAGTATATTCCTAGAAGTGGGATCACAGGGTCAAATAGCAGTTCAATTTTTAACTTTTTGAGGTAACACCATAGTGTTTTCCACAGTGGCTGTACCAATCTGCATTCCCACCAGGAGTGTACTAGAGTCCTCTTTTCTCCACACCCTCGCCAGCACTTGGTGTTTGATGATTGGTTGATGGCAGCCATTCTGACAGGTGTGAGGTGATACCTCATAGTCGTTTTAATTTGCATCTCTCTGATGGTTAGTGACATTGAGCATTTTTTCATATGTCTCTTGACCATTTGTATGTCTTTTTTAGAGAGGTGTCTATTTAGGTCCTCTGCCCATTTTTTAATTGGGTTCTTTGTCTTCCTTTTGTTGAGTTATATAAGTACTCTACCTTGTTTCACTTATATACCCACCCACCCCCTCCACCCAGGATTAACTTGAAGCAAATTACAGATACCATGTCATTTCATCTGTAAATATTTTCCTATATATTTCTAAAAATTGGGATGCTTTTAAAAAATAATATTAATCATCATGACATTAAAATATCTTTAAAAAAAAACCCTAATAAGTCCTTAATATCTTCAAACATCCAGTCATCTAAACAAAGTTCATACAGTGCCAATGACTGATGTATCTTTTAAGTATTTTAGAAATCTCCCATCTCTCTTTTTATTCCTTACAACTTTTTGTAGAGGAAACCAGGCCTTCTGTCCTGTAAAGTTTTTCCAAGACTGGACTTTGCTCATTGCATCCCCATAGTAAAATTTAACGTGATCCTCTGTCCCCTTTATTTCCTGTAAATGGGTAGTTGGACCTAGAAATTTGAATAGATTTAGGTTTGACCTTTAAAAAAAAAATAAAATAAAAAATAAGTACTCTATATATTTTGGAGATCAACTCCTTATCTGAGGTATCGTTGGCAATTATGCTCTCCCATATAGTGGGTTCCCTTTCCACTTTGATGGTTGTTTCTTTGCTGTGCAGAAGCTTTTTAGTTTGATGTAGTCCCATGTGTTCATTTTTTCCTTTGTTTCTCTTGCCTTAGGCATTGTATCAGTGAAAATTCTGCTGCATGTGATGTCTGAAATTTTGTTGCATACAGTTTCTTCTAGGATTTTTATTGATTCATAAGTCACATTTAAGTCTTTTATCCACTTTCAGTTTATTCTCGTGTATGGTGTAAGTTGGTGGTCTAGCTTCATTTTTTTGCATGTAGCTGTCCAATTTTCCCAACACCATTTATTGAAGAGGCTGCCTTGACTCCACTGTATGCTCTTGCCACCTTTCTCAAATATTAATTGAGCATATTGTCTTGGATCAATTTCTGGGTTCTCTGTTCTGTTCCATTGATCTATATGCCTGTTCTTGTGCCAGTACCAGGCTGTTTTGATTACAGTGGCTTTGTAGTATAACCTGATATCGGGTATTGTGACCCCTCCTACTTTGTTTTTCTTTTTCAAGATTGCTGTGGCTATTCAGGGTCTTTTTTGGTTCCATATAAACTTTTGAAGTATTTATTCTAGTTCTGTGAAATATGTCGTTGGTATTTTGATGGGGAGTGCATTGAATCTATAGATTGCTTTCGGTAGTATGGAAATTTTAATAATGTTAATTCTTCCAATTCATGAACAAGGTATATATGCTTCCACTTTTTTATATCTTCCTCTATTCCTTTTTTCAATGACCTGTAGTTTTCTGTGAAGAGGTCCTTGACTTCTTTGGTTAAGTTTATTCCTAAGTATCTTAATTATTTTGCCATAATGGTAAATGGGATTGTTTTTTTAGTTTCTCTTTTTGTGTGTTTATTATTGGTGTATTAGAATGCCATCAATTTCTTGATGTTAATTTAGTATCCTGCTACTTTGCCAAATTCATTTATTAACTGTAGTAGATTTTTTATGGAATCTGTAGGATTTTCTATGTACAATATCATGTCATCTGCAAATTATGACAGTTTCACTTCCTCCTTTCCAATTTGGATCCCTTTTATTTTTTCTTCATGTCTAATTGCTGTGGCTAAGACTTCCAGTACTATGTTAAAGAGTGGCAAAAGTGGGCATCTCTGTCTTGTTCCTGTTTAAGGGAAATGCTTTTAGTTTTTGCCCATTGAGTATGATGGTGGCTGTAGGTTTTTCATATATGGCTTTTATTATGTCAAGATATGATCCCTCTATTCCCAAATTGCTGAGCGTTTTTATCAGAAATGGGTGCTGGATTTTGTCAAATGCTTTTTCAGCATCTATTGATAAGATCATATGGTTTTTAATCTTTCATTTTGTTTTTGTGGTGTATAATATTTATTGATTTGTGAATATTGTACCAGCCTTGCATCCCTGGGATGAATCCCACTTGGTCATGATGAATAATTTTTTTGATGTATTGCTGGATCCGATTTGCTAATATTTTGTTAAGGATTTTGACATCTGTGTTCATCAGGGATATTGGCCTGTAGTTTTCTTTCTTTGTAGTGTCTTTATCCGGTTTTGGAATTAATATTATGCTGGCCTCATAAAATGAGTTTGGAAGTGTTCCGTCTTCTTGGATTTTTTGGAATAGTTTGAGGAGAATTGGTGTTAGATCTTCTTTGAATGTTCGGTAAAACTCTCCCATGAAGCCATCCGGGCCTGGGCTTTTGTTAGCTGGGAGTTTCTTGATTACATCTTCAATTTCCTTAGTTGTTATTGGTCTGTTCAAGTTTTCTATCTCTTCCAATTCAGTTTTGGGAGACTCTGTGTTTCTAGAAATTAGTCCGTTTCACCTAGATTGTCCAATTTGTTGGCATATAATTGTTCATAGTATGTTTTGATGATCCTTTGTATTTCTGTGGTGTTAATTGTTACAGCTCCTCTTTCGCTTCTAATTTTGTTTTTTTGGGTCCTCTCTTTCTGTTTCTTGGTGAGTCTGGATTAAGGTCCGTCAAATTTTTTTATCTTTTCGAAGAACCAGCTCTTTGTTTTATTGAACTTTTGAATTGTTTTTTTAGTCTCTTGTCGTTTATTTCTGCTCTGACCTTTACTATTTCTTTCCTTCTACTTGCTCTGTGGTTTTGTTTTTGTTTACTTTCTAGTTCTTTAAGTTGTGAGGTTAATAAGTCAACTAGGAATTTTTCTTGTTTCTTGAGGTAAGCCTGTAGTGCTATGAACTTCCCTGTCAGAACTGCTTTCACTGCATCGCATAGATTTTGTGTTGTTGTGTGTTTGTTTTCATTGGTTTCCAGGAAATTTTTAATTTCTTTCTTGATCTCCCTGGTTACCCATTTGTTGTTTAATAACATGCTGTTTAGCCTCCAAGTGTTTGAATATTTTTCTGTGTTTTTGTTGTAATTGAGTTCTAGTTTCATGCCATTGTGATCTGAGAAGATGCTTGATATGATTTCAATCTTATGGAATTTTTTTTTAAACTTTATTGTTGAATGTATTACAGATGTTCCTCATTTTTCCCCTATTGACCCCTTCCTCCCAGCTCCCGCCCCCCTCCTACCTTTCGTCACACTGTTTTCTGTGTCCATTGTTTATGCATATGTGCATATAAGTTCTTTGATTTATTTCTTCCCACCCCCCACTCCCCTTCCCTTTGAGGTTTGTCAGTCTAACAACTAATCTGTATTTCTTAATCCCTTCACATTTTTCACCCATTCCCCCGACCTCCCTCCCATCTGGCAACCAACAAAATGTTCTCTGTATCTATGAGAATGTTTCTGTTCTGCTTGTTCATTTTGTTTGTAGATTCAATTGTCGATGGATATGTATTTATTGCCATTTTGTTTGTTCATATTTTTTATCTTTTTCTTTGAGAAGACCCTTCAACATTTCATATAATAATGGTTTTGTTGTAATGAACTCCTTTAGCTTTTTCTTTTCTGGGAAACTTTTGTTATGACCATCAATTCTAAATGACAGCTTTGCAGGATAGAGTAATCTTGGTTGTAGGTTCTTACTTTTCATCACTCTGAATATTTCTTTCCACTCTCTTCTGGCCTGCAAAGTTTCTTTTGAGAAATCAGCTGACAGTCTTATGGGAACTCCCTTGTAGGTAACTAACTGCTTTTCTTTTGCTACTTTTAAGATTCTCTCTTTGTCTTGAACCTTTTGCATTTTGATGATGATGTGTCTTGGTGTGAGCCTCTTGGGGTTCATCTTGTTTGGGACTCTCTGTGCTTCCTGGATTTGTATGTCTGTTTTCTTTACCAAGTTGGGGAAGTTTTCTGTCATTATTGTTTCAAATAGGTTTTCAATTTCTTGTTCTCTTTCTTCTCCTTCTGACACCCCCAAGGTGGGAGTATTGGTACGCTTAAAGTTGTCCGAGAGGCTCCTTACAGTATCCTCATTTTTTTGGATTCTTTTTTCTTTTGCTGTTCTGATTGGGTGTTTTTTTGCTTCCTTATTCCAAATCCACAGTTTGCTTCTTGGCTTTACCTACTCTACTATTGAATCTGTGTAAATTACTCTTTATTTTAGTTAATGCCTCCTTCATTTCTAACTGTGCATCCTTCATTTCTGACTGGTCCTTTTAATGCTCTTGAGGCCCTCACTAAGTTCATTGAAGTTCTCATTAAGTCCATTGAGCATCCTTATAAGCAGTGTTTTGAACTCTCCATCTGTTAGGTTGCTTATCTCCATTTCACTTAGTTCTTTTCCTGGAGTTTTGTTCTGTTCTTTCATTTGGGACCTGTTTCTTTGTCTCCTCATTTTGGCTGCCTCCCTGTGTTTGTTCCTATGTATTAGGTAGAGTTGCTATGTCTCCTGCACTTCCTAGGGTGGCCTGTTGTAGTAGGTGTCCTGTAGGGTCCAGTGGCACAGCCTCCCTGATCTCCCAGCTGGGCCCTCGAAGTGCACCCCTTGTGTGGCTTTACACCCTTTTGTTGTAAGTGATTCTTAATTACTGTTCGCACATCAATGAGAGGGTTTTACTCAGGCTGATCAACTGAAAGGACTGACTGTGCCCACTATCCACTGACCTCTGATTACCTTGGATGATCAGCTGTGCAGGGGCCCACCACACAGTGCAACACTTACTTCAGCAAGGCTCTGGTACCCACTGAGTCCATTTCTTGAGTGTGTCACTTGTGGAGGTAGTTGGGTGGTGGTGCTTCACAGTGTTCTGAAGCTGTCCACTGTGTATGCTGGCTCTGGGGCCAGATCAGCCACTGCCTGTGTTCTACCCATGGCCACCAGGCATAAGCCACAAAGTGATCGGCAGATGGCTGCTTCTTGTGCTGGTCTTGGTGGTGCCCAGGAAAAGCCAGGTTTTGAACCAAGGCTGGCTGCTCCTAGTGCCAGGCCTGGGGCCACTTAATGAGAAGTATGGGGGCTCGCTGAGACCAGATGCTGCTTGTTTGAAAGAACTCAGGAAAACCTGAAGCAGGATCCAAGACAGGCCAATCCTAAGGTAAAGCAACTGGCAACAGCTTGGGTGGGCCTGACAGTGGAGTGGGGCAGAGCCTCAGGCAATCACCAGGGCGGGGCAAACAGTGTGAGCAAAGTTGCTGGAGTCTCAGATATGGAGGCTGTCTGCTGCCCCAGGGAAGGGCTCACCAAAGGAACAAAAGCCTCTGACAGCATGTCTGTCCAGGAGAAGGCTGCCTCTCCAGCCCTCGCCCCAATGCCAAACAACTCAGTTCTTCCCCATATGTCTCTGGTGCCTTTCAAGCTGCCTCCACCACGCTGGAGCCTGGAGGGTGCGAGTCCCAGTAACAGTGCATGAGACCTTTAAGAGGAACTGCCTGGGGCTCCAGAAGTTGCAGCCTCCCTCAGCCTCACTTCCTGCTGGTTTTTCAGCCAGAAGTAATGGAGACTTCTCTCCTGGCACTGGAACCCTGAGCTGGGCGCCTGGTGTGTGTTGGAGATCCCTCAGTCCTCAGGGAGGACCTTCCCAACTGAGGTATCCTCCTAATTTTTATCTGCCACATGTGGGTGTGGGACCAGCCTGTCCGTGCCTCTGCTCCTCCTACCAGTCTCCATGTGGCTTCTTTAATTTCGTAGTTGTAGGACTTCCATTCAACTTGATTTCAGGCAGTTTTGAATGATGGTTGTTCTGTAGTTTAGTTGCAGCTTTGATATGGTTGTGGGAGGATGCGATACTGCATTTATCTACGCTGCCCTCTTGACCGGAAGTCCCAATCTTCTGGAATTTGTAGAGACTTACTTTGTGTCTTAACGTGATGTATCTTGAGAATGTCCTGTGTGCTCTTGAGAAGAATGTATGTTCTGCAGCTTTGGGGTGAAATGTTCTGTAAATATCAATTACGTCCAACTGATCTAGTTCATCATTTAAGTACTCTGTGTCCTTGTTAATTTTTAGTCTAGAAGGTCTATCCAGTGGTGTCAGAGGAGTGTTAAAGTCACCCACTATGATTGCATTGCTATTGATATCTCCCTTGAAGTCCTCCAGAAGTTATTAAATATATTTTGGTGCTCCCTTATTTGATGCGTATATGTTTACCAGGGTTATATCCTCTTGTTGGGTTGATCCTTTTAATATTATCTAGTGACCTTCTTTGTCTCTTATGGCCCTCGTTTTGAAGTATATCTTACCAGAAATGAGTATTGCTACACCAGCTTTTTTTTCATTTCCATTTGCTTGGAAAATTTTTTTCCATCCCTTCACTTTCATCATGTCTGATTCTTTTGTTGTGAGGTGGGTCTCTTGTAGATAGCATATATATGGATCGTGTTTTCTTATCCAGTCAGCTACACTATGTCTTTTCATTGGAGCATTTAAGCCGTTTACATTTAAGTTTATTATTGATAGATACTTATTAGTTGCCATTTGTATTTTATGCCTGTTTCTCTCTCTCTCTCTCTCTCTGTTTCTTCTTCTTCCAGCCATCCCTTTAGCATTTCTTGCAGTGCTGGTTTGGTAGTGGTAAATTCCTTTAGTTTTTTTTTTTGTCTGTGAAACTCTTTATTTCACTTTAAATTTTGAATGATAGTCTTGCTGGATAGAGTAATTTTAGATTCAGACCCTTGCCTTTCATTACTTTGTACACTTCATACCACTCCCTTCTGGCCTGCAGTGTTTCTATTGAGAAATCAGCTGACAGTCTAATGGGAGCTCCCTTGTAGGTAACTTTCTGTCTTGCTCTTGCTTCCTTTAAGGTCTTTCTTTGTGCTTAATGTTTGCCATTTTAATTATGATGTGTCTAGCTGTGGGTCTTTTTGAGTTCATCTTGCTTGGGACTCTCTGTGTTTCCTGGACTTGTGTGACTTTTTCCTTCACCAGATTAGGCAAGTTTTCTGTCATTATTTTTAAAAACAGGTTTACTGTTCTTTTCTCTGATTTTTATCCTTCTGGTACCCCTGTGATGTGAATGTTGTTATGCTTTGTGTTATCCCAAAAATCCATTAAATTCTCCTCTTGTTTTTTAATTTTTTCCCCACATTTGCTGCTCTATTTGGGTGTTTTTTTCTACCTTGTCTTGTAACTCACTGATTTGGTCTTCAGCTTCTTCTAATCTACTATTGAATACTTCTATGGTATTTTTCATATGAGCTATGTTGTTCTTTACTTCCTTTTGATTTTTATTCATAGCTTCTACCTCTTTTCTTAAGCTGATGTAGTTCCCACTGAGCTCTCTATAATTCTCATTAAGTTGCTTGTAGTTCTCACTGAATTGTTTGAATACCCTTAAAATCATTGCTTTGAATTCTTCATCTGACAAATTGCTTTCTTCTATTTCATGTAGATCTTTTTCTGGTGATTCCTCCTTTTCTTTCATTTGGGTGTTGTTTCTTTGTCTCCCCATTTTAGCTGTCTGGTAATTCTAGACCCAGTGAGGGATGTTGGGATGTGTCGGCAGGTCAGTGTGTATCAAATAAGGCTGCTGTGCCTCCCAAACTGTTCTGGTGCATGGTGCCTCTTGCCTGCTGTGAGTTCTCGAGGATTGACTACTGGCGGCTGGTATTGGTCTGTCCTGGTAGGTGCTGCTCCTGGAGCCACGGCCCCACTGGTGCCACAGGCTGCTAGATCACACAGGCTGCACTGCAGCCGCAGGGTCCCATAGGTGCCACAGGCAGCTGTATCGTGTGGGCCCCACTGGAACCACAGGCAGCTGTAGCGCGTGGCCCCCCTGGAGCCACACCTTCCACTGCTGGCAGCTGGGCAGCGCTGCTGCCAGGTGGTGCTCAGCTCCTGCTCAGCCTCTGCTGTTGCTGTTGGAGATAGATCTCAGCTGCCAATCTGTGCCGCTGCTGCCTGGGGATGGATGTCTGCTCCCAAGCCTCTTGCTGGGGGTGTGTCTCGGCTTGATCAATCTGCTGCTGTGGGGGATGGTGCTGGGCTCTCAGCCACTTGCGGCTTCGGCAGCAGGCACCTTGACAGCGCTGCTACTGTGCATTTGTCTGTGTTGACACAGCGGAGTACACTGGTCCCATCATGCAAGGTGCACTGGTGGGCTCTGATTGCTGGGCCCTAACCACTCCCGCTGCCTCCTCCCCAAAAAGACCAGGGATCTTCCAAAATGGTGAGGCCTCCTGGCCACACAAGGAGAAGCACCCTGACAAGCCGCTTACTGTGGTAGCCAGTTGCTCCCCATCCACAGCACAGGAACCTTCTGCCCATGTTTCTGCACTGTTCGAGGTTGCTCATCCACACTCACGTCCACTCACACTCTCACTTTGATCTTTCTTTATCTGGATTTGTATTTAGGATAATGTTGGCCTTGTAAAAAGAGTTTAGAAGCCTTCCCTCCTTGACTTTTTGGAATAGTTTTTGAGGAGGATAGGTGTTACTTCTTTTTTGAATGCTTGGTAAAGTTGGCCTGTGAAGCTATATGGTCCAAGACTTTTGTTTTCTGGGAGTTTTTTTTTTATTTTTTATTTTTTTTATTACTGCTTCGATTTCATTCATTTTTATTGGTCTATTCAGTAGTTTTGCTTCTTCCTGATTCAGTTTTGGAAGATTGTATGTTACTAGGAATTTGACCATTTCACCCATGTTCTCTATTTTGTTGGCATATAGTTGTTCATAATATTTTCTTTCAATTATTTGTATTTTTGTGATGTCTGTTGCCTCTCCTCTTTCATCTGATTATATTTTTTTTCGTCCACTCTCTTTGTTTCTTGATGTGTCTGGTTAAAGGTTCATCAATCTTGTTTACTCTTTCAAAGAATCAGCTTTTGGTTTTATTGATCTTTTGTATTGTTTTTGTAATTTCTATGTTATTTACATCTGCTCTGATCTTTATTACTTTCTTCCTTCTACTTTGGGACTTTCCTGCTGTTCTTTTTTTCACTTTTTTTAGGTGTAGGGTTAGATTGTTTACTAGAGATTTTTCTTGCTTCTTGAGTTAGGCCTGTAATGCTATGTACTTCTCTCTCAGGACTGCTTTCACTGCGTCCCATAGATTCTGGGTGGTTGTTTGTTCCTTTTCATTTTTTTCCAGGTAACTTTTGATTTCTTCCTTGATCACATTGGTAATCCATTCATTGTTTATTAACATGCTGTTTAGCCTCCGTGTGTTTAAATATTTTTTATATTTTTTTATCATGGTTGATTTCTAGTTTCATGCCATTGTGGTTGGAGAAAATGTTTTATATGATTTCAGTCTTCTTAAATTAATTGAGACTTCTTTTCTGTCCTAACATGTGATCTGTCTTTGAGAATGTTCCATGTGCACTTGAGAAGAATTTATATTCTACTGCTTTCGGATGAAATGTTCTGTAAAAATCCATTAAATCCATCTTATTTAGTGTGTTAAGGTTGCTGTTTTCTTGTTGATATTTTTTCTGGAACATCTATCCATTAATGATAGTGGGGTGTTAAAGTCCCCTACTTTGATTTTATTGCTGTCGATCTCTCCCTTAAAGTCCACCAAAAAAAATATTTCATGTATTTATGTGCTCCTATATTGGGTATATGTATGTTTATAAAGGGTTATAGCCTCTTGTTGGATCAATCCCTTTATTATTATTATGTAGTGACCTTCTTTGTCTCTTCTTATGGCCTTTGTTTTGAAGTCTATGTTGTCAGATATAAGTATTGCTAGCCTGGGTTTTTTGTGTTTATTTTTTTCATTTCCATTTACATGGAATATTTTTTTTTGTATCTCTTTACTTTAAGCCTCTTTGTACCTTTGTTCTGAAATGGATATCTTGTAGACAGCATATATATGGATTGTGTTTTCTTATGAATTAAGCTATCCTATATCTTTTGTTGGGATCATTTAATCCATTTACATTTAAGGTTATTATTGGTAAGTACTTATTTATTGCCATTATTTTTTCATGCTATGTTCTCCTCTTTCTAGTTCTTCTTTTTCTTTCTTTTTTTATTTATTTTATTTTAATTTTTTATTTCTTCTTTTTCTTAAAGCAGTACCTTTAGCATTTCTTGCAGTGCTTGTTTAGTGATGATGAACTCCTTTAGTCTCCTTTAGTCTGGGAAGCTCTTTATTGCACCTTTGATTTTATTTATTTATTTTCTGTTTGATTTCTTTATTCATTTATTTTTAAACTTATTTTTATTTTTGAATGTATTACAGATGTCCCTCCTTATTTCTGTTATTGACCCCCTCCTCCCCACTCCTGCCCGCTCCTGCCTTCTCCACAATATTGTCTGTGTCCATTGGTTGTGCATATATGCATATAAATTCTTTGGTTTGTCTTTTCCTGCCACACCCCTTCCCTTTGAGGTTTGTCAGCCTAACAACCAATTTATACTTCTTAATCCCTCCACTTTTATCACCCATCCCCTGAAACCCCCTTCCATCTGGCAACCAACAAAAAGTTCTCTGTATCTATGAGTCTGTTTCTGTTCTGCTTGTGCATTTGGTGTGTAGATTCAATTGCTGGTAGATGTGTATTTATTGCCATTTTATTGTTCCTATTTTTGTTCTTCTTCTTCAAGAAAACCCATCAACATTTCATATAATACTGACTTGGTGATGATAAAGTGTTTTAGCTTTTTCTTGTCTGGGAAATTCTTTATATGTCCATCAATTCTAAATTATGGCTTTGCAGAATAGAGTAATCTTGGTTGTAGATCATTGCTTTTCATCACTTTGAATATTTCTTGCCACTCCCTTCTGGCCTGCAAAGTTTTTTGTTGTTGTTTTTTGAGAAATCGGCTGACAGGCTTATGGGAGCTCCACTGTAGGTAACTAACTGCTTTTCTCTTGCTGCTTTTTAGATTTTCTCTTTGTCTTTAACCTTTTGCATTTTAATGATGATGTATCCTAGTGTGGATCTCTTTGGATTTATCTTGTTTGGGACTCTGTGTTTCCTGTACGTGTATGTCTGTTTCCTTCACTAGCTTAGGGAAATTTTCTGTCATTACTTTTTCAAATAGGTTTTCAATTTCTTGCTGTCTCTCTCTTCTCCTTCTAGCACCCCCATGATGTGAATGTTAGTACTCTTGAAGTTGTTCCAGAGGCTCCTTACACTATCCTCACTTTTTTGGATACTTTGTTCTAATTGCATATTTTTTGCTTCCTTATATTCCAAATCAATAGTTTCCTTCCTGGTTTCACATATTCTACTTCAGTCTTCTTGATCTGCTGTAAATATTACTTTAATTAGTGCATCCTTCATTTCTGACTGGTCCTTTTTTATGCTCTTGGGGTCCTCACTAAGTTACTTGACATTCTCACTAAGTTCCTTGATATTCTCACTAAGTTCCTTGAGCATCCTTATAACCAGTGTTTTGAACTCTGCATCTCTTAGATTGCCTATCTCCATTTTGTTTAATTCTTTTCCTGGAGTTTTGTTCTGTTCTTTCATTTGGGAATATTTCTTGTCTCCTCATTTTGGCTGCCTCCCTGTGTTTGTTTTCTATGTATTAGGTAGAGTTGCTATGTCTGCTAGGCTTCATAGGGTGGCCTCTTGTAGTAGGTGTCATGTAGGGTCCAGTGGCTCAGCCTCCCTGATCACCCCAGCTGGGCCCTCGGTGCACCCCTCATGTGGACTATGCATCTTTCTATTGTAATTGAGTCTTAGTTGCTGTTGGCACATCAACTGGAGGGATTTACTCAGGCTGATCAGCTGCAAAGACTGGCTGTGCCCACTGGCCACTGACCTCTGACTGCTTTAGAGGATCAGCTGTGCAGGAGCTCACCATGCAGAGCAAGACTTACTTCAGCAGGGCTCTGGTACCTACTAAGTCCACTCCTTGAGTATGTCGCTTGTGGAGGTGGTTGGGTGGTGGTGCTTTGACGTGGTCTGAAACTGTCCACTGGGTGTGCTGGTTCTGGGGCAAGGTCAGCCATTGCCTGGGTTCTACCCAGGGCTACCAGGTATAAGCAACAAAGCGATCTACAGATGGCTACTTCTTGTGTTGGGCTTGGAGTTGCATAGACAAAGCCAAGCTATAACCCAAGGCTGGCTACTTCTAGTGCCAGGCCTGGGGCCACTTAGCAAGAGGTTTGGGGCTCGCTGAGGCCAGATGCTGTTTGTTTGAGAGAATTTAGTAAAATCTGAAGTAGGAGCCAAGACAGGCCAATCCTATGGTAAAGCCACTGGAAACAGGTTGGGTGGGCCCAAAAATTGGGTGCTGCAGGGCCTCAGGGAATCACCAGGGCAGGGAAAACACTGTGAACCAGGTTGCTGGAGTTTCAGATGTGGTGCCTATCTGCCGGGCCCATGGGATAAGGGCTCACCAAAAGAACAGTGGCCTCCACTAGCTAGTGTGTCTGGGAGAAAGCTGCCTCTCCAGCTGTCAACCTCATGCCAAACAACTCAGTTCTTCCCCGTATGTCTCTGGTGTCTTTCAAGCTGCCTCCCCTATGCCAGAGCCTGGAGAGAGCAAGTCCAAGTAAGTTTATGTTTAGGCCCTTTAAGAAGAACTGCCTGCATCTCCAGCAGCCTCAGTCTCCCTCAGCCTCAATTCCCAGTGCTTTTTACAGTCAGAAGTTATGGGGACTTCTCTTCCTGACACTAGAACCCTGAGCTCGGGCGACTGGTGTGGCACCAGGATCCCTCACTCCTCAGGGAGGATATTTTCAGCTGAGGTATCCCTCCTGATTTTTATCCACCACACATAGGTATGGAACCAGTCTGTCTGCGCCTCCGCCCCTCCTACCAGTCTCACTGTGGTGTCTCCTTTAATTTCATAGTTGTAGGACTTTCACTCAGCTCGATTTCAGTTGGTTCTGAATGATGGTTGTTCTTTAGTTTAGTTGTAATTTTGATGTGGTTGTAGGAGGAGGCGAATACCACATTTACCTAAACCTCCATCTTGACTGGAAGTCTCACCTTTGATTTTAAATGATAGCCTCGCTGGATAGAGCCATTTTGGTTGCAGGTTCTTGCTTTTTGTTGATTACTTCATGCCAATGCCTTCTGGCCTGAAGTGTTTCTGTTGAGAGATCAGCTGACAGCCTTAGGGGAACTGTCTTGTAGGTAACTGACTGTTTCTCTCTTGCTGCCTTTAATAGTCTCTCTTTGTGTTTAATCTTGGCCCTTTTAATTATGATGTGTCTTGGTTTGGGTCTCTTTGTGTTTATCTTGTTTGGCACTCTCTGTGCTTCCTGAACTTGTGTGACATTTGCTTCACCAGGCTAGGGAAGTTTTCTGTTTATTTCTTCAAACACATTCTCTATCCCTTGCTCACTTTCTTCTCCTTCTAGCACCCCTATAGTGTGGATGTTGTTACATTTCATGGCATCCCAAAGCCCCTTAAAATATCCTCCTGCTTTTTAATTATCTTGTCTTTTTTCTGTTCTGATTGACTTTTTCTATTTTCTCTTCTAATTCACTCATTCGATACTCTGTCTCGTCAGCAGACTTGCAGTTCCTTCCGATGTATTCTGTATTTCAGATATGCCATTCTTCATTTCCAACTGATTATTTTTCTATATCCTTCTTCATGCTGTTGTTGTTATCACCAAGTTCCTTGGGTGTTCTTATAACCATTACTCTGCATTCTCTATCTGATAAATTGCTTCCCCTCATTTCATTTAGCTCTTTTTCTGGAGTTTCCTCCTGTTCCTTCATTTGTTTCTTTGCCTCCCCATTTTGTCTGTCTCTTTGTTTGTTTCTATATTTTAGAAAGGACTATTGTGACTCCCAATCTTGGTATAGTCACCCTCTTTTGTAGGTGTACTGTGGCTCCCAGTGGTGCAGTCTTCTTGATCTGCTGAGCTGGGTCCTCTAAGAATGTCTCTTGTGTGGGTTGTTTGGACCCTCCTCTTATAATTGGGTCTTAATTGCTGATAGCCCTTTCTTGGTTGGGATTGACCCTCATACTGACTGACTATGAGGCTCAGTCCTGACCATGGTGTGTAGACTTCTATGAAGGTGCAGTTTTGATGGGCTCAGTGGCACAATCATTAACCTTTCAGGCTGGCTGTCTATAGAGGTAAACCTTTGTCACCATGTATGAGATGCTGTGCAGGGGCTCACCATCAAGGCAGTATTGTTCCCAGCAGGGTCTGGAGCTTGTCGGGAATCCATCTTTGGGTGTGTCATTTGTTTGTCTAATTGGGTGGAACTCTGGTGTAGTCTGAGGCCCACTACTCATTGTGATGGTTCTGGGTCCTTTTGGGTTTTTTTGGGTGGGTTTCAGATGCAGACTGCTGTCAGACATTTTGTGTAACTGGCCTTGGGTTGCCTGTGTGTAGTTACAATTCTGTTCACTGTTTGTGTCTGCGTCTGCTAGACCTGTGTGTGCGTGGGAGGAACCAATCTGTGCAAATGGGTTGGCTTCTTTTTGCCTAGAGCTGGAACAAGATCTCTGGTCAGATGGAGGCTCCCTGAGGTCTACCTCCACCTGTCAGCTATTCCACCTGCCCCCTGAAGTTTCCTGGTCTTCCTCCAGTCCCTTTAGAATAGTCTTTAGGATGGATCCAGGCTAGCCTAGCTCGGGCGAGTGGGCCCCCACTTAGAAAATTATGCAGTCAGGCACTTAATGAGGGGAAATTAATTTCTGCTTCAAAGCCAAACTCCTCAATTTCTAACAGAGACTCCAGCTCTAGTTCCCCCTAAGGGTGCTTATTGCAGATTCAGGTTGGGTACAGCCTGCAGTCTTCTCTGCAGGAGCAGTTTTAGCTACCCTGAGCTCAGGTTGACTGATCAAAAGAGTCTCTGGTTGAGAATATGGCTAATCTAGCCCACAGGAGGGGGCTGAGCACTTCGTCCAGGTCCCAGACAATAGCCTCTGAGGGTCCCACTCTTGGAATATCCTTCTCTGAGCTACTTTCCCATCCCCCATAGAGCTGTACCAGGGGAGGGCTGGGTATGCAGGACTTCACAGAGCTTAACCAAACAGTCTCCTGTTGGGGATGGTGTTCACAGCCTACAGGAGGTGCAGGGCTCTACCTCTCCTTCCTGGGGCTGCCTAGCTGAACTCACAGGGAGCTTGAATTAGCCTATCCACAATGCAGTCACAAACCCCAGCACTCACTCTTCTGTCTCCCAGATAGAATCCTTCTGGGGGATATAGTCCAAACATCCCAGCTCTGCGTGGAACCAGCACCCTCGCGCCACAGGTTCAAGCAGGATGGGTTAGAAAATCAGCCCCACTCAGGACTCTTATCTCTCTGTGCAGCTGTCTCAGCAAAGCAGGGGTTGAAATTCCGACTTGTCTTGTGCTCCCAACTCTCCACAGTGCAGGCCAAAAATCCCCAACCTGCCCTGCTCCTCCTTACCGCTAATACCACTGGATAGAGCAATCAGGAAGGTTCCACAGGTAGGAGGAGGCATCCCAACCCCTCACTTGAGGTAGGAGAATCTTTTCCCCTTCCCCCAAGCAAACAGTTTAGTCACTAAGTGGTGCTTTATGCTTGCAAGAAAATAGAGGATCCCTCAAAGTCACTGCTGGGTACTACCCACACACCCCTCTGCTAGACCCAAACTCTGCATCACAACCTTTCCAGTAGTCAGCCCTAGCAAACTTCTCAGGCTAGGGCTGCTAACAGTAGGAGCACTCCTTCACTAGGAAGGTGTGGTCTCAGTCTCCCGGGCAGACAGAATTCTCCTGGTTCCCTCTGCCTTATGCTACATAGGCTCTTCTTCCATCTCTGCTGCTCTGGGTTTGGGATTGTTGCATGGGACTGAGACCCCACACTCCCAAGTAGAGGAAGCTTTGCAGCTGATTTCGCTTGGCCTCTCAAGCACACACCTGCTCCAGGGGGACTCCCACTTTCCGTGACCCCTCCTCTTACCAGTCTGTGTGTTGTTTCTTCAGTGCTTCTTAGATATACCATGTCCAATCAGCTATACTTCTCTTGGTTTTTCAAGTTGATTGCACAGTATTTTAGCTGTAAATCCCTTCCCTGGCTGGCAGCAAGGGCACATAGCCTCAAGTTACTCTACAGCCATCTTGCCTCTCCTTGTATGAGCTCTTGAGCTTTTGACTGTGTTTTTATTATGAACTACTGTCTGGGTGTGAAGGATGCCCTGAAGGGGTAGGGTTTTATTTGGAGGTGTTGCATCTTACCAGGTCCTTTCTTCAGTTGTCCCTACCTAGCCCTAAGGTATACCGTCTTCTTATTTCTGGTATTCTGTCCACTAACACATCCTCTGGAAGATTTATAAGGACAGAAGACAGGACGTATTCTTTTTTTCTATGATTTTTCCCACAATTTATGAGAAACACCTGGTAATTAAACACAGAGATTGCTGTTGTCTGCAACTTCAAACCGCCTTTCTACCCAGCTGAAAAGGGCAGGAAAGAATATTAGAATTAATATAAAATATTAGAAGGGTAAGAAAACTAATTATAGTGGAGCACTAGCCATAGTTAGAAAAATGTTAATCATCCTTTACAATGTTGGTAGTGATTGCTTTATTCTAATTAAAGAAAAGCCCATTCTGACCTGGCTGGGAGGTGTGTGCCTTGGGAGTTTACCTCCAGAATGCTGTCCATTCTCCTAATCAGAGGACAAGGGGGATGACCTGACATCATGGAAAGACTAACAACCTGATTATCAAAGCACTGGACCCTGGACTCATGACTAACTCACTGGTGACCAGCCCCTGGTCCACATTCCTTCTCTCCTTTTTCCCAACCATATTTTACAAGCTAACGAAGATATGATAAGAAACTCCCCTGGCACATCTGCCCTTTACTGCCAAAAGCCCCCAGTAAAAGAGCAACTTATTCTTTCTGCTCTTCCCTTGTATTGCCAGTCACTGCATGGGTCCGTTTCCTGGCTATGGGGGAAGTTAATAAATTTCCTTCCTTTTCTCTCCTCTGTTGCAAATTCTTTCACAAGCCCGCATCACCAGCCTAAACAAAACCCTATCAGGACTCATGTTCTTTTTTTATTTTTCTGCAGAGTCTCAAGTCAGATGAAGAAGCTGAGAGTGCTAAAGATCCCCAGAATGAGTTATTTGAAGCAAAAGGTAAAGCCTTGGCTTCATGCTTTGTGCTACCTTTCACAAGTGCTCTGAAAGCTCCAGGAGCTGGGTCGTTGAACAATGAGCCAGCCAAATATAAGTTTTTGGGAACCATGTAATGTGGATGGTGTGCCTGGTGGGCGGGCCTCTTCTTCAGGGTGGTTCTGAGGCTGTCACTCCGTTCTCAGCATCATCTGAGGTCAGACCCTGAGACAGAGACCATTGGCTAAGGAAGCAGTGTGGTTCTACCACATTTCACATTTTGCAGGGACCAGCATAATCCCAGCTGGCAGGTGGGGCCCTGGGGTCTCAGGCCCATTGCTCCCAGGGCAGGTGCTGCACCCTCTTCCTGATGCATAGGCCTGGGTGTAGCCTCTCCTCTTCTGTGGATGAATAGTCTCACCACCTGCCAGGGCCCTGTCTGTGCCCTATACAGAATGAAAGACAGGGTCCTGGTCCTTGAGAGCTTTATGGTAGCAACCAGAAAGTAGCAGCAAGTATACTTAAGCAAATCACATACATCAGCCTGTGATGTGTCACATGGCAGAAAATGCAGAAACTTGGCTTGGAGAGAGGGATACCAGAGTTGACATTGAATTTCTGCTGCAGCAAAATATCAGCAGTTGGCACTGAGTACCCTCTAGATTGTGGTCCTCAAATGCAGGGCCACTGTTTGTTCAATGTTTACCTCCATAGATTTCAGGGAAACTAACCTGAACATCGCCTGTGCTGCTGGATAAAGCAAATAGAGATCCGTTATGTTAGGAAGAGTAAGCCAAGCCATCACGTATTAATTTCCTAGATTCAGAGTCTAAGAAAGGGATCCTGGGGCATATTATTCACAGAACAATTCAGTGCTCACTCTATACACAGAGAGCATGTTGGTTTCTTCCCAACCTTGAACAGAAACCTTTTCATCTGAGTTAGAACCACTCATATCAAACCTCAGTGGATTTATTTACATACTCTGCCAGCCTTGAGAAATAAACCCCAGTATCAGAATTGCTTTTACATTTTTCTAGAAATTTTAGACGTTTTAAGTTGAGAGAGATCTGAGAGATAGCCCTTTCCTGCCTGGTTCTATCCTTGCATTTTCTTCAGCTCCAAACCATAGCAATATTTGTGAGGATGCAGGCCTGGTTTTCCTTGGGGAAAGTGTCTTTCTGATTATTAGTTGGGTTATCAAAGTAACTAAAACCAAGGTGGCTCATCTACTTGAAAGATACAGACCACTGACAGAGAACTCAAGTCTGAATTAGGTAGAAATGGCCTTCTTTCTATGTTAGGCTGGTTGTGAAGGTTAATATGTCTAGTTTGAAGCATAGCTCATCTATGGATAGCTTCTCATGGGCACTCCCAACATATGTCCTCTTCCACAAGTTGTTTCTCTGGCAAAACTTAAGAAACATCAATAAGCCAACTGGCTAAAGGGGAAAAGTTATGAAAACTGGTCATCTGTTACCCAAACCCACTGATGAGTCTCTTTTTTAAAGACTTTTAATTGATTTCTAGAGAGAAAGAAAGGGCGCGAGAGAGAGAGAGAGAGAGAGAGAGAGAGAGAGAGAGAGAGAGGAAAGTGAAATACCAGTCAGCTCAGCTGCTTCCTACATGCTCCCTACTGGGGATCAAGCCCAGGTTGTACATGTACCCTGACTGGGAATCAAACCGGCAACCTTTTGGTGCATGGGATGATACCCAACCAACTGAGCCACACCAGCCAGGGCCACTGATGAGTCTGCATCTCAAAGGCACCTGTGCCTTTGATGTGAGGTGGTGTGGAGTATACAGTTTCATCTGTGGAGTGTTTTTGCCAGAAAAAATAAAAAACTGAGCCTGAATCAAAATTAAAACCTAGCCTTTTATGCTGCCTTCATGTTTACAGGAAATATTAGGGATAGAGGAGCAAGTTATATGATAGCATGAGGAAACAAACAGACAAATCCAGATGAGGGACATTCTATAGAACAACTACTGATCCAATTTCTTAAACAAGGCAGTGCTAGGGGTTGGGGAATAGGAGAGGGCCTCATGATTGAAAGACTTAAGAGAAGTAATAACCAAATGCACTATTTGATTACTGATTCAAACAAACAAGTCAACTGTAAGACTTTTTTGAGACAGTTGGGAAATTATTGGTTTTATTAGGTTTTATAGTGGCATTGTGGTTATGTAAGAAATGTCTATATATTTCAGAAATACATACTAAATATTAAATAGGTAGGGGTAAAAACATGAGATCTGGGATTTGCTTTCAAGCACTTCAGCAATAGTAAAAAGGGAATAGTTGAAGTCAGCATGGCAAAGTCTTCATCATTACAGAACCTAAGTGACAGGTGAGCTGGGGTTCAATGTACTATGCTCTTTACTTTGGGTAGGTTTGAAAAGTTTCTAAAAATTAATTTTTCTAAAACTTTTTTTCATTGTAAATACAAATAATGCAGCCCTCTTTTAAGTACTTTCAATGGTGTGCCTTTAGTAGATTTCATTCATAAAAAGCTTTCCCCACTTGGAACAGAGAGGTTTTATTATGAAACTTGCAAACACAGAATGAAGTTGAAAGAATTGTACTGTGGTGCTCTCTTCAACAGCACATATACTAAAATTGGAATGATACAGAGAAGATTAGCATGGCCCCTGTGCAAGGATAACACACAAATTCGTGAAGCATTCCATATTTTATAAAAAAGTGGAAGTATATACCATGTTTATGGATTGGAAGAATCACCATCATTAAAATGTCTATACTACCCAAAGCAATGTACAGATTCAATGCAATCCCTATTAAAGTACCAACAGCATATTTTAGAGATCTAAAACAAATATTCCAAAAGTTTATGTGGAACCAAAAAAGACTCCAAATAGCCACAGCAATCTTGAAAAAGAAGAACAAAGTGGGAGAGATCACAATACCAGATATCAAGTTATGCTACAATGCCATCATAATCAAAACAGCCTGGTACTGGCACAAGAACAGACATGTGGATCGATGGAACAGAACAGAGAACCCAGAAATCGACCCAAGACATTATGCACAATTAATATTTGATAAAGGAGGCAAAAGCATACAATGGAGAAAAGACTGTCTCTTCAATAAATGGTGCTGGGAAAATTAGATAACATGCAAAACAATAAAACTAGATCACCAGCTTACACCATACACAAGAATAAACTCAAAATGGATAAAATACTTAAATGCAACTCATGGAACCATAAAAATCCTAGAAGAAAATGTAGGCAGAAAAATCTCATACATCACATGTAGCGGAATTTTCACTGATATATCATCATCTAGGGCAAGAGAGACAAAGGAAAAAAATTAATACATGGGACTACATCAAACTAAAAAGCTTCTGCACAGCAAAAGAAACCAGCATCAAAATGAAAAGAGAGCTCACTCTCTGGGAGAACATATTTTCCAATGATACATCAGATAAGGGGTTAATATCCAAAATATATAGAGTACTCATACAACTCAACAAAAGGAAGACAAACAATCCAATCAAAAAATGGGCAGAGGACCTGAATAGACACTTCTCCAAACAGGACATATGAAAAAATGCTCAACATGACTAATCATCAGAGACATGCAAATTAAAATGACTGTGAGACCTCACACCTGCCAGAATAGTGGCTATCAACAAATCCTCAAACAACAAGTGCTGGCAAGGATGTGGAGAAAAGGGGACTCTAGCACACTGCTAGTGGGAATGCAGCCACTGTGGAAAACAATATGGTGTTTCCTCAAAAAATTGAAAATGAAATTGCCATTTGACCCAGTGATTCCGCTTCTAGGAATATATCCTAAGAAGCCTGAAACACCAATCAGAAAGAATATATGCACCTCTTATGTTAATAGCAGCGCTGTTTACAATAGCTAAGATCTGGAAACCGTACAAGTGTCCATCAGTAGATAAAACTGTGGTACCTTCACACAATGGAATTCTGTTCAGCTGTAAGAAAGAAAGATCTCTTACCCTTTGAGACGACGTGGAAGGACCTAGAGAGTATTATACTTAGTGAAATAAGACAGTCAGAGAAAGACAAGTACCACATGATCTCACTTATTTATGCAATATCATGAACAAAATAAGCTGTCGATCAAAATAGATCCAGAGACATGGAAGTAGGGAACAGACTGACAAACCTCAGAGGGTAGCAGGGTGGGAGTATTGGGAAGAAATGAAACAAAGAACTTATATGCATATATGCATAATCAATGGACACAGACAATAGTTTGGGGAAAGCAGGAAGGGGGTGGGAGAGGGGAAGAGGGAGTCAATGAGGACGAAAAGGGGGGACATCTGTAATACTTTCAACAATATAGATAAAAATATAAAATAAAATAAACAAAAATTTAGAATAGTGAATACCATGAAAAAAAACACCAAAAAAAAAAAAAAACCACAAAGAACTGTACTGTGAATGCCCGTGTACCCACCATCTAGATTCCACTTTTGATACTTTGCTACTCACCTGTGTCCATCTGATTTCAGAGTAATTTACTGGCAGGTGTGTTCCCCCTTAGTGCTTTCACCTAGAGCATCGGGTTTAACTGTCACTCCCTCTGCTTCAGGCCAGCTGCCAACCTGGGGTTCTGAGCTCTTTGGGAATTCCCAGAAGTCTCGCAGCCCATTCTTTGACACCCCTAGAAGCCAGGTCCAGGGCATCTGGGAGGAACTGGGCGTTGGCAGCAGTGGTCATCTCAATGAGCAGGAGCTGGCTCTGGTCTGCCAGAGCATTGGGCTTCAAGGACTCAAGAAAGAGGTAAGAGGGGCCAGAACAGATCATCCTCAACGACTGATTCTTTGCAATGGTCATAGTTGATGTTGGATCTGGAAAATTCTTTCACCCTGCAGACACTGATTCAATTGTATTGCTTTTGGGGCTAAAATTCTTTGATGACTCGTGGTGCTTCTGCTGAAGTCTGCACCCTTAAGGGTCCATCTCTGACCAGGCATTGCCCCAGCCTTACCAACCTCTAAGCATCTTCTCTCAGGATTCTTCCTCCACCTATAACACTCTTTCCCCCTACCTATGTGGCCTTGTTCTACCACTGAGCCCAAACAATGCCCTCAGAGCCTGTCTATACTCCCAACAACTGTATTCACTCCTTTTTTCCTGCAGGGGCCAAGGGGAGGAGGAACAAGCAGTGGTGATAGGGCAACCCCTCCCTTGCTAAAGTCTCCCTCAGCCCTACTGCCCTTGCTAGACCCTGAACCTCTGGGGGCCCAGGCCATGCTCCATATATACATCTTTTCTACCCTCTAGCAAGTTCTTGCCACATTTGACACTGAATGAGTATAGGTGGAATTTAGGAAGTTCAGGTGACACCCATTCACAGCAGGATGAAAACTGACCAGACATATAGATTTCCTAAGCCAGAGCCTGGGGAGGCCACGTATGACCCAAAAGTTTGAGTTTGGATGAGTACAAGCAAACTGTTCTGCTTGGAGAGGGAGAGTGAATGAGAGGGTGGGCATGTAGATGGGTGGGTCTGGATGACTGTAGCGGGCATGTAGCTGCTTGTGGGTAGAGCCTCTAAGTAGAGGTGTGGTGGCTTTTGTTCAGGAACTAGAAGACCTGTTTAACAAACTGGATCAAGACCAAGATGGCAGAGTGAGTCTTGAGGAATTCCAGCTTGGCCTGTTCAATCATTGGCCCACTTCACTTCTGGAATCTTCCACTCCTGTCAAACTGAGCAGGTCCTGGACTCATTACCAGGTAAAATGGGATAATTAAATCTTGAACCACAGCATTCACCCTCTGACCTTCTTGCTTTCACCCTCTGGCCTTCAGCATTATTTCACAGACCTGACCCTTCTGCCTGTGTTACCACAGTAAGCCCCAGCAATTGGTCGGGGAGTGCACATGTGTGTAAGTGGGAGGCCGTGTGACTTATATTCTAGAACCACACAGATTTGGGAGCAGATCTGGCTTGCTTCTCCCTAGCTATGTGTCACTGGGTGAGTTACCTTCTCTGAGCCTCAGGCTCCTTATCTGTGAAATGGGCACCCACCTCATAGGAGTTTTATGAGGATATCATGGCAGTTCCTCACTGTGTCTCCTAGTGCGGGAAACATTGTGTTCCAATAAGAACAGTGTTTGCTCAAGATCAAATGGCATTGTAGGTGGCAGAGTGGGGATTTGAACCCAGGTCTCCTTATATCCCGTTCAACTCTCCCTCCTCCGGACCAGTGTCACTAAAGGATTCAGAACCTTCCCTTAGATTACCCTCCAAGTACTTATTAACCTATGTTCTCCCTGTCCTCTATTCCTGAATTTTATCTCTTGTACAAATATCAGGTCTCTGCAGTTGGAGGAGAGCAGATTTTAGGCAGCTATGATTTCGTTTGTTGACTGTTGGCCTAGTACTTGGTTTTCTCAGTCCCAGGACAGTGAGGCCACCCTCTCCCACCACAGGGCAGGTGCTCTGGGAGTCTCGCTGATACTTCTTTGCTGATACTGCTGATCCCGTGGTTTGTGAGTGATGGTGCAAGACCAATAACATTGTTCTCTGCCAGGCTGGGTAACCTGATAATCAGACTTCTGAATCTGAAGTCCACAAGAACAGACAAAGAAGAAACTAGGAGTGTTGTCAGGCCACATAAGGTCAGAGACCACAATGAAGTTCCATGAGTCATGCACAGAGCCAGTGGAAGGAGGTTGCCTCCTCTCAGATGGAGCCACCCCTCTTCCCATGTCCTGAAATGAAGGCACATCTGGAGAGGGGCCTGATGCATGGGTGCAAGAGCCAGGCCAGGTGGGACCTTACCACTGGTCAGATGCCAGTGGCCCAAGCAACAAGACCTGACTGTCCAGGAAGACTGTCCAAGCTGACATGGCTGTGGGATGGAAGATGTCGCATCCTGTGCGAGTGGACTCTGACGTTGCGTGGCAGTGCTTGGCCTTCAGATATGTGCCACATATGGAGATTTGCCTCAGCCCTATTCAGGCCCTGCATGGTGGTCCCTGTTCCCAAGCTCACAGTCCTCAAATAGGAAGCAAGTGGGAGGGAGACTTGGGTGGTCTGGGTGCATTTGGGTATATGAGTTTCTCCATGATGGCCATGCATTCTTGAGCTCCCTCTCCCCTTCTGTAAACAGGGTCAGATGCCTACTTTGTAGGGCTGTAGAGTACCCAGCACAGCTTAGTGACTACCCAGTCCTTAAGTAACTGTTTATGGAGAGGTAAGGACACAATTGAGTAGAGGAGGGTAGGTGTTGCTGTATCCTCAGGAAAGGCAGATGGCATAAAGGCCAGTGAACCCTAGCTGAAGAAGTGAGCACTGTTAGGGAAGGAGGTAGACTGGCAGGGTTCTGGCTGGTCCAAGGGAGTGCCATCAGAAGATAGCTCTGAGCAAGGGACCAGCCATGGAAGCATTGGGGAAAGCATTTTAGGCAACGGGACAGGCTTGGAATGTTCAGGAAGAGCAAGGAGGCCTTAGAGCCTGTGAGAGGGCATGTGAGAGGCTGGCAAGGATGGTGTCCCTGCAGATGTAGCAGGATCCCTGCTGGCCTGCAGGAAGGGGTTCCTATTGCTCATTCCTGTGGCTTCAGACAGCAAATGCTTGTTGTGAAGGGCCCTGGCTGGGGCAGAAAACAGCACAGAAAATAATATTGCCCTGTGGATTCTTACAGCACCTAAACCTAACAGGTCAGTTTTTTTTTAATCCTCACCCAAGGACATATTTATTGATTTTAGACGAAGGGAGGGAGGGAGGGAGGGAGGAAGGGAGAGAGAGAAAGAGAAAGAGAAACATTGATGTGAGAAACACCAATCAACTGACTCTTATATGCTCCCCGACTGGGGATGGAACTCACAGCCTAGGTATGTGCCCTGACTGGGAATTGAACCCACAGCCTTTTGGTGCATGGGATGATGCTCCAACCAACTGAACCACCCAGCCAGGAATGGCCAAGATTTTTTGCCTTCATCTTAACCGCCCCCACCCGAGACTGTGTTTCTGAGTCCTGAGGAAATGTTCGGCTTGTCCCACCTCCTCCCTTTAAGTTCATCTTAGGTCTCTTTCTGCAGACTGCACTTCCTAATGCTGGCATATGCCTTCTTGGGCTCTTCTTTTGTGAAGCCAGGCACACACCATTACTGATTTGAGGGAGAGATGTTAAACTTCTTTATGTCTCCCACTAAGTGATGCATGCTGACAGGTTGAGCCATTAAGATGCTTGGGCACATTCCTTGCACAAGGCTTCCGGTAGGTGGTAGGAGAGGCGGTACCCAGGGTCCTCAAGAGGGAGTTGAACTGGGTGTAAGAAGACCTGGGTTTAAATCCCCACTCTACCACCTGCGATACCATTTGATCTTGAGTAAGTTGTGCAATGGTGCTGTGCCTTTGTTTCCTTGCCTGTGAATTGTTCTTATCAGGCCTCAGTGAGACAGCGAAGAGCTGAGCACAGTCTGGTGAGATCAGAAAATGTTAAAGAGGAACAGACATGCTTCAGGAGACCCACGAGCATCTCCTTGTTTCCCACACGCAGGTCCTGGAGGAGGGTGGCTGCCACACCACCACGACATCATCTCTCGTGTCCGTGTGCTCAGGCCCGCCGCGCCTTTTCTGCAGCATTGACAATGGCACCGGCTTTGCCTTTCCCGAGCAGCTCATTGCCCTGTGGGCCCAGGAGGGGATTCATAATGGCAGGGAGGTCTTGCAGGTTTGGAACTGGTCACTCACAGCTTGCCCCAGTGGGAGGCATCCAGACTGTGTGGGGCCAGGCAGGGGACCTCGGGGCCATCAGCCTACAGAGGAGGCTGAGCAGAGCACCCTGTAGACACAGGATGTAGAAAACCCCATGCAGGGAAAGCCAGTTGGAAATACTTTTTTCTTTATTTTTTGCTATTAAAATATAGGAAATTTTTAGTTAAAAGATAATAAGTAAAAAGCAGAGGAAACAGCCTGAGATGAATCCATTTGAAGGTAGGTTTGAGTATTTTAGGCATTTCCCCCAGTGCATTTCAGCCTTGGAGACATTCTGTTTTTCTGGATGAGGGAGGTCAGTCCCACAGACAAGGTGGTACAGATGTCCTCTTCCTTGTGGTGGAGATGTCTTAGTGTACATCAAATCTGAATGATTCCACCCAGAGCTGCCTGCCCAGCTTGTTGAACTCTTCTCCCTGCAGAGCCCCTACTCACCCCAGACCCTCCCCCACTGGGTTGGGCATGGAGAGGCTCACTGCCCTGCTGCTTCCTCCCAAGCTCCTCCATGCTCTTTCGGGGGCTGTTCCAGGAGACTGTCCTCAGATGGGTCCAAGCCTCTTCCGAGGTGCCAGGCATACCTCCTTCAGGGCCTCAGGGTCAGACACTGGGAAGGCTCCTGGGGAAGAGTGGTGAGCTAGACAGATTATTTTCATTTCCAAATTTCACTTCCTGTTTTTTAAAAAAAGTGTCAATTGTATGGAAATATATAAGATAACAAAGCCTGCCCCTCTTTGCTCCCATTCTCCAGGAGTAGCAATATCTAATGGCTTAGTGGGCATTCATTTTACAGAGCTTTTCCCTGGCACAAAAAAAGAAATATATATTTAGACATTCCAGTTTTGTTTTGTTTTTTAGTTTGTAAAATTGGTATTATACCATGTATCTTGCTAATTTGTTTTACCTTTTCTTTATTGTTGAACATGTAGGTTTCTCCTGTTATATAAATCTGGGCATTTAAAATACTTGTATATTCTTCTGCTCTAATGCTGGTATTTCTTTTTTTCCCCACATATATATATATGTTATTGAAAGTATTACAGATGTCCCCCTTTTTTCCCAATTGACCTCCTCCTTTCCACTCCCACCCCCCTCCTGCCTTCCCTATCCTAGTGTCCGTGTTGATTGGTTGTGCATATACACATATAAGTTCTTTGGTTTATCTCTTCCCTTCCCTCCCACCCCCATCCCTCTGAGGTTTGTCAGTCTGTTCCCTACTTCCATGTTTCTGGATCTCTTTTGGTCAACAGCTTATTTTGTTCATTATGTTCCATAAATAAGTGAGATAATGTGGCATTGTCTTTCTCTGACTGGCTTATTTTACTTTAATGCTGGCATTTCTGTAGGTTAGATTCCTGAAATTATACATTTTAATTATTGATAGGTTCTGTCATATTGCCTCCAAAAATGTCCTTATCAGCACAAACTGCCTTTAAGATAGTGCCTAGCTTCTTGGCTCAAGAAACCTAAACTCAGCCTTTGCCAAGTCTAGCCACTCAGCAGCCTTGGGCAGAGCCCAGATGGCAAGGTCAAACCTGGACAGCAGGCCCTCAAAACTGCTCTGAGAACCAGAGGCTGAGCCCGAATCACAGAAATTGGCCCCCAGGGAGGGCAAAGAGTAAAGACGCTCAGGCTTTTGAGATTCTACCTGAAACCTTGCTGCTGAGTCACGGTATTTGGAGGTGGGCTGACTGCCATCATAGTCTGACCAGTGGTGAGTGTCAACCTTGCCTTTGACATTTCAGAACTTACTTTTTTTATTGCTTTCCTGTTATTACAGAATAATTCCCTTCTGTAGCAATTTATAATTCACTAGTTACATTCAGGATTTGATTCTGTTTTATTGAAAGGCAATGATGTTTACTGAACTCCTCTCAGCACCTAGGCACCAAGCAAGGATCTATCAAGTGTGTGACTTTATTTACTCCTCACACAGCCGTGAAGGTGTTTCTCACTTGACAGGTGGGGTGGTGGCCTGATGTCACACAGCCAGGGTGGGAGCACCAGTGAGTCTGGCAGGTGATCTGAGTGTCCTGGCACACCAAGTCAGGGCCCTTTCTGCCTGTGATTCTGGATACCTGCTTACCTGTGAAATTGGTGGTCAAGACCTCAGGCTGCAGGCCCCACCAAGAACAACAAGCACAAAGGCTTTCCCCTTGGGAAGGAGGTGTCTGCTGGGTGAGCCCTCAGCCTAGACATGCTGGCATCATGCACCCAGCTTTCAAGACCTCTAGCTGTTTCAGGGTGCTGAAATGGCCTGTAAGAGTGCCTATAGAAGCTCCGCAAGTTCTGGTGCTGCTCAGTGAGGAGGTCCTGAATCGGTTATCTGTTCCTCCTCAATAAATCACCACTAAATTATACCTTAAAACACATTCAGTGTTTCTTGTCTTACGCAGTTTGTGTGGGTCAGGAATTTGGGAGCTGTGTAGCTGATGCTTATAACCCAGCTTCTCCTATGAGGTTGGTTAGATGTCAGCCAGTGCTGTAGGCTTCTGAAGGCCTGACTGGGGCTGAGTATCTCCTTCCAGGTTGGCAAGTTGTACTGGCTATAGGCAGAAGGCCCATTCCTCACCACATGGGCCTCTCCCTAGGGCTGCTTGAGCACCCTCACAACATGGCAGCTGGCTTCCCTGGAGTGCCATCCAAGAGAACAAGGAAGAGGCTGCCTGTTTTTCACTGCTCAAGACTTGGAAGTCACATGCCATTATTTCCTCTACATCCTGTGGGTTACACAGGTTGGTCCTATTCAGTGTAGGAGGAGAATATACCGCATGAATGCTAAGAGGTGGGGAGCACTGGGGCCATTGTGAAAGCTAGCCCCCACCCATGCTATTTGGTCTTTGATAATTTCTTCTTGATCTGGAAGCTGCTGCTGTGACCTGCCATGTCTTTACTTTGTCTTGTGAGTTTATTGCTTGGGAGTTTGCCCTTGTGTGATAATAGTACCTTGAGCTTCCAAAATCACTCCTTTTTTTTTTTTTTAATTTTTATTTGCTACAACTGAGAACACATACTATTTTTTTTCTTTATTGATTTTTTTTTTTTTTTTTTAGAGAGAGAGGAAGGGAGAGGGACAGAGAGAAACATCGATGATAGAGAACATCAATTGGCCGCTTCCTGCATGCCCGGGACTGAGGATCAGGCCCACAACCTGGGCATGTGCCCTGACCAGGAATCGAATTGGCGACCTCTTGGTGCATGGGTCAACGCTCAACCTCTGAGCCACACCGGCTGGGCCAAAATTACTCCTTTAATATAGTTTCTCTTCAGAAGCATTTTGGAAAGTGAGGAAGCAGTGGAAATTCAAGTTTTCATTTTATAAGTTAAAAAAAGGAGGGGCATCCCTCACTTCCACATATGAGCTGGGAATGCTGTGACTCTTTCTCTGTAGGTCCTGATGGAGTGCCTACCCTGGACTTGTGTGTAAATGTCATAGAATGAAGCAGGAGTCAAGAACACTTAATGCTAAAGATGCAAATGTGGCAAAGTGTTAGTGGTCAGTCAAGCAGAGGGGCATATGGTGTTCTTTCCCCTCCCCCTCCTCCTCCTCTACAATACATAAAATAAAAATTGTTCTGTCATTTTCAAAATCCTGAGAGGAGAAGAATGCTCCACTTTCTGGAATGCTTAGCCATGGCTCATTTCTCTCTCTCTCTCTCATAGATAATCATTTTCCACCAACAAAACCACCTTATCCATACATATATTTCATAGAGACATACCAGTCAGGATTCTATTAGTTTGAAAGGACAAAAACTCAAAATGGCTTAAGCAGAGAGGAGGCTATTAATGGCTCACCTGAGTGGGCACTCAGGGGAGAAGGATGCCAGGCATTGTGATTCTTGGTGCTCTCGGATATTGTCAAGATTCTCTTCCATCCCTTTGTTTGCTTCTTGGTGGTGGTGGCATCTGGTCAGGTTTCTTCATGCAGCTCCCCAAGACCCACTGGTCCTTACAACAGGGAAGAGGCCTCTCTCCCAGCCTCCTATCAATCCCCATTTAGTCCTCTGCTTGGGAAATGTCCCCCTTCTATGCCAGTCACTTTGTCCAGGGAGGGGAACTCTATCCAGCCTGGGTCACACCTACCCCTGAGGCAGGGACTGTGAAGGGGGAGAACTGGGCATTGACAGAAATGAGGTGGGGCAGGGTGGGGCACCAGAGTTATATGGGTGGGAGAGAGGCATGCCGGAGAGGCAGAAAAGTGGCTGCCTACAGGACAGCATGGATCATGGCCTGGTCTATCCCTTAGAGAGCCAGGAAGTGTTTGGAGAAGCCACTCATTCTATTCTGCCTGATGAGTCTTGCTATTTCCAGAGCCTTGACTTCAGTGTGGATGAGAAGGTGAACCTTTTGGAACTGACCTGGGCCCTTGAGAATGAGCTCATGATGATCCATGGTGCCACTCAGCAGGCAGCTTTGTCCTGCTACCGCCAGGAGCTGAGATTCTGCCAGTAAGAGCCCCAGTGTTGTTGGGGTAGGGCTGGGAGTCAGCTGGCCAGGCTGACCTGGAGGGGGAAGTCCAAAGAAATGGCACTCTGCCCTCATCCACCCTAAATGGCCAGTCCCGGGAGTGGGGGGGTCTGTACCACCTTTTCCACTGTCTTTCCTTTAGCTGGCACTCTCTTTCCTTTAGCTGAGAAAAGCTGAGCAATGAGAGTAAGATGAGGGTTCCCTGTCCCTCAGGTTTTGTCCACATGTGTGGTTTCAGAGGTGCCTGAGGTCAGTGAACTATTCAGTGGCTGCTGCTTGGGCCTTTGTGGCCGCAGAATTTAATGGTCACTGGCCTTCTCTTCTACTTTGTAAAAATCTTAGAAATCTATGTCAAAGCTATCGCTTATCCCCTTTTAGCAGGGTTCCAAAGAGAAGGATTTAAACTTGACACTCATCCTACTTATGCTGGAGCTCTCGCAGCACAGAGATGGAAAAACCCTCCAGTTAGCAGGATGCGCTTCTGAGAGCAGCCAGAGGGCACTTGGGTTCTGGTGGCTGGCTAGAGAAGAAAAAGAAGTATTCTTCAAACATGATCACCAAGTGTTAAGTAACAGACCAAGAACATATTTCACTTTAGTTGGGTTCAGCTTTAAATTAGCTGAGTATTCAATCGTGGGAGGGGTGACAGGGGAAAACTCTGCTCCTTCAGTGGGAAATATGGTCACCAGAATAGTGAGTGCCAAGAATGAATCAAGAGCCTCCAAGGACTGGTGTGGCTTAACAGTCCAGGGCCACACACACAGATGGCCTTCTTCTCTGGGTGACTAACCTTACACTCACATGCCAGGCTACAGGTGTCAAGGCTGTGGCCAGGGAAGGTATTGGATGGCCAACCTTCTCCCCTCATGCATCCAATCCCAGATTAAGTGGTGAAGACTCCTGGGGCTCAAGTCCCAGCTGGAGAACTGAGGGTGCACAGATAAATTTTCACCTGTTCTGTGGCATTCGGGAGGTGTGGCACACTGTAAGCCTTTAGGCTCAACTTCTTTGGTTCAGAAACCTTCTAGAAACTTTCCTTGGCAAGTCATTTAACCTTGCTCAGTATGTACTTCTGTAAAATGGGCATAATAATTGTACAAACCTCTTTAGGAGGTTGGTAGTAGTGTGAGGTTAGAGCACAGCACTGGACTGTGCCGTGCACCCAGCACATGCCAGCCCTTTTTATCATTCATGCAGACACAGAGTTTGCTGGGCCCAGAACATGTGTTCATTAACGTTGTTTTTTTCCTGTGGCAGGGGACAAGTAGAGCAAATGGCAAGGGAACGAGACAAGGCAAGGCAAGATCTAGAGAAAGCTGAGAAGAGGAACCTGGAGTTTGTGAAAGAGATGGACGACTGCCAGTCTGCCCTGGAGCATCTTACAGAGAAGAAGATCAAGTAGGTCCTGCCAGTGGTGCCCAAGGCCAGAGCTGTAGCTCCTTGGCACCAGGACAGCGATTTTCTGGCCATGGCTGAGGGCAGGTAGTAGACGCAGGGATGCCACCAGCTGAGGCTGTAGTCATGAACATGGCAGAGCCGCAATCCCCCTATTTTACCTGTGCCAGTAGAAATCTAGAAGGCACACCTTTGGGGGTGCCCTTCCTTGAAAGAATAGAGAGGGGTGCATTTAAAAGTAGTCTTGCTCTTTACGATAGGGTACGTGGTATAGAGGCATCTAGCTATGTATGCCTGTGAGCTGCAGGGAAAATTTGTCTCTGCTGCCCTCACTGTCCTCTGCTTCATTTATGGGGTCTGTCCCATTCAAGCCAAGTGTTCTGTGTGTGTCTGTAATCAGTGAGACAGGTGGACATTTTGAGACCAGGCTAGTGAATGGCTTTGGAGCCTGTTAGCTTAGCAGAAAGGAGCCTGACATGGTGGAAGAAGCTCAGAGCCCAAAACCTGACTGCAGGCATTGCACTAGACTGTGGGTTGAGCAGACCCCTAGGTGAGCGGTCTACACTACCTGTGGGGCTGGTAGCTAGACAGACCAAAAGAAAGGATTTCTGACCTTTTTTATGACACAACACCTCCCAGGTTTATTAACTAAAACAGGTAAGGAAATATAGCCCTTGAGGATTTCCTAGGCTGGGCCAGGCAGAGAGAGGGTTTTTCATCCCATTGTGGGGAACAATCTATGCTAGGCTTCCCTGACAGAGATGGTTCATCTTCGCAAAGCTTTTGTCACTCAAAGGTGTCCCCTCATGAATAGTGATGGGTACACACTGTGGAAAAACCGGTGTCCTACACTCAGTCCTCAGCCATGCTCCTGGTGAGGTGCAAAGAAGTTGCAGGCCTCCCATCCTCCACTCTCACCTGTGGGAAGAGGTCAGCCTGAGCTGGGCGCTGAGGAACTAGCAAGACAAATTTTAGAGTTCTGGGTCTTTTGCACCCTGGGTGGATGGAGCCCCTCAAAATCCTCACCTGTAAAGTGGAAGTGATAGGATACCCATCAGTGCCTTAGAGTACTAAGCACAGATTCCTGTGCATCTCTGCCTGTGGCTCAGCTGTGCTTGTCCCTCAGTTAAATAAGGAGTGAGAAAGAAAAGCAGCAGCTCAGGTGACAGGTGTTTTCAGCGAGCAGCTGTCTGAGAGAGCTTGTGATGAATCTCTGGGACATAACTTCTCCCTGTTGTGTGTGGTTGTGACACTTGAAGGGGAACTCTTATAACAGCCCTCTTGGCAAGGTTTGGGGGTGTCATGGCACAGCATACAAAAGTCTTCACATGACCTAGGGTTGGGTATAGGGACTTCAAGGGACTTTCACCTGCCTTGACTTACCACCATAACCACAAATAGGCCATTTTATTCCCATTTTAAACTAAAGAAATTGAGTCTTGGAGAAGTACAGTTAACTTGCCCACAGTCACACAACCAGTGTGGCCTGAAGTTTAAACCGCAGGTCTCCTCTCTTTGTCTTATGCTATTTCTGAGAGACCATAGGCCCAGGCCTGCTTAATCCTAGCAGTGTAAGAAATGGATCCTTAAACAAGAGGAGACCTGAGGGCTAGAGAGCTCATCACTTTCCCAGGATGGGGTTGTCCAGAGTCACATAACCACCATCCTAGATCAGCTCCCAAGGGCCCCACCAGCTCCCTGTCCACAATTCATATACTCAGGGTACTGCCACTTTTCCATGTATTACAGTCTATAGGGGAGTGGCCTCAAATCCGTGTCCACATGCTTCCCAATTCCCTAGGCCTGGGTCCTCTTTTTCTTCCTGGGAGTTGGCTATGGAAGGCCAAATGCAGCAGGTTGAGATAGTTGGAATCCTCACTTACCTCTGTGTGGTGTTGAGAAGGAATATGTGAAATATTGCATCAAGGGATGTGAGTGTGTGAGAGTATATATAGGTATGAATGTATAAATGCATATGCATGGGTATGAGTGTACAAGTGTGGGCGTGAGCATACATATATGCATACTCACTTCCACCAGCTCCTACACTCTTAACAGGATAATAATAATTTCCAGGAAAGCTAAAAATTAAGTGTCCTTTCATCAGATGTTTAAAACTATTTCTGATCAAACTTGAGAAACCAAATAAACATGGTCTTACTATAAGGTGATGTCTTCAAGGCTGATAAGCCCCAGTGTGGAGAGATGGGTCATGGGCATCTTGACTTCCACCTAGACATACTGGCCATGGCATTGCTGAGCCCCCTCAGTGTGGAGCATATGCAGCATTCATCACAAAGAAGCATTTAGTTAAGAAATAACTGGGTTTTGAAGATGGCGGTGTAGGTAAACACGGTATCACGTCCTCCCACAACCACATCACAGTTACAACTAAACTACAGAACAACCATCATTCAAAACCGCCTGAAATCAAGCTGAATGGAAGTCCTACAACTATGAAGTTAAAGAAGAAGCCGCATTGAGACTGGTAGGAGGGGCGGAGGCACGGACAGGCTGGTCCCACACCCACGTGTGGCGGATAAAAATTAGGAGGACACCTTGGCTGGGAAGGTCCTCCCTAAGGAGTGAGGGGTCCCTGTCCCACATCAGGTGCCCCCAGCTCAGGGTTCCAGTGCCAGGAAGAGAAGTCCCCATAACTTCTGGCTGGAAAAACCAGCAGGAACTGAGGCTGAGGGAGGCTGAGGCGGCTGGAGCCCCCGGCAGCTCCTCTTAAAGGGCCCGTGCACGGACTTAGTCAGACTCGCACCCTCCAGGCTCCAGCGTGGGGGCGGCAGCTTGAAAGGCACCAGAGTCATATGGGGAAGAACTGAGTTGTTTGGCATTGGAGCGAGGGCTGGAGAGGCAGCTTTCTCCTGGACAGACGTGCTATCAGAGGTCTTTGTTCCTTTGGTGAGCCCTTCCCTGGGAAGGCAGACAGCCGCCATATCTGGGACTCCAGCAACCTGGCTCACACTGTTTGCCCTGCCCTGGTGATTCCCTGAGGCCCCGCCCCACCCAACTTTCAGGCCCACCCAAGCTGTTGCCAGTTGCTTGACCATAGGATTGGCCTGTCTTGGATCCTGCTTCAGCTTTTCCTAAATTCTTTCAAACAAGCAGCATCTGGTCTCAGCTAGCTCCATACCTCTCGTTAAATAATACATAGAAACAAACACAGGGAGGCAGCCAAAATGAGGAGACAAAGAAGCAGGTCCCAAATGAAAGAACAAAACAAAACTCCAGGAAAATAACTAAGTGAAATGGAGATAAGCAACCTAACAGATGCAGAGTTCAAAACACTGCTTATAAGGATGCTCAATGGACTTAGTGAGAACCTCAGTGAATTTAGTGAGGGCCTCAAGAGCATAAAAAAGGACCAGTCAGAAATGAAGGAGGCACTAACTGAAATAGAGAATAATTTACAGAGATTCAATAGTAGAGTAGGTAAAGCCAAGAAGCAAACCATCGATTTGGAATATAAGGAAGCAAAAAACACCCAATCAGAACAGCAAAAAGAAAAAAGAATCCAAAAAAATGAGGATAGTGTAAGGAGCCTCTGGGACAACTTTAAGCATACCAACATTCACATCTTGGGGGTGCCAGAAGGAGAAGAGAGAGAACAAGAAATTGAAAATCTATTTGAAACAATAATGGCAGAAAACTGCCCTAACTTGGTGAAGAAAACAGACATACAAGTCCAGGAAGCACAGAGAGTCCCAAACAAGATGAACCCCAAGAGGCTCACACCAAGACACATCATCATCAAAATGCAAAAGGTTCAAGACAAAGAGAGAATCTTAAAAGTAGTAAGAGAAAAGCAGTTACCTACAAGGGAGTTCCCATAAGAATGTCAGCTGATTTCTCAAAAGAAACTTTTCAGGCCAGAAGGGAGTAGCAAGAAATATTCAGAGTGATGAAAAGCAAGAACCTACAACCAAGATTACTCTATCCTGCAAAGCTGTCATTTAGAATCGATGGCCATATAAAGAGTTTCCCAGACAAGGAAAAGCTAAAGGAGTTCATCACCACCAAACCATTATTATAGGAAATGTTGAAAGGTCTTCTTGAAGGAAAAAATAAAAAATATGAACAAACAAAATGACAATGAATACATATCTATCGACAATTGAATCTACAAACGAACAAGCAGAACAAAAACATTCTCATAGATACAGAGAAATTTTGTTGGTTGCCAGATGGGATGGTGGTTGGGGAATGGGTGAAAAGGGTGAAGGGATTAAGAAGTACAAATTGGTTGTTAGACTGACAACCTCAAAGGGAAGCGGGGTTGTGGGGGTGGGAAGAAATAAACCAAAGAACCTATATGTATATATATACATAACCAATGGGCACAGATAACAGTGTGGGGAAAGGCAGGAGGGAGGCAGAAATGGGGAGGAGGGGGTCAATGGGGGAAAATGAGGAACATCTGTAATACATTCAACAATAAAGATAAGTTAAAAAAACAAAAAACAAAAAACTGGGTTTTGTTTCTGCTCTTGTCAACAGTTGACAGTCTCTGTTCAGCTGGTTCCCTTACAATGTCCAGCCATTAGCTTCCCCATTTACCATTTCTTGCTGAGCAAGTTCCTGTGGGTGAAACTAGAAAATTCAAACTGTTGATTCTTGTAGCTACAGATGTTTGAGATCTTCTCCTTAGTTCCCTGACTTCACAAAATAGGGTGTTAGGTCACTGTGGGTTTTCATAGAGTGAAACTATTATTAAAAATCAGGAGCTGAAAGAAGACAACAGTGCAATTGCTAGAACATTTTTCCCTCTTTCTTGATGCCTCTTCCAGTTTCCTAATGGCCCCTTTAAGGAGATGCTATTATCAGCCTTGTCACATGTTTGGAAATCTTAGTATCCCCCTGAGGGTATGCAGGACTGATTCTAGCCATCTCAGTTGGTGCTACTGAGACCTTAGGTTGCTGCCTCTTTGGGACCCAGGGAGGTGAGGGGTCCACAGGAGCCTCCTTAAACCCTGCAGCAATCTAGCTTCCATATGACCTTCCGCTCTTTGCAGCACTGCCAACTCCTCAGACCTCAGTGTTTTTCAAGAGGAAAACTCCTTTTTAAACAATTGCATTCCAACTCTGAGGAGGGGTATTCACCATCAAGCCCCAGGAATAAGATTTAAAGGAGAGCCCCTGGCCTCACAGCACATTCAGTTTAGCTGAAGCAATGGTGACCCCATCTGTCAAGGAAGAACTATTGAGTACAAGACAGTGTGGCCAAGTGCTCCGTGAAGGAGAATTCCAGGGAAGGAAGAGGTCTTGTTATCTGGAAAGGTGTTCCTGGAGAGGCAGGGACAGGTGAGCCTGGGAAGCATCCTTGGAAGCTCAATGTGATTTGCTGGTCTGTGCCTTACAGACACCTGGAGCAGGAATACAGAGAAAGGTTGAGTCTCCTGCGGTCTGAGGTGGAGATGGAACGTGAGCTATTCTGGGAACAGGCCTACAGGCAGAGGGCCATGCTGGAGAAGGACCTGGAATGCACGCAGGCTGAGGAGTCCGGCCTCCGAGAGAAGCTGACCCTGGCTCTGAAGGTAGGTAGGGATGGGGAAGTTATGGGGGGGCAGGTGCCTCCCCAGGTCACCCCACCCAGAAAGAAATGAGGTTGCCTGAAGGTCCCTCTTCCCACACCCCACATTTTCCTAGTCTAGGATTCAACACCTCCCGGTGGCCTTAAGAAATTTGCATCTCTGTGGTAGGGAAATCTCTAGGATTTCAAACTAGGAAACACTTTCTGCAGCCATGGAGATAGCACACTTCTCAGCCAGAGCAGAAAGGGTCCTGGCTTCTCCAGGATTGGCATTGCCCCTCCATGCTCTCTGGTTATGGTGGCAGCAGGACAGGTGGGGACCTGTAGAACTCTTGCTCTGTTCTCTGGGTCTGTGGACCAAGATTAGGAAGGGTCAGCAGCCAGCTGTGTTACACCCCTGGAGACCAGAGCACCTGTGGAATCTGCAAACCTAAAGCCCACCTGCTGCCCCTGGGTGCAGCCTGGGGCAATGTGTTTTCTGGGCTTTGGTGAGTATCTCTCAACCCACAACCATCCTGCATTTGGGTTCAGTGAGATGTCCCCTGGCCCCTCCTGTGCTCCTGCCTTTCTCTTTCTCTCCTAATTCAGAGCCTGTGGATTCTTTCCACATTTGCCTGCTTCCCTCAGTCTCTGTCTCTCGGAGGAGAAATCTGGCACCCCAGGTGCCTCTGACACAGGGCCTGCCTTCTCTGCCTGCTTGGGCTCTCCACCATGCTGTGTCCTCACCTCTCTTACTGGTTTCCTGTATCTGACAATGCTGCCTTCCTCCCCTGTGGACATCTGAGCTGTAGTGGTGCACTTTCAAATTCCTCATTTAGAAAACGGCTCAGAAGGGCTTGCCAGTAGCCTTTTCTTGTTATACTCATGACCTTCTGAGCACTTGGAATGGGAGAAGCAGAAGTAATGGGAAAAGCAATAAGCATTGGTGAGGGCTTCATGGGGTCTGTCTCTGGGTGGCTCTGGATTGGCCCCGGAGACAGGGCAGTGAGTACCAGGTACCATGAGGTTTCTTCCCTGATTATGAGTGCTACTGGGAGTAAGCCTCTCACTCAGAGAGAACAGACCTGCCAACAGCTCCCTCCTCTACTCTCAAAGCCTGGCAAACCACTAGCCTGTGTCTTGTAGGAAAACAGTCGATTACAGAAGGAAATTGTTGAAGTTGTGGAAAAACTTTCGGAATCGGAGAAGCTGGTCCTGAAACTGCAGAATGATCTGGAGTTTGTGTTAAAAGACAAGGCAAGTTCTTTTGCTGAATCTTAGTTTTGAAAGAGCAGCCTGTGGTGCTGGGTAAAAAGTATCAGGGTCTTGAAAAAGAATACCCAGGTGGGTGAATTTAGTTTTTTTCTGTTAAACTTCGAAGAGAAAAGTGACCTTCCCTGTTTTCCTCACCTTCAGGCCAATGCAGGGGTGCCAGTATGCCCCAGTGATTACTTGCATGTTGGCCTTTTAATGACAAGACCAGGGTCAGCTGGCACCAAAAACCCCAATGACAGGTTCTCAGTGATGAGGGGCATGGAGGAGAGGTTAGAGTTTGGTGCCTATGATTAGGTCCCCCACACCACCAGGCCCTGCCCATCACCTGGGGAGCAGATGGGGAGAGGAGTTGCTGCACTGGGGAAGGGTCCAGGCAGGGGGTGTCCCAGGGGATCAAGGCAGGAACATCCTACTGCCCTGAGCCTTGTGTAAAGAGCATGAGGGTGTGACAGCATGCACTCTACCTGACCTGAGGTCTTGTATGTAATTTTCCTTTACTGGTGTGACCTTCAGCTGGAGCCACAGAGCACAGAACTCTTGGCCCAGGAGGAGCGATTCGAGGAGGTCCTGAAGGAGTACGAGCTCAAGTGCAGGGTATGTGCCCCACCCAGCCCCTTCACCATCTGGAGCCTCAGCATTTCCTTTGTCTTGGACCAAACCGTCACTTTTGTCTTTAGTGCACTGGGCCCTCACACACTCCTGTCCCACATCCCCCAACCCATTCTACAGCAGGGGTGGTTCTTTCTAAGAGCTTGACCCTTCAGAGACCTCCTGTGTCAGAAGGCTGTGGTACCATATCCAGGCTACTCCTGCAAAGAATGGGGTGCTAGAGCCAATGAGACAGGCTAGCCCTGCAAGTCATCAGGGTCTGTCTGGCTCAGACCTGGGTGATGGTATGCAGGCTTCATCCCTCCCCCTCCTGCTGGGGAGTGGCCTGGCATTCTTGGCAGGCCACACTCCTGACCTCCACGTGAAGGATGGTCCACCATGGCATGGCAGGAGCATCCTTCACCGAGCAGAGCAGGTAGAGCCTCTAATCTGACCTATATTTGGCCGACAGGGTCCTCCAAGCATTATGTTCTATGAAATGGAACAGGACTTCCTGCTCAGAACCTGTGTTTATCCCACATGGGCTGGCCAAATTCATTAGAGCAGCACCAATTCTGAAGGCTCCTCTGTGTCTCCAGGCACTGTGTAAGGCTTCATGTTTTCTGTTGTTGAATGTTTAGATTTCCTGGGGCCAAACCTACCAGTGTTAGTCCATTTAATTGGAGACACCGCAGTGCAGAGCAAGGCAGAGATGGTGAACAATGTCAGTGGTGCTGACCCCGTTACACTTAAAATGATCGAGGACCCCAACAGATAAAACATTATTGTTATATATTAACGGTCTATTATTAATTGACTTCTTAACAGTTTCCCTCCAAATTAAAGTAAGAATTAACTTTTGTTCCTGTTGCATATTGCTTTGGCAATACCAGAGAATCAAGGTGAGCTGTGCTGTTCCGGAGTGTGCCATGATCTGCTATTTCCTGCCTCGTGTTCTCTCCTCCACTACAAACCCTGAATCCTGGGTGCCCTTTTGAAATCCTGTGTGTGGTCAGCTGTGTAACCCTCCCCCTGAACTAGATTGCTGTGTATAAGGTCAAGAGTGTGGGGCTTTCATGCAGGTAGGATGTGCCACACAACTTTCTGCTAGAATTGTAGTTCCATGCTGTGTTTTCTTCCTCCCTTTAAGCTTGTTGCAAAGACATAGAACATATAAGTAACCATTAATTCATATGTTACTTTAGTGCAGCAATTTTCTGTCTTTTTCATCTCCTGGCATATGTAAATTAATTACTAAAATACTGCAGTGCACCAAAAAATATATTATATTTTTTGTTGATCCGACAAAAAACTAGGTATAATTTTGATTCATTCACAGCTATTGTTATGTTGGCTGTTGTCATTTTTTTATTTGACAATCTAAAGGAAAAGAGGTCAGTGCCCCTGACTAAATAGTCAGGTATTGCATGTTTTAAAAATTATTCCAGCACACCCATTGAAAATCATTGCTTTAGTGGACTGGATTTTTCAAACAAGTATAAACCCTATCTTTTTTTTTTTTTTTTCCTTTATTGATTTTTTAGTGAGCGAGGAAGTGAGAGGGAGAGAGAGATAGAAACATTGATGAGAGAGAACATCGATTGGCCGCCTCCTGCATGCCCCCCACTGGGGATCAGGCCCACAACCTGGGCATGTGCCCTGACCAGGAATTGAACCAGTGACCTCTTGGTGCATGGGTCAACGCTCAACCACTGAGCCACACCGGCCAGACAACCCTATCTTTCTTTAGCATGACTCTCTTACTTAAATAACTGCTACTCATTTCACTTTTGGTTCTTGAAATTTTACTTTTTGAAACATCAACAGACTGCTGGTGGGAATGCAGACTGGTGCAGCCACTGTAGAAAACACTATGGTGTTACCTCAAAAAGTTAAAAATTGAACTGCCTTTTGACCCCGTGATCCCACTTCTAGGAATATACCCTAAGAAACCTGAAATCCCAATCAGAAAGAATATATGTACCCCTATGTTCATAGCAGCACTATTTACAATAGCTAAGATCTGGAAACAGCCCAAGTGTCCATCAGTAGATGAGTGGATAAAAAAGCTGTAGTACATATACACAATGGAATACTATGCAGCTGTAAGAAAGAAAGGTCTGTTATCCTTTGAGATGACATGGAGGGACCTGGAGAGTATTATCCTAAGCGAAACAAGCCAAGCAGAGAAAGACAAATATCACATGATCTCACTTATTTTTGGAATATAATGAACTAAACAAACTGATGAACAAAATTTACCCAAAGACATAGAGGTAGGGTACAGACTGACAAACCTCAGAAGAGGGGGTAGGGGGGAGAGGGAAGAGAGAAACCACAGAACTTATATGCATGTATGTATAACTGATGAACATGGACAACAATGCTGGGGATGTGGCGGGGGCGATGGGGAGGAGGGTGTCAATGGGGGAAAAAGGAGAAACATTAACAAAAACAAATTAATTTAAAAAAATCAGAAATATTTTACATTTTAGTGCTAATCTATTTGTTTATAAATTTTACCTCTTTATTTTTGGCTATTTCAAACTAACATTTAGAGCATTAAAAAAACTTTTTGTTTAAAATACATAAAATTACAAAAGTAAAAGTAGTGCAGGTAATACTTGGATTACCCTTTGCCCAGATTTACCTGTTGTTTACATTTTGCCCTGTTTGCTTTGTCATTATGTACTTGCTCAGTGTGTGTGTGTGTGTGTGTGTGTGTGTGTGCGCGCGCGCGTGCACCCAACTGGATGTGAATGTATCTACATAGTCATTTTCTGAACATCTGAGTGTAAGTTACATGCATCATGGCCCTCGCCCCCAAACAGGTCAGTGTGCATTCCCTAAAAACAGATTTAATCCTACAACCTCACAGTGGTGTGCAAGTGCAGTAGAGTTGATTGCTAAATGTTCAGGAATTTTGCTAGCTTCTTGTTAAACCTTTGATAGCTTGAAATAGGCTATGGTGGGACCACAGAAGTATGCAAAAGCTGCAAATCTGGGCTTTTCTTCCTGGAGAGCCAGCTTTCTAACACACTGCTAAATGAGACTATTCCTAGTAACTGTAGCACATTTACTAATTTCATGATTTCCATTGATACATCATATTTCAACCTAGCAATGTCCTTTGGACACATTTCCCCTCCAATACAGGGTCCAGTTTGGATCAAGTATTACCTTTAGTTGTCACATCTGTTTAACATCCTTTAATCTGAAACTATCTGTCTTGGTCTATTCAGGCTGCTACAACAATGATACCATAGAATGGGGGGGGGGGCTATAAATAACATAAATTTAGCTCCCACAGTTCTGGGGCCTGAGAATTCCAAGATCAGATTGCCAACAGATTCAGTGTCTGGTGAGAGCTCTCTTTTTGGTAGCAGATGGCTAGCTGTCTTCTCAATGTCCTCATATGACAGAAGGGCATGAAGGAGCCCTTTGGAGTGTCTTTTATAAGAGCACTAATGCTCTTCATGAGGCCTCCATCCTCATGACCTAATCACCTCCCAAAGGTCTCACCTCCAATATCATCATCACATAGGACGTTAGGATTAACATATAAATTTGGGGGGACACATTCAGTCTATTGCACATTCCCACAGCCTTTCTTTGTCTTTGACATGGATATTATTGAAGAATACAGCTCCACCCCCTTTTTAATAGAAACTTTCTCATTTTGTGTTTTTCTAATGTTTCCTTTTGATTAAATCAAGGTTATACATTCTCAGATGGACAGCATAGGTGATGTTAATTTTGGTCCCTTGGTCAAGGTCTTACCTGATTTTTCTACTGTATATTTACTGAGAGTAACTAGTAAGCAGTCAGTGAGGAGACACTTTAACACCATGCAAATATCCTGCTATTTATCTAAATGTTCCTTGGATTTAGTATCCATTGAATTCTTGCCCACTCCAATCTTTACCATGACAATTGCAAAATGATGATTTTCCAATTCTAGCACCCACTCTCCACATCTGTCAGTTGGCCCTTGGCATCCTACTGTAAGCCAGATATCATCTGTCTATCTATCTATCATCATCTATCTATCTCTTGGCATGGACTTATGAATTTGCATTTTCCCCCAGTAGTTTGTAATTCATTACTATGTCTAATTGTTTTGGTGCTCAAATTATGTAAAATTTTGCCAATGGGAGTATCTTCCAGCTTATAGCCATGTCCTTGAGACATACATGTCACCATCATCTTTTGTTTTGTTTTATTGATTAGTTCCATACTTTCTAGTATCATAAGATGCTCCAGACTCATCTTGTACTTTACCTGCACTTGCCCTGGAATCAGTCATTTCTCCAAGAAGTCCTGGTTCCTTATATGAGGAAATGGTCTTAGGGACAAAGATCTGGGTGCTTGATCTGCTGGAAGGGGTGTCTCTGCCTCTTGGCTGAGGGCATTTTTTATAGTCAGTCTCCAGGAGTAGAGGTAACCTTGAACCTTCCCTGATGTGCATCACTGAGTCTTTCCAAAGTCACTGCTTGGTGTTTCCCTTTATTTTGTAACCAGGATATTTGTAAGCAAGGAAACCATGCCTTCCCTTGTTGTCAAATACTCTTTCTATTTAACTATCATTTTAGTTTTTTGTTTTTTCTTTCAACTGTCAGCCTCACTTCTCTTGGCAAGGCTGCCTTTGGTAAAAGGGAGTGTAAAATGTTAGATCCTCCTTAGAGATTATTTGTGGCTTAACGTTTCATTGTTGCCTTGGGTGGACAGCATAATGGAATAGTATGTTTTTGGTCAGAAACCCCAAATTCAGATTTTCTTTTCCTGTATTTCCACCCTGTTACATACTCAATGTTTGTGTTCCTCCAAATTCATACCTTGAAGCCTATTCCCCCACTGTGATAGTGTTAGGAGGTGGGGCCTTTGGGAGGTCATGAGGGTAAGCCCAGGAAAGGGGATTAGTACTTTATAAAAGGGACTCAGGTCCTGGCTGGGTGGCTCAGTTGGTTGGAACATCATCCCATACAATTCCCAGTCGGGGCGCGTACTGGAAGCAACAGATCTATGTTTTTCTTTCACATCAGTGTTTCTCTCTCTCTCTAAAATCAATAAAAAACATATCCTTGGGTGAGGATTTTTTTAAAAGGGGGACTCAGATTGCTCTCCCATCCCTTTTATCACTTCTACCCTCCAAAACCTTGGGAGCTAGCCTGGCCAGAGTACCTCAGTTAGTTGAGTGTCATCCTATGCACTGAAAGGTTTGGTTCAATTCCCTGTCAAGGGCACGTACAGAAGGCAGCTGATTAATGTTTCCCTCTCACATCGATGTTACTCCTCTCTCTCTCTCTCTCTCTCTCTCTCTCTCTCTCTCTCTCTCTCTCCCTCCCCCCATTCCTCTCTCTAAGCATGTCCTCGGGTGAGGATTAAATACAATAATAAAATAAAAAAGGACACCAAAACACCAAGAGCTGAATTTCTGTTGTTTATATGTCCCCAGTGTGGTATTTTTGTTATAGCATCCCAAATGAACTGAGACACACACCGATCCTTAACACCTTTGCCTGTCTGTGGGCAGGTCAGGTCTTCAGCCCCCCTTATATGTGGCTTACTTAGGCCCAGTTGGTTACCCCAGGCACTGGGCTTAGCTGCTCCCTGGGTGACCCAGTCTCCATGCCAGTGGCTCCTTGGACTGAGTGGCCACATTATCTGGAAGAGGTGTCTGGCTCTGCCCCCACAGGACCTGCAGGACCGCAACGATGAGCTGCAGGCTGCAGTGGAGGGTCTGCAGGCACAGCTGCCTCAGAGTTGGCGTGGCCAGCCCCATGCACAGCCAAATGGACGGCTGCTCCCTAGACATGGCCGAACAGGTAGGAGCCAATTTGGGAGGTGGCAGTGATGTGCTCCTGCTGGGGGCAGTGGGGGCTGGTGGGTTTCTACCTACCTCTGTTGCACAGGCTGCCTTTGGGTCCAGGGAGCACAGTGGTGGGCAGGCTGGCTTCACAGCACATCATGGCCTAGCCCAGCCTTCAGGTGGTCACAAGCCCCTCCACTGCCACATGTGGGAGAAGGGCCTGTAACCCAAGGCCAGAGGTTGACACAACACCCAGAGCCTAGAGTGATGTTGAGGAGGGTGAGGGTTTTACCATTTGAGTAGAAATGGTAAAGGTTAGGATGACTTTGCCATAACCATAAGGTAGGTGTATCCAAATTACTCTTCATTATTATGAGAGGTACCCAGGGGATCCAGGTCAGTGTTCAGCATGGGCCAGACACACGGAGATGGTCATCTAGAGAAGGGAAGCAGAGGGTGCTGGGGTTGAGCAAGGGGTTTGGCATCAGTCCGTGACAGCTCTTACAAAGGGAAGGCACTAAATTGTGAAAATGGGTCAGGGACTCCCTGTATACACAGAGGTCTCATTGGACTGACATAGACCAGACTTGGTGTTTACTACCTGGGTTTTGTGGACAGCATCACCCTCGAGTTCTTGAAACCAGATCCAAGGTCGGCTGCCTGCTGCCACAAAAGCCAAACTCATGGGACAGATGCTGGTGAAATAGGAAGGAGGTTTATTCACTTGAGAAGATGGGGACTCTTGTCTCAAAGCCCATCTTGGCATCTTAGTGCAGGCAGGGGTTTTTATAGGCAGGGAGAGGGAAAGCAGAACAAAGAGATCAGGATGAGGGTATGTGAACATACAGGCAGTGTGCTTGTTGGTCCCAGTATGGATCTTTAATGTCAGCATACTGGAATTGCTCAGTGCTAGCCAAATTCTTGCAGTTGGACAATCTGCGTCAACCGAAGTCATGGCCAAGGCCGTTTCTCATACAAGCAAGAATTGGAACTGCTGATGCCTGTAACATGCTTATAAGGAAACTGTCAGTATGTGAGTTCCTTTTATCAGTTTGTTCGTACATTTTATTCTAATTCCATTTCATGGTTAGTCAGAGTAGTATAAAGTTTTTATTCCCTGTTACACTCCGAGGTAGGTTTGTGGCACAAGGAAGTGCCCCCAACTGCTCAACACAGAGCTGCATGCTGAAGGTGTAACTCGAGAAAGACCAGGGCTTCATGCTTCCTAACTCAGCCCATAGACTTGGGATAAGCTCCAGGCTGTGAGTGGCCCTGAGGCCCTGTGTTTTTTAAGTGTTTTTGGCTCCTTCTAGAGACCAGTAGTGGGGGTTGGTTTTAGATGCTGGAGCTATCCTTTTGGTTTAGGTAGTCTTTTAGGAGGACAGTGTTTGGGCTGGTTACTACCCTTCCTGGCAATTGTACAGGGCAGGCACGGTGGGGTGTTCACATGACGTACATGGCTTCATGCCTGCTGCCGCCGATGGGAGTCATGGAAACCACAGGGACTGCCCCATCAGCCTGATTGCTTCCATTGACGGAACAATGATCATGCAGCCCCTCAGAGAACATCTTGCTTCCATCTGTAGTACTGAGAGGAGTTTCCCACATTGCTTGGGAAAATTTTACTTAATAAAACAGAAAAGAAAAGAAATAAAACAGAAAAAAGTGTGCTCAAGAGAACCAATGTGGGAACCGTCACAGGAACCACGCATGTGGGCCCAACTTCCTTGGCCTCTGAAGAAACTCCCTCACCTGGAGCTTCTTTAGTGGAATCTGTTGGCTCCCGAGACCCACATTGCCCTCAGCTGGGAGGTTTTGGGGTGTGCCCAGCTTATTAGATGTTACCAGATCCCCAGGTAAGTTGTGATATGTGGCCAAGTGGGCAGCCTGGCCACAGGGAAGGGAGCATTTGCTACCTCCTTTGTCCCTGGAGGAGCCTGAGCTACACAGGGTGTGTGACTCTTGTCAGGACCTGTAGATTAGAGCATGGCAGAGCTGGGGTCCTATACCCAGGGTTGTCCTTATTCAGATATTCTCAGGCTATAGCACCAGAAGCAGCCCCATATTTTGTGTGTTACTGATAAAACTAATGCAGTCTCCCAGTTAGGGTCTTTTTATCCTTCCCTTTCACCCCTCTATCTGACTGTAGAGGTTCCACTGGCCCCAACAAAGGAGGAGAGGTCTGTCTGCTGCCATAGGGGACAGTCGCCATAGCAGAGTTACAGTGGAGGAGGCCGTGTGGATTTTGGTGGCTGGGCCATTAGTATATTCAGCTGGAGCCACCTCTGATGGGTGTCCATTTACCTGTGCTCATTGGCCAGACCCAGATGACAGCTTCTGGTTGTGAGGGAAATAGAATGCCTTCTTTCATGAAGAGCTTATCCTGACTTCTCTCAGCCCCAGTGTCTCTGAGTCTGCCACTTTTTTTCATGGAAAATAATTTGGGAAATGGAGATGGTAAGATTAGGGAATCTATCATTTCCTCTCACTTTTCTGACCCCTGGACCAACACAGATGAAACCCTAACAGGGCCAACACCCACATTCTGAGTTAACCCTTTGGTGTATCCTCCAACATACACAATGTTGGGGATGCCTGGTTCCCCGGGAGAGCTGGCAGAACCTGTGGGCCTATGGGTGCCTTATCAAAATGAGCTGCCCAGATGTCTGACATTGTCAGTGAAGAGGATCTTCTGGAACAAAATGTCACTTCTTGTGATCTTTCAGAAACTTCATTCCACTAGTATTAGGGGGACCAGAAAGTAATGTCGTTTTTTTACATTAAATTCAAACAGATAAGTTTTTAACAAGTTTTTATTTTTAATCAATGATGTAATCACCCTCGTTATCAACAACCTTTTGCCATCTAGTGTGCAAATTTTCAATGCCGGATCGATAAAAATCAATTGGTTTTTGAGCAAAATATCTGAAGATGGCATTTTGGACATCATCCAAATTGTCAAATTTTTTGCCACTTAGAAAATGTTGTAGCGATCAGAATAAATGGAAATCCGATGGCGCAATATTGGGCGAGTATGGTGAGTGAGGCAATACCTTCCACCCCAATTCATTAATTTTTTCCAGGGTTCGTCTTGCGCAGTGCGGTCTTGCATTATCGTGTTGCAGAATAACGCCTTTTCTGGTGACAATCGCTGGGCACTTTTCAATTAAAGATTGATTTATTCGATCCAACTGTTCACAGTAAAGGTCTGCATTCACAGTTTGTCCAGGTTTCAGCACTTCAAAATGAACGACCCTGCGAATTGTCCACCAAACACACAAAAGTGCCTTTTTGGGGTGTAAACTTGGCTTAGCTGTACTTCGTGGCGATTCATTCGGAGAGAGCCACTGCCTTTTGCATTTTGGATTATCATAGAGGACCCATTTTTCATGTCCAGTGATCAAGCGATCAAAAAACGCTTCTGTATTGTGCCACTGAAGCAATAAATTGCATGTGGTGGACCAGTTAGCTTTGTTTTCTTCGGACAGATTATGCGGGACCCAAACACCTGCTCTGCTTACTTTACCAATCTGCTGCAAATGTTCTTGGATGGTCGACCAAGGTTGATTAAGAATGTTTGACAGTTCCTCGATTGTCTGACACGCATTTGCTTCCACTTCTGCCCTTAACATGTCATTAGTTTAACGACATTACTTTCTGGTCCCCCTAATACTTCATACCTGACCTATTCGTTGAAACCCCACATTATTTGTATGATGTACATGCCCCATCATAAAGCACAGATTGTCACAGAGGCATGTCCGTACAACATATCACACTTTTTTCTGTCTTCATGGTTTTTCTGTGTACCTGGGTCAGGGAACACAATTTAGGGTGCATTAACTGTACATGTGCAGCATCTTTTAGGGAATTAAAGGGCCTGAGAAATCTTGCAGGGAGTCTCCTAGTATATCTTAGAGCAATCTGTGTTCTGGCAAAGATTCAAAATGTTGATTTCTAAAGAGCTCCAACTTTGAGAATGGGGTATAACAGACCATCTATGGAAACCTGCAAGGGCCACCCATCACCACCAGCACCAAGTTCCTCTCACAGAAAGTGCCTGTAGAAGGTTGTGCATTGTTCTGGGTGGTGGAAGAAATCTGGGGTAGATATTAAGTGCCATCCCAAGTTCAAATGGGAGGGTGTGGAACAGACCCCATGGCACCCTAGGCAGAATATAAACAGAAATGTCCTTGTTTGTAGGCATCATCCCCTCCCTTGGCGATTCCACTCCAGTGAGTATAGAAACGGAGATAATGATGGAGCAGGTGAAAGAACATTACCAAGATCTCAAGATCCAGATGGAGACCAAGGTCAGGGGAAATGAGGGCAGCCACAGGGAGATTTGAGTGCTTCCTGCTGCATGCCCGAAAGCTTCATTCAATGTGCTGACAGTTCTGCATGCATATGTTTGCCCATGGATCCCCTGCTCTGTAGTAAGCCTGCTCAGGGGTGGAAAGTTTGTAGAGAAGGGGAAATAAAATTGACATTCAACCTCAAGCCCTCTTTGGAGGGAGGGAGGTGGGATATAAGAAATAACTAATATGCTGGCTGGTATATTGAGCGTCGTCCCATGGACTGAGAGGTCCCAGTTTGATTCCCAGTCAGGACATATGCCCGGGTTGCAGGCTCGATCCCCAATAGGGAGTGTGCAGGAGGCAACCAATCGATGTTTCTCTCTCATGTCGATGTTTCTCTCTCTCTCTTCCTTCTCTCTCTAAAAAATCAATGAAAATATTTTTTTTTAAAGAAATAACTAATAGTGGGAGGAAATGGGGTTATGTATGTCTGGAGTGTCACAAGCGTATTGCTGAGGCCAGACCTCCTTGCTTGCTCTGCCATTGGGGAATCACAGCTCCTGGCTTTGTTCTAAACTAAAATAACCCTGAGACTTACCGTTGATGGGGTTCTTTGTGGATTCATGTCCTGGCCAACTCTGTCTTCTCAGATGAATGTGTCTCCTGCTCTGTTATTAGATTGCACTGGGTTTTGTTAAGGGACAGTGTCCATGACTTATTATCGGGGGTCAGATGTCTGGGTCTGAATAGCAGTGAGGCAAGGCCACCTCTGTCTTGCAGTTATGCCTATCGGTTCCCTGGATTTATTAGCTGGTAGCTGCTGTAGTAACCTTGCCCCTGGCTGGATAATATTCCTTCCCACTGGAGCCTCTAGGGAGTTCAGAGCTGCCCTGTCAACCTCATGAAGGCTCCGTTCTCTCAGTGTAGTCACAGCCTCAGCCCTCCTTGTGCTTCCTGGCCTGGCACCTGGCCCAGCTGGCCTCCAGCTTCCCTTCTCTACCTGCTGAATATGCCTCATGAGGCTGATGGAAGGTTATGGAGGGAAAAAAGCCTGTGGCTACCTGGGCCCTTGGGGAGCCTTAGACATTGTTGACATGCTGCCCCTGTACCTCATCAGGTCTAGGCTATCCACTCTTTGACTGTGCCACTTGGTAGCCTCATATTTGTGTTATATTATTAATAAGTCATTTGGGGGACCTCCTGATCGACATTGCTCATATTTCTCTTCTCAGGTAAATTGCTATGAAAGAGAAATTGAGATGATGAAAAAGGACTTCGCAAAGAAGAGAAAGGAAATTGAGAAGGCTTTCAAACTTGAGGTCAGTGTGCTGGAGGATCAGAAAACCAACCTGGAGGCACTCCACGTGAAATCTCAGGAGGTCATCCAAGGCCTGCAAGACCAGCTCCAGAGTGCAGCCCATAGCCCTGAGCTAAGTAGGGTGGAGATGGAGCAGTGCTACACTCAGCCACTGTCTGGCCTGGCTCAGCGACTGGCCCAGGAGAAGGATCAGCTGGAGGAGGAGCTGCACCAGAGGCATCAGCATGAGCTACAGCAGTGCAGGTACAAAATTTAAAACTGGATTATGCAAAATGCTCAAAATGGCAATACCTATTAACCAGGTGGTTTTTCTCAGAGGCAGATTTGTGAGCACTGAAAGAATAGGTCATCGTATAAGAATTTTTACTTTAAATTTGAAATATGTATTAACCAGAGCTTAGGCGATGAAACAATGTACTTTGTAGAATTTTAACTCAGTGTTTTTCACTTTTTGCCTCAGACTTGTCTGGTATAGCAAAGGGCAATATGTTCTTCATCATTTAATATCTTATTCTAATTTTCTAGGACATGGTGTATCTAAAAGCCCTAAAACAAGGGGAAGAACCATTAATTTGCGTTAGTGAAGTTCTTGAAAAGGCTAAAATGTATGAGCAAAGGAGAGAAAGGGTTTATTTGGAAAACTGGAATGTGGTCTTTTGTGTCTTACAGTGTCATAGACTTAGAGTGAATAACTAGTTATTGTAGGCTCAGTACTAGTCAGCCAGTTCCTCCCTGTCCCATGTGGAGTCTTGGATCCGCCCCAGCTCAGAAGAGGGTGATCATACCCCACACATGTTGGCCCAGAGCTGAGTGGACGGCTCACAGATAAGGTGCCTGCCACACACCTGCCATCCTCATGGAGGGGTTCTGTGTGGGCCTATTTGGGTTCCAATGTTGTTGCCAAGTGGACATGGCCCTAATCACCACACTGAATGTCAAGTGAAGTTCATGCCCTCCGACTTGGGTGAGGTGGGCTCTCCCCCTCTTTGTCATGAGGATTGGGGGCGGCCTGAGGACAGGGAGGTGCTGCTAAATGTACTCTGTGCCTGTGCTCCTTTCCTCCCTCCACTCCAGATGACACCATCTGGGGCTTGCAAAAACTGACTGACACTCTCCTAGAGATGATAAATCATTTTTAAGTCCTGTGCTTGCCCCGAGCTTTGTTATTTTCTCTGAAACCCAAGAGCTGTGTGATAAGGCAATAGAGAAACAGGGCAGGGTGGTGCCCTCTTGCCCATCCCTAGCATCTCGAGACCTACAGGCCTTCATTGGGAGGAGCTCCTGCTGCTCACAGTCCCTCTGAAGGCTGGCAGTAGAGCCCCATCTGGCTCAGGCCTGCATTGGGCAGAAGCAGAGAACACACCTGTCCCACTCTTAGTGTCCTCATGTAGCCCTCACCTCGGCTGCAATTCCATTCTCCCAGGGCTGCCAAGGCCTCAGTCTTAGCAATTTAGAGGATTTTCAAGGGCAGTTTTGACTATAAGTGAATTTCACCCAGCTGACTAAAACTCTAGACCAGTGCTGTCCTTAGAACTTTCTGCAATGAGGGACATCTCTGCCCCTGCTGTGTCTGCCAAGGCAGCCGCCAGCCACAAGTGCCTGCTGAACATGGACATGTGGCCTGTGCGATTAAGGGACTGGATCTGAATTCTTTTTTCTTATTTAATTTATGTATTTATGTATTTATTGATTGATATTTTTTAGAGAGAGAGATAGAAACATCGATGAGAGAGAACATCGATTGGCTGCCTCTTACATGCCCCTCCCTGGGGATTTGGCCCACAATCTGGGCATGTGCCCTGACCAGGAATGGAACTGGCGATCTCTTGGTACATGGGTCGATGCTCAACCACTGAGCCACACCAGCTGAGCATATTCTGTTTATTTTTAATCAACTTATATTTAACGGTCACACGTGTGAATGGTGTCTGTGTTGGCTTCTGTATATGGAACCCAACCCTAGTGAGGGACAGTGCTCTAGCAGCCTCTCTAAGGAGTGTCCTAGGGCATGGGTGGAAGCCCAGGAGCCATGGAAGTGAGAGGATAAAGCCAGCCTAGCAGAGAGAAAGTCTGAGGTTAGAATAAGAAAAGCCTGTGTGGCCTTTCTAACCAGAGGGGAAGGTCTGGGGCTTAGAGCTGCAGCCCACAATGCCTGTAACTTGTTCTATTTCTATAGAAAAGAGGCCAAAGTTGAGCTGAACCAAAAGCTGTCATGGATGGAAGCCCAGCAGGCCACCCACTATAAGAACTTATCACTACAACATTAGCAAGAGAAGGAAGAGATGCTGCAGAAACATCTGCTGCAAGTGAGAGAGATGACAGAGCAGCTTGACCTGGAGAAGGAGCAAAGGGAAGAGAGGGAAAGGGAGATCCTCACATGCTGTAAACAGAAGCAACTCAAGCTGCAGGAGTTGATGAGTGAAGAGCAGGCGTAGCTTTGCGAGTCTTTTGCCCTTGAGAAGTTAGAGCTCACCTACAGGAAATGTGGAAAGCCTTGCCTGGAAGCAGAGATGCTGTGGGCCCTTTTGAAGATGATCCAGCAGTGTCAGGTGGTGAGCAGGAGTATACAGATGGCCCCATGATCCTCAGTGCAAGCAGGAGGGAGCAGCCTTGCCATGTAGACACCAGGCAGAGCTCCTGCCCTGGTACCCAGAATGCCCTCAAAGAGTCTCAGGCTCAGAAAGCACAGTTGGGGTGTGCTCGACCCCGGGAAGGTGGCTTCTGCTACCACAGGGGAGTGGTTCCGGAGGACATAGTGTCTTCTGCTAATGGCCCAGCCAGCCTGAGCCAACCTGAAGCCTGGGGGCTGCTCTTGGGAACAGAGGGAGATGCCTTGTCCACAGAGTCCCAGAGGGTGGGCTGGGGGGAAACTAAGAGGCAGCAAAGCTGAGAACCTGAGCAGGGAGCCAGCCCCTACGGGGAACCTGGGGCAGGCCTCAGAGGAGCAGGCCCGGTGCAATGAGAGCACCCTAGAGTGGGGGCTGTGGCACAGTGGGAAAAAGGCCAGGTGGAGCTTGAGCCCCACCCCAAGCTCCCAGGCCCCTGGAGGAAGCAGAGGCCAAAATGGCCCTGGAGAGAGAGAAGAATGACATGAAAACCAAACTTCTGCAGCTGGAAGATGTCATCTGGGCTCTTGAGAAGAGAGCAGATTCAAGAGAAAACAGCAGATTTGGTGTCTCCCCATTTTCAGAATGCCAAGTTACACCCTCTAACCTCTCTCACTAACTATACATGTGCCTTTCCACCTGACCAGCTCACAGGTGCTGACGGGGGTGGTTATATAACCCTTGTGCTTGTGCAGTGGTCCTAAACCCAAACCCAACCTCAGGTACCCCACAGGTCACCAGGCTCCCAGAAAGTGGGCAGAGGGGGCAGAGATAAGCTTTTTCTGGGCATCTCAGCTGGCTCTGGTGTTCCCTGCCCTTGTCATTAGGAAGTTCTTGCTGGTGTCCCAAGGATAAAGACCAACTGTGCTTGGAGCCCCATTTCAGTCCTTGGTCATTTGAGCTCTCCTCCTGACTTTGAGCAGGATCCACTACTGTACCCCACCAGTGCGTGTGCCAGGCATAGTCCTTGAACTGCAAGTCTCTGCTGTTGGAGCAGCAACAGAGGAGGCCATTCACCCAAGTAAAGTGCCCCTCTGCTGCTGTGTTCCAGGCTTCCCAGCACCTCCTGAGAGTGTCAGGGCTGGGCATAAGCACCCCAACGGGCTCTAGATACTGCTGCAGCTGATGCCTTCAGGGGCAGCTCCAACGTGGGGAGTTGGCCCAGAGATGGTCTGTTGGTAAGATACAGAGAGCCCAGGTGTGCAGTCAGGTCCTCCTTCTCCCCAGCCTTCCCTGAGGGACTCAGGCTGGCACATGCTCTTTCTCAGAAGCCTGGAATTCTAGAAGGGCTTTTCCAGATGCTGCGGAACATGGTTTCAGGTGCGCTTCTCTTGGCTCCTAGGGAGACGGAGGGCTTCCCTTCAGAGATGTTATGGGCACTTGCATGCCACAGTGACTGTGTGACATGATCATTGCTCTGAATGCAGTGTCATTTATTCCCATTAACCCCCACACAGCACACCTGTGAGGTACCTGCTTCATGTGGAGATGGAAGCTCCATGAGGTTATTGTGTCATTTGTCCAAGTGAATGATGCTGGTTCACAGCAGACACGGTCTGTCTAGACTAGAGTGTGATCACAGGCATGTGGTGAGATCTGTATTCCAGCTCAGGCACTAGCTCCTGCTAGGTGGGGACCATGGGCAAGTTGCTTCATTGAAAAAAATATAAGATTATGTAGGATTTATGATAAACCAAATGGAATAAATGTCAGTGCACCACCTAGTTTATCAAAGAAAATATTAGCATAGCTGAAAGTCCCTGGGCACTTGTTCCCAGGCCTCCTTGCTTAGTTAGGAGGTGCCTGTCCAGAAGGGCTGTTTACTGCCATCTAAGCATTGGTTCATGCTCCTGCCTCTTATGTGGGTGTTCCCGAACAATGTGGGAACTTTTTGTGGTGGCCTGACTTCTAAATGTTCTTATCCATAAAGAAAGATGGTGCTGTACCTCAAAGAGGGCATGGAGCATGATACTAATGTATGAACATATGCTTACAATCACAGCTATTCTATAGCAAACCCCTCACAAACAGGCTGGTCGTGGGCCCAGCGTGAGCACCTTGGAGACCTGCTTCATGCATGAGTCCACAGTTACATGCAGGGAACTCAGGCACAGAAGCAGCCCATCACCTAGAGTCCCACTCTGCTGTCCCTTTCAAACACTTCTCCAAGGACAGACAGATGTGTGTGCCCAGACTTATGCTATTCAAATTCTCCACCCTAGCCCTTAGTGGTCTGCCACTCACTAACCCAAGTCCTGGAAGGCTGCCCTTATTCTCTTTCTGCTTCTGACGTGCTGCATTCTCCAACCTGCTGGCCCCACAACTAGTCACAGTTCAATTCTCATCAGGGTCTTCACCTATTTAACTGTTTACTGGGCATCTTCTATCTGCCAGCACGGTTAGGGATTGCAGTTGAGAGCAAATCAGATGTTTGGAGCTTTCATCCCATTGGGAAGCACCATGCTTCCTGCATGCCCCAGTGTTAAAAAGAAATGCATCGCCCTGGCCGTTTTTGCTCAGTGGTTAGAGCGTAGGCCCTCAGACCAGAGTTGCAGGTTCGATTTAGGTCAAGTGCACGTACCTCAGTTGCGGTTCGTCCTCAGCCCTGGTCAGGTCACGTGGAAGGCAACCAGTCGATGTGTGTTTCTCACATTGATGTCTCTCTCTTTCTCTCTCCCTCCCCCACTCCCACTCTATCTGAAGATAGATGGAAAAATATCCTCGGAGAGGATTAAAAAAGAAATGGATCATCCGTAAAAGAATGAGGACACAAAGGTCATGCCACTCAAACCATGTACATTTTTCAGGGACACATACATGTGAGGTGAAATCCTAAGAAAATATATAGAAATAAGCCAAATTCAAGCTGCTGGTTTCCAATGAGGCTGGGGTTAAAGTCTTGGAAAACTGCATGGCACAGGCCCAGCCCCCATCAGGCAGATGGGGGAAGAGGCTTGTCTCAGGTTAGAGGGATCTGGAGAGTGAGGAGACAGTCTGTTCAGAGATGAAGGTGGGTAGTTGTCTGCTCTAATGGGAATGGGGAAGGATTCCTAAGAGCAAGTTGCTGGGGGCCTTAAACAGGGCACTGCAGTGGATGGAGAGGGCAGAGGAGGTGGCTATTGCAGCGGTCCAGGCAAGAGGTGATAGTGGCTGGGGCCAGAGTGATGGCCGCAGAGGTGCAGGAAGTTGACTGGCAGAAGTGTGGAGGCTGAGTTGATGGGTTATAGGTGGATAAGATATGAGCATGGAGGTTGGAAGGGGGTCACGAAGCAATTAGAGAATTCCCAGGAAATGCCACCAGGAAGGGAGAAGACAGGAGGGTGGAATTCGGAATTTTGAAGAGCCTGTGGTACTATCCCCTGTAGAGGGTAAGGTGGGTGAAGAGATGAGGAAAGATCTCAAAACCAAGGAGCTGGTGTCTTTGGGGAAAGGTTGCTGTGAGGAGGGAGGGACACCTGTGTCAGGAGCAACTGAGAGGCCAATACACAAAAGACCTTCAGCCTGAAGGAGCAGGCACCCCACTGAGACCACCGGCATCCTTGACCCTGAGGCTGGGACCCAAACTTTGGCTCCTGCTCTGTGGAGGCAGTTCTGTCCCCAGCCAGTGGGCCCTTGGCCACAACTGAAGTGTGTGAATCTTACAGCCACTTCTAGATAAACTATCTTTCAAGCCACAGCAGCTATAGGACCCCAGCTGGGTGAAGGTCAGACTTGCAGGATCTTGAAGACTACGGTGAAGATTTTGGCCTTTATCATAAGAGAAAGCAAAGTCTAGAGAGTAACGTGACCAGATTTGGGCTGTGAAAGAATCTCTGCTAGCAGTTTAGAGAACAGCATGGATAGTCTAAATATCCATATGACCTGAATCATCCAAGGTCACCTCTGCTCTCTCTGTTTTGCTCTACACCCATACACACCACCCATATGCATACCCTTTTTATTTTTTCTGAATTCGAGATAATTGCAGACACTTTATTGCTAAATATTTCAGCATATTATTTTTGTAAGAACAAGGACATTCTCCTAAATATCAACAATATCACATCAATGTGAGGGAAATTTAACATAAATTCAATGCTGTTTTTAATTTGCACCCCATGTTCACATTTCCCCAATTGTTTCAATATTGTTCAGCCATTCTAGATCCAATCAATGATCGTATTATGCATTTAGTTATCATATATAATATTCTTTCATATAAGAGAGTGTGTCAGTTTTTAAATTAATTTTTGTCATTAAAAGTCAATCATTTTAACTATTTTAAGTGTATAAATCAATGGTGTTAAACATTCACAATGTTGCACAATTACCACTTTGTACTTCCAAAACTTCCATCATCCCAAACAAAAATTCTGTACCTATTAATAATTTTTGCTAGTATTTTCTTCAGGGTATTAGCATCAATACTGGTAAGGAATGTTGGTCTATAGTTTTCTCGAGTGTCTGTCTGCTTTTGGTGTTAGAGTAATGTTGCCTCATAAAATGAGTGAGAAAATATTTCCTCCTCTTCAGTATTTGGGAAGAGTTTGAGAAGGATTGGTATTAATTCTTTTCTTTTTAATGTTTTTATTGATTTTTTTTTAGAGAGAGAGGAAGAGAGAGAGAGCTAGAAACATCAATGTGAGATAGAAACATCAATCAGCTGCCTCCTGCACACCCCCTACTGGGGATCAAGCCCCAAACCTGGGCATGTGCCCTGACCAGGAATCAAACCAGGACCTCTCAGTCTATGGGACAACACTCAATCCACTGAACCACACTGGCCGGGCATGTATTAATTCTTTAAATGTTTGGTAAAATTCACCAGAGAATCCATCTGCTCCTGGGCTTTTCCTTGTAATGAGGTGTTTGATGATTATTAAATCTCCTTACCAGTTATAGGTCTGTTCAGATTTTCTGTTTTTTCCTGAGTCAGTTTTGGTAGTTTATGTATTTCTAGGCGTTTGGACGTTAACATTTTTAAAGAATCAAGACCAGGTATTATGCAGAGTGGCCCTCATTTTGGATATTTAGGTGAGATTACTGTTTGCTCCTGTTTGTCACATAGGAGTTTGTACCTTATGCCTTCTTTAGAGGACCATTTTCTTTCTTTCTGATGTATAATCTCTAGAAGTTCTTTCAGTGAGACTCTCATGGAATTAAATTCACCTTGTTTTTGTTTGTCTGAAAATGTCTCAAATATTTGTCTATTTTTGAAAGAGTATTCCTAGGAACACAAATCTAGGTTAACAGTTAAAGTACTCTCTGCTGTACATGTGCAGTATCTTCGAGATTCCTCTATTAAATAGTTTATGCTGTGTCTAATTGTTGTCCCTTTTTATGTGTATTAGTTTCCAGTTGCTGCTGTAACAAGTCACCACAAAATTAGAGTCTTAAAACAACACAATTTATTATTTTACAATTTCAGAGGTTAGAAGTCTGAAATGGGTAATGATTGAACTAAAATCAAGATGCGGCAGGGCTGCCTTCCTTTCTGATGGCTCTGGAGCAGAATCTTGTTTTTGTTTTTTCCAGCTTCTTGCAGACTGCTCTCATTCTTTGGTTCCTGGCCCCCTTTCATCTGTAAAGTCAGCAATGACTGGCCGGATCTTCCTTATATCACATCACTCTAACACCAACTCTTATGCCTCTCTCTCTTCCAAATTTCAGGACCTGTGATTATATTGGGCCCACCTGGATAATTCAGGATACTCTCCCTGTCTAAAGTACAAAAAAAAAAAAAAAAAAAGAATATTATGCCTATTAAATGTATAGATTTGTGTCTTATGAAAAATTCTCAGCCATTATTCTTAAACTATTGCCTCTCCTCTCACCCTCTTAAATTAAAAGTATGATGTTAGATCTTTTAACTTTTTTTCCATTTCTTAACCTCTCTTTTCATATCTTCCATCCTGTTTTCTCTGTCACATTCTGGGTACTTTCTTTCATATCTCTGTGTTTCAGGTTAGTAAGTCTTTCTTCATTATGTCTAATCTGTCATTTAACCCATTCAGTGTTTAACATTGACTTTTTTTCATTTCCAAAAGTTCTGTGACATTGACTTTTTAAAATATCTATCTTTTACTTATAGAAACATTCCATAATATTTATCTTTAGCTTGTGTGTGATAATTCCAATATCTGAGGTTTCTGTGGGATCTAATTCTGTTGTTTTTGCTTCTGCTGACTCTTATAGGTGACTTTTTTTCCATGTATGTTGTAGTGATCTTTGATCATGAGCTCATGTTTATGTGATGTTAATCTCTGGAAATCCTGGGAGTTATATTAGAGGATGCTTTCTGCAGAAAGAATGTATATTGCTTTTGCCAACAATTGGGGGCCTACTAATCTGGGACCATGTTAACCTCCTTCCAGGGTACTGGCTTAATGTAGGTGTCCACTGTGCAGGTGTCCATGCTGCTGACATAGACATTGGCCTTAGGGTAATCCCATCTTTGTGTTACTTAATGCTCACAGCTTTGATTTCAGCTTCCAGGTTTTTATTTTCTTTGGGGGCCCTTGGTGGTATGCATTACCTTCAGTGAGAATAATCACACATTGTATGATCAGCTTCACACAGGCTCTAGTTGTTTGGTGAGTGTGTGGGGGATGGGGTGGAGCAACCATCAGTTTATCTGATGTCCAGGAAGCTGGAAGTAGATGCCTTGCTTCCCAACCCCCTCCCCCTACCACACCCCTATACACATATACCTGCCTTGAAGCCATTTGTTTTCCATCCTGGAGCCAGAATGACAGTTTCAAAACAGATCTGATTTGTTTTACTCCCCTGCTTGAAAACCTTTGCTGCTTTTAAATTCCAGTGACTTCTATTTCTTTATTTTTCTCTTTAGTTTCTCATGAGATAAAATGAAATCATACTTATCCTTATGAAAAATGTACTGATACTTGATATTATAGCGATAATACATAAAAGAAACATTAATGAGATCACGTGGCTTTGAGTATTTTTAGTCCGAAAACATTATAAGCTAATGCTAGATAGAGACCTACTGGGGGTAATAAATGTCAGCCAGACCAACATGTATTAAGAATAAATTCTCCGGCCCTGGCCCGTATGGCTCAGTTGGTTGAGTGTCCAGTCCCATGCACCAAGAGGTCACTGGTTCGATTTCTGGTCAGGGCACATGCCCGGGCTGTGGGCTTGACCTCCAGTAGGAGGCATGCAGGAGGCAGCTGGTCAATGTTTCTCTCATCAATATTTCCTCTCCATCTCCCTTTCTCTCTATATAAAATCAGTAAAAACATATTTAAAAAAAAAAAAAAACATATCCTAAGGTGAGGATTTAAAAAAAATGTATCTTGCCCAGCTAGTGTGGCTCAGAGAATTGAACGTCATCCCATGGATGAGAGGCCCCAGTTTGATTCCAAGTCAGTGTGTATGCCTGGGTTGCAGGCTCGATCCCCAGTGGGGGGCATGCAGGAGGTGGCCGATTGATGTTTCTCTCTCACATTGATGTTTCTGTCTCTCTCTCCCTTCCTCTCTCTACAAAAAAAAATCAATGAAAACATATTACAAAATAAATAAATAAAATTTTAAAAATGTATCTTTTTAAAAAAAAGAATAAATTCTCTGCGCAGCAAGTATGAGTTTTAGCTGCTTCATTTGTGATATTTATTGGTAAATTGCTCATCTGCCATACATCAATGATGTTACCTAAGCAGAGACTCTTTTAAGAGTCATCAGAAAGCAAAAGTGGCTTCAGGCACAGTTGGTTCATGTAGTAGCTGTTCATACTTGCTTTTTTTCCCTCTGGAAGAATCCACTTGATGTCAGATTTCTCTCCATATATTGATGTGGGCATCTTCCTAGGCTTCTCCTCCCAGTGCTGTGGCCTCAGAGTGTAGGATAGGGGTTGGGGTACTCTATCTAAAGAGGAAAATATGCCCATGTGTTTCAGTCTTCTTATTCCTCATGTTTCTTAGCTCCATGCTGGAGTTCACTGGTGGAAGGATGAATATGCCCTGCAATAACCTGAGGACTCACACCCAACATTGTGCATTGATACTAACCACAGACACTCACATTTCAGTTAGAGATTATAAGATGCAGGAACAGATCAACTATAAACACAAAGTAAATGGGACCAAGGTACTGAATACATTAGTGAGTTGTTGAATGTGTAACTATTTTGGAAGCTAAGAAAGCTTTGTTTTCTGTAGCTTCTCTAGGGAGATGCATACTGTAGCATGTTATAACTGGATAGAGAGAAAGGAAAAGGAAAAGGAAAAGTATGCTCTGTGCCATCATCTAGCAAAGGGGAAATGTAAACTGCAGGATTACCATGACTTCTGACTTCAAGACCAGACTCATGTAGGCTGCATATGGTACCTAGTGCCTTAGTTTCCACTCTTCTTTCTCCTTTCTATTTTTCATGCAGAATTAAGTTGGATAGGCTTTCTGAAGAAAACATGGTGTTGAAAAATGAGCTGGAGAGGATTCAGCAAGAGCTCGAATCTACAGAAAGGACAAATGATGCACAGAGGTAAGGGCTCTGACTCATTGGTTTCACTCAGAACTTACAGCCTATGACACATTTTACTCTTTGTAGAGTGAGTTTAGAAGGTATTGCTGTAGAAAGTGGGACGTGTTCACAGAGCAATCCCGCATTCCAGAAAACCCTAAGTGGGGGAGCCATGCTGACCTCTGACCAGCCTGGACATGCATGAAAGGGCTCAGACTTCCTTCCAAATGTTGGCAACCACCTTCATTCCTGAGTGCTTGGTCTCAGAAATTTGAGGTAGAAAGTACATGCATGCTGCAGCACAGTCATCACCACAGTGAGCAGCTCCAGCACAGGCCCACTTATCTCTGAAGTCAATATACACATACTTCTCAACCCTACAGAAATACTCCACATTATGCTAAGGGGTGGGGGAGGCAGCAAGTATTTTCTTAGGGGTAAGTGGTGCTCCTGAGGCCTTTCTGGGCAAGTAAAATATATTCATTCGTGTCCTGATAATGGTTTCAGTCGTGCTTTTCTCTGAGATTCGTTTCTGGCCTATTGATTTTAGTAAGTCGTAGTCGGGAAGGGGCGGGGGTTGGAGGGTGGGATGGTGAAGAGGTGCAAAGACCTGAGCACTGAGGCAGGAGACACTGTTAGGGATGAGAAGAACACAGAAAACTTGTTGGTGGATTTCTGCTTTCACAACCGTAGCCCTATCTTATCCAAGGACTGTTGGTTGACCATTTTTTAACTCTGAAATTAAAGATAAACTCAGTTCTAAAAGGCTGAGAATGAGGTACTGATTTGATAAAATTGCCATGATAATTAATTAAAATATGGAGTCCAGAACAGGTAGTCAAACAAGTGATTGCTATCACATTATAGCAATTCTGAAATCTAAAAGTTTTTTTCACTCTAGAAACCATTTTTTCCCCCTAAATTTTCTGCCAGCACCTTTTTGACAACAGCCTTTAATGGATGTAAGGCTGCTTTGGTCTTCATGCTGCTGGTGGTGAATAGTCACATGTTGTGCTAAAGAGATATTAATGGGTGTAATTCGGGAATGTTATAGAGGGTTTTTGTTCTATAATGCTGGCAATGTCCTCTGGTTCTGAGGATTGGGATTTGGATTGGATCATCATCAGCAGCAGCAGCAACAATAATGTAGAATACTAACAGAGTGTTGGCTGTAGGGTACCAAGAGCAGATGTGAGAGTGTTATGTGGCCACAGATCCAGGTGCTACGGTTACAATGGGCAATGACTAGGAAAAAAGAAGCTGGCTAGTCAAAGTGATAGTGTTAATTTTGCTTCTTCTACAGGAAGGAAATTGAGATTTTAAAGAGAGACAAGGAAAAGGCCTGCTCTGAAATGGAAAAGCTCAACAAACAGGTCAAGTATTGATACCTGGCATGAAGCTAATGCTACCCTACTTTTTTTTTTTTTTTTTTAATCATTTCAAACTTACCAAAAGGAAACAGAGAACTTTTTTTGACAGATTTGAGAGTGAGTAGCTGACCCATCGACCCCCTCATCCTCAAAAATCAGGAAATGAATGTGGTATGGAATCCCTGACTTAGTCTCCTACCTGTTCAGTTTTGCCAGCTGTCCCACTGGTTCAGAATCACATTTGGCATTTAGTATCCTTCAATCAGTCTGTCCTTGGTTTTTAGGACCTTTGTACTTTTGAAGATAATGAGCAGTTATTTTGTGCGAAGTTTTTCAGTTTAATTTGTTTGATGTTTCCTTGTGATTAGAGTTAGATAATTCATCCTTGGTAGGAGTAAGACAAAAATGATACTGTGTTCTTCTCATTTCATTCTATCAAGGGTACAATGATTTGTCCCATTACTAGTGGTTCTTGGTTAGGTAGTGTTGGCCAGACTGCTCCAAAGTAAAGTTACTTTTTCCTATGTAATTAATGAGTATTTTATGGGTGGATACTTTGATATTATGTAAATATTCTTTTGTTCTTTAAACTGTCACCCACTTTATCATCTTTTGTTTCTTGGTGGAGTCAATATTACTGTGATGTTGGCCAATTGGTGACTAATTCCACCGTTCCTTTTGTATTTATTAATTGGTATTCCAGTGTGAGGAAGAGCTTTTTCTTCTCTCCATTTATTTATTTATTTACATCATTATATTTCTATCATAGGTTCCTGTTTTATTCAATGGGTTATAATATGTTACCATCAGTTGCTGGTGGCTTGTAGACAGCTATCATCTCCTTACGTCCTCACATGGTCTTCCCTGGTTCATGTCTGTGTCCTAATCCCTTCTTATTAGAACACCAACATATTGGATTAGGGCCTACTCATATGACCTCATTTTACCTTAATCACCTCTTCAAAGATCCTATCTCTAAATATAGTATAGTTACATTCTGAGGTACTGTGGGTTGAGGCTTCAACATATGAATTTTGGGAGGACACAGATCAGTCTGTTACAAATATCACAACCAAACTATTGACATTGATACAATCAATGGATCTTATTCAGATTTCACCAGTTTTACATGTGTAGTTGTGTATGTTTGGGGAGGGAGGGGTATTAAGTTCTAAAAAATTTTATCCCCTGTGTAAGTTCATGTATCCACCACCACAGTCAAGATACTGAACAGTTTCAACTCCACAAGGACCCTTCATGTTTTTCTTTTATAACCATACTTACCTCCTTCTTGCCTACCTACCCCAGCCCCTAACCCCTGACAGCCCCTAATCTTTCCTTCACTTCTAAAATTGTGTGATTTCAAAATGTTATATAAAAAGAATCATACAGAATATAACCTCTGGGACTGACTTTTCTCACATATCATAACCCTGGAGATTCATCCAAGTGGCATAGTTAGCTTCTTTTTTATTGCTGAATAGTATTCTAACGTATTGATGTCCCACAGTTTGTTTTAACACTCACTTTTTAAAGGATAGCTGGGCTGATTTCAGTTTTGGGCTATCACAAATAATGCTGCTGTGAACATTCCTATGCAGGTTTTTGTACGAATGTAAGTTTTTATTTCACTGGGATAAGTGCCAAGAGTGCAGTTGCAGAGCTATGTGTGGTAGGTACATGTTAAGTTTTATGAGAAACTGCCAAACTATTATCCAGAGTGGCTGTAACAGTTTATGTTTCCACTAGCAATGTATTTTTGATCCAGTTTCTCCATATCTTGCCAGCATTTGGTGGTGTTCCTATTTTATTTTGGCCACTCTGATAGGTGTGTACTGAGACAGAAAGGTTAGAGGGGCTGGAGCTGGGTGTCCTCTTCTCCTGAATTGGTTCCACTCTTGTAAAGTCATTTAATTTGAGGGCAGGAAAAGAACAGAGTACTCTGAGTTACTTCAAAATGGTCACTGTATTAGTCTGCTCAGGTTGCCATAACAAAATACCATAGACTGTGTGATTTAAACAACAGAGATTTATTGTGTCACAGTTCTGGAGGCTAGAAGTCCAAGATCAGAGTGCTGGCTGATTTAGTTCCTGGTGAGAGCTCTCTTCTTGGCTTGCAGATATCTGCCTTCTCACTGTGTCTGCACATGGCCTTTCTTCAGTGTGTGCACATAGAGGGAGAGAGACTGTGCTTTTCTCTTTCTTCTTATAAGGTCCCAATCCTATCCAATTAGGACCCCACCCTTTGAGCTCATTTAACCTTAATTGCCTTCTAAAGGCACTGTCTCCAAATACAACATTGGGGGTTAGGTCTTCAACATATGAATTTATGTATTTAATTTTGGTTTCTGCATCTTCACTGTTAGGACATAGCTGTCCAATGGATTTTCATCTGTTGATCTTGCATCCTGCCACCTTGCTGAGCACACTTATTAGTTCTAGGAGTGTTTTTGTTGCCTTCAGCTTCTTAAATTCCTTCTCCATCCATGAGATAAGTCCCCATAGTTTTTTTCTCCTGGCCCGCCTCTTCCCTTGCATGGCTGATGAGAGGTTTCTGCCATGGAGACCACCTCGGACCACTCGTGGGTGGGTGGCTTGTCTTGTCTCCCAGGTTTGGGTGTTTGTTTCTATGAGTATGTGGTAGCCTTGCTTGTGCCTTCTCTATCAGGAGGATAATTCAGGAATTGATTTAAGATGAAAACTGCAGACTCTGCATTTGCCTAAGGACCAGCTTTTTGTGTGAATGGCCTATCTGGGGATTTCCTAGTCTCAGAGAGCTGCCTGACCCCATTCCAGCTTATCTCTAGGATAAATTTGTAAATGGGTTATAGGTATCCACTTTTTTCTTCCCTTGGCTTTTTGTTATGAAAAACTGTAAACACACAGAAAAGTTGAGATGATATACACTGATCAGCCACATACCACAACCTTAATTTAACAGTTTGTTAACTGTCATATGTGTTTTAATTATTTGTTTATATCTGTCTTTGTACTTCTGTCTGTATGTGGGTTGTGTTTTATGAACCATTTGAGAGTAAGTTATAGATATAATAATACTCTGTTCCTAAATATTTCAGCAGGTGTCTCCTAGAAATGAATGCATCTTCTACCTAACCACAGTACTGTCATCATACTTAGGAAACTTAATTATAATTACTTATTAACCAATAGTCAGATCATATCCACATTTCTCCAATTATTCAGAAATGTCTTATATAAAGTAAACTTTTTAGAACTAGGATGCAGTTGAGGTTGACACACTACATTGGACTATCAATACTATTCAAGATTTACTGGCATAAAACAGCCTCTTTACTGTGCTGTGGAACCTGGGGGTCAGGAATTCAGAGAGGGCACAGAGCAGACAGCCTGTCTCTGCTCTGTGATATTGAGACCTTGGCTGGGAAGACTGGACAGCTGGGGTAACTGAGTGCTGGGGCTGGAATCATCTGAGGGCTCCTTTCCTTGGGGCTGGGCTCCTGGAGGGAGTGTCATGGTGGTGGTGGGTAGGGAGCATCAGAGAGCAAGTGTTTCAGGAGGACCAGGTGGAAGGTACAAGGTTTCTGACCTCACCTTGGGAATTATTCCATATCACTACCACCAAGACCCCACAGAGCTACAGGGAGGGACATAGGCTCATCTTGGTGGGCAAGTGTTTATGTCACACTGCAAAGGGGATGTGGGATGGGAAAAGCTGTTGAGGATGTCTTTGCAAAAATTTGGTTGGCCATGATGTGTCTTTATTCTTTTTAATCTAGAACACCTGTTTCTCCCCCACGATGCTAACATTTTGAAGAGACCTGGCAGTTGCCTTGTAGGCCATCTTATATATTGTGGATCTGTCCAGCTGTTTTCTTTCTTTTTTTAAATTTTTTTATTAATTTTATTTTTTAGAGAGAGAGGAAAGGAGAGAGAGATAGAAACATGGATGTGAGAGAAACATTGATCGGCTGCCTCCTGCGCGCCCCCTACTAGGTATCCAGCCTGCAACCCGGGCATGTGCCCTCAATGGGAATTGAACCAAGATCTCTCAGTCCATGGGACGGTGCTCAATCTACTGAGCCACACCGGCCGGGCTTGTCCAGATGTTTTGTGATAGTATTCTATCTGGTTCTCTGTCCCTTGTTTTTCTTATAAACTACAAAATATACATGTGTTCAGGAGATGGCTGCTAACATCTCGTTTTGCCTTCTGCAATAAACCTAGATGAATGCAAGTTAGAATTAAAGAAGTGATCAACACAAATACCAAGAGGCAGTAGGCTTCCCACACCTCCCAATGTGGTGTCCTGAGGTGGACACAGTGGCACCTGAGCAGTGTTCTGGCCAGCACACATTGCCTGAATCTAATCACAAGGGAGCATCAAACAAACCCCAGATGAGTAACTGTTAAATGGGGGACTATGTTTGTCAAATTGTCAGTGTCATAAGACAAAGGCTGTGTAAGCATTCCAAATTCAAGGAAGCTAAATGACTTGACAGATGAAGGAATTACCTGATCTTAGAACAGGAGGGGTGCTCCAAAAAATAATACTTGGGCCAAATGACAAAACTGGAATGTGTGTGGTGCAACAAGGTTCATGTCCTAGATCAAGGACTGTGTGGCAGCCTTATGAGAGTGCTCTCCCCTTTTTGGAAATGTAGTGCAGGGCTGTAGCTCAGAAAACTACCTCGCGTGTGTGTGTACATAAAGAACTAATCACAAAGCGAATGAGGAAAAGGCTGTCAGCCAATAAGCTTGGGTAAAGGGTGCATGGATGTTCTCTGTACTAGACTTGCAACTGTTCTGTAAGTTTGAAAATATTTCCAAAGAAAGACTTGAAATATTAATGATAAATAAAAGAAAATCAACTAGTGTGTTTACACCAGGACTTGAAGGAAGGTTCCATTTCTAGCTGTTAATGGGATCAAGGCCTTTCTCAGAGGGCAGGATGAATGTATGTTAATATTGCAAAACAATTTTAGGGGGATCCAAGATGATGGCAGAGAAGATGGAAGTTACACTTACCTCCTCCCAGGACCAAACTTGAATTACAACTAAATTATAGAAAAATCAACCTAAATAACCAACTGAAGACTAGCTGAACAGAAGTCTTATAATCAAGGATTTACAGAAGCCATATTGAGAATGGTATGAAAGACAAAGTCACCCACATGCAGTGCTTAAGAATCTGGAGGGATATGTCAGCTACAAGATCCCCTGTGCAAAGTGTGGGGTCTCAACCCCACAAAGGGCTCCCCAGCCTGGAGCACTAAAGCCAGGAAGAGGAGCCCATAACATCTAACTATGAAAATCAATGGGGAGTCTGTCCACCTGGGAGAGAGAGGAATCTGCTAGAAATCTAGGCACCTTCTTAAAGGGCCAGTGCACAAAATATTGTTTGTAGCCACTCACCCTGGGCTCTGACAAAGGGAGGGCACCTCAGAGTGGACTGGAGTTGTGCCAAGAGAGACTGGATTGTGTGGCTCTGGGGAGATAGCTGAAGAAACAGTCCCTGTGCTGAGTCCCTCTCTTACACAGCCCACAGATGCCATCTTTCCTGGGTTGAGCACTCTCCTGTATATGGCGTGAGCCTGGGGGAATGTAGTAGCCCCACCCTCCAGGCTCCCTGTCACCCTGCCCTGCCAAGTTCACACCCTATGTAGGAGTAAGCTATCTGGCCCTATGGTGTAGACCTTCTTGGAGGGCTCTTGAAAAGGTCCAGGCAGACTTGGGATGTCAGAGATTAAGTTGTGTGGCTCTGGGGCAGGGGCCATTTTCCTCCTTCTCCTGATGAGCCTGACCAGAGCTGCCTCCTCACAACAGATTCACTAGCCCCAGCCTCTGAACTCCTGATGGCCATACCTTGCAGAGTGCACCCCCTGTGACTAGCCTGAGCCCATGGTGCAGACTTTCTAGGAAAGCTCTTGAAGAGGTCTAGGCAGAATCAGGCAGGCTGAGTTGTGTGGCTCTAGGGTGGGGCCATTTTTCCCTCACAAGCCCAACTGGTGTCACCATTCCTGTTCAGAGCCCTTTCTTCACACTACCAAATTTTGGTCTGTTTGGGGCTGATGAACTGTTGGCTTCAGCCTGATGATTCCCTGAAACCCAACCCCACCAAAAAGGTCTGCAGGCACCAGTCTTCAGGTCTGCAGATGACCTTGATATACCCTGGAACTTTTGCTGAGTGGCCTCAGACCCAGCACTGGGGATGAGTTTGAATCTGTATGAATCTACTGAACAGTACTAGCCCTTGCTGGGTGACTCACTGAGAGTGTACAGCACGCAACTTGCATACTGCCAAAGCCTTATTTAGTACTGAGCCTGAGAGGCAGCTGGCAGTCTAAGGCAAATCTCGGGGTGCCTTGGGCCTTTTGCTGATCTGACTTCTGGTTTGATGCTGGTGGAAGCCGGCCTTAGTATGCAGCGTGGCTCCTCCCATGCACAAGTAGACCCAGCAGAGGGAGCCACAAACTGTAAATCACTTTGTACTATCTAACAAGCAGGTCACAGAGCCTGTCACAGGTATCTCCTGACATTGACCTGCACTGAAATTCCCTCAAGAGGTCCCAGAAGCAACATATCTGGTGGTGGACTTCACACCACATCAGAGCATGACTCAATTAGCTTCACAAGTGACACACCCAAAGGGAGGTCTCAGTGGGCACCAGACCCAGCTGGGTGGATTTGCTTTGTGAGATCTGCCCCTGCACAGCAGTTTGTATGCTGTGGTTGGAGTCAATCCTCCTAGTCAGCAAGCTTGAGGGTCAACCTCTCCCACAGACGGGCCAACAGAAATCAAGACTCAAATAAACAGGAGGGCTTACATACCCACATAAGGGATATTCCTGTAGCACTTAGCTCAGGTGATCAGGGAAACTGTGCCACTAAGCTCCACAAGACACCTACTACACAAGGCCAACATGCCAAGACTGGCAGACATAGCAGAACTGCCTAATACAAAGAAACAAATGCAGAGAGGCAGCTAAAAATGGGGAGACAAGGATTCATGCCCCAAATGAAAGAACTTGAGAAATTCCCAGATAAAGAACTAAATGAAATGGAGTCAAACAATCCACCAGATACAGAATTCAAAACAATGGTTATAAAGGTGCTCAAGGAACTTAGTGAGAACTTCAACATACAGATAGCGAGCATATAAAAGGACATAGAAACCATAAAAAAAGAATAAGTCAGAAATGAAGAAGGAATCAATAGCAGATTACATGAAATAGAGTATCAAATAAATGATCTACATGGCAGGGTAGCAGAAAACACCCAATCAAAACAGGAAAAAGAAAAAAACAATTAAAAAAAATAAGGATACCTTAAGAGACCTCTGGGACAATCTCAAGGGTAACAACATCTGCATCATAGAGATACCAGAAGGAGAAGAGAGAAAGCAGGGGATTGGGAACCTATTTGAAGAAATAATGACTGAAAACTTTCCTAACTGATGAAGGAAAAATACATAAGTACAGGAAGTGCAAAGAGTCCCCAGGCAAGATGAACCTGAAGAGGCCTACACCAAGACACATCATAATTAAAATGCCAAAAGTAAAAACAGAGAATCTTAAAAGCAGCAAGAGAAGGATAGTTAGTTACCTACAAGGGAGCTCCCATAAGACTGTCAGATGATTTCTCAACAAAGACATTTCAGGCCAGAAAGGACTGGACTATTCAAAGTGATGAAAAGCAAGGACCTACAACCAAGACTACCCAACAAGGCTACCATTTAAAATTGAAGGAGAAATAAAGAACTTCCCTGTGGGGAAAAACAAACTAAAGGAGTTTGTTGCTACCAACCTAGTATTACAAGAAATGTTAAAGGGATTTCTTTAAGAAGAATAAAAAAAAATAAAGAGGGATATAGTTATAAAAATAAAATGGTGATAAATACATACCTGTCAGTAGTTACTTTAAATGTAAATGGATTAAATGATCCAATAAAAAGACATTGGGTAGCTGAATGAATAAGAAATTAAGACCCAAATATATGCTATTTTCAAGAAAACCACCTTAAAATGAAAGACACACAGACTGAAAGTAAAGGGATGGAAAAATATATTTCATGCAATGGAAACAAACAAACAAAAAAGCTGGGATATATCAGACAAAATAGACTTTTAAAAAAAGGCTATAATAAGAAACAAAGAAGGACATTACATAATGATAAAGGGATTACTCCAACAAGAGGATATAGCCCTTGTAAAAATGTAAGCACCCAATATAGGAGCACCTAAATACATAAGGCAAATCTTGGTGGACATAAAAGGAGACATTGACAGTAATACAGTCATAGTAGGGAATTTTTTTTTAATAATTTTTTTTTTATTGATTTTAGAGAGAGAGGGGGAGAATGAGAGAGAGACAAAAACATCAATGAGAGAGAATATCAATTGGCCACCTCCTGCATGCCCCACACTGGGGACTGGGCCCACAACCTGGGCATGTGCCCTGACCAAATCAAACTGGCAACCTCCTGGTGCATGGGTCAATGCTCAAACACCGGCCGGGCTATAGTAGGGATTTTAACATCCTGTTGACATCAATGGATAGATCTTCCAGACAGAAAATCAACAAGGAAACAGAGGCCTTAAATGACACACTAGACCAGATAGATTTCATTGATATTTTTGAGGATTTCACTCCAAAGCAGAAGTATATATATCTTTACAAGTGCACAGGGAACATTTTCTAGGACAGACCACATGTTAGGCAGAAAACAATTCTCAATAAATTTATGAAGACTGAAATCATATAAACTTGTTCAACCACAATGGTGTGAAGCTAGAAATCATTTACCAGGAAAAAAAAAAAATGAAAAACAGACAAAAACATGGAGGCTAAATAACTTGTTACTAAACGATGAATGGGTTAACAATGAGATCAAGGATGAAATTAAAGCTACCTAGAGGCAAGTGAAAGTTTTTTTTGTTTTTGTTTTTCTTTATTGATTTTAGAGAGAGAAGAAGGGAGAGGGAGAGAGAGATAGAAACATTAATGAGAGAGAACATCGATTGGCCACCTCCTGCATAACCCCCCACTGGGGATTTGGCCCACAACTTGGGCCTGTGCCCTGACTGGGAATTGGACTGGCGACCTCTTGGTGCATGGGTTGATGCTCAACCACTGAGCCACGGCAGCTGGGTGAGGCAAATGAAAATTAAAACACAAAATCTATGGGACACAGTGAAAGCAATGCTAAAAGGGAAATTCATAGCATTACAGGCTACCTCAAGAGAGAAGAAAAATATCAAACAATTTAACCTTACATCTAAAAGAACTAGAAAAAGAACAAGCAAAGCCTAAGGTGAGCAGACGGAATAAATAATAAAGATCAGAGCGGAAATAAAAGATTTAAAGTAAAAAAAAAAAAAAAAAAAATGATTAATGAAACCAAGAGCTGGTTCTTGAGAAGATAAACAAGATTGATGAACCTTAAACCAGACTCATCAAGAGAAAACAGGAGAGGACCCAAATAAATAAAATCAGAAATGAAAGAGGAGAAGTAACAACTAACAACACAGAAATACAAAGGATTCTAAGAAAATATTATGAACAATTATATGCCAAAAAATTGGACAATCTGGAAGAAATGCATACATTCTTAGAAATATACAATTATATAAAAACTGCATCAAGATGAAACAGAAAATCTGATCACACCAATTACAACTAATGAAATCAAAGCAGCAATAATAAATACTCCCCACAAATAAAAATCCTGAACCAGATGGCATTACAGGTGAATTTTCAAAAAAGAACAAAAATTCCAAGAACTAACACCTATACTTCTGAAACTATTCAAAATAATTCAAGATAAAGACACTACAAAGAAAGAAAATTATAGGCCAATATCCTTGATGAACATAGATGCAAATACCCTCAACAAAATATTAGCAAACTGAATTCAACAATACATTTAAAAGATTATATACACCATAATCAAGTGGGATTTATTCCTGGGATGCAAGTTTGGTACAATATCTACAAATCAATTAATGTGAAATACTACATACACCAAATGTATGATAAAAATCATATGATCATGCCCAGCTCGTGTGGCTCATTGGATTGTCATCCCATGGACTGAGAGGTCCTGGTTTGATTCCCAGTCAGGGCACATACCCAAGTTGCAAGCTCAGTCCCCAGTGGGGAGCATGCAGGAGGCAGCTGACCAATGTTTCTCTCTCACATCAATGTTTCTCTCTCCCTTTTCTCTATAAAATCAATAAAAACATTTTTAAAAATCATATGATCATATCAATAGATTCAGAAAATTTATTTGACAAAAGCAAGCACCCATTTATAATAAAAACTTCCCTGAAAGTAGGAATAGTGGGAACCTACTTCAACATAATAAAGACCATATGTGACAAACCCACAGATAACATCACACCCTAAGGAGAAAAAATAAAAGTGTTTCCCTTCAGATCAGGAACAAGACAGGGATGTCCACTTTCACCTCTCTTATTCAACATAGTATTGGAAGTCCTAGCTACAGCAATTAGACAAAAAACAAACAAACCAAAGAAATAAAAGTCACCCAAATTGTAAGTAGTAAAACTCATTATTTTCAAATTACAAGCTATACTGTATGTAGAGAACCCTGAAGATTCCACAAAAAAACTACTAGAATGAATTCAGTAAATTAGCAGAATACAAAATAAATATTCAGAAATCTATATCTTTTTTATATATCAATAATGAAATATCAGAAAGGGAAACTAAGAAAACAGTGTCATTTACTATTGCATGAAGAAAAAATAAAATACCTAGGAATAACGTTAACCAAGGAGGTAAAAGAACTGCGCTTGCAAAATTATAAGACACTGAAGAAAGAAACTGAAAAAGATACAAATAAATGGAAGCATATACCGTGCTCATGGATAGGAGAAGTTAACATCATTAAAATGTCCACAATACCCAAAGCAATCTATAGATTCAGTGCAATTCCTATCAAAATAGCAATGGCATATTTCACAGAAGTAGAACAAATAATCCAAAAATATATATGGAACCACAAAAGACCCTGGATAGTCACAGCAATCTTGAGAAAGAAGACCCAAGTTGGAGATATCATGCTACCTGATGTCAAATTATACTACATCGTCATAGTAATCAAAACAGCATGGTACTGGCATAAAAGTACTAGCATAAAAGATCAATGGAACAGAATAGAGAGCTCAGAAATAAACCTATATCTATATGGTCAACTAATATTTGATAAAGGAGGCAAGAATGTACAATGGGATAAAGACAGTCTATTCAACACCATTAGGTGTTCTGAAAATTGGACACATACAGGCAAAAGAAAATGAAACTAGACCATGTTCTAATACCATATGCAAGAATGAACATAAAATGGATTATAGGCTTAAATGTAAAACTAAAAACTAAAAAACTCCTTGAAGAAAACATAGACAGTAAAATCTCTGACATTTCTCTTAATAATATTTTTCTGATATATCTCCTTGGGCAAGGGAAACAAACAAAAATAAACAATTGGGACTATATCGAATTTAAAATTTTTTTCATAGCAAAGGAAACCATCAAGATGAAAAGACAACCTAATGAATGAGAGAACATATTTGCCAATGCTACATGTGGTAAGAATTTATACAATCAACAAACACATACACACACACAGTCACATTTAAAAGTGAGCTGAGAACCTGAATAGACACTTTTCCAAGAGTAAATACAGATGGCCAATAGACATATGAAAAGATACTCTAGGTCAGTAATTTTCAGAGAAATACAGATTGAAACCCCAATGAGATATCACCTCATGCCTGTCAGAATGTCTATCATAAATAAATCAATAAACAACATGTGTTGGTGAGGAGGTGGAGAAAGGGGAACCCTCATGCACTCTTGTGATGATGCAGACTTGTCAAAACAGTATGGAGGGTCCTCAAAAAATTAAAAATGGAACTGCCTTATGACCCAGCAATTCCATTTCTGGATGTATATCTAAAGAAACCCAAAACACTAATTTGAAAGAATATATACACCCTTAAGTTCATCCCAGCATTATTGAAATGTTTTTATTTATTTATGTTTTTATTTATTTATGTTTTATGATTTGAGAGAGAGGAAGGGAGGGGGAGAGAGAGAGAAAAACATCGATGAGGGAGAAACACATCAATTGGTTGCCCCCTGCACAACCTGGACCAGGGCCGGAGATTGAACCTGCAACCCAAGTACGTGCATTGCCTGGAATTGAATCCTAGACCCTTTGGTCCATGGGCCAGTGTTCTGACTACTCAGCCAAATTGGCCAGAGCTACAGCATTATTTATAATAGCAAAGATATGGAAGCAACCCATGTGCCTATCAGCTACATATATACAATGGAATATTACTCAGCCTTAAAAAAATTAAATCTTATAATTTGCAATAGGATGGATAGAACTAGAGGGTGTTATGCTAAGTGAAATAAGTCAGAGAAAGACAAATATCATATGATTTCATTTATATGCAGAATCTAAAGAACAATATAAATGAAAAAAACAAAAGACAAGCAGAGCCATAGACACAGAGAACAGAATATGGTACCAGAATGGAGGAGAGTTGGACTGGGTGAAAAAGGTGAAGGGATTAAGTAAAAATTGATAGTTAGAAAATAGTCATGGGGATATATATTACAGTGTAGGGAATATAGTCAGTAATATTATAATAACTGTGTATGGTGCCAAGTGAGTACTGGAAGTATCAGGAACAATACTTTGTAAAATATATTATCATCTGTCCACTGTGCTGTACAACTGACATACAAATATTGAATGTAAGCTATAATTGAAAAAAAAAAAACTTTAATTTTTCCAATAAAATGTTATAAACACAAGAGAACTTTATATCAGATGTAACCACCATAAAATTATGATGTGGAAACACCTCTTTATCCTCAGGTCTTAGTTTCTAAAGAAAGGAGAGGTGACAGTCAATATAGAGAGAAGAAGATGAGAAATTGTCACAAGAGAAATGTGTAGGTTCACTATGCTTTAATAGTCTTAAGTTTCAACAACTTCTAGGTTTGATTATGTGCTTATCAAACTGGGGAAAGAGAGGTATGTGTATTGCCAAGAGTGCTGAAGCTGGCTCAGAGGATGCCACTCTGAAAACACTGGATTGCTGCTGACACAGGGCCTCAAGAACTGACTATTGTGGGAAAAAGCAAATAAGCAAAAATGTGGCTTATAAGATATGCATGAAAAGTAGTTGACAATAACTGGAATTTCCATTGTGAAAGACTGTAAGGCCAACTTCCTAGTTGCTGTTTCAACTCATAGTGCATTTGCTCATCCACTCAATGAGTATTTGTTTAGCATCCACTATCTGCTGGGTGGTGGTTATTTAGAAAAAGCAAAATATACAATTTAATCAACACCTATACCCTACTAAAAGCTACATTTATGTATTTAATGACACAGATCAGAGGAGATTTTGAAGAGATTTATATATCTCAAGTTTAGGGATTTTTCCTTCAAATTGCTTAAAATAATGTTAGAAATAACTGTGGAAGAGAAGGAAAAACATGAAAAGTCTTCAGAACAGTGGTTTGGATCTTCATTGCATATAACCTCCTCTGGTGGTCCAGATATATCTCCTTTTTTCTAGAGGTAAAGCAGGGTTTCCTATGCTTGCACTATTGCCATTTGGGCTAGATCATTCTCTGCCTTGAAGGGTGCTGAGTACCTCAACCCACTAGCTGCCAGTAGCAGCACCCCCTTCCCCAGCTGTGGTTTCCAAAAATGTCTCAAGGCATTGTAAATGTCCTCTGGGAAACAAAAAAGATCCCTGATTGAGAACCACTGAAATGATCTGAATTGAGCTGCTGGTTTAAAAAAATAACTTTTTCTTGTTTCAACCCTTTTGCTCTAGAGTCAGAAATGCAAGGATGAATTGTTTCAGCTCAACCACAGGGTCCTTCAGCTGGGAGAGGAGGCCTCTACCCAACAGGCCCAAATTGAGAAAAACTGCATCACCATTCAGTTGTTAACACACAGATTAGAGGAGGCTGGACACTGCGGGGAGTTGCAGGTGAGTAGTGGTCAGGGGGCGGTGGGGTAAAGAGGAGCAGGCACATTACAGAAGCAGCTTAAAACACATCAGGAGCAGACCTAAAGTGCCAAGAGGTAGGCACTGCCCTGAAGGTGAAGTAAGGAACATAACAGGCAAGCCCTGGAAAATATATGGATTTCAGTAGCTTTTGCAAATCCCCGGTGTCTAAAAAAGGTGGCAGAAGGGAATTACATTCTGATGGTAAAGGAGTAAATTGGTACAGCCTTCTTGAGGACAGTTTGGCAAAATATGTATCAAGAGCCTCAAGAATGTCAATATCCTCTGACTTCATGATTCTACTTATGGGAATTTTACCTGAGCATTGTGGAAAGACTTAGCTGGAAGAATTTTCATTGCTGTGGTATTTGTAATAGCAAATCAGAATTGGAATCTGCTTGAATCAATCTTATCAACAATTTACTGAATGAGTAAATTATAATATAGCTGTTATAAACCATGTTTTCAAATAATATTTAATGTCATGGGGAAATGATCAAGATATAAGGAGGAAAGCACAGCATGTGACACTGAACCAATCTTATCAATAGAAATGCTACATGTAGAGGAAGGGCTAAAGAATGACAGCACAATGTCAGATGTGGTCCTTGGAATGCTGGGATCATGGGTGATTTAAATTTTGCAATTTTTGCTTTTCTGTTGTTTTCTGCATTAAACATGTATCAAACTGCTAAGATATTTTTTATACTTGTGAGATTAATTTTTTTAAAAACAGGGTGACCAAATTAAAAAACTCGAACTTGTACTTGAACACATAAATCAGGAATGTCAGAGCCTGAGACTCTCATGGTCACAACTGAGAGAGACCCTTGAAGAAAGTCGAAACCAGGTGGGTGTATGTGATGGCCTGAGACGCTGGGTCCCATCTGGGAAGGAGAGTCAATGCAGTTCAGTGCTGACAGAGCCTTGCTGGCACTAGTCCATCCCAGAGAAGTTTTCGGGCTATCCTGAGATTGCACAGCTAGTGAGGAACTTACCAGGTCCAGGACTGAAGTCAAGGCTAGTCCACGGTTGGGTTGACCTTGAGCAGGCCATGTGAATAGCTATGCCTCAGTTTACTCCAGATGGAAGGATGCCAGTAAGCATGTCTTTGGGTGTGCCCTTTATAGAACCAAAGAGCCAGGGAGAACTTCAGGGTAGCCCCTTAGGAGGGGAGGAGGTAGGTGTCAGATCCAAGACAGCCAGTCAAGACCACAGGGCAGAGTAGACCCCTTTGGTAAGGATCTCCATGTCCTCATCTCACACATATTTACATGCACACAGTGAAACCCTAAAATTGCACATTTGTGTGTGTCACACTTGCTGGTTCCCACACTCTCTCCTGCTCCAGCATTTATCCAGCGCTTGTCAGGCTCACAAGGTGCAAAGACAGGGAGGCAGGGAGCTTGTAGCTGTGGACAAACAGGAACCTCAGGGTTCCCTGACAATGTGAGGTTCAGGGACACAGAGTGGGTAGCCATTTCTTCCTGGGAGAACTGGGTGCTCAAGAGGGATGAGAAAATGGCAGGTGTGTAACAGTAAGAGATGTCCTGAGTAATAAGAGCCCAGTGCAGACTCAGATGTGGGGTGCACTTGGAAGGCCAGGGGCCTGTAGGGAGGAAAGAGGAGCCATGGGAGAGGCCACCCCAAGCATGGTATAGAAGGGGTCTCTAACCCACATGGCCTCAGTCCCAGCACCAACCTCACCTGAATGCCTCCCATTTCTGAGCCTCTTAGCAGGTTCCCCCTGCTGGCTTTTGGCCCCACAGCTGGACTTGGCTGGCTGTGGTTGCCTAGTGTGAGAGGGCAAGATGTCCAAGGCTATGCAGGGGTCAGCCTGGTATGGGACCCTCCAGCGGTGTTGGGGCCCTGTAGCCTATCAGCTTTCCCACTGTAAACAAGCACTTTCACAGAGGTACCTCTGTACTTGGGGGTTCCCTTCTCTGTTTTTAAGTGTGAAAGGACCCTTGAGAAATTGCCTTGGCCAGTTTGAGCCCTTTGAGGCTGAGTCAGCCAGCACCACAGGCAGAAGATACCTTAAACAATCCCACTGCAACATGAGCTGGTTTCCACTTCTTTGTGATTTAAAAGGGTTCCCTCCCCAAGACCACACTGATGAAAGTCCAGAGGAGGGAAGTAGAGGCATCCACAGAGTAGATAAGGCATCTCTGGGTATGCTGTGGTGAGGATGGGTGTGGAGATACGTGGAAGGGAGTCAGTGTAATCACTGGTGCATCATAGATGCTTCTGAGAAGGAAGGTCTAGGTCATAGAACCAAGCAGGTTGGACAGTTACTAGCAGGGAAGTGGCTCAGGTGAGGCCACGGGAGTTCACAGCACTGTTTTTAAGAAACATGGTGACCAAATCCAACATTCTTTTGGTCCAGCTTGGATTCAAGGAGAGGGCTCAGAGCCCACCTCTCAGTGGGGGATGGCACAGTCCCCACCTGTCAATGAGGAGAAGACTCAGAACCCAATTCTCAATGGGGTGACTTCACATTGGATCCACGTGGATCCAATGTGAAGTCTCATTAAGAAATATCTCAATGGGACAGAAAGAGCAGCCTGTGTGCTCTGGAGCTCAGCCAGCTCTTTCTGCATCTCATTTCCATGAAGAGGGAGATGAAAAGAACTGAAAAGAATTCAGCTTGTGGATACTTATGGACTAATTGCCCATGTAGATAGTTGCAAAGTAGGGCTGCAGGGCCTTCCATACTGAGACTACAGTGGCAGCCCTGCAGAAAAGGTCGCTGTCAGGCACCAGAATTCCAAGAGCGGGTGGCTATAGAAGGTGGCAGTGAGGAGCGTAAGGCAGTGTATTCAAAGGAAGAGTGCATCAGGTGGTGGGGAGCAAGGTCAGAGTAGAAATGCCATTGGGATGCATGGGCACTTGGATACTCCAAGACACAGGGCTGGGGGTGGAGATCAGGTTCTGGCTGGAGTGGCTGTAGAATGACCATCTGAAGTGAGAAACTCGAGAGGAAGCTACTTTTGGTGGAGATATGTCTTAGCACTGGTTCTTCCTTCTCTTTCCCTCCTAAAAGAGCACAGCAGCTGTCCTCTGGAAGCTATTCGTGTGCAGGTGCATCTCTCTGGGATGACTCCTGTCCTAGAGAACAGCTGTGTTACAATGATGTTGCCGCTGAGATGGCCCCTCAGAGATGTGAGGTGACCCAGTGACTGTTGAAAGCAATTTGGGCTAGAGGTTTGCAGCCTCTCACCCTTGTGTGGCACCCTTCCCTTCTCTCTGACCATGTGGCCACTTTGAGATTTGCTTAAGTGTGACTTTCTTTTTTTGAATAAGAGTGTATTTGAGCCAAACTGATGACATATACCAGGGAGCAAGATCACAAATACCCTAAGTGTGACATTTGATGGAGCCTCAGAGGCGCATGAGGGCTGATGTGGCCAATTCTTTTAGGGGCCAAGAAATGGTGTATATTCTAGATGGAAGCCCCCAGAGTCACTAAATTCAACTGTGTTTGGATCTGACTTCCTGATTGCTTAATAAAAATATTGGCCACATGATGTGCAGTTCAGTCATGACTCAGCATAACTCCATGAGATCTGTGCAGTCCTCTGTGGCTGGAGGGCTTCTTTCCACACCTGCTCCTAAGTTTCCTTCTGCATTCGCTGTGTGTTAATTACCCTCTGTGACCCTGGCCTCAGTGAGTTCTCAGAAATGTAAACTCTGCACTTAAAGGATTATTATATATCTGGCTTGCATTATTTACAGTTTGTAAATAATCAGATTCCAGCAAGGTATGCTGGAAGGTAAAATTGGACAGAATATACCATGATCCTCCTGTGGATCCAATATGAAGTCTCAGCATTGTCATTGAGGATCACAGGCACACCTTTTCCTGACTCTCACTATGCAGCTCTAGCTACATGGGAGTTTTGCTGTCAGAATTCCAGTGACTAGGCTCTTTATAAATCCCGCATTGTGCTGCAGATGCAGGGACCACAGAGAGAAGATGCCTTACTTGCCCTTCCAGTTGTAGTGTCCTTAAACACAGAGTCTTTCATGTCTGACAGTGACCCTGTAGCTCTCAGCAATTACAGCAAAGCTATTGTGGCCTTTTCCCTGGTACAGATGCATAGAGCCAACCTGAGGCTGAGAGTTGACTCTCCTGGCCAGCATTTGGAGGACATCCACCAGCTACAGGATCAGATAGAGCAGAGCATGTCTCTGGGCCACATGGCCGAGCTGCAGCAGCTGGAATGGGAGCAGTGGGCAGCTCAGCAGCTCCGCCTGGAGTGCAGCCTTCAGGAGGAAGGGAGGCAACTGGAAGCACAGTGGGTGAGTGGGGACAAGGGTCTCATGGTTCCAGCTGATGGTGATGGGGAGGGTGAGGTTGGATCACTGGGCACTCAGCCAAAAACTGCCCCAGTGCCAGGCGGAAGATGGCTGTCCTAACTCCATGAGAACTGGTTGTACAGAAGCTGTGGGACCCCGATTTTCACTGTGAATAATGAGGACTCTAACAGATGCTGAGGAAGGACCAGGGAGGTGCGATGAGCTTCTCTGAGAAGGTATCTCCCACCCTCTCAGAAAGCACTGAGTGAGCTGATCCTGAAGGTCTCTTCAGCCTGGGGGCCACAGTTTCTCCCAGATGCAGTCTGTCCTTGGAGTCTGCAGTGTCTGTGGTAGACCCCATGGCTAAACATTAGGGGCCACATACTAAATGCTTACAGGGCCTGAAAGGTGGTGAAGGAGAGGCTGTGAGTGAGACAATGGGGGCTGTTTCTCACCTTTGTAGCCTCAGTGTTCTAATTCTCTTGATTTCAAAGAAAAGCCAGAAACTAGATTTTACATGAATACTCCCAGTTTCCAAATGATGCACCTAATTTAAAAAATCTTAAACCATTATGCAGACTGAAAAAAAAAATCCACCCAAAAGCATATAAGGAATACAGAAGTTACTTATTTGGGTACACACTGATCTAGGTATTGGAGATACAGAAATGACACACAAGGCAAAAATCTGTGCCTTTCTGGAGCCTATATTCTAGTGATGGTAGGGAAATAAATAAAAAATAAAAAATGAATAATGCGGATAGCATGTCAGATGGTAATAACTGCTGTGGAGTGTGAGGTTTTGCAATTTTAAATAGGATAGCTAGAGAAGGTGGTTCTTGAGTCAATGCCTGAAGTTGTTGAGGCAGCAAGCCATCCAGTTACCTGGGCAAAGAGGACTATAGGCAGCAGGAGCAGCATGTACAATGGCCCTGAGGTGGGTATGTACTTGGTATGTTTAAGAATAGCAAGGATTGGAGGGAAGGAGGAAGAGAGCAGTGGGACAAGAGGTCAGCAAGGTAACAGGATAGATGGGGAGCCTGCTGTGTGTAAATAGGGTCACTTGCCTTAAAGGGCAGCAGGACACACTGGCTCATAGCATGGACTGCTCCAGTTTCCTCCTCTGTAAAATTCAGATACCAGTGGTACCACCTCAAAGCATTATTGTGAGGCATCAGTGAGTTAGCATATTTAAAGTGCTTGAATTGTCTGTGGAACATGTGCACCCTGTGTACATGTTTATTTTAAAAGCCTGAGAAAACAACTCGATACCGAACAATGCAGTTCATGAGGAAAAGTCCAGGGCAGGACAGATGTGGAGATCAGGAGTCAGAGGGCAAACATTAGAGCAAGACTTGAAAGGTGGGTAAAATTTAATGATTGTAAAGCATAAATTCTAACAAAGAATAACCTTTCAGCATTGTGCAAAAAAATGTTAAGCTAAAGATGATGACAAACTATGATAGATTATTGACAAAACATAAATTTAATCAGAAATTCTTTAGAAATACTTAGTAACATGTTTGGGGAAACTCACTTTGGAGTCATTTATGATTAAATTTTTAGGACAAAGCAGTCTAATTCTTGAAATATGAAAAGAACAGTTTTGTGGTTTGTGACAGAACATTTTTTAACTTTATATACAAATGAAAGGTTATCTATAGTTACTCTCAAATTTGCACATTTTAGCCAATTTCCATTCTAAAGTAAATAAGCCTGAGATGATTCTTTTTAAAATGTAAAATATTGATGTGTAACCTTCTTTTGTGGCAGGAAGAACATAAAAAACAGCTTAAAGACACAGAAGAGCAGGTAGAAGAGGTGGAAATGATTTTGAAGAACATGGAAATGCTCCTACAAGAAAAAGTGGGTGAGCTGGGAGAGCAGGTGAGTGAGGGGCTTCTGTCAGTACATGCTAATATCCTTTCAGAATTTTTTTTCCTTTTATGGTGTTCAAGTAGCTGATCCAGGGAGCCATTGTCTTGTGACAGAATTAAAGAGAACCCCATGTTCACTTGGAACCAGTGAATCCGGGGCTCTGTCTACACTTCATTTTGAGAATCTAAATGTACAATTTTTTTCCAGAAGATTAACAATTAAAAGCAATCAGTAGAAAATTGATTTTACTAAATATATACCCTACATTATATTTGTGTGTTGTGTTTATTTTCTTCTGGGAATTATTTTAAGATATATATATATATTTTTTTTTATTATTATTTTTTTTTATCCTCACCTGAGGACATTTTTGCATTCACTTTCAGATAGAGCAGGAGGGAGAGAGGGAGGAAGAGAGAAACATCGACGTGAGAGAGACACATAGACTGGTTGCCACCCACACGACCCAACTGGGGCCGGGGACAAACTGCAACTGAGGTACGTGCCCTCATCGGGAACCGAACCTGGGTCTCTCTGAACCGCGGGCCGACGCTCTAACCACTGAGCCAAACCGGCCAGGGCTTAAGATATATTTTTTGAGGTGTTCACATAACCTCAGGAAAGATATTCATTCTTTCATTTGTTCATTCAGTCATTCCAAGCACCTTTTATGTATCAAGGCATTGTCCTAGGTAAACCCTGAGATAAACCCTCAAGGACCTTACATTCTCAGAGACTGATAAATTATCTCAGCTTATAAGCAGTGCTCTGAAGAAAAGGAAATGGTGATGGGTGGGATCTGGTGAGGATAGTCAGGATATGGTATGGGAACAGACACCTAATGACCCAACAGAAGCCAGATTGGCATTTTAGAAGGGAGAATGCTCATTGGGTGGGACTGTCCTGTGCATTACCAATAGCACCCCCAATCAATGGAACAGCTATAAAAGGGCACTTGGATAACAACACATTTTTGGCCCTCTTGACAATTTCCTTGTTTTACATTGTCCTGAATAGTCCTTTTTGAGGCCTATGATTTTGGTCTTTCATGTCTCCATTTCATGGTAAATTCTCTGGTCAAGTTGACTTAAATTTTCTCTACCACATTTCCTCAGATTTTCCATTTCCTTTCTCATGCCAGGATAACAAAAACTGTTGACATCCAATGTTTGTATCAGATCTGTAAAAACCCCTAAATTATGGTTTGAATAAAGATGGAAGAGTATAGAGGTTACATAGCATTTCTGCACTAGACTCAGAGTAAAGTATGGCTTTCTCCTCTCTCTAGTTTGAGAAGAACACAAAATCTGATTTGTTGCTCAAGGAGCTCTATGTGGACAATGCTCACCTGATGAAAGCACTTCAGGTCACTGAAGAGAAGCAACGAGGGGCTGAGAAAAAAAACCGAATCTTGGAAGAAAAAGTTAGAGCTCTCAACAAACTAATCAGTAAGATGACTTCAGCATCCTTCTCTGTGTAGACTGTTTTCCTGAAATTCATTGTGAAAGAATATATTTTAAATTAAGCCACTGTGATGCCATAATTTTCTATGGCCATATACCCCTGGACATACGACCCAGATGCTGAGGAAACAGGCATGTGGGAAAAGAATACATTTTTATTGGCAGTCCGGGATAATTTCCTGGTAAAAATTCCCAGTTGTGTTATTCACTGGTGAAATCAGATTTTGGGGTCTCTCAGCAAAGAACAACTAAAAGAAAATGGTAAAGTAAAACAATTTCAATGTTGTGCTTTTGACTTTGGCTGTGGAGATTAAAATGCAAAACTAGGGCTCTGTGTAGTTTTACCATTCCACTGTTACTGCTTTGGGTTTAAATCATTAGTGTTCTCAATGGTGGGTCTATACAAACATTCCAGAAAGGCTTCACTCCCTGTGACTGTCACCAGTGATAAAGGACAAAGGAGGAGAAGCCCGTTTTAAGGGACTGCTGCATCATGTGAAGATGTTTAGACAATGCTTATTTTAGGTCTGTACTCAGGGATAATGGTATTTATTGCAAATGTAATCTTAACCTCCTTGAAATGTCATCACACTGGAAATTGTATTATATTGTTTAAAGTATAGTTTTATATCCAAAATACACAAATTATGATCATTTAGTTTATCAGAATAAACTACTGAAATATGAAGAGTCACTATTTACAATAAACTTTTCTGTTAAACATTGATTTAACTTCTGTTTTCAATTTTTATCCTCATCTGAGGATATGTTTATTGGTTTTCTAGAGAGAGAGAGAGATTGATGTGAGAGAAACAACGTTTTTGGTGTACAGGACAATGCTCCAACCAACTGAGCTACCAGGCCAGGGCTTAATTTTTTTTTATTTATAAAATATTTCAGGAGGCTGTGGCAGGGGAAGGCACCGGTGGGGCCAACAGGCGGGCTGAACAAGGGAAGCGGGCAAGCGAAATCCCAGTGCACGCTGCTGTGGCCTGGGTACCCTCCCCTTCCAGGCATGAGGCTGAGGAGAGCTGAACCAAGGGGACTCGCCCCACAACAACAGTGAGGCGCCGCTTCTGCCGCCCCAGTCCAACCTCCCTTGGCTTCAGGCACTCCCATCGTGGGGGCCTGGTTTTCTTAGCACACCCAGCTCCAGCAGCCTCCAGAGCCTGCCTTGGCCTTTTGAAAGCCCCGGCGCAGGGAAGATGACGGAGTTGCAGTTGGCACTGCTACTGTGAAAACAGCTGGCAGAACTCAACAAAAAGGAAAGCTTTTCAGCAGGTTTAATAGATGACAATGATCTCTACCAATGGGAAGTCCTTATTATTGGTCCTCCAGATACACTTTATGAAGATGGTGTTTTAAAGGCTCATTTCACTTTCCCAAAAGATTATCCCCTCCGGCCTCCTAAAATGAAATTCATTACAGAAGTCTGGCACCCAAATGTTGGAAAAAATGGTGGTGTATGCATTTCTATTCTTCATGAACCTGGTGAAGATAAATATGGTTATGAAAAACAAGAGGAACGCTTGCTCCCCATTTACACCATGGAAACCATCATGATTAGTGTTATTTATAAGCTGGCAGACCCTAATGGAGACTCATCTGCTAATGTTGATGCTGGGAAAGAATGGAAGGAAGAGAGAAATGGAGAATTCAAAAGGAAAGTTTCCTTCTGTGTAAGAAAAAGCTGAGACTGCAATAGCTGTAACTTCACTTATTTCAGGGTCTCCAATTAAGAAACATGGCACTGTTTTTCCTGCACTCTACCCACCTATTGCTAGACTTCTGGTGTAACAAATTGGCAAACACTGGCTGGAACTGAGTTGTAATAACACATGCCAGTATCAATGCTGACAAGAGTCTTAACAAGCGCCAACTTACAGATGATTACGCATTTTGAATTCTAATGAACTATTTTAACCTTCAGGAAGAATTGTAAAGACCTGTACATAGCACAACATAATCCAGATAATATACATACTGTTCATGTACACCCACAAATATACCTTGTACCAAATAATGCTTTCCTGTAGTAGAACAAGAATCGTGTAAATTCTAAAAGATTTTAGCAGGTTTTCTTCTCCTACTCATTGCTTTTTATGTTTTAAAAGACTTATTAAAGCATGTCAGATGAAATATTTCAAACCTGTAGAAAAATAGTTTTTATAAGAAACATTCCTATGCCCATCAACTAGATGTACTAAAAAACGTTCTGCTACATTTTATCCTCCCCCTTCCTGGAAGCAACCACTATCCTGCAGCTATTGCGTCTTCCCATCCCCTTCTATCTGTATATTTACTATACATGTGTGTATGAGAAAAATCTTAAAGCACTATGGAAAGACTTGAAGACTAGAAGTGGTGGAAAGCTCATTTCTTGGAACCCAGTCAACCAAAGAATTGTGACAGCTAATAAAATGGTATGGTTTAAAGCCACTGTTTGGGGTGGTTTGTTTCATAGGAACAGATAATTGACAACACTGAAAAAGCACAGACTTACATACACACATGTATACATTCTCCTCTTTCTAAACACTAAAAAACAACCTCAAAGTTGCAAAATGCCTCAATAAAATAACAGCAAGTCAAACATTACAGTTTACAGTTCATTAAATGGTTAACAAACCAAGGGCAAGAAGAGTATCTCAGGGAATGCAAGTAGCTTAACAATAGAATTCTATTCATATAATTCATAACATTAGGGAATTAAGTGAGAAACAGTATGATCATAATTCAGATTCCAAAGGCATACTTGGGAAAAACCATATTTGCTAATTACCATTATTTTATTTTTAATTATGATATTGAATTTATTTTGAGACTTCAAGTTACACTGAGGGAGGACACAAGTTTTGATGTTTTCCCTGGAGAAGTGTGGGATAAAAAGATGGAGAAATGAGACTGTGGCTTTTCAATCAAGTCATGAAAAAGATAAGCTGCCACCCACCTATTTATCAGCAGCAATCAACATTTTTCTGAACGCTCTAGACAAAAAGTACTAGACAACAGCCGTGGCCAGTTTGGCTCAGCAGTAGAGCATCAGCCTGCGGACCGAAGGGTCGCAGGTTCGATCCCCTGCCCAATCTGGGTCATGCGGGAGGCAACCAATCGATGTGTCTCCCTCCCTCCCTCCGACTCTATTTAAAAATCAATGGAAAAATATCCTTGAATGAGGATTAACAAAAAAAACAACAAAAAGTTCTAGACAACAAAAGCAATTTGGAGACAACATGAGTTTATATAAATATTAGAATGTGGCCAAGGCATCATAATTTGAAACTTTTGTACATCTATCAGCTAAAGCCAGTTAGATACTAGAAAAAATATTCCATTCACATTAGAAACAAAAACTAGAAAATAATTGGGAAACCACTAAGAAATGGGACTGTACTTGAAATATGTAACCAGCTCACAGTGAGCACATGGAACAGTGTTTTTTAGTAGGTGAAGGACTTTCATTTTCTACATTATATATTTTTACCTTTAACTACACATATATTACCTTCAAAATTCTAGCCACAATTCTAGTCAATATAAATCGATAAAACCTCTAAAATTTCAACTAGTATACATTCATTTCAAATAAGGATATATTTTATTAATTTGGGGAATTAAACACAAAAGAACATCATATAATTTAAGTTCAGGAATGATGGCAATCTGGCAACATGATAATGGCCTTCATAGCTGTATATCTTCCTAGCTGACTCATGTGGACTTTAGGGCTCACCTGTGTGCATGGTTCCATGTGCTCTGGGAGTAAATATGAAGAAGGGAAGTGACTACAGACCCACAGTTATAATGTCAACGTCATTGATACCATTCACTAGGGAAATTTTGGAGTAAATATGAAGAAAGGAAGTGACTACAGACTCATAGTTATAATGTCAACATCATCGATACCATTTACTAGGGAAATTTTCCTTATTGTTTATCAGCAGAAATTTAGCTGAAAATCTGATCTAGCTACCAAAACTATGGGGAGAAATCATTTTCAATAATGAAAATAATCGCCCCACCAGTGTGGCTCAGTGGTTGAACTTCGATCCATGCACCAAGAGGTCACTGGTTCGATTCCCAGTCAGGGCACATGCCCAGATTGTGGACCAAACTCCCAGTGGGAGACATACAGGAGGTGGCCAATCGATGTTCTCTCATCGATGTCTCCTATCTCTCTCTCTCTTTCCCTTCCTCTCTCTCTAAAATCAATAAAGAAAAAAAAATTTTTTTCAATGAAAATAATCTGCAAAGGGCAGCCTAAGTAGGTCTATTATGAAATATACAGATCCACATCCTAAGTAAAGCTTCCCTATGACTTGATTTTGGCCAGAAACATTCCCTTATATAAAAACAAAATAGCATGTATAGTGTGTACCAGGTACCAGGCTTATCTAGTCTTTTACATTTGAATGCCTCTTTCAGATTACTGGGCTGGTAATGAAGGGGACTAGTAGGGAAAGGCCACTGACCACCAGGCAGGACCACTCTGCCTCTCCAACTCCTACCATTCATCATCAGATGATAGAAACTGCCCTTCCTTTAGCTCACCAATTCTTCGTGTGACTTTTCTGTCAATATGAATCTGGGGGAAAACTGCACAAAGTTTCTTTTCTAACCCAAATTTCTATTTCCCTTTTCAAAGTGGTGATACTGGTGCTAACCCTCCAAGCTCACAGATAGGCATGAGCTAGACCATCCACCACTGTTGGAAATGGGCAAATTTGCCCTGACTAGTGTGGCTAGGTTGGTTGAGCGTCATCCCATGCACAGAACGGTTGCAGGTTGGATTCCAGGTCAGGGCACATGGCCAGTTATAGGCTTGATCCGCAGTAGGGGACGTGCAAGAGGCAGCCAAATGATGTTTCACTCTCACATCGATGTTTCTTTCTCTCTCTCTCTCTCAAAATTTTTTTTTAAAAAACAAACTTTTTTTAAAAAAGTAATTACATTAAAAAAAAGAAGAAGAAATGGGAAAATTCATTGTGTCCTTACTTTTTCCTTCCCAAATAGCCATGCAGTTGTCATTAAACATTATATATACTGAAAATGTTTTTTAAAATATGGTTTTATTGATTTTTTTAGAGAGGGGGGAGAGAGAGAGCAACATTGATCAGCTGCCTCCTGCATGCCCCCTACTGGGGATCAAGCCTGAAACCCAGGCATGTGCCCTGACGGGGACTCGAACTGGGACCTCTCAGTCCATGGGACAACGCTCAGTCCACTGAGCCAGCCCAGCTGGGCTATCCTGAAAACTTTTATAGACCACCATCTCCAACTGCCCATGTCATCTGGAAACACATATTTGAGAAATTCAGCTCCCTGGCTTACATAATGCACATTACTAGAAACAACACAAGATGCACAGGGACCTACTTTCTCCCAGAACAGCCAAGTGTAATTCTCTTAATGTTTAAAAGATTCAAGTGTAATAAATATTTACTTTCATTAAAAAAAAAAAACACAAACATTGTAACTGTAGGTATGTTGTAACTGTAGATGCAGATTACAAAAAAAGAGGAGGAATCCTATACAATAGAAAACAAACCATTCTCAGCCAAGTATTCCTGGTTATGTTAAAGAGTGTCTAACCTTTAAAACCAGAGGGGTGAGGGTAAGGGAGGGTGGAGAAAGAAGTGTAGAAGTTTGTGTGGATGGGTACAGTCTCGTACCACAGTATGAGGTCACCATAGGACGTGCTCCAGAACACCTTGTCTAATCAGCTGCTCACATTTCCACCGAGGTAGAAAGTGCTAAGTGGAATAGGTGGGGGAGAGAAAGATAAATGATTAGACAGTTTTAAATTACATTTTACATCATTAAAAAGCAGGAACTGATTACATATATTTCAAATTACAATAGTTATATAGTTAGTTAAAAGCTAAACTTGTGTCTGCTGTTTTCATCTACTACTGAAAGTGACAGTGTGCAGAGCTGTACTGAATTCTGATTTTTATAAACAAATTCATAGTTTGCTTAAGTTAAAGACATCTGAGTTCTAGTAGGTATTTTCCTTCATGTTTGCATTTTGAATTTATGCACAGAAAACCCACGTAGGTGAGATTTTGGGCACCTAATGATAAGTTGTACAACTCTTTAGGAAGACCAACAAAAAAACACCTCCATTAAACCTTTTCTAGGATTTGAGTCTGAACATTTATTCTAATAACAAGTGGCAACTTTTCTCCTATACTTTTCAAGGATTAAAATTGTTTGTAACCTATGAAGTAGGTGCTGTTCACACACTATGTGGTGAAGACACTCTGTGTTGTGTTGTGCCCAGCTAATGCTTGTCCTCCGTGTCCCGAGAGGATACTGTTCCTCATTCTGAAGTGGGAAGGAGTCTCCTTGTGTGATGCCCTCTCAACACACAGGGGCTTAAAACAGAAGTGAAAATTTCCTAAACTTTGGAATGAGAAGGTACAGGAAGCAAGGCAGGAAGATTTTCCAAGCTCATGGGTGACCAAAGTGATCTCAAAGAAAAGACATACTTCGGTAAAAATGAAAACCAGTAAATTAGAAAGTACAGAGCAAATAACCTTAGAAAATCACATAGGAGAGATTATCAAAAGTATTCAAGGAAGCAAAATGTAACTTCAGCAGCACTGTGCACTTAAAGGTCACTCTTCACAAATTCAAAGGCCTTATGCAAGAAATGCCTCCAAACCAATCATGAAAACACATGGGCCAAGGACTATTACCCAGCATGTTAACTGAATTCTTAAAGTCTTTAGAATATATAACATAAAAAAGGGGGCCTACCCCAAAAGAAAAAAGGGGGGAACATATTGAGTTGTTTATTTAACAGTTATTCCAATGTCTTAAAAAGAGGGGGTTTCTGACTTCTAGACAAACAAACGTTTGCTGTATTGATAAGTATAAATTAATATATGGTAAGAAAGTGTCTCATTATTGTTTTATATGATATGAACAGATTCCATAAAAAACTGATTTTAGATGTGGTCAGACATTTTTAGAAGTCTCTTAATATCAACTATAGTAGATTGTTTTTAAAATGTTTTCCCCATTTTTATAATTCAGTGTAGGGCGATACTGAGAAACGCAATTAAAAGCATCACCAAGGGGAAGGCTTCTGCATGGTCCACACAGAAAACAAGTGTCTAACACAGGAGCAGATGGAAGAGGGAACTCAGCTGGGTTTCTACTTGCCCCAGGCCAACCCAAGTACTCCCTGCCACTGAAGAATCACCACCATCCAGGCACACTGGGTAGGAAGATCGGCCATAAATCTTGAGAAAAAATTAAACCTCAGGACGGTATTGAGGAAAAAGTGACATTTTTTCATTTCTTGATTTATTCTTGTGAACCAGAGCTTCACACTGGGTCCTCCAGAAATACAGATTTTTATGAGCATTAATTTATCAGTATTCATATTAATCACTAGTATTATTCAATTCATTAGTATCCTAAGAGGACACTGGGAGGGAAATTTTGCCTTAACAAAGAAATTTTAGTGTACCCTGAAAATCTGTCTTTAAAATAGTCAACCTTTGTTTTAGGAAACTATTCAAAGCTCTAAGGGTATCTGTAAAATAAGAGATCAAGTCACCCTCTTGTAAGGAAATAAGTGCAAGAACTACATAACCTGAGGTATTCCTTTGCTCTATGGCATAAACAAAGACACAGGCTCATTAGATACTAACTAGCTGATAAGATGGGAGGCAAAGAAAGAGTGGCTTTCATTAAGTCATTTTTCTCCTATATTAATGTGACTACAGAAAATTGAAATAGGATAAAAATAAACTTACTACTATGAAATTAATCTAAAGTGAACTAGAAGATTTCTAAGGAAACAATAAATGTTGAGATTCTTAGTAAGGAGAAATTTGGTTTCAGTTACAACTTGAAGTTTTAGTCTTTCCCTATTAAAATCTGTTAATATATTACTTAGAAAATTTTTATCTATATCATTACTTACTTGCTAAAGAATTAGGATTTATAAGGTAAAGTACAAGCTAAAAATGAGTGCTTATCAGCTTTTAAATTATAATTCAAAGGAGCTAAATACAACATTTTCACAGTGCTTAACTAGAATAAAGCTCGTGATCATTTCCCTGGAAAATGCTTAGTGTTAAATACAAGCAATATTCTAGAGAATTAATTAACTTTTTCTTAAATATATGCAACATTTGCCTCAACATTTTTTATATTTATAAAAAGGAGTCTTACACTAAACATAATGCCTAGATATAAATGATCATCACAAGGTGACATTTATTTTGCTACTGATTTCAACATTTCCATCATGCAACACTCTTACAAGATTTAAAGTATCTTAAGACAAGAAATACCTGGCTATTTTTTTTTAACAGGACTGAAGTACCATCATCAACTTCAAATTCGCCATAGTCTTTTAGACATCGTACCTGAAAGGAAAAACTGATGTTTTATCTAAATTATTTTTTAATATGTAATGACCACAAAGTAAATAAGGATTATATAAATACCCAGACAGTAAAACTATTAGGCTTTCTGTTGGTTTGTTTCTTCTATGTACTTAGGCCTAGTACTCCTACTATAGTATTCTAGTGGTTCCAACTGTCCTGTTTTGATGGAGAGGAGGAAGAATGGCAAAATCTCCAAATGTATGTGTACATTGTGCTGACAGCAAAGAAACCCAGGGAGCTGCTAAGGTCTTTCCCCTCTGCAAATCCTGAACTATCAAGCTGTTGAAACATATATCTACAAAGAAAAGAGAATGTTTTAGATTGATTCCAACCTGACTCTTACAGATCCCTCCCATGAAATATCTGAGAATAGACCATAGGTGTCTGCAAAACTTCTGTTTTAAGATTTTTCCAATCTCCTTTGATAATCAGACTCTTTCCCCAAAATACTGACAAGTAAACCATGAAAGAGCAGATGCAGACTTGTGTTATAAGAATCAGGAGAGGTTCTTAGAAGGTACGAGGCATAAGACTGCCTTTTGATAAACACTTCAACCTCAGAGAAGGAATGTTCCTGGAGAGAAGGTTACAGACCTGGCTATAGTTCCAACCAGGACATTTTTTTCATCTTCTATGAGAACTCAGGATGGGAGTTTGTTTTCCTTAGTACTAGGACTGGTATTAATAAAGCCAACTCCAACAGTAAGTTTCCATCAATTACTTTTCCTAGGTAATTTCATCATGTCCTATAATTCCTCTGGAATCTTACTATGACTCCCCAGGTATTTTAACTTTGTTCGAGAAATACTATTCTAGAAAATTCCCTAGCACCACCAACACCTTTTCACTTCTTTAAACATATGGAAAATCAAAAAACATATTCAAAAATAAAATGACTAATATGAAACTCAATGACCCATCAACTGGCTTCAGCAATTATCAAAATCTGGCCAATCTTGTTCCCTCACCCACTTCTAGATTTTGAAGTGAATCCTATAATTTCATCTATAAATATTTTAGTATCTATTTCTACATAATGAAAACTAAAAAAAAAATAATCTCAATACCATTACAGTATCTTATTAAGACTTTTTAAATCATGAAATATCCAGTTAGTATCCAAATTTCCCCATTTAACTCTTAAGTTTTTTAAAAGTTGCCATGTTCAAACTAGAGTCCAACAAAAGCTGCACATTACACATTTCTTATATGTCTCTCTCTTCATCTATAGGGTTCCTTCCCCCCCCCCCCCCTCCTTCTTGACAATTTGTTAAAGAAACAGAGCAGTTTGATAGTTTCCCATAAACTAAATTTTGTTGTGGATTCCTCCTATGGGATTCATTTAACATTTTACCCTCTCTGTCCCTGATTTCCTCTACAGTGGAAGTTAGGTCCAGACTCTACAGGTTGGATCATATCAAGTCTGGTTTTCTGGCAAATGGTGTTATATATGTCCTCTTGCAAGATCTAACGAAGCACAGACTATCTGACTACCCCCTTTTGGATGTATGGACCCCAAGAAGAAAGATTCATTTGATGTCCTTGAAAAGGAATTTATGTGTTGAGATGGATCCCCCATGATTGAGAGGGCCCAAATTTTATAAATATATGGTTGGCAAAGGTAGGCTTACAGTTGTTCGTATGGAAACTAATACAATAATAAATAATAATACAAGAATAAACTATTTTGCGTACTCACACTGTAAACCTACTTGTGCACACCCCTGTAATAAGAGCTTAATGGCCATTTGCTGACAGGGACTTCTCCTCACATACCCTGTATGCCAGGAAGAGCCTCAGACTGAATTCTCTGCTTCATTCACTATGCCACACTTGTTCTATCTGCGTTAACCACTGCAACGATGCCCTGGTTTCATCTTCTGAGTAATGAACTGAGACCTGCCCTGTCCAATCAGAACTGTGCAAATTATATCCTCATTTGCATCTATACCAACCAACCAGAACTGCATGATTTGGACCAATCAGAACTGTACAATTTCGAAAACTCATGTACATGAAATGGACCAAAATGGGACCTATGGGCAAGAAAATTCCCTATAAAAGATGACCTCTCCTGCTCTGGCCAGTTTGGCTTAGTTGGTTGGAGTGTTTTCCTGTGCACTGAAAGGTCCAGGGTTCTATTCTAGGTCAGGGCATATACCCAGGTTGTGGACTGATCCTGTATGGGAAGCAACAGATGGATGTTTCTCTCTTACATCGATGCTTCTGTCTCACCCTCTCCCTTCCTCTCTCTCTAAAATTAATTTTTTTAAAAAGCCTTAAAAAAAAAGATGACCTCTCCTTTGTCTCAGTGGAGCATCGCTTTGTTTCTGCCAGAGGCTACGTCTCCCTGAGAATAAAGTCTCTCCTTTTTCACTCCAATGACTTGAATTTGTTTACAGATATTAAGATTAATCAGTGGGTCTGGGTGTTATCCATACCCATCCATTATTAAGATCTCCACTAACTTGTCACCTAAGGTTTTAGTAGGTATTTGCTTCCATGCTTTAGGGTTACAAAGTGTTATTAATCTAGTTCTTTTATTCTTGCTGCACTAGCTTAAAAAATTCTTCTATAAAGAAATTTTCCTTGTAAATAATCTGGCTACTCTGAGATAGAGTTTGTATAGTAAAGGCAGATGGATGCTTGATTCCATTCTTCTATGTATTGTTTTTCAAAATGAGCTGCATCCCTCATATTCTCCCAATATGGGGCCCAAAGAGGTTTTATCTTATTTTTCAATATTTATTGTTGAAAGTATTACAGATATCTGCCCCTTTTTCCCCCCACTGCCCCCTTCCACCCAGTTCCTGCCCCACCCCAGGCCTTCACCCTATTGTCTGTGTCCATGGGTAATGCATATATGCATATACGTTCTTTGGTTAATCTCTTCCCGGCCCCCACCCTCACCCCTCTTCCCTCTGAGATTCTTCAGTGTGTTCCATGTTTCCATGCCTCTGGTTCCATTTTATTCATCAGTTTATATTGTTCATTAGAATCCACATATAAGTGAGATCATGTGGTATTTGTCTTTTTCTGACTGGCTTATTTCACTCAGCATAATAAATCTCCAGAGATTTTTTTTTTTAATTGTTGTAATTGTTTTTGGTGTCATTATGTATTCATACTTCTACCATACTTGATGTGACTTAATTCACTGCAGTTACCATTATTTTTATGCTCAAAGTGTCCCTTCTTTGGCAAGTGGGAGTTCCTTCAAACCAGTTCCCAAAACTTTTGTGAGCACTCATGTAGTCCTTGATACTTTCCTTGTTGTTTTTTTTTTATTTAAAATGAAAGTATATGAAAGAGAATTTTGTAGTTCTGTACTTAGAAAGTGTTTCAACGTTTTTTGTATTCTCACCCAAGGATATTTTTGCATTTATCTTCAGATAGAGCGAGAGGGAGAGAGGGAGGAAGAGATAGAGAGAAACATCGATGTGAGAGAGACACATCGACTGGTTGCCACCCACACGACCCCAACGAGGGCCGGGGACAAACTGTAACCAAGGTACATGCAGGAACGAACCCGGGTCTCTCTGGTCCATACGCCGATGCTCTAACTGCTGAGCCAAACAGGCCAGGGCTTTCCTTGCTTTCTAGAAAGACAAGGTGTTCCATGCTCAGCTTGTACATTGTTTATTTAAGACCAGGAATTAGCCTTTTTTCCCCCATGGAGTCCTGGTTTTCTTAAGTGAGAAATGGCATTTAGACTCCAGAATTTGGATGCTTGCAGCTACTTGGTTGGTTGCTGTTTCTTGGCTTTTTTGGTGTCAGAGCTAAAAAATACGTTAAAAAAAAAAGAGATGGCCCTGGCTGGAATGGCTCAGTTGGAGCACAGTCCCATACACCAAAAGGTGGCAGGTTTGATTCCTGAACAGGGCACATATCCAGGTTTCAGGTTTGATCCCCACTTGGGGCGTGCGCAGGAGGCAACTGATCTATGTTTCTCTCTCACATTGATGTTTCTTTCTCTCTTTAAAAATCAATTAAATAAATAAGTAAATAAATAATAAATAATAAATAAATAGGAGATAATTCAACCTGATTCCATGCTGATACTTCAAACTCGAGTTTGGGAATATAGAATTTTCACTTAACTTTTTCATTTTAATATTCGAATCTCTTTTCTCTTATTTTGAAAATCTGGATTCCTAGTGCTATACTTTTTGCTCTATTCTTCAATATATAAACTGCTTAAAAATAACAGTAACAATATTATTACTAAGAATATAACTACAACAAATAGGTTAAGGCCTATTTGTAATTCTTTTCATCCTTAGAATATACCCACTAAGAATATATAATCAATTTATGTGTTTTAAAATAATTCCAGTTTGACTAATCCACCAATTTAAAACATAGGTTCATTTATTTCATTTTCCTTTCAAAATTTATGAGTTGGTTTTCCACTTTGATTTAATAATATATAAAATGTTTACATGGTTCCAAAGTCAAAACTATTAAAACAGGTCTATTCAGAAAATTTTAGCTTTTCTATCCTAGTCCTATCATCCACCTATAGGTAATATTTTTGGTTTTGGTTTATTTTTCCCTTTCCTTTTTAATATAAGCTAATATATATTCATATACCCCTTAGACAAAGGCAGCACTATCTATGCATTAAATAAATATCCATTTTAAAGAGGTATACTTGCCCTAGCCAGTTTGGCTCAGCGGTTGGAGCGCTGGCCCATGGATCAAAGAGTCCTGGGTTCGATTCCGGCAAAGGGCACATACCTCGGTTGCAGTTGCGGTTCAGCCCCGGCCCCGGTTGGGGTCGTGCAGGTGGCAACCAATTGATGTGACTCTCTCACATCGATGTTTCTTTCTCTCTTCCTCCCTTTCTCCCTCATGCTCTATCTGAAGATAAATGGAAAAATATCCTCACGTGAGGATTAAAAAATAATTATAATAAAAAAAAATAAAGAGGTATACTTACTTCAATATATAGGCTTTTGGGAGGTTTCATATCCTGTGTAATATCCAAACCTTCATCTTCTCCCAATGACCTCATATAAGCAGCAAGAGACTTTTTATAATGATTGAACCATTGCATCTGCAAACATAAAGATGCATTTGACAAAGTTGTAAGAAAACAAACGTGCAGAAATTGTATATTTATCCTTTCAAAACCAGCACATATGCCCACATGGATCATTGCTATGACCATTCATTCATTTAAACTACAGTATAGGCATAGCTAATTTCATTTCACTATATAGACATTGTGTTTTTTATAAAGATTTGTGACAACCTTGCGTGAAGCAAGTCTATTGGTGCCATTTTTCCAACAGTATTTTCTCACACTGTATCTGTGTCATATTTTGGTAATTCTCACAGTATTTCAAACATTTTCATTATTATTATATTTGTTATGGTATGGAATCATTGATCTTTGTTGTTACTCTTGTGATTGTTTTGGGGTGCAACAAACTATACCCATATAAGGATAGCGAACGTAATGGATAAATGTTCTATGTGTTCTGACTGTTCCACCAACCTGCTGTTCGCATCTCCCTCTCCTCAGGCCTCCCTATTCACTGAGACACACAATATTTAAATTAGGCCCAACTGGTGTGACTCAGTAGACTGAGCAACATCGTATGGACTGAAAGGTCCTGGTTCGATTCCCAGTCAGGACACATGCCTGGGTTTCGGGCTCAATCCCCAGTGGGAGACGTGCAGGAGGCAGCTAATCAATGTACCTCTCTCATATCGATGTTTCTATCTCTCTCTCTCCCTTCCTCTCTCTCTAAAAAATCAATAAAAAGTATTTTAAAAATATTTAAATTAGCCCTGACCAGTTTGGCTCAGCGGTTAGAGCGTCAGCTTGCGGACCAGAGAGTCCCAGGTTCGGTTCCCGCTAAGGGCGTGTGTCTTGGTTGCAGTTTGTCCCCAGCCTCGGTTGGGGTCGTGTGGGTGGCAGCCACTCGATATGTCTCTCTCACACTGATGTTTCTCTCTCTCTCTTCCTCCCTCTCTCCCTCCTGCTCAATCTGAAGATAAATGCAAAAAAAATATATATATATATATTTAAATTAGGCCAATTAATAACCCTACAATGGTCTCTAAGTGTTCAAATGAAAGAGTAGCCCATCTCTCATCCAAAATCAAAAAGTAAAAATGATTAAGCTCAGTAAGGAAAGCATGTCAAAAACTGAGACAGACTGAAAACTAGGCCCTTTGTGCCAGTTAGACAAGTTGTGAATGCAAAGGAAAAGTTCTGGAAGGAAATTAAAAATGCTACTCCAGTGAACACACAAATGGTAAGAAAGTGAAACAGCCTGATGGCTGATATGGAGAAAGTTTTAGTGGTCTGGACAGAAGATCAAACCAGCCACAACAGCCTTATCCAGAGCAAGGCCCTAACTCTCTTCAAGTCTATGGAGGCTGAAAGAGGTGAGGAAGCTACAGGAGAAGATTGAAGCTAATAGAGGTTAGTTCATAAGGTTTGAGGAAAGAAGCCATCTTCATCACATAAAAGTGCAAGGTGAAGGAAGCAGCAGTGCTGAGGTAGAAGCTGCAGCAAGTTATCCAGATCTAGCTTAGAGAATTAATGAAGGTGGCTATGCTAAACAGATTTTCAATGTTAAGTGAAACAGCCTTATATTGGAAGTACACGCCTTCTAGGACTTTTACAGCTAGAGAGAAGTCAATGCCTGGCTTCAAAGGACAGCCTGACTCTTGTTAGGGGCTAATGCTGCTGGTGACTGAGTTGAAGACAATACTCATTTACCATTCCAAAAATTCTAGGGCCCTTAAGAATTATGTTAAATCTATTCTGCCTGAGCTCTATAAATGAAACAACAAAGCCTGGATGACATCACATTTGTTTAAAACATGGGTTACTGGCCCGACAGGAGTGGCTTAGTTGGTTAAGCAACATCCTGTACACCAAAAGGTTGTTGGTTCAATTCCTAGACAGGGCATATACCTGGGTTGCAGGTTTGATTCCCAGTCAGAGAGCTCACAGAAGGCAACCGATTGATGTTTCTCTCACATCAATGTTTCTCTCTCTTGCTCTCCTCAACACATGTCCTTGGTTGAGAATTAAAAAAAAAAGTCTTACTGAATTTTTTTTTCAGGTTAGTAAACAATTTTTATTAAGCAAATATTTCAAATAACAATTTCTTCAGTATTAACCTCAGAAAGCTAGTTAAATAATATGTATTCCTAATACATAGGTCAATGGAAGTATTTTATTTTAAATATTTTTGTTATAGATGTTTCTCCTTTTTCCCCCATTGACACCCTCCTCCCCGCTCCCACCCTTACTGAATATTTTTTTTTAATTTTCTCTTTATCCTCACCTGAGGACATTTTTGCATTTATCTTCAGATAGAGCGGGAGGTAGAGAGAGAGAGAAACATCGATGTGAGAGAGACACATCAACTGGTTGCCACCCACAGGACCCCACAGGGGCCAGAAACAAACTGCAACCAAGGTACGTTCCCTTAGCGGGAACCGAACCCGGGACTCTCCGGTCTGCAGGCCGACTCTCTAACCGCTGAGCCAAACTGGCCAGGGCTGAATATTTTAATTTCACTGTTGAGACCTACTGCTCAGAAGGATTGCATTTAAAATACTATTGCTTATTGACAATGCACCTGGTCACCCAAGAGTTGATAAAGATGTACAATAAGATTGATGATCTTTTCATGTCTGCTAAGACAACATTCATTCTGTAGCCAATGAATCAAGAAATAATTTCAACTTTCAAGTCTTATTATTTAAGAAATACATTTCGTAAGACTATAGCTGCCACCATAGATAGTGATTCCTCTGATGGATTTGGGAAAAGTAAATTGAAAACCTTCTAGAAAGAATTCACAATTCTAGGTGAAATTAAAAATATTTTTGATTTATAAGAAGAGGTCCACATATCAACATTACAGTAGGAGGTTGGAAAAAGTGGAATCCAATTCTCATGGATGACTTTGAAGGGTTCAAGACCTCAGTAGAGGATGTAATAAAAACAGCAAGAGATCAGAATTAGAAGTAGAGCCTGAAGATGTGACTGAATTGTTGCAATCTAATGATAAAACTTAACGGATAAGGAGTTGTTTCTTATGGATGAGCAAAAAAAGTGGATTTCTGAGATGGAAACTACCCTTGGTGAAGATGCTGTAATGACTGTTGAAATGACAACAAAGGAGTTAGAATATGACATAAACTTAGCTGATAAAGCATTGGAAGATTTTGAAAGAAGTTCTACTGGCCTGAGGACCAAAGGGTTGCAGGTTCAATTCCTGGCCCCAGTTGGGGTCATGAGGGAGGCAACCAATAGATGTGTTTCTCTCACATTGATGTTTCTCTCTCTCTCTCTCTCTCCTTCCTTTACACTCTATCTAAAAATAAAAAGGGAAAATATCCTCACAAAGTTCTACTATGGGTAAAATGCTCTCAAAGAGTATTGCATGCTACAGAGAAATCGTTCATGAAAGGAAATGTCAATCTATGCTATAAACTCTATTGTCTTATTTTATGAAATTGCCAGTTATCCTAACCTTCAGCAATCACCACTCTGATTAGTCAGCTGCCAACAACATCAAAGCAAGACCCTCCACAGGCAAAAATATTACAATTCACTGAAGGCTCAGATGACAATTAACATGTTTTTAAACAATTACATTTTTTTTTTAAACTTACCTTTATTGTTCAATGTATTACAGATGTCCCCCATTTTTGCCATTAACCCCCTCCTCCCCACTCCCACCCCTCTCCTGTGTTTCCCACACTATTGTCTGTGCCCACTGGTTATGCACATATGCATATAAGTTATTTGGTTTATCTCTTCCCCCACCCCTCTGCCCTTCCCTTTGAGGTTCATCTGTCTAACAACCAATTTGTACTTCTTAATCCCTTAAACTTTTTCATCCATCCTCCCAACCCCTCTCCCATCTGGCAATCAACAAAACATTCTTTGTATGTAAGAGTCTGTTTCTGTTCTGCTTGTTCATTTGGTTTGTAGATTGAATTGTTGACTGATATACATTTATTGTCATTTTACTGTTCATATTTTTTATCTTCTTCAAGAAGACCCTTCAACATTTCTTATAATACTGGTTCGGTGGTGATAAACTCCTTTAACTTCTTCTTGTCTGGGAAACTCTTTATATATCCATCGATTCTAAATGATAGCTTTGCAGGATAGTATAATCTTGGTTGTAGGTCTTTGCTTTTCATCACTTTGAATATTTCTTGCCACTCCCTTCTGGCCTTCAAAGTTTCTTTTTGAGAAATCAGCTGACAGTCTTATGGGAGCTCCTTTGTAGGTACCTAACTGCTTCTTTCTTGTTGCTTTTAAAATTCTCTCTTTGTCTTGAACTTCTTGCATTTTGATTATGATGTGTCTTGGTATGGGCCTCTTGGGGTTCATCTTGTTTGGGACTCACCGTGCTTCCTGGACTTGTATGTCTGTTTCCTTCACCAAGTTAGGGAAGTTTTCTGTCATTATTTTTTCAAATAGGTTTTCAATTTCTTGTGCTCTTCTCCTTCTGGCACTTCCATGACGCAAATGTTGCTTTGCTTTGAAATAGTCCCAGAGGCTCCTTACACTATCCTCATTTTTTTGGATTCTTTTTTCTTTTTGCTGTTCTGATTGGGTTTTTTTGCTTCCTTATGTTCCAAATCGATGGTTTTCTTCTTGGCTCACCTACTCTACTATTGATTCCCTGTAATTATTCTTTATTTCAGCTACTTCATTTCTGACTGGTCCTTTTTTATGTTGTTGATGTTCTCACAAGTTCCTTGAAGTTCTCATTAACTTCCTTGAATATCTCACTAAGTTCCTTGAGCATCCTTATAACCAGTGTTTTGAACTCTGCACTGATTGATTGCTTCTCTCTATTATGTTTAGTTGTTTTTCCTGGAGTTATGTTCTATTCTTTCATTTGTGACATGTTTCTTTGTCTCCTCATTTTGGCTGCCTCCCTGTGTTTGTTTCTATGTGTTAGATAGATTTGCTAAGTCTCCTAGGCTTCATAGGGTGGCTTATTATAGTAGGTGTCCTGTAGGGTCCAGTGGCAGTGCCTCCCTGATCACCCGAGCTGGGCCCTCGAGAAGCACTCCTCCTGTGGACTGTACACCCTTCTTTTATAACTGAGTCTTGATTGCTATTGGTACTTCAATGGGATTTACTCAGGAGGATCATCTGCAACGACTAGCTGTGACCACTAACCCACCCACTACCTTGGAGGATCAGCTGTGCAGGGGGGCCCACCACACAGCACAAGACTTACATGAGCAGAGCTCTGGTACCACTGAGTCCACTCCTTGAGTGTGTCACTTGTGGAAGTGGTTGCATGGTGGTGCTTTGACATGGTCTGAAGCTGTCCACTAGGTGTGCTGGCTCTGGGGCAAGGTCAGCCACTACCTGTGTTCCACCTGGGGCCACCAGGTATAACCTACAAAGCAATCTGCAGATGGCTGGTTCTTGTGCTGGTCTTGGCTCAGGTAAAGCCAAGCTGTGAACCAAGGCTGGCTGCTTCTAGTGACAGGCCTGAGGCCACTTAGCAAGATGTATGGGGCTCACTGAGGCCAGATGCAGTTTGAGAGAATTTAGGAACTGAAGTAGGAGCCAAGACAGGACAGTCCTATAGTAAAGCCACTGGAAACAGCTTGGGTGAGCCTGAAAGTTGGGTGTGGTGGGCCTCAGCAAATTACCCAGGTGGAGCAAACAGTGTGGGCCAGTTGCTGGAATCCCAGATATGGCGGCTGTCTGCCACCCCAGGGAAGGGCTCACCAAAGGAACAATGGCCTCAGACAGCAAGTCTGTCCAGGACAAAGCTGCGCCTCCAGCTTTCGACCCAATGCCAAACAAGTCAGTTCTCTATATGTCTCTGGAACCTTTCAAGCTGCCTTGCCCATGCTGGAGCCTGGAGGGAGCGAGTCCCAGTAAGTCTGTGAGGGTCTCTTAAGAGGAACTGCCTGGGGCTTCAGCAGCCTCAGCCTCCCTCGACCTCAATTCCCGCTGGTTTTTACAGCCAGAAGTTCTTGGCACTGGAACCCTGAGCTGGGGTGCATGGTGTGGGAACGAAACCCCTCGCTCCTCAGGGAGGACCTTCACAGCAGAGGTATCCCTCCTGATTTTTATGTGCCACACGTGAGTGTGGGGCCAGCCCATTCACACCTCCGCCCCTCCTACCAATCTCCATGTGGCTTCTTCTTTAATTCTGTAGTTGTAGGACTTCCATTCAGCTCAATTTCAAGCAGCTCTGAATAATGATTGTTCTGTAGTTAAGTTGTAATTTTCATGTGGTTGTGGGAGGAGGTGAGTCCCACGTTTACCTACACCACCATCTTCACCAGAAGTCCAATACATTGTCTTTTTGGAAATAATGCCACTGCACACTTAACAGACTACAGTATAGTGTAAACATAGTTTTCTTAAAATCCTCACTTAAGAATATGTTTTTATTGACTTTTGAGAGAGAAACACCAATTGGTTGCCTCTGGCATGCACTCTGACCAGGCATTGAACCCACAGCCTGGGAATGTATCATGACCAGGAATCACATCCATGACCCTTTGGTTTACAGGATGACGCTCCAACCAACCAAGCCACAGTGGCCAGGACTAAATATAGCTTTTTTTTTAATGCACTGGGAAACAAAAAAATTAGTATGACTCACTTTACTGCGATACTGGCTTTATCATGATGGTCTAGAACTGAACAAATATTGATTACCTGCTATGATCCAGGCACTGGTATAGGTACTCAGAATGAATAAGTCAACAAAATAAAGAAGTCTCACAGAACTTACATCACAGCATACCTAATTACATATCTAAGGAACATTCAGAAACATAACCATGAAAAATACACCACTTCAGAATTACGATCATCTTCAAACTCTACATTGGTTTTTCTGAAAACTATAACACATTGTTGAGAAAAACACAAATCTCTTTTCAAATGATGAATGGATTAGAAACATATATCCATACAACGAAATATTATTCAGCCATAAATGAAAATGAAGTTCTGACACGTGTTACCATATTAATGAACCTTGAAAACATGCTAAATGACAGACACAAAAGGCAACATATGATTCCACTCATATGAAAAATCCAAAACAGGCAAATCTATAGAGAAAAAAAGTAGATTAGTAATTACCAGGGGCTGAGAAGAGAAAAAAGAATATAGAGTAAAACTAATATTGGTTACAGGGTTTCTTTGGGGGTGATAAAAATGTCCTGGAATAAGATGGTGGTAATGGATGTACACTTTATGAATACACTAAAAAACAAAAACAAAAAAGCCCCCACCAAATTGTATATGTTAAAAAGGCAAATTTTATGGTATGTGAATTATATCCCCGCAGATCTACTTTTTTAACTTATTGAGAGAAATTAAAGATCTAAATATATGGAAGGATATACCACATTCAAGGATTGGATGATTTAGTATGTCAATAATGTCACCTGATCTATAAATTCAATTCAATCAAAATTTTAATTTTTTAATCCTCACCTGAGGATATTTTTCCATTTATCTTCAGATAGAGTGGGAGGGACAGAGAGAGAGAGAGAGAGAGAAAGGGGGGGGGGAGAAAGAGAGAGAGAGAGAGAGAGGGGAGAAAGAGAGAGAGAGAGAGAAAGAGAGAGAGAGAGAGAGAAAGACATAGATGTGAAAGAGACACACCAGCTGGTTGCCTCCCACTCGACCCTGACCAGGGCCAGGGACGGAACTGCAACCAAAATTATGTGCCCTTGACCAGAATTGAACCCGCAACTCTTTGGTCCGCAGGCCGATGCTCTAACCACTGAACCAAACCGGCCAGGACTTATTTTTTTTTTTTTAAGGAAACATGACAGATTGGGTCTAAATTTTACATGAAAGGCAAAGGGTCAAAATAGTTAAGACACTCTTGAAAAAGAACAAAATGGGAATACTTGCTCAGGATATATTATAAATTTACAATAGTTATAACAGGGTGGAAGTGGTGCAAGAACAGAAAAATAAACTAAGAGAATAGAAAAGAAAGTCCCCCATCCAAAATCCACAGATATACAGACACACAATTTATGACAAAAGTGGTACCACCCACAGAGTGATGGGAGAGGAGAATCTTTTCAATAAATAGTGCTGTGTCAATCTCAACATCCACATTCAAACGCAACTTAATTCCTCACAAAAAACAATCCTAGTACTGTAGATCTCTTTATGAAAGGTAAAACACAGTTCCTAAAAGACTGCATAGAAAAATATCTTCATAACCTTAACCCCACACACATCCCTCAGGCTCAACTTGCAAGAATGATTCAGAACTCAGGAGAGCACTACACTTACAATTACAGCTTTACTATAGTGAAAGGGATATAAATCAGAACCAGACAAAAGAAAAGACACATAAGGCGAGACCTGGGAGGGTCCCAAATACAAAGCTTCTGGTGTCCTCTCCCCGCATAATCAAGATACATCATCCTCCTGGCATCCTGATGTATATAACAATACACACAGTACTGTCAAACGGGGAAGCCACACAAGCTTTGGGGTCCAGAGCTTTTATTGGGGTTTTGTTTCATAAGCACAATTGATTGAACCAGTGGCCAACTGATTGAGCTTGATCTCTAACTCCCCACTTCTCTCTGGAAATTGAACTGATATCAAGAGGCTCAAAGTCCCAAACCTGAGGAAACAGTGGGAAGTACAAAATTTGTAGCCACTTGGTCAGAGGAAGGTAGCCCTGGAAATCATCAAACTTGTGGCTGGTATGTGTAAATGAGGGAATTAGGCATAGAGAGAGGTTAAGTCACTTGCCCAAGATTAGACAGTGGCAGAACCAAGATGAACCCAAGTCCTCCTGACTCCAATCCTATGTTCTTAAATATTGGGGTAGGTTTGTGTTTCAGTGACTGGATAAATCAAGTTTCACTAAAATATTCACATTGATTAGAAAATTATATATATGTATACATACACATACATAGACATTCTATGGAAAATCTTACTGATGGACTGCTAATAAGTAACATAATGGAACACTTTGTTTTATTAAGAAATAAGAGTTAATAGCATTTAGCTCCCACCATTCTCATCACAGTACATACTAAATAAGTACTGACCCCAAATTCCAGAAAATAGATGTTAAAAACAATAAGACAATGGTCAAGATGGTGGTGTAGATAAATGAGGTTGATCCTTACATTCTCCCACAACCAAATCAACATACAACTAAACTACAGAACAACCTCATTCAGAACTGCCTGAAATCTAACTGAACAAGTCCTACAACTAAGGATAAAGAGAAATAGCTACAGACTTATGGTCAAGATGGCAGTGGAGGTAAACATGGTACTGGCTGCCTCCCACATCAAAATTACAACTGAACTACATAACAGCCATCATTCAGAACCACCTGAAACAGAGCTGAATGGAAGTCCTACAACTAAGAAATTAAAGAAGCTACATTGAAACTGGCAGGAGGGGTGGAGATGTGGAAGGGCTGGTCCCACACCAACATGTGGCAGATAAAAATCAGGAGGGATATCTCGGCTGTGGAGGAACCCCCTGAGGAGCAAGGGGTCCCAGTCCCACACTAGGCCCCCCAGCTCAGGGTTCAGTGCCAGGAGGAGAGGTCCCCATAACTTCTGGTTGTAAAAAACAGTGGGAATTGAGGCTGAGGGAGGCTGAGGCTGGTGGAGTCTCAGGTAGCTCCTCTTAAAGGACACGCACCCAAACTTACTCAAACTCGCTCCCTCTGAGCTCCAGCACAGGGACAGCAGCTTGAAAGGCACAAGAGACATAAGGGGAGGAGGAGAATTGTTTGGCATCAGGGTGAGTGCTGAGGGGCAGCTTTCTCTCAGACAGAAGTGCTGCCATAGACCATTGTTCTTTTGATGAGACCCCTCCAACAGAGCCAAGCAGAGAATGCCATAACTGAGACTCCAACAGCCTGGCTCACACTATTTGACCCACCCTAGTGATTCCCTGAGACCCTACCCACTCCCAACTTTTGGGCCCACCCAAGCTATTTCCAGTGGCTTTACCATAGAAATGGCCTGTCTTGGCTCATGCTTCAGATTTTCCTAAAACCTCTCAAACAAGTAGGATCTGGCCACAGCGAGCCCCATACCTCTCTCACTAAGTGGCCCCAGGCCTGGCACTAGCAGCAACCAGCCTCGGTTCACAGCTTGGTCTTGCCTGGGCGCCTCCGAGCCCAGCACAAGAAGCAGTCATCTGAAGATCACTTAGTAGCATATGCCTGGTGGCCCCGGGTAGAACACAGGTACTGTTTGACCTTGGACTACACCTCCCAGGAGGCCCCAGTGCCAGTACACCCAGTGGACGGCTTCAAACCACATCGAAGCACCACCACCCAACCACCTCCACAAGCAGAACATTCAAGGGGCAGACTCAGTGGTTACCAGAGCCCTGCTGAACTAAGTCTTGCTTTATGTGGTGAGCCCCCCTGCACAACTGATCACTCAAGGTGATCAGAAGTCTGTGGTTACAGCCAGTCCTTGCAGCTGATCAGCCTGAGTAAATCCTTCACGTTGACATGCCAACAGCAATCAAGATTCAATTATAACAGAAGGGTATATAACCCACATAGGGGGTTGCAAAAGAAGGGTGTAAAGTCCACACTAGGGGTGCACCTCGAGGGCCCAGCTGGGGTGACCAGGGAAGCTGTGCCACGGGACCATCCAGGACACCTACTACAATAGGACACCCTAGGAAGCTTAGGAGACATAGAAACTCTACCTAATACATAGAAACAATCACAGGGAAGCAGCCAAAATGAGGAGACAAAGAAACATGTCACAAATGAAAGAACAGAACATAATTCCAGAAAAAGAACTAAACAAAATGGAGATAAGCAATCTAAGATATGCACAGTTCAAAACACTGGTTATAAGGATGCTCCAGGAACTTAGTGAGGACCTCAAGAGCATAAATAAGAACCATCAGAAATGAAGGATGTGCTAACTGAAATAAAGAATAATTTACAAGGAATCAATACTAGAGTAGATGAAGCTGAGAATCAAACCATCGATTTGGAACATAGGGTAGCAAAAAGAAAAAAGAATCCAAAAAAAGAGAGTAGTGTAAGGAGACTCTGGGACAACTCTAAGTGTACTAACATTTGCACCATGGGGGTGCCAGAAGGAGAAGAGAAAGCAAGAAATTAAAAACCTATTTGAAAAAATAATGATTTGGTGAAGGAAACAGACCACCATGTCTGGGAAGCAGAGAGAGTCCCAAACAAGATGAACCCAAGGAGGCCCACACCAAGACACATCATAATTAAAATGTAAAGGGTTAAAGACAAAGAGAGAATCTTAAAAGCAGCAGGAGAAAAGCAGTTAGTCACCTACAAGGGAGCTCCCATTAGACTGTTGGCTGATTTCTAAAAAGAAACTTTGCAGGCCAGAAGGGAGTGGCAAAAAATATTCAAAGCATTGAAAAGCAAGGACCTACAACCAAGATTACTCTGACCTGCAAAGCTATCATTTAGAATCGATGGACATATAAAGAGCTTCCCAGACAAGAAAAAGCTAAAGGAGTTCATCACCACTGAACCAGTATTATATGAAATGTTAAAGGGTCTTCTTGAAGAAGATCAAAAATATAAACAATAGCCCAGCCTGCATGCCAGAGTTCCTGGCAGTTCCCCTTAAAGGGACCATGCACGAAATTACTCTGACTCATTCCCTCACAGTTCCAGTGCTGGGGCAGCAACCCCAAAGTTACCAGGGACATACAAGAATAAACTGAAGTGTCTGGCATCAAGGCGAGTGCTGGAGGGACTGCTTTCACCCAGATATTAAGTGCTAGCAGAGGCCAGTTACTTTTCTGAGCCCTACCCTCACAGAGCCAGGAGGTGGGTGCCATATCTGAGACTTCACCAACCTAGCTAACACTGTTTGCCCCACCCTGGTGATTTCTCGAGACCCTACCCCACCAACTTGCAGAACCACCCAAGCTGTTTCCAGTGGCTTTTCCATACAAATGGCCTATTTCAGACTTTCCTAAAATCTCTCAAACAATCAGCATCTGGCCTCCACGTGCCCTATATCCCCAGGCCTGGCACTACCAGCAACCGGCCTTGGTTCACAGTTTGGCCTCACCTGGACACCTCCAAGCCCAGCACAACTAGCATCCATCTGAATATTGCTTTGTAGCTCATGCTGAGTGGCCCCAGGCAGAACACAGGCAGAGGCTGGCCTTGGACTACACCTCCTGGGAGGCCCCAGAGCCAGGACACCAAGTGGACAGCTTCAGACCACATCGAAGCACCACCCAACCACCTTCACAAGCGACACATTCAAGGGGCAGATTCAGTAGGCACTAAAACCCTGCTGAGGTAAGTCCTACTCTGTGAGGTGGGGCCACCGCACAGCTGATCCTCTACAATGGTCACATTAAATCCTTACAGCTGATCAACCTGGGGTAAATCCCTCCCAGTGATGTGCCAACAGCAATTAAGTCTCAACTACAACAGAAGGGTGTACACAGCTCATATAGGGTGGGTGCACCTGGAGTGCCCAGCTCAGGTGAACAGGAAGGCTGTCCCACTGGACCCTACAGAACACCTATTACATTAGGCCACTCTACCAAGCAGCTCTACCTAATACATAGAAACAAACACAGGGAAGCAGCCAAAATGAGGAGTCAAAGAAATGACCCGAATGAAAGAACAGAACAAAACTCCAAAAAATTACTAAACAAAACGGAGATAAACAATCTACTAGATGCAGAGTTCAAAACACTGGTTATAAGCATGCTCACTGAACTTAGGGGAAGAGTAGGTGAACTTAAAAAGAAATTCAATAGCATAAAAAAATACATGAAAACCATAAAAAATAACCAGTCAGAAATGAAGGACACACCAAAACAAAGAATAAATTACTGACAATCAATAGTACAGTAGGTGAAGCAAAGAATCAAAACAGCAATTTGGAATATAATGAAGCAAAAAACACCCAATCACAACAGCAAAAATAATCCAAAAAACTGAGACTAGTGTAAGGAACCTCCGGGATAACTTCAAGTGTACCAACATTTGTATCATGGGGCACGAGAAAGACAAGAGAGCAAGAAAGAAATTGAAAACCTATTTGAAAAAATGATGGCTACGCCCTGGCTGGTTTGGCTCAGCGGTTAGAGCATCAGCCCGCGGACCAGAGAGACCCGGGTTCAGTTCTCGCCAAGGGCACATGCCTCGGTTACAGTTTGTCCCCAGCCCTGGTTTGGGTTGTGTGGGTGGCAGCCAGTCGATGTGAGACACATCGATGTTTCTCTCTCTCTCTCCCTCTCTCCCTCCCGCTCTAACTCAAGATAAATGCAAAAATGTCCTCGGGTGAGGATAAAAAAATAAAGAAAAGATGAAGGCTAACTTCCCTAACCTGTTGAAAGAAATAGATATTCGAGTCTGGGAAATACAGAGAGTCCCAAACAAGATGAATCAAAAAGGTCCACATCAAGACACATCATAATGAAAATACAAAAGGTTAAAGACAAAGAGAGAATCTTAAAAGCAGCAAGAGAAAAGCAGTTAGTGACCTACAAGGGAGCTCCCATAAGACTTTCAGCTGATTTCTCAAAAAGAAACTTTGCAGGCCAGAAGGGAGTTGCAAGAAATACTCAAAGTGTTGAAAAGCAAGGACCTACAACCAAGATTACTCTACCCAGCAAAGCTCTCATTGAGAATTGAAGGACACAGAATCGAAGCTTCCCAGACAAAAAAGAGCTAAAGGAGTTAATCACCACAAAACCAGTATCACAGAAATGTTAAAGGGTGTTATTTAAGAAGAAAGGAAAAAATAAGAAAAAAATATGAACAATTAGTTTTTTGAAAACTGGCAGCAGAGTGAATGGAGGCTACACAGTCTGTCTCCCGGGACCAAACTGGAATTACAAGTAAAATAAACACAAATCATCAGGAAAAGCCAACTGAAGAGCAGCTGGACAGTACCACTACAACCAGGGATGCCAAATCGAGCCTGCTAGAAATTGTGGAGGCACGTGGGGGTGGGCTGGGAGCCCACGACCAGCATCAGAGAGCTGTATTAGTGGTGTGCACTTCCTGCTGAGAAAGGGTTTTAAAGACCAATCATCAGCAGGAAAGATGGCAGCGGGCAGGACTGCAGGGAGGGTGAGTACGTGAGAGAGTGAGCTAGTGTGTGAGAGAGTGAGTGGACGTGAAGGTGGACGACCAAACTCGTGCAGTGCAGAGACGTGGAGCAGAAGGTTCCTGTGATGTGGACGGGAGCAGCTGGTTACCACAGTAAGCAGCTCTTCAGGGTGCTTCTCCCTGCGCCGCAGGGAGGGCCCACCATTTTAGAAGATCCTGGGTCTTCACTGGGAGGAGACAGTGGGAGTGGCTAGAGCCCAGCAACCTGAGCCCACCAGTGAACCTGGCAGTGCATCAAACCAGTGGACAGCTGGTGTCAACACACACCAGTGCACAGTAGTGGAGTTGTCAAGGAGCCGGCTGTGGAAACTGCAAACGGCCAGGAGCCCAGAACCATATCCCACAGTAGCAGCCCAATCAGAGTCAAAATATACTCCCAGCAACAGAGGCTGGGGAGCAGACATCCATCCTCAGGCAACAGAAGCACAGACCAGCAGCAGAGAACCATCCCCCAAAACGATAGCAAAGGCTGAGCAGGAGCTGAGCCCCAAGGGGCAGCGGCACTCTCCAACCACTAGCGGTGGGACGTGGGGCTCCATAGGGGCTTGTGCAACACAGCTCCCCAAAAGAGCGGTGGGGAGCCAGGGATCCAGATGGACCTGTGCGACACAGTGGCCCACAAGAGCAGTGGGAAATTGGGGATCCAGAGGGACCTGTGCGATCCAGCAGCCCACAAGAGCAGTGCGGAGCCGGGCATCCAGACAAACCTGTGCGACCCAGCAGCCCACAAGATATTGGAGCCGGGTATCCAGAGGGGAATGTGAGATCCAGCTCCCAGGGTATCAGCGGGAAGCGGGGGCTCCAATGGCTTGTACAACCCAGATGCCCACAAGATCGGCGGGGAACCAGGGCTGAAGTAGGGCCTGTGCAACACAGCTGCCCACAGGTCCACCTGGGAGCTGGGGCTCAAAAGGGGCCTGTGTGACCCAGGGCCCAAGGTGCGGGCAGGGAATGCAGCTCCAGCAGGGCCTGAGCAATACAGCTAGAGGAGGCACCAGCGAGCAGCAAGGAACAAAGCTTCAGAGGGGCCCACACAATCCAGCAGCAGCACCTACCAGGACACACCAATACCAGCCCCCACTAGTCAATCCTCCAGGATCCACAGCAGGCAAGAGGCAACATGCAACAAAAAAGTCTGGGAGGCACAGTAGCCTTATTTAATATACAGTGAGCGGCTGACACATTCAAACAACCCTCACCGGGTCTAGAGCTACCACACGGCTAAAACGAGGTGACAAAGAAACAACACTCAAAAGAAAGAAAAAGAGGAATCACCAGAAAAGGAACTACAGGAAATGTAAGACAGCAACTTGTCAGATAAAGAATTCAAAGCAATGATTTTAAGGATGCTCAAACAATTTGGTGAGAACTAAAAGCAACTTAGTAAGAATTATGAAGAGCTCACTGGGAACTACTTAAACTTAAAAAAAGAAGTAGAAGCTACGCATAAAAATCAAGAGGAAATAAAGAATGACATAGCTGTTATGAAAAATACCTTTGAAGGCTTCAATAGTAGATCAGAAGAAACTGAAGACCAAATCAACGACTTAGAAGACAAGGTAGAGAAAAACACCCAAATAGAGTAGCAAATGGAAAAAAAAAAAAGGTTAAAAAGCACAAGGAGAGTTTAAGGGAGCTGTGGGACAATACAAAATGTAACAATAGCCCTGGCCGGTTTGTCTCAGAGGTTGGAGCGTCGGCCCGCGGACCAGAGAGGCCCGGGTTCGGTTCCTGCTAAGGGCACATGCCTCGGTTGCAATTTGTCCCCGGCCTCAGTTGGGGTTGTGTGGGTGGCGACCACTTGATATGTCTCTCTCACGTCGATGTTCCTCTCTCTTCCTCCCTCTCTCCCTCCCACTCTATCTCAAGATGAGTGCAAAAATGTCCTCGGTTGAGGACAAATAAAAAAAAAAATTAACAACATTCGCATTATAGGGGTACCGGAAGGAGAAGAATCAGAGAAAGGAATAGAGAACCTGTTTGAAGAAATAATGACAGAAAACTTCCCTCAACCGGTAAAGAAAAAAGTCACACAAGTCCAGGAAACACAGAGAGTTCCAAGCAAGATGAACCCCAGAAGACCCACAACTAGACACATCATAATAAAAATGGCAAAAATTAAAGACAAAGAAAGAATCTTAAAGGAAGCAAGACAGATAGAAATTTACCTACAAGGGAGCTTCCATTAGACTGTCAGCTGATTACTCAATAGAAACACTGAAGGCCAGAAGGGAGTGGCATGAAGTGTATAAAGTAATGCAAGGCAAGGGTCTGAATCCAAGACTACTCTAGCCAGCAAGGCTATCATTCAAAATTGAAGGAGAAACAAAGAAATTCACAGATTAAAAAAAAAAGCTAAAGGAATTTACCACCATCAAACCAGCACTGCAAGAAATGCTGAAGGGACTATTGTAAGAAGAAGAAGAAACAGAGAGAGAGGAAAACAGGCATAAAATTAAAATGGCAACTAATAACTGTGTGTAAATAATTACCTTAAATGTAAATGGCTTAAATGCTCCAATCAAAAGACATAGGGTAGCTGATTGGATTAGAAAACACGGCCCATATATATGCTGTCTACAAGAGACCCACCTCAAATGCAAAACTCACACAGGCTGAAAGTGAAGGGATGGATAAAATTTTTCCAAGCAAATGGAAATGGAAAAAAAGCTGGTGTAGCAATACTCATATCTGACAAGACAGACTTCAAAACGAGGGCCATAATAAGAGACAAAGAAGGTCACTACATAATATTAAAAGAATAATTCCAAAAAGAGGATATAACCCTGGTAAACATATACGCACCAAATACAGGAGCACCAAAATATATTTAAAAACTTCTGGAGGACTTCAGGGGAGAGATCAATAGCAATACGATCATAGTGGGTGACTTTAACAGATCACTGACACCACTGGATAGATGATCTAGACAAAAAATTAACAAGAACATACAGTCCATACAAGACAAACTAGATCAGTTGCACTCCATTGATATTTACAGAACATTTCACCCCAAAGCTCCAGAATACATATTCTTCTCAAGTGCACATGGGACATTATCAAAGATAGACCACATGTTAGGACACAAAGCAAGTCTCTACAAATTCAAGAAGACTGAAATCATATCAAGACTGAAATCATCTCAGATCACAGTGGCATGAAACTAGAACTCAATTACAATAAAAACACACAAAAACATTCAAACACTTGGAGGCTGAATAGCATGTTATTAAACAACGAATGGGTTACTAACGAGATCAAGAAAGAAATAAAAAACTTCCTGGAAACCAATGAAAACGAACACACAACAACACAAAATCTATGGGACACAGCGAAAGCAGTCCTGAGAGGGAAGTTCACAGCACTACAGGCCTACCTCAAAAAATAAGAAAAATTCCTAATTGACTTTATAACCCTACAACTTAAAGAACTAGAAAGTAAACAAAAAGAAAAACCCAGAGCTAGTAGGAAGAAGGAAATAGTAAAGGTCAGAGCAGAAATAAATGACATAGAGACCAAAAAAACAATTCAAAAGATCAATGAAACAAAAAGCTAGTCCTTTGAAAAGATAAACAAGATCGATGGACCTTTAACCAGACTCACCAAGAAACAAAAAAAGAGAAACCAAATAAACAAAATCACAAACAAAAAAAGAGAAGTAACAACTGACACCACAGAAATACAAAGGATCATCGAAACATTCTATGAACAATTATATGATAAATAAGACCTTTGGACATTACTCAGACTCACCAAGAAACAAAAAGAGAGGACCCAAATAAACGAAATCAGAAAGAGGCGTAGTAACAACTGACATGACAGAAATACAAACGATTGTTAAAAAATACTATGAAAAATTATACACCAATAAATTGGACAATCTTGGTGAAATGAACACATTTCTAGAAACACACAGTCTCCCAAAACTGAACCGGGAAGAGAGAGAAAACTTGAACAGACCAGTAACAATTAAAGAAATTGAAGATGTAATCAATAAACTCTGAGCAAAAAAAAGCTCAAACCAAGATGGCTTCACAGGGGAGTTTTGGTGAACATTCAAAGAAGATCATACCTGGCTGGTATGGCTCTGTGGTTGAGCGTCGACCCATGAACCAAGAGGTCGCCAGTCTGATTCGCAGTCAAGACACATGCCCAGATTTTGGGCCAAATCCCCAGTGGGGGGCATGTAGGAGGTGGCCAATCGATGTTCCTTCTCATCGACATTTCTATCTCCCTCTCCCTTCCTATCTCTCTAAAATCAATAAACGGGAGAAAAAAGATCTAACACCCATTCTCCTCAAACTATTCCAAAAAATTCAAAAAGAAGGAACATTTCCAAACTCGTTTTATGAGGCCAGAATAATTCTAATTCCAAAACCTAATAAAGACACCACAAACAAAGACAATTATAGGCTAATATCCCTGATGAGCACAGATGCCAAAATCCTTAACAAAATATTAGCAAATTGGATCCAGCAATACATTAAAAAAATTATTCACCATGACCAAGTGAGATTCACCCCATGGAAGCAAGGATGGTACATAATTCAGAAATCAATAAATGTGATACACCACATTAAAAAAATGAAAGATAAAAACCACATGATCACATCAATAGATGCTGAAAAAGCATTCAACAAAATCCAGCACCCATTTCTGACAAAAACACTCAGCAATGTGGGAATTGAGGGATCATATCTCTACATAATAAAAGCCATATATGAAAAACCTACAGCAACATCATACTCAATGGGTCAAAACTAAAAACATTCCCCTTAAGAACGAGAACAAGACAGGGATGCCCACCTTCACCACTCTTATTTAACATAATACTGGAAGTCTTGGCCACAGCAATTAGACATAAAGAAAAAATAAAAGGGATCCAAATTGGAAAGGAGGAAGTGAAGCTGTCATTATTGTCAGATGAGATGATATTGTACAGAGAAAAGCCTAAAGACTCCATCAGAGGCTCGAGAAAATGGCGGTGGAGTGAATGGAAGCTACACAGACGATCTCCCAGGACCAAACGGGGAATTACAACTAAAATAAAGACAAATCGTCGGGAAAAAGCAACAGAAAAGCAGAGGGAGAGGACCATACAACCAGGGACACTGAATGAGCCTGGTAGGATCTGCGGAGGCACGTGAGGGTGGCGGACTGGGAACCCACGGACAGCAACGGCCTTGGCTGTGAGCAGCGGCCTTAGCTGGGAGCAGCAGCAGCGGCACCCGCCCTCCGGGTTAAGAGCCCCAGCTGCTCCACAGCGCAGAGGGCCTGGACAGAGCGCTAAATAGCCACAGCCACTCACCTGGGGCACCGGCAGAGGGAGGGCGGACTGGACTGGAACGCTGTGGGGACACCTGGGATTTGGAGGGCGCTCAGAGTTTGTGCTGAGCTGTGGCCACAAAGGACGGTGGTGGCCAGCCCCTCCTTCCCAGTTACACAGAATGGCAGCCAAGTTTGCTCCTTCCGGGAGCTGTGGAAGCCCCTCCCTCGGAGATTCACAGGTGAGGAAAAGAGGTAAAGAAATGCAACTTGAGGGTCATTAACAACCAGCATTGGCCCCACCCTTGGGAAATCCTCTTACACTGTAAACATCTGAGGGAGTTTCTCATTCAACTGAGCTCCTAAGGCTTTTCAAGTAACTGAGGCTAATAGCCTCCAGGCAAAAAGCTAGAGCATAGCTGAACCTTTCCTGAGCTTGCAAATCTACCCAGGAAAGTAAGACTGGACAGTGGTGGTGAAGGAGGGCCCTCCACGCTCATCCAAACCCAGTAGAGGGAGCCACAAATAGCAGAACACCAACACCCACAGGGAAAATTTGGCAGGCTCCAAAACCCACTGAGATAGCCAAAATGATGAAACAAAGAAACAGATCCCAAATGAAAGAACAAGAGAACCCCACCGAAGATGAGATAAATGAAATGCAGTTAAGCAAATTATCAGAGGTAGAGTTCCAAGCCATGACCTTGAGGAAACTAAACAGCATGAGTAAGGACATCGACACCATGAAAACCAACCAAGTGGAAATAAAGAATGACATAGCAGAAATAAAGAACACATTGGAAGGACTGTCCAGCGGAGTAGAGGAAGCGGAGGACCGGATCAGTGAATTAGAAGACAGAGTAGAAAAAATCAATCAATCAGAAAACCAAAAGGAAAAAACAGGAAGATAGCTTAAGAGAACTGTGGGACAACTGGAAACGTAATAACATTCGTATCATTGGAGTTCCCGAAGAAGAAGAAAATGAGCAAGGGTTAGAGAATATATTTGAAGAAATAGTGACAGAAAACTTTCCTAACCTGGTGAAGGAAGAAAACACTCAAGTTCAAGAAGCACAGAGAGCCCCAAGTAAGAAGAACCCAAACAGTCCCACACCAAGACACATAATAATTAAAATGCCAAAAATTAAAGACAAAGAGAGAATCCTAAAGGCAGCAAGAGATAAGCAACAGGTTACTTAAAAAGGAAACCCCATTAGGCTATCATCTGACTTCTCAACAGAAACACTATAGGCCAGAAGGGAATGGCATGAAGTAATCAAGGTCATGAAAAACAAGGATCTGAATCCAAGACTACTCTATCCAGCAAGGCTATCATTCAAAATAGAAGGTCAAATAAAGAGCTTCCCAGACAAAAAAAGGCTAAGGGAATATATCAGCACGAAACCAGCACTGCAAGACATGTTAAAAGGACTACTGTAATTAATAGAAGAAACAGAAAGAAAATTAGAACCACACTGTACAAAAATGGCAATAAATAAGTACATATCAATAATCACCTTAAATGTAAATGGACTGAATGCTCCGATAAAAAGAAACAGAGTAGCTGACTGGATAAGAAAGCATGATTCACATATATGTTGTTTACAAGAGACCCACCTCACAACAAAAGACTCACATAGGTTGAAAGTAAAGGGATGGAAAAAAATCTTCCAAGCAAACTAGAGACAAAGAAGGCCACTACATAATATTGAAAGGGTTTATCCAACAAGAAGATATAACCTTGGTAAACATATATGCACCCAATATAGGAGTACCAAAATATATTTAAAATCTTTTGGAGGACTTCAAAGGAGAAATAGACCACAATACAATCATAGCAGGAGACTTCAACACCCCACTGACATCACTGGATAGATCACCTGGACAAAAAATTAACAAGGAAACAGAGACTCTAAATGAAGCACTAGACCAAATGAACTTAATAGATATTTACAGAGAATTACACCCCAAAACTGCAGAATTCACATTCTTCTCAAGTGCACATGGGACATTCTCAAAGATAGACCACATGTTAGGACACAAACGAAGTCTCTACAAGTTCAAGAAGATTGAAATCATATCAAGCATCTTCTCAGACCACAATGGCATGAAACTAGAAATCAATGGCAACAAGAACATGCAAAAACATATGAACACATGGAGGCTAAATAGCATGTTATTAAACAATGAATGGGTTACCATGGAGATCAAGGAAGAATTTAAAAAATTCCTGGAAACCAATGAAAATGAACATACAACAACGCAAAATCTATAGGATACAGCAAAAGCAGTTCTGAGAGGGAAGTTCATAGCACTACAGGCCCACCTTAAGAAAGAAGAAAAATTTCTAATTGACTACCTAACCTCACAACTTAAAGAACTGGAAAGCAAACAAAAAGAAAACCCTAGAGCAAGTAGAAGGAAGGAAATAGTAAAGATCAGAGCAGAAATAAACGACATGGAGACCAAAAATACAATTCAAAGGATCAATAAAACAAAGAGCTGGTTTTTGGAAAAGATAAACAAGATTGATGGACCATTAGCTAGACTCACCAAGAAACAAAGAGAGAGAACCCAAATACACAAAATCAGAAATGAAAGAGGAGAAGTAACAACTGACACCACAGAAATACAAAGAATCATTAGCAAATAATATGAACATTTATTATGGCAACAAATTCGACAATCTAAGCGAAATGGACACATTTCTAGAAACACATAGTCTCCCAAAACTGAATCGGAAAGAGATAGAAAACTTGAACAGGCCAATAACAACGAAGGAAATTGAAGATGTAATCGAGATCCTGCCAGCAAACAAAAGCCCGGGCCCTGACGGCTTCACGGGCGAGTTTTACCGAACATTCAAAGAAGAACTAACACCCATTCTCCTCAAACTATTTCAAAAAATTCAAGAAGGAAGACTTCCAAACTCGTTTTATGAAGCCAGCATAATTCTAATTCCAAAACCAGAAAAAGACACTACAAAGAAAGAAAACTACAGGCCAATATCCCTGATGAACATAGATGCCAAAATCTCTAACAAAATACTAGCAAATCAGATCCAGCAATACATCAAAAAAGTATTCACCATGACCAAGTGGGATTCATCCCAGGGATGTAAGGCTGGTACAATATACGCAAATCAATAAATGTGATACATCACATAAACAAAATGAAAGATAAAAGCCATATGATCATATCAATAGATGCTGAAAAAGCATTTGACAAAATCCAGCACCCATTTCTGATAAAAACGCTCAGCAATTTGGGAATACAGGGATCATATCTCAACATTATAAAGGCCATATATGAAAGACCTACAGCCAACATCATACTCAATGGGCAAAAACTAAAAGCATTTCCCTTAAGAACAGGAACAAGACAAGGATGCCCACTTTCACCACTCTTATTTAACATAGTACTGGAAGTCTTAGCCACAGCAATCAGACATGAAGAAAAAAATAAAAAGGATCCAAATTGGAAAGGAGGAAGTGAAACTGTCATTATTCGCAGATGACATGATATTATACAGAGAAAACCCTAAAGACTCCATCAAAAATCTACTAGATTTAATAAATGAATTTGGCAAAGTAGCAGGATACAAAATTAACGTCAAGAAATCGACGGCATTCTTATACACCAATGATGAACTCACAGAAAGAGAAACTAAAAAAACAATCCCATTTACCATCGTAGCAAAAAAATTAAGATACCTAGGACTAATCTTAAGCAAAGAGGTAAAGGACCTATTTGCAGAAAACTACAGGACATTGAAAAAATAAATAGAGGAAGATATAAAAAAGTGGAAGCACATACCTTGTTCATGGATTGGAAGAATTAACATCATTAAAATGTCCGTACTACCCAAAGCAATCTATACATTTAACACAATCCCCATCAAAATACCAACGACATATTTCACAGAACTAGAACAAATACTTCAGAAGTTCATATGGAACCAAAAAAGACCCCGAATAGCTACAGCAATCTTGAAAAAGAAGGACAAAGTAGGCTAGATCACAATACCGGACATCAGGTTACACTACAAAGCTACTGTAATCAAATCAGCCTCGTACTGGCACAAGAATAGGCACATAGATCAATGGAATACTACAGAGAACCCAGAAATTGACCCAAAACATTATGCTCAATTAATATTCGACAAAGGTGGCAAGAGCATACAATGGAGTAAATACAGCCTCTTTAATAAATGGTGTTGGGAAAATTGGACAACTACATGCAAAAAAATGAAACTAGATCACCAGCTTACACCATACACAAGAATAAACTCAAAATGGATAAAAGACTTAAATGTGACTCATGAATCCATAAAAATCCTAGAAGAAAATGTAGGCAACAAAATTTCAGACATCATACGCAGCAAAATTTTCACTGATATATCACCTAAGGCAACAGAAACAAAGGAAAAAATGAACACATGGGACTACATCAAACTCAAAAGCTTCTGCATAGCAAAAGAAACAACCATCAAAGTGGAAAGGCAACCCACTGTATGGGAGAGCATAATTGCCTATGATATAAGGGACTAATTTCCAAAATATATAGAGTGCTCATACATCTCAACAAAAGGAAGACAAAGAACCCAATTAAAAAATGGGCAGAGGAACTAAATAGACACCTCTCCAAACAGGACATACAAATGGCCAAGAGACATATGAAGAAATGCTCAACTTCATTAATCATCAGAGAGATGCAAATTAAAACAACAATGAGGTATCACCTCACACCTGTCAGAATAGCCGCCATCAACAAAGCATCAAACAACAAGTGTTGGCGAGGATGTGGAGAAAAGGGGACTCTAGTACACTGCTGGTAGGAGTGCAGACTGGTGCAGCCACTATGGAAAACACTATGGTATTACCTCAAAAAATTAAAAATTGAATTACCATTTGACCCAGTGATCCCACTCCTAGGAATATACCCTAAGAAGCCTGAAACGCCAATCAGAAAGAATACATGTACCCCCATGTTCATAGCAGCGCTATTTACAATAGCTAAGATCTGGAAACAGCCCAAGTGTCCATCAGTAGACGAATGGATAAAAAAGCTGTGGTACATATACACAATGGAGTACTATGCAGCTGTTAAGAAAGAACGATCTCTTATCCTTTGCGACGACATGGAGGGACCTGGAAACTATTATCCTAAGTGAAACAAGCCAAGCAGAGAAAGACAGATATCATATGATCTCACTTATTTCTGGAATATAATGAACATAACAGTGTGAGGAACAGGGTAGTCCCAGAGATGTGGAAGTAGGGTACAGATTGACATTTGCCAGAAGAGGGGGTGGGGGAGGGGAGCGATGAACACAGAACTTGTACACATGTACTCATAACCAATGGACATGGACAACAAAAATGGGGACGGGGCAGGGAGGGAGGGGGAGGAGCGTGTCAATGGGGAAAAAAGGAGAAACATCTGTAACAAAAGTAAATTAATAAAAAATAAAAATAAAAAAATAAAATAAATAAAATAAAATAAGAGAGAGAAAAAAAAAAAAGACTCCATCAAAGATCTACTAGACTTAATAAGTGAATATGGCAAAGTAGCAGGATACAAAATTAAGGTCAAGATATTGACGGCATTCTTTTTTTTTTAATCCTTACCTGAGGACATTTTTTTATTTTTTGCATTTATCTTCAGATAGAGAGGGGGGAAGAGAGAGAGAGAAACATCGATGTGAGAGTGACACATCAACTGGTTGCCACCCACACGACACCAATCAGGTCCGGGAACAAACTGCAACCCACATACGTGTCCTTACCGGGAATCGAACCTGGGACTCTCTGGTCTGCAGGCTGATGCTCTAACCGCTAAGCCAAACTGGCCAGGGCTCGACGCCATTCTTATACATCAATGATGAACTCACAGAAAGAGAAACTAAAAAAACAATCCCATTTACCATCGCAGCATAAAAATTAAGATACCTAGGAATAAACTTAACCAAAGAAGTAAAGGACTTCTTCACAGAAAATTGCAGGTCATTGAAAAAAGAGATAGAGGAGGATATAAAAAAGTGAAAGCACATACCTTGTTCATGGATTGAAAGAATTAACATCATTAAAATGTCCATACGACCCAAAGCAATCTATAGATTCAATGCAATCCTCATCAAAATACCAACGACATATTTCACAGAACTAGAACAAACACGCCAAAAGTTTATATGGAACTAAAAAAGACCTCGAATAGCCACAGCAATCTTGAAAAAGAAGAACAAAGTAGGAGGGTTCACATTACCAGATATCAGGTTATACTACAAAGCCACTGTAATCAAAACAGCCTGGTACTGGCACAAGAACAGGCAGATAGATCAGTGGAACAGAACAGAGAACCCAGAAATTGATCCAAGACAATAAGCTCAATTAATATTTGACACAGGTGGCAAGAGCATACAGTGGAGTCAAGACAGTCTTTTCAATAAATGGTGTTGGGCAAATTGGACAGCTACTTGCAAAAAAATGAAGCTAGACCACCAACTTACACCATACACAAGAATAAACTCAAAATGGATAAAAGACTTAAATGTAACTCGTGAATCCATAAAAATTCTAGAAGAAAATGTAGGCAACAAAATTTCAGACATCACATGCAGCAGAATTTTCACTGATACAACACCTAAGGTAGGAGAAACAAAGGAAAAAAATGAACACATGGGACTACATCAAACTCAAAAGCTTCTGCACAGCAAAAGAAATAATCATCAAAATGGAAAGGGAACCCACTATATGGGAGACCATAACTGCTAACGATGCATCAGATAAGGGAATAATTTCCAAAATATATAGAGTACTCATACAACTCAACAAAAGGAAGAAAAAGAACCCACTTAAAAAATGAGCAGAGGACCTAAATAGACACCTCTCCAAACAGGACATATAAATGGCCAAGAGACATAAGAAAAAATGCTCAACATCACTAATCATCAGAGAGATGCAAATTAAAAGAACAATGAGGTATCACTTCACACCTGTCAGAATTGCTGCCATCAACAAATCATCAAACAACAAGTGTTGGCGAGTGTGTGGAGAAAAGGGGACTCTAGTACACTGCTGGTGGGAATGCAGACTGGTGCAGCCACTATGGAAAACACTATGGTGTTACCTCAAAAAATTAAAAATTGAACTGCCAAATATTTGACCCAGTGATCCCACTTCTAAGAATATACCCTAAGAAGCCTGAAACACCAATCAGAAAGAATATATGTACCCCTATGTTCATAACAGCACTATTTACAATAGCTAAGATCTGGAAACAGCCCAAGTGTCCATCAGTAGATGAGTGGATAAAAAAGCTGTGGTGCATGTACACAATGGAATACTATGCAGCTGTAAGAAGGAAAGATCTCTTATCCTTTGAGATAACATGGAGGGACTTGGAGAGTATTATGCTAAGAGAAACAAGCCAAGCAGAGAAAGACAAATATCACATGATCTCACTTATTTTTGGAATATAATGAACTAAACAAACTGATGAACAAAATTTACCCAAAGACATAGAGATAGGGTACAGACTGACAAACCTCAGAAGTAGAGGTGTTGGCGGGGAAGAGATAATCCACAGAACTTATATGCATGTATGCATGACCAATGGACACAGACAACAAAGCTGGGGATGGGTTGGGGTAATGGGAGGGAGGGTTTCAATGGGGGAAAAAGGAGAAACATCTGTAACAAAAACATATTAATAAAAAAAGAAAAAGAAAAAAAGATGTTAAAATGTTAAAACACAAACAAAAAGAAATACTAATAAACACTATTAAAGAACAATGCCAGAACCTCACTATTTTCCAAAGTCATAAATTTGAGTAACAGTGCTAACTTACTTCTTCAGCAGACATGTGAAATCGTAAAACATTTGGTAGAACACTGCCATATTCCCACCTGAGTGCTCTAATCCGAAGCAATCGGTCATACCTAGGACATTAAGAAGGTATTAGATAGCTTAACAAAAGGGATACCAAAAATTGTTTTGATCAGGAGAGATTCAAGACTCACAATAACCTATGTGGACTTTACTTGGCCCCTGAGGCAAACAAACCAATTGTAAGAAGTCATCTTTGGGACAATGCAGAAAATTTGAATATGGATTAGACAGAAGTCTTATTTATTAGACATGTATACTAAAGTATTCAGTGGTAAAAATGTCATGATGCTCTATAACAGTGGAGCATAAATAAAACAACATGAAACATATATGGCAAAACGTTAAAAAATTATTACACATTCATGATGGTCCCATGGTAGTTCATAACATTATTCTCCATAGTTTTATGAATACTCAATTTTCATAACAAAAAGTTTTAAAATGAAAAGAAGAATTTAGAATGTTTATAAAGGGAGAGACAAATCTAAGAATTTGTTTTTTATTTGATATGATTAAACAGGAAACCACGTGGAAAATGCTCCATTATTCCCTCACACCCCTAGCAAAAACTGAGAGGCTTACAAGTATGCTACAGTGCACCGTCGATTTCTTAGCAAAGAACAGTGTCGAAATTTGATGGTTGGTATCAAATCACTTTGTCCACCTGACTTCGCTTCATTCCTAGTAACATTTGAATAGGAAAAGAACAAATATGTCTATTTCAGCATAAATAAAATATTCAAAGTCAACTAACAACTGACTTAGATGCTATTTTTCAATTATAAGCAGTACATACCTTTACTTTTGAGCTTGTATTAATGTTAAAAGATTAAAAAGCCAAAAGCCAAAAAATTTGCATAAAATCATACTATCAGCATTTAATTTAACCATTCAGTACTTTGCATTTTTGTACACTGATTAATCTCTGATATTTCCAAAAGACAAACATTGTGTTTACTCACTTTCTGGAATTCCTTTATCATGCTAGGATGAGAGACAAACCTGACATCATGGTTCATAAGATTATGGTCCTATATTATGTTTTTATTATATGTAGTACTCCTCATTATAATATAGTGAATAAAATGGGAGTCAAAAATGTTCTTTTGCCCTAGCTAGTTTAACTCAGAGCGTCAGCCCAGGGACTGAAGGGTCGCGGGTTCAATTCCCAGTTGAGGGTATGTACCTGGGTTGCAGGTTTGATCTGGTAGGCAACCAATCTATGTGTCTCTCTCACATTAATGTTTCTTTCTCTCTCCCTCCCTCCTTTCCACTCTCTCTAATAAAATCAATGAAAAAATATCCTCAGGTGAGGATTAACAAAAAAAGGGTCCTTCACTCATCCAACAAATATTTGTTGATCTCCAACTATGTAAATGTACTGCACGTCAGTGTTCTTCACACATAGAGAATGAAAATTTTGGTTCTACCCTATAAAATCTGCATCTCCTTAGACATCAGACAAGTACAACATTTTAAAATCAGATGTACAATTGTTTAATGGGTACAGAATTTCAGAATTACAAGATGAAGAGTTATGAAGATGGAAGGTGTTGATAGTTGCACATTACCAATGTATTTAATACTACTGAACTGTACATTTAGAAATGGTTAAGAAAGCCCAATCAGTGTGGTTCAGTGGTTGAGCATCGATACATGCACCAAGAGGTTGCTGGTTCGATTCCCAGTCAGGGCACATGCCGGGTTGCGGGCTCTGTTCCCAGTGGGGGGCATGCAGGAGGCAGCCAATTGATGTTCTCTCTCATCGATGTTTCCATCTCTCTCTCACTCTCCCTTCCTCTCTCTCTAAAATAAATAATAAAGAAAAAAAAATTTTTTTAAAGAATTTATTCATTAAAAGAAAAAGAAATGGTTAAGATGGCAAATTTTGTTATGTGTTTTTTACCACAATTTAAAAAATTGGAAAAACAAAACAGATGTACAGAAAGAATAAGAATCAACTTTGGAGTTTAAAAAGGAACCATACATATGGCCCGGCCAGTGTGGCTCAGTGGTTGAGCGTCGACTCATACACCAAGAGGTCACCGGTTCGATTCCCAGTTGGGGCACATGCCCAGGTTGTGGGCCAAATCCCTAGTGGGGGGCATGCAGGAGGCAGCCAATCGATGTTGTCTGTCTTCGATGTTTCTATCTCTCTCTCCCTCTCTCTCTAAAATCAATAAAAAAAAATTTTTTTTAATAAAAAAAAATAAAAAGGAACCATATGAATATAAAAAGGAACCATATGAATATAAAAAAGATTCCTTCATGTGGTATATGAGACAGGCCCTGAAAATAGAGGCAAAATATTATGTCCCATCCAATCATGTCTTCTAGACCAGTTCTATACACTTCTGCCACTCTGTGAAAGTCAGATTTATTCTCCACATTGTTTACAATGTGCTCTAGATTATAAAGTAATAGTGCAAATAAAACACACCTTACTTAACATCAGAGTACTTTATTAAGTACATAAGGACTTGCTAAAAAATTCACATTCACATGAATAATTTATTTACATATTTTTAAATATGTTTTGTATTGATTTTTTAGAGAGAGAGGAAGGGAGAGAGAGATAGAAACATCGATGTGGGAGAGAAATATCATTCGGCTGCCTCCTGCACACCCCCTACATATGAATAATTTAAAAGAAATAGATTTCTTTTGAAAAATATTTTAACCAGAAACTAGTAATAATGATTGTTCCCCTAGAAAGAAACTAAGAGGATAGGGAACAGAATTTTGAATTATGAATTTCTAAATGGTACAAATATAGGGAATTCAGGAAAATTATTCCCTTACTGGACCAAGGTCTATTAGGCCACCTCCAAAATATGTGTTTAACTTGTTTACTTTTTACCTAGTCTGAGTCACCTCTCCTGTCACCTGGATGACCACCCTCTCCTCTCAGCTCCTCTGTCCACTGTCCACACCACAACTGTGATCTTATAAAACACAAATGTGCCACCACCTGCCCCACACATTTAAAAATCTTACCTGGTGTCATGCTTTGCCTGCTTAGTAAGCTTCAGCCACACTGGCCTTCTTTAAGTGTCAGTTTCCTGAGGATCCTACACTCTTTCATGACTCAGGGACTTTGCATATGCTGTCCCTTCTACCTGGAATACTCTCTGCACACAATGACTACCTTGCTAAAGACTTGCTTCCCCTTCAGGCCTCAGCTGAAATGTCTCTTCCTTAGAGAGAAATTCCTTGATTCCTCAATCTGATTATATCTTCAATTTAAAATAAAATTTTTTTTCTTTATTGATTTTAGAGAGAGAGGAAGGGAGAGGGAGAGAGACAGAAACATCGATGAGAGAGAACATCGACTGGCTGCCTCCTGCATGCCCCCCACTGGGGATTTGGCCCACAACCTGGGCATGTGTCCTGACCGGGAATTGAACCGGCGACCTCTTGGTGTATGGATCGACGCTCAACCACTGAGCCAAACCGGCTAGGCTATATCTTCAATTCATTATTCTCTCTCCTAGCACTCTGTTGTGTTCCTTCATAGTATGTATCCCAATTTGGTTTATCTGTCTTCTGCATTAGACTGTGAGGGCCATAGTGACAGAAATCTCGACTACTATATTTACAATTGAAATGCCAGTCATTTATCAGCACATAATTGTTTAGTACATATTTGTTGAATGAATGAATGGCTCAGGAACTTGAGTTTAGGACTTTACATTCACAGCAAACCTGTTGTGGTTCAGTTCCTCATTCTATCTATAAGGACTTTACTATCCTTAAACATTACAGCTGAAAATGTTCCTGTTGTTCTGTAAACTCCATGCTACTGATTTGTATATCCAAGTAACTGATAAAAACATTGTACATAACAAGGACAAAGATGAAACCTCATATCACAGATAACTTCTTTCTAGGTTGAGATCTAAATACCTCACCTATGATCTAGAAGTTGGTGTCTTTAAGACTCTTTTGTGTCTTACTATTCACCAAATCACAGGGACCTATGAAGTTTGTTATATAGCCCAAAAGCTTAGCTCTAAATATTCTATTTTTATAGCACTAGTTCTCAGTGAACTTCACTCAAGCTACTGGAAATCACTACTGTTCCTGCTAAGTTTACAAACTGCCGTTCTCTCTCTCATCAATGCACGAAGGTTATCTATAAATGAAAACAAGCAGTGGAAACTATACATTTCACTTTGTTCGGGTTTTTATTTGCTCATGTCTCATCTCTTTTAGATCTTCCTTAATATCTTTCAAGTCCTATCAGTCAAATAAATATTTATTCAGCATTTACCACATGACAACCACTACCTGAATCCCTGTAGATATAGCCATAATCAACACAAATCCCTTTAGTCCTGTTATACCTAGAGTATAATCAGTCTCACAGAGAATTTAAAAATATCACATCTAAAAACTGATGTAAGTTTATCTGATTTCAATATCACATTTCTTAAATTGTTTTAAAATACAATTTTATCACAACTTACACATCAGACTGGTTTTGTTCATATAAAGCTTTCATCTCCTCCAGAACTTGCCTGAGTCCATCCTCCTAGAACATATAAAATATTGATCCACATTCATTAATTCCCCCACTAATTCTGTACCATTAATTCCCCCAATAATTCTGTACCAATATTCTATCTATACTGTTTATCTTTGATTTACATATCTTATTAAAAAGCAATAATCCTTTCACACCTACTATGAGAGTTATAAGTGTTGCCAAGGATAGGGAGAAATTAGAACCCTTGTAAACTGCAAATAGAAATGTAAAATGGTACAGCACTATGGAAAAAAGTCTAATGATTCCTCAGAAAGATAAATATATTACCATATTACCCAGAAATTCCATTAATAGGCATATATTCAAGAGAATTAAAAACATGTTCTTACAAAAACATGTACACAAATGTTCAAAGCAGTATTATTCATTATAGACGAAAGGTGGAATGTCTATCCCCTGATGAACTGATAAACCAAATATGGTATATCCATATGATGGAATATTATTTGGCCATAAAAAACAATGCAGTTAGCCCATGGACACAGACACCAGTGTGATGATGACCAGAGGGAGAGGGAGCAGGAGCTGGGTGGGGTGGGTAAAGGGGTTCAAAATGGGAGACATCTGTAATATTAGCAACAACAACAAAAAAGAATAGTAGAATGCCCTGGCCGGTTTGGTTCAGCGGTTAGAGAGTCAGCCCATGGACCAATAAGTTGAGGGTTTGATTCCAGTCAAGGGCATGTACCTCGGTTTCAGTTTGTCCCCGGCTCTGGTCAGGGTCATGTGGGAGGCAACCAATCAATGTGTCTCTCTCACATGGATGTTTCTCTCTCTCTCTCTCTCTCTCTCTATCTCCCTCCCTCCCTCCTTCCCACTCTATCTGAATATAAATGGAAAAATATCCTTGGGTGAGGATTTTAAAAAAAAAAAGCATAATAGAATGAAAACAAAATGAAACAAAAAAAGCAATGCACTACTGACACATGCATTAACATGGATGAACCTTGAAAACATTATGCTAAGTGAAACAAATCAGACACAAAGAACAAATATTGTTATGAGTCCACTTATTTGAAATTTCTAGCACAGAGACAGAAAGTAGATTAGAGGTTACTAGGTACCAGGGACTGGAGAAAGATGGGAATGGGGAGTTACTGTTTAATGGTTAGAGTTTCTGCTTGGGGTGATTAAAAAGTCTCAGCAATACAATCATAGCAGGGGATTTCAACACCCCGCTGACATCACTGGATAGATCCTCTAGACAAAAAATTAACAAGGAAACAGAGACTCTAAACGAAGCACTAGACAAAATGGATTTAATAGATATTTACAGAGAATTACACCACAAAACTACAGAATTCACATTCTTCTCAAGTGCACATGGGACATTCTCAAAGATAGACCACATGTTAGGACACAAACGAAGTCTCTACAAGTTCAAGAAGATTGAAATCATATCAAGCATCTTCTCAGACCACAATGGCATGAAACTAGAAATCAATTGCAACAAGAACATGCAAAGACATATGAACACATGGAGGCTAAATAGCATGTTATTAAACAATGAATGGGTTACCGAGGAGATCAAGGAAGAAATTAAAAACTTCCTGGAATCCAATGAAAATGAACACACAACAACACAAAATCTATGGGATGCAGCGAAAGCAGTTCTGAGAGGGAAGTTCATAACACTACAGGCCTACCTCAAGAAACACGAAAAAATTCTAATAGACTATCTAACCTCACAACTTAAAGAACTAGAAAGCAAACAAAAAGAAAACCCAGAGCAAGTAGAAGGAAGTAAATAGTAAAGATCAGAGCAGAAATAAATGACATAGAGACCAGAAAAACAATTCAAAGGATCAATGAAACAAAGAGCTGGTTTTTTGAAAAGATAAACAAGATTGATGGACCCTTAGCTAGACTCACCAAGAAACACAGAGAGAGAACCCAAATACACAAAATCAGAAATGAAAGAGGAAAAGTAACAACTGACACCACAGAAATACAAAGGATCGTTAACAAATACTATGGACATTTATATGGCAACAAATTCGATAATCTAAGTGAAATGGACAAATTTCTAAAAACACATAGTCTCCCAAAACTGGACCAGGAAGAGATAGAAAACTTGAACAGACCAATAACAGCTAAGGATATTGAAGATGTAATCAAGACTCTCCCAGCAAACAAAAGCCCAGGCCCTGACGGCTTCACGGGGGAGTTTTACCGAACATTCAAAGAAGAACTAACACCCATTTTCCTCAAACTATTCCAAAAAATTCAAGAAGAAGGAAGACTTCCAAACTCATTTTATGAGGCCAGCATAATCCTAATTCCAAAACCAGAAAAAGACACTACAAAGAAAGAAAACTACAGGCCAATATCCCTGATGAACATAGATGCCAAAATCCTGAACAAAATACTAGCAAATCGGATCCAGCAATACATCAAAAAAATTATTCACCATGACCAAGTGGGATTCATCCCAGGGATGCAAGGCTGGTTCAATATTCACAAATCAATAAATGTGATACACCACATAAACAAAATGAAAGATAAAAACCACATGATCATATCAATAGACGCTGAAAAAGCATTCGACAAAGTCCAGCACCCATTTCTGATAAAAACGCTCAGCAATTTGGGAATCGAGGGATCATATCTTGATATAATAAAGGCCATATATGAAAGACCTACAGCCAACATCATACTCAATGGGCAAAAACTAAAAACATTTCCCTTAAGAACAGGAACGAGACAGGGATGCCCACTTTCGCCACTCTTATTTAACATAGTACTAGAAGTCTTAGCCACAGCATTCAGACATGAAGAAAAAATAAAAGGAATCCACATTGGAAAGGAGGAAGTGAAACTGTCATTATTCGCAGATGACATGATATTATATACAGAAAATCCTAAACACTCCATCAAAAATCTACTAGACTTAATAAATGAATTTGGCAAAGTAGTAGAATACAAAATTAATGTCAAGAAATCAACAGCATTCTTATACACCAATCATGAACTCACGGAAAGAGAAACTAAAAAAACAATTCCATTTACCATTGCGGCAAAAAAATTAAGATACCTAGGAATAAACTTAACCAAAGAAGTAAAGGACCTATTTGCAGAAAACTACAGGACATTGAAAAAAGAAATAAAGATATAAAAAAGTGGAAGCACATACCTTGTTCATGGATTGGAAGAATTAACATCATTAAAATGTCCATATTACCCAAAGCAATCTATAGATTCAATGCAATCCCCATCAAAATACCAGTGACATATTTCACAGAACTAGAACAAATATTTCAAAAGTTCATATGGAACCAAAAAAGACCCCGAATAGCCACAGCAGTCTTGAAAAAGAAGGACAAAGTAGGTGGGATCACAATACCGGATATCAGCTTATACTACAAAGCTACTATAATCAAAACAGCCTGGTACTGGCACAAGAACAGACATATAGACCAGTGGAACAGAACAGAAAATCCGGAAATTGACCCAAGACATTATGCTCAATTAATATTTGACAAAGGCGGCAAGAGCATACAATGGAGTAAAGACAGCCTCTTTAATAAATGGTGTTGGGAAAATTGGACAGCTACATGCAAAAAAATGAAACTAGACCATCAACTTACACCATACACAAGAATAAATTCAAAATGGATAAAAGACTTAAATGTGACTTGTGAATCCATAAAAATCCTAGACGAAAATGTAGGCAACAAAATTTCGGACATCATACGTAGCAGAATCTTCACTGATACATCACCTAAGGCAACAGAAACAAAGGGAAAAATGAACACATGGGACTACATCAAACTCAAAAGCTTCTGCACAGCAAAAGAAACAACCATCAAAACAGACAGGGAACCCACTCTATGGGAGAGCATAATTGCCAATTATACACCAGATAAAGGGTTAATCTCCAAAATATATAGAGTGCTCCTACAACTCAACAAAAGGAAGACAAAGAACATAATTAAAAAATGGGCAGAGGAACTAAATAGACACCTCTCCAAAAAGGACATATAAATGGCTAAGAGACATATGAAGAAATGCTCAACATCACTAATCATCAGAGAGATGCAAATTAAAACAATAATGAGGTATCACCTCACACCTGTCAGAATGGCCGCCATCAACAAATCATCAAACAAGTGTTGGCGAGGGTGTGGAGCAAAGGGGACTCTAGTACACTGCTGGTAGGAATGCAGACTGGTGCAGCCACTGTGGAAAACACTATGGTGTTACCTTAAAAAGTTAAAAATTAAATTGCCATTTGATCCAGTGATCCCACTTCTAGGAATATACCCTAAGAAGCCTGAAACACCAATCAGAAAGAATACATGTACCCCATGTTCATAGCAGCACTATTTACAATAGCTAAGATCTGGAAACAGCCCAAGTGCCCATCAGTGGATGAATGGATAAAAAAGCTGTGGTACATATACACAATGGAGTAGTATGCAGCTGTAAGAAAGAAAGACCTCTTATCCTTTGAGACGACACGGAGGGACCTCGAGAGTATTATCCTAAGCGAAACAAGCCAAGCAGAGAAAGACAAATATCACATGATCTCACTTATTTATGGAATATAATGAACATAACAGTCTGAGGAACAGGGTAGACCCAGAGATGTGGAAGTAGGGTATAGACTGACACCCCTCAGAAGAGGGGGTGGGGGGGGAGGGAAGAGATGAACCACAGAACTTATGCGCATATATGCATAACTGATGGATATGGACAACAATGCTGGGGACGGGGTGGGGGGATGGGGAGGAGGGTGTCAATGGGGAAAAAAGGAGAAACATCTGTAACAAAAATAAATTAATAATAAAAAATAATAATAATAAAAAGAATAGATGAACAAAAAAAAAAGTTTCGAACACAACGGTGATAGTTACACAACAATGTGAATGTAATCAATGTTACTAAAGTATACACTTAAAAATGATTAAAATGGTTAATCTTGTTATGTACATTTCACAATAAAGAAAAAAGGAAAAAAAACAATAGAAAGAATTACTGACTACACAACCAACACAATGATTAAGGATAATCTTGAATACACTGTACTAAGCAAAAGAAGTCAGATACAAAGAGTACATACAGTATGATTCCAAGTGGCTCTTTACAGATAAAAGTTTGCAACTCCTGGCACACTGAATCCAGAAATATGTAAAGAAGACAAATATACTCTGTATTGATGGAAAAGTACATCCATGGTTACCTAAGGCTGCAGGGGGGAAGTAGCAAGTAGCTACAAAAGGGAAAAATGAACCCTTGGGGCAAGAGAAATCTTGATTGGGGTACTGGTTATAAGGATGCATTTATTTGTAAAAAGTCAAAAATCTGTTAAAATGTGTATTTTGTTGTATATAAATTATATATACCTCAATAAAATGGATGGCAAAAAAAATCAATAGTCTTACAGAAGAAATAAGGCATGACAAAAGTATGTAAGTAATTTATTATTTACTGAAAAATAGTCTTAAAAGGTTACTATGGAAAAAATAAATTTAAAAAAGAACAGTGTTTTGGTTGTATTGCAAGAATAGAAAGGCCAAAAGGAGTTTTTCTATTATCCCCGTTGGGGCAAATTTTTTAAAAACTTAAAAATGTACTTGGAAGGATAAAAAGATTAGTATTCTGAAATTCATATATAGTACACAATAGGTCTGTCAATAATCCAAAAATAAGTAACCCACACCTACTTTCCCATTCTACTTTTAGTACCAAAATATATGCATTAGCAAAAATGCTTTGGCACTATTGGTATAATTACAAATCAACTACTTAACCCTGCTCAAATATAGGAAAAGATGTAATTCCTGATGAAAATTATAAGACTTCTACTTTCCCTTTCATCAGCTGGTTAAAAAGAGATCATAAGTGCTCGCTTTGGCAGCACACATACTAAAATTGGAACGATACAGAGAAGATTAGCATGGCCCCTGCACAAGGATGACACACAAATTCGTGAAGCGTTCCATATTTTTTTTAAAAAAGAGATCATAAAAAAGTCTCATTTGTTAGAATTCAGTTAAATATACTTTTTATCCGCAAATATTATTTTAAGGAATAGTCAAAACTCTTGTACAGTTAATAGATGTATAGATATACAAAAGACAAGTGTATAATAATTTTGTAAAAATACATAAGCTTTCAGATTTAGATCTATAGTGGGAATTGAATCGATTTTGTGCCCCTACCTCAGGCTGTAAGCCCCTGGGAGTCCAAGATAATTTATCTAAAACTTACTTAAACTACTAACAGTTCTGCATATACAGCCAATGTGGCTCAGTTGGTTGGAGCATTGTCCTGTACAGCAACAAGTGGTAGGTTTGACTCCTGGTCAGGGCACATACTCAGGTTGTGGTTTGATCTCTGGCTGGGGCACAACCAACCAATATTTCTCACATCAATATTTCTTTCTCTTTCTATCTTTCTCTCTCTCTCTCCCTCTCCCTAAGATCAATAAAAAAGATAATAAATAGCCCTGGCAGGTGTGGCTCAGTTGGTTGAACTTCCTCTCATGTACCAAAAGGTCGCTGGTTTGATTCCAGTCAGGCACATGCCCGGGTTGTGGGCTCAATCCCCAGTAGAGGGCACTCAGGAAGTGGCTGATAAATGTTTCTCCCTCACATCTACATTTGTCTCTTCCTCTCTCTCTAAAATCAATAAAAACCTATTTAAAAAAATTTTTTAAATCAATTAATTAATTTTTAAAAAGATAAAGAAAGTGAGTAATCATTTCAATTTGCTAAACACTGCAAGTAACCATGAGGGATGCTGGAATGAATAAGACAGAGTCCCTCAGATCAATCAAATCAATTCTCTATCTGTCTCTGCTCAGTTATGTCACAGAGTGACCAGCTTCCCCAGGTGAGCATTCCAGGCTGCTGAGTCACCTGAAAAAGGTGGGTTTGTTAGTTGAAGGCATGATCCAACAAAAAGTACAAAAGGTAAAACGAAGACATAGAAGAGGAAGTGATTTTACAACTTCTAAGTCCTGCTCCCCCAAAGTAGTAAAGCAACACTTATTTGCATGTCTCTGCAGCATTCCATCATCTCTACTGAACTTCCCACTATTGTCTCCTAACTTTTAAAGAAGGTAAATGTCCTGAAGTTGAAACAACAGACTAGAATCTAGGAACCCTGTGTTCAAAGTGAGGCTCTGCCTCCAATACGCTGTAAGTTCAGACAGTTCCCTTAACTTGATCCATAATGTCTCTTGGCTGTTTCCTCATCTGTAAAATGACCTAATTTTCAGACTAGATGCTCTTTAATATTCAAAACAAAACTCACCTTCCCCAAACACTCTTCTTCCTGAACTTCATTGTTGTTTACTCAGATCCCAATTCCTCCCCCTCATTTGTTACCTATCCCATCTACACCCCTGTTCTAGTTATAAGTCTTGTCTCAAGTCACTAAAACCCAACCACTAATTTCAGGGCCCAATGACTGGACAGTTTGGACCATACAAATCTCTCAACCGGTCCAGTATAACCACTCAAACCATCTCTCTGCCTCCATTCTTTCTTCTCTCCAATCCATTCCCCAGTGCTGCCATAGATATTCTCAAAACACAAAAAATTACCCAATCATCCTCCTGAAATCTTTTACCAGCTTCCAAATGCCCTGAGTAAATACCAAACTCTCTTAGACCTAGAATCCACCTTTGTAGTCTCCTTATACACCATCAGTCAGTCACCCTTCCTATGTGATCATGTATCTCTGCTGTCTGCTATCTCCTTTGGCTTGGATGCCTCATGCCCTTGTCAGAGTTGTGACGTCATACTTCTAGGCGTGGCTCAAAAGCATCCTCCTCTACCCTAGCTCACACTGGAGTTTCTCCTTTGTGCTCCTCTCCCACACTTCTTTGGTATAACTTTACACGTTGCATTCTATTACCTGTTTCATGCCCCTCTCCCAGAAGAACGTGCCCTGGCATCCACACAGTGGCTGCCATGTGATAGAAAATGTAGTCAAGCACAGAATTTAGAGTGCAGATCTGAAGCCAGACTGCCAGAGTTCAAATCCTTAGCTTTACTTCTTACTGGCTGTCACCATGGGTAAGATAATCTCCCTAAGTCTCCACAATTATAGCTGGAAAGAATGGAAAACAACAGTTTAAACCTCATAGGAATATTATGAGGACAAGAGATAATGTAGGTCAAGCACCTTCACTGGAGGAGTAGCAATTAAGAATAGGAAAAATCCTAACAGTGATTAGTAGCAGCAGCAGTGGTAAAACGACTGACTTAGTCATTACTGTGTCAAGTATTGTTCAGAGAACCTGACGTATACCATCTCAATGAGCCCTCCCCGCACCAAGAATTGGGTACGATTAGTATCATCGTCCCCACTTTTGCAGAAGAGAAAATTGAGCCCATAAAGTTCCAGCAACTGACCCAAAGTCACATGACAGCCAGAATCCCAGCATGGCTCCAGAGACCTAGTTTATGCCTCCGTGCACAACAAATGCTAGATATTATCAAGCAGCTGATAAACGTTTGGTTAAGCAAAGGAACAGCAATACATCTATAGACGAAAAAACACTAAAGAAAATATACTCATATAAAGAAATGAACCAAATTTCTGCGTGATACAAGCACGAAGGTTTTCTTTTTCCTCCTATACTTTGGCCATGTTTCAAAATTTTTGTGCCCGACTTTAGAGTTCACCTCGTGAGAAAGTAAACCCTCTAGGGGAGGCTCAAGGGAAAAAGGGGAGGGTGCCGCCCAGCCCTGCCCTGCCCTGGGGCCCGGCCCCAATATGCCCATCCCATCTACCCGGTACCCCCCTCACATTGAAGGCTAGCAGCTGCCCTTCCGGCGCGCGGTGCAGCTCGCGGACCAGCTCCATGGCCTTATCACAGAACATGGCGCAGGCGCCCCAGACCCGTGGCCTTGTCAGCCGCCTGCTCTCACGCCAAACAATCCTCTGGCTCACAGCTGCAACTCTTTAGCTCCTGTAGTTCCGGGTGCTATAGCCCACGATCTTCGCCTGCGCCTCCGCTCCGCGCTTTGGCGCCAAACTCGCCCAGCCAATAGGAAAACGCAGCTGGGCCTCCTGGGCTACGGCGGCAGTAAAAGGACATTTACCTCCACTGTGCAGCCGCGCTACAAAAACTGTGTGGGAGGAGGGGGAGGGAGGTCCTTCCCCTGCAGCTAGGGGAGCGTGGGCGGCCCTCCGTACCAGGCTGTAAACTGAGCAGAATCGTTTTCGATTCCCAGGCGGCTACGCAAGAAACTGAGAGCAGCACTGCTCCACATAAATGCACGTTAGTCATTTTTCCACTTGATTCATTCATTTGCGTTAGATTCAGAGAGGTGCGCACTTTGAGGTTAAGAAGGAGGGGTCAGAAACTTGGTGCGCATTAACGTTGAGGCAGCGTTTCCTTTGTTCAGTTTTGCAGTGTGGGTGATTTGTTTCATGGAAAAGGGAAACCAACTTTTATTGGACATCTCCTATGTGGTAGGGTCCATGACATATATTTCATTTAATTCTCAGGATTAACCAACCCTAAGGTGGTTTTTAAGACTCTTGCTAATGATTAGGAAACAAAGATTAGATAACTTGTGTTGTAACGTGTCAGCGAGATAACAGACACACGGCCAAATTGTAAAGGAGCAATTTATTACACCGGTGGGCTGTTACACTGGCGGGCTGGGGGGGTACATACAGCTTCCCCAATCCTCAGCCCCCAGCTGCCTTTGTTGCCTGCTTTTAAAGGCACAGACTACAGAAAAAAAAACTACATTCTCTTGGCGCCGCTTTTGGCACCATTAAGGGGGGCTGATACAGAGAAGTGGGGGAGAGAAGCAGGGTAACTATTAATCTCTTTTTTCTCATGGTTTCTCTGAGTTTCCCAAGGCCATCTTCAACCTCTTATCTTTACAGCTTTCTTTGGGTGTCTCAAGGCCCTTATGTTTACAGAAAAGAAACTGCCAGAGTGTGTCCGTGCAGTAACTGAGGGTCAGAATGGAGTTATTACACTTGCCTAATGTCACACAGTTCCTGTATTTAAGCTTTCAACTCCCCAGTACCACCTTTGGTGTTAAAGCAGTCATTTTAAGTCATTTGTAAAATAGCGGTAGTCCCAAGGTCTACAGAGAGGGAAAAATGTCCCAGATTAACACCAATTCTCATAGTCATATTCTTGCTTACATGACTATGGAAATTTTCATAACCATATAGAATCAAAGGTAAGAATTACTGCTATAAAAATTCATTTTTTGCCTATTTTTTTAAAAGCAATTTTTTTGATAAGCAATATTTTTTAAAGAGCAATATTACTTGGATTCATTCTAGCTAACCTGAGAAACTAGGTTCCTCTTTTGCAAATATACAGTGAATGTGTGATCTGAGAAATGGGCATAGGAATGGCCTCCTTACATTGAGTGCCTTTTCCTTTTAAGTTCTATAGTAAGGGATAATTTAGCTAAGTGTTTTTATTAAATACACTGTTCTACAGTGGACCATGCTACAGGATTGTGATTCAAAGATCAACAGCATCCACAGCTTTCCTTTGCCATAAACCTTTTTAATTTTGAAACTCAGGCCTGAGATACACTTCCTTCCATTTAGTGGGGACAATAGTATCCAGTTCTGAGTGGCTGTGATGATTCTTTATTCCGTCAGCAAATATTTATAAAGTGTATATTATGTACTAGACATTGTTCTAGACACTGAAGATAAAATGATGAACAAAGTCCTTGCTCTCAGCCTATGTTCTAGTGTGAGGAAACAGCAATACACAAATACAAATATACTGACAAATATGTTTGTTAAAAAGCTTTAAAAAGGAAAAAAAAAGTCGTTAAAAATAAGCCAAGGAAGGTGAAACATAGTGATAGTGAGAGGGCCTCAGGGTTCTGAGTTAGTGTTCAGAGAAGGCACAGTGGAGAGGGAGTAAGCCATTGGCAGCAGGAATACAGTGCAAAGGCCCCGAGGAGAGTTGTGTGGTGGCTGGCACACATGCCACCCACATCCCTCCTGGAGGCCTCTATATCAGCAAGGAGGCAGTGGTGCTGGAGCAGGGTGAGCAATGGAAAGGCTGGTAGCTGAGACCAGATCTAGAGCTAGAGGCCCTTCCATAAGCTTTTGGTTTTTTATTTTATTTTTGTTTGTTTGTTTGTTTTTATCCTCACCCGAGGACATTTTTTCATTTTTTGTTCAGATAGAGTGGGAGGGAGAGAGAGGAAGAGAGAGAGAAACATCGATGTGAAAGTGACACATCGAGTGGCTGCCACCCGCACGACCAACCAGGGCCGGGGACAAACTGCAACCGAAGTACATGCCCTTAGCGGGAACCGAACCCGGGTCTCTCTGGACCGCAGGCCGACGCTCTAACCGCTGAGCCAAACCGGCCAGGGCTAAGCTTTTGGTTTTATTTTCTGTGAGAAGGGGAGCCATTGAAGTGTTTTGAGCAAACAAGTGACAGGACTGGACCTAGATTTTTAAAAAGAGCTTTGTGGCAGCTGAGTTAAGTAGACAGAAGCGGGGTAAAGGTGGAGGGCAGGAGACCACTTAGGCTATTAAAATAATCCAAGTGAGAGATGATGGCCGCTTGGCCCATGTGATGAGAAGAGGGTGGATCCTGGATAGATTTTGAAGGGAGATCTGACAAGGTTTGGTGATAGACCTGTCGTGGTGAAAGAAGGGAGGAGTCAAGGATGACCCCAGGGTTTAACCTTGGGAACTGCAATGAGGGCCCTTGTTATCCCCACCTGAGGTGGGGAAGGTTAAGATGGAGGTGGGGGTGCAAGAAGAGTTGGGAGCTCAGCTTTGAACGTAATTTTAGGTTCCTGTAAGATACGGACAAGAGATACAAATGTAGGTGTCCCCAGTGTGGGTTGGTATTTAAAGCCTGGATAAGATCACTCAGAAAGTGAGTGTGGACCAAGAGTTGCTGACTGTATGGGTAAGGCCTAGTACCAGCAAGAAAGACACAATCCCCCATACTCTCTTCTCTCCAGCCCTACTTTTCTAGCCTTTTTGTTTTTCTATTAAAAAGGATTCAATGAGTATTGTAGTAAAAAAAAAATCATTTACAGTTTTTTGTTTGTTTGTTTTTTATCCTCACCCGAGGACATCCTTGCATTTATCTTCAGATAGAGCGGGAGGGAGAAAGGAAGAGAGAGAGAGAGAAACATCGACGTGAGAGACACATCGACTGGTTGTCAACCACACAACCCCAACTGGGGCGGGGACAAACCGCAACCGAGGTACGTGCCCTTAGCGGGAACCGAACCCAGGTCTCTCTGGACCGCAGGTGGTCGCTCTAACCGCTGAGCCAAACCGGCCAGGGCAAAATCATTTACAGTTTAGTTGCTGGATTCCCAATCTCCAGTATGTGTTGCTACATCACTTTGAAGAGTTCACCATTTAAATTCCAAAAGTGTGTTTGGACAAATATGAATGCTGGTTGTGGTATTTAGTAATATGGTCAATGAAAAACTGTTTTGCAATTTCTAAGTATCACTACAAAGTCAATATAAGGATCTATTTAATTTCTTAAGGGATTTTTAATTGATCTTAAATAATCAGTTGCCAATTGTTTTCACTGAAATTCCAAAAGTTACTTTGGAGTAAGTAAGCAAATCTCTTGGTTGTAGATCGTTTGTAAAATAATAAATGCCATGTTAAAGAAAGCAAAAGCTATAAAACTAAATTTGTGACACTGCTCTTATTTTCTTTTCTCTTTTTGCGGTGGGTGGAATTAGTACTTAATTTGTATTTCCCAAGTGGGAATTTATCTTTGAAATACGATTTTTTCCCCCATCAGCTAGTTATAAAAATATAAAATCTAATGCAGGTTTTAATTGTTTCAGCCCAAAAGCAAAAATTATAAATATCTATACATTTGTTTCCAATTAAAAAAAAAAAAAAAACTACCTGAAACTACTATACTTTTTAAGTAAAGTCCGGGTGGGAGAATGGTTATAAATCACTAGAAAAAAACTGTAATTTGTTATTTTTTTCTTTTCGTCCTTATAAACCTTTACAAGGACATTTCCAGGGAAAGATTTAGATGGGGTTTCCAGCCTTACTGGAAAGACAGAAAGCCTGGGGTGGGAGCAGAGACTACTAACTTTCCGCCGCGGCTCTGGCTTGGTGGGTGCTTCTTTTCTGGGCAGCGTCCACTAGGGTTCTGGCCACTGATCTGCGGGACTGCAGTAAGTACTCAAGGGAAAGAGGCCCCCATCCAAGGGACCAAGCCCAGACCCCAGCCCGACGAGTCAGCCGCTCAGCCTTGCCTCGACCATGATGCACTATGCGGTTACCTTCGCCCTTCTCGAAGATGGCTTCCGGTCAGCGCTGGGGATTCTGGGTGCGCTTCTCGCAGAGCCAGGGCGGAGGCGGGGTGGGGCGGGGCCGGCGGGAGCTGGGCGCTCATTGGTCTGCAGGGGTCTGTAGCCGGCTGCCGCGGCCTGGGGCTGGAATGTGAGGGGCGGCGGGCTCCTGGCAGCGGCGTCTCTTCTGAGTCGCTGCGACTGAGGCGAGGACGGCAAGGACTAGGCCAGCGGGCGCTGTCGGTGGCCGGCCGCGTCGGCCGCGGGATGAGGAAGCGGACCGAGCCCGTCGCTTTGGAGCATGATCGTTGCGTCGCTTTGGGCTCGTCTTCCTCCGGCTCCACCGCAGCGGTGCTGGACGCTGACAGCCGCCTGAAACGCAACTTGCACTTGGCTGGCAAGGGGCCGGCTGAGCCGCGCTGCGCCGCCGACGCGGGCATGAAGCGAGCGCTAGGCAGGTGAGGTGAGGCGTGGTGCAGGGGCGGGAACCCCAAACCTGCCACCCCCTCCATAAGTTAGTTACCTGCCTGCGGGAGCGCCCCACACCTACCCTCCATCCTTCCGGAGTCCTCTTCCGACCTCCCGATGCCCTCCCTTCTGTCCCAGAACCTCCGCATCCCTTCTGCAGGTCCCTCCTTGCGGGAGCGCCCCTGCTTATCCCTTCACTCCCTCGATGTCGTCTTCTGGCCCACACCCACCCAGCACTCCAGATCCACACCCACACCCTATCCTTTACCAGGTGAGCCAGTAGGGACTCCTTCAGCAACGAGCTGGAAGAGCGTCTCCCAGGGTGATGGAGCGGCAGGAAATCGCGACTCCTGGTGGGAGAGTAGGAGGATGGGGTGGGGGTTCCCTGGGGAGGTGGGACGCGGAAGGGCGGGCGCCAGATCCTGAGAGCTATGGGCCAACGCGAATCTCCTCCTCAGCTCTGGACTCAACCCAGCGGCCTTCTCACAAGGTTAGCGTGTACAGAAGCTGATGGGTACCCCGTTTCTCACTTAGGGAATTCTTCTAGGGTAACTAGTTATCAGAAGTGGCATTCTCTGCTCAGAACTGTCATACCTTTAGGGAAAAGTTAAATGGGCTGCTGTGTCCAAGGGGAAGGAAGGATGCACCGCGTTCTAGGCTGTTGGACGGAAATCTGTCGTTCGCTGTGCAGTTGGCTCCTGGTGCTTGAAATTTGTCCACTTGAGTTATCTCCTTGGGAATCTCCCTAATGTAGGGAAATCATTTGGTTGTGTTTTCCCTTTGCATAGATGACTGTGTTTATGTAAAACTGATTTCAAAATTGAGATAGCATATTTCTTTCACATGGTCAAATTTCTCTTCCATAAGTAGGTTTCTTAATTATCTGGCTATTAGTAGAACATATCATTCATGGCAATTTTGAAGTGCTGATGTTTCAAGGTGTTGAAATAAGTTAGTATGTCCTCAGGTGCTGTATCAGAGACATTTATTTCTTTTTTTTTTTTTTTTTTTTATCCTCGCTTGAGGACTTTTCACTTTTTGTTCAGATAGAGTGGGAGGGAGAGAGAGGGAGAGAAACATCCGCGTGAAAGGGACACATCGAGTGGCCGCCACCCACACGACCAACCAGGGCCGGGGACAAACTGCAACCGAGGTACATGCCCTTAGCGGGAACCAAACCCGGGTCTCTCTGTACCGCAGGCCGACACTCTAACTACTGAGCCAAACCGGCCAGGGCCAGAGACATTTATTTCTTTCAGGGTGTACTGAAATGCACTTAATTGACAGGCTGATTCAGTGTAAAATATTTATTTAAATAGCCCCTAAAAATATCAATTGCCTAAAAAAGATCATTGCATTTAAAATGTGAATAGTTGGATGAATAAAAACATTTATCCAAATAGCTCCTTCAAAATTCAACTTCAATTTTTAAAAGATCGTGGAATTAAACTATAGACTCATCTAAGTAAGTGCTTCCCACAATCCTCCCAGAAGGGCAGGGACTGACAATGTTTTTGTATTGTATAAAATTATCTAGGAACAGGTTAATATCTTTTGTGAAACTAATATGTTCTCTTTTGTGGGAAGGTTTATCTGCGTTAAAAACTCATGATTAACTTTAGTACACTTTTATTAACAGGCGTGGCATTACTTAGATAGGTTGGGAAATTCTTTAAAGAAATCAAATAGTGATGCACAGTAATATTTGGAGAAACTGCTGGCCTGACGCCTTCCTTGAAAGATATACTGTATTAAAAGGGTTTGTATGGGGGACAAAGAGAGACATTCAAGTGGTGCTCACGTCCTTTGGATAAATAAAAGGTTGTTAGGGGAATAAAAAGAAAAGCAGAGGGCAGAAAGGCCAAATTTGTGTGTTATACCATGGCTTCCTTCCCTATTGCCTGTAACTCTCCTGGACATTCTTCTGCTTTTTTTCCTCCTGTATCTGGGTCTCTGCTCAACTGTTACCTCCTCCCAGAGGCCTTCCCAGACCAGCACATGCAAAATAGCTTTCATGCCACCCCTAGCCCCCTTACTCTATTTTTTCTTCATTGCATTTGTCCCTTACCTGACCTTGTAATTGCCTGTATACTTGATTTGCTTTGTGGTTGTGTCCTTCCCCACAAGAATGAGAGCAGGGACATCATTTTCTCCATCTCTGATCTCCAATGCCTGGCACATCGTAGGTGGGAGAAAATACTTGTTGTTTATTTTATTAGTTATTACTTTGGATTCTCACCCGTGGATATTTTTACATTTATCTTCAGACAGAGTAGGAGGGGGAGAGAGAGAGAGAGAGAGAGAGAGAGAGAGAGAGACATCGATGTGAGAGAGACACATCAAACTAGTTGACTGGTTGCCACCCGCACAACCCCAACCGAGGCCAGGGAGGAACCCCAACCGAGGTACATGCCCTTGGCCAGAATCGAACCCGGGACTCTTTGGTCCACAGGCCGATGCTCTAACCACTGAGCCAAACCAGCCAGGGCAGAAAATACTTGTTGAATGAATGACTATCTAAGATAAATTCCTAGAAGTGGAATTGCTGAGCCAAGATGTTTGTTAACTTTTAATGCCAAAGTGCCTTCCAAAGATGTTGTAGTGATTTGTAACTCCTTTCACCAGTGTCAGCTGCCTCCCTGAATATTGAATAGTACCAGATATTTTGATCTTTTCTCCTTGATTAATGAGAATGACATGTGATTTGTAGCTTTAATTTGCATTTCTTCATTTTAAGGTAGCAATTTTTGTGTGCTTTTATAAACTATATGTCTTTGGGATTATTTATATCTTTCAAGACCATTCTTTGTTTGGGGTCCTTCTGCACATTTCTTTTAACTCTATTGTGTACATGTTCAAATATACAAAAGTAGAGAAGAGGATATAATGAACCTCCATGTATCCATCACTTTGTTTCAATAATTTTCCATATTTGTCTATCTTGAATTATCTATCCCTTCTCCCCTCCATTTTTGAGGGATGGGTGACTAGGCTATTTTATTTTATTTATTTTTTATTTTTTAAAATTTATTTTATTTTATTTTTTAGAGAGAGAGGAAGGGAGAGGGAGAAAGAGATTGAAACATCGATGAGAGAAAACATCGATTGGCCACCTCCTACATGCCCCCCACTGGGGATCAGGCCTACAACCTGGGCATGTGCCCTGACTGGGAATCTCAGTCCATGGAATGATGCTCAATCCACTGAGCCACAGGGGCCAGGCACATTTCTTAAGTTTATTCTTAGTTGTTTTATTTTTTTTGTTGTAATTTAAAATAGGATCCTTTCTTATATTACGTATTCTTATTAGTTATTTAATTTTATAATTAGCAGTTTACATAATCTTAATTTCTAGTAGTTTGTGCAATTGGTGCTTTCGGATTTTCCAGGTATATTATCTTGTTAGCTGCATATAATAAGAATTTCTAATTTATATGTCTGTTGTCTTTCTTTTTTTCTTTCTTTTATTGCATTGCATTTCTAGAACAAGCTTAAATAATAGGGATGATACTGGGTATCCTTGTCTTATTCCTGGCTTTAATGAGAATGCTTTTAGTGTTTTTGCCACACTAGTTATTTTACTAAGGGGTATGTTGCTGCTGTTTTATTTTTAATCAAAAGTAGTTGTTGAATTTTATTGTCAACTTAAGAAACATTCAAACTTGTGAAGAATTTTTGTCAATTTATTTGAGTCAAAACTGTCCATAAGTGCCAGGAATCAAAATCTCAAAGGATTGAGATAATGCTCCAGAGAATGGTAGTTTTGCACCTTATTTTATACATTGCAATCAAAAGAGAGAAAACACACGTGGGTTACATGAAATCCTTTGGTGATAGATTAGGGAGGCAAGAGAAAGCAAAGTGAAGAAGCCTCTGGGATTGGATAAAAAGTAAAATGATAGACACATACTTCTTTTACATAGGTAGGTATAGAATAGATAACAGTCAACAATTCAACAATTAACTCAATAACAATGAGGAGATTTGTGTGTCACTGAAGAGTGGTGCCTGTGCTTTGAGGAGTCCTGAAAAAGGAAAATTTCTTTGACATTCCAAAGATGTGTTATCTTGAATGCAAAAGGACAATAGACAGGCTTAGTTAAGATAAATATTGACCTTTGTCAGGGAAGATACCTGTCTAGGACATGACTACGCACCATAAACTGCTTTTAGTTAAAAAGTTTTAATTTCAGACCATCCTTTGTGGTTATTTTAGGTCTCTGAGTTATAAGGCCATCATGCAGGCCTCCCATGAGCTTGTCAGGTTTAGTATGTGGCCACTCTTTGTTTACATTATCAAATGCTGCTTTAGCCTCTAAGAAATAATCATACAGATTTCTCTATTTCAGTTATAGTAACAGCCTTTATGTTACTGAATCATTACTGAATCATCAGTGATAACTCTTTTTTTTTTTTTTTAATTTTATTGTTGAATGTATTACAGATGTTCCTCATTTTTCCCCCATTGCCCCCCTCCTCCCCATTTCCGCCCCCCTCCTGCTTTTCCCCACACTGCTGTCTGTGTCCATTAGTTATGCATATATACATATAAGTTCTTTGGTTTATTTCTTCCCACCCCCCCAACCCCCCTTCCCTTTGAGGTTTGTCAGTCTAACAACGAATTTATACTTCTTAATCCCTTCACCTTTTTCACCCCTCCCCCCAGCCCCTACCCATCTGGTAACCAACAAAAGTTCTCTGTATCTATGAGAATGTTTCTGTTTTTCTTGTTCATTTTGTTTGTAGATTCAATTGTTGATAGATATGTATTTATTGCCATTTTGTTTGTTCATATTTTTTTATCTTTTTCTTCAAGAAGACCCTTCAACATTTCATATAATAATGGTTTGGTGGTGATGAACTCCTTTAGCTTTTCCTTGTCTGGGAAACTATATGGCCATCGATTCTAAATGACAGCTTTGCAGGATAGAGTAATCTTGGTTGTAGGTTCTTGCTTTTCATCACTCTAAATATTTCTTGCCACTCCCTTCTGGCCTGCAAAGTTTCTTTTGAGAAATCTGCTGACAGTCTTATGGGAACTCCCTTGTAGGTAACAAACTGCTTTTCTCTTGCTGCTTTTAAGATTCTCTTTGTCTTGAACCTTTTGCATTTTGATGATGATGTGTCTTGGTGTGGGCCTCTTGGGGTTCATCTTGTTTGGGACTCTCTGTGCTTCCTGGACTTGTATGTCTGTTTCCTTCACCAAGTTCGGGAAGTTTTCTGCCATTATTGTTTCAAATAGGTTTTTGATTTCTTGTTCTCTCTCTTCTTCTTCTGGCACCCCCAAGATGCGAATGTTGGCACGCTTGAAGTTGTCCCAGAGGCTCCTTATACTATCCTCATTTCTTTGGATTCTTTTTTCTTTTTGCTGTTCTGATTGGGTGTTTTTTGCTTCCTTATATTCCAAATCCATGGTTTGCTTCTTGGCTTTACCTACTCTACTATTGATTCCCTGTAAATTATTCTTTATTTCAGTTAGTGCCTCCTTCATTTCTGACTGGTCCTTTTTTATGCTCTTGAGGCCCTCTCTAAGTTCACTGAGGTTCTCACTAAGTCCATTGAGCATCCTTATAAGCAGTATTTTGAACTCAGCATCTGTTAGGTTGCTTAACTCCATTTTACTTAGTTCTTTTCCTGGAGTTTTGTTCTGTTCTTTCATTTGGGACCTGTTTCTTTGTCTCCTCATTTTGGCTGCCTCCCTCTGTTTGTTCCAATGTATTACTTAGTGAGAGGTGTGGGGCTAGCTGAGACCAGATGCTGCTTGTTTGAATGATTTCAGGAAAAGCTGAAGCAGGCTCCAAGACAGGCCAATCCTATGGTGAAGCAACTGGCAACAGCTTGGGTGGGCCTGAAAGTTAGGTGGGGCAGGGCCTCAGGGAATCACCAGGGCGGGGCCAACAGTGTGAGCCAAGTAGCTGGAGTCCCAGATATGGTGGCGTCTGCTGGCTCAGGAAGGGCTCACCAAAGGAACAAAAGCCTCTGATAGCACGTCTGTCCAGGAGAAAGCTGTCTCTCCAGCCTCGCTCCAATGCCAAACAGCTTAGTTCTTCCCCATATGACTCTGGTGCCTTTCAGGCTCCCTCCCGCACGCTGGAGCCCGGAGGGTGGGAGTCCGAGTAAGTCCGTGCACGGGCCCTTTAAGAGGAGCTGCGGGGGCTCCAGCCGCCTCAGCCTCAGTTCCTGCTGGTTTTTCCAGCCAGAAGTGATGGGGACTTCTCTTCCTGGCCCTGGGACCCTGAGCTGGGCACCTGGTGTGGGACAGGGACCACTCAGCCCTCTTAGAGGACCTTCCCAGCCGAGGTATCCCAATTTTTATCTGCCACACGTGGGTGTGGGACCAGCCCGTCGCGCCTCCGCCCCTCCTACCAGTTCAGTGATAACTCTTATTGTATAGTTAGTTATAGTCTATTTATTTTACTTGGCAGTTTAACACTATTGTGTGTGAGACTAGTCTGTAATTTTCTTTTTTTTTTTTTTATCTTTATTGTTGAAAGTATTACAGATGTCCCTCCTTTTCCACCCCCCAAATTGACCTCCTCATTACTGCTCCTACCCTTTCCCTTGCCTTCCCACATTGTTATCTGTTTCCATTGGTTATGCATATATGCAAATAAGTTCTTTGGTTTATCTCTTTCTGGCCTCATTCTTTCTGAGGTTCTACAGTCTAACCCAATTTGACTTCACCTTTTTTGCCCATTCCCCCAAACTCCCTCCCATCTGGCAACCAACAGAACGTTCTCTATTTATGAGCCTTGTTTCTGTTCTGCGTGTTCATTTGGTTTGTAAATTGAATTGTTGATAGATATGTATTTATTGCCATTTTATTGTTCACATTTTTGATCTTCTTCAAGAGGACCCTTCAACATTTCATATAATACTGGTTCGGTGGTGATGAACTCCTTTAGCTTTTTCTTGTCTGGGAAGCTCTTTATATATGTTAATTGATTCTAAATGATAGTTTTGCAGGATAGAATCATCTTGGTTGTAGGTCCTTGCTTTTCAACACTTTGAATATTTCTTGCCACTCCCTTTTGGCCTGCAAAGTTTCTTCTGAGAAATCAGCTGACAGTCTTATGGGAGATCCCTTGTAGGTAACTAACTGCTTTTCTCTTGCTGCTTTTAAGATTCTCTCTTTGTATTTAACCTTTGGCATTTTGATTATGATGTGTCTTGGTGTGGGCCTCTTGGGGTTCATCTTGTTTGGGACTCTCTGTGCTTCCTGGACTTGTATGTCTGTTTCCTTCACCAAGTCATTTTTTCAAATAGGTTTTCAATTTCTTGCTCTCTCTTCTTCTTTCGGCACCTCCATGATGCAAATGTTGGTTCGCTTGAAGTTGTCCCAGAGGCTCCTTACACTATCCTCATTTGTTTGGATTCTTTTTTCTTTTTGCTGTTCTGATTGGGTGTTTTTTGCTTCCTTGTATTCCAAATCGATGGTTTGCTTCCTGGCTTTACCTACTCTACTATTGATTCTGTGTAAATTATTCTTTATTTCAGTTAGTACTTCCTTCATTTCTAACTGTGTATCCATCATTTCTGACTGGTCCTTTTTTATGCTCTTGAGGCCCTCACTCAGTTCACTGAGGTTCTCACTAAGTCCACTGAGGTTCTCACTAAGTCCATTGAGCATCCTTATAAACAGTGTTTTGAACTCAGCATCTGTTAGGTTGCTTAACTCCATTTTACTTAGTTCTTTTCCTGAAGTTTTGTTCTGTTCTTTCATCTGGGACCTGTTTCTTTGTCTCCTCATTTTGGCTGCCTCCCTCTGTTTGTTTCTATGTATTACTTAGCGAGAGGTGTGGGGCTAGCTGAGACCAGATGCTGCTTGTTTGAAAGAATTTAGGAAAACTTGGAGCAGGATCCAAGACAGGCCAATCCTATGGTCAAGCAACTGACAACAGCTTGGGTGGGCCTGAAAGTTGGTTGGGGCAGGGCCTCAGGGAATCACCAGGGTGGGGCCAACAGTGTGAGCCAGGTTGCTGGAGTACCAGATATGGCGGCATCTGCCAGCCCAGGGAAGGGCTCACCAAAGGAACAAAGGCCTCTGATAGCACATCTGTCCAGGAGAAAGCTGCCTCTCCAGCCCTTGCTCCAATGACCCTGGCGCCTTTCAAGCTGCCTCCCCCACGCTGGAGCCTGGAGGGAGCGAGTCCAAGTAAGTCCGTGCGCGGGCCCTTTAAGAGGAGCTGCTGGGGCTCCAGCTGCCTCAGCCTCAGTTCCCGCTGGTTTTCCAGCCAGAGTTATGGGGATTCTCTTCCTGGCACTGGAACCCTGAGCTGGGTGCCTGGTGTGGGACGGGGACCTCCCAGCCCTCAGGGAGGACCTTCCCAGCCAAGGTGTCCTCCTGATTTTTACCCGCCACATGTGGGTGTGTGACCAGCCCGTCTGCCTCCGCCCCTCCTACCATCTCGATGCGGCTGCTGCTTTAATTTTGTAGTTGTAGGACTGCCATTCAGCTTGATTTTAGGCGGTTTTGAATCATGGTTGTTCTGTAGTTTAGTTGTAACTTTGATGTGGTTGTGGGAGGACGCCATACCCTGTTTACCTACCCACCATCTTGACCGGAAGTTATTTTTCATTTGTGCATTTTTCTTTGTTTCCTCATTTTGGCTGCCTCCCTGTGTTTGTTCCTATGTATTAGGTAGATCTTCTACATCTCCTAGGCTTGGTAGGGTGACCTATTGTAGTAGGTGTCCCGTAGGGTCCAGGTGCAGAGCCTCCCTGATCACCCCAGCAGCGAACTCGAGGTGCAACCTCCTGTATGGGCTATATATACCCTTCTGTTATAATTGAATCTTGATTGCTGTTGGCATGTCAATGGGAAGGATTTATTCAGGCTGATCAGCTGCAAGGACTGGCTGTAACCACAGACCTCTGATCACCTTGGAGGATCAGCTGTCTAGGGCTCACCACACAGAGCAACACTTAGTTAAGCAGGGCTCTGGTACTCACTGAGTCCACCCCTTGCATGTGTTGCTTTTGGGGGTGGTTGGGTTGTGGTACTTAGACGTGGTCTGAAGCTGTCCACTGGGTATGCTGGCTCCTCCTGGGAGGTGCAGGCCAAGGTCAGCCACTGCTTTTTTCTACCCCAGGCCACCAGGCATAAGCTACAAAGCGATCTGCAGATGGTTGCTTCTTATACCAGGCTGAGAGGTGCCCAGGCAAGGCCAAGCTGTGAACCAAAGCTGGCTGCTGCTAGTGCTGGTCCTGGGGCCACTTAGCGAGAGAGGTATGGGGCTCACTGAGGCCAGATGCTGCTTGTTTGAGAGATTTTAGGAAAATCTGAAGCATGAGCCAAGACAGTTAAAGCCACTGGAAAGAGCTTGGGTGGGCTGGAAAGTTGGGTGGGGCACGGCCTTAGGGAATCACCAGGGCAGGGCAAACCGTGTAAGCCAGGTACTGGAGTCCCAGATATGGTGCCTGCCTGCTGGCCCATAGGAGAAGGGCTCACTAAAGGAACAATGGCCTTCGCCAGCACCTCTGTCTGCAAGAAAGCTCTCTCTTCAGCTCTCACACTGATGGCAAACAATTCAGTTCTTCCCCATATATCTGGTGCATTTCAAGCTGCCTCCTCCGTGCTGGAGCCCAGAAGTAGCAAGTCCGAGTAAGTCTGTGTGTGAGCCCTGTAAGAGGAGCTGCCTGGGACTCCCAACAGCCTCACCCTCCCTCAGCCTCATTTCCCTCTGGTTTTTACAGCCAGTTGTGGGGACTTCTCTTCCTGGCACTGGAACCCTGAGCTGGGGGGGACTGGTGTGGAACTGGGACCCCTTGGTCCTCAGGGAGGACCTTCACAGCTGAGGTATCCCTCCTGGTTTTTATCTGCCACACATGGGTATGAGACCAGCCCTTCCCATCTCCATGCCTCCTGCCAGTCTTAATGTGGCTTCTTTAATTTCATAGTTGTAGGACTTCCCTTCCATCCAGCTTTATTTCAGGTGGCTCTGAATGATGGTTATTCTGTAGTTGTAATTTTGATGTGGTTGTGGGAGGAGGTGAGTACCACATTTACCTATGCTCCCATTTTGACCGGAAGGCTGTAATTTTTTTTTTAATGCTATATTTAATCAGTTATTTTAGTATTTCCTATAGCTTTATTAAAAGCTCTCTCTTTCTCTTCTTTAGCCAGTTTAAATACTTTTGAAATGGTCTGTTTCTTTAAATTTTGGTAGAATTCCCCTATAAAACTACCTAAACCAGGTATTTTTTAGAATATAAGCACTTTAATAAGTATTAGTTTTTTACATTTGTTGTTATCTCTTTTTAGGTTCCTTTTGGTAATTTATATGTTCCTAGAAAATAATTAGTTATGTCCAGATTTTCCTCCACATCTAGAGCTCTTTCCCTAGTCTTATTTCCCATTTCATGTAGCCCCCTCGCACACATATTTTTCCCCCCTTGAATTAGGCTATGTGTCAAGATAAGAAACATTTAAACCTGTGAAGAATTTTTGTGAGTTTGCGCCATAATGCTCCAGAGAATGGCAGTTTTGCACCTTACTTTATACATTACAGTCGAGAGGACAAGCAAGTGGGTTATATGAAATCCATTGGTGATAGATTAGGGAGGCAGGAGGAAGCAAAAGGGGGGTTTGGGGGGACCTCTGGGATTGGATAAAAAGTAAAATGATAGACACATGCTTCCTTTACATAGGTGGGTCAGGTTAGTTAACAGTCAACAATTAACATGATAATAAAAATCAGGGGATTTGTGGTCTCCTCCCTGGTGCATTGGTTGTGCCCTGAGGAGTCTGGAAGAAGGGAAGTCACCTTGAAATTGCAAAGGCACATTACTACAGATGGAAAAAGACAATAGGCTCCATTAAGGTGAAAGTTGGCCTTTGCCTAGGACTGGACTACCCACCAGAAACTGCTTTTAGTTTTGAAAGTTTTGATTTCAGACCATCTGTTGTAGTTATTTTAGGTCTCTGAGTTTGCAAGGCTGCCACAGAGGCCTTCCCTGAGTGTGTCAGTTTTAGTATGTGGCCCCTTTTTATCCACACGTAAATGTTTATCTAACTTATAAATCAACCCTGCATTCCTCGAGTGGAGAAACTAGATATTACTTTTGCTTTGCACATTGTCTGGTATGAGGAAGGCTTGGCAAATGAGAGATTTTGTGGGCTTTTCATTAACCTTGGAGTTCTTGGGAATATGCATTAAAGGCATTAGTGGTCTAGAAAATGGTGGCGGGCAGGACCGGAGGGAGGGTGAGTGCATGAGAGAGTGAACTAGTGTGTGAGAGAGTGTGAGTGGACGTGAAGGTGGACGACCAAACTCGTGCAATGCAGAGACGCGGAGCAGAAGGTTCCTGTGCTGTGGACAGGGAGCAGCCGGCTACCTCAGTAAGCCGCTCTTCAGGGTGCTTCTCCCTGCGCCGCGGGGAGGTCCCACCATTTTGGAAGATCCCGGGTCTTCCCTGGGAGGAGGCAGTGGGAGCAACTAGGGCCCAGCAACCTGAGCCCACCAGTGCACCTGGCACCATCGGACCAGTGCACACCCTGTGTCAACACAGACCAGTGCACAGTAGTGGAGCTGCCAAGGTGCCAGTTGCGGAAGCCGCAAACGTCCGGGAGCCCAGCACCATCCCCCACAGTAACAGCCTGATCAGAGTCGAAATATACCCCCAGCATCAGAGGCTGGGGAGCAGACATCCATCCCCAGGCAACAGAAGCACAGATCAGCAGCTGAGACCCATCCCCAAAAACTACAGCAAAGGCTGAGCAGGAGCTGAGCCCCACGAGGAGCAGCACTCCCCAGCCACCAACGGAGGGACCTGGGGCTCCATGGAGGCCTGTGCAAGCCAGCAGCCCACAAAAGCGGTGGGAAGCCGGGGCTCGAGAGGGACCGGTGCTATCCAGCTGCCCGCGGGACCTGCAGGGTGCTGGGGCACCAGAGAGGCCTGTGTAACCCAGCTGCCCACAAGATAGGCGTGGAGCCGGTCTCCAAAGGGACTGTGCGATCCAACTGCCCGCGGGACCTACGGGGTGCTGGGGCACCAGAGAAGCCTGTGCGACCCAGCTACCCACAAGATAGGTGTGGAGCCGGGTTTCCAAAGGGAGTATGCGATCCAGCTGCCCACATGACCTGCTGGGAGCTGGGGCACCTGAGAGGCCTGTGCAACCCAGCTGCCCAGAAGATAGGCGTGGAGCCGGGTCTCCAAAGGGACTGTGCGATCCAGCTGCCCGCGTGACCTGCTGGGAGCTGGGGCACCTGAGAGGCCTGTGCGACCCAGCTGCCCAGAAGATAGGCATGGAGCCGGGTCTCCAAAGGGACTGTGTGATCCAGCTGCCTGCAGGACCTGCGGGGTGCTAGGGCACCAGAGAGGCCTGTGTGACCAAGCTGCCCACAAGATAGGCTTGGAGCTGGGTCTCCAAAGGGACTGTGATCCAGCTGCCCATGGGACTTGCCAGGGTACTGGGGCACCAGAGAGGCCTGTGTGACCCAGCTACCCACAAGATAGGCGTGGAGTCCGGTCTCCAAAGGGACTGTGCAATCCAGCTGCTCACGGGACCTGGAGGAGCTGGGGCACCAGAGAGGCCCCAGCTACCCACAAGATAGGCATGGAGTCTGGTCTCCAAAGGGACTGTGCGATCCAGCTGCCCATGGGACCTGGGGAAGCTGGGGCACCAGAGAGTCCTGTGCCACCCAGCTGCCTACACAAGATAGGCATGGAGCCAGGTCTCCAGAAGGGACTGTGTGATCCAGCTCCCCACTGGATCAGCGGGAAGCGGGGGCTCCAGTGGGGCCCGTACAACCCTTCTACCCACAAGATTGACAGAGAGCCAGGGCTGCAGTGAGGCCTGTGCAACACAGCTGTCTATGGTACGGGCAGGGAGCATGGCTCCAACAGAGCTTGAGCTATACAGCTACAGATAGCACCAGCGACCAGCTGGGGCCACAACTCCAGAGGGGCCCATCAAGCAGCAGCACCTACCAGGACACACCAGTACCAGCCCCACTAGTCAATCCTCCAGGATCCACAGCAGGCAAGAGGCAACATGCAAAACAAACAGTCTGGGAGGCACAGTAGCCTTATTTGATATACAGTGAGCTGCCGACACATCCAAACATCCCTCACCGGGCCTAGAGCTACCAGACAGCTAAAATGGGGAGACAAAGAAACAACACCCAAAGGCAAGAAAAGAGGAATCACCAGAAAAGGAACCACAGGAAATGGAAGAAAGCAACTTGTCAGATAAAGAATTCAAAGCAATGATTTTAAGGGTGTTCAAATAATTTGGTGAGAACTACAAGCAACTTAATAAGAATTATGAAGAGCTCACTGGGAACTACTTCAGCTTAAAAAAAGAAGTAGAAGCTATGCAGAAAAATCAAGAGGATATAAAGAATGACAAAGCTGTTAAGGAAAATACCTTAGAAGGCTTCAATAGTAGATCAGAAAAAGCTGAAGACTGAATCAGCGACTTAGAAGACAAGGTAGAGAAAAACACCCAAATAGAGCAGCAAATGGAAAAAAAAATTTTAAAGCAAGATGAAAGTTTAAGGGAGCTATAGGGCAATACAAAACATAACAACATTCGCATTATAGGGATACCGGAAGGAGAAGAATCAGAGAAAGGAATAGAGAACCTGTTTGAAGAAATAATGACAGAGAACTTCCCTAAACTAGTGAAGGAAAAAGTCACACAAGTCCAGGAAACACAGAGTCCCAAGCAAGATGAATCCCAGAAGACCTGCAGCTAGACACATCATAATAAAAATGGCAAACATTAAAGACAAAGAAAGAATCTTTTTTTTTTTTTCCTCACCTGAGGACATCTTTTCATTTTTTGTTCAGATAGAGCGGGAGGGAGAGAGAGGAAGAGAGAGAGAGAGAGAGAAACATCGACGTGAAAGGGACACATCAAGTGGCTGCCACCCACACAACCAACCAGGGCCAGGGACAAACTGCAACCGAGGCACATGCCCTTAGCGGAAACCGAACCCGGGTCTCTCTGTACCGCAGGCCGACGCTCCAACCGCTGAGCCAAACCAGCCAGGGCAAGAAAGAATCTTAAAGGAAGCAAGAGAGACAGAAAGTTACCTACAAGGGAGCTCCCATTAGACTGTCAACTGATTTCTCAATAGAAACACTGAAGGCCAGAAGGGAGTGGCATGAAGTGCACAAAGTAATGAAAGGCAAGGGTCTGAATCCAAGACTACCCAGCAAGGCTATCATTCAAAATTGAAGGAGAAACAAGGAGCTTCACAGATTAAAAAAAAAAAAAAAATTAAAGGAATTTACCACCACCAAACCAGCACTGCAAGAAATGCTGAAGGGACTCTTGTAAGAAGAACAAGAATCAGAGAGAAAGAGGAACACAGGTATAAAATTACAGTGGTAACTACTAACTATGTATCAATAATTACCTTAAATGTAAATGGCTTAAATGCTCCAATCAAAAGACATAGGGTAGCTGATTGGATTAGAAAACACGACCCATATATATGCTGTCTACAAGAGACCCACCTCACAACAAAAGACTCACACAGGCTGAAAGTGAAGGGATGGATAAAAATTTTCCAAGCAAATGGAAATGGAAAAAAAGCTGGTGTAGCAATACTCATATCTGACAAGATAGACTTCAAAACAAGGGCCGTAATAAGAGACAGAGAAGGTCACTACATACTATTAAAAGGATCAATCCAACAAGAGGATATAACCCTGGTAAACATATAGGCACCAAATACGGGAGCACCAAAATATATTTTAAAACTTCTGAGGGACTTCAAGGGAGAGATCAATAGCAACACAATCTAGTGGGTGACTTTAACACACCACTGACACCACTGGACAGATCTTCTAGACAAAAAATTAACAAGGACATAGAGTCCTTACGAGACAAACTAGATCTGTTGGACTTCATTGATATTGACAGAACATTTCACTGCAAAGCTGCAGAATACACATTCTTCTCAAGTGCACATGGGTCGTTCTCAAAGATAGACCACATGTTAGGACATAAAGCAAGTCTGCAAATTCAAGAAGACTGAAATCATATCAAGCATCTGCTCAGATTACAGTGTCATGAAACTAGAACTCAATTACAATGAAAACACACAAAAACATTCAAACACTTGGAGGCTAAATAGCATGTTACTAAAGAACGAATGGGTTACCAAGGAGATCAAGGAAGAAATTAAAACCTTCCTGGAAACCAATGAAAACGAACACACAACAACACAAAATCTATGGGACACAGCGAAAGCAGTCCTGAGAGGGAAGTTCATAGCACTACAGGCCTACCTCAAGAAACAAGAAAAGTTCCTAATTGACTTTATAACCCTACAACTTAAAGAACTAGAAAGTAAACAAAAAGAAAAACCCAGAGCTAGTAGGAGGAAAAAAATATTAAAGGTCAGAGCAGAAAGAAACGACATAGAGACTAAAAAATAATTCAAAAGATCAATGAACACAACTTTGAAAAGATAAACAAGATCGATGGACCTTTAGCCAGACTCACCAAGAAACAAAAAGAGAGAAACCAAATAAACAAAATCGCAAACAAAAGAGAAGTAACAACTGACACCACAGAAATACAAAGGATCATCAAAATATACTATGAACAATTATATGCCAAAAAATTGGACAATCTAGGAAAAATGGACAAATTTCTAGAAACACACAGCCTCCCAAAACTGAACCAGGAAGAGATAGAAAATTTGAACAGACCAATAACAACAAAAGAAATTGAAGATGTAATTTAGAAACTCCCAGTAAACAAAAGCCCAGGCCCGGGTGGCTTCACTGGGGAGTTTTACCGAACATTCAAAGAAGATCTAATACCCATTCTCCTAAAACTAGTCCAAAAAATCCAAGAAGACGGAACACTTCCAAACTCATTTTATGAGGCCAGCATAATCCTAATTCCAAAACCAGATAAAAACACTACAAAGAAAGAAAACTACAGGCCAGTATCCCTGATGAACACAGATGCCAAAATCCTTAACAAAATATTAGGAAATCGGATCCAGCAATACATCAAAAAAGTTATTCATCATGACCAAGTGGATTTCATCCCAGGCATGCAAGGCTGGTACAATATTCGCAAATCAATAAATGTGATACACTACATAAACAAAATGAAAGATAAAAACCATATGATCATATCAATAGATGATGAAAAAGCATTTGACAAAATCCAGCACCCATTTCTGATAAAAATGCTCTGCAATGTGGGAGCATATCTCAACATAATAAAAGCCATAAATGAAAAACCGACAGCCAACATCATACTCAATGGACAAAAACTAAAAGCATTCCCCTTAAGTTCACGAACAAGACAGGGATGCCCACTTTCACCACTCTTATTCAACATAGTACTGGAAGTCTTTGCCACAGCAGTTAGGCATGAAGAAAAAATAAAGGGGATCCAAATTGGAAAGGAGGAAGTGAAACTGTCATTATTTGCAGATGACATGATATTGTACATAGAAAACCCTAAAGACTCCATGAAAAATCTACTAGACCTAATAAATGAATTTGGCAAAGTAGCAGGATACTAAATTAACGTCAAGAAATCGACACCGTTCTTATACACCAATGATGAAATCACAGAAAGAAAAACTTAAAAAACAATCTTATTTACCATCACAGCAAAAATATTAAGATACCTAGGAATAAACTTAACCAAAGAAGTAAAAGACCTCTTCACAGAAAACTGCAGGTCATTGAAAAAAGAAATAGAAGAAGATATAAAAAAGTGGAATCTTATGCCTTGTTCATGGATTGGAATAATTAACATCATTAAAATGTCTATACTACCCAAAGCAATCTATAGACTCAATGCAATCCCCATCAAAATACCAGCAACATATTTCACAGAACTAGAACAAACACTCCAAAAGTTTATATGGAACCAAAAAAGACCCCAAATAGCCACAGCAATCTTGAAAATAAAGAACAAAGTAGGATGGATCACATTACCAGATTTGAGGTTATACTACAAAGCCACTGTAATTAAAACAGCCTGGTACTGGCACAAGAACAGACAGATAGATCAATTGAACAGAACGGAGAACCCAGAAATTGACCCAGGACAATATGCTCAATTAATATTTGACAAAGGAGGCAAGAGCATACAGTGAAGTCAAGACAGTCTCTTCAATAAATGGTGTTGGGAAAATTGGACAGCTACTTGCAAAAAAATGAAGCTAGACCACCAGCTTACACGATACACAAGAATAAACTCAAAGTGGATAAAAGACTTAAATGTAACTTGTGAATCCATAAAAGTTCTAGAAGAAAATGCAGGCAATAAAATTTCAGACATCATACGCAGCAGAATTTTCACTGATACAACACCTAAGGCAAGAGAAACAAAGGAAAAAATGAACACATGGGACTACATCAAACTAAAAAGCTTCTGCACAGCAAAAGAAACAACCATCAAAACGGAAAGGGATCATAGTCGCCAATGATGCATCAGATAAAGGGTTAATTTCCAAAATATATAGAGTGCTCATACAACTCAACAAAAGAAGGACAAAGAACCTAATTAAAAAATGGTCAGAGGACCTAAATGGACACCTCTCCAAACAGGACATACAAATGGCCAAGAGACATGAAAAAATGCTCAACATCACTAATCATCAGAGACATGCAAATTAAAACAACTATGAGGTATCACCTCACACCTGTCAGAATGGCCGCCATCAACAAATCATCAAACAACAAGTTTTGGCGAGGGTGTGGATAAAAGGGGACTCTAGTACACTGCTGGTGGGATGCAGACTGGTACAACCAATATGGAAAACACTATGGTGTTACCTCAAGAAGTTAAGAATTAAACTGCCATTTGACCCAGTGATCCCACTTCCAGTAATATATCCTAATAAACCTGAAATCCCAATTAGAAATAATATATGTACCCCTATGTTCATAGCAGCACTGTTTACAATAGCTAAGATCTGGAAACAACCCAAGTGTCCATCAGTAGATGAGTGGATAAAAAAGCTGTGGTACATGTACACAATGGAATACTATGCAGCTATAAGAAAGAAAGATCTCTTATCTTTTGAGATGACATGGAAGGACCTGGAGAGTATTATGCTAAGCGAAACAAGCCAAGCAGAGAAAGACAAATATCACATGATCTCACTTATTTGTGGAATATAATGAACTAAACAAACTGATGAACAAAATTGATCTAGAGACATAGAGGTGGGGTACAGCCTGACAATCCTCAGAGGACAGGGGGTGGGGGAGGGAAGAGATAAACCACAAAACTTACATGCATGTATGCATGACCAGTGGACATAGAAAACAAAGCTGGGGATGGGGTGAGGGGGATAGGGAGGAGGGTGTCAATGGGGGAAAAAAGGAGAATCATTGGTAACAAAAACAAATTAATAAAAAATAAAAAAAAGTGAAAATAAACTACATATTTTTATTCTATGCCAGTTTTATTAGACTCTTCTGGGAAATAAATAAATAAATAAATGTGTGTTTCAAATAAATTCAGAAAAAATAAATGAAACATTTTTTCCCCAGAATGATTTAAATAATATAAATTTGAGTCACATATTGTAAATGAAACATTACACTAAATGGTTTATATGGTTATGCTTTGTCTCATCATTGAAATTGAAATCTTCAGTATTAAAATCAACATTTTGTCTTTTCAACTCTAAAAAAAATAAATAAAAAAAATAAAGGCATTAGTGCTCTAAACTGGAGCCTAGGAAGGCAGTAATGAGATGTGTAGGTCTGTGTGTTTCAGTCAAGTGGTCATTATCTTTCCATTTCTAGCCCTCAGGACAGATCTGTGGGATGACTGAGATCACTGGGCTACATGGGAGGTGTCATAGCACGCCCTTGTATGTAAACACAAAAGTGAGGTATCACTTTGCTTCCAAGGAAAGGGACTTCATCTAGGGCTGCTAGTAGCTTCAGCATAACCCAGAAAGGTAGATGACTGAGGTTAACATCTGTCTCTTTCAACATTAGCCTTCCTGAGGGTTAATATTAAGCTCATCCTCTAAGCCTGTCTTTATTTCTTCTTTAAGATGGGAGCGTGTTCTGAACTAGCTTTTGTAGTTAAGGTCTGCACTTACCCCTCCCCACCTTTTTTTGCTCCCAAACTATTATAGTATGTCTTAGCCATTTTTCATGCCTATACTGTAGTTGTCTTCATGATTAATTAACATATCTATTGGTATTGAACAATTTAAAACAGTGCTGTTTGGTTATTCAATGCTTTTTTTCACCTGTTCATTTAGCAGAGTTTGAGTACCTGTTATGTATAGTAACTCATCTAAGTGCTGAGGCTGCAGCAATGGATGTAAGTCATCTCTTATGGACTTTACATTCTGGCAAGGGACACTGATGACAAACAAATAAGTACATGCTGCATCAGGTGCTCAGGGCCTGGAGGAGAAAAGTAAAGCCAGTAAGGAGCAGCTGTTGTATATGCATGATTTGAGTGGTAGGAGACCTTTCTGATAAGGAGACATTTGAATGGAAGCCCCTGGCTGCTTTAGAGCAGAGGAATGCCTTGGTGTGATGTCTGTCATTACCATGTCACTCTGACTGCTCTGATGAGGACAGACTAGAGGGACAGAAGGAGCAGAGGGACCAGTTAGGGGTCATCCAGGCAACAGATGGGGGCTTTAGGCCTAGGGTAGCTGTGGGAGTGAGAAATGTTGCATTTTGGATCTGCTTTGAAGTAGGTGTCAACAGGATTTGCTGATCAATTAGGATGAAAGGACAAGGAATGTCAGAGAGGATTCATTAGTTCTGTTCTGAACAACAGGAAGAATGGAGCTACCATGTGCTGAGATGGGATGATTATAAGAACAGCAGGTACTTTGGGGTGTGATGAGTTTTGTTTGGGCACAGTGAGGTGCTTATTAAATGTTCAGGTGGAGTAGATAGGAGCAGCTGGAGTTCAGGGAGAGTTAGAGCAACATCTGACCGTTAGTCTATAGATGGTGTTCAGAGTTATGATGGGGGTCATAGGCTGGGCCCTGGGCTCTGCATGGTTAGGGGTTGGGACAAAAGGAGGCTCAAGCCAAGGAGACTTGGAGGGAAGGAGTTGGAAGGAGAGCTAGGGAGGAAGGGGTCCAGGCAGCACTTGAAGAAAGCCTGTTTCAAAGGAAAGCAAGATCTGTCATTGGATTTGATGATATGGAGATCTGTGGTTGACAGCTGTGCCTAATTGGAGTGATGGGAGTAAGAGCCTATGGAATAGCTCTAGCTCAAGGGAGAGGCAGAGAGTAGTGTAGCTTTTTCAAGGCGTTTTGCCATAAAAGGGAACAGAAATTAGCAGGTAGCTGGAGTGGGAGGAGGTTTCTGACCAATGTTGCTAGAGGCCTTGGTATGCTCATAGAGACAATCCATTGGGGAAAGACTGACTCTGCAGGCACTGTGGGCATTGTCTCTCTGGGACCCAGCACCCCAAGGCCAAGTGTAAGGTCCCTAGATTGGAAGGCAAGCCAAGGATGCTGTGAACGTCCAAGGATTTGTTTGGGAAGCACTGGACGTTCTCTTCTGGTTACTTCTGTTTTCTCTGTGAAATAAGAGCAAGGTTGCCTGCTGAAGGGACAGGAGATACTGCAGGTCTTTACCTTTCAGTTTTCCACCTGGACCCAGTCTTAGTTCTCCGTTCTTGACTTGATCATACATTTCCGACCATATTTGCTAAATTCTCATTAACATGAACAATCAAGCTACTTAGTAAGGACTCTTCTTTCTGACATGTAATGTTTCAAAAATGGATGACAGAAATACTTCCCACAGGAAGTCATTTCATCCATGATTTGCTGTGTGTCTGAGAAAATATACATGTTTTGCACAGTGCTTTTCAGTTCTGGGGGGCCTGCGCAGGAAAACAGCAGCTCCATGAGGTCCCTACACAATCCCAGCGAGGAAGGGGTTAGAGCTGGGTTAGAGGTGGAGGTGGGAAAAAGATCAACATGAACTGAGGTCAAGATAGAGTGATTATGTGGGACCTAGGTAGAATTCTTACCTCTCAGGTGTATTACTAATACACAAATAGCTAAGTTTCTAAATAGAATTTGTCTTGAGATGGTACTTGTGGACTTCACTTGTACCAGATATGGAAATGTCCTGAGAAGGTAAAAAGAGGAGCAGGTAGATTTCTGTCAGTGTGAGGAGTTTCAGAAAATTAATACTTTCCATTTTGCAAAGATGAAGGCAGAGAAGGGTGTCAGTGAAGGAATACAAAGTACATCTCAGGAATACTACTATTTAGGGTTTCTTGAAGTTTGAAAGAAGTTGCCCTGAGCTTTAAGGTAGAGAAAAGGAAGTTCAAATTGTTTTCAGTTCTTACTAGACTTATGGGATCTCCACATAGAATTTAGATATATTGACTGAATTATTCATAATGGGAAAGGAAGAATGTTAGAAGTTAAAGTAGGTCATTCTAGTGCTGTAGTTCAGGACCCTAAAAGAGATATATGTTTTTCTTCTCCTAATAATGTGTACAACAGAGATTCCCTACCCTTTTCATTCTGATTTGTGCCATCCTGGTCCTAGAATATCATGTTATTTTTACCTGAAAGTGGCCATGTCACTCCCCGGTGTTCAGCAAGCAGTCATCGTGCCAACAGAGGCCATGCTCAGCACTGGGGATGTAAAGATGAAAGAAGACAGTACCTTGGCCCTGGCCAGGTATCTTGGTTAGAGTATCGTCCTAATACAGCAAGGTTCGATCTCCAGTCATGGCACATACAAAAATCAACCAGTGAGTTCATGGATAGGTGGAACAACAAGTCTGTCCGTCTGCCTCTCTCTCTCAAATTAATGAATTTAATTTTTTTTTTTTTTTTTTTTGCCCAGCTGGTGTGGCTCAGTGGTTGAGTATCGACCCATGCACCAAGAGGTCACCAGTTCGATTCCCGGTCAGGGCACGTGCCCAGGTTGTGGGCCAGATCCCCAGTGGGGGACATGGAGGAGGCGACCGGTTGATGTTCCCTCTCATCAATGTTTCTATCTCTCTCTCTCTAAAATCAATAAAGAAAAAAACATTTTTTTAAAGAAGACCGTACCTATCCCCAGGGAGTTGGTTGTCTGTGCATTTTTTTTAAAGTTTTTATTTTTTTATTTTTTTGAGAGAGAGAGAGAAATATTGATGTGAAAGAGAAACATCTATCAGCTGCCTCTTGCATGCCCTCTACTGGGAATCAAGTCCACAAACCAGGCATGTGCCCTAACCCAGAATCGAACTGGTGACCTCTTGGTGCATGGGACGATGCTCAACCAACTGAGCCACACTGGCCAGGCTCTATGCATTTTTATGCATGGCAGCCATCAGCTCTTAATGCTCAAATATTTTAATGGCGTCTATAGTAGAGACAAAGTTAAGGGGTGGTTAGTCTGATATCACATTCATCCTTTGTTTCTCTGACTTTTTTTGTGTGTTGATTTGTCTTCAGAGTATCTTGTATTTTAGACTCTCACTTCATCCCAGGAGCATCAAGATGTCTGTAGATAATAAGAAAAATTCTCATATTTTGGGGACACAGAACACTTCGACAAGGCGTGTCATGGCAGAACCTATAGGAAGGAAAATAAGAAGACTGCCATTCTAGGATATTTGATATTTGGCTTAGGGTTCCAAAAGGAAGGAGCTGTTACACCAGTGTAGACTAGCTGGGAGCCAGTATAACCACAGGGCCTAAAGAGAAAGCTCCAGGGAAATTCTGCAGAAATCAAGGCAGGAATCTCCAGGTGTGAGGCCATCCTGGGAGACAGCAGTTGCCTTGGTGAAAGGCAGCTCCTGAGGCACCTTCTCTGGCTCCCTTTGCTTCTTTTTTATTTTAATTTTTTCTGATTACAAAAGTAAAGAAGATTTCTTAATAAAAATTTATAACAGAGAAGATAATTGAGAATTCCCTGGATAATTACTGTTTACATTGTGGCATATATCAAGGATATTGTTCGCCTGTTTGTTCTTTCATTCATCTGATAAATACTGTGAGCCTACTTGTGTTGGAGGATGTGAATAAAACATTACACCAGAGTCAAACAAGTCCCAGCCTTATGGAGTTTACATTCTCATGGAGGAGAGAGACAGCAAAAAGCTAGCAGGTAAATATTCAGTAAAATTTCAAGGGGTGGTAAAGTACTATGAAGAAAAATAAAGCAAAGTAGTGTTAAAATGAGACAACAGGCCCAAAATGGCCCTGTATCACCAAACCAAGACTTAATTACAGTTTGGGCTCTTCCAGAAATGGAATCTTAAACCAGTCAATAGGGCCCTGGCTGGTTTTGTTGTAACCCAGTGAGATAGACCAGACTCAGACACCAAATTTTAATAAAAAGGTTTTAGGGGGAGCTTTATTAATCCTGCGCAGGGACTGCACTCAGCCCATGCAAGGGAGAATGGCAGCCCCACTGATTCTTTACAGGGCTCTTTTATAGGCCCACAAGCAATTTGTTAGCCTGGTGCGGGGGAGGGGGGTGTAATACAACATAGCTCGGGGTGGGGGGGAGGTTAGCGTACATATCTTCAGTTTGTAGATCATCCTGGCGGTTTTATGATTGTTCCTTTTTTTTTCTGAGAAGGGAGTCATTTGTTACATTCCTAACATGGGTCAGGGTCCGGGCAACCTAGTTTGTCAGGCATAAGTAGGCCAGGGAAGTGGGGTAAAGGTCTCTACCCTAAGGGAGGGGGTCTATAACAGTTTGGCTCAGCAGTTAGAGCATCAGCCCGCGGACCAAAGAGTCTCGGGTTCGATTCTGTTCAAGGGCACGTAGCTTTGTGGCGGTTTGGTTCCCTGCCCTGGTCGGGGTCGTGCAGGAGGCAACCAGTAAATGTATCTCTCTCACATCAATGTTTTCTCTTTCTCTCTCTCTCTCTCTCTCTCTCTCTCTCTCTCTCTCTCTCTCTCCCCCTCTCTCCCACTCTATCTGAAGTTAAATGGAAAAAAATATCCTTAGGTGAAGATTAAAAAAAACAAACAGGCAATCAGAGTTCATATCATTAGCACTAGTAGGTCATCTGCCTGACAGACCCCTGTCTTCCCCTAAAACAGTGGTTCTCAACCTTCCTAATGCTGCGACCCTTTAATACAGTTCCTCGGGTTGTGGTGACCCCCAACCATAAAATTATTTTCGTTCCTACTTTATAACTGTAATTTTGCTACTGTTATGTCTTAGGCGACCCCTGTGAAAAGGTCGTTCGACCCCCAAAGGGGTCGCGACCCACAGGTTGAGAACCGCTGCCCTAAAAGGAAAGTGACCTTGCAACAACCAGCCAGGCTTTTTGCCTAATACAACTTCCTTGTCCCTGCTCCCTTCTGCCTGTAAAATCCCTCATTTTGTACAGCTTCTCTGAGCTCTTTCTGTCTGCTAGATTAGATGCTGCCTGATTCATGAATTGCTGAGTAAAGCCAATAAGCTCTTCAAAATATAATCAGCTGAATTTTTATTTTTTAACAGTAGGCAATGCAATTGTATGTAAAGCACCTAAAAATGAGCTGTTCTGTAATGGTGAAACATTCTTGTTTGTCTCTGCCAGGAGAATAAGGCCTTTTCATAGTAGGACACCTAGCTATTCAATTATACAAACATCCCATGATTTTTTGTTGTTCTTTTCCTCTGGGAATAGAGACATTTATGGATTGCTCTTGTATGTTTTATTAAGGGCTTAAAGTTTTCAATTTTGTTGAGTGAAAATGCTCCAAATATTGACTGTTCAAATAAAATTTTGAAGATTGTCTTATAGTTTCCACCTATAACTTGGGAAGAATTTAATCCAACTTTTAGGCTTGGGAATGAATCTTGACTTAACTCTTTGGTTCCTTCTGAAAGAATATAATGAAATACTCTAATGGAATATATGTGATATAATAGAATATATATTATAGTATGAAATGTAAGTATATTATCATATAAAGTATATATTGTGGGATATTATCTATTAATATAATGAAATAAAACTGAACCTTATTTTTTAATAATTTTAATGGTTACAGTAATGGAGGAATTGGTGAAAACCATATATAGACACATTTTAAAAGAAATACAGAAATTCCACTTCCAGCCAAGATGGAGTAACAGGGACTGACTGGATATACCCTGAAATAATCACAACAGCAACAACAAAAAACAAATAAAATGCATATGAAACAAAAATTTAACACTGGGCATCGACAGTGAGAGACCGTAATCTCAGTGACAAACCCTGCGATGACTCCAGCTTACTACCAGGAGAGAGTTTCCAAGCTGCAGCCCAGAAAGGGGAAACTGATGTGGAGCCTGGTGTACTCCCTGAGTTGTGGATAAGGAGCTGAGAGTCTAAGGAAACCTATGTGCCTATGGTTTACAGGAGAGAGGACCAGAGAAGAGACAGGCACAGAGACATAGAGACATTTACAGAGGGGCCACCTTGGGTATTCAGTAGAGCACTGCTCTGCACATGTGTGTGAGGAACCTATCTGAGGCTAGGAAAGAACTTCTAAGAAGGTTTAGGTAGAATACTTCCAGTTATCACTAATAAAACCATAATTCCCAGGAAATTGGGTAGAACACTCATGAACATCATGCTTCAGTAATGAGCACTAGACTGATTACCGCTCTGTGCCATCCTATCAAGTCTGGACGCACCTGACAAGACCTAGAAGAATCAAACGGTTTCCAAGTAATTTAACTGCATCCTGAATCAAGAATATAGGAATATGAAAATATCCAGCACCGAATAAAGTAAAATTCATGATGTTTGACATCCAGTTAAAGATTTATTAGTTTACTCAGGCTGCTATAACGAAGTACCAAAGACTGAGTGGCTGAAACATCAGAAATTAATTTTTTCACAATTTTGGAGGCTAGAAGTATCAGGTGAAGGTGTTGGCAGCATTGGTTTCTTCTGTGGCTGCTCACCTTGAATTGTAGATGACCATCTTCTCCCTGTATTTTTTTTTTTTTTTTTCAGAGAGAGAGGAAGGGAGAGGGAGAAAGATAGAAACATCGATGAGAGAGAACATCGACTGGCTGCTTCCTGCATGCTGCATGCCCACAACCTGGGCATGTGTCCTGACCAGGAATTGAAACGGTGACCTTTTGGTGCATGGATCAATGCTCAACCACTGAGCCACACCAGCCGGGCTCCCTGTAGTTTTAAATGGTCTTCCCTCTGTGCATGTCTTTGTCTAGAAGAGTCTTATTGAATTACGGTCCATTCTAATGACCAAATTTTAACTTATTTACCTTTTTAAAAACTCTGTCTCCCAATACAGCCATGTTCCAAAGTATTTCTGGGTTAGGGCCTCAACATATGAATTTGGGGCCGGGGCGGGGGGGGGGGGGGGCAGTTCTGTCTATAACGCCAGACATGTAAAGAGACAGAATATGGCCTATAATTTGGAGGATAATCAATCAACGGAAGCCAACCCAGAATTGACACAGATATCAGCATTAGCAAAGAAGGACATTAAAACAGTTATTACAACTGTATTTTGTATGTTCAAAAAGTTAAGTAGAGTCATGGAAGATAGGAAAATTACCCAAATCAAATTTCTAAAGATGAAAACTGTAATGTGTGATATGAAAGATATTTTGAAGGACATTAATTGCCGATTACACACTGGAAGACAAGATTTAACAATTCAACATAAAACACAGAAAGAAAAAAGAATAAAAAATTTTCAGAAGCAGCACTGGGCTATAAAACTTTAGGCAACCTAATATATGGGTAATTCAAGTCCCTAAAGAAGCAGGGGAGAGAAAGATTTCTTGTTAGGGAAGAGAAGGAAAAAAAAAGGGCAAGAAGGCAGTGGAGCAACATCTTTAAAGCACTGGGGAAAAAAACAAAAACACTGTTCACCTAGAATTCTTTTATTTTTTTAATATATTTTTATTGACTTTTAGAGACAGAGGAAGGGAGAGGGAGAGAGAGATAGAAACATCAATGAGAGAGACACATCGATCAGCTGCCTCCTATACACCCCCAACTGGGAATCGAGCCCACAACCCAGGCGTGTGCCCTGAACGGGAATCGAACTGGGATCTCTTGGTCCATGGGTCGATGCTCAACCACTGAGCTACACTAGCTGGGCTAGAATTCTTTAACAAATGAAAATATCTTTGAAAAACAAAGACATCTGAAAGCTGAGAGAATTTATCGTTACCTGCAGTGTGGGCACTGTAAGAAATGTTAAAGGATGTCCTTCAGGCAGAAGAAAAATTATACCAGGTGAAATCTGAATTTACACAAGTAAATGAAGAACACTGGCTGCATAAGAAAATATATAAGCTGTTTTTATTAATACTTTATAATTTCTTTAAATGAAAAATTTTATCAAAAAATAACAACAATGCTTTGGGAAGTTTATAACATAGAAAATTAAAATTTCTCACAACAAATGCTTTTAGCCCAGGAGGGAATAAATGGCAGTACACTGTTGTAAGTTACTCATTTTACATGTGAAATTATATAATTTCACTTGGATATACAATATGATAAAAATAGATAGTGTAAACATTAAAGCAACAACTAAAATAACAGAAAAAAAGAGAATAGCAGCCCAACAAAAGAAATAAATAGAATCATAAGAAATGCTTGATTAATTCAAAGAAAGGCAGGAAAAGAAGAAAAGGGGAACAAAGGCAGATGGAACAAACAGAAAACAAATAACAAGACAGTCTAAATAGCCAGTTAGAAGGTAGAGATTATCAGATTGGATAAAAAAGCAATAGCCAACTGTATGATTACCCCCCCCCCCCGCAAAAGGCATTTAAAAATAAAACACAAAAAGATTACAAGTAAAAGAATGAATATATATAATGCTGACACTAGTCAAAAGGTAGCTGAGGTGGCTATATTAATATAAAAATTCTAATTTGGAGCAAAGATGTAACCAGAGATAAAGAAGAACATTTCATAATGACAAAGGGGTAAATTAATCAAGAGGACATAATGATCCTAAACAGTTACATACATAATTGATAAAGCTTCAAAATACATAAAGCAAAAATAGACCTGCAAGGAAATAGACATATTCACAATTATAGTTAGAAATTTCAATAACTGATAGAAGTAGATAAAAAATCAGTGACGACTTGATTGACAGACAGTTCCCCCCAAAGCAGAAGATGCACATTCTCCTCAAGCACATACAGAATATTTACCAGATAGACTATATGCTAGGCCATAAAACAAATCTCAATAACTTAAAAAGAATTTAAGTCATGCAAAGTCTGTTCTCTTACCATAAGGAATTAAATTAGAAATCAATAATAAAAAGTTCCCAAAGTGTATGAGAACTGAATAACACACTTCTGAATAAGCCATGGGTCAAGGAAGAAATCAGAGAGGAAATCAGAAAGTAGTTCGAAGTGAATGAAAATAAAGACATGTATGCCCCTACTAAAGCATACTTGGGGAAATTATAGTACTAAATGTCTATAATGGAAAGGTAGAAAAGTCTTCAGTCAGTGACTTCAGCTTCCATATTAAACTAGAAAAGAAGAGCAAATTAAACTCAAAGTAAGCAGAAAAAATGCTATAGTAAAGATCAAATCAGATGTCAAAATAGAAAATGTTAATAGCAAATTTTATCTGTAATAGGCAGAAACTGGAAACAACCTAAATGTACCACTCTGGTGTGGGATATAGATAGTGGAGGAGATTGTGCATGTGTTGGGGACAGAGGTATATGATAAATCTCTGTACCTTCTGCTCAGTTTTGCTGTGAAACTAAAACTGCTAAAAAAAAATAAAGTGTTTTGTTGTTGTTTTTTAAGGATGAACTGTTGATACAGGTCACAATGAATGAGCAAATGAATCTCAAAATAATTACGCTGAGTAAAAGAAACCAGACAAAAGAAATTCTGTTTATACAAAACTGGCAAATTCATACTGATCTGTAGTGATGGAAAGTAGATCTCTGGTTGCTGGGGGTAGGGAGTGGGGACCAGAGAAAGGCAGGAGGGAGCTTTTATTTCTTTTATTTTTTTATTTTTATATAACTTATCTTTATTGTTGAATGTATTACAAATGTTCCTCATTTTCCCCCCCTTGGCCCCCTCCTCCCCATTCCTGCCCCCCTCCTGCCTTTCCCCACACTGTTGTCTGTGTCCATTGGTTATGCATATATACAAATAAGTTCTTTGGTTTATTTCTTCCCACCCCCCAACCCCCCTTCCCTTTGAGGTTTGTCAGTCTAACAAGCAATTTGTACTTCTTAATCCCTTCACCTTTTTCACCCATCCCCCCAGCCCCCACCCATCTGGTTCCCAAAAAAGTTCTCTGTATCTATGAGAATGTCTTTGTTCTGCTTGTTCATTTTGTTTGTAGATTCAATTGTTGATAGCTATGTATTTATTGCCATTTTGTTTGTTCATATTTTTTTATCTTTTTCTTCAAGAAGACCCTTCAACATTTCATATAAGAATGGTTTGGTGGTGATGAACTCCTTTAGCTTTTCTTTGACTGGGAAACTCTTTATATGGCCATCGATTCTAAATGACAGCTTTGCAGGATAGAGTAATCTTGGTTGTAGGTTCTTGCTTTTCATCACTCTGAATATTTCTTGCCACTCCCTTCTGGCCTGCAAAGTTTCTTTTGAGAAATCAGCTGACATTCTGATGGGAACTCCCTTGTAGGTAACTAACTTCTTTTCTCTTGCTGCTTTTAAGATTCTCTCTTTGCCTTGAACCTTTTGCATTTTGATGATGATGTGTCTTAGTGTGGGCATCTTGGGGTTCATCTTGTTTGGGACTCCCTGTGCTTCCTGGACTTGTATGTCTGTTTCCTTCGCCAAGTTAGGAAAGTTTTCTGCCGTTATTGTTTCAAATAGGTTTTCGATTTCTTGCTCTCTCTCTTCTCCTTCTGGCACCCCCAAGATGCGAATGTTGGCACGCTTGAAGTTGTCCCAGAGGCTCCTTACACTATCCTCATTTGTTGGGATTCTTTTTTCTTTTTGCTGTTCTGATTGGGTGTTTTTTGCTTCCTTATATTCCAAATCGATGGTTTGCTTCTTGGCTTTACCTACTCTACTATTGCATCTGTGTAAACTATTCTTTATTTCAGTTAGTGCATCCTTCATTTCAGACTGGTCCTTTTTTATGCTCTTGAGGTCCTCACTAAGTCCACTGAGGTTCTCACTAAGTCCATTGAGCATCCTTATAAGCAGTATTTTGAACTCAGCATCTGTTAGGTTGCTTAACTCCATTTCACTTAGTTCTTTTCCTGGAGTTTTGTTCTGTTCTTTCATTTGGGACCTGTTTCTTTATCTCCTCATTTTGGCTGCCTCCCTGTGTTTGTTTCTATGTATTACTTAGCGAGAGGTGTGGGGCTAGCTGAGACCAGATGCTGCTTGTTTGAAAAAATTTAGGAAAAGTTGAAGCAGGATCCAAGACAGGCCAATCCTATGGTAAAGCAACTGGCAACAACTTGGGTGGGCCTGAAAGCTGGGTGGGGCGGGGCCTCAGGGAATCACCAGGGCGGGGAAAACAGTGTGAGCCAGGTAGCTGGAGTCCCAGATATGGTGGCGTCTGCCGGCCCAGGGAAGGGCTCACCAAAGAAACAAAAGCCTCTGATAGCACGTCTGTCCAGGAGAAAGCTGCCTCTCCAGCCCTCGCTCCAATGCCAAACAGCTCAGTTCTTCCCCATATGCTTCTGGTGCCTTTCAGGCTCCCTCCGGCATGCTGGAGCCTGGAGGGAGCGAGTCTGAGTAAGTCCGTGCACGGGCCCTTTAAGAGGAGCTGCTGTGTGTGTGGGGGGGGGGGGGCTCCAGCCGCCTCAGCTTCAGTTCCCGCTGGTTTTTCCAGCCAGAAGTTATGGGGACTTCTCTTCCTGGCACTGAAACCCTGAGCTGGGCGCCTGGTGTGGGACGGGGATCCCTCAGTCCTCAGGGAGGACCTTCCCAGCCGAGGTGTCCCTCCTAATTTTTATCCGCCACACGTGGGTGCGCGACCAGCCCCTCGCGCCTCCGCCCCTCCTACCAATCTCGATGTGGCTTCTTTAATTTCGTAGTTGTCGGACTTCCATTCAGCTTGATTTCAGGCGGTTTTGAATGATGGTTGTTCTGTAGTTTAGTTGTAACTTTGATGTGGTTGTGGCAGGACGCGATACCGCATTTACCTACACCACCATCTTGACCGGAAGTCCAGGAGGGAGCTTTTAGAGTGATGGATAAGTTTACTATCTTGAGGGTTTCACAAATGTTTACATGTCTTGATGTTTACATAACTTTATGGTTTCACAAATGCTAAAACTCATCAAATTGTACACTTTGAATATGTGCAATTTATGTCAGTTATACCTCAATAAAGCTGTTTAAAAAACAAAATAAATATTATAGAATTTTTACGGAAGCATTTTGGAAAAAAAAATATCCCCCAGCTTTTATTCTCCAATTTTTTTTTTCTGGATTTCTGGCAGTCTTTCATTCATTCATTCCCAGTGAAAATTTACTTGAATGGTAAGAATGGGCCAGACTTAGAGGCCCAGGACTTGAGCTTATCCCCAGTTGAGGCATTGCCTTGAGCAAGTTACTTAATAGCTGTGAGTTTAGTTCCTATATCTCTATAATGGGTGTGTTATCTGTTCTGTCTGCTCCACAGAATTGTACTAAGATTTCCTCAAGATCATGTCAGCATTATACGAGTATAAAGTGGTATATTTGTGTTTTTTTTTTCTCCCTCTCTAATCACCTCATCTACTTTATCTGTGAATTTAAAAGAAGTTCACAGAAGACTCCTATTTGTTTTCTAGTTTTTATACCTTTTTTGGATAGATATTAAATTGCCTATATTGTTAACATATGTTAAGTCCCTGTATTTTTGCTTTGTATTGCCACAGGTTTCAGAACTTTCTCAGATACATTTTTGCTATGAAAATAGAAAATAGCACTGAAGAGCAGGTAGTTTCTTATTCTAGTTGGTAAGGGACGCTTAGTTCTTTTCTTAGAGATTCATAGTGTCTCATAATTCTAGAGCTATACAAAAGAATGTTTCTTTATTAAACTAAATGAAAAGGGAGCTATAATAATTTCCCAAATGAGATAGCCTTTTAAAAATATTTTTGTTGTGGTAAAATATACATAACAAAATTTATTATTTCAATCTTTTTTTAAAAAATGTTTTTATTATTGTTATTATTATTTTTAGAGAGAGAGGGAGGGAGAGATAGAAACATCAGAAACATCGATGTGAGAGAGAGACATCGATCAGCTGCCTCCTACACATCCCCTACTGGAGATTTGGCCCACAACCTGGGCATGTGCCCTGACCGGGAATAAAACCAGGAGGCCCTCTCAGTCCATGGGATGATGCTCAATCCACTGAGCCACACAGGGCGGGCTAATCTTTTCTTTTAAATCTTCACCTGAGGATATGTTATTGATTTTAGACTGAGAAGGAAATGAGTGCGGGGGGAATATTGATGTGAGAGAAACATTTATTGGTTGCCTCCCATATACACCCCAAGTGGGGATCAAACCCAAAACCTAGGTATATGCCCTGACAGGAATCAAACCCACAATCTTTTTTAGTGTACAAGACAGTGCTCCAACCAACTGAGCCACCCAGCCAGGGCACCATTTTAATATTTTTTATGTGTACAATTTAGTGGTATTAAGCATATTAACAAGTTGTGCAATCATTACGACTACCCATCTCTAGAACTTTTCATCTTTCCAAACTGAAACTCTGTACTGAAACACTAACTCCCTACCCCCACTTCCAGCTCCTGATAATCACTGTTACACTTTCTGTCTCTATGAATTTAACTACTCTAGGTACTTAGTATAAGTGGAATCATAGAGTATTTGTCCGTTTCTGTATGGCTTATTTCACTTAGAAAGTTGTAAAATGTTTCAGAATTTTCTTCCTTTTTTAAGGCTGAATAGTGTATATACCACAATTTGTTTATTCATTGAGATGGATTTATTAGGGATAATGAAAATAAAAATTAATCACTTTCCATAATTGTCCTATTGATAAAATAGAAAAGCAGTATATTGGTTTTCTTAAGTGTATACCTTCCTACCATTTGTGCACCTAACCTCTTCTGTCACTGAAAATCCAGGATCTGGATCAGGAAGAACAAAACCTCATTCATATAAGATGCTAAAAAGATGCTGTCATTACTCTGGCCCCCTTTGGGGAGTACAGGACTGGGAACCCTAAGTTGGATCTGAGGGCTTCCAGGGCCAGCTTTGTACTGAAACCAGGTCCTTTTTTTTTTTTTTTTTTTTTAATCCATTTTTTTCATTTTTTGTTCAGATAGAGTGGGAGGGAGAGAGAGGAAGAGAGAGAGAGAGAGAAACATCGACGTGAAAGGGACACATCGAGTGGCTGCCACCCACACGACCCAACCAGGGCCGGGGACAAACTGCAACCGAGGTACGTGCCCTTAGCGGGAACCGAACCCAGGTCTCTCTGGACCGCAGGCCGACGCTCTAACCGCTGAGCCAAACCGGCCAGGGCAAACCAGGTCCTTCTTGGGCACCAAAGTGGATAGAAAGCAGAACCACAGGTGCTAAAGAGGAAGGAAGGAAAGAGGGAGAAAGACTACAGTGTTATTTTTGAGGAGTAGGAGTGCCAAATACTGGTACTTTTGACTAAATTTTTACTATCTAGAAGGGAAATTAAAATATAAGGACAATGTAGAGAATCTGTCATAAAGGTAAATTTATGTTTGAATCCTGAGATATCTTTTTAGTATTATAATGTCCTCTTATCAGATTAGCTTGTTTTTGAAATCCTTACTTGGTAAAATAAAAACTTAGCAACATTATGTCAGTCCCCATTTGGTGGAAAATTTAGTCTATGAAATACAAAAATCTAGGAACCAGTTCTTTTCAGGGGGGTGGGGGAGGCAGGGAGGGAGGATAGGAGTAGGCTGGGAAGAACCACTTCTGGAGACATGAATAGGGTCAAAGATGAAGCAGTCAAGATGACTGCTAAGTATTTTATAACAGAGTACTTGGTTTTTAAAAAATCAGACCTTTCTATGCATTTCATCCTGCTGCTGACTCCAGGTTGTAACTGGGCTTTTGAGAACTGTTCACAGTGAAATCTGATACAGGGCTGCCACTTAGGTGCATCAACTTGGTACAAGGTTTACCGCACTTAAATGCCTGTATCACCCAAGGGGACCTTTGTGTAGGAGCCAAGGCTACCGCTCTAGATCTCCATCCCTGACGAATGGGAAGTCTGTGTTTTCTCTGCTGTTAGCCCAAATTTCTTGTGTCCTGGACTTCCCAGTGTCTTTCAAAAATAGCTTCTGGCAAGTTGTTTGTTAATGATGGGAGGGAAGCAAACGAAGGAGGGTGGTAGAGGCAAAACACTCTAAAAGAAATGAAGAGCAGAAAAAGAAGAGTCAGTAAAAGTAGGCACAGGAAGAATTAAAAATAATGTGGAATACTTTGTACAGATACCATTCTCATAAGCACTTTACATGTATTATTAAATGTTTACTACTACCTCATGAGTTAGGTACAGTTATCCCCATTTCACAGGTAAGGAAACCAAGGCACAGATAGGTCACACAGCCATCCGAGGCAGAGCTGGCAGGCTCCAGTCTGTGCTGTAACTACTGTTTTTTCCCACCTCTGTTAGGGCTGTCTCTCTTACACGTCCTGACTATTAAGAGGGAAATATTGTTGGGTTAAAAATATTGGTTAAGGATGAGATAAACCAAAGAACTTATATGCATGTGTGTGTAACCAAAGGACATAGACAACAATGCTGGGAGGGTGCAGGATGGGGAGGAGGGTGTCTGGGGGAAAAAAAGGAGAAACATCTGTAACAAAAATAAATTAATAAAAAATTGGGGGAAAAATATTGGTTAAGGAAAACCAGTGAGTTAACCAATGTCACTTTCCTTCTCTGACCACAGTAGTGAGTACAGTGTAATGCTGAGGAGTGGGCTTCTGAGATCACAAGCCTGCCATAGAGCCTTCTTTTGGGGTTGGTGGCCTACTCTGGGCCCGCCTTGTTGGCTGGTACCTCCCACCTTGTCAGAGCTTTGGAGTGGGTGGCAAGGTCTACACACCTGCTGCAGATGCCTTGGGGAAGCTGGAATTCTGAGAGCTTCACACGAAGCCAGCCTTGTTAGCCCCCTCTGGCTTTCTGATGTGTCATTTCGAATCATGAAGACCTCAAGTCATCAACAGGAGGAACCAGACTCATTGAAGGGTGTACACATCCAGGTCTACTGTAATCAATTTAAGTAGGGATTTCTGCAATGCCAGTATGTGTTGCTTTAATAAAATAGAGAGCCCAGAAGCTCAGGTTTCCCAGATAGGAAAATTCAGGGGGGGTGGGGGCGGGGGGCAGGTTCACTTACATTTAAAAATAGTCCTTTGTAAGAAATTTACTTAGGGTTCTTTTGAAGAGTAAGTTTTCCCAGTGTGAAGTTGTAAAATGTCCCACTTTATCCATCTTGTAAGTGCTGTGCATGTACATATAGCTGTTTCACCCTGTGGGCACATCACTACTGCTCACCAAATTTCTAGTTCAGGGCCTTGCCCAATTTAAATGAGACATAGTCTTGTGGTATGAAGGAAGTGACATGTAACTCTCCAGAGAGAAGCATTTCAAAACAGGTTTATGGTTCTCTTTGCCTTCTTTCCTAAAGCCATTTGTGGAAATGACAAAATCACAAAGTGATGGTGGTTCCTGACAGATTCCTGAGTTAGCAGGATTAGTGGAAGCCCTTGCTAACCTGTGCTGGAAATACAGCCAGAGCAAGAAATAAAGTATACCGCTGGATTTGGTGGGTGTTTGTTACTGTAGATGGCGTAATCTGTTCATGCTAATACAACCTTCAATTTTTGAAATCTTTTTATTATATAAAAGAAATATATGTAAAATTTTTTAATATACTGAAGCATATGTGGTAAATTCTCTGCCCCCACCTCCCCTTCACTGACATGAAGTTTCTCACCCTCAGAAGACTAAGTCCTTCCACCTCCAACCACGTTACTACATAGACATGCATTCTTTGTTCTTAACAACTGCATGTCATTCATCCAGTGGAATAGAAAAGTAGTGTGCTGTAATCCATAGCTTCTCTATATATAAACAACACAATTGGTTGTAAGATATAATGGAAGAGCCCAGCCGGTGTGGTTCAGTGGTTGAGCATCGACCCATGCACCAAGAGGTCGCCGGTTCAATTCCTGGTCAGGGCACATGCCCAGATTGTGGGCTAAATCCCCAGTGGGGGGCATGCAGGAGGCAGCCAATTGATGTTCTCTCTCACCGATGTTTCTCTCTCTCTCTCCTTCTCCCTTCCTCTCTCTCTAAAATCAATAAAGGGGGAAAAAAATTGTTTTTTAAAAAGATATAATGGAAGAGAAGACCCAAAAAAATATCAACAAAAAATAATGCTTATAAGGATGCTTAGAAAGAAATATGCAAATCTGTGAGAGGGAAACTTTACACATTCCGAAACTTTACAACATTCCCAAAGGGCACAAAATAGACTTGAACAACTGTAAGGAAAAATGTGTTCTTGCATAGGAAAGCTTAACATCATAAACTGCCTGATCTCCCTAAATTAGATTATTCCTTTAACAAGATTACAGATAAAAATGCCCATTTGTTTCTCTTGGGTTCTACATAAGCCGATTCTGAAGTTCAGTGAAAGCGTGGCATACAGCCCACCTGGTGTGGCTCAGTGGATTGAGTGGCATCCCACAGACTGAGAGGTCCTGGTTCAATTCTCGGTCAGGGCACATACCCAGGTTGCAAGCTCTATCCCCAGTAGGAGCATGCAGGAGGCAGCCGATCAATGTGTCTCTTTCACATCAATGTTTCTACCTCTCCCTTCCTCTCACTCTAAAAAGTCAATAAAAACATATATTTTGTTTTCCAATTTTTATTCATTTATTTTTGTTACAGATGTTTCTCCTTTATCCCCCCTAAACACCCTTCTCCCCTGCCTGTCCCCCCACCCCCCTCGCATTGTTGTCTATGTCCATTGGCTATGCATACATGCATATAAGTTCTTTGGTTTATCTCATCCATCCCCCCCGCTCCCATACTCTGAGGTTTATCAGTCTGAACCATACTCCTTTCTATGTCTCTGGGTGTATTTTGTTCATCAGTCCACCTTGTTCATTATATTCCACAAATAAGTGAGATCATGTGGTATTTGTCTTTCTCTGATTGGCTTATTTCACTTAGCATAATACTCTCGAGGGCTCTCCTTGTCATCTCAAAGGATAAGAGATCTTTCTTTCTTACAGCTGCATAGTATTCCATTGTATATGTGTACCACAGCTTTTTTATTCACACAATAAAAACATATTTTAAAAAAACATGGCATACAGGCATGCCAGGAGCCCTCTGGAGAAAGAAGAGTGGTGAATAGAGAGGGGTCCATATTTCAATGCTCAGTTTAGTAGTTTGGCAATAACTGAGTAACTGTTGTGGCGGAAATTTGGTCGGCGGGAAGAGACAGATGCACACACTCGGAGGATTAGAAAATGACTGTTTAATGCGCACCAGTGTTGGCCCAGTGGAGTCACCTCCAAAGGCTGAGCCCCACACCCGGGTTCTAGCTGCCTTTTATACATGATAAGCCTCCTGGTATTTGGGGGCTTTCTAGTTCTGCTGTAGTTTAGGCAGTTGGTGGATGTAAGAGAATTACAAAAGCCAGGGGTGGAGTCTCTGCACTGCCTAAGGGGATTGTCTGCACCTGGCTTGCCTTCTCATTCCCCCTCTTGATTCTCAAGCTGCTCCTAGAGGACTTAGAGAACATCTTGGACAGAGAGTTCTCTTAGTGCAGCTTGAGGAAGAGGGCCAACGATCTCTCTGACTGCTTCCTACAGAATAGGGGCACTGAAGGGGAGGGATGCAGCAACTAGAGTTCTTCACCATCCAGAGGAGAGTAGTTGGGGGTCTTTATTTGAAGTTTTATTGTTTCTAAGCAAGAGGAAATGAAACGGGTTAGCATGTTGAGAATACAAGGGCCAAACAGGAGCACTATAGAAAGCATTAAGAGAGGACCAGTTAATGGGAGTACCCAAGATGCCTAGTTCCATATGTTACTCCAGGAACTCCAAGATTCCGATAATTCCTGTCTTTTGTAATTTGTTCCTTTAACTGCTGGGCCATGTCTCTAACTATTTCTGACTGGTTAACATAAAAGCAACATTCCTCATTTAAGAAGAGGCATATTTCTTCCTTTTCAGCAATCAGTAGGTCTAACCCCCTTCTATTTTGTAATACTACTGCTGCTAAGAAGTCTATTTGATCCTGTAAGGCTACTAAGGATACAGAGTTCAGTGCTGGGATCAGTCCATCAGGTGATGACCATCCATTCTACTGGCGGAGTCCGACCGATCAGGTTTTGCTGTCCTCTTAAGGGTGACCTGCAGAGGATTGTTCTGGCTGGTGGTCACTCTCCAGGCAGGTTGGTAGTCGTGTGGCAGGTGAGCTGCCTTCACTTGTGAGTGGTGGATCCAAGTATTCAGACCTGCAACCTTGAGAGCTGTGGAAGTGGTTAGTATAACTAAATAGGGCCCTTTCCAGGTTGGTTTGAGGGGTTCCATTTTCCAGTCTTTTATCCAGACTTGGTCCCCTGGTCTGTGGGGTGTACAGTTATTCCCAGGGAAATAGGTATTCTATAGGTTACCCACTTATGTACCTCAAGAGTGGTTTTTCCTAGTCCTTGTAGTTGTTTTTGAATTTCCAAATTTCCCAGTTCTTTTATATCCCCTTTGATTTTGATCAGTGGGGGAGGTCTCCCATATAATATTTCAAAAGGGGAGAACCCTATCTTTGCCTGAGGGGTACAATGTACTCGCAGAAGAGCTAGGGGCAGTATATCATCCCAGGGCAGGTGGGTTTTTTGACATGGTTTTGCGTTGGTCTGCTTAAGGGTCCAGTTCATGCGTTCTGCTTTCCCTGAGCTCTAGGGCCAGTAGGCTGTGTGCAAATTCCATTGGATGCCTAGAGTTTTAGCTACTTGCTATACTATTTCTGCTACAAAGGCTGGGCCATTGTCTGATCGTATAGTCAGTGGCATTCCATATCTCAGGATGATGTCTCTCAGTAGAGTTTTGGTTCCTTCTCTTGCCTTTTACGTACATGTGGGGTAAGCTTCAACACAGCCCGAGAAAGTACAGATGAAAACCAGGAGATATTTATTTCCTCTACTGGGTCCTATTTCTGAGAAGTCTACCTCTAGATCTTCAAAGGGTGGTTGGCCGCAGCGCTGGATCCCGGCAGGTCTGATGGGGCCTTGTCTGGCATCGTTTTGAGCACAGAGGAGACAGTGTTGGGAGACTGAGGCACAGAAGGATGGAAGTCGAGCAATCAGGTAGTACCGGCTTAATAAGGCTTCTAGGGTGGTTTTTACCAGATGAGTGAGTTCATGTTGTTGGAGGACTAACCGATGGGCTAATTATTCTGGCATGTAGATTCTGTGGTCTGGGAGTATCCACCATCCTTCCTTTGTTATATTTCCTCCCTCCTGTTGTGCCCATTCTTATTCCTGGACCATGTGCAGTCCTGGGAGGGGAACTGGACACTGCCCTCAGAGCTCCGAGAGTAGTCGCCCCAGGATCCCCTAGGACCCCAGCCACCAGCCTGTGGGATCTTAAAGTCCTGGAGCTGGTCCACATGGAGGCAGTGGCCACCCATGCAGGCCTGTGAGGGCCCACACGGGGTGCCATCGGCCCACAGTGAATGCTTGGTCTGGCACATGGCATGACCATTGAGATGCCCAGAGCACCAGAGGGCAGCACAGGGCGGCAGCAGCTGTGGACAGTGGTGTGAGTTGGGCCTCAAGGTCAGCTGGCACTGTCAGTCTGCGTCATAGTCTTTGCCAGGGAAAGTCACAGGCAGGTGCAGAGGAGCCTCTGGCTTGTCTAAGAGATAGTGCCCATAGCCATTGTCCAGGAAGTCCGTGATGAAGTGGGCACTGCAGGGGGACCAGGGCTCCTCAGGATCCATGTGAGCCATCACGAGATCCATGACATGACAAGAGGCTCTCCCAGGCCCGTTCAGACCGACACCTGGCTTTGCCTAGTTCATGAGCAGCAGTGAAGGCCGATTGGAGCCCATCATCGTATATGATAGCACAGCTCTGAGCCGGGTCACACACAGTGCCGTCAGCCATGCCCAGGGTGTCACAGGTAGAGACCCCACACAGGTCCTGATGGGTAAACAGCAAAGTCATCTGGGTCTGAGTTCTCAGGGGTGTTGAGTCCTCGCTGCCAGGCACAGAAGCTGTGCAGGGTCTGGGCGGCACTGGGTCCCACCTGGGGCCCTTCCTCTCCTGGCCCTAGAACCACTAGCCAAGTCACCACCAAGCTAACAGGGTTTCGGATGCTCAGATGCTTGAAGGCCTTAGCTGTAGCTGCCATGACTGTGAACAGGTAGTGCTTCAGCCCTGCACTGTGAAATGCTACCATCTTGTCATCTGCCACCACCAGAGGCTCCACGAATCTACTCAGGGAAGCAAAGCACTTGGCTCTTCGGGGGCTGGGCCTGGGGTTTCCAGGAGGAGTCTTGACACTGCACATGGGGTCCTGGCTGCTGGTGGGACTCTTCCGGCCCAGGATATGAGTCCCAGGCCCCCTGCAGAGTTAGAGGTGCCTCCTTCCAGGGGCTGGATGTGGAGTTTGGTCCCCCGAAACTGCAGCACTCCTGACAGGGCTCCCTTGTCCCAGTGCAGAGATGCCACCAACTCTGGATCTCCGTTGATGGTGCCAGTGAGGTGCCCGGCTCCACCCCACCCAGCAGCTCAGGTACCTGGCCCAGGTGCTGCGCTGTCAGTCCCTTGACCTGCACTCCCAGGTCTTGCTCCAGCTCTAGCAGCAGTGTCTCCCCAAAGGCAGGCAAACGGTACCACAGCCTAGCAGGGATGCCCAAACCAGGCAGGACGTTGCCGTTGAGTTTGTTGAGTTTCTCGGGAAACACAATCTACTCCTCCTGGGGGAGGGGGCTGGCTAGCCGGGCTGAGGGCAGGAGGGAGGTCAAGCAGCAGCAGGAGCAGCCTCACCAGCCCAGGGAAGATCACAGTGGGGAGCAGCAGACAGGATTGAGCTCCCCACAGCCAGCTGCCTGTCCAGCCCCTTGTGGGATGTGGGTCTGGCTAGAACATGGCAGGGTACTGAAGCTGGGAGGGACTGAGGCCATCTGGGCACTACCTCCTTCATACCCTTGCTTTGTGGAAAGCTCTCTGCAGCCTGGGGCTTGGACTAGTGCCAGGATCAGAGGCAGAGTTTCAGAGGGGCTGGGGACCTTCAGACGAGATGGAGAAAACTTGCCCCTTGGCTTGGGAGAGGTGCCTAGTGTCTTGGCTCCTGCAAACCCTCCTCTCCTGCGTCTTTGTCTCTTTCCTGCCTTTGTCTCCTGCAGCTTCTCTGGCCTTTCTCTGTCTGCCCCAAACTCTGGCTTTGCCTCTGTGCCTTTTTCTGTCTCTCTCCTGCCCTCTGCCTTGTCTCTGTGTCTGCAGGTCTCCCTGAGGGTTCCTCATCAGGTAAGGCCTCTTGTGCTCAGGCTTCTATGTCTACATGTCCAGCTGGCGCCTGGGTTTGGAGCCACTTTCTGGCTTCTGTGACAATCCGCCGGTGTTCTTCTGTGTTGAATAGGGTGAGTAAGAGTTGTTTATAGTCGACCCAGGTGGGGCGATGAGTCTGGAAGACTGATCCCCCCTCTTGTAGGGTCCTGTCAAGGCCCATCCTCTGTGGACCTCTTATCTCCTGCAGTGGTAATTGCATTGCCGCTGGAGATTTTGGTCCCTGGATCGCTGACCTGAGACATCTTCCCACTGGCTCTGGCGATCCTGGCTCCAGCGACACATTGGCCGGTTGTGGGGGTGAGATGGATGGAGGTGGGCTGTCGGGCAGGTGAGGTTCCCCATCCTTACTTAGGTCTTGGGACATATGGCAGTGGCAGTGGAGGGGCCTCTTCCAAATGTCTTTGTAATATAGGAAGCCACTTAATTTGCCGTGAAGTCTTCCTTTCACCTTGTGCCACGAGGACCTTACACTATCCCTGACTAGTAACACAGAATTGGACCCAAGGAGGCCTGATGTGGGCTATTTCCAACCACTGGTCTATGTAGGGAAATTGGTCTGGATAGCCGGAGTCTCCGGTGACTACCCTATACATGGCCTGGATTGTGGGGACATCAAGGGTGCCTTCAGAGGGCCATTCCACACCAAAGGTGGCCATTCCACACCAAAGGTGGACATTCTAATTCACAGAGGGTGTGCAATTTTCTGGGGGTCAATTTGACCCCCATAATCTCCTGAGAACCCCTTGTTAAAATTCTTTATCATATATTCCAGAACAGTGGGTTTAGAGGAACTTACCCCTATAATGATATCTAAGATGGTTAAGCATACCTCCCAGTGAACGGTGGTGTCATGAGACAAATAGGAGGAAACTCTCATTTCGTCCGCCTGGCCGCTCCCCTCCCAGGGACTCAGGTGCCTCTTGGCATTGGCAGGTCAGTATAAGCCCATGACTCGGATCGGGTTCACTGGTGGAGACAATGTCCCCAAGAACCTGATACTGCCCTTAGCCGTATGAGTTCACCACGGATGCTCAGGTTGGGACTCACGCAGGGTTCGTAATAAGCGTTATGGAGCATGGTCACTCACATACACAACCACACAGAATTTAAACTTTCCACCCAGGAATTCCCTATCCTGTGTGGCATCTGTGCCACCTGGGAGGTGATCAAGCTCCTCTTCCGCCTTAGAGACGGAACTCTGTCCTGGGTCCCTGGGGACACTTACCGATCCGATGTCCTGGCAGGCTTTTCTATCCTTGGAGTCTGTTCGAGCGCAGCAGTGGCCGACTACAGTCAGGCTCGGTGAGGGTCAGGGTCCAGTGAAATCACCGGTGGTGCGCCTTCCTTTCCATCGACGGGGCCCAAAATCAGTTGCTTCTTCCCACCAGCTGCTGACAACAGTGGCTCAAGGGGCCAGCGCGGCTGTCAGCTTTCCTGGCCAATGCACCAAAATGTTGTGGCAGAAATTCGGTCGGCGGGAAAAGACAGATTGCACATACTCAGAGGATTAGAAAATGACTGTTTAATGCGCACCAGTGCTGGCCCAACGGAGTCACCTCCAAAGGCTGAGCCTTGCACCCAGGTTCCGGCCGCCTTTTATACATGATAAGCCTCCGGGTATTTGGGGGCTTTCTAGTTCTGCTGTAGTTTAGGCAGTTGGTGGTTGTAAGGGAATTACAAAAGCCAGGGGTGGGGTCTCTGCACTGCCTAAGGGGTTTGTCTGCACTGGGCTTGCATTCTCATGACAAGCCACTGAGACAGGACAGAAAGTCCAGAGTGTACTCAAATACATTTGGGAATTTAGTATAGGATATAAAAGGTCTGAGCCAGCGGGAGATCACATCCTCAACGTAAGGCCAGTGTAGAGAAAGAAGCATTTTATTACACCGGTGGGCTGTTACACCAGCGGGCTGTGGGGGTACAGCTTCCCCAAATCCTCAGCCCCGAGCTTCCTTTGTTCTTTGCTTATATAGGCACAAACTACAGAAAATAACTACATTAAAAAAAACCCACATTCTCTTGGCACCGCGTAATTGGTGTCTGGGTTGGTACGAGTTGTCTTAGAGATAAGGAGTCTGCTCAGGCAGAGGTCAGGGCCATCATTAATCTCTTTCTTCTCATGGTTCCTCTGAGTTTCTCAAGGTCTTCATTAACCCCTTATCTTTGGGTTTCTCAAGGCCCTTATGTTTACAAAAAAGAAACTGCCAGGGTGCATACGTGCAGTAACTGAGGGTCAGAATGGATTTAATTTTGTTAAAACATTATTAACCCTTTCAGGATAAAGGTGGAATCAGAAATGTGTGGGGTTAAGATTGATTTAGATTTTCAGTGCAAGGTTTTGGGACAACTGTTATATGGAATAAAATAAATCTGCATCCATATCTTATGTAAGATCAAGGTCCAAATGAATCAAAGAGTTAAGTGTAAAAATGAAACTAAAAAGTACTAGAAGAAAACATGAGTGAAATTCTTTATAGTCTTGAGATGGAAGAGGCCTATCTAACTAGAACTTTTAAATTCTATTTACAAGTTTTAAAATAAATTTGATTTCATAAATATGAAATACATCTGCATGACATAACTAATGACAAAAGAAAAAAATGCAATTCATAAATAAAGAGCTATATTCTGTAATAGGTAAAGAACTTCTAGAAATTGAAAGGAAAAAGATCAAAACTCAATGAAGGGGAATGAGGTGGGAGGGAAGAGATAAACCACAGAACTTATATGCATGTATGCATAACCATGGACATAGACAACAATGCTGGGGGCGGGGTGGGAGGAGCAGGATCAGAAGGAAGGTGTCAATGGAGGGGAAAAGGAGAAACATCTGTAACAAATAAATTTTTTAAAAAGGTCAATGAAAAATGTGCAAAGGACATGCATAATTCACAGAAAAAATATATCATAGCCTTAAGTATGTGAAAGGGTGCAACCACACTTATTCATAATTAGACAAATCATATTAAAATTATGCCTTAATGCCATTTTTCACCTATCAGATGGGCAGATACTGTTTGTCATGTTGAGGCATCTTTAATAACCACTGCTTTGTTAGTGAGGCTTTCAGGGAACCAGGGGTTTGAAAGAGTGATTTTCTTGATTCAACAGTTTCCATTCTAGGACTATCCTCTGTGCACTTGAATATAAAAAAATTATATATGGACAGAATGATTCATGATGGCACTGATTGCTGGAAAAAATCACCTGAGTGTCCAGCTATAGGAGACTGGTTTAATAAACCTGTGATATATCAACCCAAAGAAATGCTATGCTGGAAAAAAGCTATGAATTAAAATGAAGAATTTTCACCTGGCTGGTGTGGCTCAGTGGTTGAGCATCGACCCATGCACCAAGAGGTCACTAGTTCGATTCCTGGTCAGGGCACATGCCCAGGTTGTGGACCTGATCCCTTTGGGGGACATGCAGGAGGCAGCCAATTGATATTCTCTCTCATTGATGTTTCTATCTCTCTCTCCCTCTCCCTTCCTCTCTCTCTAAAATCAATAAAGAAAAAAATTTTTTTAATGGAGAAATTGTCTAGATATATTGTTGAGATAAAAGTAAAGGTGTAAAACAGTTTACAACATGTAGTATGCCACCTTTTATACGAGGAAAAAAGAAGGAATGAGAACATGTACATGTGTTGCATAAGGAAACACTGGAAAGATAAGTAAATAGCTAATAAAAATGGTTATCTGAGCAAGGGGGTACAGGGCACATGGAAGCAAATTGGCAGTGAGATTATATTGTTTTCTTTTTAAACTATGTAAACATAGGACCTTTAAAAAGTTACTGGTAAACTAAGAGCAAAAACGAGTATGTAGACAGATTATAATCTCATATTAGTTAGGAAGACACTAGCTGCTTTACCAAATCAGTACCTGTGACCAGACACTTATCTCCTGACTCACATGGCCCCACCTGTTCCCTGCTGGGCTGGAAATGTAGTCCCAACTGGGCTGCCACTTCCCATCACCAGCTTTTTCCTCAGGAATTTCAAGTATAAACTTGGTGGTTTGCTAGCCATCTCCACCACAGAACCTAACTTTATAAGATAAAGTCAATAGGGAATAGAGCTTATATACTACACTAGTACATTAACTCACAGTGGCTTGCTTACAATCATGTAATTTGAGGTGATTTTTATCTTCTTTTTAATGCCTTTTTGTAACATGCAAAATTTTTCTACATTTATCTGTTATCAGGGTGGGCATAAAGCTATGAAAAAGTAACCCTTGTGAATATTGCATATATATTCCATTTTCCTGTTACAGACCATGTTGCAGAGAGGACATCTCTGCAGAGCCTTCCTGACATACTGGGATGATAGCATTTGTGTGGTCAGTCTTTCAGAGTGAAATTGCTCGGTCAGAGAGCATGTCTCACTGGTAGTGGGAGAGTGTTCACTCATCATTTTGTCAGTATTCTTATTCTTTGCCAATAACATAGGTGAAGATGCAACATCATTGTTTAATTTGTATTTCTACATGTCATCGTAACTAATGCCACATGTTTTGGTAACAGAAAATATCTCTAGATTTGAAGATAAATTCCGGGTAGTGCCTCATTGTGAGTTTTTGTTTTGTTAAAATTAAATGGAAGGAGAATGATGTAAAGAGACATTTAAGTACAGCCTCAGGGTGCCTTAACTCGGAAGGCTGAATGGCATGGTCCTGGGGCATTTGGTCTGTCCTTTTTACCTGGCCTGTGGGGTTCAATAGGATAGGCTTTTTCACTCCATTTTCAGTACAAGGAACCCCAGGGCCTAGAGATGCTCAAGTGGATGGACATTGAGGTTTTTGAGGTCCATTTCTGTCTTTTTCGAAGGCCTGGGTATTGGTGGTCTCCAAAATGGGGGAAGGGGTATCACCCAGGGAGTATATGAGAAACTGTCCCTGGGGTGTAGGAAGCAAATATTGGGACTTCTAATTGCATTCATATTTAGAATCATACACAGACAATTATGCATGTATATTACTTAAGTATATTGCAGATATGCTCCAAAATGTTACCGATCAAATATATAATCAGAAAGGTTTGGGACTGTTGTCTGGTCTGGGCAAAACAACATGTTGCTGGCCTGGACCAGAGAGGCAGCTGTTGAGGTGACCAGAGGTAGATGGATTTAAAATGTATTTTGGAGACTTGGTATGGATTAGAAGTGGAGGTAGGGGCAAGAAGGGGGTGTCAGGAATGACTCCTAGGGATCTGTCTAGGGCCTGGGGCATATGGTGTTTGCTGAAGTGGAGGAGAAGCAGGTTTGGGGTAGGGAGAGCATGGAAGATCAAGAATTTGGTTTTGGACAAGTTAATTTTGAGTTGCCTGTGAAATTCCAGATGGAGATGCCAAGGTGATGGCTGGACATAGGGACCTGAAACATCGATGAGAGAACATCGACTGGCCACCCCCTGCATGACCCCCATGGGGGATTGGGCCCACAATGTGGGCATGTGTCCTGGCCGGGAATCGAACTGGCGACCTCCTGGTGGTCGACGCTCAACCACTGAGCCACACTGGCTGGTCTTAGCATTGTTCATCTTACTGAGGGCCCTCAGTTCAGATAAAGAAACGAGTATAGGTCAGAGTGGAGAAGGTCATGCTGTAGAACCTCCCCTCACTGGTGTGTTTCTTGCTCCCATAACATGTCCTGCATAGGCTCTTCTCATTGTGGTCACTTGGGAAGCCAGGCCAGCAGGGACTCCATCTCATCAACAGTGGCTAATCCTGAAACATCCACCCAGAAGTGACATAGTTCTTCTGCTCCCTGCTCTTCTGTTTCCTTAGCCAAAGTGAGTGACTTGGCTCGCCCCTAACTTTAAGAGGGGGAGTGTGCCACCACATAATTCTGTGGAAAAACTGATAGGCTTGGTCTTTTGTAGCAGATGACAGTGGAGAAGCACAGAGCTTATGCAGCACAGAACGGCTGTGCCTTCTCTGCCTTTCCTTGCCTGGGAGACCTTGGGCAGAAACCGCACAAGCAATACCTCTTCAGAAAGGTCCTTCAGGTTGACTATAAGGTGTCATTGTTCTCAGGACTGAGGGCTGCTGGAGAAGTTTAGCTGCCAGGGCTGGGCTGAATCCCCTGAGGAGGCTGGCAGCCCTGTTCCTGCTTGCAGTTTAGCGTCCCTTTTGATGTTGCATGTGGCATTACTGGAGTCATTTCTGAAGCATCAAACTGCTTTAAGCTCTAATGTAGTTGAAGAGTAATTGTAATTTAAGATACCAGAGCAAGTTATTAGAGCTCAGCTGGATGGTTTTGCCAAGAAAGGGGCTGGTGTTGGTGAGAGCTGGACAAAGCCAGGATGTGTATGCCTCTTTCCTTGGCAGAGGCCCTTTCAGTTCAATTTAATGTTGCCTGCTTCGTGTGTGAGACTCTTTGCTGAGCATTTTACTTCATTGCTCATTTGCTCTGCACAATAGCCTTTCAGGTAGATTCCATTTTGGAAGGAACAGAGAGTCAGTTTGCCCTAGAGGTGTGGTTAGCTCAACCCCTTGCTCTCCTGCAAGAGCCCCCAAAGTTGAGAGACGTGTGCTGCACACTTCCCCTACCCCATGCTCACTCTAGAGGGAAGTGCACACTGAGGCCCCAACTGCCTGAGGTGAGGAGTCTGTATCACCTGATTGGTACCTTGCTCTCTTCCCTAATAGAGGAATCATCTACCCCAGAAACAGTAAGATAAAAGCAAGTCACTGTCAAATTGGAAATCAGAAGGGAAGCAGGCACCAATTCTGTACCTCCCTACTCAGCAAGACCTACTCTGTATTCTCACCAGTTTTCCTGTAACTCCAGCCTTTTTCCAGAGGAGTGTGTATCCCTCATCTGTAGCACGTCTGAGGAATTCTCATGGAGAGATCATGCAGGCAGAGTTGGTACCAGGTTACTCATAAAGGGTTCTGGTCCTGATGCTAGAGAGGTGAGCATGCCTGTGGCAGCAAGGGATGCACTGACTGAGATCACACCCCCAGGAAAAGTGAAGGTGGAGGTTCCCAACAGTTTTAAATCCTGGGTGCCCAATCAGGGCATGGGGAAGCCACTGTCTGGAAATACTCACTGAGTGTTTATTGCTATATGGCGATTTAAGGGGAATCTGAGGGTTTGTGCCAGCTGCCCCACAGAGGGCCCATGGAAATTGAAACCTTAGCAGTTTCAGACAGAGACAACCAGCAAGAGTTACTTTGGTGGCCTGACCTTGGGTGTTGTTTTTCCCTTTCAGTTTTGCAGATGCTATTTGACTGAAAGGTTCTAGATTACACACCTAAGGTATACTTTTCTTTTTCAACTTCAAATGCAGGAACTACATTTATATAAGCAAGCTCAGTCACCAAATTTTTCCTTAATAAAGGTTATCTTTTGGACTTCCTTGGTGCCTAAATTTAGCTTCTGTTCTCTCAAGGACCCTCTTTATCTGTCCATCAGTGGTTCAGATTTTTGCCCTACTTTCACAGCTCAAAGTGGGGAAAAAGAAGATAGGCTCCTTAAACTATAAATGACAACTTTTATTTGGTGACAGGCAATGAAAGATCTTTTTAAAATATACCTTTTAAATTCACCCAAAGGAAATGTTTTGCTCTTTTAGCAGAAAATGGTAAAAATAAAAACAAAGAAATGACATCTCCATCCTAGCTCATCCTCATTCTTTTTTTCTGTATTGCCTTTAAAATAAGGGATAGGGATCTGTGTTTTAAAATCTTCATTTGTTGTCCAGCCAGTGTGGCTCAGTGGTTGAGCGTCGACCACCAGGAGGTCGCCAGTTCGATTCCCGGCCAGGACACATGCCCACATTGTGGGCCCAATCCCCCATGGGGGTCATGCAGGGGGTGGCCAGTCGATGTTCTCTCATCGATGTTTCTATCTCTCTCTCCCTCTCCCTTCCTCTCTCTCTAAAATGAATAAAGGAAAAAAATATTTTTAATCTTCATTTGTTTTCTACCTGTTTTTTGTTTTCTACCTGTTTTTGTTTTTGATAGTCAATAGCAGAGAATGAAAGTGAACCTCTACTGGTCTTGATATCCTGCATTGTTTTCCAGTCTGCAAGTGGACAGGATAGAAAACAGGTTCACTTCATAATACCAGTTGATTCATAGTATCATAGCCAGAAGATCCAGCTGTAACTTAGCAGGGATGTGATAGCATTTAGTTGAAGGAATTTATTTTGGGAATGTTCAGACCATTATTTTTCTAGTTCCAAATACAGAGTCTGTGACAGCTCAAACCTCTTAGAAAAAAAAAGTCTTCATTGTTCAATGCAGTTTATGTTTGAGTATCTCTTTAGAAGACATGGAAGGAGAAGAAAAAGAAAGATATGAAAGGGAAAGTAAAGTCAGATAAGAGAATGGGACAGACTTGTTACTGGGCAGGTTTCTAATTCTGAACTGCCAAAGGGAGTCTGTCTGAACACTGGCTAAGAAGATGGAAAGGGTGGGCAAAAGCTGAGCAGACCAGACAAGTTCATTTTTTTCTTTTTCTTTTTTAAAATAGTTTTTCTTTATTGATTTTTAGAGAGGAAGGGAGACGGGGAGAGAGAGAGAAAGAGAGAGAGAATCATTGATGAGAGAGAACATCAATTGGCCACCTCCTATATGTCCCCCACTGGGGATTGGGCCCACAACCTGGGCATGTGCCCTGACTGGGAATCGAACCGGTGATCTCTTGGTGCATGAATCGATGCTCAATCACTGAGCCACACCAGCTGGGCCATTTTTTTCTGATACTGTATAACCTTAATTTTTTTTTCTGAAATGCATTCCTGTCTTGCATAGGATTTTGTGGTCTTGGTAGTTTGGCTGCTGGATTTCTGTGGTGTTGCCATGTACCCCAGGCCACCTGGGATCCTGCTTGTCTTTGTGAATGATGTGATGGAAGAATGTCCTTCTCTTGGACATCAGGAAAGATGGGCTATGTTCATTCACTTCCACGTGGACAGTGCATCTTGTACACAAGCCTCAGTTTTTCATATTTAACATGTAACTTATTTATAACATTTTAGCCTAGAAGGCATGAGGCCTACCAATTGATGCTGAAAAGCTAGAATACTTAAAAAAACTCTGAGCCATAAATGTGAATGAACTTTAGTGGAAGGACGTGTTCTGATGCCACAGCTGAAATAACTTGGGGGATCCTCCTACTGTGGGCATTGTGAGCCTGTGAGTGCTACACAGCCTCCTTTCTAGCCCTTCCTGCTCCAGCCTGTTCCTCTCCTGCTTTCCAGACAGCATGCACCCCTGTGTTTGACCTCTGTTCCCTACAGCTGTGAACTGGCACTGCAGATACAAACAGCCTTTTGGGCCAGACTCTGTTGGTTTTTGCTTTCTTCCAAATGTGATTTCCTGCTTCATTAAACTTATTTGATTTGGGGCCAGAAACTCCTATCCTTTGTTTATTTACTGATGAAAGTACTTTAAATCTTTTTTTTTTTTTTTTTTTTTTTAGAGAGAAGGAGGGAGGGAGAGAGAGAGAGAAACATCGATTTTGTGGTTCAACTTATTTATACATTCATTGGTTGACTATTGTATGTGCCCTGACCAGGGATTGAACCCACAACCTTGGCATATCAGGACGACATTTCTAATCAACTACCTGGCCAGGGCAGTGCTTTAAGTCTTGAAATGACAAGCCTCAAGTAGTGTCCTTAAAGGGTTCATTTGACTACTCTAAGATGGCTTTCTTTGTTCCCAAATTTTCCATCCTTCCCAGGTTTATACAGAGACCAGGCAGGAGGAAGTACAGTGTCCTCAGCACTCTTATCAGCCTGTTCCAAATTCCAGGGAAGGGAAAATACCACATGAAACTGAGGTGTGGGTGGTGGCACATTAATGATCGTGGGCATGAACTATTGATTGAGCACAAAGCATGATTGGCATTGAGTTTGGCTCTGCAGAGATAGATAGAAAGACCCTGAAGGTGAAGTGAGTGGTGAGTCCTGATATATTCAGGGAGATGCTGGCTGGGCAAATGAGCTGCAGTCTCTAGGCCCAGGACAAATTTGATTTGTCTACAACTATGACACTTGTTTGTTTACTCAGCCTTCATGAGCTCACAGTTATTTTCCAGCAAGAGCTCCCAGGGTATAAAGAGGATGGATGAAGTAGGCTTTGGTTTGGCTGTATTTTCCTCTCTGCACTCTTTATCTGTGCACTCTTTATCTGTGCACTTCTGAACTTGCAGAAAGAAGTCACCGTATTCTCAACCATTTGTTTTGATAGGGTTTGGAACAAATAGAAAGTAAGGGTGTATATTCATTCTGCTTATAAATTTGCTTATTTTTTTATATTTCTACTTTGAGTTCATTTATTTACAGGTACTTGTTAACTCTTTGAGAATTAACTTTAAAGGTATATTAAACATACCATCTGCTAGAAAGGAAATGAAGCGGTATCTCACCTTTATCAACATGCCTCCTGCATGCCCCCCTCCCCCACCGGGGATCAAGCCTACAACCAGGCATGTGCCCAAATGGGAATGCCCCAGATGGCTCACCTACAGGAATCCCCAATTTGGAATATGTTGAAGAAGGAAACTTTATTCAGTGCAAAACATTCAATTGTGATACTGCAAAGCTGTGAAAATAGCAGGGCTGTGAGGAGGTGGCCCTGGGGCTAGGCCCTTCTTCAGCTAGGCAACTCTGCTCTGGTCTAGTCTGCACTGGTCTGTTGCTCCATCCTGCTGTAGCCTGGGGAAAAGCAATCTTCAGTCTTTAGTGGAAAGGGAAAGTGTTCTCCCTGAGCCTGAGGGGAGCTGGCTTATACAGACAGAAATCCCTGCCCCTGGTCCCTGATTGGTCCATCCTCATGCAAATGAGGACTCCAAGTTCTCTCAGTTTCATTGGTCCAAAAGGCACTATCCTAATTGGTCAGAATGGAGCTGTTGTGATTGGTCTGTGAACATATCTAGGATATAGCTGCACAGCTTCAATTGGACTGGGAAGCCCCAGTCTTGTTGGTTGAAAGGATTCTAGGAACTCCTCTAAGGGCTGGCTCAGATGGCAGAAACGCAGTGCAGGAAGCAGGCAACTAGTTTAGTGCAAGCTTCTCCCTAAAGTGCTGTTGTATGAGAGACCCCAGTTTAGAAATGGCTGCTAGGCTTTGGTTTTGTTTTGTTTTTTTCTTCAGGCTCCATACCTTTCTGATCCCCAATTTTGTATATTCTCTTTCTAGCCCAAAACCTAATCTATTTCTTGCTTTTTCTTGAAGAAACAGTTCTTGGATTTGTTAATCAATTTTGTATTTCTTATGTCTGAACTTTTTATTAACATGAAAAAATTTTAAAGAACAGTTTTTTGATTTTTTTTTTTTTTTTTTTTTTTTTAGAGAGAATGGGAAAAAGAGAAACAATGTGAGAGCGCAACATCAATTGGCTGCCTCCTGCATGCCCCCTCCCCCCACCGGGGATCAAGCCTACAACCAGGCATGTGCCCCAACTGGGAATTGAACTAGCAACTTTTGGTGCATGGGACGACACCCAACCAACTGAGCCATACCAGCCAGGGCAACATGAAAATATTTTTTTCTTGCTGATTATGCAAGTGTAATATAGACTTGTAAAAATCTTTTTCTCTGTGTGCCTTTTAAAAAGATTTTCAGACTTGCAGACAAGTTTTACTTCTATCATATAGCACTGATTGAAATAGAATATAGAGAAATTAAGTTTTATTATGGGAACTTATGCTCTCAGATATTAAAAAATTGTGTATTTTGTTATTAAATATGCATATCAAGAGATAACATTAGAAACTGATGTCCTATATAAAAAACAAACAAAAAACCTCCCAGGATGAAAAAGAAAGAAACATACCCCAAAGAACTACACAGGTGTAGTTCTATTTTTTTTTTTTTTATTAATTTATTTTTGTTACAGATGTTTCTCCTTTTCTCCCCATTGACACCCTCCTCCCCATCCCCCCACCCCGTCCCCAGCTTTGTTGTCCATGTCCATCAGTTATGCATACATGCATATAAGTTCTGTGGTTTATCTCTTCCCTCCCCCCACCCCCCTTTTGAGGGTTGTCAGTCTGTACCCTACTTTCACATCTCTGGGTCTACCCTGTTCCCCAGACTGTTATGTTTATTATATTCCACAAATGAGTGAGATCATGTGATATTTTTCTTTCTCTGCTTGGGTTGTTTCGCTTAGGATAATACTCTCGAGGTCCCTCCATGTCGTCTCAAAGGATAAGAGATCTTTCTTTCTTACAGCTGCATAGTACTCCATTGTGTATATGTACCACAGCTTTTTTATCCATTCATCCACTGATGGGCACTTGGGCTGTTTCCAGATCTTAGCTATTGTGTATAGTGCTGCTATGAACATGGGAGTACATATATTCTTTCTGATTGGTGTTTCAGGTTTCTTAGGGTATATTCCTAGAAGTGGGATCACTGGGTCAAATGGCAGTTCAATTTTTAATTTTTTGAGGTAACACCATAGTGTTTTCCACAGTGGCTGCACCAGTCTGCATTCCCACCAGCAGTGTACTAGAGTCCCCTTTTCTCCACACCCTCGCCAACACTTGTTGTTTGACGATTTGTTGATGGCGGCCATTCTGACAGGTGTTAGGTGATACCTCATTGTTGTTTTAATTTGCATCTCTCTGATGATTAGTGATGTTGAGCATTTCTTCATATGTCTCTTAGCCATTTGTATGTCCTGTTTGGAGAGGTGTCTATTTAGTTCCTCTGCCCATTTTTTAATTGGGTTCTTTGTCTTCCTTTTGTTGAGTTGTATGAGCACTATATATTTTGGAGATTAACCCCTTATCTCATGTATCATTGGCAATTATGGTCTCCCATACAGTGGGTTCTCTTTCCGTTTTGATGGTTGTTTCTTTTGCTGTGCAGAAGCTTTTGAGTTTGATGTAGTCCCATGTGTTCATTTTTTCCTTTATTTCTGTTGCCTTAGGTGATGTATCAGTGAAGATTCTGCTGCGTATGATGTCTGAAATTTTGTTGCCTACATTTTCTTCTAGGATTTTTATGGATTCACGAGTCACATTTAAGTCTTTTACCCATTTTGAGTTTATTCTTGTGTATGGTGTAAGTTGATGGTCTAGTTTCATTTTTTTGCATGTAGCTGTCCAATTTTCCCAACACCATTTATTAAAGAGGATGTCTTTGCTCCACTGTATGCTCTTGCCACCTTTGTCAAATATTAGTTGAGCATAATGTCTTGGGTCGATTTCTGGATTCTCTGTTCTGTTCCACTGGTCTATATGCCTGTTCTTGTGCCAATACCAGGCTGTTTTGATTATAGTAGCTCTGTAGTATAATCTGATATCTGGTATTGTGATCCCACCTACTTTGTCCTTCTTTTTCAAGATTGCTGTGGCTATTCGGGGTCTTTTTTGGTTCCATATGAACTTTTGGAGTATTTGTTCTAGTTCTGTGAAATATGTCGCTGGTATTTTGATTGGGATTGCATTGAATCTATAGATTGCTTTGGGTAATATGGACATTTTAATGATGTTAATTCTTCCAATCCATGAACAAGGTATGTGCTTCCACTTTTTTATATCTTCCTCTATTTCTTTTTTCAATGTCCTGTAGTTTTCTGCAAATAGATCCTTTGCTTCTTTGATTAAATTTATTCCTAGGTATCTTAATATTTTTGCAGCGATGGTAAATGGGATTGTTTTTTTAGTTTCTCTTTCTGTGAGTTCATCATTGGTGTATAAGAATGCCGTCAATTTCTTGACGTTTATTTTGTATCCTGCTACTTTGCCAAATTCATTTATTAGGTCTAGTAGATTTTTGATGGAGTCTTTAGGGTTTTCTATGTATAATATCATGTCATCTGCGAATAATGACAGTTTCACTTCCTCCTTTCCAATTTGGATCCCTTTTATTTTTTCTTCATGTCTGATTGCTGTGGCTAAGACTTCCAGTACTATGTTAAATAAGAGTGGCGAAAGTGGGCATCCCTGTCTTGTTCCTGTTCTTAAGGGAAATGTTTTTAGTTTTTGCCCATTGATTATGATGTTGGCTGTAGGTCTTTCATATATGGCCTTTATAATGTTGAGATATGATCCCTCTATTCCCAAATTGCTGAGCGTTTTTATCAGAAATGGGTGTTGGATTTTGTCGAATGCTTTTTCAGCGTCTATTGATATGATCATGTGGTTTTTATCTTTCATTTTGTTTATGTGGTGTATCACATTTATTGATTTGCGAATATTGAACGAGCCTTGCATCCCTGGGATGAATCCCACTTGGTCATGATGAATAATTTTTTTGATGTATTGTTGGATCCGATTTGCTAGTATTTTGTTCAGGATTTTGGCATCTATGTTCATCAGGGATATTGGCCTGTAGTTTTCTTTCTTTGTAGTGTCTTTTTCTGGTTTTGGAATTAGAATTATGCTGGCCTCATAAAATGAGTTTGGAAGTCTTCCTTCTTCTTGAATTTTTAAAAACAGTTTGAGAAGAATGGGTGTTAGTTCTTCTTTGAATGTTCGGTTAAACTCCCCTGTGAAGCCGTCTGGGCCTGGACTTTTGTTTGCTGGGAGAGTCTTGATTACATCTTCAATTTCCTTGGTTGTTATTGGTCTGTTCAAGTTTTCTATCTCTTCCCGGTCCAGTTTTGGGAGACTATATGTTTCTAGAAATTTGTCCATTTCGCTTAGATTGTCGAATTTGTTGCCATATAAATGTTCATAGTATTCGTTAACGATCCTTTGTATTTCTGTGGTGTCAGTTGTTACTTCTCCTCTTTCGTTTCTGATTTTGTGTATTTGGGTTCTCTCTCTTTGTTTCTTGGTGAGTCTAGCTAAGGGTCCATCAATCTTGTTTATCTTTTCAAAAAACCAGCTCTTTGTTTCATTGATCCTTTGAATTGTTTTTTTGGTCTCCATGTCGTTTATTTCTGCTCTGATCTTTACTATTTCCTTCCTTCTACTTGCTCTGGGGTTTTCCTTTTGTTTGCTTTCTAGTTCTTTAAGTTGTGACGTTAGATAGTCTATTAGAAATTTTTCTTGTTTCTTGAGGTAGGCCTGTAGTGCTATGAACTTCCCTCTCAGAACTGCTTTCGCTGCATCCCACAGATTTTGTGTTGTTGTGTGTTCATTTTCATTCGTTTCCAGAAAGTTTTTAATTTCTTCCTTGATCTCCTTGGTAACCCATTCATTGTTTAATAACATGCTATTTAGCCTCCATGTATTCAAATGTCTTTGCATGTTCTTGTTGCAATTGATTTCTAGTTTCATGCCATTGTGATCTGAGAAGATGCTTGATATGATTTCAATCTTCTTGAATTTGTAGAGACTTCGTTTGTGTCCTAACATGTGGTCTATCTTTGAGAATGTCCCATGTGCACTTGAGAAGAAAGTGAATTCTGTAGTTTTGGGGTGTAATTCTCTGTAAATATCTATTAAATCCATTTGGTCTAGTGCTTCATTTAGAGTCTCTGTTTCCTTGTTAATTTTTTGTCTAGAGGATCTATCCAGTGATGTCAGCGGGGTGTTGAAGTCCCCTGCTATGATTGTATTGCTGTCGATTTCTCCTTTGAAGTTTTCCAGAAGATTTTTAATGTATTTTGGTGCTCCTGTATTGGGTGCATATATGTTTACCAAGGTTATCTCTTCCTGTTGGATAGATCCTTTCAATATTATGTAGTGGCCTTCTTTGTCTCTAGTTATGGCCTTCATTTTAAAATCTATTTTATCAGATATGAGTATTGCTACCCCAGCTTTTTTTTCCTTTCTGTTTGCTTGGAAGATTTTTTTCCATCCCTTCACTTTCAGCCTATGTGAGTCTTTTGTTGTGAGGTGGGTCTCTTGTAAACAACATATATATGGGTCATGCTTTCTTATCCAATCCACTACTCTGTGTCTTTTGATCGGGGCGTTCAGTCCATTTACATTTAAGGTGATTACCAATATGTACTTACTTATTGCCATTTTTGTTTAGTGTGTTTCTATTTTCCTTTCTATTTCTTCTACTAATTACAGCAGTCCTTTTAAGATTTCTTGCAGTGCTGGTTTGTGCTAATGTATTCCCTTAGCCTTTTTTTGTCTGGGAAGCTCTTTATTTGACCTTCTATTTTGAATGATAGCCTTGCTGGGTAGAGTAGTCTTGGGTTCAGATCCTTGTTTTTCATGACCTTGATTATTTCATGCCATTCCCTTCTGGCCTGTAGTGTTTCTATTGAGAAGTCAGCTGATAACCTTATGGGGGTTCCTTTGTAGGTAACCTGTTGCTTAGCTCTTGCTGCCTTGAGGATTCTCTCTTTGTCTTTAATTTTTGGCATTTTAATTACTATGTGTCTTGGTGTGGGCCTGTTTGGGTTCTTCTTACTTGGGACTCTCTGTGCTTCTTGAACTTGAAAGCCTTCTTCCTTCACCAAATTAGGGAAATTTTCTGTCACTATTTCTTCAAATATATTCTCTAACCCTTTCTCATTTTCTTCTTCTTCGGCGACTCCTATGATGCGAATATTTTTACGTTTCCAGTTGTCCCACAGTTCTCTTAAGCTGTCTTCCTGTTTTTTCATTGTTTTTTCCTTTTGGTTTTCTGATTGGTTGATTTTTTCTACCCTGTCTTCTAATTCACTGATCCGGTCCTCAGCTTCTTCTACTCTGCTTTTTAGCCCTTCCATTGTGTTCTTCATTTCTGCTATGTCATTCTTCATTTCCAATTGATTTATTTTCAATATTTCTATGTCTTTGCTCATGGTGTTGATGTCCTTACACATGCTGTTGAGCTTCCTCAAGATCATGGCTCTGAATTCTAGCTCTGTTAACTTGCTTAACTCCATTTCATTTATCTCATCTTCATTGGAGGTCTCTTGTTCTTTCGTTTGGCATCTGTTTCGTTGTTTTACCATTTTCGCTAGCTCAGTGGTTTTTGGAGCCTGCCAAATTTTCCCTGTGGATGTTGGTGTTCTGCTGTTTGTGGCTCCCTGTACTGGGTTTGGATGAGCGTGAGAGGACCCACGTTATACAACACTGTCGAGTCTTACCTTTCTGGGTAGAGTTGCAAGCCCAGAAAAGGTTCAGTTATCCTCTAACTTTTTGCCTAGAGGCTATTAGTCCTGGTTACTTAAAGAGCCTTGGGTTCTCAGTTGAATGAAAACCTCCCTCAGGTGTTCAGCATGAGAGGATTTCCCGAGGGTGGGGCGGATGCTGGTAGATAATGAGCCTTGATTTGCATTTCAATGGCCCAACTGGGTGTGGCTGAATCTCCGAGGGAGGGGCTGCCGCCTCTCCCCAGAGCCCTGGGATGGAGTAAGTCGACCAGGCCACAGTCCTGTGTGGCTGAAACTCAGCAAAAGCTCTGAGCGCCCTCCAAATCCCGAGTGTCCCCACACAGTTCCAGTCCAGTCCGCTCTCCCTCCGCCGGAGTCCGAGGTGAGTGGCTGTGGCTGTTTTAGCGCTCTGTCCCGGCTCTGCGCTGTGGAGCCGGCTCGGGCTTTAACCCCAAGGGCAGGCACTGCTCACGGCTAAGGCCGCTGCTGTCTGTGGGCTCCCAGCCCCCCTCTCGCGCCTCCACAATCCTACCAGGATCAAGTTAGTGTCCCTGGTTGTATGGTCCTCGCGAGCTGCTTTTCCGTTGCTTTTTCCCGACGATTTGACTTTATTTTAGTTGTATTTCCAGTTTGGTCCTGGGAGATGGTCTGTGTAGCTTCCACTCACTCCGCCGCCATTTTGGAATCCACAGGTGTAGTTCTAAAATAGTTAACTGCTGCATCCAGGAGAGAAAAGGGTTCCAGGGAGTACCCTGCTGAGAATACTGTGCTGGTTATATTTCTAGATTACAGAAACCTTCAGTTAAGAGATTCTTGCAGAATTTAAGTATTTACAAGTATAGAACTTTCAGATAAAAATAATCATTTAAAAGTTCTAATATAAGATCTTTGGAATTTTTTTTTCTTTATTAATTTTAGAAAGAGAGGAAGGGAGAGGGAAAACATTGATCAGAGAGAACATCAATTGACTGCCTCCTACATGCCCTTCACTGGGGATTTGACCCACAACCTGGGCATGTGCCCTGACTAAGAATCGAACCGGTGACCTCTTGGTGCATGGGTTGACACTCAACCACTGAGCCACACCGGCCAGGCAAGAACTTTGGAGTTTTCAAAACTGAATAGTTTTCTCTTATTCTGTGAATGTCTTAGTATGATATTTACTTTTGGTTTTATCTAAAATTACTAACCACACCTTGGCCGGTTTGGTTCAGTGGTAGAGTGTTGGCCCGCGAACCAGTGAGTCGCGGGTTTGATTCTGACCAAAGGCACCTACCTTGGTTGCGGTTCATCCCTGGCCCTGGTCGGGGTCATGTGGGAGGCAACCAATCGATGTGTCTCTCTCTCACGTCTATGTTTCTCTCTCTCTCCCTTTTTCTCCCTCTCTCTCCCTCCCACTCTATCTAAAGAGAAGTGGAAAAATATCCTCGGGTGAGGAATGAATGAAAGAAAGAAAGAAAGAGAGAGAGAGAGGGAAGGAGGGAGGGAGGGAGAGAGAGAGAGACAGAGAGAGAGAGAGAAAAGAAGGAAAGAAAGAAAGAGAAGGAAGGAAGGAAGGAAGGAAGGAAGGAAGGAAGGAAGGAAGGAAGGAAGGAAGGAAGGAAGAAGGAAAGAAGGAAAGAAGGAAAGAAAGAAAGAAATTACTAACCACTAATTGCCGTTCCTACATTGTCCTCATCTCCCATCCTGGGCTTCAGGTTTCCTGGGAAGTCCCAAAACACTCCATAGCTCTGGGTAGTTGCCTCTCTCAAAGCCTTTATCTCTGCTCCACTGAGCTGAAAGCACAATATAGATGCAGATGCCCTTTGCTGCCTTTATTGTCCACTGCCTGAGAGTGTTAGATGCTCAATAATGACTGTTGAATAGACCAGGTGAATGAATGAATGAAGTACATTATCAGATGTGCATATTTGTCTTCACTTTTTGGGGGCATTATTTACATAGAGTAAAATTTACCAATGTATGCAATTGCATAACCACAATCAAGCTAAAAATATTACATCACTGCCTGGCTGTCGTGGCTCAGTAGATTGAGCATCGTCCGATGCACCAAGAGGTCATGTGTTCAATTACTGGTCAAGGCACACGCCCAGGTTGCGAGTTTGATCCCCAGTAGGGGGCATGAAGGAAGCAGCCGATCGAAGTTTCTCTCTCACATCAATGTTTCTCTCTCTCCCTTCCTCTCTCTCTAACAAAATCAATAAAAACATATTTAAAAAAAATAATAATAGCCCAGCCGGTGTGGCTCAGTGGTTGAGCATCAACCTATGCACCAAGAGGTCAGTGGTTCGATTCCAGGGCACATGCCCAGGTTGTGTGCCCCATCCCCAGTAGGGGGCATGCAGGAGACAGCCAGTAGATGTTCTCTCTCATCAATGCTTCTGTTTCTCTCTCCCTCTCCCTTTCTCTCTCTTCTAAAATCAATAAATAAAATAAATAAACTATTTTTAAAAAATAATAATAATAAAATAAAATTTATATACATATATTATATCACACTGAAAGTTCCTTGTGCCCCTTGCAACCTCCTCCCTCTATCCCTAGCCCTTGGCAACCACTGTTCTGTTTTTCTGTATGTTTAGTTTTGCCTTTTGTAGAATTTTAAATAAATGGATTATATAATATATAGTCTTTTATGTCTGTCTTATATAATTTAGCATAATGCTTTTGAGATTCATCTGTATGTTTTTAAAACCACCTTAAATATTTTTTTAAACAGTCCAGAAATAAATAACTAGCCCCACTAAGATTTTACTTGTTCTGGTAAGCTAGAACAGTGGTTCCCAAGGCTGCTGTAGGGTATCATGGGAGGTCCCCCAAATCATTTCAGAGTGTCCATAAGGGTCAAAATGATTTTCATAATAACACTAAGATGTTATTTGCCTTTTTCACTCTCATTCTGTCATGGAGTACTATTGAGTTTTCCAGATACTACATGATATGTGGTACTGCAGTAAGATTGAATGCAAAAACAGATATGAGAATCCAGTCTGTCTTCTAGTGAGCTGTCTTCCTTAAAGAAATTTGTGAAAGTATTAATGCCACTCTTCTTACCAACAGTTTTTGTATTGTTGCCCTGGCTGATGTGGCTCAGTTGGTTAGAACGCCATCTGTACACTGAAAGCTCGTGGGTTCGATTCCCTCTCGATCAGGGCACATACCGAGGTTGTAGGTTCGATTCCCAGTCAGGACACATGCGGGAGGCAACCAATCAATGTTTTACTCTCACATCAGTATTTCTCTCTCTCTCTCTCTCCCTCTCCCTCTCTCTCTCTTAATTCAGTAAAAGCATGTCCTCTGGTGAGGATTTTTTAAAATAATATATAAGTTTTTGTATTGGAAAATATAATCACTTTTTACAACCAATGTTAATTATATTAACATGTAATGTGTTGTTTTTGTGTATTATTATATGCATTAATAGATATTTTTAAATTTTCTTTGTTTTAACTTCTCATATGACAAATAGTAATACATATAAACCATATGAACAGAAACTCTTTGGGGTCCTTAATTTTTTAGTTGTGGAGAGGCCCTTAGTCCAAGATGTTTGGAAATCTCTGGGCTATAGACATTTTTGAAAGGCATTAGGAACCACATGAGGTTGTCTTGGAGCTTGTTAGAGATTAATCTTGAGACTCCAGGATGACAACCTGGCCTGTGGTGCATGGAGAAGGGGCCTCCACTGGGTGGTGCCACAGGGGATGAGGGCAGAAATGGGAGGATATGCAGTGATGGCCACAGTCTTGTTCTCAGCCCCCCTGTTCCCTCCCAGGACCTGGTTGGGCAGGCTCTGTTGATATATGCACTTCCCACAAGGAGCTAATGGGTAATCAACACTTGTGACTGGTTTGCAGGAGTGTGATCACAAGGCCCAGAGGCAGCCACTATCTTCTGACATGAGGTTGCAGCCATGGTCTGATATTAGGTTGGGCATTTTCTAAAGATCTGATATCTGCCCTGGCCAGCATGGCTCGGTTGAGCATTGTCCCATGCACCAAAAGGTTGCTGGTTTGATTCCTGGTCAGGGCACATGCTTTCACATTGATGTTTCTCTCTCCCTCTCTTTTCCTCTCTCTATAAAAATCAATAAAAATATTTAAAGATGTGATATCTGGGCTGTGTTCTGATCCCAGGGCGAGCAAAGGAAATCATCAGGACTGTTTCTTTGGCTTTCAGGAAAAAATATTTACAGCCTAGCTGACATGGCTCAGTGGATTGAGCATGGTCCCATGGACTGACTGAGAGGTCCCAGTTCGATTCCCAGTCAGGGCTCATGCCAGGGTTGCGGGCTTAATCCCCAGTAGATGGCATGCTGGAGATGGCCGATAGATGTATTTTTCTCACATCGATGTTTCTATCTCTCTCTCTTCCTTCCCCTCTCTTTAAAAATATAAAAAATTTACAGTAGTGTTCTAAGGTCAAATGAAAAGACTGCCTACGCCTGGCCAGTGTGGCTCAGTAGGATTAAGTATCATCCCATGGACTGAGAGGTCCCAGTTTGATTCCCTATCAGGGCACATGCCCGGGTTTTGGGCTCAGTCTGGGAGGCATACAGGAGGCAGCCAATCAATGTTTCTCTCTCACATCGATGTTTCTATCTCTCCCTCCCTTCTTCTCTCTAAAAAAATCAATAGAGCCCGGCCGGTGTGGCTCAGTGGTTGAGCGTCGACCCATGCACCAAGAGGTTCCCGGTTTGATTCCCAGTCAGGGCACATGCCTAGATTGTGGGCTAAATCCCCAGTGGGGGGCATGCAGGAGGCGGCCAGTCAATGTTCTCTCTCATCAATGTTTCTATCTCTCTCGCCCTCTCCCTTTCTCTCTTTCTAAAATCAGTAAAGAAAAAAAATTTTAATAAAAAAAAAAATCAATAGAAACGTATTTTAAAAAATAAAAAAGACTACCTAAAACAATTATTTGAACAAAAGTAGATGGGAGACTATTCTTATTATTGATAGTATTCTTGTCGGAAAAGATACTTGTGGATCTCAGTTAGTGATTTTGATAATGCTATTAATAAACTAGCAAAATTGCACCTACTGCCTTTGACCTGTTCATTGCTTTTCTCTTGCAGGCGAAAGGGCATGTGGTTCCAACTGAGGAAGATACTTCTCTGTGTTTTGGGGTTGTATGTTACCATTCCATTTCTCATCAAACTATGTCCTGGGATACAGGCCAAACTGATTTTCTTAAATTTTGGTAAGTGCCTTATATCTGTGTTTTCTTTAACTTTACTAAGAGTTCATTTTCATGATGGTTTATATACAGGGTAGGGCAAAAAGTAGGTTAACAGTTGTTTGTATGAACAATAATAAAATACAAGAATAAACTGTTTCATGTACTCACAACTGTAAACCTACTTTTGCCCCACCCTGTATTTATATATCTACCATCCAGATCAAGAGAAAGAACATTTCTATTAACCAGAAAGTTTCCTTGTGCCCCCTCCCAGTTGAAGGCTATAAGGAGTGCTTTGCTCTCCAGGGCTGGCATTTGTGTTCACAGATGACTATTCACGGTAGTGGAATCTTTCTTGTGAGGTAGGTAAAAATGTTGACAACATGGAGAGCCTTCTGAAGCTGTCATGTTGGAGATGTTTCATCATTTGTGCAGTCTAGAAGGTTGTTAACTGTCTTTGGAAAAGATGACCACTTAAAATCTTAATAATAATAATTAGGCCTTTTTTCTTTTAAAAAAATACAGATTTTTTTTTTTTTTTTCACTCAAAAAAACCTGACATACTTTGGTTTCTTTGGAATTATAAGCTGGCTTTATAGGTGTTGTAGTCTCCTTAAGTTATCCTGGATTTTGTGTGTTCTAGAGATGGGTTTTGTTTTTGTGCTATATATTTGCTTTTTTTGCAAGTGGGAGTAGAAAGGTGCAGAAGTATCAAGCATATGAAATAGAATGGCAATGGTTGCTGGGAATAATCCTTTAAGGAGCACCATTTTATACCTACAAGAGGAGGCTAGGAGGGCAGTGAGTGTGTGTGTGTGTGTGCGTTAGAGTTTCAAGGATAGAACATGATACTCTATAAATGATGGCCTTCAAATTGAGTATGGATAGCATTTGAACCAGATGAGGTGGTCTCTGTGCATACTCTTTGGCTGTGTTGGTTTGCAAAGAGTTGACTTGAACCTATGTGTTTGGGAGCTAGAGGCTAGGTAAGTTGGGGATGATGCTGTGGAGGCAGCAGGGGAGCAAGTAGAGAGGAGGGAGGAGGAAGAGCCTGAAGACCAGGGAGAGGACAGATAGGAGGTGTTGAGATGGTCTATGTGTGACTGGCCTGGTCCATGCTAGGAGAAGGGGTAGGTGTCCCTGGGGTTGGGTGTGTCCTAGGGCTCCAGAACCCCTTGCTCAGACTCTGAAAATGATCAGACAAGGCAAAGTGAAACTGGTCAGTCTCGCCAAAAACTGCCCAGCCTTGAGGAAATCTGAAATAGGGTACTACAGCATGTTGGCCAAGACTACCATCACTACCGTGGCAATGATACTGAATTGGGCACAGGGTGTGGAAAATACTACAGAGTATGCACACTGGCTATTAATCATCCAGGTGATTCTGATATCATTAGAAGCATGCCAGAACAGACTGGTGAAAAGTAAATCATGCGAAATTTTTCTTTAATAAAACTAGCCAGAACTTGTTTAAAAAAAATTTTTTTTTAACTGTAAAATACAGGCAATATACTAAGAGGCATTTGACTTTTCTAACAGAAACATAGCTGAACTTCTAGGAATTTATCTTCTCTAAGTTTTTGTCACTTGAGAAGCTCAAATTTAAAAGGAACTAACAACATACTAAAGTCAAGGGAGTTTTGTTTTTCTGACTTTAATGTCCCTTAAATGTCCACAATCTGTCCAGCACAGAACAGAATTTGAGTTTACATATAAACACAAAGCTACAGGGCTGCATATTTCCTGATGGCAGACCTTAGAATTGACCTTGCACGTTTTTCCAACTTTGCTGGCCTGCGGGTACCTTGGGCTGGTGCCTTTCTGGCAGTGGGTACATGTGGCATGCTGCTCTCTGGGTCCTACCATACAATGGGGTCTCAGCAAATAATTGAATTGAATTGATTTTTTTCAGATTATTTATTTAGGCTACTTTAGACAGAGCCCTCAGATTTTGCTGTTTTGGTTTCCTAATGAAAATGCAGAATGTTCTACAGGAGCAGAACTTGGGGTTCTCCTATTCCAGCCTCCATGGAACAGAAGATGAGGCTTGGGCCATGGGGCCGCCCTATTCCCGCCCAGGGAGATGCCTGTCCCTAACTCTTTCTTCTACATGTCTGCTGCATGGGAGCAAGATCGTCAAGTGTGTTTATAAAGGAAATTTTTAGTTAGTTGTCTGTGCCCGCTTCCCCTGCAGAGGAGGTGGGTGTCTCCAACACTGCCCTGTAGTGACTTGGCAGTTTTACCACGTGCTGCTAGAGTGGTACCTCCATTCTTGTCTCCTTAAAATGTGAATCATGAGCCTGTGGATTTTCACTTGGATATCAAAGGAAGTATAACAATCTTTTGGGCCTCAAAATATGATTAAAGAATATATTTTTAAGTTCACAGTAAACTATTTGAAACCAAATTTATAAATCAGATAAATAAGCTTTAGAAGAAGCTTAGTACTTATGATTTAAGACATTCTTTAAATATATTTTCACAAGCAAAAACTACATGAACATTCTAAAACCAAAAAAAGGATTAACAAATCCCTGAATAGCAATGAAGAAGAAAATGAAAATCATTCTGAGAAAATTGTTAACATTGTCATTTATTTCCTGCTGGTCTCTTGCCTATATAACACTGTAATCATAAATGTTTATGCTTCTTAATACTCAGCAGTTCTTTTGCCCTTGGATCTAGAACTGTCTCCTGGTGAAAAGGAATGTTTTGGTTCAGAAGCCTGCACAGAACTGCTCCTCTCTGCACATCGCCTTGGGCCTTTTTTGAAAATAGTTAGTTAAACATATGAATTGCCGGGGTCCAGCCTCGGCAGGTCCAGGGGTTCCCAAAGGTGTGGACGGAGTCGGCGAGAGAGAGAGAGAGAGAGAGAGAGAGAGAGAGAGAGAGAGAGAACGAGAGAGAGAGAACGCAACGTGGGAGACAGAAAATCCTTGATCTTACTTCTGCTTAGTCTTAATGCTTCTGCTTCTGCCTTCTGCCCCAGACTAGCAGAGAGTTTTTTTATTATGTATATCGATCCACAGGTTACATTGTTTCCCCCAAACCTTTTAGGCAAAAAAGTACAGACATTCTTTTGGTTGTTTACCCAACTCTTATGTATATTGCATGTTAATTACTAACTATTTTCACCCTTCATCCAGACATCCTCTTAAAACTCCTGACCTTTCCTCCTATCTAAGATCCTTTTAAGCTTCCACATTTCTATCCTAAATCTTCATTACTTTCTTGCTTTTCTTCCTGCAAACTTTTCCACCATTTACATCATTAGTCATCTATATGTTACTTCTATAATAATTTCTAACAGACAGCTAACAGATAGAGAAAGCAAAGATTAGTCTCCTTCAGTTGCCATCCTGCATTTTTATTCTCCCATTTACTTTATATCTTCAGTCACTGTTCTTCGTGATTCCTGCCACGCAGAGAATCCACTTCTCCAGGGACAATGTCAAACCATGGAGCTCACCCGGGACTGTGTCAAACCGTGGTGGTCCTCATATCTCCAGGGACTGTGTCAAACCATGGAGCTCACCCGGGACTGTGTCAAACCGTGGTGGTCCTGTTCCAGTGACACCGCTCCCAACAATATGAATTATGTATTTTTAAAAAATTATTATTATTTTTTGTTAATTCTCAACCGAAGATATTTTTCCCATTGATTTTTAGAGAGAGTGGAAGGGGTGGACGGGGAGGGGAAGGGAGGAGAGAGAACCATCAATGTGAGAGAGACACATGAGTTGGTTGCCTCCCGCACGCACCCCAACCGGGACCAGGGATCGAACCTACAACCCCCAGGTACATGCCCTTGACCAAGAACCAAACTCGCAACCCTTTGTTGCATGGGCCAGCACTCTAACCAGTGAGCCATACCGGCCAGGGTGAATTGTGTATTTGTTTTTAAAGCAAAGGGCCAGCCAACTCTCTTCAGCAGTCACCAGGACAACAGTCTTAAGCCTTCACTTTTTGCTTCCCTGTAGCAGTCCCTGTTAACCTCTGATAACGTTCTTTTCTATTCCTTTTCTTCTTATGGAAGCCCCTACAGCCTGCATCATGGAGTTGGAGTTTGATAAAACCCAGAGAGCCCTCCTAGCCCTCCCCTTGTTGGCTCTACACATCATCCAATGTTTTAGGGTTGCTCTTTGCTCAGTAACTGGGTTGAGCTGTAGCCCCAATATTTAAAATCTTCAGGCAGTCAAAAATGTCCTTTGCAGCTAAGTAGTTTCAGCCTCTCACCCTATCAAATATTTTCCAGATTAGTTTTAAAAAAAGGAAGACAGCCCTGGCCAGTTTGGCTCAGCGGTTAGAGCGTCGCCCTGCGGTCCAGAGAGACCCGGGTTCGGTTCCCGCTAGGGGCATGTACCTTGGTTGCAATTTGTCCCCGGCCCTGGTTGGTTGTGCAGGAGGCAGCCACTCGATGTGTCCCTTTCACGTCAATGTTTCTCTCTCTGTCTCTCTTCCTCTCTCTCCCTCCCACTCTGTCTGAACAAAAAATGGAAAAATGTCCTCAGCTGAGGATAAAAATAAAAATAAAAATAAAGGAAGACAGATTAAGTTTTGTTCCCTTTGTTCATATATTGATTCACTGATCATTCACTGAGAACCGTTTGTGCAAGATCCTTTCTAAGTCATGCTTGTTGGTGATTGTGGTTGCTGGTTAATGGCAAATGTGGCCAGAGAAGCCATCAACAAATGCTGGCGAGGGTGTGGAGAAAAGGGGACTTTAGTACACTGCTGGTGGGAATGCAGACTGGTGCAGCCACTATGGAAAACACTATGGTGTTACCTCAAAAAATTAAAAATTGGACTGCCATTTGACCCAGTGATCCCACTTCTAGGAATATACCCTAAGAAGCCTGAAACACCAATCGGAAAGAATATATGTACCCCCATGTTCATAGCAGCACTATTTACAATAGCTAAGATCTGGAAACAGTCCAAGTGTCCATCAGTAGATGAGTGGATAAAAAAGCTGTGGTACATATACACAGTGGAATACTATGCAGCTGTAAGAAACAAAGATCTCTTATCCTTTGAGACGACATGGAGGGACCTGGAGAGTATTATGCTAAGTGAAACAAGCCAAGCAGAGAAAGACAAATATCACATGATCTCACTTATTTGTGGAATATAATGAACAAAACAAACTGATGAACAAAATAGACCCAGAGACATAGAAGTGTAGGGTACAGACTGACAAACCTCAGAAGAGGGGGTGGGGTGGGGAGGGAAGAGATAAACCACAGAACTTATATGCATGTATACGTAACCAATGGACATAGACAACAAAGCTGTGGACGGGGTGGGGGAGGGGGAGGAGGGTGTCAGTGAGGGATAAAGGAGAATCATCTGTAACAAAAATAAATTAATAATAATAAAAAAATGTGGCCAGGGAGTCGATAATGCAAAACAGGAAGGAAGAAAAGCTAGAGACCTGGGTCCCAGTGGCTGGATGGGCCTTGCTGGCCCACTGACGCAGGGGCCTGTATATTGGGTTACTGGGCCATGCAGTCAAGCTCTGTGTGAGGTGGAACTTGTAATTCCTAATGGGCTGCCTTGCATGCAGGCCATGTGCTCTGTCCCTACTTCAACCCTGTGTATAATGCAGGGGCCCGGAGGGTGGGCTCCAGCCAGCATCTCAGAGTCAGTGGGACCAATGTATATGATCACACAGGAGGTCAGTGGACCCTGGACCCACCTGTTACTGGCCAGCAGGAGTGAGCTGTGTTCCCACCCAGGCAAATCCCATGACCCTTTTCAGGCCAGCCCTGATCTCCTGTACCCCTTAACTCCATTCCTTTGCTTTGTGGCATTTCTGCTTACTTAGACAAGTAGTGTCAAGATGGTTCCTCTAGCCACTGCTCTCTAGGGCTGTCTGACCCCCAGGAGTGACCAGGGACCTCCTGTTAGCTGGAGGGGAAATACATGGACAGCATCTGCTGGACTTGGTACATTCACTGACTCCCTTTTCATGATTGTTTCTAAAACACAAAAGTGAACTGGAAAACAAGCTTTGTGGAATGAATTTGTTCTAGAGTAGAATCTGATTCCTCAGTTCCTAAATTTCTGGGGTTTGGATGCTTTTGGGATTAGCTGCTAGTCTTCATAAATACTTTTCAGGGGGTGGTCCTCTGAGCTCTGGGGTAGTGTATACATAGCTTGGCTCCCTTCTCTCCAGACTCAGAACCATTCAAGGCCTGGAAACTGAACCAGCAGAAGCCAAGTGCCCTCAGCCCTTGATGACACCCATTTTATGTTTGGCAGTGGGGCTGGAGGTATGTAATTCCAGCCTTGGGAGCAGAATTAATTAAATGAGTCTGGCTATGGGATTGACAGTGGCCACTAGGTATGGATATTCAGAGTTTTACTGAGGAAGTCATTTCACCTTACACTTGTCAGATGAGGAGCTGTCATATCCAGCTGCAGCCTTCAGTTTCCACAGCATAGAACAAAGTCACAGAATGGGGACTGCAGGAGTAGGTGCCTGCATCTGAAACAGCATGCGAAACAGAAGTCCTCCCCAGGCCTTCTCTCTGTTCAGGAGCCGTCTCTGAGTCCTATTTCCAGAGTAAAATCTGAACCCCATAGCATGGCTGCATTTGTTCCCAGGTTGTGTAACAAATACCACAAACTGGTAGGTGGGCTTAAAACAACAGAAGTTTACTCTCTCCCAGTTCTGGAGGCTGGAAGTCTGAAAGCAAGGCGTCAGTAGTGCCATGCTCCCTGACTGTAGATGGAATCCTTCCTTGCCTATTCCCAGCTTCTGGTGGTGGCCAGTAATCCATGATGTTCCTTAGTTTGTAGCTGCACCACTCCAGTCTTGGCGTCTGTTTGTCACATGGCTACCTTCTCCCTGTATCTTCACATTGTCTTTTTCTGTCCTGGTCTCTCTCTCTGTCTCAATTTTCCTTTTTGATAACGACAGCAGTTACATTGGATTGGGATCTAGCTAATAAGCTTGACTACCTCTGTAAAGACCCTATTTCCAAATAAGGTCACATTCTGAGCACTTCAGTGTATCCTTTTTGGAGGTGGGGCACAAGTCAACTCCTAACAGGGCACTTGGGGTCAATAAGGATTAGAACCAGTTTACCTTTTCTGTACTGTTATTCAAGAGTGTGGGTCGTGGAGTCCGGCTGCCAGTATGCAAATCCTAGTTCTGTCTCATGTGAGCTGGTGACAACAGCTATGAAACACCAGTACTGCCAGCCTATCTCAAGATGGTGTGTAGATTACAAGAGGTGCTGTGGTGAGGGCATGAACAACATAGTGCTGGTATGGGAAAAGCACCAGGAAATGTGATGCCACCTCCTTTGATTGCCATTTTTCTTTTGAGATTAAAAAAAAAAAAAGTTTAAAAAATTTATCCTGCTTCTTGAAGAAGAGATGGATTAAGAAGCTAGAGGTACAAAAAGCAGCCCTGGTGGGAGGATTTGTCTCCCCACATGGTCTGAAACATTTGCTCAGGGTATTTCTGAGGAAAGAGCATGTGTGTTTCCCCATATCCTCAGGAGTTGAGTACTTCATTTCTTCAGCAAATGTGTATTGAGCTACAGTGACTGACATTTTATAAGTGAGCTAGATGTGCAGGTTGTGTAGGGGGAGAACATTCAGGCAAAGGGGACAGCAAGGGCAAAAGCCCTGGATTAGGAGGTTGATGGGTATAGCTCAGGAAGGGGTCAGGGGTAGCAGATGAGCACACTTGGCTTTTATATACCACATAAAGTGTGAAGTTATTTAATGAAACTACTCTCTTCACCAAAGAAAACTAAAGATGTGTACAGCTTCCTTACAGAATATGGGATCAGCTAGAAGTCAGGACCATACTGTTCTTTGTCATGACCCCCTTTAGGAGGTGCCATTTTATAGTGAGTAAATTCCACCTCAATGTTTTAGTTTGGGTTTTTTTATTTTTCAGTTTTTTACTTTTTAACTGAATATATCTTCAAATATGTTCACCAAAATCAATAAAAGTACAATGATATATAAGGGGGAAATTAAGCATCACACACACACTTTGTTAACAGCCTGGCATTGTTTTCTGTATTTCTTTCCAGCCACACATAGGTGTTGTTGATGTTGTTTGCTTCTTTTTACAGTAACATTGTGGGATTATGCAGTACACACTGTGATCTTACTGCTTTTTCCTTGTTCTTCTTACTCATCTGTAATTCTCTAGTCAGTGGATCTGATGAATCCCTAATAGCCCCAGGATTTTCCATAGTGTGGATGCACCACAGAATCCTGCCCTATTGGCAGATCACCTGTTACATTTAGGGCTCCTGCTCTATTGCCCACTTGACAGCACTCAACTCTGGATGGGTTCTGTGAATTCATCCAGTTCCCTGTACCCACACCTCATCTTCTGCCATCCTTTCTGTGTTAAGTGACAGCACTAGAAACTTCAGAATCCCATTTAACTGGCTCACACCTGCGTTCAGTTGGTTGAGTCCTGTGGCCCCAACTCCAGAACACTGTCACCTTTCCCACTATCCCTCCACCAACTCCCTGGCTCCACTCCAGCCTTTAGTTGCAGCTTACCTGAGCTGCTTCCAGAAGCCTCACTGGCCTCGTTGTCTCCAGCCTCTCTAATGGCCAGGCTGACCCTCAGGTTTCTTAGGGATCTTTCCTTCCTCGGTTGTATCTTCTCACACCTTGAACAATCTTCAGTGTGTCCGTCTCTAATCAAACCTCGCCCTTCCTGGGTTTCTGAAGATTCACTCACAGCGACCCAGAGTTTTGTATTGGAGAAGACTTAGCACCTTTTTCTGAGAGCTTCACCTCTGCTGTGTGTGCGTGTGTGTGTCCACCCTCTCTAATCCTGGTTTTCATCTCTTTGTCCCCCACAGTGAGGGTTCCCTATTTCATTGACTTGAAAAAACCACAGGATCAAGGTTTGAATCACACCTGTAATTACTACCTCCAACCAGAAGAAGACGTGACCATTGGAGTCTGGTGAGTGTCCGTCCAAGTGGCTGTAGGGTCGAGGCACTCACTCTGTGGACTGTCCGGGTGACAGGAAGAGCCCTGTGCAATGTGGCCAGTGTTGTCCTTGACAGCAGTCTCTAAAACTGTTGCATGTCCATTTTTATTTTCACCCACTTTATTTCCAAAGCAAAGAGCTCTGCTAAATTTGATCGTAATGGAGTACGATGAGATGGCACCAAACTATTCTGAGGTTTTGAAACAGTTTTGTGAACCAGATTGCTTTTTGTAGAGAGCCTCATTTCCAGGGGAAAAGAAAACACTAGAAACAAAGAGAATATAAGCACAGAATTGTGAGTATAGGTCTGAGATGTATCATTTCTTTTCGGAGAAAGAAATGTCTAGATATTGAAAACGGCTTGATTTCTATTTACATGCAGCACTTTAGCAGTTGGTAATGGTGGTATTTGCTGTCTTCTTAGTATTTACTTTTTGTAACCATAAATTTGAATTGGACTTAAGCTCTGTGACTTCTTTGTCTTTAGAATATGTTTTAATGGGTTTTTTTTCTGTGAACAGGTGGGTGTTTTGAACAACTAAATTAAAATTGACCAACTTTTCTGGTGTTTTCTTATTTTTTTCTCAGAATCACTGTCCCTTAATCTAGCTGGGGTGTTTTTCAGTAGCCATAATGTCTCTCTCTGCTGTCTCAGAAAACCACTGTGTATGTGAGAAGCTTCTAAATGAAATGTTGTGAATAGCTTCCCAGTGTGGATTGCAAGAAAGTTCAGACATTTCTAATAATGGTCCTGAGTAAAGAACATAAAATGAGAAGGAAGATTGTTGTTCTCAGGAGTCAGTGCTAGGACTATAGGGTCATTTGTTGTTTCCGATTTGATTTAATCTAGCATTTACTGACCACTGTATGTACTCTGCTTTCCCATCTAGAATTGGTTGGCACTCCTACTGGTTAATTGGGGGTTTGTGCTTTGAAGACATGGGGTTTAGTCAGGACTTCTTCCTCCTGTTGCAGAGGGGGTTTTGTGGTACTGATACTTAGGCTGAGAGCTCTCATAGCAGTTACCCAAGACAGTGGTATTTAGTGACAACAATGGTGACTTTCTAGGTAGTGACAGCCAGTCTGTGTGCTGGTGAGCACCTGTTGCCTGCCCAGGTCTGTGTCTTGTGCTGTTGCGAGGACAGTGTGGGCCTTTAGACAGCAGTAGGCCCCATTCACCAACTGCCCTCAACAGGCACCTCATCAGATCCTCCTACTAGCAAAGACTTGGAGGAAAGCTGAGTGTGTGCTTGGCCGTCAGCTCAATCTCAACTACCTGTCTGTGAGCATAATTGTCCACCTGACAGGAGGGAGGCAAGCCTCAGGAATAGATCCCCTTTTCTCTGGCTGGGAGCTTCCTGGGCCTTTGTCAAGAGCCCCAAGTTTGGAGTATGGCTTGAGTTAAGATTAACTGGAGCATCACTTTGAAGGAGGGTTTGGCCAGATAGACTGAGTCTCTGAGAGCCTGGCCAGGTATGGAACAAGTTGGCTGACTATAAGCTCACCCATATGATGGGGCGGCCTGCAATGCCTCCTCCTGCGGACATGGGTCTGCTCTAAGACAGTTTGCAAGCAGGCTCTAGAATGTGCCATACATTAGACATGGTACTTTAAGGATGTCCAGGTTTCTAGTACAGCTCAAAAGATCAGTGTTGCTGAATTAGCACATGACAACATACTATCTTAAGTACACTGTGAGTTAAATTGTGTACAAATTAAAAATATGTATATATGTGAAGGAAATGCTGTTGTTCAGCTAATATTTATTAAGTGCTCATTCTGTGGTAGTCCTAGGTGAAGACTTGGTGACCCATCCAGGTGGGATCTTTACTCATAGAGCTTCCAGTTCCTCCTGGAAAAATAGCTGGCCCCACACCCCTGGTAACTGCTACCAGTATGAGCCTCTGTGGCCCAGCAGAGGTCCATTTGCAAGTTAGAAAATCTACTTAAGCAGTCAAAAGCTATCTCTACACCTTGGAGCTCCGAGTTCAGTAGTTATTTATTCTGGTGAAAAGAACAGTTTGCCTCTTCTGCCCACCTGTTCCCTTCTGTCTGCTCAGTTGTGACTTTACCTCCACAGTTGTTCCTTCAACAGCCATCATCATCTGATCCTGCTGTTCCTCTCTGCTTCTGTTTCCAGGCACACTGTCCCCACTATCTGGTGGAAGACTGCCCAAGGGAAGGACCAGATGTGGTACGAGGATGCCTTGGCTTCCAGTTATCCTATCATTTTGTACCTGCACGGGAATGCAGGCACCCGGTGAGGAAGAAGAGCCCCCACATGCGTCTTCCCTACAGTGCTGGTTCCTTTGTGAGTGGGAGTATCCTGGCCCAGTTGGGTTTACTGACCCACTATGATGAGGGAGCAGGCACATGTTGGGAACACAGGAAAAGACAGAGTTCTTATGGGGTTTGCCAGAGAAGGGGGAGGGTCCAGGTGAAACTTACATGAAGCAGTGTTGCCACAGGCTCAGAGCAAGGCAGGGCTGTGTGCAAAGTGGGCCAGGCCCTGTTTTCTTAGGAACCACCATGTTAAGCGGATGTGGGAAGCTCTGTCCAGAAACCCATTATCTGAAACTCACAGTGACTGGGGTGGAATGGAAGAGGCTACATCTCTGTCAGAATGACCCAGACCTCCTTTTTGCTAATGAAATTTAAAGGGCAAACTGTCTGAGGGCCCGTGGTTTAGGGAACAAGATTTCTCAGGGAATAAGGAAGCAGTGGTCCCTCAGAGGGATAAGGAGGGGGCACGTGACTCTTCAGGATCACAGCATGCCCTGAGGAAAGTTGTCTCCTGTTCAATAGCAGCATCTGTCAGCCCTGTCTGAATAGTAGGCAGGTTAGTAGTTTCTTGCTGGCAGGTATGCCCTGCTGGAGGAAGAGGAACACTTCTTAGAAAGGGCAGCAAGTGCTGAGAAGAAGCAGGGGTGATACTGAAGGAGGGATAGCTGAAGACAGAGGGAGTCCAGCAAAGAGACCCCAGCTGAGCATGCACACACGGGTTCATTCTCTGGGGTGGTCCTACCATGCTGCCAGATGAGGGTGACTTTCATGAATTCTCTGCTCCCAGCTGTAAGCCAGCAGTGCCAGTCCTGCTGGACCAGTGATGAAACTTGGTGGGTGTAGGGCACATAAAGCCCTTGTGCAGGTTTATCCCAGGTACTTTTCAAGAGTTACTTTGATGTCATGTTCTTCAGACTACCTGGAATTGGAGCTGCCACCACCCTTGGTTTAAAGAGGGTTTCTTCCACCTCAAGTGTTCAGCCTTACTCAGAAGAGTCTCTATGGGAGAGCTGGACAGGGGGAGTGCATTTTCTGAATAAAGCACTGCCTGAATCCCTTGGGAGGGGTCACTGTTGCTGCAGCTGCCTTAGGTCGTATGAGAGAGAGCCAGCAAGGAGCTGGCAGGAGTTAGGGCCACCGCCTGGCACCTTGGCCATAGTGACGGGCTGGAGTATGATCATTTTATAGGCAGAACCAGTAAGGAGAACACTGCACAGGCCTTCCTGGAGGGGATAGCAGGCCACAATGGTGTCTGGCCAGAGGGGCTGTGCAGAGGATAGGTATGAAGTCCAGGAAGTGTGGCCCATGAGGATGGTTTCTAAGCCAAGGAAATAGAGTGCCTAGCTACTTAATCATGCATGCACTTGGCTATTTGCTTTCTTCTATGTCTGGAACAAGCCACAGAGGGTTTCTCTTCTGCTTTTCAAATAGCAAGTGGCTACAAACAGCTGTTATAACATCTTTCTGTAAATAAGAGAATTTTGAAGTTTATTGTGAATAAGATTTAAGTTAAGCAATGCCAATCACATGGTAAACAAAACAAAATCTTCCTGTAACTTCAGGCTTAAAGGAATGTTGTGATTTTGAAAGGTTTGCTGCTCCCTTTCACTGCTCCGGAGACTGCCTGTGTTGCAGATCTTGCCTGTCCCTGCTCTTTGACCAGACTCATGGCACTCCCTGAGTTTCAGACCCCTGGGCTGCTCTGAATCCTTCTTTTGCTCAAAATAGGAAATTTGGGAAATTTAGACAAGAGCCACCATAAACTCTTCCAAAGTTAACTGAAAACTGTACAGTATTTCCTTCTGGACTTGAAACTCATTTTTTTGTATTTTTGTTTTTGCATTATATTTGGTTTCCTTCTTCATCTCGTCCTTGTCTCTCCCAAGGACATCCCCTCCCCTACTCCTACATACACAACCAAAATGGCCAAAATTCTCAAAATACTCGTTATAAAAAAAAAATAGCTGAGAAGTCTGGAAGAGGGTGAGCCCACCTGCCAACACACTTTCCTATCCCAAGGTGGCCTCATTCCCACTTTGAAGTCTGTCTATCCATAGTAAAACTCACCAACAGCTGTACAGAAAGTGAGAAGGTTTAAGTGATCCTTGGACAATGAATACAGATATGTGAAATAGTTCAGATGGTGTGAAAGTCTATTCAGCCTCAGTAATAAAAAGTGCCCACAAAAACTAGTCTGTTGGTGAGGAGCTGGGAGATGGCCATTCTCACACATTCTGGGTAAAAGGTGAGGGCCCCTTGAAGGACTCAGCAGTGATTGTCAAGATTACAGTTGTACACCTTCCACTAGTAGTTCCTTGTTTCGGAACATGTCCCACACGTGGATCTGGCCATGGCAGCAGAACTTAAGTCAGCAGCAGGTGGAAAAGAGCCAAATGACCAAGAGATAAGTAAGTGACTGCCGCTAAAAAGAGTGCACTTGAGAGTGGGCTGTGATTTATTGAGTGAGAAATGAGAGGCAGAGGTACATGTGGCAGATCCCTGGGGGTGTGTGTCTGCAAGTAAAGAAGTGCCTTGCTTCTGTCTATAGAAGGTCCCTAGACAATAGGAGGCTGAGGAAGAGTCTGGATGCTGGGGCAGGAGTGGGTGGGCCTGCTGTGTGTCCTTTTTTGTCTTTTGGATTTTATACTGTATATATGAATTACCTAGTCAAAAATAAAAGTAAGATAATAATGAAATATCTCCAAAGTATTAAGACTATCCCTTACTTGGCACAGTACTACTAGTGGCGAGCTCGGAGCCACTTAGGGCATTCCAGGGAGGAGGTCACCTGTCCACCATTGACCCCCCCCCCCCGCCCCGTATGGTTTTGGGGACCAAGTCATTAAGGACCCAGATACTTCATTATTGACTCTGGGACTGCCTCTTTGAGAAGACGCATTAACACCTATTCTTGTTTCCTTCTCTCTTAACTCTAGAGGAGGTGACCACAGAGTGGAGCTTTACAAGGTAGGTGAGGATGGCACAGTGTATGATGGAAAGGGCAGTATCCACATGGTTTGTGATGGATCGAGCAGTGTCTACACAGTGTATGACTGAGGGAGCAGTATTTAGATGGTGTATGATGGGCAGAACAGTGTCCACACGATCTATGATGGAGGGAGCATTGCCAGAGTGTTGTTTCCTGTCTGTTCTTTCCAGGTGACATGAACAGAAGGGAGTCCCCTAATAATTTTAATTGTTAATCATGATGGTCTTTCCAGCACTGCCTCTGTGGATGACTCCACCATGGAGTGCTTTCTACAGTGTTTCCTCCAGGAACAGTTTCCAAAATCGGGATGAATGGACCTTGTGGATCTTATGCCATATGTTGGCCCATTACATAAAAGGTGTTTGAAATTGTTTGTAAGTATGTTACATATAAAAGGAATGGAGAGGACAGAGGGGTCAGGGAGCTATACTTTACTCCCAAGTTGCAGGCTCAAGAATTGGGCCAGCACAAAAGTTACTCACCTCCACAGGAAGTACTGATTGCATTTAAATCAGATTTCAGGCCCACTGAGTGGAAGCCCAGCCAGGTCTCCCCAGATAAAGGGGGCTGCTGCAGGCAGGCTTGTAGACCTTCCCTTCTACTTGGTCTTCGTCTTCCTCAAGTATTTCGGTCTTGGAGCCTGAAATGTGCAGTTGCTACCAATGTCTGGGGTCACCATGCCTGTCTCCCTCATCCTCCTCTCAGAGGGTCATCTGCATTTGCTACAGGGCAGAAAGGGACATAAGCAGGTGTGTGGGAACATCTTACCATGTGGGCACTGCTCTGTCCATCATATACTGGGTGCCCTGCTCTGGGCTGTGGAGCATTTGTTTCCCTGTGTGGATTGGATCAAGTCACAGAAGGGAATTCTCGGAAAATTGTAGGTTCCATTTTGAGATTTCTGTTCATAGAATGGCTCACACCAGGAACAGGTGTGGCTCTGGAGAGTGTAGGACCCTCGGGGGGCTGGAAGCTGGAAGGACGCACTGCAGGCTGCCCTGGGGCAGCCTAAGTAGAAAGGAGCAAAGGCCTGGCAGTGACTTTGGGTGACTTGGTGGCTGTCAGCTTCAGCATGACTCTGGGCACACCCAAGCTGCCCTGGGGAGTGGAGGGGGTTTGGGAAGGAGGCTGTAAGTTGGGATCTCATGAGAGAACTCATCTAGTCTAGAGGGTTATTTAATAACAGAAGAGATTCAGTGAAAGCTTAAAATCTGGGATATGCTAGGTTACTGGGTAGTCAAAACCCTCTTGTGAGCCCCTGAAAGCAATGGTGCAGGTGTGGCTCTGAGCCAAGGGAGAGGTTTCTTGCTCACATTGCTGAGGTGGAGGGCATCATTGTATCCGGTAGCAGCAGTTGGCACTGGGTTTTATAAGATCCCACCAGAATTGGAACAACATGATGACAAGCTTCTGCTGTGTACACGGTGTAAAGACAGAAATTAGGATGAGGTTAATAAGGGGCAAGTTCCCCTCTGTCCAAGATATGTGGATTTTTTGCCCAGATGTTTATTTTTCACTTTACAGGTGCTGAGTTCCCTTGGTTACCACGTGGTCACCTTTGATTACAGAGGTGAGGGTTCTTTTGAAATTGCACCTCCCGGCCCTCCTACTTCCTGTTGTTCTGGGACAGGGGAACTGGCTCATGGTGGTTCTGTCTGCTGATAGTGTGTGGGTTCTTGACTTAGTGCAGGAAAAATTTCACAGTACGAGTACAGGTTGACTTTTAAAGGACATTTATTAAAGCTGGGGACAGTGAAACAAGAAAGGGCTGAGGAAATGAGCCTGGGCTGGTCTGCTTGGCTTACCAAGAAGTCAGAGAAAAGGGGGCCCTGGGGACAGATTCAGAGGGTTTACCTGAGATGAACTGCCACTGCCCATTGCTGCCCTGGTTGTAAGCCTCCTGGGGTCCCTTAGAGTTTAGGAGATGCATACCTGTCAGGGAAGGCCGTGGGTGTCCTAGTAGGTTCCTGACCTGTGGTAACTGTGCATTAAGGTAGTAGAAGGGGGCAAATTCTTTAGTGAGTATCCTGCATGCCAGGGCTGTCTCCCTTGTAGGGAGGCACTGGTGCCTAGAACCCTAGCACGTTCCCTCTGTGAGCAACATTTTAAATGTGGAAGATTCTGTCTTTTTTATTTATTGGACTCAAGACTTTCTCTGCAACTAGACATCAGACATATTTTATGCTCAGGATGTTGGAGGCGGTGGGAACCCCTGAGGTCAGACTGGACCTGGGTTCAGCAACCACGGTACCTGAGTTCTGGCTAGGAAAGAATTCAGAGACAACATTTATAAGAGAACATTTATTTGGAAAATCACAGAGGTAGAAGAACTAATTTGTAGATGAAGTGGGCTTAGGAAACAAGTCATGGAGGTAAAAGAAAGGCACTTAGAGCTTTTATGGAGTGAGGAAGGTAATGGTGATACACCTGGGGGAAGGGGGAAGGGAAAGGCTGGGGCATACTTCTGGGTCCTCTGTTCTAAGGGTTTTAAGGATGGATATTTCAGGGGAGGTCCTAGGGGAAGATCTTAATAGAATATTCAATAGCTTTCCAGGTGTGTCCTTTTGAAACCAGACAATGAATGGTTCCGGGCTGCCTGTCACTACTTGAGCCACTTAAGCAGAGACAAGGTTGAATTGTATATGAGTGTTTATGCCAATATTGCCAGCAGTGTGGGAGAGCAGCGGGTCATCTCTGAAAAATCAGCTCTCTGACCCCCCTCCCATAAGCGAACTGCTTATATTGGGTAGAAGGACAAAGATTACATGGGGAAGTAGGCAAAAGGAATAACAGTGGGTAAAAGGGTTACATATTACAGGCATGGAGAAGTAATACCCACTGAGGAATGTGGGCTTGGGGCTAAGAAGGGTTGTCTTTAGTGCACTGCCTCCAGGACTCCAAGATTTTTAGTCTTTCCATGATGAGGGGGCAGTTCTCAGGTGAGGAGACTGGGCCACATTTCAAGGTTAACTCTCGGGTGCTGGGGCGTAGAATTCCCAGCCAGGTCAGAATGTGCTTTCTTTAATCAGAACAAAGCAATCACAGTTAACAGAGTGTGATTAGTATTTCTTATAACTATAGCTAGTCCTCACTATTCTATTTCTCCTTCCCACCACTAACATTCCCCACTGTTATTTCTATCATCTCATATCTGAGATTGGCGTTAGATGAAAAATCTACTCTTGCTAGACTGCATTTGCTTCTGCCTTGAAAGCAGTTCATGGGGATGGAATACAGTGAATGCAGGATCTAGAAAGAGGAGGATACTGAATACAGCAGCAAGCAGTCAGACTACAAAAAATAAACAGGAGAAAATAAAAAGAATTCCCACAACCCAGACAAGCTGGGTAGCCAGGAAATTAACTTGGATAAGTCAAATCCAAAAAATCCTTTTTGTTGTTTTACCTTGAAGATGGTTTCCCTAATTTGTTGAATGTTGTTTTCTATCTATTGAGACTTGTCAGAAAGATTAGAACGCACAATCCTTTAAATTCCTCACAACCGTGGCTATGCCACAACATCAAATAATCTATTGCTGCCAGTTCTTTAGAACTGCCTTCCTGACCTGGCTCAGCTCTTGATTTATTCCACGTATAGCTCTGGAAGTGGCATTCAGGGCTTTTACCATGCTACAAGCCAGCTGAGTCACTTTGACATTAAGGAAGCCTACCATTACTGGCATAACAAAAATGGTTAAAGCAATATATTCAGCAGGGTTCCACAGGTGGAGATCATCATTGCAGTCTGGCACCACGGCCATGAGAAGGTCTTTTTTGGTTTGGACTGTGTGATGTGTCTGGGGCATGAAGATGGTCAGTCAACCCCCACCCTGCCGCCCCAGGGCTGTTGACTTGGATATATGAATAAACAGTTACACCACATAATCAGAAACCAACCAGTTGGCAGCTGAGTATGTCCATTGCTATAAGGGAGGGTGAAATTATTAGAACAATTCATATTGAAGTTATTAGATACTGAAAGACAATATCTAGAACACTTGATAAAAGTCAGACATTTGCCACAGGAAGCTACTGCAGCAACCTTTAGAGAAAACATCTCTGCATCCTTTTCCCGGACAGTGGGTCCCAACGCATTAAGGTACCCATATGTGACTTTCTTCCCTACATGAATAGAATGAGTATAATTCTGTATATTAGCAATTGGTGTCCCAACTCCTATTAGGCAAGATGTGAAGGTTCTTCCTGAAAGGCAAAAGTCAGAGATATTAAAAACATTTTTTTGCTAAATACACCCAAATATTTTCATCTCTTCTGAATGGAATTAGTTCTTCAGCCAGACCAGCAGTGGTCAAGAACACGATTATAACAAATGCCTTTGAAAGACGACCTTGAGGTGTTCTTTGGGTTCAGTCACCCATTCTTCCCCTCTGGTGCCCTCTTCATTCTGGTGTGATGGATCCAGGACTTTATCCCTGCCAGGCTTCAGAGCAGTTGGAATGGTGAGAAGCACATCCCAGAATCCCATCCATTTTTCCTCCAGGTGATCATCTAATGATCCAGTTTTTCTTTCTTTTTTTTTTTTTTTTTACCCTCACCCGAGGACATTTTTGCATTTATCTTCAGATAGAGCAGGAGGGAGAGAGGGAGGAAGAGAGAGAGAGAAACATCGACGTGAGAGAGACACATAGACTGGTTGCCACTTACACAACCCCAACCGGGGCCAGGGACAAACTGCAACTGAGGTACGTGCCCTTAGTGGGAACTGAACCTGGGTCTCTCTGGTCCACGGGCCGATGCTCTTAACCGCTGAGCCAAACCAGCCAGAGCTAACGATTCTATTTTTCATGTTTTGAGCAGAACTCCGTTTCCTGCTTCGAAGAACTATGGTGGACCTGTGGCAGAAAAATTCCAGCACATGCCAAATCATTAATTGCAGTCAGTGTTTAATTAAGATGCTGCATATAATTGTTAACCTTAACATCATGATCTACATATACATCCCCTGTTCCTATAGCACCCTGAAACGGTCACCCATATATTATTTCGTAGAGACTCAAACCAATCCCACTTCGGGGAGCTACTCTAATCCTGAGCAGGGCAATTGGCAACAACCAATCCCAATGTAGATGAACCTCCTGAATATAGTTTGCTATATTATTCTTTAGGGTGTGGTTCATTTTCTCAACCTTCACTGAGGCCTGTGGTCTCCAGGCTATATGTAGCTTCCAGGTTATGCCGAGGAACTTGCTGACCTTTTGAGTGATCTCAGAAACAAAAGTCAGTCCATTATCACTCTGTAAGCTATTAGGAATTCCAAATCGAGGGATTATGCTCTTTAAAAGGGCCTTGACTGGTTTGGTGGCCCTCTCTGTTCTGGTGGGGTATGCCTCTACCCATCATGAAAACAAGTCAACAAAAAATATTTCCAGCCCCTAGACTTTGGCATTTGGGTGAAGTTGATCTGCCAGTCCTCAAAAGGGGTTTGGCCCTGGTGCTGCTTCCCCTCCTTTCTCTGATGAGATTCTGTTTTAGGATTGTTCTTCTGACATGTGGGGCATTTGGACGTTACCTGGTGGATCAACCAAGAGATTCCGGGGCCTGTGACGCAGGTTTTGATATAGGCAGACAGAATGTAGGCGGACAGAATGTCTCTTCCATATTGAGTTGCCTCATGAATACATTTTATTTATTTATTTATTTATTTATTTTTAAATCCTCACCTGAGGATATTTTTCTGTTTATCTTCAGATAGAGTGGAAGGGAGGATGGGAGGGAGAGAGAGAGAGAGAGAGAGAAATAAACATCTATGTGAGAGAGACACATCGACTGGTTACCTCCTACACGACCCTGACCAGGGGCAGGGATGAACCACAACTGAGGTACGTGCCCTTGACTGGAATTGAACCCGCAACTCATTGGTCCACGGGCCGATGCTCTAACCACTGAGCCAAACTTGCCAGGGCAATGAATATATTTTATTTATTTATTTATTTATTTATTTATTTATTTATTTATTTATTTTTCTTTATTGATTTTAGAGAGAGGGAGAGAGAGATAGAAACATCGATGAGAGAGAACATCGATTGGCCGCCTCCTGCATGCCCCCCACTGGGGATTTGGCCCAGGCATGTGCCCTGACCGGGAATTGAACGGTGATCTCTTGGTTCATGGGTCGATGCTCAACCACTGAGCCACACCGGCCGGGCGCAATAAATACATTTTAAAACAGGTTCTACCAGTTGCTCAGTAAGTAGTATAATTCCATGTTCATTTTCCAGCTGTTTTGGTTTCTTTAAACTCCTATTTCTCCACCTTTCCCTGATCTAAAACGGAGTATTCTGGGTGAAACTGAGTCAAGTCTAGGGCATGCATTAACAGTAACAAGTGTTCACCTTTCGCTGTTTTCTTTGCCATTTGTCAGCAATCCTGTTTCCTTTTGCTATCTCTGAATCTTACTTTTGATGCAGTGAATTACAGCCACCTGGACAGGACTTAGGACAGCTTGTGTTAAGTTCAGGATTTCTGGTACGTGCTTGATGTCCCTTTTGTTGGCAGTCAATAGCCCTCTCTCCTTCCATATGGCACCATGCACATATAAAACTAGGAAGGTATATTTTGAATCCATATAAATGTTAGCTTGTTTTCCTTTTGATAATTCTAATGCTCTGATAAGAGCAATTAATTCAGCCTTCTGTGCTGAAGTCCCTGGAGCCAATGCCTTAGCCTCGATAGTTTTGTCCAATATGACTATCACATACCCTGCTTTCCTCTTTTCTTGTTCTACATAACTACTCCCGTCTACATATAAAGTCCAATCAGCCCCTTCTAGTGTGTAGTCCTGAAGATCTGACTGGCTGAAATATACCTCATCTATGACCTCAACACAGCCATGAGATGGGAATGCTGTCAGGTTTGAGAAGCAGTGTAGCAGGGTTAAGTGTATTTACAGGTTTTTTTTTGTTGTTTTAATATTTTTCCTTTATTGAGTTTACAGAGAGAGGAAGGGAGAGGGAGAGAGAGATAGGAACATCGATGAGAGAGAACATCAATTGGCCACCTCCTGCATGCCCCCCACCGGGGATTGGGCCCACAACCTGGGCATGTGTCCTGACCGGGAATTGAACCGGTGACCTCTTGGTGCATGGGTCGATGTTCAGCCGCTGAGCCACACCGGCTGGACTACTTACAGTTTTGAAGGTGATATCGGGATTGTCCAAGAGTACCACCTGATATCTTCCCATCTGTCCTGCTGTCAGCCATCAGTTTCCTCGTTGTTCCAGTAGGCCCAGGACTTGATGAGGCACTGAAATAGTGATTGGTTGACCAAGAGAGAATTTCTCTGCTTCCTGTATAAGCTCACAGGTGGCCACCACCGCTCTTAGGCATGCTGGCCAGACCTGAACTGTATAGTCTAATTTCACAGACAAGTAGGCAACAGGCAGTGGATGGCACCCCCAGAGTCTGAGTGAAAACCCCAGGTTCAATTCCTTTGCTCTCGTGCACATACCGATGGAAAGGTTTAAGCAGATTTGGGAGACCCAAAGCAGGTGCCATTGCCAGATGGGCCTTTAAGGTCTTGAAGGCCCATTCACATTTCTTATCCCAGTCCAGGGGCCTCTTCTCTGGCCCCTTTAGAGCCTCATACAGGGTTCTTGCTATGAGCCCAAAGTTAGGGATCCAAATGCCGCAGTACTCCGCCATTCCCAGAAATCCTCTCGGCTGCCTCCTGGTCTTTGGGGGCTGCATCTGAGTGATAGCGTCCTTATGAGCCCTTATTCAACTCCTTTTGTCAGGCTCCAGGAGAAACGTCAGGAATTTAACGGTCTGCTTGCAAATCTGAGCTTTTGGGGCCAAGACCTGTAGCCACAGCTTGGTGATTAAGGGTGTCAATAGTGTTTTTCAAATAGTCCTCATGTGGGTCCTGTGATCAGGAGATCATCCACATATTTTAGCAGGTCACCCTTCTGAAACTGCAGCCCTTCTAGGTCTGCTCAGCATCTCTGTGACAGGCACCTTTCACAGACACCAGCAAGGTGTTATTGGACAGCCCCCTGAAACAGAGGGAGAGGGCTGTCCGCAGCTTCAATCCTTGTCTTCTCATATAAATGAATTTATAGGAGAGACTTTGATTGCATTGTGTAATGTATTTATTAAAACATTAATGCAAGTGAATTTATTAAAACATTAAAGCATGCGCATTTATTAATAAAATAAAGTGAGCATCTGGCTTATGAAGTACAGACTGGCTCTCAGCTAATCAAAAGAGCCAGTGGGGTGGGTGGTTTCTGCCTTGTATACTCTTCTGTCTATAAGTTTTTTAAAAAGTTCCTCTGCTAGATATCCTGGTACAGATTAACTTTGAAAGTCTCCTTTTCTTTACTATCACTTTTCCACAATTTATGGGAAGCCACCTGGCTTTTTTGTTTATGCTCCTCTTTTTTCCTCCTCCTTGCTGTTCTAACAACTTCAGGAAGATTTGCACTACGTGGTCTCTTGATTTCTCCTCCTCTCCCCCCTCCCTTTTCCTCCTCTCCTGCATTCTTCTGTGAGGAGAGGTTTTAACCCCTTGTTCTTAAGACAAGACCCTGCTACAAGCAGTCTGCAAAGCTTTTTGGCTTTGTTTAATTTCCTGCCTTAGTTTTCCTATTCCTCTTGTCCCAGAATTTTCCTAGCTTTTCATTGTTCTACAACATCTCCACAAAAATGGTAGGGGAGTTCTTGAATCTCTGGGGAAGGACTGTCCAACAGTACTGAGTCTTAACCAGAGTCTTCAGGTCTTGCCATTCAACTGGCGAAATGCAGCTGTGAAGCCAGGTTGACCAGCATGCAGAAGAAAGTCTTTGAGTACTGAGTACCATTCACTCTCTACAGGTATCCCATTAATTAGGGTGTAAGGATTGGGGACAGTAGAATGTGTGTCCTGAGTGATTTCATTTATAGTCCGTAGGTCCTGAACAAACTGGTATTCCTCTGTTTGGGGTTTATTTACTGGCAGTATAGGAGTGTTATATGGGTACCAGCATGGTCGAATTAAATCAAATTTCAGGAATTTTTTAATCAATGGCCTTCTAAGGTCTCCTTTTTCAAGGTCTCCTTTTTCAAGGGATACTGCTTCTTATGGGAAAATTTTGCCGCTGGTTTTAGTTCAGTCCTGACTGGCAAAGCCCGTTTGGCCTGGTTCCCCTTGAGACCATACTGATGGCTGTACCTGGGCCTCTATTTCAGCTGGGAATAGCACGGGTTCAGGCTTACCTTGATCTTGTACAAGTAACTGCCAGGCATGTTTCTGCAGAACCTGTAGGTGTAGCTGTTGTTCCTCCAGGAAGAAGGGGATCTGAGCCCGTCGTTTAGAAAGCAAGTCTCTTCCTAGGAGAGGAATGGGACATTTAGGGGCATATAGAAATTTATGAGTTAGCTGAGCATCACCAATCATACACTCTAATGGCTTCAAAAAGGGTCGGTGCTCCAGAGTTCCAGAGAATCCTTTCACCATCACTGTTTGGGATGAATGTTTGGTTAGAGAGGTGTTGAGGACAGAGTAGGTAGCCCCTGTATCAATCAGAAAGTCCACTTTTTACTCCCCCACTGTTCATTGTACCCGAGGCTCCGGGGGAGAATAGAGATTGACTCTCAGAGTGGCTGAGCCTCTGGGCCCTGTCAGTCCTCATCCGAGCTGACCTCATTTAACATGATTACTTTTCTCTCCCTAGTTGTCTTCCTTCTTTGAGCATTCATTCTTCCACTTTGCTTTTGAACTCCCCTCCCAAGTCCCTCAGTAATTCATCTCTTAAAATGTTCAAGTCAAGGTAGTACCTCATCATTGGGGTCCCAATTGGGCTCGACTAGAGGAATAGTGTGGGCCGGATCAACTGTATTTGGGTCCTTCTCATGGAGCCTCTGTGCTTCTTCTTGCGCTTTCCCAAACACTAGTCTTCTCTTGTCCCCAGTGAGGATATTTAAGAGTACCTGTATATCAGCCCAGTTGTGGTTATGAGTGGCGAATATGGAAACAATAAAATCTGTGATCTTAGTAGGATCATCCCGGTGGGAGGGATTGGCACTTCCCCAATTTAGCAAATCTGAAGTGGAGAACGGAGTATGGGCCCAATAATATGCTGCTGGGTGCACATTCTCAGTGGCTTCTACCGCTAGATGGCAGAGAGGGAATTGCCCTGCTAGACAATTAGCTCTGTCCTTTCCAAATTCAGTTCCCTGCCTCACTCTAGAGGGACAGGGGGGTGACCATCTCAGGCTCATTTTCAGCACCCAGTGGTTCAGGATAAGGGGAGAGCTCCCCAGCTTCTGAAGCACTTGGAAGAGGTCTCCTAACTATGGACCGCAAGGCAGCCTCTTCCTCTTCCTGTTCCTCCCTCTCCTCTACCTTTTTGTATTACAGGTACCACATCTTTTCTCTGAACCATCAACTTAGCCCCTTCCTTATTTTCTTTTGAATCAGAATTATGCAAAGACAGAAAAGTTCGAACATGCAGCACTTCCCCCCCCATTTCCCCAAACTCTGACTAAACAATTCTAACTGTAATATAATATAATAGTTTAAAGACCCATTTAATGGCCACCTTTCCCTAAAATCTAGAGCATATAGAAGCCAAGCAGTATTACAGTAAAACACCATTTTCCTCTTTGTCATTGGTGGATAAGCCTAAGTAGCCCAATCCCCCAAGACCTATCATAATGGAGTATCTTTTAGGATCAAGCCACCAGCACCCATCCTTAAACAACTGAGGCAAGATTACAGACAAATTTACACAAGGCAAAACCACCTTAATATACAGTATTTGCAAGTTCTCACAACAGACAGACAATCATTTGGGGCTTACTGTGCACAGCCAGACAATACCAGACAGAGTGCCCTGTGCCACGCAGGGCTGTTACTCAACCGTAAGTTGATCAGGCTCGGGTGCAGAGACCAGGCAAGGACTCTGAGAGGTTGCTTGCAACCAGGAGCTGATCAAGCTCACACTAGATGGGAGACAACAGAAAATGGACACTTCTCATTACAGAGTTATAGAACTCTTGATTCAATTTAGGTGAGATGACTGGAATTGTTGAGGCTGTGGCTGGGACTCAAAACAGGAAAATTCCTGGCAGCGCTGCAAATAAAAGAGTCCAGGCCTCGGCCCCAGGCAGCAAGCGGGATCCCTGATACCCCAGAGGGGTCCCACTTATGGTCCCTGCGGAGTTGCCAGAAAAAGAAACCCTACAATAAATGGATCTGGGCTGCCTGTCACTACTTGAACCGTGACAAGGTTGAATGGTATATGAGCATTTATTCCAATATTGCCGGCAGTATGGGAGAGCAGTGGGTCATCCCTGAAAAATCTGCTCTCCCTCTCCCTCCCATAAGCCAACTGCTTACATTGGGTAGAAGGACAAAGATCACATGGGGACATAGGCAAAAGGAAAAACAATGGGAAAACCAGTTACAGATAACAGGCATGGGGAAGTAATTCGGGCTGGAGAATGTAGCCTGGGGGCTATGAAGGGTGGTCTCCAGTGCACCGCCCTAGGACTCCAAGGTTCTAGTCTTTTCATGATGAAGGGGCAGTTCTCGGATAAGGAGAATGGGCCACGTTTCAAGGTTAGCTCCCAGGCCTGGGGCATGTAATTCCCAGCCAGGTCAAAATGTGCTTTATTTAATCAGAACAAAGCAATCATGTTTAACAGAGCATGATTAATATTTCTTATAACTATAGCTAGTTCCCACTATTCTATTTCTTCCTCCAGCCTCTAACACATTCAGGGTTGGGTCTCCATTGATTGACTGGTTGGTGACAGGGCAGGGGGTTGTTAGTCAATGCAGCTGGACCTGAGGTTAGCTGTGCGATTGCTTCTCTGGTTTTGCTGCTTCTCTGGGCCTGGAGCTGAAATATAAATGAGGCCTAAATGTTATCTCTAGGGAGGAAAGGTCAGGGGGTCCAAACTGCATGACCAGTGATATGCTAGGGGAGGGAAGGTCACCCTGGGAATGAGGTCCCACCCTACAATTATCCTTTCCTAGGCACCTGGGGCTTTCTGCCCTGGTGACCATCTGTACCTGGCCAGTCATCCTTGCTCTGCTCATGTCTGTATAACTGCCTACCACACTTTTGCATTGCTGCTCATCACGACTCGGTCAAGGGCATGTGGCAGCCTTTGGTTTCAGGGGTTGTAATTGGGTAAGGAGGTGGGAGAAGTAGGAACAGGTTTGTTGGGACACCCTGCATGTGGAGCTGTGGATGGTGACGGCTGTGACCACAGAGATTTGCATTGTTCCTAAAGGCCTGGGCCTTGCTTGTTGAGAAAGGGGTTTGGACCTGCCCCTCAAGAGCTTCAGTGAACTGAGCTTGACTTCCTTCTCTTCTGCTTCTCTCCTCCAGGTTGGGGTGACTCAATAGGCACACCCTCAGAGCGGGGCATGACCTATGATGCACTCCATGTTTTTGACTGGATCAAAGCGAGAAGTGGAGACAACTCCATCTATATTTGGGGCCACTCCCTAGGCACTGGGTAAGAGTCCCCAGCAAGGTGTGTCCTTTGGGGGAGCAGTTCTTCTTGGGGTAACTTTCTAGCCTGGGCTCCCTAAAAGTGAATCCTGTGGCACTGTTAGTTCCAACAAGCCTTGTCTCTCTTCCACATGCAGGGCAGGGGATGAAGTGCCATAAGAGACCACAAGGGTTTGAACTACTTTAACTCCTCAACCCAAGAAGTGACTCAAGACACATATGGGCAGTTGTAGGGTGGTCTCCCTCTCTGCAGGGAGGATGGGCAGACTCTCCTCAGCCTGAGGTTGTGCCCCTGGGGAGACAGAGCAGAGAGCAAACCAGATGGGCTTTATCTTCCAGTTGTACTTGGGTTTCACATCCTCTGATTTTGGACTGCATGTGCTGGTCAGCAGGCTCCAGTGCCAGGGCTCTGATCACTGCAAGCCACGGGCATTTATAACAACTGGGCCAAATAGGCCATACTTGGCTTACCAGAGAATTTGGGGGAGACAGCAGTGCCAAGACAGAGAGCACTTTAATGTTCCATTTGGGGTCACCTAAATTGTTTCTGTTGATGTGAGGTTCAAAGTGTTTCTGAAAGGAGCCACTAATGTCAGTGCCCTGAGGCCCAAAATCTTCAGGAGCTTTGTCTTTCTGCTGCCTTTCCTTCAAGCACAGGGGCTGCAACACCTTTCTTAAGTTGCTGCTCACCTTGGATAGCGTGCTGCAGTTGGTGTATGTGTATGTGCTGCTGAAGTGAGCACAGAATGCTGCATTTGGGCCAAGGCCTGCAGGCTGGGCATTGTCTGGTACAGGGCCTCCTGGCTTGTCCTCATGGAGAGAATAGCCCATGTGCCCTCAGAGATGTGCCTGAGGTGGGGAGGGGAGCAGGCCATCCTGCCATGGCTGTCCGCCCAGTGTGGTTGTGGGACAACTAGAGGCCCCGAGAACTGCAGGTAGAGCACATCCTTCTCTCAGCTGATGGGGTCGCCCTGGTCCCCACTGTCCCTCAGCAGCACTTACTCCAACCAGGTGTGAGCTGAGGGCCAGTGTTGTGCAGCCTGAAGAAGCTGTTCCTGGTGAGGCTGAAGAACATGCCTTGGGGACATGAAAGGTGGCTGTCATCATCATCCTTGTCAAAGGGTTGACTGGGGCAGCTGGGCTCACCCACAGTCCTGGAGCATTTTTGTCCCCCTACCCACTCACTTTCCTATAATCGCACCAATTGCTTCACAGATCCCACGGCTTTTCTGGTCACATTCTAGTATTAGAACAAAAGTAAAACAACTTTTGTCAAAATTCAACTGAACTGTTTTTCTGTTTTCAGAGTGGCAACAAATCTGGTGCGGCGCCTCTGTGAGCGAGGTAGGGACTCATGTGGCATATGAGTTCTGGTGTATGGGCTCCTGGTCCCGGGGCTCCCTCAGGGCAGGCAGAGTGTTTAGAGGCTGGCTGTGTTCTAGGCCCTGCTGTGAGTTCTTGTTAAGTGGGTGTTTGTGGGCAAGCAACACAGTGACTGTGCTCCATGTCCTCATGGAGCCCTTTGAGCTTTGTATTGAGGCCAGGGTCTGGGCAGACCCTCAGCTGACCTAAGTCTGCATTCACCCATGGATTCTTGAGAAGCTGGTGCAGACTCACCAGGTACTGGGCTCCAAATAAGCAGCTTTAGCAGATGTGGTTCTCAGGAGCGACCCAAGGCCACCTGAGGGTCCCCTGCATGGTTACCTCTGTGTGCCAGTCATGTGGAAGGGCCTGGCGGGATGCTGGCCAGGCTGGCACCCCTGGTTCCATTGCCTTTTCTGGGGACCACCCCTCCCACGGATCCTCCATGGGGCCATGGAGCTTGTGTTTTGTCTGGGCTTCTTGCCTATCTCACAGTTTCCTGCTTGTTTTACTCATCTAGAGACCCCTCCAGATGCCCTTATATTGGAATCTCCATTCACTAATATCCGCGAAGAAGCCAAGAGCCATCCGTTCTCAGTGGCAAGTACAGATCTTATTAAAAATTGACTTATTTTTATTATTAAAGTAATTGCTATAAAATGACTATAGTAAATAAGTATAAAATAAAATAATCAAAGATTTAAATATTCTAATAAGTGCAGATTTATTAAAAATTAATCCTTGTTTAGTTCTGGGCATTGACCTGACTCCAGAGCTGCCCAGGAAGCTTATAACTTTGCAGCCAGGTAAGACAGGTTCACAGCTGTGTTGTCTAGACCAGCAGGACCCACAGGAAGCCTTGCCCCCATGGCATGGTTTGCCCACCAGGCATCGGTGCCCCATGGGGCTCATCCCAGGCTGGATGGTGTTGCCCCAGCTGTTTCCCCAGGATTGAGCTGGTAGGTACTTTCACTCTCCATCCCCACAGACCGTGCTTAGCAGCTAGGCTCTCATCATTGTATCTCAGAGTGACGCCTGGCCCAGGGGAACTCCTCTGGCTTGTTACTTTCTCCTCCATTCCACTACTTCCTAGCTGGCAGTGTTTTCTGTATCAGCCCACCACCTGACCTCATGCTGCTCTGTTGCAGACCAAGAATCCTCTTTAGTCTTACTTCTTTGATGTTGCTTTTCTCCCAAGTCATATGGACCCCCATTTTCCTTGGGGTGGCAGCTGTGATGTCTGTGAGACATCTGGTCTCCAGGCTGCTGTTCTGAGGTGTAGGAACCCTATTTGCAGACAGCCCTTGCTGCAGCTTGTTTCGGGGCCTCTTGAGCAGGGAGTCTTGTGGTCAGGGCACAGCGGGGCAGGAGCACCCCAGTAGAACTATGGTAGGGCTGCAGGTCAATATGCTAAGAAGTAGGGTATACCCTGGGGACTCAGCACCCTCTGTCTGAACCCTTGACTTTGGACTTCTGTGTGGGTATTTTATTTTGTTTATTGATTCATTGATTGGTTGATTTAGAGAGAGGAAGGGAGAGAGAGAAATATCTATGTGAGAGAGAAACCTCCCGTCACACCCCAACTGGGAATTGAACCTGCCACCTTTTGGTGTATAGGATGACACTCCATCCAACTGAGCCACACCAGGCATTTAATTGATGCTTCTGCACATTGTTTCCATGTCTCCTTCAGATATATCGATACTTCCCTGGGTTTGACTGGTTCTTCCTCGATCCCATTACAAGCAGTGGAATTAAATTTGCAAATGATGAAAAGTGAGTACTGTGGTAGAGTACCTAATTTTTCAATTTAGGAAAACACTGAGAACTTCCAGGATAAGCCTATTCAGTCACATTAACCAAATAAGATGGAATTCTGAAGACTATAGTTCTTCTCTAACCAACATATCTTTTTAGAGGGAAAGTAGGTAGAGAGATGCACCTGAGAGAAAAAGGGAGTATGAAAAGACTGGAATTAAAGCTATATGAAAACAGAGTATTTTGTCCATATGGTTTTTATTTGAAAATAGTTTGGCAAAACCAGAATTCCTGAATAGGTATTAAAGCAGTAATAATAACTGTTATTCAAAACATGACTTTTCCTCAGCCATTTGATTGATATTGATTATGAAAAGATGTTACAAAATATATTATTAAAAATATTTCTATTAGGTAAATCAAAAGTAAATATTCTAGTTAAGGACTCATTCTTTGAACAATGTTCATATTCTGTTGACATTGTCTTTTTGATATCTTTATTTCATGTGGTGTTGTTTTTGTTTTTTTTTTTTTCAAATTAAAAAAAGGAAAGGAAAAAATCCTTATCTAAATATCCAGTTAATATTTAAAAATCTACATTTTGAAACAATATTGAAAAATAGCTTATTTTTTTCTTCAATTATACTTTTGTTTCTAAAAATAAAAATAGAACAAACTAAAATTTGAGCAGACATAAACACAATACTTGATTGTTTGTAAATACTGTTGTTTTGGAACTTAAGAAAGAATTATCTGAATAAACTAGATTTTTTCTAAACAACAACAGCAGTGAGTGCTGCCCTCCCCCGCAGCTGCCTTTGGCCCTGCCCCACAGCTGAGTGGTGGCAGCTGTGGGGTCCAGTAGCACTCACCCACTAGAATTCAGGAGCCCCCTCTTGGTGGGTAGGTCTGTTGCCAAATACTTGCCAAGGTGAAGCATATGAGCTAGGCCTCTTCTAGAGCAGGTAAAGGTAAGACAAACTGCCTACTGTGGGAAATCTGAAAAGTGGACAGTTCAAAATTTGACTCAGACACCAGAAACACTCCACCCTGGAAGCAGAATAAGGTGACAGTGTTTGTGCTTGTGCACCACTAGCAGAAACACACTGCCAGATGGGCTGGGCATCTCTGGGGTGACGAGCCCCCTGTCCCAGGTTCTGCCAGGTGCCAGGTTTGCCACAGCACTACCCTCACTGAGCCCCTAAATCAGTATGGAATCGCCAAGACCAGGTGGGCACCACATCCACCAGCTCACAGTGAGACCTCTTTGAGGCAGCCAAGAGGCACTGAGCCTATTATGTGGTTTGCTGAAGGGTTTGGATTAAATGAACCTATTGAAAATGTTAGATTACTTATAAACATTCAAGAGTGACCTTAAATGATGTTATTTACACCAAAGATAAATTAAAGGGTATAGATACTTTTACCAACAGGTTCCTAGTAACATTCATTTGTAGTAACTTTCTTGGCCCACCTAAAATATTAAGTTTGTAAATATTGTTTTGTAACTTCGATGAGAGAGAACATCGATTGGCTGCCTCCTGCATGCCCCCCACTGGGGATTTGGCCCACAACCTGGGTATGTGCCCTGACCGGGAATCGAACCGGTGACCTCTTGGTGATGGGTCGATGCTCAATCACTGAGCCACACCAGCCGGGCTGTTTTGTAACTTTTAAAAAATATGTCTACTGGCAAAAATAATCATTTTCAATTTTCAAAAAATATGCAGGGGTCAGATTTGGCAAATGAATTGATCTCTAGATTTGATTGACACCTAGCACCTAGAATAGATGTTGATAGAAACATCTGAGAAATCAACTTTTAGTTCTCTAGTAAAAAGAAACCCAGCAGAATTAGAGCTGTTAAGCACCACGGTGAAACACTCCCTAAACCCAGGTCCCTGCCAAGGGTGAGGCCAGGGTGCCAGGAGACCCCAGCCATCTCCCTGGGATCTTGTCTAGTCCTTTCTTCTCCCTACAGTGTGAAGCACATCTCCTGCTCCCTGCTCATCCTGCATGCTGAGGATGATCCGGTCGTGCCCTTCCAGCTTGGCAGAAAGGTGGGTGTCCATGCAGCCCCTGGTTTAGGGGACATCTAGCAGGCATATGTTGGGGCTGGACTGGGAATAGGCAGATGTGCAGGAGGGGCCTGCTGCTGACAGTGTGAGGGCGGGGGCTAAACAAGCTAATGCCATCTACAAGAGGAAACATGAAAAATAAGCAAATGTTTCCCAGGTCCCAGTACAGGGTTCTGGCCTGATAGAGACTTGACAACAGGGGACTCAGCCAGGAGAGTTTACCAGTTATTGACTGAAGGATAAGACCCCTCGATGAAGAGGATCCTCCAGTCCCAGTCAGTAGTGTTGACACAGAACGTCTCATTTGTTCTCTTGCCTTTGGGATTGGAGCAATGTCAGAGGACTACCATGTTGTCATGGGGCCTCCACATTTGCTTTAGCTGAATTTACTTTGCCTTTGCTGCGAAGAAGCAGGATTGGGTTTATAGGTGAGTATAAGGTAGGAGACAGCATTGTCTGGTCATGGTGATAAAGAGGGGCAGGGCAGCCTAGAGGGAGTGATGCCCAGGCTACTCTTGCTTCAGAACAGGCCTGAGGTACAGGTGGGTTTGCCAGTGCCAGGTCTCTTTCCTCTAGAAGGTCTGGGCACACAGTCTGGACCTCCCGGAGGTAGGAGGAGGGAGGGGCTGAGCTAGGACAGAACCTGAGCCAGCTTGTTGGCTGGCCTTGACCTGGGCACACAGCAAAATCTGAGGCACCTGACCCATCCCAGCCCCCAGGGCTGAGCCATCAGGGCTGCTCCAGGCTTTAGACCACCACACCATCCCATAGCATGTGGCTTTTTCTGTGGTGCTGGCTCATTCACCTCACTACCCCCTAAGGAGGGGGGCGGGGGCAGTCTAAAAAGCAGGTGTAGGGACAGATAGAGTCTTAAGTTGCAGGCTGAGGGCCTGAGCCTAGGTTGGACTCCTGTCAGCAGCCCTGGCCCCAGCCATGGCAGGCTGCAGGGCATCAGTGCTGTTTGACGGGGGCATGGGCTACTCTGCAGAGGCAGCAGCCACTGACAGGCCTCTGATGAAGGGGAGGTCACCCACAGGGCCACCATCTCTGGACGATGACCCATTTCTCCCTCCCCAGCTCTACAACATCGCTGCACCATCTCGAAGCTTCCGAGACTTCAAAGTTCAGTTTATCCCCTTTCACTCAGACCTCGGCTACAGGCACAAATACATCTACAAGAGCCCTGAGCTTCCTCGGATACTGAGGTGAGGTGTTCTCTTCTCACCAGGGATGTTGTCCTGGGTGGCGACAGCTCAGGCCATACGTACAGCAGCTATGTCCATTAAAGCTGCCTCAGTGGGGTTTAAGAGCAGCTATGATTCAAGAACCTTTTATTTCCACCAAGACGGGCTGAGAGTGTTTATAGCCCCTCCTTCCTGGACCATTCCCATGATCTCCCTGTGGTATAGGTTGTCCGGGCCCGTACAGACACCCCACATAGGAATGCACTCAACACACAGATGTCCATGTACAAGAGCCCCCCCCCCCCACACACACACACACACACACGTGTGCACGTGTGCACTCCCCAACTCTTGGTAGGTCAGGCCTTGGTCCTTTCACTTATACCTGTCAGGTCCTGCCCCCACATACACAGCACACGGATGCTCTGGCCTGGGCCAGCTCCTCAAAAGCCTGTTTGTCCCCAGCTGCTTCTGAAAGGGAAACTGTGCTCCAGACTGTGAGTTCACCTTCATAGGGCTTCTGAGCCTAGGAGCGTTCAAATCAGCCCTCAGCAGGTTTCATTCCATATGTAATTGTACTTCACACTTCAGCTCTCCTCTGGCTGCCTTGAAAGTTTCAGGGGCAAAGCTAGTTTCTTTAGCAGTTTGCCATTCCTTGCCACACTGACCTGGGTTGTTGAGAGGGAACAGTGAGCTGAAAAAGTATGGGTCTGCTCTGATGTAATTTTTCCCTATCATAAAAGGAATATATTACAGAAAATTGAGACCAGAATATTGCTCCAGAGTTTAAGAAGAGTAGCTTATAACCGGGTCTTTCACTTTGCAATGCTGATGGTGCCCCGCCTGTTGTCCTCTAGGCTCCTTTTCCTGCTTTTCATACAGGCTGTGAGGACTAGGGGAGGTGGGATCTCTGTTTTGACCTCAGATTTGGCTGACCGTTGTGCTCTGGTCTAGGGAATTCCTGGGGAGGTCGGAACCTGAGCTCCAGCACTGAGCTCACTGCCTGAAGGAGCATGAAGACCTCCGCCCTCCTCCCCGTTCCTCTGGCCAATCCAATACCCTGGAGCCTGGGGTGCCAGCACCTGCGATGCACCTGGAGAGAGGACTCGGATGCCAGCTAGGCAGGTAGAAGAGGCTCTGGCAAGCTGGTGGCCAAGAGCATGGATTTTTGTGGAAAATGTGAGTGGCAGGCATGTGGCTCTCTCTCCTTGCTTCCATGCAACCTGAGCTCTTGTTGGAAGGACAGTGACATAGCAGGCCAGCCACCACCGGCTGGTCAATCCCACACTTCCTGAGCTGGGCATGGAGAACAGGGCAGGAGGAATGAGGTCTTGGGACCACACTGAGCTTCCCAGCACCACCCATGAGAATGTGGGAAGACTTGGGTTCTTTTGTCCCTTCCCAGCATTTGTGGAATGGACTCTGATGGTTCCATCTTTCCCTCCTGCCCTATGTACCCCGCTTGCCTTCTTTGGTGTCCCTGCCTCCCTAGGCAGGTCCCACCACTCACAGCAGGGGAGGTGCCAGTGATCTGCACTTCCCCCTCTTTCTGCCCACCTGTCCACCTAACCTGGCCCTAGACTGAGCATTTATTTAATAAAATCCTGGTGGTGGTCTCTGTTGCTTTCTCAGTGCTGTCTACAGCCCCACCCAGGACCAGCCTCTGGCCCCAGGCCACTTGCAGAGCCAGGCCACATAGGTGGAGGAAGAGTGACTATAAGGTAGAGGAAGAGGGTTTTTATTTCCTCCCTTCTTTCAGGGAGGGCCTTCTCCAGATGTGACAGGTGGCACCTATATAGGTGACCCTTTCAACCTCATGCTTAGCAAGCTTATTGGATGTGACCATGTCAATGCATGGGTGTTGGGGTTTCACCACAGACCCTGGATAAGTCCCTGACTATTGAAATTGAAAGGATAGGCTACTGGAATGCAGAGACTTGAGTTCTGGCCTATGAGCATCGCCTCCTTCACTCAACTGGTGGTGGCTCTTGTCTTTGGTTTTTGTCAAACCAGTTTCTCCCCTCCCCTGGCACTGGTGACCTCTCAGAGAACTGTGACTTAATAAGAATGGGACCTTGAGCTGGTCCCTCGGGGGCTTTCCTGCCTCTGCTATTCAGGTACAAGGGTGTGCCCCAGCTCAGTATGTAAGCCCTCCTGGGACACAACCTCTCCTGATGGCTGGGCTTCCTCCCCTAGGTCCTAAGGCTCTAGAACTAAGCAGTCTCAGCAGGTCAGAAATTCTCACCTACCTGCCTGTCCTCTAAGGTATTATGGCCAGTGTTAGCATCTGGGGCTTGCTAGGGGCCCATAGGCCCAAACAGGTTACACCTCCTTTCTGAGGCATTTTAGAATTGTCTGTGACAATTCTCACATCTGGGAAATGCACACCTTTTTTTAAACTGGGATTGAAACGTGAACAGACTCATCCTGAAATCAGTGTATGTTTCAGGTATTAGCACTTCCTACAAGACACCACTGTCCCAGGCTGCACTTGTCAGAGCTGGGATACATGGGCCCCACCCAATAGTGTATTTCTGTGTAACTGCTCTGTGTCAGAGGCTCTGAGAACCACTAAAACACCATATGCCTCCCTGGGTTGGGCAGCCCCTACATGAGACTGTTGTGCTCTTCTGGCTTTGTCATTGAGGCTCAAAGTCAAGTTTTCAGCTCACCACAGCCAAGGAAGTGGGTCATACTGTCTCAGACCTGCCTATTCTGCCTGGGTTCTTCATCTTGTTTTTTGTGTTTTTAACTTTTTGTCTATGTGAGCTGCCTCAGATTCTTAGAGGAATAAGATAGGATATAAAGTAAAAATACAAGCTGTTAGTGTTTTTATAGGTGCCTGACAGGCCGACTGAAGATGAGGAAACACAAAAAGGGAGTGGTGAGCAGGCAGCTACTGAGCCATCATCTCAAGCAGGTCCAAAGGGCCCTACCTGATGGCTTCTTAGTTTATTACCTTGGTCCAAGCAACTAAGCTTATACTGTGGGTAAGGAACGACCACTGGGTTACAAAATCAATGTGTGGTCAGGACCAGTCCTTTAGAAAAAGAAAAGATGTTTAGCTGTAAACTGCAGTTACATGCGTGTGTCCTGGGAGCTATCGGATAGGTATGGGGAGCGTGCATTCCCAGGGTACATCTCCCCACATCCCCAGGAGGGGTCCACCATGCTCCAGGGTCCCACAGTTCTCAGGGTCTTTGGGTAACATTGAGCCCCAAGTTCACATCCCTCCTGATTTTGTTTCAACTTGCAGCTATACAAATTGGGGGAAATATTTTGGTCCCCAGGGCATTCTACCTACCAGGACCAAGAGTGGGTGGTGGAAGACAAGTGCAAAAGAAGCTTATACAATTTAGAGCAAAAATGCCAATGTCCAGAGGACAGTGTACCAAGTGACCAGATTTCACAATTCTTTGAAAAGCTGGCAGTTCAGGCACACACAACTCTAAGTCCCATAACAGCTGGGATGAGAGAACTTTGTCTTCAGTCCCAGAACAATGGGCTGTAATTTAGCCCATTCCCTCTTTAGGAGGGAGGGACTGAGGCCTACCTTATGCTGACCCAGAGTGAAATGCAGAGGCCAAATCAAACAAGCATGGACAGGAAGTTTTAATCAGTTTCTCACACATGAGGCAATAACAGCAAGTGGCACAGTAATGGTCACACAGAGCCTAAGGGACAGGGCAGTGGAGGGTGTGACCACAGACCCCATTGGCTCTGATGAAGTGTGTACTTGAGCAAGTCCTCCATGGTTTGGTTCTGCGAACAGTCAGGACCCAGGATGAGGGCAGAGCTTGTGATGCCCAGACCCAGCATGCAAGGAGGAAGAGCCTCTGGAAGGGCACTTCCATCCAACATTGCCAACAACCCACAGTGAAGGGTGCCACCTGCTCCTGGCTCTCTCGTCTGGGCAGCTGAGTTGCTCACTTGCCCTTTCTGGCACTAGCCTGCTATCTGGGCAGAGTGGAAAATGGGCTGCCCGCTGGGCCCACTCAATCCTTTTCCAGACCAGCTTGTGGCACTGGTAGAAAAGGAGGGAGAAGAGAGGCCTTGTGTGTAAGACAGGAAATGCACCCTCCAGGACTGGGTGCAACCCTGCCACAGGCCCCCACGGCCAGGCAAAAACATCCCAGAATTGCCTCCCCTGGAACAAAATTTCAAAAGTACAATTTTTAGTTACTAAACAAGAAAAGGCTTCACCTAGTTTTATTTCCTTGTGAAGTTAATTTTCTTTTGAAAAAGCAAAACCAAGCGAATTTTGCATCAACCAGCCTTACTCTAACCAAGGCCCCCTAGATGCTGGACACCGGTGTCCTCCCCAATGTCACCCTTAGTTGTCCTGAGGCCCTTTTATCAGGTCAATCTGGAAGCCATGGGCTGGAGCCACCCACAGGGCAGCTATAAAGACAGGTTGGCACACTGGACCCTCTCAGCACAACCAGGAGGAAGAGCTGGGTCAGCACAGCCTGGCCAGCCCGGGTGCCACTTGCCCAGACCTCAGAATCTAGAGGCTTAAAACTTGAAACAGGCTCACAGCAAGGTGAGTGGAAGGTCTTGGAGGAGCCCAGCAGGTAGCTTTCACCTTACCAACCTCTGTGGGGTGGGAGGGCCAAAGGGGCAGGTGAGCTAAAGCTGTGGGGCCAGCTGGTCAGTACTATGATCTCTTCTTTCCTGCCAGAAACCAGGCAGCATCTTACTCTCAGCACCTTTCCTACCCTGTCTATCCATCCCCCTGCCCTCTACCCCAAGCCACCACCGTGATCCCCACACCCTGCCCTGAAACACAGCACTGAAAAAAACAGGGACCACTGGCTGCTCAGAAAATGGCGTGAGGTGCGGAGTCAAGAAAACAAAAGCCCTCTGGTCCCCAGTGTGCTAGCACCTAGTCTCTGGGGATGCTGGGGCATGGGATCTGTAGATCAGAGAGCTCCATGCCCCAGATGTCCTGGGCGTACTCTGTAATGGTCTGGTCACTGGAGAACTTGCCTGAGCAGGCAATGTTCCTGATGACCTTGGTTCACTCCTTGTGGTTCTTCAGAGAGAAGGAGATGCTGAGTAATCACAGGCACAAGAGAGTCCACGCTTCCAGAAACTTTAGGATGTTTCCAGATGAGGTCTTAGCTCTCACTCTGGGCAGCCTGATGGAAGAGTAGAAAATGACAATCATAGCCCCAACTCCCAGAAAAGCTACCAAATGACTAGATAAAAGGGGTCAGGAAGGAGCCTGAGAAGGTCCTGGCTCTCAAAATGTTTCACAACACAAACAACAAAAACAGAAATATAACCAGGTGAGTATTTGCCACCAGGCAGATTCGATTCCCAGGGAAATGGCCCTGTGGTCTTCTGGCCATGGTCCCCCAGAGCCTGGCAGCTACCCCCAGCAGCCACACCTGGAGGAGCCTCCCAGACAGGGCCACTTTCCTTGAGGACCCGTTTAAAGGAAGCAAAGCTTCCTTCCAAAGCCCCCCCAACCCATCACTCCATTTTCCAGGCCCCATCCTGTTCTTTTACAGAGGGAGCATCAGATGTACAAATCCCTGAGGCCTCATCCAAGAACCTGTTTAAACAGTTTAGGGAAATAAACTATTTGAACCAAAATTTTGAACAGTCACCACAATCTCCAGTGTCCCTTCCCACTGCTATCCTCCAAGGCATGCACAGGTGGAACACTCAGGAAATCCCAGGAAAGGGAAGGAAGCAGGGACCTAGGGACACCCTCCTTCACCTCCCCCAGCATAGGACCTGGGTCTTCCCACCATGAGATCCCCCATGGGCCACACCAAGGTAGACACACCAGGGGCTGCCATGTGGGGTCAGGCACACGCTCCACACAGAAACCTGGGATACAGGTTCTCTCCTTGTCCTTCACCATCAAGTGGGAAGCTGGCTTCAGTGGCCCTGCCTTAAGACACTCTGCTCTTTACAACTACAAGTCCCTCACTCTACTGATATCAAAGCTTTTACCTTTCAAAAAAAGTGTGAACATTCTCATTTGAGATATGCTATTCACCAGGCCAGTCCCTCCTCTTGGGCTGAGCACCACACCCACTCCCCATGCCTCCCTGATCACACACACATGGGGTGATCAGACTAGGGAACAGCCCATCTCTGCCTCCTCTTTAGGGGAAACTTGTGCCAGGTGGATGGCAGCCTGACCACAAGGAGTCAAAAGGCACCAGCGTGGCAGATGAGAGCAGAGGGACAGCTAAGATAGCCCCTGGGTGGAAGATGATAAAGAAGCAGCGGGCGCCTGCTCTGGGCCACAAGCTGAACAGTAACCTCCCAGGAGTGGCCCTAGACAGCAGAATGCAGATGCATCCTGCTGCACCCCAACTAGTGCTGCCCCTACCAACTTGGGGGTCTGAGAACCTTACCTGGTACAGCTGGTCCATGTGGGCCTGGCATGCCACATATGCTTCATAATCCACAAAGACCTTGAACCTGAAACAGGAGATGAGACCAGCCACCAGGCCACAGCCATCTGTGTCCTTGTGCTCTGGAGCTTACCTGGCCATAGGGACTGCTCTGTAAGCAACACTTCTGTCCTGGAGACACTATTAAAAAACTTTATTTTAACCCAATGTTCCTTTAAAGAAATTGGTGTGTACACATAGGTTGGAGCTGCACAGCTGAAAGGTTTCTTCCCTTTCACCTCCCAGAGGGGAGGGCACAGGATGCTGGGAGACAGGCTCTATGTAGCTGTCAGTTCTCAGGTCTAACTGGGCCAAGCACTAGTGATATAGGACACACACACACACACACACACACACACACACACACAAAATGCAGGACTTATGAATACAGAAATGCATTTCTGTTTATAATTGAGTCAGAAACATAATTCATAAAACCTTTAAAAGTCTTTCCTTGATCACAGACTTTTGCCAGGGCCAAGCTTGTGGTTACAATTTGGTCTGACTGAAGCCAGCTGACAGCATTCATCAAAAAAAAAACAAACAAAACTAACCCCAAAGCAACTAAAAGTGGAATAGGCATCAGTTCCCAGCATTCGCCAGACTCAACTTTTACCAATAGGTTGGAGCAAAGAACTGTTACAACGGCAAATGGTACTGATAACCATGTGTCAACTGCTTTATAATAAAACACTAACTACACTGCAATTTATGTCACAAGTTAATTTCATTTTAATTACTTTGTGTCACCATGGGCCCACATTTGCTGCAGGGTTATGCCCAGCCCCACCTGCCTCCCAGAGGAGTCCTGCCCATCCTCTTCTACTGAAGAGAAGGCTCAGGAATCTCCTCCTATCAGCCCCTTGTAACATCATCACCTCCTATTTGTCACATCCAGATGGTCAGCTGGTGCTGGGGGCCTGGGGCTGGACTGTACAACTGGCAGTTCCCACCACCAGGGCACCCACAGCACACCAAGCACCGCCAGAGGACACTGCAAGCTCTAACCTTGGGTGTAGTGGAACTTCTCAAGGTGGGTCGCCTGAGGCTCTGCCCATGGGCCACAGTTAGGGGTGTGTGGGGGGACAAGCTTCATCAAGGTTGGGCTTTATCACCAACAATATGCAATTTTCAGCCCACCACGGGGGCCCCGTCTGTCTGACCTATCTGTGGGGAGGGACATAAGGACCAAGGGAAGGCTAGTCCCACCTGTCCTGGTTCAGCAGCATGTTGACAATGTCCTTGAAGCAGTCTGGCTCCTTGGGAGAGAAGAAGCCACTCCTGATCTGATCCACAGCCTACCTTAGCTCGGGCAGACAGTCGTAGTACTCTTGGGCATTGTACCTATGAGGAGGTGGGTCGAGTCAGCTGCCAGCCTAGTGTCTCCAGGCAATGGGCACACCCTTCCCTGACCTAGCACTACCCCAGGCTTTAGGCCTGAGAGGTCTGGCAAGGCAGCTGCTGGCCATGTGGGCTACTGGACCCTGGAGAGAGGGTGATGTGCTTTGAGTGCAAAATCAATCCCACTCCTCCTTTTACTGTTTACAGAACCACGGTCCCTGAAGATGTGCAGTGGCACACATGGCTCCATCGTATTCCCACAGGGGAGGGCTGCTCAAGAACTTGCAACTCTGCATCCCCACACTGTCCCCAAACCCCTCCCCTGCCCCTCCTACCCCTGCTCCCACCCTGGCCCCTGCCCCTCCCACCCCACGCTGTAGAACACAACATGCCTGTGGCCATCAGGCAATTGGAAAGAGAGGCATTTGACACGTGTACATTCTAGGATACAGAGATGGGGCAGAAGGAGTCTGAATGTGGGGTGTAGAAAAGGCATGTAAGGTGTGTATTCTCAGGCGGACAAGGATGAAGTTCTGGCTTTTTAGGTGACATTTAGAATTTTTACCCGGCCGGTGCCTTGAAGCCTCACCAACTCCCCAGAGAGCTTTTAGGCAATTATACAACATTGTCTTTTAATTATTGCTCAGAATTAGGCTGGGGCCAGGACTCCTAAAAAATATCCAAGGTCATGAAAAATGAGGAAAGGCTGAGAAACTGTCATGGACCAGAGGGATGCCCTGGATGGGATCCTGGAACAAAAATGGACAGGACATTCATAGGAAAATGTAAAATAAAGTATGGACTTCAAACAATAACAACATACCATTATTAATTTTGACAATGCTCCACACTAATTAGTAATATGCAAGCAACAAGTAAAATGTGAAGTGTATGTGGAACTCTGTACAGTCTTTGCAACTTTTCTATAACTCTAAAACTGTTCCTAGACAAATGGGTTACTTTTTTTTTTTTTTTTTTTTTTTTTTGGTATGTGCCCCTAGCGGGAACCGAACCCAGGACTCTCTGGTCCGCAGGCTGAAGCTCCAACCGCTGAGCCAAACCGGCTGGGGCCAAATGGGTTACTTTCAAAATTAGGCCAGGGAATCTTGGCAGTGGGCCAGCCTCAAATCCCCAAATCAGTCAAGACTATTCAGAGCCTTGATCCTGAGGGCTCCCCCCACAGAGACCAGGGCCTTCAACCCTTTTGGAAACACTTGGTCTGGATCCCTCAGATTTAGCAGTGGAGAAGCACAGAGCACCAGCTCTTGCCCAAGCCGGAAGTGAGCAGAAAAGGCCAGAGTCCCCACAGCCACTCCCCACCCCCTCGACATTCACCCTGGCAAGCAGAGGCCTGGCCTGAGAGCCCTTTATGACCCTCTGTGGGGCTCTGGGCAGTGCCCAGGATGATGCCACATCTTAATGGTATGAGGAGGGACACACACCTTTCTAGTCCAGGGCCTGGACGTCTTCCACTCAAAGGCCAAAGATGAAGAGGTGCCCCCGCCCCGCTTCCTCAGCCATCGCCACATTGGCACTGTCCATGGTGCCGATGGTGAGGGCCCCATTGAGCATTAACTTCATGTCTGTACCTGAGGCTTCGGTGCCTGTGGTGGAGATCTGCTGTGATAGGTCAGCAGCGGGGATCACTGTGAGTCGGTAGCACAAGAAGACATGTCAGCCACCAAGTACTCACAGTGTGAGCCATAGAACCCCAAGAAACACCCTGCTCTCATCCCAACCCAGGACTGGCACTCATTCCAGGACAAGCCGGAACTCTTAGGCACCCCTGCAGGTGGCTGAGGCTGGGCACTGCCCACCCTACCACAGGCAGATGACACAGAATGTGAAGCAGACACATTACCACAGCAAGTCTAATAGCTGGGGGAGAAAGTGAAGTCCATGACCCCAAGTCTGATGCCCCATACTAGGTGCCCCCCAAGATCTGTTCTAAGAAGCACAGGAGCCCTGGCCGGTTTGGCTCAGCAGTTAGAGCGTCGACCCGTAGACTGAAGGGTCGAGGATTTGATTCCCAGTCAAGGGCACGTACCTGGGTTTCAGGTTCTATCCCCAGCCCCAGTTGGGGTCATGTGGGAGGCAACCAAAGGATGTGTCTCTTTCACGTTGATGTCTCTCTCTCTCTCTCTCTCTCTCTCTCTCTCTCTCTCTCACCCCCCTCTCTCTCTCCCTTTCCCTCCCTCCCTCCCTCCCTTCCTCTCTATCTAAAATTCAATGGAAAAATATCCTCAGGTGAGGATTTAAAAAATAATAAAAATTAAAAATAAAGAAGCACAGGACCCATCCCCAAATAATGGGGGGCGGGGGTGAGGTCCAGGCAGCAAACAGACATTAAATAGGTTAGAAGCTCAGTGAAGGACTAACCAAATAAACACAACACCAACTGAACCATACATGGTCCATGGCAATGGGATCCACAGGGATGGTTCTGATGAACCGGACAAGCTGGCAGGAGGAGGAAGCACATCTTTACTCAGACAAGGCCCAGGAAGCAGAAAGAGGTTTGAACCATGGACATGCTTGCTACTTGGCACCAGAATTCCAGGCTCAGCTTTGCACCATTTGGTTGGGCAGATGCTTTCCTGCCAGAGTCTCCAGTAGAAGTCAATTTAGAAAGACCATCCAGATAAGGACAGCCATGCTCCAAGGCACGTTTGGCTGCAGGACCTTCTTCAGAACCTTCTCCAGATGGCAGCACACATGCTGAGCAAGACTTCCCAGGACTCCCTAAAGTGGAGCAGCCCCAGCCTGAACTCTCAATAGAGCAGGGCAGAATGTCAGGTTTTGAGCCACCCTCATATGAGAAGCAGGCAATGCTCTTGAAAGTGAACAGGTGGTGATGAGCAGAAGCATCCTCTGGAGGTGGGGAAGAAATGGGCAGGGGCGTGGAGGGCAAATAAAAGCACATCCTGCCAGCAAGAGCGAGCCCAGCAGCAAAAAGGCAAAGCTGAGGGGCCAAGAAGAGAGGAAGGGAGAGGGACAATGAGATCAGGGCAGGAGCAAGAAAGTATAGAGACAAAGAATGTCTGAGGTTAAGAGTAATTCTGTACTTGAGGATGGACACAGAGCTCCCCAAAGCCTTTTAATGATAGACTGAAGGCTCCCTTAGGCTGGTGAGCCTGGTGTCCAGGACAGAGTTAACCCCTGACCAGCAATAGCCACCCTCATTGCACCAGGCAGGGGCAGGCTTTCCAGTCTAACATGGCCTTCTCAGGGCTACCTTTTTCGGCCAAGGACACTAGGTAGTTCTCTAAGAAGATCACTTTGAGCCTCTTGCCCACAACTGGATCATAGTTGACAAAAACACCAATGGATGTGACCAGCTTGATGATCGTCTTGGCCATGTGGTATCCAGGAGCTTCCTGGAAAGAGGAGGTTAAGCATGAACACACCTATGCTTGGGGCCAACATTGTTACTGGTCACTGGAGCCTGGTGCAGGACATTCTCAGGTTATGCATAGCTGAGCAGCCCCTTGGTGTCCAAGAAGGGTGGCTCTCCAGAAAGGGTGAGGTCATGGCATCCCTGCGAGTCTTCCACTCAATCTGGGAGACAGACTCATGACAGAAGAAACTGCAACCCTACCAGGTAAGCCCACCTGCTCTCCCTCAGCTCTGACAGAGCACGTCTCATGCTGGCCACCTCACTTGTGTGCAGAAGTTTGTCAGCCTCAAGTCTATTTTCTAATTCTAGTCAGTTTTCAGAAATTAAGAGATAAAGGGAATAGGACTGTTAGAACTGACTACCAACTTACCAACTAAAGAACATAATGAAACATCAGAAGGATATAGTCAGAATAAGCAAGCTGGGGAAGACACACCACCCAATTTCTATAACAAAAATAATTGCAGGGGCAAAAAAGATGGAGAAAATTTACAGATGAAGTGATTTAAGAGGCAGCCATGCTAGGCCTTTGCTGGGATCCTGATTCAGACAAACTGCTCAAGATATCTGTAACTTGAATATCAAAGTGTGACAAAGGTCTTGTGTGGTGGTGTTCCAGAGTCTGTATTATGGCTTAAGGGGAAAACATCACTGAACATGTGTGAAGTGCTGAGGGATAGTGTTTTAGTGTCTGTGGTTTTCTCTGAAATGGTTCAACAGAACTCCAGCTTTATGAATGTTCTACAATTATTTCTACTATGGCAAATGAAACAGAACAAAATCTCCATGAATGACTATTTCTGGCCAGGGAAACGTGTGGTAAATCACCTCCTTCAGCCACACACAGGAGGGCCCTCACCTGCAGCTTTCTCTGAAGGTTTGGGGTCAGAAGTATTAGAAGCACTCAAGCCTAAACATCTATCCTGTTACTCAACTGTCTCACAAGGAACCAGATTCCTCTACCTGACTGAGTCTTACTTATTGGTTATAGGAGTACTAATGTTCTTGAGAGAAGCTTTCTATCTTGAAGAGTATATTTGTGGTTTCTTTGGTTTCCAAAATTAATATTCACTTTATTACATTACAAAATTTTAAAAACTAAGTTATTCCTTAAGGTTTTATTATGATATTTGTAAGACTAACAAATACTCATATGCACTTTTAAGGGGTCTTTGATTCATATTTCTCATATGAAATGCTGCTTAAACAATTAAAGGTACATGTACAAATTTAATATATACTATTTTGTTTCTTAGAAGTATACTTTAAATGCATCTAATAAGTAAAACTTTTCCAAATAACTCAAGTCTGATAAAGATAATAACTAAATTTAAAATAAAAGGTGTGAGTGCGGCCAGTGTGGCTCAGTGGTTGAACATCGACCCATGCACCAAGAGGTCGCAGGTTCAGTTCCCGGTCAGAACACATTCCCAGGTTGTAGGCCCAATCCCCAGTGGGGGGCATGCAAGAGGTGGCCAATTGATGTTATCTCTCATCAATGTTTCTATCTCTCTCTCCCTCTCACTTCCTCTCTCTCTCAAATCAATAAAGGGAAAAACATTTTTTAAAAAGCTGTGAAAGGAGTGGAGATGGCAGCGAGCAGGACCGGAGCAAGGGCGAATGTGTGAGAGTGTGAGCAAGTGTGAGAGAGAGTGTGAGTGGACATGAGTATGGACAAGCAACCTCGAACAGTGCAGAAACGTGGAGCAGAGGGTTCCAGTGCTGTGGACTAGGGAGTACCCAATTACCATGGTAACTGGCTTGTTAGGGCACTTCTCCCTGCTCCGCTGGAAGGCCCCACCATTTTGGAAGATCCACTGGTCTTCTCTGGGAGCAGGCTAGTGGGGAGCAGCTAGGTCACTCACCTGAGTTCACCAGTGTGCCTTGCACCATCAGATCAATGGACCCAGCTGTGTCAACACAGACCAGCGCACAGTAGAAGCGCTGTGGAGGTGCCTGCTTGTGGAAGTGGCAACCAGCTGGGAGCCGAGCACCATCCCCCACAGCAGCAGCAATAGCACCAGCTTGGCAGCAGAGCAAATACCTATAACAACAGCAGCCTGATCAGAACCGAACACCACCCTCAACAGCAGTAGTGCCAGCTTGGGAGCCCAGCACCTTCCCCAACAGCAGCAGTGACTGGCTTGTGAGTGGAGCCCCACCCCCAATAGCAGCTGAGTCTGAGAGCTGAGACACACCCCCAGGAACAGAGGCTCCGGAGTGGACATCCATCCCCAGGCAGCAGCAAGGCTTGGGCAGCCAAGACCCAGCCCTGACAACTGCAGCAGTGGATTTGGAGTGGAGCCCCTCCCCAACAGCAGCAAAGTCCCAGACGCTGAGCATCCTCAGCCCCCCAAAGCAGCAGAGGATTAGGAGCTGAGAGCACCCCTTGGCAACAGCAGCACCAGTAGCAGCACTAACCAGGAGCTGACACTCACCCCCAGCAGCATTCACAGTGACTGATCAGGAGATGAGCCCCACCAGGCAGCAGCGCAACCCAGCAGTGCACGAGCTGGACCCACACACCCAGCAGTGCACCAGCTGGACCTACACACTCCAGCAGCACCTACCACAACAGACCAATACCAGCAGCCACTTGTCAATCCTCCAGTACCCACAGCAAGCCAGAGGCACCATGCACAGAACAGTCTGGGAGGCATAGCAGTCTTATTTGATACACACCGACCTGCCTACACATCCCAACATCCCTCACCGGGCCTGGAACTACCAGACTGCTAAAACGGTGAGACAAAGAAACAACCCCCAAATGAAAGAAAAGGAGGAATCACCAGAAAAGGAACTACATGAAATGGAAGCGAGCAATTTGTCAGATAAAGAATTCAAAGCAATGATTTTACAGAGCTCAAAAACTTTAGTGAGAACTACAAGCAACTTAAAGAAAACTATAAAGAGTTCAGTGGGAACTACATCAGCATAAAAAAAGAGGTAGAAGCTATGAATAAAAATCAAGAGGAAATAAAGAATAACATAGGTGATATGAAAAATACCTTGGAAGGATTCAATAGTAGATTAGAAGAAGCTGAAGACCAAATCAGCAAGTTAGAAGTCAAGTAGAAAGAAACACCCAAATAGAGCAGCAAATGGGGGAAAAAATTAAAAAGCAGGAAAGTTTAAGGGAGCTTTGGGGCAATACGAAACGTAACACCATTCACATCATAGAGGTATCAGAAGGAGAAGAATCAAAGGAATAAAGAACCTGTTTGAAGAAATAATGACAGCAAACTTCCCTAATTTGGTGAAGGAAAATGTCACACAAGTCCAGGAAACACAGAGAGTCCCAAGCAAGATGAACCCCAAATGACCCACAGCTGGATGCATCATAATTAAAATGGCAAACATTAAAGACAAAGAAAGGATTTTAAAGGAAGCAAGAGAGAGACAGAAAGTTACTTACAAGGGAGCTCTCATTAGACTGTCAGCTGATTTCTCAACAGAAACACTGCAGGCCAGAACGGAATGGCATGAAGTAAACAAAGTACTAAGAGGCAAAGGTCTGAATTTAAGACTACTCTATCCAGCAAGGCTATCATTCAAAATTGAAGGTAAAATAAAAAGCTTCACAGACAAAAAAAAAAAGCTAAAGGAATTTACCACCACCAAACCAGCAATGCAAGAAATGCTGAAGGAACTGTTGTAAGTAGAAGAAGAAAGGAGAGAGAGAGAGAGAGAGAGAGAGAGAGAGAGAGAGAGAGAGAGAGAGAGAGTCAGAGAGACAGAGAAAGAGAGGAACATAGGCATAAAATAAAAATGGCAAGTAATAAGTATCAATAATAACCTTAAATGTAAATGGCTTAAATGCCCCAATCAAAAGACATAGGTTAGCTGATTGGAGAAGAAAACATGACCCATACATATGTTGTGTACAAGAGACCCACCTCACAACAAAAGACTCACACAGGATGAAAGTGAAGGGATAGAAAAAAATGTTCCAGGCAAATGGAAATGAGAAAAAGCTGGTGTAGCAACACTCATATCTGATAAGATAGACTTCAAAATGAGGGCCACAATAGGAGACAAAGAAGGTCACTACATAATATTAAAAGGATCAATCCAAAAAGAGGATATAACCATGGTAAACATATATGCACCAAATATAGGAGCACCAAAATATATATAAAAAACTTCTGGAGGACTTCAAGGGAGAGAACAATAGCAATACAATCATAGTGGGTGACTTTAACACCCCACTGACACCACTGGATAGATCTTCTAGACAAAAAATTAACAAGGAAACAGAGTCCTTAAATGAAGAACTAGATTAGTTCAACTTAATTGATATTTACATAATATTTCACCCCAAAGCTGCAGAATATGCATTCTTCTTAAGTGCACACAGGATATTCTCTAAGATGGACCACATGTTAGGACACAAAGTAAGTCTCTACAAATTCAATAAGATTGAAATCATATCAAGCATCTTCTCAGATCACAGTGGCATGAAACTAGAAATCAATCACAATAAAAATACTCAAAAACATTCAAACACATGGAGGCTAAATATCATGTTATTAAACAACAAATGGGTTACCAATGAGATCAAGAAAGAAATCAAAAACTTTCTGGAAACTAATGAAAAGGAACACACAATACAAAATCGATGGGACACAGCAAAAGTAGTCCTGAGAGGGAAGTTCATAGCACTACAGGCCTACCTCAAGAAAGAAGAAACATTTCTAATAAACTATTTAACCCAACAACTTAAAGATTTAGAAAGAGAACAAAAAGAAAAACCCAGAGTTAGTAGAAGGAAGGAAATAATAAAGATCAGAGCAGAAATAAATGACATAGAGAGTAAAAAAACAAAACAAAAACAATACAAAAGATCAATGAAACCCAGAGCTGGTTCTCTGAAAAGATAAACAAAACTGATCGACCTTTAGCCAGACTCACCAAGAAACAAAGAAAGAGAATCTCAATTAATAAAATCAGAAACCATAGGGGTGAAGTAACAATGGACACCACAGAAATACAAAAGATTGTAAGAAAATGCTATGAACCATTATATGCCAATAAATTGGACAATCGAGGCGAAATGGACAAATTCTTAGAATCATATACAATTTCAAAACTCAACTGGGAAGAATCAGAAAACCTGAACAGACCAATAACAATTAAGGAAATAGAAGAAATAAGCAATAAATCCCAGCAAACAAAAGCACTGCTCAAGATGGCTACACGGGAGTTTTACCAAACGTTCAAAGAAGAACAATCACCTATTCTCCTCAAACTATGCCAAAAAATTTAAGAGGAAGGAAGACTTCCAAACTCTTTTTATGAGACCAGCATAATACTAATGCCAAAACCAGATAAAGACATTACAATGAAAGAAAATTACAGGCCAGTATCTCTGATGAACTCATAGATGCTAATATCCTCAACAAAGTCTTAGCAAGTTGAATCAAGCAATATCTTTAAAAATTATACACCACGACCAAGTGGAATTTATCCCAGGGATGCAAGACTGGTACAATATTCATAAATCAATAAATGTGATACTCCACATAAATAAAAAGAAAGATAAATACATATAAACATATCAATAGACGCTGAAAACGCATTTGAAAAAATCAAGCATCCATTTTAGATAAAAATTCTCAGCAGAGTGGGAATAGAAGGATCATATCTCAACATAATAAAGGCTATTTATGACAAACCTATAGCTAATATCATACTCAATGGCCAAAAACTAAAAGCATTTCCCCTAAGAACAAGAGCAAGACAGGGATGCCCACTTTCGCCACTCTTACTTAACATAGTATTGGAAGTCTTAGCCACAGCAATTAGACATGAAGAAAAAATAAAGGGGATCCAAATTGGAAAGGAGAAAGTGAAACTCTCATTATTTCCAGATGACATGATATTGTACATAGAAAACCCCAAAGACTCCATCAAAAATCTACTAGACTTAATAAATGAATTTGGCAAAGTAGCAGGATACAAAATTAACGTCAAGAAATTGACGGCATTCTTATACACCAATGATGAACTCACTGAAAGAGAAACTAAAATAAAAATCCCATTTATCATCGCAGCAAAAAAATTAAGATACCTAGGAATAAACTTAACCAGAGAAGTAAAGGACCTCTTCACAGAAAACTACAGGTCATTGAAAAAAGAAATAGAGGAAGACATAAAAGAGTGGAAACATATTAAAATGTTCTTACTACCCAAAGCAATCTATAGATTCAATGCAATCCCCATCAAAATACCAATGACATATTTCACAGAACTAGAACAAACACTCCAAAAGTTTATATGGAACCAAAAAAGACCCTGAATAGCTACAGCAATCTTGAAAAAGAACAAAGTAGGAGGGATCACATTACCAGATTTCAGGTTATACTACAAAGCCACTGTAATCAAAACAGCCTGGTACTGGCACAAGAACAGACAGATAGATCAATGGAACAGAATGGAGAACCCAGAAATGGACGCGAGACAATATGCTCACTTAATATTTGACAAAGGTGGCAAGAGCATACAGTGGAGTCAAGACAGTCTCTTCAATAAATGGTGTTGGGAAAATTGGACAGCTACTTGCAAAAAAAATGAAGCACCATACACCAGAATAAACTCAAAATGGATAAAAGACCTAAATGTGACTCGTGAATCCATAAAAAGTCTAGAAGAAAATGCAGGCAACAAAATTTCAGACATCATATGCAGCAGAATTTTCACTGATACAACACCTAAGGCAAAAGAAACAAAGGAAAAAATGAACACATGAAACTACATCAAACTAAAAAGCTTCTGCACAGCAAAAGAGACAACCATCAAAACGGAAAGGGATCCCACTATATGGGAGACCATAATCGCCAATGATGCATCAGATAAGGGGTTAATTTCCAAAATATATAAAGTGCTCATACAAATCAACAAAAGACAAAGAACCCAATTAAAAAATGGGCAGAGGACCTAAATAGACACCTCTCCAAACAGGACATACAAATGGCCAAGAGACATATGACGAAATGCTCAATGTCACTAATCATCAGAGATGCAAATTAAAACAACTATGAGGTATCACCTCACACCTGTCAGAATGGCCGCCATCAACAAATCATCAAACAACAAGTGTTGGCGAGGGTGTGGAGAAAAGGGGACTCTAGTACACTGCTGGTGGGAATGCAGACTGGTGCAGCCAGTGTGGAAAACACTATGGTGTTACCTCAAAAAATTAAAAATTGAACTGCCATTTGACCCAGTGATCCCACTTCTAGGAATATACCCTAAGAAGCCTGAAACACCAACCAGAAAGAATATATGTACCCCCATGTTCATAGCAGCACTATTTACAATAGCTAAGATCTGGAAACAGCCCAAGTGTCCATCAGTAGACGAATGGATAAAAAAGCTGTGGTACATATACACAATGGAGTACTGTGCAGCTGTAAGAAAGAAAGATCTCTTATCCTTTGAGACAACATGGAGTGACCTGGAGAGTATTATCCTAAGCGAAACAAGCCAAGCAGAGAAAGACAAATATCCCATGATCTCACTTATTTGTGGAATATAATGAACATAACAGTCTGAGGAACAGGGTAGACCCAGAGAGGTGGAAGTATGGTACAGACTGACAACACTCAGAAGAGGGGGTGGGCGGGAGGGAAGAGATCAACCACAGAACTTATATGCATGTACACATAACTGATGGACAACAATGCTGGGGATGGGGCGGGGGGGGAAGGGGATGAGGGTGTCAATGGGCAAAAAAGGAGAATCATCTGTAACAGAAACAAATTAATAATAAATAAATAAATTAAAAGAAAACCCTAAAGACTCCATCAGAAAACTAGATTTAATAAATGAATTTGTCAAAGTAGCAGGATACAATATCAACATCCAGAAATCATTGGCATTTTTATACATCAATAATGAACACACAGAAAGAGAAACTAAAAAAAAAAAAAAAAAAAAAAAAAATCCCATTTACCATTGCAACCAAAAAATTAAGATACCTTGGAATAAACTTAACCAGAGAAATAAAGGACCTGTTCACAGAAATCTATAGGACATTGAAGAAAAAAATAGAGGAAGATATAAAAAAGTGGAAGCGTATACCTTGTTCATGGATTGGAAGAATTAACATCATTAAAATGTCTATACTACCCAAAGTTATCTATAGATTCAATGCATTCCCCATTAAAATATCAATGACATATTTCACAGAACTAGAACAAACACTCCAAACATTTATATGGAACCAAAAAGACCCCGAATAGCCACAGCAATCTTGAAAAAAAAGAACAAAGTAGGAGGGATCACAATACCGGATATTAGGTTATACTACAAAGCCACTATAATCAAAACAGCCTGGTACTGGCATAAATACAGACAGATAGATCAATGGAACAGAACAGAGAACCCAGAAATTGACCCAAGACATTATGCTCAATTAATATTTGACAAAGGTGGCAAGAGCATACAATGGAGTAAAAACAGTCTCTTTAATAAATGTTGTTGGGAAAATTGGACAGCCACATGCAAAGAAATGAAGCTAGACCACCAACTTACATCACACACAACAATAAACTCAAAATGGGTAAAAGACTTAAATGTGACTCATGAATTCATAAAAATCCTAGAAGAAAATATTAGGGGGACCAGAAAGTAATGTTGTTTTTTTACATTAAATTCGAACAGATAAATTTTTAACAAGTTTTTATTTTTAATCAATGATGTAATCACCCTCGTTATCAACAACCTTTTGCCATCTAGTGTGCAAATTTTCAATGCCAGATCGATAAAAATCAATTGGTTTTTGAGCAAAATATCTGGAGATGGCATTTTGGACATCATCCAAATTTTCAAATTTTTTGCCACTTAGAAAATGTTGTAGCAATTGGAATAAATGGAAATCTGATGGCACAATATCGGGCGAGTATGGTGGGTGAGGCAATACCTCCCACCCCAATTCATTAATTTTTTCCAGGGTTCGTCTTGCGCAGTGTGGTCTTGCATTATCATGTTGCAGAATAACGCCTTTTCTGGTGACAATTGCTGGGCATTTTTCAATTAAAGATTGATTTACTCGATCCAATTGTTCACAGTAAAGGTCTGCATTCAGTTTGTTCATGTTTCAGCACTTCAAAATGAACGACCCCGCAAATACTCCACCAAACACACAAAAGTGCCTTTTTGGGGTGTAAACATGGCTTAGCTGTACTTCGTGGCGATTCATTCGGAGAGAGCCACTGCCTTTTGCATTTTGGATGATCATAGAGGACCCGGTTTTTAGCTCCAGTGATCAAGCGATCAAAAAACACTTCTGTATTGTGCCGCTGAAGCAATAAGTTGCATGTGGTGGACCAGTTAGCTTTGTTTTCTTCGGACAGATTATGTGGGACCCAAACACCTGCTCTGCTTACTTTACCAATCTGTTGCAAATGTTCTTGGATGGTCGACCAAGGTTGGTTGAGAGTGTCTGACAGTTCCTCGATTGTCTGACACAGATTTGCTTCCACTTCCGCCCTTAACATGTCAATACTTTAATGACATTACTTTCCTGTCCCCCTAATATAAGCAGCAAAACCTCAGACATCACATATAGCAGAATTTTCACTGATACAACGCCTAGGGCAAGAGAAACAGAGGGAAAAATTAATAAATGGGACTACATCAAACTACAAAGCTTCTGTACAGCAAAAAAAAAAAAAAAAAAAAAACAAGAGTCAAAATGGAAAGGGAACCCACTGTATGGAAGAACATAATTGCCAATGATACATTAGATAAGGGGTTAATTTCCAAAATATATAGAGTGTTCTTACCACTCAACAAAAGGAAGACGAATCCAATTGAAAAATGGGCAGAGGAACTAAATAGACACCTCTCCAAACAGGTCATACAAATGGCTAAGAGACATATGAAAAAATGGTCAACGTCACTAATCATCAGAGAGATGCAAATTAAAACAACAATGAGGTATCACCTCACACCTGTCAGAATGGCCGCCATCAACAAATCAAACAACAAGTGTTGCCGAGGGTGTGGAGAAAAGGGGACTCTAGTACACTGCTGGTGGGAATGCAGACTGGTGCAGCCACTATGGAAAACAATATGGTGTTTCCTCAAAAAATTAAAAATTGAACTGCCATTTGACCCAGTGATCCCACAGCCTGAAACACCAATCAGAAAGAATATATGCACCCCTATATTCATAGCAACACTATTTACAATTGCTAAGATTTGGAAACAGCCCAAGTGTCCCTCAATAGAGTGGATAAAAAAGCAATGGTACATATACACAATGGAGTACTATGCAGGTGTAAGAAAGAAAGATCTCTTTTCCTTTGAGACGACATGGAGGGACCTGGAGAGTATTAGGCTAAGCAAAATAAGCCAGTCAGAGAAAGACAAGTATCACATGATCTCACTTATTTGTGGAATATAATGAACAAAATAATCTGATGAACAAAATAGACCCAGAGACTTAGAAGTAAGGTTCAGACTGACAAACCTTAGAGGAGGGGGGCAGGGGCAGGGAAGAGATAAACCAAAGAACTTATATGCATATAAGCATAACCAATGAACATAGACAACAATGCTGTGTGTGTGTGTTGCGGGGGGCAGGACAGGAAGGAGGTTGTCAATGGGGGGAAAAGGAGAAACATCTGTAACAAAAATAAATTAACTGAGAGATGTCAAAAAAATAAACAAACTTCATATTAAATTTTAAAATAATAATAAAATAAAAGCTGAACTAGAAAAAGACAGGTACCACATGATCTCACTTATTTATGGAACATAATGAACAAAATAAGCTGTCGACCAAAAGAGATCCAGAGTCATGGAAGTAGAGAACAGACTGACAAACCTCAGAGGGATGACGTGGGAGGGGTGGGAAGAGATAAACCAAAGAACTTATATGTATATATGCACAACAAATGGTTATAGACATTAGGTTGGGGAAAGAAGGAGGGGCGTGAGTAGGAAGGAGGGGGTCAATGGGGAAAAAAGGGGGGCATCTGTAATACTTTCATCAATGAAAAATAAAGCTGAACTGAACATAAAGCCTAGCCTTCGAGTCCCATGAAGCTCCCCTACACCAGGCTCCATGCTGACTACCTGGGGCCATCTATGGCCCTTCTGAGGTATTTAACTGTTTGCTAGCCTTATGTAGCTCAGGCCTATACCCAGTCAGACTAGAGACAGCTCACCGTTCATTCCTTTGTAACTACTCTGACAATGAGCACATAAAAGAACATAAAGCTATTGCTTAAAATAAATGTGTGATGTCACATACAGCCCCCTTGCTGTCCAACTGTGTGAAAAAAACGCCCAGGCCCCAGGATGAGCTAGTGAGCGAGAGTGTGAGGTCACACTCACGGTTGTACAGGGTGATGATGTGCAGGCAGTTCAGCAGCTGCCACTTATACTCATGAATCCTCTTCACGTGCATGTTGAACATGGAGGACGGGTTAATTCTAACCTTGTACTCCTTCTCCAGGAAGGCAGAGAACTTCAACTTGTTTTCCTGGGGAGATTAAAGGGGATGGATGGAATGGTTCACAGGAACAAAATCCACAAGCTTCCCACCTGGGCTGAGAATATCTCTGTTCCTCTGTTAGAAACTTAGCACAGAGGGGGCTTCCAGGACTTCTGCTGCTGCCCCAGGGGAGGGACACAAAGACTGGAAGACCAGAGCTGAGGGGCTAAAGGGTGGCAATCATGTGAGGAAAAGTGGGGGTGGTGGAAGCGGGATCCTGAAAGTGAATACACACTTTGTCAGAAATAAATGGAAAACTAGACCAAAAAGCAAACCTGGGGAAAAACAAAGGATAAGAAAAACAGAATAAAGGGAAACCAGTGAATGTGGCATAAAAGGAGACAGATGGGGACAGTTGGACAGAGAAGAGGGAGAGATGAGACTTCAAAATGAAGGGCTATTTCTGGGCACAGCACAGAGGAAGGTGGGGGAGCAAATGGTGTCTCAGGGTCAGTCCTCATTCTCCATCAGGCTTGGTCTGAAAAGTCTCAGAGACCCCAACCTGTAAAACTATGAGGCTGGCTGCAATAGGAAGAAGCTCAGGTATACAGATCTGAATCAGCTTTCTGAGTACTGCACTCTAGACAAGCTTCTCCTACAGATCTTTGGTGTAGGTATGCTCAAGGCTGCTCTAGGGGTCTGTACTTATCCACCTGCCCACCTGCCTGCTGCTAGATGTGAGATCAGTTGGGTCCTCATCTGAAAAGCTGAATGGAGAGGATTGACTTGCAGCCCCTGGGCCCCAACACACAGAACAGACAGGGACACTGCCCCACACTAAGTCTGAGGCAACATGGCCAGGCTGCACACGGGCCTACCTGCTTCACCTTGGCCACATCCCTCATGAGTGCCTCATCACTGACCAAGGGCAGCAACTTCTTCAATTGATTCAGGTCGGTCAGGAAACCGTCCCCAGTTTTCTGGAGAATTGCAAAAGAACATGTATTTCTCCTCAGTTTTGGACCTGTCCTCCTGGAGACTATCCTCCCATTTTATCACCTATGCCTGTTTTCTGGCTACCTGACAGTCACTGTTCAGATCTCAGCTCCAGGTACTGCCCCCCACAGCCACCTGCTGCATCCTCTAGTCTAGCACACCACCTAGCATGTGTGAAGGTTCATTTCTTTCCCTCCTGAGTGAGCACATAAACAAATCAATAAACTACCACGACTTTGGCTCACAAAACCTCTTCAGCTGCTGGCCTATGGCTGCTGTTTGGCCAGGTGGCCCCACCCCATCCCCTCCTGAAACCCCAGGACCTTGATTCTGAACTACCCTCCATGGGCCCCAGAGATCACTGACTTACTGCCCTGCCTGTCCCAGCGCTCTCATACCTGAGGGTGGCAGCTAGACCCCACCTACTCCCATTCAGGAGCCACTGGTGGTCCACACACAAAGGAGCAGTTTGCTGCCCACTCAGCACCCACTGGCGATGGGCCTGATGACACCAGGTGGGTGGTGGTTGTGGCTCTGACTGTGCCCATAGTTCCCTGTGGATTCAGAGGTAGCCAGACTCACCTCCATGATGGTATCAGCCAACCCCGGGTTACACAGGAGCAACCAACTTCGGGGCTTGATGCCGTTCATCTTATTCTGGAACTTTTCTGGCTCCAGCTCATAAAAATCCTTAAAGCTAAAGCCACAGAAAACAAGGAATGGTGACCAATGCTGTGTTCTGAATAAGGTGAGCAAGAAGAACATAAGGACATTGGAAGGAAATACCCTGGAAGGTCCTAAAGTTCGGTTTTCCTGTTTTGTTTTCTGAAGAATGCAGAGCAGTCAGCATTACCGCACACTCAGAGAACAGTAGATATGCAGCACATGCTTTTCCAATGCATCCCACAGCCCACTGTGCAGCCTGGGGCTAGCTATAACCTCACAGGTAGAAGGACCTGGCCATTTTCTAAAGTAATCACAATAGTGGAGAAACTGGGGCTCAGTTCTCCATATCTGTAAAATGGACACTGCCCCCCTCCCCCACTGAGAAGTCTGCTGTGGGAATTAAAGCTTCTGGGCAGGCATCAAGAACACAGAAGTCTCGCCCTGGCCGGTTTTGCTCAGTGGTTAGAGCGTCGGCCTGCGGTCCAGAGAGGCCCGGGTTTGGTTCCCGCTATAAGGGCATGTACTTCGTTTGCAGTTTGTCCCCGGCCCCTGGTTGGGTCGTGCGGGAGGCAGCCACTCGATGTGTCCCTTTCACGTCGATGTTTCTCTCTCTCTCTCTTCCTCTCCCTCCCTCCCACTCTATCTGAACAAAAAATGGAAAAATGTCCTCGGGTGAGGATTAAAAAAAAAAAAAAAAAGAACACAGAAGTCTCCACATGAACAGACTAGGTCTAGGCCTGCCTAGCACTCTCACAAGTGTGAGGATGGAAGAAGTTCTAGGATCACATCCCACTAACAGGGGATGGGAAGCATAAGATCTGACCTAAGAATTCCTCCATTCTCAGTGACCAGCCACTGCCTATTACACCCTAACCTCCACCCCATCCAAGCCAAGACACTCATCCCCAGGTGGGGCCCTCATGGCACTCAACCAGTGGCAGATGGCTATGAGCAGAGCCTTTGCCTGGACAGACCCACAATGCAGAAAACAGGAGGAGCCACTGATGATGAGACAGTTTAGCTTCTCAACATCACCTGTTGGCCAGAGTGCTTTGGGCAGGTCAGCCATTGCCCATGAGGGCAGCACAATAATGGTGTGGAGCATGGGCCAAATGCCTCAGGTACTATGCATATGGGCAACTGACAGTCCCTAAAGACAGTCAGAAAGGAGGTATACCCTAGCTCAGGACAAACACTGGCCTCACACTGACTGCTTTATTATCTGTGAGTGGATCCTAGCCACGCCATTGACAGCATGGGATCCAATAACACACAGGTGGGCCATATTAATCCACTTGCAGTCCCCTTGCTTGATCACAGATATCCTCTGCAGCTGGTCCACATCCCCAGGAAACAAGGCAGCCACTTGCTGTTGCCAAGACAGAGAGCCATAAGCAGGAGTGCAGGAGGTCCCACAATGGGCCAGGGGCTCCCTGAGGGAAGTTTGGTTTCTTCTAAGAAAATCCTGGGGCTGCTGTACCCCAGACTTGCACTCAAATAACCTGGACACACCCCTAAGAGTCCATCCTCCCACATTGCATCAGCCAAGGGAAAAGCTCAGGAGGACTCAGTAGAGCTGCTCTGTCAGTGGCAGGACAAGAGGACCTTACAAGGAAAAGACGGGAATGCTGTCCCTGTTGGCGGGTTTAACCATATTTGACAGTGGGAACAGCTGCCTCTTCATCAAAGGGTTAAAAAATGAACTATAATCATTCCTAAATGCTAAGTCCCCCTATGTTTGTACTATTATCTTTTCTGCAGGTATCAAAGACAACAAGGACTGTTTCCAAATCACCCAATTGCTGCTATGTCATCTCAGGATAAAGGTCTCTGGCATTCCAAGAATGGACACTTAAATCTAAACCCCACTAGAGAATAAGAACATTTTTAAAAGACCTAAATCCATAACTCCCACATATATAGCAGGGGTCTAGGTGTAGGGACTAGCCACAGCTCTGCCAAGTGACAGCCCCCAGACCGCAACATCCTCTGCTGGACAGAGGCTATTTGGTTCAAGAAGTAATGTGGAGAACACAGGAGGGCCACTTGGCACGAGTGGAGCCCACCAACCTGGCCCTAACCCCAGCATGGCCAATGCTAACATCCATGTGCCTCTGGTTGATGGCATATATGATCTCCAGGTGCCATGGCAGCAGCTTCCCAAACATGGACACAGGCCAGCATTCCAAGGCCTCTGGCAGCACAGTGTGGTTGGTGTATGCACAGATCTTTGTGATTTCTCAGGCCTAGAACATGCTAGAACATTCCAGTGTGTTCTGCTTAGAAACAAGCAGCTCTTCTGCCAGATGCCTAAGCAAGGGGAAAGTCTTTTCTGAGATGATCCACAAACATTATGCATCCTGACCCAGCGAACACACACAAATGAATAAAGCTTACCCTACTACCTAGAATCACCTCAGTTTCTCTCTTTTGTAAACTATTTTATTTAATTTTCAATTACAGTTTACATTCAATATTATTTTTTATTAGTTTCAGGTGTACAGCATAGTTGTTAGGTAATCATAGAATTTACAAAGTCTTCCCCCCGACCCCCCACCACGGGGGAACCCATGCGGGGCGGGGGAGCCGGGCGACCCCCCCCCACCAACGGAGGAAGCCGGCAACACGCAGGAGAACTGAGCAAACGGAACAGCGAAATTGACCCAGAGACATGGAGGGTGGAGTGCGGGATGACGGGCCTCGGAGGAGGGGGGGAGGCGGGGGAGGAGATAAATCGCAGAGCCTATGTGAATGGGTGCATAAACAATGGTCATGGACAACGGGGATGGGGAGGAGGAGAAGGGGAGGGGGAGGAGGGTGTCAGTGGGGGAAAAAAAGGAAAAACATCTGTAACAAAAACAAATTAATAATAAAATAAATTATTAAAAAAAACAAAAACAAAAACAAAGTCTTCCCCCCCGATATTTTCAGTATCCACCTGCCACCATATATAGTTATTACAATATTATTGACTATGTTGTTTATGCTGTACTTTACATCCTCATGACTATTTTGTAACTCTTAATCCCTTCATCTATTTCACCCAGCCCCCCAACCTCTAGCCTCCCTGGCAACCTTTAACCTGATATCTGGGTCTATGAGACTGTTTCAGTTTTGTTTGTTCATTTACTTTGTTATTTAGATTCCACATTTAAGTGAAATCATATGGTATTTGTTTTTGTCTGACTTATTTCACTTAGCCTAATACCATCTAGGTCCATCTATGCTCTTGCAAATGGTGAGATCTCATTATTTATTTATTCTTTATTGATGTTAGAGAGAGAGGAAGGGAGAGGGAGAGAGAGATAGAAACATCGATGAGAGAGAACATTGATTGGTCATCCCCTGCATGTTCCCCACTGGGGATCAGGCCCACAACTTGAGCATGTGCCCTGACTGGGAATCGAACTGGCGACCTCTTGGTGCATGGGTTGACACCCAACCACTGAGCCACACCGGCCGGGCAAGATATCATTATTATTATTATTTTAACTTATCTTTATTGTTGAATGTATTACAGATGTTCCTCATTTTTCCCCCATTGCTCCCCTCTTCCCCATTCCCGCCCCCCTCCTGCCTTTCCCCACACTGTTGTCCATGTCCATTGGTTATGCATATATACGTATAAGTTCTTTGGTTTATTTCTTCCCACCCCCCAACCCCCCTTCCCTTTGAGGTTTGTCAGTCTAACAACCAATTTGTACTTCTTAATCCCTTCACCTTTTTCATCCATCCCTCCAGCCCCCACCCATCTGGTATCTAACAAAAGTTCTCTGTATCTATGAGAATGTTTCTGTTCTGCTTGTTCATTTTGTTTGTAGATTCAATTGTTGATAGATATGTATTTATTGCCATTTTGTTTGTTCATTTTTTTTTATCTTTTTCTTCAAGAAGACCCTTCAACATTTCATATAGTAGTGGTTTGGTGGTGATGAACTCCTTTAGCTTTTCCTTGTCTGGGAAACTCTATATGGCCATCGATTCTAAATGACAGCTTTGCAGGATAGAGCAATCTTGGTTGTAGGTTCAGGCTTTTCATCACTCTGAATATTTCTTGCCACTCCCTTCTGGCCTGCAAAGTTTCTTTTGAGAAATCAGCTGACTCTTATGGGAACTCTCTTGTAGGTAACTAACTGCTTTTCTCTTGCTGCTTTTAAGATTCTCTCTTTGTCTTGAACATTTTGCATTTTGATGATGATGTGTCTTGGTGTGGGCCTCTTGGGGTTCATCTTATTTGGGACTCTCTGTGCTTCCTGGATTTGTATGTCTGTTCCCTTCACCAAGTTAGGGAAGTTTTCTGCCATTATTGTTTCAAATAGGTTTTCGATTTCTTGTTCTCTCTCTTCTCCTTCTGGCACCCCCAATATGCGAATGTTGGCATGCTTGAAGTTGTCCCAGAGGCTCCTTACACTATCCTCATTTGTTTGGATTCTTTTTTCTTTTTGCTGTTCTAATTGGGTGTTTTTTGCTTCCTTATATTCCAAATCGATGGTTTGCTTCTTGGCTTTACCTACTCTACTATTGAATCTGTGTAAACTATTCTTTATTTCGGTTAGTGACTCCTTCATTTCTGACTGTGCTTCCATCATTTCTGACTGGTCCTTTTTTATGCCCTTGAGGCCCTCACTAAGTTCACTGAGGTTCTCACTAAGTCCATTGAGCATCCTTATAAGCAGTATTTTGAACTCAGCATCTGTTAGGTTGCTTAACTCCATTTCACTTAGTTCTTTTCCTGGAGTTTTGTTCTGTTCTTTCATTTGGGACATGTTTCTTTGTCCCCTCATTTTGGCTGCCTCCCTCTGTTTGTTTCTATGTATTACTTAGCGAGAGGTATGGGACTACCTGAGACCAGATGCTGCTTGTTTGAATGAATTTAGGAAAAGCTGAAGCAGGATCCAAGTCAGGCCAATCCTATGGTCAAGCAACTGGCAACAGCTTGGGTGGGCCTGAAAGTTGGGTGGGGCAGGGCCTCAGGGAATCACCAGGGCGGGGCAAACAGTGTGAGCCAGGTTGCTGGAGTCCCAGATATGGCGGCGTCTGCTGGCCCAGGGAAGGGCTCACCAAAGGAACAAAAGCCTCTGATAGCACGTCTGTCCAGGAGAAAGCTGCCTCTCCAGCCCTCACTCCAATGCCAAACAGCTCAGTTCTTCCCCATATGACTCTGGTGCCTTTCAATCTGCCTCCCACATGCTGGAGCCTGGAGGGTGGGAGTCCGAATAAGTCCGTGCGCGGGCCCTTTAAAAGGAGCTGCAGGGGGCTCCAACCGCCTCAGCCTCAGTTTCCACTGGTTTTTCCAGCCAGAAGTGATGGGGACTTCTATTCCTGGCACTGGAACCCTGAGCTGGGTGCCTGGTGTGGGACGGGGACCCCTCAGTCCTCAGGGAGGACCTTCCCAACTGAGGTATCCTCCTAATTTTTATCCGCCATACGTGGGTGTGGGACCAGCCCGTGGCGCCTCTGCCCCTCCTACCAGTCTCGGTGCGGCTTCTTCTTTAATTTCGTAGTTGTAGGACTTCCATTCAGCTTGATTTCAGGTGGTTTTGAATGATGATTGTTCTGTAGTTTAGTTGTAACTTTGATGTGGTTGTGGGAGGACGCGATACCGCATTTACCTACGCCGCCATCTTGACCGGAAGTCCAAGATATCATTATTTTTAATGGCCAAGTAATATTACATTATATATATGTACCACTTCTTTTTTTTTAATCCTCACCCAAGGATATGTTGTTATTGATTTTAGAGACAGAGGAAGGGAGAGGGAGAGGAAGAGGGAGAGAGAGAGAGAAAAACATTGATGAAAGAGAGAAACATTGATAAGAGAAACATTGATTGGCTGCCTCCCATATGCACCGGGACCAAGGATTGAACCTACAACCTGGATATGTGCCCTGACTGGGAATTGCACCCATGACCCTTCAATGCACAAGATGATGCTTTAACCAACTGAGACACACCACCCAGGGCTGTACCACTTCTTCTTTATCCATTTGTCTATAGATGGGCGCTTCCTCATTAGCTATTTGTAAATAACGTTGCAATGAACATGGGGGTGCATATATTCTTTCAAATTGGTGTTCTGTTTTTCTTTGGATATATAACCGAAAGTAGAATTGCTGGGTCATAAGGCAGTTCCACTTTTATATTTTTTGAGGACCCTCCATACTGTTTTCCATAATGTCTGCACCAATCTGCATTCTCACCAACAGTACACAAGGGTTCTCTGTAAACTATATTTTATTGGTAAACAAAACAGCACTGAGCCATTTTGTATTTTATTTCCATTAAACTGACTTCACACCCACAGTCTGGAGAACACTCATAAACTGCATGGTCTTGCCCTCTACTGGCCCGGAGTGGACAGGACACAAGATGGGCCGCCTAGTCCTATCAGGTGTACCTCAAGATAACAAAGGTACTCTAGGATCTATAAAACAGGGTAAATTTTGTTTTATGGTTTCACATGTTGATCTAATTAGACTAGGTCAAGAATACACCACTATACTAAAGAATATAGGACCAAAATAAGTCATGAAAACAAACCTATAAAGATTTAAACAATGTATTTCTTTAAACTTGATACTTCTGGGATTTTTGCTGTGATTTCTAAGATGAGAAAATATATACTAGAAGCCCTAAGACGTGTCAGAATCCTTTCCTTGGCTTCAAAAGAAATTGCTCTTTTGCGTCCTTGAACCACTGTTCCCACTCACTGTGTTCTGGTCCCGTGGGAGAAACACCAGACCTACTCCTGGAACTTTGTTGTCCTTCCCTCAGTCCCTGTATTCTTGGGGATAATGTCCCTCCATTCTGACAAGGCCACAGGGGAGCAGTGTCGTAGGACTAGCTCAGTACTCACAAACATTGCTGGGGTAGACTCCAAGGTCAGGGGGATATCGTCACCCCATGCCCACCTCTGTAGGGAATACCATCACCCCATGTGCCCAGCTCTGCGGGGAACACAGTGAGCCACTTGTCCAGATTTGCAGGGGGACACCATCACCCTATATCCTCAGTTCTGTATGGAATACCGTCACCTCATGTGTCCAGTTCTGTGGGGGACAACATAACCCCATGTGCCCAGTTTTGCAGGGAATACTGTCATCCTATGTTCCCAGATCTGCAGGAGACATTGTCATCCCATGTGCCCACATCTGCAGGGAATACCATTACCTTGTACCCAGCTCTGCGGGGGACAATATTACCCCATGAGCCCAGGTCTGCAGGGCACATCATCAATCCATGTGCCCAGCTCTATGGGGGATGCCATCACCCCACACCCAGGTCTGCAGGAGACACTGTCACCCCATGCCCTTGTCCTCATGCTCACCTTGTCTCAATCTACTTTCTCCACATCCACCAGGATCCTCACAAACTCAGAAATGGTGAGGGCTGGGTGGGTGTTGTTTAGCTGAATGACAACCTGAAGTTTATACAGGGTGATACCTTCAATCGCTTTGCACCCATGGAGTGGGCCTACATGGTTGGTATGTGCAGGCCTGAGTTCCTCAGTATCCATTCCTGAGGTGTCTACAGGGCTGACAGCAAGGAGCAGACAGGACCACACAGGTACTAGGGCCAGCTTGAAAACTGGTCAAAGAGCAGGAGCAGGGCCCAAGGGGCACCTGAAGTAGGTGTCCAGGAGTTCCAGGACTCCCAACCCCCACTGCTCAAGGCCCTCTCAACTAAGATATGTTGGATTTATTTAAAATAATTGAACGGATACTGTCAAACACGTCTGACTTTGCCCATGGGAGCCTTTTACAGTGTCCTTGCTGCTTTGACTCCTGGCAAGGCACAGTGTGGCCCTGGTTGAAGAATAAGGGGGACTGTCCCCCCCCCCCCATGATGATGAGAAGACCAAGATGAGAGGATGCCGCTATCCCACCCATGCCCCAGCCTTGAGGAAGAAACCAAGCCTGAGAGCATCCTGTCCTTCCCCACTGAGCTCAATCCCAAGTCAACAAACAAACCTTGTCTGGTAATACTTCAAAACAGGTTTTCACTTGGGTCCCGGCAGCCAAACTTGGAGGACTTAAAGTGGCGGATAATGTCGTGCAGGATGGCAGCCACCACAAAGTGGAGCTGCTTCCCCTGCTTCAGGCGGAGCTCCTTCCCCTCAAAGAACTGTAGAACAGGTCTGGCACCAACTCAGCCACTGAGGCTGCTACAGGCACTCAGGGGGCCCCCCGAGGACCCAGGATAGGGTACTAGGCTGAAAGTGTGGGGGGGGGGTCCTGCCCCAGGGACTGCAGAGATGTGTGTGGATGAAAAGAAGGAGAGCCCTTGAGTGCCAGCATGGTGCTGATGCCCCGATCCTCATAATCCTGGGGCCCAGATGTCAGTTGACCTGAAGCTCAAGGGCACAGGCAGAAGGTCGCAAGTGGCCTAACCTGCATGTGACCTTTAGACAAAGAAGGAGCACAAGAGCAGCCAGCAAAGGATCACACTGTCTGTGTGAGGACAGCAGGCAATGAGGTCTAGTCCCTTAACTATGATAGGCTGACTGCCAGGACCACCAGAGCTGACCAGAAATGCAACCTCCAAAATCTATTCTAAAAATGCCTGGTGCCTGAAGCTTGAGAATCTGCTCAAAATTTCAAGAAGGGGAAGGAGAGTGGGGGATGGAGGCATTTTACAGTGAGCATTTCAGCACCAATGGCCTTTGCTACTACGTATATATTATTTCTTTGATAAAATAGAAAAACACATGACCCACTAAGATAGGCAAATTTCAAGGGCACTTTTCTGGCAGCAACAACAAAAATGCCACCATACACTAAATTTAATGGCAATAGAGAATGTGGCTGTGACCTTCATATTTAGTATGAGATAGGCGCTGGCCAAGAACTTTTTAAACCATGATTGTTGTGTATCTCAAGGTATCACTGCAAAATAGGGACTGCTTTCCTCACTTGACGAATGGGTCATCTACTTCTTGAGAAAGTGGCATCATAAAAGCAGAAACTGCCCTGGCCAGTGTGTCTCAGTGGTTAGAGAGTTGGCCCATGTACTGGAGGGTTGTGGGTTCAATTCCTAGTCAAGGGCACATACCTGGGTTGCAGGTTCAATCCCTGGCCCTGGTCAGGGCATGTGCAGGAGGTGTCTAATAGATCTCTCTCTCACATCGATGTTTCTCTCTCTTTCTCTCTCTCTCTCTGTCTCCCTCCCTCCCTACCTTCCACTCTCTCTAGAAAGCAATGGAAAAAATATCCTTGGATGAGGATTAACAACAAAAAAAAGAAGAATGAGGATTAACAAAAAAAAAAAAAAAAAGAAAAGAAAAACAAAGAGAAAAAGAAAAGAAAAGAAAAGAAAAGAAAAGAAAAGAAAAGCAGAAACTGCCTGGACATCAGTTATGTGGTCTCACCAGCAAACAGGTCCTTGTAGAGAACCTCAGCCTATACTTGGAGAGGTATGGCACAGACATAAACTAACTACTCACATTGTCACTGGGGTACAGGATTCTGGAGATGTTCTCGGCCAGATTCCTGTCCAGGACTGCCCCAATGTAGCCACCCATGTTAACTAAGAGCAGAGACAAGATGGTGAGGTCAGGACCTGCATCCTTTCTCCTGTGTACCCTCACGCGGAGGTGTTGCACTTGTTTCCCTGAGGACAAACATTCCTGAACAGAAGGCATCCCCAGAGCTGCCTCATGACCAACCCCTCAAAAAGGTGTTAGGTTCCTTATCCCCCATGAGCCCTGCAGGGCCCCAGGCCCCTAGCTCTTTCCCGAGGGCCTGGGCCTAGAGTGGTGGCTCTGCCTGTGGGCCCTCGCTGGAAGTCCCCTGCTCACAAGAAATCTGTCCTCTGCCAGTAACAGTGAGAGTGCAGAGAGGGGACAGAAGCTGTGCGAGCAAGTTTGGGATAGGTCACCTAGCGGAGACTAAGGGGCACAACACACAGTTGTGGAGATTGAAGTTGTTGGGGGCTTTGGCGGACCATAGCTTCATGGTGTTGACAGTGTTGTTCTTGTAGCCTGGCACCAGGGTGCCATACAGTATGGCCAGCACCACCTGGATGAGGGAGAGATGAGTCAATCAGACACAGTCCCCAGCTCTGGGCCCACCCGCAGAACAGATCCAGATTAGCAGGAAGCAGCATTCTGCATCCCTGTTGAAGGCTGTTTGCTCATCCTCTTCTGGCTTTTCTCTTTCTGCCCAAAACACACCCAAACTGCCCTATGCCAGGCCACAGGCCCAACACCCTCCCCACCCTACTGCACACCTGTACCTGCAGCCCCAGCTCACAGACATCCTGAGTTAGGCCTGACAGGTAAGCCCCTGAATATACTCCTTGCGCTGCCGGTGTGGCTCAGTGGTTGAACATTGACTCATGCACCAAGAGGTCTCCGGTCTGATTCCTGGTCAGGGCACATGACCAGGTTGGGGGCCAAATCCCCAGTGGGGAGCATGCAGGAGGTCACCAATCAATGTTCTCTCTCATATGTTTCCACCTCTCTCCCCCTCTCCCTTCCTCTCTCTCTAAAATCAATAAAGAAAAAAATAAATTAAAAAAATATATACTCCTGAGGTCACATTGTCTTTTTAGTCTTACCTGCTTCAGAGTGACACCAACTTAAGAATTCTTCCCACCTCAGCTTTTCAAGGGACCACTGCATTACCTGGCTCATGCTCCCTCAGCAACCTCTCCACTGCCCTCCATGCCTTCCCTCTTCTCACTCAACCTACTTCCTCCAGAACACTACTTCTGTTTCTGACCACCATTCCCACATCTGTGGTGAGGAACCTCTTGTTGTATGCCTTGATATCTAACTCTCAATGAAACCAAACCAGCCTGCCCACTCCGCTCCCAAAAGAAAATACAAGACCTGCTCTCCACCTACAGAGGCTGCTATACCCCTCCCAAGTCCCATCTGAAATCTTTGCTCTTGGGAAGCACAGGGAGGAGTGTATAAGCCTCAAGGTTTCTTCCAGCCCTCAAAACCTCCAGTGGGGCTTCTCACACTCAGGCATGCTTTTGGTGGCACAAACATGTGCAGCTTTGTGGCTTTACAAAATGAAATCAGGTCCCATAGCCACAAAGGACTATGTAAGGGTACCACCAGGTTAAAGCCCAGTGTCATCTTTCCCTTCCGATCTCCTCTTAACCTTCACCCTGCCCGCTGCTTCCCTATCTCCATGGCCTTGTCCAAGCAAGTGACAAGCCTGGCAAAGCATCTCCAACTCCCCTTCTCTCTCCATGGCCAGCCCTCCAGGGTAAGATCTTCATCACATTCAGCCAGAGATGCCCCAGCAGTCTCTGGGCCTCCTTATATACAATGATATGTTCTGCAATCACACACATTTAGAAAAAGCAAATCCCCTGCTCTGCTTTTTCAAATGAAATACTACTTATTCTGGCTTTTTAGGCCTCCAGCCAGCTCTAGCCTCATGTATGCCATTTAAAACTCATGTTGCAGAAAATCTGGATGGCTCTTTTGCATGCCTCCCATCTCCTGGCTCACCCTGTTTTTGCTCATCCTATCCACATCACTAGACGACTGTGTCTTTCTCATAGTAACTACCCACTCTCATGTGGTCTCTCCTCCACCCTCTCCACCCCATCAAACCACTAAGATATGTGCTCTCTGCCAACTCTGAGCCCAAACTGGACTCTCCGCAAGCACACCCTGCTATGGCTGGCACCACTTTCTGCCAAGCACTTCATGCTTTTGCCCTGGTCCGGCCATCAGGTACCAGCTAGGAAAGATGGCCTGTGCTCTGTTCCAGGACATTCACCCAGGCTTCTCTACACATACGGAGCTCTGAAGAGGTTCAGAGTAAATGGTGAGTTGCATCTGGGGCGCTACTGAGAGCCATGGGCAATGCCTAGAACCAGGAGCATGGGACAAGAGAGCATATTGAGCACCTGCTGGGGAGCTGTTCAAGTCCCCCAGGAGATCAATGCCCTTGTCCCTGTCACAACACTTGTCCTGCTTGCCATTAAACAATTGCTGGTCTCTACCCCAGCACACAGCTCCTGGTAAACTACAGAGTGTGGCTTCATGTTCAGCATTTTCCACTGGATAGTTTCTGACAAAATGTAAAAAATCAAATGTATGAGAAGAAAACCTCCCAGGCTTCTACCTTGAGTTAGGTCTTCTAGGAAAGCTTATGGTGGCTCATAGAAGTGCACATCTCCCACTCTCAAAAGTAAGCCAATTCAACAATGAAACCCAAGTGGTCACTGCACTCATTCCACACTTCCTGGGAAACACTGGGGTAGGTACCTGCGTGTCCAGCCACCTCATCCCCTTGCGGGAGTGCTCCACTCTTCTGTAGAGGTGCACAGGAAGCATGTATTCCGGCCAGGCCTTCTCCCAGGGGTTGCCATAATGCAGCCAGTCATCTGCCTCCTGTACATGGAAAGCAGTCAGCAGCAAATTGAGTTCACAGAGAGGAGTGAGTCCTTGGCATTAGGCTGACCCTGTCCTTGGTCAGCACTAACCATGCTGTTAAGATGACTCTGACCCAGACTGAAACAAACTACAGCTTATTTACAATGAAAAGATTTCCAATTTTAGTCAAGGCCACATATTTAAAAATTAACATTTTGGACTATTAAGAAAACAAACTTATACAAAATTCAGAAAAAGGCATCAAAGTAAAAAGACATTAACTAATTACCTGAATTCAGCAATAAAAAGAGGTCCTGATGCATGCTACAACATGAATAAACCTTGAAAACATTATGTTGAGTCAAAGAAGCCGACATATTGTATGATCCCATGTATGTGAAATGTCTAGAATAGCCAAATCCACAGAGACAGAAAGTAGATGAATAGTTGGCAGGTACTGGGGAGTGACTGCAAATGGGTGCTGGGTTTCTTTTTGAAGTGATGAAAATGTTCTGGAAATATAGTGGTGATGGTTGCCCAACTTTGTGAATATATTTAAAAACTTGATATCTCAATAGCTGTTATTTAAAAATAAAAAAAGAATCACCGAAAGCCCACTGCTTTGAAAATGACACCACAACCAGTGGGTGTCAAGCCAAGCTGCTGCCCTGGGAGCACTTGCAGTGGGCAGGCCAGATACTCCACTGGAAGACACTTTCTTCCTGCTTATTTTCCAGAAACTGCACCCAATGGGATCCAACATCAGTAAATGTGCAAAAACCACTCCCACAAATAATTAAAAGTAGTCTCACAGACTCCAACTTTTGACTGTTTGGTGGGGTTGCTTTGCCCACCACCCTGTGGAATTTATTCTGCTTTCAAGCAATGGGTTAAATTTACTTGGTAGGCAATAAATGAAGAATCATAAATATAAATTAAATAAAATTTATTTTAAAATCAACTTTTGTGAATAGGATTATTTTATTTATTTTTTATTGATTGTTATTGGGGTGACATTGGTTAATAAAATTATATAGGTTTCAAGTATACAATTCTATAATATATCATCTGTATATTGTATTGTGTGTTCACCACCCCAAAATTAACTAAAATTTAAATGAAATGAAGTTTTTTTTCCTTCAAATTGAAAAAACAACCCTTACTTTGAGGTTTATTTATTTATTTTTTTTCTTTCAAAAAATTTTATTGATATAATTGCCATATACTACTCTGTAGGTTTAAGAAGTGCAATGTGTTGATTTGAGAGGTTTATTTTCTTAATGGTCCTTACACAGAAGTAAAAAGTCAGTAAGAGAGCATTTGGGTTGTGATTTTAGGAAGGTGACATGGATGAGATCACTGCTTCAATATGTACCTCTCTATAGCACTCCTGGCAAGATGCTTTGGCCTGTAGGGACAGATATTCATCAAAGGACCAGTCCTCCTTTTTGATCTCCTGGTAGCATGTCCCTGTACATTAGTGAGATTCTCCAACATCAGAGCCTGGTCATCTCCCACAGAGTAGTAGTCTGTAGAAGCAGCACCTTCCCAAATACAACAGGCATTGGAGTCTCTCCTCTGGAGTCCTCCTACTTGACAGGCAGGCTGGTCTGTGGCCTCTATTGGCCACCATGCTGCTGTGTGACCACTGCTCACATTTAATTCTGCTACAGCTAGCCTCAACTAAAAACCATTCTAACAGATTGGTTCCCATGAAAACAAGGTGAGAGGAGGGCGACTTTACCACTCACCTATCATCCTAGGACTATCTTTAAATTGTTATGCAAAATGGCAAGAGGTATAGAAACAAGAAATCAGAAGAAAGAAATGTCATACAAACAAACAGCACTAAAAACCATTCCTGCTTACAATCATAACACCAAATAGGTAAGAGGTTCTGTCTTATAAACACACACATTATGTCAACTGGAAAAGGATGGGTCAAGGAACACATGTGTAAATTGGTGCAGCCACTGTGGAAAACAGTATAGAAGTTCCTCAAAAAATTAAAAATAGAACTAAATAAAAATAGAGTTAGCATATGACCCAGTAATTCCACTTCTGAGTATCCAAAGAAAATAAAAACACTAATTAAAAAAGATATACATATCCCTATGTTCACTGCAGCATTATTCACAATAGCCAAGATATGGAAGTAATATAGGTATCCAAAGATAGATAAATAGATAAAGATGATATAGTCATAGAATATTACTCAGTAATAATACAGAATGAGATCTTGCCATTTACAACAACATGGATCGACCTAGAGAGTATTATGTTAAGTAAACAAGTCAGACAGAGAAAGACAAATACATGATTTCATTTATATGTTGAATTTAAAAACTAAATATAATAGAAACAAACACATACAGAGAAAAAATTGATGGTTACTAGAGGGGAAGAAGAGTGGGGGGCTGGGTGAAAAAGAAAAAGGAAAATAAAGGTCATTTTATAATCTCAAGTTATAATATAAATAAGTCATAGGGATGTAATATATGGCACACAGAATATAGTCAATAATATTGTAATCATTTTGCATAGTGAGATGATTACTAGACTTATGATGGTGATCAGATTGTAAGGTATATAAATGTTGAATCACTCTGTTGTACACCTAAAAAAAATACTGTATGTTAACTATACTTAATAAAACAAGAAAAAACAAAAAATTAAAAAATAGAAATAAAAATCTTTGATTGTTTATTAAAAACAAAACAAAACAAAACACAAAACATGTACAAGGGTTGGAGTACATCTGACAAACACAGACATGAACTGTGAGTGAAATTATCTGAAAGGTACCAAGAGGAAAGTTGCATTTCTTTTAAGGTTGGAGGGAGTGTTTCTATAAATTAAGCAATAGGTACAAATCTGTTTTAAGTTTTCTTTTACTTTTAGCTATCATTTTCTTTGCCAATATTTTATTATGAGCATTTTCAAACTTACAGAAATGTTAAAAGAATTGGCAGTGAACACCCACACACCCACCACCTAAGTTCTATAATTGTTAACATTATACTTGATTTATCACAAATGCATTCATTGATCTAGTAATTTTTGGATGCATTTCAAAGTAAGTGGCAGACATCTATACACTCTTCCCCTGAACACTTCAGCATGCACATCATTAAGTACAGTTCATTAAGTGTTTATTTTTTAAGTTAATATATATATGGTGAAATACATAAATCCTGTAGATGCCATTAATGAGTTCTGACAATTGCATACATATGTGACTCAAACCCCATCAAGATATAGGGCATTTCTATTACCCAAGTCATCAACTATTTTATTGAGACTATACTATTTTCCAGTTACAAAATTTCCAATCCCAACCACAGCCTGGCTTTATATGTGACTTCTAAGTCCCAAATTATACTAAACATACTATTCTCCACCCAAATGGAATAATTATGCCTTCCATTTGGAAATGTCAAATGAGGGGAAACAACCACCTTGCCTAGTGGAGGACAGTGAGACTGCATTTTAAGTTTATGCTCTTCACTAATGTGGTCCTAACCACCTCACTTAGCTGTGGTTTGATGCTCTAAAGTTGAGGTTCACTCTTCCTAAGGGCCACTTTCCTTTGCAGGGTCTGGCCTCTAACCCCACATGATGCGGTCCTCTCACAGGTGACAGGGAGATAAGGACAAAGGTGAGAATAAAACCAACTACCAACTGTTTTTTTAACTATTATAGGTTAATTGTCCCTCTGAAGGTGAACCAGAGAGGAGGCCATTTTCACTCTGCAATGAGATACAACAGGAAACCAGCATGCAGCCTGTGGTATTCTCACCACCGCCACCTAACCTCTACCCCTGATGTCTCCTATAAGGTCCAGCAGGCTCTGGGCCCCACCCCACCAAACTTACAATGAGCTCACACAGGAGACCAGCCCCTGCCAACCCATGTGGAACTATGAAGAAAGAATGGAGCCCATAGGATGGAGCTGCCTGACCTCTGCTTGTCTAGGATTGGCATGTAATCTTTTCATGAAGGAGTTTAAAACATTAAAAGCTGAACTGAAAGTGCACCTGTTTATTTTCTTGTGTGAATGAGAGCTGGAAATTAGTGAAGAAACCAAGTCTCACCCACCTGCCAGCCATTGACAGTCTTCTGATTAAAAATCCCAAACTCATGGTGGATTCCACAGCCATATGCTGCCAGACCCAAGGTGGCCATCAAGTCAAGGAAGCAGGCTGAAAATTTCAAACACAAAGAACTTCTTCTGATCAAAGACAATCAACATGTTCAAGGCCCACTAGAAGCCAGACCCAGACACCTAAGTTAAGCAGGCACTGGGATGCCAGCCTCCAGGGTATCAGTGATTCAGTGGTGACCACAGTCAGCCTCAGGTATCATGAAAAAGAAAACTGAAATACTCCCTCACTCCCTTTGGCCTGAGAGCCTGGGGCCATGCCAAGAAGATACCAATGTGGGAAAGATTTACAGGGTGTGGGAAGATGGGGAGGGGAGAGAGAAAATACAGCCATACTTGACACATCTCTAAATACATCAGCCCCATTGCCAACTTTCTCCTAGAGAGTCTCACTCAGACTGACAGCCTCCCTATCCCCCCCACAGTCAACCTCAAATCCAAGCTGTCTGGATAGTAGGGGAACATCTACACACTAGTGGAGAATGCATGGAAATGGGGGCTGGGAATGTACATTTCACTGTCCTCAATGCCAAATACCCAAGTGCTAAAGTGCACCCAAGGTGCCTGGGAGTGGCTGGAGCAGCATGTCACCAAATTGACCCCTTGTTCTGATCAAAATGTCTTGGGAAAAAGAAAGCATGTTTTAAATAAAGATCCAGAAGGTAGCCTTATTAACCTTCCGGATTAAAAAAAGAAAGAAAAGGAAAAAAAAAAAAACTACACAAAACACCAAGCAAATAAAATACATGCCTAATTCACCAAACATACACAGACCCCGAGATGTCAGGACCTTTACTGAAGGAGAGAAAGAAGGAAGACTCAAAATGTAAGATCTGGGCTTTTGTTTTGAGGAAATCATTCTCACAGGAGGGACAGAGGACCTATCAAGCTATAGCGGGCTGGGCCTGCCCAAGTCTGCACAGGTGACAGGAGTTTGTGGAACCAGAAGGGCCCAAAGGAGGTGCCATCAAACCAGCCCACAGGAAAGGCCAGTGGCACTACAGAAGTGGCAGGACAGGTAGTTGACATGAATCTGACTGGGAAAGCCCTGAAAATGCCCAGAATAAAAGTGGATTGTAAAGAGCAGAGGATGTGACCACCTGGCTGACAGTTCCCAGCCTTGGGATAAGAGGGGAGGTTAGGCAAACACTTTAGTAAAGAACATCAAACGGCCTGGAGCTTCCCTTGAGCTTGGGAAACAGGTTCAGTTTTTACTGTGATCAACAGAATGCCATCAGGATGAAGGGGACTGGAGTGGACTTAAACCCTCAGGCTTGAGGACATTGGGGCTCCCAGTGGGGCTGCAGGGGGAGGGTCTGACTTATTTTCTGGTATGGCCTCAACTTCATACACTAAAACAGAGCCCTGCCCTGGAGAACAGGAAGCACAGGACACACATGGGCTTTTCACACTAAGGAGTGGAGGTGGGCAGGCCTTGCCAATTGTTTCTTCTCCTTTTTTTAAATCTTCACTGGAGGATATTTTTTCCATTGATTTTTTTAGAGAGAGTGGTAGAGAGGGAGGGAAGGGGAAAGAGAGAGAGAGAGAAACATCGATGTGAGAGAAACACATTGGTTGCCTCCTGCAAGCACCTGAACTGGGGCCGAGGATTGAACCTGCCACCCAGGTATATGCCACTGACCGGGAATTGAACCTGCAACCCTTTGGTCTGCAGGCCAATGCTCTAACTGCTGAACCAAACAGACCAGGGCTCTTTTTAAAAAAAAAATACTCATCCAAGGAGAAGCTTTTCATTGATTTTGAGAGAGAAGAAGGGAGAGAGAGAGAGAGAAACAGCGATGTGAGAGAGAAACATCGATCAGCTGCCTCCCATATGTGCCTCACCCAGGCAGGATATTGAACCCACAACCTAGGTATGTGCCCTGACCAGAAATCAAACCCACAACCCTTTGGTGTATGAGTTGACACTCCAACAAACTAAGCCACCTGGCCAGGGTGTCTATTGTTTCTTTATATGGATCCACATGCTGTTTTGTTTGAGATAAACATGTTGCATTTATAATTTGTGAAGAATTTACTTTAAAATTTAAAAATACAAACACAGAAAAGATGGCAGAGGGCAGGACCAGAGGGAGGATGAGCATGAGAGAGTGAGCTAGTGTGTGAGAGAGTGAGTGGACGTGAAGGTGAACGACGAAACTCAGGCAGAGCAGAGATATGGAACAGAAGGCTCCTGTGTTGTGGACAGGGAGCACCCGGCTACCTCGGTAAGCAGTCCTTCAGGGCGCTTCTCCCTGCACCGCAGGGAGGTCCCACCATTTTGGAAGATCCCGGGTCTTCCCTGGGAGGAGGCAGTGGGAGCGGCTAGGGCCCAGCAACCTGAACCCACTAGTGCAACTAGCACCATTGGACCAGTGGACACCCTGTGTCAACACAGGCCAGTGCACAGTAGTGGAGCTGCCAAGGTGCTGGTTGCGGAAGCTGTAAACGTCTGGGAGCCCAGCACCATCCCCCACAGTAGCAACCCAATCAGAGTCGAGATATACCCCCAGCAACAGAGGCTGGGGAGCAGACATCCATCCCCAGGCAACAGAAGCACAGTCCAGCAGCTGAGAACCATCCCCAAAAATTACAGCAAAGGCTGAGCAGGAGCTGAGCCACACGGGGCAGCAGCACTCCCCAGCCACCAGCGGTGGGACCTGGGGCTCCACAGAGACCTGTGCGACCCAGCGGCCCACAAGAGCTGTGGGAAGCCGGGGTTCGAGAGGGACGGGTGCAATCCAACCACCCACAGGACCTGTGGGGTGCTGGGGCACCAGAGAGGCCTGCGTGACCTAGTGGCCCACAAGATAGGTGTGGGGCCCGGTCTCCAAAGGGACAGTGAGATCCAGCTGCCCACAGGATCAGCGGGGACTCAGGGCTCCAGTGAGGCCTGTGCAACACAGCTGCCCACGGTACAGGCAGGGAGCACGGCTCCAACAGTGCCTGAGCTATACAGCTACAGGTGGCACCAGTGACCAGCTGGGAACATAGTTCCAGAGGGGCCCACGTGATCCAGCAGTAGCACCTACCAGGACACACCAATACCAGCTCCCAGTAGTCAATCCTCCAGGATCCACAGCAGGCAAGAGGCGACACGCAACAGAACAGTCTGGGAGGCACAGTAGCCTTATTTGATATACAGTGAGATGTCTATACATCCAAACATCCGTCACTGGGTCTAGAGCTACCAGACAGCTAAAATGGGGAGACAAAGAAACAACACCCAAAGGAAAGAAAAGGAATCACCAGAAAAGGAACTACAGGAAATGGAAGACAGCAACTTGTCAGATAAAGAATTCAAGGCAATGATTTTAAGGGTGCTCAAACAATTTGGTGAGAACTACAAGCAACTTAATAAGAATTATGAAGAGCTCACTGGGAACTACTTCAGCTTAAAAAAAGAGGTAGAAGCTATGCATAAAGAGGTAGAAGCTATGCATAAAAAACAAGAGGAAATAAAGAATGACATAGCTGTTATGAAAAATATCTTAGAAGGGTTCAATAGTAGATTAGAAGAAGCTGAAGACCGAATCAGTGACTTAGAAGACAAGGTAGAGAAAAACACCCAAATAGATCAGCAAATGGAAAAAAATTTTTTTTAAAGCAGGAGGAAAGGTTAAGGGAGCTGTGGGACAATATGAAACGTAACAACATTCACATTATAGGGATACTGGAAGGAGAGGAATCAGAGAAAGGAATAGAGAGCCTGTTTGAAGAAATAATGACAGAAAACTTCCCTAATCTGGTGAAGGAAAAAGTCACACAAGTCCAGGAAACACAGAGAGTCCCAAGCAAGATGAACCCCAGAAGACCCACAGCTAGACACATCATAATAAAAATGGCAAACATTAAAGACAAAAAAAGAATCTTGAAAGAAGCAAGAGAGAGACAGAAAGTTACCTACAAGGGAGCTCCCATTAGACTGTCAGCTGATTTCTCAATAGAAACGCTGCAGGCCAGAAAGGAGTGGCATGAAGTATACAAAGTAATGCAAGGCAAGGGTCTGAATCCAAGACTACTCTATCCAGCAAGGCTATCATTCAAAATTGAAGGAGAAATAAAGAACTTCATGGATAAAAAAAAAAAAAGCTAAAGGAATTTACCACCACAAAACCAGCACTGCAACAAATGCTGAAGGGACTGTTGTAAGAAGAAGAAACAGAGTGAGGGAGGAACACAGGCATAAAATTAAAATGGCAACTAATAACTATGTATCAATAATTACCTTAAATGTAAATGGCTTAAATGCTCCAATCAAAAGACATAGGGTAGCTGATTGGATAAGAAAACACAAACCATATATATGCTGTCTACAAGAGACTCACCTCACAACAAAAGACTCACACAGGATGAAAGTGAAGGGATAGAAAAAAACAATTCAAAAGATCAATGAAACAAAAAGCTGGTTCTTTGAAAAGATAAACAAGATCGATGGACCTTTAACCAGACTCACCAAGAAACAAAAAGAGAGGAACCAAATAAACAAAATCAGAAATGAAAGAGGAGAAGTAACAACTGACACCACAGAAATTCAAAGGATTATCGAAATATACTATGAACAATTATATGCCAACAAATTGGACAACCTAAGAGAAATGAACAAATTTCTAGAAACACACAGCCCCCCAAAACTGAACTAGGAAGAGATAGAAAACTTGAGCAGACCAATAACCACAAAGGAAATTGAAGATGTAATTAAGAAACTCTCAGCAAACAAAAGCCCAGGCCCAGATGGCTTCACAGGGGAGTTTTACCGAACATTCAAAGAAGATCTAATACCCATTCTCCTCAAACTATTCCAAAAAATCCAAGAAGACAGAACACTTCCAAACTACTTTTATGAGGCCAGCATAATCCTAATTCCAAAACCGGATAAAGACACTACAAAAAAAAAGAAAACTACAGGCCAATATCCCTGATGAACACAGATGCCAAAATCCTTAACAAAATATTAGCAAATCGGATCCAGTAATATATCAAAAAAATTATTCATCCTGACCAAGTGGGTTTCAGCCCAGGCATGCAAGGAAGGTACAATATTCGCAAATCGATACATGTGATACACCACATAAACAAAATGAAAGATAAAAGCTATATGATCATATCAATAGATGCTGAAAAAGCATTTGACACAATCCAGCACCCATTTCTGATAAAAACGCTCAGCAATTTGGGAATAGAGGGATCATATCTCAACATAATAAAGGCCATATATGAAAAACCTACAGCCAACATCATTCTCAATGGACAAAAACTAAAAGCATTCCCCTTAAGAACGGCAAGAAGACAGGGATGCCCACTTTCACCGCTCTTATTTAACATAGTACTGGAAGTCTTAGCCACAGCAATTAGACATGAAGAAAAAAATAAAGGGGATCCAAATTGGAAAGGAGGAAGTAAAACTGTCATTATTTACAGATGACATGATATTGTACATAGAAAACCCTAGAGACTCCATCAAAAATCTACTAGAGTTAATAAATGAATTTAGCAAAGTAGTAGGATACAAAATTAACGTCAAGAAATTGACGGCATTCTTATACACCAATGATGAACTCACAGAAAGAGAAACTAAAATAACAATCCCATTTACTATCGCAGCAAAAAAATTAAGATACCTAGGAATAAACTTAACCAAAGAAGTAAAGGACCTCTTCACAGAAAACTGCAGGTCATTGAAAAAAGAAATAGAGGAAGATATAAAAAAGTGTAAACATATACCTGTTCATGGATTGGAAGAATTAACATCATTAAAATGTCCTTACTACCCAAAGCAATCTATAGATTCAATGCAATCCTCATCAAAATACCAACGACATATTTCACAGAACTAGAACAGACACTCCAAAAGTTCATATGAAACCAAAAAAGACCCTGAATAGCCACAGCAATCTTGAAAAAGAAGAACAAAGTAGGAGGGGTCACATTACCAGATATCAGGTTATACTACAAAGCCACTGTAATCCAAACAGCCTGGTACTGGCACAAGAACAGGCAGATAGATCAATGGAACAGAATAGAGAACCCAGAAATTGACCCAAGACAATATGCTCACTTAATATTTGACAAAGGTGGCAAGAGCATAGAGTGGAGTCAACACAGTCTCTTCAATAAATGATGTTGGGAAAATTGGACAGCTACTTGCAAAAAAATGAAGCTACACCACCAAATTACACCATACACGAGAATAAACTCAAAATAGATAAAAGACTTAAATGTGACTTGTGAATCCATAAAAAATCTAGAAGAAAACGCAGGCAAGAAAATTTCAGACATCATATGCAGCAGAATTTTCACTGATACAACACCTAAGGCAAGAGAAACAAAGGAAAAAATGAACACATGGGACTACATCAAACTAGAAAGCTTCTGCACAGCAAAAGAAACAACCATCAAAATGGAAAGGGATCCCACCATATGGGAAACCATAATGACCAATGATGCATCAGATAAGGGGTTAATTTACAAAATATTAGGGGGACCGGAAAGTAATGTCGTTTTTTTTACAGTAAATTCAAACAGATAAGTTTTAACAAGTTTTATTGTTAATCAATGATGTAATCACCCTCATTATCAACAACCTTTTGCCATCTAGTGTGCAAATTTTCAATGCCAGATCGATAAAAATCAATTGGTTTTTGAGCAAAATATATGGAGATGGCATTTTGGACATCATCCAAATTTTCAAATTTTTTGCCACTTAGAAAATGTTGTAGCAATTGGAATAAATGGAAATCCGATGGTACAATATCGGGCGAGTATGGTGGGTGAGGCAATACCTCCCACCCCAATTCATTATTTTTTTCCAGGGTTCGTCTTGCGCAGTGCGGTCTTGCATTATCGTGTTGCAGAATAACGTCTTTTCTGGTGACAATTGCTGGGCACTTTTCAATTAAAGATTGATTTACTCAATCCAATTGTTCACAGTAAAGGTCTGCATTCAATTTGTCCAGGTTTTAGCACTTCAAAATGAACGACCTCGCAAATACTCCACCAAACACACAAAAGTGCCTTTTTGGGGTGTAAACATGGCTTAGCTGTACTTCGTGGCAATTCTTTTGGAGACAGCCACTGCCTTTTGCATTTTGGATGATCATAGAGGACCCATTTTTTAGCTCCAGTGATCAAGCAATCAAAAAACGCTTCTGTATTGTGCTGCTGAAGCAATAAGTTGCATGTGGTGGACCGGTTAACTTTGTTTTCTTCTGACAGATTATGTGGGACCAAAACACCTGCTCTGCTTACTTTACCAATCTGCTGCAAATGTTCTTGGATGGTCAACTAAGGTTGGTTAAGAGTGTTTGACAGTTCCTCAATTGTCTGACATGGATTTGCTTCCACTTCCGCCCTTAACATGTCATTACTTTAATGACATTACTTTCCGGTCTCCCTAATATATAGAGTGCCCGTACAAGTCAACAAAAGGAAGACAAAGAACCCAATTAAAAAATGGGCAGACGAACTAAATAGACACCTCTCCAAACAGGACACACAAATGGCCAAGAAACATATGACAAAATGCTCAACTTCACTAATCATCAGAGAGATGCAAAATTAAAACTAAACCACCTCACACCTGTCAGAATGGCCGCCATCAATAAATCATCAAACAAGTGTTGGTGAGGGTGTGGAGAAAAGGAGACTCTAGTACACTGCTGGTGGGAATGCAGACTGGTGCAGCCACTATGGAAACAATATGGTGTTTCCTCAAAAATTTAAGAAATGAACTGCCATTTGACCCAGTGATCCCACTTCTAGGAATATACCCTAAGAAGCCTGAAACACCAATCAGAAAGAATATATGTACTCCCATGTTTATAGCAGTGCTATTTACAATAGCTAAAATCTGGAAACAGCCCAAGTGTCCATCAGTAGACGAATGGATGAAAAAGCTATAGTACATATACACAATGGAGTACTATGCAGCTGTTAAGAAAGAAAGATCTCTTATCCTTTGAGACGACATGGACTGACCTGGAGAGTATTATCCTAAGCGAAACAAGCCAAGCAGAGAAAGACAAATATCACATGATCTCACTTATTTGTGGAATATAATGAACATAACAGTCTGAGGAACAGGGTAGACCCAGAGATGTAGAAGTAGGGTACAGACTGACAACCCTCAGAAAAGGGGGTGGGGGGGAGGGAAGAGATAAACCACAGAATTTATATGCATGTACGCATAACTGATGCACATGTACAACAATGCTGGGGATGGGGCGGGGGGGAAGGGGAGGAGGGTGTCAATGGGGGAAAAAAGGAGAAACATCTGTAACAAAAACAAATTAATAAAAAATAAATATAAAAAATTTTAAAAATCAAACACACGCGCGCACACCCCCCCTATAATTTTAGGGCATTTGCTCCCTTTACAAAGTGATAACTCCCGAAAGTGGCCATGACACCAAGTGGCTGGGGCCTGAGCCCATCTCCCCTTGCCCTCCCCAACACAAGAGTACCACGAAACCTAACTCATCTTTGCCCTAAAGACATTGTGCCCAGGCACTTTGATGTGTTCAGTAAAATCTAATCTCACTGTGGCTGCTATTTCCACTTTCATGTTCTTAAACCAGCTCCCTCTCTCCCAAAACACTGGCAAAAATAATTAAAACAGGAAAAAAAACAAACAAACAAAAAAACAACCCTGAGTATGCTCTCAGATAGAATTTACAAAGGGAGCAACATCCCTTAAAGGACAGTTCTGTAAGCTATGTGTACATGTGTGTGCTTCTATTTATCTGTCTTTCTCCTAATTATTGGTTTTTGGGTTGTGGAGAGTGATTGGTGTATTGGAATCCCCTCCCAGCACCAGTCACCCAACACTGGCAAGCCTGATCTTCATGGTCTTTATGAAGTACCTCCTGTGTGAAAGTGACATACATCTTGCATTTTTTCCTTGCCAGAGGCAAAGATTTTGACCTGAGAACATACTCTCCTATACACTCTGAGGGACTAATTTACCCTGACAGAACAGTATCAGGAGCATGGCTGACCTTGGCCTTACCACTGACAAGGCACCATGTTAGGAAAATCTTGTCCTAGACAGGTGGCTGGGGTTATCTGCCAGCCTCCTCAAGCCTCCATTCCCCAGGCCAGTGTCCTCTTCTATTTCCTTCAGTTCTTCCAAGTCCAACCCCAACTGTGAATAAAAACAGAGGTAATATTTTAACATTACTTAGTATTTTCATGCAAGCATCAGGTGGAAAGATATTTCAATCCTGTGAGTTTATATCAAAGGTTAGAGTCTGCTTTCTTTTAGACTTGAAAATCCAATGTTAAAATATGATTTTTAATCACTGCACAAAAATGAAAGTTTCAAGATATTTCAAAAGTTGCCAAATTACTTAAGAATTGCAGTCAAAATGAGACATAGTTTAATAGCCAAAGATATATACTGTCAGATTATTAATTTACTTGTAGTGGACATATTATAACATGTATCCTAAAAATGAAACAAATGGCTTTAGTAATTCTTTAATTTCACATGATCTAATGATAATTACATGACATCTTTTTAAACCCAAATCTAAAAACACCTTTCCTGTGGCATTCCAATTATACTCAAACAATCTCGTGAAACAGATTCGACAAACAGTTGCGATAGTCACAGCTACTTCACCTAACTGAAAATCATTCCAGAGTATAGATGTTAGGGCTCTCAATTATGGTGTATTGATAATTATTCCGTTAATCTTAAACTTGACAAAACTCTTCACATGTTAACATAAACAACACAGTTTAATTTAAAAAAACTACTTTTTATTTATTTTAAATGTTTTTATTGATTTTTTTTAGAGAGAGAGATAGAAACCTTGACGTGAGAAACAACATTCGGCTGCCTCTTGCACTCCCTCTACTGGGGATTGAGCCCGCAACCTGAGCATGTACCCTGAGTGGGAACTGAACCGGGACCTGTCAGTCCATGGGACGATGCTCAATCCACTGAGCGACACCAGCCAGGCAAAAAACAACTACATTAAAAAAAATAACTATTATTTACTGAGAAGAGTTGCAGTATTTCATATTTTTACAAAGTTCTTTAAGTAGCCCAGCTGGTGTGGCTCAGCGGTTGAGCATCAACCCATGCACCAAGAGGTCACTGGTTCCATTCCCGGTCAGAGCACATACCCAGGTTGTGGGCCTAATCAACAGTGGGTGGTATGCAGGAGGCAGCCGATCGATGTTCTCTCTCATCAATGTTTCTATCTCTCCCTCTCCCTTCCTCTCTCTCTAAAATCAACAAAGATTTTTTGGATTTTCTGCTTCAGCATTCAATTTGTTGAAATATCACACATCATATAGCCTCTGGGAAACTCAATCACATACTCATGAAGTATAGAGTATAAAAGGCAAATAACATCTTAGTGTTATGAAAATAGTTCTGACCTAGCGGACCCCTTGAAAAGATCTCAGGGAACCTGAGTGTCTCTGGATCACACTTTGCGAATCTAATAAATTATGAACAGTGGAAGAAAAGTCACGAGAAAATAAAAACATAAAAGTCATAAAAAATAGTTTAGCATCTATTAAGTAACTTGAGTGGTACTAACACATATAGTAATCTAATTTAGATTTCAAAATATTGACTTACCGCCCATAACAATTGCAAAGAATGTGTTCCACCAAAAACTTTTGGAATATGTGGGGGAATTTACCCAACCAGCTCAAAGTAAAGAAACATGTTTAACTATAACATTTTCCAAACACATGTAACCATGGAAACTCTTATTCATAAAACATTATTAAACTAAGAGACCAGTACACTAAATTAAGACAGGTTAAGAGTAGATATAGAAAAGATGTTTTGTTCCTTTATGTTTTCACCTTGAATGTAATAGGCGCACCTCAGCCTAGTAGGGAAAATTTTGCCTTGATTTTGAGAGCATTCAAAAGAAGCACAAAAAGTAGCTAATGGACAAAAAGTCTAAAACCTTGCTAAAATGGCCTTCTGAAGACAGAAAACGAGCACGACAGAGTGCTAGTACTTTACAACCTGTTTTTTCTTTGAAATATAATTCACATACCATAAAATTCATTCTTTGAAAGTCAATAATTTCATGGTGTTTACCGTATTCACAAAGTTGTGTATCCATTACCACTACCTAATTTAAGAACTTCATCACCCCAAAAAGAAACCCCATACTCATTAGCAGTCCCCTTTCTGTCAGCCCCAGCAACAACTTTTCTACTTTGTTTCTATGCATTTGACTACTCAGGACAATTTTATATAAATGGAAGCATATAATATGTGGGTTTTGTATCTGGCTTCTTTCAATTAAAACAATGTCTTGAAGGTTCATCCATGTTGTAGCCTGTGTCAGTACCTCATTCCTTTTTATTGCTGTGTAGTATTCCATTGTATGTTATACATTTTATTTACCCATTAATAAGTTGATGGACATTTGGGTTGTTTCCACTTTTTGGTTATTATGAATAATGCTGCTATGAAAGTTCATATACAATCTTTTGTATAGATATATGTCTTATTTTTCTTGGATATAAACCTTGGAGTAGAACTGCTGGGTTACATGTAATTCTGTTTATCTTTTTGAATTACTGCCAAACTACTTTTCAAAGTAGTTCCACCATTTTACTTTCCCACCAACAATATATGAGGGTTCCAATTTCCCCACATCCTCACTAACCCTTGTCCTCTAGCTTTTTGATTATAGCTGTTTTAGTGTATGTGAAGGGGTATCTAATTGTGATGTTGATTTGCATTTCCCTGATGACTAATGATGCTAAGCAACTTTTCATATGCTTGTTGACTATTTGTACATCTTATTTGGAAAAATGTCTATTCAAGTCCTTTGCCCATTATTAAATTGGGTTATCTGTTTTTGTTGTTGCTGTTGTTGTTGAGTTGTAAGAGTTCTTAATATCTCTGGATACCAGAACCTTATCAGATTTATGATTTACAAATATTTTCTCCCATTTCATAGGCTTTCTTTTCACTTTCTTCACAATGTCTTTTAATGCACAAAAGTTTTTAATTTTTACCCATTTATCTATTTTTTCTCTTACTGCTTATGCTTTGGGTGTCAACTCTAAGAATCCATTGTCAAATTATGAGATTTACCCTATATATTCTTCTAAAAGTTTTATGGTTTTAGTTGTTACACTTAGGTCTTTGATCCATTTGAGTTTAATTTTTTATTTATTTTATTTTTTATTATTATTATTATTTTTTATTCTCACCTGAGGACATTTTTGTATTCATCTTCAGACAGAGCTGGAAGGAGAGAGGGAGGAAGAGAGAGAGAGAAACACCAATATGAGAGAGTCACACCAACTGGTTGCCACCTGCATGGGGCCAGGGACGAACTGCAACCGAGGTACGTGCTCTTAGCGGGAACCGAACCTGGGACTCTCTGGTCTGCAGGCTGACACTCTAACCACTGAGCTAAACTGGTCAAGGCTGAGTTTAATTTTTATATGTGGCGTGAGGTAGGGCTCCAACTTCATTAATGTGCATGCAGATATCAAAATGTCCCAGCACCATTTACTGAAAAAACTATTCTTTCTCCATCGAATTACCTTAGTATCCTTTTTCTTAAAAAAAAAAAAAAAAAAAGTCAGTTGACAATATAAAACACCAAAAGCACAGGCAATAAACAAGAAAAACAGACAAACTAGACCTCATGAAAATTAAACTCTTGTACATCAAAGGACACTCACAACAGAGTGAAAAGACAACCTACAGAATGGGAGAAAATATTTGCAAATCGCATATCTGATAAGGGATTAATATCCAGGATATAGAACTCCTAAAAAACTCAACAATAACAAAAAACAAACAACCCAATAGAATAATGGGCAAAAGACTTAAATAAGCATTTCTCCAAAAGAAAATATATAAATGCTCAATAAGCAAATGAAAAGATGCTCAACATCACTAATCATTAGGGAAATGCTAAAACCATCTCATTCCCATTAAATGGCTAATATATTATATATATGAAATAACAAGTGGTGGTGAGGATGTGGAGAAACAGGAACCCCTGTATACTGTTGGTGGGTATGTAAAATGGTGCAGCCACTGTGAAAAACAGTATGGTGATTCCTCAAAAAGTTAAACATAGAATTACCACATGATCTAGCAATTCCACATTTAGATATATACCTAAAATAACTGAGGTAGGGTCTCAGAGATATTTGCACTACTCATGTTCATAACAGCACTAGTCACAATAGCTAAAAGGTGGAAACAATCCAAATGTCCATCAACAGATGAATGGATAAAGAAAATGTGGTATATACATACAATGGAATATTATTCAGCCTTAAAAAGTAAGGAGATTCTGACATATGCTACCCTCCTCCTGATCTCACCCCTCCTCTCCCAGTATTGTTTCAACATGGATGAAATCTGAAGGTACTAATCCATTCACAAAAAGACAAATATTGTATGATTTCATATATGTGAGGTACTTGAGTTATCAAATACAAAAAGACAGAAAGTAGAATGGTGGTTGACAGGGGCTATGGGGAAGGGAGAATGGGGAAATAGTATCTAATGGGTACAGAGCCTTAGTTTTACAAGATAAAAAAATTCTGGAGATGAATAGTGGTGAAGGTTGCATATGAATATACTGAACTGTAATACTTTAAAAATGATTAAAATGGTAAATTTTATGTTATGTATGTTTTCCCCTAATTTTGAAAAATTGGAGAGAAAATTAGCTGTCAATGTGACAGGTTTTTTTCTGGACTCTATTCTGTTGTTCTATGTGTCTATTCTGCCAGTGTCACATCTTGATGACTGTGGCTTTGTGATGAGTTTTGAAAATGGGAAGTTCGAGTCCTCCAACTTCTTCCTTCTTTTTCAAGACTGTTATTTAAGTATTCCTGGTGCATTGCATTCCCATCTGTACTTTAGGAGGTTGTCAATCTCTGCAAAGAAGCCAACTGGAATTTTAGTGGGGATTGCACTGAATCTGTAGATCAATTTGGAAGTATTGTTACCTTAACAACATGAAATCATCTAAGCCATCAACATAGAATGTCTTTCTATTTTTAGGTCTTCTTTAATTTTTTTCAACATTGTTTTATAGTTTTCAAAATGTAAATTTGCACCTCTTTTGGAAATTTATTCCTACATACTTTATTCTTTTGGATGCTAATTTAAATGGAATTATTTTCCTTTTTTTTTTTTTCCATGCTGATTTTATTTTTTTATTTAATGTTTTTATTAATTTATTTTTGTTACAGATGTTTCTCATTTTTCCCCCATTGACACCTTCCTCCCTGCTCCTGCCCCCCTTCACAGTACTGTTGTTTACGTCACTGGTTATGTATATATGCATATAAGTTCTTTGGTTTATCTCTTCCCTCTCCCCACCCCCCTCCTCTGAAGTTTGTCAGTCTGAACTCTACTTCTATGTCTCTGGATTTAATTTGTTCCTCATATTATTGTGTTCATTACATTCCATAAATATGTGAGATCATGTGATATTTGTCTTTCTCTGACTGGCTTATTTCACGTAGCATAATACTCTTCAGGTCCCTCCATGTCGTCTCAAAGGATATGGGATCTTTCTTACAGCTGCATAGTATTCCATTGTGTATATGTACCACTGCTTTTTTATCCATTCTTCTATTGATGGACACTTGGACTGTGTCCAGATCTTAGCAATTGTAAATAGTGCTGCTATGAACATAGGGGTGTATATATTCTTTCTGATTGGTATTTAAGGCTTCTTAGGATATATTATTACAAGTGGGATCACAGGGTAAATAGGCAGATCAGTTTTTATTTTTTTCAGGAAACACAATATTGTTTTCCAATGTGGCTAGACCAGTCTGCACTCCCAGTAGCAGTGTACTAGAGTCTCCTTTTCTCCACACTCTCACCAGCACTTTTTTTTTTTTTTAATCCTCATACAAGGGCATTTTTGCATTTATCTTCAGATAGAACGGGAGGGAGAGAGGGAGGAAGAGAGACAGAGAAACATCGATGTGAGAGAGACACATCAACTGGTTGCCACCCACACGACCCCAACCGGGGCTGGGGACAAACTGCAACCGAAGTACATGCCCTTAGCAGGAACCGAACCCGTTGTCCACGGGCCGACGCTCTAACCGCTGAGCCAAACCGGCAGGGCAACCAGCACTTGTTTGATGATTGTTGATGGCAGCCATTCTGGCAGGTGTGAGGTGATACTTCAATCATTTTAATTTGCATCTCTCTGATGATTAGTGACATTGAGCATTTACTTCCTTTGTCTCTTGGTCATTTGTATGTCCTGTTTAGAGAGGTGTCTCTTTAGGTACTATACTCATTTGTGTGTGTGTGATTATATTTTATTTTATTATTTATTATTTAAACAAAATTTTTTTCCTTTATTGATTTTAGAGAGAGAGAAAGTGACAGAGAGAGAGAGATAGAAGTATCCATGAGAGAGAACATTGATTGGCCGCTCCCTGCATGCCCCCCACTGGGGATTGGGCCCACAACCTGGGCATGTGTCTGACTGGGAATCGAAATGGAAACCTCTTGGTGGATGGGTCAACGCTCAAGCACTGAGTCACACCGGCTGGACTATTTTTTTTTTATTAATTTATTTTTGTTACAGATATTTCTCCTTTTTCCTCCATTGACACCTTCCTCCTGATCGCACCCCTTCTCCCCCAGTATTGTTGTATATGTCCATTGGTTACGCATACATGCATCTAAGTTCTTTGGTTTATCTCTTCCCTCGCCCCACCTCCACTTGTGAAGTTTGTCAGTCTGTACCCTACTACTATGTTTCTGGGTCTATTTTGTTCATCAGATTATTTTGTTCATTATATTCCACAAATAAGTGAGAGCATGTGATATTTGCTTTTCTCTGATTGCCTTACTTTACTTAGCACAATACTCTCCAGGTCCCTCCATGTTGTCTAAAAGGATAAAAGATCTTTCTTTCTTACAGCTGCATAGTACTCGATTGTGTATATGTACCACAGCTTTTTTATACAATCATCTATTGATGGACACTTGGGCTGTTTCGAGGTCTTGGCAATTGTAAATAGTGCTGCTATGAACATAAGGGTACATATATTCTTCCTGATTGGTGTTTCAGGCTTCTTAGTATATATTCCTAGAAGTGGGATCACTGGGTCAAATGGCAGTTTAATTTTTAAGTTATTGAGAAAACACCATATTGTTTTGCATAGTGGCTGCCCCAGTTTTCATTCCCACCAGCAGTGTACTAGAGTCCCCTTTTCTCCACACCCTCGCCAACACTTGTTGTTTGATGATTTGTTGATGGCAACCATTCTGGCAGGTGTGAGATGATACCTCATGGTCATTTTAATTTGCATCTCTCTGATGATTAGTGACATTGAGCATTTTTTCATATGTCTCTTGGCCATTTATATGTCCTGTTTAGGGAGGTGTCTATTTAGGTCCTCTGCTCATTTTTTAATTGGGTTCTTTGTCTTTCTTTTGTTGAGTTGCATGAGTACTCTATTTGGAAATTAACCACTTATCTGATGTATCTTTGGCAATTACGCTCTCCCATATAGTGGGTTCCCTTTCCGTTTTGATGGTTGTTTTTTTTGCTGTGCAGAAGCTTTCTAGTTTGATGTAGTCCCATTTATTAATTTTTTCCTTTGTTTTTTTTGTCTTAGGAGTTGTATCAGTGAAAATTCTGCTGCGTGCGATGTCTGAAATTTTGTTGTCTACATTTTCTTCTAGGATTTTTATGGATTCATGAGTCATATTTAAGTATTTTATCCATTTTGAGTTTATACTTGTGTATGGGGTAAGCTGGTGGTGTAGCTTCATTTTTTTTGCATGTAGCTGTCCAATTTTCCCAACACTATTTATTAAAAGAGGCTGTCTTTACTCCATTGTATGCTCTTGCCATCTTTGTCAAATATTAATTGAGCATAATGTCTTGGGTCAATTTCTGGGTTCTCTGTTCTGTTCCATTGATCTATATGCTTGTTCTTGTGCCAGTATCAGGCTGTTTAGATTACAATGGCTTTGTAGTTTAACCTGATAACTGGTACTGTGATCCTTCCTACTTTGTCTTTCTTTTTCAAGATTGCTGTGGCTATTCGGAGTCTCTTTTGGTTCCATATAAACTTTTGGAGTATTTGTTCTAGTTCTGTGAAATATGTCATTGATATTTTGATGGGGATTGCATTGAATCTATAAATTGCTTTGGGTAGAATGGACATTTTAATGATGTTGATTCTTCCAATCCATGAACAAGGTATATGTTTCCACTTTTTTACATCTTCCTCTACTTCTTTTTTCAATGTCCTATAGTTTTCTGAGAACAGGTCCTGTAGTTCTTTCATTAAGTTTAATCCTAGGTATCTTAGTTTTTTTGCTGCAATGATAAATGGGATTGCTTTTTTAGTTTCTCTTTTTGTGAGTTCATGATTTGTGTATAAGAATGTCGTCAATATCTTGATGTTAATTTTGTATCCTGCTACCTTGCCAAATTTGTTTATTAACTCTACTAGATTTTTGGTGGAGTCTTTAGGGTTTTCTATGTACAATATCATGTCATCTGAGAATAATGACAGTTCACTTTCTCCTTTCCAATTTGGATCCCTATTATTTTCCTCTTTTCTAATTGCTGTGGCTAGGACTTCCAGTACTATGTTAAATAAGAGTGGCGAAAGTGGGCATCCCTGTCTTGTTCTTGTTCTTAAGGGAAATGCTTTTAGTTTTTGACCACGTTGGCTGTAGGTTTTTCATATATGGCCTTGATTATGTTGAGATTTGATCACTCTGTTCCAACATTGCTGAGTGTTTTTATCAGAAATGGGTGCTGGATTTCATTGAATGCTTTTTCAGCATCTATTGATATGATCATATGGTTTTTATCTCCTTTTGTTTATGTGGTGCATCACATTTATTGACTTGTGAATATTGTACCAGCCTTGCATTCCTAGGATGAATCCCACCTTATTATGGGTGGATAATTTTTTTTGATGTATTGGTGAATCCGATTTGCTAAGATTTTGTTGAGGATTTTGGCATCTATGTTCATCAGGTATATTGGCCTGTAGTTTTCTTTCTTTGTAGTGTCTTTATCTGGTTTTGGAATTAGAATTATGCTGGCCTTATAAAGTGAGTTTGATAATCTTCCTTCTTCTTGGATTTTTTTGGAATAGTTTGAGGAGAATGGGTGTTAGATCTTCTTTGAAAGTTTAGTAAAACTCCCCTGTGAAGATGTCTGGGCCCAGGCTTTTGTTTGCTGGCAATTTCTTGATTACATCTTCAATTTCCTTAGTTGTTATTCATCTGTTGAACTTTTCTGTCTTCTTCTGGTTTAGTTCTTGGAGACTCTGCATTTCTAGAAATTTGTCCATTTCTCCTAGATCGTCCAATTTGTTGGTCTATAATTGTTCATAGTATTTTTTAATGATCCTTTGTATTTCTGTGGTGTCAGTTGTTACTTCTCTTCTTTCATTTCTGATTTTGTTTATATGGGTCCTCTCTTTCTGTTTCTTGGTGAGTCTGGCTAAAGGTCCATCAATGTTGTTTATCTTTTCAAAGAACCAGCTCTTTATTTCATTGATCTTTCGAATTGTTTGTTTGTTTGTTTGTTTTCTGTAGTTTCTATGTTGTTTATGTATGCTCTACCTTTACTATTTCTTTTCTTCTACTTCTGCTTGCTGGGGGGCTTTCTTTTTGTTAACTTTCCGGTTCTTTAAGTTGTAGGGTTAGAAAGTCATATGAAATTTTTCTTGTTTCTTGAGGTAGGCTTGGAGTGCTATGAACATCCCTCTCAGGACTGCTTTCGCTGCATCCCGTAGATTTTATGTTGTTGTGTGTTCATTTTCATTGGTTTCTAGGAAGTTTTTAATTTCTTCCTTGATCTCCTGGTACCCATTTGTTGTTTAATAACATGCTATTTAGCCTTCATGTGTTCAAATGTCTTTGCATGTTATTGTAATTGATTTCTAGTTTCATGCCATTGTGATCTGGAAAATGCTTGATGTGATTTCAATCTTCTTGAACTTGTATAAACTTAGTTTATGTCCTAACATCTGGTCTATCTTTGAGAATGTCCCATGTGCACTTGAGAAGAATGTGAATTCTGTAGGTTTGGTGTGTAATTTTCTGTAAATATCTATTAAATCCATTTGATCTAGTACATCATTTAGAGTCTCTGTTTCCTTGTTAACTTTTTGTCTAGAAGATTTATCCAGTGATATCAATAGGGTGTTGAAGTCCCCTGCTATGATTGTATTGCTGTCAGTTTCTCCTTTGAAGTCCTCTAGAAGTTTTTAAATATATTTTGGTGCTCCTAGGTTGGGTGCATATATGTTTACCAAGGTTATATCTTCCTGTTGGGTAGATCCTGTTAATATCATGTAATGGCTTTCTTTGTTTCTAGTTATGGCCTTCATTTTGAAGTCTATTTTATCAGATATGATATTGCTACCCCAGCATTTTTTCCCTTTGCATTTGCTTGGAAATATTTTTCCATCACTTCACTTTCAATCTATGTGAGTCTTTTGTTGTGAGGTGGGGGTCTTGTAAACAACATATATATGGGTCATGCTTTCTTATCCATTCAGCTACTCTGTTGATCTGAGCATTTAATCCATTTACATTCAAAGTTATTATTGATATGTAATTATTTATTGCCATTTTTGTTCATTATGGTTATGTTTCTCTTCCTATTTCTTCTGCTTATTAAAGCAGTCCTTTTAACATTTCTTGTAGTGCCGGTTTGGTGTTAATATATTCCCTCAGCCTTTTTTTTTTTTTTTTCTGGAAAGCTCTTTATTTCACCTTCTTTTTTAAATGATAGCCTTGCTGGATAGAATAGTCTTGGATTTGGATCCTTGTTTTTCATTACCTTGATTACTTCATGCCATTTCCTTCTGGCCTGTCGTGTTTCTGCTGAGGATTCAGCTAATAGCCTTATGGAGTTTCCTTTGTAGATGACATGTTGCTTATCTCTTGCTGCCTTTAGGATTCTCTCTCTGTCTTTAATTTTTGGCATTTTAATTATTAATTGTCTTGGTGTGGGCCTCTTTGGGTTCTTCTTACTTGGGGCTTTTTGTGCTTCTTGAATTTGTATACCTTTTTCCTTCACCAAGTTAGGGAAGTTTTCTGTCACTATTTCTTCAAATATATTTTCTAACCCTTGCTCATTGTCTTCTTCTTCTGACACTCCTATGATGTGGATGTTGCTACCTTTCATGTTGTCTCACAGTTCTCTTTGGCTGTCTTACTGGTTTTTTTAAATCCTCACTGAAGGATATTTTTCTATTTATCTTCAGATGGAGTGGGAGAGAGGGAGAGAGAGAGAGAAACGTGGATGTGAGAGAGACACATCAACTGGCTGCCTCCCACATGACCCTGACCACAGGGCTGGGGACAAACAGCCACTGAGGTACATGCCCTTGACTGGAATTGAACCTGAGACTCACTGGTCTGCAGCCAATCTGGCCAAGGCTGTCTTCCTGTTTTTTAATTGTTTTTTTTTTTTTTCTTTTTGTTTCTGTGATTGTGTGATTTTTTTCTACCCTGTCTTCTAATTCACTAATCCAGTCCTTAGCTTCTTCTATTCTGCTGGTTATTTCTTCCAATGTGTTTTTTATTTCTGCTATGTCATTCTTCATTTCCAGTTGGTTGGTTTTCAATGTTTCTATATCTTTACTCATGTTGTTGAGCTTCTTCATGATTATTACTCTGAACTCTCCCTCTGATATCTTGCTTAATTCTTCATCATTTAATTTTTTAAAAATTATCCCCTGAGGATATTTTTACATTTATCTTCAAACAGAGTGGAAGGGAGAGAGAGGGAGAGAGAGAGAGAGAGAGAGACATGTCGATTCGTTGCCATCCACATGACCCCAACCGGGGCCGGGAATGAACCACAACTGAGGTATGTGCCCTTTGCTGGAATTGATCCTGGGACTCTTTGGTCAGCAGGCTGACACTCTAACCACTGAGCCAAACTGGCCAGGGCATTTTGTCATTTACTTCTTGTCCTGCTGAATTATCTTGTTCTTTCATTTGGGATTTGTTTCTTTGTTTCACCATTTTGGCTGTCTCAGTAGGTTTTGGAGCCTGTCAAATTTTCCCTGTGGGTGTTGGTGTTTTGAAGCTTGTGGCCCCCTCTACTGGGCTTGAATTAGTGTGGGACAACCAACTATCAGTCTTACATTGCTGGGTAGATTTGAAAGCCAAGGAAAGGTTCAGTTATCCTGTAGCTTTTTGCCTGTGGGCCATTAGTCTCTGTTACTTGATGAGCCTCAGGTGGGGCTCTCGCTCACTCATTAAATTGAGATGTTAATGAGCCTCAATTTGCATTCCTCTGGCCTGGCCTGGTGGTGTTGAATTCCTGCGGGAGGGGCCATTGCATCTCTCAGGGGCTCTGGGAAGGAGCTCGTTGAGTAAGATGGCTATTGTCCTGGGAGGGAGTGATTCAGTGCAAAACTCCTGGTGTCCTCCTGTCCAGCTCTCTCCTGAGCCAGGAGCCCCAGAAGCTCTCCACACAGTTTCAGTCCAGTCCACCCTCCCTCTGTGGAGCCCAAGTTGAGTGGCTGTAGCTGACTTGGTGCTTTTTAAAACCCTCACTATCTCAGTGGGAAGCACACTCCAGTAATACAGCTCTTTGCTGCTGTCCGTGGGCTCACAGCCCTCCCTCATGTGCTTCTGCAGTTCCTACCAGGCTCGATTTGGTGTCCTCTTTCTGTCCCTTGCTGTACGGGTTCTCTCCAGCTGCTTTTCAGTTGTTTTTCCACCAATGATTTGTCTTTATTTTAGTTGTAAGTCCAGTTTGGTCCTGGGAGACAGTATGTATAGCTTCCATTCACTCTACTGCCATTTTGGGAAGACCCCTCTAAAAAGTCATTTTAAAACAACTTTACTAGAAATTACCCAAGCGTGGTTTCCTCTAAGTTTTTACCTTGGAGACTCTAAAATTATATGACTGACACTGCTGTGATTCAACATACTTCTGGAAGTCCCCCTTTGGAATTGCTTCATTACTTCATAGCCATCCTTGATTTTTCCCAAAATTTATAGTATCCCAGTTTGACTATCACATTTGCCTTCTAATGTTTCTGAAATGGTTCTAAAAATCAAATCCATTCTGAAACAATGCTTTTTTTTTTTGCTTCAGAGTATTTAAAAGCATATGCTGGGAGAACTTAAAGTAAAAACTAAAACCATTTTTTAAAACCCTCCAAATTATTTTGTTAACTTTTAAAACTATCTCAATAGGGCAGCCTTTCAAATTATGACACAAAATCCAGAAGTCATCAAATAAGATAACTTTGTAGAAAAATGTCATTACATAAATTTAAACACATAAAAATAGTAAAATTGTGCATTGAAAAAACATCATAGTCAAAAATAAAATGGGGAAAATATATGCAACACATTTTATCACATGGCTAATTTGCTTAATATATAAAAATCTAAAATTAATAAAAAAATGATCACAATCTGATAGAAAAATTGGCAAGGGACACAAAGAGATGTTTCACAGAAAAGGAAATACATATGGACATACATACAGGATGCATTAGATAACTGCATACTGAAACTACCAGTTATCATTTTTTACCTGCCAGAATGGTAGAGCAAAGAGTTTGGCTATAGTGTGTTGGTGAAGGTTTAGGGAAGCAGGCACCAAAGCTGTCAGTGGAGTTGTAGGGAAATCTGGTGATATGGACACAATTTAAAACATTCCTGTCCTGCATAGGAAAGGAAATCATTAAAAAATGAAAAGGCAACATACCACATGGGAGAAAATATTTGCGAACCATATATCTGATAAGGGGTTAATATTCAAAATATATGCAGAACTCATTGAGACTGGATGAGACTTGGTTGGAGCATCATCCCATACACCAAAAGGCTGCAGGTTTGATTCCTGGTCAAGGCACACACCTAGGTTGAAATTTCAATTCCCAGTCAGGGTGCATAAGGGAGGCAACTGATTGATTTTTCTCTGTCACATCGATGTTTCTCTCTCTTCCTCTCTCTTTAAAATTAATAAAAACACATCCTCAGGTAAGGATTTTTAAAAAATAAAACTCAATAGCAAACAAACAAACAAAAAAATCCAAACCCAATCCAATAAAAAATGGACAGAGGATCTGAATAGATATTTTTCCAAAGAAGACATGCAAATGGCCAACAGATATCAACTCAGATCTGTTAGAATAACTATTATAAAAAAGAATAACAAGTGCTGGCAAGGATATGGCTAAAAGGGAACCCTATTACACTGCTCATGAGAATGTAAACTGGTGCAGCCACTATAGAAAACAGTATTGAGTTTTCTCAAATTTTAAAAATAGAACTCCTACATGACCCAGCAATCCTGCTTCTTTTGTATTTATTCAAAGAAAATGAAGACACTAATTTGAAAAGATATATTTACTACTATGTTCATTTCAGCATTGTTTATTATAGACTAGACATGTATACGACTTAAGTTGGATAAAGAAATTCTGGTATATATACACAATGTAATAGTATTCAGCCATACAAAAGAACAAAATTTTGCCATTTGTGACAACATAGGTGGGCCTTGAGGCTATCATGCTAAGTGAAATAAATCAGACAGAGAAAGACAAATACTGTGTTATCTCACTTGTATGTAGAATCTAGGAGAAAAAAAAAAACAACTATGATAATAGACACAGAGAACAGACTGTTGATTGCCAGAGGCAGGGGGTAAAATGGGTAAAGGGAGTCAAAAGGTACAAACTTGCAGTTATAAAATACATAAGTCATGGGGATATAATGTACAGCATGGCTAGTATAGTTAATAATACTGTATTGCATATTTGAAAGTTGCTAAGAGAGTAGATCTTAAAAGTCCTCATCACTAGAAAAAAAATTTTATGTATGAGGACCAATGTTAAATAGACTTGTTGTGGTGATAGTTTTGCAATATATACAAATATCAAACTATAATGTTGTATATGTGAAATTAATGTTATATGTCAATTAAACCTCAAAAGTCATTGAGACTGGATGAGACTTGAGGTGAACTTGTTTCTGTTATGTGTGATTGGGGTAAGAACAGCAGGTAAACCCTTGAGAGTGTTTCAAGCAAGTCCCTCTCTAAACTTTTCTAGCAGTCTCAAAATGTTTTCTGAAAAAAATATAGCTTTTAAAAGGACTCTACTCCCAAAAGGGCCCCTATCTTTACAGGTTTGTCATTACCTCCACTTACCTAGAACAAGAGTGGTTCTTTGGATAGGCAAGGCTGCCATTTTGACTTTATCTCATTCTCTGCTCTTCATTAGGGCAGCAAAAAATAGACCCCAGCTCCACACATTTTCTCAGAATCTGACGCCAGGAGTCAAGATACGTCTTCCAGTGGGATGCCTCAGTGACTCCACCTAAAATACAGAGCTTATTGGCACTTTTTCTGTTTTCTCAAGGTACTTAATGATACAACCCTATGAAGATAAAGAGGAAGCAAGCTGAACTATTCCGAATATTAGAGAGTGTACATGTCATGTTGGGGAATAAGAATAAGTTTAATTCAATTATTTTCTATTTTCTATTGATCAATTCTGCTCTATCATCATTCAATTTAAGATGTGGTTTAATGTAGATTTTAAATTCCTTATTAAAACATGCTTCTAAGAAGCGCCCTAGGACAAAACAAATGTCCTACCCTTTGATCTGACATTGTCAGGATGGCTCATGAACATGGATGTAGTACTGGAAACAACAAGATGCTAAAAGGTCCTGTCATCCAGACATGGGGATGCCACCATTCACTGCAGGATGGAGGCAACTCATTGTGCACTGACAGGGGGGTTGCTCAAAGTGGGAACAAAAAGGTTTGGGACACATAGACAGAAGGTAGTGTGTGGGGTGTGCAAGGAAGATCAGAGCACACAGACTCACATGTCCCTTGCAAGGTGGGACACATGGGAGGGGACAAATTCTCACAGTATCACCAATTTGCATCTTTTACAATGTGTTAAGATATGCATATGTAGTTATTATTAAAAAAACAAGAACTACGTTATAAAAACAAAAGAGATTCAGAGTGACATTACTTGCATATTTTGCTGGGCTCAAAAATATTCCATGACTTATTTGGAAATCCTTTGGGAAAGTTCTGGTTATTTACACTTTTTCAGATGACAGATCACTAACCTATAAATGGACCAAATCAATTTTTACTTTTACCATCATGCATCTTTAATTCCTTACCTCTGTGGCTCTTTTTTAAAATTATTATTAATATATTTTTGTTATAGATGTTTCTCCTGTTTCCCTGAAAACACCCTCCTCCCTATCCCGCCCCCCACAAAGCAGTTGTCTATGAACATTGGTTACGCATACATACATATAACTTCTTTGGTTTATCTCTTCCCTCCCCGCTGCCCGTCTCCTCTGAGGTCTGTCAGTAGGAACCATACTCTTTTCTATTTCTCTGGATCTGTCTTGTTCATCAGCTTTTTTTGTTCATTATATTCCACAAATAAGTGCGATCGTGTGGTATTTGTCTTTCTCTGATTGGCTTATTTCACTTAGCATAATACTCTCCAGGTCCCTCCATGTTCTCTCAAAGGATACAAAATCTTTCTTTCTTACAACTGCATAATGTTCCATTATGTATATGTACCACAGCTTTTTTTTACCCTCACCCAAGGACATTTTTGCATTTATCTTCCAATAGAGCAGGAGGAAGACAGGGAGGAAGAGAGAGAGAGAAACACCGATGTGAGAGAGATACATCGACTGATTGCCACACACACGACCCCAACCGGGGCCGGGGACAAACTGCAACTGAGATACGTACCCTTAGTGGAAACCAAACCCGGGACTCTCTGGTCCGCAGGCCAAAACTCTAACTGCTTAGCCAAACTGGCTGGGGCTGTATCACAGCTTTTTTATCCACTCATCTACTGATGGATACTTGGGCTGTTTCCAGATCTTAGCAATTGTAAATAGTGCTGCCATGAACATTCTTTCTGATTGGAGTTTCAGGCTTCTTAAGATATATTACTAGAAGTGGGATCACTGGGTCAAATGGCAGATCAATTTTTAATTTTTTGAGGAAACACAATATTGTTTTCTATAGTGGCTTCACCAGTCTGCATTCCCACCAGCAGTGTACTAGAGTGCCCTTTTCTCCACACATTCACCAGCACTTGTTGTTTGATGATTTGTTGATGGAAGCCATTCTGGCAGATGTGAGGTGATACCTCATAGTTGTTTTAATTTGCATCTCTCTGATGATTAGTGACGTTGAATGTTTCTTCATATGTCTCTTGGCCATTTGTATGTCCTGTTTGGAGAGGTGTCTATTTAGTTCCTCTGCCCATTTTTTAATTGGGTTCTTTGTCTTCCTTTTGTTGAGTTGTGTGAGCACTCTATATATTTTGGAAATTAATCCCTTATCTGATGTATATGTCATTGATATTTTGATGGGGATTGCATTAAATCTGTAGATTGCTTTGGATAGTATGGACATTTTAATGATGTTAATTCTTCCAATCCATGAACTAAGTCTGTGCTTCCACTTTTTTATATCTTCCTCTATTTCTTTTTTCAATGTTCTGTAGTTTTCTGCAAATAGGTCCTTTACTTCTTTGGTTAAGTTTATTCCTAGGTATCTTAAATTTTTTTGCGGCTGTGGTAAATAGGATTGTTTTTTTAGTTTCTCTTTCTGTGATTTCATCATTGGTATATATGAATGCTGTCAATTTCTTTATGTTAATTTTGTATCCTGCTACATTGCCAAACTTGTTTATTAAGTCTAGTAGATTTCTGATGGAGTCTTTAGGGTTTTCTATGTACAATATCATGTCATCTGCGAATAATGACAATTTCACTTCCTCCTTTCCAATTTGGATCCCTTTTATTTTTTCTTCATGTCTGATTGCTATGGCTAAGACTTCCAGTACTATATTAAATAAGAGTGGTGAAAGTGGGCATCCCTGTCTTGTTCCTGTTCTTAAGGGAAATGTTTTTAGTTTTTGCCCATTGAGTATGATGTTGGCTGTAGGTTTTTCATATATGGCCCTTTTTTTTTATCCTCACCCGAGGACATTTTTGCATTTATCTTCAGATAGAGCGAGAGGGAAAGAGGGAGGAAGGGAGAGAAACATCAATGTGTGAGAGAGATCCATGGAGTGGTTGCCACCCACTTGATACCAACTGGGGCCGGGGACAAACCACAACTGAGGTACGTGTCCTTAACGGGAACTGAACCTGGGAGTCTCTGGTCGGCGGGTTGATGGTCTAACCGCTGAGCCCAACTGGCCAGGGTATGAAGTCTTCCAGAAGTTTTAAAATATATTTTAGTGATCTTATATTGGGTGCATATATGTTTACCAAGGTTATGTCTTCCTGTTGGATAGATCCTTTCAATATTATGTAGTGCCCTTCTTTGTCTCTAGTTATGGCCTTCATTTTGAAGTCTATTTTATCGAATATGAGTATTGCTACCCCAGCTCATTTTTCCTTTCCATTTGCTTGGAAGTTTTTTTCCATTCCTTCATTTTCAACCTATGTGAGTCTTTTGTTGCGAGGTGGGTTTCTTGTAAACAACATATGTATGAGTCATACTTTCTTATCCAATCAGCTACTTTGTGTCTTGTTTGGAGAGTTTAATCCACTTACATTTAATGTCATTACTGATATGTATTTATTTATTGCCATTTTTGTTTATTGTGGTTATAGTTTTCTTCCTATTTCTTCTTTTGATTACAGCCGTCCTTTTAATATTTCTTGCAGTGCTGGTTTGGTGCTAATATATTTTCTCAACTTTTTTTTTTTTTTTTGTCTGGAAAGTTCTTTATTTCACCTTCTATTTTGAATGATAGCCTTGCTGGATAGAGTAGTCTTGGATTCAGATCCTTGTTTTTCATTAGCTTATTACTTCATGCCATTCTCTTCTGGCCTGTAGTGTTCCTGTTGAGAAGTCAGTTGATAGCCTTATGGGGGTTCCTTTGTAGGTAACCTGTTGCTTATCTCTTGCTGCCTTTAGGATTTTTTGTCTTTAATTTTGGCATTTTATTTATTATGTGTCTTGGTATGGGCCTGTTTGGGTTCTTTTTACTTGGGGCTGTCTGTACTTCTTGTACTTGTATGCCTTTCCCTTCATCAAGTTAGGGAAGTTTTCTGTCACTATTTCTTCAAATATATTCTTTAACCCTTGCTCATTTTCTTCTTCTTCTAGAACTCCTATGATGCAGATGTTGTTATGTTCCATATGTCCCAGAGTTCTCTTAGGCTGTCTTCTTGTTTTTAATTGCTTTTTCTTTTTGATTCTCTGATTGGGTGATTTTTTGTACCCTGTCTTCTAATTCACTTATCTGATCCTCAGCATCCTGTGCTCTGCTGGTTATTCCTTCCAATGTGTTCTTTATTTCTGCTATGTCATTCTTCATTTTCAGTTGGTTGGTTTTCAGTGCTTCTATATCTTTCCTCATGCTGTTGAGCTTCCTCATGATTATTACTCTGAACTTGCCCTCTGATATCTTGCTCATTTCCCTTTCATTTATTTCATCTTCTGTCCAATTATCTCATTCTTTCATTTGGGATTTCTTTGTTTAATCATTTTGTCTGTTTCAGTCGGTTTTGGAGCCTGCTGAATTTTCCCTGTGGGTGTTCATGTTCTGTTGGTTGTGGCTCCATCTACTGGGTTTGGATGAGTGTGGCAGGACACATGTTAAACATCACTGTCAAATCTTACTTTCCTGGGTAGATTTGCAAGCCTAAGAAAAGTTCAGTTATCCTCTAGCTTTTTGCCTAGAGGCTACTAGTCTCAGCTACTTGATGAGCCTTGGGTTGTACCTCTCAGCTGAATGAAAAAATCCCTCAGGGGTTCAGGGTAAGAGGATTTCCAGAGGGTGGGGTAGGTGCTTGCTGGCCCTTAATGAGCCTCAATTTGCGTTTCTTTGGCCTGACTGGGTGGTGTTAAATTCCTGAGGGAGGGGCTGTTGCTTCTCCCTGGGGTTCTGGGAAGGGGCTCTTCGAGCAAGATGGCTACTGTCCCATGATGGAATGACTCTGCAAAAAACTTCCACTACTGCTCCAGCTCTCCCAACTCTCCCAGCTCCTGAGTCTCTCCACACAGTTCCAAACCAGTCCGCCCTCCCTCTGCCAGAGCCCAAGGTGAGTGGCTGTAGGTTATTTAGTGCTCCGGCCTGGTCCTCTGTGCTGTGGAGTCTGCTTGGGATTTTAACCACAAGGGAACTACTCACAGGTGAAACAGCTGCTGTCAGTGGGCTCCCAGCCTGCCCTTTTGTGCCTCTGCAGTTCCTTCCAGGCTCGATTTCATGTCCTTTCTCACCATGGTTATATGGTCCTCTCTAACTGCTTTTCTTTTTTTTCCCCACTATTTGTCTTTATTTTAGTTGTAATTCCAGTTTGGTCCTGGGAGATGGTCTGTGTAGTTTCCATTCACTCCGCTGCCATTTTGGAATCCTTGCTTCTGTGGCTCTTTAATTCAAATTGTTAGATATTGTGGAAGGGGCTAGGGAGACACTACCAAGGCGGGGGTGGTGAAGTACAGGGAAGAAGTTATTTCTTTGTCCTTGGCAAGCAAAAGCCTCCAAAGCTTTAATCCTAATGTGTCTTTTCACTTGATGGAAGCATCTCTCCTTGCTTTGTCTTTTCCTGCTGTTATACACACAAAGTTCCAGACCTTTATCCCAGAGGTTACATTTTGGGGAAACCACTGGGTAGAGGAGAGCTTGCTTGATTTGTCTGTTGTTTGTGTCCTGGTGGTCCCCCTTCAGCCTTCTGTTGTAGGAGTTGTAGTAGTAATGATTACCCTACTCAGATCAGATGAGAACCCTCAGAAAAGGGTGAAAGCCTCCCTGAGTGTCCTGAAGGCACAGTGCTTCTCAAACAGCAAAAGCTTCCATTTGGATCCCTCTTCTGTCTGTGCCCACTGGGAATTTAAGGTTCTGGGAGGTGAGAAGCAAAATCATCATTGCTTTTTTTCTGCAGAGGCCTTTTGTTGCCCCATAGGCCTCTACCACATGGGATTATTCCACAGTCATACCTGCTTTGGTTCTGCTGCAGCCTTGGGAAGTCCAGGGGCCAGACCCTGTGCTCCCTTTCGTCAGGTCCTGAGGAGTGTGGGGGCTCTCAGCACCTAGTGATCAGGGTGAGTAGTTCACCCAGTCTTTGCCTGACATTCAACTCCTTTCCTACTGACCCACATTAAAGCCAGGTTCTCACTGAACACACTGTAACCTAGAGTTTGGCACTCACTTGAGACTACCATACTGTTGGAGGTGATGTGTGTGAAGACTTACCTGGCACATGCTGCAGGTGACAGTCCCAGAGAGGGGGAGTTCTGCTCTGACAGATCCCTGGGAAGGTGAACACCTCCCTGGCCAGAACCTAGAATAGCCTAGGCCTCCCCATGGCTAGTCACTAACAGGGGATGCCAGGAGATCCTAGTGGGGGCCTCCGTGTGTCCTTCTGCTGTGTTCTCCCCACAAGATATACTGACAGCACTTAATTGTGCCACCACCTATCATCTCACTTAGGCAGCTTTTTTGTTTAAACTTTAGTAAACAGGGACTTCAGTTTCTTCTTTTCAGTGTTGGGTGGGTGAATGTTGCTGATAATCACTGAGAGGAATCACAGAGGAGCAGTAATCTTTGGTAATTGGTAAACTTTTATTTTGAGTGGAACACACATGGTTCAGCTTATTCTGTGTACTATACATTCACTGGAGAATGACTGTGAACCTGGAACCACACTTGTGCACAGTACACAGTCCATGTCTCCCCTTGACAGAGCTTGCAAAGCAGACGTTAGAGAGGGCTGAGTCAGCGTCCTGTGGAGCTTGAGGGGGAACAGCCACAAGAGGACAGTTTCAAAGGCAGTTCTGGCAAATGCTGTGCTGGCTGACCCATGGGAGCTTGTGTCTCCTGACTCTGCTTGGCTGCACATGGTTCAAAGCAGCGATATGTTCACTGAGGCTCAGAAGACAGTGGACACACAAGCACTCAGCACTGCATGACAGAGATATCATGCACACAGCACAACCATAATATTTTATAGCAGTTTACGCTCACATTCAGCCTTTCTTGAAGAGCCGGGGCACAGGAGGGCCATGAAACTATTTCCCCCAGCCCCTCCTTCTATTCATAGTGTCAACTCAATTGGTTAAACCTGAGCCATCCAAAGACTGAGGAAACAGGCCTCTGTTTGACTTCACAGAGTCCTCCTTGACCCACTGTCCCAGAAGGCATGATAGTTCCCATTCGGCTCACCCTGAGAGCAGCCAGGACAGCCTGCATAACCTCCCCACTGATTCTGGGGGAGAAGGTGGAGGTCTGCCTTGGGGAAATGGGGGTAGACAAGGTCAGGGACACATAACAAGACTCCAGTCACAGGAATGTCACAACTATCCAACCCTACAGATGGGGATAGTGGGACTACATTGTTCCAACTTTGGTGTGTGCCCTTTCCCTATCTGGTTCACTGCCCACCTAGAGCTGAGGCAAGGAGGAGGAGGTATTGGGCCTGGGCTGAATTCCAGTCCTCTGTCCGACCAGGGACAGGTCTGCAAGGCTGCAGGGAGGAGTGGTCTAGGCCCAAACTGTGGCCTCCTCCCAACATGTCAAGTTGTTGTAACCCAGTAGATCAACCTCACTCAGACACCAAAATTATAAGTTTTAGGAGCTTTATTAACCTGCGCAGGGACTGCAGCCAACCAACTCAGAGGAGAACTGCAGCCCCGAGCCTCTAAAATGGCAGATTTTTATAGCAAGCAAGCAGCATTCACAGAAGCAGATATCAGCGGTTAGCAGTTGTTTGATTAACATTTCTCAAAATCCATATCTAACAGTTGCCCGGGGGTCTCCTGTTTGTCAAGCAAACAGAATAGGCCTCCCTCCCCTCAGGGAACCAGTACAATAGTGGGAGTGACAGCTGCATTCAGGGGCAGGGCAACCTTTAAGTGATAATGATGAAAAATTTAAAAGTCAACGGGGTAGTTAACATTCCAGGGCATAGGGTATAACATTCCCCACTTCTCCTGGGACAAAATCAAACCTTTGATTCATCTTCATCTAAGGGTAGCCTTTGATAGTGCGAGGCTAAGACCATGAGTTTGACTGATTGGACCCTCTCCTTGATGAAGGCCAGAAGGCGATTAATAATAATGGGTCCACAAGTGAGTCCAAGGAGGAGTAATAGAAGGGGCCCTGCTAGGGCTGAGATGAGGGTGGTCAACCAAGGGGACCAGCTATATAATCCTTCAAACCAATTCTTGGAAGCTTCCTTGTTTTCTTCCCTCCCTTTTAGCCTTTTTCTCAATACCTGGATGCTTTCTCTGATCACCCCCGAATGATTGGCATAGAAGCAACAAGCTTCGCCTAGAGCAGCACATAGGCCCCCTTGCTGGAGGAACAAGAGGTCAAGGCCCCTTCTGTTTTGGAGTATCATCTCAGCGAGGGAATCTAGGGCCTTTTCTAAGTGACTTATTTGGTCCTGTAACATTCGAATGTCTTCAGAAAACTGGAGAGAGAGCTTCTGCATGTTGCTTTGGCTGGTGATAAGGGCTGCTGCGCTTACTGCAGCAGACCCGGCTATACCAATGGTTGCTAGTATAGGTATGAGCATAGGGGTGGCCCTCCTGTATCTCCTGAGGGATAACTCAGGAGCCAGAAAGTGTTCCATCCCCAAGGGTCCTGCATATAAGTATACCTGTGGTATGATGTAAGTCAGGATACAGAGTTCAGAGCCCGTATTGGGGAGAGGAGCCAAACATCGAGTACACGCAAACCAAGTCCCTTCTGGGGCCAGGAGGACCCAAGCGGTGTCCTCCTGGGGTTCCAGTGAGAGTTGAGTCTCACAGACAGGATGATAAGGGGAAGATGCGAGTGGGTATCCCGTGATCCGCAAGCAGATCCCTCGTCCTTGGATGTCCTCCAGAGTGATGCGTGGCTTCTGGGTGCAATTCCGGATGTCAGGTTGCTGGTTTTCTCCAGCCAGGGATGTGTTCCTAATGTGGGAGGAAGAACTCCCCAAAGAACGGTTAGCAGCAACACCTATATAGTAGGGCGGAGTGGGGTCTAGACATAACCAACATTCTCTAGTAGTCTCAGGGTTGGACTCATTCAGGAGGTGATATACCGTGTCTAGGCTTCTAGGGAGGGAATGCTGATGTCGGGTGTCTAGTCGGGCCCCTGTGAGGTTCCAGGGGACTGCTGGAGCAGCTAAGAGGGGTTTGGAGTGGGACTCAGGTTCCGTAATAGGAGTCCCAGTGGGTGACACAGGAGGTTTGGTAGTTTGAGGCAGGGGGAGGCCTGGGGTTGAGGACCTGGTTTGGCCCAACAGGGTTAGGCCCATAGGATGCTGACAACTTCTGAATAGTAAAGAGGCTACCTAAATCTTATCCAGATAAGTACAATCTTAATCCCCAAGTCCTTCCTGTGGACCAGCCTGAGGCAAATCTAGATATTATGGTGATGGTCACTGGGTTGCAAGTCCCAGCTTTTGAGCAGGCTTCAGGCCTTGGGGTGGTATGCCTGTGGAACCTAATATAGGGGTCTTCCCCACCTCCAGGCCACCATCCTAAGGCTAAGGTTTCACATCCCCAGTGTCTGCAATGGTAATCTCCAATGTTTCCACAGGATTTTCTTTTCTTAGGGGGTTCCGGACAGGTGTAATGAGCTGTCTTCCAAAGAAGGCGTTCAATGGTCAGTTCATTGCATTCAGCGCCTGGTACACCAAGTCCAGATAGGTAGGCTCCTCCTCGGTTTGCTATACCTATATCAGTATGAATGTCTAACCATAACTGAGACAGGTCAAAAGTCAGAGTGGGGTGATGGGTGAAAGTCTTGTTCTCTGCTGAGTCCCATCCACAGTTCTCAATAGGACCCAGCGAGGCTGGGTAAATTGGACAAAGGCACTATTTGCCCCTAAGCTAAGTATGAGGGTTAGGGCGAGTACTTGATAAGCTTGAGTTTCAAGGGGTCATCGGGGTGGTGTTGTATTTTCCATCCCGACGGAACCTGCTCAGGTTTGGCTTTCTTTACCTGAGTGTGGTGGATCCAATATCGTCGAGCTGTTACCTTCACTGCAGTGGGAGTGGAGAGGATGACAAGGTGTGGGCCTTCCCACTTGGGTTCTAACATCTCTGGAGTGGGTCGTTTGATCCAAACCCAGTCTCCGGGCTGGTACTGTTGAACCAGAGAAGGTGAAGGGCTAGGGTCCCCACGAGTCAGCAGTCTTCGGGTCTCATCCCGGATCTGCTGAATGGCCTGTAAAGACTTCAAAAGATCCCTGTTATGGACCTCAGCCAACTGTTCCAAGTTGAGCTTGGGGATCAGAGGGGGTGGCCTCCCAAACATGATTTCAAAGGGGGTGAGGCCATGGAAGTAAGGGGAACATCTGGTACGTAGGAGGGCAAATGGCAGGAGACTTACCCAATTTTCGCCAGTCTCCAGATGGAGTTTGGTAATCGTTTCCTTAATAGTTCCATTCATCCTCTCTACCTGACCTGAACTCTGAGGCCTATATATGCAATGCAATTTCCATGTGATCCCTAGAGCTTTTGCTATTAATTGGGAGATCTTGGCAATGAATGCTGGGCCATTGTCGGACCCCAATGCTAAGGGAAGGCCAAATCGGGGGATGATCCCAATCAGCAGGTGCTGGGTGACAATGTGGGCTGTTTCCCCTCTGGTGGGAAAGGCTTCTACCCAACCTGAATACGTATCAATGAAGACAAGCAGGTACATGTAGCCGAATCTTCCGGGCCCCATCTCAGTGAAATCAAGTTCCCAATGTTCACCTGGTTCTTTTCCGTGTTCCCTCTCCCCGGGAGTTCGCAGGGTTGGGGGCCCTGGGTTGACCTGGGCGCAAGCAATACACCTAGTAACTTCCGAATGTGCCATCAATTTCAAGTCTGGTATGTAGAAGTGCTTGCTCAGTAGGGAGATTAATTTGGATGTCCCCAGGTGCGTGCCTTGGTGCAGGGCCTTAATGAGTTCCAGTCCTAAAGCTTTTGGTAATAGCAATCTGCTGTCAGGCAGCTTCTGCCAGTCCCCTTCTTCTTGTGTGTAGTTCAATTTCCTGCCTAGGCGTAATTCTTCAGGCGTATACTGAGGGGAGGGAGGTAGTTCCCTCTGGGGCAGCAGTGGCAGGACTTCAATGTGACTTACTGTCTGGGCAGCTATTTCTTTTGCTGTTTGGTCAGCCAGCGAGTTCCCCATGCTGATAGGGTCAGTTCTCTTTTGGTGCCCTTTACAATGCATTATGGCAACCTTTTTGGGGAGCCAAATTGCCTCGAGTAAGGCCAAGATTTCTTCCTTATACTTTATGTCCTTTCCTCCTGAGGTTAAGAGGCCTTGCTCTTGATAAAATGACCCATGCACATGGGCCGTAGCGAAGGCATAGCGACTGTCAGTGTAAATGTTAACTGACTTGTCTTTAGCCCATCTCAGGGCCTGGGTCAGGGCTATCAGCTCAGCCTTTTGGGCTGAGGTTCCTTGAGGCAGCGCCTGTGCCCAAATGACTTCTTCTCCAGTGGTTACGGCTGCCCCAGCTAGGCGGACCCCTTCCCTAAGGTAGCTGCTGCCATCTGTGAAAAGTTCAAAGTCTACTGGTTGGATAGGGGTGTCACACAAGTCGGGGCATGATCCCGTGATAGCCTCTAAGACCTCAGTACAGTTATGTAGGGGTTCCTCTAGGTCATCGTCTGGCAAGAGCGTAGCCAGATTCAGGACAGTTGACTTAGAGAAGGTGATGTGTGGGGAATTTAGAAGTAAGACCTGGTATTGCGTTAGGCGCACATTGGAGATCCATCTCTCTGGGGGGCTCCTAAGAAGGGCTTCTGTGGTATGCCTGCCGAAGATAGACAAGTCCTGGCCCAAAGTTAGTTTCTGGGCCTCCTTGACTAGGAGTGCCGTGGCAGCAATGGCCCGCATGCAAAAGGGCCATCCCGATGCTACCAGGTCTAGCCTCTTAGAGAGGTAAGCGACCGGTCTCTTCCAAGGGCCAAGAGTTTGGGTCAATACTCCCTTCGCAAGTCCCCTGGTTTCTGCTACGAATAGCTGGAAGGGTTTTGAGATGTCCGGCAGGGCCAGGACAGGTGCTGAAATTAATGCCCTTTTTACTTCCTCAAAGGCCTTTGCCTCGGTTTCAGTCCAAATTAGAGTAGATTCTTTCCCCCCTGTGCTGGCACATAAGGGTTTTGCGATCTCAGCAAATCCCAAAATCCATAGCCAGCAGTAGCCAACTGCTCCCAGAAATTCTCTTACTTGCCTTTTGGTAGTTGGCGTGGGGATCCGCAGTATGGCTTCGATCCGGCTGGCTGATAGAGATCTCTTACCTTCTTGGAGTTCGTAGCCCAAATAGGTGGCGGTCTGCATGCAGAGCTGGGCCTTTTTGGCAGACACTTGGTAACCCATCCATTGCAGCTCCAGAAGTAGTGCCTCAGTGGCCTGGATACAGTCATCTGGGTTGGCAGCAGCCAGGAGCAAATCATCTACATATTGCAAAAGGGTTACCTGAGGATGAGCGTCTCGGAAGGTGAGGAGATCTCTGCTGAGTGCCTCATTGAAGATCGTGGGGGAGTTCTTGAATCCTTGTGGCAGTCTGGTCCAGGTCAGTTGTCCGGAGAATCCCCCTTCTGGGTCCATCCATTCAAAGGCAAAGATGTGTTGGCTCAGCGGAGAGAGAGGCAAGGAGAAGAAAGCATCTTTCAAGTCCAAGACAGTGTAGTAGGTCCTATCAGGTGGTATGAGACTCAAAAGGGTGTATGGGTTGGGCACGGTTGGGTGCGTGGTCTCAGTTCTGGCGTTCACCTCCCAGAGATCCTGAACCAGCCGATAATCCTCGGTGCCCGGTTTCTTAATAGGCAACAAAGGGGTATTCCAGGCAGACTGACATGGGCGCAGAATGCCTGCTTGCATAAGTCTCTTGATATGTTTGGCAATCCCCACCTTGGCCTTCTGTGCAATTGGGTATTGCCGTACCCAGATTGGAGAGGCCGTGCTAAGGAGTTGCACAACAATAGGGGGTTGGTGAGTCACCAAACCTGGCTCACTGGTTTCAGCCCATACACCAGGTATGTCCTTCAAAAGTCTCTGGAGTATACTATTTTCTTTGGGCCTCTCTGGTTCCCCCTCGTACAAAAGGTACTCCTCTGAGAGGGGGACCATCAGCAATATGGAGGCAGGGGTCTCTCCTAATTTTAGGGTGGACTCTTTACCTGAAAAGGAGATGGTGGCCTGCAATTTCTGGAGCAAGTCACGCCCCAAGAGCGGGTAGGGGCATTCAGGCATCACCAGAAATGAGTGGGTTATAGTTCCCTTACCTAAATCAGTTATTCGTGCTTGGGTCCAGGGGTAGGATTTTGGCTTACCAGTCGCCCCTATGATCAATGTTTGTTCTGAGGAGAGGGGTCCGCGAGGTTCCTTGAGAACTGAAAAGGTGGCCCCTGTGTCGACTATGAAATCGACTGGCTGTCCTTCAACAGTTAGGGTTACTGTGGGCTCCCGGGGGCCAAGTTTATAGGAGCCCCAGCCTCGTCAATCCTTGTCCTCGAATAAGATGGCAGAGGACCCCTTCTGATGCTGACTCATAAGTTTGGGACATTCCTTTTTCCAATGTCCTTTCCCTTTGCAGTAGGCACATTGGTCCTTCTCTAGGAAGGGTCCATTTCTTTGTTTTCTGGGGCCATTCTCCTTTTTCTGATTTTGCCCCCTGTTGTTTCCTCCTTGGGCCACAAGGAGAATCTTCGCGACCTGTCTGGCCTGACCCACTTCAGGATCATCCCTATTATGGAAAACTTTCTGTGCTATTTCTAGGAGCTTACTTCTATTCTCACCTTCAAATCCTTCAATTTTCTGTAATTTCTTTTTAATATCTGAGGCCGACTGAGTCACAAAGGCAATATTAATAATTCTCTGATTTTCTGGGGCTTCGGGGTCTAGAGGCGTGTAGGTTCGATAAGTCTCCATCAGACGTTCTAAAAAGGCGGCAGGGGATTCTTCCCTACTCTGCAAAATCTCACTGACCTTACTGAAATTGGTAGGTTTTCTAGCCGCCGCCCGTAAGCCCCTCAGTAGAGCCCGGCGATATTGGCGCAAAGCCTCCTGCCCAAGTAAGCTATTTGGGTCCCAATTGGGTGGGGCAGTGGGTAGTTGTTCTTCTAATTCTCGGCGGCGGGCCTGAGTATCCCCATCCCCATCCCCTAAGACAGCCTTTGCTGCCTCTTGGTATATTCTCTCTCTCTCCTCAGAGGTGAACAAAGTCTGCAAAATCTGCTGGTAGTCATCTCATGTGGGCTGATGGGTGCGAAAAATGGTTTCTAATAATGAGATCAGCCCCTGTGGCTTGTCTGAAAAGACAGGATTTTGATGTTTCCAATTGTACAAGTCACTGGTCAAAACCGGGACATAGACTAGCTGGGGGGGGGGGGGGGCATGTGGGGCTCCCGGGTGTGGGGGAACCTCCCTAAGGGGCAGAAGGGGGACCAAGGAGTCTGAGGTCCCCTGTCCAGCCCCGTAGGGTGTCCCCCCCCCCGGGTGTGGGGTGGGCTTGCCCAATTAGGGTCAGGTTCCAGGCCAGATTGGCCAGGTGTGGGAGGCTGGTGGCGAGTGGAATCAGGAGGAGCCTGAGCATACGAAGGTGGAAAAGTCAGGCTCTCAAGGGCATCCTCGCGATCCCCAGGCAAGACGGGGTATAAACGATTCTTGGGCGCCTGTGCTGGCGGCGCAGGCTTGCCCTGGGGTTCGGGCGGTCGGCACCTGGGCCAGTCTTGGGGCCCTCCCCGAGGTGGTTTCGGGGCTGCCACCATTATTGTCTTCCCATCTATAACAGCCTTCATAGATTTCTGTCCCTTAGGCTTAGGAAATTTCATGATATAACTAGCCTTGTTGGTAACAATATCTATCCAGACATTAATATAGACCTGTTGATCAGGGTGAGGGACATTATAAACCACTGATCGAACTGCAAGGAGGAGGGAAAGTTCAAATGATCCCTCAGATGGCCAGTCTACTTTAAAAGTAGGCCATTCCAATTCACAAAGGGTCCTTAGAAAACCAGGGTTAGTTGGCAACCCGTAATCACAAGAACACTGAAAGAAATCAGAAAAGGTAGAGAGGAGACATTGGAGCGGGGTGGATGAAGTCGATCCGCCTTGTCCCATCTGAAAGAGAATGAAACGCTGGTGCAAAACAAAAGACAGACAAAGACAACTCGTGGCCACTCTCCTTCACCCAAACCAAATGAGGAGACGCAAAAGCGGCACCTCCCAAAATTGGAGACGGCGTCCCGTTGCAATTGGGGATGAGCAGTTGAGCGGCGTCCTGCCTGCTCTGTCCCGGACGATCTCGAGATCCCAAACAGAACAAAAACCAAGAGAGCTCTCCTTACCTAAAGAGTCCGGACGAGTCAGAAGTGGCTCAGGGTCGAATGCAGAACAAATTTGAGGCGAGGGAAGGCTCCCGCCTAGTCCAAGGAGGTCGACCCCAAAAGAGGGGACCTCACGGTTGATCTCGCTGGGGCCTCAGAATGTTGTAACCCAGTAGATCAACCTCACTCGGACACCAAAATTATAAGTTTTAGGAGCTTTATTAACCTGTGCAGGGACTGCAGCCAACCAACTCAGAGGAGAACTGCAGCCCCAAGCCTCTAAAATGGCAGATTTTTATAGCAAGCAAGCAGCATTCACAGAAGCAGATATCAGCGGTTAGCAGTTGTTTGATTAACATTTCTCAAAATCCATATCTAACAGTTGCCCGGGGGTCTCCTGTTTGTCAAGCAAACAGAATAGGCCTCCTTCCCCTCAGGGAACCAGTACAATAGTGGGAGTGACAGCTGCATTCAGGGGCAGGGCAACCTTTAAGTGATAATGATGAAAAATTTAAAAGTCAACGGGATAGTTAACAACGGGGTAGTTAACATTCCAGGGCATAGGGCATAACAAAGTGTTTCTGAAGGGTCTGTTCTTGCAGAGATGGAGCCACTGCTTTGAGGGCAGCGGGTAGCTCAGCCACTACGAGGCCTTCCTCTTCTGTCCATTTAGGGAGTTGATGTAATGAAGAATGGCCCCCAGAGTCCATCTGGTCTCAACATTGTTGATTTTCTGAGTCAGCTGGAAAAGACAAAGGGAGGGGAAGAAGGCAGCATTCTGGCCTCTCAGGTCATGAAGGGCACAGGGGTACCCAAGAGGCGAGCCCTTACCTTCAACACTTTGTCTCCCGGGAAGCTGAATTCTTGGAGCAGCAAGCTGATGTAGGTGAGATCCATGCACATGAAGGGGTTGCTCTGTGGTTGGGTCTCCGCCATCTGGCACACTGGGGATTAAAAGCCCATTCCCAGTCAGGTTCCTGGTGGTTCACTCCCTGAGGATGAGGGGTAGGTGTATGCAAACCCAACTCCACCCACTCTGGGCGTCCACTCTGCACCAGGTCCTCACTGTTGATTTAAACAAGACTGCAGCTCAGAGCAGGACAGTGACCTGCCAAGAGCACACCCAGAAGCAGGGTCTTGAGGCAAGCCCAGTCTCCATGGAGTTGGACCTCCCATCTCAGTGTCATGGGTGGAAGGCCACATCTCTCTGCATCCATAACACTGGACTGCCGTCTCTTGGCCTGCCGGGATCGGTGCAATGCAGTGAAACTACAAGCACACGCTACTTGGAGTGAGGAGAAGCTTTGCAAGGGAGTAAATGCTCCAGATCATTGGACGTGGTCCCATTTATTTGCAGATTGGTACCCCCAGGTTACAAGCAGATTTATGTAAATTATTTCCTTGAGATGGCGTTTCTGCAAACCATACACCCTAGCTTTTTCTCTTGCTTTTTAAGGGAAAAGACATTGAAGCCAAAAGATAACAAACCCTTATTCATATGCAAATGAAGCACTCAATTTACCTGGGTGGGCCAGGTTTCTGAGAATTCATTAACACAAGGTTGAGAGTGCATTAACACAAGGTTACAAAACATCCATCTTCCAACCCCTCAACCCCACACTGGACACCTCTCCCAGACACAAACATGGGCTTTCTGAGGAATGAAAACACCAACAAACCTGGCTCAGAACAATCTACTCTTATTTTCAAGGGGGATGGACAGCTTTCCCAGAATTCTGCTAGGTACACCTTTTCCTATTGAAAAGTCACAACCCTGACAGGTTTTGCTCAGTGGTTAGAGCAGGTTTGATTCCCGGCCAAGGGCACATACCTGGATTGCAGGTTTCATCCCTGGTCTCCATCTGGATCATATGGGAGGCAACCAATCGATGTGTGTCTCTCACATTGATGTTTCTTTCTTTCTCTTTCCCTTCCACTCTATCTAAAAATCAGTGGACCCGGGCTTCCCCCGAACCCCATCGGGTCCAGCCTCCGGAGGGCGGCGGCGACTCCGGAGCTCTGCCGAGTCCGGGATCCCGGGAGTGGGCGCGGCGCGGCATTCAACACTGTTGGCTTTTATTATTATTATTATTTGCTGCAAGCAAAGTAATATACAGTGGAACCTCAGTTCTTGAACTTAATTTGTTCTGGAAGGCTGTTAGAGAAGCAATTTGTTTAAAAACCTAATCAGAGACTGGAGAAAATGGCGGTGGAGTGAATGGAAGCTACACAGACGATCTCCCAGGATCAAACGGGAATTACAACTAAAATAAAGACAAATCATCGGGAAAAAGCAACAGAAAAGCAGTGGGAGAGGACCACACAACCAGGGACACTGACTGAGCCTGGTAGGATCTGCGGAGACGCGTGAGGGTGGCGGGCTAGGAGCCCACGGACAGCAGCAACCTCGGCTGTGAGCTCCGGCCCCGGCTGGGAGCTGCGCCCTCGGCTGTGGGCATCGCCACCGGCTCTGAGCTGCGCCCTCGGCTGGGAGCCCGCGGCCCCGGCTGGGAGCCGCGCCCTCGGCGGGGAACCGCGCCCGCGGCGGGGAACTGCGGCCCCGGCTGGGAGACGCGCCCTCGGCGGGGAACTGCGGCCCCGCCGCGCCCTCGGCGGGGAACTGCGCCCCGGCTGGGAGCCGCGCCCTCGGCGGGGAACCACGCCCGCGGCGGGGAACTGCGGCCCCGGCTGGGAGACGCGCCCTCGGTGGGGAACTGCGCCCCGGCTGGGAGACGCGCCCTCGGCGGGGAACTGCGGCCCCGGCTGGGAGACGCGCCCTCGGCGGGGAACTGCGGCCCCGGCTGGGAGAGACGCCCTCGGTGGGGAGCTACGGCCCCGGCTAGGAGCCGCGGCCCCGGTTGAGAGCGGCAGCCCCGGCTAGGAGCGGTAGCCACGGCTAGGAGCAGCGGCCCCAGCGCGGCGACCTTAGCTGGGAGCGGCGGTGGCAGTGCCCGCCCTCGGGGTTAAGAGCCCCAGCTACTCCACAGCGCAGAGAGCCGGGACAGACCGCTAAATAGTCACAGCCTCTCACCTGGGGCTCCGACAGAGGGAGGGCGGTCTGGACTGGAACTCTGAGGGGACACCTGGGATTTGGAGGGCGCTCAGAGTTTGTGCTGAGCTGTGGCCACAAAGGACAGTGGTGGCCAGCCCCTCCTTCCCGATTGCACAGACCTGCAGCGAAGTTTGCTCCTTCCCGGAGCTGAGGAAGCCCCTCCCTCAGAGATTCCCAGGTGAGGCAAAGAGGTAAAGAAATGCAAATTGAGGCTCATTAACAACCAGCATTGGCCCCACCCTCGGAAACCCTCTTACACTGTAAACATCTGAGGGAGGTCCTCATTCAATTGAGATCCTAAGGCTTTTCAAGTAACTGAGGCTAATAGCCTCCAGGCAAAAAGCTAGAGCATAACTAAACCTTTCCTGAGCCTGCATATCTACCCAGGAAAGTGAGACTTGATAGTGGTGTTGAAGGAGGGCCCTCCACGCTCATCCAAACCCAGTAGAGGGAGCCACAAATAGCAGAACACCAACACCCACAGGGAAAATTTGGCAGGCTCCAAAACCCACTGGGATAGCAAAAATGGTGAAACAAAGAAACAGATCCCAAATGAAAGAACAAGAGAACTCCACCGAAGATGAGATAAATGAAGTGCAGCTAAGCAAATTATCAGAGGGAGAGTTCCGAGCCATGATCTTGAGGAAACTAAACAGCATGAGTAAGGACATCAACACCATGAGTAAAGATATAGAAACACTGAAAACCAACCAAGTGGAAATAAAGAATGACATAGCAGAAATAAAGAACACATTGGAAGGATTGACCAGCAGAGTAGAGGAAGCAGAGGACCGGATCAGTGAATTAGAAGACAGAGTAGAAAAAATCAATCAATCAGAAAACCAAAAGGAAAAAACAATGAAAAAACAGGAAGATAGCTTAAGAGAACTGTGGGACAACTGGAAACGTAATAACATTCGCATTATTGGAGTCCCTGAAGAAGAAGAAAATGAGAAAGGGTTAGAGAATATATTTGAAGAAATAGTGACAGAAAACTTTCCTAACCTGGTGAAGGAAGAAAGCATTCAAGTTCAAGAAGCACAGAGAGCCCCAAGTAAGAAGAATCCAAACAGGCCCACACCAAGACACATAATAATTAAAATGCCAAAAATCAAAGACAAAGAGAGAATCCTAAAGGCAGCAAGAGATAAGCAACAGGTTACCTACAAAGGAAACCCCATTAGGCTATCATCTGACTTCTCAACAGAAACACTACAGGCCAGAAGGGAATGGCATGAAGTAATCAAGGTCATGAAAAACAAGGATCTGAATCCAAGACTACTCTATCCAGCAAGGCTATCATTCAAAATAGAAGGTCAAATAAAGAGCTTCCCAGACAAAAAAAGGCTAAGGGAATATATTAGCACCAAACCAGCACTGCAAGACATGTTAAAAGGACTGCTATAATTATTAGAAGAAATAGAAAGATAATTAGAACCACACTGTACAAAAATGGCAATAAATAAGTACATATCAATAATCACCTTAAATGTAAATGGACTGAATGCTCCAATAAAAAGACACAGAGTAGCTGACTGGATAAGAAAGCATGATTCATACATATGTTGCTTACAAGAGACCCACCTCACAACAAAAGACGCACATAGGTTGAAAGTAAAGGGATGGAAAAAAATCTTCCAAGCAAACAGAAAGGAAAAAAAAGCTGGGGTAGCAATACTCATATCTGATAAATTAGATTTCAAATTGAAGACCATAACTAGAGACAAAGAAGGCCACTACATAATATTGAAAGGATCTATCCAACAGGAAGATATAACCTTGGTAAACATATATGCACCCAATATAGGAGCACCAAAATATATTAAAAATCTTCTGGAGGACTTCAAAGGAGAAATCGACCACAATACAATCATAGCAGGAGACTTCAACACCCCACTGACATCACTGGATAGATCATCTAGACAAAAAATCAACAAGGAAACAGAGACTCTAAATGAAGCACTAGATCAAATGGATTTAATAGATATATACAGAGAACTACACCCCAAAACTGCAGAATTCACATTCTTCTCAAATGCACATGGGACATTCTCAAAGATAGACCATATGTTAGGGCACAAACTAAGTCTCTACAAGTTCAAGAAGATTGAAATCATATCAAGCATCTTCTCAGACCACAATGGCATGAAACTAGAAATCAATTGCAACAAGAACATGCAAAAACATATGAACACATGGAGGCTAAATAGCATGTTACTGAACAATGAATGGGTTACCATGGAGATCAAGGAAGAATTTTAAAAATTTCTGGAAACCAATGAAAATGAACACACAACAACGCAAAACCTATGGGATACTGCGAAAGCAGTTCTGAGAGGGAAGTTCATAGCACTACAGGCCCACCTTAAGAAAGAAGAAAAATTTCTAATTGACTACCTAACCTCACAACTTAAAGAACTGGAAAGCAAACAAAAAGAAAACCCTAGAGCAAGTAGAAGGAAGGAAATAATAAAGATCAGAGCAGAAATAAATGACATGGAGACCAAAAAAACAATTCAAAGGATCAATAAAACAAAGAGCTGGTTTTTTGAAAAGATAAACAAGATTGATGGACCCTTAGCTAGACTCACCAAGAAACAAAGAGAGAGAACCCAACTAAACAAAATCAGAAATGAAAGAGGAGAAGTAACAACTGACACCACAGAAATACAAAGGATCATTAGCAAATACTATGAACATTTGTATGGCAACAAATTCGACAATCTAAGCGAAATGGACACATTTCTAGAAACACATAGTCTCCCAAAACTGAATCGGAAAGAGATAGAAAACTTGAACAGGCCAATAACAACGAAGGAAATTGAAGATGTAATCAAGACTCTCCCAGCAAACAAAAGCCCAGGCCCTGACGGCTTCACGGGGGAGTTTTACCGAACATTCAAAGAAGAACTAACACCCATTCTCCTCAAATTATTCCAAAAAATTCAAGAAGAAGGAAGACTTCCAAACTCGTTTTATGAGGCCAGCATAATTCTCATCCCAAAACCAGAAAAAGACACTACAAAGAAAGAAAACTACAAGCCAATATCCCTGATGAATATAGATGCCAAAATCCTGAACAAAATACTAGCAAATCGGATCCAGCAATACATCAAGAAAATTATTCACCATGACCAAGTGGGATTCATCCCAGGGATGCAAGGCTGGTACAACATACGCAAATCAATAAATGTGATACATCACATAAACAAAATGAAAGATAAAAACCACATGATCATATCAATAGATGCTGAAAAAGCATTTGACAAAATCCAGCACCCATTTCTGATAAAAACGCTCAACAGTTTGGGAATAGAGGGATCATATCTCAACATTATAAAGGCCATATATGAAAGACCTACAGCCAACATCATACTCAATGGACAAAAACTAAAAGCATTTCCCTTAAGAACAGGAACAAGACAAGGATGCCCACTTTCACCACTCTTATTTAACATAGTACTGGAAGTCTTAGCCACAGCAATCAGACGTGAAGAAAAAATAAAAGGGATCCAAATTGGAAAGGAGGAAGTGAAACTGTCATTATTCGCAGATGACATGATATTATACATAGAAAACCCTAAAGACTCCATCAAAAATCTACTAGACTTAATAAATGAATTTGGCAAAGTAGCAGGATACAAAATTAACGTCAAGAAATCGACGGCATTCTTATACACCAATGATGAACTCACAGAAAGAGAAACTAAAAAAACAATCCCATTTACCATCGCGGCAAAGAAATTAAGATACCTAGGAATAAACTTAACCAAAGAAGTAAAGGACCTATTTGCAGAAAACTACAAGACATTGAAAAAAGAAATAGAGGAAGATATAAAAAAGTGGAAGCACATACCTTGTTCATGGATTGGAAGAATTAACATCATTAAAATGTCCATACTACCCAAAGCAATCTACAGATTTAATGCAATCCCCATCAAAATACCAACGACATATTTCACAGAACTAGAACAAATACTTCAGAAGTTCATATGGAACCAAAAAAGACCCCGAATAGCTACAGCAATCTTGAAAAAGAAGGACAAAGTAGGAGGGATCACAATACCGGACATCAGGTTATACTACAAAGCTACTGTAATCAAAACAGCCTGGTACTGGCACAAGAACAGGCACATAGACCAGTGGAACAGAACAGAGAATCCGGAAATTGACCCAAGACATTATGCTCAATTAATATTTGACAAAGGTGGTAAGAGCATACAATGGAGCAAAGACAGCGTCTTCAATAAATGGTGTTGGGAAAATTGGACAGCTACCTGCAAAAAAATGAAACTAGATCATCAACTTACACCATACACAAGAATAAACTCATAATGGATAAAAGACTTAAATGTGACTCATGACTCCATAAGAATCCTAGAAGAAAATGTAGGCAACAAAATTTCAGACATCATACGCAGCAAAATTTTCACTCATATATCACCTAAGGCAACAGAAACAAAGGAAAAAATGAACACATGGGACTACATCAAACTCAAAAGCTTCTGCACAGCAAAACAAACAACCATCAAAACAGATAGGGAACCCACTGTATGGGAGAGCATAATTGCCTATGATATATCAGATAAGGGACTAATTTCCAAAATTTATAGGGTGCTCATACATCTCAACAAAAGGAAGACAAAGAACCCAATTAAAAAATGGGCAGAGGAACTAAATAGATACCTCTCCAAACAGGACATACAAACGGCCAAGAGACATATGAAGAAATGCTCAACTTCACTAATCATCAGAGAGATGCAAATTAAAACAACAATGAGGTATCACCTCATACCTGTCAGAATAGCCGCCATCAACAAAGCATCAAACAACAAGTGTTGGCGAGGGTGTGGAGAAAAGGGGACTCTAGTACACTGCTGGTGGGAGTGCAGACTGGTGCAGCCACTATGGAAAACACTATGGTGTTACCTCAAAAAATTAAAAATTGAATTACCATTTGACCCAGTGATCCCACTCCTAGGAATATACCCGAAGAAGCCTGAAACACCAATCAGAAAGAATACATGTACCCCCATGTTCATAGCAGCGCTATTTACAATAGCTAAGATCTGGAAACAGCCCAAATGTCCATCAGTAGACGAATGGATAAAAAAGCTCTGGTACATATACACAATGGAGTACTATGCAGCTTTAAGAAAGAACGATCTCTAATCCTTTGCGTCGACATGGGAGGACCTGGAAACTATTATCCTAAGTGAAACAAGCCAAGCAGAGAAAGACAAACATCATATGATCTCACTTATTTCTGGAGTATAATGAACATAACAGTGTGAGGAGCAGGGTAGTCCCGGAGACGTGGAAGTGGGGTACAGGCTGACATCTGCCAGAAGAGGGGGCGGGGGAGGGGAGCGATGAACACAGAACTTGTACGCATGTACTCATAACCAATGGACATGGACAACAAAACTGGGACGGGACAGGGAGGGAGGGGGAAGGGGGTGTCAATGGGGGAAAAAAGGAGAATCATCTGTAACATAAGTAAATTAATAAAAAAAAAATAAAAAAAAATAAAAAAATAAAAAAAATAAAAAATAAATAAATAAATAAAAAATAAATAAAAAAATAAAAATCAGTGGAAGGTAAGGATTAACAACAACAACAAAACAAAAATGTTTTTAAAAATGAGTACTGGACACCCAGTGTTCACGAGACAAACCCGGAAGTGACAAGAAAGTTTAGAAGCCATTTTGGAGAGTGAGGAAGGACTTTCTATGGAGAAACATACAAAGGTTAATTCTTTCAACCTGCAATTCAGAATGGCAACCAAAGAGTAGAAAATTTATAATAAGCCTTCACTTCATATCCTGTTCAGCTGAGTGTGAGATGATAAAGAAACAGGGAAGGCTCAGGGCTGCAGGGCCAATCACCTGTGATACCCTAAAGGAACAGCTCTTCATCCTTCATATGCCAAGCTGTGATGTTCAGGGGTCCCTGGCTTCTTCAGGTTCCAGTGACAATTTTAAATTTACTGGGATGCTTTCAGGGGAAATCTTACAGAGTTAACCCGAATCACAGTGAAAGGCGTCAGGAAAAGTAAAATCAAGGGAGTTCATTCCTCACAACTGGAGGACTTTTACAGCTGGGGACACGGACGGCTCCCTTCCCTACCATGTGTGGCTACACAGGATGTGGTGAACATTTGGTCTCGGCCCAGCAAGGTAACCCCAAATATACTCTCAACTCCATACTCTCACACTTCTGAACACTCATCTGGTTGACAGCATCAAGAACCAAATCCAGGAATTCTGGTGCCACTGCCTGTGTCACAAGCATTGCAGCACATCTATCATGGCTGGGACACTGTCCCAGACTCAAGCTCCAGCCCTTCTCACCTGGGTAAGTGCAGTAGCCACTCACCATATTTGGCCACAATCTCAAAGTCTCTGACAACTAGGCTGCCTCTCTTCTCTGCATCTGTGGGACAAGACCGAGTGTCCAGTCTATACCAGCACTACAAGAGTCTCAATACCACTGAGGCCCCGAGGCTGGCACCTGGGGAGCCTGGTGAGGCAGGCACAGGGTTGTGTTTAAGGGCTGGCTACCAGCCTGGCTGTATGCAGGGCAGCAGACCCATGCACTGACCGTGGTTTCTGAGGTGCCTGATGCAGCTTTGGGTGGGCAGGTGTTCCATGCAGGACTACATGGGGGAGGTCAGCACATCAGGGATCTTATAGGGGCTGCCAGAGGAAGCTCACCAGGATCCCTGGACCCTTGTATCCCTGAACCCCAGTTTTCAACTTTAATTTTAAGTTAAGAAAGTAATCTGGCCCTGGCCAGTTTGACTCAGTGGTTAGAGCGTTGGTCCGTGGACCCAGAGTCCCCAGGTTCGGTTCCCGCTAAGGGCACGTACCTCAGTTGCGGTTTGTCCCTGGCCCCGGTTGAGGTCATGTAGGTGGCAGCCAGTCGATGTGTCTCTCTCATGTTGATATTTTTCTCTCTCTCTCTTCCTCCCTCTCTCCCTCCCACTCTGTCTGAAGATAAATGCAAAAATGTCCTCAGGGTGAGGATGAAAAAAAAACAAAACAAACAAACAAAAAAAGTTTTCATTTCAACTTGGCCAGTGTGACTCACTGGTTGAGCATTGACCCATGCACCAAGAGGTCACCAATTAGATTCCTGGTCAGGGCACATGCTCAGGTTGTGGGCCCGATGCCCAGTGGGGGGGCATGCAGGAGGTGGCCAATCGATGTTCTCTCTCATTGATGTTTCTATCTCTCTCTCTCCTTTCCTCTCTCTCTAAAATCAATAAAAAAAAAATACTTAAAAAAAAAAGTTAAAAAAAAAAGTAATCTGGAAATGAGCACAGCGATGGTATTCTGGTATCAGCTTCCTGAGTGTGAAAAAAACATTCTGTAATAAAAAAAAAAAAGTGAGGAGCCGGTGTAGCCCCCAGGGCTCTGCCATTCCTGGGGAGGGAGGTGCTAAGAACTATGTCCCCAACTCTCAAGCACAGTAAGTGGTTTCATCAATGCCCTCCAAAACTTCCATGTTCACTGAGGGTCCACAGGTGTCCCGTACACTTATGTCTGGTATGAGGCAGCTACTCATTGTGTTGAAAGGAAATCTCCTGACTTCTTGGGCATTTGCTAAGTCAGCAAATGTCATCATTAAGGGTGGATTTCAAGGGGTTCTTTCAGAGCCATGTGTGATCACAAGTGGAAGTTAGAAGAGCTTTTCTGAACAGCTAGCATCTCATGAGGTCACTTGGAAAGATGTCAGAACCCTAGGGAAAGAACAGTCTTCGGTCAGGGTGAGGGTGTCCTAGACTGACAAGGGATGCTGGGGTGAAGCATTCTTGATTTAGACAAGAAGACTAAATCAATACCTAGGGTATGGTGGACCTTAGGCATTGCAACATCCACCACTGGCAGCATGGTTAGGAAGTGCGCATTAGTGTGCTCTTGCTCCAGCTACACGGAGCCTGCAGGGACGCCACAGGGCTGGCTGTATAGGGAAACCCAGGGACCCCTTGTTCTGTGCCAGAAAGACAGACCTGGGTCTGAGAGAAAGGTGAGAGAGAGGACCCCCCTCCCACCCCACGGGGCCTGGCAGTGGGTGGCTTACTGAGTGTGGAGACTCAGCTGGCGGTCTCAGGATACTGGGAGCCAGAACCTGACATCACCAGTTTCTTTTGGGCAGCTTTTTATTTACATTAATGCTCTTATCTTTACCACAGGCAATGCATTCTGAATTTCTCAATTATTTCATTAACAAAATTTCTGGTCACTACCCAATGAAGTGACTTCAAACCCTCAAGAGTTTCCACTCTCAGTCTGAACACCACCAGCCTTGGCAAACTCCAAATGTCACCTCCTGTCCTGACTGTCCTCTGGGGCGTGGAGTAGTCAGAGACCCTAAAAACTCCTTAGGGTGACCAGTGGAGTTGGCTGACCTCTCCCCACTCCAGCCTGGGTGCCAGCTAGGGACAGATGGTTGCTTGGCTACACCACAAATGACTCCATCAACCAGAGACACAGGAACCAAGGCAGGAGGGTGCCGGGGTCCAGCCTCAGCAGGTCCAGGGTTTCTCTCAGGTGTGGACGGAGTCGGCGAAAGAAGGAGAGGGGAAGATATGGTGAGTCAGAAGGTGCTTGGTCCTTCTGCTGCTTAAGACTAGCAGAATCTTTATTTTTATATCTTCAGGCTGTATAACAAGTTACTCATTCTTTTTTTCTTTTGACCTTTAAGCAAGTATGTATAGACATTCACTTCCACTTACACAGCTCTTAGGTATTGGTACAGGGTTAATCACTAATTATTTCACTTTTTCATCCAGACATAACAATGGCATTGTATCAGCTCTTAACCGTTACAATTACTTTCGCCATATGACTCATTGTTTAGCAACCTTCCTGTTTATATTTACGCAAACAATGTCTCATTTAACTTCTTCTTTCCCCAGACCCTCTATTTCAATTTCTGTTACTTACTCATAGACCTTGACTTTTCCTCTTATCTAAAATCCTTTTAAGCTTTTACATTCTTATCTTAAATTCTTATTACTTTCTTGCCTGTTCTTTCTGCAGTCTATTCTGACGTTTATATTATTAATCATCTACATGTTACTTCTATAATGATTCCTAACAGACAGATAACAGATAGACAGAGAAAGCAAAGATTAGTCTCCTTCAGTTGCCATCCTATAATTTTATTTTTCTTATTAGCCTTTGTCTTCAGCCACTGTTCTTCATGATTCCTGCCACACAGTGAATCCACTTCTCCAAGGACTATGTCAAACCATGGAGGCCTTCATAACTCCCGGGACTATGTCAATTCATGGAGCTCACCCATGACTATTTCAAACCGAGGTGATCGCTGTTCCAGTGGCACCGCTCCCAACAGGAGGGTGAGGGTCTCAGTTACACAGGTAAGTTAGTCTTGCTCAGAGCAGAAGACTAAATCAACAGCAAGTGACTGCTCCTGCACCGACAATATACATTTACTAAGTGGTACAAAGAACTAATTTATTTAAAAGGGGGCTTATTACTTCTTATTCAATGACAAGACACCTACCCTCCTGATTCAGTCCACTTCTCTTGCCCTGAGGTGATTGACAGCACAGCTGCTCCCTGACAGAGTCCCTCTGCCTGGGGGTCCACACCTGAGTTCCAGGACCAGCCCACCCTTACCTATGAGGCCAACATTTGCTGCAAGATCATAATAGTAAGAGAAAGCATAAAAATCCACATTCTTCACTTCTTCCATTCTGTGCACTTTATTTTGAAGGACTTCTGACACTCTGCTGGCACATAACTGGTGGAGGTTCACTGCTGGGCAAAGCAAAAACAGGGCCAGTAGTCAGTGAGCTCCGAGTACCCAAGCCACACAATCCCTGTGGCCCTTTCTCAGTGACTTGAGACTCTGACCTGGAGGGTGAGGTGAAACCAAAAGCCTGCACAGACCCCACCCCAAGTCAGGTGCTCACTAGCACCATATACATCAACAGCAGCTCTCAGAAGCCATGGCACTGACCAAGGGAGAGAAATCCTGAGAATGAAGGTGGCCAGAGAACATGGCCCCTGACTCTGAAGGATTCCAGCCTCTAGCTGGGCCCCATGCAGTTATCCTCATGCAGTCCAATGGACTCAAGTTTGCATTGTTTACCCTACACTCACCCTCTGAAAGCCCTGTGCTGAGTTCTGAACATGCAGCATCTTACTGCATCTTATCAGCCACCTTGGAGGTGAGGTCTGCACTCTCCTTATATCACAGATGAGGAAACTGAGGTCTAATAGACAGCTTGCCAAGCTGACAGGGCTGGGCATTAACTCCTTGCTTGGAAGGAGAACACAGACCCCAGAGTTAAGGGATTAAATGTCCTATAGCCCATGCCTTGACCAGTTTCTCTTCTTCCTTTCCCAAAACCTATTCCACCATCCATGGGCAGCTCATTCCATTCTCTCTGAGGCCCACAGAACCACCCCTTACCCTTCAGACCTGACTAATCACACTACCTCTTCTTTGTTCTTTAAACACAGCCAGCTGCCTCAGGGCCTTTGCACATGCTGCTCCTGCAGCTTTAGATCTGTGTGGCCCATTCCAAATCTCTTCATATCTGCTCTCAAATATTCCCTGGTTGTGTTATCTAAAACTGCAATCTCTCCTTCGGCACCCCCTCTCCTCCTTCTATTTTATTTTTCTTCAAAGCACTTTCTCATGCGTTTTATGGTCTGACTCCTCCCACTCCACCTAGGCACAGATCTTTTTGGCACTGTGCACTGCTGCTGTGTGTCCAGTAGCTGCAGCAGGGCCTAACAAATGGCACGTGCATATGTGGCTGGGTCACTGGAAAATAAGTAACATATTTGGTCTTTGTTCCTGGTTTCTGATACAGAGGTCCTAAATCCCTTGTAAGATCCTGAGTGATGGGAGTGAGGGCATCTTCTGCTATTCATAAACCCTTTTCAAGCAGACCTGAGTTTATACTAATGAGGTGACTCTTGGTGGGTCCCCAGATAGCTACAGGGTGGAGGATGATTGTCAGAGATACCTACCATGTGATATGAGGGTTGGAACTTCCCAACCCCAACATCCAGGAAGGGGTGAGGGGCTAGGGATTGAATTAATCACCAAGGGCCAATGATTTAATCAATTGTTTGGAGAGCTATTTGGTGTAGAAAACCCACACATTTGGTGTCAGAAGAGTAGAAACAACTCTGGCACCAGAGGCAGGTAAACCTCATGTCCACATGTCCAGCCTAGGAACAATATTTCAATATATTTCTTTTAGATGACACTAACAGTGCACAAAGCAACAAGGACAATGTGGGCTGAGAGGGGCCAGGCTGGCAAAACCCTGTTACAGAACTTCAGGGGACTCTGCAGCCTGGAGTAGCCTCCCTTGTCCTGAAGGAAGAAAGGAGAAGTCATTTCTCCCTTTGGTCACAAATGGACTTGCTGATTGTCTTAGAGGCTTGGGATGTTCAGGTCTTTCATCACTGGGGTCTTGTTGGGAAATCTGGCCCTTTGGAAGAAAGCATTTGGCAAAAGACAAGGAAGCCTTGTACAGAGACCTTGCGGGAGTTGGTGGATCCCAGTGGGCTGGGCAAGGGCCTCCCAGAGTCCTGATGAGGTTCAAAGAGGGACTCCATTTCATGGACAAGTGCAAAGCTTGTCTATAAAGGAGGTTTGATGACAGTTTCCCTGATTCTCAGAGGTCCTTGGAAGGGGCAGGCTGCCATTGTTAATCCTTATAAACCACTGATGAAATACACAGTACCTGCCTTCTGTCCCGAAAGTCTGTATGTTATTTCAGCATGTTCCCACTCTCTTTTGAAACTGGGAGACAAACAAGGGCTGACCAACTGCTTTCCATCCTCCACTGAAATAAAAAGATAAAAAAGAAAAGCACATTGTCACTCTAAGACTAGGGCATTACATGGAACTGAGAGACATGATTCCACTGAGGGGAGGCCTATAGGACAGAGAATATTTTAGGCTAGTAGTAAAGGCATGGAGAGTTAAAGGTGAGACCTGATTCACGGAGGTGTTCCAGGTCAGCTGCGGGAGGCAGCAGCACAGCCTCATCTGCCCTGGAAACATGGCCACTTCCAGCTCTCATTCACTGAGGGGCTTCAGCATTCAAGTCAACAGGCCTAGTGCTGTTCAGTGAGTTGTCACAAGGACTTAATAGAAGGAGAGCAGTCATTACCCAATTTTATAGGTGACTGAGGCAGGGCCAGGATGATGTCACCAAGTGTTAGCATGCCACAAGTCTGTGCTACTCCACAAAAGCTAGGAGCCCATAATTAGCAAAGGAAACGTGGTGTTTGGCCTCCAAGGCTGGCCCCATAATGCCATCCCTTGAGGATGTCCGTGTTGGTCTCCCACCAAAAAGTAAGTCCCTGTTCCTGTCCTAGATTCTGGTCTGGGTCTGCTTTCACCAACAGAAGGTGCAGAACACATGTCTGATGACTCAGGGAGTCTTCCTTCCTCTGAGTTGCCAGGGAGAAGTGCAGGCTGCTCTGGTGGGAGAGAGGCCACATAGAGTAGTGCCAGGGTACAGACATGTAGCCCAGCCACCCTAAATGCCACCACATGGGACCCCAGGGACTCTAGTAGAGATGTTACCCAGCTGAAACCTATGGAATCATGAGATACAATAATAAAATGACTGCAGTTTGCAACCACTGAGTTTGGTGGGTGATCTGCTGTGCAACAACAGATAACACAACAGGGAGACTCATCCTCTGAAGTATACCCCTCTTGGTGGGTGTCCTGGCCCCCACTTGTCCCAATCAGGCACTTCTATGGACTGTCAAGATCAGTGGCCTCCCAGCTGCTCTGCTCATAGGGGAGGATGCGGGAGCTGATGGGACTTGGATGCCAGCCATGGGTAGGCAAACTAGTACTTACCTTCTTCTTGTTGGCTAAATAGTGTTTTCTGGACTCAGAGTGAAGGTCACAGGTGTTTCTGATATCATTATGAGGTTAAACACCAGAATTTGAAAGAAATGAACAGAAATAAGATGTACCAAAAAATATTTTTTTCAGTTGAACATTCTCATCATGTCAGAACAACCAGGCCCTTGAAAGAGGTGGGTAGATGTGCTGGGCTGGGGTTGGGAGAGAGAGAGAGACAGGGCATGAAGAAGCAGGGCCAAGGGAAGGGTGGGTGGCTGAAGAACACAAGGTGGGCTCACACACACAAGTCTGGATGAGAGGCACGGGTCAAGGCCTTTGGGGCCCCAACCGATGTTATCAGAATAGACAAGGAGATGCCAGCCTCAGAGCTGTGTCCTCTCATTCCTGAATTGGGACACAGTGATCCCTTAGATCTTCTCTAAGAATTCAAGTGCACTGTCGGCCAATGACAGGCTTATCCTCAGCCAGACCAGTCAGGAGAGAGCAGAAAAGTTGGGAGTAAATGCGACTTTAATAACCTGACCAGACACAGACTTTGTCTCTAGTCCAACACCAGGTCTGGAGGAAGAGCCATGCTCGTGTTTTATGATGAAGCAAGAGAAGACAGAGGGATGTTCTCACAAGGCTAGAATCACTTTTAATGAGAAAACAAGTCCTCCAGCCCCATGGCAACAGCCCGAATCACAGCTCCTTTTGGTCCCTCCTGTACTGTCCTGAAGAATAAGGTTCTTTCTTCAAATCCTTAAAAACAAGCAGACCCCAAATATAAGTGACAACTGTTATTTCAGAATCTTAGAATCTCCTAGCTCAGTATTTCTTTTAAAAAATAACTTGGAATGTTCACAGGTAAAACACATTAGTTTGAATCTCCATCTGGGTGCCACTGACAAGATCTGGGGCACATTCTTCCACACACATCACTTCTGGGCTTCCCGAGTCCTACTGGCAGGGAGGGCAGACCAGGAAGGCAGGCCAGGGCTCAGTGAGTTGCTGTGACAGTGGAGGCATGGGGAGGAGAAGGGGCATCTCTGCTGAAGGACTCCTTACGCCTGCTGAGCAAGGAGGGCTCTCAACACAGCATTCCATTAACCAGGTTTACCCTCTATACTGCCCAGAATCGCGAGCCGAGCTGATATCAATCCAAGGCCCAGGTAGCTGTGGAATGAAAATCCTGGGTGAGGGGCTGGTGTACCATCCTCGACTCTGATTTCAATACATTCACTTGGCCTGGATCCAAAACAAATGGGAAAGGGAGGAAACTTTGACAAGGCAGCAGGCTTTCTGCTTCTTCTAGGAGTCTTCCTTTGTGGAGGCTAGAGCATTCAGCTAATTAGTTCAATAAATGAAGGCATATTACTTGACAGGAGCTTGTCTAGGAGCTGTGGACATTGGTGAATGCAACAGATACACCTCTGATCTTTGTGGTGCACATGTGCTTTACAGAAAGAAATCTACTGAAGGTGCTATGTAGCAAATATAGATGGTTTAGAAAACCTGCACAATCCCTGGGCTCTTCCCCACTTCTTCAAAAACCTCCTCTAAAGCAGAACAGAGTAAGAACAAAAGAAGAAATGTAATTTTACTGTAGGAAAACTGAAAAATGGAGGGAGAAAGTAGGAGGAGGAAGTACTAGCAGGGAGGAGGAGGAAGAGGCTCCAGGTGGGTCCACAGCAGGGGGTATCTGGGACCTAGCATGTCTGTGACTGAATATTCCAGTTATTCCATAAAGCAGGAGTCAGAGGCAAGGGGGAGGTCAAGCAGTGTGCTAGTTGAGCTATGTGCCTGGATGGTCAACCTTTCGACCCTCACTCTCGAAGACAAACCTGTAGCAATAGAGCTTGTAGGTCCTATTAAAAATCTGCAGTGATGTCAGGTAGCTGGGTGGGGAGGTCTGAAGAGTATCCTGGGGAAGAACAAGAAGGTTATTAACTTTCAAGCTGGCCTTTCTAGAAAACTGTCCCTGACTCCTTCAATTCATTTCAAAGAACAAGGATATTCACAGATGTATTCAATTAAAATAGCTTTTCATTAAGCCAAATTAAATTTTTCATTGGAGCAAGAATGAAAAATAAAATGTCCAAAATGAAAAACTAGTTTTTTCCTTCTTATGAATAACATTTACCTATTCTGATAAATGTAGGCCAACCAAGGCAATTATGAGTAAATTTCAAAAGTGTTCTGTTGAAAACTAATAATGATAATAATAATAATAATAATGATATGGTGGATGAGGAGGGTTCTGTAAAGGAGGGAAGGGGAAGGCCCATTTCACATTCTCTGGTGCAAAGGGTTCCAGGTAGTATCAACTTTATCACCCCACTGAAGACCAAATTTCTTTTTTTTTTTCCAGGCAGAGTTAAAATCAAACTAAGAAGCATTAAATGAATGGACCTGGCCCTTAGCAAAGGAACTGATGATATGGGCCCGGAGCCACCAGATCTATGGGCCTCCCCATGGGAGGTGGCCTTGGAGGGTGAGGCCCCAACAGGGGCTGGTTACCTCAACTCTTGGAAGGAAGGTGATATGAGTGGACCCTCTGCCCAATTCCAGCATGCCCACACTGCTGCTTCCTGGGGATTTCAAACTGCCTGGAGCACATGGAGTAAAAACCAACCCAGCACTGTCATGTTAGTACAGTAGAAAAAGTAAGGAGAGGTAAGAAGCTAGGCCCTTCAGTGGAAACAAAAACAAGATAGAGAAGTAGCTGTAGCTATTCCACATAAAGAAACTCTCCACATAAAGATGCACCATATGTTTAAGAGACATGAGTAGCTCCTCTGGCTGTGGTTTTAAGTTGAACAATGAGAGGACAACATTAATCTGTGGCAGAGATGCTGGGCCTGAAATATCTACTGCTCACTGCTCAGAGATGCCGACTTCTGTAATATTCCTACATGCCCCAGGCATGACTTCCCCTACCTTAGCTCTGAGGCTCAGGCTCCTGATCGGTAACTTAACATGGTTCTCCATTCCCCAAGGTGCCAGGAAACTTCTTTCTTTTTTATGTATATGTCAGACACACTGGTCTTCTCCATCATTACATTAAAGGGACAGAAATCTAAGAAAAGTAACTCTTTGCTATCTGCTTCTAAAAACAGATGTTTCTGTTCCTTGTTCTACCTACTGTAGAGGAATTCATTATAAGGTGATTAGCATTTAATCATACTTAATATTTAAAGTGACTAGTTTTATTCCCAGCTTCTCTCAGAAACGAGAAGAGAGGGCCCCTGGTATACGCTGCTGCAGGATGAGGGTGGAGCCATGCTGGTGGAAGCCACCCCAGGACTGCAGAGAAGCACCCCTTCCCTAGCACCTATATCTGTGAACTCAGTGCTTGCCCTGACAAGCCAGGTGGACACCTCCACCCATTCCAACAATCTACTTTGGGCCAGAACACTGTGAAACCCCGAGGTGGTATTTTAAAGACTAGAAATGAGGACCCTCCTCTCAAGAATGGGGTCTGAACTGTTAGCCTTCATGATGAAGTGAATGTATCTGTTAGGAAGTTGATGGTAATCTAGGCTGAAATGCCTGTGAGAGAGTCACAAAACAGCATTTGAATCACTAGAGGTGCTGTAAACAATATATGGGATGCAGATCACTACTTTTAGGTTTCAGCACAAAATGACCACTTCCTCACTATTCTCATCCTTCAGATCAGCTACAGAGAGAAGATTTATTCATACTGTCATCCAGTGGCTTCTGGCAGACAGTTTTAGAAGATACCATACTAAAAAACTAGAAAACTCTGCCAAATGTCACATCTCTCACTCTTATTCTTTATCAAGTTCCTCTTTTTGGAAGAGGCTGGAAGAGAACCAAACATTCTTCTTCCCTCCCCCATACACACTCTTAAGGTCATATTTAAAATTAGGGGCTGGTGGACTTCCGGTCAAGATGGCGGCATAGGTAAATGTGGTATGTGTCCTCTCACAACCACATCAAAGTTACAGCTAAACTACAGAACAACCATTATTCAAAACTGCCTGAAATCAAGCTGAATGGAAGTCCTACAACTATGAAATTAAAGAAGAAGCTACATCGAGATTGGTAGGAGGGGCAGAGGCGTGACAGGCTGGTCCCACACTGCATGTGGTGGATAAATATTAGGAAGATACCTAGGCTGGGAAGGTCCTCCCTGAGGACTGAGGAGTCCCCATCACACAACAGGTGCCCAGCTCAGGGTTCCAGTGCCAGGAAGAGAAGTCCCCATAACTTCTGACTGGAAAAACCAGCAGGAACTGAGGCTGAGGCAGCTGGAGCCCCCAGCAGCTCCTCTTAAAGGGCCTGCGCAGGGACTTACTCAGCCTTGCACCCTCCAGGCTCCAGCTGGGGGAGGCAGCTTGAAAGGCACCAGAGTCATATGAGGAAAAACTGAGTTGTTTGGCATTGGAGCGAGGGCTGGAAAGGCAGCTTTCTCCTGGACAGACGTGCTATCAGAGGCCTTTGTTCCTTTGGTGAGCCCTTCCCTGGCATAGCAGACTGCTGCCATATCTGGGACTCCAGCAACCTGGCTCACACTGTTTGCCCCACCCTGGTGATTCCCTGAGGCCCTGCCTCACCCAACTTCCAGGCCCACCCAAGCTGTTGCCAGTTGCTTGACCATAGGATTGGCCTGTCTTGGATCCTGCTTCAGCTTTTCCTAAATTCTTTCAAACAAGCAGCATCTGGTCTCAGCTAGCCCCATACCTCTCGCTAAGTAATACACAGAAACAAACACAGGGAGGCAGCCAAAATGAGGAGACAAAAAAACAGGTACCAAATGAAAGAACAGAACTCCAGGAAAAGAACTAAGCAAAATGGAGATAAGCAACCTAACGGATGCTGAGTTCAAAACACTGCTTATAAGGCTGCTCAATGGACTTAGTGAGAACCTCAGTGAACTTAGTGAGAGCCTCAAGAGCATAAAGAAGGACCAGTCAGAAATGATGGATGTACAGTCAGAAATGAAGGAGGCACTAATTGAAATAAAAAATAATTTACACAGATTCAATAGCAGAGTAGGTAAAGTCAAGAAGCAAACTATTGATTTGGAATATAATGAAGCAAAAAACACCCAATCAGAACAGCAAAAAGAAAAAGAATCCAAACAAATGAGGATAGTGTAAGGAGCCTCTGAGACAACTTCAAGCATACCAACATTCACATCTTGGGGGTGCCAGAAGGAGAAGAGAGAGAACAAGAAATTGAAAATCTATTTGAAACAATAATGGCAGAAAACTTCCTAACTTGGTGAAGGAAACAGACATACAAGTCCAGGAAGCACAGAGAGTCCCAAACAAGATGAACCCCAAGAGGCCCACACCAAGACACATCATCATCAAAATGCAAAAGTTTCAAGACAAAGAGAGAACCTTAAAAGCAGCAAGAGAAAAGTAGTTAGTGCCCTGGCCAGTTTGGCTCAGCAGTTGGAGTGTCGGCCTGCGGACCAGAGAGTCCCAGGTTCAGTTCCCGCTAGGGGCACGTACCAAAAAAAAAAAAAAAAAGAAAGAAAGAAAGAAAAGAAAAGTAGTTAGTTACTTACAAGGGAGCTCCCATAACTAGACTGTCAGTTGATTTCTGAAAAGAAACTTTGCAGGTCAGAAGGGAGTGGCAAGAAATATTCAGAATGATGAAAAGCAAGAACCTACAACCAAGATTACTCTATCCTGCAAAGCTGTCATTTAGAATTGATGGCCATATAAAGAGTTTCCCAGACAAGGAAAAGCTAAAGGAGTTCATCACCACCAAACCACTACTATATGAAATGTTGAAGGGTCTTCTTGAAGAAAAAGATTAAAAAATATGAACAAACAAAATGGCAATAAATACATATCTATCAACAATTGAATCTACAAACAAAATGAACAAGCAGAACAGAAACATTCTCATAGATACAGAGAACTTTTGTTGGTTACCAGATGGGAGGGGGGTTGAGGGAATGAGTGAAAAAGGTGAAGGAATTAAGAAGTACAAATTGGTTGTTAGAATGACAAACCTCAAAGGGAAGGGGGTTTGGGGGGTGGGAAGAAATAAGCCAAAGAACTTATATGTATATATGCATAACCAATGGTCACAGACAACAGTGTGGGGAAAGGCAGGAGGGGGGCAGGAATGGGGAGGAGGGGGTCAATGGGGGAAAAATGAAGAACATCTATAATACATTCAACAATAAAGATAAGTTTTTAAAAAAATTTTTAAAAAATAAAATAATATCAGGGGCTGGTGAGAGACCTTATTAAGTGTGTCTTGGGATTAAAAATGCAACAGCAACATTCTAAACATGATAACAATTAGGCAGCATTCTCTTTAAATGCTCTTATAACTGAAAGGATGATTATTTTCAGAAACTTCATTTGTGCTAGTCAAGATAAGAATCTAGCCCTGGCCGGTTTGGCTCAGCGGTTAGAGCGTCGGCCTGCGGTACAGAGAGACCCGGGTTCGGTTCCTGCTAAGGGCATGTACCTCGGTTGCAGTTTGTCCCTGGCCCTGGTTGGTCATGTGGGTGGCAGCCACTCGATGTGTCCCTTTCATGTCGATGTTTCTCTCTCTCTCTCCCTCCCACTCTATCTGAACAAAAAATGAAAAAATGTCCTCATTTTTTCATGAGGATTAAAAAAAAAAAAAAAAAAAAAGATAAGAATCTAATACTGGCTCCAAGAAGACCCTCTGAGATAGTTAAATTGTGAACTGGAATGGTATGGGCACTCAGTCCTTGTTCATCCATGCATCTGACTGGGAGAGAACTCAGAGTGCTCCCAGCAGCTCTGAGCACAGCCTGTCTCACCAGGATAGCCACCTTGCACAGAATGCTTCTGGCTACTCTACCTTCATCTGTTCCATTCATGATGGAAACACTGTCATCCCCTACAAGGAAAGGTGATGCCTTAAACACTTCTTTCACCTAAATATAAAGAGAGACATAGCTTTATTCTCTAGAACAGTGGTTCTAGAGAACCTGTGGGTCACAACCCCTTTGGGGGTTGAACGACCCTTTCACAGGGGTTGCCTAAGACCGTTGGAAAACACATATTTCCGGTGGTCTTAGGAACCAAGACACCACTCCTCTATCCATCTCCAGGCAGGTCTGCCCACATGCAGATACGCCCACATACAGATACGCCCACATACGAGTACCCAGCATGATGACATCATCGTGCCAACCCCATCACATACACCCCGTACAAATATAGGTGTATGTGACAGGGTTGGCACTATAATGTACTTATGCGGACCAGTCACATATGTGTAGAGAGTAGCTACTGTATAGAAAGCAGCTACTCTGTTACAAGCAGCTACTGTGTTGAAAGCAGCAGTATTGGAGGTAAAACAACACTTCATGAATTATAATTACTGGGTAAATGTAAACTCATGTACTGTAAAATCAACTACTGCAAAAATATATACATATATCTGTACCATGGGAACTTAATCTGGATGCTGATCGGTCTTTTTATATTCAGCTGTGGTTGATGTGAATACTGCCCCCTTGTGATAGTAACAGGTATGTAAAAAAAACAACACAGAGAATGGTAAATCACAGGAAACTTTAATGAACTGTATTGACTAAACTATGCCATGTATTATCTTTTGTATTATTAAAGCTATTATTATATATTATTTTCATTAGCAAACCATCCCATGACAATAGATCATGCAGAGAAGAAGGTTAAGAAAAGAAAATATAGTTAGGGTTTTTTACAGTATGGTTTTACCTCAATACTTACAGCAGGAATTGAGAAACCACAATGTGTTATTTGCTATGACGTTATATCAGCAGAATCTATGAAGCCGAATAAACACCATTTTGATAGCAAGCATCCAAGCTTTGCCAGAAAGGATACCAACTATTTTAGAAGCAAAGCTGATGGACTCAAGAAAGCCAGACTTGACACTGGTGGCAAGTACCACAAACAAAATGTAGCAGCCATTGAAGCTTCATATTTGGTGGCACTCAGAATCACCAGAGCTGTGAAACCTCACACCATTGCTGAGGATTTACTGTTGCCAGTGGCCAAAGAAATTGATTGAGCTATGATTGGAGATGAATTTGTTACGAAATTGAGTGCAATTTCCTTATCTAACGACACTGTCTGCAGAAGAATAGATGACATGTCTGCTGATATTCTTGATCAGATAATCCGGGAAATTAAATCTGCTCCAATTCCAAAATTTAGCATCCAGCTTGATGAATCTACAGACATTGCAAACTGTTCACAGTTACTGGTTTATGTGAGGTATATTAATGATGGTGACTTTAAAGATGAGTTTCTTTTTTGCAAACCTCTTGAAACAACAACTACTGCATGTGATGTATTTGACACAGTTGGTTCATTTCTGAAAGAGCATAAGATCTCTTGGGTTTGTGGTGTTTGCACAGATGGTGCTCCAGCTATGCTAGGATGTCGATCTGGATTTCAATGTTTGGTACTGAATGAGTCACCAAAAGTCGTTGGAACTCACTGTATGATTCATCGGCAAATATTAGCAATGAAGATGCTGCCACAAGAGTTACAAGAAGTAATGAAAAGTATCATAAGTTCTGTCAATTTTGTAAAGGCAAGCACTTTAAACAGTCGACTGTTTTTGCAACTGTGGAACGAATTGGATGTGCTGAACAATGCTCTGCTATTTCACACTGAAGTGAGATGGTTGTCGACAGGAAAAGTTTTAAAACGTGTTTTTGAGCTTCGTGATGAACTCAAAACGTTTTTTAATCAGAAAGCAAGACCACGGTTCGAAGCACTTCTCAGCGATAAAAGTGAATTGCAGAAAATAACTTACTTGGTTGACATCTTTGCCCTATTGAATGAGTTAAATTTATCACTGCAAGGACCAAATGCAACATGCCTCGATTTGTCTGAAAAGATCCGATCATTCCAAATGAAACTTCAGCTTTGGCAAAAAAAAAAAAAAAAAAAAAAAATGAAAATAAAATTTACATGTTGCCTACCTTATCTGCTTTCTTTGAAGAACAAGACATTGAACCAGACAAAAGGATTACAATGATAATTTCTGTGAAAGAACACTTGCACATGCTTGCAGATGAAATTTTATCGTACTTTCCAAATCTACCTGACACCCCATTTGCACTTGCCAGAAGCCCATTCACAGTCAAAGTTGAAGATGTTCCTGAGACAGCACAAGAGGAGTTCATTGAACTTATTAACGATGTAGTGAGAACTGATTTCTCTACAATGCCAGTTACACAATTCTGGATCAAGTGTTTGCATTCATATCCTGTTCTGTCTGAGACTGTGTTGCGCCTTCTTCTTCCATTTCCAACAACATATCTTTGTGAAACAGGGTTTTCCAGCTTATTGGTTATCAAGTCTAAATACAGAAGTAGACTTGTTGTTGAAGATGATCTTCATTGTGCTCTTGCAAAGACTTCCCTGAGAATTTCTGATCTGGTGAGAAAGAAGCAATCTCAACCTTCGCACTGACGTTGGCTTTTTATGCATACTGTCTCAAAATGTAGTTTACTATTGTATTAAGACTGTTACCCATGCTACACCATGTTTCAAGACAAAATTTCATTTATTTGTAATTAGAAATAAATATTTCACAATATATAATTGCATATTGTTTTTGTGATTAATCACTATGCTTTAATTCTGTTCAATTTGTAACAATGAAAATATATTCTGCATATCAGATATTTACATTACGATTCACAACAGTAGCAAAATTACAGTTATGAAGTAGCAACAAAAATAATTTTATGGTTGGGGGTCACCACAACATGAGGAACTGTATTAAAGGTTCGCGGCATTAGGAAAGTTGAGAACCACTGCTCTAGAATCTAAACTCATAGTTCCCAATCATGCTATGCTTTCAACAGGTGGTCTCAAAACACCAGAGGCATCAGCTGGTGCTGCAAAGTAACAAAGCTCAGGTTTCGTTTTAAGCTTCTCTAAAGCTCTGCAAGTCCTTTTTAAATTATTAATCTACTCCCTGAACTAGTTGGAAGCAGATGCTGCCCTGGAGAGCCCTGTGTTAAGGCTCTCTGGACTGAAAGAGCTCAGGGTAAAGACTCTGCTGGGTCCCAAAATGCTGCCTTGCTTTAGGGTGAGGGATGAAGGGGCAGGAAGCCCTGTAAGTCAGAGCTTAGACCTGGGACCGCTGCACAGCCTGGAGATGACCTGGCAGAGGGAAGGCAAAAGCAGTTTGCAGCTCCATTTGGGGTATTTCCTTATCCATTTTTAAAGCAAATATTGATACACAGGAACTTCAATACATCTGTATACCCCAAATGCAATTGTGTCCCACAATCCTACTTGACTGTGTAATTTTTATAAGGGACCTTGATAGATGTGCAACAATCCATCATTTAGCAGCTAGTTTAGAAATAGTATAGAGGGTTAGGAGGACAATTTTGCTTGGAACAGTTTCCCTGACTTGGCCGATGAGCAGCAACCCTCCAAGCACTTGTTAAAGATAGGTTCCCCAGAGACCTTCTGCAGGGGTGGTACAGAGCCTGGGGACACACCCTGGTCATGTGAAAGCCAGGAAGAGGATAAAGGGCCTCTGCAGCAGTTACATCTGAGTATTAGACTGAGAATAGGACTACCAGTTTCCATGAGAACAAGCAGCTTTGAACTGAAATGTTAGGAACTCAGTTCCCACAGTCTCTGACACACAGAAAGTCCTTGAATGACAAGAAACCCGTCAAAAGCACAATGACTTTGTAAAACAAAGTTGTTCTTATTATTAAAACAGATTTATTCTAGAAAGCATGCATAGCTTTAAATGTCATGAGAAACAAAATACCATTCACTCCTCTGTTAACAATTCAGTGTCTCTCTTCAGGAAGCATCCGACTGCCTGGACACTGGCTGAATATTTAGTGTTTTCAGTTATTGTAAACTACCCTCAAGAAAAATGGATAAAGTCACCTTTCATAGTAAATTCTGAGCCTTTTCTCCTGGTAACAGACATAAAGCAGCTGTAGCCTTGAGAACCAAGGGGGTGGCCTTCAAGAAGTCAAAAGGAATTTCTTGTTTAGCAGCATCCAATAATTCCTGAATAACTGGAGTGCTCTGTGAATGTGGAAAAACAGGGTCTGTCAAAGCTCAGCATACAAAATCACAGATGCTCCCCTCACCCTTTTGGTTTTATTAACTTATATATACATTTTTTCTAATTTCCAAATTGGCATAAAACAGTAACTGACATGGTGTTGGTGGGTGTAGGGAGCACAAGGACCAGGTAAGCACAGAGAAATGTCCTTGGAGGAATGTCACAGGGTGAGGCACATGAAAGGGTCTCCTGTTCTACACACCAAAACACTCACCTGGCAACCTCAGATGAGTTGTGACTCCCCTGGACATCATGAGCAAATTCTAGGGTCTCTCATAGTGCTAAAACCCCTTGAATAACTTCACTGAGGAAACATTTTCACCTGAGGGAATGCTAGATCCAAATATTGGATAAGGCCCTATGTCTGCAGGGATGGGTGGGGGAAAGACTTTGGTAAAACACTGCTTTTCATGTCAACAGATACAATGCCATGGGGGTAATTTGGCAATATCTGTGCAAGGGGAAAACATACATTCCTTTTACTAAGAAATCTCACTCTAAGAATTCATTGGAGAGATGTCTTTGCATAATGTGGGTAATAAAGTGTACATAATGTGACAAACTGTAGCCTTTCTTACACTGTTAAGAGCAAAAGAATAGCCATTATCTAAATGTCCTTCAGCAGGGGACTGGTTCTATAAATTCAATGTGCACACATAACTGCAATACCATCTAGCCAGAAAAATCAAAGAAACTCTTCAAATACTGAGAGTAAATGATCTCCAAGTGATATTGTTTAAAGACAAAAGCAAATTGCATAACAGTGTAAATGCTATTCCATTGTGTATGTAAAAGAAAAAAGAGGGGAGAAGAATACAGATATATTTGGTATTATCCATGGTTTGATCTTGAAGGATATGCAAGAAACCAAGGACATTGCAAAATTTATCCCACTTGAATGTGTGTTGCCTACTGAAACAAGTAAGATTTAAAAAACCCAGAGCTTATTCTAGATATCTAATTTAATCAGGTTTGACCTATGGTCATGCTAGAATAACTAATTTTAATTTTTTTTCAACCAAACTACAGGAAAGCAAGGCTATGGCTTCACTGTCTGAAATCAGGATGCATCTGTGGACAAGAACGACATACTAGCTTTGATTTGAGACATGCTTGAACCAAAAAAGAAACTTACATCTATACTGGTGACTGGTTTCATGAAAGCCTTAGTGGAAATACAGGTGTCATGTATTACTGTAGTTGTCAGCTTTAAGGACTTTAGAAGTATAAATGCTACACATTTACAAAAATCATTATTTGACAGTTTAATTAAATTTCTTTTATACTTATTTGCCTTGTGAATTTTGCGTAATACATTTTTAACTTTAATTTTTTGTTTTTGTCAATGTTCGTCATCTTCAATCAGAGGAACTAAAACAGTAAAAAAATTAAGCTTTCAATAATGCTTTCTGTAAGTTTGTAGCACTTGTTCTTTTGAAATGCATCAAGACTTCTGGTGGCATGTGTACTCATTGTGGGAAGTGCCTGGGATGGCTAGGGGGTATGTGTGGGAGAGTAGGAGGTAAGGGCCTTATGTATTGTACCAGTTTCCTCTATTTTCTGACCATGCTAAACATATGCAATGTCCCAGGTCAGCACCATCAGAGATGCTCTTCTGTGAAGATGGCCAACTGCGCTCAAGAGGAAGAAAAAAGCTGGCTTTAACAAATCACATAATTAGAAAACAAATGTGGTGAACACATACACATGAGAGAAAATTGCTACCTTTTCAATATCATCAGCATAAGCAGAAAGACCTGGTTGGAGTGCATTGAAGGTTTCATGAGTCAAGGTGGGAGTTTCTAAGGGAAAAACATATTTTTTAAAAAGGTACAACTATGAAGCTATACACAAGTATATAAACCTATACAAGTGGGATTAGCCACACTTCTAAAGGCCAATCTGAAAACAGATGGATCCCAGAGTGACAGGAGCCATTTCAACAATTCTCATCTAAATTCTGACACTCGTTTGGCCAGAACTTTACCTTCTAAAAAAAATTAAGTTTATTCAGGTAGATTTAATTCTTGTTAGTTCAATAAATACAGGAGCAGGGTAGATCATTCCAAACTGCAAATATGCAAGTCATTTCCTTAATTCTGGGATGGAAGCATTATAAGGTTCTAAACAATATTTATTTTCTTCTTTTTAAAAAATTGAGTGTTTTAAGTTAGGAGGCCAGACTTCTGCACATATAGGGGGGTGAGTGTTCAGAGCGTACAGTAGTCAAGGGATGCTCATGATTTGAATTCAAACATGAAGACCCAGGAGGAAAAATCAGAAACAAAAATTTCTGTAGGGACTTCTCTCCAAAGATAAAACAATGGAATATGTTTAGTAAAGGATTACTCGTGGACATGTGTTGTCTTAAACTTAGCTTTGAAACCATTTTTGGAGGTAGATAGGTCCAGCACATAAATATTTAACTTACAGTAAGTTTAAAAACACGCCATCATGACTTTGGAAAGAGCTACTCAAGGTGTCTGGTGTCACCAGCTCAGTTAAATGTACAGAATGGCACTGACTCAAAAGGCATGGAAGGTCAGCAAAGAACCAGAGAGGAGAAGACTTCAGCCTGACCAGTTGGCCTGCTGATTAGTCAGCAGAAAACACTTACTGGCTAGAGGCTGGAGAAGCAACCCTAAGAGCCGATGGGCACAAAGAAATGCCAGGAAAGGAGATCAAAGAGAGGAGGAACAGGGTGAAGAGCTGGACAATGATGGAGTCTCCCTGCAGGAGAAGCTAGTGAGTGAAGATGCCCAACCCCCCACCCTGGGAAGCAAAGCTCTATTCTCAGTGCTGAGGCCCATGGCCCTACTGGCAGCTCTGTTTTGGTCTGGGTTCTGAGTCTCTGAAATTATCTGACTTTTTTAGACCACCAGTTCCACTGGCCTTAATCTGGAGTTACTTCCTGCCTTAAATTCACCAACACGACCTCTGGCCTAAGTCATGGTCCCAGCCACATGGACCTGCCTGTGCATTCTGGGAGGGGACAGGCCACCAAACACCCTCTGGGATCTCAGTTGCCCTTAGCTGGTAACCAGATGCTAGTACAAGTAAGAATATGCTGGGATTCCTGGGCCCCAATCCATACTCTGAGTCAGTATCACTGAGACTGCATTTTTGACAAGTTCCCAAGTGAGTCTACGGCAGGGAGTCTAGACCATACTCTGAGAAACTACTGTCTTTAAGGGGAGGTGATCCCAGCAGCTCTCCTGTGAGAGAAATAGAAAAAGCAGTATACGGCAAGGGCTTTCTGCCCAAGCAGGATACCTCCAGGTTGCCAGGTGAATTGAAAGATATATACTCGAGTGCCAGTGCTTCCTGCTTCAAATGTGATGCTATAGAAGACCTTGTCAACACGTGCAGTCATCCCCAGGGAATCTCAAGTCTGCTGGCCCATGTGGGTCCTTAAGGCTGCCTCAGTGATGCTGAAGAAGGCCTGGGTGGTGGAGACCCAGTGCCACTTGATGTAGGCAATATAGATGAACAGGCACACAAACAGGCCCAGGGGGTATGCCATCTTCATCATCTTCAGATTACCATTATTTGGTATATTTTTCATTTCTTTGTCTGCTGAGGACTGTGCCACAGCTGCTGGCGGAAACAGAGAGGCAAGAAAAACTCATTAGGCTACAAACTTCCAGGGCGAGTCAGAAATCCCTGTGCTTAGGGACAAAACATTGACCCAAAACTGATCTGCATTTTTCTCCTGTGAATCAGAAGCTTCACCTGATTCTCAAAATGATTCTGGAAGGTGTGATCTCCATAGAAGAGGAACTGAGGTTTATAAGACCAGATGAGTTGTCTAAGGTTGTAGGTCCTACAGGTGCTGACCCACAGGGGTACAGACCCACAGGCTGATCGTGTTTCCCTCTAAGTGATGTTCCAGACAAATAGCTTTTGGACTCATTCTATTTTAAATATCTATATATAATTTTTTTTTTTAATCTTCACCTGAGGATATTTTTTCCATTGATTTTTTTTTTAAGAGAGTGGAAGGGAGTCGGGGAGAGAGAGAAACATCGATTGGTTACCTCCTGCATGCGCACTGACCAGGGCTGGGTATGGAATCTAAACCAAGGTACATGCCCGTGACTGGGAATCGAAACTGTGACTCTTCAGTCTGAGGGCCAAAGCTCTAACTGCTGAGCCAAACCGGCCAGGGCTGGACTCATTCTATTTTAAAAAGTTATATGTAGCCCTGGCCGGTTTGGCTCAGCGGTTAGAGCATCGGCCTGCGGTCCAGAGAGACCCGGGTTCGGTTCCCCCTAAGGGCATGTACCTCGGTTGTAGTTTGTCCCCGACCCTGGTTGGTCGTGCGGGTGGCAGCCACTCGATGTGTCCTTTTCACGTTGATGTTTCTCTCTCTCTCTCTCCCTCCCACTCTATCTGAACAGAAAATGAAAAAAAAAATTATAAAAAGTTATATGTAAATAATGTCCCCAAACCTTTCAAAGTAACAGGAAGGTGTATCCGATCTAGTCTTTTAATTCTCACTTCTTCTCCTACATAGTAATTTACTTTTCAAAAGGGTTAAAATCCTCTTCTTTGGGAACTGAGAGTCCCAGACTAATATGAGAAACACTGCTTGTTTCCCTGGAAAATCCATAACAGATGCATCTTTTTTTAAATCCTCACCCAAGGATATTTTTTCTATTGATTTTTAATTTTTATTTATTTATGTATTTTTAAAATATGTTTTTATTGATTTTTTAGAGAGAGAGGAAGGGAGAGATAGTAATATCGATGTGAGAGATAAACATGGATTGGCTACCTCCTGCATAACCCCTACTGGTGATCGAGGCCGCAACCCAGGCATGTGCCCGGACCAGGAATCGAACCAGGACCTCTCAGTCCATGGGATGACGCTCAATCCACTAAGCCACACCAGCCAGGCTCCACTCATGTTTTAGAGACTGGAAGGAGGGAGAGAGGGAAGGGGGAAAAGACAGAGAGAGAGAGAGAAACACTGATATGAGACATATCAGTTGGTTGCCTTCCACACATCGTGTTGGAGCATGGGTTTGGGAATTGAACCTGTGACCCTTTGATGCACAGGCCACTGCTCTAACTACTGACCCACTCTGGCCAGGGCAACAGATGCATCTTTTCATTCATGTAGCATATTCCTGCCAAGGAGGAAATAATGCCCGTGGGCTTTCAAAGGCTAAAAACGTTCTACCTGAGTAGTAAAATAAACTAATCAGCACCATTCATTTTGGGTCAATGCACCACCAAGTGGAAGCATGTGTTCAAGTTTTATTAGCAGCTTCTAGTGCAAGGCACCATGTGTGAATGTGAAGCTTCCAAGGACAGGGAGTGAGGTGCTTTATTCTCAAGGCTACTGTACCCTTGGGGAAAGTCCACCATCTGTCCATCATTCTCTGTCACTTATGGTAGGTAGAATGAAAATTGTGAGGGGAAAGGGACAGGGAAGTGCCAGAATGAAAGCAAGATGTGGGTTTAGGCTCTGCCCACAGCAGGATGTGACTGTGGGCAAGTTTCCCCCTTGCATGGGGCTGGTCTCCTCATCTATAAGGTGGGGCTGCTCACAGGAAAGCCACCTCCTGCTGCTGTCTCATGATACAAAGAGATGTGAGATGTGCTCAGAACAGAATACAGAGAACACAGATACTGAATGCCGGCTTTGCAGAAGGGCAGCAGGTGGTAACGTCCCCTGGGAACCAGGGACAGTAATGAGCAGAAGTGCTGGAGGATGGTGTGACTGCACTGTCTGGAGTGGGAAATGTGGGGGCCAGGGCTATTAGTACAGGCGAGAAGCCTATGGTGGCCTTCATGTCAACCTTGAGGCTCTCTGGGTGGAGAAGAAATACAGTTTTCGAACTTCATTCGTTCCAGAAGGCTGTTCGGAAAGTGCTTTGTTTGAAAACCAAATCATTTTTTCCCATTAGAAATTATGTATATGGAATTAATTCATTCCAGACCCCCAAATGATTTCCTGTTTAACCTTTCTTATTTACATAGTACATGTCTAATGTACTGTTTAATCTATAAATAAATACTTCTTTTCTTAAATTTATTGAACCACTCCCTACTAGCCACAAATGAATCACTTTCAGCCCTCATTCCAGGGATGTCTTTCAGGAAGTCAGCATGCAGCGTCTTCATCTTTTTACTTATCACTGTCTCTGAAATGCTATAACTGGTGGCTAACTGCTTTTCATTTATCCAAATCAACAGTTTTTCTACCTCTTCAATTGTTTGTGATCAGTTTCTTTCACACCCTAAGCAACACTAGCACTTTTGATGACCTCTTTTTTTGTTCTAAAATTGAGCTAGTCATCCATTTTGCCAGCAACAAAAGCAAAAAAACAGCAACAACAACAACAACAAAAAATGCCACCACCACCAACAAAAAACCCACAAAAATATTCACAGCACAATTTCCTGAGATGTTAACAACACAAGGTTTAGCAGTCAACTGACTTGCATTCTCTCCTTTGTTTGTGGCCTGAGAGACACTTTTTGTCATGCTGATATATCAGCATACAAGGACTGTCAGGTCAAGAACCAAAGTTTTATTCAATAATTGAGACATTTTTTTCTGTGAACAACTTGGTTGAGAACTGAACTGTTTGAGATGGGAGACATTCGAGAACCGAGGTTTGACTGTAGAACAAAAGTGGTCCTTGGCAGGGAGTACTGATTCTAGGCCTTCTATGGCCCCTCCTTTCTGGAATCTAGCCCTGCAGCCACATCCTGTCCCACAGCTCTTCTCAGAGCAGCACCACTTAAACCCCTGGCTGCCTCTGTGCCCTGACTAAGGGGAGGCATCCCCAGGAACATATGACCTAAGCTCAAGCAGAGGGCAGGATAAATCACCCCTTCCTGAGCAGGGCTACAGGAAAGGCTCTCTTGATGGGTGCTGAGGAGCAAACCTCCCTCATCAGAGCTCTACGTCCCCAGCCCCTGCTCCTGACTGATTTGGGGCTTTTCTTGGGTCTCACTGCACTTGGGGACTCCTTACTGCCCTCAGAATCATGTCCTACCTCCTGCCCAGGCCTGGACCCTATCGGCCTTTGCAGCTTCACAGCTCTCTTGCTCTTGCTCATGGTGCTGTAAAAACCTAGTGTCTTCCTTTGTCCTCAGAACTCAGGTTCTCCCTATCTCAGGCTCTTTGCATCCACTGTTAAGCATCCCCAGAATGCTCATCTGCCAACCAGGCCAACATTGTCCACATCCCTAAACCTCTGCTGAAATGTTCTTAACCCCACTTTCCCTGACTGCCCCCAACTTAAACAGCCTCCACCTCTGTTATGCTCTCTCTGAACTCCTTATCCCTTTCTTCCCTAGCACCACCATAATATGTCATGATGTCACTGTCTGTGGGATTAGTTCCTGAAGTTCTATGTCCCCTATAAGCCTTGTACTTCCAAGAGAAGAACTTAGCCTGTCTTGTGCCTGGTCTACAACACAGGCCCTGAACTAGAACAGCAGAGGAAGCTCCTCCACCCCATCTATCTCCCATAGTGTCGCCAAACATATACACACACAAAAATCCCTATATAAAATCCTTTACTGGGAAGAGGACATCAGCAAGGTTGTGTAATTGGGAGCTCTAGGCCCTCATTCCCCCATGGAAATATTTTAAAAATTTGTACTGGCTGAAATATTTTATAGGAGTTTTGGAAAACAGTCAAAGAGCTACAGCAACCAAGCAAATGCCCAGTCAAGAAAAAGTCACATTCGGGATGGTAGGAATTTTTGTGCTGTTTATTCATCTTTGCCCCTCTTCTCCCCAGGTGAAACAATCTGAGAGCAGAGCACCAACTCCTAGTCCCTTCCCTCTAACTAGAGGGAACAGAGCAGACTTTTTGGCAACATTGTACTCTGTCTTGGGGCTGCCTGAGGGACTGGTCTCTCTTTTTCCTGACTTGGAGCTCAGATGGGAAAAGCTACAGAAAACAGCAGTGGGTACTTCTTGTGAAAGCCATGGGGTGGCTGCAAATCCACACATGCCTGGGGTAAGAGAATGGGTATGTGGCGGGAGAGGCAACAGAACATTTAAAGCCTAACTAAGAGTTCAGGTGAAGCACTTTGGGAAATTAAGACACTTAAAAGCAGCCAGGTATATGGGGAAATTGAAAATAGCATACACACAAGCCCAGGAAAGAATGTACTCAGAAAACATTTTGAGAAGAGCTTAAGCCTTTGCCCTAGGTTGACCCAGAAGCTCAGACACATCCTGATAATTAGTAAAGGTTTTTCATGGCACAAAGCCAGTCTGCAAAGACTGGGTAAAGTGGCTATCTTTTTCAAAAAGAAGAAATAAATTACACAGCATACAAAGAAACAGAAAAACATGGGCCATATAAAGAAAGAAAAATTGGGGACTTCAGGACAAGATGGCAGCATAGGTAAACCAGGTATCGTGTTCTACCACAACCACATCAAAATTACAACTAAACTACAGAACAACCACCATTCAAAACCGCCTGAAATCAAGCAGAATGGAAGTTTTACAACTACGAAATAAAAGAAGAAGCCACATTGAGACTGGTAGGATGGCGGACGCACTGATGGGCTGGTCCCACACCCATGTGTGGCAGATAAAAATCAGGATACCTCGGCTGTGAAGGTCCTCCCTGGGGATTGAGGGGTCCCCCTCCCACACCAGGCACCCAGCTCAGGGTTCCAGTGCCAGGAAGAGAATCCCCATCACTTCTGGCTATAAAACCAGTGGGAACTGAGGCTGAGGGAGGCTGAGGCTGCTGAAGCCCAGACAACTACTCTTAAAGGGCCTGCGCATGGACTTACTCGGACTCACACCCTCCAGGCTCCAGCGTTGGGGAGGCAGCTCGAAAAGCACCAGAGAGGGAGAAGAACTGGGTTGTTTGGCCTCAGAACGAGGGCTGGAGGGGCAGCTTTCTCCTGGACAGACATGCTGGCGTAGGCCATTGTTCTTTTGGTGAGCCCTTCCTCCACAGAGCAGGCAGACTGGAGCTATATCTGGGACTCCAGCAACCTGGCTCACACTGTTGGCCCCGCCCTGGTGATTCCCTGAGGCCCTGCCCCACCCCACCCAACTTTCAGGCCCACTCAAGCTGTTACCAGTTGCTTTAACATAGGAATGGCCTGTCTTGGATCCTGCTTCAGATTTTTCTTTTTTCTTTCTTTTTTTTTTTTATCCTCACCCAAGGACATTTTTTTCATTTTTTGTTCAGATAGAGTGGGAGGGAGATAGAGGAAGAGAGAGAGAGAGAGAGAGAGAAACATCGACATGAAAGGGATACATTGAGTGGCTGCCACCCACATGACCCAACCAGGGCCGGGGACAAATTGCAACCGAGGTATGTGCCCTTAGCGGGAACCGAACCTGGGTTTCTCTGGACTGCAGGCCGACGCTCTAACCGCTGAGCCAAACCGGCCAGGGCAGATTTTTCTAAATTCTCTCAAACAAGAAGCATCTGGTCTCAGCGAGCCCATACCTCTCGTTAAGCAGCCCCAAACCTGGAACTAGAAGCAGCCAGCCTTGGTTCACAACTTGACTTTGCCTGGGTACCTCCAAGCCCAGCACAAGAAGCAGCCATCTGAAAAGCACTTTGTAGCTTATGCCTGGTGGCCCTGGGTAGAACACAGGCAGTGGCTGACCTGGCGCCAGAGCCAGCACACCCAGTGGACAGCTTCAGAACACTGTAAAGTACCACAACCCAACCACCTCCACAAGTGACACACTCAAAGAGTGGACTCAGTGGGTACCAGAGCCTTGCTGAAGTAAGTCTTGCTCTGTGTGGTAGGCCCCTACACAGCTGATCATCCAAGGTAGTCAGAGGTTGGTAGATAGTGGGCACAGCCAGTCCTTTCAGCTCATCAGCCTGAGTAAAACACTCTCATTGATGTGCCAACAGCAATCAAGACTCAATTACAACAGAAGAGCATAAAGTCCACATGAGGGGTGCACCTCGAGGGCCCAGCTGGGGTGACCAGGGAGGCTGTGCCACTGGACCCTACAGGACACCTACTACAATAGGCCACCCTAGGAAGCCCAGAAGACATAGCAACTCTACCTAATATATAGAAACAAAAACAGGGAGGCAGGCAAAATGAGGAGACAAAGAAACATGTCCCAAATGAAAGAACAGAACAAAACTCCAGGAAAAAAACTAAGTGAAATGGAGATAAGCAACCTAGCAGATGCAGAGTTCAAAACACTGCTTATAAAGATGCTCAATGAACTTAGTGAGAATTTCAATGAACTTAGTAAGGACCTCAAGAGCATAAAAAAGGACCAGTCAGAAATAAAGGCGGCACTAACTGAAATAAAGAATAATTTACACCCCTGGTCGGTTTGGTGTCGGCCTGTGGACCAGAGAGACCTGGGTTTGGTTCCCTCTAAGGGCATATACTTCAGTTGCGGTTTGTCCCCAGCCCCGGTTGGGGTTGTGTGGGTGGCAGCCACTCGATGTGTCTCTCTCACATCGATGTTTCTCTCTCTCTCTCTCCCCCTCTCTCCCAATCTATCTGAAGATAAATGCAAAAATGTCCTCAGGTGAGGATTAAAAAAAAAAAAAAAGAATAATTTACAGAGATTCAATAGTAGAGTAGGTAAAACTAAGAAGCAAACCATCGATTTGGAATATAAGGAAGCAAAACACACCCAATCAGAACAGCAAAAAGAAAAAGGAATCCAAAAAAATGAGGATGGTGTAAGGAGCCTTGGGGACATCTTCAAGCATACCAACATTTGCATCATGGAGGTGTCAGAAGGAGAGGAGAGAGAACAAGAAATTGAAAACCTATTTGAAACAATAATGACAGAAAACTTCCTTAACTTGGTGAAGGAAACAGACATCCAAGTCCAGGAAGCACAGAGAGACCCAAACAAGATGAACCTCAAGAGGCCCACACCAAGACACATCATAATCAAAATGCAAAATGTTCAAGACAGAGAGAATCTTATAAGCAATAAGAGAAAAGCAGTTAGTTACCTAAAAGGGAGTTTCCATAAGACTGTCAGTTGATTTCTCAAAAGAAACTTTGCAAGCCAGAAAGGAGTGGCAAGAAATATTCAGAGTAATGAAAAGCAAGAACCTACAACCAAGATTACTCTATCCTGCAAAGCTATCATTTAGAATCAATGTACATATCAAGAGTTTCCCAGACAAGAAAAAGCTAAAGGAGTTCATCACCACCAAACAATTATTATATGAAATGTTGAAGGGTCTTCTTGAAGAAAAAGAAGATAAAAAATATGAACAAGTGGTAGAGATAGGGGTGGAGAAGATGGCAGCAGGCAGGACCAGAGGGAGGGTGAGTGCATGAGCTAGTGTGTGAGAGAGTGTGAGTGGACGTGAAGGTGGACGACCAAACTTGTGCAGTTCAGAGACGTGGAGCAGAAGGTTCCTGTGCTGTGGATGAGGAGCAGCTGGCTACTGCGGTAAGCGGCTCTTCAGGGTGCTTCTCCCTGCGCCACAGGGAGGTCTTGCCATTTTGGAAGATCCCAGGTCTTCCTTGGGAGGATGCAGTGGGAGCGGCTAGGGCCCAGCAACCTGAGCGCACCAAGTGCACATGGCACCATCGGACCAGTGGACCCCCTGTGTCAACACAAACCAGTGCACAGTAGTGGAGCTGTCATGGTGCCTGCTGCAGAAACTGCAAATGGCCAGGAGCCCAGCACCATCCCCCACAGTAGCAGCCTGATCAGAGTCAAGATATACCCCCAGCAACAGAGGCTGGGGAGAAGACATTCATCCCCAGGCAACAGAAGCACAGACCAGCAGGTGAGAACCATCCCCAAAAACCACAGCAAAGGCAGAGCAGGAGCTGAGCCCCACTGGGCAATAACACTCTCCAGCCACCAGTGGTGGGACCTGGGGCTCCATAGGGGCCTGTGAAACACAGCTGCCCACAAGAGAAGTGGGGAGCTGGGACTCCATAGGGGCCTGTGTGACTTAGTGGCCCACAAGAGTCATGGGGAGCTGGGGATCCAGAGGGAACTGTGCGACCCAGTGGCCCACAAGAGCGGTGGGGAGCCAAGGCTCCAGAGGGGCCTGTGCAATCCAGCTCCCCACAAGACCTGTGTAGAGCTGTAGCTCCAGAGAGGCCTGTGCAACCCAGCTGCCCACAAGATAGGCATGGAGTTGGGTCTCCAGAGGGGACAGTATGATCCAGCTCCCCATGGGATCAGCAGGAAGCTGGGGCTCTGACAGGGCCTGTAAAACCCAGCTGCCCATAAGATTGGCAGGGAGCTAGGGCTCCAGTGGGGCCAGTGAGACACAGCTACCAAAAGGACCAGCGGGAAGCTGGGGCTCAAGAGGGGCCTGTGCAACACAGCTGCCCACAGTGTGGGCAGGGAATGCGGCTCCAGCAGGGCCCGAGCAATACAGCTACAGGTGGCACCAGCAACCAGTGGGGAACACAGCTTCAGAGGGGCCCATGCGATCCAGCAGCAGAACCTACCAGGACAAACCAATGCCAGTCCCCAGTAGTCAGTCTTCCAGGATCCACAGCAGACAAGAGGCAACACACAACAGAACAGTCTGGGAGGCACAGTAGCCTTATTTGATATACACTGAGCTGCCTACACATCCAAACATCTCTCACCAAGTCTCGAGCTACCAGATGGGTAAAATGGGGAGACAAAGAAACAACACCCAAAAGAAAGAAAAAGATGAATCACCAGAAAGGGAACTACAGAAAATGGAAGAAAGCAACTTGTCAGATAAAGAATTCAAAGCAATGATTTTAAGGGTCCTCAAACAATATAGTGAGAACTACAAGCAACTTAATAAGAATTATGAAAAGCTTACTGGGAACTACTTCGGCTTAAAAAAAGAGGTAGAAGTTACACATAAAGAGGTAGACGCTATACATAAAAAGGAAAAAAAGAATGACATAGCTGTTATGAAAAAATATCTTAGAAGGGTTCAATAGTAGATTAGAAGAAGCTGAAGACCGAATCAGTGACTTAGAAGACAAGGTAGAGAAAAACACCCAAATAGAGCAGCAAATGGAAAAAAAAAAACTTAAAAAGCAGGAGGAAAGTTTAAGGGAGCTGTGGGACAATACAAAACATAACAATATTTGCATTATAGGGGTACCAGAAGGAGAAGAATCAGAGAAAGGAATAGAGAATCTTTTTGAAGAAATAATGACAGAAAACTTCCCTAAACTGGTGAAGGAAAAAGTCACACAAGTCCAGGAAACAGAGAGTCCCAAGCAAGATGAACCCCAGAAGACCCACAGCTAGACACATCATAATAAAAATGGCAAACATTAAAGACAAAGAAAGAATTATAAAGGAAGCAGAGAGAGACAGAAAGTTACCTACAAGGGAGCTCCCATTAGACGGTCAGCTGATTTCTCAATAGAAACACTGCAGGCCAGAAGGGAGTGGCATGAAGTGTACAAAGTAATGCAAGGCAAGGGTCTGAATCTAAGACTACTCTATCCAGCAAGGCTATCATTCAAAATTGAAGGAGAAACAAAGAGCTTCACAGATTAAAAAAAAAAGCTAAAGGAATTTACCACCACCAAACCAGCACTGCAAGAAATGCTGAAGGGACTTTTGTAAGAAGAAGAACAAAGAGAGAGAGAGAGAGAGAGAGAGAGAGAGAGAGAGAGAGAGAGAGAGAGAGAGAGAGAAACAAAGGTGTAAAATTAAAATGGCAACTAATATCTATCTATCAATAATTACCTTAAATGTAAATGGCTTAAATGCTCCAATCAAAAGACATAGGGTACCTGATTGGATAAGAAAACACAAACCATATATATGCTGTCTACAAAGATCCACCTTACAACAAAAGACTCACACAGGATGAAAGTGAAGGGATGGAAAATTTTTTTCAAGCAAATAGAAATGAAAAAAAGCTAGTGTAGCAATACTCATATCTGACAAGATAGACTTCAAAACAAGGGCCATAATAAGAGACAGAGAAGGTCACTACATAATATTAAAAGGATCAATCCAACAAGAGGATATAACCTTGGTAAACATATACACACCAAATATGGGAGCACCAAAATATATTAAAAAACTTCGGGAGGACTTCAAGGGAGAGATCAATAGCAATATGATCATAGTGGGTGACTTTAACACGCCACTGACACCACTGGATAGATCTTCTGGATAAAAAATTAACAGGGACATAGAGTCCTTAAAAGACAAACTAGATCAGTTGGACTTCATTGATATTTACAGAACATGTCACCACAAAGCTGCAGAATATACATTCTTCTCAAGTGCACATGAAATATTCTCAAAGATAGAACATATGTTAGGACACAAAGCAAGTCTCTACAAATTCAAGAAGATTGAAATCAAGCATCTTCTCAGATTACAGTGTCATGAAACTAGAACTCAATTACAATAAAAACACAAAAACATTCAAACACTTGGAAGCTAAATAGCATGTTATTAAACAACGAATGGGTTACTAATGAGATCAAGGAAGAAATAAAAATCTTCCTGGAAACCAATGAAAACAAACACACAACAACACAAAATCTATGGGACACAGCGAAAGCAGTCCTGAGAGGGAAGTTCATAGCACTACAGGCCTACCTCAAGAAACAAGAAAAATTTCTAATTGACTTTATAACCCTATAACTTAAAGAACTAGAAAGTAAACAAAAAGAAAAACCCAGAGCTACTAGGAGGAAGGAATTAGTAAAGGTCAAAGCAGAAATAAATGACATAGAGACAAAAAAAAAAAAAAACAATTCAAAAGATCAATGAAACAAAAAGCTGGTTCTTTGAAAAGATAAACAAGATCAATGGACCTTTAGCCAGACTCACCAAGAAACAAAAAGAGAGGACCCAAATAAATAAAATCAGAAACAAAAGAGGAAAAGTAACAGCTAACACCACAGAAATACAAAGGATCATAGAAACATACTATGAACAATTATACACGAACAAATTGGACAATACAGGAGAAATGGACAAATTTCTAGAAACACACAGCCTCCCAAAACTGAACCAGGAAGAGATAGAAAACTTGAACAGACCAATAACAACAAAAGAAATTGAAGATGTAATTAAGAAACTCCCAGCAAACAAAAGCTCAGGCCTGATAGCTTCATGGGGGTTTTACCGAACATTCAAGGAAGAGCTAATAACCATTCTCCTCAAATTATTCCAAAAAATCCAAGAAGACGGAACACTTCCAAACTCATTTTATGAGGTTAGCATAATCCTAATTCCAAAACCAAATAAAGACACTACAAAGAGAGAAAACTACAGGCCAATATCCCTGATGAACACAAATGCCAAAATCCTTAACAAAATATTAGCAAATCAGATCCAGCAATACATCAAAGAAATTATTCATCACGGCCAAGTGGGATTCATCCCAGGCATGCAAGGCTGGTACAATATTCGCAAATCAACAAATTTGATAAACCCTACAGACAAAATGAAAGATAAAAACCATATTATAATATCAATTGATGCTGAAAAAACATTCAACACAATCCAGCACCCATTTCTGATAAAAACGCTCAGCAATGTGGGAATAGAGGAACCATATCTCAACATAATAAAAGCCATATATGAAAAACCTACAGCCAACATCATATTCAATGGGCAAAGACTAAAAGCATTCCCCTTAGGAATGGGAAAAAGACAGGGATGCCCATTTTTTGCCACTCTTATTCAACATAGTACTGGAAGTCTTAGCCACAGCAATTCGACATGAATTAAAAATAAAAGGGATCCAAATTGGAAAGGAGGAAGTGAAACTGTCATTATTTGCAGATGACATAATATTGTACATAGAAAACCCTAGAGACTCCATCAAAAATCTACTAGATTTAATAAATGAATTTGGTAAAGTAGCAGGATACAAAATTAACATCAAGAAATCAACGGCATTCTTATACACTAATGATGAACTCACAGAAAGAGAAACTAATAAACAATCCCATTTACCATTGCAGCAAAACAATTAAATACCTAGGAATAAACTTAACCAAAGAAGTAAAGGACCTCTTCACAGAAAACTAAATGTCATTGAAAAAAGAAATAGAGGAAGATATAAAAAACTGGAAGCACATACCTTCTTCATGGATTGGAAGAATTAACATCATTAAAATGTCCATACCACCCAAAGCAATCTGTAGATTCACTGCAATCCTCATCAAAATACCAATGACATATTTCACAAAACTAGAACAAACACTCCAAAAGTTTATATGGAACCAAAAAAGACCCTGAATAGCCACAGCAATCTGGAAAAAAAAGAACAAAGTAGGAAGGATCACAATACCAGATATCAGATTATACTACAAAGCCAGTGTAATCAAAACAGCCTGGTACTGGTGCAAGAACAGGCACATAGATAAATGGAACAAAACAGAGATCCCAGAAATTGACCCAAGACAATATGCTCAATTAATATTTGACAAAGGTGGCAAGAGCATACAGTGGAGTCATCAGTCTCTTCAATAAATGGTGTTGGGAAAATTGGACAGCTACTTGCAAAAAAATGAAGCTAGACCACCAACTTACACCATACACAGGAATAAACTCAAAATAGATAAAAGACTTAAATGTAACTCATGAATCCATAAAAATTATACAAGAAAATGCAGGCAACAAAATTTCAGACATCATACGCAGCAGAATTTTCACTGATACAACACCTAAGGCAAGAGAAACAAAGGAAAAAATGAACACATGGGACTACATCAAACTAAAAAGCTTCTGCACAGCAAAAGAAACAATCAGCAAAATGGAAAGGGAACCCACTATATTGGAGACCATAATTGCCAATGATGCATCAGATAAGGGATTAATTTCTAAAATATATAGAGTACTCATACAAGTCAACCAAAGGAAGACAAAGAATCCAATTAAAAAATGGGCAGAGGACCTAAATATACATCTCTCCAAACAGGACATACAAATAAATGGCCAAGAGACACATAAAGAAATGCTCAATGTCACTAATCATCAGAGAGATGCAAATTAAAACAACTATGAGGTATCACCTCACACCTGTCAGAATGGCCGCCATCAACAAATCATCAAACAACAAGTGTTGGTGAGGGTGTGGAGAAAAGGGGACTCTAGTACACTGCTGGTGGGAATTCAGGCTGGTGCAGCCACTATGGAAAACACTATGGTGTTACCTCAAAAAGTTAAAAATTGAACTGCCATTTGACCCAGTGATCCCACTTCTAGGAATATACCCTAAGAAGCCTGAAACACCAATCAGAAAGTATATATGTACCCCTATGTTCATAGCAGCACTATTTATAATAGCTAAGATCTGGAAACAGCCCAAGTGTCCATCAGTAGATGAGTGGATAAAAAAGCTGTGGCACATGTACACAATGGAATACTATGCAACTGTAAGAAAGAAATATCTCTTGTCCTTTGAGACAACATAAAGGGACCTGGAGAGTATTATGCTAAGGGAAACAAGCCAAGCAGAGAAAGACACATATCACGATATCACTTATTTGTGGAATTTAATGAACTAAACAAACTGATGAACAAAACTGACCCAGAGACATAGAGGTAGGTACAGACTGACAAACCTCAGAAGAGGGGGTTTTGGGGGGGGGAGAGATAAACCACAGAACTTATATGCATAACCAATGGACACAGACAGTGAAGCTGGGGATGGGGCAGTGGGCATGGGGAGGAAGGTGTCAATGGGGGGAAAAGGAAAAACATCTGTAGCAAAAACAAATTAATAAAAATAATTTTAAAAAATAATTTATTGATATTAGAGAGAAAGAGAGGAAGGGAGAGGGAGAGATAGAAACACTGATGAGAGAGAACATCGACTGGCTGTCCCCTGCATGCCTCCCACTGGAGATTTGGCTTACAACCTTGGCTTGTGTCCTAACCGGGAATCGAATTGGTGACCTCTTGGTACATGGGTTGATGCTCAACCACTGAGCCACGCAGGCCAGGCTGCTCTGTTGTAGGTAACTAACTGCTTTTCTCTTGCTGCTTTTAAGATTCTCTTTTTGTCTTTAACCTTTTGCATTTTGATGATGATGTGTCTTGTTCAGGACCTCTGTGGGTTCATCTTGTTTGGAACTCTGTGCTTCCTGGTCTTGTATGTCTGTTTCCTTCAACAAGTTAGTGAAGTTATCTGTCATTTCTTCAAATAGGTTTTCAATTTCTTGCTCTCTCTCTTCTCCTTCTGGCACCCCCATGATGCGAATGTTGGCTCACTTGAAGTTGTCCCAAAGTCTCCTTATACTATACTCATTATTTTTACTTTTTTCTTTTTGTTGTTCTTATAGGGTGTTTTTTTCTTCCTTTTTTTCCAAATTGATGGTTTGCTTCTTAGCTTCACCTACTCTACTGATTCCCTGTAAATTATTTTTTATTTCAGTTAGTGCATCCTTCATTTTTGACTAGTCCTTTTTGTGCTCTTGAGGTCCTCACTAAGTTCCTTGACTTTCTCCCTAAGCTCCTTGAAATTCTCACTAAGTTCATTAAGCATCCTTATAACCAGTGTTTTGAATTCTGCGTCTGTTAGATTGCTTATCTCCATTTTGTTTATTTATTATTTCCTGGGGTTTTGTTCTGTTTTTTCATTTGGGACATGTTTCTTTGTCTCCTCATTTTGCCGGCCTCCCTGTGTTTGTTTCTATGTATTAGGTAGAGTTGTTATGTCTCCTGGGCTTCCTAGGGTGGCCTATTGTAGCAGGTGTCCTGTAGGGTCCAGTGGCACAGCCTCACTGGTCACCCCAGCTGGGCCCTCAAGATGCACCCTTCGTGTGGACTTTATACTCTTTTGATGTATTTGAGTCTTGATTGCTGTTGACATGTCAATGGGAGGGATTTACTCAGGCTGATGAGCTGCAAGGACTGGCTATGCCCACTGACCACCAACCTCTGTCTATCTTTGATGATCAGCTATGTAGGGGCCCACCATGACAGAGCAAGACTTACTTCAGCAGGGCTCTGGTACTCACTGAGTTCATTCTTTGAGTGTGTCATTTGTGGAAGTGGTTGGGTTGTGGTGCTTCAATATGGTCTGAAGCTGTCCACTGGTGTGGTGGCTGTGGGGCAAGGTCAACCACTGCCTGTATTCTGCCTGGGGCCACCAGGTATAAGCTACAAAGCAATCTGTTGATGGCTGCTGCTTGTGATGGCCTTCAAGGTGCCCAGGCAAAGACAACCTGTGGACCAAGGCTGGCTACTTCTAGTGCCAGGCCTGGGGCCACTTAGTGAGAGGTATGGGGCTTGCTGTGTCCAGATGCTGCCTGTTTGAGAGAATTTAGAAAAATCTGAATCAGGATCCAAAACAGGCCAATCCTATGGTAAAGCCACTAGAAACAGCTTTGGTGGGCCCAAATGTTGGGTGGGGAAGAACCTCAGGGAATCACCAGGGTGCAGCAAAGAGTGTGAGCCAGGTTGCTGAAGTCCCAGATATGGCTCCTGTATGCCGGCCTCATGGGGTTAGGGCTCACCAAAGGAATAATGGCCTCCACCAGCACATCTGTCCAAGAGAAAGCTGCCTCTCCAGCCCTCACCCCAATGCCAAACAACTCAGTTCTTCCCCATATGTCTCTGTTCCCTTTCAAAGTGCCTCCCCCTCTGTGCTGGAGCTCAGAGGGAGAAAGTCTGAGTAAGCCTGTGTGCAGGCTCTTTAAGAGGAACTGCCTGGGGCTCCAGAAGCCTCAGCCTCTTTCAGCCTCAATTCCTGCTGGTTTTTACAGTCAGAAGTGATGAGGACTTCTCTTCCTGGCACTGGAACCCTGAGCTAGGGGCCTGGTGTGGGATGGGGACTCCTCCTACCAGTCTCAATGTGGCTTTTTCTTTAATTTCCTAGTTGTAGGACTTCCATTCAGCTCGATTTCAGGTGGTTCTGAGGGATGTTTTTTCTGTAGTTTAGTTGTAATTTTTATGTGGTTGTGAACAGAGGTGAGTACCGCATTTACCTATGCTGCCATCTTGACTGGAAGTCTGTGCCTCAGTTTTCTTATTCACAATATGAGGATAATAATAGGACCTCCCTCATTAGGGTTGTCACAAGTTTTTATTTTTTATTTTCTTTATTGATTTTAGAGAGAGCAGAAGGAAGAGGGAAAGAGAGGTAGAAACATCAATGAGAGAGAACTTTGATTGAACACCTCTTACATGCCCCCCACTGGGGTTTTGGCCCACAACCTGGGCATGTGCCTTGACCAGGAACCCAACTGGCAACTTCTTTGTGCATGAGTCATTGCTTAACTTCTGAGCCACACTGGCTGGGCAAGTTATCACAAGTATTAAATGAATTGATACATGAAAAGCACAAGGTGAGTGCTCCACTGTTGGAGGCTGATAATTTTCTTACTAACATATGTTTTGATATATAATATTTTAAAATAAAATTTTTCTCTTCTTATTTTGGTACCCCTGATTTACTGCTTCCCTAAGCTCACATCTGGCTGCTAAATGTTATCCTAGTGCTGAACTTAAGCATACCTCATATTCCTCAGAGAAGCTGGGAATAACTGGGTGTTTGTTTTCTTATACCATAATTATTAGACAAACAAGGACACATGGTTCATGAAGCATTGCTAGAAGACCCTGGTTGTCAAACTTGAGTGGTCTTTGGAGCTGCTGGAGGGCTTTTAAACACATGGATTGCTGAGCACCACCCTCCTCCAGAGTATCTGATTCTGGAGGTCTGGGTGGAATCCACAATTTTCATTTCTAGCCAGCTCCCAGGTGATGCTGCTGCTGCTGCTTTGGGGACCACACTTTCAGAAGGTAGAATGAGGAGACCAATCCTGAAGCCACATGAGGAAACACACTCTCTTGGAAGGTAAAAAGCCTTTTTGGGGTATGTGATTGTGTGTAAGGCTTGGTCCTGGCCACCTGAAGCCAAGTGAAGGATGAAGAGACACAAAACAGCTGAAGAACAAGACAAGACAGCATAAGGAGCATCAAGTGCTGCTAGAATTCAGAAGAGATTTTTCCAGCTGGGTGAGAGGAATCTGGGAAGAATTCACTGGAAGGGGCCCTTTGGACTGGCCCTCCATGGCTCAGTGACTGCTCTTCATCACCTGGCACTACAAGCACAGTTTGGTGCTCTTAAAACCTTTGCTCCTGCCATGGAGAGGTGGAGTCTACGGTCTGTGGTCTGTCCTTGAATATGGGTGAGCTTCTGCTTGCTTCAACTACAGCAGGGCCAACATTGGTTAGGCACTGCAAGCCTGGTGCCCAGGGCCTATACTTTTAGGACCCATGAATATATTTTAATTTTTTAAAAATCAGAAACAAAGAAGAATATGAAAATAATGAATATATAATAATAATGAACCTAGATTGGATTACACTCACTTTTATATTGACATAGTTGTAAAATAAAAATTTAAGATTTATTATGTAGGAAAGGGCCCATGAAGGCAAAAGTACCAAAGGCCCTAAAAAGTCATAATGGGGCCCTGCCAATTGAGTATGATGAAATGATACTCTGACTTCTGAGGCTGGGTCAGCAAAGGCCATGCAGCTTCTGCCTGGTTTTATTGAGATGCTCTCAATCCCCTAAGATGGCAATGCTGGAGAGGCCATGAGACCCATCAGCTGTGGACTGTGTCAATAAGCCATCTTGAATGTTCAGCCCAGCTGAGCCCTCAGGGGCCTGCAGCCCCAGATGGAAAGCACATGAGGGGCTCCAAGCCAGAATGTCCCAGGCGCTCTCCCCAAATTTCTGATCCACAAAACTGTGACCGAAATAAAATGCTTTGTTTGAAGCAGCTATGTTTCATGGTAATTTTTTATGCTGAAATAGCAACCAGAACATTCAGGAAAAGGAAGGAGGGAACTGAGCAGCTGGTGCTCTCATGGGATGAAAAGTAGTACCTCCTGCAGTTTTTGGTCAGTTTTATAAGAAACTGGATTGTTGAAACCTATAGCCCACTTATTCACTGAGGAGCCTGACATACAATATGATTGCTTCTTTAGTTACTGTCAAAGAAGGAGTTAGAAGTGGGCATTGCCCAGTCGCAGTGGGACACTGGAGGAATTTGAAGTTGGGAGCAATAGGGCTGTGTTTTACAGTAATCTCTGTGGCTGCGGAATAAAGCTGCCTGAAGTGGCCATTTCGTTGCTATTAAGAAATGTCACCCATGAGAGTTCTGCTATAATGGTACATATACCCTGTCATTTTCTGGGAAGTAGAAGGTATAGCAATTTGCCAAAGAGGAAATAAAATCCAGTTCCCATAAGGGAGGGTTCCAAGGAGATAAACAATGGAGTTAAATACTGATTTTGGAATAGCTATCATGTATTCTCAGATGGTTTGGGACACAATCCTATTGAACTTGACAGTTTCACAAGCCAGGTGTCCAGAGGAAATACTGCATATGGTACTTCTAAATACTTTTTTTTTTTTTTATTAATTTATTTTTGTTACAGATGTTTCTCCTTTTTTCCCCATTGACACCCTCCTCCCCTTCCCCCCACCCCATCCCCAGCTTTGTTGTCCATGTCCATCAGCTATACATACATGCGCATAAGTTCTGTGGTTTATCTCTTCCCTCCCCCCCAACCCCTCTTCTGAGGGGTGTCAGTCTATACCCTACTTCCACATCTCTGGATCTACCCTGTTCCTCAGACTGTTATGTTCATTATATTCCACAAATGAGTGCGATCATGTGATATATGTCTTTCTCTGCTTGGCTTGTTTCGCTTAGGATAATACTCTCCAAGTCCCTCCATGTCGTCTCAAAGGATAAGAGATCTTTCTTTCTTACAGCTGCGTAGTACTCCATTGTGTATATGTACCACAGCTTTTTTATCCATTCATCCACTGATGGGCACTTGGGCTGTTTCCAGATCTTAGCTATTATAAATAGTGCTGCTATGAACATGGGGGTACATGTATTCTTTCCGGTTGGTGTTTCAGGTTTCTTAGGGTATATTCCTACAAGTGGGATCACTGGGTCAAATGGCAATTCAATTTTTAATTTTTTGAGGTAACACCATAGTGTTTTCCACAGTGGCTGCACCAGTCTGCATTCCCACCAGCAGTGTACTAGAGTCCCATTTTCTCCACACCCTCACCAACACTTGTTGTTTGATGATTTGTTGATGGCGGCCATTCTGACAGGTGTGAGGTGATACCTCATTGTTGTTTTAATTTGCATCTCTCTGATGATTAGTGATGTTGAGCATTTCTTCATATGCCTCTTATCCATTTGTATGTCCTGTTTGGAGAGGTGTCTATTTAGTTCCTCTGCCCATTTTTTAATTGGGTTCTTTGTCTTCCTTTTGTTGAGTTGTATGAGCACTCTATATATTTTGGAGATTAACCCCTTATCTGATGTATCATTGGCAATTATGCTCTCCCATAGAGTGGGTTCCCTATCTGTTTTGATGGTTGTTTCTTTTGCTGTGCAGAAGCTTTTGAGTTTGATGTAGTTCCATGTGTTCATTTTTCCTTTGTTTCTGTTGCCTTAGGTGATGTATCAGTGAAGATTCTGCTGCGTATGATGTCCAAAATTCTGTTGCCTACATTTTCTTCTAGGATTTTTATGGATTCACGAGTCACATTAAAGTCTTTTATCCATTTTGAGTTTATTCCTGTGTATGGTGTAAGTTGATGGTCTAGTTTCATTTTTTTACATGTAGCTGTCCAATTTTCACAACACCATTTATTAAAGAGGCTGTCTTTACTCCATTGTATGCTCTTGGCGCCTTTGTCAAATATTAATTGAGCATAATGTCTTGAGTCAATTTCCGGATTCCCTGTTCTGTTCCACTGGTCTATATGCCTGTTCTTGTGCCAGTACCAGGCTGTTTTGATTACAGTAGCTTTGTAGTATAAGCTGATATCCAGTATTGTGATTCCACCTACTTTGTCCTTCTTTTTCAAGATTGCTGTGGCTATTCGGGGTCTTTTTTGGTTCCATATGAACTTTTGAAGTATTTGTTCTAGTTCTGTGAAATATGTCACTGGTATTTTGATGGGGATTGCATTGAATCTATAGATTGCTTTGAGTAGTATGGACATTTTAATGATGTTAATTCTTCTAATCCATGAACAAGGTATGTGCTTCCACTTTTTTATATCTTCCTTTATTTCTTTTTTCAATGTCCTGTAGTTTTCTGCAAATAGGTCCTTTACTTCTTTGGTTAAGTTTATTCTTAGGTATCTTAATATTTTTGCAGCGATGGTAAATGGAATTGTTTTTTTAGTTTCTCTTTCTGTGAGTTCATCATTGGTGTATAAGAATGACGTTGATTTCTTGACGTTAATTTTGTATCCTGCTACTTTGCCAAATTCATTTATTAAATCTAGTAGATTTTTGATGGAGTCTTTAGGGTTTTCTATATATAATATCATGTCATCTGCGAATAATGACAGTTTCACTTCCTCCTTTCCAATTTGGATTCCTTTTATTTTTTCTTCACGTCTGATTGCTGTGGCTAAGACTTCCAATGCTATGTTAAATAAGAGGGGTGAAAGTAGGCATCCCTGTCTTGTTCCTGTTCTTAAGGGAAATGTTTTTAGCTTTTGCCCATTGATTATGATGTTGGCTGTAGGTCTTTCATATATGGCCTTTATTATATCAAGATATGATCCCTCTATTCCCAAATCGCTGAGCGTTTTTATCAGAAATGGGTGCTAGACTTTGTCGAATGCTTTTTCAGCGTCTATTGATATGATCATGTGGTTTTTATCTTTCATTTTGTTTATGTGGTGTATCACATTTATTGATTTGTGAATATTGAACCAGCCTTGCATCCCTGGGATGAATCCCACTTGATCAAGGTGAATAATATTTTTGATGTATTGCTGGATCCGATTTGCTAGTATTTTGTTCAGGATTTTGGCATCTGTGTTCATCAGGGATATTGGCCTGTAGTTTTCTTTCTTTGTAGTGTCTTTTTCTGGTTTTGGAATTAGGATTATGCTGGCCTCATAAAACGAGTTTGGAAGTCTTCCTTCTTCTTGAATTTTCTGGAATAGTTTGAGGAGAATGGGTGTTAGTTCTTCTTTGAATGTTTGGTAAAACTCCCCCGTGAAACCATCCAGGCCTGGGCTTTTGTTTGCTGGGAGAGTCTTGATTACATCTTCAATTTCCTTGGTTGTTATTGGTCTGTTCAAGTTTTCTATCTCTTCCTGGTACAGTTTTGGGAGACTATGTGTTTCTAGAAATTTGTCCATTTCACTTAGATTGTCGAATTTGTTGCCATATAAATGTTCATAGTATTTGCTAACGATCCTTTGTATTTCTGTGGTGTAAGTTGTTACTTCTCCTCTTTCATTTCTGATTTTATGTATTTGGGTTCTCTCTCTTTGTTTCTTGGTGAGTCTAGCTAAGGGTTCATCTTGTTTATCTTTTCAAAAAAACAGCTCTTTGTTTCATTGATCCTTTGAATTGTTTTTCTGGTCTCTATGTCATTTATTTCTGCTCTGATCTTTACTATTTCCTTCCTTCTAGTTGCTCTGGTGTTTTCTTTTTGTTTGTTCTCTAGTTCTTCAAGTTGTGAGGTTAGATAGTCTATTAGAAATTTTTCTTGTTTCTTGAGATAGGCCTGTAGTGCTATGAACTTCCCTCTCAGAACTGCTTTCGCTGCATCCCATAGATTTTGTGTTGTTGTGTGTTCATTTTCATTGGATTCCAGGAAGTTTTTAATTTCTTCCTTGATCTCCATGGTAACCCAATCATTGTTCAATAACATGCTATTTAGCCTCCATGTGTTCATATGTCTTTGCATGTTCTTCTTGCAGTTGATTTCTCGTTTCATGCCATTGTGATCTGAGAAGATGCTTGATATGATTTCAATCTTCTTGAACTTGTAGAGACTTAGTTTGTGTCCTAACATGTGGTCTATCTTTGAGAATGTCCCATGTGCACTTGAGAAGAATATGAATTCTGTAGTTTTGGGGTATAATTCTCTGTAAATATCTATTAAATCCATTTGGTCTAGTGCTTCGTTTAGAGTCTCTGTTTCCTTGTTAATTTTTTGTCTAGAGGATCTATCCAGTGATGTCAGCGGGGTGTTGAAATCCCCTGCTATGATTGTATTGCTGTCAATTCCTCCTTTGAAGTCCTCTAGAAGATTTTTAATATATTTTGGTGCTCCCATATTGGGTGCATATATGTTTACCAAGCTTATATCTTCCTGTTGGATTGATCCTTTCAATATTATGTAGTGACCTTCTTTGTCTCTAGTTATGGCTTTCATTTTGAAATCTATTTTATTAGATATGAGTATTGCTACCCCAGCTTTTTTTTCCTTTCCATTTGCTTGGAAGATTTTTTTCCATCCCTTCACTTTCATCCTATGTGAGTCTTTTGTTGTGAGGTGTGTCTCTTGTAAACAACATATATATGGGTCATGCTTTCTTATCCAATCTGCTACTCTGTGTCTTTTTATCGGAGCATTCAATCCATTTACATTTAAGGTGATTATTGATATGTACTTATTTATTGCCATTTTTGTTTAGTGTGGTTCTACTTTCCTTCCTATTTCTTCTACTAATTACAGCAGTCCTTTTAACATTTCTTGCAGTGCTGGTTTGGTGCTAATGTATTCCCTTTTCTTGTCTGGGAAGCTCTTTATTTGACCTTCTATTTTGAATAACAGCCTTGCTGGGTAGAGTAGTCTTGGATTCAGATCCTTGTTTTTCATGACCTTGATTACTTCATGCCATTCCCTTCTGGCCTGTAGTGTTTCTGTTGAAAAGTCATGTGATAGCCTTATGGGAGTTCCTTTGTAGGTAACCTGTTGCTTCTCTTGCTGCCTTTAGGATTCTCTCTTTGTCTTTAATTTTTGGCATTTTAATTACTATGTGTCTTGGTGTGGGCCTGTTTGGGTTCTTCTTACTTGGGACTCTCTGTGTTTCTTGAACTTGAATGCCTTCTTTCTTCACCAAATTAGGGAAGTTTTCTGTCACTATTTCTTCAAATATATTCTCTAACCCTTGGTCATTTTCTTCTTCTTCAGGGACTCCAATGATGTGAATATTATTACGTTTCCAGTTGTCCCACAGGTCTCTTAAGCTGTCTTCCTGTTTTTTCATTGTTTTTTCCTTTTGGTTTTCTGATTGGTTGATTTTTTCTACCCTGTCTTCTAATTCACTGATCCAATCCTGAGCTTCCTCTACTCTGCTGTTTAGTCCTTCCAATGTGTTCTTCATTTCTCCTATGTCATTCTTCATTTCTTCTTGCTGCTTCTTCATTTCCAAATGGTTGATTTTCAATGTTTCTTTGTCTTTGCTTATGGCGTTGATGTCCTTGCTCATGCTTTTGAGCTTCCTCAAGATCATGGCTCTGAATTCTAGTTCTGTTAACTTGCTTAACTCCATTTCATTTATCTCATCTTCGGTAGAGATCTCTTGTTCTTCCATTTGGGATCTGTTTTTTTGTTTCACCATTTTGGCTATCTCAGTGGTTTTTGGAGTCTGCCAAATTTTCCTGTGGATATTGATGTTCTGTTGTTTGTTGCTCCCTCTACTGGGTTTGGATGAGTGTGGGAGGACCCATGTTAAACACCACCGTGGAGTCTTACTTTCCAGGGTATATTTGCAAGCCCAGCAAAGGTTAAGTTATCCTCTAGCTTTTTGCCTAGAGGCTATTAGTTGTGGTTGCTTGAAGAACCTTGGGTTTTCAGTTGAATGAAAACCTCCCTCAGGTGTCAGCGTGAGAGAATTTCCAGAGGGTAGGGCAGATGCTAGTAGTTAATGAGCCTCAGTTTGCATTTCAATGGCTCACTCAGGTGTGGCTGGATCTCTGAGGGAGGGGCTGCCGCCTCTCCCCAGAGCCCTGGGATGGAGTAAGATGACCAGGCCACAGTCCTGCGTGGCCACAACTCAGCAAAAGTTCTGAGCGCCCTCCAAATCCCGAGTGTCCCCACACAGTTCCAGTCCAGTCCGCTCTCCCTCTGCCGGAGCCCAGGTGAGTGGCTGCGGCTATTTTCGTGCTCTGTCCCGGCTCTGCGCTGTGGAGCCGGCTTGGGCTTTAACCCCAAGGGTGGGTGCTGCTCCTGGCTAAGGCCGCTGCTGCCCTTGGGCTCCCAGCCCCCCTCTCATTCCTCCGCAATCCTACCAGGATCGATTCAGTGTCCCTGGTTGTATGGTCTTCGCAAGCTGCTTTTCTGTTGCTTTTTCCTGATGATTTGTCTTTATTTTAGTTGTAATTCCAGTTTGGTCCTGGGAGATGGTCTGTGTAGCTTCCATTCACTCCGCCGCCATTTTCGTGCCCACTCTAAATACTTTTGATAAGACATTTCAATGATGGGTTAATAGCCTGGACCAATTTGGGACTATCACTGCCCCTGTAATTTCACAAATTAGTACAAAGAGCCCATAGGATTGGTCAGATTATTGCAGGAATCATTAACCCTTTTGTTGGGGTACTCCCAAGTAACATTGTGCCCTTCATAGAGTAAGCTACTTCCTGGAGGCCACCAAGAAAAATCTTCCCAGATGGTGGCATTTGGTCTGTCCTGGAGTTGAGTGAGATTTTTATTCTTAGAGTGTAAAAGGGAGGAGTTTTGGAAAGTCAGAGTGTGGTTGCAATACATCTTGGGGATCCATCCCAGTAAGGGTCCTTTTGAAAAATATGATTTGAAACATATAGAGGCATTTCCCCACATTAAGAATACCTCCCTGATTCTCAACATATGTGTACATGGCTCCATGTCTGTCGGTGGGAAATCAGGTGGTTCATTTTCCATTTCCCCAGAAACTGTGGCCCATGAGGTGTTGAGTCATCTGAAACCTAGCCAGGTCCTATTTTTGTGGGGACAGTTGCTCCCAGGATAAAGGAAGGGCCATCAATGGAAACTGATCAGGGTGAGTTCAATTGTATCCTTTGGGACAAACCCAACAATCAGAAAAATTTCCTACCTGGGCTATAAGGTACAAATCTGGGGTCATGGGGTAGTGGTATCCATAACCACCAAAGGCCATAAAAGAAACACAGTATAATCCTCAGGGCCAACAAAGGGGCCATTGTTGGGCTAGATCTAAAGTAGGATTAAGAAGTAGCGTGATTAGGACCCTAACACTTCTTAAAGAAGTAATTCCACCCTGATGGCCACCAGTAGTGATGTGCACCAGTATAGAAGATAGTAATTAATATTGTCAGGAAAATAATTATCAAAAAACAATATTTTCCTTGCCTGGCTGGTGTGGCTCAGTGGTTTAGCATCGACCCTTGTACCAAGAGTTTAACAGTTCAATTCCCAGTCAGGGTACATGCCCAGGTGTGGGCCTGATCTCCAGTGGGGGGCATGCAGGAGGTGGCCAATTGATGTTCTCTCTCATCAATGTTTCTATCTCTCTCTCCCTCTCCCTTCCTCTCTCTCTCTAAAAATCAATAGAGAAAAAAATTAATAAAAAACAAAACAAAAACAATGGTTCTCTCCACCAGGAGGGGTAGTGCATTGCAAAAGATGAAGAAGAGGAAAATAATAAAGACTAAACCTCTGGCATTTGTGGATTTCCTGGGTTCTTTCAAAAGAAGAATTTTAGATCCTCCCAAGGCTCACAGGAGTACTGGTCACTCTTTGTCAGGTTCCTTTCCTCATCTTTCCCTTTTTCAGTCATATTAGGTATCCAAGACTTCACTCTCGAGTGATGGATCCAGGAATCAATTCCGTTGACCTTGACTGCAGTGGATGTGAATAGAATGATCATACATGATCCTTCCCATAAAGGATTTAGGTTGCATGAGAGAGAAGGGAGATATTTGATCAATACCGAATCTCCAGGAGGAAAGAGGGAAGGGCTCACATCCCTGGGCTGGGCCCCAGTAAGCTGTTACAAAGTCTGCTGAAGTTTTGCTCAGGCAATATTATCTTGTATTTGTGCTGCTGTTTCTTTGTCTAATACAAAATCATTGGTAAAGAATGGGCAGCCATACAGCATCTCATAGGGGCTGAGGCCCAAATCATGATGGGTATTTCTTTTCTTTCTTTCTTTTTTTTATCCTCATCTGAGGACATTTTTGCATTTATCTTCAGATAGAGCGGGAGGGAGGGGGGAAGAGAGAGAGAGAAACATCGATGTGAGAGACACCTCGAGTGGCCGCCACCCACATGACCCCAACTGGAGCCGGGGACAAACTGCAACCGAGGCACGTGCCCCCAGTGGGAACCAAACCCAGGACTCTCTGGTCCGCAGGCTGACGCTCCAACCGCTGAGCCAAACTGGCCAGGGCATGATGGATATTTCTAATACTCAGCAAAGCTATGGGGAGTACTGTGGGTCAGGGAAGGTGAGTCTCTTGGGTGAGTTTTTGGAGGTGCCTCTTTAGAATATCATTAGTTTTCTCTCCCTTCCCTGAGGACTGGAGTCTCCAAGCACAATGTTAATGATATTGGATCCCTAATGAACCTTGAGACTCCTTGGGTGATGTTTGCTTCAAAGAATGGACCGTTGTCACTTTGGAGAGTTCTGGGTAACCTCAATCACGGAACATTCTCAGACACTAGGATCTTGACTATCTCCTATGCCTTTTCAGACTGGCAAGAGAATGTTTCTACCAAGTTGGTGAACGTGTCTACCCATCTCGACTTGGGCATATGGGTAAAGTCAAATTGCCAGTCCTCCCTAGGATATTTTCCTGTTCCCTGTGTCCCTGGAAAGGCCAGTCTTTTATTCTGGGGATTATTCTTTTGACATATCTCAGAGGCTCTAATGACCTGTTGAGTGGTCTTCAGGAGGTTCTTACCAGTGAACAACTGTTGAATCATCTGGTATGTCTTATCACTACCTAAATGAAAGGTCTGGTATAGGGTTTGAGTAATTTTCCACCTGTTAGCCTCAGGAAGAAGCAGTTTTCCCTCTTTGGTTTGAAGACATTCTGAGGTATATAGGGTATGTTCCCTAGAAAGGTCCCATTCCTTCTTGGCTGGAATGTATTGAGGCCTTAGTTCCCTGAGGAAGTCTTCCCATATTAGAGGTGCTTCTATATTTTTAGTTTTTAATAGTTCCTTAGCAGCTGCCTTGGATGCTAGGTCAGCCATTCTGTTTCCTTCTGAAACTTCATCAATGCCCTTTTGATGGCCTTGGCAGTGTATAATTTCCACTTCCAGAGGAAGAAAGACTGCAGATAAGAGCCAATTGGTCTCCTTCTGATATTTAATAGGAGATCTGTTAGCTGTCAGGAAGTGTCTTTCCTTCCAAATGGCTGTGTGGGCATGGAGAACCAGAAAAGCATGCGTAGAGTCTGGGTAAATATTTGCTCTCTGGCCACAGTTTAATTTTAATGCTCTTGTAAGGGCAATCAGCTCTGCCAGCCGGGTGCTAGTCCCAGGGGAGAGGGGTACACTCTCAACAGTGCCAGTAGAGGTTACAACAGCATATCCTGCTTTCTGGACCCTTTGTTCTATAAAGTAGCTGCCATCTGTAAAGAGTATTAAATGTGGATTTTCTAAGGGAGTTTCTTTAAAGACTCCCTTAGAAAATCTGTAGTATAATTTGTAGTATAAGTCTATAGCATAATTGGTTCACAGTCACATCTCATATCTTTCTCTTCCTCTGGGAGGAAAGTGGCTGGATTAAGAATGGGGCAAGTCTTTAGTTTGGTAACTAGTCCTTCAAATAGAAGTGCTTGATATCTGAGAAGGCAGTTGTCTGAAAGCCAGAATTCTCCTTTAGAGGCCAATAGGTAAGAGTCATGATGGAGAATATAAATGTTCAAATCTCTTCCTAAGGTTAATTTGGTGGCTTCTGGTATCAGCAACACTACTGCTGCTATAACCTGGAGACAAGTTGGCCAACCCTTAGCTATGAGGTCCAATTCCTTACTTAGGTAACCCACAGGTTGTTGCATGGGGCCTTGGGGCTGGGTCAGGACTCCTAAGGCCATACCTTCTATATAAATTGAAATCCTGACCTGTGGGAAGACTCAGGGCTGGAGCTTGGAGGAGGGCCTGCTTGGGGTTTTTAAAAGCCAATTTGGCTGTCAGTTCCCAGTTGAGCAAAGTTAAATTTTCTTTCTGCACTTCCTTGATCATTTGGTGTAAGGGCTGGGCAATCTCCCTGTATCCTGTTATGTCCAGGGAATGTCTCAATTGTTTTAAGGTAAGGGGCAGGGGGAAGAAAGAAAGAGGCTTTGTCCTATCTTCTCCCAGAGCCCTTGATCCTTTTGCCAGTACCAAATCCAGATATGTCACAAAGGTCTGACAAAGTTGTGCCTTGTTTCTTGAGACTTTGTACTCTCTTTTTGCTAGAAAGCTGAGTAAGGCTTTGGTGCCTGCCTGCAAGACTTCCTCTGAAGGAACACATAGCAGGAAGTCATCAACATATTGTAAGACCTTAATATATGGGTACACAAATTGACATAGATCTTCAGCTAAGACCTGACCAAACAGGTGAGGATGTCTCTAAGCCCTTAGTCAAAATGGTCCAAGGTAATTGGGTAGATTGGTCTGAAGGATCTTCAAATGCAAAAGATACTATAAATCTGGGTGCAAAGGTATTCAAAAGAAAGAATCCTTAACGTCTAGGACTATAAACCATTTAGTATCCTCTAGAATCTGGGCCAGCAGGGTATAAGGATTAGGTACTATGGGATGTATACGAATAACTGCCTCATTATTAATCAGAGGTCTTGGACAAGTCTCCATTCTCCATTGGGCTTTTGGATGCCCAGAATAGGTGAGTTACATGGGCTGTTGCAAGGTTTTACCAGGACCTAGGCTTTCAAGTTATCTATGATAACTTGCAGTCCCTTTCTTGCATCCAGCTTGAGGGGATACTGTTTCTGATGTGGAAAGGAGGCTGAATCCCTGAGATGTATCTGAACAGAGGTTGCCCTGACTGCTCTGCCAACTCTCCCTTGGGTATCCTGCCGGGGTCCAGCCTCGGCAGGTCCAGGGGTTCCCAAAGGTGTGGACAGAGTCAGCAAGAGGGAGAGAGAGAGAGAGACAGAGAGAGACAGAGAGAGACAGAGAGCGCGCGCAACGTGAGAGACAGAAAATGCTTGATCTTTCTTCTGCTTAGTCTTAATGCTTCTGCTTCTGCTTCTGCCCCTGACTAACAGAATCTTTTATTATGTATATAGATCCACAGGTTACATTGTTTCCCCCAAACCTTTTAGGCAAATAAGTACAGACATTCTTTTGGTTGTTTACCCAACTCTTATGTATATTACATGTTAATTACTAACTATTTTCACCCTTCACCCAGACATCCTCTTAAACTCCTGACCTTTCCTCCTATCTAAGCTTTCACATTTCTATCCTAAATCTTTATTATTTTCTTGCTTTTCTTCCTGCAATATTTTCTACCATCTACATCATTAGTCATCTATATGTTACTTCTATAATAATTTCTAACAGACAGCTAACAGATAGAGAAAGCAAAGATTAGTTTCCTTCAGTTGCCATCCTGCATTTTTATTTTCCTATGTACTTTATATCTTCAGTCACTGTTCTTCATGATTCCTGCCACGCAGTGAATCCACTTCTCCAGGGACAATGTCAAACCATGGAGCTCACCTGGAACGACTGTGTCAAACCGTGGTGGTCCTCGTATCTCCAGGGACTATGTTAAACCATGGAGCTCACCTGGGATGACTGTGTGAAACCATGGTGGTCCTCGTATCTCCAGGGACTATGTTAAACCATGGAGCTCACCTGGGATGACTGTGTCAAACCGTGGTGGTCCTCGTATCTCCAGGGACTATGTCAAACCATGGAGCTCACCCGGGACTATGTCAAACCGTGGTGGTTGCTGTTCCAGTGACACCGCTCCCAACAGTATCCCATACTTCAGGGTCAATCTCAGTCTCTACTAGTAGTTAGTAAAGCCTGTTCTGGTGCCATGTATATGGTAGTGCTGAAATAGGCTAAGATTTCTCACCCTAATAAAGGAGCTGGGCTTTCTGGCATAATCAGGAAGGCATGTGAGAAAAACAGATGTTCCCAAGTGCAGCTCAAAGGCTGTGTGAAATTACTAGTCACCAGCCTACCAGACACATCCCTAACGGTCACACTATGGGACCAGAGTAGGCCAGGGTTGGAGAGGATAACAGAGAAGGTGGCTCCAGTGTCAAGGAGGAAATTAATTTCCTGACCCTCAATAGTCAGGGTTGCCCAGAGCCCCTGGGTGGAGATAACAGTCTATTTTGGAGCTGGGTAGGAAGGCCCTGGGGCCCATCAGTCCTGCTGTTGGACCATCATAGATGCCAGATCTGTCCGTGTGGGCCTGTGCCCCTTTTGGCAGTCTGACTTCCAGTGGTTCCCCTTGCAGACTGGACAGGGCTTAGGGGGTGGCTTTCTGTTTCCTGAGGACAGTTCTTTCAGACATGCCCTTGCTGACCACAGTTATAGTAAGTGACTGTGGGAGATCCATGAACCCAGGGTCCCTGACTGAAGACATTAGCATTTCTGAATGCCATGACCAGGGCTGTGGCCTTCTCTATTTTCGGCCTCCCTCTTAGCCTCCTCCTGATCCCAATTATAAAAGATTAAAGTGGCTACTTTTAGGAGATTATCTAAGGTGTTCTCAGGGCCAATTGCCAATTTCTAGTTTCTTCCTAATTTCTGGAGCTGACTGAGTTATAAATTTGTCCTTTAAAATGAGTTGGCCCTCAAGAGAATCTGGGGACATGGAGGTGTATTTCATCAATGCCTCCCTGAGTCTGTCCATAAAGGCTGAAGGATTCTCATCCTTCCCTTGGTCTATAGTTGATAACTTTGAGTAGTTAAGGGACTTGGAATGGCACCTTTTTAACTCTTGGATCACACAAGTCTGGAAATGCCTCCTATTCCAATCTCCTAGTTCATCATTAGGATCTCATTTAGGATCTTCCCAGGGTACAGCTTTTTGACCAGTGTGGAAACATTCAACCTGATTGGCAGGGACTCCACCAGTGTTTGCTAAGAAGTATTCATCCCCAAACTGTTGGGCTGCCTCTATGACTGATTGTTTCTCTGACTCCAAGAGTGTCGGGCTCAGAAGAAGCATTACATCCTTCATGATAATTCAAAGGTTTGTGTTATCCCATGAAAAACATCTATGTACTTGTCAGGGTCATCTAAAAATCTTCCTAGGTCCAACTTAATTTGTCTTAAATCTTGTAGGGAAAATGGTACCTGGACCAGAGTGGGTCCAAGTTCTCCCCCTGCCATTGCCATAAGGGGGCAGAGAGTAGCCAAGGGCTGGGTTAACTGAGTCCCCCTATGTATAGGCAGGATTTGTCCTCCTGGGGGGGTCCTGAATAAGGGGGGGCAAGATGGTTCAGGTGCACTTAGTGGGGCATTAGACTCTGCTGTATCTTTAGGGTTTTCTAGTTTTCTGATATTGCTTTGGGTTAGAGCTGCTAAAAGTGATCCAATTTCGATTGTCCCTTAAAGCAAAGAAGGCTTGAACATATGGAATCTCAGACCATTTCCCTTCCCTCCTTCAGAAAAGATCTAATTGTAAGATGGTATTATAGTTAATATTTATCTCTGGGGACCATGCCTCTCTTTCTGCAAGTTTATATTGAGGCCAAGCTTGAGTGCAAAAGAAGATCAGGTGTTTTTTCTTCAGAGTTTGTGGATCAAATGATTCTCAGTTCCTCAGTATACAAACCAGAGGGGGGGGGGTGGTGTTAACCTTGATTGCAGATGAGGAGTTCTGCATCTGAAAAAGACAGAGAAAATGAAGGCATCAGTGCCTTCTGACCTGGACCCTCACAAGGCATTCCCCTGTAGGGCAGGAGAAAAGTTGTCCGTTAGTGCACATCCACTAACAGGACTGACAGGCCGAACATTACATGCTTACTGGTGAGGTCTTTTCTGTTCTATTCCCCTAGTGTCTGTGCTCACACATGCATGACCATAATTGAGAGTCTGTCAGACTATTTGCACTTACTGACAAGACCTCCTGCACTGTCCCCCTAGTGGGGGGAGGGGTTAGTTGTTTGTGTGGGTCTTCCCTAATAGGAGAGAAATAAATCCTTGTTTGCTTTCCAGAGTGGCCTAGATGGTTAAAATATTTCTGCAGGGGCCATTGGGCCTCTCTCAGAATGAGAATGAGGAGAGTTTGCAGGCAAATGGTTTGGATGGAAAGACAAGTTCCTGAATTCCATGGGAGTTCAGTGATTCACTTCAAGATCTGACTCTGTATTGTCCAGCAAAAGAATATTCCTGTACATGGGAGTGATGGGGAAAGTAAAAATCTATTAATGATGAGGATCCAAGGAGCCATAGACAATAGCCCACCTGTAGGAGAGCCAGGGTTGCCATGGGGAATGTAAGACAAAGGGAACAGGTCCCCTGTGACCTCAAGTGGAAAGGGTAAAATTCAGGGGATACTGTGGGCAGAGGGGCTGGGGTTTGCCTGTTAGTCTACATAAAAGCCATATACCTTCTTCCCCTAAATACTGTCTGAAGAGAGAAGTAAAGAAGTCCAGTTCTGTGGGGTCAGAGCCAAGGAGACATTGGCCATAAAGGAAAGTCATCCACACTCACTCATTTGGGATCTATGGAAAGGAGTCCCCAAAGCCATCAAATCAACCAATTGAAGTCAGGACCCAAGGGACTCTGGGTTCAGCCACCACCCAATTTGGGGCAGAATGGACAAATGTGTGCTTTTTCATAGTGTACCTGAGTTGTTCAGATGTTTCCTTGAGACCGGTGGGCTGCCTAATGCAACTTTGCCTGTTTCAATACCAATTTATCCTGTCACGGGAGTCTTCTATCAGCAGCCAACCTTGTGGCTCTTAAATGGCTGACTCATGCCTGTGAAAAGATGGCCCATAAAGGAGACCAAAAGTCCTGGTTTTGGAAAAAGAAATTGGCTTGGAATCAGAACAACATTTCCAAAGAGGCCTGCCCCCTTAGTCTTAAGACTGGTTGGCTGTGCTAGTTGCTTTTTGTGGGGTTGGGAGGTTGAAAGATAGACATTTTTACAACACTGTGTTAATACATTCTCTGCAACCTGGCCAGCCTAGGAACATTGAGGCTTCATTTACATGTGAATAGAGGTTTGTTATCTTTTGGCTTCAAAGTCTCCTCCCCCATAAAAAACAAAAAACAAAGCTAAACTATGTAATTTACAAAAATATTTTACATAAATCCACTTATAACCTGGGGGAACAAAACTGCTAATAAATGGAACTGCATCCTAAGCTCTGGAGCTTTTTGCTCCCTTGAAAAGCTCCCTCTCATTCCAACCAATATACGGTTGTAGGTTCCTTGAATTGCATTGATCCTGACAGGCCCAGAGACAGCAAGTGGTGACCCCAATGTGATTCGGGTACGCAGCAGCGAGATTCAACGTGACCAACACAACCATATGCAAAAGGCAAGTAGTGATCCGGTCCCCAGTAAACTTCTCTCGAGAAAGAGTTTTCTCGAGCCAGCAGCACCTGGTTTGGGATAGCTGCCAGCATATCTAGCGTCGTGAGAGGTTTCCAGTAAGACAACATGGGGTCAGTACTTACAGCATTACAGCAGCTAACTCAAGAGGACAATCCCAGCTGCGAAGCAGCTCCAACCTCCCCTCTGGAGGAAAGACCGGAACCCACCGCTCCCACATGGTCACCTAGGGAGGATGGCTTTCCTCCCCCTCCACCTTTTGTGGAGAATTTCTCAGCATCACCACACCCAGCAATAGAGGGCTGTCTTATGGATGCCAGAAAAGCGGGAGACCTTGGGGTTTTTCCAGCTATATTACGGCCAGGTCAACAACCTGTGCACAAATGTTTGCCCTATCAGGTTTTTAAAGAATTCAGGCAAAGCATTAGGAGAATGGTTTGCAAAGTTCCTTTACTATAGGAATGTTGGAGGGAATAGCTGGTAGTTATGTGATGACTCCCTGGGATTGGACAGCGCTAGCAAAAACAGTGTTAACGCAGGCCCAATTCGCCACTTGGAAGTTCAAACGAGGGTAGGACACCTCCGAGCCTCCACAGCAGGAAGTGCCAGCCTGGATCTTATCACCACCACAGAATTAACCCTTAAGGAGTCTGATGATATTTGTTTAGTTCCTACAGGAGTGTATGGCCCCTTGCCTGATGGGAAAGTAGGTTTAGTGATTAGAAGACCTAGTTTAACAATGAAAGGAATACAAGTGTTGCCAAGGGTAATTGACTCAGATTTTGAAGAAGAGATTCAAGTAATGCTTAAGCCTGTGGGCTTTCATGTATTAACACCTGGAACCCAAATAGCTCAACTTCTTTTGTTACCCCACTGGGTTCCTGGAGCCAACCCCACATCGGGCTAGCTCAGTCAGTAGAGCATGAGACTCTTAATCTCAGAGTCATGGGTTCATGCCCCACGTTGGGTGCCACAATAAGAAAAAATGCAGGGTTTGGGAGCACTGGTCATCATGATGTTTTCTGGACTATGGCTATTAACACCAAAAAGCCCTTGCTCTCCATTAATATATAAGGACAACTATTTTCAGGATTAGTGGATACAGGAACAAACATTTCTATTACAACAACATGAGAATGGCCTAAGGAGTGGCCTAAAGCCCCGGTACCACTATTAGTTACAGGAGTAGGAGGAACTCAAGCTTCTCAACAAAATACTCGCTCGCTTTCCTATACAGGTCTAGGTGGACAAAAAGAATAGATTCAACCTTATATCATGGAGTCTCCCCTAAATTTGTGGGGAAGGGATCTTCTCTTTCAATAGAAAGTGGTTATTCAAACCCAGCCTTTTGGCTAGGGGGTCACTGGTAAAATTCCCCTCCTTTCATTGGCCTGGAAAACAGCCAGTATGGGTTGATCAGTGGCCCTTAAAACGGGAAAAATTGTTACATGCAAACAAATTAGTAAAAGAGCAATTAAAAACAGGTCATATAGAACCTTTAGTCAGTCCCTGGAACACTCCCATTTTTATTATTCCAAAAAAGGGTGGTAAATGGAGTTTACTCCATGATTTGAGAGAAATCAATGCTATTATAAAACCCATGGGAGCATTACAGCTTGGGCTCCCCAATCCTACAATGATTCCTGAAAATTGTCATGTAATTAAAAGGGTTAAGGCGGTGGTAGATCACATCCTCAACATAAGGCCAGTGTAGAGAAAGGAGCATTTTATTGCACCGGTGGGCTGTTACACCGGCGGACTGGGGGGGAGGGAGTACAGCTTCCCCAAATCCTCAGCCCCGAGCTTCCCTTGTTCTTTGCTTATGTAGGCACAAACTGTAGAAAAAAAACTACATTAAAAAAAAAACCCACATTCTCTTGGCACCGTGTAATTGGTGTCTGGGTTGGTACTAGTTGTCTCAGAGGTAAGGAGTCTGCTCCGACAGAGGTCAGGGCCATCATTAATCTCTTTCTTCTCATGGTTCCTCTGAGTTTCTCAAGGCTTTCATTAACCCCTTATCTTTGGGTTTCTCAAGGCCCTTATGTTTACAAAAAATAAACTGCCAGGGTGTGTACATGCAGTAACTGAGGGTCAGAAAGGAGTTTAATTTTGTTAAAACATTATTAACCCTTTCATTCCCAACTTATAATGATAAAAAAAGGAAAAGGGGCGAAGTTTCTCTTTGTCTACTTCCTGCAGGTATGGGGTTGTCATGGACTCCTAAAAAGCCTATCCCTTGCAATTCCCATTCTGCAGTAGATGTTCTACAGCTCCATGCTGGGTGTCTTCTAGTTGGGGGCTAACCCCTCCATATGTGACCCAGACATCAGGGACCTTTGTGACCCCGATGGTCCCCCTTAAGCAGTCACATAGATCAAGGTTGAAGACAGGTTTTTCTACTCCCTTTGTAGTAACATTTCTTAAGATTTTCCCTGATATTTCATTTTTAAGTTCCCAGTTTCATTGGGGCCCAGGTCTATAAGAATTCCCCTGAATAGTCATACCTAGAAAAACCAAAGTCCCAATAAATGCAAGAGTCTTATCTGGAGATAAAAAGCTAGAGGATAACTGAACCTTTTCTGGGCTTGCAACTCTACCCAGGAAAGTAAGACTCGACAGTGGGGTATAACGTGGGTCCTCTCACGCTCATCCAAACCCAGTACAGGGAGCCACAAACAGCAGAACACCAACATCCACAGGGAAAATTTGGCAGGCTCCAAAAACCACTGAGATAGCCAAAATGGTAAAACAACGAAACAGATGCCAAACAAAAGAACAAGAGACCTCCAATGAAGATGAGATAAATGAAATGGAGTTAAGCAAGTTAACAGAGCTAGAATTCAGAGCCATGATCTTGAGGAAGCTCAACAGCATGTGTAAGGACATCAACACCATGAGCAAAGACATAGAAATATTGAAAATAAATCAATTGGAAATGAAGAATGACATGGCAGAAATGAAGAACACATTGGAAGAACTAAAAAGCAGAGTAGAAGAAGCTGAGGACCGGATCAGTGAATTAGAAGACAGGGTAGAAAAAATCAACCAATCAGAAAACCGAAAGGAAAAAACAATGAAAAAACAGGAAGACAGCTTAAGAGAACTGTGGGACAACTGGAAACGTAATAATATTCGCATCATAGGAGTCGCCGAAGAAGAAGAAAATGAGAAAGGGTTAGAGAATATATTTGAAGAAATAGTGACAGAAAATTTCCCTAATTTGGTGAAGGAAGAAGGCTTTCAAGTTCAAGAAGCACAGAGAGTCCCAAGTAAGAAGAACCCAAACAGGCCCACACCAAGACACATAGTAATTAAAATGCCAAAAATTAAAGACAAAGAGAGAATCTGCAAGGCAGCAAGAGCTAAGCAACAGGTTACCTACAAAGGAACCCCCATAAGGTTATCAGCTGACTTCTCAACAGAAACACTACAGGCCAGAAGGGAATGGCATGAAATAATCAAGGTCATGAAAAACAAGGATATGAACCCAAGACTACTCTACCCAGCAAGGCTATCATTCAAAATAGAAGGTCAAATAAAGAGCTTCCCAGACAAAAAAAGGCTAAGGCAATACATTAGCACCAAACCAGCACTGCAAGAAATGTTAAAAGGACTGCTGTAATTAGTAGAAGAAATAGAAAGGAAAATAGAAACACACTAAACAAAAATGGCAATAAGTAAGTACATATCGGTAATCACCTTAAATGTAAATGGACTGAACGCCCCGATCAAAAGACACAGAGTAGCGGATTGGATAAGAAAGCATGACCCATATATATGTTGTTTACAAGAGACCCACCTCACAACAAAAGACTCACATAGGCTGAAAGTGAAGGGATGGAAAAAAATCTTCCAAGCAAACAAAACAGAAAGGAAAAAAAAGCTGGGGTAGCAATACTCATATCTGATAAATTAGATTTCAAATTGAAGACCATAACTAGAGACAAAGAAGGCCACTACATAATATTGAAAGGATCTATCCAACAGGAAGAGATAACCTTGGTAAACATATATGCACCCAATACAGGAGCACCAAAATACATTAAAAATCTTCTGGAAAACTTCAAAGGAGAAATCGACAGCAATACAATCATAGCAGGGGACTTCAACACCCCGCTGACATCACTGGATAGATCCTCTAGACAAAAAATTAACAAGGAAACAGAGACTCTAAATGAAACACTAGACCAAATGGATTTAATAGATATTTACAGAGAATTATACCCCAAAACTACAGAATTCACATTCTTCTCAAGTGCACATGGGACATTCTCAAAGATAGACCACATGTTAGGACACAAACGAAGTCTCTACAAATTCAAGATTGAAATCATATCAAGCATCTTCTCAGATCACAATGGCATGAAACTAGAAATCAATTGCAACAAGAACATGCAAAGACATTTGAATATATGGAGGCTAAATAGCATGTTATTAAACAATGAATGGGTTACCAAGGAGATCAAGGAAGAAATTAAAAACTTTCTGGAAACGAATGAAAATGAACACACAACAACTCAAAATCTGTGGGATGCAGCAAAAGCAGTTCTGAGAGGGAAGTTCATAGCACTACAGGCCTACCTCAAGAAACAAGAAAAATTTCTAATAGACTATCTAACCTCACAACTTAAAGAACTAGAAAGCAAACAAAAGGAAAACCCCAGAGCAAGTAGAAGGAAGGAAATAGTAAAGATCAGAGCAGAAATAAATGACATGGAGACCAAAAAAACAAATCAAGGAATCAATGAAACAAAGAGCTGGTTTTTTGAAAAGATAAACAAGATTGATGGACCCTTAGCTAGACTCACCAAGAAACAAAGAGAGAGAACCCAAATACACAAAATCAGAAACGAAAGAGGAGAAGTAACAACTGACACCACAGAAATACAAAGGATCGTTAACGAATACTATGAACATTTATATGGCAACAAATTCGACAATCTAAGCGAAATGGACAAATTTCTAGAAACATATAGTCTCCCAAAACTGGACCGGGAAGAGATAGAAAACTTGAACAGACCAATAACAACCAAGGAAATTGAAGATGTAATCAAGACTCTCCCAGCAAACAAAAGTCCAGGCCCAGACAGCTTCACAGGGGAGTTTTACCGAACATTCAAAGAAGAACTAACACCCATTCTTCTCAAACTGTTTCTAAAAATTCAAGAAGAAGGAAGACTTCCAAACTCATTTTATGAGGCCAGCATAATTCTAATTCCAAAACCAGAAAAAGACACTACAAAGAAAAAAAACTACAGGCCAATATCCCTGATGAACATAGATGCCAAAATCCTGAACAAAATACTAGCAAATCGGATCCAGCAATACATCAAAAAAATTATTCAGCATGACCAAGTGGGATTCATCCCAGGGATGCAAGGCTGGTTCAATATTCGCAAATCAATAAATGTGATACACCACATAAACAAAATGAAAGATAAAAACCACATGATCATATCAATAGATGCTGAAAAAGCATTCGACAGAATTCAACACCCATTTCTGATAAAAACGCTCAGCAATTTGGGAATAGAGGGATCATATCTCAACATTATAAAGGCCATATATGAAAGACCTACAGCCAACATCATAATCAATGGGCAAAAACTAAAAACATTTCCCTTAAGAACAGGAACAAGACAGGGATGCCCACTTTTGCCACTCTTATTTAACATAGTACTGGAAGTCTTAGCCACAGCAATCAGACGTGAAGAAAAAATAAAAGGTATCCAAATTGGAAAGGAGGAAGTGAAACTGTCATTATTCGCAGATGACATGATATTATACATAGAAAACCCTAAAGACTCCATCAAAAATCTACTAGACCTAATAAATGAATTTGGCAAAGTAGCAGGATACAAAATAAACGTCAAGAAATCGACGGCATTCTTATACACCAATGATGAACTCACAGAAAGAGAAACTAAAAAAACAATCCCATTTACCATCGCAGCAAAAAAATTAAGATACCTAGGAATAAATTTAACCAAAGAAGTAAAGGATCTATTTGCAGAAAACTACAGGACATTGAAAAAAGAAATAGAGGAAGATATAAAAAAGTGGAAGCACATACCTTGTTCATGGATTGGAAGAATTAACATCATTAAAATGTCCATATTACCCAAAGCATTCTATAGATTCAATGCAATCCCAATCAAAATACCAGCGACATATTTCACAGAAGTAGAACAAATACTCCAAAAGTTCATATGGAACCAAAAAAGACCCTGAATAGCCACAGCAATCTTAAAAAAGAAGAACAAAGTAGGTGGGATCACAATACCGGATATCAGATTATACTACAGAGCTACTATAATCAAAACAGCCTGGTATTGGCACAAGAACAGGCATATAGACCAGTGGAACAGAACAGAGAATCCAGAAATTGACCCAAGACATTATGCTCAACTAATATTTGACAAAGGTGGCAAGAGCATACAATGGAGTAAAGACAGCCTCTTTAATAAATGGTGTTGGGAAAATTGGACAGCTACATGCATAAAAATGAAACTAGACCATCAACTTACACCATACACAAGAATAAACACAAAATTGGTAAAAGACTTAAATGTGACTCGTGAATCCATAAAAATCCTAGAAGAAAATGTAGGCAACAAAATTTCGGACATCATACGCAGCAGAATCTTCACTGATACATCACCTAAGGCAACAGAAATAAAGGAAAAAATGAACACATGGGACTGCATCAAACTCAAAAGCTTCTGCACAGCAAAAGAAACAACCATCAAAACGGAAAGAGAACCCACTGTATGGGAGACCATAATTGCCAATGATATATCAGATAAGGGGTTAATCTCCAAAATATATAGAGTGCTCCTACAACTCAACAAAAGGAAGACAAAGAACCCAATTAAAAAATGGGCAGAGGAACTAAATAGACACCTCTCCAAACAGGACATACAAATGGCTAAGAGACATATGAAGAAATGCTCAACATCACTAATCATCAGAGAGATGCAAATTAAAACAACAATGAGGTATCACCTCACACCTGTCAGAATGGCCGCCATCAACAAATCGTCAAACAACAAGTGTTGGCGAGGGTGTGGAGAAAAGGGGACTCTAGTACACTGCTGGTGGGAATGCAGACTGGCGCAGCCACTGTGGAAAACACTATGGTGTTACCTCAAAAAATTAAAAATTGAATTGCCATTTGACCCAGTGATTCCACTTCTAGGAATATACCCTAAGAAACCTGAAACACCAATCAGAAAGAATATATGTACTCCCATGTTCATAGCAGCACTATTCACAATAGCTAAGATCTGGAAACAGCCCAAGTGCCCATCAGTGGATGAATGGATAAAAAAGCTGTGGTACATATACACAATGGAGTACTATGCAGCTGTAAGAAAGAAAGATCTCTTATCCTTTCAGTCGACATGGAGGGACCTCGAGAGTATTATCCTAAGCGAAACAAACCAAGCAGAGAAAGAAAAATATCACATGATCTCACTCATTTGTGGAATATAATAAACATAACAGTATGGCGAACAGGGTAGACCCAGAGATGTGAAAGTAGGGTACAGACTGACAACCCCCAGAAGAGGGGGTGGGGGGGAGGGAAGAGATGAACCACAGAACTTATGCACATGTATGCATAAGTGATGGACATGGACAACAAAGCTGGGGACAGGGTGGGGGGATGGGGAGGAGGGTGTCAATGGGGAAAAAAATGAGAAACATCTGTAACAAAAATAAATTAATAAAAAATAAAAATAATAAATAAATAAATAAATAAATAAAATGGGGGCTGAGGTAGAGGACAGATAGGGACCAGAGATGGTTCCCGATCATGTGTGTGAGGGAGTCATTTGCAGTGGTAGAGGAGTCAAAACTGAAGTAGGAGGCTCAGGGTAGGGTGGGGGCCCACAGAAGGGGTCAGCGGAGGAGACCCTGCTGGAGGGGCTGAGGGAAGAGGTGGTGGAGCGAGATTGGCTGGGTCAAAGGAGGAAACAGGAGAAGTTAGCGCACTGTCTTCAGAGGGAGGTTTGCGAGGATTAGAGTGCAGCAGGAAGATTTGGGAGAGAGAGTAAGAGTCGCATAGAGAGTGTTGCGTTGTGAGTGTAAAGGGGTCTGGATGTTAAGAACCTCAGACCATTTCCTTGCCTTTGACAGAAATTGTCTATGTTGGTAGAATGTCGAAAGTGCCATTTTAGGTTATTGTGACCCATTGCACTGAGGCCACGCAGTGTTGCAGTAAAAAATGAGTTGCTTGGGATGTAGGTCCTGAGTGAGCCCTAGGGTCTGTAGATTTTTTAGGAGACTTCCTAGGGGTGTTGTCTCATGTTGTGGTGTGAGATGTTGCAGCCTAGTGGTTCGACGGATGGATACACTAGAGGAAGGAGGCGTCCCCGCTTATCCCCTAGAGTAGAGACGTGCAACTCACCTATACCAGGTGTCCCCAGATATATGGTGAGCTAAGGGAACCTGGTTCCCGAGGAGTGTGTCCCGACCAGGGCTGGATTTTTGGAGGGATGATCACACAGTAGTGACTGAGAGCCTGGTTCTCATGTCCCGGATGGAGGATGATGAGACAGCCCAGAGAATCAGACCGGTAGACAAATAAACACTCACCCGTGAATTAGTGTCTGGTGTTGATGCTGGATCGGCAGGAAAGGTTGGAGGTCTGGTATCCGGCTGAGGATGTGATCGATCCTGGTCCGACAGGATGCCCGGAGGACTCCAGGGGCCCGCAGTTGCCCCCAATGTGGGATCCTCACAGACCTCCCGGGTTTCGGCACCAAATAAAAGGTCTGAGCAGGTGGGAGATCACATCCTCAATGTAAGGCCAGTGTAGAGAAAGGAGCATTTTATTACACCAGTGGGCTGTTACACCAGCGGACTGGGGGCGTACAGCTTCCCCAAATTTTCAGCCCCGAGCTTCCTTTGTTCTTTGCTTATGTAGGCACAAACTATAGAAAAAAAACTACATTAAAAAAAAAACCCACATTCTCTTGGCACCGTGTAATTGGTGTCTGGGTTGGTATGAGTTGTCTCAGAGGTAAGGAGTCTGCTCCGGCAGAGGTCAGGGCCATCATTAATCTCTTTCTTCTCATGGTTCCTCTGAGTTTCTCAAGGCCTTCATTAACCCTTTATCTTTGGGTTTCTCAAGGCCCTTATGTTTACAAAAAAGAAACTGCCAGGGTGCGTACGTGCAGTAACTGAGGGTCAGAATGGAGTTTAATTTTGTTAAAACATTATTAACCCTTTCAGTAATTATTATGGATCTTCAAGATTGTTTTTTCACTATCCCTTTGGTCCTTACAGATAGAGAGAAATTCACTTTTTCTGTTCAGTGGATACATGTTACTATAAATACCCACTCCAATTTTCTACATACAACCACCACTACCGGGGAACAAGCCAAAGACGTTAAGCATCACTGGCTGTCCTGTTTTGCACATATGGGGGTGCCATTGGAAATTAAAACAGATAATGGTCTAGCCTATACATTTCAAAGCATTAAATTATTTATCCAACTATAGAACATTAGCCATAAAACTGACATCCCCTATAACCCTACAGGACAAGCTATTGGATGTGCTTGTGCTACTTTAAAATTATTAATTACAAAACAAAAAGAAGGGAGTATGGGTGAACCCCCTGTAAATCAGCTTTCTCTGGCAATCTATACCTTAAATTTTTTTTTTTAAGGTTTTTCATTTCATTTTTTTTTTTTTTTAATCCTCACCTGAGGACATTTTTCCACTTTTTTTTTGTTCAGATAGAGTGGGAGGGAGAGAGAGGAAGAGAGAGAGAGAGAGAGAGACATCAACGTGAAAGGGACACATCGAGTGGCCGCCTCCCAGTTGCCGGGGACAAACTGCAACCGAGGTATGCGCCCTTAGCAGGAACCGAACCCGGGTCTCTCTGGACCGCAGGCCGACTCTCTAACCGCTGAGCCAAACCGGCCAGGGCTATACCTTAAATTTTTTAAATCGAGATCGCTTTGACCCTACAGCTGTGGAGTGACATTTTCAACAAAAGGCTTCTGCCACAGGGCCCAAGCCTTTAGTCTGGTACACAGGACCTGAATGGTAAGGTCCTGCAGTTACTGGCTTGGGGTAGGGGTATGCTTGTGTTTTGCCTCCTACAGGTCCCAAGTGGCTGGCAGCTCAGTGGATAAAACCTTACCATGAACAAAAAAACCCTGCCCTTTAACCTGACTCCTCAAATGACACAGCTGACCTTAGACACTAATCATAAAACTTGCACTCAGTCCCAGACTCAGTCCCAGGGCCCCTCTCAAACCCTTTCTAAGGTTGCCTGGGGAAGCCTTAAGCTGTTGCAACTATGTTTTGAGGACATGCTAACTAGAATGGGGGCTTCTCTTACCCCAGAGAATATTTTTTGGCTTACTTATCTAAAATCTCCACCCAATCTAAGATAGGTATTTTATGCTGCCTGCCCATATTATTGAGCCCTGCAGCAGCAGTTACAACATTTGGAGGTCCCACCGAGATTCCTGGTGTTTTGCTACACCAAGAGCAAGACGCCTAGGATGGGCGGCCTCTCCCGATCCGGCCGCCAGACCCCTATAGGTCTGAGGCGGGGTGCTCCCTGCATGTTCCAGGGCCCCAAAGATTCTACTTAGGTTTCCGACGAGTGGCAGGGAGATGCCAAGACATCCCCGAAGAGATGACTGGTCTATCTGAGTGAGAGTGAAAGGGCCCAACAGTCCTGGGAATCCCCCTAAGATATTAGGTGGGGTTCAAATCTGGCAAATTCTGTTCATTCAGACACGCCACTGGGGTGGAAGAGGAGACTAATCACCTCCCAAAGGGCATAGGCGCCTCTCAGAATAGGGAATTTCTGGAAGGAAATTCAAATGGTGAATGAGTGTGACTGTGTGAATGTAATTGTGTGTGTCTTCCCTTGTTCTTGTCCTTGTCTACCTCCCTACTGTGTCTCCCTCAACTTTGTTATGGTTAGTATAATCATGGATAGCAGCCCTAGTGCCCGAAAGACCTCACTGGATTACATATTGAAGAGCCATATCAAGATTTTATAGCTCGGTTGCTACAGGCAGTTAACAAAATAATTTATATTTCAGTGGCCGTCCCTACTGGTGGGCCGCTCTGCGCTCCTGCTTTGTGCCATGCTTTGGGACTGGGGTCCTGTGTGATGAGCCCCTTGTCCTGGGAAACGGGGTCAGAGGGTGAACAGGCACACAGACACTCACCCAGAGGCCACAGGGTTCCCTGGGGAGGGCAGTCAGGCCACAAAAGGGACAAGTTCCTTCGGTGCCAGCCAGGTGGCTCATCTGCCATCTGCTGCCTGGGGTTTGGCACCAACAAGTTTCCTACAGGCTTCTCTGAACTTTGGGGAGTTGAAAATAGGGATCTCAGGCACGGGCGCGAAGTGCTCTTGGAGAGTTGAAAAACACTCTGCCCCGCGCACGCTCCCCTTTCCTGAGTCCTTTTATAAACCTGGGGTCAGAGGAAATTTTCCCATCCCTCCGCTCACAGTGGGACCCAAACACTTTGGTGGGGGGGCTTCCTTGGACACTTTTCACCGTGTTCTCCTGTTAGGCCTATTGCCCCAATTGGCTGAATTAACTAAGATAATAATAGCAGCCTTAAGGAAAACTTAAAAAAGAGTCAGGATGGCAGGCCTAGATCCGAATCAGGGATAGAAAAGACTAGGGCAAAGTCAAGTGCAAAGAATCTAAATAAAGTTTTTAACTTAAAAAATTGACAGAGCCAGGGCTCCTTCGAATTGAGCCCTCAGAAGCCAAAAATACAAAACAATAAAAAACAAACTAGTTAATTTCATGACAGATGCTGGTGCAGCAGACTCAGTCCTGACCAGGCCAATGGGCCCCTAACCTATCCCTGGACTTCAATAAAAACTATAAACCTTGGGAGAATTACTGTGTCTCCTTTATTTCTGGTCATGCTGGAGTGCCCATACTCCCTACTCAGATGTGATCTTCTCCAGTGACTGCTCAATTACTGGCCACTGCCACTCCAGGCCAGCTCTACATCAAGTTCTACAAGACATTGGCCACCGAGACTGCCAGCCTGTCTCCTACATAATGACCCAGAGAAACCTCTACAAAACTACCTAAAAATAATTGACACAATACAGTGAGCCCGCCCAGACCTCAAGGATGTTCCACTGCCATCATCAAATGAAATATTATTCATAGACGAAAACAACTATTGATCTGGGCCCCAAAGCTAAGGCACCTAGATTCCATTTTACGTAGGCCCCTTGGTTAAGGTAACTAAAAGACTCCATTTTATCACCAATAGACATTCCTCGATATTCTTCCAATAATAGGTTAATTACCCCTAGATGGGAAGGAATTTTGCCTAAGATTATAGTTACCCATGTATTGGGAGGCATTTGCAGTTTCCTGAGTATAGGTATTTGCAAGTACTTGTGCTGTCAGTGAATAATGCTAATTTTGACTTCTGTAATCTCTGTCACTCACACTATTGTACTGGTTCCCTGAAGGGAGGGGGGCAAAAGGAGGAGGGGGTTTCTGTCTTTAAAATGGGACCAGCAAGAAGAATCATGGCTGTTGATCTGAGGGGAAACTATGCCCTCTGCAGCCCACCAGCGAAATAAAGTGCTCTTTTACAATTCGGCTGTGCGTCTCTGGTTATCTTGCTGTAAGGTTATAACACTATGTCCAAAAAAAAAAAAAATCAAATATACTGGGACAGCAATATTAACTCTGGACCATGTCATTTGGTCTCAGTCATTAAATAGAAAAACTTCAGCCCAATGGCCAGACTCATAGCCCTAATTCAGACTCTCTGATGGGTCAAGAAAAATCTGTTACAGACCAAAAAACTTGGGAGGCAACAAGCCACCCAAAAATCAAGAAATAATAGACACTGCCTAATGAAAAATTATTAGTCCCAGAAGCTTTAGGTCAGACTTTAGTCAATCAACTACACCAAACTATCCACTTAGATTACACCTAGCTTACTTAACTCCTAAAAGACAAGTAATGTCCAGTTAAATCTCAGGAAAAAAAAAAAAAAAAAAAAAAATATATATATATATATATATATATATATATATATATATGTCTAAATAAATTAAAAAAAAAACTAAACAATATACAAACAACAAATAAATTAAACTAGCTCTCAAGTTTATGTCAGAAAAAAAAACCTAAAAAAGTCACAGAGGGTCTATACAAATTAAACCTTAACCAAATTTACTCTAATAACCAATAAAAACGAATCCACTGTACTCCCCCTCGCCCTCTTACAGTTCTTGCAGGTCCTGCAGTCCGCCCAATAAGCTGTCCATTAACTTGTCTGTGATGCCCTGCCTATGCCCACCTCAGACCCTGTGCACCCTTTCCAGCCCAAGGACTCAATATAATTCTCCAAGAAATCTGATAAATAATATCCTCTATACAAAAGACCAAAAAACAAATAATGACACTTCTGACTACCGCAACAGCCGTGGCAATCCCACAATTTCAAGAAAACAAAAAGAGGGAGATGTGGGGTTGGGGGTTTGGAAGATAGACATTTTTACAACACTGTGTTAATACATTCTTGGTAACCTGGCCAGCCTAGGAACATTGAAGCTTCATTTACATGTAAATAGAGGTTTGTTATATTTTGGCTTCAAAGTCTCTTCCCCCATAAAAACAAAACAAAAACAAAGCTAAACTATATAATTTACAAAAAACCATCTCAAGAAAATATTTTACATAAACCCACCTATAACCTGGGGAAACAAAACTGCTAATAAGTGGGACTGCATCCTAAGATCTGGAGCTTTTTGTTCCCTTGCAAAGCTCCCTCTCACTCTAACCAGTATACGGTTGTAGGTTCATTGCATTACACCGATCACGACAAGCCCTGAGATGACACTGTTAACAGGCCAACAGGGTCCTGGTGTTTTTCACTTCCCAATAAAAGAGAGCAAAAGTGACAGAGTCCACTTCATTTACCATTTCACACATCCTGGATGAACCCCCAAAAGATAAAACCAAACAGTGGTGTTCAGGTCTGTGTTTGTTGTCTTGCAAAATTGAAAAGTAAGTTCACAGAAAAAAGGAGCAAGCAAAAGGAAAGTTTTATTAGAAAGATAGAAAGACTCCCTGAAGCAGGGAGTGGACCCAAGTGGATTGCTGGTAAGGCTATTTTGTCTAGGGAAAGACATATACCTTGCTAGCTTTTGATTGGTTCTTTCAAAGAATTCTGCTTTAGCAACATCTATACATTTTAATGCTTATGTTTCCTGCCTAGCTGGGTTCAGCTCTAAATCATCTTTTTATACAGGGCATAATCTCTTCAGGCAAACTGCATCCTGTCAATGTTTTACAAGATCATATTTTTAGACCTCCTCATTCCATCTCTCTCCCTATGGTCCCATCCCTAACTGCCTAACCTGCTTCTATCTCCTCAGTGGGATACTAGCCATAGTTATAAGAAATATTAAACTTCCTTGCTCTATTAATCATGATTGTTTTGTTCTGATCAAAGAAAGCCCATTTTGACCTGGCTGGGAGCTGTATACCCTGGGAGCTTACCTTGGGAATTCTGTGAATTTTCCTTACCTGAGTGCTGCCCTCCTTCATCATGGAAAGACTAACAACCTTGGAGTCTTGGATGTGGTACACTGAAGACAGCCCATATCCCCCAGCCCACTTTAATTCCCCATGCCTGTCATTTGTAACCATTTTACTCATTGTTATTCCTGTTGCCTACTTCCACAATCATTTTACCCATTGATATTCCCTTTGCCTACATCCTTATGTAATGCCCAATAGGAGTGACAGGCTATCAAAGTAGTGGAGAGCAGATTTTTTCAGGATGACCTGGCTGCTCTCCCATACAGTCAGCAATATTGGAATAATTATGCCCATATATGATCCAACCTTGTCTCAAGTAGTAACAGGCAGCCTGGACCCATTTGTGTCCAGTTTCACTTTCTGGTGACTCTGGTGGGACCACAAGTGGGACCTCTCTGTGGTGAGTACTGGGGATCCCACCTGCTGCCTGGACTGGGTGTTTCTTGGGCTGAAACCTAGACTCTTTTCCAGTTTTGAGTCTTGGCCACATCCTCAGCAATTTCCATGATCTCACCTAAAGTTGAATTGAGTGTTCTAGCTCTGTAATTCTATAATTCTATAATGAAAGGCTGTTGTCTGTTGCCTCTCATTTGATGTGAGCCTGACCAGCTCCTGGTTGCAAGTGACCTCTCCTGGTCCTAGCCTGACCTCTGAACCTGAGCCTGTTCAGCTTAGGGTCAGGGCATTTGCTCTGTGTGGTGCAGGGCATTCTGTCTGGCCTTCTGTCTGGTATTTCTGTCTGGCTGTTCACAGTAAGCCACAAATGGGTGTCTGTCTGTTGTGAGCGCTTGTAAATATTGCATATGTTAGATTGCCGAGGGCAGAACGCACGAGGTCAAAGTGATGCAGGAATAGAATTTTATTCAAGACATCTGTAAAGCAAACAGGCTGAGTCCAAAATGGTATCAGTCCCAAACTGGCTGGGGCTTGCTGCTTATAGAGCTTTGGGTGGGATTTATTTTGGCGAGTGCTTCAGTGTATGTACGGAAACAAAGACCAAGGAAACAAGATGGCAGTTGCTCAACTGAAACTGCCAAGGGTCAGGTTCCCGTACCAGTGGGGGCTGATGGGTGGTGAACAATGAAAGGCCATATCTACAGAGGCATTCCTATGGCAGGGTGTTCTCTGGCCTAATATTCCAGCCTTTTGTTACTAAGCACTGGAAGTGGAGGTTGTTTCTTCTGTAGCTACTTTCTGCTGGAGGGGGCATTGGGGTCACAGGGAGATGGACTTTGATAGTAGTCAGCTGGAATGAGGAACTTGAGATAAAAGTTGGTATTGGACAGATGATTGAAGGAACATCATCTCATCAATGGACTGGTTGGTAAAGGCCCAAACTCAGTACTGGAGAAATGAAGAAAATTGGTGTAGGCTATAAGGACCAAAAAGAAGAGCAAGGAGAATCATTAGTAGAGGTCCTGCTGAAGGAAGGAGCCAAGAGGTCCAATTTAATTTTTGCAACCATGAACCCCGAGATTCTGAGAGCTGTTTTTGAATCTTTGAGGTCTGATTGGCTATTTTTTTTGTTTTGTTTTGTTTTGTTTTGTTTTGTTTTGTTTGTTTTTGCTCTAACTACACCAGATTGAGTCATATAAAAGCAGCATTCCTCTCCTAGGAAGAGACAGGCCTTCCTCCTTAGCTCTCAGGAAATCTAATCCTCTCCAGTTTTGGACAGTGACTGCTGCAAGAGAATCCTGAACAGTGACAATGCTTTTTGCAATATCTTCTAGGCTGTCAGAGAAGTCTTTAGAGAGGCTTTGATAATAGCTGAGGGAGGAAGCTAACCCCCTGATTCCTGTTCCCAAATCTGCCATGATACCCAGAGCAGTGATGAGGGGGAGAATAGCTATACCCTGCTTTGGTCTTACTGAGGCACTTAGAGGGACTTTTTGAGATTGGTTATTGGGGGCAATATTGATTTCAGGGGCTAGAAATACTAATGTACTCCTGTCCAGTTGGCTGGAAGACAGAGATAAGTATTAGTGCCACAAAGGAAAAAGATTCCTTAATTCTCTAAACAGAAGGTGGTTTCTATAGAGAATAGGTGAATAATTATTTTATTTCTGCTGGAAGTTTTAATTTCATTTTCCCATATGGAAAGTGTCTTTGCTAAGATGGCTCTGGTGAGAAGATGGAAAAGACCTGTGGATAAGGTCTGTGATGCCCCTTGGGTTCTGTTTTCATAGTGAATAAAATTCCTTTTGACATCTACCCAGAATCAATCAGAGGAGGAGAAGTAGTAGGTATTTGAAGGTATTCTTTAGTGGTGGGGTTAGAGAAATCTTCCCATGGGAAAAAGGGAAGAGAGTTGGAGGGTCTGCCTTGACAGAAGCTGGACCCCTTGTCAAGGAGTCTGGTGGTGGCAACTAATGGCTTCCATAGGACTCAAACAGGGTTTTTGAAAGATGCATATTGGGTAATATGATAATTAGCATGATTTCTGGAAGGGTGGATTGTTGGGAGCGGTGTCACTGAACAGCAACCACCACGGTTTGACATAGTCCCGGGTGAGCTCCATGGTTTGACATAGTCCCTGGAGATACGAGGACGACCACAGTTTGACACAGTCCCGGGTGAGCTCCATGGTTTGACATTGTCCCTGGAGAAGTGGATTCACTACATGGCAGGAATCACGAAGAACAGTGACTGAAGATATAAAGTACATGGGAAAATAAAAATGCAGGATGGCAACTGAAGGAAACTAATCTTTGCTTTCTCTATCTATTAGCTGTCAGAAATTATTATAGAAGTAACATGTAGATGACTAATGATGTAGATGGTAGAAAAGATTGCAGGAAGAAAAGCAAGAAAATAATAAAGATTTAGGACAGAAATGTGAAAGCTTAAAAGGATCTAGATAGGAGGAAAGGTCAGGAGTTTTAAGAGGATGTCTGGGTGAAGGGTGAAAATAGTAATTAACATGTAATATACATAAGAGTTGGGTAAACAACCAAAAGAATGTCTGTACTTATTTGCCTAAAAGGTTTGGGGGAAACAATGTAACCTGTGGATCTATATAAATAATAAAAGACTCTGCTAGTTGGGGGCAGAAGCAGAGGCAGAAGCATTAAGACTAAGCATAAGAAAGATCAAGTATTTTCTGTCTCCCACGTTGCACACGCTCTCTCTGTTTCTCTCTCTCTGTCTCTCTGTCTCTCTGTCTCTCTCTCTCTCACTGACTCCGTCCACACCTTTGGGAACCCCTGGACCTGCTGAGGCTGGACCCCAGCAGTGGATGTTAAGAGTAAAGTTGCAGAAGCTAGGATTAAAGTGTCCCAATGCCTTGCTAGAGGCTCCTGCTGATGCATAAGGGAGCTCAAAAGGTTAAGGTGTTGTCAGTGCTTATGGGTCTAAAATAGGGGTTTTCATAGAGGAATATTTTATTATATTGTAAAGATACCATTGGAAGAGTTGTACACCCCTTGCTGTTAGAATCTCTTTTGTGACTTCAATGATTTTGAAGTCACAGAGTTCGAGTCGCATGAGCTGAAATGGGTCTCCCCCTTTTACCTTATAATGTAGAGCTATATTAGAGGAAGTCCATGCATGTAGAGAAGCTGGGGCTGCTGTATATCTGGAGGAGGGATATGGGGGAGACAGAGCAGCAATTTTCTGCCAATCTGGGATTTGTAGCATTTAAGAGGTGAGGAGTGAGGTTAAGAGTTTGGAAAATATAAGTAGGAGTTTAAAAATCATTTAAGGGCATACTAGAAGCTAATAGGGAGGAAAGAAGTAAAAGGAGAAAGGAAGGACTCATGTCAGTTTAGGAGGGGCCAGTTGTCATTGTGGTTAATTATAGATGATTTTCTTTCGTGGATAATCAGAATCTCCCTGTAAATAGGAGTCCTACTAGAAGGGGTGGAGGGATTAGTGAAGAGATTAGGGTTCCAAACATGGGCAGAAAAGAGATCTATCTGGTATGTGGGCAGTGTTATAGCAAGACTCATAGAGTTCGATGAGGAGGATAAAGAGGAAGATAAATAGGACAAGAATCCAAATATCAGAATAGGGTTGTATAAGGGAGGGGCAGTCAGAGCCAAAACCTGGATTATTTGCTGAATTATAGGGGAGGAGGGATAATATTAGTGAAAGTGGGGGTACTTATTCTTCCACAAAGAGGACAGGAACAAGGGAGTCCACTCATTTGCCCTCCTCTTCCTGGATCCAGGTCAGGTGGAGTCTAGTAGGTCTGATTTCCTGGCTATGGTATTCTGGGGATTGCTATTCTTATAAATTATAGGGAATGGAGGTCTCAGGGACTTGTTTTAGCCTGGAGAGGTGATACCAGGTGGGGTGCCCCAGAAGTTTGGCTGCTGTGGGGTTAGTTAGGAGTACTTGGTAAGGGCCCTTGCCATCAGGGCTTGAGATTAGGCAGAGAATTTAATTCCTTTACTAAGACCCAATCTCCCAGTTGCTGGGTTCCTGGTGGTATTTTTCCCTCTAGTGGCTGAGGAATGGTCTTGTCTGCATGTTCCATCAATAATTGTCTGACCAAATTAAGAACAGGTAAGTAGTCTCCCAATGGTGTTTCTTTGGAAGGGAAGTTGCCTAGGAAGAAGGGTCTTCCATACATTAATTCAAAGGGACTAAGAAAGGAGGGGGCCCTGGGGGCCACTCTGATGTGGGCAAGGGCTCGTGGCAGTAAGGCAGTCCGTGGCTCCTTAGCTTCAAGGCATAATTTAGTTAGGTGGGACTTAATGATGAAATTGGCTTTTTCCACTTTCCCCAAATATTGAGGTGTGTAAGCTCTAGTGTATGTTCAGTGTGGAAGAGACTTGTTGAGTTATTTGGGATATAAAGGAAGGACCATTATATAACTGTAAGGAGGTTGGAAGACCAAACCTGGGGATGATTTCCTGTATTAATATGTGGACTACCTCAGATGATTTCTCAGAGGTAGTGGGAAAGGCCTCTACCCACCCTGAAAAGGAGTCTACTAATGTTAGTAGATATTTGGTTCTTTTAATAGGGGGCATATGAGTGAAATCAATTTACCAGTCTTGTCCTGGAACTTGTCCCCTGGCCTGGTGTGAGGGGAAGGAAGGGGACTGGACACTTTCTTGGGGAGACATGGTGTAACAGATAGGGCAGTTTTTTGTTATGTCCTTTATTAGGGACAGGTAGGCAATGGTCTGTAAATTGGCTCCTTTGTCCTATCCTAGTAGGCCAACTGCCATGCCCTCTCTCATGGATGTAGAGCTTATAAGGGCTTGGATAGGTGAGGTAGGATCAAAGCTGGGGCCAAGAAAAGGGATTATTAGAGTTTTATTTGGAGTAGAGATATTAACTTTAGGGTCAAGAGGTTCAATTAATGGGCCTCTTGTCATCTGATACAGGGGTCAAGCTAGGATGCTGAAATTGGGAATCCAAATTCAAAAATATCCTGCCAGGGCTTCCAGTCAAGATGGTGGCATAGGTAAATGTGGTATTGCCTCCTCTCACAGCCACATCAAAATTACAACAAAACTACAACACAACCACCATTCAGAACCACCTGAAATCGAGCTGAATAGAAGTCCTACAACTACAAAATTAAAGCAGCTGCCACATCGAGACTGGTAGGAGGGGTGGAGGTGCAGACGGGCTGGTCCCATACCCACATGTGGTGGATAAAAATCAGGAGGGACACCTCGGCTGGGAAGGTCCTCCCTGAGGAGTGAGGGGTCCCCATCCCACACCAGGTGCCCAGCTCAGGGTCCCAGTGCCAGGAAGAAAAGCCCCCATAACTTCTTGCTGTAAAACCAGCAGGAACTGAGGCAGAGGAAATGCTGAGGCTGTGGAAGCCCCAGGCAGCTCCTCTTAAAGGGCCCTCACACAGACTTACTGGACTTGCTCCCTCTGAGCTCGGAGGGGAGGCAGCTTGAGGGGCACCAGAGAACAGGGAAGAACTGAGCTGTTTGGCCTCAGGATGAGAGCTGGAGGGGCAGCTTTCTCCTGGACAGATGTGCTGGCGGAGGCCCTTGTTCTTTTGGTGAGCCCTTCCCTCACAGGGCAGGCAGACTGGCGCCATATCTGGGACTCCAGCAACCTGGCTCACATTGTTGGCCCTGCCCTGGTGATTCCCTGAGGCCCTGCCCCACCTAAATTTCCAGCCCACTCAAGCTGTTTCCAAAGGCTTTACTACCATAGGATTGCCCTGTCCTGGATCCTGTTTCAGATTTTCCTAAATTCTCTCACAAAAGCAGCATCTGGTCTCAGGTAGCCCCATACCTCTCATTAAGTGGCCTCAGGCCAGCACACCCAGTGGAAAGCTTTAGACCACATCAAAACACCACCACCCAACCACCTCCTCAAGTGACATACTCAATGAGTGGACTCAGTGGGTACCAGAGCCCTGATGAAGTAAGTCTTGCCCTGTGTGGTGGGCCCCTACACAGCTGATCCTCCAAGGTAGTCAGAGGCCAGTGGCTAGTGGGCACAGCCAGTCCTTGCAGCTGATCAGCCTGAGTAAAACCCTCCCATTGATGTGCCAACAACAATCAAGACTCACATATAACAGAAGGGTTATTGTCTACATGAGGGGTGCATCTTGAGGGCTCAGCTGGGGTGATCAAGGAGACTGTGCCACTGGATCCTACAGGACACCTACAATAATAGACCACCCTATGAAGCCTAGGAGACATAGCAACTCTGCCTAATACATAGAAACAATCACAGGGAAGCAGCCAAAATGAGGAGACCAAGAAACATGTCCCAAATGAAAGAAAAGAGCAAAACTCCAGGAAAAGAATTAACAAAATGGAGATAAGCAATCAATCAGATGCAGAGTTCAAAACACAGGTTATAAGATTGCTCAAGGAACTTGGTGAGACATTCAAGGAACTTAGTGAGACCTTCAAGAAACTTAGTGAGAACATCAACAACACAAAAAAGGACCAGTCAGAAATTAAGGATGCATTAACTGAAATAGAAAATAATTTACAGGGAATCAATAGTGGAGTAGGTAAAGCCAAGAAGCAAACCATTGATTTGGAATATAAGGAATCAGAAAATACCCAACCAGAACAGAAAAATGAATCCAAAAGTATGAGGATAGTGTAAGGAGCCTCTGGAACAACTTCAAGCATGCCAACATTCACATCATAGGGGTGCCTGAAGGAGAAGAGAGAGAGCAAGAAATTGAAAACCTATTTGAAAAAATAATGACAGAAAACTTCCCTAATTTGGTGAAGAAAACAGACATACAAATCCAGGAAGTACAGAGAGTCCCAAACAAGTTGAACCCAAAGAGGTCCACACCAAAACACATCATCATCAAAATGCCAAAGGTTAAATACAAAAAGACAATCTTAAAAGCAACGAGAGAAAAGCAATCCGTTACTTACAAAGGAGCTCCCATAAGAGTGTCAGCTGCTTTCTCAAAAGAAACTTTGTAGGCCAGAAAGGAGTGGCAAGAGATATTCAAGGTGATGAAAAGCAATGACCTATAACCTAGATTACTCTATCCTGCAAAGCTATCATTTAGAATTGATGGACATATCAAGAGTTTCCCAGACAAGAAAAAGCTAAAGGAATTCTTTACCACCAAACCAGTATTACATGAAATGTTGAAGGGTCTTCTTGAAGGCAAAGAAGAACAAAAATATGAACAAAAAAATGTCAACTAATACATATCTATCAACAATTGAATCTACAAACAAAATGAGCAAGCAGAACAGAAACAGACTCATAGATACAGAGAACTTTTCATTGCTTGCCAGATGGGTGGGAGCTGGGGGGATGGGTGAAAGAGATGAAGGAATTAAGAAGTACAAATTTGTTGTTAGATTGATGAACCTCAAAGGGAAGTGGGGGGGGAGGGTGGGATGAGATAAACCAAAGAACTTCTATGCATATATGCATAACCAATGGACACAATAGTGTGGGGAAGGCAGGAGGGAGTGGGATTGGGGAGGAGGGGGTCAATGGGGAGAAAAGGGAGAAACATCTGTAATACATTCAACAATAAAGATGGGTTAAAAAAAAATATCCTGCCAGCCCTAGAAAGGAGAAGAAGTCTTGTTTTGAGGCTGGGGGATTTATAGAGGCAACAAGCCCCTTCCTGTCTGCAATGATGACCCAATGTTGAGGAATTATGGCTAGGCCTAGATAGGTAACCTGCGGGACTGATAATTGAGCTTTCTTTGGGGAGACTTAGTATCCCTTTTTGGTCAGATAGTTAAGAATGTGAGTGGTGTGTTGGTGTGAGAGGCTAAGAGAAGGGCTACACAAAAGGAGATCATCAACGTATTGAAGTAGAATACTGGGGTGGAGATTAATATCATATAAATCTGTTGCTAATGCTTGCCTGAAGAAGTGAGGGCTGTCCCAGAATCCCTGGGGGAGGACTGTCCACATTAGCTGCCTAGATTGGAGAGTGGTGGAGTCTGACCAAGTGAAGGTGAAGAGGTTTGGGAATCTGGGTATAAGGGGATGATATAAAAGGCATCTTTTAGATCCAGAACCATAAAGTGTGAAGTATTAGGTGAGATTTGTGAGAAGAGGGTGTAGGGTTTTGGAACTACCAGATGTATGAGGAGAACAGCCTGGTTAATGATTCTGAAATCCTGGACCAAACAATAAGAATTATCTATTTTACTGGTAAGATGGGTGTATAATAGGAGGAATTAGTGGGGATTAAGAGATTTTGGGAGAGGAGATTGTTAATAATGGGCTGGAGACCGCTTCTGCTCTCATAAGGACATATCTCATACTTTTGGAGTCATTAAAGTCTCAGGGAGAGGAATTTCATCTGTATCTGGGCAGGATAGGAGGAGAAGAAGGGAGGGGTCGAGAGAGGTATTTGTGGGCTTTAATGTCAGAGATGCTCAGAATTTTGATAAGATATTCCAGCCTAGGTTTGGAGTTAGGCATTTGGAAGAATTAAAACTGAATGACTAAATGGGGTGTCTAAGAGGATGCAGTTTAAGGGTGGGGTGACTAAGGGTCTGGAGACCAGGCCATCAACTCCCACAATAAAAACCTGAGAAGGACAAGTGCAGCCCCAAAATTCTGGTAAGGCAGAATAAATGCCCCTCATATCAATAAGAAAAGAGACTGTCTTACCTGCTACTGTCAGATTTACCCTAGGCTCTGATGGTGTGATTGGTTTGGGGGCTACAGTGCCCAGGCACCCTCAATCCTCAGTGGTCAGACTGAGAAGATTAGGAAGGTTGACGTGTGATTGGTTAGGCTGTCCAAAGGGAAGGGATTGATCCTGCCTTGAGGAGGTTGGTCACAGTTCACCTTCCAGTGCCCCTTTTTGCCAAGCCGTGAACAAGATCCAGAGGTAGAGTGTGGATTGGGGCATTCCTTAGCCCAGTGTCCTCCCTTGCCTCATCTAAAGCAGGAGCCGGGTGGTAGCTTTTGGCCCTTGCCCCTAGGGGTCTGCCCATTACCAACGGAGCCCTTAATGGCCACAGCCAGCATTTGGTATGTGACCTGGTCTCTTTTCTGTTTTCCTAACTTTGTCTCCTCATCTTGGTTTTTAAAAACCTTGAAGGTGGCACTTAGAAGGTCCTTTTGTGGGGTTTGAGGTCCATCCTCTAGCTTTTGTAATTTTCATCTAACATCAGGAGCTGACTGGGAGATGATATGCATGTTAAGGAATAACAGGCCCTCGCATGAAGTGGGGTCCAGAGTGGTGTATCTTTGAAGGGCCTCCATTAGGCAGGAGAGGAAAAAGAGAGGATTTTCATGGGGAGTGTAATTTCTTTGAATTTCTCATAGTTAAATGCCCTGTGGGCTACCTTGTGAAGCCCTGCTAAGAGGCAGGCTACCATGTGAGCTAGGTGTTGGCAGCCTAGGGAATTTACCTGATAATTCCATTTGGGGTCTCTTCTAGGAACTGCTTCCTCCCATAGGGGTTTTTGGGGGTTGATATGGTGTTGTTCATCTGCATGGGCCTGAGCAGCTAACCAGACCCATTCCTTCTCCTCCAGGGACAGGGTGGAGGTTATAATTATGTATACATCATGCCAAGTAAGATCATAGGACTGCATAAGATATTCAAATTCCTTAGCACAAGAGCATAATTGCCAATGATACATCAGATAAGGGGTTAATATATTCCAAAATATATAGAGTTCTCATACAACTCAATGAAAGGTAGACAAAGAACCCAATTAAAAAATGGGCAGAGGACCTAAATAGACACCTCCCTAAACAGGACATACAAATAGCCAAGAGACATATGAAGAAATGCTCAATGTCATTAATCATCAGAGAGATGCAAATTAAAACAACTACGAGGTATCACCTCACACCTGCCAGAATGGCTGTCATCAACCAATCATCAAACAAGTTCTGGAAAGGGTGTGGAGAAAAGGGGACTCTAGCACACTGCTGGTAGGAATGCAGACTGGTGCAGCCACTATGGAAAACAGTATGGTGTTTCCTCAAAAATTTAAAAATTGAATTGCCATTTGACCCAGTGATCCCACTTCTAGGAATATACCCTAAGAAGCCTGAAACACCAATCAGAAAGAATATATGAGCCCTGGCCGGTTTGGCTCAGTGGTTAGAGCGTCGGCCTGCGGTCCAGAGAAAGAATATATGTACCCCTATGTTCATAGCAGCACTATTTACAATTGCTAAGATCTGGAAACAGTCCAAGTGTCCATCAATAGATGAGTGGATAAAAAAGCTGTGGTGCATATATACAATGGAATACTGTGCAGCTGTAAGAAAGAAAAATCTCTTATCCTTTGACACAACATGAAGGGACCTCAAGAGTATTATGCTAAGCAAAATAAGCCAATCAGAGAAAGACAAATACCACATGATCTCACTTATTTGTAGAATATAATAAACAAGGTGAGCTGATGAATGAAATAGACCCAGAGACAGAAAGGAGTATGGTTCAGACTGACAAATCTCAGGGTAGGAGGGCGAGGGTAATGGGTGAGATGAACCAAATAACTTATATGCAAGTATTAGGGGGACCGGAAAGTAATGTCGTTTTTTTACATTAAATTCAAACAGATAAGTTTTTAACAAGTTTTTATTTTTAATCAATGATGTAATCACCCTCATTATCAACAACTTTTTGCCATCTAGTGTGCAAATTTCCAATGCTAGATTGATAAAAATCAATTGGTTTTTGAGCAAAATATCTGGAGGTGGCATTTTGGACATCATCCAAATTTTCAAATTTTTTGCCACTTAGAAAATTTTGTAGCAATCGGAATAAATGGAAATCCAATGGTGCAATATCGGGCGAGTATGGTGGGTGAGGCAATACCTCCCATCACAATTCATTAATTTTTTCCAGGGTTCGTCTTGCGCAGTGCAGTCTTGCATTATCGTGTTGCAGAATAACACATTTTCTGGTGACAATCACTGGGCACTTTTCAATTAAAGATTGATTTACTTGATCCAATTGTTCACAGTAAATGTCTGCATTCAGTTTGTCCAGGTTTCAGCACTTCAAAATGAAGGACCCCGAGAATACTCCACCAAACACACAAAAGTGCCTTTTTGGGGGTGTAAACCTGGCTCAGCTGTACTTCGTGGCAATTCATTTGGAGAGAGCAAATGCCTTTTGCATTTTGGATTATCATAGAGGACCCATTTTTCATCTCCAGTGATCAAGTGATCAAAAAATGCTTCTGTATTGTGCCGCTGAAGCAATAAGTTGCATATGGTGGACCGGTTAGCTTTGTTTTCTTTGGGCAGATTATGTGGGACCCAAACACCTGCTCTGCTTACCGTACCAATCTGCTGCAAATGTTCTTGGATGGTCGACCAAGGTTGGTTAAGAGTGTCTGACAGTTCCTCGATTGTCTGACACATATTTGCTTCCACCTCCACCCTTAACATGTCATTACTTTAACGACACTACTTTCCGGTCCCCCTAATATATGCATAACCAATGGACATAGACAACAAAGCTAGGGAGTTTGGGGGCAGGATGGGGGGGAGAGTGTCTAGGGGAGAAAAAGGAGAAACATCTGTAACAAAAATAAATTAATAAAAATTGAAAAAATAATTCCTTAGCACATGTGGTGGGATCAGTGGAAAAGGATCTAAGGTGTTTCTTGATTCAGGAGAGCTCAGACATGGAAAAGGGAACATGGACCTGGACTATACTTTCAGCCCCCACTAGTTCCATAAGGGGAGAACTGGTGCTGAATTGGAGGGGGCTGTGTCCAGAGGGCACGTTTTGGGAGGGGAAAAGGGAGGTCTCAGTTTAGGGGTCTCCTCATCTTGGATTTTAGGGGCTGAGGGAGGGGACTGCTGCCCGCCAAAACCAGTGGATTGGGTGAATTGGAGGTGGGTGGAAAAAGAACATAGGGCAGGGGAGATGGGTGGTCTGTTCGGTCAAAGTTAGACTCAGAGTCAGAGAGGTTAGGAGTAAGAGGCTTAGAGTGTAAGAGGAAAATTTGATAAGTAGAACAGGACTGGCATAGAGAGGGTTGAGATTGGAGGGCAAAGAAGGCCTGGAAATAAGGTGTCTCTGACCACTTTCCCTTTCTACGACAAAAGTTATCTAAATCATGCAAAGTGTTGAAATCAGAAGTGCCATTTTCATGCCATTGGGAGCCTTATCTAATTTGTACTGTGGCCAGGCAGTATTACAATAGAAAATAAGACGCTTGGGTTTAATGTCTCCTGCGAGTCTAAGCTGGTCGGGGGCCTTAAGGGGACAACCCAAAGAGATGGTTTTTAGTGGGGCAGACTGGATGTTGCACATGGTGAATTTCTGAGAAGGGCAAATGAGTGACAAGACATTAAGAGTGAAGGCAGCTGCCGCACCAGTGAGGCATCTCCAACCAGGTGAGTGCATACCGTAAGAATGAGTGGGAATCCTCTAAGCTGGGCATCCCTGGCTAGAGGAGTCAGAGGCCAAAAGGCCATAGGGTCTCCAGGCCTTGCACAAGGTGACACATGTATGAACAAGAGGCTGGTCACCAAACCCGAGAGAAAGAGAGAGAGAGAGAGAGAGAGAGAGAGAGAGAGAGAGAGAGAGAGAGAAAGAGAGAGAGAGAGAGAGAAGACCCAAGAGTGAATGGTTGTTTATCCCAGAGAATTGGCCAATGTTGATTGGGTGGTCAACAACAGAAGGGAGAGACTCCCAGTCTGGCATCCTCCCTGGCTGGCTCAGGAAGGCCTGCAGGGCTGGGGAGAGGCACAGCCAGCCCACCATCAGATTCAGAGATTAGTCCAGGATGAGCTTCTGCTGCCCACTGTTCTCTGAGCAGCACATGCAAGGTGTCCATGGACAGGTTGCTGCCTGCTCCCCACCTGTTCCCCATCCACTGAACCCTCCTGGGTTTTGGCATCAAATGTTAGATTGCCAAGGGAGGAATGCACAAGGTCAAAGTGATGCAAGAACAGAATTTTATTCAGGACATCTGTAAAGCAGCTGGGCTGAGTCCAAAATGGCATCAGCCCTGAACTGGCTAGGGTTTGCAGCTTATGAAGAGATTTGGGCAGGATTTCTTTTGGTGGGCACTTCAGGGAATGTGCAGAAACAAAGACCAGGCAAACAAGATGGTTGTTGCTCCACTGAAATTGCCAAGGGTCAGGTTCCAGTACCAGTGGGGGATGGGTGGTGAACAATGAAATGCCATATCTACTAAGGCCCTCCTATGGCAGGGTACTCTCTGGCCTAATATCATACTAGGGTGGTTTTGTTTTTGTCTTGTGTAACTTTTCCTGTAATTTTGCTTAATTTGTTTAAAGATGGGGACATATCCCACTCAGCTGGGGACCCCAGCTGCTTGTGGTGAGCTGACCTAACCCTGTGGCAGGGATTGCAGGAACTTCTCAGCAGCTGCTGAGAGGTTTTCTTGTTTGTTTTTATCTTGGAGAATATCTCTGCTCTCCCTCTGAAGGCATCAGCCACCAGAAACACTTAGCTAGTAAAAGAAAACAGATCTGTCCTATTTAAGGGCTAATAAGAGTTTTTGTCTTTCTGTAATTTAACTTTGGTTTTGGATGTTCTTTGATTGCTTTCTTATCTCTTAGGGACTTGGTTTGTCCTTTGCTATCTTATGAACACAGGGAATCCTGTCTCTACTGTTTTGGCTTTGTGCCACTTAGACCTTGTGAGGGTCATTTTGCTGTGCTAGTTGGTGTGAGAGAACATTCTGAAACTGGTGTCACAGTCCCTTTTTTTCTTGAGTACTCATTTATCTACTTTAGGTGTTGTTTCTGTTTCTGTTTCAAGATAAGATAGGATCTCTTTATTTTATTTTATTTTTTCTTTATTGATTTTAGAGCGAGAGGAAGGGAAAGGGAGAGAAAGATAAAAACATCGATGAGAGAGAACATCGATTGGCTGCCTTCTGCGTGTCCCCCACTGGGGATTGGGCCCACAACCTGAGCATGTGTCCTGACTGGGAATCAAACTGGCGACCTCTTGGTGCATGGGTCAATGCTCAACCACCAAGCCACATCAACTGGACTAGGATCTCTTCTTATGTGTAAGCCATCATGTTGTTACTAAAAGTTCTGAGTCAACAGGAGATCACATCCACAACACAAGGCCAATGTAGAACAAAATGGCTTTATTGCATGTGCTTGGGTGCAGGCGGACTGAGCCAAAAAGGTTCGGCATTGAATAACAGTTGGGGTGTAGGTTGTATACTCTACTTTTAGCTTCTGGTAGTTCCTGCTGACATACTCTGCCTGGCCCATTGTCCACTTTGCAGTTGGACTAGACTGGTATCTTGTCCTATATCTGCTGGGTGATTCATTGTCTTGTAGGTAATCCAGATAGTCCATACTCAACAGAAGGTCATGACCTGAGCAAAGGTCATGCAAGCAACACAATTTTTCAGTTTCCACCTTTTGCAAGCTTTTACCTTTACCCTCTAAAACATTACTAACCCTTTCAGTTACATTATAAGAATTCTACTCAGAAAGATCTAAACTGATGGTTCAAAGAGGGGAAAGGGTCTCACTCCCCTCCCAGGGAGTAAAAGGAAAATGAGTTAATAAATTTGACCATCTAAAGAATGCTACTTACTTGCTTTTGTTTGTCACTAAAATTAAGGTTTCTAAGCATTGAGAATTCTAAGTGAATTAGAAATAAATTGTGTGGTTTTGATGATTTAGAGTTAAAAGTAGATGTTTCTGGGGCCGGTTGTTTCTGAATGAGTTAAGAAGAAGGGAATTGAAAGGGACTAGAAAAGTTCCAGAGGGTTTGTGTCAATTGCAGAGGTCTGTGCAAGCTAAAGAAGACTTGCATAGAGGGAAGCTGGCAGATGCTGGCAGGGCCTGCTGCTGCTGTGTCTCAGAGTCCTGCCTCCACTTTCTGGGAGTGTTCCCCAGGCTAGGTGCCAGCAACCCTTTTTCCTTCCCTAGAACAATGTGCTTGCAAACAGCTAAAAGTCCCCCATGTGAAGCCTGAAAAGTTTCCCCTTCTCCTCCCTGAGACTTAAAGGCTTGGGGTGCTCTGCTCCAACCACAAGTCTGTGCTGGAAGAAAGAGTGGGGAGGGAGGAAATGCTAATTAGAAACTCCATTGTGATCTTATCTGGCAACCACATAGCCTGGCTAGCCAGAGGGTGTTGCTATGTTCCTCTATTTTGGCCAAGGGCTGAAACTGTCATGAGGTTGCTTCCACTAAGCGTGGAAGCCCAACCCCCATTGCCGTATTGTTTGTTGGGGCAAAGGGTTATAACTGAGCAATAAGATCAAACTTTTAACCCAATGTTTTAGTGATGCTTGTTTTCTTTTGCAAACACTGAAAGGGTCAGTAATGTTTTAAAGGGTAAAGGTAAAAGTTTGCAAAAGGCAGAAAATGTGGAAATTGTGTTGCTTGCATGACCTTTGCTTAGCCTTCTGTTGAGTACGGATAAGGATTATCTGGATTATCTGAAAGGCAATGGATAACCCGGCAGATGCTGGATGAGATACCAGACCAGTCCTACTGCAAAGTGGACAATGAGTCAGACAAAGTACATCAGCAGGAACTGCTGGAAGTTAGAAGTAGGGTATATAACTGACACCCCAACCCTGATTTGATGCTGACCCCTTCTCGGCTCAGCCTGCCTGCACCCAGGTGCGTGCCATAAAGCCATTTTGCTCTACATTGGCCATGTATTGTAGATGTGATCTCCCACTGGCTCAGACCTTTTATTTGGTGCCAAAACCTGGGAGAACTGTGAGGATCTTGCATAGGGGGCGACTGCAGACCCCCAGATTCCTCCGGGCCTCCTTTTGGGCCAGGATTGATCATACCCTCAGCCAGATACCGGACCTCCAACCTTTCCTGCTGATCCAGCATCAACACCAGATATTAATTCACTGGTGAGTGTTTTTTGCCTACTGGTCTGATTCTCTGTGCTGTCTTGTTATCACTAGTCCAGGACATAGGAGAGCCAGGTATCTCAGTCACACCTATGTGATCATCCCTCTCGAAATCCAGTGCTGATTGGGACATGCTCCTCAGGAACCAGGTTCCCTCAGCTCACCATATATCTAGGGATACCTGATATAGGTGATTTGCATGTCTCTTTACCCTGGGGCGAAGCAGGGACATCTTCTTCTTCCACTAGTGTATCTGTCAGACCACTAGGCTACAACATCTCACATCACAACATCAGAAATGCTCAATCTTCCATCCCTCATGCAACACCACTAGGATGTCTTCTAAAAAAAATCTACAAACCCTAGGGCTCGCTCAGGACTTATGTCCCAAGTGACTCATTTTTTACTGCAACACTGTGTGACCTCAGTACAAATTAGACAATGGGTCACAATAGCCTGAGAATGGCATTTTCAACATTCTCACCGACCTAGACAATTTCTGTCAAAGGCAAAGAAAATGGTCTCAATTTCCTTATATCCAGGCCCCTTTGCACTCAGATCACACCCCTCTTTATGAGATTCTTGCTCTCCCTGCCAAATCTTTCTACTCCACTTGAGTCCTCCCAAACCTCCCTCTGAAGACAGTGTGCTAACTTCTCCTGCTTCCTCCTTTGATGCAGCTGATCTTGCTCCAGCACCTCCTCCTCCAGCCCCTTCTGTGGGCCTCCCACCCTACCCTGAACCTCCTACTCTGGCTCCCACTCTTCTACACCTGCAAACAACTCTCTCACACACAATCGATCAGGAACCATCTCTGGTCCCTATCCATCCCCTACCTTGGCCCCATTTTAGAATGCTCCCTGAGGGAAGCAGCGGGAGTTGAAGGGATTGTCAAAGTTCATGTCTCTTTCTCTCTCAGATTTGTCCCAAATAAATAAAAGACTAAGATCCTTTAGTCTGAAATAATACAGGAAAGGAATACAACTTTTCTATCCTGCCTCACACAGGCTATGAGAAGATATACAAAGTAGATCCCACAGACCCAGAAGGAACTGTCATTTTAAACCTAAGATTTATCTCTCAGTTGGCCCCAGACATTAGGAGAAAGTTACAAAAACTTGAAGATGGCCCTCAAACCCCTCAACAGGAACTTCTAAATCTAGCCTTTAAGGTTTTTAATAATCACAATGAAGAGGCTAAACAACAAAAAATAGCAGAATTCCAAATGCTTGCCTCTGCCATCAGAGCCCCCACTAATCAAAGGGGTCAGCAAACCCCCTTTAGGGGACAGAAGAATGGTGCCCACCAGAATCAGCAGAGCAGACTCCCAGGTCCCTGCTTTAAATATAATCATACTGGCCATTGGGTGAAGCAGTGCCCCAATCCTCGACCACCACTTAAGCCATATCCTCAATGTGGAGGACACCACTGGAAGTCAGACTACAAGCAGACTGCACAGAGTCAGTCCTCATCCCTTCCTTGGGCTAGCAGAATGGGCAATCCAGGCCTTGATCTGATTGGCCTTGTGGCTGAAGGTGCCCAGGAATGGACGCTCCGACTGTCATCTCGAACTCCAAACCTTGGGTAACTCTGATGGCAGCAGGTAGGCCAATTTTATTTTTAATCGATACCAGAGCAATCTACTCTGCCCTCTTTGAGTTCAGGGGACCTCTTCAACACTCTGTGGTTTCAGTTGTGGGAATTGATGGCCAAATATTGCAACCCAGACACTCACTTGTTCTTTAGGTCCTTATATCTTTCTCCACTCTTTTTTTAGTGTTACCAGCCTGCCCCACTCCCTTGTTAGGGTGGGACATTCTATCTAAACTCCATGCTACTTTTACCTTTACTCCTAAACTCCCCACCAACCACTCTCATTCTTTACTTTGTCTCCTCCTTGAATTTCCTTCCTTTCCTAACATAAGCCCCCTGCACCCCTCTGTCCCCTCGAGGGGGCAGGGCAGGGTCCTCTGGCTTTGCTGGCCTCCAGTGAAATACTACTATTCTTATCATTTTTTCACTGAACCAGTGAGGTGGGGAAGGAGTGACAAGCCCTGAGGGGCTCTTGCTTCTGGCACCAAGTACTCCACTGCACTGACTGGGTACCACCTGCTCTGGGGACAGTGCTAGGTGGGGAGCTTGACTGGGACAGTACACCTGTCGATCGATAACACAGGTGTCCTAAGGCAAGATCAGGGAGGACAGAAACCTCCCATGGAGCAGAAGGGCAAAAGCTCCCTTGATCTTGATTCTCAGTACGAATACAGACCATGAAAGTGGGCACCACATACAGTATCTCTCACTATAACCTTACAAGGGGTACCTGTAATCTAGCTATTCATGATGTGTCTAATGCCTGCAATGGAAGTTTATATGTGCAAGCTCAGAGGAACTTGATGCAATGCCCCCCCACCCCCAAAAAAAATTATACCAGGAAAATTAGTCACTATCCAGGGTGCAATTCTGCTAGTGGCACTAGCCCTCTTCTCCCTCTATCATGGTTTAATTATTTGAGACTTACTGTGGGAACACTTCCCTAGGCCTAAATATGACTGGACTATTTTGATTACCAGTGGGAATGATGTTTTTAGGTGCACTAAACATTTCTGCCTCCAGAAGAATTGCTATGCAATGCCTAAACCCAGAAAAACAGGGTGGCTTATGGGCAGTAGGATATGTCACCCCAGCCAATACTTTAATCCATTCCTTCATCCCTAATTCAACTTCATTAAATCCTGAGCCCAGAAGCCATCATCGGGCAAAAAGGGAAGTCAGACGCCTCATAGCAGGAGTCATAGCTGCAATTACCACTGTGGGCCTCATGGAAGGAATTACTTATAATGCCATAACAGCAAAAAACATAACTGCCACCATGGCAAATATAGGTAGAAATACAGGTGAAAATTTCAAACTTCTTTCAAAATCCCTTGACTCTCTTGCCTGCATGGTAATAGATAATTGCATTGCACTAGACTATTTACTGGTTAAAGAAGGAGGTCTATGCATGACAGCAAATATATCTTGTTGCTTCTATGTTAACTCAACTGGACAGGTCGAGGAGAGGACACAATGAATTCTAGATAATGCCCAGTGGCTAAAATAATTCAGTCAGGATCACCTAGCCCAATCTATCTGGACAGGTATAGAGGCAGCCTTGCCTAAACTAACCTGGCTACTCCCCTTTATAAGGCCCCTAGTGTTAGCCTTCTTATTATTTCTTTTTGGACCCTGCCTCTTGCACCTAATTACTAGGTTTGTACAAAATCAACTGCAAATTTCAGTCAACCAGATAGTTGGACAATTTATTCTAGCACAGGAAAAGGACCCTATCACCCCATTCCCCAAGAAGTTATCTAACAAATTCTTTTTAGGAGTCCACAACAACCCCATACCTGCAGGAAGTAGACAAAGAGAAACTTCACCCCTTTTCCCTTTTTATCATCATTATATGTGGGGAGCTGCCTGGCCCTAGGGTCTGCTCTGAAAGGAGCTGCCTAGGAGAGCTAGGGTCTGCTCTCCTGCTCTGACCTTTTACCTGAATACCTTGCTAATCACCTGGAGAGTTACAGAGAATAGCGAGTTTAGCAGTGCAAGGAAGTATAGATAATTGTTAACCTAAACAAGTTAACATACACACGGATGTGATTATCTTGTGTGTCAAGATAGAAGTATGTGTTCCTGGATTAGGGTAGTTTCAAAGGTCAGTAGTAAAGGGGGATTGTTTGTGAATCTTATAAAATCAGCTGTAACAATAAACTCGCTGCTGCAGTTTTGAACTGCAGTCCTCCCGATCCCAGCTTTTGTCTGTCTGTCTTTTCTTTCATCCTCACCCTTCCCTCAGGACTGTTCAATCTCGTCGGCTGGCTCTGACAATTATAAGATGGGACTGAAAGGGTAAGTAATGTTTTAAAGGGTAAAGGTAAAAGTTTGCAAAAGGTGGAAACTGTGGAAATTGTGTTGCTTGCATGACCTTTGCTCAGCCTTCTGTTGAGTATGAATAAGGATTATCTGGATTATCCGAAAGACAATGGATAACCCAGCAGACGACAGATGAGATACCAGACCAATTCTACTGCAAAGTGGACAATGGGTCAGACAAAGTACATCAGCAGGAAATGCCAGAAGTAGGGTATATAATCAACATACCAACCCTGATTTGATGCTAAACCCTTCTTGGCTCAAGCCCACCTGCACCCTGGTGCATGCAATAAAACCATTTTGCTCTACATTGGCCTTGTGTTGTGGATGTGATCTCCTACTGGCTCAGACCTTTTTTTTTTTTTTTAAAGAGTGAGGGAGAGTTTTTTTTTAATAAATTTTTTTACTTTATTGATTTTAGACAGAGAGGAAGTGAGAGGGAGAGAGATAGAAACATCAACGAGAGAGAACATCGATTGGCCACCTCCTGCATGCCCCACACTGGGGATCAGGCCCACAACCTGGGCATGTGTCCTGACCGGGAATTGAACTGGTGACCTCTTGGTGCATGGGTCGATGCTCAACCACCGAGCCACACCGGCCGGACTGGCTCAGACCTTTTAAACACAATTATGCTGTTTTTAAACTGAAGTCTTTGGTAACTTAAGCTTTGGAGATTTACTGGGTTAAATGATTAAAATGTTAAATATCTAGGTGTTTTTAAAATCACAGGATACTGAGGATTCCAAAATGGTGGCGGAGTGAATGGAAGCTACACAGATCATCTCCCAGGACCAAACTGGAAATACAACTAAAATAAAGTCAAATTGTGGGGAAAAAGCAACAGAAAAGCTGCTCGCGAGGACCATACAACCAGGGACACTGACGATCCTAGTAGGATTGCCGAGGCACGAGAGGGGGGCTGGGAGCCCACGGACAGCAGCGGCCTTAGCCGTGAGCAGCGCTCCGCCCTTGGGGTTAAAGCCCGAGCCGGCTCCACCGCGCAGAGCCGGGACAGAGCGCTAAAGCCCGAGCCGGCTCCACAGTGAAGAGCTGGGATAGAGCGCTAAAACAGCCACAGCCACTCACCTCGGACTCCGGAAGAGGGAGGGCGGACTGGACTGGAACTGTGTGGGGACACTCGGGATTTGGAGGGCGCTCAGAGCTTTTGCTGAGTTTCAGCCATGCAGGAATGTGGCCTGGTCCACTTACTCCATCCCAGGGCTCTGGGGAGAGGCAGCAGCCCCTCCCTCGGAGATTCAGCCACACCCAGTTGGGCCATTGAAATGCAAATCAAGGCTCATTAACTACCAGCATCTGCCCCACCCTCGGGAAATCCTCTCATGCTGAACACCTGAGGGAGGTTTTCATTCAACTGAGAACCCAAGGCTCTTTAAGTAACCAGGACTAATAGCCTCTAGGCAAAAAGCTAGAGGATAACTGAACCTTTTCTGGGCTTGCAACTCTACCCAGGAAAGTAAGACTCGACAGTGGTGTATAACGTGGGTCCCCTCATGCTCATCCAAACCCAGTACAGGGAGCCACAAACAGCAGAACACCAACATCCACAGGGAAAATTTGGCAGGCTCCAAAAACCACTGAGATAGCCAAAATGGTAAAACAACGAAACAGATGCCAAACGAAAGAACAAGAGACCTCCAATGAAGATGAGATAAATGAAATGGAGTTAAGCAAGTTAACAGAGCTGGAATTCAGAGCCATGATCTTGAGGAAGCTCAACAGCATGTGTAAGGACATCAACACCATGAGAAAAGACATAGAAATATTGAAAATAAATCAATTGGAATTGAAGAATGACATGGCAGAAATGAAGAACACATTGGAAGCACTAAAAAGCAGAGTAGAAGAAGCTGAGGACCGGATCAGTGAATTAGAAGACAGGGTAGAAAAAATCAACCAATCAGAAAACCGAAAGGAAAAAACAATGAAAAAACAGGAAGACAGCTTAAGAGAACTGTGGGACAACTGGAAACGTAATAATATTCGCATCATAGGAGTCGCCGAAGAAGAAGAAAATGAGAAAGGGTTAGAGAATATATTTGAAGAAATAGTGACAGAAAATTTCCCTAATTTGGTGAAGGAAGAAGGCTTTCAAGTTCAAGAAGCACAGAGAGTCCCAAGTAAGAAGAACCCAAACAGGCCCACACCAAGACACATAGTAATTAAAATGCCAAAAATTAAAGACAAAGAGAGAATCTGCAAGGCAGCAAGAGCTAAGCAACAGGTTACCTACAAAGGAACCCCCATAAGGTTATCAGCTGACTTCTCAACAGAAACACTACAGGCCAGAAGGGAATGGCATGAAATAATCAAGGTCATGAAAAACAAGGATCTGAACCCAAGACTACTCTACCCAGCAAGGCTATCATTCAAAATAGAAGGTCAAATAAAGAGCTTCCCAGACAAAAAAAGGCTAAGGGAATACATTAGCACCAAACCAGCACTGCAAGAAATGTTAAAAGGACTGCTGTAATTAGTAGAAGAAATAGAAAGGAAAATAGAAACACACTAAACAAAAATGGCAATAAGTAATACATATCAGTAATCACCTTAAATGTAAATGGACTGAACGCCCCGATCAAAAGACACAGAGTAGCGGATTGGATAAGAAAGCATGACCCATATATATGTTGTTTACAAGAGACCCACCTCACAACAAAAGACTCACATAGACTGAAAGTGAAGGGATGGAAAAAAATCTTCCAAGCAAACAAAACAGAAAGGAAAAAAAAGCTGGGGTAGCAATACTCATATCTGATAAAAATAGATTTTAAAATGAAGGCCATAACTAGAGACAAAGAAGGCCACTACATAATATTGAAAGGATCTATCCAACAGGAAGAGATAACCTTGGTAAACATATATGCACCCAATACAGGAGCACCAAAATACATTAAAAATCTTCTGGAAAACTTCAAAGAAGAAATCGACTGCAATACAATCATAGCAGGGGACTTCAACACCCCGCTGACATCACTGGATAGATCCTCTAGACAAAAAATTAACAAGGAAACAGAGACTCTAAATGAAGCACTAGACCAAATGGATTTAATAGATATTTACAGAGAATTACACCCCAAAACTACAGAATTCACATTCTTCTCAAGTGGACATGGGACATTCTCAAAGATAGACCACATGTTAGGACACAAACGAAGTCTCTACAAATTCAAGAAGATTGAAATCATATCAAGCATCTTCTCAGATCACAATGGCATGAAACTAGAAATCAATTGCAACAAGAACATGGAAAGACATTTGAATACATGGAGGCTAAATAGCATGTTATTAAACAATGAATGGGTTAACAAGGAGATCAAGGAAGAAATTAAAAACTTTCTGGAAACGAATGAAAATGAACACACAACAACACAAAATCTGTGGGATGCAGCGAAAGCAGTTCTGAGAGGGAAGTTCATAGCACTACAGGCCTACCTCAAGAAACAAGAAAAATTTCTAATAGACTATCTAACCTCACAACTTAAAGAACTAGAAAGTAAGCACAAAGAAATCCCCAGAGCAAGTAGAAGGAAGGAAATAGTAAAGATCAGAGCAGAAATAAACGACATGGAGACCAAAAAAACAATTCAAAGGATAAATGAAACAAAGAGCTGGTTTTTTGAAAAGATAAACAATATTGATGGACCCTTAGCCAGACTCACCAAGAAACAAAGAGAGAGAACACAAATACACAAAATCAGAAACGAAAGAGGAGAAGTAACAACTGACACCACAGAAATACAAAGGATCGTTAACGAATACTATGAACATTTATATGGCAACAAATTCGACAATCTAAGCGAAATGGACAAATTTCTAGAAACATATAGTCTCCCAAAACTGGACCGGGAAGAGATAGAAAACTTGAACAGACCAATAACAACCAAGGAAATTGAAGATGTAATCAAGACTCTCCCAGCAAACAAAAGTCCAGGCCCAGACGGCTTCACAGGGGAGTTTTACCGAACATTCAAAGAAGAACTAACACCCATTCTTCTCAAACTGTTTCTAAAAATTCAAGAAGAAGGAAGACTTCCAAACTCATTTTATGAGGCCAGCATAATTCTAATTCCAAAACCAGAAAAAGACACTACAAAGAAAAAAAACTACAGGCCAATATCCCTGATGAACATAGATGCCAAAATCCTGAACAAAATACTAGCAAATCGGATCCAGCAATACATCAAAAAAATTATTCAGCATGACCAAGTGGGATTCATCCCAGGGATGCAAGGCTGGTTCAATATTCGCAAATCAATAAATGTGATACACCACATAAACAAAATGAAAGATAAAAACCACATGATCATATCAATAGACGCTGAAAAAGCATTCGACAAAATTCAACACCCATTTCTGATAAAAACACTCAGCAATTTGGGAATAGAGGGATCATATCTCAACATTATAAAGGCCATATATGAAAGACCTACAGCCAACATCATAATCAATGGGCAAAAACTAAAAACATTTCCCTTAAGAACAGGAACAAGACAGGGATGCCCACTTTCACCACTCTTATTTAACATAGTACTGGAAGTCTTAGCCACAGCAATCAGACGTGAAGAAAAAATAAAAGGGATCCAAATTGGAAAGGAGGAAGTGAAACTGTCATTATTCGCAGATGACATGATATTATACATAGAAAACCCTAAAGACTCCATCAAAAATCTACTAGACCTAATAAATGAATTTGGCAAAGTAGCAGGATACAAAATAAACGTCAAGAAATCGACGGCATTCTTATACACCAATGATGAACTCACAGAAAGAGAAACTAAAAAAACAATCCCATTTACCATCGCGGCAAAAAAATTAAGATACCTAGGAATAAATTTAACCAAAGAAATAAAGGATCTATTTGCAGAAAACTACAGGACATTGAAAAAAGAAATAAAGGAAGATATAAAAAAGTGGAAGCACATACCTTGTTCATGGATTGGAAGAATTAACATCATTAAAATGTCCATATTACCCAAAGCAATCTATAGATTCAATGCAATCCCAATCAAAATACCAGCGACATATTTCACAGAACTAGAACAAATACTCCAAAAGTTCATATGGAACCAAAAAAGACCCCGAATAGCCACAGCAATCTTGAAAAAGAAGGACAAAGTAGGTGGGATCACAATACCAGATATCAGATTATACTACAGAGCTACTATAATCAAAACAGCCTGGTATTGGCATAAGAACAGACATATAGACCAGTGGAACAGAACAGAGAATCCAGAAATTGACCCAAGATATTATGCTCAACTAATATTTGACAAAGGTGGCAAGAGCATACAGTGGAGCAAAGACAGCCTCTTTAATAAATGGTGTTGGGAAAATTGGACAGCTACATGCAAAAAAATGAAACTAGACGATCAACTTACACCATACACAAGAATAAACTCAAAATGGGTAAAAGACTTAAATGTGACTCGTGAATCCATAAAAATCCTAGAAGAAAATGTAGGCAACAAAATTTCAGACATCATACGCAGCAGAATCTTCACTGATACATCACCTAAGGCAACAGAAATAAAGGAAAAAATGAACTCATGGGACTACATCAAACTCAAAAGCTTCTGCACAGCAAAAGAAACAACCATCAAAACGGAAAGAGAACCCACTGTATGGGAGACCATAATTGCCAATGACACATCAGATAAGGGGTTAATCTCCAAAATATATAGAGTGCTCATACAACTCAACAAAAGGAAGACAAAGAACCCAATTAAAAAATGGGCAGAGGAACTAAATAGACACCTCTCCAAACAGGACATACAAATGGCTAAGAGACATATGAAGAAATGCTCAACATCACTAATCATCAGAGAGATGCAAATTAAAACAACAATGAGGTATCACCTCACACCTGTCAGAATGGCCGCCATCAACAAATCGTCAAACAACAAGTGTTGGCGAGGGTGTGGAGAAAAGGGGACTCTAGTCCACTGCTGGTGGGAATGCAGACTGGTGCAGCCACTTTGGAAAACACTATGGTGTTACCTCAAAAAATTAAAAATTGAATTGCCATTTGACCCAGTGATCCCACTTCTAGGAATATACCCTAAGAAACCTGAAACACCAATCAGAAAGAATATATGTACTCCCATGTTCATAGCAGCACTATTCACAATAGCTAAGATCTGGAAACAGCCCAAGTGCCCGTCGGTGGATGAATGGATAAAAAAGCTGTGGTACATATACACAATGGAGTACTATGCAGCTGTAAGAAAGAAAGATCTCTTATCCTTTGAGACGACATGGAGGGACCTCGAGAGTATTATCCTAAGCGAAACAAACCAAGCAGAGAAAGGAAAATATCACATGATCTCACTCATTTGTGGAATATAATAAACATAACATTATGGGGAACAGGGTAGACCCAGAGATGTGAAGGTAGGGTACAGACTGACAATCCCCAGAAGAGGGGGTGGGGGGGGAGGGAAGAGATAAACCACAGAACTTATACGCATGTATGCATAAGTGATGGACATGGACAACAAAGCTGGGGAAGGGGTAGAGGGATGGGGAGGAGGGTGTCAATGGGGAAAAAAGGAGAAACCTCTGTAACAAAAATAAATTAATAAAAAAAAAAAAAATCACAGGATACTGCCCTGGCTGGTTTGGCTCAGCGGTTAGAGCGTTGGCCTGCGGTCCAGAGAGACCCGGGTTCGGTTCCCGCTAAGGGCATATATCTCGGTTGCTGTTTGTCCCTGGCCCTGGTTGGTCGTGCGGGTGGCAGCCACTCGATATGTCCCTTTCACGTCGATGTTTCTCTCTCTCTCTCTTCCTCTCTCTCCCTCCCACAGTATCTGAACAAAAAGTGAAAAAATGTCCTCGGCTGAGGATAAAAATAAATAAATAAATAAATAAATAAATAAATAAATAAATAAATAAATAAATAAAATCACAGGATACTAACATGTTATTTAATCTGAGTTTGCCTACTTTTGACTTCTTATTACAGAGAAGCTAGAATATGTATTTAGATCTGTTAATGAATATCTTACATTCTATTTGAAAAAAATGTCTTCTGAAAATGTGAATATATTGGCCAATCCAAGGACTGTTAATCACCTACTTGTCACAAAACAATAAGAAAGATCAAGGTTTCTAAGAGTTAAAAGTTCAAATTAAGTTGGAAAGAAATTAAATAATTTTGGTGATAGAAAGCATAAAATATGTTTTGTTTTGTTTTTAAAGAAAGTAGGTTGTTCTAAAGTTGGTTATTTCTGAATGAGTTAAAATGAAGCAAACTAAGAGGGTCTAGAAAAGTCACAGAAGGTTTGTGCAAGTTGAAGGGTGTTTATGTAGAGGGAAGAAGCACAATGAGAAAAAATTAAGGAAGTGAAAATGGTGAGAGAGAAATAAAAGAAAGGGACAGGAAGAAAGGACATTGGAGTTGGAATACTCAAGAAGGGAAATGAAAATGGGAAAACACTAAGAAAAAGAAAGGCACATAGATAGATACTAAAGTTGAGTGATAATTTTCATGACAAATGAAAAGTTCAGGAAGCTCCCTTTGATTTTTCAAAACCAATTGTAATTTCCCCACCAGAACCCCAGGTACAATTGACAGTGAGGAACAAATTAATTGATCTCTTAGTCTGATAACTCTGGGGACATCTGAATTTATGGAAATACTGGCAAGAAAAATCAGGAGAAACAAAATTTGATTATGGGACTGAACGAACTAAAACTAAATATCGTTTTTGCAATTATTTTAAGTATTGTTGATGTTTAAACTTTTTTGTTTTCCAGACATAAGGATACTTTCATAAGCAATATTAAAACATTTATATTTTTCTCCCTATCTGATCCCTCTGGAATTTGGAAGCTCTTAAGAAGTATTATTACTTTCATGGCAATATGTTTATTTGCATGAATCTAATAAGAATCTGATTTATTTATAACAGGACTAAAAGGTCTGAGCCGGTGGGAGATCACATCCTCAATGTAAGGCCAGTGTAGAGAAAGGAGCATTTTATTACACTGGTGGGCTGTTACACCAGCAGACTGGGGGGGGGGGTACAGCTTCCCCAAATCCTCAGCCCCGAGCTTCCTTTGTTCTTTGCTTATGTAGGCACAAACTACAGAAAAAAAAACTACATTAAAAAAAACCCCACATTCTCTTGGAACCGCATAATTGGTGTCTGGGTTGGTATGAGTTGTCTCAGAGGTAAGGAGTCTTGTCTACTCAGGCAGAAGTCAGGGCCATCATTAATCTCTTTCTTCTCATGGTTCCTCTGAGTTTCTCAAGGCCTTCATTAACCCTTTATCTTTGGGTTTCTCAAGGCCCTTATGTTTACAAAAAAGAAACTGCCAGGGTGGGAACGTGCAGTAACTGAGGGTCAGAATGGAGTTTAATTTTGTTAAAACATTATTAACCCTTTCAAGGACACATAAAGCCAGTTTCCAATTGTGGTTTTATTAACCAAGACTTTGACTGGAATGTCATGTCTGAGAGAGACATGCCAGGACTCTGGATATCACCAGAAAGCTTTATGGAAAGAAGTTTGACTATGAAGTGGACAAACCCCTTGAAGTCATGGCCTTGTACCTTGCTTGGCCACTTGGTTCATGGCAGTCTTTCCAGGTAAGGAATAAAGGTTGCTTTCCTGAAAGATGGCAAAAAGGAATCTCAAGGACTTGAGGATACTACACAAATCTACAGGTATTCCAGGGACTGCCTGATGGCAATTGTGGCTTTGGCTTCTCTGCCCTGAGGGCCTGACTGTTGACTGCTAACTAGAGTTAAATCTAAAGATTCCTTATGAATGAGTAATATTCCAGCAAAGTAAATTGGAGAAAGCCTGTACAATCAATTTGATCTAGTCATACCCTTGTGTTTATGCAAATAACTAAGCCAGACTAGAACTAGACTTAGTACAGATTATTTAACAGGAGAGTACTCTTAGGGAGAGAAAAATTATGTCTTAATAAAAAAACACAAAACCCAATTATGAGTACTGAACTCCAGTGCAGTTAACTGTTTTCAAAATTTTTGTTTTAAGGCTGCATCTGTGTATGCCATACATGTCTCAGCACCTGATGACCACCAGATTGTTCAAACTGCAATCTGTCAGATTATCACTGTATGATTTCATTTCAGCAGAAGCCTTATGTCTGGAAATCTTTTCAACTGGTTTATGATTTAATGTATACATTAACCTTTATGTTTTGTGTTCTTCTGTTTTATAGAATATATGCCCTGTTTATCCAATTGCTTATTCACACAATGTAGGCCTCATTATAGAAGTCATCTGCATCACTGTCTCCTGAAATATGAGACTTAATGGTTTGAACTTAATGCTTTGGACTTATGATTAAGTCACGGAAACATGCATGATCTATTGGATTCACTTCAAAACTGCTTTCCCCTTTTGGCTGCCCCCTTCTTTTGTCAGGCAGGGGGAATCTCAAGACTCTGCCTCCCTTCAGCAGAAAGCAGTTATAGAAGAGACCTGATGCCCCTTTTTCTTGAAAGGATTCAGAGCCCAAATCCATAAGGGGAAAATATAATAGGCCAGGAATAATACAGTTCAATAAGACACTCCATTTAAAACTACTCTCGTAGATATGAGATAATAAAATCAATAGGAGGGAATGAAAGGGGTAGGAGAGAATAATAGAATAATAAGAGAACAAATCATAGGGGAGTACTAGCTATAGTTATAAGAAATATTAAACATCTTTGTTCTGTTAATCATGGTAGCTTTGTTCCGATGAAAGAAAACCCATTCTGACATGACTGGGAGATTTATGCCCTAGGAGTTTACCTCAGGAATGCTGTCCATTCTCCTTACCTGAGAGCTACTGTCCCTCATCATGGAAAGACTAACAACCATGGAGTCTTGGAGGTAGTGCACTGGAAACAGTCCACATTGCCCAACCCACATTATTTCCCCATGCGTATAATCTGCAACTGTTTTATCCATTGTTATTCCTATTGCCTACTTCCTCAACCATTTTACCCATTAATATTCTCTTTGCCTACTTCCCCATGGAATACCCAGTATGAGTGACCAGCTATCAAGGGAGTGGAGGGCAGATTTTTGCAGGATGACCTGGCTGCTCTCCCACATTGACAGCAATATTGGAATAAATGCTCATATACAATTGAATGTTGTCTCTGCTTGTGGGGGACTGGAAAGTTCACCCCTGGCTATAAGACATTCTTGGCATTATTCTCTTGGACGGGCATGACTCAGGTCACAATGCCCCTGGGACCTCTGCAGAAACGACAGTTCTCGGAACTGCGCAGGTGTTTTCTGCTTGCCTCAAGCACTGATTTATCGATTATGGATTATGCCGTTAGGGTCTGGTCTCCTAACAACCAGATTAGCCCCGACTTCAGCGCCCCAGGAACATTCCTGCTTTCATGCTATAAAACCTTGTCCCTGTTTTACAATAAATGAGACTTCATCAGAATCCTGTCTTGTCTCCATTCTTCATGTCTTTTGCCCCCTACCATCCTCACTCCCCCTCTAGAGTCCTCGTTGCTCGACCTGCGGGATGGGTCATCTGCTTAATTGGCTCAAGTAGAGACAGGCAGCCCAGACTCATTTGTTGTCCAGTTACAGACCCAGACCCCCTGCTAGATTCCAGCAGAGGGCCCATTAAGCCCACCAACTGCTCACCCATTGGGTAAACTTGGATGAGTTTTCTCTTGGATCCAGGACCTTCCCTTGCTTGTGGTAGAGGGTCTGACTTTATTTTTAAATCCTCAAGGTTAAGGGTTGACATAACCCAGGCTAAGGTGAGACAGGAGAAAATATGAGTGGTTGGATATGTTAACTGGCTTTTCAATTGGAATTGCTTTCTGAGAGTCTGAAAAACAAAACAAAATACCTTTGCTGAATAAATGTGAACTGAATGAGTTTATCTCTGAAAATAAAGGAGCATATCCTCCCTACAGCCCAAATCTCAGGTGTTCTTAGATGACTACGAATCTTTGTGGAGGTGTCAGAGGTCATTCCTCACAACATGCAGGAATCCCATAGGGAAATTCCAGCTCAACTGTAATTAAATTGATTGACTCCTCCAAGGAGAGTGCCCATGAGCCCTTCCAGTTGTTCTAGATGGCCAGGAGATAAACGGAGGAATGTATGAGGTTTGAATATAACTTGAAGGGTGAATGTCTCCTGCAGCTCAACCCATAAGCAGCATACTTTAACCCACTACATAACATCCCTAGAAAATTTGCTCAGACTCTGCAGATATCAAAAACAAACAAACTAAATTGACATGGGAAGTTATGCCTCCAGGGCCAGATCTTCCAGACCCCAGCCCTTAATAATCCTGATAGGAGGCCTTTACTTACAAGTGATTTACAGAAATGGGAAGATTTCACTAGAAATGATATCAACTTAAATGGCCAAAATGCAGTTGTCTTTGGGTGCCTAAATTAATTTTTTGCATGCAAAATTAGAAAAATGCCTGCTCTAAAATTAAACTGAATGGATGAATGGAATGCATATCTTGATTTAGAAATTAGAAGCTTCTAAGGAGAAGCACAAATAAATTCTTAAAGAAATTAATGAGAGCCCTGGCCGGTTTGGCTCAGCGGTTAGAGCGTCAGCCTGCGGTCCAGAGAGACCCGGGTACGGTTCCCGCTAAGGGCACATACCTTGGTTGCAGTTTGTCCCTGGCCTCTGGTTGGGTCATCTGGGAGGCAGCCACTCGATGTGTCCCTTTCACATTGATGTTTCTCTCTCTCTCTCTCTTGTCTTCTCTCTCCTTCCCACTCTATCTGAACAAAAAATGGAAAAATGTCCTCGGGTGAGGATAAAAAAAAAAAAAAAGAAATTAATGAGAAATTTTAGAGACTGTGTCTCAACTATTCTAAAGCTAATAAATGCCTACATCCCATTTTTCTCCCTTCTATAATTTCTTCACTATATCCTTTGCTCTGTGAGCTTCCTTGTCCAGAATTGCCCTTCCTCTCCCTTCTTCCTTCCCCTTCTATCTCCTCTACCACTACTCCCTAGTGACTTAAGGCAAAATGAGAATAGAAATGCTAACAGCTCTCTTTGAAAAAAAAGCTCCTCTCAGCCAGAGAGGAACAATAAATTGTTACCAATTTTATTTAGGACCTTGATGGGTTTGCAAAGAAATTTAGCTGTTATAATGTAATATTGGCTCTTCTAACTTATTCCAATTAATATACCTACTGGTTTCTGGAATCAGAAACAACAGAATTACTAAATAAGGTTGGCAATAAAACTCCTGGAGAAAAGTATTTCCACTTTAAGAATTACATGGAACAGAAATGGGATTTAGAAAAACAAAACAAAAACAAACATAGGGCTGCTATGAGGACTATGAAAAGATATTTCCCCTTCTTATTAATAGTTTAGGAGTAATTAAAATTACCATTAAAGGGGGACCTCATAATTGCATGTATGAGCCCCTGTAATTCTCCTAGTAATGAAATCAAATATAAAAAGATGGATATTTGTACAAAATCTTGGAGCTATAAATAAACTAGTTATTCCCAGACATCCTGTGGTTCCAAATTCACATACTTTATTATCAGCCATTCCTGTGACTGCCAATATTTTTCAGTAATAGATTTATGCAGTGCCTTTTTCAGCACTCCAGTAGAAAAAGATAATCAACTCCTCTTTCCTTTCATTTGGGAATATTACAAGTTCACTTTGATAGTAATGAACTAGGGATATATGAGGAGTCCCAACTATTGTCTTAGATAATAAAAGCCAATTTAAATTATGTTAAATTTTTTAGATATTAGACTCTAATCCTACAGTGATTTAGTTTTATGCTCTAGAAAATTATTAGACTCCCAAAAGTATACAATATATCTATTACAACAGCTAGCTATAAAAGGACATGGATATCAAAGAACATACTCTGATTCTGTTTACCTCAGGTAAAATACTTTGGTTCTAATATCTAAAGATGGGCTACTAATTAACCCTGAAAGACCCAGAGAAAACCTATTTTTTCCTCTTCCAAAAAAAGAAGAAGAAAACAAAAGAAAGCAGCTTAAAGGATTCCTGTGTTTGACTGAATATTGTCACAATTGGGTTCCAATTTTGTATTAACTGCCCAGCCTTTACTACATTAATAAAATTAAATTAACCTGATGCAATTCACTGGAACCCAGAAGAAAAACAAGCTATAAAACCTCTACAGAATTGTCTAAACCTTCCATTCTGGAATATCTTAATTTTAGAAATTTTAACACAAAAATATAAACATATAAACCATAACAAAATACTAGCAAATTGGATCCACCAATACATCAAAGAAATTATTCACCATGACCAAGTGAGATTCATCCCAGGGATGCAAGGCTGGTTCAATATTAGCAAATCAATAAATGTAATACACCACATAAACAAAATGAAAGATAAAGACCACATGATCATCTCAATAGATGCTGAAAAAGCATTTGACAAAATCTAGCACCCATTTCTGATAAAAATGCTCAACAATGTGGGAATAGAGGGATCATATCTCGACATAATGAAGGCTATATATGAAAGACCTACAGCCGACATCAAAATTACAACTAAACTGCAGAACAACCATCATTCAAAACTGCCTGAAATCGAGCTGAATGGAAGTCCTACAACTAGGAAATTAAGGAAGAAGCCACATCCAGACTGGTAGGAGGGGCGGAGGCATGGACAGGCTGGTCCCACACCCACGTGTGGCGGATAAAAATTAGGAGGGACACCTCGACTGGGAAAGTCCTCCCTGAGGACTGAGGGGTCCCTGTCCCACACCAGGTGCCCAGCTCAGGGTTCCAGTGCCAAGAAGAGAAGTCCCCATAACTTCTGGCTGGAAAAACCAGCAGGAACTGAGGCTGAGGGAGGCTGAGGCAGCTGGAGCCCCCGGCAGCTCCTCTTAAAGGGTCCGCGCAAGGACTTACTCAGACTCACTCCCTCCAGGCTCCAGCGTGGGGGAGGCGGCTTGAAAGGCACCAGAGTCATATGGGGAAAAACTGAGCTGTTTGACATTGGAGCAAGGGCTAGAGAAACAGCTTTCTCCTGGACAGATGAGCTATCAGAGGCTTTTGTTCCTTTGGTGAGCCCTTCCCTGGGCCAGCAGACGTTGCCATATCTGGGACTCCAGCAACCTGGCTCACACTGTTTGCCCCACTCTGGTGATTCCCTGAGGGCCCGCCCCACCCAACTTTCAGGCCCACCCAAGCTGTTGTCAGTTGCTTGACCATAGGATTGGCCTGTCTTGGATCCTGCTTCAGCTTTTCCTAAATTCTTTCAAACAAGCAGCATCTGGCTCTCAGCTAGCCCCATACCTCTCGCTAAGTAATACATAGAAACAAACACAGGGAGGCAGCCAAAATGAGGAGACAAAGAAACAGGTCCCAAATGAAAGAACAGAACAAAACTCCAGGAAAAGAACTGAGTGAAATGGAGTTAAGCAACCTAACAGATGCAGAGTTCAAAACACTACTTATAAGGATGCTCAATGGACTTAGTGAGAACCTCAGTGAACTTAGTGAGGGCCTCAAGGGCATAAAAAAGGACCAGTCAGAAATGAAGGATGCCCTAACTGAAATAAAGAATAGTTTACACAGATGCAATAGTAGAGTAGGTAAAGCCAAGAAGCAAACCATCGATTTGGAATATAAGGAAGCAAAAAACACCCAATCAGAACAGCAAAAAGAAAAAAGAATCCAAAAAAATGAGGATAGTGTAAGGAGCCTCTGGGACAACTTCAAGCATGCCAACATTCGCATCTTGGGGGTGCCAGAAGGAGAAGAGAGAGAACAAGAAATTGAAAACCTATTTGAAACAATAATGGCAGAAAACTTCCCTAATTTGGTGAAGGAAACAGACATGCAAGTCCAGGAAGCACAGAGAGTCCCAAACAAGATGAACCCCAAAAGGCCCACACCAAGACACATCATCATCAAAATGCAAAAGGTTCAAGACAAAGAGAGAATCTTAAAAGCAGCAAGAGAAAAGCAGTTTGTTACCTACAAGGGAGTTCCCATAAGACTGTCAGCTGATTTCTCAAAAGAAACTTTGCAGGACAGAAGGGAGTGGCAAGAAATATTCAGAGTGATGAAAAGCAAGAACCTACAACCAAGATTACTCTATCCTGCAAAGCTGTCATTTAGAATCGATGGCCATATAAAGAGTTTCCCAGACAAAGAAAAGCTAAAGGAGTTCACCATCACCAAACCATTATTATATGAAATGTTGAAGGGTCTTCTTGAAGAAAAAGATTAAAAAATATGAACAAACAAAATGGCAATAAATACATATTTATCAACAATTGAATCTACAAACAAAATGAACAAGCAGAACAGAAACATTCTCATAGATACAGATAACTTTTTTTGGTTACCAGATGGGAGGGCGATTGAGGGAATGGGTGAAAAAGGTGAAGGGATTAAGAAGTACAAATTGGTTGTTAGAATGACAAACCTCAAAGGGAAGGGGGGTTGGGAGGTGGGAAGAAATAAGCCAAAGAACTTATATGTATATATGCATAACCAATGGTCACAGACAACAGTGTGGGGAAAGGCAGGAGGGGGGCAGGAATGGGGAGGAGGGGGTCAATGGGAGAAAAATGAGGAACATCTGTAATACATTCAACAATAAAGATAAGTTAAAAAAAAAAAAAAAGGCCAGGACACATATGAAAAAACATTCATCATCTCTAATCATCAGAGAGATACAAATTAAAACAACTATGAGCTCGGCCGGTGGGCTCACTGGTTGAGTGTCAACCCATGCACCAAGATGTCACCTGTTCGATTCCTGCTTAGGGCACATGCCCAGGTTGTGGTCCCAATCCCCAGTGGAGAGCATGCAGGAGGCAGCCAGTAGATGTTCTCTCTCATCAATGTTTTTATCACTTTCTCCTTCCCCCTTCCTCTCTCTCTAAAATAAATTTAAAAAAATATTTTAAAATAAATAAATAGCCCTGGCCAGTTTGGCTCAGCGGTTAGAGCATCGGCCTGCGGACCAGAGAGTCCCGGGTTCGGTTCCCGCTAGGGGCATGTACCAAAAAATAAATAAATTAAATAAAAAAATAAAAAAAAATAAAAAAATAAATAAATAAATAAATAAAATCAATAATGTACAAAAAAATAAATAAAAAACTTTTTAAAAACAAACAAAAAAAAGAAAGACCTACAGCCAACATCATACTCAATGGGCATAAACTAAAAACATTTCCCTTAAGAACAGGAACAAGACAGGGATGCCCACTTTTGCCACTCTTATTTAACATAGTACTGGAAGTCTTAGCCACAGCAATCGGACATGAAGATAAAATAAATAAAAGGGATCCAAATTGGAAAGGAGGAAGTGAAACTGTCATTATTCGCAGATGACATGATATTATACATAGAAAACCCTAAAGACTCCATCAAAAATCTACTAGAATTAGTAAATGAATTTAGCAAAGTAGCAGGATACAAAATTAACGTCAAGAAATCGACGGCATTCTTATACACCAATGATGAACTCACAGAAAGAGAAACTAAAACAACAATCCCGCCCTGGCTGGTTTGGCTCAGCGGTTAGAGCATAGGCCTGTGGTCCAGAGAGACCCAGGTTTGGTTCCCGTTAAGGGCATGTACCTCAGTTGCAGTTTGTCCCCAACCCTGGTTGGGTTGTATGGGAGGCAGCAACTCGATGTGTCCCTTTAACATCAATGTTTCTCTCTCTCTTCCTCTCTCTCCCTCCCACTATTGGAACAAAAACTGGAAATATGTCCTTGGGTGATAATAAAACAAAACAAAACAAAGACAATCCCATTTACCATCGTGGCAAAAAAATTAAGATACCTAGGAATAAACTTAACCAAAGAAGTAAAGGACCAGTTCTCAGAAAACTACAGGACATTGAAAAAAGAAATAGAGGAAGATTTTAAAAAGTAGAAGCACATACCTTGTTCATGGATAGGAAGAATTAACATCATTAAAATGTCCATATTACCCAAAGCAATCTATAAATTCAATGCAATCTCCATCAAAATACCAGTGACATATTTCACAGTACTACAACAAATACTTCAAAAGTTCATATGGAACCAGAAAAGACTCCAAATAACCACAGCAATCTTGAAAAAGAAGGACAAAGTGGGTAGTATCACAATACCGCATATCAGGTTATACTACAAAGCTACTGTAGTCAAAACAGCCTGGTACTGGCACAAGAACAGGCATATAGACCAGTGGAACAGAAGAGAGAATCTGGAAATTGACCCAAGACATTATGCTCAATTAATATTTGACAAAGGTGGCAAGAGCATACAATGAAGTAAAGACAGCCTCTTTAATAAATGGTATTGGAAAAATTGGACAGCTACATGCAAAAACATGAAACTAGACCATCAACTTACACCATATACAAGAATAAACTCAAAATGGATAAAAGACTTAAATGTGACTCATGAATCCATAAAAGTCCTAGAAGAAAATGTAGGCAACAAAATTTTGGGCATCATAAGCAGCAGAATCTTCACTGATACATCACCTAAGGCATCAGAAAGAAAGGAAAAAATGAACACATGCGACTACATCAAACTAAAAAGCTTCTGCACAGCAAAAGAAACAACCATCAAAACAGAAAGGGAACACACCGTATGGAAGAGTATAATTGCCAATGATACATCAGATAAGGGGTTAATCTCCAAAATATATAGAGTGCTCATACAACTCAACAAAAGGAAGACAAAGAACCCAATTAAAAAATGGGCAGAGGAACTAAATAGACACCTCTCCAAACAGGACATACAAATGGCTAAGAGACATATGAAAAAATGCTCAACATTACTAATCATCAGAGAGATGCAAATTAAAACAACAATGAGGTATGATCTCACACCTGTCAGAATGGCCACCATCAACAAATCATCAAACAACAAGTGTTGGCGAGGGTATGGAGAAAAGGGGACTCTAGTACACTGCTGGTGGGAATGCAGACTGGTGTAGCCACTGTGGAAAACACTATGGTGTTACCTCAAAAAATTAAAAATTGAATTGCCATTTGACCCAGTGATCCCACTTCTAGGAATACACCCTAAGAAGCCTGAAACACCAATCAGAAAGAATATATGTACTCCCATGTTCATAGCAGCACTATTTACAATAGCTAAGATCTGGAAACAGCCCAAGTGTCCATCAGTGGATGAATGGATAAAAAAGCTGTGGTACATATACACAATGGAGTACTATGCAGCTGTAAGAAAGAAAGATCTCTTATCCTTTGAGACAACTTGGAGGGACCTGGAGAGTATTATCTTAAGCAAAACAAGCCAAGCAGAGAAAGACAAATATCACATGATCTCACTTATTTGTGGAATATAATGAACATAACAGTGTGAGAAACAGGGTACAGACTGACAACCCTCAGAAGAGGGGGTGGGGGAGGAGGGAAGAGATAAACCACAGAACTTATACGCAGTTATATGCATAACTGATGGACATGGACAACAAAGCTGGGGATGGGGTGGGGAGGATGGGGAGGAGGGTGTCAATAGGGAAAAAAGGAGAAACATCTGTAACAAAAATAAATTAGTAAAACAAAACAAAAAAAATATAATAAAAAAATAAAAATTCATCAAAAGCAAAAAAAAAAAAAAAAAAATTATTTATTACCCTGGCCAGTTTGGCTCAGCAGTTGGAGCATCGGCCCATGGACCAATGAGTCGTGGGTTCAATTCCAATCAAGGGCACATACCTCAGTTGTGGTTCATCTCCAACCCTGGTCAGGGGTTGTACAGGAGGCAACCAGTCAATGTGTCTCTCTCACATTGATGTTTCTCTCTCTCTCCCTCTCTCTCTCTCCCTCCCTCCCACTCTATCTGAAGATAAATATAAGATATCCATAGTGAGGATTAAAAACTTTTTTTATTTATTGATTTGAGAGAGAGAGAGAGAGAGAGAGAGAGAGAGAGAGATTTGTTATTCCACTTATTTATGCATCATTGGTTGATTCATGTATGTGCCCTGACTAGGGATCAAACCTGAACCTTGGGGTATTGGGAGGATGCTCTAAAAAAAAAAAATGGGTAGAGGAACTAAATAGACACCTCTCCAAACAGGACATACAAATGGCTAAGAGACATATGAAGAAATACTTAACATCACTAATCATCAGAGAGATGCAAATTAAAACAACAATGAGGTATGATATCACACCTTTAGGAATAGCTGCCATCAACAAATTATCAAACAAGTGTTGGCGAGGGTGTGTAGAAAAGGGGACTCTAGTACACTGCTGGTGGGAATGCAGACTGGTGCAACCACTATGGAAAACACTATGCTGTTACCTCAAAAAATTAAAAATTGAATTGCCATTTGACCCAGTGATCCCACTTCTAGGAATATATTCTAAGAAGCCTGAAACACCGATCAGAAAGAATACATGTACCCCCATGTTCATAGCAGCACTATTTACAATAGCTAAGATCTGGAAACAGCCCAAGTGTCCATCAGTGGACGAATGGATAAAAAAACTGTCATGCATATACACAATGGAGTATTATGCAGCTGTAAGAAAGAAAGATCTCTTATCTTTTGATAAGATATGGAAGGACCTAGAAACTATTATCCTAAGCAAAACAAGCCAAGCAGAGATAGACAAATATCATATGATCTCACTTATTTGTGAATATAATGAACATAGTCTGACAAACAGGGTAGTCCCAGAGACATGGAAGTAGGGTACAGACTAACAATTGCAAGAACGGGTGGGGGGAGAGATAAACCACATAACTTATACACAAGTATGCATAACCAATGGACATGGACAACAAAGCTGGGGACAGGGTGGAGAGGGAGGGGAAGGAGTATGTCAATGGGTGAAAAAGGAGAAACATCTGTAACAAATAAAATAATATAAAATAAAATAAAATGTTTAAAAAAAACTAAAAAAAAAGAAACAATTAAGGAAATAGAAGAAGTAATCAATAAAATCCCAGGAAACAAATGCCCTGGTCCAGACGGCTACACAGGGAAGTTTTCCAAACATTCAGAGAAGAACTAGCACCTATTCCCTTCAAACTATTGCAAAAATTCAAGAAGAAGGAAGACTTCCATGCTCTTTTTATGAGGCCAGTATAATCCTAATCTCAAAACAAGATAAAGACACTACAAATAAAGAAAATTACAGGCCCCCTGGCCGGTTTGGCTCAGTGGTTAGAGCATTGGCCTGCGGTCCGGAGAGACCTGGGTTCAGTTCCCGCTAGGGGCATGTACCTCGGTTGCAGTTTGTCCCTGGCCCTGGTTGGTTGTGCGGGTGGCAGCCACTCGATGTGTCCCTTTCACATCGATGTTTCTCTCTCTCTCTCTTCCTCTCTCTCCCTCCCACTCTATCTGAACAAAAAATGAAAAAATGTCCTCAGGTGAGGATAGGAAAAAAAAAAAAAAAGAAAAATTACAGGCTAGTATCCCAGATGAACATCGGTGCCAAAATCCTCAACAAAATCTTTTAGCAAATTTAATCTAACAATATATTTTAAAAATTATACACCACAACCAAGTGGGATTCATCCCAGTGATGCAAGCCTGGTACAGTATTCATAAATTTATAAATGTGATACACAATGTAAATAAAATAAAAAGTAAAAACCATGTGATCATATCAGTAGATGCTGAAAAAGCATTTGACAAAATACAGCACCCATTTCTGATAAAAATGCTCCATGAAGTGGGGATAGAGCGAACATATCTCAACATAATAAAGGCCATATGTGGAAAACCAAAGCCATCATCATACTCAATGGCAAAAACTAAAAGCATTGCCTTTAAGAATGGGAACAAGACAGGGATGTCCACTTTCACCACTCTTATTTAACATAGTACTGGAAGTCTTCAGTGGTTCTCAACCTTCCTAATGCTGCAACCCTTTAATACAGTTTCTCATGTTGTGCTGACCCCCAACCATAAAATTATTTTTATTGCTAGTTCATAACAGTAATTTTGCTACTGTTATGTCTTAGGCGACCCCTGTGAAAGGGTCATTCGTCCCCCAAAGGGGTTGCAACCTACAGGTTGAGAACCGCTGCTAGACACAGTAATCAGACAAAAAATAAAATATAAAAGGGATCCAAATTGGAAAAGAAGAAGTGAAACTCTCATTATTCGCAGATGACATGATATTGTATATAGAAACCGAAAAGACTACTAGATTTAATAAATGAATTTGGCAAAGTAGCAGTATACAAAATCAGAATCCAGAAATCACTGGCATTTTTATACCAACAATGAACACAAAGAAAGAGAAACTAAAAAAAACAATCCCATTTACCATTGCAACAGAAAAATTAAGATACCTAGAAATAAACTTAAACAAAGAAGTAAAGGACCTGTTCGCAGAAAACTACAAGACATAGAAAAAAGAAATTGAGGAAGATATTAAAAAGTGGAAGCATAAACCTCGTTGATGGATTGGAAAAATTAACATCATTAAAATGTCCATATAATCCAAAGCAATCTATAGATTCAATGCAATCCCCGTTAAAATACCAATGACATATTTTACTGAACTAGAACAAACACTCTACATAGGCCCTGGTTGGTTTGGCTCAGCAGTTAGAGCGTCAGCCTGTGGTCCAGAGAGACCCGGGTTTGGTTCTCGCTAAGGGCACATACCTTGGTTGCAGTTTGCCCCCAGCCCTGGTTGGGTCTTGTGGGAGGCAGCCACGTGATGTGTCCCTTTCACGTCAATGTTTCTCTCTCTCTCTTCCTCTCTCTCCCTTCCACTCTATCTGAACAAAAAATGGAAAAATATCCTCGGGTGAGAATTAAAAAAAAAAAAAAAACTTAAATAAAAAAAAAAGTTTATACATAGAACAAAAAAAGACCCCAAATAGCCACAGCAATCTTGAAATAGAAGAACAAAGTAGGAGGGATCACAATACCAGATATCAGATTATACTACAAAGCCACTGTAATCAAAACAGCCTGGTACTGGTACAAGAGTAGGCATATAGATCAATGGAACAGAACAGGGAACCCATGAATTGACACAAGACAGTATGCACAATTAATCTTGGACAAAGGAGCCAAGAGCATACAATGGAGAAAAGACAACCTCTTTAATAAATGGTGTTGGAAAAATTGGACAGCTACATGCAAAAAAATGAAACTAGACCACCAACTTACACCATAAACAAGACTAAACTCAAACTGGATAAAAAACTTAAATGTGACTTGTGAATCCATAAAAATCCTAGAAGAAAATGTAGGCAACAAATTTCAGACATCAGACGCAGCAAAATTTTCAGTGACACAAGCCTAAAGCAAGAGAAACAAAGGAAAAAATGAATAAATGGAATTGCATCAAACTAGAAATCTTCTGCACGGGAAAAGTTAGAACCATCGGAAGATCGCAGCGTAGGTGAGCCCTTCTCTGGGGCGGCAGACAGTTGCCATATCTGGGACTTCAGCAGTTTGGTTCACACTGTTTGCCCTGCCCTGAAGATTCCCTGAGGCCCTGCCCCACCCCACTTTTAGGCCCGCCTAAGCTGTTGTCCATTGCTTTACCATAGGATTGGCCTGTCTTGGATCCTGCTTCAGGTTTTACTAAATTTTTTCAAACAAGCAGCATCTGGTCTTAGCTAGCCCCCTAATTCCTGTTAAGTGGCCCCAGGTCTGGCACTTGAAGCAGCTAGACTTGGTTCACAACTTGGCTTTTCCTGGGAACTTCCAAGCCCAACACAAGAAGCAGACATCTGTTGATCACTTTGTAGCTTATGCCTGGGGGCCCAGAGTAGAACACAAGCAGTGGATGACCTGGCTCCAGAGCCAGAACACCCAGTGGACAGCTTCAGAACACTGTGAAGCACCATCACCCAATCACCTCCACAAGTGACACACTCAAGGAATAGACTCAGTGGGTACCAGAGCCTTGCTGAAGTAAGTCTTCAACTGTGTGGTGGGTTCCTGCACAGCTGATCATCCAAGGTAGTCAGAGGTTGGTGCATAGTGGGCACTGGCAGTCCTTGTAGCTGATCAGCCTGAGTAAAACCCTCTCATTGATGTGCCAACAGCAATCAAGACTCAATTACAACAGAAGGGTGTAAAGTCCACATGAGGGGTGCACCTTGAGGACCCAGCTGGGAGATCAGGGAGGCTGTGCCACTGGACCCTACAAGACACCTACTACAACAGGTCACCCAAGGGAGCACAGGAGACATAGCAACTCTACCTAATATATAGAAACAAACACAGGGATGCAGCCAAAATGAGGAGACAAAGAAATATGTCCCAAATGAAAGAACAGAATAAAACTCCAGGAAAACAACTAAGAAAAATGGCCCTGGCCAGTTTGGCTCAGTGGTTAGAAAGTCGGCCTGCAGTCCAGAGAGATCCGGGTTCGGTTCCCGCTAAGGGCATGTACCTCGGGTGCAGTTTGTCCCTGGCCCTGGTTGGTCGTGCGGGAGGCAGCCACTCAATGTGTCCCTTTCACGTCGATGTTTCTCTCTCTCTTCCTCTCTCTCCCTCCCACTCTATCTGAACAAAAAATGAAAAAAAAAAAAAAAAAAGAACTAAGAAAAATGGACCTAAGCAACATAACAGATGCAGAGCTCAAAACACTGCTTATAAGGATGCTCAATGAACTTAGTGAAAACTTCAGTGAATATAGTGAGGGCCTCAAGAGCATAAAAAAGGACCAGTCAGAAATGAAGGAGGCACTAACTGAAATAAAGAATAATTTATAGAGATTCAATGGTAGAGGAGGTAAAGCCAAGAAGCAAACCATCGATTTGGAATATAAGGAAGCAAAAAACACCCAATCAGAACAGCAAAAAGAAAAAAGAATCCCAAAAAATGAGGATAGCGTAAGGAGCCTCTGGGACAACTTCAAGCATACCAACATTCGCATCTTGGGGGTGCCAGAAGGAGAAGAGAGAGAACAAGAAATTGAAAACCTATTTGAAACAATAATGGCAGAAAACTTCCCTAACTTGATGAAAGAAACAGACATACAAGTCCAGGAAGCACAGAGAGACCCAAACAAGATGAACCTCAAGAGGCCCACACCAAGACACATCATCATCAAAAAGGTTCAAGATAAAGAGAGAATCTTAAAAGCAGCAAAAGAAAAGCAGTTATTTACCTACAAGGAGTTCCCATAAGACTGTCAGCTGATTTCTCAAAAGAAACTTTGCAGGCCAGAAGGAAGTGGCAAGAAAAATTCAGAGTGTTGAAAAGCAAGAACCTACAACCAAGATTACTCTATCCTGCAAAGCTGTCATTTAGAATCAATGGACATATCAAGAGTTTCCCAGACAAAAAAAGACTAAAGAAGTTCATCACCACCAAACCATTATTATGTGAAATGTTGAAGGGTCTTCTTGAAGAAAAAGATAAAAAATATGAACAAACAAAATGGCAATAAATACATATCTATCAACAATTGAATCTACAAACAAAATGAACAAGCAGAACAAAAACATTCTCATAGATACAGAGAACATTTTTTTGGTTGCCATATGGGAGGGGGTTGGGGAAATGGGTGAAAAAGGTGAAGGGATTAAGAAGTACAAATTGGTTGTTAGACTGACAAACCTCAAAGGGAAGGAGGTGGGGGATAGGAAGACATAAACCAAAGAACTTATATGCATATATGCATAACCAATGGACACAGACAACTGTCAGGAAATGCAGGAGGCGGGTGGGAGCGTTGAGGAGGGGGTCAATAAGGGGAAAAGGAGAAACATCTGTAATACATTCAACAATAAAGATAAGTTAAAAACACACACACAAAAAAACCCCCTGCAACCCAGGTATGTGCCTTTGACTGGGAATTGAATCCACAATCTTTTGGTTTGTGGGTCAATGCTCTAAGCACTGAACCCAACCGGCTAGGGCAACCTGATTACTTTCTAGGCCAAAGGGTACTGGTAGTCAGAAGTCATATTAGTGCTCTCTCTCTAGTTTAAGGTGGACTCTCTTACCTAGAATCTTTCTAAAATCAGTTAATGGCAAAATAAGCTGTCGACCAAAAGTGATCCAGAATCATGGAAGTAGGGAACAGACTGACGAACCTCAGAGGGATGGTGGGTGGGAGGAGTGGGAAGAGATAAACCAAAGAACTTATATGCATATACATACAACCAATCTACATGGACATTAGACTGGGGAAGGCAGGAGGGGAGTAGGAGCAGGATGGAGGGGGTCAATGGGGAAAAAAGAGGAACATCTATAATACTTTCAACAATAAGAAAAAAAAAAAAAAGAAATAACTATCAAAATGGAAAGGGAACCCACTATATGGGAGAGCCTAATTGCCAATGATACATTAGATAATTGATTAATTTCCAAAATATATAGAGTACTCATACAACTCAACAAAAGGAAGAGAAAGAATCCAATTAATAAATGGGCAGAGAACCTAAATAGACTTCTCTCCAAATAGGACATACAAATGGCTAAGAGACATATAAGTAATTGCTTGACGTCACTAATCATCAGAGAGATGCAAATTAAAATGACTATGAGGTATCACCTCACAACTTCCAGAATGGCTGCCATCAACAAATCATCAAACAAGTGCTGGTGAAAGTGTGGAGAAAATGGGATTCTAGTACACTGCTGGTGGGAATGCAGACTGGTGCAGCCACTATGGAAAACAATATGGTGTTTCCTCAAAAATTTAAGAAATGAACTGCCATTTGACCCAGTGATCCCACTTCTAGGAATATATCCTAAGAAGCACTGGGACACCAATCAAAAAGAATATATGTACCCCTATGTTCATAACAGCACTATTTAAAATTGCTAAGATCTGGAAACAGCCCAAGTGTCCATCAATAGAGTGGATAAAAAACAATGGTACATATACACAATGGAGTACTATGCAGCTGTAAGAAAGAAAGATCTCTTTTCCTTTGAGACAACATGGAGGGACCTGGAGAGTATTATGCTAAGCAAAATAAGCCAGTCAGAGAAAGACAAGTATCCCATGATTTCACTTATTTGTGGAATATAATGAACAAAATAATCTGATGAACAAAATAGACCCAGAGCCATAGAAGTAGAGTTCATACTGACAAACCTTAGCAAGGGGGGGGTGGGGGTGGGGAGAAAAAGTAAAGAACTTATGTGCATATAAGCATAACCAATGGACATAGACAACCATGCTGTGGGAGGGGGATTGGGAGGAGGGTGTCATTGGGGGAAAAAGGAGAAATATCTATAACAAAAATATATTAATTTAAATTAAAAAAATACATCCATGATTCCCTTTCGCTTTCTGACCAGTTTATTTCTAGGGATGGTTCCTAGAAAACTCCTAAATAATGGTGACTTAATTTGATTTACAGATGGATCTTTAAAGAATAAGCAGGAATGTTGCTGAGTTGGATATGCAATAACTTCATGGTGGAAATAATTGAAGGTTTTTATTTACCTGAATAAAATCAGCTGAACAAGCCTAATTATTTTAATTCAGGCTTGTAAGTTGGCCAGAGATTAGTCAATATTTACATGAATAATAGACATGCCTTTGGTGTAGCTCACAACCTTAGAATGTTGTGGAATTAGCAAGTCTTCTTAATTCTCTTAAGCAGCCCATAAAGAATGGAAAATAGGTTGCAGAATTATTAGATGTCATACAAAAATTTAAACAATTTGCAATTATCAAAATTCCAGACCATTCTAGAGCTGCCAACATGGAAGCAAAACGAATTATTTAGCTGATGCTGCAGCTAGACCCATTTTACCATTCTCAATGGAAATGGACAGAGGTTCTATATATCCAAGTCTTTATGGCTCTCAGAGGCAACTCTAAGGTATGTGCTGTTTGCAAACTAGAAAAATGTACCCAAATGGCAAGAAACATTCTCAAAAAATGGGTGAATGGATTTGTAATTCCATTGTTGAGGTATTAAAATAAATAAATAAATGATAGATAGATAGATAGATAGATAGATAGATAGATAGATAGATAGATGATAGATAGATAAAGAAAGAAAGAAAGAAAGAACAAGAAAGAAAGAAAGAAAGAAAGAAAGAAAGAAAGAAAGAAAGAAAGAAAGAAAGAAAGAAAGAAAGAAAGAAGGGAAGGAAGGAAGGAAGGAAGGAAGGAAGGAAGGAAGGAAGGAAGAAAGAAAGAAAGAAAGAAAGAAAGAAAGAAAGAAAGAAAGAAAGAAAGAAAGAAAGAAAGAAAGAAAGAAAAAGAAAGAAAGAAACTGTCCTTGTTTTACAAATGCAGTCTTTACAGGGCCAGAGGTGTGGCTCCAGAACATCAAAAGCCCATCAAACCCATTTACCTTCCCCAACCTCCCCTATTCATCTCAAGAGGCTTATAGATAATTGGCTTTATAATACCAAAGTCCATGGACCTTTGAAATGCAAATATCTGGACTTCAAAGAAAAACAAACAAACAACACTCTAGCCCTCTGAGCAAATCAACTGAACTTATTTCAGCTATTTCTTTCTAAATCAATAAATTTGATAAAAGTTACTAAATATCTAGATATTTTGAAATAATATGAAATACTGAAACATTGATTGTTAGACAAGGCTTGGGTTCGCCTGCTTTTGGCTTTTGTTGCACAGAGACTGTAGAGTACACTTGGAGCTGTTAATAAATGTCTAGTGCTTTGTTAGGGATGTGTTTCTTAAAGGTGTTGTTTGTCAACAGAGGAAATTTGTTTCCCAAGGTTATGAAATGTGTTCATAAAAGTCAATCTAAGGAATATTGATTGCTTACTTTTTTGGTTATTGGAAATTAAAGTTTCTAAAGTTTAGAAATTCTAATTAAGTTGGCAAGAAATTGTATGGTTTGGTAATAGAAGGCATGAGATATGGAGATTCATTTTTGAAGGAAGAGGAAGAAAGTGAGTTTTAAGGGTAGTTATTTCTGAATGGGTAAGAATGTTTGTGAAAAATTATAGAAAGGTTTGTAAAAGATTGTGAAAGGTATAAAAGTTTGTGAAAGTTTAAGTTTATAAAGAAAACAAACAAACAAACACACCCTGGCTCTCTTCTGTTGCTTAAACTGGAGCCAAGACTTTCTTTATTTCCACCACTCATTCACAGCCCTTGAAGTTTTATTGAGAATCTCAATATGTCTTTCTGCTTGAAATTTAGAAACTCCCCTCTCCTTTAGTCTTCTGAAAAGTCATCAAAAGCAAATGAGGAAAATCTTTCATCTTCTCTACAAAATGTAATAATTCAGATTATGTGTATATCTTTATGTGTTTAGTCTTCATGTGTATGGTCTTAATGTGTTTGTCTGTGTATAATATGTGATGTAAGGGGTGATATTTTATTGGCCTAAAGAAATTAAATACTTATATAGGTTAAACAAGATCCTATGGTCTGAACAAAATATTTGATATTAAAATCAGTTTAAGTTTAATTGATGTCTTTTAGAATTATTACCATAAATTATGTGTTTGTTTTACCTAGATTTACAAAGAGTTTATGATATGATCTTTTGGTTAAGTTTGTTTGACAATCTTTCCAAAGTTTAAATTTTAAGAGATGTTTTTTCAACTGAGAGACAACTTTGAGTTATTTCAATGGGCCCTGAAATACCTCAAGGATTTATTCTCTCTCCTTATAAAAGAAATTAGTTTTTAAACTAATTAAACCTATTTAATATCCTTGAAATTACATGGAAAGCTTTGCCAAATAAAAAATAATAATAATAACTGTTCTACTTGTGTACATATATTTTTATTTAAATGGGTGTTCTGCCCAGGGAGGAATTTTCAAAGATTCAAAGCCAAGTTCAAACAGGGAGCTCCCAGAGGTAGCTGGTGTCCTGTCAGTGACACAAGGCAAGCCAAAAGTAATGATTCCTTGTGGGAGCATCCAGCAGTGGTACTCTGGATGTTTGTGGTCTACACATCAGAAGTGTATGAATTATTTCCAATGCTCAATGCACATGTGCATTCTGATAAGCCATGTGCAACATTTTAAAATCTTGCATATTATTTGTTCTTTATATATTAAAATTATGTATTAAATAAAAAAAATGTGTATATATGGACTTTATATTATTCTCTATGTAATTATTATTTGCCAAGAAATTGTTGTCTTGGAATGTTATATCTTAGAGAAAAGCATAGCTTTTTAAAATCAATTGCAGTATAATCAAATCTATAATCATGCCACTTTAAATTTTGTCATTTATAGACAGTCATTGTTTTACTCTGATGCATTTGCAGATATGTTACATCTTTAGAAAAGTCCATGAAAAGGACTCTGACTTACTCTAAATGACAGGTTTCTAAGCAGGTCATATCTTTGAACTGGAGGAAGATTTATAGAACTCTATGGAATAACTGAATTCATGAAAATACTAGCAAATAATCAGGATAAATAAAAAATGGTTATGGGACTAAATGTACTGAGAATAATTATTATTCTTATGACTGTTTTCAATATTGCTGATTTTAAAATCTTTTTTTTTTTTTCAAATATAAGAAAAACTAAAAGGAGACATTCTGCATTATAAATGGCTCATTAACAAGGTTATAGGGACTGATAAATTAGTGACATTTATTTCACAGTGTGCTCCCAGGAGACACAGTCTTCAAAGACTGCAACTTACAACTAGGAAATTTTTGTCCATTGGGAGACATTAATTAAAGATTCTCTCTAACAGTGTTGGAAGGGCTCTTACATTATTAGGTGCCTAATTGAAAATGGACTTTTGTCCCTGTCTCTGACACTGGCCTCTATCTACAGTGAAGATCAAAGATTTTTCAAGGATAAAAGTCACCAACCACAGAGGCAGACAACTTTCCCAAGATGTCAACAAGACCTGTATACCTACAAATTAATGTAGCTGCTAATATTGGTAATAATAATAATAATAATAATGGTTCTTTAGGTTTTTCTCTAACCCTATGTAGATAGCCCAACTGTTAATAATTACTGAAGGTGTATATTATGCCCTCAAACTGTAAATAAATGTTATACAGTTGTCCCTTGCCACTTCGTGCTTTGACTTACACGGCTTCACTCTATCGCAGTTTTTTCAAATACATTCATTAAAAAGTTGATCGAGACAGTGAAAGTGATACAGTGCATGCTCAGTTGTCTGAGTCAATTATATACCCCTGTATTACAATTACAGTTAAAATTACTGTATGTGTGGACTGTAGGCCTATGTATTCGAGCACCCCTGCAAATCCTTCAATGCCAGTTGCAACTGTTCGACCACTTCTTGTGTGTGAGCAATAACTTTCTTCCAAAAAATTGGGTGTGGTAAAACCAAGCCAATCAGAGCATACTATTCACTGATTGGCTATCCTATCTTCTTCCTATCCTGACCACTGATTGGCTCAGCCTCATGCAAATTCATTTCTCTCATACACGCTTCTACATTGCTACACATCGGAAGCATCTTTGCTGTTGTGTTTGCGATTTCTGAGAAGTTTTATCTAAGCCCCATGATGGCTCCTAAACATACTGCTTCTTCTAAGCCTTCTGATGATGAAACTAAGCACTGGAGGAAGATGCTTATCATCCAGGAGAAGGTGAAACTCTTGGATATGATCAAAGATGGCAAGAAAATCGTGGAGGTTGCCCACCATTATGACTTGAATGAGTTTACCGTTTGCTCCATCCATAAAGATGAAAAGAACATCTGTGCAATAGTTACTGTCTCTTTCAACAAGGAAGCAAAGCACGTCATGACAAGTTGTAATAAGTTCATAGTGAAAACGGAGTCTGCCCTAGCCATTTGGATCAGCGACAGCCGCAAGAAAAACTTTCCACTGGATTCATAGGTCATCTGGGAGAAGGCGAGGCAGCACTATCAGTGCTTTATGGCAGACGAACCTCAACCAAGACCCTCTTCTGCAATATTCATGGATTTCACAGCAAGCAAGGGTTGGTTCGAGAAGATCCAGAAGAAGTATCATCTGAAGGGTGTTGTTCTCCATGGAGAAGCTGCCTCTACTGACCAGCCTGCAGCAGAGGACTACATGAACAACATGTTCCAGAAGATCCTTGAGGAGGGTATCATCCAGAACAGGTGTCCTTAACTGATGATGATCTAGTGGAGATGACTAAGTCTGCAAGTGAGGAGGAGGAAGAGCAGCCAGAGGTTCCTGGGGGTCAGGAGGAGGAAGTTGGCCTTACACTTGAGCATCTCTCACAAATCATGATAACTATTAAGAACTATTAAGTAGTACAGGACATGATTGGTGAATGGGACCCACAAGTAATACATGCACTGCGGTTCTGGAATGCACTTGATGGAGCGATAGAAACCTACAAAAGCCTCCTCATGCCTATGAAAAGACAACACCAGCAACTGCCTATCATGATGTTCTTCAGCTGCACACCCAGACACCCACTGCCTACTCCTAGTGGAAAAAGATGATGACACACCTGCTGAAGATACTGCACCACCTGAAGACTCTCCTACTGAGGTCGTGCCTTCAGAGGAGCAGTAACTTTGCTCTTCTTGGCTGTGCAGTACATCTCTTCATCTTCATCGCTTCATCATTGAACAAGTTGCACTATTTTCAAAGGTTAGTGGTTGTGTGTAAGAACTGTGTGTGTGTATAATTAAATGTACATAATAATAATATGATATTTGTAACATCTAATATGTCTTATTTTCTCTTATTTTGTCTAATATATTGGGTAATACAAGTGTAATGGTGATTAAAGGGTGTTATTTCATGTCTAGAGGGCTCTAATAATGTTAAAAAATGTATTTAGAAGGTCATAAACAGGTTTTCTATGCTCTAACTGAAAAAATATTCAATTTATAAATAAAGAATCCTACTTCACGGTAATTCATTTTCATGGTAGAATCTGAAACTGATTAACTGCGATAAACAAGGGCCGACTATACTAGATGCAAAATATAAAAAAAATAAAATAGGCAACAAAAACCTGGATCATAATAGCTTATATGTTAGAAATAATCCAGAGTGTTTTCCTTAATAAAGGCTCATTAGACTTTACTGCCTCCCATTTACTTGCCTTTCAGTTTGGAAAAAATAAATTCAGCCTTAACTTCCATCTAAGGTTACAGTGTTGCTCTATCCCCAGTGGTCTATTGTTCAGCAAGACAAATGCTAACACTGAGGCTTCCTAGGAATGAACCTTCCTAGCACTGTGGGATCTCATTATCCAACCCAAGTTTGGTCATCAATGCATTCTTTGGATTGATTTATGACCAAAAGTGAGATGTGTGGAGATGCTAACCTGACAAGCTCAGGGAAGGCCTGTGTGGTGGTGTTACAAACTCAGAGACCTAAAGTAACCACAAAGGATGGTCTGAATTAAAAACAACAACAACACATTTCAGCTAAAAGCAGTTTATGGCAAGTGGTTATGTCCTAGGCTAGTATCTTCCCTGACAAACATCAATCTACCTTAACTAAACTTGTCTGTTGTCTTTTGCATATCTAAGTTAAAATTTCTTTGGAAAATCAAGGTAACTCCTCTTTTTCCAGACCCTATAGGACACAACCAGTGCACCAGCATACAAACAGTGCACCATGGTGGAGACAGTACATCCTCTCATTGTTATTGTTATTATGTTCATTGTTAACTGTTAACTATCCTGTACCTACTGATGTAAAAGATATATGTGTTTATCATTTTATTTTTTATCCAAACCCAGAGGTTTCCCTACTTTGCTTTTTCCCACATCCTTAATCTATCACCAATGGATTTCATGTAACCCACTTATAGCTTCTCTTTTCATTGTAATGTATAAAATAAGGTGCAAAGGTGTTGTTCTATGGAACATTATCTCAATCTGTTGATGACCCGTCCCGCAGGTCGAGCAACGAGGACTCCAGAGGGGGAGTGAGGATGGTAGGGGACAAGAGACATGAAGAATGGAGACAAGACAGGGTTCTGATCAAGTCTCGTTTATTGTAAAACAGGGGCAAGGTTTTATAGCATGAAGGCAGGAATGTTCCTGGGGCTAAACTGGTTGTTAGGAGACCAAACCCTAGCGGCATAATCCATAATTGATAAGGTCAGTGCCTGAGGCAAGCAGAAAACATCTGCTGCAGTTCCAGGGGTCCCAGGGGCATTGTGACCCAGGGGGCATTGTGACCTGAGTCATGCCCGCCCAAGAGAATAATGCCAAGAATGTCTTATAGCCAGGGGTGAACTTTCCAGTTCCTCACAGGAGAACAACATCAAGAATGTCCTATAGCCGGGGGTGAACTTTCCAGTCCCCCACAGGTCCCCCTTTTTTATTTTATTTAAGTGGCTGAATTCCTTGAGAGGACTGTGCCTGTCTTAGGTCAGGATGTTCTCACATGGAGCCGACCAACCTTGCCCGTCATGGGAGACTGAGGCAGCGTGGGCCCAGTTCCTGTCTTAGGTGGCAGTCGGCAATGCGTGTGGACTCCAGTTGTCCGTCATTGACTAACCAGTCCAGTTCACCAAGGTCTAGGCATGGTCAGCCATCTCTAGTTTGTGGTAATGGACCTGTATGGGCTGCATTCTTATAGCATCAATTTGTTGTTTCAGAAAGGCCATTAATTTGTTGAATAAGATGGGCCCCAGGGATATAAGGCACAAGAGCCTGAGTAAGGGACCCAGCAGCGGAAGAAGGTAGGGTAGGGCACCACTAAGTCCACTCCAATGGGGATTATCGAAGTTCCTCCACGGCATTCACAAGGAGGGCCGAACAACTTCTTTATGAGCTCTTCAGCATTTGGAGGGGGCTCAAAGCTGCTTTCCATGGTTCCAAGCAGGCTCATCAATCCACCCAGGATTATAAATCCGACCTTCAGGTCCATTTCCTGAGGACAGAAAACAGGAGAAAATCTCAGGGCGAACTATCGGCCCTGGAGGCAATTGTTTGATTATCCTCTATTTTTTGGACTTTATCAATTTGTTTTACTAGGCGTTCTGGTAACCATCTGGCAGATTTCATTTCTTTAGAATGTATACATACTGAGCCTCGACCCCAGATAAGAACTGGGTCGGGACCGTGCCAAGCATTGGTTAAGGGGTCTTTCCAGAGAACCAAAGCGAACTGCTTTTGAGTTTCTGAGTGCCAGAATCTATTAGCCGCTGATTGTCCATTGGCATCCAAATTTAAAAAATTGAGAATGAATAGAGCATGTGAAAGAATATTTTTGGGTGTCCCCTTCGTGGGGTACCATTCCCCCTTTTTTATTTTAGAAATAGTTATTTTCAAGGTCTGGTTGGCTTGTTCAACTATTCCTTGGCCTTGAGGGTTGTAAGGGATTCCTGTAATATGTTGAATATTGAGACGCCGACAGAACTGTGAAAAACTGGAGCTGACATACCCTGGCCCATTGTCTGTCTTTAATTGTTGAGGACAACCTAACACAGAAAAGGTGGCTAACATGTGACTTATGACATGTCTGGTGGCCTCTCCGGATTGGAGGGAGGCATGTATGAACCCACTATATGTATCTATGGTGACATGCATAAATTTTAGATTACCAAATTCAGGAATATGAGTGACATCCATTTGCCAGAGAGCATTGGGTACCAGCCCCCTAGGGTTGACTCCCAAATGTGGGACTGGCAAGTGAGTAGCACAGGATGGGCAGGTTTTGACAATCTGCCTAGCCTGTTCTCTGGTGGTGTGGTGCATGAGGCGGAGGGTTTTTGCATTCAGGTGATGTAGTTGATGGCTATGTCGAGCTGCAGCGAGGTTGTTATCTATAGTATTGGTAGCTACAATGAATTGGTTTGTGTCCCTAGTAGCGAGGTCAGCCTTTTGGTTTCCTTCTGCCAGAGGCCCTGGCAGTCCAGAATGAGCCCGCAAATGCCCTATATAAAAGGGATGAAATCTTTTAGTAATTAATTTCTGCAGTTGCCGGAATAAGTCCCCAGCACTAGAGACAATTTTTATTTGCCCTGCAGTTTCTATTAATGGAACCGAGTGTGCAATATATGCACTGTCTGTATAAATGTTCAAAGGTTGGTCAGGAAACGCAGAGAACACAGTGATTACTGCTTGCAGCTCTGTTAGCTGGGCGGAAGAGTCATTGGTCATAAAGGAGACTGTTTTATCCAAATAAGTATAGGCAGCTCTGCCATTGGAGGACCCATCAGTAAATACTAATAGGGCATTTTTGAGGGGCTCAGGAGCTGTCCTGGTAGGGAAAACAAATTCATGCCGATTGGCAAAGTCAATGAGCTTGTCAGGTGGATAGTGATTGTCTAAAAGCCCAATATAAGAGGCCAGAGAGATAGGCCAGTATTCAGTATTGTGCATCAGCCAGTTTATTTGGTCGTTAGTGTAAGGTTGAATAATAGTATCAGGTTCTTTACCAAAATAACATTTGCCTTGATCTCGGCCCATCATTATTAGAGTGGCAATGGCCTGATAATAAGGTTCAATTACTCTTTTAGGTGTGGCAGGGAGGTGGAGCCACATGAGGGGCGCTGTCTGCCAAAAGACTGCAGTTGGTAAGAGTGCTGTTTTGCATATAATAAGCTTTAGAGGTTTGTTGTAGTCTATAAATGTGGTAGCTTGAGAATGGATAGCTTGTTCTACAGTATGTAAGGCTTGTCTTCCCTCCGGGGTCAATTCCCTGGGGGAGGTGGGGCTAGCATCCCCATGCAAAATATCATACAGTGGTTTAAGTTCCCCTTTGCTAATTTTTAGATAAGGCAGTAGCCAGTTAATGTCTCCCAGGAGCTTTTGGAAATCATTTAATGTCTTAAGTTTATCTAGCCTTAACTCTAATTTTTGGGAGGAGATTAAGGTTCCCTGCATTTGGAATCCTAGGTATGTGTAAGGGTCCGTAAGTTGGACTTTGTCTGGGGCTATTTGAAGACCGTGGCTTTGTAATGCCATGCGCATTTCATCGTAGCACTTTAGGACTTCGGTTCCTATCTTTCCGGCTACTAAAATGTCATCCATGTAGTGGATGATATACATGTTTGGCCAGTGGTCTCTTATAACCTGGAGAGCTGAGGCAACATAAGATTGACAAAGGGTAGGGCTATTAGCCATACCTTGAGGCAGGACTCGCCATTGGAAGCGTTTCATGGGTGCTCTAAAATTAGTGGTAGGTAAACTAAAAGCAAAGCGTTTTTGATCTTCTGGGTGCAATGGGATAGTAAAAAAGCAGTCTTTCAGATCAATAATAACCTTAAAATATCCCAGCGGAATGGCAACAGGGGATGGCAAACCTGGTTGTAAGGCTCCCATGAGCACCATAGTTTTATTTACGGCTCGTAAATCTTGTAAGAGCCTCCATTTGCCTGATTTCTTCTTAATTACAAGTATAGGAGTGTTCCACGGAGAATTACTAGGAACAATATGGCCAGCTTCAAGTTGCTCCTGTACCAACTGTTGTGCAGCCATCAACTTCTCAGATGTAAGGGGCCATTGGTCAACCCATACTGGCTCCTCGGACAGCCAGGTAATTTGTTCTGCATGGGCCACAGGAGTGTCAATGGCCCCTATGTAAAATGGCCTAGTCCTGCTCGATCATTTTTTGGAGTTGCCTCAATGGGTACAGTTATGCCTGTGTTATTTTTTCCTAGGCCCTGTCCTGGTAGGAATCCGGTTTTCAACATTTGTGTGGTGATAACAGTATTTGGACTTCCCATTATTATTCCCAATTGGGAAAGGAGATCTCTACCCCAGAGGTTTATAGATAGTCCGGCTATTACATATGGCTGTATACTCCCTTGATTCCCTTCCCTATCTTTCCAAGTTAGCAATTTTGAACTTCTTTCCAGATTCTGACTCTGTCCTATGCCTTTTAAATGAGTCATAGTAGTGTCTAATGGCCAGGCCGTAGGCCAGTCTTCCTTCTTTATTATAGTAACATCGGCCCCAGTATCTATAAGACCTGAGAATTCCTTGCCATCTAACCAGAGAGTCATAATAGGCTTTTGGGGGGTGATAACCTCTGCCCAATTAGAGGAGCCAAACCTTCCTTGGCCCCTCCTCCCTGACATAGGTGTAGGGAGGAGGGGTAGTAACAATAGCTGTGCAAATCTTTGTCCTGACGTGATGGTGTTAACATTCTTGGGTGAGGATATCATGACCTTAATTTCGCCTGAGTAGTCATTGTCTACGACACCTGGGAGGACCTGTAAGCCATTCATGGTGGTACTACTACGCCCTAATATCAGACCGAATGTGTTTTCTGGTAAAGGCCCAAAAATCCCAGTAGGGAGGGCCTGAACCCCCATTTCAGGGGTTAGTACCATGTGGGTGGTGGAACTCAGGTCCAGTTCTGCACTTCCTGTTGTAGCTCTGCAGAGGTCTGAAATGGATTTTTGGTTTCTGGAACAAAGCTGAGTGCCCCAAAGATTTGTTTGGGTTTGGGGGCCTGGGGCTGGCCCCTGTTCCCGTTTCCCTGCTGAGGTGTCAATGGATGGCCTTGTGCATCTCGCTTAGAGCGGCATTCGTTAGCCCAATGGTTTCCTCTTTTGCATCTGGGGCAGAGACCAGGGGGTTTCCCTTTAGGAAGGTTTTTGTTTTGGTCATCAGAGTTCCCCTTACAATTCCTGGCAAAATGTCCGGTTTTCCCAGTTAAAACATCTATTCTTGTTCTGTTGATTTTGTTGGGATAAGAATTGCTTAACTGTGTAATGCTGCAGCCATTGCGAGGCCCTGTTGGTAAACTGCTCCAATATCAGAGCATAAGCGTATATATCCGCTCAAGTCAGTTTTCTTTTTATATGGCCTAATAGCTGCCTGACAAGCGGCATTTGCATTCTCAAAGGCTAGTTGTTTGACAAAATCAGTGCCTGCATCAGCGTTACCAAAAATCCTACTGGCTGCAGTAAGTAATCTATGGACAAAGTCTGCAAACGGCTCATCCGGACCTTGTTTAATACTGGTAAGGGAGGAGCTCATATCACCTTTGGTGGGTAATTTTCTCCAGGCTCTCGCCCCAGCTGCTTGAATCTGGGCAAAAAGTCCTGCATCATACTGCATTTGGTTGTTACTATTTGCATAATTGCCCTCCCCTATTAACATATCAAAATTCCATCCATTGCCAGCTTGAGCATTACGTCTGGCAGTGTCTCTACATACCTCTACATATTCTGACTTCCAGAGGAGATAATCTCCTCCGGCCAGGGTGGCTCGGGCCAGTGTCTGCCAATCTCCCGGAGTGAGCCAGTTTTCTGTTACAGATTCTAAGATTGCCATAGTATAAGGGGCTGTAGCTCCATATTGGGCTACTGCTGTTTTTAATTCCTTTATGACTTTGAAATCAAACCCAGTGTGGTGTCTTCACACCTGACCCTGTGCGTCCACAGTCTCTGATACAGGGAAGGCAAGGGCTTCTGCATCATTGGACCCTGAGAGCTCCATTCGGGGGGAGATTTTGGGAGCAGCTCCTCTCATGGGAGGCCTTTGGGTAATTTGTGTCTCAGATCTCAAGGTGTTTTCCCTTTTAGATTTCCCTATTTTTAATTCTTCTAACTGGGCAATAAGGTCTTGATGTTCCTTCTCTAATTTAATCTGCTCTTTCAAAAGCTCTATTTTATCCTCTAATTCCTTTTTTGGATCAATGACGGGACAGGCTAAAGGGGGGAGCACTAGGCTTCTCTGGAGGAGAGGAATAAGGTGGGGGTTGTGTACCAAGTGGTGGCCAGTCTTGGCGATGATATCTGGCTGCTTGATCTGCTAAATCATCCCAGTTAACTTCCCCATCATCATCAACTGTTTCAAGATATTCTGATAAATTTGGATATTCTTTGGTTTTTGGCCTGACTATTTTCTCTTGTTCTAAAGTCTCTTTCAGTTTCTTAGTCCTTCCCTTATCCCTTTTTATACCCTTAACCTGTGCTTCCTTTTCAGGAGGTTTTGTTTGTTCTTGCTGTTCCTCCTTGGTGTCGCTATCAAAAGACATAAGGTCCTCCTCACAAGCTTGATTCTCTGCCTCTTTTTGTTTATTGCCTTTTTCCTTCTGGAGGATATTTTCCCCGCTCTCTACAACATTAGCTATAACGGGGTCACAATGTTTTTGAGAAATAATTTCATCTATAAGATTCCAGTAAGAGAAGGCGGTTACAGGGACCTTCTCAGGTCCAAAAGTATTATAGTAGTCTTTGAGTGCATCCCCTACTCTTTTCCATCTTTTCTGATCTATAGTTCCCTCAATGGGAAACCAAGGACATACTTCTTTGATATAATCAAAATAATGACATAAATGTTTCGTCTTAACCTTTACTCCTCGTGCCTTTAAAGCTTTAGTTAATTGTTCCACAAACAATCTATGCTGACTTAATTCTTGCCCCATAATCGCTGATCACTTACCGAGGTTCAGTAGACGCAGCAGGTTCCCGCGCCGCCTATGCCTCTTTCACTTTGTATTTTCAGCCGGCCTCTCAAATCAGCATCCTTCACAGGGTCCCCTGTTCTCGAGCCCCACGTTGGGCGCCACTTGACCTGTCCTGCAGGTCGAGCAATGAGGACTCTAGAGGGGGAGTGAGGATGGTAGCGGGCAAGAGACATGAAGAATGGAGACAAGACAGGGTTCTGATCAAGTCTCGTTTATTGTAAAACAGGGGCAAGGTTTTATAGCATGAAGGCAGGAATGTTCCTGGGGCTAAACTGGTTGTTAGGAGACCAAACCCTAGCGGCATAATCCATAATCGATAAGGTCAGTGCCTGAGGCAAGCAGAAAACATCTGCTGCAGTTCCAGGGGTCCCGGGGGCATTGTGACCCAGGGGGCATTGTGACCTGAGTCATGCCCGCCCAAGAGAATAATGCCAAGAATGTCTTATAGCCAGGGGTAAACTTTCCAGTCCCCCACAGTTGAGATTTGGCTTCCTGCCAGTTGTCAACAGTTTGGCTCAAATAAACTCACAGAAATTTTCTATAGGTTTGGATGTTTCTTACATTGACAGAAGAGAGATTTTGGGTAGCTAGTGGTCCAGAGTTAGGCTTTAGCTGCACAGTGTTTGGGTTCAAATTCCAGCTCTGTCACTGGATAGTTGAGCTGGGCTATTTTAAAAATTAAACTCTATTCTGATCAGTTATTTCTGCACATAAACACCCAAGCAGTTTTCTAAAAAACCTGGGACTGACACCAAGAGGAACCATAAAGATAAGGAGTTAATGATGGCCTTGGGAAACTTGGAGGGACCATAAAAAGAAAGAGATTAATGATTGCCCTGACCCCTGCAACAGATTCCCCCCTTTGCCTCTGGAGCATTCTGTATCAGCCTTGGTACCAATTAAGCAGTGCCAAGAAGAATATAGGTTTTTTGAATGTTTTTTTCTGTAGTTTGTGCCTATATAAGCAAAGAACAAAGGAAGCTTGGGGCTGTGATTTGGGGGAAGCCCCCCTCCCCTGCCTGCCAGTGAATAAACTGCTCCTTTACAATTCGCCTGGTTATTGTGCTGACACATTAAAACACAGTAGGTTGACTTTGGGCAATTTATGTAATTGGTCTTTCCTGAATCGCTGTTTCTTTACCTGAAAGATGTGGATAATAATAGTGTTCACCCATAGAGTTGTGGTCAGGTTGAAATGTGACCATTTTGTTTATGTTAGCATACATAAATTGTTGTAATGTGTCAGTGAGATAACCAAAGATGCACAATCGAATTGTAAAGGAGCACTTTATTCTCGCCAGCGGGCTGTGGGGGGCATGGTCTCTCCTCAGATCAGCAGCCCTGATCCTTCTTGCTTGTTTGATTTTTTTTTTTTTATCCTTACCCGAGGACATTTTTGCATTTTTTGTTCAGATAGAGTAGGAGGGAGGGAGAGGAAGAGAGAGAGAGAGAATCATTGATGTGAAAGGGACACATCGAGTGGCTGCCACCCACACGACCCAACCAGGGCTGGGGACAAACTGCAACTGAGGTATGTGCCCTTAGCGGGAACCGAACCTGGGTCTCTCTGGACCGCAGGCCGACGCTCTAACCGCTAAGCCAAACTGGCCAGGGCTGCTTGTCTGATTTTAAAGACAGAATCCCCATCCCCCTTTTGGACCCACCCCCCCTTCAGGGGACTGGTACAATAGAGGGAGTGATTACACAGGTCAAAATTAGCATTATTTACCAGCACACAAGTACCTGCAAATGCCTGCAAATACTGGTACTCAGAAACTGCAAATGCCTGCAAATACTGGTACTCAGAAACTGCAAATGCCTCCCAACACGTGGGGCAACTATAATCTTAGGCAAAATTCCTTTACTTCTAGGGGTAATTAACCTATTATTGGAAAAATATCGAGGAAGGTCCATTGATGATAAAAATGGAGTCATTTAGTTGCCTTAGCCTCGGGGCCCAGGTCATTCCCCACTGGTTTTCCTGACAAGTCAAATCCTTGACTTGACTTAGTTTTTTTTTTTTTTTTTTTTTTTTAATTTTATGAGGCCATATATTAGACATGGCCAAAAGGCTAGGAGTAAACATAATATAGTGAGAGGGCTGGCAATGGTGGATAATAGAGTTGTAAACCAATCTTCAGATTGTTGCCTTTTTCTTTCTTGTTCCTCAATATTTTTCCTAACTAGTTGTAAACTTTCTTGAATAATCCCTGAATTATTCACATAAAAACAGCATTTTTCTCCCAGTGCAACACATAATCCTCCTTCCTTAAGAAATAAGAGCTCTAATCCTCTCCTGTTCTGTAGGACCATTTCTAAGTTCCCAGTTTCATTGGGGCCCAGGGCTATAAGGATTCCCCTGAACAGTCATAACCAGAATAATCAAAGTCCTGATAAATGCAAAAGTCTTATCTTTAGGGGGTCCTGAGTCTCTTCTGCTGTCCACGTTGTCTTTTCTGCCTTCAGCCAAGAATGATGTAACCAGGTTGGAATGCTGTCAACTTTTACTGCCATAGGGTGGTCAGGATGACAGTGTATGGTCCCTTCCAAACTGGAGTTAATCCCTGGGTGGTGATCTTCTTTACCCACATGGAGTCCCTGGGCTAGAAGGAGTGAACAGGGTCTGAGGTGGGCACAGGCAGAGCATTGCAGACATATTTATGGATGGCCTTCTGAGCAGACTGCAGGGCCTGCAAGAACTTGAGTAAGGAGCAGTTGTGAATTTCAGATTTCAATTTTTCCCTGAGCTTGGGAAGAATGGGAGGAGGTCTACCACACATAATTTAATACGGAGAAAACCCTTCTTGGTGTAGGGTTCACCCTGCCCATAAGAGGGCGAGGGGGAGCAGAATGGTCCAGTTTTCACCGGTTTCTAAAGTAAATTTGGTTAAGGTTTCCTTTAAGGTTCTGTTCATGCACTCTACCTGCCCTGAGCTTTGGGGTTGGTAGGCACAATGGAGTTTCCAATTAACATTCAGGACCTTGGCTATGTCTTGTGATATTCTTGCTATAAAGGCGGGGCCATTGTCTGACCCTAGAGTCATAGGTAACCCAAATCTAGGAATAATATCCTGGAGTAATTTCTTATCTACAATGGTGGCTGTCTCTGCTTTAGTAGGGTAAACCTCAACCCACCCAGAGAAAGTGTCTAAGTAAACCAGGAGGTATTTATATCCTGATGCTGGGGGCTTAACTTCTGTAAAATCTACTAACCAATGTTCCCCTGGGGAGACTCCCTGAACCAGGATTCCCAGGGGAGCTTTTCTACCCTGCTTAGCATTAACCTGGGCACAGATTGTGCACCTGGACACAGTACTATCCAATATATTGTCTAATTTGGGTATGAAGTACCTGCCTCCCAGGAGTTCAGTAAGCTTGGTGTAACCTAAGTGGGTAGTCTGGTGCAGCTGATCAACTGAAGTCTTCCCTAGAGCCTCTGGGACCAACAACCGTCCATCAGATAGTATCCACCATCCATTACTTTCCTTTGTGGCTTGTTTCTGCTTTGCCAAGTCATTTTCTGAACCAGTGTAAGTAGGAGTCGAAGGCAAACTTGAATTTGGCATGGCAACTAATATCTGGAGAGGCCCCACTGGTTTTAGGGCCCCTTCTCGAGCTTCCTGGTCAGCAGCGCAGTTTCCCTGTGCCTCTATGGAGTTCCCCTTTGGATGTCCTTTACAATTTACTATAGCTACAGCCTTTGGTAACCAAATTGCATCTAATAAGGCAAGAATTTCTTCCTTATTTTTAATATCCTTCCCGGCTGAGGTCAGAACTCCTCATTCCCAATAAATGGCACTATGCACATGCAAAGACATACCTACTATCTGTATAGATGGTTATTGATTTATCCTTTCCCCAGCATAGAGCCTGGATCAGGGCTATGAGTTCAGCCCTCTGGGCTGAAGTTTCCCTGCTTAATGACTGAGACCAAATGACACGGTCCAGAGTTACTACTGCTGCCCCAGCATACCTGATTCCTTCTTGGATATAGCTGCTCCTGTCTGTGAACAATACCTAATCTGATGATGGCAGTGGGACATCCTTGAGGTCTGGGCTGTCTGCATGGTGTCAATTACCTCCAGGGAGTTGTGTACAGGTTCTTCCAGGTCATTGTTGGGGAGCAGGCTGAAAGGATTGATGGCCAGCATTTTGTGGAATTTGAGGCGGAGTTGATCCAGGAGGAGTGCCTGGAGCTGGGTGACTGAGATGTTTGACATCCAGTACTCCAGAGCACTTCAGAAAATGGCTTCAACTGCATGGGGTAGAGTTAACTTGTCTGCCTCCTTTACTAGGAGTGCAGTAGCTGCTATTGCTCTGAGGCAGGCAGGCCATCTGGTTGTTACAGGATTGTCTTTTGGATAAGTAGGCTACCAGTCTCTTCCAGGGTCCCAAGTTTTGAATAAGGATTCCCTTTGCTATGCCTCTAGCCTCGCTTACATACAAATGGAAGGGTTTTGTGATGTCTGGTAGGGCAAGAGCGGGTGCTGAAATTAAGGCCCTTTTTAAAGTCTTGAAAGCTTTCTGTTCTGTCTCTATCCAAGTCAAAGGTAGTGCCCCTCCTGTACATGTATACAGCGGCTTAGCAATGGCTGCGAATCCTGGGATCCATAGGCGGTAGTATCCTACTGCCCCTAGGAATTCCCAGACCTGTTTCTTGGTTTTGGGGGCTGGGATCTGCAAGATTGCCTCTATGTGGCTAGAGGAGAGAGTCCTTTGGCCCTTGCTGATCTTATATCCCAGGTAAGTAACCTCTGGGGAACATAATTGAGCCTTTTGGCTGAGACCCAGTACCCTAATGTCTGTAAGGTGCCCAGGAGGTACTCAGTGCCTCTCTGGAAGTTCTTGTCTTTTGCCACTAGGAGGATGTCATCTACATATTGGAGTATGGTACATTCAGGGTGCTCTTGTCTGAAGACCTGTAAGTCAGAACTGAGTGCCTCATCAAATAGAGTAGGAGAGCTCTCAAGCCCTGGGGCAGCCTTGTCTAGGCTAATTTCCCTGAAAATCCCTCTTCAGGGTCCATCCACTTAAATACAAATATAGGCTGGCTGACAGGGGCTAAAGGGATGCTAAAGAAGGCATTCTTTAAATCCAGAACTGTATAGAACAGGTGTTCTGGTGGAAGTAGGCTCAATAGAGTATAGGGGTTTGGGACTGTCTGGTGTATGGTCTCAACTTGTTTGTTTACTTCCCTCAAATCTTGCACCAGCCTAAAGTCTTTGGTGCCAGGTTTCAACACTGGAAGTAAGGGTGTATTCCAGGATGATTGACAGGGAGCCAGAATCCCAGCTTCCCGGAGCTGACGAATATGAGGGGCAATGCCCTTCTTTGCTTCATGGCTCATGGGATATTCTTACCCTGACTGGAGTAGCTGTGGCAAGCAGTTGAACCACAATTGGTGGCTGGTGGCTAGCTAGTCCGGGAGGATTGTTTTCAGCCCAGACAGAAGGGAAGAGATGTTGTAATTCCTTCATGTAAGCCGATGTCTCAGGGTCCATTTCTGGAGGGCCTGGGGTTTCTTCCTGTAAAAGATATTCCTCCAACAAAGGGCAGGTTACAAGTATTTTTGAAGGGGAAATTGGGAGTCGATCCTGATGTTCCGAGTTTACAGTAAAGTGTGCTTCTTCTCTAATAAATGATATTGTAGCCTGTAACTTTTGGAGGAGATCACACCCCAATAGTGGCTATGGACATTCAGGCATAACTAAGAAAGAGTGTGTAATGGTGCCCTTTCCAAGATTTACAGTTCTGTTAGTGGTGCAAGGGTAGAGGGCAGTCTGACCTGTCGCTCCTTGAACTGAGGTCTTCTTAGTTGTTAGTGGACCCAGAGGCTCAGTTAGGACTGAATGTGTAGCCCTCTATCTATTAAGAAATTAATTGGTTTGCCCCCTACCTGTGCAATGACCCTGGGTTCCTGGGGGCTGAGTTGAAATGAGCCCTGGCCCCGTCATTCTTCTAAGTTTGGGATGGCTGGGGTATTTCTATTTGGGCACTCTCGCTTCCAATGTCCTTCTTTTTTGCAGTAGGTACATTGATTCTTCCCTAGCTGGATCGTAGGCCTGCTGTCCTTACCCTTCCTCATGTTTCCCTTCCTAGGGTAATCTTTCCCCATGGACCTTGTTTCCCTTAAGGCTGATACTACCACCTTTGCTATTCTTTTATCTTGTTTTCCCCCAGGAGTGTCCCTATTATTATATACCTTTTTGAGCTATCTCAACTAATTGGGAATGATTTATTCCTTCAAAACCTTCTAGCTTTTGGATCTTTTTTCTAATATCTTGGGCTGACTGGGTAACAAAGGCCACGTTTATTGGTCGCTGGTTTTCTGGAGCGTCTGGGTCTATTGGAGTGTACACTCGGTATGCTTCACAAAGACGCTCCAGAAAAGCAGCAGGAGATTCCTGTAAGCCCTGCATCATTTCTGACACCTTGGACAAATTAGTAGGCTTTCTAGCAGCCACCTTTAATCCCTTCAATAAGTACCAGTGAAAAGTGTCCAGTGAATTTTTTCCCACAGTGGTATTGGGGTCCCAATCGGGCCTGAGGGTAGGAAACACACTCTCGATTTCATTCTTATTCTCTCCAAAGGATTCCCCACCGGGGCTCAAAACCACCTTTCTAGCCTCTAGTTTAATTCTATCCCTCTCTTCTGAGGTGAAGAGGGTTGCCAACAGCTGCTGGCAGTCATCCCAATTTGGCCTGTGAGTATGAAAAATGGATTCCATCAGTCCAATATGCGTCTGTGTTTTTTTCAGAAAAAAGGGGGGTTTGGGACCTTCCAGTTATAAAGATCACTGGTGGAGAAGGGAACATAGACCAAAAAAGGGTGGCCCCCTGCATGTTCCCCTGTTGAAGGTGCCTCCCTTAGGGGTACTATTGCATCCCCTCCCCCTTCCTTTGGGGGATTCCCATATTCCAATCTGCTTCTGGTATGGGGCGGTGAAGAGAGTGGCCCTGAATCCCCTGAAGGTGACTTTGCTCTTGGATTGTAGGTAGGTGGGAATTCAGGTTCCTCAGAGGAAGGGGGAAGTATGGGCTATTTGGCCTTTGGAGCAGTGGGGGTTTGAGGTTTTTGTTTTACAACCAGTATTCTAGCACCAGTCTGGACTGCACAGGTCTTTAGCCATAGGGGTGGATATATCACTAAATCAAGCCATTGATCAATATAGGGAAGTTGATCTGGATGTCCAGGATCCCCTGTGACCTGATTCCAAACTGCCTGCACTAACTCAGGGTCAAAGGAGCCTGTATTAGGCCATCCTACCCCGAAAGTGGGCCATTCTAATTTGCAGAGAGTGTGCAATTTACCTTTTGAGAATTTAATCCCATACCCATATGCTTCTTCAAAAGTTTCCCTGAAATGCCATAAGAGGCATCTGAGGGGGGTCTTTTTAGAACTTTTCCCATTACCCATTTTCTCCAGGGCCAGATAAATTGAGCCGCAAGCTGGACTCAGATTAAACAGAAAAAAAGAGAAAACTGAAAATTCCCAAGGGCTAAAGAATTGTAGGCTCCCTTGCAGTAGTAGGTCTGTGAGCCAGGATAAAATATCCTCAACCTCTAGTAAGACTGGCTGTAACCAAAGTAAATCCTCAAGGAGACAATGGACAAACAGGCTGAAGCGACAGAATAAGCACGTGGGCCACATATAAGGAACAGAGACAAGGGAAACACAGAGACAGAAACTTTTGCTTCATCCTTCTGGCTGCTGCCCCTTGGCATGTGGCAGGTTAGAATAAGCCCCCAACTCAGATCAGGTTAGCTGGTGGAACACCAGAGTGCTCCAAGAACCTGATACTGCCTTTTAGCTGTATGAGACCGTCACAGAACTGCAGGGTAGGACTCACACTCTGTAACAAGAGTCGTGGAGCACGGTCACTCACACAAAGTTACATTCACACAAAGTTACATTCACACAGTCACACTCACACCGTTTGAATTTCCTTCCAGAAATTCTCTATTCCAAGCGACTCCTATGCTGCTTGGGAGGTGATCAGTCTCTCCTTCTGCCCCAGTGGTGGGTCTGAATGAACAGAATGTGCCAGATTTCAACTAGAATTTGCCAGATTTTGAACTCCTACCTAACACCTTAGGGGGATTCCCAGGAGAGGAGAGGCTGCGCCGCGTCTGGCCCTCTCACTCTCATCCAGATACACCAGTCACCCAGAACTCACCTCCAGAGGCTTCTACCAGGTCTCCTTTAATCTTTTTGGGGTCATCTTGGCATCTCCTGGCTACTCATCGGAAAACCAAGTAGGATCTTCAGGGCCCTGGAACTCAGGGGGCACCTCCCCTCAGATCTATAGGGGTCTGGTGGCCAGATCGGGAGAGGCTGCCCATTCTAGGCATCTAGCCCTTGGTTTAGCAAAACACCAGGGAATCTCCCTGGGGCCTCCAAAATGTTGTAATGTGTCAGAGAGATAACCAGAGATGCAGAGCCGAATTGTAAAGGAGCACTTTATTCTCACCAGCGGGCTGCAGGGGGCATGGTCTCCCCTCAGATCAGCAGCCCTGATCCTTCTTGAACATCCGATTTTAAAGACAGAAGCCTCATCCCCCTTTTGCACCCCACCCAGGGGACCAGAACAATAGTGGGAGTGACAGTGACTACAGAAGTCAAAATTAGCATTATTTATCAGTGCACAAGTACCTGCAAATGCCTGCAAATACCAATACTTGGAAACTGCAAATGCCTCCCAACATGTGGGGCAACTATAATCTTAGGCAAAATTCCTTTACTTCTAGGGGTAATTAACCTATTATTGGAAAAATATCGAGGAAGGTCCATTGATGATAAAAATGGAGTCATTTAGTTGCCTTAGCCTCAGGGCCCAGGTCAGATAGATATTAATAGGAAGAAAGCAAGAGGAGTCAGACATTGTTAAGCATGGTCAACTGAGAAGCATAAACCTGTTTGTTTCACCAGGAAACTGCAGCTTCACACACCCCAGGGGATCTCAACATTGTCTCTCAAAGGGGATTGACAGCCCTCCCTTTCCCTCTCTGGTACCAGGATTGTGGGGGGAGTAGGGGAAAGAAAGCACATACAATAGAAGTCCAAATGGCAGAGGGGGAGGTGCTTGACCATAGAGGCCTGTCAGTCTAACTTGGAGATGGGATGGACCCATCAGGAGCCCCAAAAGCTTGCAAATTTGATTGGTTATTTTGAAAAGGCTCTTAGTTAAAACCCCAGGGGAACAAAGAAGCTCTCTCTCCCTCTCTCTCTCTCTCACCCTCACCCTCCCATCCTCTCCTGGAAACACCAGACCATGCCAACTGGGGTCTTTGGCAGGCCACTCAGGCTCCAAAGGACTAAGCTTTAATATGAAGCAGGAACTCTGGACACTGGCCTCTGTTTAGTCCTTGATAAAGTCAAGATATAACTTTTTCTATGGCAGGAAAATAGAGATGGGACATTTTAAACCCAGGATGGGCATTCCTTCGATTTTTTTTTTTTTTTTTTTTTATCTTCACCCGAGGACATTTTTTTTTTTTTTTTTGCATTTATCTTCAGATAGAGTGGGAGGGAGACCCGGGCTGGCTGACGCTCTAACTGCTGAGCAAAACTGGCCAGGGCAGGCACTCCTTTGATTTTGCATCACAAATAAATCTTGCCATACCAGAATCTCCCATGTATGGGTCCTTGGAATGTTTTCCTTGTGATCCCTTGTAAGAACCCAATTTTAACCAGCAACATTTATAATAGTAGCTGTCTTTAATAAGAACCCAAGAGACCTTGACTATTGTTGTATTATTTTAGTAATTAGAGATAGAGCTGGTGGAGAGAGTGAGGAGTCAAGGATAATACTCAGTATTCTGTTTGGGCCCCTGGGGGTGGAGATAAAGAAAATGTGGGAGATGCAGACTTTAGGGGAAGAGGCTGCATTCAGCACAGGTGGGAAACTCGGGGACAGATGTCCAGGGGGCCATAGGAGATAAGGGCCTGGGCTTCAGGATCACACCCCAAGCTGGTGACAAGTTTGTGAGTTCTTGGCAATCAGAGGGTGACTGCACAATGGGATACCATGTGAGGAAGAGAAAACGGTGCCTAAGGGGAGACTAAGAAATACAATGTGATTTGGGTTTCCTCAGAAGTAGACTCTGAGTCAAGCACTCCAGAATAAGTACTTTATCTGGGATTTGGCTTTGAGCAACACCAGGAGGGGAGTGGGGCAGTGAGCAGGGAGGTTCCTAGAGACAGAGCTAGAGACAGGATCTAAATGCATGAGCTTTATTGGATGTGAAGGGAGAAGTCACAGGAGTGAGGGAGGCCAGAGAGAAAGGGAAGATCTCTGTCAGGATATGCACTTAGGTCCAGATGAGCGTTGGCTTGATCCATGGGTGGAGAATTTGCAGCAGAAATGGCTCTACTGATTTGTCCCTCTGGCGGCAAGGGGCATCCTTGTATCATGACTCCTGTCAGCAGATCAAGCATTGTGTATGTGTGTGGTTCTGTATGTGTGTGGGGTGTGGCCTGGGTCAGGGGCTTTTGTCACTAGAGGGCAATACTTTCAGGGACAATGGTGAGCTGCAAACAGCCTACATTCACAGCAGCCGAGGAAGGTACCAGAACCTAGGAAAGGGGGTCTGGGTGGGGCACCCACAGCACTTAAGAAGAAAGCAATATGGGATGTAATAATTAGCAAGTAACTGGAGTACAATCCTACTGAGGACCTCTGGGAGGAAGAATACAAGGCATACCTGAGTTATTACATCCCAGACCTGGGTGTTGTATTTGTACTCTAACTCTTGTCAGTCTTTGGTCCAGGACTTCTCAGGGCTTGTTAATCTTTGGCACCTCAGGCTAGTGGACAAAGTGGACTCCAGAGACCAGAGAAAGTCCCCAGGGGAAGACAGGCAGGACGTAGGGATGGGGTACTGGAGACTCGGTGGGCATGCAGACACAGTGGTTAGAGCATAAGAGGGAGACAGGGCAAAACAAAAGTCCACTACAGCCCTTAAAGAGGACACAAAAGCAATCAAGAAGGGGCAGACAGAGAGGTGGGAGAAAAATCAGAAGAAGAAGAGGTATGGAGCCAAAGGACCCACTTGTGTGGACAATCACACTGTGATATACTTTAAGCACACATGTGCATCCCAGTTTTATTATGTCTGTACTTTATACTGGTAGCCTGCCAGGAACAACTCCAAAAAGCCCAACATGGGTCTCTGTTGAGCCACTCACACCTGGTCCAATTGGATGCACCCAGACCAAGAGAGCCTGAGACACAGGGTGGGGGGGATGAGGAGGGCTGGGCAAGAGGAGCTCATATTTGTGGTTGGTCACAAAGAGGGGCTGGAAACCTTCCCCGGAAAATAAAGAGCGGAGACTTTCGGTCAAGATGGCAGCATAGGTGAATGTGGTACTTGCCTCTTCCCACACCACATCAAAATTACAACTAAAGTGCAGAATAACCATCATTCTGAACTGCCTGAAATCAAACTGAATGGAAGTCCTGCAACTATGAAATTAAAGAAGAAGCTGAAAGGGTTAATAATGTTTTAACAAAATTAAACTCCATTCTGACCCTCAGTTGCTGCACGTGCACACTTTGGCAGTTTCTTCTTGTAAACATGAGGACCTTGAGAAACCCGAAGATAAAGGGTTGATGAAGGCCTTGAGAAACTCAGAGACCATAAGAAAAAAGAGATTAATGATGGCCCTGACCTCTGCCAGAGCAGACTCCTTACCTCTGAGACAACTCCTACCAACCCAGACAACAATTACAGAGAGTGTGAGGTTTTTTTTTCTTTTTTGAGTGTAGTTTATTTTAGTTTCTGTAGTTTGCCACTATAAAGCCTAGAGAAAAAAGGGACTGGACGGCTAAGCTTTCAGGCTTGGCCCCTGTCCTGCACCCAGGCGGATATAATAAAGCATCTTTGCTCTACATTGGCCTTGTGTTGTGGATGTGATCTCCCGCCGGCATGCACACACCTTTTAGAAGCCACATCGAGATTGGTAGAAGGGGTGGAGGCTTGGATGGGCTGGTTTCATACTCATGTGCGGGGGATAAAATTCAGGAGGGATACCTGTTTGTGAAGGTCATCCCTGAGGAGTGAGGGTTGCCCTTCCCACACCAAGCCCTCAGCTCAGAGTTCCAGTGCCAGGAGGAGAAGTCCCCATAACGTCTGACTGTAAAAACCAGTGGGAATTGAGGCTGAGGGAGGCTGAGCCTGCTGAAGTCCCAGACAGTTCCTCTTAAAGGGCTCTCACATGGACATACTCGGACCACCTCCAGGCTCCAGCGTAGGAGAGGCAGCTTGAAAGGTACCAGAGAGATACAGGGAACAACTGAGTTGTTTGGCATTGGGGCGAGAGCTGGAGAGGCAACTTTCTCCTGGACAGACGTGCTGGTGGAGGCCATTGTTTCCTTGGTGAGCCCTTCCCACTCAGGGCCGGCAGACAGGAGCCACATTTTGGACTCGAGCAACCTGGCTCACACTGTTTGTCCCAGCCTGGTGAATCCCTGAGACCCCGCCCCACCCAACTTTTGAGCCCAGCCAAGCTGTTTCCAGTGGCTTTACTATAGGGTTGGCTTGTCTTGGCTCTTGCTGCAGATTTTCCTAAATTCTCTCAAACAAACAGCACCTGGCCTCAGTGAGCCCCATAACCCTAGCTAACTGGCCCCAGGCCTGCACTAGAAGCAGCCAGCCTTGGTTCACAGCTTGGCTTTGAATGGGCACCTCCAAGACTAGCACAAGAAGAAGCCATCAACAGATTGCTTTGTAGCTTATGCCTGGTGGTCCCAGGTAGAACCCAGGTAGAGGCTGACCTTGCCCCAAAGCCAGCACACACAGTCGACAGCTTCAGACCACATCAAAGCACCACCACCCAACCACGTCCACAAGCAACACTGAAGGAATGGATTCAGTGGGTACCAGAGCCCTGCTGAACTAAGTCTTGTTCTGTGTGGTTGGCCCCTACACAGCTGATCCTCCAAGGTAGTCAGAGGTTGGTGGATAGTGGGCACAGTCAGTCCTTGCAACTGATCAGCTTGATATAGCCCTCCCACTGACATGCCAACAGCAATCAAGACTCAATTACAACAGAAGGGTGGACAGTCCATATGAAGGGTGCATCTCGAGGGCCCAGCTGGGGTGACCAGGGAGGCTGTGCCACTGGACCCTACAGGACACCTACTATAATAGGTCACCCTAGGAAGCCTACGAGACATAGCAACTCTACCTAATACATAGAAACAAATACAGGGAGGCAGGCAAAATGAGGAGACAAAAAAACATGTCCCAAATGAAAGAACAGAATAAAACTCCAGGAAAAGAACTAAACAAAATGGCCCAGCTGGTGTGGCTCAGTGGTTGAGCGTTGACCCATGCACCAAGAGGTCGCAGGTTCGATTCCCGGTCAGGGCACATGCCCAGGTTGTGGACCCGATCCCCAGTGGGGGGCATGCAGGAGGCAGCCAGTCGATGTTCTCTCTCATTGATGTTTCTATCTCTCTCTCCCTCTCATTTCCTCTCTCTCTAAAATCAATAAAGGAAAAAAAATTTTTAAAAAAAGAACTAAACAAAGTGGAGATAAGCAATCTAACAGATGCAGAGTTCAAAACACTGGTTATAAGGATGCTCAATGAACTTAGTGAGAATTTCAAGGAGCTTAGGGAGAATGCAAGGAACTTAGTGAGAACCTCAAGAACATAAAAAAAGAACTAGTCAGAAATGAAGGATGAACTAACTGATATAAAGAATAATTTACAGGGAATCAATAGTAGAGTAGGTGAAGCTAAGAAACAACCCTTCGATTTGGAATATAAGGAAGCAAAAAACACCGAATCACAACAAAGGATCCAAAAAAAAAAAAAAAAAGGATAGTATAAGGAGCCTCTGGGACAACTTCAAGCATACCAGCATTCACATCATGGGGGTGCCAGAAGGAGACGAGAGAGAAGTTGAAAACCTATTTGAAAAAAAATGACAGAAAACTTCCCTAACTTGGTGAAAGAAACAGACACACAAGTCCAGGAAGCACAGGGAGTCCCAAACAAGATGAACCCAAAGGGGTCCACACTGAGACATATCATCATCAAAATGCAAAAGTTTAAAGACAAAGAGAGAATTTTAAAAGCAGAAAGACAAAAGCAGTTAGTTACCTACAAGGGAGCTCCCATAAGGCTGTCAGCTGATTTCTCAAAAGAAACTTTGCAGGTCAGAAAGACGTGGCAAGAGATATTCAAAGTGATGAAAGGCAAGGACCAAGATTACTCTATCCTGCAAAGCTATCACTTAGAATCAATGGACATAGAAAGAGTTTTCCAGACAAGAAAAAGCTAAAGGAGTTCATCACCATCAAACCAGCACTATAAGAAATATTGACGGGTCTTCTTGAAGAAGAACAAAAATATGATAAACAAAATTGCAATAAATACATATCTGTCAACAATTGAATCTACAAACAAAATGAGCAAGCAGAACAGAAACAGATTCATAGATACAGAGAACTTTTTGTTGGTTGCCTGATGGGAGGGGATTGGGGCGATGGGTGAAAAAGATGAAGGAATTAAGAAGTACAAATTGGTTGTTAGTGTGATGAACCTCACAGAGAAGGGGGGAGGGAGGGCAGGAAGAGATAAACCAAAGAACTTATACACATATATGCATAATCAATGGACACAGACAATAGTGTAGGGAAGGCAGGAGGGGGATGGGAGCAGGGAGGAGGGGGTCAATGGGAGAAAAATTGGGGACATCTGTAATACATTCAACAATACAGACAAATTTAAAAAGAAAAAAAAATGAGCAGAGAAACCTTTACTGATCAGTTACACCCTGACAATCCTGGTTGATGACAGCAGATCTGATTCTTTAATGGATTTAGAGTTCCAAAATGACTGGGGGAGGGCGTGACCCAGAGTGGGACACTGGAGAGGACCCTGGTTCTGGCTGCAGATTCGTCTGTGCCTGCCCTCTAACCCACCAGTGCACTAAGGAATTCCCCAAATGCTGGCACCCACCACAGAGACTGGCACCTGTGGCGGGCGCCCTGAGGATGCACAGACTGGGGCGCCTGATCACTCTCTCCTCCCCAAGTCTTCTAAATGGTTAGAAGTGTTTCCTCTACCTTTGGAGGACTCTGAGCGAAGCACTTAGCCAGGATTCAGCTCCTGCTTTCCCCATTCTCAGACATTGGGGCTCTGAGAGGATGCCACAGAGTCGGGCTCTGGATCCCCAGCACTAGGTGGGGGTGGAAGTGGGGCACGGATTAGCAGGATAGGGGATGGACAGGGAAAGTGATTCTTACTGAGGAGGGAGCAGTGAACTTGCTGCAAAAAAGAAGGCTGCCGGGGTTCAGCTCTCTCCCTCCCCCACACCCACAGGCCCCACCCTGCTGGTGGGGCAGGTGTTGGTGTTAGGGACGCTCCTATCCTGGGATTTCAGGCTCCTCTTAGGGCTCCAACTCCTGCTCCTTTTCTGTCCGCCATTTCTCTATCCATGTCCAGTGCGAGCAGATTAATAAACCTCAGTTTCTCTGCTGACTATCTCAGCCTGCTGGGGGTTGTTGCAATGCAATGAAGACACTCCCAGAGTTGGAGTGAGGGGGAGCATCGCAAGGGAGCAAATGCTCCAGATCTCTGGATGCAGCCCAATTTATTTGAAAAGTAGTTCCCTAGGTTACATGGTGTTTTAGGTAATTAGTCCTTGAGATCACATCTCTGCTGACCTTACAACCAAGCCCAGCATACTTCCTGTCTCTCACTGTTTTCAGCAGAGATACATAACAAGTACATTCATACTTGGGCGCTAAGCCCATTGGGCGCTTTCAGGGTGGCTTTCCAAACCCGTATCATGCATACCTTATCTATTTACATGCATACTTTAGACTCAGGGTGGTGTTCCAACCGTTTATCATGCATACCTTATCTATTCACATGCATACTTTGATCCTTGGCTGGCCAGGCCACCAGAATGCATACCTCAAGGTTACATTTTGTTTTTCCACCAAACCCCAACCATACATTTCTCTCATGTGGATATGTGTTTTATAGGATCCTTCCGAAGTGCTCTTGGCATTATGCAACAGTCACCACATGGATGGCTGAAGTTGGCCATCTACTTGGGGCAGAAACTGGAGGAGGGAGACTCTAAGACCCTGGCCCAAAGCCGGAAACAACCAAGTCTAACTCCTGCCCCTGGCTCCCACTGCCACCAATTCAAAGGACAATTATCCCAAAAGAAAGTTACTGTTTTGCTAACCCCGGGAAAACTTCAGAGGGGAAATTTGGGTCTTCCTTTAATATTTGAGAATTAATGCTCAGCCTTTTGTAATTATCTTTATCTGAAGCCCTGCATTTAATTTGCATGTTTAGCAGAGGACCCACTGAAGGCACAGCAAGAGAGATCCACTTTTCTGGGCTCCCGCTCTGTGTAAGCATAGTGAGCCTCGGAGTCTAGGCTAGGTTTGGAGATTTGCTGCCTCCCTCGCTGGGTGACTTCAGACTGTTGGGACCTCAGAGGGTGGGACTGAAGAGATTTTTCTTCTTGGGTTCTATGTTTGAGAGGAATGAGCTCAGGGTTCCCAGAGTTGGATAGGGTGGGCTCACATTTTCAGTGTGTGAGCCAGGAGTGGCTTACACACATGCTGTGTTTGGTGCCAACTTTAACAACTATGGGAGTTTTGCATGAACACTGGGCTTTCTTTTAATAATAATAAACTGACAATAGTGTGTTAGCCTCCATGAAAAGGGCACCATCCCAGTAGACAGTCCCTATTTTCCATTATACTCTCCACTACCTCCATTTAGGGTTGCAAGATAAAATACTGGCACATACTCATATTTAAGTCCTAGCCAGTGTGGCTCAGTGGTTGAGCATCGACCCATGCACCAAGAGGTTGCTGGTTTGATTCCCATTCAGGGCGCATGCCCAGGTTGTGGGTCAAATCCCCAGTGTGGGCATGCAGGAGGTGGCCAATCCATGTTCATATCTCTTTCCCTCTCTCTTCCTCTCTACAATCAATAAAGAAAAATAAATAAATAAATAAAAATTTATTCATTGTTTATTTGAAATTTAAATTTCATTGGACCTCCTGTAATTTAGTTTGCTAAACCTGGCACCTGTTCCTATGGTGGTACCTGTGTCACTCCACTATTGCTAGTCTCTATTTCTCACCCTTCCCCCAGTTCCTGTTAGTTTTTCGACCCCCTAGTGGGGGGTGGATTTGCCTGGAGGTAGAGTGGGCATGGATTAAGTGAACTTTTTCCACCTTTCCCCTGGGGATTTTCGGGGAAGGCATTGGTTCCAGCGGTGGAGTTGGAGGGCTGGCAGTGGTCATACCAGTGGCATTAGTGGGAGTGTGGTTGCGAATGGAGCCCTAGATCTTAGTGTGGGGCTGGATGGTGGGAGCGAGGCTTCCAGGCAGCTGCGATCGGAACCTTCACCCAGAAAATCTGGAAGGAAAGGGAATTCCATGCCATGCACAGAAATCTGCAGCTTTTACAGGGATGGGCAGATACCGGGGTCCTTGTTTCCTCTCTACTTTCCTCCCATCGAAAACGGGGATGGTGGTGGACAGGGGAACAGCTGGAGAGGAGATGGGAAAAGGAGGTGATTGAAGGGACTGCACCTGTGAGGCCGGCTACCAAAGGGAGGGGAACTGGTGGCAGGCCATCTCACTGGGTCTGGGGAGATGTCGCATCCGCGCCGAGCTGACTGGGGTCCTCCTGGCCTTCTGCGCCCCACTGGCGACACGACTTCTTAGCTCAGCCCCTTTTATCATGGTGACCTACGAAGGGTCAAGCCCGTGGCTCCTCCACTGTCCCGCGCTCCCGAGGCTTCGCCATCACCAAACTGCTGGGCCTGGAGGCTGAGCTGCCATTTCCTGCTGGACCCCGCCGGCCAGGCAGCAAGGGTCTGGCAGCCGTGCCCTGTTCCCGTTCTGGGCTCGGCAGCCCCTCCTTAGCGCCGCAGGGTCCTCCCGCCGGGTCTCGGTCTTCGCTAAGGCTTAGGCGCACAGCTTCCTGTGGCCACTAGGGCGCCCCGGCGGCTGCTACTTGTGGATATGCTCTCTCTGCCGCCTGGGGCCTGAGCCTGTCAGCCCTCCGCAGCCCGCTGTCCTTGCTTGGCCGCCAGAACCGCTGCCAGGGCGTCTCCACATCCGGTAAATCAGGCCAGACCATCCCGCTCCTAACCCTGTTCCTTCCAGTTTGGTTAGCGCAGGAGTAACAAGCATCGTCCCACTGCGCTCCCATCTCACCATCCCAGATCTAGGGGAAGTCTGGACTCCAGATCCTTCCCAGGCCCTTGGCAGGCTCATCCTCAGCCCCGCTTCCCCTGCCTGTTGCCTCTCTCTAAATACCTGCCTCCCTTGATTCTGGTCTCTGGAGAGGGTGAATACCACTACCACCGGTTTCAGACCTACCCTGGGGGTCTTGAGGACCCAGCATCGGTATGCTGAGGTCCTTTCCTCAGCGCCCCACGTGAACCTTGGCCTCTGGGAAGGTGAAGGTCAGGAAGGCCTGAGTCTGTCTTGTTTACTAGCAACACAGAACCTGGTAACCCCTGGGCACTCAAACTTTTGCAGAATTTATTGACGGGTCCTTGAAGAGCAAAGCCCTGGGGCCCTGGGCCTTTCTGCCTCCCCAGGTGCTGACAGGATGTTTGGATGCCTCACTTTTCTCCTGGCGCCACCCTTCCCCCTGCCTACACTTGAGAAAGGAAGCAGTCTCGCCAATTTCATTGTATTTAGGTTTAACGTTTTGGTTTGAGCACACCCATTTCCTCAAAGACGTGGAGGCAGATTATAGAAAAAGAGAAGGAAGCAATACAATTCTTTAAAAGACAAGGGCCTAGAAACTGAGATGTTTAAGGTGTTAGGGGGAAAAAAAGGAAAATTACATAAGAAAACATGGACTGAGAGAAACTGTCTAGTAAAATCTAGACCTGAGCATCCAGGCAGCCAAAGCAAAAAGAGTACATTGGCTCTCCACCGATAATAAAAGAAAGGCAGTAGGCAAGTGAGTTTTTGCTCAGCTCCAAAAGGACCTTATTTCATGAAGTCTATAAAATAAAACAAACCCTTTATTCATTTTTTTGTTCTTTTTTTTCACTAAAAATACAGAAACCACTTACATAGGATGGGATCTTTTCTCTGTGAGCACTGATAAAATGAAAAGCAAAATGCAACTAAATCTTAGTTTGTGAGGGAATTTCTGGAAGATCAAGAACAACACTATCCAATAGAAATATGTGACTGTTAAAAGGTCTAAGCCAGTGGGAGATCACATCCACAATGCAAGGCCAGTGTAGAGCCAAATGGCTTTATTGCATATGCCTGGGTGCAGGCAGGCTGAGCCGAGAAGGGTTCAGTCTCGAATTAGGGTTGGGGTGTCGGTTATATACCCTACTTTTAGCTTCTGGCAGTTCCTGCTAATGTACTTTATCTGGCCCATTATCTACCTTGCAGTAGGGCTGGTCTGGTATCTCATCCAGCATCTGCTGGGTTATCCATTGCCTTGCAGACAATCCAGATAAACCTTATCCATACTCAATAGAAGGCTGAGCAAAGGTCATGCAAGCAACACAATTTCCACAGTTTCTGCCTTTTGCAAACTTTTACCTTTACCCTTTAAAACACTACTAACCCTTTCACTCCCACTTTATAATGATGATAAAAAAGGCAAAAGGGGCAAAGTTTCTCTTTGTCTGCTTCCTGCAGGTGTGGGGTCGTCGTGGACTCCTAAAAAGAATGTGTTAGATAACTTCTTGGGGAATGGGATGATAGGGTCCTTTTACCTGTGCTAGAACAAATTGTCCAGCTGTCTGGTTGACGAGAATTTGCAGTCGATTTTGTACAAACCTAGTAATCAGGCACAAGAGGCAGGGTCCAAAAAGCAATAATAAGAAGGCTAATACTAGGGGCTCTCTGAAGGGGAGTAGCCAGGTTAGTTTAGGTAAGGCTGCTTCTATACTTGTCCAGATAGATTGGGCTAGGTGATCCTGACTAAATTCTTTTAACCACTGGGCATTGTCTAGAATTTGTGTCCTCTCCTCGACCTGTCCAGTTGAGTTAACATAGAAGCAACAAGATGTATTTGCTATCATGCATATGCCCCCTTCTTTAGCTAGTAAATAATCTAGAGCAATGTGATTATCTATTACCACGCAGGCAGGAGAGTCGAGGGATTTTGAAAGAAGCTTGAAATTTTCACCTGTATCTTTTCCTATATTTGCTATGGTGGCGGTTATATTTTTTGCTGTTACAGTGTTATAAGTAATTCCTCCCATGAGGCTCGCAGTGGTAATTGCAGCTATGACTCCTGCTATGAGGAGTTCGACTTCTCCTTTTGTCCTATGATGGCTTCTGGGCTCAGGGCCTGATGAGGTTGAATTAGGGATGAAGGAATGGATTAGGGTATTGGCTGGGGTGGCATATCCTACTGCCCATAAGCCACCCTGTTTTTCTGGGTTTAGGTGTTGAATAGCAATTCCTCTCCTGGGGCCCGAAATATCTAGTGCACCTAAAAACATCATTCCCACTGGTAGGCAAAGCAGTCCAGTCATATTTGGGCCTAGGGAGGTCTTTGATAGACCCACAGTAAGGGTCGAATGATTAAACCATGATGGGGGCGGGGAGGCTAGTGCCACTGGCAGAACTGCACCCTGGATAGCAGCTAATTTCCTTATGGTGATTTTTTTGGTATTGCATCAAGTCCCTCTGAGCTTGCATATATACATTTTCATTGTAGGGGTTAGGCATATTATGAATAGTTTACAGATGCCCCTTGTAAGATTATAGTGAGAGATAGTATACATGGTGTCTATTTTCATGGTCTGCATTCATACTGAGAATCAAGATCAAGGGAGGTTTTACTTTTCTGCTCCACAGGAGGTTTCTGTCCTCCCTGAGATTGCCTTAAGACACCTGCATTTATTGATTGACAAGTGTACCGCCCCAGTCAAACTCCCCACCTAGCACTTTTCCCAAAGCAGGTCATGCCCAGCTGGCGTAGCTGAGCACTTGGTGCCAGAAGCCAGAGCCCCTTAGGGCTTGCCTCCCCTCCCCCGCCTCACTGGGTCATTGAAAAAACTGGTAAGAGTAGGGGTATTTCAGTGATGGCCCACAAGGGGAGGAGGGGCGCTGGGGGCTTTTGTTAGGAGAGGAAGCAGATTCTTGGAGGAGATAAGTAAAGAATGAGAGTGGTTGGTGGGGAGACAAGAAGTAAAGATTAAAGTACCATGGAGTTTAGAAAGAATGTCCTACCCTAACAAGGGAGTGGGGCAGGCTGGTAATACAAGAAAATAGTGAAGAAAGATATAAGGGCCTAAAGAACAAGTGAGTGTCTGGGTTGCCCTGGGTTGTAATATTTGGCCTTCAATTCCCACAACTGAAACCCCAGAGTGTGGAAGAGGTCCCCTGAACTCAGGGAGAGCAGAGTAGGTTGTCCTGGTATTAATTAAAAATGAAATTGTCTTACCTGCTACCATCAGAGTTACCCGAGGTTTGGAGTTTGAGATGACGGTTGGGGTTTCCATTCCTGGGCACCTTCAGTCTTCAGCCATGAGGCCAATCTGATCAAGTCCTGGATTGCCCAATCTGCCAGCCTAAGGAAGGGATGAGGACTGACTCTGTGCAGTCTGTCCGCTGTCTGACTTCCAATGGGGCCCTCCACATGGAGGGCATGGCTTAGGCAGTGGTCGAGGTTTGGGGCATTGTCTCGCCCAATGGCCAGTCTGATTACATTTATAGCAGAGACCTAGGGGTCTGCTCTGCTAATCCTGGTGGGTGTCCTTCTGTCCCCTGAAGGGGATTTGCTGACCCCTTTGATTAGTGGGGGCTCTGATGGCAGAGGTAAGCATTTGGAATTCTGCTGTTCTTTGCTGTTTGGACTCTTCATTGTGATTATTGAACACCTTAAAGGTTAGATTTAGAAGTTTCTGTTGAGGGGTTTGAGGGCCAAAATGACAGTCTTTTCTGGGCTAGTGGGATCTAAGTTATTATATCTTCTAATAGCTTGTGTAAGGCAGGATAGAAAGATTTTAGGGTTTTCATTCTTTTTCTGGATTATTTCAGAGTAAAGGATCCTAGTCTTTTATTTATTTGGGACAAATCTGAGAGAGAGAAGGGGATATAAACTCTGACAGTCCCTTCAGTCCCTTGGGGGGGCATTCTAAAATGGGGGCTGAGGTAGGGGACTGATAGGGACCAGAGATGGTTCCCGATCATGTGTGTGAGGGAGTTGGAGCCAAATAGGAGGTTCAGGGTAGGCTAGGGGCCCTCAGAAGGGGCTGGGAAAGGAGGCCCTGCCTGAGGGACTGAGGGAGGAGGTGGTGGAGCGAGATTGCTGGGGCAAAGGAGGAAACAGGGGAAGTTAGCATGCTGTCTTCAGAGGGAGGTTTGAAAAGAGTAGAGTGCCGCAGGAAGATTTGGGAGGGGGAGTAAGTGTTACATAAAGAGGGGTGTGATGTGAGTGCAAAGGGGCCTGGATGTAAGGAACCTCAGACTATTTTCCTTGCCTTTGACAGAAATTGTCTATGTTGGTAGAATGTCGAAAGTGCTGTTTCAGGCTATTGTGACCCATTGTCTAATTTGTACTGAGGCCACGCAGTGTTGCAGTAAAAATGAGTCATGGAGGGACGATCACACTGGAGTGACTGAAAGACCTGGCTCTCATGTCCCGGATGGGGGATCTGAGTGCACCCTAGGGTCTGCAGATTTTTTAGGAGAAATCCTAGGGGTGTTGTCTCATGTTTCAGTGTGAGATGTCATGGCCTAGCAGTCTGATGGATACACTAGAAGAAGAAGAAGACATCCTCGCTTCTCCCCTAGAGTAAAGAGACATGCAACTCACCTATGCCAGGCATCCCCAGATATATGGTAAGCTGAGGGAACCTGGTTCCTGAGGAGCATGTCCTGACCAGCGCTGGATATTCAGAGGGATGATCACACAGGAGTGACCGAGAGACCTGGCTCTCATGTCCCAGGGATAACGAGACAGCCCAGAGAATCAGACCGGTAGGCAAATAAATACTCACCAGTGAAATAGTGGCCGGTGTTGATGCTGGATTGGCAGGAAAGATTTGAGGTCTGGTATCCGGCTGAGGACGTGATCTATCCTGGTCCGACAGGAGGCCTGGAGGACTCCGGGGGCCCGCAGTTGCCCCCAGTGTGGGATCCTCACAGATCTCCTGGGTTTCAGCACCAAATAAAAGGTCTGAGCCGGCCAGAGATCACATTCACAACACAAGGCCAGTGTAGAGCCAAATGGCTTTATTGCATACGCCTGGGTGCAGGCAGGCTAAGCCAAGAAGGGTTCAGTCTCAAATTAGGGTTGGGGTGTTGGTTATATACCCTACTTTTAGCTTCTGGCAGTTCCTGCTAATGTACTTTATCTGGCCCATTGTCCATCTTGCAGTAGGGCTGGTCTGGTATCTCATCCAGCATCTGCTGGGTTATCCATTGCCTTGCAGACAATCCAGATAAACCTTATCCATACTCAATAGAAGGCTGAGCAAAGGTCATGCAAGCAACACAATTTCCACAATTTCTGCCTTTTGCAAACTTTTACCTTTACCCTTTAAAACACTACTAACCCTTTCAACTGTGAGGGTAAAGAAAATTTCTCTTTTTTAGGAAAAGATTTTTTAATTGATGTTTTAGAGAGAGAGGCAGTGAGGGAGAGAGAGAGAAACATAATGATCTTGGCCCCTTGGCTAAGGTGACTAAATGACTCCATTTTTATCATCAATAGACCTTCCTTGATATTCTTCCAATAATAGGTTAATTGCCCCTAGAAGTAAAGACATTTTGCCTAAGATTATAGTTGCCCCACGTGTTGGGAAGCATTTGCATTTTCTGAGTATTGGTATTTGCAGGCATTTGCAGGTACTTGTACTCCAATGAATAATGCTCATTTTGACTTCTGTAATCACTGTCACTCACACTATTGTACCAGTCCCCTGAAAGGGGGGGCCAAAAAGGAGGAGGGGGCTTCTGTCTTTAAAATCGAATGAGCAAGAAGTATCTGTGCTGAGGATCTGGGGAAGCTGTATCCCCCCAGCCTGCCGGCGTAATGAAGTGCTCCTTTACAATTAGGCTGTGCATCTCTGGTTATCTCACTGACACTTTACAACAATGGAGGCCCCAGTGAGATTCCCTAGTGTTTTGCTACACCAAGGGCTAAACACTTAGGATGGGCAGCCTCTCCCAATCTGGCCACCGGACCCCTATAGATCTGAGGGGAGGTGCCCCCTGAGTTCCAGGGCCCCGAAGATCCTACTTGGGTTTCCGATGAGCAGTCAGGAGATGCCAAGATGTCCCCAAAAAGATTAAAGGAGACTTGAAGCCTCCAGAGGTGAGTTCTGGGTGACCAGTCTATCTGGATGAGAGTGAGGGGACCGGATGCGGCGCAGCCTCTCCTTTCCTGGGAATCCCCCTAAGACGTTAGGTGGGGTTCAAATCTGGAAAATTCTGGTTCAAATCTGGCCTGCCAACTGGGGTGGAAGGGGAAACTGATCATCTCTCAAGCAGCATAGGTGCAGTTCAGGATAGGGAATTTCTGGAAAGAAATTCAAATGGTGAGTGTGACTGTGTGAATGTAATTGTGTGTGAGTGACCGTGCTCTACGACATTTGTTACGGAGCCTATGTGAGTCCTACCCTGTGGTTCCATGATGACATCATACGGCTAAAGGCAGTATCAGATTCTTGGAGCACTCTGGTGTTCCACCAACCAACCTGATCCAAGTTGGGGGCTTATTCCAACCTGCCACATGCCAAGAGGCATCTGAAATCTCTGCGAGAGGAGCGGCCAGGCGGACGAAGCAAAAGTTTCTGTCTTGTGTGTCTTCCCTTGTTTTTGTCCTTGTCTTCCTCCCTATTGTGTCTCCCTCAACTTTGTTACGGTTAGTCTAATCATGGATAGCAGCCTTAGTGCCCAGAAGACCTGATTGGGTTGCATATTGAAACATTCTTAGGGAAGGATTTGAGGAAGGTTCTGATCAGGGCATGAATACTGGTAGTGGGCCCCAACCTGGGCCCCAAGAGAAACCTGGGCAAAGGTAGGGAAGTGCCTGTGGGGCAGCGATACAGCAAAAGGCCTGGCCAGTGTGGCTCAGTGGTTGAGCATCGACCCATGCACCAAGAGATTGCTGGTTCAATTCCCAGTCAGGACACATGCCCAGGTTGTGGGCCAAATCCCCAGTGGGGGGCATGCAGGAGGTTAATAAGGTAGGGAAGCAAGGTGTAGTGAAAGACTTGAGAAAAGCCAAGAAAGGCTTTGAGTCCTTAAAGACTCCCTCGCTGTCTTCTGATACAGCTGTGATTAATATTTGTGCTTTGAAGTCCTGGAAAGAGCTCTCCCACAAAAGGGTGTGTGTGCGGGGAGAGGAGGGCGTCAACTCCCTCACCCTCTGGGCCTCTGTTGGGGTGGCTCGTGCTGAAGCCGATGTCACGTGCAGGGCTGTGCCCCAGGGACACGTGCCCTGGCGGTGACCTGTGGGACACCGAGGTGTCTCCCGCCACTGCGCAGGTGAGAGAGACTGAGGACATGAGGTTTCGCAGCCGCCACGGTCCCTTGGGGAGCTCCCTCATACCACACGCGGCTCGCGGGGAAAAATAAGGGAAAATTTGCTATTTTGTAACTTGGTTGCTACAGGCAGTTAACAGAGTAATAAGTGATTCAGGGGCCAGCCCTGACCCCATCAAACAGTAGGGGAAATGTCTGTCACTCCTGCTCAGGTGTTCCAACAAGGGTGGAGTCCAGGACTACAATCTGGGATCTCTACTGCTCCACCTCAGGGAGTGCAGGACTGGACCTCTGCCCCACCACCCGATACGTATTAACACCAGACACGGGGCCACAAGCTATTCCAACAGGGGTCTATGGGCCACTACCTAGTGGAACAGTGGGTTTAATCTTGGGAAGGAGTAGTCTCACTGTGAAAGGGTTCCAAGTGTTGCCTGGAGTTATTGATTCTGATTATTTGGGGGAAATAAAAGTTATGGCCCAAACCACTAAAACCATTGTACAAGCTTTACCTGAAACTAGGATAGCACAAATTGTAATTTTGCTGCATCAAGTGGCTGGGAAAGTGCTAAAGTGCTATCAAAGGAAACGTGGGGAGAGGGAGGATTCGGCTCCACAGATGGAGCCTATTGGGCACAGATAATCACCCAAGGTCTCCCTGGAACAGAGCTCAGTTTGAATGGAAAGAAATTTAAAGGCCCAATTGATTGGTAGTAGCAGCTGGGAAGGGGCCGTCCCTGCCGGTGGACCACTGTGCATCAGGACTGGGGTCCAGTGTGGAGAGCCCCTCATCCTGGGAAACAGGGGTGGCAGGTAGGTGCACAGACCCTCATCCAGAGGCCACAGGGTTCCCCAGGGAGGGTGGTCAGGCTGTGGAAGGGGCATGTTCCTTTGGTGCCAGCCCCGGCAGCTCATCTGTCATCTGCTGCCTGGGGTTTGGTGGCAGCAAGTTTCCAACAGGCTTCTCTGAATTTTGGGGAGTTGAAAATAGGGATCCCAGGCATGGCACGAAGTGCTCTGGGTGAGTTCAAAAACACTCTGCCCCACGTATGATGCTCCCCTTTCCTGCGTCCTTTTGAAAACCTGGGGTCAGAGGAAATTTTCCCATCCCTCTGCCCACGGTGGGACACAAATACTGCCAGGGGAGGGCTTCCTTCGACACTTTTCACCATGTTCTCCTGTTAGGCCTAGGTCCCAATTAGGGATAAAAAAGACAAGGGCAATGTCAGGTGTAGAGGAACAAAGTAAAATTTTTAACTTGGAAAAATGACAGGGTCAGGGCTCCTTCCAACTGAGCCCTCAGGAGCCAAGAATAACAAGACAACAGGGAACAAACTAGTTTTTTTTGGTAGGTACTGGTGCAGCAGACTCAGTCATGACCTAGCCAATGGGCCCCTAACCTATCCCTGGACTTCAAAAAGGACTATAGACCTTGGGAAGAATATTGTGACTCATTCATTTCTGGTCATACCAGAGTGCCCATACTTCCTACTTGGACATGCCACAAGATGTTGGCCATCAATCCTGCCAGACTGCCTCCTGCATGATGACCCAGAGAAACCTCTACAGGACTGCCTGGAGGTAACTGACATAGTGCAGATAGCCTGCCCAGACCTCAAGGATGCTCCACTGCCATCATCACATGAGGTATTGTTCACGGACGGGAACAGCTATGTCCAGGAAGAAATCAGGTATGCTGGGGCAGCAGTAGTAACTCTGGACTGCATCATTTGTTCTCAGTCATTAAGCAGGGGAACTTCAGCCCAGAGGGCTGAACTCATAGCCCTGATCCAGGCTCTACACTGGGGAAAGGATAAATCAATAACCATCTATACCGACAGTAGGTATGCTTTTGCCACAGTACATGTGCATAGTGTCATTTATCGGGAATGAGGACTTCTGACCTCAGCCGAGAATGATATTAAAAATAAGGAAGAAATTCTCACCCTATTAGACACAATTTGGTTACCAAATGCTGTAGCTATAGTACATTGTAAAAGACATCAAAGAGGGAACTTCGTAGAGGCACAGGGAAATCTGCTGCACCAGGAAATTCGAGAGGCAGCCCTAAACCCAGTGGGAAATGACCTCTCCAGATACACTAGGTCAGAAAATGACTTGGCTGAACAGAAGCAAGCTACCCAAGAACCAAACGGGTGATGGACTCTGCCTGACGGGAGATTGTGCGTCCCAGAGGCTCTAGGTCGGACTTTAGTCAACCAGCTGCACCAGACTACCCACTTAAGTTACACCAAGCTTAATGAACTCCTGAGAGGCAGGTCACAGGGAAAGGGAGAAAGTGGAGGGAAGCAGGAATGTGTGGGTCTGAGTAGGGAGGAGGAGAAGGAAAGCTGGGGAATGTGCAGACTGCAGATAGATTGAAGAAGCTCTCAGGTTAATGTCAGAGAAAGGACTAGGAAAGTTGCAGAGAGTCTATGCAAGTTAAAGAAAGGGACATACATATTACAGAAAGACAGGACATTGGAAGAATACTCAAGAAGGATTGTGTAGAGGGAAGCTTGCCCCTGGTTGGTGGGATAACAGTCTGGAATGTAGTAAAGGGAGTAACAGGTTTAGGCTACTCCTGACTCTTGGATCAGACAATGGCCCCACCTTTATAGCAAAGAGATCATAGGCTATTTCTAAAGGGTTAGATATAAATTGGAAGCTCAATTATGCTTACCACCCACAGAGTTCCGGGCAGGTAGAGTGTATGAACAGGACCTTAAAGGAAATCTTAACTAAATTTACTTTAGAAACCGGTGAAAACTGGACCACTCTGTTCCCCCTCACCCTCTTACAGTTCTTACAGGCCCTGCAGTCCACCCAGAAAGCTTTCCATAAACATGTCTGTGATGCCCTGCCTGTGCCTGCTTCAGACCCTGTGCACCCCTTCCAGCCTGGGGACGCCATGTGGGTAAAGAAGTTCACCACCCAGGGACTAACTCTGGCCTGGAAGGGACTATACACTGTCATCTTGCCTGCACCAACAGATATCAAGGTCAATGGCATCCCAATCTGGCTGCACCATTCCCGGCTGAGGGGGAAAAAAGCAAAGTGGATGGTTCAGGCCTCTCCAGATAAGACTCTTGCATTTATTGGTACTTTGATTTTCTGGTTATGACTGTACAGGAGAATCCTTATAGACCTGGGCCCCAATGGAACTGGGAACTTAGAAATGGTCCTGCAGAACAGGAGAGGATTAGACCTCTTATTTCTTAAGGAAGGAGGGTTATGTGTTGCACTGAGAGAAAAATGCTTTTTTTAATGCAAATAATTCAGGGATTATTCAAGAAAGTTTATCACTAGTTAGGAAAAATATCGAGGAACAAGAAAGAAAAAGGAGACAATCTGAACATTGGTTTACAACTCTATTATCCCCCATTACTGGCCCTCTCACTATATTATGTTTACTCCTAGCCTTTGGGCCATGTCTAATAAATGGACTCATAAAAAAACTAAGTCAAGTCAACAATTTGACTTGTCAGGAAAACAGTGGGGAATGATCTGGGCCTCTTGGCTAAGGCGACTAAATGACTCCATTTTTATCATCAATAGACCTTCCTTGATATTCTTTCAATAATAGGTTAATTACCCCTAGAAATAAAATAATTTTGCCTAAGATTATAGTTGCCCCACATGTTGGGAGGCATTTGCAGTTTCCGAGTATTGGTATTTGCAGGCATTTGCAGGTACTTGTACGCCGATGAATAATGCTCATTTTGACTTCTCTAATCACTGTCACTCACACTATTGTACTGGTCCCCTGAAGGGGGGGGGGGAGGAGGAGGCTTTAAAATCTGACAAGCAAGAAGAATGTGTGCTGAAGATCTGGGGAAGCTGTACCCCCCAGCCTGCTGGCGTAATGAAGTGCTCCTTTACAATTTGGCTGTGCGTCTCTGGTTATCTTGCTAACACATTACAACAATACATGTAGAGCGAAACATTAATCTGCTGCATCCTGCACACCCCCTAAGGGGGATCCAGGTGAAGCTGGAAACCTGGGAGGGGGACTCAAACTAGCAACCTTTTGGTGCATGGGATCATGACCAACCAACTGAGCCACACATTAAAAAGGAAAAATAAACAAGTGAAATTAATTTAAATACTATATTATATTTAATCCTGTACATACAAAATATCATTTACATGTAATGAATATAGAAATTATTAGTATTTTACTTTTGGGGTACTAAGTCTTCTAAATCAACTGAATATAGTACAATTTACAACAGGTCTCAATTTGGACCAGACACATTTCATGTGTTCAATAACATTGTGTCTAATGGTACCAGATTGGACAGCATGGGTATTATATTATAATCCAAGCATACAGTTTTCTGGTGAGCTAATTGATGATGGAATAAAACTAATATCATTTTGTTATTTTTCCTTTAATTTACTTTTTAATACTTTGAGGCAAAAATGCTTTTAAACAATGAATCTGACAATAGTTTGATATTTTAATCTTCCTTTTTTATCAGATCTTTTGATATAAAGAATATCAAAAGATAAAGCATAGTAGGGTTCTTAATATTTTCAAGTGCACCTAAGAATCATCTGGATATATTTGTCAAGAATGAGTCTCTGAACCCCACCTCCAGAGATTCAGAATTGGTACAGCAGGGAAAGGAGTGCAATTTTGACAAGAGTTCTGATGTCACAAACCTCAACTCTCCTTTGAGAAATGTTGGTGTGCTGATTAAGATAAAGGAGTTGGAAACAGAAGGAAGTGAATGAATTTGGGAGCTGAGTGAGGATAGAAAATTCAATTAGTGGCCAAGTAGTCTTGGCTTCACACAGTCTGGGGTTTGAATCCCAACTTCACCATTACTCCCTGGTGTGATCTTGGACAAATTACTTAATGTCTCTGTGCCTCAGTTTCTTCATCAGTAAGAATAGGATACTAATAGCAGCTACCTTGGAGTTCTCTTATTTTATGAAGAATAATTGCAATAATGCATGAACAATGCTGAGCACAGCACCTAGCTTATAGTGAGTACTAAAAATGCTAGCTTGTATTGCTAAATATTACATTCTTCAACAGGTTCATAGCTTGAATATTTGTATTAAGATCCAGAAAATATGCCTGGCCAGTGTGGCTCAATGGATTGAGTGTCATCCCATGTACTGAGAGGTCCTGGTTTGATTCCCAGTCAGGGCATATGCCAGGGTTTCAGGCTCGATCCCCATTGAGGGCAGGAGGCAGCCAATCAATGTTTCTCTCATAGATGTTTCCATCTCTCTCTCTCCCTTCCTCTCTCTCAAAAAATCAATAAAAACATATTTTTTAAAAATCCAGAAAATAAAGTGAAAAATATGCTCACATTTAAAATACTCTTTCTCCTTGTGCTAACAGATAAGGAAAACCTACCTGAAAACAGAAGTGACCTGAAGGTGTCCCCCATCCCTGACAAGAGGAAGAAGAAGTGGCACAGGTACAGAGCCAGGCCATCCTCCCTGATCCTTTCCTCAGGACACAGAGAAGCTGGAGAGTGTGTGGTCCTGCCTCAGGAGAGGCCCAGTGACCATCGGGTTGGCAGTGGGAAGGGTACAGTAACCATTTAGTAACATAATTCTGTAAGTCCAAGGAGGCTGCAGGACAGTATTGCAGCATTTAAAAGGCAGTTTTGTGGGGCTTTAAAATGGGTCTTCTTAGCATGAGTTGATGGAATACATTGAGAAGGAAAAAAAAATGCTGAAGAATTCTGTCTTATTTGAACAAAACTTCAGCATTTTCTAGAGGTTAATCATTCAGAGGCGGAGTTTTCAGTTATTATGAAGTGGCCTTTTAGGTTGTGGACAGGGGGGGAGGTAGGCACATGGTCCCTAAGCTGGGACCCTGGCATCCTACTTTGGACACATGGCCACATATGTGTCTTTTGGGCCTCCTTCAGGACTGTCTTCACCACCCAGAAGCTGCAAGAGCTGGAGAAGGTGTTCAGCAAGGCACACTACCCTGATGTATATGCCCAGGAAATGCAGATCATGAAAACTAAGCTCCCTGAAGACTGAATACAAATGTCTGCGGTTTCCTTCTCCTTCCCAAAGACACCGTAGATAACATGTTAATTTCACACCCAGTGTGATCCACAGCCCCCTCTAAAAAGCCAAACACATTCCCTTGCACAGACAAACAGGGTCGCTCAGCTGCATGCACCATAGTGCTAGAACTTTCCTTTATGTTTATGTAACAGGATATCCTCTGTAACATTCTTGTCTTTTTTTCTTTTATTGTCATTCTTTAAAATCACAATAAAGATATATCAATGAAAGAAAGTGACCATCCATCCCTATAAACTCTCGAAATCAATATAAGTAGCCTGATGTGGCACACACACACACACACACACACACACACACTCACACACATATATATGTGTGTGTATATATATATATATATATATATATATACATACATACTCATATACATATATAATTTTGTTTTGTTTTTACAAAATGTAACATTTTATACAACTTTGCCTCTTTGCTTGACAATACCTCTTCAACATTTGTTCAGGTCAGAAGATATACCACAAATGTATACTTTTTAAAGAACTAAACAATATTCCATACTATTATTATATTAAGCAAACAGTTTTTCATGAGAAATATCACCAGCAACCCAACAACCTGAGATTAGAATGGGCCATTGATTGAGTGGTTTCTTTCCAAACCATAAGAAAAATCAGAAAACATTATAGTTGACTCCTTTGCACAGTGTGGGAAAGAATACTTTAATTTTTGGTCAACTCTATGGAAAACTTCAGTGGGAACTAGTCACACAGTACTCCACAATGATGAGTCCTTGTGAGTTTTGAGTGAACAGTGGACACAGTTCCTGAAAGGTCTGGTCTTATGAGCTCCCTGGGTTGTCCCATTTTATTTATTTATTTATTTATTTATTTATTTATTTATTTATTTATTTTTTAATCCTCACTCGAGGATATTTTTCCATTGATTTTCAGATAGAGTGTGGGGAGGACAGAGAGAAATATCGATGTAAGAGAGACATATCGATTGGTTGCCTCCTGCATGACCCTGACCAGGGTCAGCAATTGAACTACAATGGAAGTATGTGCCCTTGATTGGAATCGAACCCACAACTCTTTGGTATGAAGGCTGATGCTCTAACCACTGAGACAAACTGGCCAGGGCACCAATTTGGCCCATTTTAAAACTCCCCACTCAGCAAAACCTCCTAACACCTTGGTCACAGCGTCTCCTGCCTCATACCAGGTCTGGTTTCAAAACCAGAGGGCCAAATGGTGGAAGGAGAAACACTGGGACAGCAACGTGATGGCCCAGTATGGGTTCTACAGGGCCATGGTGCAGCACTGTATCCCTTTGCCTGACTCTATCCTCAACTCCTCAGAGGGTAGCCTGGCCAGTTTCTGTGTGCCCATGCTCCTTGGTAAGGAAGAGGGCCCTGCAGTGAGCACAAGGGCCAGAGATGTTGGGGGTGGCATTGAAATCAGACAACAAATGGGTCCAGGCCACCTGTCACTACTTGAGCCAATTAAGCAGAAACAAGGCTGAATAGTATATGAGTGTTTATTCCAATATTGCCAACAGTATGGGAGAGCCATGGGTCATCCCATAAAATCTGCTCTGCTGCCTGTCACTTGCCAGCTGCTTGTAAAGGGTAGAGAAATAATGACTACATGAGAAAGGGCAGTTGAGCAAAAAAGGAAAAAAGGGGGGGGGGTAAATTGTTTACAGGCAAGCGGGAAGGAATGTGAGTGGTGGGGCTGCAAGGGCTAGTCACCAGTGAGTCTCAATCTTGAGTCCAGTGTTCTGATAATCAGGTTGTTAATCTTTCCATGATGTCAGGTAGTCCCCCTCATCCTCAGATTAGGAGAATGGACAGCATTCCTGATGGAAACTCCTGAGATGCACACCTCCTGGCAAGATCAGAATGAGCTTTTCTAAAACCAGAACAAAGCAACCATGATTAATATTGTAAAGAATGATTAACTTTTCTTATAACTATGGCTAGTACACCACTATGATTAGTTCTCTATTCTATTGTTCTCTCCCACATCTTTCAGCATCTCCATGTGGGACAGCCATTTGCAAAGCAAAACAATGTGAGTTTACTCAAATTCAGTCCCAGAATATTGTGGGGGACTGGAAAGTTCACCCCTGGCTATAAGACATTCTTGGCATTGTTCTCCTGTGGGGGACTGGAAAGTTCACCCCTGGCTATAAGACATCCTTGACATTATTCTCTTGGGGGGCAGGACTCAGGTCACAATGCTCCCAGGACCCCTGCAGAAAGACAGTTCTCGGAACTGCAGCAGATGTTTTCTGCTTGCCTAAAGCACTGACCTTATCGATTATGGATTATGCTGTTAGGGTTTGGTCTCCTAGTAGCCAGATTAGCCCCGACTTCAGCACCCCAGGAACATTCCTGCTTTCATGCTATAAAACCTTGCCCCTGTTTTACAATAAACGAGACTTGATGAGAACCCTGTCTTGTCTCCATTCTTCGTGTCTCTTGCCCCCTACCATCCTCACTCCCCCTCTAGAGTCCTCATTGCCCGACCTGCGGGACGGGTCAGAATATCACATTGGATTTTAATTAATTACAAGGTTTGGTCAGTAGCCTTATTTTCCTGTGCAGACAGTGTGTGGCAAGTTCACATCAGGCCTTAGTTTTAAGAGGGGAATGATATGCTTCTATTATGTAAAATATGTTTCCAAAATGTTGTGTGCTATTAGAATTTTGGTACACTATTACATTTAGAGCTCATGGTAATAGCAAACAGGACAGTGTATATAGTAAGCAGTGAAACCTGGAGATGATGAATGTCCTACATACCCAAGTCAGGAGTTCTGGTTCTGGTAGTGGTTCTACAATTAATAACCTGCCACATAGCTTTTATTTCCCTTAGATATTTGGTGCTATAACAGTCTACACTGGTGAGGTGCAAGTGTTGGGCCTGTGTGTTCTGAGGAAATGCCACCCTTATTGGTCTATTTGCTGTTACCAGAGACCAAGGGGCAGTGATCACAGCTTGTAGAAATGAGTCACAATCGCATTTTGGCAGGGTAGGAGATTAGAGTTAGGGACCTGGGGTTGGCATTTTAGGTGGGAGAGGAAGAGGGTGTTCAGCAAATATTTTTTGAGTTTCTATCAAACAGATACTATGCTGGGACTGGAGATACTAAAGAAGTCCTTGACTTTTCCCTCAGGGACTGAAGAGGCTGAGAAAGAAAATTCAGTGAGAAATCAAGTCCATGCCTCTGAACTTACAGGATCAGGGGTGGAAGAGGGGGTGGTGGTGCTTTCTGGCATCTACAGGTTCATGGCCATACAAGAAACTGGGCCCAGTGCTGTCAGACATTCTGACTTTTTGAGAGAAGTTGAAAGTCTGGCTTTTGATGCAATCTTCTGATTTTAAAATGTTGACAATGATTTTAAAAATCACTATGTCATCTAAACAATGCAAATTTGCCAGCTGTACCTGGTTGGCACACACCAGTTTTCAACCCCTAATGGTGAGAGTTACCTATGTGACTCTCCTGAGGACCCAGAGAGAGTTACTGACAAGGGCAATTCTAATGGGACTTAGAGAAAAATAACAGAAGAAATCTACTTAATTGTTGAATTTAGAGATATTTATATTTTTCTTTTTTTCAAGGAATGCATAAAAAATCCACAGGGATGACAAGGAAACTAGGAAATGGAGAAAAGCTGGCTGGACTCTGGGACCTTGACCACCTCAAGGATGGTTCTAGTCCAAGTCTATCAAGATTCCAGAGAGTCTCCAATGAAACTAGCCCTGAGAATGACTTGGAAGATGTTGCCATTGGTCTCCGCAGCTCCACATTGCAGGAGACCAAGAAGGTGCACAAGGGGGCCAATGCTCAAGGATGCTCAGATTCTGAGAGGCTGGAAGGGCTCCAGCCTGGGAAGGTGAGAGCCTTATGAGGCCCACAGGTCCCATCCTCAAAGGTTGGAAATATGCAAATCTTCATTTCGGCTTTTTCAAAAAAGTTGTCCAGGACAAATCATCTCAGTTGGATTTTCTTCCTAGTGTCAGGATAAATTTCAGTGCCACTTGCTTTAAGAAGATGAGTGGGTGACTTAAGAAAAACTCCATTTTGTTCTAGAATGGAAACCACTCCTTAATGGCACTTGAACCAGTTAATTTGGTGTAAAAAACTTATTGTCTTCTGTAGAACTTGAGCAGGGAAGATTTTAGTTCAAACAGCATTTTCACTGCTAGGCATTATTTGAGATTTGGTTCAATATACTGTGTCAATAAATAGGTTAGGTCTGATACCCTCACTCTGAACTCAAAAATATAAAAGTACTTAACCTACAGAGAATCAGATATCTTTATAAATAGTGAAGACCCCATGCAGACATATGAATGAGTTATATTATCTTTATCTTGAACTTGACTTCAGACATTTTAATTCTTTTGTCAGGCAATACTTTTGCATTCTCCTGAGTTTCATTTGATAAGCTATGTGTACTGGATTTTATAAAAAACAAAGAAAGCCTGCTTACCCCTTCCTTTTGGAAATAACATGGGACCATATTTCAACAATTGTTGATTATCTATAAACAGTGTTTTAAGGTAAGAACAGGTTTCTTGGTCTTTTAAAAATTATGTTTGAGCCCTGGTTGGTTTGGCTCAGCAGTTGGAGTGTCAGTCTGTGGACCAGAGAGTCCTGGGTACGGTTCCCGCTAGGGGCATGTACCAAAAATAAAATAAAATTATTATAAAAATTATGTTTGAGCCCTGGTCAGTTTGACTCAGTGGTTAGAGTGTTGGCCAGTGGACCATAGAGTCCCAGGTTCGGTTCCCACTAGGGGCACATACCTTGGTTGCAGTTTGTCCCCGGCCCCGGGTGGGGTCGTGTGGGTGGCAGCCACTTGATGTGTCTCTCTCACATCACTGTTTCTCTCCCTCTCTTCCTCCCTCTCTCCCTCCCACTCTATCTGAAGATAAATGCAAAAATGTCCTTGGGTGAGGATAAAAAAAAATTATGTTTGAAAGCACTTTAGTGACTTGGATTTCATGACTATTTCCTTTCCTGTATTTTCTTTGCCACTTATTTATTATGTAAAAATAAACATTGTGTGGTGTGTTTGCTTCTCAAGGTGCTTCTTCTATTACATAATTGCATGTCTCCATATCATTGCTGATCCCCTAACAAGTCTCCCCACTGCCAACCCCTTTCAATCTGGGAACATGTAAAGCATTTCATTCTTCAGGCTGCAGCACTTACCATGTGTTGCTTTGTAAACTCCTGAGGAAGTGACCGTGTCTAATTCACCTTTTAGAATTCAGAGTCCAGAGAGAGCTGAGGGGAAAATGCAGAGCTTCATGAAGAAGGCAGAGCCCAAAAGGAAAGTGGAAACAATACTTGCAAGGGTTTCCCCTAGAAATTGGTGCAATCATCTGTCAGGTGGGGCCTAGTTCTCCCATCTCTCCAGATGAGAAAATAAGGACTCCCTTCCTTTGGCTTATTTCCATACTAGTGTGAAAATTAAATGTCACCTATCCTTACTGTAAAAACAGAAAACAAGATCATACGGCATTTGTCTTTCTGTCTGACTTCTTTTATTAGCATAATGCCCTCAAAGTCCATCCATATGGTTGCAGATGGCAAGATTTCCTTTTTCTCTCATGGCTGAATAACATTCAATTGTGTGTGTGTGTGTGTGTGTGTGTGTGTGTGTGTGTGTGACATTTTCTTTATCCATTCATCTGTCAATAGACACTTAGGTTATTTCCATGTCTTAGTATTGTGAATAATTTTGTAATGAACAGAGGAGTGCAGATAACCCTTAAGATAGTGATTTCATCTCCTTTGGACATACACCCAGAAGTGGGATTACTGGATCACATGGTAGTTCCATTTTTAATTTTTTGAGGAATTTCCATACCATTTTTTATAGTGGCTGTACCTGCCCCATTATCTCTTAATAGTGTGTGTACTTCCTAAGAACAAGGACATTCTCTTACATAATTTGAATAGTGTTTAACTTCAGAAAATCTGAATACAATGCTTTAATTTAAATCTAAATACAGCCCAGCCAGTGTGGCTCAGTGGATTGAGTGTCGTCCCATGGACTCAGAGGTCCCAGTTCGATTCCTGGTCAGGGCACATGCCCGGGTTGTGGCTCAATCCCCAGTGGGGGGCATGCAGGAAGCAGCTGATCAGTGTGTCTCTCTCACATCAATGTTTCTTTCTCTCTCTCCCCTTCCTTTGTCTCTAAATAAATCAATAAAATTTTTTAAAAAAAATCTAAATACAATATTCTAAACCTGAATAGAATACAGTATTCTAAAACTGAATACAACACTTTCATTTAATATAATATAATATAGTATAGTTGTGAGACAACAAAAAGCTAGAAAAATTCTGGGACAAGTGGAATAGGGAAACTGAGGCAGAAAAATTAAAGCCAAAAAGCTTTGCAGGCTGCTTGTAGCAGAACCTTATCTTGAGAACAAAGGGTTAAAACCTCTTATCACAAAAGAATGCAGAACAGGACTGAGAAGGGAAGGGAAGAGGAAGAGGAGGAATTCTAATTCAACTTCTCACTAACCAGAGACTACTTAGTGGAAATCATCCTGGAGTTATTAAGACAGTAGGGAGGAGTGATGAGGAAAAGTATAGTCTTAGCTCATCTCACTGTTTATTATTTATTTATTTATTTTTAAAATATGTTTTTATTGATTTTTTTTTAGAAACATCTATTGGCTGCACGCCCCCCACTGGGGATCTAGCTGCAACCAGGGCATGTGCCCTGCCCAGGAATCAAACCAGGACCTCTCAGTCCATGGGACAATGCTCAATCCACTGAGTCACACCAACAGGTTCATTCTACTGTTTAAACAGAGAAGCCAGCAGTCTCAGGATGTAATTGCCAGGTGCTTCTCATAAATTCTGGGAAAAGCCATAGCAACCAAAAGGGGAGACCTTCAGCCTGGCCAGTGTGGTTCAGTGGATTAAGCACATCCCATGGACTGAGAGGTCTGGATTGGATTCCTGGTCAGGGCACATGCCTGGGTTGCCAGCTAGTTCACCAGTGAAGGGGGGGGTGGTATGCAGGAGGCAGCCGATTGATGTTTCTCTCTCACATCAATGTTTCTATCTCTCCCTCTCTCTCTGAAAAATAAATTTTTTTAAAAAGGGGGAGATCTTCAGAGTTAATCTATACCAGGTCCTACAAAATCCTGTCATTCTGAGACCTTTCAGTTGCCTCGGATTCCATGGTGAAGCTAGACTGACTATTACTGCCTTTCCCTCTGCAGGTAGGCTTCTTTGCCCTTGGGAAATAAGAAAAACCTAAGGTACTTAACTTCTGGTTTGGATATCCGGGTCTTTATCTGGGATACTTTTTATCCCTTTTCTGCTAGATGGTTTTGATCTGGGCCCCAAGGCTAAGGCAACTAGATTCCATTTTATGTAGGCCCCTTGGTTAAGGCAACTAAAAGACTCCATTTTATCACCAATTGACCTTCCTCAATATTCTTCCAATAATAGGTTAATTACCCCTGGACCGTAAAGAAACTTTGCCTAAGATTATAGTTGCCCCACAGAGTTGGGAGGCATTTGCAGTTTCCTGAGTATAGGTATTTGCAAGTACTTGTGGTGTCGGTGAATAATGCTAATTTTGACCTCTGTAATCTGTCATTCCCACTATTGTACTGGTTCCCTGAGTGGAGGGGGGCAAAAGGAGGAGGGGGTTTCTGTCTTTAAAATGAGATGAACAAGAAGAACCATGGCTGTTGATCTGAGGGGAGACTATGCCCTCTGCAGCCCGCCGGCAAAATAAAGTGCTCCTTTACAATTCAGCTGTGCGTCTCTGGTTATGTCGCTGTCAGGTTATAATATTTGGAGGCCCCAGCGAGATCCCTGGTGCTTTAGGACACCAGGGGATAGACGCCTAAGATGAACGGCTTCTCCCGGTCTGGCCACCGGATACCTGTAGTTCTTCAAGGGTGGTACCCCCTGAGAAGTTCCAGGGCCCCGAAGATCCTACTTGGGTTTCTGATGAGCGGTCGGGAGACACCAAGACATCTCCAACAAGATTAAAGGAGACCTGGTAAAGCCTCCAGAGGTGAGTTCTGGGTGACTGGTCCATCTGGGTGAGAATGAGAGGGCCGGATGCGGCACAGCCTCTCCTCTCGGGGATCCCCCTAAGATGTTAGGTGGGGTTCAAATCTGGCAAATTCTGGTTCAAATCTGGTCCGCCAACTGGGGCAGAAGGGGAGACTGATCACCTCCCAAGCAGCATAGGCGCAGCTCAGGATAGGAAATTCCAGGAAGGAAATTTCTGGTAGGAAATTCAGACAGTGTGTGAGTGTGACTGCAAGTGGCATAGGCACTGCTCAAGATAGGAAATTTCAGGAAGGAAATTTCTGGTAAGAAATTCAGACGGTGTGTGAGTGTGACTGTGTAAATGTAACTGTGTTTGAGTGACCGTGCTCCACGACTTTGGTTATGGAGCCTGAGTGAGTCCTATCCTGTGGTTCCGTGGCACACTCATATGGCTATAAGGTGGTATCAGGTTCTTGGAGCACTCTGGTGTTCCACCAGCGAGCCTGATCCAAGTTGGGGGCTTATTCCAACCTGCTACATGCAAAGAGGCGTCTGAAATCTCCGCGAGGGGAGCGGCCAGTTGGACGAAGTGAAAGTTTCTGTCTTGTGTGTCTTCCCTTGTCTTTGTCCTTGTCTGCCTCCCTATTGTGTCTCCCTAAACTTTGTTGCAGTTGGTCTGATCATGGATAGTGGCCCTGGTGCTTGGATGGCTTCATTGGGTTGCATGTTGGGGCATTCTGGGAGAAGGATTTGAGCAGGGTTCTGATTAGGGCACAAATACTGGTAGTGGGCCCTAGACTGGGCCCCAAGAGAAACCTGGGAAAAGGTAGAGAAGTGCTTGGGAGGCAGAGATAGAGCAAAAAGCCTGGCTGGTGTGGCTCAGTGGTTGAGTGTCGACCCATGCACCCAGGGGGTTGCCAGTTCGGTTCCCGGTTGGGGGCACATGCCCAGGTTGTGGGCCGGGTCCCCAGTGGGGGGCATGCAGGAGGTTAATAAGGTGTGGAAGCAAGGTGTAGTGAAAGACTTGAAGAAAGCCAAGAGGGGCTGTGAGTCCTTAAAGACTCCCCCACTGTCTTCTGCTACAGCTGTGCTTTGAAGGCCTGGAAAGAGCTCCCAACAAAAGTGTGTGTGTGGGGAGAAGGGGGGTGTCACCCCCCCCCCCGCCCTCCAGGCCCCTGTTGGGGCGGCTTGTGCCGAGACCGATGTCCCACACAGGGCTGTGCCCTGGGGACGTGTGACCCGCAGGACACTGTGGCATCTCCCGCCACTGCGTGGGCAAGAGAAACTGAGGGCGCGAGATTTCGTGGCCACCAGGGTCCCTTCGGGAGCTCCTCCATGCTGCATGCGGCTCATGGAGAAAAAAAGGGGAAAAATTTTCTATTTTGTGGCTTGGTTGTTACAGGCAGTTAACAGAGTAATAATTGATTCAGGGGCCAGCTCCCACCCCGTCAAACAGTGGGGGGAATGTCTGTCACACCTGCTCAGGTGTTCCAGCCAGGGTGGAGGCCAGGACTATGATCAGGATCTCTATGGTGCCACCTTGGGGAGTGCGGGGCTGGACCTCTGCCACACCAGAGGTGGGGGCCAGTAGCTATTCCAGCAGGCGTCTGTGGGCCACTGCCTGGTGGAGAGGTGGGTTCGGTCTTGGGAAGGAATGGTCTCGCTGTGGGGGTGTTCCAGGTGTTGCCTGGAGTTATTGGTTCTGATTATTTGGGGGAGATGAGGGTTGTGGCCTGGACCACTAAGGCCATTGTGCAAGTTTTACCTGAAACTAGGATAGCACAAGTTGTAATTTTGCCACATCAGGCGGCTGGGAAAGTGCTAAAGTGCTATCAAAGGAAACACAGGGAAAGGCAGGGTTCCTCGGGGAGGGTGTCTGCTGCCTGGGGTTTGGCGCCAGCAAGTTTCCAACAGGCTTCTCTGAATTTTGGGGAGTTGAAAATGGGGATCCCAGGTGCATGCGTGAAGTGCTCTTGGAGAGTTGAAAAACACTCTGCCCCATGTTCCCCTTTCCTGCATCCTTTTGTAAACCTGGGGTCAGAGGAAATTTTCCCATCCCTCTGCCCATGGTTGGACCCAAATACTGCCATGGGAAGGCTTCCTTGGACACTTTTCACCATGTTCTCCTGTTAGGCCTATAGGCTCAATTGGTTAAAAAGCTCAAAGGTATATAATAATAGGGACACCCCTGGGGAAAACAGGATAAAAGAATAGCAAAGGTGGTAGCATCAGCCTTAAGGGAAAGAGGGCCCATGGAAAATGGCACCCTAGGAAGGGTCAGGATGGCAGGCCTAGGTTCCAATTAGGGATAGAAAAGACAAGGGCAAAGTCAGGTGTAGAGGAACAGAGTAAAGTCTTTAACTTGGAAAAATGATAGGGCTAGAGCTTCTTCCAACTGAGCCCTCAGGAGTCAAGAATAACAAAACAATAGGGGACAAACTGGGTTTAGTTTTCTGGTAGGTACTGGTGCAGCAGACTCAGTCCTGACTGAGCCAATGGACTCCTAACCTACCCCTGGACTTCAAAGAGGACTATAGACTTTGGGAAAAATACTGTGATTTTCTTCAGTTACTGGCCACTGCCACTCCAGGCCATTGGCCATCGATCCTGCCAGCCTGCCTCCAGATGATGACCCAGAGAAACCTCGACAGGACTGCCTGGAGGTAATCGACATAGTGCAGACGGCCCGCCCAGACCTCAAGGATGTCCCACTGCCATCATCAGATGAGGTATTATTCACAGACAGGAGCAGCTATGTCCAGGAAGAAATCAGGCATGCTGGGGCAGCAGTAGTAACTCAGGACCGTGTCATCTTGTCAGTCCTTGAATAGGGGAACTTTGGCCCAAAGAGCAGAACTAGTCACTCTCATCCAGGCTCTCTGATGAGGCAAGGGAAAGTCAGTAACCATCTACACTGACAGCAGATATGCCTTTGCCACAGTGCACATGCAAAGCGCCATCTACAGGGAATGAGGGTTATTAACCTTGGCTGGGAAGGACATCAAAGAGGCAACTTTGTAGAGGCACAGGGAAATCTGCTGCACCAGGAAGCTCGAGAGGCAGCCCAAAAACCAGTGGGGCCTCTCCAGAAATACTAGGTCAGAAAATGACTTGGCTGAACAGAAGCAAGCCACCCAAGAACAAAACAGGTGGTGGACACTGCCTGATGGGAGGTTGTTGGTCCCAGAGTCTCTAGGTTGGACTTTAGTCAATCAGCTTCACCAGACTACCCATATAGGTTACACCAAGCTTACTGAACTCCTCAGAGGCAGGTAATGTCCAGTAAGTTCACAGGGAAAGGGAGAAGGCAGAGGGAAGCAGGAATGTGTGGGTCTGAGTAGGGAGGAGGAAAAGGAAAGCTGGGGGATGTGCAGACTGCAGATAGATTGAGCAAGCTCTCAGGTTAATGTCAGGGGAAGGACTAGGAAAGTCGCAGAGGGTCTATGCAAGTTAAAGAAGGATTGTGTAGAGAGAGAGCTTGCCCCTGGTAATGGAATAATAGTCTGGGATGTAGTAAAGGGAGTAACAGGTTTAAGCTACTCCTGACCCTTGGACCAGACAATGTACCCCACCTTTACAGCAAAGAGATCATAGGATATCTCTAAGGGGTTAGGTATAAATTGGAAGTTCAATTGTACTTACTGCCCACAGAGTTCCGGGCAGGTAGAGCAAATGAACAGGACCTTCAAGGGAACCTTAACCAAATTTACTTTAGAAACTGGTGAAAACTGGACCACTCTGCCCCCTTGCCCTCTTACAGTTCATGCAGGCCCTGCAGTCTGCCCAGAAAGCTGTCCAGAAAAACGTCTGCAATGCCCTGCCTATGCCCACCTTGGACCCTGTGCACCCTTTCCAGCCCAGGGACTCGATATGGGCAAAGAAGTTCACCACCCAGGGACTAACTCTGCCTGGACCAACGGCTGTCAAGGTCAACGGCATCCCGATCTGGCAGCACCATTCCTGGCTGAGGGGGAAAAAGCAAAATGGACTGTTCAGGCCCCTCTAGACAAGACTCTTGTATTTAACAGGACTTTGATTTTTCTGGTTATGACTGTACAGGGGAGTCCTTATAGACCTGGGCCCCAATGGAACTGGGAATTTAGAACGGTCCTGCAGAACAGGAGAGGATTAAACCTCTTATTTCTTAAGGGAGGAGGATTATGTGTTGCACTGGGAGAGAAATGCTGTTTTTATGTGAATAATTCAGGGATTATTCAAGAAAGTTTATCACTAGTTAGGAAGAATATAGAGGAACAAGAAAGAAAAAGGTAACAATCTGAAAATTGGTTTATATTATATTTACTCCTAGACTTTGGGCCATGTCTAATAAACGGCTTCATAAAAAACTAAGTTGAGTCAACGATTTGACTCATCAGGAAAACCAGTAGGGAATGATCTGGGCCCCAAGGCTAAGGCAACTAGATTCCATTTTATGTAAGCCCCTTGGTTAAGGCGACTAAATGACTCAATTTTTATCATCAATAGACCTTCCTCGATATTCTTCCAATAATAGGTTAATTACCCCTAGACGTAAAAGAATTTTGCCTAAGATTATAGTTACCCCATGTATTGGGAGGTATTTGCAGTTTCCTGAATATAGGTATTTGCAAGTACTTGTGCTGTCAGTGAATAATGCTAATTTTGAATTCTGTAATCTCTGTTACTCACACTATTGTACTGGTCCCCTGAGGGGAGGGGGGCAAAAGGAGAAGGGGGTTTCTGTCTTTAAAATGGGAGGAGCAAGAAGAATCGAGGCTGTTGATCTGAGGGGAGACTATGCCTTCCACAGCCTACAGGCGAAATACAGTGCTCCTTTACAATTCCGACAATTCTCTGGTTATCTCTGTCAGATTATAACAGTTTAAGGTCAAAATAGTATTTCTGTCTGAAGTTCCTTTATCAGGCAGTTAGAATATCATCTACATATTGTAATACAGTCTCATTTTCAAGTTGGAGGTCTCTCTTCTTTTGCAAGAACCTCCCCAAAGAGGGTTGGGAAGATTTTGAAACCTGTGGTAACACAGTCCAGCAATCCTTGGACTTGTGATGGGTGTCAGAAATTTCCTATTCAAAGGCATTTTTTTTCTAGGAATCATGGTTTAGGGGGATGCAAAAGAAAGTATCCTTTAAATCTAGAACTATGTAATATTTTCTAGATTCTGGGATATCGGCGAACAGGGTATAGGGGTTAGAAACAATAGGTTGTACATCCTGTACTATTTCATTTATGGCCCTTAAGTCTTTTATATATCTATATTCTCCCATCCCCAATTTGAAAATATTAGGAGCTCAAGTCTGAAAGTGAAGACTGGAAACAGTTGTGGGCACAGGTTGTAATTAAACAGGAGGGAAAAGTAAGGAGAATCAGCTGATGCCATGAAGGCTGCTCACAGGAGGCCACCACCTGCCTCACCTTTTATCTCCAGCCACAGATGCCCACACTAGCAGGGTCAGCTCCTACTCCAGTCGAGACAGGATAGTTTAATGTTAGGAGATATTTTGACAAGTGGGAAAAGGGAAACTGAGACAGATAGGCAAATGAGACCAAACAATTCAAGTAATTTATAGTCAGCAAGTAAACCACAAGATTTTATCTTCCCTAACAAAGGACAACTGAAAGCAAATGGTTTACACCTCTCTTCCCTAACCAGAGAGTAAATAGCTTAAATCACCCTAGTCAGGGTGATAAATGACAGAGACCCAATTAGTGCCAGCTGTGCCAGCCAAACCCAAGAATGGATGAAGTCAGGGGAATAAATAACAATAACAACAAAAATTAGAACCAAACAAATCCAAGAAAGAGGTAAAGGAGACAAGAAAATGACCCTGGTGCCTCTAGGCACTCATTTTGGCACATCAATGTATCACAGGAGCTCCAAACCAGGGAGCAACTCTCTGTTTTTTGATAGTCTCCCCCCCCCCCCAAAAAAAAAACAAAGACATACAGGGGACCAAAGGGGAAGGACATGGCCTTTATTACTTACACAATGGGGAAGACTTGAGGACAGTGGGTTGGGTGAACTATCACACTTGGCCAGAGTCAGGCAGGGGCTTATCTAGCAGTGGGGAGGAGGAGGGTGATATGCTGGGAACAGCTTGCTTGCAGGCTAAAGACAAAGCAAAATTTGCTTGCTGCCAAGGATGTGGGAAAAACTCCTGGTTCTTGCTGCTCTGCTTCTTGTGGCAGCTGGCCAGGTGGACACTATTCAATTGACTGGGAGGGGAAATCAGGCTATATCCCTATGTGATCCTACATTCCACCTTGATATTGTCTGTTCCATTCACAGTCTATGTGCCAGTCTTCCAGCAGGGGACTGTGTGGTTAGGGCATTAGTACATTGCAACCAAATCCCACAAATGCAGTATAGGCTACAAGCACAGAGTAATAGCAGGAGGAGGGGACCCACAACCCCTAAAAGGGTGTAGCACCTCCAAGACTCAAGAGAGTTCTACCAGAAGGTGAGAGGGTGATTGCCTAGGGCAGAGATGATGCCGATCTCTGCCCTCAAGGCCTGCAAGGCTAAACTGACATTGTGTTCTAAGTCAGGTATATAGGATTTTTCACTGGAAAACATATTTTTTAAGAAGCATAACAGAGATAACATGAGTCATTCCTTTAGTGTGCTTAAAAGTGAGCTGTTTAATTACCTAGTGTCCTCGACCACTTGCAGGAGGCTAGAGAAGAAGCAGGGGGAGATAGGCTTAGGCTTACTCCCAGGACTACAGCAGCTTCTGAGCCTGCAGGGTTTGAATGTAAAAGTATCAGGTTTTTCCTCACATGCTCCTCCAGCAGCCAGCACAGGGCTCTGGGGTGAAAGGGTTAATAATGTTTTAACAAAATTAAACTCCATTCTGACCAGTTATTCCTGTATGTAAACACCCAAGCAGTTTTCAAAAAACCCTGGGGCTGACACTCAGAGGAACCATGAAGATAAGGGGTTAATTGTGGCCTTGGAAAACTTGGAGGGACCATAAAAAGAAGGAGATTGATTATGGCCCTGACCTCTGCTGAAGCAGACTCTCCTTACCTCTGAGACAGCTTGTATCAGCCCTGGCACCAATTAAGCGGTGCCAAGAGAATGTGAGGTTTTTTTTGTTAATGTATTTTTTTTGTTTCTGTAGTTTGGGCCTATAAAAGCCAGAGAATAAGGAGATTTCGATGCGGAGCTCTTTTAAGGAGTCTGCATGCCTTCACCCAGGCATATGCAATAAAGCCATTTTGCTCTACATTGGTTTCACATTGTGGATGTGATCTCCTGGTGGCTCAGACCTTTTACAGGGTAGCACTATTCCTGGGACAACAGTTGCCTCCCAGCCTCAGCAGCCACCCTGCGATGAACTCCATCCCTTTCTGGCAGTACTTGGTGACCGACTCCATCAGCTTGGCTGGGGTTAAGGCTGGGCTGAGGTGTGCATGTACATTAACGGTGGAGGCAGCTTGGCAGGGCCCTGCCCATCTGGCCTCTCCTGTTGAGCTATCAGTTTCTGAATGATAAGGGGCTAATCCTGCATGGCTGGGCTGCCTGAGTCTGTCTCAACTAGTATCTCCTCATGGGAATCAGTATCACTCTTAGCAGTAGGGTCCCATTTACTAGGGTGCCAACTCTCGGCCTGCCAGGGGTTGTCGCAATGCAATGAATTACAAGCAGATGTGGCTTGGAGTGAGGGGGAACATCGCAAGGGAGCAAATGCTTCCGATCTCTGGATGCAGCCCAATTTATTCTCTTAGCAGTTCCTCAGGTTACATGGTGTTTTAGGTAATTAAGTCCTTGAGATAGCATCTCTGCTGACCTTTCAGCCAAACCCAGCATTCTTCCTGTTCCAGCTGCCCCTCAGCTGTTTTCAATGAAGATACATAACAAACACAAACACTGACACTTTCAGAGTGGCGGTCCAACACATCATGCATACTTTGTCTTTTCTCATGTTATACTTTGGTCCTTAGCTGGCCAGGTCATAGGAATGCATACCTCAAGGTTACATTTTGTTCATCCACCAAACCCCCAACCCTACACTAGGGTTCCATTCTGGGTACACTACCATGGCCTGGATTTGAGCCAGGGTCAACTAGCTTCCTCCAGCTCAGGTGAGCAAACCAGACCACTAAATCCTGTGTCTGCTCACTGGCTTGCTGTAACTGCCATCCTAAAGTCCCCTTTTGATCTGCCTGCATCAGGCACATATCTCACTCCCACTGCACTGACTCCTCCAACTTACATACTTTCGCTTCAGCCACCAACTTCTATGCTGTGGTGTCCAGCACCGCCTATAACAGAGGCCGTACCACTGCAGCAGCCACACCCTGGCAATCCTTTCCTTTCCCTACTTGCCCTTTTCCCATGGTCCTCCACCAGGATGCAGGGGGGCATCTCCCCAGTCCCCTGGTGGTCTCCATGAATCTAGTAAGCTTGCTACTTCAAACCATGTAGAGCTTGTTCTCTATACTGGGGATTGTCCCCGGCAGATCTGGGATTGCCCCCAGCAGTGCTGGGATTGCCCCTGGCAGACATATGGGATTGCCCCTGGTGGCTCTGGGAATGCCCCCAGTGGAGCTGGGATTCCACTCAGCCCTTCCCTAAGGCATGTCCATGTCCTCAGTCTCCACCCCAGGGTTTTCTGGACTATCTTCTTGACTATGCCAGCTGTAACACAGGAGCTCCAAACCAGGGAGCACCACTCTGTTCTTTGATAGTCCGAAAAACCACATGGGAGACCAGAGGGGAAGGACATAGCCTTTATTACTTGCACAAGGGGGAAGACCCAATGGCAGTCAGTCAGGTGAATTATGGCACTCAGCCAGAGTCAGGCAGGGGCTTATGTAGCAGTGAGGAGGGGGAAGGTGGAGTGCTGGGAATGGCTTGCTTACAGGCTAAAGACAAAGCAAAACTTGCAAAACTCCAGGTTCTGTGCTGCTCTGCTCCTTGTGGCCACTGGCCTTGCAGACACCATTCAACTGACTGGGGGAGGAGAAGGAGAAGCGATGGGGCTATATCCCCATGTGACCCTACAACCAGCATATTAAAGAACACATCTGGAAGCTGATGAATATTCAGCTGAGACATTTCCCTAGGGCCTCCCCTAGGATTGACCCCTTTAAAAAACAGATAAGAACTCTCAAAACAATAGACCCAGCAGGAGCTCTCCTTGGCGCTCCCAAGTAACCCTCCTTTTCTCAGGCATGAGCTTTTACTTTCTCCTAAACTCTATGCATCTTCACAAGACTTGCAACCAGGGGAGCAGTGGACAGCAGCAGTTTGTCCTGGGCTAATCCCTTGAACTTGTCTCCAAGGCCCCCTTTTCTTTGACTTTTCAGTGAGCATCCTGGTGTTGGCCCACTTCTATCACTGTGACCTTTACTTCTCAGTTAGTTCACTCAGACCCACATGGCTTATTTCTCTTTTATACCATTCCTAGAGGGCCAAAGCAGCTCCTGGACTTGTATTGTGAAATCTTTCCTGCACAAAGTCAAGAATGCACACACTATAGGCTGGCCCAAGACAGACCTGCTCCTGTCCTGGTCTCTATCCAGTGACACAGTTACATGTCCCAGCTCCTCTCAGCCCTCTGGTTTCTGGACTCCAAAAAAGATGGCTGAGAATGCCTCCCCAAGACTTGTTCCCCATGTCCCGGATAGGTGGGATTGTGAAATGGAGGACAGGCCCGGGATACCTAGTTTAACAGCTTGGCTCACATGCCATTATTCAGACCCAATCTACTGAAAAGAAGGTTCTGGGTGGTGTGGCCTCCCTGCACCTGTCTGCTTTCACATCTTAGCAGTGAAATATTCTGTTCCTAAACTTCCATGGCTGCCTTGGGCTATGACAAAACAATGTGCTTCTCGGCCTTGCTGCTTCCACAGTAGCGTGTGTGCCCAGGTCAGCCCATTCCACTGTCTATCAGCAGACTCCCAAAGCCACAGGAGCCTGTTCCCAGGCTGAGTGGAATGGGCTCTGCCCCAAAGAGGGGGCAGAGCTTAGAAGTACCTCATCCTGTTTGTGAATGCAGACAGCAAGCTTTCTCACCTCAACCTGCCTCAGCCACCCCACAGCTTTGGAGGAGAGAGGGAGAGCTAATAAGTTGTTCACAAAAGAAGCTGATGTCTCTCATGAATCTTCTTGACTTGACTGGGCTCTGACAGAAAGGAATTCATGACTGTGCACCTTCCCAGAGTCAGTGATTTCAAAACCATCATTCAGGCATAGAACACCACCTCTACACTCCACAAAGTAATGTCAGACCTCAGATGATCTGCTTATCTCAAGGTTACTGGGCAGTTTTCTGCTGTTTGATTACTACTTTAACAGGTTGGCCATACTTTGCTCTTTTGACTTTTCCTTGTGTCCAAATAGCTGGATTTAACATAGTCAAAAATCTCTGTGGGTATATGTCCATGGTCTTTCAGGACCTGATGGAATAGAGCCATGAAATATATTCCTTTATCCTTGGGAATCAGTACTTCTACTTTTTCTTGATTTAAATATATAACAGCCCCCAATTTATTTAGTAGGTCCCTTCCTAAGAAGTAAACTGGACACTAGGGTATATAGAGGACAGAGTGTGACAGCTGTGTTGATTCTATTTCATAGGTGTCTGGTTTTCCTGATGCCTTTTTAATATTACATTCCCTCTTGGAGAGAGGGCCCTTTGGGTGGTAAAAACAGAAGAAGTGGCTCCAGTACCTAATAACAATTCAATTTTCTCCTCTACTATAATCAGAGTAACCCAGGGCTTCTCATGGGAGGTTAAAATGTTATTTTTGGAGCCAAAAGGGAAGTCCTCCAAGCCCTATCAGTCCTTATCTTCTATCTGAGTAACAGCAAAGAATTAGGAGTTCCCCCTTTTCCTCCTTCACTAATGACAGCAGGGGCACTCTTGCAATATGCACAGTGGTTAGGTTCCTGCTTTGCTGTATGTCTTTGGTTGGTTCCATGGTCAGGGCAGGGGTTACTTCCCCAAGGTAGTCTTCCTCCTCTCATCTTCAACTTTCCAGAAGCCTGGAGGGTGACAGCCAGAAAAGTGGCTTGCTTTTTTATCTTTCCTTCTTCCTTCTTTTCTTCTGCCACATCCCTGTTGTTAAAAACCCTAAAGTACACCTCTACCAATTGGTTGAGTTCCTGTCAAGTTCATCCTGTTTACAACTGGTCTGCAAAATACTGTGCTATATTTTAACATCTAGCAAGAATAGCATTTAATAAGAACCATCCAGACCTTGACACCCTTGTCCTATCTATCATTATCTCTATATATCCTTCTGCATTATTTGAGTTTTTAAATTATTATTTAAAAATATGCTTTAATTGATTTCAGAGAGGGAGAGAGAAATAGAAACATTGATGAGAGAGAAACATCTATCAGCTGCCTCCATGCAGGGGGACTGAGCCTGCAACCCAGGCACGTGCCCTGGCCAGGAATTGAACCAGCAACTTCTTGGTACATGGGATGATGCTCTGAGTTTTTAATGGTTAAAATGAGTTAAAACTCATTACTTGAGTTTTAATTTTTAGTAATTTGATACTTTTTAAAAAATAAGAGAAACATTGTTGGAAGGCACATATTTTGGAGGTAAGCAGGCATGTTAATTGTTTTTCAAAATCCTTTGAGTAGGCCAAATAGATTGAAAAGTCTGGGCACAATTTAGGGAAGAATTCTTTCTGTCTAGGAGGGAAAATCATCTTCCAGCTACTCAGCATTTATAAACTCACCAATTGATGTCCTAGGAATCCACATTGTAAGTAGTTAGAAGGTCCAGAGACCTGCCTTCTTTATGCTCTGTAATGGCAGCTAATGAACTCTGGGTCATTGATTCTGAAATTGGTTTGAGATTCTTTGGGCTTCATTTTGGAAGCTGAGTAAGGACTGCAAAGGTTTTCAGAACCAAGGTTTTTGTTATGGGGACAGCAATTTCTCTGGCAGCTCTAGCAAGACTTGCCTCTTCCAGAATTGTTGGGAGTTTCCAATTTAATTCTGCTCATCCAGGCAACTATTTACAGCATTTTATTAGAGAGCACACAGGCTCCTTCAAACCCTGTTTTGCTGCGTAATAACCTTCAGTTACACTCTCTAATGCTGTTGAAATTGGCTCCTCTGGGGAATTTTTTGTGAAACTGTGTTCTGCATAAATAAGCATGCTAATTTCCCTTTGTCATCACTGATGATCCCTGTTACTAGACAACCCCACTTGCAGAGCTCTCTGATATGCAAAGAGTTGAACAATCTTAGAACACTAATCTCCCAAGTGTATATTTTTTCTCATATGTTACCTAGTTAGTTGATGAGAGTAAAACCATATTCATGACATTTGGCTCCAAGTTACAGATGCAGAAACACCTCTCCATATTAAAGGTACTTGTTAAAGGTACAAATTGAAGGAGGAACCAAAATGGCGGTAGAGTGAATGGAAGCTACACAAACCATCTCCCATGACCAAACTGGAATTACAACTAAAATAAAGACAAATCATCGGGAAAAAGCAACAGAAAAGCAGCTTGTGAGGACCATAAAACCAGTGACACTGAATCAATCCTGGTAGGATTGTGGAGGTGCAAGAGGGGGCTGGGAGCCCATGGACAGCAGCAGTTTTAGCTGTGAGCAGCGGGCTTGGGATTAAAGCCCAGCCTGGCTCCACAGCACAGAGGGCCAGGACAGGGCGCTAAAATAGACACAGCCACTTATCTTGGGCTCCAGCAGAGGGTGGGTGGACAGGACTGGAACTGTGTGGGGACACTCGGGATTTGGAGGGCACTCAGAGCTTTTGCTGAGTTGCAGCCACGCAGGACAGTGGCCATCTCACTCTTTCCCAGGGCTCTGGGGAAAGGCAGCAGCCCCTCCCTCAGAGATTCAGCCCCATCCCGGTGGGCCATTGACATGCAAATTGAGGCGCATTAACTACCAGCATCTGCCCCACCCTCTGGAAATCCTCTTACCCTAAACACCTGAGGGAGGTTTTCATTCAACTGAAAACCTAAGGCTCATCAAGTAACTGTGACTAATAGCCTCCAGGCAAAAAGCTAGAGGATAACTGAACCTTTTCTGGGCTTGCAAATCTACCCAGGAAAGTAAGACTTGACAGTGGTGTTTAACATGGGTCCTCCCAAGCTCATGCAAACCCAGTAGAGGGAGCCACAAACAGCAGAATACCAACATCCACAGGGAAAATTTGGCAGGCTCCAAAACCCACTGAGAGCCAAAATGGTGAAACAAAGAAACAAATCCCAAATGACAGAACAAGAGACCTCTACCGAAGATGAGATAAATGAAGTGGAGATAAGCAAGTTAACAGAGCTAGAATTCAGAGCCATGATCTGGAGGAAGCTCAACAGCATGAGTAAGGACATCAACACCATGAGTAAAGACATCAACACCATGAGTAAAGACATAGAAACACTGAAAACCAACCAAGTGGAAATGAAGAAGCACCAAGAAGAAATGAAGAATGACATAGCAGAAATAAAGAATACATTGGAAGGACCAAACAGCAGAGTAGAGGAAGCTGAGGACCGGATCAGTGAATTAGAAGACAGGTTAGAAAAAATCAACCAATCAGAAAACCAAAAGGAAAAAACAATTAAAAAACAGGAAGATAGCTTAAGAGAACTGTGGGACAACTGGAATAGTAATAATATTCACATCATAGAAGTCCCCGAAGAAGAAGAAAATGAGCAAGGGTTAGAGAATATATTTGAAGAAATAGTGACAGAAAACTGCCCTAATTTGGTGAAGGAAAAAGGCATTCAAGTTCAAGAAGCACAGAGAGCCCCAAGTAAGAAGAACCCATACAGGCCCACACCAAGACACACAGTAATTAAAATGCCAAAAATTAAAGACAAAGAGAGAATCCTAAAGGCAGCGAGAGATAAGCAACAGGTTACCAACAAAGGGACCCCCATAAAGCTATCAGCTGACTTCTCAACCCAAACACTACAGGACAGAAGGGAATGACATGAAGTAATCAAGGTCATGAAAAACAAGGATCTGAATCCAAGACTATTCTACCCAGCAAGGCTATCATTCAAAATAGAAGGTCATCGATTCCAAAATGGCGGCAGAGTGAATGGAAGCTACACAGATCATCTCCCAGGACCAAACTGGAAATACAACTAAAATAAAGTCAAATCGTCGGGAAAAAGCAACGGAAAAGCAGCTCGCGAGGACCATACAACCAGGGACACTAACTTGATCCTGGTAGGATTGCGGAGGCGCGAGAGGGGGGCTGGGAGCCCACAGACAGCAGCGGCCTTAGCCGTGAGCAGCGCTCCGCCCTTGGGGTTGAAGCCCGAGCCGGCTCCACAGCGCAGAGCCGGGACAGAGCGCTAAAACAGCCACAGCCACTCACCTCGGACTCCGGCGGAGGGAGGGCGGACTGGACTGGAACTGTGTGGGAACACTCAGGATTTGGAGGGCGCTCAGAGCTTTTGCTGAGTTGCGGCCACGCGGGACTGTGGCCTGGTCGACTTACTCCATCCCAGGGCTCTGGGGAGAGGCGGCAGCCCCTCCCTCGGAGATTCAGCCACACCCAGTTGGGCCATTGAAATGCAAATCAAGGCTCATTAACTACCAGCATCTGCCCCACCCTCGGGAAATCCTCTCACGCTGAACACCTGAGGGAGGTTTTCATTCAACTGAGAACCCAAGGCTCTTTAAGTAACCAGGACTAATAGCCTCTAGGCAAAAAGCTAGAGGATAACTGAACCTTTTCTGGGCTTGCAACTCTACCCAGAAAAGTAAGACTCGACAGTGGTGTATAACGTGGGTCCTCTCACACTCATCCAAACCCAGTACAGGGAGCCACAAACAGCAGAACACCAACATCCACAGGGAAAATTTGCCAGGCTCCAAAAACCACTGAGCTAGCCAAAATGGTAAAACAACGAAACAGATGCCAAACGAAAGAACAAGAGACCTCCAATGAAGATGAGATAAATGAAATGGAGTTAAGCAAGTTAACAGAGCTAGAATTCAGAACCATGATCTTGAGGAAGCTCAACAGCATATGTAAGGACATCAACACCATGAGCAAAGACATAGAAATATTGAAAATAAATCAATTGGAAATGAAGAATGACATAGCAGAAATGAAGAACACAATGGAAGGGCTAAAAAGCAGAGTAGAAGAAGCTGAGGACCGGATCAGTGAATTAGAAGACAGGGTAGAAAAAATCAACCAATCAGAAAACCAAAAGGAAAAAACAATGAAAAAACAGGAAGACAGCTTAAGAGAACTGTGGGACAACTGGAAACGTAATAATATTCGCATCATAGGAGTCGCCGAAGAAGAAGAAAATGAGAAAGGGTTAGAGAATATATTTGAAGAAATAGTGACAGAAAATTTCCCTAATTTGGTGAAGGAAGAAGGCTTTCAAGTTCAAGAAGCAGAGAGTCCCAAGTAAGAAGAACCCAAACAGGCCCACACCAAGACACATAGTAATTAAAATGCCAAAAATTAAAGACAAAGAGAGAATCCTCAAGGCAGCAAGAGCTAAGCAACAGGTTACATACAAAGGATCCCCCATAAGGTTATCAGCTGACTTCTCCATAGAAACACTACAGGCCAGAAGGGAATGGCATGAAATAATCAAGGTCATGAAAAACAAGGATCTGAACCCAAGACTACTCTACCCAGCAAGGCTATCATTCAAAATAGAAGGTCAAATAAAGAGCTTCCCAGACAAAAAAAGGCTAAGGGAATACATTAGCACCAAACCAGCACTGCAAGAAATGTTAAAAGGACTGCTGTAATTAGTAGAAGAAATAGAAAGGAAAATAGAAACACACTAAACAAAAATGGCAATAAGTAAGTACATATCGGTAATCACCTTAAATGTAAATGGACTGAACGCCCCAATCAAAAGACACAGAGTAGCGGATTGGATAAGAAAGCATGGCCCATATATATGTTGCTTACAAGAGACACACCTCACAACAAAAGACTCACATAGGCTGAAAGTGAAGGGATGGAAAAAAATCTTCCAAGCAAACAGAAAGGAAAAAAAAGCTGGGGTAGCAATACTCATATCTGATAAAATAGATTTTAAAATGAAGGCCATAACTAGAGACAAAGAAGGCCACTACATAATATTGAAAGGATCTACCCAACAGGAAGAGATAACCTTGGTAAACATATATGCACCCAATACAGGAGCACCAAAATACATTAAAAATCTTCTGGAAAACTTCAAAGGAGAAATCGACAGCAATACAATCATAGCAGGGGACTTCAACACCCCGCTGACATCATTGGATAGATCCTCTAGACAAAAAATTAACAAGGAAACACAGACTCTAAATGAAGCACTAGACCAAATGGATTTAATAGATATTTACAGAGAATTACACCCCAAAACTACAGAATTCACTTTCTTCTCAAGTGCACATGGGACATTCTCAAAGATAGACCACATGTTAGGACACAAACGAAGTCTCTACAAATTCAAGAAGATTGAAATCATATCAAGCATCTTCTCAGATCACAATGGCATGAAACTAGAAATCAATTGCAACAAGAACATGCAAAGACATTTGAATACATGGATGCTAAATAGCATGTTATTAAACAATGAATGGGTTACCAAGGAGATCAAGGAAGAAATTAAAAACTTTCTGGAAACGAATGAAAATGAACACACAACAACACAAAATCTGTGGGATGCAGCGAAAGCAGTTCTGAGAGGGAAGTTCATAGCACTACAGGCCTACCTCAAGAAACAAGAAAAATTTCTAATAGACTATCTAACGTCACAACTTAAAGAACTAGAAAGCAAACAAAAGGAAAACCCCAGAGCAAGTAGAAGGAAGGAAATAGTAAAGATCAGAGCAGAAATAAACGACATGGAGACCAAAAAAACAATTCAAAGGATCAATGAAACAAAGAGCTGGTTTTTTGAAAAGATAAACAAGATTGATGGACCCTTAGCTAGACTCACCAAGAAACAAAGAGAGAGAACCCAAATACACAAAATCAGAAACAAAAGAGGAGAAGTAACAACTGACACCACAGAAATACAAAGGATCGTTAATGAATACTATGAACATTTATATGGCAACAAATTCGACAATCTAAGCGAAATGGACAAATTTCTAGAAACATATAGTCTCCCAAAACTGGACCGGGAAGAGATAGAAAACTTGAACAGACCAATAACAACCAAGGAAATTGAAGATGTAATCAAGACTCTCCCAGCAAACAAAAGTCCAGGCCCAGACGGCTTCACAGGGGAGTTTTACCGAACATTCAAAGAAGAACTAACACCCATTCTTCTCAAACTGTTTCTAAAAATTCAAGAAGAAGGAAGACTTCCAAACTCATTTTATGAGGCCAGCATAATTCTAATTCCAAAACCAGAAAAAGACACTACAAAGAAAGAAAACTACAGGCCAATATCCCTGATGAACATAGATGCCAAAATCCTGAACAAAATACTAGCAAATCGGATCCAGCAATACATCAAAAAAATTATTCACCATGACCAAGTGGGATTCATCCCAGGGATGCAAGGCTGGTTCAATATTCGCAAATCAATAAATGTGATACACCACATAAACAAAATGAAAGATAAAAACCACATGATCATATCAATAGACGCTGAAAAAGCATTCGACAAAATTCAACACCCATTTCTGATAAAAACACTCAGCAATTTGGGAATAGAGGGATCATATCTCAACATTATAAAGGCCATATATGAAAGACCTACAGCCAACATCATAATCAATGGGCAAAAACTAAAAACATTTCCTTTAAGAACAGGAACAAGACAGGGATGCCCACTTTCACCACTCTTATTTAACATAGTACTGGAAGTCTTAGCCACAGCAATCAGACGTGAAGAAAAAATAAAAGGGATCCAAATTGGAAAGGAGGAAGTGAAACTGTCATTATTCGCAGATGACATGATATTATACATAGAAAACCCTAAAGACTCCATCAAAAATCTACTAGACCTAATAAATGAATTTGGCAAAGTAGCAGGATACAAAATAAACGTCAAGAAATCGACTGCATTCTTATACACCAATGATGAACTCACAGAAAGAGAAACTAAAAAAACAATCCCATTTACCATCGCGGCAAAAAAATTAAGATACCTAGGAATAAATTTAACCAAAGAAGTAAAGGATCTATTTGCAGAAAACTACAGGACATTGAAAAAAGAAATAGAGGAAGATATAAAAAAGTGGAAGCACATACCTTGTTCATGGATTGGAAGAATTAACATCATTAAAATGTCCATATTACCCAAAGCAATCTATAGATTCAATGCAATCCCAATCAAAATACCAGCAACATATTTCACAGAACTAGAACAAATACTCCAAAAGTTCATATGGAACCAAAAAAGACCCCGAATAGCCACAGCAATCTTGAAAAAGAAGGACAAAGTAGGTGGGATCACAATACCAGATATCAGATTATACTACAGAGCTACTATAATCAAAACAGCCTGGTATTGGCATAAGAACAGGCATATAGACCAGTGGAACAGAACAGAGAATCCAGAAATTGACCCAAGATATTATGCTCAACTAATATTTGACAAAGGTGGCAAGAGCATACAGTGGAGCAAAGACAGCCTCTTTAATAAATGGTGTTGGGAAAATTGGACAGCTACATGCAAAAAAATGAAACTAGACGATCAACTTACACCATACACAAGAATAAACTCAAAATGGGTAAAAGACTTAAATGTGACTCGTGAATCCATAAAAATCCTAGAAGAAAATGTAGGCAACAAAATTTCAGACATCATACGCAGCAGAATCTTCACTGATACATCACCTAAGGCAACAGAAATAAAGGAAAAAATGAACACATGGGACTACATCAAACTCAAAAGCTTCTGCACAGCAAAAGAAACAACCATCAAAACGGAAAGAGAACCCATTGTATGGGAGACCATAATTGCCAATGATACATCAGATAAGGGGTTAATCTCCAAAATATATAGAGTGCTCATACAACTCAACAAAAGGAAGACAAAGAACCCAATTAAAAAATGGGCAGAGGAACTAAATAGACACCTCTCCAAACAGGACATACAAATGGCTAAGAGACATATGAAGAAATGCTCAACATCACTAATCATCAGAGAGATGCAAATTAAAACAACAATGAGGTATCACCTCACACCTGTCAGAATGGCCGCCATCAACAAATTGTCAAACAACAAGTGTTGGCGAGGGTGTGGAGAAAAGGGGACTCTAGTCCACTGCTGGTGGGAATGCAGACTGGTGCAGCCACTGTGGAAAACACTATGGTGTTACCTCAAAAAATTAAAAATTGAACTGCCATTTGACCCAGTGATCCCACTTCTAGGAATATACCCTAAGAAACCTGAAACACCAATCAGAAAGAATATATGTACTCCCATGTTCATAGCAGCACTATTCACAATAGCTAAGATCTGGAAACAGCCCAAGTGCCCATCAGTGGATGAATGGATAAAAAAGCTGTGGTACATATACACAATGGAGTACTATGCAGCTGTAAGAAAGAAAGATCTCTTATCCTTTGAGACGACATGGAGGGACCTCGAGAGTATTATCCTAAGCGAAACAAACCAAGCAGAGAAAGAAAAATATCACATGATCTCACTCATTTGTGGAATATAATAAACATAACAGTATGGGGAACAGGGTAGACCCAGAGATGTGAAAGTAGGGTACAGACTGACAACCCTCAGAAGAGGGGGTGGGGGGGGAGGGAAGAGATAAACCACAGAACTTATACGCATGTATGCATAACTGATGGACCTGGACAACAAAGTTGGGGATGGGGTGGGGGGATGGGGAGGAGGGTGTCAATGGGGAAAAAAGGAGAAACATCTGTAACAAAAATAAATTAATAAAAAAAAAAAAAAAAAAAAAAAAAAAACAAAATAGAAGGTCAAATAAAGAGCTTCCCAGACAAAAAAAAAAAAAGGCTAAGGGAATATATTAGCACCAAACCAGCACTGCAAGAAATGTTAAAAGAACTGCTATAATTAGTAGAAGAAATAGGAAGGAAAATAGAACCACACTAAACAAAAATGGCAATAAATAAGTACATATCAATAAACACCTTAAATGTAAATGGATTGAATTCTCTGATGAAAAGACACAGAGTAGCTGACTGGATAATAAAGCATGACCCATATATATGTTGTTTAAAAGAGACCCACCTCACAACAAAAGACTCACATAGGTTGAAAGTGAAGGGACGGGAAAAAAATCTTCCAAGCAAATGGAAAGGAAAGAAAAGCTGGGGTAGCAATACTCATATCCCATAAATTAGACTTTAAAACCAAGGCCATAACTAAAGACAAAGAAGGCCACTACATAATATTGAAAGGATCTATCCAACAGGAAGGTATAACCTTGGTAAACATATATGCACCCATACAGGAGCACCAAGATACATTAAAAAACTTTTGGAGGACATCAAAGGAGAAACCAACAGCAATACAATCATAGCAGGGGACTTCAACACCTCGCTGACATCACTGGATAGATCTAGACACAAAGTTAACAATAAAACAGAGATTCAAAATAATGTACTACATCAAATGGATTTAATAGATATCTACAGAGAATTACACCCACAAACTGCAGAATTCACATTTTTCTCAAGTGCACATGGGACATTCTCAAAGATAGACCACATGTTAGGACACAAACTAAGTCTCTACAAGTTCAAGAAGGTTGAAATCATATCAAGCATGTTCTCAGATCACAATGACATGCAACTAGAAATCAATACAACAAAAATATGCAAAAACATTCAAACACATGGAGGCTAAATAACATGTTGTTAAACAACAAATGGGTTACCAAGAAGATTAAGGAAGAAATAAAAAACTTTCTGGAAATCAATGAAAATGAACACACAGCAACACAAATCTATGGAATGCAGTGAAAGCAGTTCTAGGAAGGAAGTTGATAGCACTACAGGCCTACCTCAAGAAACAAGAAAAATTTCTCAATTGACTTTTTAACCCTACAACTTAAAGATCTAGAAAGTAAACAAAAAGAAACCCAGAGCAAGTAGAAAGAACTTAATAGTAAAGGTCAGAGCTGAAATAAATGACGTAGAGACTAAAAAAACAATTCAAAAGATCAATGAAACAGAGAGCTGGTTCTTTGAAAAGATAAACAAGATTGATGGACCCTTAGTGAGACTCACCAAGAAACAAAGAGCGAGGACCCAAATAAACAAAATCAGACATGAAAGAGTAGAAGTAACAACTGACACCAAAGAAATACAAAGGTTCATTTAAAAATTCTATGAACAATTATACGCCAACAAATTGGACAATCTAGGAGAAATGGACAAATTTCTAGAAACACATAGTCTCCCAAAACTGAACCAGGAAGAGATAGAAAATTTGAACAGATTAATAACAGCTAAGGAAATTGAAGATGTAATCAACAAACTCTCAGCAAACAAAAGCCCAGGCCAGGACGGCTTCACGGGGGAATTTTACTGAATATTCAAAGAAGATCTAACACCCGTTCTCCTCAAACTATTCCAAAAAATCCAAGAAGGAAGACTTCCAAACTCGTTTTATGAGGCCAGCATAATTCTAATTCCAAAACCAGATAAAGACACTACAAAGAAAGAAAACTATAGGCCAATATCCCTGATGAACATAGATGCAAAATCCTTAACAAAATACTAGCAAATCGGATCCAGCAATACATCAAAAAAATTATTCACCATGACCAAGTGGGATTCATCCCAGGGATGCAAGGCTGCTACAATATTTGCAAATAAATAAATGTGATATACCACATAAACCAAATGATCATATTGATAGACACTGAGAAAGCATTTGACAAAATCCAGCACCCATTTCTGATAAAAACGCTCAGCAATGTGGGAACAGAAGAATTGTATCTCGACATAAGAAAGGCCATATATGAAAAATCTACAGCCAACATCATGCTCAATGGGTAAAATCTAAAAGCATTTTCCTTAAGAACAGGAACAAGACAGGAATGCCCAGTTTTGCCACTCTTATTTAACATAGTACTGGAAGTCTTAGCCACCCCAATTAGAGAAGAAGGAAAAATAAAAGGGATCCAAACTGGAAGGAGAAAGTGAAACTGTCATTATTTGCAGATGACATGATATTGTACATAGAAAACCCTTAAAACTTCATCAAAAATCTGCTAGAGCTAATAAATGAATTTGGCAAAGTAGCAGGATACAAAATTAACATCAAGAAATCGACCCCATTCTTTTGTTTTTTTATCCTCACCCGAGGACATTTTTGCATTTATCTTGAGATAGAGGGAGAGAGAGAGAGAGAAACATCGATGTGAGAGAGACACATCAACTGGCTGCCACCCACACAACCCCAACCGAGGCCGGGGACAAACTGCAACTGAGGTACGTGCCCTTAGTGGGAACTGAACCCAGGACTCTCTGGTCCATGGGCCGACGCTCTAACCACTGAGCCAAACCAGCCAGGGCTCAATCGCATTCGTATACACCAATAATGTACTTACAAAAAGAGAAACTAAAAAAAAAATCCCATTTACCATGACAGCAAAAAAAGGAAGATACCTAGGAATAAATTTAAAGAAAGAAGTAAAGGACCTACCCATTAAAATACCAACAACGTATTTCATTGAACCAGAACAAATACTCCAAAAGTTTATATGGAACCAAAAAGACCACAAATAGCCACAGCAATGTTGCAAAAGAAGAACCAAGTAGGAGGGACCACAATACTGGATACAAAGCCATTGTAATCAGAACAGCCTGGTACTGGCACAAGAACAGGCATATAGATCAATGGAACAGAACAGGGAACCCAGATATTGACCCAAGACATTGTACTCAATTAATATTTGACAAAGGTGACAAGAGCATACAATGTAGGAAAGTCAGCCTTTATAAGTGGTGTTGAGAAAATTGGACAGTTACATGCAAAAAAAATGAAGATAGACCATCAACTTACACCATACACAAGAATAAACTCAAAATGAAAAAAAGACTTAAATGTGACTTGTGAATCCATAAAAATCCTAGAAGAAAATATAAGCAACAAAGTTTCAGACATCACACGCAGCAGAATTTTCACTGATACAATGCAGAAGATGAGAAACAAAGGACAAAATTAATAAATGGGACTATATCAAACTAAAAAGCTTCTGTACAGCAAAAGAAACAACCATGAAATTGGAAAGGGATCCCACTATATGGGAGAGCATATTTGCCAACAATGCATCAGGTAAGGGGTTAATTTCCAAAATATATAGAGTACTCATACAGCTCAACAAAAGGAAGACAAAGAATCCAATTAAAAAATGGACAGAGGACCTAAATAGACACTTCTCCAAACAGGACATACAAATGGCCAAGAGGCATATGAAAAATGCTCAATGTCACTAATCATCAGAGAGATGCAAGTTAAAATGACTATGAGGTATCACCTCACACCTGTCAGAATGGATGCCATCAACTTATCATCAAACAAGTGCTGGCGAGGGTGTGGAGAAAAGGGTACTCTAGTATACTGCTGGTGGGAATGCAGACTGGTGCAGCCACTGTGGAAAACAATATGGTGTTTCCTCAAAAAATGAAGAATTGAACTGCATTTGACCCAGTGATCCCACTTCTAGGAATATATCTTAAGAAGCCTGAAACACCCATCAGGAAGAATATATGTACCCCTATGTTCATAGCAGCACTATTTACAATTACTAAGATCTGGAAACAGCCCAAGTGTCCATCGATAGATGAGTGGATAAAAAGCTGTGGTGCATATACACAATGGAATACTATGCAGGTGTAAGAAAGAAAGATCTCTTATCCTTTGAGATGACATGGAGGGACCTGGAGAGTATTATGCTAAGCAAAATAAGCCAATCAGAGAAAGACAAATATCACATGATGTCACTTATTTGTGGAATATAATGAACAATAGAAGATAATGAACAAAATAGACCCAGAGACATAGTAGTTGGGTACAGACTAACAAATCTCAGAAGAGCGGGATGGGGGAAGGGAAGAGATAAACCAAAGAACTTATATACATATATACGTAAGCAATAGACATAGATACAACAATGCTGAGAGGTGGTGGAATCGGGAGGAGGGTGTCAATGGGGGGAAAAGCAGAAATATGTGTAACAAAAATAAATTAATAAAACAAACAAATAAACAAAAAACAAAAAAATCCATTCCAACAATCTTTGTCTTTACTCCATTTACTTAGAATATAATTATTGACATTTTGAAATTTATTTTCATTAATTTATTTTTTGTGTATATTTAAATTTTTTCCCACCTTTTTTTTCTTTGTTTCTTTGAAAATTGTTTCTCTTTTTCTTCATCTCTCAGATTGCTCAGATTTTTTAAATTCTATTTTTCCTGCTAAATTATAAATTATATATTCTGCTAGATTAGAAGTTATATATTCTGTTTCTGTTTTTGGTTAATCTAGAATTTTAACATGCCTGTTTAAATAAACTTAAAACTCTCTCAAGCATTGGAAGGATTATGGGTGTTATTTTTTATTTCTTTCATCAACTTCTCTGCCCTTATTATTCAGGATTTTGACCCTATCTTGCTTGTTTTAATGCAACAATGTAGACATTATTGTGATACTTTCATATTGCTAATGTTTGTTTTGATTTATCCACAAGTGTAACCATTTCCTTGTTCATTGTACTTGTGGACTAAATGGGGTACATACTAAACCTGACAAGCTCAGGGGAGGCCTGCATGGTGGCCTTATAAACCCAGAGACCTAAAGTAATCACAAAGGATGGTCTGAAATGAAAACTTATTAACTAAAAGCAGTTTATGGCAAGTAGTCATGACTTATACTAGAATTTTCCCTGACAAGTCAGTCTTTACCTTAATTAAACCTGTCTATTGTCCTTTTGCATCTACCATAAAATACCTTTGGGGTGTCAAAGTAATTTCCTTTTGTTCAGATCCCTCAAGGCACTAGTAGCAGAGCAGGAGCCCACAAATCCTCTCATTGTCTTTGAGTTAATTGTTGACTGTAACTTATCCCGTACCCACCTATGTAAAAGATGTATGTGTCTATCATTCTACTTTTTTCCAGTCCCAAAGTCCTGCCTCCCCTGACCTTCTTTGCTTTATCCAGCCTCCCTAATTTATCACCAATGGATTTCATGTAACCCACTTATATCCCCTCTTTTGATTTTAATGTATAAAACAGGGTGCAGAACTGCCATTTTTCCAGAGCATATTCTCAATCCATTGAGATTTTGCTTCTGAGCAATTGTCAGTTTGGCTCAAATAAACTCACAAAATTCTCTACAGATTTGAGTGTTTCTTACTTGACATACTTCTTGCATTTCAGATCTGCATTTGGGAATAATATCTCTTCCTCCTGAAATAATTCTTTACTGAGGGTCAAGAGTGGAGAATGCTATTCATTTTTGTTTGTCTGAAGTGTGTTTTGTACTTGTTCTTGAAAGATGGTTTCACTAACTACATTATTCATGGTTGACAATTATTATCCTGTAATATTTTAAAAGATATCCCTCCACTGCTACCTGTCAATGTAATCACCATTCTTGTGTCAGTGACCTGCCTTTTCTTTCTGTTTCTAAGAGCTGCTTGTCTTTCAGTTTTTCATAGTTTCACTATAATGCGTATAGGTGCTGGTTTCATTCCAGCTGGCTTGGAATTTGTGTTCTTTCTGAACCAGAATATTGTCTTTCATTAATTATGGAAAATTTACATTTTTTAATTAATTGAATATTGCCTCTTCTCATTCTCTCATTCTGGACCTCCAAATGTGTGTGTGTGTGTGTGTGTGTGTGTGTGTGTGTGTGTGTGTATGTCTGTGTGTATTCCATAACCTGTGTGTTTGTACATGCAGACCCAGGGAAAAGCACAGAGACTGAAAATATACCTCTGTAAATGGAGAGCAGAGAAAGACTGAAGAAAGAGGCTGCCACTTCAGTCTGGCAATTAACAGAGTTTATTAAAGGAAACATATACAAGGTGCATCTTGAGCAGCTGTAAATGGATATCCTCTGAGCTCCATGACAGGCACTAAAGAGCTCTATAGAATAGGGCAAGATGGATAGGGGTATTGCAGTGTGACCTGTTGGAGGTATGGGAAAATGCCTTACTGCTTGCCCGGGAAAGGAACCAGCACACCTTGCGATATAGGGGAGAACTACTGGTTTATGTCAGAAGGAAAGTATCGATTACCATCAGACAGTCTATGAGGGGGTTTACATGAAGCATTCTCTGTTCTGGCCTGAGTCTAGCTTGAAGACCTGGCAGCAGTCACATCATGGAACTGTCTCCCTCCATACCATATCTTGCATCCTCTTTTCCAAGTATTCGACCCTTTTGACTGTGCTATAATTTGTATTTAATGGGGAAATTTGATTAATTCATAGCTATAACTGATATGATGCTTGGATATATCCGTTGATCTTATTTTACATTTTTCAACTTTCTCCCTCATCCCACTCTTTCCAGCTTTAAAAAAAATGTTTTTATTGATTTTTTTTTTAGGGAGAGAGAGATAGAAACATCAATGTGAAACAGATACATCTATTGGCTGCATCCTGCACACCCTCTATTGGGGATCGAGCCCTCAACCCCGGGCATGTGCTTTGACTGGGAATCGAACCGGGACCTCTCAGTCCATGGGATGACGCTCAATTCACTGAGCCACACCGGCTAGGCTAGCTTTTTTTTTTTTTAATTGACCAACATTTGTTCCATTTCCCTCACCAATGGTTTTGAAGTTACATACTCTATTTTTAGCTTTTGAAGAATTATCCATAAGTTTTAAGCATATATCAGCATATGTTTCTATAAATATCTAGTTCCACAGTGCTTATATCATACTCCCATCCAGACACAGACTTTTGCATGGTTTTACTTTCCTCTACCTTCACTTCTGTCTGACTCCCAACCAAACACTTAATGGTTTCCCCAGAGCATCTTCCCACTGCTCACATCTGGCTTCTTCAAGTCACTTCCATCTTCTACATGTGCTTTGGGCTGTATAGTTTCTTCCTTTAATTCCACCTTGTTTACCTCCCATCTGCCAGAAATCCTCCTCAGGATTTCTCTTCAACCTAGGTGTCACAGGCTGAATGTCTATGTTCTCCAAAAGTCCTGTGTTGAGATCCTAACCCCCAGTGAGATGGCATCAGGAGACATTAGTGTGGGGCCTGTGGAAGGTGATTAGATCCTGACAGTGGAGCCCTCTGACCCCAGAGAGGTCTCTCATTCTTTCTGCCACATGAGGACACAATGAAAAGACTGCCGTCTATGAATTAGGAAGTAAGTCCTCAATAGACACTGAAGCTGCCAGTGCCTTGATCTGGGGCTTCCCAGCCACCAGAGGTGTGAGAAATAAATTTCTGTGTTTCAGTCATCCAGTTTATGGTACCTTTTTTTTTTTTTTAAATAATCAGGCCAAACTAAAACACAAGGGCCTTATCTTTTCCCAACTTATCAGATTTTAAAATAAATCTTTTCAGTTATTTCATATACCCAGTCTACCACTTTGATTGAGTCTATCATTTATAATACATCTCTCATATCCCTTGAGTCCAGGACTGCTAATCAATCATTATTGATAAGTTCACTAAAGAGACAAAGACTATTACAAGAAGCCTTATTATTCAGGAAACGCTCCTGGACTTCCTTTGATGTTGACATGATTACAAGGAATGTGCTTTGTTCTTCTAGTTGGCTTGTTCTGTAGATTACAAACATTAAATTCCTCAGAAGATAGGAATGCAGAATTCATCTACAGATGGCAGTGTTGGCCAGCTTTAAAATTTCTCAAATTCAGTGATGTAAGAAATTTGATTAATAATATTAGATTTATTTTGTTTTCTATCACTCATCTTCCCATTCAATCAATCAATCAACCAGTCAATCAATATTTATTGAGCTCCAGCTCAATCAATATACATCTTGGGTCACCACATGGTGGTGTTTTTTGAGTGTCCTGTTTAACTTCTTGGGACCCACAGGACTGGCCTCAGAGAAAGCAGTGTCCCTCTAGGCAGTCAGTATATGTTTATGGGCTGACCCCTTCCCTGCCATAATCTTTGTCTCAAAGTTATGCCCACATCATAAACCCTCCCTCTTGGTTTGACTGAGCTGAGAGGTTGGGGAAGCCCACGGTTCCTGAGGCCACAGACAGCAATGGTAAAAGTAGGGGCAGGAAAAAGGGGCCCTAAAGGTTATTCCCTGATTCCCCTCATTCCCCTTATAGCCTCTTATGGAGGAATCAAGCAACCGGGATGATTACCGCCAAGGAAACATATGAGCAAAGATATCCACTGGATGGAGACCTCAAAGGGGTCAGGCAGGCTGCTGGTGGGCACTGGGACTTTGGGCTCAAAGTGGGTGGACTGTACAGGTTTCTGCCAGATGATGAACCCATAGGATGGACCATGAGGACAAGTGGTCTTTTTGGCATGTGGGGGAAATCCACATGCTTTTCAAGATGACTGTCTTGGCTTGTGAGTTTGCTTCTCTGAGTAGTGTTGAACTGGGCCATCCCATTCCACTTGCCCTCTGGTGTATAAGCATCCTCCTCCTCTCACCTTCCCACTGTGACTCCTCATTCAAATTCAAATGAAAGGAAACTCCAGGAGCTACCTGACAGCACCTTTCTTAGCTGCCTGATTTTTTTCTTTTATCCAAATTAAAATAGAAACCTTTCAAGCCAGAACTGGATGCCATTCTTGGAAGCTACTAGACTAGAAATCCGCCAAACCATTGATTCTTGGTTGCATTGAAGTCAAGGATGAAGTCAGTTTTAGTTGAGTAACCTTTAAAAGAAAACCACAGAGAGTATTCCTGACTGCCTCACTGGGTTCAGAGCTTGGACCCTAAAGTCATGTGAGAAACAATGGTTAATCTGGGGGACTACACTGATTGAGGTGGGATGGGGAAGTCTACTGAATTAGAAACAAAGAAAGGCAAGGAATGGGACAGGGGATCGGGCTTGAGCTCTCCAAAGCTGAAGTGAAACACCCTTTAAACACGTCCATGGAGCCCCACACTGGCATTAGCTGTGATTTAGGGAAACAGAAAGAACTTGGATATTTTGTCTGACATACCCCTATTGGGATGAATGCACCACTTGGAATTTTAGAGGTAAAGAATTCAAAATTTGGCTCACATTTGTTCATTATGCAGATGAGAAAACTGAGGCTTGGAGACGTTGGGGGACTTGCCCTATGGTGGGCTGGGTCAGAACCCAGAGCACTGGCTCCCTGTCCAGTGCTTTGTCCATTCAGCTTCCTCAAATTATAAAGACAAGGTTTGATACATGTCTGATGGTGGCTACTTACAACTGGCCTTGGAGTGACTCATATGTGTCTGTGTGATCACCACTAATAATGCCAGCCTGGCCTTGAATGAGAGTAGGAACAGGAGGTGCTATCACCCCAGCAAGGGTGTCCACTCAGGAGACCAAGAAGAGGCGGGTATGGGTGTGGGGGTCTTGGCTTCCCTTGGCCCTGTGCACCTGGCAGTTAGGAGACTGGTTCTTCCAGGTGTCAATGATTAGCAGTCACAAGAGATTCTGTTGTCTTCTCTGATGATTCTCTTGACCACTGAGGCCACAAGTGAATCTAAAAGAGGATTTGGTTTGATGAAACTTAGTTAGCATGTTGCTAGAGCTGACAGAGAATGGACCCCACCATGAGGTCTGACTGCTCCCCAGTAGTACTGCCCACAGATGGGAGTCCTCCAGCTCCAGGAGAACACTCAGCTGCCAACCTAGCACCACCTGAAGTCAGACTGGTTTTTACCTCCTTTGTCTTCCTGCTCTTTGGTGGTGAACTTTCTCATTCTGGGGTTGCTATGCATTGTGGGGTAAACCCCACAAGGATCTGGTGTGAAGTGTTACAAGATAGAGACAGAAGTTTTGCTGCAGCTGTATGGGAATCACGGAGCCCCCACTGCTGAAGCTGATTACATAGGCTCCTCACATGTCATTGCTACCACTGAGTTCATGGGAACATCAGAAAATGGGAACTGGAAGGGAAGGTGAGTCCTTCACTCTCATGAAGCCACTCCCATACTCCCAGCCAACTGGGTCCTCTCCTTCTTCCAAAACTCTTCAGTGCCCTGATTATAGATTTTTTGTTTTGGGTTTCAGTTATTTGAGCTGGTGTCTGTCTCTCTGTTCCTCTCCACACTCTTCCCCCAATCATGACCTTGATTTCAAGGGCTGTGTTGGGTTCATCCTTGTTGAGCTGACAGCCCCCTGTGGGCCGTACATACAGAAAGGGCTCCACAGATATCTTTTGTGTGTCATTGAAAAGAAGAAATGGGGGAATGAAGGGAACAGGAAAATAAATAATGTAGGGAAGAGGAAGCAGAGTGCCTTACAGATTCATTGAAGACACCTGACTACAGTGAATAGATTTGGTGACTTGGTGCTAAGTGTTGCTGACTGGGGCAAGTGGGTCTCCCAAGGGATCCATTATCAATGAAGACTGTTTCTTAGGGGTGTCCAAATGCTGCAACACTCTAAGTAATGTCAGTTGTAGGACCTATGAAGACAAACAGCAAAAGGGGTGTTGGTGGGTTGTACCCCTAAAGCTGTTAAAACTAGAAGCTCTAGCTCTGGCCCTGGACGATGTGGCTAAATGGTTAGAGCATCGACCCAGACACCAAAGGTATGCAGTCAAGGGCACATACCTGGGTTGCAGGTTCAATCCCTGACTCAGTTAGGGTGAGTGTGGGAGGCAACCAATCCATGTGTCTCTCTCTCCCTTCCTTCCACTGTTTCTAAAAATCAATGGAAAAAATATCCTAGGGTGAGGATTAACAAAAAACAAATAAACAAGCAAAACTAGAAGCTCTGGAGGCAGAAAGCTAAGGCTCTACCACTTGCTAGCTGTGTGGCCTTGAGTGAGCATCTATACTGTCTATGCTTGTTTTCTCATATGTAAAGTGATGATTAAAGCATCTATCTCTAAGGATTGTGAGGGTTGGCAATCGTAGCTGTACCATCATCTCAAACTTAAAATATCAGGTCTCAGATATAAGGTTCCTGAAGGAAATCTCCCCAGCCCCTCCTAAGTTCTGCACTTGCCAACTACAGCTTTCAGAACTGGAGGGCTCTTCTTATGTTAAGGTTGAGGGGGGCTTCCTGGGGAGAAAATGTGATCAGCATGGCTTGGATAACCTGCTGCCCTCTCAGAATTATCCAGGCCCCACAGGACATAGCTGTGTGGATGTGGCTAGGGCAGGGGTGGGGTGGCTCCATCTTGTTCTAGTTCAGGGAGATCTGCTTCCAGGACACAGCAGGGAAGGCCTTGGCCTCAGAGGCTGTGATGCTCTGGAGGAAGTCTGGTAAGCTGGGCTACAGGAAGTGCAATTCTGTACCACCTAACGGGTTCTGAAATGTTTTAGGAACACACAGTCATTTCTCTTTATGTAACCTGAAGGAAATGGGAACTATGTACTTCTTTATTTTAAAAAAGAGTCAAGGGGAGATTCCAAAATGGCGGTGGAGTGAATGGAAGCTACACAGACCATCTCCCATGACCAAACTGGAAATACAACTAAAATAAAGTCAAATCATCGGGAAAAAGCAACAGAAAAGCAGCTTGCGAGGACCATACAACCAGGGACACTGAATCGATCCTGGTAGGATTGCGGAGGAGCGAGAGGGGGGCTGGGAGCCCACGGACAGCAGCGACCTTAGTCGGGAGCGGCACCCGCCCTCGGGGTTAAAGCCCGAGACGACTCCACAGCGCAGAGGGCTGGACAGAGCGCTAAAACAGCCACAGCCACTCACCTTGGGCTCCGGCAGAGGGAGGGTGGACCGGACTGGAACTGTGTGGGGACACTCGGGATTTGGAGGGCGCTCAGAGCTTTTGCTGAGTTGCGGCCATGCAGGACTGTGGCCTGGCCTTCTTACTCCATCCCAGGGCTCTGGGGAGAGGCGGCAGCCCCTCCCTGGGAGATCCAGCCACACCCTAGTGGGCCATTGAAATGCAAATTGAGGCTCATTAACTACCAGCACCTGCCCCACGCTCGGGAAATCCTCTCACACTGAACACCTGAGGGAGGTTCTCATTCAACTGAGAACCCAAGGCTCTTCAAGTAACCAGGACTAATAGCCTCTAGGCAAAAAGCTAGAGGATAACTGAACCTTTTCTGGGCTTGCAACTCTACCCAGGAAAGTAAGACTCGACAGTGGTGTATAACGTGGGTCCTCTCATGCTCATCCAAACCCAGTACAGGGAGCCACAAACAGCAGAACACCAACATCCACAGGGAAAATTTGGCAGGCTCCAAAAACCACTGAGATAGCCAAAATGGTAAAACAACGAAACAGATGCCAAACGAAAGAACAAGAGACCTCCAATGAAGATGAGATAAATGAAATGGAGTTAAGCAAGTTAACAGAACTAGAATTCAGATCCATGATCTTGAGGAAGCTCAACAGCATGTGTAAGGACATCAACACCATGAGCAAAGACATAGAAATATTGAAAATAAATCAATTGGAAATGAAGAATGACATAGCAGAAATGAAGAACACATTGGAAGGACTAAACAGCAGAGTAGAAGAAGCTGAGGACCGGATCAGTGAATTAGAAGACAGGGTAGAAAAAATCAACCAATCAGAAAACCAAAAGGAAAAAACAATGAAAAAACAGGAAGACAGCTTAAGAGAACTGTGGGACAACTGGAAATGTAATAATATTCACATCATAGGAATCCCTGAAGAAGAAGAAAATGAGAAAGGGTTAGAGAATATATTTGAAGAAATAGTGACAGAAAATTTCCCTAATTTGGTGAAGGAAGAAGGCATTCAAGTTTAAGAAGCACAGAGAGTCCCAAGTAAGAAGAACCCAAACAGGCCCACACTAAGACACATAGTAATTAAAATCCCAAAAACTAAAGACAAAGAGAGAATTCTAAAGGCAGCAAGAGCTAAGCAATAGGTTACCTACAAAGGAACCCCCATAAGGCTATCAGCTGACTTCTCCATAGAAACACTACAGGCCAGAAGGGAATGGCATGAAATAATCAAGGTCATGAAAAACAAGGATCTGAACCCAAGACTACTCTACCCAGCAAGGCTATCATTCAAAATAGAAGGTCAAATAAAGAGCTTCCCAGACAAAAAAAGGCTAAGGGAATACATTAGCACCAAACCAGCACTGCAAGAAATGTTAAAAGGACTGCTGTAATTAGTAGAAGAAATAGAAAGGAAAATAGAAACACACTAAACAAAAATGGCAATAAGTAAGTACATATCAGTAATCACCTTAAATGTAAATTGACTGAACGCCCCGATCAAAAGACACAGAGTAGTGGATTGGACAAGAAAGCATGACCCATATATATGTTGTTTACAAGAGACCCACCTCACAACAAAAGACTCACATAGGCTGAAAGTGAAGGGATGGAAAAAAATCTTCCAAGCAAACAGAAAGGAAAAAAAAGCTGGGGTAGCAATACTCATATCTGATAAAATAGATTTTAAAATGAAGGCCATAACTAGACACAAAGAAGGCCACTACATAATATTGAAAGGATCTATCCAACAGGAAGATATAACCTTGGTAAACATATATGCACCCAACATAGGAGCACCAAAATACATTAAAAATCTTCTGGAAGACTTCAAAAAGAAATCGACTGCAATACAATCATAGCAGGGGACTTCAACACCCCGCTGACATCACTGGATAGATCCTCTAGACAAAAAATTAACAAGGAAACAGAGACTCTAAATGAAGCACTAGACCAAATGGATTTAATAGATATTTACAGAGAATTACACCCCAAAAGTACAGAATTCACATTCTTCTCAAGTGCACATGGGACATTCTCAAAGATAGACCACATGTTAGAACACAAACGAAGTCTCTACAAGTTCAAGAAGACTGAAATCATATCAACCATCTTCTCAGATCACAATGGCATGAAAATAGAAATCAATTGCAAAAAGAACATGCAAGACATTTGAATACATGGAGGCTAAATAGCATGTTATTAAACAATGAATGGGTTACCAAGGAGATCAAGGAAGAAATTAAAAACTTTCTGGAAACGAATGAAAACGAACACACAACAACACAAAATCTGTGGGATGCAGTGAAAGCAGTTCTGAGAGGGAAGTTCATAGCACTACAGGCCTACCTCAAGAAACAAGAAAAATTTCTAAAAGACTTTCTAACCTCACAACTTGAAGAACTAGAAAGCAAACAAAAGGAAAACCCCAGAGCAAGTAGAAGGAAGTAAATAGTAAAGATCAGAGCAGAAATAAACGACATGGAGACCAAAAAAACAATTCAAAGGATCAATGAAACAAAGAGCTGGTTTTTTGAAAAGATAAACAAGATTGATGGACCCTTAGCTAGACTCACCAAGAAACAAAGAGAGAGAACCCAAATACACAAAATCAGAAACGAAAGAGGAGAAGTAACAACTGACACCACAGAAATACAAAGGATCGTTAACAAATACCATGAACATTTTTATGGCAACAAATTCGGCAATCTAAGTGAAATGGAGAAATTTCTAGAAACACATGATCTCCCAAAACTGGACCGGGAAGGGATAGAAAACTTGAACAGACCAATAACAACCAAGGAAATTGAAGATGTAATCAAGACTCTCCCAGCAAACAAAAGTCCAGGCCCAGACAGCTTCACAGGGGAGTTTTACCGAACATTCAAAGAAGAACTAACACCCATTCTTCTCAAACTGTTTCTAAAAATTCAAGAAGAAGGAAGACTTCCAAACTCATTTTATGAGGCCAGCATAATTCTAATTCCAAAACCAGAAAAAGACACTATCAAGAAAGAAAACTACAGGCCAGTATCCCTGATGAACATAGATGCCAAAATCCTGAACAAAATACTAGCAAGTCGGATCCAGCAATACATCAAAAAAATTATTCACCATGACCAAGTGGGATTCATCCCAGGGATGCAAGGCTGGTTCAATATTTGCAAATCGATAAATGTGATACACCACATAAACAAAATGAAAGATAAAAAGCACATGATCATATCAATAGATGCTGAAAAAGCATTCGACAAAATTCAGCACCCATTTCTGATAAAAACGCTCAGCAATTTGGGAATAGAGGGATCATATCTCAACATTATAAAGGCCATATATGAAAGACCTACAGCCAACATCATACTCAATGGGCAAAAACTAAAAACATTTCCCTTAAGAACAGGAACAAGACAGGGATGCCCACTTTCGCCACTCTTATTTAACATAGTACTGGAAGTCTTAGCCACAGCAATCAGACGTGAAGAAAAAATAAAAGGGATCCAAATTGGAAAGGAAGAAGTGAAACTGTCATTATTCGCAGATGACATGATATTATACATAGAAAATCCTAAAGACTCCATCAAAAATCTACTAGACCTAATAAATGAATTTGGCAAAGTAACAGCATACAAAATTAACGTCAAGAAATCGACAGCATTCTTATACACCAATGATGAACTCACAGAAAGAGAAACTAAAAAAACAATCCCATTTACCATCGCAGCAAAAAAATTAAGATACCTAGGAATAAACTTAACCAAAGAAGTAAAGGACCTATTTGCAGAAAACTACAAGACATTGAAAAAAGAAATAGAGGAAGATATAAAAAAGTGGAAGTACATACCTTGTTCATGGATTGGAAGAATTAACATCATTAAAATGTCCATATTACCCAAAGCAATCTATAGATTCAATGCAATCCCAATCAAAATACCAGTGACATATTTCACAGAACTAGAACAAATACTCCAAAAGTTCATATGGAACCAAAAAAGACCCCGAATAGCCACAGCAATCTTGAAAAAGAAGGACAAAGTAGGTGGGATCACAATACTGGATATCAGATTATACTACAAAGCTACTATAATCAAAACAGCCTGGTACTGGCACAAGAACAGGCATATAGACCAGTGGAACAGAACAGAGAATCCAGAAATTGACCCAAGACATTATCCTCAACTAATATTTGACAAAGGTGGCAAGAGCATACAATGGAGCAAAGACAGCCTCTTTAATAAATGGTGTTGGGAAAATTGGACAGCTACATGCAAAAAAATGAAAGTAGACCATCAACTTACACCATACACAAGAATAAACTCAAAATGGGTAAAAGACTTAAATGTGACTCGTGAATCCATAAAAATCCTAGAAGAAAATGTAGGCAACAAAATTTCGGACATCATACACAGCAGAATCTTCACTGATTAATCACCTAAGGCAACAGAAACAAAGGAAAAAAGGAACACATGGGACTACATCAAACTCAAAAGCTTCTGCACAGCAAAAGAAACAACCATCAAAACGGAAAGGGAACCCACTGTATGGGAGAGCATAATTGCCAATGATACATCAGATAAGGGGTTAATCTCCAAAATATATAGAGTGCTCATATAACTCAACAAAAGGAAGACAAAGAATCCAATTAAAAAATGGGCAGAGGAACTAAATAGACACCTCTCCAAACAGGACATACAAATGACTAAGAGACATATGAAGAAATGCTCAACATCACTAATCATCAGAGAGATGCAAATTAAAACAACAATGAGGTATCACCTCACACCTGTCAGAATGGCCGCCATCAACAAATCGTCAAACAACAAGTGTTGGCGTGGGTGTGGAGAAAAGGGGACTCTAGTACATTGCTGGTGGGAATGCAGACTGGTGCAGCCACTGTGGAAAACACTATGATGTTACCTCAAAAAATTAAAAATTGAATTGCCATTTGACCCAGTGATCCCACTTCTAGGAATATACCCTAGGAAGCTTGAAACACCAATCAGAAAGAATACATGTACTCCCATGTTCATAGCAGCGCTATTTACAATAGCTAAGATCTGGAAACAGCCCAAGTGCCCATCAGTGGATGAATTGATAAAAAAGCTGTGGTACATATACACAATGGAGTACTATGCAGGTGTAAGAAAGAAAGATCTTTTATCCTTTGAGACGACATGGAGGGACCTCGAGAGTATTATCCTAAGCGAAACAATCCAAGCAGAGAAAGACAAATATCACATGATCTCACTCATGTGTGGAATATAATAAACATAACAGTCTGGGGAACAGGGTAGACCCAGAGATGTGAAAGTAGGGTACAGACTGACAACCCTCAAAAGGGGGGTGGGAGGGAGGGAAGAGATAAACCACAGAACTTATACGCATGTATGCATAACTGATGGACATGGACAACAAAGCTGGGGAAGGGGTGGAGGGATGGGGAGGAGGGTGTCAATGGGGAAAAAAGGAGAAACATCTGTAACAAAAATAAATTAATAAATATCCTAAAAAAATAAAAATAAAAAAAAATAAAAAAGAGTCAATTCTATGTACATTTTTTGTTTCTTTACATAGGGTCTCTTCCTCTGGAAAGCTAGACACCTTTCCCTTATAGCATGGCAGCTGGGTTTCAAGATAGCAGGGCCTGCAGTTGTGGCCTTGCAGGGCCCAACCTGGGGCTGTCAAAGTAGCATTTCCACCTCATTCTGTTAGAAAAATCCAGCAGGCCAGGTTCAAGGTGGGGGTGGGGGGCGGGGAGGACAAGGCTCCTCCTCTTGATGGAGTGCACCTTTCACACACTTACACAAGGGGACACAGTATTGGTGGCCATCTTTGGGACTCCCTGCTACAGTTATGGCCTTTCTCTAATTTTTTATATTTCATTTAAAATGAGGATTCAGACCAAGTGGTGTTTTGTTATTGAATGGGGGGGAGTAGAGGGTGCTGGGTTTTGGTGCTGCTACCCCATCAGCCCACGTGCTCTTTAGTAAGTCTATTGATTCATTTGGTCTCAGTTTCCTCATTTGTTCCAGTAGGGGTTTATAGTGGGTAGGAGTTGACAGCACTAAATAATTTTTAAACTAAATAAAAATTGAAGTTAAGCTCTTGGCACAGATCAGGGCACCTGTCCAGTGCTAGGTATTATCATGGTTCTCTAGCCATAAAAATCCTCTCTTCTATGGCAGGAAGCAGATGTTCAACATGTCCTGGGGCTAACTGACAGCAGAATCTCCTTGGAATGGCAGGGACTTTCTGCAAATCTTATGGCTAGGAGGGTAGAATCTTTCCCAAACTCAAAGAACTCAATGAACCAGTTTTCAAAAATCCCCTTTCCCATGTGCTTAACCTTCTTTATTATGTGTTTACTTCTTGGGTGTTGAAACAGTAAGAATTTGATTGAGACAAGTTTCTTTGAGTTCCCTTCTATCCTTCCTGGCTTGACAACAAAAACACCTCCTCCACTATTAAGGTCCTTATGTGCTGATTTCAGGTGTGGACCCTGAGAAAGAAGATACCCAATAAGAAGGGCTTCTGGTGGCTAACTGGACACAAACAAACAAACAAACAAACAAACACAAAAACAGAGCCCAGCAGTCATTTTTACACAGGGCCCTCTCATGCAAATGGCACTTCAGGAAGAAGCCTGAACTAAGCTACCTGCCTCCTGCACTGAACTGTCTTCCTGCATTGTGTTTCTGTCATCTGATCCAGCCATTTATTTATTTATTTATTTATTCATTATTTTAAAATATGACTTTATTGATTTTTTTGAGAGACAGGAAGGGAGAGAGAGATAGAAGCATTGATGTGAGAGAGAAACATAGATTGGCTGCCTCCTGCATGCCCCTTTTTGGTTATTGAGCCCCAAACCCAGGCCTGTGCCCTGATCAGGACCTCTCAGTCCATGGGAGCACACTCAATCCACGGAGCAACACCTGACAGGCTGATCCAGCACTTTATAAAGGAGTTCCTGGAATCCTATTTCAACCAATAGGGCTGAGACTTTCCCTTTCCAGTTGGAGCTACAGGGCTATATCTCCATCAACATCTTCACTGACCAATCGGAGAGGCACTATTCTGACTAATCAGGACAATGCATTTTGATCCAATCAAACTGAGACGATTTGGAATCCTCATTTGCATGAAGATGGACCAATCAGGGACCAGAGGTAGGGACTTCTGTCTATATAAGTCAGCTCTCCTTTGGTTCTGGGAGTGCACTTTACTTTTCCACCTTAAGACTTCTTTTCCCCAGAGCTGAAATACCAAAGATGTCTCTCTGGAGAGGGAGTAGAGCTGTCTACCTGGAGAGATGTGGCTGTTCCATAGCTGTGCTGTATCACAGTTGAGCTATTTGCATTGAATAGTTTCCTTCAACCTCAAATTGGGGATTTCTATTAGCCTTTTTTTTTTTTTTTTTTTTCCGATTTCTTTTTATTTATTTTTTAAAAACTTATCTTTATGGTTGAATGTATTACAGATGTTCCTCCTTTTTTACCTATTGACCCCCTCGTCCCCACTCCCGCCCCCCTCCTGCCTTTCCCCACACTCTTTTCTGTGTCCATTGGTTATGCATATATGCATATAAGTCCTTTGGTTTTTTCTTCCCATCCCCCCACACCCCTTCCCTTTGAAGTTTGTCAGTCTAACAACCAATTTGTACTTCTTAATCCCTTCACCTTTTTCACCCATTCCCCCAACTCCCCTCCCATCTGGCAACCAACAAAATGTTCTTTGTATCTATGAGAATGTTTCTGTTCTGCTTGTTCATTTTGTTTGTAGATTCGATTGTCAATAAAATATGTATTTATTGCCATTTTGTTTGTTCATATTTTTTATCTTCTTTTTCTTCAAGAAGACCCTTCAACATTTCATATAATAATGGTTTGATGGTGATGAACTCCTTTAGCTTTTTCTTGTCTGGGACACTCTTTATATGGCCATCGATTCCAAATGATAGCTTTGCAGGATAGAGTAATCTTGGTTGTAGGTTCTTGCTTTTCATCACTCTGAATATTTTTTGCCACTCCCTTCTGGCCTGCAAAGTTTCTTTTGAGAAATCAGCTGACAGTCTTATGGGAACTCCCTTGTAGGTAACTAACTGTTTTTCTCTTGCTGCTTTTAAGATTCTCTCTTTGTCTTGAACCTTTTGCATTTTGATGATGATGTGTCTTGGTGTGGGCCTCTTGAGGTTCATCTTGTTTGGGACTCTCTGTGCTTCCTGGACTTGTATGTCTGTTTCCTTCACCCAGTTAGGGAAGTTTTCTGTCATTATTGTTTCAAACAGGTTTTCAATTTCCTGTTCTCTCTCTTCTCCTTCTGGCACCCCTATGATGCGAATGTTGGCATGCTTGAAGTTGTCCCAGAGGCTCCTTACACTATCCTCATTTTTTTTGGATTCTTTTTTCTTTTTGCTGTTCTGATTGGGTGTTTTTTGCTTTCTTATATTCCAAATCGATGGTTTGCTTCTTGGCTTTACCTCCTCTACCATTGAATCTCTGTAAATTATTCTTTATTTCAGTTAGTGCCTCCTTCATTTCTGACTGGTCCTTTTTTATGCTCTTGAGGCCCTCACTAAGGTCACTGAAGTTCTCATTAAGTTCATTGAGCATCCTTATAAGCAGTGTTTTGAACTGTTCATCTGTTAGGTTGCTTATCTCCATTTCACTTAGTTCTTCTCCTGGAGTTTGGTTCTGTCTTTTCATTTGGGACCTGTTTCTTTGTCTCCTCATTCTGGCTACCTCCCTGTGTTTGTTTCTATGTATTAGGTAGAGTTGTTATGTCACCTGGGCTTCCTAGGGTGGCCTATTGTAGTAGGGGTCCTGTAGGGTCCAGTGGCACAGCCTCCCTGATCTCCCAGCTGGGCCCTCGAGGTGCACCCCTTGTGTGGACTGTATACCCTTCTGTTGCAATTGAGTCTTGCTTGCAGTTGGCACATCAATGAGAGGGTTTTACTCAGGCTGATCAGCTGCAAGGATTGCTGTGCCCACTATTCACGGACCTCTGTCTACCTTGGAGGTTCAGCTGTGCAGGGGCCCACCACACAGAGCAAGACTTACTTCAGCAGGGCTCTGGTACCCACTGAGTCCATTCCTTGAGTGTGTCACTTGTGGAGGTGGTTGGGTGGTGGTGCTTCACAGTGTTCTGAAGCTGTCCACTGGGTGTGCTGGTTCTGGGGCCAGGTCAGCCACTGCCTGTGTTCTACCCAGGGCCACCAGGCATAAGCTACAAAGTGGTCTGCAGATGGCTACTTCTTGTGCTGGGCTTGGAGGTGCCCAGGCAAAGCCAAGTTGTGAACCAAGGCTGGCTGCTTCTAGTGCCAGGCCTGGGGCCACTTAAGGAGAGGTATGGGGCTCGCTGAGACCAGATGCTGCTTGTTTGAAAGAATTTAGGAAAATCTGAAGCAGGATCCAAGACAGGCCAATCCTGTGGTAAAGCAACTGGCAACAGCTTGGGTGGGCCTGAAAGTTGGGTGGGGCAGGGCCTCAGGGAACCACCAGGGCGGGTCACACAGTGTGAGCCGGGTTGCTAGAGTCCCAGATATGGCTGCCCTCTGCCCGCTGGCCTAGTGGGGGAAGGGCTCACCAAAGGAACAAAGGCCTCGACAGCATGTCTGTCTGGGAGAAAGCCACCTCTCCAGCCCTCGCCCCAGTGCCAAACAACTCAGTTCTTCCCCTCTTCCCCCTATGTCTCTGGTGCCTTTTGAGCTGCCTCCCCCACGCTGGAGCCTGGAGGGTACGAGTCCAGTAAGTAGCATGGGCCCTTTAGGAGGAGCTGCCTGGGGCTTCAGCAGCTGCAGCCGCCCTCAACCTCAGTTCCCGTTGGTTTTACAGCCAGACGTGATGGGAACTTCTCTTCCTGGCACTGGAGCCCTGAGCTGGACTCCTGGTGTGGGAGAGGAACCCTCACTCCTCAGGGAGGACCTTCACAGTGGAGGTGTCCTCCTGATTTTTATCCGCCACACATGCGTATGGGACCAGCCCCTCAGGCCTCTGCCCCTCCTACTAGTCTGGATGCAGCTTATCCTTTAATTTCGTAGTTGTAGGACTTCCATTCAGCTTGATTTCAGGCGGTTTTGAATGATGGTTGTTCTTTAGTTTAGTTGTAACTTTGATGTGGTTGTGGGAGGACGTGAAACCTCGTTTACCTACACTGCCATCTTGACGGGAAGTGTGGGATTTCTATTAGCCTGAAGTCTTAAGACACAATCTCATTTATTCTTTACTACAGCTGGGGAGGGAGATAGAACTGCCCTTTTCTAAAAAAGTAAAATGAGGCACAGAGAAGTTTAGGAATTTGCCCTAGATCACAAAGCTAGAAATTCCAGGGTTTGAACCCAGGCCACAGAGAATGAGGCAATTGGCGAAAACCCCGAAAATTACACAATTCCAAACCAGCAGAAATTAGTGGAACCTTTGCTTCTCCCTTAAACTTCCTCCTCTCCCCATACTTTCCTTCCCAGGATAAGACTGGTGGAGGGGTGGGGCGTTGTTAGGCTGCAGTTGAGTGATAAAAGCACTGGATTCCAGGTCCCCACAATCCCAACAGCCTTATGGCCGGTGGCCCCCCGCCCCCCCATCAGCCCATTTAGTCTACAGGGTCTACTTGTGTTTGTGTGTTAGGAGGTACAGACGGGTCTGGCGCCAGGAGCGTGTGTGGGTGTATGTGTGTGTGTGTGTGTGTGTGTGTGTGTGGCGGGGAGTGGGGGGGGGTGGGCTGGGGTAGGGGCTGTTATTTCTCAATGTCACATAAAGAGATTAATACTTTTACTTTAGCCTTGGATGCCAACCGACCTAACTTTGGTTCTCACACCAAAGCTGGTTTGTTTGCATTTCGCTGCATAAGCCGCTTCTGTTCTATGAAGGCTCCTTCCCTCCAATCCGGAAGGCACCAGGCGCAGCCAGCGTCCTGGATCCACGTGTCTCTGCTGTTTGCTGCGTGGAGCAACTGTCCGAACGTGAAGATACACAAACTGAAACCAAAACGGCGAGAGCACAGACGATCGCAGTTAAGGGGTACGCCCGCAGCCTCGCCAGAGCCAGGATTCCGCTAAGCCCGGCTCCCCAGCGCTCATACTCAGGCCGCTTCCCCTCCTCCTTAGTGGTCCCCTTCTCTAGGGCGGGGAGAGAGGAGGTGGGGACCCAGCGGTCTCCTAAAGGCAACTTCCCTCCAGGAAGGGGCCTGAGAAGTGGGTGGTGGCGGGAGGGCGGAGACAGGGCGCGGCTCTTGGAGAGCGCGAAGCTCCCCGCCCTACCGCGGGCTTGCGGTGGCTGGGGTACAGAGGCCTTGGGACGTTGGGGAAATGGCGGCACGCAGTATGGGCTGCGGCGTCCGGCGGCTCCTGAGCATTCTGCATGGCCACACTGGACCGCGGGGGTGGCTGCCGAGCGGAGTGAGCGCGCGGCGCAGAGCGGCCTCCAGGCTCCCCGGCAGCACACCCCCCGCCCCGGACCCAGCACAGCCCGCCTCGTACCCCACGCTGAGAGTGCTGGCTAGTCGGCAGCCCGCCGCCTTCTGGGGGCCGCTGGCGCGGGATACGCTCTTATGGGACACCCTCTACCATACCGTCTGGGACTGTGACTTCAGCAGCGGCAAGATCGGCTGGTTCCTGGGAGGCCAGCTAAACGTGTCTGGTGAGTGGGCTGCGGGGACCCATGGAACCCCAACTCATACGTCCAGAGTAGACTCACAGAACCCAGCCGGCGCAGCGGTCCCGGGCGGATCGCTGACCCGTGGGCCGTCACCTCCGGACCCAGAGGCTGCAGCCTCCTATCAGCTGCGACCCCGCTTTCCCCGTGCCCGCCCGCGGAGACCAGGCCCGGCGTCAGCTCGGGTCGCCCAGCTGAGAGCCTTGCCCCAGCTGCCTCCTCCAGTGGCAGGCTCTCAAGTGTAATCACGGGATTCCACCGCCCCGCGGAGCGCAAGCCAGCGGGGAGCAAAGGGCGACACCTGGGGCAGGCTGGGGTGGGTTCCGGGTGCTCAGGAGTTGGCGCTTCCCCATTCCTGTCCCTGGGGCTGGTGGCAAAACCGAAAAGCTTCTGGCAGTTGTTACTATCAGCTGCCTGCGGGGCGAGTGGCCTGGGGAGAAAAGTTGCCGTTGTAAACAAACAGAGCTGTGGTAGCGTGGGAGGAGAAATCCCAGGGCCAGCAGCTGGAATCACTTACCTCCTTGCTCCCTGGCAGTGCCGGTGGGAGGGAAGAAAACAAAGGCAGGGGTTCCCAGCTCTCAGTTTCAGATGACGCCCCCCCCCGCCCCCCCGCCCCGCCCCACCCCATGGCTTATTTTAGACCTGGTTCTGTTTGAGGTCCCAGAAACCAGCGCCACTAGCCCTTCAGTCATTTGGTATCTGCGGAGATTGAATCTACTATTGTTAAGATTTGGGATTTGGGTGGTGGGATGAGTACACTGTGCCCCGAGGCAGCAAGGAGAGAAGGTCCAGGACCTGGAGGCAGTGGCCACCCAGGCAGGGTAGGCTGGGGTGTGGGCAGCCTGGGGAGAAGGGGACTCATAGCCAAGTGGTGTGCTCGTGGTGGCTGCATGGTTAAGGAGGATGGGGTACCCAGTTAGATGGAGGTGGGGTCTAGGGGAAGTTTCAGGGAAGTACCTGCAGATCTTAATGGCAGGGTCAGGCCCTGGCCAAGAACTGAACTTCCATGTAAGATCTGGTGTCTTGCACAACTCCACCATTTACTGGGCCTGTAACTACTTCTCAGAGCCTGTCTCCTCATTGGTAAACTAGGGACAGTAGGCCCACCTGCTAGGTTGATTGTGAGGACAGAGTACTGGAGGTGTGGAACAGTCTCAGCACTTATTGGTGATCAATAGTGGTAGCAACTTTTATTTATTATATTTAGAAGTACCCATATAATTATAGGTAGTGTCTTGCAGTTATTTTTCAAACAAAGAAACTTAGGGAAGAACTTTGGACCAAATTATTTTTTCATAGTGTATACTACTTTGGTAGTTTAATCAAAATGAATCACTTACTAGATAAGTATTTTCTTTAAAACTGATTCAGCAGCAAATGTCCGTGAACTAGTGAGTAAAAAGAACAACAAAACAAACCCTTAGGTTTGCAGAGTTTGTGACATGTGCTCTTGAAGGGAAAGGACCAACTTACAGAAGGAGAAAGCAGCAAATGTATTGTGCAATTCCTGTGCAAGCTGACTGGGACTGTCGAGGCCTGAGGCCACTGTGAATGGTCAGGGTTGGCTTATGCACTCTTGTAGCCTCTCACTCCCAGATAAGTCACAGGGTATGGACCTCACAGGGCAGGCAGGAAGGGCCACTTGTGCCTCATTCAGTAAGGTTCAACATGTAGTTGGCTAGCTTATTTTCCCAGAAATTGAGCTTCAGAAACTGCCTTGTGGAAAAACAGTTTTTCAGCAACATTCTCACCTTGAATATGTATGTCCACCATCTCATCTGTCAGGACTATCTCTGCCCTTTGCCAGTGTGTGCAAACCACTGTGGTGATAGTATGAAAAAAGACTAGGCCAGACCATAGCTGCCCTGGGATCCTCCTAGAAAGTTGTGGAATGGTAGGCATATTTGGACTGATCTGTCGGTGTGATAGTCAGTGTGTGATGGCTTATTCCAAAGGAGTATCACTTTTGAAACTCCTATTACCCCTTCAGGAAAATCTGTACCAGTACTCAAACTGTGGTCCCCAGACCAGCAGCATCAGCATTACCTGGGAATGTTAGTAGAAATGCAAGTTCTCAGGCCCCATCCTAGACCCTGGAATCAGAAACCCTGAGGGTGGGACTCTGCCATCTGTGTTTACAACCTCTCCAGGTGCTCCTGAGGCATACACAAGGTTGAGAATCACTGACCTATTATGCCCCAAAGTAGGGCAGACAAAGACACTTCTAAATGGGCAGAATTGGAATTACTGTCCTGGACATGACTCGAATAAACAAACAGAAATGGCAGATGGGTGGTACAGCTTAGTGGCTCTGAGTATGTCTTGAGAATTCTACCTGTGTCTGAATCCTTGCTTTCCCCTTACTGTTCTTTACATGGGTTTCTTTGTCTGTATAATAAGGACAGTCTGAAATCTGTTCTAGTTATTATTGTTGCATATCAAACCACCCTCAAGCATTGTATTACTCTCACAGTTCTGTGGCTCAGAACTTTGGACAGGGCCCCATGGGTATGGCTTGCTTCTGCTCCCCATTAATCTGTGGTTGGGACTGTTGTCACAAGTTTGGGGCCTTCACTGGGACAACTCAGGCTGGCTCAGCTGGAACTGTGTCCCAAACCATCTACACAGGGCCCAGGGAACTTCGACCAGAGGTCACAGACACTATAGCAGAAGCTGCTAGGTTTCTTCTGACCAGCAGTGGATGGCCTGGGAATACCTAGGACTATTGTTAACATTAAATGAGAAAACACTTATAAAGCTCTCTGCACAGTCTTTAGCATGTTACTCATACCCAATCACTGGCCTTTTTTATTGATTAATGAATCCTGTGGGAGTGGGGAGTTGGGGGTGGGTAGGGGGCTGTGACATTGAGCCTGGCCTTTACCAGTACTGCTTAGAGTACTGTGTTTCCTCAGAACAAGATCACATGGGTTTGTGTCTGATCACTGTGGGATAGACAGGAAACACATCAGGGGGTATGCAGGTGGTCAACAGGACTCAAAGCCCATCCTGGAACTCTGGGCTAGTAGCCAGGTCACCAGGTGAGTCATGGTATCATAGGGCCCCCTAGGCAGGGGAGGTAGAGTCACCAGCCCTCTCAGTGTCTTGCTTCTTTTACCTAAAACTGCTTTACAGAAGGTTATTTGGAAAGCAAAGATCTAAAAAAGATTCTTTCCAGCCTTTGAAATTTGGCTCTGTCGCCCTGGCTGGTTTGGCTCAGCAGTTAGAGCATCAGCCTGCGGACCAGAGAGTCCCGGGTTTGGTTCCTGCTAAGGGCACGTACCTCAGTTGCAGTTTGTCCCCGGCCCCGGTTGGGGTCGTGTGGGTGGCAACCACTTGATGTGTCTCTCTCACATCAATGTTTCTCTCTCTCTCTTCCCCCCTCTCTCCCTCCGGCTCTATCTGAAGATAAATGCAAAAATGTCCTCGGGTGAGGATAAAAAAAAAAAAAAAAAAGAAATTTGGCTCTGTCCTTCGTATGGTTCAAGAGGTGTTTTGCTCTGTGGTGTATAAACTCCAGATGTCAGGAAGTTGCAAATGTAGATGGGAGGGTAATGACATGTGTTGCTTTCAAAATACACAACTATACTCTATTTTCTAAATACCAAATTCTGAGTCTGATTTTGTAAAAAAGTGTGTGTATTCTTACTTTCAAGCAAGGGTATAGAGAAACAATTTTTAACCAAGTATTGAACACAGGGATTTCTGGATGCTTTTTGGGACATTAGTTGCAACAATGAGAACCATTTTGCTATACCTTTCTCTTCTTTGTGACATGCCTCCAATAATTTAGAAGGCGGATATACTGACGATCGAAAGACGCTACAGTTCTGTAGCTTCACTTATTTTTCAGCAATTGAAGTAACTTGTTCAAGGTCTTTCAAGGAACAGTAAATGAAAATGTAACCCCAGGTCTCTGGAGAAAGGTCCTCTAGAAGAGACTGAATTCTCTGTAGTTGTCAGAGGCCTGACTTACTTTAAAGAGCAGATATTTCTGGAAAGTTGGCAAATACAATTTTGTTGTTGTTAATCCTCATCCGAGGATATTTTTCCATTGATATTTTTAGAGAGAGTGGAAGGGAGGTAGGGAGGGAGGGAGAGAGAAAGAAAGAGAGAGAAACATCGATCTGAGAGAGACACATCAATTGGTTGCCTCCTGCATGACCCCAACCAGGGTTAGGGATTGAACCTGCAACCCAGGTACATACCCTTGACTGGAATGGAACTCTCAGCCCTTTGATTCACAGGGTGATACTCTAACCGCTGAGCCAAACTGGTCAGGGTGGCAAATACAATTTTTGTGATTGATGTAATATCTTAAATTGTGCCAGGGAGATTTTTTATTTAAGGAAAACCCATTGTGAATTGTTTTGTGAATATTAACTCCCTTGTTTCTTTTAATTAAAATAGAATTTCTGTATGTGGGTTTACTTAAAATTGGGAAGGGGAAGGATGTATTTTAAACAACTGACAGTTCTTGAAAATTGCTACAAAATGTGTTCCATCTTTATAACGGAAATGATAATCTCTCATAGTCTTTTCTTTTTAAAAACAAAAACCCAGCCCTGACCAGTTTGGCTCAGCGGTTAGAGTGTCGGCCCGCGGACCAGAGAGTTCTGGGTTCGGTTCCTGCTAGGGGCACGTATGTCGGTTGCAGTTTGTCCTTGGCCTCGGTTGGGGTCGTGTGGGTGGCAACCACTTGATGTGTCTCTCTCACATCAATGTTTCTCTCTCTCTCTTCCTCCCTCTCTCCCTCCCGCTCTATCTGAAGATAAATGCAAAAATGTCCTTGGGTGAGGATAAAAACAAAAAAACAAACAAACAAAAAAACCCAAACCTGTGAACCATCAGCAGGTATTTGCTTAACTATTTGCAGAGCTATGTTAGGCTCTGTGTTAGACCTGCCTTGAGGTGAACATGATAGAGCCTCTTCTCATCTCATTGTCATGACACCAGTGTGAAGTGGTTGGTAGTCCCATTGTATAGATGTGGAAATAAAGACTCCAATTCATGTATAATGATGAATAGTGCAGAAAATGCCCCAGTGCTACAGAGTCTACAGTCTAATGAGGAGATGAATCACAAATCAGTAAATGAGCAAATCCACTCTAGAGTAACTTCCTCAAGGCACTTTAGTTGCTAAGGGAAGAATTATGATGTCACTCCTCCCAACTCATCCCCATGATAAGTGAATCTTAGGGACATGGTCCTTGGTCTCAGGAACCTTGTGACCTAGACTGAGGAGAGTTTAGCAGAGCCAGCATTGTGTCCCAGAATGGGACCACTGGCAGAATAACTGTTAAATGGTGTGGGCCACTGAGTGAGGGAGAGGGAGAGATCACTGTGTGCTGGGAAGTTTGGAAAAGGCTTGAGTTAGGAGGAGGGATTTGAGTTGAGTCTTAAAATGCATTAGGGCCTTGCCCAACTCTTCTTGTAAATCCTCGTAAATGTAATTTTCTTGTCCCACTGCTCAGTGCTATGGGTAGAGACTTTTTTTAAATCCTCACTGAAGATTTTTTTCCATTGGTTTTTAGATAGAGTGGAAAGGAGGGAGGAGGGAGAGAGAGAGGGAGGGAAGGAAACACTGATGTGAGAGAGACACATTGATTGATTGCCTCCAACACAATCCCTACTGGGGCCAGGGATTGGACCTGCAACCCAGGTATGTGCCTTTGACTGGGAATTGAACCCGAGGACCCTTGGTCCGCGGGCCGATGCTCTAACTGCTGAGCCAAAATGGCCAGGTTAAGACTTTTTTTTTTAATGTGGAGAAGTAAGAATTTCTTCCTTTTCTCCTAACTCTCCTTTCCTTCTTTCTTTTTCTTTCTGCAATTGAAGCAATAGCAGGAACCATACATGTGTTAAAAGCCAACATATGCATGGTGTTTTAGGGCCACTGTCACGCAGACCCTGCGCTGTGCTTTCTTTAGGTGCCCATGTCATCTGAGTGTAAACCATGCCAGCTGTGAACTGCATTTCCCTTGGGAACACTGCCACACAGTCTGACCCTATGACAGGAAACTCTCCAGTGGTATCTAATTCCTACTGTCACTCCCAGAGTTAGGAACTGTTACTCCCAGTTTGGATTAAGAAAGTGAGATTTAGATTAAATAACAAGGGTATCGACTCTACGTAATGAGTGTTTGAAGAGGGGATGGACTCTGGAGGGTGGGTTTGACCCATGATATAGGAAGCTGCGATTCAGTGAGGGCCTGGCTAGATGTCTTACAGAGCTGGCAAGTATTTTTTGTTTTTATTACTTTGTTATTGTTAACAGTATTACAAATGTCACCATTTTTGCTCCTTTGCCTCCGTTCTCCCAGTCCCCACCCCACCTCACCTAGGCCTTCACACTATTTTCTGTGTCCAGGGGATATGCATATATATGTTCTTTGGTTGATCTCTTCCCATCCCCTCCACCCACCTCCCCTCTGAGATCTGTCAGTCTGCTCCATGGATCCATGTCTCTGAACCTATGTTGTTCGTCAGTTTATTTGTTCATTAGATTCCATGTATTACTGAGGTCATATGATATTTGTCTTTCTCTGACTGGTTTATTTCACTTAGCATAATTATCTACAGGTCCATCCATGCGGTCTTAAAGGGTTAGAGATCCTTCTTTTTTACAGTCACATAGTATTCCATCGTATAAATGTACCACAGCTTTTTTTTTTTTACCTACTAATCTACTGATAGGCACTTGGGCATCCATGCCTCTGGACCTATTTTGTTCATCAGTTTATTTTGTTCATTAGGTTCCACGTATAAGTGAGAGTATGTGATTATCTGTCTTTTTCTGACTGGCTAATTTTGCTTAGCATAGTAATCTCCAGGTCCATCCATGCTGTTGCAAAGGGTAAGAGAAAGATTCTTCTTTTTTTTTTTATAGCTGCATAGTATTTCATTGTGTAAATGTACCATAACTTAAAAAAAATTAATCAATTAATTTTTTGTTACCAAATATCCCTCCTTTTCCCCCTTTGACATCCTTCTTACCACCCCCCCACCTTTACTGTATTATATTCTGTATCCATTGGTTATGCATATATGCATATTAGTTCTTTCTGCCCTCCCACACCCCCTCCCTCTGAAGTTTGTCAGTCTGTTCCCTTCTTCCGTGTCTCTGGATCTGTTTTGTTCATCAGTTTAATTGTTCATTATATTCCACAAATAAGTGAGATCATGTGTTATTTGTCTTTCTCTGATTGGCTTATTTTGCTTAGCATAATATTCTCCAGGTCCCTCCATGTCATCTCAAAGGGTAAGAGATCTTTCTTTCTTACAGCTGTATAGTATTCTATTGTATATATGTACCACGGCTTTTTTTATCCACTCATCTGCTGATGGGCACTTGGGTTATTTCCAGATCATAGCTATGTAAATAACGCTGCAATGAACATAGTGGTGCATATATTTTTTCTGATTGATGTTTTAGGATTCTTAGAATATATTCCCAGAACTGAGATCACTGAGTCAAACGACAGATCCATTTTTAATTTTTTGAGGAAATTCCATACTGTTTTCCATAGTGTCTGCACCAGACTGCATTCCCACCAGCAGTGTACTAGTGTTCCCCATTCTGTATATTTTCCCCAGCACTTGCTATTTATTGGTTTGTTGATGGTAGCCATTCTGACAGGTGTGACATAATACCTCATTGTAGTTTTTTTTTTTTTTAATTAATTTATTTTTGTTACAGATGGTTCTCCTTTTTTCCCCATTGACATCCTCCTCCTGATCCCTGTGCCCCCCCCCGCCCCCAGCATAGTTGTCTATGTCCATTGGTTACGCATACATGCATATAAGTTCTGTAGTTTATCTCTTTCCTCCCCCTAAGCCTCTCTTCTGAGGTTTGTCAGTCTCTACCCGACATCCATGTCTCTGGGTCCATTCTGTTCATCAATTTGTTTTGTTCATTATATTCCACAAATAAGTGAGATCATGTGATGTTAGTCTTTCTCTAATTGGCTTATTTCGCTTAGCATAATACTCTCCAGGTCCATCTATATAATCTCAAATGATAAGAGATTTTTCTTTCTTACAGCTGAATAGTATTCTATTGTGTATATGTACCACAGCTTTTTAATCCACTCATCTATTGATGGACACTTGGGCTGTTTCCAGATCTTAGCAATTGTAAATAGTGCTGCTATGAACATAGGGGTACATATATTTTTTCTGATTGGTGTTTTAGGCTTCTTAGGATATATTCCTAGGAGTGGGATCACTGGATCAAATGGCAGTTCAATTTTTAATTTTTTGAGGAAGCACCATATTGTTTTCTACAGTGGCTGCACCCGTCTGCATTCCCACCAGCAGTGTACTAGAGTGCCCCTTTCTCCACACCCTCGCCAGCACTTGTTGTTTGATGATTTGTTCATCGCAGCCATTCTGGCAGGTGTGAGGTGATACCTCATAGTAGTTTTAATTCGCATCTCTCTGATGATTAGTGACATTGAGCATTTTTTCATATGCCTCTTGGCCATTTGTATGTCTTGTTTGGAGAGGTGTCTGTCCATTTTTTAATTGGATTCTTTGTTTTCCTTTTGTTGAGTTGTATAAGTACTCTATATATTTTGAAGATTAACCCCTTATCTGATGTATCATTGGCAATTATGTTCTCCCATATACTGGGTTCCCTTTCCATTTTGATGCTTGTTTCTTTTGCTGTGCAGAAGCTTTTTAATTTGATGTAGTCCCATGTGTTCATTTATACTTTGGTTTCTCTTGCCTTAGTTGTTGTATCTGAAAATTCTGCTGTGTGTGATGTCTGAAATTTTGTTGCCTACATTTTCTTCTAGGATTTTTATGGATTCACAAGTCACATTTAAGTCTTTTATCCATTTTAAGTTTATTCTTGTGCATGGTGTAAGTTGGTGGTCTAGCTTCATTTTTTTTTTGCATGTAGCTGTCCAATTTTCCCAACACCATTTATTAAAGAGGCTGTCTTGACTCCACTGTATGCTCTTGCCACCTTTGTCAAATATTAATTGAGCATAATGTCTTGGGTCTATTTCTGGGTACTCTGTTCTCTTCCATTTATCTATATGCCTGTTCTTGTGCCAGTACCGGGCTATTTTGATTACAATGGCTTTGCAGTATAACCTGATATCCGGTATTGTGATCCCTCCTACTTTGTTCTTCTTTTTCAAGATTGCTGTGGCAATTCAGGGTGTTTTTTGGTTCCATATAAACTTTTGGAGTATTTGATCTAGTTCCTTGAAATATGACGTTGGTATTTTAGTGGAGATTGCATTGAATCTATAGATTGCTTTGGGTAGAATGGACATTTTAATGATGTTGATTCTTCCTATCCATGAACAAGGTATATGCTTCCACTTTTTATATCTCTCTCTGTTTCTTTTTTTTTTTTTAATGTCCTATAGTTTTCTGAGAACAGGTCCTTTACTTCTTTGGTTAAGTTATTCCTAGTTATCTTAGTTTTTTTGCTGCAATGGAAATGCGATTGTTTTTTTAGTTTCTCTTTCTGTGAGTTCATTGTTGGTGTATAAGAATGCCATCAATTTCTTGATGTGAATTTTGTATCCTGCTACTTTGCCAAATTCATTTATTAACTCTAGTAGGTTTTTGATGGAGTCTTTAGGGTTTTTTGTGTACGATATCATGTCATCTGCAAATAATGACAGTTTTACTCTCTCCTTTTCAGTTTGGATCCCCTTTATTTTTCCTTCTTGTCTGATAGCTGTGGCTAAGACTTCCAGTACTATAAGAGTGGCGAAAGTGAGCATCCTTGTCTTGTTCCTGTTCTTAAGGAAAATGCTTTTAGTTTTTGTCCATTGAATATGATGTTGGCTGTAGGTTTTTCATATATGGCCTTTATTATGTCGAGATATGATCCCTCTATTCCCAAATTGCTGAGTGTTTTTATCAGAAATGGGTGCTGGATTTTGTCGAATGCTTTTTCAACATCTATTGATATGATCATATGATTTTTATCTTTCATTTTGTTTATGTGGTGTATCACATTTATTGATTTGCAAATATTGTACCATCCTTGCATCCCTGGGATGAATCCCACTTGGTCATGATGAATAATTTTTTTGATGTGTTGCTGGATCTGATTTGCTAGTACTTTGTTCAGGATTTTGGCATCTATGTTCATCAGGGATATTGGCCTGTAGTTTTCTTTCTTTGTGGTGTCTTTTCCTGGTTTTGGAATTAGAATTATGGTGACCTCATAAAACGAGTTTGGAAGTCTTCCTTCTTCTTGAATTTTTTGGAATAGTTTGAGTAGAATGGGTGTTAGTTCTTTTTTCAATGTTCAGTAAAACTCCCCCTTGAAGCCGTCTGGACCTGGGCTTTTGTTTGCTGGGAGAGTCTTGATTACATCTTCAATTTCCTTCATTGTTATTGGTCTGTTCAAGTTTTCTATCTCTTCTTGGTTCAGTTTTGGGAGGCTGTGTGTGTCTAAAAATTTGTCCATTTTGCCTAGATTTTCCAATTTGTTGGCGACTAATTGTTCATAGTATGTTTTGATGATTCTTTGTATTCTGTGGTGTCAGTTGTTACTTCTCCTCTTTCACTTCTGATTTTGTTTATTTGGTCTCTCTCTTTTTGTTTCTTGGTGAGTCTGGCTAAAGGTCCATCGATCTTGTTTATCTTTTCAAAGAACCAGCTTTTTGTTTCATTGATCGTTTGAATTGTTTTTTTTGGTCTCTATGTCATTTATTTCTGCTCTGACCTTTACTATTTCCTTCCTCCTACTAGCTCTGGGTTTTTCTTTTTGTTTACGTACTAGTTCATTAAGTTGTAAGGTTTGAAAGTTAATTAGGAATTTTTCTTGTTTCTTGAGGTAGGCCTGTAGTGCTATGAACTTTTCTCTCAGGACTGCTTTCGCTGTGTCCTATAGATTTTGTGTTGTTGTGTGTTCATTTTCATTGGTTTCCAGGAAGTTTTTAATTTCTTTGATGTCGTTAGTAACCCATTCGTTGTTTAATAACATGCTATTTAACCTCCAAATGTGTGAATGTTTTTGTGTGTTTTTATTGTAATTGAGTTCTAGAGTCATGCCACTGTGATCTGAGAAGATGCTTGATATGATTTCAATCTTATTGAATTTATAAAGACTTGCTTTATGTCCTAGCATGTGGTCTGTCTTTGAGAATGACCCATGTGCACTTGAGAAGAATGTATATTCTGCAGCTTTGGGGTGAAATGTTCTGTAAATATCAATGAAGTCCAATTGATCTAGTTCGTCTAGTAAGGACTCTATGTCCCTGTTAATTTTTTATCTAGAAGATCTATCCAGTGGTGTTAGTGGCATGTTAAAGTCACCCACTGTGATCATATTGCTATTGATCTCTCCCTTGAAGTCCTCCAGAAGTTTTTAAATATATTTTGGTGCTCCCATATTTGGTGCGTATATGTTTACCAGGGTTATATCCTCTTGTTGGATTGATTCTTTTAATATTATGTAGTGACCTTCTTTGTCTCTTATTATAGCCCTTGTTTTGAAGTCTATCTTGTCAGATATGAGTATTGCTACACCAGCTTTTTTCCATTTCCATTTACTTGGAAAATTTTTTTCCATCCCTTCACTTTCATTCTGTGTGAGTCTTTTGTTGTGAGGTGAGTCTCTTGTAGACAGCGTATATATGTATCATGTTTTCTTATCCAATCAGCTACCCTATCTTTTGATTGGAGCATTTAAGCCATTTACGTTTAAGGTAATTATTGATAGATAGTTATTAGTTGCCATTTTAATTTTATGCCTCTGTCCCCCCCCCCCCCCCTCTCATTTCTTCTTCTTCTTACAACAGTCCCTTCAACATTTCTTGCAGTGCTGGTTTGGTGGTGGTAAATTTCTTTAGCTTTTTTTTAATCTGTGAAGCTCTTTATTTCTCCTTAAAAATATGGAATGCTTCATGAATTTACATGTCATCCTTGCGCAGGGGCCATGCTAATCTTCTCTGTATCGTTCCAATTTTAGTATATTTGCTGCTGAAGCAAACACAATATATACTTATTTATTGCTATTTTTTTTTATTGTGGTTATATTTTTCTTCCTAATTCTTCTGCTAATTACAGCAGTCCTTTTAACATTTCTTGCAGTGCTGGTTTGGTGCTAATATATTCCCTTAGCCTTTTTTTTTTTTTTTTTTTTTTTTTTTTTTCTGGGAAGCTCTTTATTTCACCTTCTGTTTTGAATGATAGCCTTGCTGGATAGAGTAGTCTTGAGTTCAGATCCTTGTTTTTCATTACCTTGATTACTTCATGCCATTCTCTTCTGGCCTGAAGTGTTTCTGTTGAGAAGTCAGCTGATATCCTTATAGGGGTTCCCTTGTAGGTAACCTGTTGCTTATCTCTTGCTGCTTTTAGGATTCTCTCTTTGTATTTAATTTTTGGCATTTTAATTATTATGTGTCTTGGTGTGGGCCTGTTTGGGTTCTCTCTTGGGGCTGTCTGTGCTTCTTGGACTTGTACGTCTTTTTCCTTCAAGATAGGGAAGTTTTCTGTCACTGTTTCTTCAAATATATTGTCTAACCCATGGTCATTTCCCTCTTCTGGCACACCTATGGTGCATATGTTTTTACACTTTATGTTGTTCCATACTTCTCTTAAGCTGTCTTCCTGTTTTTTAATTGTTTTTTTCTTTTTGATGTTCTGATTGAGTGATTTTCTCTACCCTGTCTTGTAATTCACTGATCCAGTCCTCAGCTTCATCTGCTCTGCTGGTTATTCCTTCCAATGTGTTCTTTATTTCCGCTATGTCATTCTTCATTTCCAATTGGTTGATTTTCAATGTTTCTATATCTTTACTCATACTATTGAGCTCTTTACTCATGCTGTTGAGCTTCCTCATGATTATTGCTCTGAACTTTCCCTCTGATATCTTGCCTAATTCTATGTCATTCATTTCTTCTTCTGCAGAATTATCTTGTTTTGTCATCTGGGTTTTGTTTCTTTGTTTCACCATTTTTGCTGTGTCAGTGGGTTTTGTAGCCTGCCGAATTTTCCCTTTGAGTGTTGGTGTTCTGCTGCTTGTGGCTCTCTTTGCTGTGCTTGGATGAATGAGGGAGGACCCAAGTTAAACACCACTGTCAAGTCTTACTATCATGGGTAGATTTGCAAGCTAAGAAAAGGGTTCATTTATCCTGTAGCTATTTGCCTGGAGTCTGTTAGTGTCAGTTGCTTGATGAGCCTCAGGTTGCTCTTGCTAGCTTATTCAATTGACATGTTAAGGAGCCTTAATTTTGGTTTCTCTGGTCTGCCCTGGTGGTGTTGAATTCCTGTGGGAGAGGCCGTTGCTTCTCCCCAGGGCTCTGGAGAGGGGCTCTTTGAGTAAGGTGGGTATCTTCCCTGGAGGGAGCGATTCAGCACAGAACTCCCTGCGTCCACTCCTCTGGAGTCAGGAGCCCTCTTTTCACTCAGTTCCAATCCAGACCTCCCTCCCTCTGTCCGAGTCCAAGGTGAGTGGCTGTAGCTGGTTTGGTGCCTTTTTTTAAAAAAAAGCTCTGCTTTCTCAGTGGGAAGCACACACCGCTAATACAGCTCTCCGCTGCTCTGCAGACTCCCAGCCTGTGGATTCCCAGTCCACTCCCTCGAGCCTCCACAATTCCTAGCAGGCTCAATTTGGCATCCCTGGTTGCAGTTCTGTCCCACTGCTCTTCAGGTGGCTTTTCCTGAGAATTTGTCTTTAAAACCCCTGCTTTCTCAGCGGGAAGTGCACACCGTTAATACAGCCTTCCGCTGCTCCACGGACTCCCAGCCCGTGCCCACACACCTCCGCAATTTCTGCCGGGCTCAGTTTGGCGTCCCTGGTTGTGGTGGTTCTGTCCAGCTGCTCTTCAGTTGGCTTTTCCCGATTATTTGTCTTTATTTTAGTTGTAATTTCAGTTTGGTCCTGGGAGACGGACTGTGTAGCTTCCATTCACTCTGCTGCCATTTTTTCCCCTCCCCTCATTGTAGTTTTAATTTGCATCTCTCTGATGATTAGTGACATTGAGCGTTTTTTCATGTGTCTATTGGCCATCTCTATGTCTTCTTTAGAGAAATGTCTACGTAGGTCCTTTGCCCATTTTAATTGGATTCGACTTCCTTTTGTTGAATTGTATGAGTTCTTTATATATTTTAGATATTAACCCCTTATCAGATGTATCACTGGAGAATATGTTTTCCCATATAGTGGGTTCCCTTTTCATTTTGTTGATTGTTTCTTTTGCTGTGCAGAACATTTTTCGTTTGATGTAGTCCCATTAAGTTTTTTTTCTTTGTTTCTTTTGCCCTAGGTGATGTATTGGTGAAAATAGTGCTACGTGAGATGTATGAGTATTTTCAGTGTATGTTTTCTTCTAGGGTTTTTAAGGTTTTACAACTTACACTTGTGTATAGTATAAGTTGGTGGTCCAGTTTCTTTTTTTTTGCATATACCTGTCCAGTTTTCTCAACACTATTTATTGAAGAGACAGTCTTTACTCAGTTGTATGCTCTTGCCTCCTTTTTCAAATATTAATTGACCATAATGGCATGGGTCAATTTCTGGGATCTTTATTCTCTTCCATTAATCTATATGCTTGTTCCTGTGCTAGTACCAGGCTGTTTTGATTACAATGACTTTGTAGTATAGTTTGATATATGGTATTGTGATCCCTCCAACTTTGATCTTCCTCAAGATTGCTGAGGGTATTTGGGGTTGTTTTTGGTTCCATATATGTTTTTGGAATATTCGTTCTAGATCTGTGAAATATGTTGTTGGTATTTTAATAACGATTGTGTTGAATCTGTAGATTGCTCGGGGTAGTATGGACATTTTAATGATGTTAATTTTTCCAGTCCATAAACACTGTATATGCATCCACGTGTTTGTATTTTTCTGTTTCTTTTTTCACTATCTTACAGTTTTCCGAGTATAGAGTATAGGTCTTTTACCTTCCTGGTTAAGTTTATTACTTTGTACCTTATTTTGTTGTTGTTGCAATGGTAAATGGGATTTTTTTCTTTTTTTCTATTTCTCTTTTTAGAGTTCATTATTGGTGTATAAAAATGCCCTCGATTTAAATCTAGTAGTTTTTTGGTGGAGCCTGTAGGGTTCTCTGTGTACGATATCATGTCATCTGCGAATAATGACAATTTTATTTACTCCTTTCCAGTTTGGATGCCTTTTATTTTTTCTTCTTATCTAATCACTGTGGCTAGGACTTCCAGTACAGTGTTGAATAAAAGTGGTGAAAGCGGACATCCCTGTCTTGTTCCCGATCTTAAGGAAAGTGCTTTTAGTTTTTGCCCATTGAGTATGATGTTGGCTGTAGGTTTGTCATATATGGCCTTTATTACATTGAGGTATGATCCCTCTATTTCCATTGTGCTGAGAGTTTTTATCATAAGTAGGTGCTGTGTTTTGTCAAATGCTTTTTCTGCATCTATTGATGTGATTATATGATTTTTATCTTTCATTTTGTTTATGAAATATATCACATTTACTAATTTTTATGAATACTGTTTTAGTCTTGCTTCTCTGGAATAAATCTCACTTATGGTATATGATCTTTTTAATGTATTGGTAGATCCAATTTGCTAATATTTTGTTGAGGAGTTTAGCATCTGTGTTCATCAGGGATATTGGCCTGTTATATTTTCTTTTGTGGTGTATTTATCTGATTTTGAATTAGGATAATGCTGGACTTGTTAAAAGAGCTTGGGAAACTTCCTTCCTCTTTAATTTTTTTGGTATAGTTTAAGGAGGGTAAGTGTTAATTCTTCTTTGAATGTTTGATAAAATTTGCCTGTGAAGCTGTCCAGGCTAGGACTTTTGTTTGCTGGCAGTTATTATTATTATTATTTTTTTATTGCTTCAATTTCATTAGTTGTTATTGATCTATTCAGGTTTTCTGATTCTTTGTAATTGGATTTTGGAAGATTATATTTTTCTAGGAGTTTTTCCATTTCTCCCAGGTTGTCCAATTTGTTAGCATATAGTTGTTCATAGTATTTCCTTACTATTCTTTGTATTTCTGTGATTTTAGTTGTTATTTTGTCTCTTTAGTTTCTGATTGTATTTGTTTGGGTTCTCTTTGTTTCTTGATGAGTCTGGTTGAAGGTTAATCAATCTTGTTTATCTTTTCAAAGACACAGTGCTTGGTTTCATTGATCTTTTGTATAGTCTTTTTTGTCTCTATGTCATTTATTTCCATTCTGATCTTTATTATTTTCTTCCTTCTTTTTACTTTGGGCTTTTTTACTGTTATTTTTCTAATTATTTTAGTTATAGGGTTAGATTGTTTATTTGAGATATCTCTTGTTTCTTGACGTAGACCTATAATGCTATGAACTTTTCTTTCAGGACGGCTTTGTAATGTCACATAGATTCTGGGTTGTTGTGTGTTCATTTTCATTTGTTTCCAGGAAGTTTTTGATTTCTTCCTTGATCTCGTAATCCATTCATTGTTTTATAATATACTGTTTAGCCTCCATGTGTTTGAATATTTTTGCCTGTTTTTATTGTAGTTGATTTCTAGTTTCATGCCATTGTGAACTGAGAAGATGCTTTCAATCTTCTTGAACTTTATATTTCTTCTTCTTACATGAGTCCCTTTAACATTTCGTGCAGTGCTGGTATGGTGGTAATAACTCCTTTAGCCTTTTTTTTTTTTTTTTTTTGGTCAGGGAGAGCTCTTCATTTCACCTTTAATTTTGAATGATAGCCTTGCTGGATAGAGTAGTTTTGGTTTCCGATCCTTTGTTTTCATTACTTTGAATAGTTTATGCCATTCCCTTCTTGCCTGTTGTCTTTCTGTTGAGAAATCTGCTGACAGCCTTATGGGACATCCCTTGTAGATAATTGCCTCTCTCTCTTGCTGCTCTAAGATTCTCACTTTGTCTTTTAACGTTTTTCATTTTAATTATGATGTGTCTTTGTGTGGGTCTCTTTATGTTCATCTTGATTGAGACTCTCTGTACTTCATGAACTTGTGTGGCTTTTTCCTTCATCATATTAGGGAAGTTTTCTGTCATTATTTTTTTCAAACGGATTCTCTATCCCTTGCTCACTTTCTTCTCCCTCTGGTACCCCTGTGATGCAGATGTTATATTTCACATAATCTCAAAGTTTCCTTCAACTACCCTCCTGCTTTTTAATTATTTTTTTCTTTTGGTTGCTCTGATTGAGTGATTTTTTTTCTATCTTGTCTTCCAGTTCGCTAATTTGATCCTCTGCTTTGTCCAGCCTATTGTATTTCAGATATGGCATTCTTCATTTTTGACTGATTATTTTCCATAGTTTTTATGTCTTTTTCATGCTTTTGAGCATCCTTATCACCACAACTTTGAGCTCTGTTTCTGATAAATTGCTTGCCTCCATTTTATTTAGCTCTTTTTCTGGAGATTCCTTCTGTTATTCCATTTGGGGCTGATTCTTTGTCTCCTTCTTTTGACTGTCTCTTACTGTTTGTTTCTTTGTATTAGATAGAACTGCAATGACTCCTAGTCTTGGTGGGGTGGCCTTCTGTTGTAGGTGTCCTGTAGGACTCGGTGGTGCAGACTCCTTGATCTTATGAGCTGGGTGCTCTAGGAATGTGTCTTGTGTCAGTTATTTGGGCCCTCCTGTTGTAATTGGGTATTGGTTGATTGATGTTGGTCATTAATGGATGGGATCAACCTTCAGGCTTGCTGAGTATGCAGCTCAATCATAAACATGTTGTGAAAACTGCTGTGCAGGTGCAGTGTCAAGGTGTCTTATTGAGCTCAGTGGCACAATTATTAACCCTTCAGGCTTGGTGTTTATTTAGGTAAACCTTGATTACTATGTATGAGATGCTGTGCAAGGGTTGCCCCCTGAGGTGGGGTTGTTCCAGGGTCTGGAGCCTGCTGAGATCCCCATTGGTGTGTGCCATTTGTATGTCTAATTGGGTCAAGCTCTTCAATTGGGTTGAAGCCTGCCACTGGTTGTGTTGGTTCTGGGGCCTCTTGGGTAGGTTTCAGATGCAGGTTGCTGTCAGATGTTGTATGTAATTGGCCTTGGGCTGCCTGTCTGTAGCTACCAATCTGTTCACTGTTTGTGTCTATGTCTACTAGACCTGTGTGTGCATGGGAGGGGCCAATATGTGTAAATGGTTTGGCTTCTTCCAGCTTGGAGCTGGGGACCGATATGTGGTCAGATTGGGGCTGTCTGAGGTCCACCTCCATCTGTCTGATACTCTACTTTCCTCCTGAGGTTGCCTGGTCTTTCTCAGTGCCTTTCAGAGAGAGTGTAGGATGGACCTAGGCTAGCCTAGTTCAGGCTAGTGGACCCTTTGCTTGGGGATTATGCAATTAGGCACTCAGTGAGGGGAAATTAGTCTCTGCTTCAAAGCCAAACTCCTCAATCTCTGCCAGTCTCCAAATCTAGTTCCCCCTAAGGGGGCTCACTACAGGTTCAGGTTGGGTACAGTCTGCAGTCTTCTCTCTAGGAGCAGTTTCAGCCACCCTGGGCTCAGGGGTGTAGATCAAATGAGTCTTCTGTTGAGGATGTTGTGGGCCCAGCCTACAGGAGGGGGATAAGCACTTCCTCCTGGTCCCAGACAATAGCCTCCAAGGGTCTCACACTTTGAATGGCAGTGCTCTGAGCCACTCTCCCATCTCCCACAGAACTGCACCCAGTGCAGGTATCTGGGACTTCCCAGGGCTGAACCAAGCAATTTACTGTTGGGGGTGGTGTCTGCAGACTGCAGGAGGTGGGGACAGGCACTACCATTCCTTCCGGGATCTGCAGGGCCAAACTCACAGGAAGTTCTGATCTGCCTCTCCATAATGCAGTCACAGAGCTCAGCACTCATCTGTTTGTCTACCTGACAGAATCCTCCCCCAGGAAACACAGTCCAAAAATTCCAGCTTCTCTGTGCCACCAAACCAAGTAGGAGGGAGGCAGAAAATCAGCCCTATGTGAGACTCCATTATCTGTATGGCTGGTCTCAGCATTGTGGGGCAGAAATTCCTAGCTCTGCTTGGGCTCTGAACCTCATAATATGGGCCAAAAATCCCAGACCTGTGCTTCTCCCTTGTGCCACCAGCCCAGTGGGATGGAGCAGACTGGGCAGCTCCACGGGTGAGTGAGGGGCTCTGACCATGTGCTCAATGTGGGACAGACCGTTCCTTTTTTCCCAAGCCACACAGATTAGTCACTGACTGGGGCTCTGCCCAATGCCTTTCCAGAAAGTAGAGGGTCCCTCAAAGTCACTGCTGGGTGCAGCCTGCAAACCCCTCCACTGGGCCCCAATAGGGCCATGCAGCTTCTCCAGCAGTCAGAGTCTGGAGCAAACTTCTCAGGCTGGGGCTGCTAACAATAGGTGTAGTCCAGGTCTCCCAGGCAGACAGAATCCCCCCTGATTTCTTCTGCCTGATGCTACACTGGCTCTTCTCTCCATCTCTTGCTCTGGGTTGGGGATTTCTGTGAGGTTGAGACCCCCGACTCTCAGGCAGAGGGAGCTTTTCAGTGGCAATATCTTTCTGGCCTGTCAACCACCGCACCCGCTCGATGGGGGCTTTCCTTTTCTGCATCTTTGCTCCTCTTACCAGTCTCTATGTGGCTTCTTCAGTGCTACTTAGAGACAATGTTTCAGATCAGCTACACTTCAGTTGGTTTTTCAAGTTGATTGCTCTGTAGTTTAGCTGTAAACCTGGTCCGTGGCTGGGAGCAAGTGCACATGGCCTCCACTTACTCTGCAGCCATCTTTCATCTGCCTGGCATTTTGATCACTCCTGTCCACATAGGGAAAAGAAAGCCCTCTGGAATCTGGAATATACACATAAAGTAGGATGCATGTAGAGGTGAAATGCTCAGGTCCTCCCAGACCTGCTCACTCATGCTTCTGGTAGTGGTGGGACTCATAATCCATGTGCTAAAAAGCCCTCTGGGGGTTCTGGGGAATTTAGAAGTGCTGATTTAGTCCAACAGAACTTCTTGAGAGACAAAGTCATGAAGACAGGAAGAGGTCTGTTCCCTTCCCTGGGCATGGGACCAACCTGATGCCATTTAGACTCCATTATTGTCCTTTAGTTCAAGGACTTGAATGGTCTGTCCACTATCCAGAGCTGTGGTGCTTTTCTGCTCTGTGTCTGGGTTAGGTTGCATGCATACAAACATGAACAGGACATCTGGCCCCTGCCCACAGAGGGACAGCAAGTTCAAACGTCTCAGGTGAGTTAGAGGTCCAAGGGACATGAAGTGCTCACTAGAGAGTGAGAATGTGAAGGTCGGGACCTGCAGGAGGGTAGGCACCAGGTGAGGACAGCAGTGGGGAGAGTGGGACAGTGTGCCACGAACAGGAAGAAACCATGTAAAAGTTCCGAGGTAGGCCCTGGCCAGTTTCGCTCAGTGGTTAGAGCATCAGTCCGTGGACTGAAGGGTCATGGGTTCGATTCCCTGTCAAGGGCATGTACCTGGGTTGCACGTTCAATCCCCAGCCCTAGTCGGGGTCGTGTGGGAGGCAACCAGTTGATGTGTCTCTTTCACATTAATGTTTCTTTTTTTCTCCCCGCCGACCCCTTCCACTCTGTCTAAAAAATCAATGGAAAAATATCCTTGGGTGAGAATTAACAAGAAAACAAAACAAAAAGTTCCAAGGCAGGAAGGTGTTCACCAGAATTGGCACTGCCAGTAGGAAGAGATTGATCAACCAGGACCTTGGTGGACACTTATCCAGGTTCCTCCCACTTGCAAGGAAGGGATCTAGGGACACTGTACCTAGGGCTCAGTGCTGACCTGCCTGAATTCCTGCCATTTGAAGAGATGGATACAGGGCTGGTCTTGCTGGCCACCCAGCGACACCCTGGGTGCTGTCCATCATGGGGTAGGTCTTTCCCCTCCACCTTCTGCATCTCTGCCTTCGTGCTTGGTTTAAACCAGGCACAGGATGCTCTGCTTGGCTCCATGGCACTGAGAGTCTAGGTTGGAAGTTGGACAGTCATGTGCTGGCACCTTGGCCACTCTGGGAGTAGGCGATGTGGGTAGATGAGCCCCAGGTAAGGTGTTACTTGTGCTTTGAGGCCCTTCTATTGCTTCCTGGCTAGGCTTTGGGCAGATCACTGGACCACCTGTGGACTGTTTTCTAAGCTATATCTGAGACAGCCCACTTTCCAGGGTGACTCAGAAGGTTCAACTCAGGGTGGGAGAAGGTGTGTTGGAGCAGGCTTCTTGGATAAGAGTCCACACCTATCACCTGGAGTCTTCTCAGGGTTGACCTGGGGTGGGATCAAGGATTAGCATCTGTGTCCCAGTGATGCCTGGAGCAGCCAGGGTCCAATGAACACTCATGTACACATACAAGCAACACCCTGCTTCTGAACTCCTGCTCAGTGCATCGCTTTAATTCACTCTGTTTCCTCTCCAACCCTTTCTCAATATCTGTCCTCAGCTTCAAGGAGCTGGGCACTCCAAGGCTTGTCATGAACTGCTTAGGGTCACTGCTTCCCATTCCATCAATCAGGTTCTCTAGGGCCAGGCAGTGGAGTGGGAACAGGACCTGCCCTGTGGAGGCATGGCTACTACCTCAGCTCCCAGGGGAGAGTGTATCTTCATTTGCTGATTGTTCAAGAGAAGTCAGAAATTCCTAGTTTTAGTGTGAAAATTTGATTTTTCAACTTCAGACCATTTTGAAATACATACACACACTGGGCTTATTGTATAAATCCAGGTTCAGCCACCAAGCCCCTTCTGTATCTCATTTTGCTTTTCCTCTTTTCTGTTTTTTGGGACATTTCTTCTCTTGTATTTTTCTAATAATTCAAAGAACTTTTCTGCGTCAGTAAATAGTATTAGTAACTTTTTCCATGACATTTATTTATTTATTAAAATTTTGACATATAATTTATATACCTGTTAGGAGCCAGAAAATTGAAATGAATTAAAAAAAATTTTTTTAAATTGATTTATAGAGAGTAAGGGAGAGAAGAGAGAGATAGAAACATCAATGAGAGAGAACATCGATTGGCTGTCTCCTGAATGCTCCCCACTGAGGAAGGGAGAGAGAGAGAGAAACATCGATGCAACAGAGAAACATGGATCAGCTGCCTCCTGTGTGCCCCCTGCTGGGGATCGAGCCTGCAACCTGGGCCTGTGCCCTGACCAGGAATTGAACTGTGACTTCTCAGTCCATGGGACAACGCTCAATCCACTGAGCCACATCAGCCAGGCAAAATGAATTATTTTATTGTAAGAATAAATAATAGAAAAAATAACCCAAAAGGGAAAAAATGTAATTCACACACACACAAAAGTTAAAGTATGTAAATATTTTCATGTGAGTTTATCCTTTCAAGAATTATAGGAATCACATGATCTTTTGGTATCTCCCAGAATTTTTGTCAGAATTAGTAATCCCATTTAAAGAAGTCTGTAACTCATAGCATGGTATTTATCAGTTGGTAATATAGTACCTTGTATTCATTCATATAACAGGACTTTAACATTCAGTATTTCATGTGTTTCTGGTCATAGCCTTGTGAGTTAGACATAACAGATAATGCAGCTCCCATTTATATAAGAGGAGATTGATTAGGAGAAGATAGGTAACTGCCTTGAAGAGAAAAAAACCCACACTATTTTATTATTTATTTATTTATTTATTTTTTATAATTTATTTTATTATTAATTTGTTTTTGTTACAGATGTTTTTCCTTTTTTCCCCCCCATTGACACCCTCCTCCCCCTCCCCTTCTCCTCCTCCCCATCCCTGTTGTCCATGTCCATTGGTTATGCACCTGCCACACTATTTTATATACCTGGACATTGGAGTGACCTGAAACCAGGTGGACAGATGGCTGCTGCCCCCAGCAGCTATTTGTGGTGTTCATTTCCCCTGCTGATGGAGAGGTGAGCAATGAAAGCTTGGCTTTAAAGGCTGGCATTAATAGCCACAGCTAATTTCACCTTGAACAGCATGTCAGCAAATGAACATGATTCTACTAATCTTCAGATTTACAGTAAACTGGCAGAAATGACCTTCTATTTTTGTGGGCAGTCATGTGACCTGAGCTTGGGTCACAGAGGGGGAGAGAGGGGAGCAGAGCCCCCTGGAAAATGAGCATTGCGTTTCCTTATCATTGCAATACTCTTTGGAGCAAAGACTGGTTTTAGGGTGCTGGCTGGAAAACACCTGAGAAGGGATGTGGCTCCTTGACCTGGACTGTGTGCATCTATATGACGTGCAAAAGCCCCTTGCATGAACCTTGTATTGAATCAGGGACATCCTATTTGCATAAAATATTCTTTCCAACAGCTCAGGCTACAGTACCCAACCCCAGCTGCACATTAGCACCACCTAGGGAGCCTTAAAAACCACAGGGTCAATTGGGTCAGGTTCCCTGGGATGACCCAGACAACACCAATGTATGTCTGGGATTGGGACTACTGGTGCGAAGTGCCTGCTTCAGACTGTTCACAGAGGATCACCTTATACCTATGAGATCATATTTGTATAGTTACTGTCTTGTTTTTGCAGGCTCTGATAATCACCTTTTTCCTTGCAAGGAAGTAGAAGCCTCATCTTTGATGAGGGAGGGCTCCATTTCATCAGAGAGTAGTGCAAGTCACAGCAAATTAGACCCTCCCCTGATTTGGACTCTAAAAACACCAAGTTTAATGTTTGTTAACCTGTTTTTGTGCAGTCAACTGCTTGGATCAGCACGTTCAGAAGTCCCCGGAGAGTGTTGCTTTGATCTGGGAGCGAGACGAGCCTGGAACTGAAGTGAGGATCACCTACAGGTACTGTGTGTTGCTGATGGCAGGCAACTCAGTGCCCACAAGGTCTCCTGGACCTCTATGTCTGCTGTAGATGTTGGCACCAGACACCTCTGCTGGACTGTTTTCCAGGAGCAGGATTGCCCAGTTTGGAGGAGAACTGGCTTTCCTGTTCATTTGGCAATGCTCAGTGTGTTCAGATTCCCATAGAAGGATCTGGGTCTTTGGGAACAATGAATGTTCAAGGAATAAGGGAAGCTGTTGGCACAGTCCTGTGAGTGTGTGTCTGGTCCTGGGCGGGTATCCTGGCTGTCTGAGTATCAAGGAGCATTGGGAATGTTTTCTCATTCCAGGAAAAGTAAGCATGAATGCAAGCTGAATAAAATACACACTGGCATAATTCAAATCAACCCACTCAGCCTCTTACTCTTAGTATACTTTTAAGAGTGGGACCAAAAATAAAATCAAGTCTTTTGAAGAGGGGGTACACCTGACATTTGTATTCTTTGATTCCTTAAATTCTTCACGTATTCTAAGTGCCAAGCACTCTTCTGGATATTGGGTGTGTGTTGAGGGATTTGAACAAACCCACTGTCAAGGAATAGTAATTGGCCTCCTATAGTAATAGCGATGGCCTTCCTTGGGGTCTCTGTGGCCAGTCTTTGCAGGGCATTGATTGTCCTTTCCCTGGGGGTAAAACTCCCTTTGCTAAAGCTTTGAGTTCCCTTTTTGGTACCTCAGACTAATTATGAACCTAAGTTGTGTGTCCTTTATCACCACCCCTACTCCCCATCAAGGAGTCACGAGCACAACTATGCTCCTAGTAGGTGTCTTACAGCTGTTCTTGTGCAATCGTTCAACAAGTTTCACTGTGTGCCACTGTATCAAACAATCCTCAAACACATAGCAGTGTGGCTGGGTGTCTCTTAGGAGGTGACATTTAAGCTGAGGTCCTATTGATAAGAAGCAGCAGCTATGAGAAGAATGAGGGAAGAACTTCCCAGGCCAATTCAGAACCCTGAAGGTCCTCATTCAGTGTAGGTATCCTGGAAACAGAAAGAAAGTGCCATGTGGCTGGGGTGATGGGAGTGAGGGAATGTGGTAGGAGGAATGTTCAGAGAAGCAGGTCTAAACCCAGAGGCCTGAGAACAGTGGTTCCTCCCCTGCCCCTTGGGTGACTGGGGGGCCACTGGGCACCCTTAGTTTCCTGTTTGTTTCTCGAACTTGGGATTTGTCACCAAAGATGGTAAAATTCACCAAAGATGATAAAACTATTCAGGTTGACCTTTGGGTACAGCAAAGTGATGTTTGTTAATCTGCTGCAACTTCTAGTGAGCACTGCCATACTCCTCCTCTCCTGTTTTTGCCAACACTCTTAGCAGTCACAGCCCATCGTGGCCTTTCCAGCCTGCATTAACCTGTGTCCCACTGGCCGAACTGAGAACTGATACAGATAAACCTCAGGCCCCACTCAGACAGCCGAGGCAGATCCCCGGGACCCCTGTGCACACTAGAGACTAAGGAGCGCTGCTCTAATAAACTGGCTCCACTGTTCTTTACTATTATTGGCCCAACTTGATTTCTGTGTGATTCTTTAGTAAAAAGATTTAAAATCAATGGGTGGGAGTGGAGGAGCTAACCAACTGGATGCTGGAGATAAAGTGGGTTTAGCCACAGACTGAATTCCTTCTGTCACTGCCGCAGGCATGCCCAGATCCTAGGGAAGGGGCAGGTGGGTGATATGTGACATCTCCTTGGTTGGGTATCACCTGTACACACACCAAGTGAGTGTTCAGCAGTATTTGACAGTCTGAGAGCTGGGGTCAGGCTGGCCTGTTGAGATTTTTGGTTAATTGTAAACCACAGGGGAATTTTCAGGACTGCAGCCAGCGTGTTAAAGCTGGGAACAATGTTAGTTCCATTGCACCAAAGTAACCTTGGGCAGTGGACAAATTTATGAATACAGGCAAAGTATTATTCTCTCCAAAAATATCCAGATTTATCCCAGAACAGTATTACAGACTTTAGCCATCTTAGCACCAGATGACTATTACTATTTACTGTTTGTGTAAAAAGAAAAGTGTGTACAGGTTGTCTATAATAGCAGCTAGTTTTTGAGAGACTTGGGTTACTTATTTTCCCGGTCATTTTAGATTTTTGACAATAAGATTTTCTCTCTCCTCTCAGAGTAAAGCCACCTAGACATTGGTGCTGGCTGTGCTGCCAGCATACAAACTCTACTAAAATAAACTACTTTCCTGCCCGGTGTTCCATGTGGTGGCACTTAAGATGCCTAGGATGGCCACAAACCCAAAGATCAAATTCTAGATTCACAGCCTGAGCCTTTTATGGAAACACCTTGGGGTTGTGGTTCTTAGAGGCTAGGGTGCTGGTGTCAGTGTAGTTTCTTGGGGACCATGCCCACCTTGTCTGTCTCAAGCTTTGGCTACATGTCTCATTCCTCAGGTGCCCAAAGCCTCTCACTCCTGGGTCTGCTGAAGAATTTTTTTGGTGAGGCACGTTTCTGAAGAATCATTGTAGAATTTGTAACATGAACCAACAGCTCCTGCCCCAATAACTATTAGTAACGCCTTCATCCCACTCACAAGAGTCACCACTGTTTTCCATATGTCTGGGCAGACACACGTGTGCATGCCCACGGGTGTGTGTGTGTGTATTCCACAATTTTAAACATACTCATTCTCCAGGTATGTTTTTGTTGTTGTTGTTAATCGTCACTCAAGGATATTTTTTTCATTTTTTGTGTGTGTGTTTTTAGAGAGAGTGGGAGGGAGGGAGGGAGAGGGAAGAGAGAAAGAAACATCAATGTGAGTGGGAAGGAAGGGTCAAGGGGGAAAAAGGGGGACATCAGTAATACTTTCAACGATTAAAAAAAAAAAAAAAGAAACATCGATGTGAGAGAGACACATTGATTGTTTGCCTCCCGTACACACCTGGACTGGGGCCGAGAATCAAACCTACAACCCAGGGACGTGCCCTTAACTGGGAATAGAATCCACAGTCGTTCTGTGCATGGGCTGCCACTGTAACCACTGAACCACACCAGCCAGGGTTCCAGGTATGTTTTTATAAACTACTCTTAGTGTTGAAGGATCTGTCCTGGAAACATTCTCGGGGTTGCAGGCACAGCCATCCTCCTGCTCTGTTAGTATTAGTGATTACTAATTAGTGATGACTTAGCCGTTGTCTTCAAGTGTCTGCTATTCTAAATACTGGCTTGTATTTGTAACCTTATCTCCCTCAGGTGGGAGAGGCCTGGCAGGTTGGCTTTGGGAACCTTGGGGAGGCCCCATGTCCTAATTCTGTCCCCACCCTCTCCTGCCTCATCAGGTCCTTCTTTCTGTGACACCAGCTGGCACCAGTTCTGAGGCACACCATGCCAGATGGGCTAAGGCTGCCAGGAGGAGGTATTCCTCAGCAGTGCGGGTAGGCCTTGTGCTGGTGCTGGCCATCTGGTTCTGGTAGGAGAACCTCATTGGCTATGTTTTTTTCAAGTTTCCTCCTTCAGAAGTGTAGTGCTCACTTCTCTATGGGAAGCGAAGGGGCAAGAAAGCTTTGCTTGGTAGGGATCAGCCTGGGATAGTCTGCACACATCTCTCCATCTCTCAGGAAAGAGGGCAGCCTGTGACCTGAAGCCAGAGCCAGGGCCAGACCCAGCCCAATTTCAGATGTGTGTTCAAGAATGGCCTGAGGAAGCTGTTCTCTCCTAGTGACCAGCAGGACTGCAAAACCCTGGGCCCCTCTTGCACTGCCTGAGGCTGTCCACATGAGCTTCTCCAGCTTGGTGCCTATTTTACAAGATTGTCCTTCACATGTAGTTCATGTTGGCAGATTTCAGTGGCCCTGGGGGAGGGGGTGTGGAGAAACATAGATCCCTTTCCTTCAGGAAGGTGGTGGTGGGGTCTCAGGTAGATTCATGAGTTCAAGACCTGTGGTGTGTGGGTAGGTGCCCAGAAACAGGAGAGAGCAGGCTGTGGGTGCCACAGTGAGAGTGTTTACCAATTTGAACCTGAGTCCAGATGTGACCCTTTTAATTAAGATGTAACAGGTTTTAACCCTGGCCAGCACTCTGGACCTCATATCTGTCACACCAGGGACTAGAGGAGACCAGTGCCATTCCAATACTAGTGGGTGTGGGACAGTGCATGGTGTCACACCCAGTGTTGTAAAACACAGAGCAGTGTCATCTCATGTGTGCGCCCCCGCTGCCTCCACCCCTGCCACGTGACCTGAGTGTAGTTTTCACTGTAAGTCAAGCCCCTGGAGGGGAGAATTTCTGTGGTTGTACCATCCGGGCCTTTTTATTGGGGAGGGGTGCTCCACAGTGAGGAACCCCTATCCAGAGGAGCAGGGGGCATGTCAGACCCTCCTCCACCCTGCCTGCCTCAGAGCTCAGGTGCTGAGGGGATGGCTTTAACCTGGGTGTGCCAGGCCAGGCACTGGGTGTCATTGAGACTTGATGCAGCCTAGTGCCTAATGAAGAGGGCCCACCGGGAATATAAGATAGGGCCTGGCCCTTTGGGATGCCCCTCTGACTGAGGCAGCTAAACCAGCACACATGGGCAGAGGGAACTGGACGGGCCTGAAGCCTGGAGACACCTCCCTCAGAGGCTTGTTTGTGTCCTTGGCCCTGGGTGTCTTCAAACTTGGCCACTTATTAAGGTTACAGAAATGGCTGGTCCCTTTGGGCACCTGCAGTAGGAAACAGAAAGTCTCACTTTGGATACCTGGTTGAGGAGGCTCTGGGGAAGTCCTGTGGAGGGTTGGGTTTGGGGAGGCGTGATGAGGGGGGCAGAGTGGGTAGTGATATGTGAGCACACTGTAGGGTGAGGCAGCCAGCATAAGTGGAGGGGGAGTCCTGTGCTCTACCCACTCTGACCACTCCAGCTTTCTGACCTTCAGTTTTCTCATCTATAAAGTGGAAACACACTTCTCCTCCACTAGGTGGCTGAATGTTAGCACGACATGGGGCATCAAAGCCCAGCACAGTATCTGGAAGGATGAAGGTCTGTTTTAGCTGTATTTTGGGGCCAATTAAAGGGAGGTCAGCAGAGGATTTCAGTTTTGACAATGGGAAGGGAACAGGTTGGCCCTATGACTGCTGGTGCTGGGTGGATATGGTGGCATTTTCAGGGGAGGACCTCAACTCAGAACAATGTCATTAGCTAATGGGCTTCCCCTCCCCCTTCTCGTGTGCCTGACCCTTGTACCTTATTCTTTTTCTCATCCCCAAAGTAATTACTTTAGTGAGCAGATCCTTTATTAAAATAGTGGGGAAATTGAAGGGAGGATCATAAACTGGCATAATGAGGTTAATGGGTGTGGTGATTGGCCACCAGTAATGCAGGTCAAAGTTAGTTTGTTCAATGGGCTCCCCTAGGTGGGGCAGAGTGGCCAGTGGCTCCTGGGCTTCTGTGTGGTGTCCCAGCTTCTAGCCTAAGAGGTATCTGCATGCTGACTCCCAGAATCCCATAGAAACCCTGTGTTACTTGGATCATGCTGGTTTTAAAGACTTTCTTTAAGACTTTAGTTCCTGATGTTGGAGCTGGGAAGTGTTTTGAACCTTTCTAAACATGGCCACTTCTTTTCTTTATCCTTCTTTTGGGCAAACTAAGGCTCCTGGAATTTCATATTTTAGAATGGCCACATCTTGAGACTATAGCAAGAATGACCCACACCGAGAGAGTCTATTTGTATGTCCAGGAAAATCTCCTTGATGGGGACTTTCTGAGCACAATGACAGAGGCTTACTTGGGGGAGCATACCTCCCTTGGAACTGGATCCTTGCTTTTGTGAACCCCCTTCTTCCATTAGGAGGTGTTGGGGTTGGTGGTGTTGTGGGAGGTGAAGGTGCACAGCCTGGTTAAGGGAGAATGCAGGCCCTGGGGGTGCTGGTGGGGGCTGGTGCCAGCTTTTGGGGTGGGGATGGTGATGGGATTGCATAGACTCTGGGATGGGTGGGGGAAGGGCACAGGCTCTGTTGCAGTTGGCACTTGGAGGTAAGGCTTCCAGGACAGAGTGTTTTGTTGTTCCTATTTGTGTTTCCCCTTCTGCTTCTGGAGGCTCATGACAGTGAGGTAAGCCTGACTCACAGCTTTACTGTGGGCCTCACTGTGGGGTTACACTACCCTGCCTGGTATCAGGACCTGCCTGGAACAAGGGCCACCAGGAACGAATCTGGGGAATGTTGCTGTGAAAATCTCGCGATCAGGCTGGGAATAGGGCATCCTAGCCCTTTGTCCTCCTGAAGTCATGTATGTCCCTTTGGCCTGATGGCAGCCACTGGTCTACTGGGCAGGAGCTCACACTGATGACCTTATTTCATATTAATGGTGACCTTTGGTTTTAAAGCCTAGGACCTTACAACCAACAAGCTTCAGGAGCTCTCAAGCTTACCCAGCTGGAAAGGTCAGAAGTAGGGTTTAAACTCAGCTTTGTTTGGCTCTTTGGCTGTGTTGAGTAACCTGAGTCTTCCAGCCCCATCTGAAGGAGTAGGTGAAGGTACAAATGGGGTTTCTACTGCTCTGTAGCACTAACTTGGTGACAGGCTCAGAGGCCTGTGTGCAGAGACTGAGGTCTGCTGTGTGCAGATAATATGCCCTTTCACTGATTAGGAGGCTCATGACAGTGAGGTAAGCCTGACTCACAGCTTTACTGTGGGCCTCACTGTGGGGTTACGCTACCCTGCCTGGTATCAGGACCTGCCTGGAACATTAGGGTGATGTGTTCCAGATGTTGACACCCCCTCCCCCTTGCCACCCCAGGAGAAGCAGACACACATTAAGTGTTAATACCAGCTCAGGAGGAGGGGACTCAGCAGTACCAGGGGGTCCAGGTGGCCTGGAGGAGGGAAAGTGCAAGGAGGAGGCCGGGCTTGTGGAGTCCTAGTGTTATAGTGTGACAGTGAGGTATAGAAAGTGCACGTGCTTGAGGGGCATTGCAGACCACGGCGTGCTTTGGAGGGAAGGGGACATCATTGTGGGTACTAGAGGAAGGGATAATGGATGGGTGCTGGATGCTTCTCAGGACAGGTGCTGTCTCTGTCTTGTGCTTCCTCACCCACCATTCTTTCTCCTGGCCCTCCCTGTCTTGGATCTCATGTGCTGTGGTAACAGCAGGGAGTTGAGGTGGGTGAGAGGCTTGATAATTTCCTGTCAACAAATCCAGTTAAACTTCCTCTTAGAAATTAGAGCGAGGTTTCTGGACCACTGGCAGATGGGGGAATATACATGCTCCCTGTCTGGGCTGACACAGACCCCTTTCTCTCAACTGGTTCTTCTTGGAAGGGGGTTTGGGGAAAAAGCCTTGATCAAGTTTATGCAGTGTATGCATGGAATTTAGAAGAGGATATGTGGGGTCTTGCATATGCAAACATATTCAGAAGTTCCCTGTGGTCTCCAAACGTGACACAGCTTGAGTGATGTGTCGGTAGGATCTAAAGCAGTGACTTCCAGCCCAGGTGTGCCTGAGTCTCCTGGGGAGGTTTCTAACAACACAACATCCAGATCTTGCTTGGGCCCTGCAGTCAGGATCTCCTGGTGGGGACTGGGAATCTGTACTGTATTTGAAAATGCATCTCTGGTAATATGGCGAGAATATATTTGTCAGGATATAGTTTCAGAAAAGGGAAGTCACTGCTCCTCTTTTAAGGAGAAACAGAGTTTATACCAGATGATTACAAAGCACCTAGATATGGAAGAGCAGCCTCGGCGGATTCCAGCCCTCACCTCTGACACAATCAGAATGGACTCAGGAGACCCACAAACACTTCTGAGCTTCCAAACACATTCCTGTGGCTTTGGTCTAGGGGTCAGGAAACCAGGATTATTGCTGGTTCAGCTGCATCTTGGAGCTAGTGGAACCTCTCCAGGAAAAGCCCAGCATCTCCTGATCATACTGGGTGGCAACAAGACAGAAGCCCACTATGCAACTGCTCCTGTATGCAGCTACCTGGTGCAACCTGAGTTACATGCAGAAGCTCAGATGTGAGGCATCTGAGGTGGCGGATGCACCCTTGCGAGGCTGACCTGGATGTTGAGAGAACACTATGGCAATTGCAGGCAGGACCAGTCCAGGGTGGGTTTGTGGACCTGATTCAGCTGATGCCTGTGTAGTTGATCATTATAGTATGGGGACTGGGTCTGTACCTGCTCAGGTCCCAAGCTACTTGGGTGGGGCCTGGTTGTCCCTCCTCCTGGTGCAAGTGTACCACAGCTGTTCAAGTTCTGTTCTAACTAATAGGCTCCATCCAGTCTTTTTACCCTGTAACTAAGTGCTTCTACCAGGGTGGACCAATCACGATATACACTTGCTACAGATTATTGGCCATTTTCCAAAAGGACAATCTTTTATCCTCACATTACAAAACCCATTATTTTTCTAAACCTTACAACTAAGTTGTGGATAGTTTTCCAGTCTGATGTTTCACATAAGGAGGTCTTTGGCATGTTAGCACCTGGTACAAATGGAGGCACTTTCTTTGAACTACAAAAAGGTGGTACAAGGCCTGGTGTGGGCTCCAGAGTACTGGAGCTAGTGCTTTGGAACAGGGCTGAGCTGCACAGCCATCTACAGTGGCCCAGGTAACAGGGCTGTCATGGAATGTATCTGAGAGTGCTTTCAGCCTCTGACCTGAAGGATGGGAGTGGAGCCTGTGGAAGCCCAATTTCTGAACTTACATAGAACTCAGTACTTAAAACCCAGGGTAGGGGGACTATGGCCTGGAAAAGAAGGTGACTTTTTATATAAATATTTAATCACTGATTTGTGATTACTAATTACTGATTTGGAAAACTAACATAATATTGTATGTCAACTATAATTCAAAAATAAATTTAAAAAAATGGTGGTGACTTGGAGTGGAATTAAAGAGGCATGCATTGTATTCTTCTCATTCCTTCCAAGTGAACAACTTTTTTTTTTTAAATCTTTGAATTACAGCTGACATACAATATTATATTAGTTTCAGGTGTACAAGATAGTGATTAGACATTTATGTAACTTACGAGTGATCACCCTGATAAATCTGGTGTCCATCTGACATCATATATAATTATTATAATATTGACTATATCCTCTATGCTGTACTTTACATCCCCATGACTATTTTGTAACTACCAGTTTGTACTTCTCAATCCTTTTACCTTTTTACCCATCCTCCCTACCCCCTTCCTTTCTGGCAGCCATCAAAATGTTCTCTGTATCTGTTTATTTGTATTTTGTTTATTTATTTACTTTGTTTTTTTAGATTCCACATATAAGTGAAATCATATGGCATTTGTCTTTCTCTGACTTACTTCACTCAGAACAATACCCTGTAGGTCCATCCATGTTGTTGAAGATGGAAAGATTTCATTCTTTTTTTATGGCTGAGTCATATTCCATTGCATATATTATATACTATGTCTACTTTATCCACTCATTTACTGATGGACCCTTAGGTTGCTTCTATATCTTGGCTATTGTAAATAATGCTGCAATGAATATATGGATGCATATGTCTTTTTGAATTAGTGGTTTGGGTTTCTTCAGATAAATACCTGCAAGTGGAATTGTTGGGTCCTTCTTTGTCTCTTATTATAGCCTTTGTTTTAAAGTCTATTTTGTCTGATATAAATATTGGTACCCCAGGTTTTTTGTGTTCTTTTTTTAATTGCTTCCTTTTTCATGACATATCTTTTTCCATTCCTTTACTTTAAGTTTGTGTGTCTTTCAATCTCAAGTGAATCTCTTATAGACAGTGTATGTAAAGGTCTTGTTTTCTTAGCCATTCAGCTAACCTGTGCCTTTTGATTGGAGCATTTAATCCATTTACACTTAAAGTAATTGTTAATACATATGTTGTTATTGCCATTCTGTTACTCATATTTTTCAGCTTTTTTGTTTCTTTTTCTTCTTAAGTGCCTTTAACACTTCTTGTAATATTGATTTGGTGGTGATGAACTTCTTTAGTTTTTTCTGGGAAGCTCTTTATCTGTTTTTTGATTCTAAATAATAGCTTTGCTGGGTAGAGTAATTTTGGTTGTAGGTCCTTGCTTTTCATCACTTTGAATATTTTGTGCCAATCCCTCTGGCCTGCAAAGTCTTTTTTTTTTTTAGAAATCAGCTGACAGTCTTATGGGAGCTCCCTTGTAGGTAACTAACTGCTTTTGTCTTGCTGCTTTTAAGATTCTCTCTTTTTCTTTAACCTTCATTATTTTAAATATGATGTGTCTTGGTGTGGGCCTCTTTGGGTTCATCTTGTTTTGGACTGTCTGCTCTTCGTAGACTTGTATGTCTATTTCCTTTGTCAGGTGATAAATTTTTTCTATCATTATTTCTTCAAATAGATTTTCAATTCCTTGCTTTTTCTGTTCTCCTTCTGGTACCCCTATGATGTGAATGTTGGTATGTTTGATGTTGTTCCAGAGCCCCCTTGAAATATCCTCACTTTTTGGATTCTTTTTTTTTTTTCTTTTTCTCTTCTGATTGGGTGTTTTTTGCTATCTTGTCTTACAAATCACTGATTTGACCCTCTGCTTCATCTAATCTACTGTTAATTTCCTCTAATACATTCTTCATTTCAATTATTGTATTCTTCATTTCTGACTGGTTCTTTTTTATGGTTTCTGTGTTCTTTTTTCTGCTGTTGAAGTTCTCACTAAGTTTTTTGAGCATCTTGTAACCATTGTTTTGAACTCTGTATCAGGTAGATTGCTTGTCTCCATTTTGTTTAGTTCTTATTCTGGAGGTTTCTCTTATTCTTTTATTTAGTGCATGTCTCCTCATTTTGGCTGCCTCCTGGTGTCTAAGTATTAGGTGGATCTGCTACATCTCCCATCTTGGTAGAGTGGCTTTATGTAGTAGGTATCCTGTGGGGCCCAGTGGTGTAGTCTCCCTGGTCACCTGAGCTGGGTGCTTCAGGTGTGTTCCATGTGTGGGTTGTGTGTGCCCGCCCTCCTGTTGTAGTTGAGCCTTGATTGCTGTTGGCACATCATTGGGAGGGACTGACCCCAAAACTTATTGGTTATGAGGACTGGTCATGACTACAATGGAGGAACTACTGTGCAGGGGCTGGCCCTGTGGAGAAGGATTTCCTTTAGTGGGGCTCTGGTGTCTGCCAGGTCTGCCCTTTGAGTGTGTCATTTGTGGAGGTGGTTGGGTGGTGCTCTTGTTTAGTCTGAAGCTAGCCACCTGGTATGTTGTTTCTGGGGCCTCCTGGGAGGTACAGGTCAAGGTTAGCTGCTGCCTGTACCCTGCCCAGGGCCACTTGGTATGAGCTACAAAGTGATTTACAGATGGTCACCACTTGTGCTGGGCTTGGAAGTTCCTGGGAGAGGCTAAGCTGCAAACTGAGGCTGGCTGCCACTAGTGCTGGCCTTGGGACTGCTTAGCAAGAGGTACAGGGCATGCCAAAGATTGTTTGGGGTTTGTGAACCTTTGAGAGATTTTAGGAAAGTCTGCAGCATGATTCAAAACTGGCCATTTGTATGGAAAACCCACTGGAAGCAGCTTGGGTGGGCCTGCAAGTTGGGTGGGGTAGGGTCTCAGGAAATCACCAGGGCTGAGTGAACAGTGTTAGCCAGGTGATGGAGACTCAGATATGGTACCTTCCTGTGCCTACAGGGGGAAGGCTCAGCAAAGTAACAATAGCCTCTGCTTGCACTTCTGTCTGGGAGAAAGCTTCTCCTTTAGCCCTCTCCCTGAAGCCAGACAATTCAGTTCCTCCTAGGATGTCCCTGGTACCTTTTGAGCTGTTGCCCCTGCGGTGGAGCTCAAAGTCATTGAGTCTGTTAGCGAGTAAGTTCTTGCATGGGCCCTTGAAAAGAAACACCTGGGACTGCAGAAGTCCTCTATCTCACTCATTCACAATCTCTGTTGGTTTTTATAGCTAGAAGCTATGGGGACTTCTCTTCCCAGCACTGGAACCCTGGGTTAGGGAGCCTGGTGTGGGACTGGGACTCTTCTATCCTCAGGGAGGAACTTCACAGCTGAGATATCCTCAGTTTTTTTAACCACCACATATGGGTGTGGGACTAGCCCATTCCACATCTTCAACCCCTTCCCCCCTCTATGTAGCTTCTTCTGTATATTTTTAGTTATAGGACCTCTGTTCAGCTAGACTGCAGGCAGTTCTCAATGGTAGTTGTCTAGTTTAGTTGTAATTTTGATGTGGTCATGGGAGGATGCAAGTACAGCATTTACCTTCTTCGCCATCTTGACCAGAAGCCCAAACAACTTTCATTTTTAGCAATTATGTATTATTATGAAATGAATAGTTATTAAAATGAATAAAATAATTAACAATGATTGTTTTTATGAAGGAAGAAATTGGTTGAAATAACCTTTAAGTAATGTCTTAGTGGGGAGTCACAGGCTGCCTTTGGGGTGCTGAAGGCACAGGAGATTAGTTCTAGTGTTGTAGGGGCTCCTCTTCACAACTCCTGGCTCAGTAAGTCATGTTAGTAGCTGGAAATTGACTGTGGTGGGACTATTTAAACTACAATAATTGGCACATGCTATAAATCAAGGCTTTCTTCCCTGAGAAAATTGATTGTCAAATATTTGCTGGCACAACAGTGGACTATATGAGTTGTTCTTTTTAGCAGTTCTATGTTTCTCCAAGCTGTGACCAAAAGGCCAGGAAAACAACCTGGGTCCGAGGCAGTCACACTGAGTTTTAGTGTGCCTTCTGGATTCCTACCCATATGGCTGTGTCTGCCAGAATAAACTGGCTCTGCTTACTTTTTTTTGGGTGTTAACTTGGAAGGCTCTGTGGATTTACCTTAAAACCTAAGAAATAGAGCCACCCCCATGTGTGTCTGGTCTGAAACTTTCCATGTGAACCTGATACCAGATTAAGTTTGGGGTCCTCTTCCCCACTGGGTGCTGCTGGGGGTGGACTTCTTACAATATTCTGAGAAAAAGAGTTTTCTGAGACTCACATGGGAGAACAAGTGATTTTTATTTGTGTGGAATTAAATCGTTGTATTTCCAAAGCCCTATTTCCCTTTGTCTAGTCATAGAAGTGTGGCTGGGGTTTTAGTAAAGTTAGAAGCAAAGCCAGTGTCCAGAGTTTCCTTTCCATGTTGCAGCCATGTCTCATACAGCATCAGGTTAGCTGCATTCCATTAGTTCATTGTGTGTGGGTGAATGCAGATGAGCAGGAGCAAAAGAGCCCCACAAGCCCAGAGTCACACAACTCCAAGAGAACGAGGAGCATAAGAGAGCGAACTCCTTTATTAAGGGAGTTGTGTATCCCAAATCTTCATGCTCTTGCAGTGGCCATGCACATTCTGGCCAACCATCTCTGTTCCCAGGTGTGATTGACAGCAAGCACCTTCACTAGTCCCCCCAACTTTACTGGGCATTCATCTGTCTTCCCTTTGTCCAGGCCCCTTACCCCATTGTTTTGCTGGGAACTCGCCTACAATATCTGGCCGTTCCTGTTATTAATAACTAGTTAATTACAGTGGTATCAAACCCACTTGCTCTGTGTTTTGTCGTTGTTGTTGTGGCCCAGTGGACTTGTATGGATCAGGGTAGAGAGACCAGATTGCATGTGGGCATGTAAACCTGGAGAGGGACCTGAACAATATACTGTGGCTTTTTTTTTTCTTTTTTTTTAACCACAGGGAAAAGTGCATGTATTTAAAAAATTAAAAGCTACATTCTCTCCCATATTCTGCCAGGGAAAGACCATTACTTCTGTGCCTTCCCTGGGAAGTAAACAAGCCTGCCAGGCAGTGGGTAAATGTCCTGCCAGGACACCAGATGTTTTCAGGGCTGGGATCCAGACTGGAGTCTACCAGTGTCTTTTGTTTAGGCTGCCAGCTGGCAAGCATCTCTGGAGCTCTTTGTTCATGGGTACCTGGCTCCCTCAAGTGATATGAACTGGGCTTTGGTCTGGAAAGGAAATAACTTCTTTCCAGGAGACAAGACTGGCTAAAGGCCAAGTGCTGGGGTCTGACGGGACATGGGTCCAGTGGGAAATTAGTCATTATTTAGGGAGGAGGACAGAGCTTCTCTGAAGTCTTATGGTTACTTCTATTCCACATGGTTTGTCTGGAGGCCAAGGACATTCTAGGCTGTGTCAGAGTAGGAGAGCAAGACCTGAGATGTGGCTTTTGACCTGGACATGCCTAGGGAGACTTACCCTAGGACAGGTGGTCCTGAGTATGGAACCAAACACTGAATTATGAAGGAAAAGGCTACCCCCATCCCCAGTCCCACCCTTTTAACACTTTCTAATTTCCCTTTTGAATAGGGTTAGTCTCAGGTTCAGAGCATTTAGTTTATTCATAAAATAAATTTATATAAAAATAAACTAATCTTCTCAATGTTAATTAAATAACAATAGAGGAGGCAGATGGCAAAAATCCTGAATTCCAGTCACCTTTTCGATAGAAAGCAAGCAGTTCTGATGCTGAGGGTTATAGAGGGACTGGTTAAGACAAGAAAAACTCTTGGAGTGAGGCTGAACCCTTTCCCTTGAATAGCTATGAGAAAGTCACTTCACTGCTGTGTATCTCTTTTTCTTCATCTGGAAAATGAGGGTGGGGTGATGATAGCCCATAGTCCACAGGCTCTTGTGAGGGTTAAATGGATGTGTAAAGGATTCAGAGCAGTACTGGGCATAGGACATTCACGTAATAGCAGTTACTGCTGTCATTACATGAGCAGGAAATGTGAGTGTGGATAGGTAGATAGGAGGAGAGTGTTCTGGATAGTAACATGTGGGGGCTAGGGAAGGAACCAGACCCCTTGATGCTGAGGAGGTAGGAGATGGTGGCCCCGACGGTGCCGTGGCTGGCCTAGAGAGGAGGTTTCTTGTGTTCTAGTGGGTGGCAGGTGTGGCTGGAGGAGGTGGGATTGCTGCTGATGGAGACTGTGAGGTGACATGGTGGGTGATGGATGGTGGGGTGCACAGAGTGGAGGGATGGGTCTGTCTGTCTTTTCTCCAGCTTCTCAGTACCACAGGCCACGGTCTGAGTGCCTAGAAGCTGCAGGCCAGTAACAGACCTGACTGTGGATGATGTGCCCTTCTCAGATCCGCTCCCCCCAGTCCAAGATGAGGACTTCCCAACAGCACCTGCCACAGGGACATAGCAGGTGGGCCATGTAGGTGAGGGCTTCATGCATGCCATTCACATGCTTGTGAGCCTCATTCGCTCTGAGTTAATGAATAACACAGATACAGTACTTGCAACTTACACAAAAGCAAACTGTCATTTTTATTCTCCTTCCAGAGAAGAGGCACTTGAGGTGCCCATCTTTTATGAAGGAGGTGCCGATTTTCACTAAATTTCTTTTTCTGCTACTTTCTGCAATAGGTATGCCTGGGACCTACTATTTGATCCTTGTCTTCATTCTGTTCCAGCTGCTATACCAAAATACCACAGACTGGGGTCTTATAAATAATAGAAACTTATTTCCTACAGTAGTGGAATCTGGAAGGCCAAGTTTGAGGTACCAGCATGGTGACAATTCTGGAGAGGTTCTCTTCTCCTGAATTATAGCCGGCACCTTCTCATTGTGTCCTCGCATGGTGGAAGGGGCAAGGGAGCTCTGTGGGACCTCTATTTTTAAAAAATATGTCATTACTGATTTTGTTAGAGAGAGAGATAGAAACATTGATGTGAGAGAGAGACATCAATCGGCTGCCTCCAGTACGCCTCCTACTGGGGATCAAGCCCGCAACCCGGGCATGTGCCCTGAACAGGAATTGAACTGGGACCTCTCAGTCCATGCAATCCACTGAGCCACACCTGCTGGGCTAGTTTTGGGTTTTTTATCTGGTTCTTGTCTGCAGGCTTAGTTCCTCCTGGAATTTCCACTTTTTCTTGACTTGTTCAGCCAGCTTTTGTCAGGGGATGTGTTGGAGAATAAGAGAAGACAAGAAAGTCTAGCTCAGATCCTGATGGTATAGCAGCCAGCAGAATCAGCCAAGGGAGTCCCAGCTGCTTTCAGTGAAGGAAAAGCCTGGCCAGCTACAACCTCAGTACCATCACAGCCACTACCATCTGCCCAGCAGCAGCAACTGCACCCCTACCACCATTATTATTTCTACAGCCACAGCCATAACCATTATTACCACCAGCATCACCAATACCTGCAGCATGAAGCCTAGGCCACCCCAAGGTCCAGCCAAAGCTGCTGAAACATGAGCAGAAACACACCCGCTATAGCAACATCAGGAAATGCCAAAGAAGAATACAGGCTATGGTGAACTAAATGGTAATGCTGGAGAAAGAGAAATATCTTTAAAGAACCTGGGTTCTGATGAAGCTACCAACCCTATTGGCAGGGTCCTCAATGGCAGCCAACAAGTTGCAGACACTAATCTGAAGCAGACAGCAAAAGCCACTACCTTGGTGAAAGCAGGATTTAAAACCACATATTTTATTCAGAAAAACACTATAGACAAAAAGAATGGAAAGTCTTATGAAAAAAAATCTGGAGAGAACCAGTCTGTAGATAAGAGTGATATAGAATTCCAAGTGGTATTATAACAAATAATTCTGGCTATATTACTGATGGTTACATGCACAAAGGAGCAGATAATTATGGTAGTGGATCTGAGAACAGATGTACCACTCCTAAAAAAAGGAAATCTAGGTACAATAGTGCCAAGAGTTGTGAAAACCTCAATTTATTAGTGTGGGACAAAATAATGCAACAAAAGACCAGTATCTCAACCTTAAAACGGGCTTGCTTTAGTTCTTCGGGGGCTTGAAACTCTGAAGCCTGATTACAATAAACAAAAGGGAAATTGAGTAGATGGTTCAAAGCCCATTTAAAAGTGTGAAACTGGGCCTGGAAGGACAAATTGAGGAGAAATTGTTGTAGGTAATATGCTGCAGAAAAACATATTAAACTTGGTGTGAGCAGAAAAAAGTTTGATGATTGGCTCAAAGGAAAGCATGCTTCAGCTACTGCCTCCAAAGAGGACTTTTGGACCCTATTTAAACCTCTCCCAGTTTTTCCAGGGGACAATAGCAATGCTAAAATAGTGTCTAAAATAAGTATGCAAGCAAAGTCAAGGAAAGCCTCAACAAAACTGTACAGAACTCTTCTGTGTCACCATCTTCGTCTTCATTTTCTCCATCATCTACTGGGAAAACTCAGACCCTGTCTTCAAGTTGATTATCCCAGGTCCCTGTGTCAGTGCTGAGATCTGTTACTTCGGCCAACTTTTCTAATAGGCTTGTTTTAGCAGGGACTGATGCAAGCGTACATTCTGCAGGGCATCAACCACTGCTAACTACTGCTACTTATATGCTAACACCCATCTCTTCTGGGGCTGTTTCACTTCTTCAGGAATTTCAGCAGCTGTTGAACAAATTAAGTCTAGCTTTTTAATCTACCCTTCAAACATGTAAACTGTGCTGTTAAGCACAGCACAAGTGGATCTGTCCTCTTAGACAGATAATCAAAACCCGAGGCATGTCTTCCATAATCAGTGGGGTTTATCGTTTATTTATTTATTTAAAAAAGATTTTTTTTTTCTTTATTGAGTTTAGAGAGAGAGGAAGGGAGAGGGGGACAGAGAGAGAAACATCAATGAGAGAGAGATCATCGATAGGCCACCTCCTGCATGGCCCCCACTGGGGATTGGGCCCACAACTCGGGCATGTGTCCTGACCGGGAATCAAACCGGTGACCTCTTGGTTCATGGGTCGATACTCAACCACTGAGCTACACCGGCCAGACAGCATTTATCATTTATAAATGAGCCCAGTGCTGACCCTGAAACTGTTATTGGGAAGTCATCAGATCATAAAGTGATGGAGGTGACATTTCAAGGGGAATATCCTGCCACTTTGGTTTTATAGGTTGCTGAAATAGTTCCCTCAGGAACTGAGCATCCTGTGTTTCCCAAGACTTCTGAGCTGGAGAAATGGACTAGTCCTAAAGTTCTGGGTAGCATTCTAAAATCTGGGACTACTAGTGAGAGTGGAGCCTTCTCCTTGGAATCTACTAATATAGATGACCTGTAAAAAGCTGACACCAGTAGTCAGGGTACTTTAGTGTTTCTCTTAAAGGACTATGAGATAGAAAATCAAAATCCTCTCCTGGCTGGGTGGCTCAGTTGGCTGGAGCATCATCCCATACACAAAATGTTGCGGGTTTGACTCCTGGTCAGGGCCAGATACCTAGGTTGTGGATTCAATCCCTGGTTGGGGCACGTATTGGAAGCAACAAATCGATGTTTCTCACATTGATATTTCTCTTTCTCTCTCTTTCTCTCAAGTCAATAAGCATATCCTTGGGTGAGGATTAAAAAAAATCCTCTGGCCCTGGCTAGTTTGGCTTAGTGGTTAAGAGTGTCAGCCCATGGACTAAAGAGTCACGGGTTCGATTCCTGGTCAAGGACACGTACCTCGGTTGCGAGTTCGATTCCCATCCCCAGTTGGGGTTGTGAAGGAGGCAACCAGTTGATGTGTCTCTCTCACATCGTAGCGTCTCTCTTTCTCTCTCCCTCCCTCCCTGCCACTCTCTCTAATAATCAATGGGAAAATATTTTTGGGTAAGGATTAACAGCAACAAAAATCCTCGTGTGTCTCCTACAAATACTTTATTAGGCTCCACCAAAGAACAGAGATACCAGAGAAGCCTAGAAAGGAATGAAAGCTGGGATTCTTTTGACCTGAGGGCTGCTATTGTATATCACACTAAAGAAATTGAATCTGTTTGGAAAATCACTTACAATGAAATCATGGATAGTCCAGATCAATGAAGGACCAGACTGCCATTTATAACCTTTCTGCAGCATTAGTGCACTGTTTACAGGAGACAAAAGGCTGTTATGCTCCTAGATCTTCAATGCAGTACAGGAACCATAAGTAGAATTATAGGGTAATATACACAAATACACACACACACACAGTGTGGCAAAAGTAGGTTTGCAGTTGTTCGTATGAAAAATAATCCAATAAATAATAATACAAGAATAAACTGTTTCACGTACTCACAACTGTAAACCTACTTTTGCCACACTGTGTGTGTGTGTGTGTGTGTGTGTGTGTGTGTGTGTGTGTGTATTTTAAAGGCAACTGAAAGTAATTAGACTTATTAAGGAATCAAATTTATTTCAAGAGACTACACATGGTTATTTAATCTCCAGTAGTGAATAGTTACTTTTCTTTTGTTAGTTTTTGTTTTTAAGTGTGAATGCAAGTGATTAATGAATACAGAATTGTTAACAAACATGAAAAAAAAGTCTATATAAGTTTATAGATTTACTAATGTGGTGGCACAACCTGGTGACTAGAGGAAGGCCTTGGTTTCCCCTTATTCTGTCCTGCCGTGTTAATTCTTTTTATTAAAAATCAAACCATACACAGCAAAAATGGGAAAATGGTTATTTGGAAAGTCCAGGATCAGATCAGGTGCTGGAATAAGGTTGAAAGCAGCCTCCAGCTTACTTCTGCTCTTCCAGTTGCTTTTCTTCACTTCCTGTTTTACTCCAGAAAAGTAGGCAGCTCCTGGAGTTGACTGCCATAGACTCTGATTGGGCTGGGTTTGGTCACATGACAACCCCTAAACCAAACAGTTTGTTCAGGGAGATACAGGGTTCTGACTGGCAGGCTGAGCCTTGCGATAAGCCTGGGAGTGGAGGGTGGGGTAATATGTGGGAGAGGAGAGGAATGGGATAGTGGGCCCCTGCCACAGTCTCCATCCTGCTGCACCCATTTAGCACTTAGCATGAAGAGAAATGGGGTGCTCTCCCTACCCACCAACACTGCTTTGGGGCTGCATGGAGGGTTACTGTCCTGTGGCCTGCCTTCCCTTTTGACTCACTGTGGGTTCACATATTTGGGGTCTGCTGCATGAGCTTGGAGCCCTGCCTAGCAGGAATCTTGCTTGATGCCACTGGCCTGTGTTTATTAAAAAAACTGGTTCTTGCATTTTCCCACTGTCTTACTTATGAAATCTTTTTTTAGAGGTGAACGTTTTAAGAAGCCTCAGGGATATGACAATCTAGGCTTTGGATGCTTGTGGTCTTTGAGAAACCATGCTCTAAATGGACTTAAGAACAGTCATTTTACCTCAGCAGTGTGACAATGAATCTTTGTCAATAGCAGTCTACAAAAAAACATTATTTTCTGAAAACAACCTCACCATGTGATAAGTATTTCATTGTCTGCTATCCTCCAGGCACTGGCTAGGTGTACAGTACTTGCAGAATTATTCCACTCCAAATTTTTCTGAGTTTTGGATCTCCTCCATCTCTGATGCCCTTCTCTTCTCTGTGCCACAGGGAGCTGTTGGAGACCACATGCCGCCTGGCCAACACGTTGAAGAGGCACGGAGTTCGTCGAGGGGACCGTGTGGCCATCTACATGCCTGTGTCCCCACTGGCTGTGGCTGCAATGCTTGCATGTGCCAGGATTGGAGCTGTCCACACAGTCATCTTTGCTGGCTTCAGTGCGGAGTCCTTGTCTGGGAGGATCAATGATGGTGAGTGTGTGGGCAGGACGTGGGAGGGAGGGAGGAACCCAGAGTCCCCTGGTCCTTGTCTCTTAGACTTCAAGTAGAAACAGACATTAATAAAAGTCACACAGACAAATGGCAGACCCTAGCAGGGATAAGCACATCGCTGAATGAGCATTTGTTCTATGAGCTGAGATCCGAGTGTGATAGATATAACCAGGTGAGGAAAGGAGGGAAGATTCCAGGTGGAGGGAACAGCATAGGTTCCAGCTGAATGGTGGGAGGAGGCCAGTATGCATGAGATCCTGAAGTAGGCTGGTGTGGCTCCAGAGGAGATGGGAAGAAACAGGTAGGGTGAGATGAGGCTGGGGATATACAGGAAAGGTCTCACAGGTCAATAGCTGGAAGCCTTCCTTTGTGAAGAATGCAGGTACCAAAGAGGGTACCAAGTTCTGGGGGCCATTGGAGTTCTTTGTGTCTCACAGAAGACTTGCCTATGAGTAGTGAATAGAGTGAAAGGTCGGAATTCTTAGACTCTTGCTGCACCCTCTTTAGAAAAGATTGGTAAGTCTTTCCACTCCCTTTCAACCTTTCTCCCTGCATGTACTATGTGCCAGGCCCTGTTCTAAGTACTTTCCAAAGGTCATCACCTTCAATTTAATTAACTTAGTCCTTGTAAATACTGTATGAAATATTACTATTTCTCCCTTTTTTATTGCAGTTGTAACGATTTAAAAATGTACAATTCTGTGTTATAAAGTACATTCACAGTGTTGTGCAGCCATCATCACTATCTATTCCAGAACTTTTTCCTCACCCCAAATGGACTCCCTGTGTCCATTAAGCATGCATTGCCCATTTCCCCTTCCACCTAGCCTCTGGTAACCACTAATCTGTTTTCTCTCTCAGTAATTTATTTGTTCTGGATATTTCATATAAATGAACTCACAATATGTGCCCTTTATGTGTGGCTTCTTTCACTAAGCATAATGTTTTCAAGGTTCATCCACTGTTGAATGAGTATCAGTATTTCATTTTTTGTAGCTGAATACTATTTCACTTTATGGATATACTACATTTTGTTTATCCATGCATCTGTTGATGGACATTTGAGTTGTTTACACTTTTTGGCTGTAGTGAATAGAGTTGCTATGAATATTTGTGTACAAGAACACCTGCTTTCATTTTTTTTTTTTTTTTTTTTTTAGTATATATTAATACTAGCTTAAGTGGTAATTCTTTGTTTAACTTATTGAGGAACTGCGAAACTGTTTTCCAAAGGAGCTGCTTTGTTTCACATTCTGACCAGCAATGTATGAGGGTTCCAGTTTCTCCAAATTCTCATCAACACTTGTTATTTTTCTTTAAAAAAAAAATGTTATGAATTTCTGGTCAAGATGGCGGCATAGGTAAATGCGGTACTCGCCTCCTCCTACAACCACATCAAAATTACAACTAAACTACAGAACATAGATCCTTCAGAACCGCCTGAAATGGAGCTGAATAGAAGTCCTACAACTACGAAATTAAAGAAGCCACTTCGAGACTGGTAGGAGGGATGGAGATGAGGACAGGCTATTCCAACACCTACGTGTGGCAGATAAAAATCAGGAGGGATACCTCGGCTGGGAAGGTCCTCCCTGAGGAGCGAGGGGTCCACCTCCCACACGAGGTGCCCAGCTCAGGGTTCCAGTGTCAGGAAGAGAAGTCCCCATAACTTCTGGCTGTAAAAACCAGAAGTTGGAACTGAGGCTGAGGGAGGCTGAGGCTGCTGGAGCCCCAGACAGCTCCTCTTAAAGGGCCTGCGCATGGACTTACTCGGACTCGCTTCTTCTGGGCACCAGCATGGAGGGGAGGCAGCTTGAAAGGCACAGAGACATACAGGGAAGAACTGAGTTGTTTGGCATGGGGTGAGAACTGGAGAGGCAGCTTTCTCCTGGACAGATGTGCTGGTAGAGGCCTTTGTTCCTTTGGTGAGCCCTTCCCCCACGAGGCCAGCAGACAGCAGCCATATCTGGAACTCCAGCAACCTGGCTCACACTGACTGGTAAACCCTGGTGATTTTCTGAGGCCCTGCCTCACCCAACTTTTGGGCCTACCCAAGCTGTGTCCAGTGGCTTTACCATAGGATTGGCCTGTTTTAGCTCCTGCTTCAGATTTTTCTAAATTCTCTCAAATAAGCAGCATCTGGCCATGGCAAGCCCCGTAACTCTGCTAAGTAGCCCCAGGGCTGGCACTACCAACCTTGTTTCACAGCTGGGCTTTGCCTGGGCACCTCCAAGCCCAGCACAAGCAGCAGCCATCAGCAGATCACTTTGTAACTTATGCCAGGTGGCCCCGGGTAGAACACAAGCAGTGACTGGACCTTGCCCCAGAGCCAGCTCACCCAGTGGACAGCTTCATACCATGTCGAAGCATACCACCCAACCACCTCCACAAGTGACATAAGGAATGGACTCAGTGGGTACCAGAACCCTGCTGAAGTAAGTCTTGCTCTGTGTGGTAGGCCCCTGCACAGCTGATCACCCAGGGTAGTCAGAGGTTGGTGGTTAGTGGACACAGCCAGTCCTTGCAGCTGATCAGCCTGAGTAAAACCCTCCCATTGATGTGCGAATAGCAATCAAGACTCAATTATAACAGAAGGGTATAAAGTCCACACGAAGGGTACACCTCAAGGGCCCAGCTGGGTGACCAGGGAGGCTGTGCCACTGGACCTACAGGACATCTACTATGACAGGCCACCCTAGGAAGCCTAGGAGACATAGCAACTCTACCTAATACATAGAAACAAACACAGGGAGGCAGGCAAAATGAGGAGACAAAGAAACATGTCCCAAATGAAAGAACAGAACAAAACTCCAGGAAAAGAACTAAAGGAAATGGAGATAAGCAATCTAACAGATGCAGAGTTCAAAACACTGTTTATAAGAATGCTCAATGAACTTAGTGAGAATTTCAAGGAACTTCGTGAGGACCTCAAGAGCATAATAAAAGACCAGTCAGAAATGAAGGATGAACTAATTGAAATAAAGAATAATTTACAGGGAATCAGTAGTAGGGTAGGTGAAGCCAAGAAGTAAACTATCGATTTGGAATATAAGGAAGCAAAAACAGCCAATCAGAATAGCAAAAAGAAAAAAGAATAATAATAAAAAAAAGAGTATATTATAAGGAGCCTGTGGGACAACTTCAAGTGTACCAAAATTTACATCATGGGAGTGCCAAAAGGAGAAGAGAGAGGGCAAGAAATTGAAAGCCTATTTGAAAAATAATGACAGAAAACTTTCCTAATTTGGTGAAGGAAACAGACATACAAGTCCAGGAAGCACAGAGAGTTCCAAATGAGGTGAACCCAAAGAGGTCCTCACTAAGACACATAATCATCAAAATGCAAAAGGCTAAAGACAAAGAGAGAATCTTAAAAGCAGCAAAAGAAAAGCAGTTAGTTACCTACAACAGAGCTCCCATAAGGCTGTCAGCCGATTTCTCAAAAGAAACTTTTCAGGCTAGAAGGGAGTGGCAAGAAATATTTAAAGTGATGAAAAGCAGGGACCTACAACCAAGATTACTCTGTCCTGCAAAGCTATCATTTAGAATCAATGGACATATAAAGAGTTTTCCAGACAAGAAAAAGCCAAAGGAGTTCATTACCACCAAACCAGAATTATATGAAATGGTGACAGGTCTCCTTGAAGAAGAAGATAAAAAAATATGAACAATAAAATGGCAATAAATACATATCTAGCAACAATCGAATCTACAAACAAAATGAGCAAGCAGAACAGAAACAGACTCATAGATACAGAGAACTTTTTGTTGGTTGCCAGATGGGAGGAGGTTTGGGTGAAAAAGATGAAGGGATTAAGAAGTACAAATTGGTTGTTAGACTGAGGAACCTCAAAGGGAAGCGGAGAGGTGGGGTGGGAAGAGAGAAACCAAAGACCTTATATACATATACACATAACCAATAGACACAGACAATAGTGTGGGAAGGCAGGAAGAGGGTGGGAATGGGGAGTAGGGAATCAAGGGGGGAAAAAGGAGAGACAGCTGTAATACATTCAACAGTAAAGATAAGATTAAAAAGAAAAAATAAAGACTTCAAAAAAAACGTTACAGGTATTCTAATGGATATGAAGTGGTATCTCATTGTGGTTTTGATGTACATTTTCTGAATGACCAATATCATTGAGCATATTTTATGTATGTACTTGTTGTCCATTTGTATGTCTTCTTTGGAGAAAAGTCTTTTGTACATTTTTTGTCGTTGTTAATGCCCAAGGATAGTTTTCCATTGAGTTTTAGAAAGAGTGAAAGGAAAGGGAGGAGGGATGGGGGAGAGAAAGGGAGAGAGAGAGAGAAAGAGAAAGAGAAGAAGAGAAACATTGATGTTAGAGAGACACAACCATTGGTTGCCTTCCACATGAGCCCTGACCAGGGCCAGGGATCAAACTTGCAACCAAGATACATGCCCTTTACCAGGAATCAAACCCGCAACCCTTCGGTGCCTGGTCCAACTCTCTAACCACTAAGAACAATAACGAGGGTAATCTTTTACACAATTTTTAGTTGGTTATTGTTTTGTTGTTGGATTGTAAGAGTTCTCTATATATTCTGGATACTAGACTTTTATAGATACATGATTTACAATTATTTTCTTCCATTCTGTGAGTTGTCTCTTCAGCCTTTTGATAGTGTCCTTTGATGCACAAAGGTTTTAAATTGTGATGAAAGCCAATTTATCTATTTTTTCTTTTGTTGTATTTTTAAAAAATCTGTTGCCAAATCCAATGTCATGAAGATTTGCCTCTATGTTTTCTTCTAAGAGATTTATAATTTTAGTTTTACGTTTGAATCTTTGAGTCATTTTGACTTAATTTTGTGTTAACTAATGGTCCAAATTCATTCTTTGGCCTGTGGATATCAAATGATACCAGCACCATATGTTTAAGAGACTATTTTTTCCCCCATTGAATGTTCTTGGCACCTTGTCAAAACTAATTTGACCATATTTGCAAGGGCTCATTTTTAAGTTATGTATTCAATTCTATTAATCTGAATACCTATTCTTATGCCTATACCAAATTGTTTTTTTTTTGTTTTTTTATTAATTTATTTTTGTTACAGATATTTCTCCTTTTTCCTCCATTGTCACCCTCCTCCCCGTCCCTCTCTGCCCCGTCCCCAGTTTTGTTGTCCATGTCCATTGGTTATGAGTACATGCGTACAAGTTCTGTGGTTCATCGCTCCCTTCCCCCACCACCTCTTCTGGCAATTGTCAGTCTGTACCCTACTTCCACGTATCTGGGACTACCCTGTTCCTCAGACTGTTATGTTTATTATATTCCAGAAATAAGTGAGATCATATGATATTTGTCTTTCTCTGCTTGGCTTGTTTCACTTAGGATAATAGTTTCCAGGTCCTCCCATGTCATCACAAAGGATAAGAGATCTTTCTTACAGCTGCATAGTACTCCATTGTGTATATGTACCACAGCTTTTTTATCCATTCGTCTACTGATGGACACTTGGGCTGTTTCCAGATCTTAGCTATTGTAAATAGTGCTGCTATGAACATGGGGGTACATATATTCTTTCTATTTGGTGTTTCAGGCTTCTTAGGGTATATTCCTAGGAGTGGGATCACTGGGTCAAATGGTAATTCAATTTTTAATTTTTTGAGGTAACACCATATTGTTTTCCATAGTGGCTGCACCAGTCTGCATTCCCACCAGCAGTGTACTAGAGTCCCCTTTTCTCCACACCCTCGACAACACTTGTTGTTTGATGCTTTGTTGATGGCGGCTATTCTGACAGGTGTGAGGTGATACCTCATTGTTGTTTTAATTTGCATCTCTCTGATGATTAGTGATGTTGAGCATTTCTTCATATGTCTCTTGGCCATTTGTATGTCCTGTTTGGAGAGGTGTCTATTTAGTCCTCTTCCCATTTTTTAATTGCATTCTCTGTCTTCCTTTTGTTGAGTTGTATGAGCACTCTATATATTTTGGAAATTAATAACCTTATCTGATATATCATTGGCAATTATGCTCTCCCATACAGTGGGTTGCCTTTCCACTTTGATGGTTGTTTCTTTTGCTGTGCAGAAGCATTGGAGTTTGATATAGTCCCATGTGTTCATTTTTTCCTTTGTTTCTGTTGCCTTAGGTGATATATCAGTGAAGATTCTGCTGTGTATGATGTCCAAAATTTTGTTGCCTACATTTTTTTCTAGAATTTTTATGGATTCATGAGTCACATTTAAGTCTTTTATCCATTTTGAGTTTATTCTTGCGTATGGTGTAAGTTGATGGTCTAGTTTCATTTTTTTGCATGTAGCTGTCCAATTTTCCCAACACCATTTATTAAAGAGGCTGTCTTTACTCCATTGTATGCTCTTGCCACCTTTGTTGAATATTAATTGAGCATAATGTTTTGGGTCAATTTCTGTGTTCTCTGTTCTATTCCATTGATCTATGTGCCTGTTCTTGTACCAGTACCAGGCTGTTTTGATTACAGTAGCTTTGTAGTATAAACTGATGTCCGCTATTGTGATCCCGCCTATTTTGTCCTTCTTTTTCAAGATTGCTGTAGCTATTCGGGGTCTTTTTTGATTCCATATGAACTTCTGAAGCATTTGTTCTAGTTCTATGAAATATGTCGTTGGTATTTTGATGGGGATTGCGTTAAATCTATAGATTGCTTTGGGTAGTATGGACATTTTAATGATGTTAATTCTTCCAATCCATGAACAAGGTATGTGCTTCCACTTTTTTATATCTTCCTCTATTTCTTTTTTCAATGTCCTGTAGTTTTCTGCAAATAGGTCCTTTACTTCTTTGGTTAAGTTTATTCCTAGGTATCTTAATTTTTTTGCCGCAATGGTAAATGGGATTGTTTTTTTAGTTTCTCTTTCTGTTAGTTCATCATTGGTGTATAAGAATGCCGTCGATTTCTTGACGTTAATTTTGTATCCTGCTACTTTGCCAAATTCATTTATTAAGTCTAGTAGATTTTTGATGGAGTCTTTAGGGTTTTCTATGTATAATAATCATGTCATCTGCGAATAATGACAGTTTCACTTCCTCCTTGCCACTTTGGATCCCTTTTATTTTTTCTTCATGTCTGATTGCTGTGGCTAAGACTTCCAGTACTATGTTAAATAAGAGTGGTGAAAGTGGGCATCCTTGTCTTGTTCCTGCTCTTAAGGGAAATGCTTTTAGTATTTGTCCATTGAGCATGATGTTGGCTGTAGGTCTTTCATATATGGCCTTTATAATGTTGAGATATGATCCCTCTATTCCCAAATTGCTGAGTGTTTTTATCATAAATGGGTGCTGGATTTTGTGAAATGCTTTTTCAGCATCTATTGATATGATCATATGGTTTTTATCTTTCATTTTGTTTATGTGGTGTATCACATTTATTGATTTGCGAAAATTGTACCAGCCTTGCATCCCTGGGATGAATCCCATTTGGTCATGGTGAATAATTTTTCTGATGTATTGCTGGATCCGATTTGCTATTATTTTGTTAAGGATTTTGGCATCTATGTTCATCAGGGATATTGGCCTGTAGTTTTCTTTCTTTGTAGTGTCTTTTTCTGGTTTTGGAATTAGAATTATGCTGGCCTCATAAAACGGGCTTGGAAGTCTTCGTTCTTGAATTTTTTGGAATAGTTTGAGGAGAGTGGGTGTTAGTTCTTCTTTGAATGTTCGGTAAAACTCCCCCGTGAAGTCGTCAGGGCCTGGGCTTTTGTTTACTGGGAGGGTCTTGATTACATCTTCAATTTCCTTCGTTGTTATTGCCCTGTTCAAGTTTTCTATCTCTTCCCGGTTCAGTTTTGGGAGACTATGTGTTTCTAGAAATGTGTCCATTTCGCTTAGATTGTCGAATTTGTTGCCATATAAATGTTCATAGTATTTGTTAACGATCCTTTGTATTTCTGTGGTGTCAGTTGTTATTTCTCCTCTGTCATTTTTGATTTTGTGTATTTGGGTTCTCTCTCTCTTTGTTTCTTGGTGAGTCTAGCTAAGGGTCCATCAATCTTGTTTATAGTTTCAGAAAACCAGCTCTTTGTTTCATTGATCCTTTTATTGTTTTTTTTGTCTCCATGTCATTTATTTCTGCTCTGATCTTTACTATTTCCTTCCTTCTACTTACTCTAGGGTTTTCTTTTTGTTTGCTTTCTAGTTCTTTAAGTTGTGAAGTTAGGTAGTCAATTAAAATTTGTCTTCTTTCTTTAGGTGGGCCTGTAGTGCTATGAACTTCCCTCTCAGAACTGCTTTCGCTGCATCCCATAGATTTTGTGTTGTTGTTTGTTCATTTTCATTAGTTTCCAGGAAGTTTTTAATTTCTTCCTTGATCTCCATGGTAACCCATTCATTGTTCAATAACATGCTATTTAGCCTCCATGTCTTCAAATGTCTTTGCATGTTCTTGTTGCAATTGATTTCTAGTTTCATGCCATTGTGATCTGAGAAGATGCTTGACATGATTTGAATCTTCTTGAACTTGTACAGACTTCGTTTGTGTCCTATCATGTGGTCTATCTTTGAGAATGTCCCATGTACACTTGAGAAGAATGTGAATTTTGCAGTTTTGGGGTGTAATTCTCTGTATATATCTATTACATCCATTTTATCTAGTGCTTCATTTAGAATTTCTGTTTACTTTTTAATTTTTTGTGTAGATGATCCATCCAGTGATGTCAGTGGGGTGTTGAAGTCTCCTGCTATGATTGTATTGCTGTCGATTTCTCCTTTGAAGTCCTCCAGAAGATTTTTAATATATTTTGGTGCTCCTATATTGGGTACATATATGTTTACCAAGGTTATATCTTCCTGTTGGATAGACCCTTTCAATATTTTGTAGTCACCTTCTTTGTCTCTAGTTATGGTCTTCAGTTTGAAATCTATTTTATCAGATATGAGTATTGCTACCTCAGCCTTTTTTTCCTTTCCGTTTGCTTGGAAGATTTTTTTCCATCCTTTACTTTCAACCTATGTGAGTCTTTTGTTGTCAGGTGGGTCTCTTGTAGACAACATATATGTGAATCATGCTTTCTTATCCAGTCAGCTACTCTGTGTCTTTTTATTGGAGCATTCAATCCATTTACATTTAAGGTGATTATTGATATGTACTTATTTATAGACATTTTTGTTCAGTGTGGTTATATTTTTCTTCCTATTTCTTCTACTAATTACAGCAGTTCTTTTAACATTTCTTGCAGTGCTGGTTTGGTGCTAATATATTCCCTTAGCCTTTTTTTGTCTGGGAAGCTTTTTATTTGACCTTCTATTTTGAATGATAGCCTTGCTGGATAGAGTAGTCTTGGGTTCAGATCCTTGTTTTTCATGACCTTGATTACTTCATGTCATTCCCTTCTGTCCTGTAGTGTTTGGGTTGAGAAGTCAGCTGATAGCTTTATGGGGGTCCCTTTGTTGGTAACCTGTTGCTTATCTCTCGCTGCCTTTAGGATTCTCTCTTTGTCTTTAATTTTTGGCATTTTAATTACTGTGTGTCTTGGTGTGGGCCTGTTTGGGTTCTTCTTACTTGGGGCTCTCTGTGCTTCATGAACATGAATGCCTTCTTCCTTCACCAAATTAGGGAAGTTTTCTGTCACTATTTCTTCAAATATATTCTCTATCCCTTGCTCATTTTCTTCTTCTTCAGGGACTCCTATGATGTGAATATTATTACATTTTCAGTTGTTCCACAGTTCTCTTAAGCTATCTTCCTGTTTTTTAATTGTTTTTTCCTTTTTGTTTTCTGATTGGTTGATTTTTTCTACTCTGTCTTCTAATTCACTGATCTGGTCCTCCACTTCCTCTACTCTGCTGGTCAGTCCTTCCAATGTGTTCTTTATTTCTGCTATGTCATTCTTTATTTCCACTTGGTTGGTTTTCATGGTGTCGATATCCTTACTCATGCTGTTTAGTTTCCTCAAGGTCATGGCTCTGAACTCTACCTCTGATAATTTGCTTAACTGCATTTCATTTATCTCATGTTCGGTGAGTTCTCTTGTTCTTTTCATTTGGGATCTGCTTCTTTGTTTCACCATTTTTGCTATCTCAGTGAGTTTTGGAGCCTGCCAAATTTTCCCTGTGGGTGTTGGTGTTCTGCTATTTGTGGTTCCCTCTGCTGTGTTTGGATGAGCGTGGAGGGCCCTCCTTAAACATCACTGTCAAGTCTCACTTTCCTGGGTAGATTTGTAAGCTCAGGAAAGGTTCAGTTATGCTCTAGCTTTTTGCCTGGAGGCTATTAGCCTCAGTTACTTGAAAAGCCTTAGGATCTCAGTTGAATGAGAAACTCCCTCAGGTGTTTATAGTGTAAGAGGATTTCCTGAGGGTGGGGCTGATGCTGGTTTTTAATGAGCCTCAATTTGCATTTGTTTACCTCTTTGCCTCACCTGGGAATCTTCGAGGGAGGTGCTGCCACAGCTCCGGGAAGGAATAAACTTGGCTGTGGTTCTGTGTAACCTGGAAGGAGCGGGCTGGCCACCACTGTCCTTTGTGGCCGCAGCTCAGCACAAACTCTGAGCGCCCTCCAAATCCCAGGTGTCCCCACAGAGTTCCAGTCCAGTCCGCCCTCCCTCTGCCGGAGCCCCAGGTGAGTGGCTGTTGCTATTTCGCGCTCTGTCCCGGCCCTCTGCGCTGTGGAGCAGCTTGGGGTCTTAACCCTGAGGGCGGGTGCAGCTGCTGCTCACAGCTCAGGCCGCTGCTGTCCATGGGCTGCCAGCCCCCCACCCTCACGTGCCTCCGCAGATCCTACCAGGCTCATTCAGTGTCCCTTGTTGTATGTTCCTCTCTCGCTGCTTTTCTGTTGCTTTTTCCCGACAATTTGTCTTTATTTTACTTGTAATTCCCGTTTGGTCCTGGGAGATCGTCTGTGTAGCTTCCATTCACTCCACCACCATTTCCGAAAATCCCCCAAATTGTTTTGATACTGTAGTTTTGTAGTACATTTTGAAATTCAGAAGCATGAGTCTTCCAACTTTGTGTTCCTTTTTCGTGACTGCTTTGATGTTATGGGTCTCTTGCATTTTCGGATCAACTTTTCCATTTCTGCAAAAACGGCTATAGGAATTTTGACAGGAATTGCAGTGGATCTGTAAAACAGTTTGAAGACTATTGTTGTATCCCAGTAGATCAACCTCCCTCGGACATGCGTAGGGACTGCAGCCAACCTACTCAGAGGAGAACTGCAGCCCCGAGCCTCTAAAATGGCAGCCTTTTATAGCAAGCAAGCAGCATTCACAGAAGCAGATATCAGCGGTTAGCAGTTGTTTGATTAACATTTCTCAAAATCCATATCTAACAGTTGCCCGGGGGGTCTCCTGTTTGTCAAGCAAACCGAATAGGCCTCCCTCCCCTCAGGGAACCAGTACAATAGTGGGAGTGACAGAGATCACAGAGGTCAAAATTAGCATTAAGTACTTGCAAATACCTATACTCAGGAAACTGCAAATGCCCCCAACACATGGGGCAACTATAACCTTAGGCAGAAATTCCTTCCCGTCTAGGGGAAACCAACCCATTATGGGAAGAATATCGAGGAATGTCCACTGGTGACAAAATGGAGTCCTTCAGTCGCCCTAACCAAGGGGCCCACATAAAATGGAATCTAGTTGCCTTAGCCTTGGGGCCCACAACACTATTGCCATATTGAATAATTAAACTCTTCCAATCCATGTATATGGGATGTCTTTTCATTTATTTATGTCCTCTTTAATTTCTTTCAGCAACGTTTTGTAGTTTTCAGTGTACAAGTCTTACTTCTCCTTAGTTAAATTTATTCCTAAATATTTTATTCTTTTGAAGCTTTTGTAAATGGAATTTAGTTCCTTTTTTGTTTTTATTTAATTTAATTTACTTAATTCATTTTTGTTACAGATGTTTCTCCTTCCTGCCCCCTCCTGATCCTCCCACCCCCTTAGTTTAGTTTCTTTTTTTGGATTAATTATTGCTAGTGTATAGAAATAGAACTGATTTTTGTGTGTTGATTTTGTTTCCTGCAAATTTGCAGAATTTGTTTATTAGCTTTAGTAGTATTTTTGTGGGCTCCTTGGGATTTTCTACATAAAAGATCACATCCTCTGTGAATAGAGATAGTTTTACTTCCTCTTTTATGATTTAGATCTTTGCTTTCCTTTCCTTTACTTCCCTCCTTTCTTCCTTCCCCTCTTTTCTTCTTTCTCCTAATTGCTCTGGTTAGAACTTCTATAACAGTGTTGAATGACAATAGTGAAAGTGGGTGTCCTTGTTTTGTTCTTGCTCTTAGAGGGGAAAGCTTTCAGTCGTTCATCATTGAGTATGATGTTATGTGTTTTCATAGATGCCTTTCATTGGGTTGAGGAAGTTCCCTTCTATTCCTCATTTATTAAATATTTTTATCATGAAAGGGTGTTGGATTTCGTTGAGTGCTCTTTCTGCATCAGTTGAGATGTGGTTTCATCCTTCATTCAATTAGTGTGGTATATATTACATTGATTGATTTTCATATGTTGACCCATCCTTGCATTCTGGGAGTAAATCCCACTTTGTCATGATGTATAATTCTGTTACTGTGCTACTGGATACAGTTTGTTAGCATTTTGTGTTGAGCATTTTTGTATCAGAGTTCATAAGGGATATTGGTCTATAGTTTTTATGTGATTTGTTTGTCTGGCTTTGAGATCATAGATACCATTCTATGCTGGCCACATAGAATGAATTAGGAAGTGTTTCCTCTGCATTTTTTGGAAGTTTGAGAAGGATTGATATTGATTTGTCTTTATTTTATATATATATATATATATATATATATATTTGTTACTCTTCACCTGAGGATATTTTTCCATTTATTTTTAGAGAGAGTGAGAGAGAAAGAGAGAGAGAGAGAGAGAGAGAGAGAGAGAGAGAGAGAGAGAGAAACATTGATGTGAGAGAGACACATCTATTGGTTGCCTCCCACATGACCTTGACTGGAGCCAGGATCGAACCTATAACCCAGGTATGTGCCCTTGACCAGAATCAACCCCATGACCCCGTGGTCTGAGGGCTGATGCTCTAACCACTGAGCCAAACTGGCCAGGGCATGATTTGTCTTTAAATGCTTGGTAGACTTCACCAGTGATGCTATCTGGTCCCAGAATTTTCTTTATTAGAAGGTTACTATTCACTTTTAAGGACAAGGAAATTGAGGCACAGAAAGATTAAGTGACTTGCTCAAGGTCATATCATTAGTTAGTGACAGAGCCAGGGTTTGAACGTAGGCATTCTGCCATCAGAGTCATACTTTTATCATTATACTGGGCTGCTTCTTTTTTTTATTACTGATGTGCCCATAGTTACCAAATATTTCTGTTAAAATTCTTAGAAACAAATAACAACAATTGATTCTGGGGACTTAGCTTATGGGAATTTAGTAGCTGGTTGCTGGGGCAGTGCCCAGAGCCTCAGGAACCCTAAACAACCAGGCCATGGGATGGCAGGGACTGAGGCTCTGAGGACCTCAATACGGGACACTCCTGTAAATTTTCTCTAGAACTTTGCCATTACAAGATCTCTTCCTTAGTATCCTTCAGTTTCTGTGTCCAGCTATTCAGTTGTCAGGTTCCTAGGGATGGGACTCTGTTGGGACAGGTATCTGTATCCTCTTCGGGTCAATGAGGGAGTACTTTGTATCGCTGTGCAATTACTGCTGGGTAGTTTATTGGTATGTAATAAACTACTCCACAACTTAATACTTAAAATAGTAGCTTTAAGCAATAAATATTATTATTGTATTTTATGATTCTGTGGGCAGGGGTCAGATGGGCACAGTGGGAATGCCTTTTCCCTGTTCCACAATGCCTGGGATATCAGCTGAGTTGTCTTGAATGGTGGGGGACTCATCAGTCATTACTTCCTCTTTGTATGGCACTTTCCACTTGACTAACTTGTGTTTCCTTATAGCACAGCAACCTCAGGTAGCCAGACTTGTTACATAGTGCTGCATGGCTCCAAGAGGAAGGAAGTGGATAGCATCATTTTAGCTATACTCTAATGGTCAAAGCAGTCAGTGGCCCCCAAATTCAAGGGACTGGGACCTAGACTCCACTTCTCCATGAGAAGTAGTATGAGACTAGGTCAAGAATTTGCAGCTATCTTTAATCTTCCAATGGGAGGATGGTAGTATGAGCATGGCCATAGTGTCTCACCATGAACTGGGTGGCCACCTCAGGTAGTATGTACTATTTTAGAGTTCTAGTCCCTTGGCGTGGCTTCCAGGCTCTGACCACTCGTCTTCCCTTAATCTGTTCTCTTGCTTTAGGCCATATGAGGAGTGGAGAGGGAGACAGAGGTGCTGTTGGGAGGGGAGGAGAATGCCTCTGAGAGATGCTGTAGGGACAGAATCATGGCCTGCATAGATATCCACTCTCTAATCCTCCAGAACCTGTAAATATGTTATATAACATGGCAGAAGATTTGTGCAAATGTAATATACCTTAAAATGGAGAAATTATCTAGGCGGGCCCAAATTAATCATATAAGCCCTTAAAAGCAGAGAACTTCCTCTGCCTGGAGGCAGAAGACATGTGGCAGAGGGGAGGTCAGAGAGGTTCAAAGGGCGAGAAGGACTTTGCTGGCTTTGAAGATAGAGGGGTCACAAGCCAGGGGATGTATGTGTCTCTAGAAGCTGACAACAACCACTGGCTGGCAGTAAGGACATGGGGACCTCAGTCCTACAGTCACATGGAACTGATTCTGCCAACCCTCTGAATGAGCCTTGAAGCAGATTTTCCCTGAGGGCCTCCAGATAAGAGCCCAGTCCCCTTGTTATCAGTGGGATGCCCTCTGTGTCCCCACCTGTTACTGGTGGAAGTGGAGCTCTTGGGGTGCCATGGGAACAATAATTTCCTGAGGCCCCCATGGGAGGTTGAGGTATCTAGAAAGCTTTATTGATAATGTAACATTAAGGGAGTTCCCCTCCAAGGTCCCATTTCCCTGTCTTGCTGTGGAAAAGTCCTATTTTGTCTTAAGCAGTGCTAGAATTAAAACCACTGCCCAGAGTTTCCGCTCCATATCAAAGTCCAGTCCAGTCCAGCATCTGGCTAGCTTAGTTTGTGTGCCCAGCTGCAGTCCATTGAATGTGCGATCTGCATGGCCATGGGCCATGTGGCTTCTAGGGGCACATGGTGGGCTAGCGTGGGTCATGGAGGAAGCTAGTGCAAGGAAGCAGGAGTGAAGCAAGAGGAACAAGAGAGCGAGAACTCTTTGTCCTGACATTTTAACTGGGAGCTTAACCAATGAACCCTTCAGGATTTTGCTCACTTGCTGTGGCTCTTTCCCTCTAGCCAGTTATCTTTTTCCCAGGTTAGACTGACAGGCAGGCACCTTCCCTACATCTCCTCAACTCACTGGTCATGTGCCCATCTTGTCCTTTGTTTTTGTTTTTTTAATTTTTTTTCTTTATTGATTTTAGGGAGAGAGGGAGAGAGAGATGGAAACATCGATGACAGAGAACATCAATTGGCCGCCTCCTGCATGCCCCGCACTGGGGATCGGGCCCACAGCCTGGGCATGTGCCCTGACCGGGAATCAAACCGGCGACCTCTTGGTGCATGGGTCGACGCTCAACCACTGAGCCACAACGGCTGGGCCCATCATGCCCTTTCTTAGACCCCAGTGATTTGCAAGGAATGGATTGGTGGTGGTTCCCTGGGGAGTATAAAGTTGTTACTTCCTGGTGAAGCTGCCCACATGACCATGCTTACAGTATTTGGCCTCCTTTTTGCTTTCTTTCTATTTTAATATTAGCTAGCTAATTACGACAATAACACCCTGACACCTTGATTTTGGCCTTAAAGTTCTTAGGACAGAACCCTGTAGAGCTCACCTGGACTACAGAATGTGAGCTAAAATATTAGTGTTTGAGCCACCAAGTTTATGGTAATTGGGTATGGGAACCATAGAAAACCAATACAGGTGCTGATACCTGTTCAAAAACCAAGAAGGTAAATAAAATCCTCCCAGACAAAGCGTCAGGCTGATCCTACCTGCGCCTCAATTTTATGCCCTCACCTTGTACCTATTGCCCAGCTATGGGGAACCACAAGGCTACGTGTGCTCCCACGCACCTCCTAGGGACCAAAGCTGTGCACACAGGCTCCTGCTCTTGAGAACTACCCAAGTAGAGGCTTTGGACAAATGAACGGCAGGAGTGAGGTGTGGGCCATGGGAGACTAGGGAGGAGCTAAAACCCACATAACATGATTCTAGCATGTTGGATGGGCCTGGCCAATTTTCTCTAGGGGGGTTCCTTGAGAAGGGTCCCTTTGAACCTGCTGAATCATCTCCCTTCCCTGCAGGGAGCTTACCTGGACCAGTCCCACCTCTGAGGGATGTAGTCCTGGAGTTTCTGACAGGCTCTACCCAACAGAATTTGTTTTTACAAAGGTGACTGATTGTCAAGGTCCAAGGAGCAGAGAGTGTATAGCCAGGGACCCATGGTATGCAGAGCCAGATGGCACTGCCCTTGGCACCCCAGGGAGTTTAGATTATGTCTCTGACCCCTGTATGATCCTGCTGAGTCATCCAGCTGCAAAGACCTGTCTAGATAATTCTCAGGTAGCCCTCAAAGCTGTATCATTTCTAGGGCTCTTGGGAGGAAGAAAGAATGTGGGTATGGTGCTAGAAATTGCTTTTCAGATTGGAAAGCTGAGGGAGATTGGTGCCATAGTTAGTACTCCCCCAGAAGCAGACCCTGAGTTCATTTGGGAAGTGGTCCTGCAAAATGCTATAGGACAGTGGGAGTGAGGCTGGGAAGAGGAACCAAGTAAGACCAACTTTCACAGAATGACCAGAACCCAGTCCCACAGGGATGCCCTATAAGATGATGGAACCACATGTGTCAAGATAACTGTCTATCCAGGGATGAGGGAGTTGGGGTATTTATATTCCACCTCTTGAGAGTCACTTGTTGAGGGCTGCTGGAGTCAGGGTAATTCCCCAGCACTTCTGCCTGTGGCTCCAAAAGAAGCCCTTGGTACAGAGTGATTAAACGTTTAGAGTGATGTACCTGGGTCCCACTAGCCAGCATTACACTGGATATTTATTTCAGGTTCTTCCTTAGGGAACCGTTTAAAAACCCACTGTAACCTGATTCCTCCAGGTCATCTGAGTTAAGGCACAGTGTGGAGGGTCACTCCTTTGTGGTCCTGAGGCCTAGTTGTGTTTGTACATAATTTCCTGCTCTGGGCCTCCCCCTAGGTTAACCACGGAATGGAGTTCTATCAGTCTACATTGCCCTGGGCCTGGATGAACCTGGCAGGGTCATTGAAAGGTAGTTGTGAGCCTGGAGGGCCTTACCCTGAAGTTGAGATAGGGGCTAGCAGCTCCTGACATCCACCTGGGGTGTGGTCTTTGTTCTCTGGAACTTTGGCCCTAGATAGTGCAGGGGCCGTACAGGACATGTTGGGGTTTGGTCTCTGACTGCCCAGCTTTCTTGGCCTCTGCCTCATGGTGGCTGTGGCTGGGGGTAATGTGATGGCCTCTCTCCTAGGAAAGCTTCTGGAGCAGGTAGGAAGGAGTGGTGGAAGGCTGGAAAAGTTCAGCTTCAAAGTTACTTGTCTCCAGTTACTTCCTGCTCCTCCTCAGAGCTGGGAAAAGGCGTGGTGCTTCTGTATTCTGCACAAAGATTGTGAAGCAGGCACACCCTTCACTTTTTTGTTGACTGTTTTACTCAAATATTGGATTTTCTTTATCACCTTCCTGTGCCTGGAATGTGTGGCTGCCAGTCTGGGCTGTGAGGGTCAAAGTGGAGAGGAAACTGATCAGAAATGTCCATTGTCTCTTTTAGCAAAGTGCAAGGTGGTTATCACCTTCAACCAAGGACTGCGGGGAGGGCGCGTGGTGGAGCTGAAGAAGATAGTGGATGAAGCTGTGAAGCACTGCCCAACCATCCAGCATGTCCTGGTGGCTCACAGGACAGACAACAAGGTCCAAATGGGGCATCTGGATGTCCCCCTTGAGCAGGTGGGTTTACCTCAATTTGTACAGTTTGATGAGGAGAAGTTATTATTGGGTTAATTGGGTTTGAGTCTTGTCAGATTGTAGTTTTGAATCTGGGTCCCCCAGAGGAGTTCAGGGTGGTGTTTGATGGGAAGATGGAACTCAAATACCACAACATAATGAAACAGTTAATGTAACAGAAATGATTGGATTCATAATTTCATTTTGTGTCTTCTCTGCATCTGGAATTGAACTAGGGCAGGCCAGAGAAGATGAGCTCTGATCCAGTCTGCTGAGTCTCACAGCAGCTAAGGAGAGGTGTTCTCAGGGAATCCATATGGAGAGGAGTGTCTAACCACCATGGATGGGGCTGATTTTGTCTTCCCCTTTACAGGAAATGGCCAAGGAGGACCCTGTATGTGCCCCAGAAAGCATGGGCAGTGAGGACATGCTCTTCCTGCTGTACACCTCTGGAAGCACCGGGATGCCTAAGGGCCTCGTGCACACCCAGGCGGGCTACCTGCTCTATGCTGCCCTAACGCACAGGGTAAGGCATTATCGGTGGATAGAGGGTGGGTGCTGCTCACCTCCCTGGTGGGATTGGGCAGATGGCCCGGTGGGGCTGGATTTAGGGCTACAACTTCTCTTGCTATAAATCAGTGCCCTTGGGTGTGAAGGGCTCATGTTTTCCCACAGTGTGCTCATGAGCAGGGCTGCTGTGAGTCATGGCACTAGCCCAGTAGAGTGGGTTGGAAGGGAGTCCATGTTCTTGTTTTGCTGTAAGAGTCCAGGTCCCAAACCTGACTCTCACTGCTGGTCTTCAGTCCTTTGAACTGTGCCTGTGTTATCCATTGGCTCAAATGCCTGCAAGAATCGGGCCCTCACCAGCTCTCAGATGCACTCACTGGCAGGGCCACATTCTGATGCTCAGGCCCAAGATACTTTGGCCTTCCCGGACCCCTTTCTCTATTAAAAAAAAAGTGTCAAAAAATATTTTACAACAACATTGGTATAAGGATGAATATATTGCTATTATATATTAAAGCTTTTTTTTTTTTTTTTTTTTACTTAAAAGATTATTTTTTTCTTCTGATTTTAAAATAAAGTAAAACATTTTGATGGGCCACTAAAAGTATCATGATCTCTAGACCCTACTCATTGGAGCCATATTTTAAAAGTAAAAACATTTAGTTTTATAAAGAAATTTAAATTTAGTACATGGAAATTATATTACAGTGGGCCATCTTTAGGGATTATAAAACAAACACTATCATACGTTTTTGTTTTTTTATTCCAATAGATCAGTTTAGAAATCAGTACTCATTTAAATGTTGGTGGCGGGTTACAGTTTAACGTGTCCCTGGTTGCCGTGGGAAGTGGCTGACACTTTCCAGGTGGGATTGGGTTTCGATATATCATTTGTGATCCAGACTCTCTCTGTTTTAGAAGGCAAAACTCAGCTCTAGCAGGTGCCAGCAGCAAAGGGAAGTGTCTGGCCAGGTGGCTATAAAGCCCAGGCCCATCTAATCAGAGCTTGGTCACTATCTTGGGTAGTGATATCTTCCCTGCTTCAGCCCTATTCTATGCCTACCAGGTTATCAACTTGGTTTTCCCAGGGGCCAGAAAGAGCCTCCACAATCCCAGTCACTGTGGTCAGGGGTAGAGGTGGGGGTGGAATATGCTGATTGGCCAGGCTGGGTCATGTGGGAGGTGAACTTCATGGACTGAGTAGATGAGGAACAGGTACTGGGCAGCATGCACACAGCCTTTGAGTGGCAATGTCCAGGTCCCACTGGTGGCCACTCACACCCAGCCTTAAGGATGTTGAAAGTGAGTCAAAAAGACAGATGTGGTACAGAACCTAGCTGAGTATATAGTGTGTTACAATTAATACAAATCCATATTAAAGTAGTCGCCTCTGGCTGGTGGGTGACCTTGAGCATGTCACAGAACCGTTGTAGACCTTCATGTTCTCAACTGAAAAACCCCACCCTTTCTCAGTTCTTGGTAGCAAAGATCACTATATCATGTAAGTAAAAATACTTTGGAAAATATAAACACGGAGACAAAATACCAAGAAAGTCACAGAATGAATCAAATTGTTTCCATCAGTTTATAATAAAATTAACATTAGGGAAGCTAAGGTGAGAGATTCTTCTTCTTTTTTTCTTTCTTTTTGCATTTTCAAAGTGTTTTGCATTTCCAGGAAACTGTCTACATGAACAAAAGAAGTGGGGATGTAGGGATGGTGACCATCTTTTGAAATTTTTTTTTTTCAATGCAATGAGATTTTTTTTGAAGTATTAAGAATAGAACCTTTCAGTCTTCTGTAGATAAGTGTGTTTGTGTGTGTGTGCACATTTATCTATGTATGTGTGTGCACCTGTGTGGATATTGGGGCAGTTGGTTTTTCAAGGAAAAGGACAGTTGACTCTGAAGGACTGATGGGGGTATGAATTGATTTTGGGGTTGTGAACTGATTTTGGCTGTGTGCAGTGGGGTCAGGGTACCAGCTGCCTGCTGGGCCCTTTGAAGAATGGCCATCCCCAGGGACCTGCTCTCCTTCCAAGAACTGCAGGGAAAGAAATCCAGCCCCTTGAAAGACTTGACAATTTGGGTCTGAGTTGTGTTAAAAATCCTTTTAGTTTTCTAATGTGGTGGGGTTTTGGGATGTAGGTGTCCTGATTCACCAGTTCAGTGAAAGTGTGGTCTTCCTTGAAGAATCTGTCCCCCACTCAGACACAGTTCCATGAGGACCTAGCTGTGTCCAGACCACCACTATGCTATCTGAGAATTCCTGGAGAATCTTAATGTTTGTCTTTGGCAGCAGAAGACGACCCAATTTTTAAAAATGTTTATTGCAAAATAGAACACATACAGAAAACCATCCAAGTCAAATGTATAGCTTAATGAATTATTATAAATGAAACCTACTTCACTCAGGAAATTGAATGTCGCCAACTTCACAGAAGTCCTTTCATAGCCTATCCACCCTCAGCCTCCTCCCCACATCCTGGCTTCTACAGCATCACTGCCTTGTGTTTTCCTTTCTCTAGTTGTCACCTGGATGTGCATCCCTAGGTCCTGTAGCTTACTCTTGCCACTGGCATTTTTTGGCATGTCTTTTTAACCTTTTGAAACCTATAGGTTACCCTCCATTCCTTTCATTCCCTTAATCTTTGTCTGTTGCAGCACCTGGCCATTTGTCCCTCTGATCTCTATGTTTCCTGCAAAGGGCCTTTAGATCCAGAGATGGGATCAAGCTCAGGTTGGACCCTTTGGCAAGAATTCAGGAGACACCTATCTCTCCTCTCAGGCTCTTAGAAGCTGATGATGCTTGAGGCATTTCTTGGCCTTTTTTACTTTTAATTTTTTGCAGTTTTTAAGGGATTCAAAAAATTGTGGCCTAACTTGCCCTGGCTGGGTAGCTCGGTTAGACTGTCGTTCCTATACACCAAGGTTTTGGATTCGATTCCTGGTCAGGGCATATAAAATGAATGCATAAATAAATAGAACAACAAATTGATGTTTTTCTGTCCCTCTCTCTAAAATCAACAAATTAAAAGAAAAACTACATGGATTTAAAAAAAAAAATTTAATTGTGGTATAATTTAATGCAGAAAAATGCCCTTATACATACTACTGAAGTTTTACCTGTGAGTGAGTACACATGAGCACGGGGCATCTTCCGCCCCTGGAAGGCCCTGACATGACCCTTGTAGGCAGTCCCCCAGCAAGATCAGCTTTAGTGTGACCTCTGCCTAGAGATTGGCTTTGTCAGTCTAGGGCTTATACAATGTAACTCTAAGGTCTGGCTTCTTTCATTGTCTTCTGAGAGGGTGTTGTTGCTTGTACCTGTAACTCTGTTTTTTTACTTACTTCTCTGCTCTTGGTGGCCGGTGGAGCGGCTACATTTTGTAGTTATAGACCACTCTTAGTAACATGTGGGAACGTGGGGTCTTAGGCTTCTGACAAGCCTCTCTTGTTTCTGCAGCTTGTCTTTGACTATCAGCCAGGAGACGTCTTCGGCTGTGTGGCTGACATTGGCTGGATCACTGGACACAGCTACGTGGTATATGGGCCCCTCTGCAATGGAGCAACCACTGTCCTTTTTGAGAGCACTCCAGTTTACCCTGATCCTGGTGAGGACTGGGAGGGAGCTTGAGGAAGGAGGAGGAGTAGAGGCCTGCACTCTGGCCCAGCTATGGTTTGTGGTCCCATGTCATAGTTGCCCAACAGAGCTGGGGGCCTTGTCCATAATAAGATCAGATAAGCAATAGGAGGGGGTCTAATTTGGTACTGGAAGCTGTCACAAGACCACACACTCCAGCATTCTTTAACTCAAACTGCATGCCTTTGGGCCTTCCCTTTAGCACTGTTCTTCTTACCTCTGGCCTCCTGACCAGATCCAGCTCTTCCTCGAAGCCCAGATCAACTGCCAGCCTCCTCAGGACCCCCAGATGAAGAGGGGCTTTCTGCAGCCTGCTACCTGTGCCTTTAGGGCTGTTCCATCAGAATGTGTCATGCATGTCCTGGAGCCACCTCCGTGAATTGATTTTACTTGGAGGACATGGCATGTCTTTCTTACTTTGACATCTTTCTCCCACTCAGCTCAGTGTCCCCAAGTCTTTGTTTTATTGTAATCCAATGGTGGTGGCCCTCCTAGAGGCTCTTGCTCAAGCATCCCACAGAACTGACAGTTATGTTTGTGGGACTTCTTTGTCACCTCCTTTTGCTCCTCTCCAGCCTCCCAGTGGGATTGGATACTCTTTAGGAAGACTATGTAGGGGGCATAGCCAGTCACTTTAACAGCTTGAAGCGTAACTTTTACAATAACAGTGATGAGTTGGGGGTGGGGTATGGGAAATGAGGTGAGTGCATGCTGGGCAGTTGCCTGCTCCCTGGGACACATGCATTTGTGGCCTATTCACAGTATTCCAGGGGAAGCACCAGTCACCACTTTAGGGACCATTTAAATGCAACTAAATGCAAGTTCTATATTAATGCTACATGGGTTGTTTTTAAATTCATAGTAACATCTTTTAAACTGATTCCTCACTATATTATATGGAGTACACTATGTGGGTGCAGCTGTCCAGAGCCAGGTGGAGCTTTTTACCAGTGGGCCAGCCTATGGATGGGGGTGTGCCAGGGGATGACTGCCACAGGGAACCCCTTCACAGTGGTCTCCCTTCCCATTCCGGTGATGAGTGTTGAATCCTGTTTTTGTAAACAATGCAGGTGTTTATATGTATCTAGTACCCAGTATTGTTGACTGATCTCTAAATTAAGTTAAAATAGATACCGTCTGGTGGGCTGTGAGACTAACTGAATTGGGGCCTTTTTGTAGGTCGGTATTGGGAGATGGTGCAGAGGCTGAAGATCAATCAGTTCTATGGTGCCCCAACGGCTGTCCGGCTGTTGCTAAAATACGGTGACACCTGGGTGCAGAAGTACGACCGTTCATCCCTGCGGACTCTGGGGTCAGGTGAGCACTGCTGTGCAGCTGGGGAGGGTGTGTGTATTGTCTGTCAGAGCCACTGCAGGCTTCTAAATTGTTTTAATCATGAAAGCTATGTGGCTGTGTCTGTGGCGAATTCAAACAATGTTAGGCCACATAGAGTAGGAAGCAGAGGCCTGCCAGCCCCTCCCCAGAGCCCACAGCTGTTAACAGTCTGGGGCACAGCACTCCAGACACTTACTGTGCCTATCCTTACTATGGGCTTCATCCTTAGGAATCCTTACCAAGTTTGGAAGATAAGGTCTGAGCCCTTTCTTCAGTGGCTGCATGGGATTGCCCTGTGGAAGTCAATTGCTATTCACTGAGCATTTCCCATGTTGCTGGGCACCTATTATTTCCAAGCACCGAAATAAATGTCATTCTGTGCTGTGCACTGTAGATATTTCCATGCAGGTAGTTGTAAGATCAAAGGTTATCTCCATTTTTAGTTTTAACAGAGGTTGCCAAGTCACATGAAAGCCTTTGGGAAAGGACATGGGATTAATTCAGAGGGTAGCTGGGAGGTCCTGCCAGTTCTCTCTGCTTTTCCCTGATTCATTTTATTTCTGCCCCTATACGTGTTGCCAGATGTGGTCAGGAAGGGAAACAAGGCAGGAGGCCCTCCCTGCTTCTTGGGGAATACACAGATCTCCTTGGTAGTTTTTCATGGGATGTGTCTTTTTGTCAGTTTTGTCCATAGAAGTAGCTCGGTGTTGGTGTGCACACATTACTTGTCAGTGATGAGGATGAGCAGTCCTGGTACAGGACTCAGGGCCCTGGTTCACTCTGCCCCCCTTGCCTACAGTGCCCTGTTGCTCCCTCCCACCTCAGGATCCAACCCTCCCTCAAGACCTCTCTCTGTGCTGCTTCTCCTGGGGATTTCCTTGACTGCTGTGGAACTTGGGCTCTCAGACAAACTGTATGTTTTATACCTGGGCAAGGCCAGCTTGGTGCTGGTCTTTTGCTATGGTCATAGCTCAGGACCATTCTAGGTGGCTGGATTAGCCCTCACAGCACCTCAGGCTTTGGGTATGTTGATTTCTTCTGATCTCACCAGTCATCAGAATCTAGTTCACTCAAGACTACTACCCCAAGATATATATTTCTTAAAAGAGTTTTTTATACTTTGAATTTTATAAGTAACACAGGTATAATCTTATTATAAAAAGCAAAACTTGGTACTTTGCAATGAAAGCTGATGTTCCCTGTGAGTGCTACCCCAGAGGACCCTGTTGCTTGTATACGTTCTAGCATGTTCTTCAAAGTTATATTTCTATGCAAAGACACAGCTCAGCTCTGAGTTGATTTCTTTATCATGAATGTGATCACACTGTACTATTACAATGTGATGTTTATTTTAACTCAACAATAGGCAGAGTTTTCCATATGGCTCTGCTATGTTATTTGAAAACTTGCTCATACCCTCCTGTGGGGATTGTCATGGTTCTTGTAGTCACATCCCTGTGGTTGGCTATTGGGGCTGTTGGCAGTTTCCCAGTATCAACTAGTGCTGCAGTGGCATCTTCCTGCCTCCTTGTGGGCATACATGAGTGCAGGGGTGATACACACAAAACCCAGCCACCTCTGTGACCAGCATGGGAGACTCCAATCAGGACAAGCCTTGGTTAGCTGCTGCATCGTGGGTGGTCCCAAGCAAGAGGCAACCAGCATGACAGTATTTCACTATTTTAGCAATAGTATGTCAAAACTTGCAAGTTCTGGCTGAATGCTAGTCTAGTGTGGGTGTTTCATTAGTGTAGTGTCTTAGTGTTAGGATTTCGACATAAATTTAGGAGGCATACACATTCAGACCACAGCAGGTAGACACTGAAATTGGCAATAGAGTCATAGCATATAGGTACTTTTCCCCTTTCTACTGAGGTATAAAATATAGTGAAATTCACAAATGTCAGGCGTTCAGCTTGAGAACTATTTACATATATACAAATGTATTACCACATCCAGATCAGGCCATAGAAATTTCTAGTCCCCAGAAGGCTCCCTTATGCCCTCTCCCAGTCAGGAGCCCTCAGATATGACCACTACTTGGCTGCTGTCAGCATGGGTAGATTTTCTTATTCTTGAACTTCATATACACAGGCTTGTGCTGCATGAATTACTCTTGTGCCTGCTGCAGTTGCTTGGGGCCAGGACTCTGAGGTTCATCCCTGTTGGTGTTGGATGTAGTGGTGGCTTATTCATTTTTATGCTATATGGTATTTTACTGCATGAATATACCACATTTTATTTCCCCATTCCACTCTTGATGAATAGTATTTTAGTTTTTGGCCACTGTGAACATTCTTATTTGTGTCCATTTTTGGTGAACATAGGCACTTGTTTTTGTGAAGTGTGTGTCAGGAGTGACATTTTTGAGTAATAGGATAAACCTATATTAACTTTAGTGTAATCTGTCCCAAACAGTTGACCAACGTATTTGTATAGGATGTAATCACTTTTAAATGTTAAGAGAAGTAGCCACATTGCTCCCCAAAATTGCTGTACCAGATTACACTCCTACAGTGTATGTGATATTCTTTCCCCTACATTCTTGTCAATTTTTTTTATTTTTGACCCTCCAGTGGTGAAAATATCTAATTTAACTTGTATTTCTTTAATAGCCATAATGTGACAGATCTCACTGCTTTTTCAAACCTCCTGTTATATCTTTCAGGAAAAGTATAGAGCTGTTTTCCCTTTAATCATCTATTCCTTTTGGTTTCAGGTTTATTGAGGTCTATTAATATCTTTTTCTTTTGTGTGTGGTTTCAGTGGGAGAACCAATCAACCAGGAGGCCTGGGAGTGGCTCCACAATGTGGTAGGGGACAGCAGATGTACACTGGTAGACACCTGGTGGCAGACAGGTGAGAGTGTCTCCTAGGAGGAGGGGTCAGGACACATTTGGGAACCAGGTACAGGGCTTACCAAGTGGGCCTTTCCTGCAACAGCTGTACTGTCATGTTAGTGCACTGAGAACACGCAGCTAAGTACCGAGTGCGGGGCGGGGCGGGGCGATGCTGTGTGAATTCGATCCAACACCACTAATGCCTCAGCCCTCAACATATGTGGTTATTGAAAAGCTGGTGTCTGAAGCTCAGAGGTAGAGCTTGGCTTTGCAGCTGTAAGACTTGGGATGTGTAATGACTTCTCTGAGAGTTGGTTTCCTTATTTGTAAAATGGGGATGCTCCCTCCAAACTCTGAATGAGGATGAAATGAAATGATACCATTAACTCATGTTGCCCAAGGCCTGACATGTAGTAAGTACTCAGCCAAATGTTCACTTTCCTCACAAGGGCTGCTTTCTGAATGCGAGTGATGAGGATGAGCCCTGTTGTTTAAGGAACTTTAAGTCTAAATCTAAATTTTAGTGGGAAAAGGAGTTTTCTGTGGCATTTTGTTTAGATTTGCCCCATCTTCTCTTGGGTTTCTGACTTATTAGGGTGTTTGGGGCAGGAGACTACCACTGATATAGCTAAAGTCTCCTCTTTCCAGAAGCCAGAAAGTGGGATGTTCCAAGTGGCTAAGTTCTCATCCATTCAGGAGGGCACAGGATTAAGATTACAGCTGAGTCTCGTGAGGTATTTCCCTGTAGACTGACAGAAGGAAGTGTCAGAGAAATAATGTGAAAACAGAATGTGTGGCCATCTGTTTTTGTTGTTTGGGGCACTGGTCCAGAAGCAAGTCTTCATCTTCCTGTGCAAGTAGGTGGGTTCCACCTTTTCCACTGAAGTGAGGGCTGGACAAACAGAGCCTTGGAGGAGGAGAGGCAGCACCCAATGGGCTAAGAAGCCACGGCACCTGGGACTGAGCCCTCTGCCAGGGCCCCATTCCCATTCTCAGTGAAGGAGACTAGAACCCAAGTCTAGTTTTGCCTCAGAGAAAAGTCTTTGTGACAGTGGGGGCCGTTTCCTTGCCCCAAATGGGTAGTTCCACCCAGCTCCCACTCTGGGAGAGCACCAGCCAGTGTGTCTGTCCCAGATTCTTGACCACTTGGCCTGGATAAATGTATCACTAGCCCCTTGGCCCATCGGTATTTCTTCCCTGTCATCCCCATAGAAACAGGTGGCATCTGCATTGCACCACGGCCCTCAGAAGAAGGAGCAGAAATCCTCCCCGGCATGGCAATGAGGCCCTTCTTTGGCATTGTCCCAGCTCTTATGGACGAGAAGGTGTGTAAGGTCCTCACAGAGGTGACTCCCTCCTCTACATGCACCCCACTGAGCTCCCCAGTGTTTCTACCTTCCTGGCCTCCTTTGCCCACTCGCCCATGTCACACATGCCTAGGGTCTAGCAGAGAGGGCCTGTGTCCTCATGCAGCCTGTACTGCAGAGTCTCTTCTTAGAGACACAGTGGATACAATCACTATGTGGGGTGAGCCTACGTTCTCCTCAGAAGTCCTCTCGAGGAGGATTCCTTGCAGAAGAGAAAGCTCTGGACATTTCCTTCAGGGCACTCTTGTCATTTTCTGTCTCAAGCCAAGCAGTTAGGAGAACGATGCTGATTGTCAGTTCTTTGTTTCTCAGTGAGAATCTATCCATATTTTCAAATGCATGTCTCCCCGGTCTGCAGGGGAATATTGTGGAGGGCGGCAATGTTTCCGGGGCTCTGTGCCTCTCTCAGGCCTGGCCAGGCATGGCTAGGACCATCTATGGAGATCATCAGAGATTCATGGATGCCTACTTCAAGGCTTATCCAGGTGAGGGGGCTAACGTGGGTTATGTGATGCCTTTCCACACACTGCTGGAACCCTATTCTCAGAATAAGTTTCTAAGATAATGGTGACTTGTGAGCATAGTGCAGATTAAGAACAGGCACTTTGAAGGCATGGGTTTGAGTCCTACTTCCTCCCCCTTTACCTCCTTGACTTATGTCTAAAATGGGAAAAGAAAAGACTCACCTCAGGAACATCATGGGGTTAAGTGCGAGAGCATGCAGAGCCCTGAGCACATCCATGGCCCATAGAGTGTACTCCTGAGGCTATTAGGAAAACTGTCATGAAGGCTAAAAGTTTTCTTCTGGCTTACTTTTTCCCCCAGTTTGCTTTTGTGTCATTGGGTTGGACGTTGACAAACACATACCTATTTGAGCCCATACTCTTTAGTCTCAAGCCTGTAAATGAGACTCACTATTTGGGAAGCCTGAGTACAACTCCGTATATGTCTTCTGCTCCCAAGACATTTGCAGTCTTGATTCACACTATTTTGTTAGAGCCATTTGCCCTTTCACTAGCACACAGCCAAATAGCACATCTAGACAGTGTCTCCATGAAGGGCTGCAAGGATGGCCAGCAGGCAGCATGTCAGCAGAGTGCAGGGCTTCAGAGCTTTTTTCTATAGGGCAAGGTTAGCACATGGGTCCCATTGTGTCCCTTACGTAAGGATGAGAGCCCCTCTGGGTCCTGGTTCAGAGGTATTGGCTCTGAATTTCCTCACTGTGGTGCAGGCTACTATTTCACTGGAGATGGAGCTTACCGAACGGAGGGAGGCTATTACCAGATCACGGGGCGGATGGATGACGTCATCAACATCAGTGGCCACAGGCTGGGGACTGCAGAGATCGAGGATGCGATGGTGAGCACAGGCCATGTTGGTCTCAGATTGAGAGCTGTAATTTACGGTGTCAGGTGTTCCACCTCCCACATATTTTGCCTTTTTATTCTGTTCTGTGCAGGCTAGCCACCCTGCAGTGCCAGAGACTGCTGTCATTGGCTACCCCCACAACATCAAAGGAGAAGGTGAGTGTCACAGAAGGAACTCCTTTGGTCTCGCTCCCATCACAGCACCTCTGTAAACAGAACAGACTGGAGGATGGGCGGCATGGTGTTTATGGGTGAAGCTGTTGGTTTTCTTCTCTTTCAAGTGTAGATTTTGGGTGAGAAGGCTGAACAGCATGCCTATTAGAATAAGGTCAGCTTTCTGAGATGCTCTAGTTCTGCTGTCCTTTAGGACACTCATCCGTAAGCAGCCCTGAGCACTTTAGCTTCAGCTGAGCTTGGGGAGTTCACTGCTCTATCCATGGTTACTCTGGCAGCCCTACAGAGGACTTGTGGTGAAATGCCCTGCTATAGAGTCTCCTTGCGTGTGCTCGTGCATAGCATCCAGTGCCAGCTCTACAGCTATGCTGGAAGATCAGTGTGTGCCCCGGCGTGGGCTCTTTTGCTGTTTTGGGACTTTTTTTTAGAGGGATTTGACATGTAGTTCCTATTGTACAGCAACACACGGAAGGGAATGTAGAACAAGTTATCAGAATTGCCTTCTTTACCGAGGACACACTTTGTTCCAAAGTCTGCCAGTTCCAAAGTCTTCCCAGGTAGATCTGGGAAGAGGCAGGATCATCTGAGTGTTGTAATGCCAGGTACACAGAAGCCACATTGGCCTGGTGTGACCTGGAGACTCACTGATTCTCTGCTGCACTACTGGGTAGACTGACCTCTACTGCCTTGCTGAGTGGTCTGTGACTGGGCACTCTTCCTCCTGCTGACAGAGACATTCTGTGTCAAGTGTGTCCCAAAGGTCACCTGTCTCCCTTCCATGTCTCTGTGTCACTGTTCCATTATTTACTCAACACTTCCTCTAAATTGGCCAATTGTAAAAATTAGTATTTCAGTGCTCTAAAAAAACGTGTTCATTTGCCATGAGAAAGATGTGCCCATGAGGCTGCCTTCCCTTTGTTAACAGAAGATTGGGATGTATGGGCAGCTCTTAGGAATCAGAAGTGGCTGGAGATGGGAACAGGTCTTTACGTGTGAGTCTCAGAGGCCTTGGGCACTTTACGCTCCCATAAGCAGCTCTCAGCACTGTTTCTTGGCATCCTAAGCTACTCTGATAGTGCCAAGCCTTTTAATGTCTGCCAGGCTGGTGGGGGAGAATTTGTATATGAGTATGATGATATGTATTTTCCTGATTTCTTACAAAATTGAGTATCTGTTCATTTGTAATAATACATAACTCATTAACTGTTCTTGGTGAACTCAAAAGCCATCTGTGAAAGCTTTTGTGTATTTATTTGTCTCCATTCTCTCTGTCTGTACTTGATCTGACCTATGTGTTGAGCCTCTGCCATCGGCCTGTCTCATCAGTCCCTGAGTTCATCCTTGCACAACCTCCTCCAGGCTCTCAGCCTACTCCTCCTCCCATGTTGAGGCTTTCCTGACCCATCTCTGCTTAGAATGCAACAATCCAGTCTCATTTTATTGCCATCTCATTATAGATACAAGTGACTGGCAGGGAAGGGTGCCAATTAGAGACAAGGGGAAAGCAAGCACACAGGGCAGCATGACCGGTGTGATCCCACTAGGGTTTATAAAAGATGGCAATATACATCCAGAAATTAACTTTAAAATTTGGGTCTGGGGACAACAGCCAGCAGCCCCTGAGAACCTGTTCCTTGTGGGTTTTATACAAGGGCTGTCACCATTTAATCCTGACACACAGCTGTGAGGCAGGTACTGTTAGCTCCCCAGGTTATAAGTAGAAAACTATGGCACAGACTGGTTAAGTGGCTTCCTCACAGGTAACAAGGCCACACAGCTAGCAAGTGGCAGAGCTTGGATATGGAGCCAGCGCAGTTTCTCCTAATCACACTTCTGTACTGCCTTTGAGGGGAGGAGTGAAAGGAGAGAGGCAGGGAGGGGAGGTACAATTTTATTTTATATACTTCTACAGTGTTTTAATTTTTGATAATCAGTATGTGTTGCTTTGGTGGTTTTAAAATTTTCATTAAATCCACAATAAACATCTGTCAGTGGGCCTACACAGCCAGCTCAGGTGTTAGCTTTGTCCCTTTCCTCTGAGCCCCTTTGGTTTGGGCCTAGACTGCTTAGATTCTTAAATACCAAGAGGAGAGAAAAATGCAGCTCTTCCCTTCAAAGATCTGACGACCTAATGAGGTAAGCATGGGGGACCAACAACTGTTCACACACAGCAAATGCCACAGTTGCATTCATGGACAGAGTCCGGAAAGGCTTCACAGAGTGCAAGGTAGCTAACCTGGGTCTTGAGGGATGAATGGGAGTTTGCCTGTTGGAGATGTGGGGAGGCTTTCAGGCAAAGGTTGTAAATCTCTAGCTTATTCAGGAAAGTCATTCATTGATGCATTTAACAAACATTTGATGAGCACCTACTATATTCCAGGCACAGTTGTAGATACTGAGACACAGCAGAAAGTGAAAGAGACAGAAGTTCCTGCTGCCCTAGAGCTGACATGCTATAGTGATTAGGGATTAGAGGGAAGAGACAGACATAAACAATAAACATGATCAATGAGGAAACTACATAGTATGTTAGGTGATAAGTGCCAGAAGGAAAATTCATTAAGATAGGGTAGAATTGGTATAGGAATAAACAGACAAATGAACAAGGAGGGTTGCACATATATAAGAACTTTGTGTATGAGAGAGGGGGACACTGCAGGTCAGTGAGGGAAAGGACAGACTGCCCTAGATTGTGCTGGGACAAGTGACTGCTCATATAGACAAAAAATTGAATTAGATCCTGATGTCATACCATATATAAGATTATCCCAGATAAATTAAAAATAAATGCAGTTAGAGACCTATGGGAGCCACTGTAAATCTTTTCTGGAACATGGTAGGATATTGACAAAGTGTCTGTGCTAAAGTATGGGATGGCCATTGCCACCCAACAGACTTTCTGCCATGACGGAGCTGTCTATCATGTGACTCATATAACCAAGGAACTGCATTTTTAACTTAGTTTAAATTTAGATATTCACTGTGGCTGGTGCTTACAATGTTGGACACATATGCACAAAGTTAGTGGCATGTGCAGTGTTCCCTTGTACCATCTCATGGGAGCTGATAGTAAATTTCCTATGAGCCTGTTACAGGCTATTTCACAGGTGCTAGGACAGTTAGGATAAGTCCTGTGTTCAAGGTCACACAACACAGCCAGTCTAAGTATCAGAGCCATGGTGCCAAGCTCTCACCCACACATGCCCTCCCACCTGGGCCATTCAGAGGAACTGACAGAATCGCTTTCTCTTTGAATGAAAATGATAATGCATCTTTAGGGATGCAACTAAAGAAACCAGCTGCTACAAGGTGGTTTGAATCCTTTGAATTTATGGTGATTTGTATACAACACTCTGGCTGACACATCCCAACATCTTGCTCTCCTTCCAGCTGCATTTGCCTTCATTGTGTTGAAAGACAATGCAGGTGATTCGGATGTGGTGGTGAGTGAACTCAGGTCTGCAGTGGCCTCCAAGATTGCCAAGTACGCTGTTCCTGATCAGATTCTGGTGAGTGCACTTCTGCCTCAGTTTTGACTGCAGTGCCCATCTAACCCTTCTCCACTTCCCACAACTAACATCACAGCAAAACTGACACTAGCTGTTTGGTTTCCTGGGTGGTAGATGAGGGTGGCAGTTGGCTGTATTGTCAGAGAGAGAGGGAGAGGAGCAGGGAGATGCAGTGGCAGAAGTCTGAACAGCTTGCATGTTTAGGGGGTAGTACTGGGCAAGATTAGATGCTCTCTACTTTGGCATATGGAGGCTGGTTACAGAAACAGAAGAAAATTAGGGATTTTAAATGGAGAAACATGTGGAAAGTACCATAGTTCTTTAGCCCCTGTGTGGTTTCTGAACACCTTTCCTGGTGCCAGCAAAGGAGAATGCCACTCGACCCTATCTGAGGGAGCCTGTGTTGGAGTAGTTTCGTGGAAGAATTGGGCCACCCTCTCGGCCCTATTAGCTTTTCATTTGTTAACATTTCCCCCATGGTGTTCCTTCATCTCGAAGTGGTCCTCTGAAGGCTCATTTGGTGTGGCACAAGGTCAAACTGTTGCCTTGGGGACTAGAGTTTCAGGGAGACCTGAACTCTCCTTAGATGAACTGAACTCTTTCAAATGATAGGTCAAAGTGCCCAGATATAGCTCCTAATGTATTGCCATTGCCTTTGAATGGGTCATGGCTTTTTCAAAATGTGAAATGCTAAATTTTCACACACCTGCAAGATAATGCTTTTTCTCTTAAGTAGCTCTCACCTCAGACATAATACAAAACCAACCCAGACTCAGGCCAGGAGGTGGAGATGAGGTGCTGTGGCAACTCTTTGGATCTGTTGCCACCTGGGGGCCCTTACTAATATAACTTATGCAAGAAACAGAGATGTTGGCAGTGAGGTGCATCCAGGTACAGTTACCCTGGCCTGGTGGAGGCTTCAGCATGACTCACTGTTGAGTCTGCCCTTTGGGTTGATACCATTTCAGGTCCAGATGGTGGGTGGATAAAACCAGAGACCATGGGCCTTATGATCTCCTGAGAAGAGCCCTTCTTATCTCAATGCAGTCAGATGCTGACTGAGAATGTGGACACCACCTCAGATTCTAATATTGCACTACTTCCTTTCCAGGTAGTGAAACGTCTTCCAAAAACTCGGTCTGGAAAAGTTATGCGGAGGCTCCTGAAGAAGATAATCACAGACAGAGCTCATGATCTGGGGGACACCACCACCCTGGAGGACCCCAGCATCATCACAGAAATACTAAGTGCCTACCAGAAGCACAAAGACAAGGGGACTGCTGGTCAGTAATGGGCTGTGACCAAAACCCAGTGCCCAAGATCCGAACTTGTCCTTCTAGAACATAGTTCTCAGTTGGCTTGTTTTTAGACGTCCCAGAGTTGTCCTCTCCCAGCACATAACCCATACTGCCCCTAATGTAAGGTCGATGCTAAAATCCCTTCCTTCTTTCTGTTGGAGAACCCATGCAGGGATACTGTCAAATGTGGTTAATGTTTGTTCTACTTGTCTTAAATTTGGTTTCCTTGAATGAAAAGTCCCTGTTGTCTCTGTTTCTGTGCCCTCTCCAAACAGCAGAGGAAGGTGAAAAACCTGGTAAAATGTGTGTCTGCTCAGATGACTGAGAAATAGAAGCAGTTATGTTTTTTCCGGATGTTTCTAGATATAAAAGGCAGAGATTTTATTTTTATACTTTTATATTTTGGAAGAATATTGTTCAAACACACATGTGGAGTGTGTGAATTTGCTTGCACACACTCTTTGTAACATTTAGAGTTATGTACATCTTCTTGTCTGCTTTCGTTCATGGGGAAACTTGGAGAGGATCTGATGGTGAACTTTTAATTATTGTTTGGCATATTTGGAAATCTGAATTGGAAGGGTTTGTACCTCAGTCTAAACACAGCTCTCTTGAGAATGCTTGAGTCTGCAGCATCCCTTTTTTTGATATAAATTTCTACTTCTCTTGGTTTGTGTACAATGAAACCCAACTTGTAAAGTGGTGGCGTGAATGTGCTCACCTTTGAATTCTAAAGCTATTCCAGTCACATGTTCTGTTTCTCCAAGCTGTGATCTGGAAAGATTTTCCCCTACCAACCTTAGATACCTCTTGGTAGGAGGTCAGCATGTTCCAAATTTGTGGGGTGGTTCAGGGAAGCCAGTGAAAACTCAGGTAACTTAGAGCACTGATTTGTCTAGAACTGGGTCCTTGCAAACTCTGCTTGCCCTTCATTCTGTCATTGGGGCATGAGAACCATAGAGGTCCAGTGATGAGAGCTGGAGCTCTGAATCAAGTTTCTTTCTTTCAATGTGCCGTAAGTCCTCTGAAGGTTAGCAGGATGATGTAAATCATCAAGTCAAAAAGTATTTATTAGCCAAGCATGCCAGAGATGATGGTGTGGAGTACGGGAAGGTAGCCTGCTGAGTCAGATCCTTGAGGACAGGGAAAGGTTATCCTTGTCTTTGCCTCACAGTCTATGGTGACTTGCACCTGTTTAGGTATTCAAGGGATGTCTGGGGTACTGAATACGTACTGTGGACTGTAGCTGCACTGGCCTCTCTGGTGATTAGGCGAGTATACCTGTGACACCCAGTGGGTTGGGCAGTGGCTGTAGCATACAGATATACTGAGTGATGGTCTGTTGTTACCATGCTTAGCCACAGAGAACCATGCACCTGGACCTGTCACATTTGTGGTAGACTTGGAAGACTGTAGTTACGGTGCTGTTTATGAAATGGCTTAGATGTAAACTTGCAGTGACCAGGGCCTCAGAATGATCTGCAGGGCAGCGCAAATAAAGCTTTATTTTGTTCATTCACTTCTGTTTGTGGTGTTTTTTTTTTGTTTTTGTTTTTGTTTTTTTATCAAATAATGTTGCTGATTGTAATTCTAAGAACAAAACTGGAAGTGGCCTATTCACTCAAGAGAGAACACACACACACAAATTTATCATCTCATAGAGATGAACTACACAATAAGAGGTCACCTATCTTAGATTTATTTGGTAAGTTCACTTGTCTTTAGATTATTGTCCTATCCAATACACTAGTCACATGTAGCTATTTAAATGTAAATAAAAACAATAGAATAGAATAGAACAAACAGAATAGGATATTCATTTCTTTCATGGCAGTAGCCACAGTTCAAGTGCTCAGTAGCCACACGTGGTCAGTAGCTATCAGATAAGACATGTGAATGAGAATATTCCAGTCATCACACAGGGTCTGGTGACTAGTGCTGATCTAGAACATAGATGAGAATGAGGACACAAAAAATCTCTAGGCAGCTGAATCAACATCACAGACTGCATATAGGAGAAGCACAGGCTTACCTGTGAGACATCCCATATAGCCCAGTTTGTCTTTACATTAGATGTGGGTGGATGAGGTTTTCCATATCTTTCACTAAACAGAGAAACAGAGAAGGACACATTGAACTGGTACCATGATAGGTGAGATGTGAAACTTTGGTTTGGCTCCCACAAAACCTGAGCCCACTGTTGCCTCCAAAGCACGAGCTGGGAATAGCTGTTCCCAGGGATGGTGTTTGCTCTTGTGCCCAAGGGATCAGGGAAGGGAGGCTGGGGGAATTGCCAAGTGCCCACCTGAGGCAGTCTGAATGCACAGAAAGGCAACTCAACTGAGAAAGACACACGTGTGCATCTCTGAGTATTGTGGGAAGACACAGCAGGAATGTTTTTCTACTGCAATAGTCTATATCCACACCCTGCCAGGTAGGGTATTACAGATAGATCATTAAAAGGTTAGGTTAGGTTAGGTTGTCCTTACCACCCCTCTCTGGTAAAGCCATCCTGATTTATTTTGGGGGGCCATCTTGTCCCCTCCTTTTTCAAGGACCCACCCTGTCTGCTAGGGGGTTGTGATGGTTATTCCCAGTATCACAGTCTCTGGTCTAAGTGACAAGTTCATGCCTGGCCAGTCAACTCTATCAGGGCCCCTAGGAAGCAGACACAAAAACACCATTGGGAAAGGGGCTATTGCCCACATATCCACAAGACAAGACAGGGCACAGAAATGAGTTACAGTAGTCTTCTACTAGCCACAGGGCAGGACTTGCCTGGGAACAGTGCAGTGCAAAAGACATGGCGCCTAGGGTAGATGCACAGAGGCCTGACCAAGCTGCACCAGGCTCACCCTACCCCTGGACTTCACTTCCTGCTTTAGCTCTTCTATCTTAACTGAAACCCTGACAAAGACACAAGGCAGTGCCAATGAGAAGCAGAGAAGAGCAGGCAGCTACAGCAAAAGCAGAGGTGAGATATCTGATGGTGTGGAAGCGCACAGAGGACATACTAGACCAAATTCAGAGACAGCTAATCTGAACATTAAGTACATTGCAGGATGACATGAGATTACATTCATAATAGCTGTAAGTCCCCAAGGCAAATTAAATTCATACTCAGAAAAGCAGTAGGCAGTGCCTTTTAAGAATAATTCTCTTAAAATGGCTAAAACAAAACAAAAGTTGTCATGCTCAAAGGGAAAATTCAAGTTTTCAACATGATTAATTCCCAAAGGGAAATATGTTCCTATTAAATATAAAAATAGAAAAAAGAAATCATGGCTAATGTTCATGATTTGCTCAACATTGAACTAAAAGTGAATCATGAGGTGATTCAGGCACATTCTTGTCCCTGGTTCACACAAACCAGCTGAATTTGTGGTGAAGAAAATAAAGTGAATTCTCATCCCATTTCCTCAGCTTGACTGAGGAGTGGAGATTTGGTTGTGGAACTGTTAGCATAGGTAGTGAGATGGTTAGTAATGTTTTAAAGGGTAAAGGTAAAAGCTTGCAAAAGGCAGAAACTGAAAAATTGTGTTGCTTGCATGACCTTTGCTCAGGCTTCTGTTGAGTACGGATAAGGATTATCGGGTTATCTGCAAGACAATCACCCAGCAGATGCAGGACAAGATACCAGACGAGTCCAACTGCTAAGTGGACCATGGGCCAGGCAGAGTACTGCTAGAAGCTAAAAGTAGAGTATATAACCTACACCCCAACTGTAATTCGAGACTGAACCCTTTTTGGCTGAGCCCACCTGCACCCAGGCACATGCAATAAAGCCATTTTGCTCTATGCTGGCCTTGTGTTGTGGATATGATCTCCCACAGGCTCAGACCTTTTAGGGAGCTAGATATATTAATGAAGAGAACAAAGGTAATCAGGCATTATTAAGCCCAACAAACTAGGAAGCTGAAACAAATATTGGGCCTACTTTGCTAGGAAGCTGCAGCATTCATAGGCACCCCCAGGGATCAGAGTATTGCCCCACCAGGGAGATTAACACCCTTTCTCCCCATGTAGGAAGAAAGTACCGGCTTTCCAGTCTCTCTAGGGTACAATCTGTCTGTTCCTCAAAACTATGAGTGGAGGAATAATAATAAAGGGGAAATTTCTCTGCTGGACACATGCCCAGTAAAAGACTAGATGGCATAGGGGGAGGTGGTTCTTCCATAAAGCATGCACAATAGGAACTAAGATGGGGACCATAAAGGGGAGGAGCCTAGCCAGGGAAAAATATCAGATTGGATAGGGGACACAGAACCCTGGAAGATCTAGGAAATGGATTGGTTAGAGGAAAGACCCAACACAAGCCTGAGAAGGATTGGGAAATTGATTGGTTAGTTTGAAAAAGTGCCTGGTCCTTCCCAAGCCCGAGATAATCCAAATTTAACAAAGCTCTCTCACTCTCTCTCCACCAGTAACAGGTGTTGGCCTGTTACCTGAGTTTGTTAATGCTTCTCTCTCCATAACAACCTCGTGGGCCTAGCAGCCACCTGGAGTCCAGCAGCCACACGGACTTCAAACACAGGCTCCAAGTGAAAGCCTAGGCACAGTGCCAGCCAAAGCACAGGTGGGAACAGACTAAGGTAGTCAGATGGGGACAGTGACTAAACTGGACTAAGTCTTGTCATGGCACAGAATTTCTGGACACTGGCTCTATTTCTACACCAGATGAAGAAAAGGCTGGACTTTTTCCACATTGGGATAGAGCTGAACTCGGGACAGTCCTTTGTGTTTGCTCCAGCTTCAACAGACCTTACCACAAACACCTCATCCTCCCATATGTGGGTCACCAGAAATGCTTTTCTCGTGACTCCATGAAAGGGCCCCATTTTATTGCAACAGAACCACCATAAGCTGTGCTAGTCCTTGCAGAGCTGACTTATACCACTACCTTCATGACACCCAACATTGTGAATGAGGACAGAAATGCTTATATTACTGAGTGTCATGTGCAAAGAGGCTTTGAGCAGTTTCTTAATTCCATCATCCATTTTATCCTTACTCCTTCCAAGGCAGTGTGGACGAAAAAGGGGCAACACATTAAACCTGACAAGCTCAGGGGAGGCTTGCGTGGCAGGCCTTACAAACTCAGAGACCTAGACCTGGCCAGGTAGCTCAGTTAGAGCATTGTACCAATATGACAAAGTTGTGGGTTCTATCCCCAGTTAGAGCACATATAAAATTCAACTAATGAATGCATAAATAAGTGAAACAACAAATCAGTGTTTCTCTCCCACTCTCTATCCCTTCTTCTCTCTCTAAAATCAATACTTTTTTAAAAAATTAAAAAAAACAAACAAACTCAGAAACATAAAGTAACCACATAGCATGATCTGTAATGAAAACTTTCTAACTAAAAGCAAGTCATAGCCCTAGCCAGTTTGGCTCAGCAGTTAGCACGTCAGCCCAGAGACTGAAGAGTTGGGGTTCCATTCCTGGTCAAGGGCATGTTCCTGGGTTGCAAGTTTGTTCCTCAGCCCCAGTAGGGGTCATACAGGAGGTAACCAGTGTGTCTCTCTCACATTGATGTTTCTCCCTCCCTCCCTCCCTTCAACTGTATCTAAAAATCAATGGAAAAATATCCTCAGATGAGGATTAAAAAAAAAAAAAAAAAGCCCAGCCAGTGTGGCTCAGTGGTTGAGCATCAACCCATGCAACAAGAGGTCATAGGTTCGATTTCTGGTCAGGGCACATGCCCAGGTTGTGGGCTCAATTCCCAGTGGGGGGCATACAGGAGGCGGCCAATCGATGTTCTCTGTCGTCGATGTTTCTATCACTCCCTCTCCCTTGCTCTCGCTCTAAAATCAATAAAGAAAAAATTTTTATTTTGCAGAACTTCCTTTTTTTATTGATTTATTTTTGTTACAAATGTTTCTCCTTTTTTCCCCATTGACACCCTCCTCCCCATACCTCCGACCCCATCCCCAGCTTAGTTGTCCATGTCCATCGATTATGCGTACATGCATATTAGTTCTGTTGTAGATCTCTTCCCTCCCACTAGCCCCTCTTCTGACGATTGCCAGTCTGTACCCTACTTCCACGTCTCTGGGTCCACCCTGTTCCTCAGACTGTTATGTTCATTATATTCCACAAATAAGTGAGATCATGTGACATTTGTCTGTCTCTGCTTGGCTTGTTTCACTTATGGTAATACTCTCCAGGTCCCTACATGTCCTCTCAAAGGATAAGAGATCTCTCTAACAGCTGCATAGTACTCCATTGTATATATGTACCACAACTTTTTTATCCATTCATCTACTGATGGACACTGGCTGTTTCCAGATCTTAGCTATTGTAAATAGTACTGCTATGAACATGGGGTTACATATATTCTTTCTGATTGGTGTTTCAGGCTTCTAAGGGTATATTCCTAGAAGTGGGATCACTGGATCAAATGGCAATTCAACTTTTAATTTTTTGAGGTAACACCATAGTGTTCCATAGTGGCTGCACCAGTCTGCATTCCCACCAGCAGTGTACTAGAGTCCCCTTTTCTCCACACCCTCGCCAACACTTGTTTGATGATTTGTTGATGGCGGCCATTCTGACAGGTGTGAAGTGATACCTCGTTGTTTTAATTTGCATCTCTCTGATGATTAGTGATGTTGAGTATATCTTCATATGTCTCTTGGCCATTTGTATGTCCTGTTTGGAGAGGTGTCTATTTGGCTCCTCTGCCCATTTTTAATTGGGTTCTTTGTCTTCCTTTTGTTGAGTTGTATGAGTACTCTATATATTTTGGAAAGTAACCCCTTATCTGATATATTGTTGGCAATTATGGTCTCCCATATAGTGGGTTCCCTTTCCATTTTGATGGTTGTTTCTTTGCTGTGCAGAAGCTTTTGAGTTTGATGTAGTCCCATATGTTCATTTTTTCCTTTGTTTCTGTTGCCTTAGGTGATGTATCAGTGAAAATTCTGCTGCATATAATGTCTGAAATTTTGTTGCCTACATTTTCTTCTAGAATTTCTATGGATTCATGAGTCACATTTAAGTCTATCCATTTTGAGTTTATTTTTGTGTATGGTGTAAGTTGGTGGTCTAGTTTCATTTTTTTTTTTTTTTTGCATGCAGTTGTCCAGTTTTCCTAGCACCATTTATTAAAGAGGCTGTCTTTACTCAATTGTATGCTCTTGTCACCTCTGTCAAATATTAATTGAACATAATGTCTTAGGTCAATTTCCGGGTTCTCTGTTCTGTTCCTCTGTTCTATATGACTGTTCTTGTGCCAGTATCAGGCGGTTTTGATTACAATAGCTTTGTAGTATAACCTGATATTTGGTATTGTGATCCCACGTACTTTGTCCTTCTTTTTCAAGATTGCTGTGGCTATTCGGGGTCTTTTTTGGTTCCATATGAACTTTTGAAGTATTTGTTGTTGTTCTGCGAAATATGTCATTGATATTTTGATGGGGATTGCATTGAATCTGTAGATTGCTTTGGGTAGTATAGACATTTTAATGATGTTAATTCATCCAATCTATTAACATGGTATATGCTTCCACCTTTTTATATCTTCCTCTATTTCTTTTTCCAATGTCCTGTAGTTTTCTGCAAATAGGTCCTTTACTTCTTCTGTTAAGTTTATTCCTGGGTATCTTAATTTATTTGCTGCGATGGTAAATGTGATTGTTTCTTTAGTTTCTCTTTCTGTGAGTTTATCATTGGTGTATAAGTTGCCGTCAATTTCTTGACATTAATTTTGTATCCTGCTACTTTTCCAAATTCATTTATTAAGTCTAGTAGATTTTTGATGGCGTCTTCAGGGTTTTCTATGTATAATATCATATCATCTGCAAATAATGACAGTTTCACTTCCTCCTTTCCAATTTGGATCCATTTTATTTTTTCTTCATGTCTGATTGCTGTGGCTAAGACTTCCAGTACTACATTAAATAAGATTGGTGAAAGTAGGCATCCCTGTCTTGTTCCTGTTCTTAAGGGAGATGCTTTTAGTTTTTGCCCATTGAGTATGATGTTTGCTGTAGGTCTTTCATATATGGCCTTTATTATGTCGAGATATGATCCCTCTATTCCTACATTGCTGAGCATTTTTATCAGAAATGGGTGCTGGATTTTGTTGAATGCTTTTTCAGCATCTATTGATATGATCATGTGGTTTTTATCTTTCATTTTGTTTATGTGGTGTATCACATTTACTGATTTGCGAATATTCTACCAGCCTTGCATCCTTGGGATGAATCCCACTTGGTCATGGTGAATAATTTTTTTTGATATATTGCTCCATCTGATTTTCTAGTATTTTGTTCAGGATTTTGGCATCTAGGTTCATCAGGGATATTGGCATGTAGTTTTCTTTCGTTGTAGTGTCTTTTTCTGGTTTTGGAATTAGAATCATGCTGGCCTCATAAAACGAGTTTGGAAGTCTTCGTTCTTCTTGAATTTTTTGGAATAGTTTGAGGAGAATGGGTGTTAGTTCTTCTTTGAATGTTCAGTAAAATTCCCCCGTGAAGCCAGCTGGGCCTGGGCTTTTATTTGCTGGGAGAGTCTTGATTACATCTTTAATTTCCTTAGTTGTTATTGGTATGTTCCAGTTTTCTATCTCTTCCAGGTTCAGTTTTGGGAGACTATGTGTTTCTAGAAATTTGTCCATTTTACTTAGATTGTCCCAATTTGTTGCCGTATAATTGTCATAGTATTTGTTAACGATCCTTTGTATTTCTGTGGTGTCAGTTGTTACTTCTCTTTCATTTGTGATTTTGTGTATTTGGGTACTCTCTCTTTGTTTCTTGGTGATTTTAGCTAAGGGTCCATCAATCTTGTTTATCTTTTCAAAGAACCAGCTCTTTGTTTCATTGATCTTTTGAATTGTTTTTTTTTTATCTCTATGTCGCTTATTTCTGCTCTGATCTTTACTATTTCCTTCCTTCTACTTGCTCTGGGGATTTCTTTGTGCTTACTTTCTAGTTCTTTAAGTTGTGAGGTTAGATAGTCAATTAGAAATTTTTCTGGTTTCTTGAGGTAGGCTTGTAGTGCTGCTATGAACTTCCCTCTCAGAACTGCTTTTGCTGCATCCCATAGATTTTGTGTTGTGTGTTCATTTTCATTGGTTTCCAGGAAGTTTTTAATTTCTTCCTTGACCTCCTTGGTAACCCATTCATTGTTTAATAACATGCTATTTAGCCTCCAGGTGTTCAAATGTCTTTGCATGTTTTTGTTGTAATTGATTTCTAGTTTCATGCCATTGTGATCTGAGAAGATGCTTGATATGATTTCAGTCTTCTTGAACTTGCAGAGACTTAGTTTGGGTCCTAACATCTGGTCTGTCTTTGAGAATGTCCCATGTACACTTGAGAAGAAGGTGAATTCTGTAGTTTTGGGGTGTAATTCTCTGTAGATATTGATTCAATCCATTTGATCTAGTGCTTCATTTAGAATCTCTGTTTCCTTGTTAATTTTTTGTCTAGAGGATCTATCCAGTGATGTCAGCGGGGTGTTGGAGTCACCTGCTATGATTCTATTGCTGTCGATTTCTCCTTTGAAGTCCTCCAGAAAAGTTTTAATATATTTTGGTGCTCCTATATTGGGTTCATATATGTTTACCAGGGTTATATCCTCTTGTTGGATTGGTCCTTTTAATATTATGTAGTGATCTTCTCTGTCTCTTATTATGGCCCTTGTTTTGAAGTCTATCTTGTCAGATATGATTATTGCTACACCAGCTCTTTTTTCATTTCCATTTGCTTAGAAAATTTTTTTCCAACCCTTCACTTTCATCCTGTGTGAGTCTTTTGTTGTGAGGTGGGTCTCTTTTGGACAGCATATATATGGGTCGTGTTTTCTTATCCAATCAGCTACCCTATGTCTTTTGATTGGAGCACTTAAGCCATTTACATTTAAGGTAATTATTGATAGATAGTTATTAGTTGCCATTTTAATTTTATGCCCGTGTTCCTCTCTCTCTCGCTGTTTCTTCTTCTTACAACAGTTCCTTCAGCATTTCTTGCAGTGCTGGTTTGACGGTGGTAAATTTCTTCACTTTTTTTTTTTTTTTTTTTTTTTATCTGTGAAGTTCTTTATTTCTCCTTCAATTTTGAATGATAGCCTTGCTGGATAGAGTAATCTTGGATTCAGACCCTTGCCTTGCATTACTTTGTACACTTCATGCCACTCCCTTCTGGCCTGCATCGTTTCTATTGAGAAATCAGCTGACAGTCTAATGGGAACTCCCTTGTAGGTAACTTTCTGTCTCTCTCTTCCTTCAAGATTCTTTCTTTGTCTTTACTGTTTGCCATTTTTATTATGATGTGTCTAGCTGTGGGTCTTCTGGGGTTCATCTTACTTGGGATTCTCTGTGTTTTCTGGACTTGTGTGACTTTTCATTCACCAGTTTAGGGAAGTTTTCTGTGATTATGTTTTCAAACAGATTCTCTATTCCTTTCTCTTATTCTTCTCCTTCCAGTATCCCTATAATGCAAATGTTGTTTTGTTTTGTGTTGTCCCACAGCTCCCTTAAACTTTCCTCCTGCTTTTTAAACTTTTTTTCCATTTGCTGCTCTATTTGGGTGTTTTTCTCTATCTTGTCTTCTAAGTCACTTATTCGATCTTCAGTTTCTTCTAATCTACTATTGAACCCTTCTAAGGTATTTTTCATAACAGCTATGTCATTTTTTATTTCCTCTTGATTTTTATGCATTGCTTCTACCTCTTTTTTTAAGCTGAAGTAGTTCCTAGTGAGCTCTTTATAATTTTTATTAAGTTGCTTGTATTTCTCACCAAATTGTTTGAGCACCCTTAAAATCATTGCCTTGAATTCTTTATCTGACAAGTTGCTGTCTTCCATTTCCTGTAGTTCCTTTTCTGGTGATTCTTCTTTTTCTTTCCTTTGAGTGTTGTTTCTTTGTCTCCCCATTTTAGCCATCTGGTAGCTCTAGACCCGGCGAGGAATGTTTGGATGTGTAAGCAGCTCCCTGTATATCAAATAAGTCTACTGTGCATCGCAGACTGTTTTGTTGCGTGTTGCCTCTTGCCTGCTGTGGATCCTGGAGGATTTACTACTGGAGGCTGGTATTGGTCTGTCCTCGTAGGTGCTGCTGCTGGATCGCGTGGGCCTTTCTGGAGCTATGTTCCCAGCTGTCACTGGTGCCACCTGTAGCTGTATAGCTCAGGCACTGCTGGAGCCATGCTCCCTGCCTGTACCATGGGCAGCTGTGTTGTACAGGCCTCACTGAAGCCTTGGCTCTCCGCCGATCTTATGGGCAGCTGGGTTGTACAGGCCCTGTTGGAGCCCCTACTTCCTGCTGATCCCATGGGCAGCTGGGTCGCACAGGCCTCTCTGGTGCCCCAGCACTCAGCAGTTCCTGCTGGCGGCTGGATTGCCCAGACCCTTTGGAGATCCAACTCCATGCCTATGTTGTGGGCCGCTGGGTCATGCAGGCCTTTCTAGTGCGCTAACACCCCACAGGTCCCAAGGGCGGTTGGATCGCACCGGTCTCTCTCAAGATCCTGCTCCCCACCACTCTTGTCGGCCGCTGGGTCTCAAAGGCCTCTGTGGAGCCCCAGGTCCCACCGCTGGCAGCCGGGGATTGCTGCTGCCCCATGGGGCTCAGCTCCTGCTCAGCCTTTGATATAGTTTTTGGGGATGAGTCTCAGATGCTGATCTGTGCTTCTGTTGCCTGGGGATGGATGTGTGCTCCCCAGCCTGTGTTGCTTGGGGTATATCTCAACTCTGATCAGGCTGCTACTTTGGGGGATGGTGCTGGGCTCCTGGCCATTTGTGGCCTCCACAACTGGCACTTTGGCAGCTCCACTACTGTGCCCTGGTCTGTGTTGACACAGGGTGTCCCCTGGTCCGATGGTGCCAGATGAACTGGTGGGCTCAGGTTGCTGGGCCCTAGCCACTCCTACTGCCTCCTCCCAGGGAAGACTCAGGATCTTCCAAAATGGTGGGGCCTCCCTGCAGCGCAGGGAGAAGTGCCCTGAAGGGCTGCTTACCGTGGTATCCTGCTGTTCCCCATCCACAGCACAGGAACCTGCTGCTCCACGTCTCTGCACTGCACGAATTTGGCCGTCCACCTTCACATTCACTCACACTCTCTCACACACTAGCTCACTCTTTCACGCACTCACCCTCCCTCCTGTCCTGCCTGCTGCCATCTTCCTCTTTATTGATTTTTAGAGAGAGAGGAAGGGAGAGGAAGAGAGAGGTAGAAACATTGATGATAGAGGACATCAATTGGCTGTCTCCTGCATGCCCCCCACTGGGGATTTGGCCCATAACCTGGACATGTGCGGAAACCAGGAATTGAACTGACTACCTCTTGGTGCATGGGTCGACACTTAACCACTGAGCCACACTGGCTGGGTGTGAGTTTTTTTTTTTTTTAAATACCCTATACCTTGTTACACCATAGCTGAAAGTCTTTTTGTAAGTAAGGTTTTATTGAGGCAAAAAAGCTAGCCAAAAAGATGGGTTTTGGGGCACGGTATCTAAACTACCAGTGTTATCAGTGGAAGTTGGGTTCTGGGGGTTACCCCTGGAATTAGCATTTCTGGAGGCTCCTACAGGAGGATGAGATATGGGAGAAAGATTTATTTCTGTGGAATTACATCCCTTCGGCAAAGCTAGAAGCAGAGTCAGAGTCCAGAGTTTCCTTTCCATGTTGGAGCCTGGTCCAGTATAGCATCAGCTAGTTGCAGTCCATTAGTCCATTATGTGTGTGGTTCTACATGGCTGTGGGCCACACCAGAGAATGTAGTAGGGCATGCCCCAAGGCACAAGAGTACCAAGGGTCCTGAAAGCACATGAGCACAAGAACGTAAGATAGCATGTTTCTTTTTTTCTTTTTAAACTTATCTTCATTGTTGAATCTATTACAGATGTCCCTCCCTCCCCCCCCTTGACTCCTTCCTCCCCACCCCTTCACCCCTCTTGCCTTCCCCACACTACAGTCTGTTTCTATTGGTTATGTATATATGCATATAAGTTCTTTGGTTTCTCTCTTCCTGCCCCACTTCCCCCCTTCCCTTTGAGGTTCGTCAGTCTAACAACCAATTTGTACTTCTTAATTCTTTCACCTTTTTCACCCATCCCCCGAACCACCTTCCCATCTGGCAACCAACACAAAGTTCTCTATATCTATGAGTCTGTTTTTGTTCTACTTGCTCATTTTGTTTGTAGATTCAATTGTTGATAGATATGTATTTATTTCCATTTTATTGTTCATATTTTTGTTCTTCTTCTCCTTCAAGAAGACCCATCAACATTTCATATAATACTGGTTTGGTGGTGATGAATTCCTTTAGCTTTTTCTTGTCTGGGAAACTCTTAATATGGCCATTCACTCTAAATGATAGTTTTGCAGGACAGAGTAATCTTGGTTGTAGGTCCTTGCTTTTCATCACTTTGAATATTTCTTGCCAAACCCTTCTGGCCTGCAAAGTTTCTTTTGAGAAATCGTCTGACAGTCTTATGGGAGCTCTGTTGTACATAACTAACTGCTTTTCTCTTGCTGCTTTTAAGATTCTCTCTTTGTCTTTAACCTTTGCATGTTGATGATGATGTGTCTTGGTGAGGACCTCTTTGGGTTCATCTTGTTTGGGACTCTCTGTGCTTCCTGGACTTGTATGTCTGTTTCCTTCACCAAGTTAGGAAAGTTTTCTGTAATTATTTTTTCAAATAGGTTTTCAATTTCTTGCACTCTCTTTTCTTCTTCTGGCACCCTATGATGCAAATGTTGGTTTGCTTGAAGTTGTCCCAAAGGCTCCTTATAATATCCTCATTTTTTTAGATTTTTTTTTTTTATCAGCTCTGATTGGGTGTTTTTTGCTTTCTTATATTCCAAATCAATGGTTTGCTTCTTGGCTTCACCTACTTTACTATTGATTCTCTGTAAATTATTGTTTAAAAAAAAATTTTTTTTTCCTTTATTGATTTTAGAGACAAAGGAAGTGAGAGGGAGAGAGAGATAGAAACATCGATGAAAGAGAACATCAATTGGCTGCCTCCTGCATGTCCCCCATTTGGGATCGGGCCCACAACTTGGGCATGTGTCCTGACCGGGAATCGAACCTGCGACCTCTTGGTGCATGGGATGATGCTCAACGACTGAGCCACACTGGCAGGACAATTCTCTATAAACTAGTCTTTATTTCAGTTAGTGCAGCCTTCATTTCTGACTGGTCCTTTTTTATGCTCTTGAGGTCCTCACTAAGTTCCTTGACATTCTCACAATGTCCCTTGAAATTCTCACTAAGTTCTTTGAGCATCCTTATAACCAGTGTTTTGAACTCTGCATCTGTTAGATTGCTTATCTCCATTTCATTTAGTTCTTTTCCTGGAGTTTTGTTCTGTTCTTTCATTTGGGACATGTTTCTTTGTCTCCTCATTTTGGCTGCTTCCCTGTGTTTGTTTCTATGTATTAGGTAGAGTTTCTATGTCTCCTAAGCTTCCTAGGGTGTCCTATTGTAGTAGGTGTCCTGGATGGTCCCGTGGCACAGCTTCCCTGGTCACCCCAGCTGGGCCCTCGAGGTGCACCCCTAGTGTGGACTTTACACCCTTCTTTTGCAATTGAGTCTTGATTGCTGTTGTCATGTCAATGGGAAAGATTTACTCAGGTTGATCAGCTGCAAGAACTGGCCATGCCCATTACCATCAACCTCTGACTACCTTTGATGATCAGAGGTGCAAGGGCCCACCATACAGAGCAAGACTTACTTCAGCAGGGCTCTGGTACCACTGAGTCCATTCCTTTAGTGTGTCACTTGTCAAGGTGGTTGGGTGGTTGTGCTTTGATGTGGTCTGAAACTGTATACTGAGTGTGCTGGCTCTGGGGCAAGGTCAGCCACTGCCTGTATTCTATCTGGGACCACCAGGCATAAGCTATAAAGCGATCTGATGATGGCTGCTTCTTGTGCTGATCTTGGAGGTTCCCAGGCAAAGCCAAGCTGTGAACCAAGGCTAGCTGCTTCTATTGCCACCCCTGAGGCCACTTAGTGAACGGTATGGGGCTCACTGTGGCCAGATGCTGCTTGTTTGAGAGAATTTAGTAAAATCTGAAGCAGGAGCCAAAACAGGCCAATCCTATATTGGGTGAGCCCAAACAGCTTGGGTGAGCCCAAAAGTTGCATAGGACAGGGCCTCAGGGAATCACCAGGGTGGGGCAAACAGTGTAAGCCAGGTTTCTCAAGTCCCAGATATGGGGCCAGTCTGCTGGCCTCGTGGGAGAAGGGCTCATCAAAGGAACAAAGGCCTCTGCCAGTACATCTGTCCAGGAGAAAGCTGCCTCTCCAGCCCTTGCCCCAATGCCAAACAACTCAGTTCTTCCCCATATGTCTTTCAAGCTGCACTTTAAGGGGAACTTCCTGGGGCTTCAGCAGCCTCAGGGTCCCTCCACCTCAATTCCCATTGGTTTTTACAGCCAGAAATTATGAGGACTTCTCTTCCTTGTACTGGAACCCTGTGCTGGTAGCCTGGTGTGGGACAGGGACCCTGTTGCTCCTCGCGGAGGACCTTCACCGCCAAGGTATCACTCCTGATTTTTATCTGCCACATGTGGGTGTCGGACCAACCTGTCCATGCCTCCTCCCTTCCTACTAGTTTTGATGTGGCCTCTTTTTTAATTTCATAGTTGTAGGACTTCCATTCAGCTTGATTTCAGGTGGTTCTGAAGGATGCTTATTCTGTAGTTTAGTTGCAATTTTGATATGGTTGTGGGCAGAGGTGAGTATCATATTTACCTACGCCGCTATCTTGACTGGAAATCCAAGAGCAAATTTCTTTGTTCAGGGAATTAAATATCCCAAATCTTCCTGTGCTTGTAGTGGTCATGCCCATTCTCTCCAATTGATACCATTCTCACTAACCTAGGTATTAATAACAGGAAAGGAGCAAAAGGATGGCCAAATATTATAGGCATGTCTTTTAGGCAGCTTTACCAAGAAGCTAAATCTTTACACTCCCCAGGGAACCATTAGTCCATTCCCCAGAATTCATGGGGAGAAGGGATACCACAGGAAAAATAATAGATGCATGCCCAGCAAAGTTGGGGTGATGTTGGGAAGGTACTTGTCTATCAGTCACACCTGGGAACAGGTCATTGGCCAGAATGGGCATGGCCACTTAAGGGTGCAACATTTGAGATATTTAATCCCCTAATCAAAGGATTTCTCCCTCTTGGTTTGTCTTTTATTCTTAGTGTGTTGTGCTTGACTCCTAGCTTGTAGGGCCCTCTCCCCTCCTTCCTGGCATTCACTCACATGGCCCATGGTCATGTGGACACCCCCCCACACATGATGGACTAATGGACTGCAACTAGCCTGATGTTGAACTGGACCTGGCTGCAACATGGAATGGAAACTCTGGACACTGGCTTTGCTTCTGGCTCTACTGAAACCCCAGCTACACTTCTTCTATAATTGGACTAAGGGAAAGGAGACTTCAGAAACATAATTCCACACAAATAAAGATCACTCCTGTGAGAGTCTTAGAAAATTCTTTTTCTCAAGATATCGTAAGGACCCCACTGCCAGCACCCAGTGTGGAAGACGATACCCCAGTTTCTCTGATAATACAGTGACCTCTATTCCCAGGTGTGATTGACAGCAAGCACCTTCACTAGTCTCCCCAACTTTACTGGACATGCCTCTATATTCCCTTTGCTCCTTTCCTGTTATTAATAATTAGGTTAATTACAAAGGTATCACCAGCAGCATGGCTAGGTAGAAAAGACAGCATGTCGGTGGTCCCAGAGTTTTGCAAGCATTTTATTTTATTTATTTTTGTTAATCCTCACCCAAGGATATTTTTCCATTTATTTTTAGAGAGAGTGGATGGGAGGGAGGAAGAGAGAGTGAGAGTGAGAGAGAGAGAGAGAGAGAGAGAGAGAGAAATGGGGCCAGCTCTGGGATAGTTGTAGAGTAGGAATAAAGAAATGTCTGCTCCTGTAGATTGGTTGAGTGTAGCAAATCTGAAAAGCCCTTGTGTAAACAAGCATGACTCCTGAAGTTAGATGTGTGAATGAAAAGGGGCCAAGTAAGAAACCTGACAAGCTCAGGGGAGGACTCTGTGGCGGCCTTACAAACTCAGAGACCGAAAGTAACCCACATAGGGTGGTCTGAAATTAAAACTTTTTAACTAAAAGAGGTTTATGGTGAGTAGTCATATCCTAAGGCAGTATTTCTCCCTAACAAAGGTCAGTCTTCACCTTAACTAAGCCTGTCTGTTGTCTTATTGGATCTAGGATAACATAACTGAAAAACATGCCTTTGCAGTAACAAAGTAATTTCTCTTTTTCTGGACTCCTCAAAGCACAGGTGCAGCACTGCACCTGAGCAGAGACCACAAATCCCCTCATTGTTACTGTTATCATGTTAATTGTTGACTATTAATTATCCTGTACCCACCTATATAAAAGAAGTATGTGTCTTATCATTTCACTTTTTATTCAATCCCAGAGGTTCTCCCCTACCTTTGCTTCCTCCTGCCTCCCTAATCTATCACTAGTGGATTTCATGTAACCCACTTACATCTTTTCTTCTGATTGTAATGTATAAAATAAGGTGCAAAACTGCCATTTTTTTTCTGGAGCATTTTCTCAATCTGTTGAGATTTGCTTCCCAGCAATAGTCATCAGTTTGGCTCAAATAAACTCATAAAAATTCTCTATAACTTTGAACATTTTGTATCTTATTTTATACAATAATAATAAAAAAAGGAGAGGTAAGTAGGTTACATGAAATCCATTGGTGATAGATTAGGGAGGCAGAAGAAAGCAAAGGGTGGGGGGGGGGCTCTGAGATTGGATAAAAAGTAAAATGATAGACACATGGTTGTTTTACATAGGTGGGTACAGGACAATTAACAGTCAATAGTCAACATAATAGTAACAATGAGAGGATTTGTGGTCTCTGCCCTGGTGCATTGGTTGTGCCTTGAGGGGTCTGGAAAAAGGGAAGTTACCCTAACATTTCAAAGGTATGTTATCCTAGATGCAAAAAGACAATAGGATCAATTAAGGTGAATGCTGATCTTTGTCAGGGAAGATACCAACCTAGGATGTGACTACCCACCATAAACTGCTTTTAGTTAAAAAGTATTAATTTCAGACCATCCTTTGTGGTTATTTTAGGCCTCTGAGTTTGTAAGGCCCACAGGCAGGCCTCCCCTGAGATTGTTAGGTTTAGTATATGGCCCTTTCCCTCCACAGTTGTAATCATCACAAAAAGATTTTAACACGCAACCTCTGGCCTTAACCATAGGGACATTTTCTAGCCTGTATTCCCCTTAACTGGATATTTTTGGAAAAAGTATAATCTTTAGGTGGAGGTTGTCACCCTGCTCTACCTCTTATTTTTTAAATTTATTTTTCCTTTATTGATTTTAGAGAGAAGTGAGAGGGAGAGATAGAAACATGGATGAGAGAGAACATGCAATGGTCACCCCCTGCACACCCCACACTGGGGACCAGGTCCACAACCCCAGCATGTGTCTGGAAAATCTAACCCGGGACCTCCTGGTGCATGGGTCCACACTCAACCACTGAGCCACAACGTCAGGAATAAACTTATTTTTTATGCTACCTACAGCAACTACCTATAGGTCTCCTTCATCTAATAAACTGCACCATCCTCTTTAACAACACAAACCATCAACACCTCCGTCCAGCACGGCAACGTGCACACGTCGTTTTTCACCTTCAGAACCCAAATGAAACAAAAGCAGGCAGCACAGGGGCTGCGCAGCACCGCGAGATTCTGATTCCAGACGCTCACCAACGGTGGCACTCATCGGCGCGGCTTCCAAGCCCCGAGCCCTGCCCAGTTTCCGGAAGGGGCGGGGTCAGAAACGTCACTTTCGTGCGCGGGCAAGTGGGGGGGGGGTTGGCGAGCGACTGCATTCTGTGCTTGTGGTTTTACGTTTTGGTGCTGGCGGGGCAGGCAGCGGTGGCAGTTTTAAAATGAGCGAGGCGGCTGGGCTGCGGCAGCGCCGGCCCCTGCGGCCGCAGGTCGTCACGGACGACGGTCAGACCCCGGAGGCCAAGGACGGCAGGTAGGCCCGGCCCCCAGACTTGGTCTCGAGAGGCGGGCCGACCCCTAAACATGATAGTGGCAATAACAGCAGCAGGGTAAAAACGGTGCCCACGCCAGGCATGCCCCTTGTCATTTAATCCTCTCGGCAAACCTTGTTTTACGGGTAGGAAACAGGCTCCTATCAAGCCGTTGCACCTGGAGGCTTTGGGCACACTGCGCCCTATCGCGGTGTTATCCCAGGCTCTGGGTCCCGAGGCCGCCTTGCACCGCATCTGTCCCTCCTGCCCCAGCTTCCAGAGCAGTGGTTTCCTTGCCTTTCCCTAGCTCCTCCCGCCTCTATGTGCTGCCCTTCCTGCTGGCTCACTGATCCCCCGGTGAGACACCTAGCCACTGCCCCATGTCTTCCCCATCCCGCGCTCGCACTGTCCTGAAGGGAGATCCAAAGAGATGTTCACGTAGCTCCTGGAAATCCACCTAAGAGCTGTCCTCTGCATCTGGCCTCTTCTCACTGCGCGGAACCAGCCCTCACCGCGGTTTTCCGGAAAGAGTAGAGAACAGAAGTGACTTTGTTAGATCTCAGATTTTTGGCGTTTGCTTCTTTCCCCAATCTTCCAGAATTGAAGTATGCTGTGTTTTGTTAGCTAAAAACTGAAGCATGATCCTTAAACATCTATTTTAATATAAAATATTTAAAGTTTTATTTTTAACTTTGTGTTCTGAGTCTCATAACTTTCAATATTTTGGTAGAACCACACAACCCTATATAGACCAAGCTCAAAGTTGTGGAACTGATTGACTTATAACTTGATAGAAATAATGGAAACGTTTATTGGTTTGCTAAGGGGTGTGGTACATACTGAATGAAGGACATTTTTTTTTGCCAGGACAGACTGAATTTATTCACTGATAAAATAATAGGAGGAACACTTTTGAAGGAGAACTATAGCAGAGAGGAGTGTTTTGGCTCTAGAAGGGCGATTCTCAGAGAAAACTTTCTGGCAATATCTGACTTCTGGGCTCAGTGGAAAGGTGGGGGATATGATATAGTCTTGACTGTAGGGTGACCAAACATCCTGGTTTTCCCTGGACTCAGAGACTTCCAAGGATGCAGGACTTTCAGTGCTAGTCTTGGCAGACCAGGACAAGTTGGTCACCCTGTTGACTGTGAATATTGTGAAGTCATCCTCTGCTGGTTACTGAGGAGCCTTTTAGAGTGGTCATGCAAAGACTGGCAGTACTTTACTATACTGTAGAAACCATAAACAACATAAAAACAAGGCATTGCTACATACACTTATACGTGAGAAATGAAAATGCAGCTGGCCCTGAGTTTGCTGTGAGGTGCATTGTCTTGAAAACCAAGGCACTCATTGAATGGGCCCAACTCTCATCTGGCCTCCTCTGACACTCCTGGCCCTGGGGCCCAGGGTCAGAGTTAATTAAATTATTTTTCAGTTTCTCTAAGGATTTCTGACTTACTGACAAGGTAAATTGGATTTTCCAAAGTTATCATCTGCTGCTGATCTTTTCCATTGTGCCTTTTACATTGTGTTCATTGAAGATACTTTCTTGACTTCCCTGTCCATAAACACTGTTTTTATTTTTCCTGTGCTTTCCTCTTTCTCTTGTTATTTGTTTGATCCTTTTTTTATATGTCTGTAATGGTCTCTTTCATAGTAAGTTTTTGTCAGCCATCTTTCTACATTTATCATCATAATACTATAGTTGTTTTTTTTAAATTATTTTTCTCATGTGATTCTACTCTATTTTTTACTTCTTTTGTGGTCATTTTTAATAGTTCATCTAATTGTCTTCTTGATTACCTTAAAAGTTGAGTATTCATCACAAGACAGAAAAGCATTGTGTATAGTGGGTGAAGTAAAGGAATCTGAGGGAAGCAGAAATGTGACAACAATAGAATAAACTTTATATGTGCTAAACAGAATAAAGAAAGCTTTGAAAGATACCTTATTCAATTAACAGAAGTAGGACTATATATTTTAGTAGAAGGGACACCTAACAATACCTTGGCTAACTCCTGACTCTTGGCATGAAAGGTGATGTTAGCTCTGTTTCACTGATGATGTTGTTGAGGTCTGTGTGAGTGAAGTTACAGAGTATTGGAGTCAAAAGAGAAATGAAAATGAATGAAGAAGGTTAGAATTGGCAGTTGGACAATGACTGAGAAGCATATTTTGTGTTTGAACTATAGTGAAGAATGCAGTCATTAAATCCTTTTATTCAGTGAGAAACATAGATAAACTAAGCACTTTAACATACTATTGCAAGCTCATAATTAGTGTTATTTGGCATCAATTTCCCCAGGTGCTTTAGAAACTTTATTGTTAGAATGACTGTAACACTGAAAAAATATTCCTTCTTGTCTGAAACATTGTTCTGTCTGGGAAGAGAGAATAGCTCCACCAATAACTGTTTAGGACTGCAGAGTGAATGCACTGAAAATTTAATAACTGCTTTTTCAATAGCTTTTTCTAAATAATTTTTAGATTAATCAAATATCTCGGTCAGTTTTCCTTTTTCCTTTTTAAGACTGAACATTGAGGGAGGCAGTGTGGATAAACAGATGGGGCTGTCATAAATTCATGAAGTCATGAGAATTTAGGAATCTGGAATTTTCTTCTCAGACCTTCCCCTGCCCCAGAGTGTGTGGCTTTTTTAACTTCTTAGGTATTTTCAATGCTAAAATGAAGATATCTACAGTCTAGGAGTCACAGTATAAAGAAGTGTGAAAAAATGAACAAATTTAAGGTGCAGTCTTTAAAAAGACAGACTTTGTTGCTGTTCGACTTTCTCAGTTTCCAGAGATCACTTTGACACCTGTGGTTCTGGTCCTCATGGATTTCGGACTCACAGGTTCCCCACAAAAATCACAGGTTTTTAATCTCACAGGGTCAGTGGGTCAGGACTTCAGTCCATGACTTGAGGCCCTGATGTCCTGTGTACAGAAGGGGTTAGAGAATGCCTTTCATATTTGGCTGGTGAAAGTACAGGATTTTGTAAATTGTGGTTGAGCCAACAGTAATTGTGTTATCATGTGATCATATCAATAGACGCTGAAAAAGCTTTTGACAAAATCTAGCACCTATTTCTGAAAAAAATGCTCAGCAAAGTGAGAATAGAGGGATCTGTCTCAACATAATAAAACCCATATTTGAAAAACCTACAGCCAGCAGTGCACTCAATGGACAAACACTAAAAGCATTTCCCTTAAGAACAGGAACAAGACAGGAATGTCCACTTTCAGCATTCTTATTCAACATAGTACTGGAAGTCTTAGCTATAGTGATTAGATAAGAAGAAAAAATAAAAGGCATCCAAATCAGAAAGGAAGAAGTGAAACTGTCATTATTCACAGATGACATGATATTGTACATAGAAAACCCTAATGACTCCATAAAAAATCCACTAGATTTAATAAATGAATTCATCAATGTAGCTAGATGCAAAATTAACATCTAGAAATTGATGGCATTCTTATACACCAATAAAGAACACTCAGAAAGGGAAACTAAAAAAAAAAAAAAAAAAATTCCCATTTTCCATTGCAACAACAAAAGAATAAGATATGTAGGAATAAACTTAACCAATGAAATAAAAGACACGTTCTCAAAAAACGACAGGACATTGAAAAAAGAAATAGAGGAAGATACTAAAAAGTAGAAGGATATACCATGTTTATGGATTGGAAGAATCAACATCATTAAAATGTCCATACTACACTAAACAACCTATAGATTCAATGCAATCCCTATTAAAGTAAAATGGCATATTTCACAGATCTGGAAAAAATACTTCAAGAGTTTATTTGGAACCAAAAAGACCCCAAATAGTCACAGCAATCATGAAAAAGAAGAACACAGTTGGAGGGATCACACTACCGAACATCAAGTTATACTACAAAGCCATCAAAATCAAAGCAGCCTGGTACTGGCAGAAGAACATGCTTATAGATCAGTGGAATAGAACAGAGAACTGAGAAACTGACCCAAGACATTATGTGCAATTAATATTCAACAAAGGAGACAAGAGTATACAACAGAGAAGTCTCATCAATAAATGGTGTTGGAAAAATAGGACAAGTACATGAAAAAAAATGAAACTAGACCACCAACTTACACCATACACTAGAATAAACAAAAAATGGATAAAAGACTTAAATCTAAGTCATGAAACCATAAAAATCCTAGAAGATAATTTAGGCAGCAAAATTTCAGACATCACACATAGGAGAATTCTCACTGATACATTGCCTAGGGCAAGAGAAACAAAGGAAAAACTGTAAAAGGGACTATATCAAATTAAAAACCTGCATAACAAAAGAAACCAACATCATAATGAAAAGGAACCCACTCTCTGGGAGAACATAGTTGCCAATGATATATTGTATAAGAGGTTAATATCCAAACTATATACGGTGCTTATACAACTCAACAAAAGGAAGAGAATCTAATTGAAAAATGCTCAGAGGACCTGAATAGACACTTCTCTACACAGGACATACAAATGGCTGAGACATGAAAAAATGCTTTATGTCACTAATCATCTGAGAGATGCAAATTAAAATGACTATGAGATATTATCTTGCACCTGCCAGAATGGCTGCCATCAACAAATCTTCAAACAGTTGCTGATGAGGATGTGGAGAAAGGAGTACTGTAGTATACTGCTGATAGGAATGAAGATTGGTGCAGCTACTATGAAAAACAATACAGTGTTTCCTCAAAAAATTAAAAATGGAACTGCCATTTGACCCAGTGTTTCCACTTCCAGGAATATATCCTAAGAAGCCTGAACCACTGATCAGAAAGAATATATGCACCCCTATGTCAGTGCTATGTACAATAGCTAAGATCTTGAAACAACCCAAGTATCAGTTGGTGAATGGATAAAAAATTGTACATTTACACAATGGAATAGTATGCAACTGTAAGAAAGAAAGATCTCTTACCTTTTCAGATGACATGGAGGGACCTGGAAAGTATTGTGCTGAGTGAAATAAGCCAGTCAGAGGAAGACAAGTACCACATGATGTCACTTATTTATGGAATATCATGAACAAAATAAGCTGACAAACTAGATCTAGAACATGGATGTAGGGAACAGACTACAATTCTCAGGGGGTGGGGGGATTGTGAAGAGATAAACTGAAGAATTTATATGCATATATACATAACCAATGGACACAGACAATAGTTTGGGGAAAGCAGGAGAGGGGTGGGAGCAGGGAAGAGGGGGTCAATGGGAGAAAAGGGGGGCATTTTTAATAATTTCAACAATAAAGATAGGCAAAAAAAGACAGAGTAGCTGAATGGATAAGAAAGCATGGCCCATATATATGCTGTTTACAAGAGACTCAACAAAACAAAAGACTTACACAGGATGAAAGTGAAGAGATGGAAAAAAATTTTCCAAGCAAATGGAAATGAAAAAAAAAAAAAGGCTGGGGTAGCAATACTCATATCTGGTAAACTAGACTTTAAAATGAAGGCCATAACAAGAGAGAAAGAAAGCCACTACAAAATATTAAAAAGATCAATCCAACAAGAAGATATAACCTTGGTAAACATATATGCACCCAATATAGGAGAACCAAAATATATTAAAAATCTTCAGGAGGACTTCAAGGGAGAGATTGACAGCAATAAAATCATAGTAGGGGACTTCAGCACCCCACTGACATCACTGGATAGATCCTCTAGATGAAAAATTAACAAGGAAACTGTGACCCTATATGATGTACTAGATCAGATGGATTTAATTGATATTTACAGAAAATTACATCCCCAAACTGCAGAATATGCATTCTTCTGAAGTGCACACAGGACATTCTCAAAGATAGACCACATGTTAGGATACAGACTAAGTCTCTACAAGTTCAAGAAGATTGAAATTATATCAAGCATCTTCTCAGATCACAATGGTTTGAGTGTAGAAATTATTACAATGAAAACACTAAAAAACATTCAAACATGGAAGTTGAAGCATATTATTAAACAATGAATAGGTTACAAGGAGATCAAGGAAGAAATAAATGAAACTTCGGGAGATCAATGAAATTGAGCACACAACCACACAAAATCTATGGGACACAGCAAAAGCAGTCCCAAGAGGGAAGTTCATGGCATTACAGGCCTACCTCAAGAATCAAGAAAAATTTCTATAAGACTATCTAACCCTACAACATAAAGAACTAGAAAGTGAACAATAAGAAAAACCCAGAGTAAGTAGAAGGAAAGAAATACAAAGGTCAGAATGGAAATAAATGAAAAAACAAAGGAGTGAAACCAAGAGCTGGTTCTTTGAATAGGTAAACAAGATTGATGAACCTTTACCCAAACTCACCAAGAAACAAAGAGAGAGGACCCAAATAAACAAAATCAGAAATGAAAGGAAGTAACAACGACACCACAGAAATACAAAGGATTGTTAGAAAATACTATGAACAATTATACATCAACAAATTGCATAACCTAGGTGAAATGGACAAATTCCTAGAATCACACAGTCTCCCAAAACTAAACCGAGAAGAGTCAGAAAACTTGGACAGACCAATAAGAACTAAAGAAATATTCTTTGAATATTTGCTAAAAGTCACCTGTGAAGCCATCCTATCCAGGACTTTTGCTTGCTGGGAATTTTTGTTTTTTGTTTGTTTTTTCTCATTTTTTGTTCAGATAGAGTGGGAGGGAGAGAGAGGAAGAGAGAGAGAGAGAGACATCGACGTGAAAGGGACACATCGAGTGGCTGCCACCTGCACAACCAACCAGGGCCAGGGACAAACTGCAACCGAGGTACATGCCCTTAGCGGGAACTGAACCCGGGTCTCTCTGGACTGCAGGCTGACACTCTAACCATTGAGCCAAACCAGCCAGGGCTCTTGCTGGGAATTTTTGAAATTATTGCCTCAATTTCGTTAGTTATTTGTCTATTTAGATTTTCTGATTCTTCCCTATTGAGTATTAGAAGATTGTATGTTTCTAGGAATTTGTCCATTGTTCTTGGTTGTTCATGTTGTTGGCGTGTAGTTGTTTGTAGTATTTTCTCACAATCCTTTGTATTTCTGTGAAGTCAGTTGTTACTTTGCCTCTTTCATTTCTGAATTTGCTTATTTCGGTCTTCTCTCTTTGTTTCTTGGTGAGTCTGGCTAAAGGTTCATCAATCTTGTTTATCTTTACAAAGAACTAGTTCTAGGTTTCATTGATCTTTTTGTATGGGCTTATTTATTTATTTATTTATTTATTTATTTTTAGTCTCTGTGTCATTTATTTCCACTCTGATCTTTGTAATTTCCTTCCATTTTTGGTCATTTCTCATTCTTATTCTGGTTCTTTTATTTGTAGGGATAGGATGTTTACTTGAGATTATTTTTGCTTCTTGAGGTAGGCCTGTAATGCTATGAACTTCCTTCTCAGGTCTGCTTTCACTGTGTTTCATAGATCTGGGATTGTTGTGTATTCATTTTCATTTGCTTCCAGTAAGTTTTCTATTTTCTCCATGATCTCATTGGTAACCCGTTCTTTGTTTAATTACATATTATTTAGCCTCCATGTGTTTAAATTATTTTAACTTATTTACTTATTTATTTTTTGGGGGAAATATTCTGGCTAGCTAAAGAGATTAGTTTGACTTTTTAATTGTAGTTGGTTTCTAGTTTTATGCCTCTGTGACCTGGGAAGATGCTTGATATGATTTCTATCTTCTAGAACTTGTTAAGACTTATTTTGTGTCTTAACATGTGGTCTGTCTTTGAGAATGTCCCATGCGCACTTGAGAAAAATGTATGTTCAGCAGCTTTGTGATGAAATGATCTGTAAATATCAGTTAAATCCATTTGACCCAGTGTGTTGTTTAAGGTCACTGTTTTCCTTGTTGTTTTTTTTGTCTGGATGTTCTATCCAGTGATGTCAGTGGGCGTTAAAGTCCTCTACTATGACTGTATTGCTGTTTGTCTCTCTCTTAAAGTCCTCCAAGAGTTTTCTTTATATATTTATTGACTACGTGTATGGTTACCATGGTTATATCCTCTTGTTGGATCTTTTTTTTAGTATTATATAGTGGCCTTCTATAATCTCTTTGCATGGCTGGCCCCATGCTGGGCTGGGCCTTCACACAGGCTCCAACTGGACCAAATATCCAAGACCTCCACACTGTATTACTGAGCAGTATGGGCTCAGATTTCCAACCCAGTGCCACTCCCCTTTGCTTCAGGTCACAGGGGCAGGCATAGGAGCTCCGCAGGTGGTAGGAGTAGTGTCGCCTGTACGTTTGAGGTGGGCAAGACCATTTCTCTTTCCCAAGTCACACAGACCAGCCCCTGTCTGACTCTCTACCCAAAGTTTTTCCACAGAATAGAGAGCCCCTCTGAGTCCCTGCTGGGTGTACCAGTCAGCTTCGAGCTTTGTTGCTTGGCCCCTCCAGTAGTCCTCGATCAATCCCCACTGATTCCCACCATCCGATTGCTAAGTGGGCTCTCCCTCCTTCTCTGTTGCTCTGGATTGGGGATATTTGTGTGGGGCTGAGACCCCACACTCCCAGGGGACAGGGGCTATGCTGCCACAGTATGCCTTTAGCTTCCCAGCTGTGCATCTGTGTGAGTTGGCTCACCCTTTCTGCATCTCCTTTGTCTTTACTCCAAATTCCCTGCTGTCAATATTTCAGATCAGCTACACTTCATCTGTATATTTTTTTCAAGATGAACGCTCTGCAATTTCGCCACAAGTCCAGTCTGGTGTTGGGAGCAAGTGGATGGAGCTTCCAGCTATTCTGCAGCCATCTTCCAAACTTTTCAATAGAGGTTAGCTGGTGGTCAGCCAGTGGGGTGTTGATAGACTTCTTTTGCTGGGGAGGGAGTTAGATAATATTGGTGGTATTCAGTTAAATATCAGGAACAACTGGGAAGAATGGAAAAAAAAAAAAAAAGAGATTTCCCAGGCCCATGTTACACCTACCCAACCAGAATATCAGCCTTGTTTAAAGTTGGCCCAGTCATCTGGTATAGGCAATTCAGGGTCCAGCCAGTCTTGGGAGCACTGGACTGGATGGCCTGTATATTCTTCAGCTTTTTATACTCTGTAAGAGGGTGTTAGCTAGATCTCCAGCAAGGATGGGCCATGTGGGAGACAGGTCATTGTCCTGGATCTCTGGTGGCCTTTTTAAAAGTTGTAAGCACTGTCACTTTCAGTCCTGGCTTGACTTTATTGGGGTGGAGTGGGTGGGTCAGATAAGTGAGCTTTTTACCAGTGTGCGAAAGGGCAACCAAATATTTAAGCAGGGTGTCACAAGCTCTAAATCAGATTACTACTAAATTTAGATTGAAAAGATGTAAGCTACAGTGTGGTAAAGGAGAGTTTACTATAGGAGCCTAAGACAAATAAGATTCTGGTTTATGTAGAATCATGTTGGGTAAGGAAAAGGTAAAGAAGCACTTTGGTCAGAGTGTCACCATTTTGTTAATGAGAGCCCTAGGGTAACAGATTGCACAACGCAGCTTCCCACAAGGGACTTTTCCTCTGCTGGGATAGGGAGAGGTGATTACATCAGCCTCCTTTAAGGACAGGGACCCTACCAAAATGCCCACATGGTCAGTGCTCACCACTGATAGCCACATACCTTCACCATTTGTCTCTCTTTGGGATTCTGTTTTAAAGAACCACTCAAAGTCTTTGCTGTCATTTTTACTTATAAATAGTTATTTCCATTGTGTTGAAAGACTTTACGCCACTTAAAAAAAATCATTTGAGCCCTGGCTGGGTGACTCAGTTGGAGCTTCATCCCATACAGCAAATGTTTGAAGGTTCAATTCCTGGTCAGGACACATACCCAGGTTGTGAGTTTGATCCCTGGTCAGGATGCATATGGGAGGCAACTGATCGATGTTTCTTTCTCACATTGATGTTTCCCTCTCTCTCTCAAATCAATAACATATCCTTGGGTGAGGATTAAAAAAAAAAAGAAAATCACTTGAGGTACATATCGTCCCAGCCTCTGGAGTAGCAGTTTGCGTAGTTGAGTCATTGACTTTTTTTTTTTTTTTAATGTTTTTGAGATATAATTCACATACCATAAAACCTATCCATTTAAATTGTTCAGGTCAGTGGTATTTAGTATATTTACAGAGTTTTGCAACAATCATCACAATCTAAGGTTAGAACATTTTCATCACTTTTTTAAAAATTGAGGCAAAATTTACATAACTTAAAATTATCCTCCTTAGAGTGTACAGTTCAGTGGTGTTTAGTGTTGGGCAATTACCAGCTCTCTAGTTTCAAAACATTTTCATCATATTCCCATGAAGTAATCACTCCCCATTTTCCCTCTCACCAGAATGTCCATCGGCAGATGAATGGATAACCAATGGAATATTGTTGAGCCATAAAATGGAAATTTAGTCCTGATATGTACTGTAACTTTGGTGAACCTTGAAACATTCTGAGTGAAAGAAGCCAGTCATGAAAGGTCACATCTTGTATGATCCCATTTGATCCCATGATATGAAATGTCCAGAATAGACAAATGTGATTAACTTTTGCAGAGAGTGTTTCAGACCTGCCTCTGAGGGCTCTGGGTCTGGGTATCCTCTCCCTGACTTCTTGTCCTTGGCAGGCAGCGTTGCTAATGGTGACCTCAGGCTTAGAGTTAGACCTGGAGCTCAGTCGTGTTTTCCAGTTCTAGCAGTGGCCTGTGGGCAAGCCACTTGTGCTTTCTCTGTCCACTTCTCTTATTTATAAAGTGGAGAGATACACAGTTCCACCTAGTTACCCATGTGAAGCACATTGCATGACATGTTCTTATCGTCACCATCTTTATTATTACTTTTGTCATGGTCCTTACTCCTTTCCTGCTATTGTATTAGCCTGCTATTGTGTGGGTTCATAGCTGATCTGTGCCAGGTAAGCATTTTCATGCACTGTGTAATCTTGTACCCTTGATGGGCATCAATCAGTCACCTTAGAAAACGGTTGTGTGGCCCTGAGCTTTGGAGACAGGGCTGGGAAGGAGGGGTTGTCCTGTTCTTTTTCTTTTTTTTCCTTCCTGGCCTCCTGTCTTCATCCAGGAGCCTGGGCTCTTTTGGCTTCTCCCTACCAGGTCCATAGGACTGGACCACCTCCTTTCCCAGCTAGCAAAAGGGGTAAAGACTGACAACTTGGCAGTTTACCTGGCCAAGGGTGTTAACCCTATATGACTGAACAGAAGGAATTTAGGAACACAATTTATTTTTTCTGTTATTAGAAGTAAAATAGACATAGATTATGATTCTCATTGACAAAGGAGAAATGTGAAAGGAAAATAGAACTGGTTAGCACGGTCCCTTATGCTGTCCTGCTCTGGAGGAGAAAGAAGCAAGAAGAAACCCGGCTGTACCTTCAAGTCTGCTTGGAAATTTTCTCAGCTAAATGTTCTGGTTCATCATTTACAAGTTCTGCTTTCCACATTACTGCAGGAAACAATTCAGCCAAGCTTTCTGCCACCATATAACAAAGATCTACTTTCCTCCAGTTTCCAATAACTCATTCCTGACATCCTTTGGAGCTATCACCAGCAGCACATCCAGTGTCCATATTTCTGCTAACAGCCTGTTACTGATTATTTAGGTATTCTTTAAGATGATAGTGTTTCTCTACCATGCTCCTCACTCACTTCCTTCTGATCCTTTGCTATCCAAGTCTGTAACATTCATTTTTATACCAACAGTCTGTTCAAGGAAATCTAGACTTTTTCTTTCCTGCTCCTTAGAATTCCTCTATCCTCTACCCACAGCCTGATTCCAAAGCTACTTCCACATTTTAGGTATTTGTTACAGCAGCGTCTCATTTTCAGGTAATAAAATCAGTTTACAGTAATGAGAAAAATGTATTAGTTTCTATTGCTCTGGTGATAAATGACTACATACTTAGTGACCTAAGCAACACATGATTATCTTAGAATTCTGGAGTTCACAAGTCCTGGACAGGTCACCTTGCTGAAATCAAGGTGTTGCATGGCTGTGTTCCTTTATGGAGGTTCTAGGGGAGAACCTGTTTCCTGCCCACTCAGATTGTTGGCAGAATTCAAACACTTTTCAGTTGCACTGTCCCAAATGTCTGCAGGGTGACATGCTATGAAAGCCTCTCCCTCACCCCTCCTTTTTCTTTTATTCTCTTTTATTTCCACTTACCCCTATAGAAACAGAATGGTTTATTTTATTTTCTGCTTTATTCATTTAATAAAATCATGCATGTTCAGAACTGGGAAAGACTTTGAGGTTCTCTGCCCCACACACCATTACACAGTTGGGGGGCCTGTGGACTTTGGGTGAAGAAACTCACGTACAGTGGCTTGACTGGTTGTTGGGAGGTTAGGACTGGTATCCAGGCCCCTACATTTCTATGTGGACAGGTTTATGCAGCAGAAGATTATCTTGTCAAAATTAAGCAAACACTGCCCTTAAGTCATTTGTTTTATTAAGTGTGAGTCTTGATTTTTTTTCTTTAACTCACTTTTTTTTTGTCTTAAATAGAAAAAGATTCTCCATCTTAGGAGCTCATGATTTTATTCACTTTAAGTTAATCTTGATATCAAGTGTTTAGTAAATTTGAATTTACTTAATGTAAGCAAATAATGATCCTGTAAAGTTTATTTAGTAGCAAGAGGCTAAATGTGCTCACTTTTTTTTTTTTTAATAAGATGAATAATGATATATGTGAGGGTTGTTTGAGGGAAATTTTAGTCACTGTGGGTCATTTGTCCAAAAACTTAATGTAAGATTCCCAAGGCAGCTTACAGATCTTCCCAGGGTTTTAGTAGTGATGACTTGGAATTGTAATTTTACAGATCTTTGTAAATAACTGTCAGTATCTGTCAGACTCGGGTGAAGAGTTGGGATTGCCTTTTGAGTTCTTAAAAATGCGATCAGCCAATGACTGGGGAATCAGATGCTCAAGAAGTTGTTTTCTTCCTCTGACACTGCGTGAGAGGCCTGCTCCTACTGAAAGGGCTGTAAAACCAGCCAAGCTTGTCATTGACTGAGACTTTGCTGATTGCCTTTGTATATATTTCATTTCTGCCAGCTCCTTTAGCAGCAGAGTTTTCCGAGTGACCTTTTTGATGCTGGCTGTTTCCTTCACCGTCCCCCTGCTTGGAGCCATGATGCTGCTGGATTCTCCCATAGATCCACAGCCTCTCAGGTGAGCTACTCCAGCAATATTTGGAAGGTTTTGCTCATTAAAATATAATAGGCTAGGATGATTTCTAGAATAATTAAACCAGTCTCATCTGAAGGTTAAGTTATGAGAACTAGAGATTTGTGATTTTTTTGTGTGTGCCTGCATTTTATGTTGAATTAGTTGTTCCATAGAATATATGTATGGTACTGCCCTTGTTATTGTTTAAAAAATAAAACTGTACAAACCAAAAACAAAAATCAGGAAAATCCCAAATGATAGACGCTTAAGTGTTAGACACAGTTAACCTGAATTCATATGAAGTGGCAAAAGCACACACAAATGAAGGTTAAATTTAAGTTACTTTGTTTAAATTTTATAAGTAACTGATTTAAAAAAAGAACAACTTGTAATTAGCTACCTTTTTTTCCTAAGTTACCTTTCATCTTTGGGGATCTATGAGTAATGCAGTGCATTATAACTTGAAAAAATAGTATGTACCTAGGTGGTCCCATGAAGTGTATTCATATTTTTAATTATAGTAATACTAAGCCAGGCTCTTACCGATGTGATTTATGACATTGATGTCAAGGTGGTGTAAGAGTACTGTGCAGTCTGGTTCAATAAGTTTCTATTTTCCCTTGCAACTGCCTGGAGGGTTGAGCTGTCTAAAGTTTATTTTAAGTGAGTTAGTCCATGTAAGGTTTTAAAAACTTCAGAAAGAACCACATCTTATTATAGAGTAAATGTAACATATATAACTGTATAATGTGTTGGTGTTATGTAAATAAAATTTTAAGGTTTTATATTGGGTTTAATTCATTAAAAATGTATTCAGCACTAGTATGCTTGAGGCAGGTATCAGTTAGGATACAAAGAGAACACAGTTCTGACCTTAAATTGATATACGTGTAGAAGAGTCAACATTTTGTTGTTGGATTTAGAATTAGTAAAGGTATATGGTGTTAAAACATAATTAGCTTGCATAAGATTGAGAATGGGTGAAGGCCTGGGCACTGTAGACTCATAAACATGTTTGCTCTGTAATTCCTGATGTGTCAGTATTTCCTTGCAGATGTCTTTCCTCCCAAAGACATCCTGGATGTTCTCTCTGAAGGGGTTCTAGGAAACTCTGAGAGGAGGGGCCCCTTTCTTGCTAATAGAAACTGACCTGGACTTTTCTGTTCAGTTGGCAAAGTGAGAAAATGAACTGAGTCCACAGCTGGGGATCAAAGTCTGGGCTGGGGTGCTAGCCTTGGGAAGGAGGAAAGTGGAGCAGGTAAAGATGGAGTTTCTGAGTTGGAGTGGGAGGGATGGAGCTTAAGTGACTGAAGACCTTTGATCTCAATAAACATGTAGAAAGAGTGGTGAAGAAATTCAGAGGAAAGATGGGTGTGTACTTATTACCAGAAACTGAAAGGAAACATGGCCCAATAAGGATTTGAAGTTGTGCAAGTGAGGTCTGCCTGGGGAGTAAATGAGCCTGAGGAGGAAGGAATGGGGGAGGGGAGGGAATCCTAGTGAAATCGTTGTGGCTGACAGGATAGGATCTCTTCCACAGGCTCAGATTTAGGGAATGACTTGCTCAAAAATTGGAAGCATGGGCCCCAAAGTGCAGAACAAAAGCAGAAGAGTGGCAGAACAGAAATGAACTGAGGTTTGGGAAAAATGCTAATGACAACAGCAAAAAAGCCTTCTTTAAAACTCTCTTCAGAGCGAAAAGAGTAAGGAAATGGGAGGTGCACTTTCTGGGGCTAGTGATGCAGTGTTGAGGACAGGAATGCAAAGTTACTGGCCTATGCTCTGCCTTAGTCATCTCCCTGCCAAGGGGGAGTGCCGTGGTCAATGGGATCAGGCCAACTGGCAGGGTGGAAGGTCAGCAATGTCAGTGCCTTGGGGAGTCTGCTTTTGTTATTGGACGAGGTGGGGGGGGTCCTCTTCTCCATTGGGTGCTGCTGGGGGTAAAGTCCTTACGATATCTTGAGAAAAAGAATTTTCTGAGACTCACATGAGAGAATGAGTGATTTTTTATTTACGTGGAATTAAATTCCCAGGTTTTCAAAGTTCCACTTCCCTTTGTCCAGTCATAGAAGAAGTGTAGCTGGGGTTTCAGTAAAGCTAGAAGCAAAGCTAGTGTCCAGAGTTTCCATTCCATGTTGCATCCTGGTCCAGTATAGCATAAGGCTAGCTACAATCCATTAGTCCATTGTGTATGGGGGTCCAAATGGTGTGGGCCACCTGGGAGAATGCAGGAGAGTGTGCCCAAAACAACAAGAGTCCGAAAGGTACTGAAAGCACAAGAGAGCAAACTGCTTTGTTCAGGGGATTAAATATCTCAAGTCTTCATGGCCTTGCAGTGGCCATGCCCATTCTGGCCAACCATCTCTGTCCCTAAGTGTGACTGACAGTAAACCCCTTCCCTATGTCATCCCAACTCTACTGGGCATATGTCTATCTTCCCTTTGTCCAGTCCCCTAGGGAGTGTAAAGTTGTAGCTTCCTGGTGAAACAGTCCAAATGACATGCCTATAGTGGCTGGCTTCCCCCTTTGCTCCTTTCCTGTTATTAATAACTAGGTTAATTACAGCGGTATTACTTTCAGGGTGCTACATGACCTCTGTGTGAGCTTAGACCATACTTAGAAATCTCTGAGAAATCAGAGAACAGACAGACCAGGGACAAGGAAGGGCACCCTTCCAGAGCAGGTTGTTAACGCAGTTGGTTTCAGTTCTAAAGAGAGTAAAATCACCTGGAAGGCTGCAGGACTTTGGCAAAACCTGCCATGCAAAGCTACTTTCCTTTTAGGAGATTGGAGGACAATTATAGACACAACATATATGACATCCTGGTTTCTGGAGGATGTTGACTAGTGTCTTTCAGCATACATTTCACACATGGAATTAGTGGGAATTAATGTGTTAACAGGAGTTAATGAGTTAACAGAAGGTTAGTGGCCTTAACCAAAGTCCACGTGGCCTGGCTGGCTATGAGTGCTGATTTGGGCTTCCTGGAGCCACTCTTTATTGGTGCTTCTGTTGCACAGCTGCAGGAGTGGGGACCCTTTCTTGCCTGTGCTTTGTGTTTTCTCAGATAAGTTTTCTTCTTGTCTCTTTATTGAAATAATACTTAAGCTCATTGTGGGCAGGGACAGTGTGTGATATACTGATTAGTTTGATTCTGAAAATATTTCGGAAGACTTCCTGTGTGTAGGGAATTAAGCAAGGTCCAAGGACTGGATGAGAGGGGCTGGTGTCAGTGTACCCTCCTCTATCCCTGGGCTTTATGTGTTTATTTTGTTCAATCTTCACATATACCTTTGGGAAGTATGACCTTTCCAAGGTCAAAATTTAAAAGCAGATGTATCCAACTCCATAGCCCAGGCTTTTTTCACCAGACATGCAGGTTGCAATCCTGCTTTTCCTTTAGAAATAAAACTCCTAGATAAATCAAGAATTTTTTTAAAGCAGATTGAAAGTCATATTCTGGGGGTGGGTGGAGCATTTTAATTTGGGGGAATTTCTGCTGTGTCCTGCATAGGTGCCCACTTAGAAGGAGTTGTAAAGGTGAAGTGCTTTGCCAACAAGGTAGAGAGAATTTCCATCATTCCATATCCATAAATACCACCTCCCCCTTGGTTCTCCAACTCTGGTGGGCTGGCTACCAAACTGCCTTGGTGGAGGGCAGGGTGTAGAGGGAATTGGGAGATAACTACCCACTCCCCACTCCTTCCACTCTCACTCCTACAGTGCTCATTGTATGCCAGGTGCTTAAAATACAGTAGCAAAAAGCACAGAACAATCCCTGATATCATGTACTCTAATGGGGATAGACAGACAATAAATAATAGAAGTAAGAAGCTGAAAAGGACTATGAACCAAATAGAGTGGGTACAGGGGACTGTGCTTTTGGGGGAGGTGTTGAATATTAAATTGGATGGTCAGAGTAGGCCTCAGTGAGAAGGTGAGGGTGGAAGGAACAGTCAGTGCAAAGGACTTAAGATGGAAGATGCCTTGTGCAGTCAAGAATCAGCAGGGAATGGCTCTTGTGGAGGGGCAGAGTGAACTACTTGGAAAGGAGGCGAGAGAGTTGACAGGCCAGGTGGTGTAGGGCTAAGAGCCACAGCAAGGGTGAAATGGGGCCGTCATAGGTCTTTGAGCAGATAAATGCTGTGATCTGACTGTTGTGTTTACATGGGCTGCTGAGTTGAGAATTGACTACAAGGAAGCAGAGAAGAGAAGATGGTGGCCTGGACTAGGGTGGTAGCAATGGACATAGAGCAAAGGTGTTCAATGGTGTCTGTCATTTGGAGGTGGCATCAGCATGATTTGCTGGTGGATTAGGAGAAAGAGAATATTTGCATGTGGGAAGGAGCCTAGAAGAGGGAAGAGTTCCTGAAGCCTAGTCTGAGTGAAGCAGGGCCCAGTGGAGGCTGTTTTCAGAGAGAAGTCAGGTGGGTCCTGAGGGGGTGCTTATGCTGGCCTATGGGGCGACGGAGCCAGTTCCAAGACCGCTTCCTCTCGTTTCTTCTGTTTTCTCTATGAAACAAGGCCATAAACTATGAAATGTTGACATGGCTGCCCTCCATCTCCATTGGACTTTAATGAGAGGGCAACCATTGGGAGTATAAATGCCAGGGTCTGTGAATCAGAGGGTGTGAGAAGGTCTAACCTGCTGTGAGGCATTGGACCAGTGATGAGAAGTTCAGGTGAGTGGAGGCCCTGGGGTGCTCTTAGATAGCAGGTGATTGCAAAAATTCTTGCATTAGCTGTATTTATATTTTAATTTTGATTTAATACTATGACCTTTTCTAATCCCAGGACAGTTTTTTTCTCTTAACCTTTGTTTTCTGGCAAATAAGGATATTATTGGAATGAACCCTCTTTATCAAATGGAATTATGCATGTTGTAGGTCCTCAGTAAATACTTTCTTTGTGTATTTTCTATAGACAAATCCTTACAATTGCATTATTTTACAGCCTCAAAGAACCCCCTCTCTTGCTTGGTGTTCTGCAACCAAATACGAAATTACGGCAAGCGGAAAAGCTATTTGAAAATCAACTTATTGGGCCAGAGTCCATAGCAAATATTGGGGGTAAGTAAACCCTTGGAACTGCGGAGTCTGATGGGTGTGCCTTCCAGGCAGTCTGTTGCTTGAAGTAGGGATTCTGCAGAAGCAGCCACCATGGCACCCTGCTCCTGGTTGGGAAAGCTTTCAACATCCTTAGCTGTGGATGTGGGATGTGCATATGCTTGTTGAGCAGACACCTCATGGGAGCATCTCGGCTCTCTGAGTTGTGGGCCATTTTAGTACTAGGTGATTTTGAGTTTATATCTATGGACTACTTTATTCTGCTCAAAGTATTGAACCCATTAAAATGGGAGGAAAAATGAAAAATGCAGACATGATGTTTAGTTCATTTATCAAAGTTAGGTAGGTATTTCTTGACAGGACATTGTTTCTTAGCTCGGTTTGCCTTCATATAGATTTTATTTTTGAAAAGAATATGTCTATTGATTCTAAATGATAGCTTTGCAGGATAGTGTAATCTTGGTTGTAGGTCCTTGCTTTTCATCACTTTGAATATTCCTTGCCACTCCCTTTTGGCCTAAAAAGTTTCTTTTGAGAAATTTGCTGACAGTCTTCTGGGAGCTCTCTTATAGGTAACTAACTGTTTTTCTCTTGCTGCTTTTAAGATTCTCTCTTTGTCTTTAACCTTTTGCATTTTGATGATGATGTGTCTTGGTGAGGACCTCTTTGGGTTCATCTTGTTTGGGACTCTCTGCTTCCTGGACTTGTATGTCTATTTCCTAAACCAAGTTAGGAAAGTTTTCTGTCATTAATTTTTCAAATAGTGTTTTCAATTTCTTGCTCTCTCTCTTCTCCTCTTGCACTCCCACGATGCAAATGTTGTTACACTTGAAGTTGTCCCAGAGGCTCCTTACACTATCCTCATTTTTTTGGATTCTTTTTTCTTTTTGCTGTTCTGATTGGGTGTTTTTTGCTTCTTTATATTCCAGATGGATAATTTGCTTCTTGGATTCACCTACTCTACTACTGATTCCCTGTAAATTATTCTTTATTTCAGTTAGTGCAGACTTCATTTCTGACTGGTCCTTTTTTATGTTGTTTATGGTCCTATTAAGTTCCTTGAAGTTCTCATTAACTTCCTTGAGCGTCCTTATAAACAGTGTTTTGAACTATGCATCTGATTGACTGCTTATCTCCATTTCGTTTAGTTCTTTTCCTGGAGTTTTGTTCTGTTCTTTCATTTGGGACATGTTTCTTTGTCTCCTCATTTTGGCTGCTTCCCTGTGTTTATTTCTATGTATTAGGTAGAGTTGCTATGTCTCCTAGGCTTCGTAGGGTGGCATATTATAGTAGGTGTCCTGTAGGGTCCAGTGACAAAGCCTCCCTGATCACCCCATCTGGGCCCTCAAGGTGCACCCCTAGTGTGGATTGTACACCCTTCTGTTGTAACTGAGTCTTGATTACTGTTGGCACATCAATGGGAAGGATTTACTCAGGCTGATTAGCTGCAATGATTGACTGTGCTCACTAACCACTGACCTTTGACTACCTTGGATGATAAGCGGTGCAGGGGCCCACCACACAGAGCAAGACTTACTTCAGCAGGGCTCTCGTACCCACTGAGTCCATTCCTTGAGTGTGTCAGTTGTTGAGCTGGTTGGGTGGTGGTGCTGTGACGTGGTCTGAAGCTGTGCACTGGGTGTGCTAGCTCTGGGTCAAGGTCAGCCACTACCTGTGTTCTACCCAGGACCACCAGGCATAAGCTACAAAGCGATCTGCAGGTAGCTGCTTCTTGTGCTGGGCTTGGAGGTGCCCAGGCAAAGCCATGCTGTAAACCAAGGCTGGCTGTTTCTAGTGCCAGGTGTGGGGCCACTTAATGAGAGGTATGAGGCTCGCTGAGGCCAGATGCTGTTTGTTTGAGAGAATTGAGGAAAATCTGAAGTGAGAACCAAGTCAGGCCAATCCTATGGTAAAATCACTGGAAACAGCTTGGGTGGGCCTGAAAGTTGGGTGGGGCAGGGCCTCAGGGAATCACCAGGTCTGGGCAAACAGTGTGAGCCAGGTTGCTGGAGTCCCAGATGTGGTGGCCTTCTGCCACCCTGAGGAAGGGCTCACCAAAGGAACAACTGCTTCCCAACAGCACATCGGTCCAGGAGAAAGCTGCCTCTCCATCTCTCGCCCCAATATTAAACAACTTAGTTCTTCCCTGTATGTCTCTGGTGCCTTTCAAATTGCCTCCCCCACGTTGGAGCCTGGAGGGAGCAAGTCTGAGTGTGTCCGTGTGCAGGCCCTTTAAGAAGAACTGCCTGGGACTCCAGCAGCCTAAGTCTCCCTCTGCCTCAATTCCCGCTGGTTTTTACATCCAGAAGTTATGGGGACTTCTCTTCCTGGCCCTGGAACCCTGAGCCTGGTGTGGGAAGGGGACCTCAATAGGGAGGACCTCACAGCCAAGGTATCTCTCCTGATTTTTATCCGCCACATGTGGGTGTGAAACCAGTCTGTCTGCACCTCCACCCCTCCTACCAGTCACAGTGTGGCTTCTTTAACTTTGTAGTTGTAGGACTTTTATTCAGCTCTGTTTTAGGCAGTTCTGAATGATGGTTGTGTAGTTTAGTTGTAACTTGGATGTGGTTGTGGGAGGAGGTGAGTACTGCGTTTACCTACGCTGCCATGTTGACTAGAAGTCTGTTTTTATATGCTTATTTGCCCTCTATATTCTTTGTTGAGGCATCTGTTTAAGTTTTCTGACCATTTTAAAATTGTGTTATTGTTGTTGAGTTTTAAAAGTTCTTTACATATTATGGATAACAGTCCTTTATCAGATGTGTTTTCTCAAAATGTTTTTCCCCATTTTGTGGCTTTTCTCATTCTCTTGACAGTTTCTTTGTAGAACAGAAGGTTTTACTTTTAATGAGATCCAGCTTATCAATTCTTTCTTTCAGGGATTGTGCCTTTACATTTGTATCTAAAATGTTATACCCACACCCAAGGTCAACTAGTTAACTCCTTTTATCTTGTAGGAGTTAATAGAGATTTGCATTTTACATTTAAGTCCATTTGAGTAAATTTTTGTGAAGGGTGTAAGGTCTATAGGTCTGTGTCTAGATTTTTTTTTTTTTGCATGTGGGTGTCTAGTTTTTCCAGCACCATTTGTAGAAAAGACTGTCTTTGCTCTGTATTCATGTAGTTCTGTCTCTGGACTCTGTTCCACTGATCTGTTTTTCTGTTCTTTTTCCATAATAACATTGTCTTGATTAATGTAGCTTTATAGTAAGTCTTGAAGTCAAGTAGTGACAGTCATCTGATGTTCCTTAGTATTGTGTTGGCTATTCTGAGTCTTTTGCTTTTTCATATTTAAACTTTATAATCAGTTAGTGAATGTCTATAAAAGAACTTGCTGGGATTTTGATTGGAATTACTTTGAATGTATAAATCAAGGTAGGAAGAACTGACATCTTGACAATATTGAATCTTCATATCCATAAACATGGGATATCTCTACATTTATGTAGTCCTTTGATTTTTCATTATAGTTTTTCTCATATAGATCTTGTACATATTTTACTATATTTAGACTTGAATATTTCATTCTTTTGGATGCTAATGTAAATGGTTTTTAATTTCAAATTTTACTTGTTCATTGATGGTATATAGGAAACCAGTTGACGTGCTTATCCTTGTATCCTGCAACCTTGCTATAATTCCTTATTAGTTCTAGGAGGTTTTGTTGTTGATTCCTTTGGATTTTCTACATAGGGAATTATGTCATCTGTGAACAAAGACAATTTTATTTTTTCCTTCCCAACTAGTATAGATTTCTTTTCTTGTCTTACTGCATAAGCTAAGACTTCTAGTACAGTACTGTAAGTGAATTGTGAGAAGGGATATTCTTGCTTTGTTCCCCGTCTCACTGGGAAAGCTTCTAGTTTGTCACCATTAAGTATGATGTTAGCTGTAGGCTTTTTTTGTTTGTTTTTTTGTTTTTTATAGATGTCCTCTATCAAGTCGAGGAAGTTCCCCTCTATTCCTAATTTGCTGAAAGTTTTATCATGAATGGCTGTGGGATTTTGTCAGATGCCTTTTCTGCATCTATTGATATGATCATGTGATTTTTCTTTAGCCTGTTGATGTTATGGATTACTTAATTAATTTTCAAATGCTGAACTAGCCTTGCACACCCTGAATAAATCCCAGTTGGTTGGGTATATAATTCTTTTTATACATTGTTGGATTAGATTTGCTAACATTTTGTTGAGGATTTTTGTATCTTTGTTCGTGAGAGATATTGGTCCATAGTTTTCTTATTGTGACTTTGGTTTGGGTATTGGGGCAATGCTAGCTTGATAGAATGAATTAGGAAGTATTCCCTCTGCTTCTGCCTTCTGTAATAGATTGTAGAGAATTGGTATCATATTTTCCTTAAATGTTTGGTAGTATTCACTGGTGAACCCATCTTAGCTTGGTGTTTTCTGTTTTGAAGGTTATTAATTATTGATTCGTTTCTTTAATAGATGTAGGCTTAATCAAATTGTCTTATTCTTTTGTGAGTTTTGGCATTTTGTCTTTCAAAATTTTCATTTTATCTGGGTGATCAAATTTGTGAGCATAGGATTGTTCATAATATTCCTTTATTATTTTTTATTTATTTATTTTAAGTTGCTAATATATTTTTTTATTGTTGAAAGTATTACAGATGTCCCTCTTTTTTCCCCATTGACCCCTCCTTCCTGCTCGCACTCTCCTCCTGCCTTGCCCAGCCTAGTGTCCATGTCGATTGGTTGTGCATATGTCCATATAAGTTCTTTGGTTTATCTCTTCCCTCCCATCCCACACCCCATCCCTCTGAGGTTTCTCAATCTGTTCCCTACTTCCATGATTCAGGATGTCTTTTGATTGACAGCTTATTTTATTCATTATGTTCTACAAATAACTGAGATCATGTGGTACTTGTCTTTCTCTGATTGGCTTATTTTGCTTAGCATAATACTCTCCAAGTCCCTCCATGTCATCTCAAAGGAAAAGACAATTTTATTTTTTCCTTCCCAACTAGTATAGATTTCTTTTCTTGTCTTACTGCATAAGCTCAGACTTCTAGTACAGTATTGTAAGTGAATTGTGAGAAGGGATATTCTTGCTCTTTCTTACAGCTGCATGTTTTTCCTTTGTGTATATGTACCAGAGCTTTTTTATCCACTCCTCTACTGATGGGCACTTGGGCTGTTTCTAGATCTTAGCTATTGTAAATAGCACTGCTATGAACATAGGGGTGCATATACTCTCCCTGATTGGTGTTTCAGGCTTCTTAGGATATATTCCAAAAAGTGGGATCACTGGGTCAAATGACAGTTCCATTTTTAATTTTTTGAGGAAACACCATATTGTTTTCCATAGTGGCTGCACCAGTCTGCATTCCCACCAGCTGTATGCTAGGGTACCCTTTTCTCCACATCCTTGCCAGCATTTGTTGTTTGAGGATTTGTTGATGGCCACCATTCTGACAGGTGTGAGGTGATATCTCATAGTTGTTTTAATTTGCATCTCTCAGATGATTAGAGATGATGAGCATTTTTTTATGTCTCCTGGCCATTTGTATGTCCTGTTTGGAGAGGTGTCTATTTAGGTCCTCAGCCCATTTTTTGATTGGATTCTTTGTCTTCCTTTTCTTGAGTTATATGCGTACTCTATATATTTTGGATATTAACCCCTTTTCTGATGCATCATTGGCAAATTTGTTCTCCCAAAGAGTGGGTTCCCTTTTCATTTTGATGCTGGTTTCTTTTGCTGTGCAGAAGCTTTTAAGTTTGATATACAGTCAAATATAGTATAGTATTTGAAAAAACTGCATAGAGTGAAGCCGTGAAAGTCAAAGCGCGAGGTGGTGAAGGACGACTGTATAGTAAATAAAGAATCCAACTTCGTGGAAATTCATTTATCGTGGTAGAGTCTAGAACTGATTAACCGCGATAAACGAGGGCCGACTATAGTCCCATTTATTAATTTTTTCCTTTGTTTCACTTGCCCTAGGCGATGTATCAGTGAAAATTCTGCTATGTATGATGTCTGAGATTTCTTTACTTACATTTTCTTCTAGGATTTTTATGGTTTCACGGGTTACATTTAAGTCTTTTATCCATTTTGAGTTTATTTTTGTGTATGGTGTTGTAGTTTCATTTTTTTCCATATAGCTATCCAATTTTTCCAGCACCATTTATTGAAGAGAGTGTTTTTTCTCTATTATATGCTCTTGCCTGCTTTGTCGAATATTAATTGTGCATACTGTCTTGGATTGCTATCTGGGTTCTGTGTTCTGTTCCACTGATCTATATGTCTGTTCTTGTGTCAGTACCAGGCTGTTTTGATTACGATGGCTTTGTAGTATAACTTGATATCTGGAATTGTGATCCCTCCCACTTTGTTCTTCTTTTTCAAAATTGCTGTGGCTATTCGGGGTCTTTTATGGTTTCATATAAACTTTTGGAAAGTTTATCCTACCTCTGTGAAATATGCCGTTGGTACTTTAATAGAGATTGCATTGACTCTGTAGATTGCTTTGGGTAGTATGGACATTTTAATGATGTTGATTTTTCCGATCCATGAACGTGGTATATGTTTTCACTTTTATTTTTTTTATTATTATTATTATTTTTTTTGTTCCATTGTTTTTTTTTTTCAGGATATCTCTCATTTTTTATTAATTTATTATTGTTACAGATGTTTCTCCTTTTTTTCCCCATTGACACCCTCCTCCCCTTCCCCCCGACCCCATCCCCAGCTTTGTGGTCTATGTCCATCAGTTATGCGTACAAGCATAAAAGTTCTGTGGTATATCTCTTCCCTTTCCCAACCCCCTCTTCTGAGGGTTGTCAGTCTGTACCCTACTTCCACAGCTCTGGGTCTACCCTGTTCCTCAGACTGTTATGTTCATTATATTCCGCAAATAAGTGAGATCATGTGATATTTGTCTTTCTCTGCATGGCATGTTTCGCTTAGGATAATACTCTCCAGGACCCTCCATGTCGTCTCAAAGGATAAGAGATCTTTCTTACAGCTGCATAGTACTCCATTGTTTATATGTACCACAGCTTTTTTATCCATTCGTCTACTGGTGGACACGGGCTGTTTCCAGATATTAGCTATTGTAAATAGTGCTGCTATGAACATGGGGGTACATATATTCTTTCTGATTGGTGTTTCCGGCTTCTTAGGGTCTATTCCTAGAAGTAGGATCACTGGGTCAAATGGAAAATCAATTTTTAATTTTCTGAGGCAACACCATAGTGTTTTCCATAGTGGCTGCACCAGTCTGCATTCCCACCCGCAGTGTAGTAGAGTCCCCTTTTCTCCACACCCTCGCCAACACTTCTTGTTTGATTTGTTCATGGCAGCCATTCTGACAGGTATGAAGTGGTACCTCATAATTGTTTTAATTTGCATCTCTCTGATGATTAGTGACGTTGAGCATTTTTTCATATGTCTCTTGGCCATTTGTATGTCCTGTTTGGTGAGGTGTCTATTTAGGTCCTCTGTCCATTTTTTAATTGGGTTTTTGTCTTCTTTTTGTTGAGTTGTATGAGTACTCTATATATTTTGGAAATTAATCCCTTATCTGATGCATCATTGACAATTATGGTCTCCCATATGGTACCTGATATCTGGTAATGTGATCCCTGCCTTTCCATTTTGATGATTCTTTTGATGTGCAGAAGCTTTTTAGTTTGATGTAGTCCCATGTGTTCATTATTTCCTTTGTTTCTCTTTCCTTAGGTGTTGTATCAGTGAAAATTCTGCTGCATATGATGTCTGAAATTTTGTTGCCTACATTTTCTTCTAGAATTTTTATGGATTCACGAGTTACATTTAAGTCTTTAATCCATTTTGAGTTTATTCTCATGTATGGTGTAAGTTGGTGGTCTAGCTTCATTTTTTCTGCAAGTAGCTGTCCAATTTTCCCAACACCATTTATTGAAGAGACTGTCTTGACTCCACTGTATGCTCTTACCACGTTTTTCAAATATTAATTGAGCATATTGTCTTGGGTCAGTTTCTGGGTTCTCTGTTCTGTTCCATTGATCTATCTGCCTATTCTTGTGCCAGTACCACCAGGCTGTTTTGATTACAGTGGCTTTGTAGTATAACCTGATATCTGGTAATGTGATCCCTCCTACTTTGTTCTTTTTTTTCAAGATTGCTGTGGCTATTCGGGGTCTTTTTTGGTTTCATGTAATCTTTTGGAGTGTTTGTTCTAGTTCTGTGAAATATGTCATTGGTATTTTGATGGGTATTGCATTGAATCTATAGATTGCTTAGGGTAGTATGGACATTTTAATGATGTTAATTCTTCCAATCCATGAACAAGGTATGTGTTTCCACTTTTTTATATCTTCCTCTATTTCTTTTTTCAATGACCTGTAGTTTTCTGCAAAGAGGTCCTTTACTTCTTTGGTTAAGTTTATTTGTAGGTATTAGGGGGACCAGAAAATAATGTCGTTTCTGCACGTTTCGATATTCGGTTGTCATTTATCAGCTCATTGTGTATTTCAAAATCGTGCCAAAGACATTTTAAGGTTAGAGTGACTTGTTTACTTGTAAATAATTAAATCTTATTTATTTTTTTCAATTTATAATGAAATGGCCTGCCAAATACCAGAAGAGGTACATATCTGGCATTGTATGCTTTTTGGGTTTCACAAGGGTAGTAATGCAACAGTTGCTACCAAAAACATTTGCAATGTTTATCCAAGTGCATTAGATGTTCGTAAATGCCAAACGTGGTTTTCTAAGTTCAAATACAGTAATTTTGATCTTTCTGACTCGTATCGATCAGGAAGACCCAACAACTTTAGACAATGACATGTTAAGGTTGGAAGTGGAAGCAAATCCATGTCAGACAATCGAGAGATTGTCAGACACTCTAAACCAACCTTGGTCGACCATCCAAGAACATTTACAGCAGATTGGTAAAGTAAGCTGAGCGGGTGTTTGGGTCCCGCATAATCTGTCTGAAGAAAAGAAAGCTATCCGGTCCACCACATGCAACTTATTGCTTCAGCGGCACAATACAGAAGCGTTTTTTGATTGCTTGATCACTGGAGATGAAAAATGGGTCCTCTGTGATAATCCAAAACACAAAAGGCAGTGGCTCTCTCGGAAGGAATCGCCACGAAGTACAGCTATGCCAGGTTTACACCCCAAAAAGGCACTTTTGTGTGTTTGGTGGAGTATTCGCGGGGTTGTTCATTTTGAAGTGCTGAAACCTAGACAAACTGAATGCAGACTTTTACTGTGAACAATTGGATCGAGTAAATCAATCTTTAATTGTAAGGTGCCCAGCGATTGTCACCAGAAAAGGCGTTATTCTGCAACACTATAATGCAAGACGGCACTGTGCAAGACGAACCCTGGAAAAAATTAATGGATTGAGGTGGGAGGTATTGCCTCACCCATTATACTTGCCCGATATTGCGCCATAGGATTTCCATTTATTCCGATCGCTACAACATTTCTAAGTGGCAAAAAATTTGACAATTTGGATGATGTCCAAAATGCCATCTCCAGATATTTTGCTCAAAAACCAATTGATTTTTATCGATCCGGCATTGAAAATTTGCATACTAGATGGCAAAAGATTGTTGATAATGAGAGTGATTACATCACTGATTAAAAATAAAAACTTGTTAAAAATGTATCTGTTTGAATTAATGTCGTAAAAACACGACATTACTTTCAGGCCCCCCTAATATCTTAATTTTTTGCTGCAATGGTAAATGGGATTGTTTTTTTAGTTTCTCTTTCTCTGAGTTCATCATTGGTGTATAAGAATGCCATCAATTTCTTGACATTAGTTTTGTATCCTGCTACTTTCCCAAATTCATTTATTAAATCTAGTCGATTTTTGATGGAATCTTTAGGGTTTTCTATGTACAATATCATGTCATCTGCAAATAATGACAGTTTCACTTCCTCCTTTCCAATTTGGATCCCTTTTATTTTTTCTTCATGTCTGATTGCTGTGGCTAAGATTTCCAGTACTATTTTGAATAAGAGTGGTAAAAGTCGGCATCCCTGTCTTGTTCTCGTTCTTAAGGGGAATGCTTTTAGTTTTTGCCCATTGAGTATGATGTTGGCTGTAGGTTTTTCATATATGGCCTTTCTTATGTCAAGATATGATCCCTCTATTCCCACATTGCTAAGCGTTTTGATCAGAAATGGGTGCTGGATTTTGTCGAATGCTTTTTCAGCATCTATTGATATGATCATATGGTTTGTAGCTTTCATTTTGTTTATGTGGTGTATCACATTTATTGATTTGCGGATATTGTACCATCCTTGCATCCTTGGGATGAATCCCACTTGGTCATGGTGAATAATTTTTTTGATGTATTGCTGTATCCGATTTGCTAATATTTTGTTAAGGATTTTGGCATCTGTGTTCATCAGGGATGTTGGCCTGTAGTTTTCTTTGTTTGTAGTGTCTTTATCTGGTTTAGGAATTAGGATTATGCTGGCCTTATAAAATGAGTTTGGAAGTGTTCCGTCTTCTTGGATTTTTTTGGAATAGTGTGAGATCTAATAGTGGGTATTAGATCTTCTTTGAATGTTCGGTAAAAGTCCCCCGTGAAACCATCCGGGCCTTGGCTTTTGTTTGCTGGAAGTTTCTCTTGTTTCTTGAGATAGTCCTGTAGTGCTGTGAACTTCCCTGTCAGGACTGCTTTCACTGCATCCCATAGATTTTGTGTTTGTGTCTGTTCATTTTCATTGGTTTCTAGGAAGTTTTTCATTTCTTCCTTGATCTCCTTGATAACCCATTCCTTGTTTAATAACATGCTACTTAGCCTCCATGTGTTGAATGTTTTTGAGTGTTTTTGTTGTAATTGATTTTTACTTTCATGCCATTGTGATCTCAGAAGATGATTGATATGATTTCAGTCTTCTTGAAGTTGTACATACTTAGTTTGTGTCCTCACATGTGGTCTATCTTTGAGAATTTTCCATGTGCACTTGACAAGAATGTGAATTCTGCAATTTTCGGTTTAATTCTTTGTAGATATCTATTAAGTCCATTTGATCTAGTGCATCATTTGTAGTCTCTGTTTCCTTTTTAAATTTTTGTCAGGAGGATGTATCCAGTGATGTCAGTGGGGTGTTGAAGTCCCCTGGTATGATTGTATTGCTGTCGATTTCTACTTTGAAGTCCTTCAGAAGGTTTTTAATGTATTTTGGTGCTCCTATATTTGGTTCATGTATGTTTACCAAGGTTATATCGTCCTGTTGGATAGATCCTTTCAGTATTATTTAGTGGCCTTCTTTGTCTCTAGTTATGGCCTTCATTTTCAATTCTATTTTATCAGATATGAGTATTGCTACCCCAGCTCTTTTTTCTTTTCCGTTTGCTTGGAAGATTTTTTTTCATCCCTTCACTTTCAACCTATGTTTGTCTTTTGCGTTTTGGTGGGTGTCTTATAAACATCATATATATGAGTCATGTTTTCCTATCCATTCAGCTACTCTGTGTCTTTTCATTACAGAGTTTAATCTATTTACATTTAAGGTTATTATTGGTATCTACTTATTTATTGCCATTTTTGTTTGTTGTGGTATATTTTTCTTACTATTTTTTCTGCTAATTACAACAGTCCTTTTAACATATCTTGCAGTGTCGGTTTGGTGCTAATATATTGCCTTAGCCTTTTTTTTTTTTTTTTTGTTTGGGAAGCTCTTTATTTGACCTATTTTGAATGATAGCCTTGCTGGCTAGAGTAGTCATGGATTCAGATTTTTTTTTTTCATTATCTTGATTACTTCTTGCCATTGCCTTCTGGCCTGTAGGGTTTCTGTTGAGAAGTCAGCTGATAGCCTTATGGGTGTTCCTTTGTAGGTAACCTGTTGCTTATCTCTTGCTGCCTTTAGGATTCTCTCTTTGTCTTTAATTTTTGGCATTTTAATTATGATGTGTTTTGGTGTTTGCCTATTTGGTTTCTTCTTATTTGGGGCTATCTGTGCTTCTGAAACTTACATGCCTTTCCTTCACCAAGTTAGGGAAGTTTTCTTTCACTGATTTCTCAAATATATTCTCTAACCCTTGCTCATTTTCATCTTCCTCTGTTAAGCCTATGATGCGGATGTTGTCATGTTTCATGTTGACCCACAGTTCTCTTAAGCTGTTTTCTTGTTTTTAAATTGTTTTTTCTTTTTGTTTCTCTGATTGGGTCATTTTTTCTACCCTGTCTTCTAATCTACTCATTGGTTCCTCGGCTTCTGTACTCTGCTGGTTATTTCTTCTAGTGTGTTCTTTATTTCTGCTATGTCATTCTTCATTTCAGCTTGGTGTTTTTTCATTTCCAATTAGTTGATTTTCAACGTTTCCATATCTTTTTTTTTTTATTCTCACCCGAGTAACTTTTGCATCTTCAGATAGAGCGGGAGGGAGAGAAGAAGGGAGAGAGAGAGAGAGAGAGAGAAACATTGATGTGAGAGAGACACATCGAGTGGTTGCTACCCACATGACCCCAACCGGGACCGGGGATAAACTGCAACTGAGGTACGTGCCCTTAGCGGCAACCGAACCCAGGACTCTTTGGTCCGCAGATGACGTTCTAACCGCTGAGCCACACCAGCCAGGCTGTTGCTATATCTTTACTCATGCTGTTGAGCTCTTTACTCATGCTCTTGAGCTTCCTCAAGATCATGGCTCTAAACGCTACCTCTGATAACTTGCTTAATTGCATTTTATTTATCTCTTTCAGTAGAATTCTCTTATTCTTTAATTTGGGATTTGTTTCTTTTTTTCACCATTTTGGCTATCTCAGTGGATTTTGGATCCTGCAAATTTTCCCTGTGGTGGTTGGTGTTATGCTACTTGTGGTTCCCTCTATTGGGTTTGGATGATTGTGGGAGGACCCACATTAAATACCACTCCCTCGTCTTACTTTCCTGGGTAGATTTTCTGGCCAATCAGTGGTTCAGTTTTCCTCTAGCTTTTGCCTCCTAGCTATTTGTCTCAGTTACTTGATGAGCCTTGGGTTGTAGCCCTCAGCTGAATGAAAACATCCCTCAAGTGTTCAGGGTAAGGGCATTTCCAGTAGGTGAGGCAGTTGCTTGCTGGACGTCTGTTGCTGTTAATGAGCTTCAATTTGCATTTCTCTTGCTTGGCCAGGTGGTGTTAAGTTCCTGAGGGAGGGGCTGTTACTTCTCCCTGGGGCTCTGGGCAGGGGCTTTTTGAGTAAGATGGCTATTGTCCTTTGAGGGAATGATTCAGCACAAAACTCCTGGTGCCCTCCCAGGTCTCCAAACTTCCAAGTCTCTCCCTACAGTTCCAATCCAGTCTGCCTTCCCTCTGCTGGAGCTCAAGGTTGGTGGCTGTAGCTAATTTAGTGCTCTGTTCTGGCACCCTGCACTGTGGAACCGACTTGGGATTTTAACCTTGAGGGAACTGCTCACAACGTAAACAGCCCTTAGCTGCTGTCCATGGGCTCCCATCCTGCCCTATCTTGCACCTCCACAGTTCCTACCAGGGTCGATTTGGTGTCCTCTTTCTGTGCCTGGTTATATGAGTTCCCTCCAGCTGCTTTTCTGTTGGTTTTTCCCAATGGTTTGTATTTATTTCAGTTGTAATTCCAGTTTGGTCCTAGGAGATGGTCTGTGTAGCTTTCATTCACTTTTTCGCCATTTTTCTTAATCGAGACCATTGATGTTTAAAGTAAGAATCGATGCAGTTGGATTAGTAGCTACCATTTTTGTTACTGTTTTCCATTCTTGGTCCTTATTTTTTGTTTCTAATTTTGTCTTCTACTTTCTACCTTTTGTAGTTTTTGTGATTATGTTTCTTTTTGTTCTTAGCATATTGGTTACTTAAAAAAATGTTTTTATTGATTTTAGATAGAGATGAAGGGAGAGGGAGAGAGAAATTGAAACATCAATGAGAGAAAAACATCAATCAGCTGCCTCCTGCACTCCCCCTACAGTGGATCGAGCCCAAAACTTGGGCATGTGTCCTGACTGGGAATCGAGCTGGTGATTTCTTGGTGAATGGGATGATGCTCAACCACTGAGTCACATCGGCCGGGCTCAGTTACTTTTATAAAGTTTTTTTAGTCGTTGTCCTAGAATTTTTAATATATATTTAAAAAATAGGTAATATTTCATGAATTTGTATGTCATCCTTGTATGTGACCAAGACAATCTCTGTATTTTTCCAATTTTAGTATGTGCTGTTGAAGTGAGCACTTAATGTGCTTTAGTTCTATCCTGAGGGACTTCCTTGCAGTTCTTCTCTTTTAGTTGGATGTGATCAGCCTCAACAGCAGACACTGATGTAAGGCTGACATGAACACGTGTCCCTGAGTGCCAGCCCAAGATCCCATATTTTTCTGAGAGTAGAAAATCCTCTTGGTTTTATCACTGACTGGTGTCTCCTGCACCCTTGCTTCAGTGTTAGGTTGAAGCCCACAGGCAGATGCTCCAGAATCCCACAATTTTACGGTTGCATGTTTTAAGGATTTTTTTGTTCCCAGACATCACTTCTCCTTCATCTTCAGAACTGCCGTTTCTTCTGTGGAGATGAAAAACACCAATAAGCCACGTATATTGTAGAACATAATATGATCACAGTTCTTAGGCTAACCAAGTAACACTGTTATTCTTTTTTATTTTTTTAAACAGATGTGATGTTTACTGGTACAGCAGATGGCCGGATCATAAAATTTGAGAATGGTGAAGTAGATACCATCGCCCAGTTTGGGTCGGGCCCGTGCAGTAAGTCAGTGACATCCCTTCCCCCACCCAAGAAAATGTATGTCTCTTTCAGTCATTCAGAAAGGAGCCAGATGGCCTGTGTAAGTCAGGCTCTCCCTCGGAGAAAAAGAGCCCTGATTGTCTGGCAGATAGCCTGATTTGAGTGTTATCACATGCTTTTTATTGGCCGGTGGTACTTGGACCTCATGGTGCCTGGTTGTTACCCTTCATCGAAGTTTCTCAGTTAGGCAGTTGCCATGGCACTTGCAGTCACTTCTTAGCTCCACCCCTCGCCATTCTGCAGAGGCTTGTGCTGACTTTTGAGGTAACTTGAAGATTAATAGGTGTTGTCCAAGTGCAACTATGGCAAAGCAGTTGGCTTTGTCATTACTTGGATGCTTAAATGTGATTCTTACATCAGCTTCTTAGGAATTTCAGTAGTGTCATTCAAAGTGAAAATATCCTGAAGTCAATCCAGCTTTAGAAGACTAGGGTAGAAGAATCTTACTGTTTAAACACTGGTAGTCCTGACTTCTTATTGTTTTCTAATAGCTGAAATCTTTTTGTAAAAATGATGCATTTTCAGTGGGAAATGTGAACAACACAAAGGTACAGAGAAGTAAAAATCACCCCAGAGTCTCCTCAAATGTAACTGTTAACATTTTAATGAGTAACTTTTCAGATATCTTTCTATTGATGGGTACTCATAGCCACCCATGCTTATATGGAATAGAGTCATACTCTACATTTAGTTCTTTAACCTGCCTTTTTCTACTCCATATTTAGGCTGTATGTGCCCTCTAGTAAGCACCTTGTAGTAAGCATCCTGTTGTAAGCACTCCTGCAGTGAACATTCTGCTGTAAGCATTCCATAGTAAACACCCCAAAGTGGTCACCCTTCAGTAAGTACCCACAATAAGCACCCCAAAGTGGGCAGCTTGCAATAAGCACCCCATAGTAGGCACCCTGCAGTAAGGATCCCTGCAGTAAGCAGCTTGCAGTGAACACCCTGCAGTAAATATGCATTGCCACAGGTTTTTATTTTTTTAATCCTCACCTGAGGATAAGTTTTACTGACTTTAGGGAGAGGGGAAGGGGAAGACAGAGACAGAAACATCCATGTGAGAAACATCGATTGATTGCCTCCGGCACACACCCCAACCCAGGATGGAACCCACAATTTAAGTATGTGCCCTGACCAGGAATCTAACTGGCAACCTTTTGGTAGAAGGAACGATACTCAACCAACTGAACCACACTGGCCAGGGCCCCACAGGTTTTAAAAGAGTGTAGGTAGTAGAGCAACAGAGTTAGTCTAAGGAATAAAATAGAATGCTCCTTTTATGCCAGGCAGAGAGAAAACCATGCTCCTAGACAGACAGAGTATCCAGATCAGGCTGTTGGGATTAACCTCCGAAGTCCCGAGGTTCTGTGGGCCTTCTGGAATTGAGGCCTGAGTCCTGATGCTGTCCAAGTTAACTTAAGTTCAAGTGTCAGGATGCTGATGTGAACATGATTCTTTGGTACCCATTGCTGTGTATATGTCTAGCTCTGGATTCTCAGGTGGTCCCTCTGGACGTGCTGGACAGTTGTCCTAAATTCTAGGGGACTAGAATATTGGGGGGCAGGTCTGTTTCCAATGTCACGGTATTTTTATTCTCTAAAATATATTTAGAAAGGAATGGTTGGATGAGAAGCTTGTCCACTAGTGGGGGCACAGACAGAATCATAGACCAGTCACTGATTCTTGTCTGTTTCCCTAGAAACCCGAGATGATGAGCCTACTTGTGGGAGACCCCTGGGCATCCGGGTGGGGCCCAACAGGACCCTTTTTGTGGCTGATGCATACAAGGGACTATTTGAAGTAAATCCCTGGAAACGTATGTAACAATATCTTACTTCCTTCTTTGATGATTTCAGATTTTTTAAACAATATGTGCATAAGTGGATTTAATAGAATTTGTTCAATACATTCAACTAGAGACTAATATTTTCTTACTCATTGAATAATACTGAAAGCATTGCCTTACAAATATCAGGTAGTATAAACTTTCAAATCTCTACTTGTGTAAATTTAGTCAGTACCCAAACTTCCTCTGGCATTTGTGTTTTAGCCATGGGTCTCAAGAGGACTTATTTTGAGGATATTAGACCTCCTCCTTCCCTCTTTATTTTTCTGTGTTTCTCTTGACTTCTTGTCTTCCTGTTTGTTTCCTGTCTCTTAGTCTTCTCTTATCCTTACCCTTCATCTCTGATTTTTCATTTTTTTTTCTTTTTTTATTAATTTACTTTTGTTACAGATGTTTCTCCTTTTTCCCCCATTGACACCCTCCTCCCCCTCCCTCCCTGCCCCGTCCCCAGTTTTGTTGTCCATGTCCATTGGTTATGAGAACATGCATACAAGTTCTGTGGTTCATCGCTCCCCTCCCCCACCCCCTCTTCTGGCAATTGTCAGTCTGTACCCTACTTCCACGTCTCTGGGAGTACCCTGTTCCTCAGACTGTTATGTTCATTATATTCCAGAAGTAAGTGAGATCATATGATATTTGTCTTTCTCTGCCTGGCTTGTTTCGCTTAGGATAATAGTTTCCAGGTCCTCCCATGTCGTCTCAAAGGATAAGAGATCCTTCTTTCTTACAGCTGCATAGTACTCCATTGTGTATATATACCACAGCTTTTTTATCCATTCGTCTACTGATTGACACTTGGGCTGTTTCCAGATCTTAGCTATTGTAAATAGCGCTGCTATGAACATGGGGGTACATATATTCTTTCTGATTGGTGTTTCAGGCTTCTTAGGGTATATTCCTAGGAGTGGGATCACTGGGTCAAATGGTAATTCAATTTTTAATTTTTTGAGGTAACACCATAGTGTTTTCCATAGTGGCTGCACCAGTCTGCATTCCCACCAGCAGTGTAGTAGAGTCCCGTTTTCTCCACACCCTCGCCAACACTTGTTGTTTGATGCTTTGTTGATGGCAGCTATTCTGACAGGTGTGAGGTGATACCTCATTGTTGTTTTAATTTGCATCTCTTTGATGATTAGTGATGTTGAGCATTTCTTCATATGTCTCTTGGCCATTTGTATGTCCTGTTTGGAGAGGTGTCTATTTAGTTCCTTTGCCCATTTTTTAATTGGGTTCTTTGTCTTCCTTTTGTTGAGATGTATAAGCACGCTATATGTTTTGGAAATTAATCCCTTATCTGATATATCATTTGCAATTATGCTCTCCCATACAGTGGGTTGCCTTTCCACTTTGATGGTTGTTTCTTTTGCTGTGCAGAAGCTTTTGAGTTTGATGTAGTCCCATGTGTTCATTTTTCCCTTTGTTTCTGTTGCCTTAGGTGATGTATCAGTGAAGATTCTGCTGTGTATGATGTCTGAAATTTTGTTCCCTACATTTTCTTCTAGGATTTTTATGGATTCATGAGTCACATTTAAGTCTTTTATCCATTTTGAGTTTATTCTTGTGTATGGTGTAAGTTGATGGTCTAGATTCATTTTTTTGCATGTAGCAGTCCAATTTTCCCAACACCATTTATTAAAGAGGCTATCTTTACTCCATTGTATGCTCTTGCCACCTTTGTCGAATATTAATTGAGCATAATGTTTTGGGGCAATTTCTGGGTTCTCTATTCTATTCCATTGATCTATGTGCCTGTTCTTGTGCCAGTACCAGGCTGTTTTGATTACAGTAGCTTTGTAGTATAACCTGATGTCTGGTATTGTGATCTAGCCTACTTGGTCCTTCTTTTTCAAGATTGCTGTAGCTATTCGGGGTCTTTTTTGATTCCATATGAACTTCTGAAGTATTTGTTCTAGTTCTGTGAAATATGTCATTGGTATTTTGATGGGGATTGCGTTAAATCTATAGATTGCTTTGGGTAGTATGGACAATTTAATGATGTTAATTCTTCCAATCCATGAACAAGGTATGTGCTTCCACTTTCTTATATCTTTCTCTATTTCTTTTTTCAATGTCCTGTAGTTTTCTGCAAATAGGTCCTTTACTTCTTTGGTTAAGTTTATTCCTAGGTATCTTGATTTTTTTTTGCTGCAATGGTAAATGGGATTGTTTTTTTAGTTTCTCTTTCTGTGAGTTCATCATTGGTGTATAAGAATGCCGTTGATTTCTTGATGTTAATTTTGTATCCTACTACTTTTCCAAATTCATTTATTAGTCTAGTAGATTTTTGATGGAGTCTTTAGGGTTTTCTATGTATAATATCATGTCATCTGCGAATAGTGACAGTTTCACTTCCTCCTTTCCAATTTGGATCCTTTTATTTTTTCTTCATGTCTGATTGCTGTAGGTAAGACTTCCAGTACTATGTTAAATAAGATTGATGAGAGTGGGCATCCTTGTCTTGTTCCTGTTCTTAAGGGAAATGCTTTTAATTTTTGTCCATTGAGTATGATGTTGGCTGTAGGTCTTTTGAATATGGCCTTTATAATGTTGAGATATAATCCCTCTATTCCCAAATTGCTGAGCGTTTTGATCAGAAATGTGTGCTGGATTTTGTCAAATGCTTTTTCAGCGTCTATTGATATGATCATGTGGTTTTTATCTTTCATTTTGTTTATGTGTTGTATCACATTTATTGATTTGCGAATATTGAACCAGCCTTGCATCCCTGGGATGAATCCCACTTGGTCATGATGAATAATTTTTTTGATGTATTGCTAGATCCGATTTGCTAGTATTTTGTTTAGGATTTTGACATCTATGTTCATCAAGGATATTGGCCTGTAGTTTTCTTTCTTTGTAGTGTCTTTTTCTGGTTTTGGAATAGAATTATGCTGGCTTCATAAAAGGAGTTTGGAAGTCTTCCTTCTTTTTGAATTTTTTGGAATAGTATGAGGAGACTGGGTGTTAGTTCTTCTTTGAATGTTCGGTAAAACTCCCCCGTGAAGCCGTCAGGGCCTGGGCTTTTGTTTGCTGGGAGGGTCTTGATTACAACTTCAATTTCCTTCGTTGTTATTGGCCTGTTCAAGTTTTCTATCTCTTCCCAGTTCAGTTTTGGGAGAGTATGTGTTTCTAGAAATGTGTCCACTTCGCCTAGATTGTTGAATTTGTTGCCATATAAATGTTCATAGTATTTGTTAACGATCCTTTGTATTTCTGTGGTGTCAGTTGTTATTTCTCCTCTTTCATTTCTGATTTTGTGTATTTGGGTTCTATCTCTTTGTTTCTTGGTGAGTCTAGCTAAGGGTCCATCAATCTTGTTTATCTTTTCAATAAACCAGTTCTTTGTTTCATTGATCCTTTGAATTGTTTTTTTGGTCTCCATGTCGTTTATTTCTGCTCTGATCTTTACTATTTCCTTCCTTCTACTTGCTCTAGGGTTTTCTTTTTGTTTGCTTTCTAGTTCTTTAAGTTGTTAGGTTAAGTAGTCAATTAGAAATTTTTCTTGTTTCTTGAGGTGGGCCTGTAGTGCTATGAACTTCCCTCTCAGAACTGCTTTCGCTGCATCCCATAGATTTTGTGTTGTTTTGTGTTCATTTTCATTGGTTTCCAGGAAGTGTTTAAATTTTTTCTTGATATCCATGGTAACCCATTCATTGTTTAGTAACATGCTATTTAGCCTCCATGTCTTCAAATGTCTTTGCATGTTCTTGTTGCAATTGATTTCTAGTTTCATGCCATTGTGATTTGAAATGATGCTTGATATGATTTCAGTCTTCTTTAACTTGTAGACTTAGTTTGTGCCCTAACATATGGTCTATCTTTGAGAATATCCCATGTGCACTTGAGAAGAATGTGAATTCTGCAGTTTTGGGGTGTAATTCTCTGTATATCTATAAATCCATTTGATCTAGTGCTTCATTTAGAATTTCTGTTTCCTTGTTAATTTTTTGTCTAGATATATATCCAATGATGTCAGTGGGGTGTTGAAGTCTCTTGCTATGATTGTATTGCGGTCGATTTCTCCTTTGAAGTCCTCCAGAAGATTTTTAATATATTTTGTTGCTCCTATATTGGGTGCATATATGTTTACCAAGGTTATATCTTCCTGTTGAATAGACCCTTTCAATATTATGTAGTGGCTTTCTTTGTCTCTAGTTATGATCTTCAATTTGAAATCTAATTTATCAGCTATGAGTATTGCTACCCCAGCTTTTTTTGCCTTTCTGTGTGCTTGGAAGATTTTTTTCCATCCCTTTACCTTCAACCTATGTGAGTCTTTTGTTGTGAGGTGGGTCTCTTTTAGACAACATATTTGTGAATTATGCTTTCTTGTCCAGTCAGCTACTCTGTGTCTTTTTATCGGAGCATTCAATCCATTTACATTTAAGGTGATTATTGATATGTACTTATTTGTTGCCATTTTTGTTTAGTGTGGTTATATTTTTCTTCCTATTTCTTCTACTAATTACAGCAGTCCTTTTAACATTTCTTGCAGTGCTGGTTTGGTGCTAATATATTCCCTTAGCCCTTTTTTTTTGGTCTGGGAAGCTCTTTATTTGACTTTCTATTTTGAATGATAGCCTTGCCTGATAGAGTAGTCTTGGATTCAGATCCTTGTTTTTCATGACCTTGATTACTTCATGCCATTCCCTCTGGCCTGTAGTGTTTCTGTTAGAAGTCATCTGATAGCCTATAGGGGTTCCTTTGTAGGTAACCTGTTGCATATCTCTTGCTGCCTTTAGGATTCTCTCTTTGTCTTTAATTTTTGGCATTTTAATTATTATGTGTCTTGGTGTGAGCCTGTTTGGGTTCTTCTTACTTGGGGCTCTTTGTGCTTCTTGAACTTGAATGCCTTCTTCCTTCACCAGGTTAGGAAAGTTTTCTGTCACTATTTCTTCAAATATATTCTCTAACCCTTGCTCATTTTCTTCTTTTTCGGGGACTCCTATGATGCGAATGTTATTACGTTTCCAGTTGTCCCACAGTTTTCTTAAGCTACCTTCCTGTTTTTGAATTGTTTTTTCCCTTTGGTTTTCTGATTGGTTGACTTTTTCTTCTCTGTCTTCCAATTCACTGATCTGGTCCTCCGCTTCCTCTACTCTGCTGGTCAGTCCTTCCAATGTGTTCTTTATTTCTGCTATGTCATTCTTTATTTCCACTTGGTTGGTTTTCATGGTGTTGATGTCCTTACTTATGTTGTTTAGTTTCCTCAAGATCATGGCTCTGAACTCTACCTCTGATAATTTGCTTAACTGCATTTCATTTATCTCATCCTCGGTAGAGTTCTCTTGTTCTTTCATTTGGGATCTGTTTCTTTGTTTCACCATTTTTGCTATCTCAGTGAGTTTTGGAGCCTGCTAAATTTTCCCTGTGGGTGTTGGTGTTTTGCTATTTGTGGCTCCTTCTACTGGGTTTGGATGAGTGTGGAGGGCCCTCCTTAAATACCACTGTCAAGTCTCACTTTCCTGGGTAGATTTGCAAGCTCAGGAAAGGTTCTGGTATGCTCTAGCTTTTTGCCTGGAGGCTTTTAGCCTCAGTTACTTGAAAAGCCTTAGGATCTCAGTTGAATGAGAAACTCCCTCAGGTGTTTATAGTGTAAGAGGATTTCCCGAGGGTGAGGCCAATGCTGGTTTTAATGATTTCAATTTGCATTTCTTTTCCTCACCTGGAAATCTCCGAGGGAGGGGCTGCCACAGCTCCTGGAAGGAGCAAACTTGGCTGCCGTTCTGTGTAACCGGGAAGGAGCAGGCTGGCCACCGCTCTCCTTTGTGGCCGTGGCTCAGCACAAACTCTGAGCACCCTCCAAATCCCAGGTGTCCCCACAGAGTTCCAGTCCAGTCCTCCCTCCCTCTTCCGGAGCCCCTGGTGAGTGGCTGTGGCTATTTAGCGCTCTGTCCCAGCCTTCTGTGCTGTGGAGCACCTTGTGCTCTTAACCCCGAGGTCGGGTGCTGCCACTGCTCACAGCCAAGGCTGCTGCTCTCCGTGGGCTCCCAGCCCACCACCCTCACGCGCCTCGGCAGATCCTACCAGGCTCATTCAATGTCCCTGGTTGTATGGTCCTCTCCTGCTGCTTTTCTGTTGCTTTTTCCCAACGATTTGTCTTTATTTTAGTTGTTATTCCCATTTGATCCTGGGAGATCGTCTGTGTAGCTTCCATTCACTCCACCACCATTTTCTCCTCCCCTGATTTTTCATTTTCTTTATCCAGCTTCTTCTTCTGTTCCTTTCCCCTGACTGGTCATGATGTCACCTTGACCAGAAGTATAACATTCGCTGTGTATGCTTTTTTTTTTTTTTCCATTACAAATTATTTTATTCAAATTATGTTTTCCAAAAGAGAGGGTTCTGTGCTAGTCGTCTCTGAAAGTTTTCATACCATTTCAGAACCACATTTGCTGGAATGAACATTTCAGATGGATTTGGTGTCATCTGGGCCTGAGAGATAGCAAATGATGAAGCAAAATTGTAGAAGTTGTCCAACATCTTTTGTGTGAACTGAGTGAATGAGTCAACTGAGGATACAGCAGCATTACCTACAGGAGTCTGCTGAGCCAGACTGTCCAATAATTCCACTGAAATTCCAATCTGAGCAACAGATGGAGTTCGGACAATATTCATGGCTCCGAAAGGGTGTTGGCTTCCTTCTCCAGATTTAAGACCTGAAATTTTGAAGATGGCACTTGGTTTCCCATTCGTGACAAATCCTAGGAGTTGCCATACTGGCATTCCACTTGAATCAGGATAGGAAAAGTAGACAGATCCTCCCATCCCCTCAGGAAATGGGATTGTTCCCAGCATAAAAACCACAACATGGTTGATATTTTCATAATCAGGCAAGTCAAAAACAAATTTATCTTCTGCCACTTGCTGTGCAGCTGTTTGCAGCAGCCTCCCCGCCACCAAGCAGCCAAACATGGCGGCGGCGGCGGCTCTGCTCAGCCGGCGGGGACCTGAAGCCGGCGACTAGAAGTCCTGGGGACACTACGCCAGGGGAGCCCAAGAACCTTCCAGAACATGCGGCAGGATGCCGGCCGCGCCGCTACATAGCCACTGTGCCAGCGGCAGGAACGCTCGCTGTGTATGCTTTGACAGGGGAGGGTCATATGGGTCTGCAGTGCCATTGGCTGGCTGTGTGACTATGCAAGTTACTTAGCCTCTCTGTGCACACTTTCCTCATCCACGATAGGGATAATGTAGTTGCCTGCCTTGTGGGATTGTTGTGGAGGTTTAAATAATATATATGGAAAGAGCTTAGCACTCAATAAATGTTTTGTTCTACTATTTAAAAAATTACTCTTATTTTTTAATTTAAAAGCAGATGAGTAGAACATTTTATATTTCTCTCAAACAAACAAATAGAAAATTGCCTTTTTACCTAAGACTTTTAATAGACTTTTAAGTCAGTTTGTCTTGATAAAAGAAAGTTATTCATTCTTAAAGGAAAGGTTTTGCTTTAATGTAGTTAGTCTAGAAAAAATAATCAGCTAACAGATGAAAGAAAGGAAAACACTGTACTTTAATGTAAGGAGGAATAAATCTGACATGCCATGGAGAAGCTCATTTTAGTTTTTCTTTTTAAATCAGGCTAATTAATATTTAGAAATTGTTGTGATACAGGTTCTTAGAATGAAAGCAAGTCTCTCTCTTTTTTTCTTCCTTTCTTCATTTCTTTCCTTTTTTTCTTATCTTCCTTGCTACTTCAGGTGAAGTGAAATTGTTGCTGTCCTCTGACACACCCATTGAGGGGCGGAAAATGTCCTTTGTTAATGATCTTACAATAACTCGGGATGGGAGGAAGATTTATTTTACGGATTCCAGCAGCAAATGGCAAAGACGAGATTATCTGTTTCTGTTTATGGAGAGAACGGATGATGGGCGGTGAGTGTATATTTCATATCTCTGTTCAGTGAGATCATCAGGCAGGCAAGGTAACTTTAGCAGAGCTGATTACTTCTAGGAATCTTTAGAGTGTTTCTGAGCATAATGTTTTAGCATTTCAGATAGGACTTTACTGGCTTCTGGAAACGAGTAATGGATGCAACCAAACAGAGCAAAGTGATCTTACTTTGTCTTTGATGAGATGAAATAAAAATAGACCAGTCCAGCCCTGACCAGTTTTATTCAGTGGTTAGAGCATCAGCCTATGGACCAAAGGGCCGAGGGTTCAATTCCTGGTCAAGGGCACCTGCCTAGGTTGCAGATTTGATCCTTGACCCCGGTCAGGGTCGTTTGGGAGGCAACCAATCAATGTAACTCTCTCACATCGATGTTTTTCTCTCTCTCCCTCAGTCCCACCCTCCTTTCCACTCTATCTAAAAATCAATGGGAAACTATGCTCAGGTGAGGATTAACAACAAAAATAGTCCAGTCCATGTGAAGGTGCAGTCTAGGCAGTCTGGGAGAGACCTACAAGCAGGCCTGGGTTTTAGGTCACCTTTCTAAAGGGGAACTCATGTGAGGCTGGAGCCATGGTGGCCCCCCTGGTGCTGAGCCAGCTCCCAGGTCAGTGAGAGAACTGACTAGGGGATGTCTAGAAGAGAATGCTTGGGGCTGCCCTGGATGGGGAAGGGCTCCTAGGGGCCAGCCTGGGACCAGGTCTGGGCAGGGGACCACCAAGGGTCTTGTCACTCCTGTGTGAGGCTGAGTCCCCTTCCTCAGGTCCCTGCCCAGAGGGGAGCACGGCTCCAACCCTGCAGAGGGGTTGTGGACTCTCCCTGTGTGACCCTTTGCTGTTGGCACCCACAGCCTTCTAGAGTATGATACTGAGACCAAGGAAGTAAAGGTTTTACTGGACCAGTTGCGGTTCCCTAATGGAGTGCAGCTTTCTCCTGCAGAGGACTTCATCCTGGTGGCAGAGACAACCATGGCAAGGATAAGAAGGTGCGTGTAGCATCTGCTGAGCTGTCAGTGTTCACCAGAGAGCCTTGTGCCCGAATGGGCATGGAGGTGTTGATTGAGAGAATCTGAGAATCATCAGGGCACCTTCTCCTTTGTGTAAGAATGATAAACGTCAAACTCAAGGGCGTGTTTTCGTTTTCTCATTTCTCAGCCTACTTAAGCATCGCAGTCAGGGATTCTTAATTTAATGCTGACTGCACATCACAGGTCCCTTCCCTCCCAGTGGGTCTTGGTCTACCACCTTTTTCCTAAACTGCGTCTAGCTGGACCCAGGGCTCATGAGTATCTCTTTTAGCAGCTGCACCTTTGTTCATAATGGACATGTTTATAGTTGTTTCCATAAACTTACTGGAACCAAGACTAATTTGGTGTTTGGCTAAAATTTTTTTCATAAATTCAGGGGCTGCTGCTTATACCTGCTTGGGTGAATTTTTCAGATTCTACATATCTGGCCTGATGAAGGGAGGGGCCGACCTGTTTGTGGAGAACCTGCCTGGATTCCCAGACAACATCCGGCCCAGCAGCTCCGGGGGATACTGGGTCTGCATGCCAAACATTCGCTCCTACCCTGGGTTTTCAATGTTGGATTTCTTATTCGAGAGACCTTGTATTAAAAGAATGATTTTTAAGGTAATGAAAACTATAATTTCCAAAACCAAAACTATAATTAGAAGATGAATCTAATTATGATCTCTCTTAATTTATAACTCTAAAAATTCTAGTATTTATAATATTTAGTATTTTTAGTGACTTCTTTAAAACACCTTTTATTCTTCAGCCTGACATGTAAACTTAAACATTTGGACCCTTTGATTTTTTTCTTCTGGTTTTCTGGTCTGGGTGTTTTTATTGTCACCCTCACCATACCTTTTGGGGTCTCTATCCTGGCTGTCAACCTTACTGTTCCTGCTCCGAGATGGCTTTTTCAGACCTTCTGCCTTCTCCTCCAGACCCTGCAACCTGGCCTTCTCCCTGCCAGCAGATGACACTGCCCCTCCTCAGAGGGTTATCTGGTGTCTCTTCCTGTGGCCATACATGTAAACTCACCTTGGGCCCCCATTCTGCCTTGCTCCCTCCTGCCTTCTTGGAACCCTCCTGTCAGTCACCCCTCTCCATAGGATTTTGTCCTTTTATATCTTAGCACACCAAAACATTTTCTATTAAATAAAAATCATCCACCCTCACCAATGGTGAGCAGACCCTTCCACACAGTCTTTAAATGTTCATCATCCTACCCTTTTTTCCAGTGACTTCCATGAAATACCCCAAATGTAACTGAACACATTTTACAATGGGGATGAGTCACTTCCTGATATAGGTACTTTTGTCATAGAAATTTTATTTACTGAAAAGCTCCATTTTATAGGCTAAGTGGTATTTGAAGTTGATATTGACTATTTGAATAGATGTTAAAATATTTGTAACTTAAAGTTCTGAAAGGTACCCGGCAGCAATTACTGAGTCCATGTGGTACCAGGCCCTGTGTCTGGGCCCCAGCGAGGGACTGCATCCACCTGCTCAGTCAGGCTGTTCCATAGCCTTCAGTGTTGTTCTGAGTTTATTGATCAGTATAGAAAATTCTGATCTGTTCAGAATTTCCTCCTCTTTGTCTTGTGGGCCTCAGAGCCAATATCTATTCCCACTGGAACTTAGGAGGAGGCAGAATGGTAGGGTGCTCAAGAAGAGGAGTTTTGAAGAAGACCACATCAACTGACCCTGAGCAGATATCATGGTCTTTCTGCTTCACCTTCTTCATCTGTCAAGTGGAAAGAATAATAGCATTTCATTAGGTGCTGAAAAAATGTAATGAGAATATGCACATGGTGCCCTTAACTGAGTGTAGTAAGTGTTCAATTTCTGTACCTGTCAGTTTTTCTTCAACAAGGATGTGATCTCTTGGTGGTATTTGTCTCTCTCCCTTCATAAATGTGTGCTTCATCAGAGCAGGTATTTTTTTCTGTTCAATTTACTCCTTTTTCCATAGCATCAAGAACAGTGTCTGGTATATAGTAGGCACTCAGAAGTTACTGTTGAATAAATGAGTGACACCATAAATATGAGATAGAATTGGAGTGGTGGGATGTGTTCCTGGTGGCAGAGAACATGGATGGGGTCCCTGGGGCAGGAGAGAGCTCAGCATCCACATATGACCAGAGACATGACAGACGGAGAGCAGGTGGGAGAGTGGGTGAAGATCACTGGACTTGTAGGAGGTTAGATTTTATTCAAAATGTGACCGAAGTCATTGGGATTTTTTTTTTTTCTTTTTAGTTTTGAGACAATATTAGATGTACAAAAGTAGCAAGAATAGTACAAATAACTTTGTTCAAGAATTGTTTGCAAGTAATTTGTTGACTTGATGCTCCTCAGATACTTTAGTGTATTTCCTACAACAAGGACATTCTCTCAAGACCACCTGCCCAAACAGGAAATTTACATGGATACCTGCCAGTGTCTAACCCGCACACCCTATTCACAGTGCTCCAGTTGCCCCAGTGGTGTCCTTTAGTTATTTAGCCCAGGATCAAGCATAGCCTCTAGTCAACACATCTCTTTATTCTCCTTCAGTTTGGAACAGCTCCTCAGTTTTGACCTGTTGGAAGATTGCGCAGGTCAGTTATATTTTAGGATGCCTCTCCATTTGGGTTATGAGGTGTTTCTTATGGTTAGATACAGGTTTGCTTCTCTGGCAGAAAGACCACAGAAGTGAAGTTGGGTTTTCAGTATAACCTATCAGGAGGGTCATGATGTCACGTTGTCCCTTGCTGGTCATGGCAACATTCATTACCAGATTCAGTGGCAAATGCCAGAGACTTCTCCATTGTGATTTTTCATTTGTAATTAATGAGTATTTTGTGGAGAGGTACTTTATAACTTAAATATCAGTATGATCTCATGGTTGCCTGTTTTACTCAATGGGTCATATAATCTGCTATTATTATTATTTATTTTGATGCTCAAATTGTCCAGCTGTGGCCAGTGAAAGCTCCTTCAGTGTAGCTCCTTGACCTCATGTACCTATCATTCTTGGAGTGGTTCCTTGCTTCCTGGCACCACATTGTTCAGTCTCATCTTATACTTTCCCTGCCCAGCTCTGGAATCAACCATTTCCCCAAGGAGCCCTAGTTCCTTTGAAGGGGCTAGCCTTTCTCCTGAAGGGCTCTGATACCTGCATAAGATGTTCCCCAGGTAAACACCCTCTTCATCCTGCTTGATCTGACACTGTACTCCATGTCACTGTCCTCTCCCTTCCCTCAGCATAGACTCCCTCACCCTCTTCGTACTGACTCCCTAGTCTGGGCCTCTGGGGTTCCCCCACTTTCTCCACATACCTACTCTGATTGTCTCACAAGCTGCTTTTTGACTGAATTGATTGAGAGGGGAGTAATGCATTACAGAGAATGTTTTAAAAAGACAACTGTAGCTGCTGCGTGGAGAACGGCCTGCAGTAGGGCTCCACTGGCTTGGTGAACCCGTGTGGAGGTTGTTGGAGTGTCCAGGAGAGGTGCTGGGCAGATCCTAGGGAGGGGTTGGTAATGCACAGCAGATGACAAGACCTCTCAGTGCTGGGGTGAGAGAGATAGGGATTAAGTGTGAAGGCTGAGTTCCTGGCATCAGGAGCTGGTGTCAGGAGCCCTATTTCCTGAGCTGGGGTGTCTGTTGAGTTTGAAGAGCTGTTAGAAAGTCTAGGTGGAGATGGGTCCCAGGCAGTGAGGGATTTAGCACTGGGCATCAGAAATAGAGGTAGAAATTTGAGAGCTTTCTGGGAAAGTGACTAGTTAAACTAATGAGAAGGGATGAGATCTCTTAGGGATAAGATGGAGAGAGCAGAGAGGGGAGGACCTGTGGCCGAAGGGAAGTGGCATTTAATGGGTCCTGGGAAGCCTTATGGAATATTTTGAGCTATAGTGCAACTTTGATCGATTGCTTTAGAACCTTCTCGAACACTGTCAACTTGTATGTCTATTTGAACATTTCTAGTGTCTAGGAGACATATTCATTGGACATTTGAAATTGTGTGGCCCTTTCCCCTTATATAGAAGGTAGACCTCTGCCTTTTAACTTTCATTTGTTGATCTTATGCAGTGGTGTCCTTTGCCATCATTTTATTTTTTATTTTTTTTTATTAATTTACTTTTGTTACAGATGTTTCTCCTTTTTCCCCCATTGACACCCTCCTCCCCCTCACTCCCTGCCCCATCCCCAGTTTTGTTGTCCATGTCCATTGGTTATGAGTACATGCATACAAGTTCTGTGGTTCATCGCTCCCCTCCCCCACCCCCTCTTCTGGCAATTGTCAGTCTGTACCCTACTTCCACGTCTCTGGGAGTACCCTGTTCCTCAGACTGTTATGTTCATTATATTCCAGAAGTAAGTGAGATCATATGATATTTGTCTTTCTCTGCCTGGCTTGTTTCGCTTAGGATAATAGTTTCCAGGTCCTCCCATGTCGTCTCAAAGGATAAGAGATCTTTCTTTCTTACAGCTGCATAGTACTCCATTGTGTATATATACCACAGCTTTTTTATCCATTCGTCTACTGATGGACACTTGGGCTGTTTCCAGATCTTAGCTATTGTAAATAGCGCTGCTATGAACATGGGGGTACATATATTCTTTCTGATTGGTGTTTCAGGCTTCTTAGGGTATATTCCTAGGAGTGGGATCACTGGGTCAAATGGTAATTCAATTTTTAATTTTTTGAGGTAACACCATAGTGTTTTCCATAGTGGCTGCACCAGTCTGCATTCCCACCAGCAGTGTAGTAGAGTCCCGTTTTCTCCACACCCTCGCCAACACTTGTTGTTTGATGCTTTGTTGATGGCAGCTATTCTGACAGGTGTGAGGTGATACCTCATTGTTGTTTTAATTTGCATCTCTCTGATGATTAGTGATGTTGAGCATTTCTTCATATGTCTCTTGGCCATTTGTATGTCCTGTTTGGAGAGGTGTCTATTTAGTTCCTCTGCCCATTTTTTAATTGGGTTCTTTGTCTTCCTTTTGTTGAGATGTATGAGCACTCTATATATTTTGGAAATTAATCCCTTAACTGATATATCATTTGCAATTATGCTCTCCCATACAGTGGGTTGCCTTTCCACTTTGATGGTTGTTTCTTTTGCTGTGCAGAAGCTTTTGAGTTTGATGTAGTCCCATGTGTTCATTTTTCCCTTTGTTTCTGTTGCCTTAGGTGATATATCAGTGACAATTCTGCTGTGTATGATGTCTGAAATTTTGTTGCCTACATTTTCTTCTAGGATTTTTATGGATTCACGAGTCACATTTAAGTCTTTTATCCATTTTGAGTTTATTCTTGTGTATGGTGTAAGCTGATGGTCTAGTTTCATTTTTTTGCATGTAGCTGTCCAATTTTCCCAACACCATTTATTAAAGAGGCTGTCTTTACTCCATTATTGCCATCATTTTCTAACTGGTATCCTTCTACTCTGCCAGAAATTGCATATTTTTCTTTGCTTAAAACCCTTCAAAAGCCAAGGGCTGGGCTCCTAGAAGGTGCCTGCTCAGCATGGGAGTGTTTGATCTTTACACTGGCTACAAGGAGAGCCTAAAGCTGTTGTCATGTCTCAAAGGGCAGTGACATATTTATTTGACATGCTGAAGTTTTTTTTCTTTAACATGAACTGCTTTCAGATCTCCATCATTTGTACCTTGCACAGTTGAAATATCTTAAATATAATCAGAGGGTTTAGTATTTATTCCCAACTGGATGCTGGTTTTATACCAGCATTCTGGGGTCGATGTTGCTCTAGGCCCTGTTGACCTCACACTGTTTCTTCCTTGTACGTAATTTGGCTTCTGTATTCAGCCAGGTCATCTAGAGAGGTACCTATGTTGCAGGATTGGGGGGTATCATATAAGGGCTGTTGGACAGCCACTCTCCTTGTGCTGGGTTAGCCTTGCCTCTGTATGCAAGTGACAGGAGGGAGGGTCCTTGGCCTGACTTCTCAGGAGGTGGGGGTGAAGGTGGGGGAGACCTGCTGTGGGGTAGGCCCTGTGCTGAGAGTAGATAGCTGGTTCAGCCTCGCTCTGCCCTATATGGCTTTCCCATTACTGGAAGAGCTGGGCTCTTTCTAGACAGTGAGAGGCTATGGGGTCTGTTAAAAAAAATACAATTTGAGTAAAATTTAAAGAGCTTATTGGCTTTATTCAGTGATTCATGAACCTGGCAGCATCCAGTCTAACAGATAAAAAGCAGCTCCAAGGAGCTATATGCCTTTTACAGGCAGAAGGGTGCAGGAACAAGGATGTCACAGTAAATAAAAATCAGGTTGGTTGTTGCAAGGTCACTTTCCTTTAAGGGGTTGACAGGAGTCTGAGACAGATGGCCTAAGTAGTGCTGATCAGGGGATTCCTGATTAACTGGTTTAAGATTCCATTTCTGGGAGAACCTAAACTGTAAATAAGTCTTTGTTTAGTGACATGGGCTTACTTCCATTGTGGGCCTGTTGTCTTGTTTATAAAAGGTTGAAATTGCTCACATTCTCTTAGTCAGTAGGTAAACTCTCCTCACACTGTGCTTCCCTTCCAGCTGTTTAGTCAGGAGACGGTGATGAAGTTTGTGCCAAGTTATAGCCTCGTCCTAGAACTCAGCGACAGTGGGGCCTTCCGGAGAAGCCTGCATGATCCTGACGGGCAGGTGGCCGCCTACATCAGCGAAGTGCATGAGCATGATGGGCACCTATACCTGGGTTCCCCCAGGTCCCCCTTCCTCTGCAGACTCAGCCTTCAGTCTATCTAGCTGCCCCGAATGCAGCTCTGATCGCGGCTATACCAAGAGTTGGCACACTGGGCACCACACCTGGTCTAGGAGGCACCATGGACACAGCTCTTTTCACCTGTAGTGTGGTGTGACCCTGTGGACGTATGTGTCTTTGTAGAACAGCCCTCATTTGGATTTGACTTTGCATTTAGAGGGAAGCATAACATATGCTGTTGAAAGATAAGTTCATGTAAAGCCATTTTCTCTTAAAAAATTCTAAGTACAGTACTTCATGCACTTTTATCAGGCCTCAGGGTTTGATGGATAGAGCAGTAGATGAGTTGTCCAGGGATCTTGTTTTAGCTACTGGCTCTGACCTGCCAGCCTCATTATCTTTATTATAAAATGGGTAATGCCTGTCTTAGGGAGAGGAGCACAGGAAGGGCAAGGATTGCTCAGTGCAAAAGTGCTTGTGCAAGTGCAGACCTTAGCACTGCATTCTCCAGAGTTGTGTGGGACATGGGCCCTTGACAGAAAAGCCCTGGGCTTTTCTTTGCATTGCTTCCACTCTCCAACCTACTCCAGCTCATAACAGGGGTTTTTTAAAAACTCCTGAGTCCCGTTAGTCATATAAAGAGAAAGACTTGAGTAAGTACATAGGGGAAGCATGTTGATTTCAAAAGCTCTGAGAGGACTAGTTGGATTTCTCTCTGAACAACCTACCCCATGAATTGAATGACCCAGCAGCTAGGTGAATTTAGGGCAGTCCTCACGTCCAGTCCCACAGATGTGAATAGTGCACGTGTTAATGTCATATTGTCGCAAGCCCAAAAGTTGTTGTATGTCTACACACTGGTCATAATTTTGTCAGGGAGACCTATGTAATGATGATAATTAAATAAACTTTTATGCTGATTAGCCTTTTCTGATGGTGTTGCCTAGGAGTTTCTTCTCTCTTTAAATATAATTATCAGTGACTGAAATTTGATTTCATCCAGTGTTGCTATGAGGATTGTTTTGGTTAGGTTTTGTTTTAGGAACAAGCAATTCATCTGTTTTGCTCAGGACCTCTCAGGAGGCAGCAGCTGGCCTCAGCTCATTGCCTTCCCTTGTGCCTCTTGGTGTTGATTCATTCTTGGGTAAGTTGATAATACACTGCTCTCATGTTTTCTGACCTACAAAATGGGGCTAATATCTGCTTCTGAAGAAATGTCCTGGAGAACAGTTTGTGCTTCTGGGATAGTTTTTAAGAACTTTTGATAAAGACAATATTTTAAATAGGTAATGATATTAAAATTCAAAGAGGATTGAAAACTGTGGTAAAATCTGAACCTTTGTGTCTTGTTGCACTGGCTGGCCTTCGACCCTTTCATTCCCTTTTCCAGCTGCAGCCACCCCGCAATCCCATGTCCTGGTCAGCCTCATGTTTGGGGAAGGAAGTCTGGAGTCTAGTGGTCAGCTCATCTTGTGTCACCCTCCTGAGGTTGGCTTTATATGCAGCAAGAGTAGAACAGAGCCAAAGACTGGCTTTAGTCTAGTTGATGCAACTTGTGTTGTCTGAGATGAATGACTTAATATTATTTATATAACTTTATAGGAAAGAAAATTAAGTAGTAATTATTAAATATTTTAAATAGATAATGGTATACCCCACATATCAAGATATAAGAATAATAGGGTGAAACCCCATCATTCTGCCACAAAAATCAATTTAAATGTGCTGGGCCTAAATAAGTTGACTTCTTGATCAAGAAGAGAGGGTTTTGCTTTTAGTGCTTAGTTTTTACTGTTACATAAAGAAGCTGGTAAGTTGCTTTTCAGTTTTCAGCAAAGGAGTCTTGATTTGACTCAGATATTGATTTTCTCTCTCAAAGTGTCACTTCCTGCATTTTATTTGGTACTTTGCCATGGTGAGGTGCAAAGTAATAGCCTATGGGTTTAAATATGTGATATATTTTTATTGGAAACAAAGTGGATTTGCTCTAATGTGAATTACTAACATAGTTTTAAAATTAAATCAAGTTGTTCATTCACTGTGTGCTTCTTTATTAACTATTATAAAATTCCATCAAGATTCAGTTACTGCTTTTTATAGGACAGATGTCCCATTTTAATATTTTTATCATCAATGTACACTTGCAGAATGGTCTACAGTGTTTTTTTTTTTAATTGATTTATTTTTGTTACAGATGTTTCTCCTTTTCCTCCATTGACACCCTCCTCCCCAACCTCCACCCCCCACCCCATCCCCAGCTTTGTTGTCTATGTCCATCGGTTATGCATACATGCATATAAGTTCTGTGGTTTATCTCTTCCCTCCCCCCCCACCCCCTCTTCTGAGGATTGTCAGTCTGTACCCTACTTCTATGATTCTGGGTCTATTTTGTTCATCAGTCTGTTTAGTTCATTATATTCCACAAATAAGTGAGATCATGTGATATTTGTCTTTCTCTGCTTGCCTTGTTTCACTTAGGATAATACTTTCCAGGTATCTCCATGTCGTTTCAAAGAATAAGAGATCTTTCTTACAACTGCATAATATTCCATTGTGTACACGTACCACAGCTTTTTTTTTTTTTTTTTTTTTTTTTTTAATCCTCACCCGAGGACATTTTTTCATTTTTTGTTCAGATAGAGTGGGAGGGAGAGAGAGGAAGAGAGAGAGAGAAACATCGACGTAAAAGGGACACATCGAGTGGCTGCCACCCGCACGACCAACCAGAGCCGGGGACAAACTGCAACCGAAGTACATGCCCTTAGCGGGAACCGAACCCGGGTCTCTCTGGACCACAGGCGGATGCTCTAACCGCTGAGCCAAACCGGCCAGGGTGTACCACAGCTTTTTTATCCACTCATCTACTGATGGACACTTGGGCTGTTTCCAGATCTTAGCTATTGTAAATAGTGCTTCTATGAACATAGAGGTACATATATTCTTTCTGATTGGTGTTTCAGGCTTCTTAGTGGTCTACAGTTTTGAAAGTAATTTCACATACTCTGACCTTTTAATAATGCAAGGAGATATGGCCTCATTTTACAGATAGGCTAGTGAGGAAATGACTTGCCCTGAGTCACAGCTAGCATACAGCTGAGCCAGAACCTCTTCTGTGACTGTTGAACCTCCTGGGGAAGCCGGGAGACTAGGCAGGGTGGTGTTGTGAGGACCTGGCTCTGAAGTGGCCACCTTCCAGCCTGAGGGTCAGGTTTTGGCTGCATGTCAGAGTTCCCTGGGATATCCAGCTCGCTGAGGTAGCCTGGGCATCATTGTGGTTTAAATTTTAACAGGTGGTCTCCATGGGTAGCGGTGAGGCATTCATCACAATCTGAGCCCATCTGCAACTTCAAGAGGGCCTAGGCTGGGTGAATGTCTGGAGCAGAGGGCAGTAGAGAGTCTGGGTACAACTGGTGAGGTGAGGAGGGGCATGGCCAGGGGAAAACTTAGAACACTTAGGACAGCACTGTCTGTTAGAATTTTGATGGTTTGTTCAAGTTTGAGAAGTGCTTCTTTTTTGTGGTCATAGTTCTGGTATGTCTTAGAATAGTGGGTACTTAGCTTTACATTTTCTACATGACAGAAACATTAGATGATGGCACAGCTTCCCTCTGAGTCAGAGTAAAGCTGATGCATTTTAAGAAACAGGTAGGATTGGGTTGGCAATACAGGACTTTAGGTCATCACTGGTTGATATCCACCACCTGCGGTAAGGTACACTATCTCCATGTGAGTGTTTGGTTTCACCTGTCTGAACCCACTGCAGGGCTCTCTGGCAGCTCCTTCTCAGGTGGGACTTCAGTGTGCTGAATCTAGTGAGAACAGTCTCTTAACAGCAGTCAGAGTTATGACGATGAAAAAAGCGAATGGAGCCGCCCTGGCCGGTTTGGCTCAGCGGTTAGAGCATTGACCTGCGGTCCAGAGAGACCCAGGTTCGGTTCCCACTAAGGGCATGTACCTCGGTTGCAGTTTGTCCCCGGCCCTGGCTGGGTCATGAAGGAGGGAGCCACTCGATGTGTACCTTTCATATCGATGTTTCTCTCTCTCTTCCTCTCTCTCCCTCCCACTCTATCTGAACAAAAAATGGAAAAATGTCCTCGGGTGAGGATAAAAATTTAAAAAAAAAAAATTAAAAAAAAAAAAGCGAATGGAGCCCACACAGTCAATGCGTACTGTGCCTGCAGGGCCTGCCCTCCAGGAAGCTGGAGCAAAATGTCTACAGTGGGTTTTGTTGGTAGACACTTCTCTTCAGGGTTCAAAGGTATGCCAGCTGTTGGCGTCTATATTTCAAGGTAGCTTCACATTGGCTTTGTAGGGATGGGGGTTTGGTGGATGAACAAATTGTAACCTTGTGATATGCATTCTTGTGACCTGGCCACCCTAGGATCAAAGTGTGTGTGGACAGACAGGTTTGCCTGAAGGGCAGGAACTGAATGTTTTGTTTGCATGTGAATAGGTAAGGTTTGCATGTCAATGGGTTGGAAGACCACCCTGAGAGGATAGTGGACTGTGGATGCCCAGGCGAGGATGGATTTGTTATTTTTTTTAATCTTTGATGTCTCTTCGCCATAAAAAGCGAGAGACAGGACAAGTCTGTATGGTCAGCAGAGGAACCATCTCACAAGGAAATTATTTACCTAATCAACATGTAACCTAGGGAACCACTCTGGAAATAAATTGGGCTGCATCCAGAGATCTGGAGCATTTTGCTCTCTTGCAATGTTCCCCCCCCTACCAGCGTGTGCTTGTAGTTCATTACATTGCACCGACCCCTGGCAGGCTGAGAGAGACAGCAAGTAGTGACCCTGATGTTACTCGAATATGCAGCGACATGATTTGATGTGACCAGCAATGTAATGGTATGTGAAAGGGAATTAGCGATCCGAATCAAAAGTAAAAATATGCTCAAGTTTTCTCGAGTCAGCGGTGCCCAGCTTGGCACAGCTGCCCGTATATCTAATGTCGTGAGGGGTTTCCAGTAAGACAGCATGGGATCAGGAGTTTCTAAAGATCAGCAACTTTATGCGAAAGTCTTATAACAGCTGCTGAAAGCAGCTCAGTGCTCCGTATTGGAGCGGAAGCCCTTGCAGCTTCTAAGGGATGTGCAGGAGTGCTGCCCATGGTTCCCTAAGGAGGGCACATTAGATTCTGATGTGTGGTTCAAAGTAGGAGAAACTTTTAGGGTGTGCAAAAATGTAGGGTTTAATCTTTCCACCTCAACCCTTCTTTTATGGCGACTGTATTTTCAGCATTGTAGCCGCTAACTAAGGAAATCAGTCCTAGCAGCGCAGCGGCTCCAACCTCCCCTACAAAGGAGACTCTGGAACCAACCCCCTCCCCATCCCCCATGGTCAGCAAAGGAGGAAAGTTCTCCTCCCCCTCCCCCACCTTTTGTGGAGGATTCCTCAGCCTCTCCGAGCCTGGCAATGGAGGGCTGTCTTAAAGAGGCCAGGGAAGCCAGAGATATTGGAGCTTTCCCAGCTATAATACGGCCAGGTCAACAACCTGTGCACGAAAATTTGCCCTATCAGGTTTTTAAAGAATTCAGGCAAAGCATAATGGAAAATGGTTTGCAAAGTTCCTTTACTATAAGAATGTTGGAGGGAATCAGATGACTCCCTGGGATTAGACAGCACTCATATAAACGGTATTGATGCCGGCCCAATTCGCAGTGTGGAAGTTAGAATATCAGGAGGGAGCCACGACGCAACAGGCAATGGAAAATCTTGGAGCAGGAATTCCTATTGGACAAAACCTATTACTAGGACAAGGAAACTATTTAAATTCCTGAGTACAGGCAAAGCAAGATGCTAGATTGTTTTGTCAGGCCTCAGATTTAGCTACTACACCTTGGCAAAGGGTTCCAGAGTCTGGAGGAAGGACAGGCTCTTTTGCTACATTTAGGCAAGAAGCACAGAAATCTTATGTGTCATTCATTAATCAGTTGCAAGCAGCGGTAAGTAGACAGGTAGATAATGCAGAAGTAGCTGATACATTGTTATTACAATTAGCCTATGAGAATGCTAATGCAGATTCTCAGGTGGTACTCGCTCCTTTGAAGGGAAAAACCTCAAATATAGGGGAATATATAAAAGCATGTCAGAATGTAGGGACAGAAGCGCATCGGTCCAGAGCATTAGCTGCTGCTCTCGGTATGTTGCAAATTGGAGGATTCAATAAAGGACAACAAGGGTCCAAATTATGTTTCAATTGTGGCAAGCCAGGATATTTTCAGAAGGAATGTAAAAAACGAAAGGTCGGAACCAGTGGCATTCCTACTAAGCATTGTCCTTGATGTGGCAAAGGGCTGCATTGGGCCAATCAATGTAAGTCTAAATTTGACAAAATTGGAAAACCCTTGTCAGAAACACAAGGAGGGGCGGGAGACAGACAGCTCCCTGGGTCCCTCAGCCTCAGGCTTTTCTCAATCAATCAAAGGGAGGGTTGGAGACCTCCCAGCCTCCACAACAGGAAGTGCCAGCCTAGATCTTATCACCACCACAGAATTAATCCTTAAGGAGTCTGATGATCTTTGTTTAGCTCCTACAGGAATTTATGGCTCCTTGCTGGAGGGAAAGGTAGGTTTAGTGATTGGAAGATCTAGTTTAACAATGAAAAGAATACAAGTGATGCCAAGGGTAATTAACTCAGATTTTGAAGGAGAAATTAAAATAATGCTTAAGGCCGTGGGCTTTCATGTAGTAACATGGTAACCCGAATAGCTAAACTCCTTTTGTTACCATACTGGGTCCCCAGAGGTACCTCCACTGTGAGAGGGAATGCAGGGTTTGGGAGCACTGGTCAGAGTAATGTTTTCTGGATGGCTGCTATTAACACCAAAAGCCCTTGCTCTCCATTAATATACAAGGGTAACTATTTTCAGGATTAGTGGATACAGGGGCAGACATTTTTATTATAACAGCTAGGGAATGGCTTAAGAAATGGCCTAAAGTCCCAGTACCCCTGCTAGTAACAGGAGTGGGAGGAACTCAAGCTCCTCAACAAAGTATTCGCTCCCTTTCCTGTGTAGGTCCAGATGGACAAAAAGGATGGATTCAGCCTTATGTCATGGAGTCTCCCCTAAATTTGTGAGGAAGGGATCTTCTCTCTCAATGGGGAATGATTATTCAAACCCAGCCTTTTGGCAAGGAATCACTGGTAAAATTCCCCTCCTTTCATTGGCCTGAGAAACAACAGAGCTAGTATGGGTTGATCAGTGGCCCTTAAAAGGGGAAAAGTTATTACAAGCAAACAAATTAGTAAAAGAACAATTAGAAGCAGGTCATATAGAACCTTCAGTCAGTCCCTGGAACACTCCCATTTTTGTTATTCCTAAAAAAGGTGGTAAATGGAGATTACTACATGATTTGAGGGCCATCAATGCTATTATAGAACCCATTGGAGCACTACAACCTGGGCTCCCCAAATCCTCAACAATTTAAAGAAGAGCCCTTACATATAGTTAGTGATTTGCTGTATGTGGTTAAAGTGTTACAACAAATGGAACAAGCCTTTATTAAGCCTTTAGCTGATCAACATCTATTAACCTTATTCTTGTCTCTCCAAGCTTTAATAGACCAACAAAATCATTCTATTTTTATAACCCACAATTGAACTCATTCCACACTCCCCAGACCTTTAACACGAGGAAATCAACAGGCGGATGCCATCATAGCAACAGCTCTTGCATTTCAGCAAGCACAGTGTTCACATGCTTTTTTTCACCAGAATGCTCGAGCACCCATGAAAACCTTTCATTTGACCCTCTCACAAGCTCAAGATATTATTAAGGCTTGCCCAGATTGCCAACTTTCGGGAGGGACTCCAACATCAACAGGAGTCAGTCCTCAGGGTTTAACCCCTAATGCCTTATGGCAAACAGATGTAACACATATTCCATCATTTGGCCGATTTCAGTGGGTACATGTTACTATAGATACCCATTCTAATTTTCTACATGCAACCGCTGCTACCAGGAAAAAAGCCAAAGATGTTGAACATCACTGGTTGTCCTGTTTTGCACATATGGGGGTGCCACTGGAAATTCAAACAGATAATGGGCCAGCCTATACATCTCAAAGCATTAAATTATTTCTCCAACAATGGAACATTAGACATAAAACTGGCATCCCCGTAACCCTATAGGACAAGCCATTGTTGAAGATGCTCATGCTACTTTGAAATTAATTACAAAACAAAAAGTGGGGAGTATGGGTGAACCCCCTGTAAATCAACTTTCTCTGGCAATCTATAGCCTTAATTTTAAAAATCAAGATCGCTTTGGTACTATAGCTGCGGAACAACATTTTCAACAAAAAGCTTCCACCACAGGGCCCAAGCCTTTAGTCCGGTACAGAGATCCACAGCAAGGACCTGAATGGCAAGATCTTGTAGAGTTATTGGCTTGGGGGTGTGGGTATGCTTGTGTTTTGTCTCCTATAGGTCCCAAGTGTCTGGCAGCTCGGTGGATAAAACCTTACCATGAACAGGAAGGACCTGCCCTTCAACCCGATTCCTCAGATGGCACAGCTGACCTTGGACACTAATCGTAACTCACACTGGGTCTCGGGGCCCCTCTCAAACCCTTCCTGGGGTTACCTGGAGAAGCCTTAAGCAGTTGCAACAATGTTCTGAAGAAATACTAACTAGAGTGGGGGCTTTTCTTACCCCAGAGAATACTTTTTTGGCTTACTTATCTATAATCTCCACACAATCTAAGGTAGGCATGTTATGCTGCTTGCTTATATTATTCAGCCCTGCGGCAACAGAACAACACTTATATTGGACTCATATTATAGACCCCCCCCTTTATTCCGCCCTGTCACTTGGTGGGATTCGGAGGTCCCATTATCTAGCAATGACACTCGCTGGACAGGAGGAACTTGGCTTCCCCTAGATGGGCCACTACAAGAGAATGAGGATTGGTTCCAGGCCAATGCCACTGTTTCATTTTTATCAGAGCAACCCCCCATTTGTTTGTTCATCCATGTGACCTGGGCCCCAAGGCTAAGGTGACTAGATTCCATTCTTATGTAGGCCCCTTGGCTAAGGCGACTAAATGACTCCATTTTTATCGTCAATGGACCTTCCTTGGTATTTTCCCAATAATAGGTTAATTACCCATAGAAGTAAAGGAATTTTGCCTAAGGTTATAGTTGCCCTACGTGTAGGGAGGTAACTTGCAGTTTCCGGAAACTGAAAATCATGAGCCCAGTGATTAATGCTAATTTTGACTTCTGTAATCACCATCACACCCACTATTATACCGGTCCTCTGAGGGGGAGCCAAAGGGAATGGGGCTTCTGTCTTTAAAAGTGGACGAGCAAGAAGAATCAGGGCTACTGATCTGAGGGGAGACCATGCCCCCCACAGCCCGCCAGCAAAAATAAAGTGCTCCTTTACAATTCGGCTGTGTGTCTCATCTCACGGACACATTACAACATTTGGAGGCCCCAGCAAGATCCCTGGTGTTTTGTGACAACAAGGGCTAGACACCTAGGATGGGCAGCCTCTCCTGATCCCACTGCTGGACACCTAGAGGTCTAGGGGAGAGGCGCCCCCTGAGACGTTCCAGGGCCCCAAAGATCCTACTTGGGTTTCTGACCAGTGGCCAGGAGATGCCAAGACATCCTCAAAAGAATAAAGGAGACCTGGTAAAAGCCTCCAGAGGTGAGTTCTGGGTGACCAGTCTATCTGGATGAGAGTGAGAGGGCCGGATGCGGCACAGCTTCTCTTCTCCTGGGAATCCCCCTAAGACGTTAGGAAGGGGTTCAAATCTGGCAAGATCTGGTTCAAATCTGGCAAATTCTGGTTCAAATCTGACAAATTCTGTTCATTCAGGCCCGTCTCTGGGGCAGAAGGGAAGTCTGATCACCTCTCAAGCGGCATAGACGCCGCTCTGGATAGGGAATTATTGTATGGAAGTTTGAATTGTGTGTGTTTGAATTTTGTGTGAGTGTGAAGTGTGTGTGAGTGACCATGCTCCACAGCGCCAGTTACGGAGCCTGCATGAGTCCTCACCTGTGGACAATGCGTAAGTTTCTGTGTGTTTCCCTTGTCTCCATTCCTTATATGTGACCCACGTGCTTATTCTGTCACTTTTCAGCCTGTTTGTCCATTGTCTCCTTGAGGATTTACTTTGGTTACAGCCAGTCTTACTAGAGTTAGGTAATATTTTATCCTGGCTCACAGACCTTCTACTACAAGGGAGCCTACAATTCTTTAGCCCTTGGGAATTTTCAGTTTTCTCCTTTTTTTCTGTTTTTCTGTTTAATCTGAGTCCGGCTTGTGGCTCAATTTATCTGTCCCTGGAGAGGATGGGTAATGGGAAAAGTTCTAAAAAGACCTCCCTCAGATGCCTCTTATAGCATTTCAGGGAAGCTTTTGGAGAAGAATATGGGTATGGGATTAAATTCTCAAAAGGTAAATTGTGCACTCTCTGCTAATTAGAATGGCCCACTTTTGGGGTAGGATAGCCCAATACAGGCTCCTTTGACCCTGAGTTAGTGCAGGCAGTTTGGAATCAGGTCATGGGATCCTGGACATCCAGACCAATTTCCCTATATTGATCAATGGCTTGATTTAGTGAGATATCCACCCCTATGGCTAAAGACCTATGCACTCCAGACTGGTGCTAGAATACTGGTTGTAAAACAAAAACCTCAAACCCCCACTGCTCCAAAGGCCAAATATCCCGTACTTCCCCCTTCCTCTGAGGAACCTGAATTACCACCTACCCACAATCCAAGAGCAAAGTCACCTTCAGGGGATTCAGGGCCACTCCCTTCACTGCCCCATACCAGGAGCAGATTGGAATATGGGAATCCCCCAAAGGAAGGGGGAGGGGATGCAATAGTACCCCTAAGGGAGGCACCTCTGACAAGGGAATATGCAGGGGGCCACCCCTTTTTGGTCTGTGCCCTACTCCACCAGTGATCTTTATAACTGGAAGGCCCCAAACCCCCTTTTTCTGAAAAACCACAGGCACTTATTGGACTGATGGAATCCAATTTTCATACTCAGGCCAAATTGGGATGACTGCCAGCAGCTCTTGGCAACCCTCTTAACCTCAGAAGAGAGGGATAGAATTAAACTAGAGGCCAGAAAGGTGGTTTTGAACCCCAATGGAGAATCCTTAGGGGAGAATAAGAATGAAATCGAGGGTGTGTTTCCGACCCTCAGGCCTGATTGGGACCCCAATACCACTGCGGGAAAAAATTCACTGGACACTTTTCACCAGTACTTATTGAAGGGATTAAAGGTGGCTGCTAGAAAGCCTACTAATTTGTCCAAGGTGTCAGAGGTAATGCAGGGCCTGCAGGAATGTCCTGCTGCTTTTCTGGAGCGTCTTTGTGAAGCATACTGAGGGTACACTCCAATAGACCCAGACGCTCCAGAAAACCAACGAGCAATAAACATGGCCTTTGTTACCCAGTCAGCCCAAGATATTAGAAAAAAGCTCCAAAAGGTAGAGGGTTTTGAAGGAATGAATCACTCCCAATTGGTTGAGATAGTTCAAAAGGTATATAATAATAGGTACACCCTTGGGGGAAAACAAGATAAAAAAAATGGCAAAGGTGGTAGTAGCAGCCTTAAGGGAAACAGGGCCCATGGGGAAAGATCACCCTAGGAAGGGAAACATGAGGAAGGGTCAGGACGACGGGCCTAGGACCCAACTAGGGAAGAAGCAATGTGCCTACTGCAAAAAAGGACATTGGAAGCGAGAGTGCCCAAATAGAAATACCCCAGCTGTCCTTAACTTAGAAGAATGATGGGGCCAGAGCTCCTTTCTACTGAGCCCCTGGGAGCTCAGGATCATTGCACAGGTAGGGGGCAAACCAGTTAATTTCTTAATAGATACAGGGGCTACACATTCAGTCCTTAACTGAGCCTGTGGGTCCACTAACAACTAAAGAAGACCTCAGTTCAAGGAGCGACAAGTCAGACTGCCCTCTACCCTTGGACCACTAACAGAACTGTAAATCTTGGAAAGGGCACCATTACACACTCTTTCTTAGTTATGCCTGAATGTCCGTATCCTCTGTTGGAGCGTGATCTCCTCTGAAAGTTACAGCCTACAATATCATTTATTGGAGAAGAAGCACACTTTACTATAAACCCGGAACATCAGGATCGACTCCCAATTTTCCCTTCAAAAATACTTGTAACCTGCCCTTTGTCAGAGGAATATCTTTTACAGGAAGAAACCCCAGGCCCTCCAGAAACGGACCTTGAGACATCGGCTTACATGAAGGAATTACAACATCTCTTCCCTTCTGTCTGGGCTGAAAACAATCTCCCAGACTAACTGGCCACCAGCCACCAATGTGGTTCAACTGCTTGCCACAGCAACTCCAGTCAGGGTAAGACAATACCCTATGAGCCACAAAGCAAAGAAAGGCATTGCCCCTCATATTTGTTGGCTCCAGGAGGCTGGGATTCTGGTTCCCTGTCAATCATCCTGGAATACACCCTTACTTCCAGTTTCGAAACCTGGCACCAAAGACTTTAGGCTGGTGCAAGATTTGAGGGACATAACAAACGGGTTGAGACCATACACCTGATGGTCCCAAACCCCTATACTCTATTGAACCTACTTCCACCAGAACACCAGTTCTATACAGTTCTGGATTTAATGGATGCCTTCTTTAGCATCCCTTTAGCCCCTGTCATCCAGCCTATCTTTGCATTTGAGTGGACGGACCCTGAAGAGGGATTTCAGGGAAATTAGCCTGGACAAGGCTGCCCCAGGGCTTTAAGAACTCTCTTACTCTATTTGATGAGTCACTCAGTTCTGACTTACAGGCCTTCAGACAAGAGTACCCTGAATGTACCCTACTCCAATATGTAGATGACATTCTTCTAGTGGCAAAAGACAAGAACTGCCAGAGAGGTACTGAGCACCTCCTGGGCACCTTACAGACATTAGGGTACTGAGTCTCAGCCAAAAAGGCTCAGTTATGTTCCCCAGAGGTTAATTACCTGGGATATAAGATCAGCAAGGGCCAGCGGACTCTCTCCTCTAGCCACATAGAGGCAATCTTGCAGATCCCGGCCCCAAAAACCAAGAAACAGGTCCGGGAATTCCTAGGGGCAGTAGGATACTACCGCCTATGGATCCCAGGATTCGCAGCCATTGCTAAGCCGCTGTATACATGTACAAGAGGGGCACTACCTTTGACTTGGACTGAGACAGAACAGAAGGTCTTCGAGACTTTAATTTCAGCACCCGCTCTTCCCCTACCAGACATCACAAAACCCTTCCATTTGTATGTAAGCGAGGCTAGAGGCATAGCAAAAGGAGTCCTCACTCAAGACTTGGGACCCTGGAAGAGACCAGTAGTTTACTTATCCAAAAGACTATATCCTGTAGCAACCAGATGGTCTGCCTGCTTCAGAGCAATAGCAGCTACTACATTCCTAGTAAAGGAGGCAGACAAGTTAACTCTAGGGCAAGAGTTAGTTTTAACTGCACCCCATGTGATTGAAGCCCTTCTCTGGAGTGCTCTGGAGCGCTGGATGTCAAACACTCAAGTCACCCACCTCCGGGAGCTTGTCCTGGAACAACCCCACCTCAAATTCCACAAAATGCTGGCCATCCTGCTAGCCTGCTCCCCGATGATGACCCAGAGGAACCTCTACACAACTGACTGGAGGTAATTGACACAGTGCAGACAGCCCACCCAGACCTCAAGGATGTCCCGCTTCCATCATCAGATGAGGTATTGTTCACAGACAGGAGCAGCTATAGCCAAGAAGGAATCAGGTATGCTATGGCAGCAGTAGTAACTCTGGACCATGTCATTTGGTCTCAGGCATTAGGTAGAGGAACTTCAGCCCAAAGGGCTGAACTCATAGCCCTGATCCAGGCCCTACACTGGAGAAAGGATAAATCAATAACCATCTATACAGACAGTAGGTATGCCTTTGCTACAGTACCTGTACATAGTGCCATTTATTGGGAATGAGGACTTCTGACCTCAGCTGGGAAGGATATTAAAAATAAGGAATAAACTTTTGCCTTATTAGACGCAATTTGGTTACCAAAGGCTGTAGATATAGTACATTGTAAAGGACATCCAAAGAGGAACTCCACAGAGTCACAGGGAAACTGTGCTGCTGACCAGGGAGTTCGAGAAATAGCCCTAAAACCAGTGGGGCCTCTCCAGATATTACTTGTCATGTGAAATCCAAGTTTGCCTTTGACTCCTAGTTACACTGGGTCAGAATATGATTTGGCGAAGCAGAAACAAGCCACAAAGGAAAGCAATGGATGGTGGATACTCTCTGATGGGTGGTTGTTGGTCCCAGAGGCTCTAGGGAGGACTTTAGTTAATTAGCTGCACCAAACCACTCATCTAGGCCACACCAAGCCTACTGAATTCCTAAGAGGCAGGTACTTCATACCCAATTTAGACAATATAGTAGATAGCACTGTGTCCAGGTGCACAATCTGTGCCCAGGTTAATTCTAAGCAGGGTAAAAAAAGCTGCCCTGGGAATGTAGGCTCAGGGAGCCTCCCCAGGGGAACATTGGGAAGTAGATTTTACAGAAGTTAAGCTCCCAGCATCAGGATATAAATACTTTCTGGTTTACTTAGACACTTTCTCTGGGTGGGTTGAGGCTTACCCTACTAGAACAGAGACAGCCACCATTGTAGTTAAGAAATTACTCCAGGAAATCATTCCTAGATTTGGGTTACCTGTGACTCTAGGGTCAGACAATGGCCCTGCCTTTATAGCAAAAACATCACAGGACATAGCTAAGGTCCTGAATATGAATGGAAACTCCATTGTACCTACCGACCCCAAAGCTCAGGGCAAGTAGAGTGCATGAACAGAACCTTAAAGGAAACCTTAACCAAACTTACTTTAGAAACCGGTGAAAACTGGACCACTCTGCTCCCCCTCACCCTCTTACGGGTGAGGTGCACCCCATACCAAGAAGGGTTTTCTCCGTATATAATTATGTATGTTAGGCCTTCTCCCATTCTTCCCAAGCTCAGGGAAGAATTGAAATCTGAAATTCACAACTGTTCGTTACTCAAGTTCTTGCAGGCCCTGCAGTCTGCTCAGAAGGCCATCCATAAGCACGTCCGCGATGCCCTGCCTGTGCCCACCTTGGACCCTGTTCACCCCTTCCAGCCCAGGGACTCCATGTGAGTAAAGAAGTTCACCACCCAGGGACTAACTCCAGCTTGGAAGGGACCATACACTGTCATCCTGACCATGCCTACAGCAATAAAAGTCGACAGCATTCCAACCTGGCTACATCACTCTCGGCTGAAGGCAGAAAAGACAACATGGACACCAGAAGAGACTCAGGACTCCCTAAAGATAAGACTCTTGCATTTATAGGGACTTTGATTTTTCTGATTATGACTGTTCTGGGGAATCCTTATAGACCAGTGCCCCAATGGAACCAGGAACTTAGAAATGGAGTATCAGGGGAGGTCTTAAGAAATATTACTACAAAGGGAATAGAAAAACCTATCTTCAACCTTGATCTATGTGACTTTTTTTTTTTTTATCCTCACGGGAGGACATTTTTTGCATTTATCTTCAGACAGAGTGGGAGGGAGAGAGGAAGGAAGACAGAGAGAGAAACATCGATGTGAGAGAGACACATCGAGTGGTTGCCACCCACACGACCCCAACCAGGGCTGGGGACAAACTGCAACCGAGGTACGTGCCCTTAGCGGGAACCGAACCAGAGACTCTCCGGTCCGCAGGCCGATGCTCTAACCGCTGAGCCAAACCGGCCAGGGCCTATGTGACTTCTTAAGGGGGACCATCGGGATCACAAAGGTCCCTGATGTCTGGGTCACATATGGAGGGGTTAGCCCCCAACTAGAAGACAACCCAGCATGGAGCTGTAGAACTTCTGCTGCAGAATGGGGATTGCAAGGGATAGGAATTTATATTTGCCCAGGAGGCAGCAAGATTAAATGCTAATGAATATTTCTGTCCCTCTTGGGGTTGTAAAACAATATCTACCATTACAGGCTATCTAGGAAATAGGGATCCACATATAATTTTTAAAAGGCTGACCAACCCCAACTATGTACAGCTGTGGGCATTATTGCCCTAATCAAGAATGACCAGAATCTAAGGGACCTCAGCCTCCAAATAGATATAGATCTCAGCCACTTAGAAAACTCTTTAGCTGAAATGGTCCTACAGAACAGGAGAAGATTAGACCTCTTATTTCTTAAGGAAGGAGGATTATGTGTTGCACTGGGAGAAAAATGCTGTTTTTATGCGAATAATTCAGGGATTATTTAAGAGAGTTTATCACTAGTTAGGAAAATTATTGAGGAACAAGAAAGAAAAATGCGACAATCTGAAAATTGGTTTACAACTCTATTATCTGCCATTGCTGGCCCTCTTGCTATATTATGTCTACTCCTAGCCTTTGGGCCATGTCTAATAAATGGCCTCATAAAAAGTAAGTCGAGGTCTTCCGGTCAAGATGGTGGCGTAGGTGGACGCGGTATCGCGTCCTCCCACAACCACATCAAAGTTACAACTAAACTACAGAACAACCATCATTCAAAACCACCTGAAATCAAGCTGAATGGAAGTCCGACAACTACGAAATTAAAGAAGAAGCCGCATGGAGACTGGTAGGAGGGCGGAGGCATGACGGGCTGGTCCCACACCCACGTGTGGCGGATGAGAGTTGGGAGGACACCTCAGCTGGGAAGGTCCTCCCTGAGGACTGAGGGGTCCCCGTCCCACACCAGGCACCCAGCTCAGGGTTCCAGTGCCAGGAAGAGAAGCCCCCAGAACTTCTGGCTGGAGAAACCAGCAGGAACTGAGGCTGAGGCGGCTGGAGCCCCCGGCAGCTCCTCTTAAAGGGCCCGCACACAGACTTACTGGGACTCGCTCCCTCCGGGCTCCAGCGTGGGGGGGGGCAGCCTGAGGGGCGCCAGAGTCCTATGGGGAAGAACTGAGCTGTTTGGCATTGGCTCGGGGGCTGGAGAGGCGGCTTTCTCCTGGACACACCTGGACAGACGTGCTATCAGAGGCTTTTGTTCCTTTGGTGGGCCCTTCCCTGGGGCGGTAGACGCCGCCATTTCTGGGACTCCAGCAACCTGGCTCACACAGTTGGCCCCGCCCTGGTGATTCCCTGAGGCCCCGCCCCACCCAGCTTTCAGGTCCACCCAAGCTGTTGCCAGTTGCTTTACCACAGGATTGGCCTGTCTTGGATCCTGCTTCAGCTGTTCCTAAATTCTTTCAAACAAGCAGCATCTGGTCTCAGCTAGCCCCATACCTCTCACTAAGTAATACATAGAAACAAACACAGGGAGGCAGCCAAAATGAGGAGACAAAGAAACAGGTCCCAAATGAAAGAACAGAACAAAACTCCAGGAAAAGAACTAAGTGAAATGGAGTTAAGCAACCTAACAGATGCAGAGTTCAAAATACTGCTTATAAGGATGCTCAATGGACTTAGTGAGAACCTCAGTGAACTTAGTGAGGGCCTCAAGAGCATAAAAAGGGACCAGTCAGAAATGATGGATACACAGTTAGAAATGAAGGAGGCACTAACTGAAATAAAGAATAGTTTAGGACTTCCGGTCAAGATGGCGGCCTAGGTGGACGCGGAATCGCGTCCTCCCACAACCACATCAAAGTTACAACTAAATCACAGAATAACTATCACTTAAAGACCGCATGAAATCAAGCTGAATGGAAACCCTGCAACTACGAAATTAAAGAAGCAGCAGAATGGAGACGGCATACTGCCCTCCAGGACCCTCCTTGTTGCCTGAAAGGAAACGAGATCCTGCAGCCAGGGGCACCTGAGGAAGCTGAGCGAACCCCCAACACGGAGGAACCCAGGCGGAGCGAGGGAGCCGGGCGACCCCCCCACCACGGAGGAACCCGGGCGGAGCGAGGGAGCCGAGCGACCCCCACACCAATGGAGGAACCCAGGTGGAGCGAGGGAGCTGAGCGACCCCCCACACCAACGGAGGAAGCCAGCAACGCACAGGAGAACTGAGCAAACTGAACAACGAATCTGACCCAGAGACATGGAGGGTGGAGTACGGGATGATGGGCCTCAGAGGAGGGGGGGAGGCGGGGGAAAGAGATAAATCACAGAGCCTATGTGCATAGGTGCATAACCAATGGACATGGACAACAGGGATGGGGACGAGGAGAAGGGGAGGGGGAGGAGGGTGTCAATGGGGGAAAAAAAGGAAAAACATCTGTAACAAAAACAAATTAATAATAAAATAAATTATTAAAAAAAAAAAAAAAAAAGTAAGTCGAGTCAAGGATTTGACTTGTCAGGAAAACCAGTGGGGAATGACCTGGCCCCGAGGCTAAGGCGACTAGATTCCATTCTTATGTAGGCCCCTTGGCTAAGGTGACTAAGTGACTCCATTTTTATCATCAATGGACCTTCCTCAGTATTTTTCCAATAATAGGTTATTAACCCTAGAAGTAAAGGAATTTTGCCTAAGGTTATAGTTGTCCTACATGTTGGGAGGTGTGTTGCAGTTTCTGAGTATTGGAAACTGAAAATCATGAGCTCAGTGATTAATGTTAATTTTGACTTCTGTAATGGCTGTCACACCCACTATTGGTCCCCTGAGGGGGAGCCAAAGGGAATGGGGCTTTTGTATTTAAAAGCGGATGAGTAAGAGGAATTGGGGCTGTTGATCTGAGGGGAGACCATGCCCCCTAACCCTAAGGAAGGTTTGCAGAAGCCTGAGGTTGCGGGCTTCTGTGGTGGCTGGTTTACCTTAGTTCTGACTTCTCTTTGTTAACTTTATAGGAGACAATAAATACCTGGCCCCAAATGATGTTTTGAAAATCATGGGTGTAGGTTAGAGTTCAAACCTGAGAGTTTTGAGATGGGATTTGAGGCTTTCTCTTCCCTGATGAGAGGGAAGGTTAGCCATAGCCTTCTGGCTGGGCAGGGGTGGTGGTAGAGTGGAGGGGTTGGGCTTGGGGGTTCAAATGCAGCTGCAAGCAAGGGTGATGTGAGGCTGTGAGACTGTGAGACTAGGAGGCTGTTTGCTCTCACAGCTATATGTGCATTCTCATTTCTCTGGTCCTAATTTTTTTTTTTTATCCTCACCCAAGGACATTTTTTTTTTTTTTGCATTTATCTTCAGATAGAGAGGGAGAGAGGGAGGAAGAGAGAGAGAGAAACATCGATGTGAGAGAGACACATCGAGTGGTTGCCACCCTCAGGACCCCAACTGGGGCTGGGGACAAACTGCAACTGAGGTACGTGCCCTTAGTGGGAACCGAACCCGGGACTCTATGGTCCACGGGCCCACGCTCTAACCACTGAGCCAAACCTGCTAGGGCGCATTCTCATTTCTGACCCTGCCTGAAAGGCCAGTGGAGCAGGGGACTGTCTGGAGGTGTAAGTAATTTTTAGGACAGGCCTGGTCTTGATGAGCTCTGGTCTGTACTTAAATGTAAGTGAGGACTGACTGGGAGCTTAGAATCTGGGATTCTCCCTTCATTTGCTACATCATCTTGCATAAATCATGAAGTCTCCCTTGAGATGGTGTTGGTATTCCTGCCATCTTGTTAATATCAATAGCATGGAGTGAACTCGTTTATCTTTATTAAAGGATTGGCTTTGGGGGCCTTCGGAATCACAGGATAAATTAAATGTCTTGTGTCATAGTTGCTACCACTGTTCCTGAATTAAATGACAAGAAGCAGGTGAATCAAGGCAGCAAAAAAAATTGAGGATTTGGAATAACAGTTTTACTGTCATCACTGAAGGAAGCTGAGGGTCATTCATTTTGATTATTCACATTAATCAAGTTTATGACAGTGTGTTAAATGGCCATACATATTTAATGCAGATTTTCTTTTTCCTATGAATTATCAAGTCCATATTTTTTAAAGGCAATAACATATTTCGTACTAATCCATAGTTTGGAAAGGGCCTGGAGAGGAAGAATTTCAAAGTGAGGGGCCCCTGCATTTGCACCAGGCTTACTGGTACAGGGTGTATGGGACCATCTCTTCTCTGAATGAAGCCTCGGGGCTCTCCAGCCTTTGGCAACTCTTGGGCTTCTGCTCTGTGGTCCAGTCTTTCATGCTTCCAGTGCAAGCACAAGGCCTATCTTTTATAAGGACCCTGGGTGGTCTCCTCCTCCTGAACCCCGAGTGCAGCATGTTCACCTTTGACCTTGTCTTCCTTCTCCTGGGTGGGTCGTGTGTGGGGGTACTCCCTCTCCTGGGAATGTGTGGGGGGGTATAGTCTTCCCTCTCCTTGGTGCATCTCTGTGGGATGTTATCCCAGCACTTTATCCTACCCTACTTGTCCAAGCACAGCTGTGCATATGCTGAGTCTCAAAGGCAGCAGAGAGAATTGAATGGACATCCCCAGTCAGAATAAAGCACAGCAGGATGTGCTGCCCACCCTGCCCACTCATGATATGGACATAGGCCTGTTTCTGGCTGATTTGATCTCCAGTATGTTGTATTCATTGACTAATGGCTGGAAAAGCCCTGGGGTACTTTATAGAAGTAACTTAGACTGGTCAGACCACTCTGTAAGGGGGATTCCTCAATATTCACCTCACCTTTCTGAGTTGCCCTTTAATAGGTAAAGTGACAGCCATTGCTTTGAGATGGTCAGTTTTTTTTATTCATATTTATTTATAACTTTCTTCATCCATGAAAGGTCAATATGCTCAATAGCAGACTTAGTCCCTTTGTCCAGTGCTGTAAATATTAAGACGAAAGAATAGATCTCTGGGCTTTCATCAGGACCTGGGACCATGGAGTAATCAGGTGCAGACCACTGGGTAATTGGGTGGGAAGGGCTTTTATAGGGGTTGAGAATCCAAAATATTTCCATTGGAGGATTCAGGCCTATATGTTCAGGCTCTGAGACCAGGTGCACAGCATCAATAACATTAGTTAAATTTAGAAGATAATTTGAAGTATTTAATTTAACTGTGGATTGGTTATTCTTTCATCCCAACTACTCTGTAATGGGCACTTCCATTCTCTTTTCTGGGAGATACTATTTCAAAAGTGACAGCAGCCAGGCCCGTGTGGCTGAGTGGATTGAGTGCTGTCCCATGGACTGACAGGTCCTGGTTTGATTCCCAGTCAGGGTACATGCCCGGGTTGTGGGCTCGATCCCCAGTAGGGGGCATACAGGAGGCAGCCTATCGATGTAGCTCTCACATTAATGTTTCTATCTCTCTCTCCCTCTCTCTCTAAAAAATAAAATCAATAAAAACTTAAAAGAAAAAGTGACAGCAGCTGTAGTATTGCTGAGAGGCAGAAGTCAGTGACAATGCAGAACAGACACCTCGAACCTCTGGAACCAGGGAATGACCCAGACTTCAGAGTAGCAGCTGAAAATCTGAAACAAAGAAGGGCACCCTAAGAATCATGCTACCTGTGACAAAGGCCACCCATCCTACAGAGGCTGTCTACTTGAAGCTCTGCAGAGTTTCCAGTGCTGCTGCCTGTGGGCTGTGCCTGTGGTTGCATGCCACGTGTCTGTGTGTGAAAGTGTGCATTTTTCTTACTGAGGAGTTCTCTCCTTGCCCTGAGGGTCCTTGTAAAAAAATTGAAAGACTAATTCAAGAATATATACTTTTGTCCAGCCAGTGTGGCTCACTGGTTGAGCGTCAACCCATGCACCAAGAGGTCGTAGGTTCGATTCCTGGTAGGACACATGCCCAGGTTGTGGGCCAAATCCCCAGTAGGGGGCATGCAGGAGGCAGCCAATTGATATTATGTTTCTATCTCTCCCTCTCCCTTCCTCTCTCTCTAAACCCAATAAAAGGGGAAAAAAAGAATATATACTTTTGCCTGTATTTACGAATTATTAAATTTTACCACACTTGCTTTCTCCCTGCGTGTGTATATAAATTTATGAATTATTTGAAAGGTCTCTTTTTGCTCTAACCTACTCATGAATGTAGTTGTGCCTGTCTGAGGAGGGGGGTCTCCTCTCTATGTCTGCCCATGTCTGTGGGGTCCTGTTGGATGCTGGGAGGCCTGGCCTCAAGAGTGAAATCTGGAATTGTGGGAGTAGAGAAGGGTTGAAGGAGTGTTTCCCAAAGCCCTGGAGAGAGTGGGTGGGGCTAGGAAAGCGGTGAGGGGTCTGAGGAGATGAGACCCTTTTGTTTACCTGCTTTAAGGTGTGGTTGGTCTGGAAGTCACAGTTGTCCAGACTGGGGTGCTTGGTTTTCTTGCAAGTAGTTCTGCCAATTTCCACATCCAGCATGTATTTCAGCCCTTTCACTATCTAAAGAGAACAGAAGGCAGGGCCTGGGTTACTTGGTTCAGGTCAGGAGGGATGGTAGCTCCTCTCCCAGCAGAAGGTGGCTTTAAGACAGGTAGTGAAGATGCCCTGATGACTGGTCAATGCCCTCTGGAAAGGGAGTGAGTGGTGGAGAGGAAATGTCAAACTTTCGTAAACCGCTGTGGGAAGAAAGCCTGCGACTGACTGTATCCCAGACCACTCCCTGTTCTCTCCTTTCTTTGTTCACTCATCTTCTCATTCCTGCTCAGGGACTTAGCTCTTGGTTCCAGGAGTGAAACGTGTGCTCTGTGTCCTGTCTTAGGACATCTTCCTGCCCAGGACTCTCCCTCAGGCATCAAGCACCAGGAGGGTGGCAGACTAGGGTTGCCCTGGGGCTAGGGCAGCCCCAGGGCAAAGATGAAGTCCTGCTCCCCACCCCATGTCCTAACCACCCACTGTCACCTGCCGTGTGGGGCCTTTACATGGGATGAGTGCAAGTAGGGTGTCTGCTTGCTCCCCTCACCATTTGTGGGGGTATTTTATTTTTCAGTTTCAAAAATAGCCCTTCTTCACTTGGATGTGGCAACAACCTGGTTCCTTGCCTTCATTTGTGGTTTCAGAGGCATTGGAGATAAAATCTTCAATTTTCAGTCTTACCCCACCAAGTACCAAGTGAAATTATGTCCCCAACATCACTGAGGGGTAATGCATCCCCTTCCCCCAAAGGCCCTTGGGCACTAGGCTCTGGGCATCTCGCACTTGTAATGGATCTGCGGGAGGCCACAGCCTTACATGGTCCCTGCAGCTGTGTCCTTGGAGTGATGATACTCGGGCTATTTCCATGGAAAACTTTATAAAAAAACCTTTCCCACACTAGACTGCCTTCTATATGACACTTCTAATTATAAAAATACACTTCTCACTCTGGCTGGTGTGGCTTAGTTGGTTGGGTGTCATCCTGTGCACCGAAAGGCTGCTGGTTTGATTCCCAGTCAGGGCACGTGCCTGGGTTGCAGCTTGATTCTCTCCCGGTAGGCAGGAGGCATCTGATTGATGTTTCACTCTCTCATTGATGTTTCTGCCTCTCCCTTCCTCTTTCTCTGAAAATCAATTTTAAAAATCTTAAAAAAAAATAAAAATACACTGTTTTTTTTTTTAATCCTCACCCGAGGATATTTTTTACATTTATCTGCAGACAGAGCAGGAGGGAGAGAAGGGGGAAGAGAGAGAGAGAAACATCGATGTGAGAGAGACACATCGACTGGTTGCCACCCACACGACCCCAACCGGGCCGGGCCAACGCTCTAACCGTTAAGCCAAACAGGCCAGGGCAAAAAATAAATAAATAAATAAATAATACACTGTTCTTAAAAGGTTTGCAATTGCCAAAAATAAAGAAGATTATGAAAATCACCTATAATTCTGTGATCCAAAGGTAACCGAGCATTAATAATATGTAAAAGCTGTCAGCATCTTTACTCCTTCCCTCACCATCACACATCCATGGGAGTGTGTGGATTTTGTCCAAAGCCAGCCTCCCACATCTTGGAATTTCCTTTTGAATGGCTGCACAGTATCCCTGGTTTTAGCAAAGGCAGAGATTGCTGGGCAGCCACCTCTTGATTGCGGCTTATCATTGTTCTGCATCCCTTATCCCAAGCTGACCCTATGTTCTCGAGACACAGATGAGCAAGACCTGGCTCTGCCCCATATGGTCTCCTCTAGGAGGGAGATCACTGAGCCATCTGTGTGACCCTTTCACAGGGTGTGACACTGAGGCAAGGCTGGACGAGGAGGGATTTGTGTGTGGAGAAGGGGGTGCATTTTGGGCAAAGCTCTGTTGTGAAAGAAGTCCCAGGTGGAGAATGTCAAAAGGTCTTTTGGGGCTGTGGCTCTGGTGAGGAGGTGAGGTGGGGAGGGAGGAGGGCTAGGCAGGGACAGTTCTGGCAGGTGGTGCATTAGGCCCCTCCAAGGGAACAGCATCTTCATTAGGTTGGTTCCTATTGTGTAGCTCTGGTTTCTCCCACCTCTGGTCCCCATTCCACCCCTGACCTCCTCCGTGCTACTTTTGGTGGCTCCACCCAGGAGAAGCTGGTTTCAGTAAGAGATGGCTCCAGGACTTTTTGCTCAACTCTGGTGACACTGGTTTGGCCTGCTTGTGGGCTATCTGTGGCTCCTGCTGTCAGCCTCCTGGCCTGTTCTGTGTTCTAGATGGCCAGGGCACTAGACAGGTGGGCCTGATAGGATAGGAGCCTCTGTAGCCTGGCCTCCTAGCCCTGAGATGCTGGCTGCCAGAACCGAGACCCTGACCTGGACCAGGGCTCTGCTGACATGGGACTCCTTGAACAAGAAGATGTCATTCGTGCAGTTGTTGAACCTGTCAACGCTGTGTCTGGCTGCTTTGAGGACTCCTGGGTTGTTGGTCTCAATTGTTTTGGGAAATCCTGGCTTCACACCTAAGTTAAAGGTCTGGAAACAAATATCTGAAAGAGAAACACAGAACCAGACAAGAAGATTGCTGTTAGTTGGGCCCTTTGTCATCCATTACAACTTGGTGTTCAGTTCTCCTCTCTGTTCCCAGTGTGGTCCCCAGCCCACCTAGCTCATTGCTCATCTGCCCTCCCCTTACTGATCCATCCTCCCTTCACCCATCCACCCTCTGTTCTCCTGTCCACCCTCCCTGGTCTGTCCAGCCCTCATCCAACAGTGTAATTCTTTTTCATCCCCATGGTTGCCCCATACTGAAAGCTGAGGACCAGGTGAAGTGGGTGATATAATGATGGAAAAGATACAGTTCCTGTCCCCTATCCCTGCCCACACTGCCTCCTTTAGAACCCAGGGTTATTTCCAATGTGTGTTAAAGAAAACCTGGACATGTGTGAAGGTGGCAGAGCCTCTGGACAGGATGCAGCCTCAGGGTGTTAAGAGAAGTTGCTCCAGCTGGCCTTCAAGGCCAACATCTGGCTCCGACCCCTCAGCATGTCTCCAAGTGGAGCACAGGGAAGTGCCCAAAGGCTGCTCCTGCCTTCTTACTCTATCCTCCATCTTAGGGACTCTTGTTAGAATCTACCCAGCTTCCAGGCTACGCTTCTAGGGGCCCCCATAGCACCTGGTACTCCTCATGTGCTGTCTCCTTCTGCACTGTTTTGGGTACAAGTCTGAGGATAGGGCCAGACCTGGGTGACTTTATCACACAAAGCTCCTCTATGGAGCTAGCATATAGTGGAGGGAGGAAGGCCTGGATTTCTTCCACCTTCTATGCTCTTTCTGTCCTGAGGAGGCCCATATTTTGATAAAAGATGGGAGAAGCAACATGAGTGGCTTCCACTACCATCAGATACGCCTGCCTCTGACAGCTAGGCAGAACCAGGGACCTTGATACCCCTCCTCTGCTCTCCACATCCTCTTCTCCCAGCTCCCACAGCAGCAGAGCCCAGGTGAATCCAAGGCCCCTCCTTGAAGAAGAACCTGACTTCACTCCTTTGTTCAGCTCCCCACGGTCTGAGCCCTCTTCATCCTGAATGTGCAGGACCACAGAAGCTTATGTTCACTGGAGCTCACATTACACAAATATACAGGCAAGAAAGATATTAGAGCAGCAAGTGAGGAAATGCAGGAGCTGTGCAGGGATCTGTTGGCAGGGACGCAGGGTCCATCTGCGCCATCTACACAGATCTGGATGGAGGGCCTGAGAGCCAGTTATGGGCCATGGGGCAGAGGTGTCCCAAGGCTCAGGGGACCAAGTGGCCAAAGCAAGGAGGGCATGGGGAAAAGTGCTGAGAGGCAAGGCTGGCCCAATGCGGGTGTGTGCTAATTAAGGTTATGAGTACTGGATTTTATTATAAGGAAAATAGGAATGTAAAAAACCATAGGCTATGTTAATATGAGCAAGTAAATGTAGCCTTTTCTGGTTGGTGGCCCATGGTGAATTTTTCAATTTTACTACAATAGTCATGTACTAGTTGTATATTAAAATAAAAGGTTAAACATTTTGAGGGAAAATCTAAATAGAGAGGGAGGGACTGTGGGAAGAGGGATTTTAAGTCTGTGAACTGCTTCTCTTTACTAAGACTTTCCCTCAGGTTTTCCTGAAATGTTAGCATGCCAGACATGATCGAGAACTGAGCTGTCCCACAAGGCTGGCAATGGCCCAGTCAGCAATTTTATTTCATTAACTAAAATGGAGTATAAAGTTCAGCTTTTTGGTGGCACAGCTGGTGTCAGGTGCTCTGTAGCCACACGTGGCAGTGGCTGCATCTCGGCTGGTGCAGACAGGGACTTGTGTCCTGCAGAGGCAGGTAGGTTTAGCATGCAGCAGAGGTGCTCAAGCAACAGGAAGTGGAGATGGGGTGAGGGCAGCAGCAACGCTAACCAGACAAGCTTCCGGCGTAGAGATGCCTGCTGCCCTGGGCTCCCCCACTCGTTCCATACAGATAGGCTCTGGCTAAGATTAGAGAGACTCATGTGTATTTGGGTTGTAGACATGTGCTGTCTGAGAAGATAATGGTGGCAAAGGATATGGGCTTTTGCGGGAGTCAGGGTACCAGGTGGTTCCCTGGGTTGTGAAGAAATAAAAACTTTGGAAGGAAAACAGCAGTATAACAAAGCTTGGGAGCTTTAATAGAAGCATTATGCCAGGGGCTGAACTAGTATGTCCCACTAGGGATAAGGAGTCCTCCACGCATGAGAAGTACCTTTTACCCTGTACTATGGGTGGGATTAGACAGGGCTGGTGAGGCTGAAGGAACTGGAAACCTAAACCACTTGATTTGTGTCCAGCAGGACAGTGCTCTGTGCAGCTGTGTGCTAGCTGTGGCCTGCCAGTAAGACTGTGCCCAAGAGCCCAGGGAACAGAGCCCTTGTGGAGGAAAGGGGATAGGCTTTATAGCTGGGTGCAGGGTCTTTGAAATAGACCATAAGGCCCCAGGATGGAGTTGGTCAAGCATGTTGGAACATTTCTTAGTGGACCGGTGTGGGTTACACACTGGTCACAGGAGAGGGTGAGAAGAGGGGGTGGAAGCTCAGCTCAATGGGGAGGCCTTGCCCAGGGTGCCAGTAATCTAATCAGCTTAAAGTGAGGGGTCCCAGAGGAGGCCATTTTCACTGCCTCAGGTTCTAGGCAATGGAACTTGGATGCCTGATTTGATGGCATGCACAGGAGACCCCCACCGACTGAGAACTAGGTTGGCTGGGCACCTGGCTTGTTGGTCCCATGCAGCCTGCCTGCTGGGTCTCTTCTCCCCTATGGGTGATGCAGTGGAAGGAGGCTGAGAGTGGGCGGAGAAGATGTGAATCTATGTGAGTTCCATGACCCTGGGGGGTGTCCCGCTGTCTTTGGAGGACCCTGCTTGGCCAGCGGGTCTTCCCTAGCAGGTTCCCTGGGACCAAAGGCAAAATGTTAAGATTAACCTTATGATTCCTCTGCAGGGCTTCCTATGCTTTAGCAGCCAAAAAGAACTGGCCCTTCCCAACAGAGGGTTATGGCCATCTGTTGGTCCAAGGTTTTCCCAGAGCTTTGTCCTCCACAAGAATCCCTTGAGATTCTCCTTTGCAATAATCCAGATTTCACATGACATCCTCACAGAAGCTGAAGACTTTACTTGAGGTGTCTGAAGACTGAAGCCATGAAAACTATTTCTGTCCCTTGAGCTCCGTGAGCTGGGTTGATGAGGTTGCATCAGGCCCCAAAACCTGCATTTCACTGGTTCCCCATGTGGCTCTGACTCAGGTGGTGCTGAGAGGTCTTCTGACACCCATGCATACTGATGCTAACATGGTGGGGAGGACTGCTCCTGGGGTACCTGTGCTTACTGATCATAGGAAGACAGGTGTGGATTTCCATTTTAACAAAACACTGTTTTGGAAAACAGCTTGGTTTCTACTCATCACTGAAGTCTACACAGCGAGAAAGAAAAGCCCCTTTCTTTTGAGTTTCCAGTTATTACATGGTCTCCCATCCCTCACTGTGGATTAATACATTTATTGCTTTTTCTGATTATAAGCTTACCTGTTTTGGGTGGGAAATTTGATAAATAAAGAACAGTTTAACAAAAATGTTAGAAATCATTCTCAATATCTCCAAGGTAACCACTGTTAACTGTTTTTTAAATAAAATGTATCATATTTAATTTTGCTTGAATTTAGCAGAATTAAAACAATGAAGTAAAATCAGGTGAGGCTGAACCTCAGATGAAGGCGATGTTAGTTCCTAAGTGATTTTGGTAAAGTTACAAAAAAGTTATGAAAAAATTGAAGTTGCTTTATTTTTATTTAACTTCATGTTTCCTAGAATATTGGTTTCAAGTCAGCACAAGGGTCCAAACAATAAAAGCTCCATTTTTAAATTTTAAAAAAGTTGAAAAGTCAAACCTGTTTTTAGGATGATTGTAGAGAAATTAACAAGAAAGAGGTGATCATAAAGAAAAATATGCCAAAGAAGTTACTCCCATTCAGGGAAGAAAAGAAGCAGGTGCTGACAACATGGCAAGGTTCCTGAGCCCCGACCCAGGAGTCAGCCCTTCCTGCCTGCTATCCTCTGGACTAGGTGGGAACTGTGGTTTGTGCAGGGGAGCTGAAGTCTAGGGGAGCAGGAGAAGCCTGCTCTGCAATCCCTTCTCACACCTCTGCAGGGACGATGCTTTCATCACCATTCTACAGGTGAGGAAACAGGCCTCAGAGGAGTGCAGGGCATATTTAAATCAAGGTTTGACTAATTCTAAAGACCACACCCTTCCTCATTCAAGAAGTATTTTTTGGCAGCTGCTATGGGCAGTGCCAAAATGACTCTGAGACTAGAGAGTCCACAGTACAAGAAGGGAGGCAGTATGCAGACCTGGCCTGGGCAGGTTCCAGGAAGGTGACTAACCTGACCATAAAGGGAGTGCTGAGGGAGGGGAGGTCAGTTGGGAGACCAGTGAGAAAGCAGTACTAGGAAATGACCTAGGTGAGGAGGAGAGAGAGCTGAGTGTGGATGCAGAACTGACAGCACTTAGTAGGAGGCTGTGTCTGGGGGTGGCACTGTGAGGCCTTGAGTGACATGCACTGAAACAACAATCACGGGAGGAGCAGGTTGGTGAGAAGAGACAAAACATTCTTCTGCAAAGGACCAATGCTGGGGTGGGCACAGGCCACTCACAGTTGGAAAGAAATGAAGTTCTTCCAAATGAGGGGTGACTCCCCCTGACCTTCCCTACCTCCCAGGACAGTACAGAGAACACATTAAGGCCCAGGGATTAGACATGCAATGCTAGGCCTGGCCCCCGGGACCTAAGCTGCACGCAGCCTCATCAACAGTCAGGTGGGAAGTAAGGTTAAATGCACCCAGAAAGGAGAGAAGATGTGAAAATTTGCTCCCCACTGTGGCTCTGACAGACCAGCTCAGGAGCAGGACTCTTCACAAAGGATTCCCTTACTGCTCATAGAAAAGAAATTGCTCTTCGGTTTTGAAAGTAATGACTCAAATGGCAGGAGATTGATGGGCAGGGAGGTGCAGCTGAGGAAGGAGCACCACTCACCCAGCAGGGTCTTTTTCCTGAAGGGTCTGGGGGACATGGAGAGAACATCAGGATGACCAAGGGGCTGGGCTGGGTGCTGAGCAGAGTAGGATGTGCTTGTGCCCCAGGTGCTGCCTCCAGGGCACGCAGTTGTAACAATAGGAGGGGGACAAGCACAATGTGCAGATGTAAAATGCTGAAGGACTTGGAGGACAGCTGAGTTTCAGCCCTTAGGGTATCAGGATGCAGCCAACTTTCTGCCCCTGGGTGTGGACTCCTGCCCCGGGCAGTGCAGATAGTATTCTCAGACAGCAGGCCCTGGAGAGTTGGCACTGGGACCCAACATGTGGGTAAGAACAACCCTCTGCCTCTGCCTGTTAATAACAGCCTTGCTGCAGGAACTGGGGATCCCCTCATGTTCCTGGCTGGGCCAGCCCTGCACCAGTGGATCCCTGGGCCATCCTTTTTACAGTCACCCTTAGTTCTCTCTAACCTTCCATGTATCAAAGATATTTAGGGGTCTCTATTCTCCCTGGTGATCAAAATGGGAAGCAAGCTGAATTCAAGGAGACAGTCTGATGTTTCTCACTTAAAAATGTAATTTTTCTATACAAATCACAAATGATTCCTACTCCAGCATCCTGTTCCTGTTTCTGTTGCATCCTCACACCCCCTTTAAAACTGATACTAACCCTGAATTTGCTTTTAGCATGCCCGTAGGCACTGCCCTGTCCTCTGTGAGTGGAGGATTTCATTTATATGCCTGCTGGTATGTGTTGACTCTTTGGGAAAACAGCTAAGAGTTTCATTCAAATCCACAGGTGAACAGATGACACCACAGCTTGGGGACACTGTCAATAACCAGAATGTTAGTTGTAGCAACAGTTAATTGTTTCTAGGGAGATTAAAGAAGGTATAATCTGCCCTCGAATTACCATGAACATACAGGCAAATATCCCATAAGAGGTGTGGGACAAGGACTTCCTGACAAAGAACAGTTGGTAAAATAATACAGTAGTGAATGTTTTTGGTAAACAACTCTTAATTTACTTCTCTGAAAAACTAAGACAAGCTGGATGTATGTCCAGTAGAGGGCACCAGAACCTGGGACACTGGCCTCATGTCCGCATCCTGAAGCCATATGGAGGACCAGACCCTTTGGAGAGAGCTCCTATTCCCTTGGGCCTATCCACCCTGTACGCTGCCCTGCAGGTGGAGGGAAAGGAGGTGCTCAGGGGAGGCTGGGGTTCCCCAAAACCTTCCTCTTTCAGGAGTGTTTTAGATGTGGCCTGGAGGTGGAGGGAATCCCAGCATGTAAAATCATACCTGAGAAGAGAACCCCAGGATGCCCAAGAGTCAAATACTGGCAGTTCATGTTGGTGTCCTCCCTGTGTGACCTGGGGGTGGTTACCTCCAGGTGGTTGCTTGGGCTTCCTCCACCAGCATCATGGAGCCCTTGCTGTGGGCAGGGTGTTGGGACCCTTGGGGAGGCAGCCCCCATTGGCCTCCTGCTCCTGAAGCTCACAGTCTGAAGGTCTGGGCCTAAGGACTGGGGTGGTGGGTGGTGACTGTCAGGCTCAGGGGGGCTGGTGTCCACTCTCTGCCTACCTGGAGATGACATCCTGAGTCCTGCACTCCTCTGATCCTCTCATATTGACACCAAAATTCAGTGAGTCGATTGCTCCCATTAATTCCATGGACCTGCCCCCCATCCAGCTGTGTTCTGATGGCTCTGAGTGATGAATAGACCCATTCTTTTGAAGGCACATGTGTTCCTCTGGCATAAACAGGATGCTGGTTAGTCCTCGCCTTAACTCACTGGGATATGTCTTGAGTTTGAATTTCACAGGCTCTGAAGCTTGAGCAAGTTGCTTAACCTCTCTGAGCCTCGTATGTCCTAATCTGTAAAATGGGAATGATGATGGCACCAACCTCACAGGGTAGTGATGAGGATATATGAGATGTTACAGATGAAGATCTTACCAATAAGTAGTATGCAATAGTGTATTATCAAGTATTATATCAAATATGCAATATGGCTACAATGGGGTCTCTGAGGGTAAATTGGTGTCCTCCATTGGAAAAAAAAATCTCAAGATGCAGAGAGTGGGTCAGTAGCCCCCATGATCCCAGACACAGCCTGCAGCAGTTCCCAGGACCCCTCCCCAGGATGCAAGGGCATTGTGGTCTCTCTTGCTGCAAATGGTCTCTGGGTGTGACAGTGCTCCCAGCCCTTGCTACTAGTAACCGAGGACTGATGTCACCTTGCAGGTGGAAGGAATGATGGCTTCTGGACCTGTGCCCAAGTGGCCCTGATGTGAGAAGATGGGCCATTGCCGGTTTGGCCGGCGGATAGGGCAAGGTGAGGAGGGCAGAGTGTGACATGGTGGCCAAGTGGAGCTTTCCAGGAGAGCTAGCAGGTTGAGAAAGAAGGGCTTTTCATTTTTCCTAAGTTCTGCAGGGCTGGGGGGCAGAGCTGCTGGGGGCTCTGCATTTAAGTTAGTGTAGTTTAGTGCTTAGACTTAGCAAGAAGCCAGACGTCCAGATGGTGCCACCCTAAGGGTCCCTGTCACCCACTCCCCCCACCACAGGAAGTCTCTGGAATCTGTTCTCAGAAAGTGAGGGGGAGGCTGTGGGAGCCATGGGGCTGAGGTGGGGTCAGGGTGGGGGGAGAGAACCAGGTCTGGGGCTGAGTTCCTATCTCTGTTGCACCACCAGACAGAGGGAACTTAAAGCCCCTCATTCTGAGGCCCTTATCTGTCAAGTGAAGGAAGCACTTGAAAGGATCAAAGCTGGGGTAGGAGGGGGTGGGATGATACAGCATGGAGTCTGCCAGGACAAAACAGACTTAGGAGCAGGGCTAGGGTGGGCAGCTGCAAACACCCCAGGCTCAGTGAGAGTGCCTTCTGTGTTCACCCATCAAGCCTCTCTAGGCCTAAGGAGGATGGAGTTATTTACCCATTTCATGGGTCATGAGACTGATTCTTAGGGAGACTTCAGGCTCCACAGCTACTAGGCTCAAGGAGTCTGTGTGTCCCAAGGCCTGCCTGTGAGTGTGGACTCTGGACCCTCCATCGGAGACTTGGTGGCAGAGAGCAGGTCTAACAGGAGGGCCCAGGCTGCCTGAGAAGGGCTTCTGCAGGGAGAGGTAGGTGTAGCTATGGATGGGGGAGTGCATTGGAGAGGGCTCTGTTCAGTATGAAATACCAGCAGAGGGGTGACAATTCTGCTGGTGAAAGGCACTAATAGTTGGCTAAGGATTCTCCATGCAATCCTGGTACTATCTCTACTTTGTTAGGGGATGAAGCTGGAGTGAGCAGAAAGAACTTAGCAAATAATTGCCAATAGTATGAATAAATTCCAGTACAGTTGAGAAGACAGGTACTACATCCCTCCAGGAGCCCCTTCACTAAGGATTGAGAAGGAATGCTCTTCTCTGGTCTGAGCATCTGCTTTCTTCCCCTGTCTTGTTTCCTCCTATGGGCACTAGGGGGGCACAGGAAGACAATGGCATCCAATCAGTACAGGCTGGAAAGGGGGGTCAGGGCTTTACTGTGTGAGCTAAGAATGAAGCTCCAGGAGTGGGGAGAGGGAGGAGGCGGGGTATCCCATAGTCCCTAAGTGCAGCACCCACCTGAAACTGTCCAAAACACCTGAGTCAGTATCACCAAGAAGGGTGTGACCCCTCCACGGACTGAGAGGCTCTGGGGCTGTCCTCTTGTTACTGGTCCTGCCTGAATACCCTCTACCTGGCCTCCTGTGGACAGGTGCCAGCCCCCTTCCAAAGAGGAAGGAGGGCAGAAACCAGCCACCGCCTGGACATTGCCCCTGCTCCCTAGGCAGTGGTTGTGTGACTTGAGCATCACTTCAGTCCTCCAGTACCAGCTTCCTCAGTGGTTAAAGGAGGTGAGATAGGGACCCTGTAGATCTTCACCATCATCCATGGCCTATGATTCGGGTGCTGAGAAAGCATCTCCAATTCCGTGTGTGTGTGTGTGTGTGTGTGTGTGTGTGTAGGCAGGTGCTCACTGGCTGTGTGAATTTGGCAAGTCACCTATCCTAGCTATGCCTCAGTTTCCAGGAGCAAAGGCTCTCTCTTCCTCCTCTTCCCCTCAGCACTGGCCTGGTGGGAAGGATGACAGTGTCTGATCATCAGGTTCCCTAAAACTAAGTCACAGGACAGCAGCCAGCAAGCAGAAATGATCAGCCATATGATAGAAACTGCCTAACCACACCCAATACTCTGTCCCCATAGAGGGGAGACCCTCCCTTGGATCCGGGAGCAGCTGAGAACAGAAGTCCCTCCCCTCATCCCGAGAAGGCACTCCAACCCCCATTCCTGAACCCTTGGAAGGCAGCTGTCCCCAATACTGGGCCCTTGGTGCCTCGCAGCCCCACCTTCTATTGGAGTTGCCCAACCCGGACTGTGCTTCTGGGACTTGGCATGGGAGGAGGAGCTCATGGCACGCTGGCTCCCTCCAGCAATCTTGGGTTTGTGCCTGATAGTGGCAGAACCTTGGGAAGACCCTCCACTTACCTGGGGACACGTTCCCCGTGGTACGTAAGATGAGGCTGCAGAAAGTGAGCAGCTCCCAGGCCGGCAGCATGGCTTCACGGAAGAGGCGGGCTGAGGAGAGTGGTGGTGGTGGTGGGGGGGGAACCCTGCAAACTGCCCCACTTGGGTGGGAGCTGCCTGCCTTGTTCCTGGGTGATGTTGGTGGTTTCTTGCTAAATCATTTTGACCAGAAACTCTTCACCTCCACATCTATTGGCTACAAAGTCAACCACTTCCTTTATTCAAGTTTCCAAAGTGCAATTCTTTGCAAGGGGAGGAGGAAGAGAAATGAAACCTGTGAACAAAACCACTACGATCTTCTACCTTGGAAACACGTAGAAGAGACATTTCATTAAAAGAAAATTATGAGGGATTTTCAGAGGCAGAATCACTTGTATTTCCTTCTGCGAACCATACTTCTCCAATTTTCTGAGGTTCTGAGTGCCTCCTGCAAGAGACTGCCTGCTGCTGTGAGTGGATATCCCCACTACCAGGAAATAGGCAGGCAGGAAACAGGGTGCAGAATCCAGTTTCAGAGGACGAACATGGTCAGGGCACATGTTGCCTCTGGTGATTTCTGCACCAGGAATCGGGAAAGGAGCAGTGTTTGCTGATTGATGGATCATGGCCTATTTTTGGCTCAAAGCTGGTGAAAGACAAGAAAGAACAGGTTGTAGCATCCCAACCTGTTTACATGCCAGCTCAGCAATTAGCAGTGGGGCTCTGGAGCCAGATGGCCCAAGTTTGTTTAAATCCAGCTCAGACTTTTAATATTCAGGTGACCTTAGGTGTGCGACAGCCTCTATGCTTCAGTTTTCCTCTGATAGGATTGTGATGAGGATTTGGGGACTTTCTCAAGTAAATGCTCAGGGCCTGGATAGAGCAAGCTGTATGGGTGGTTCATGGGCAACACAGGAGATGCCCAAGCCTCAGTGCTCCCAGTGCCATCTGGACCGGGCATGCATCGTCTCCCCTGGGTAGTTGACGGGTAAACTCTCTGAATCAGGACCTGCATGGTAACACCATCCAGAGGAAGATCTGCCCAGATGGGTCCTATTGGGTTCTACTGGATTTCAGGCAGGAATCTGGGTTTGTGTGACTCAGATAAGCCATATAACCTCTTGGAATCCTCCAGGTTCCTGACTACCCTGAGGACTGATATCAGCAAAGCACAGTTAGCACAGCAATGGCAGGTGGTGATATTTGATAAAACACGGCTACTGTGAAAGCCAACATGTTCTGCTGGGCCTGCTCTGCCATCCTGGCCTCTCACCCTCTGTTCATCAATGGCTGTGGCATGAGGACTCCAGGGTGGTATCTCCTTGCCAAGCTCTCTGCCTTGATCATGTGTGCCATGTCTGGGGTTTGTCCCTGGGCAGGGGAGTAGGCTGGAGGAGAGGAAAGTGCAACACAACTGGTGTCTGCCCAACTCAGGTGGCAGGCGGTCCTTAGTGCTCACTGTTAGTGCTGTAGGTTGTTTTCGCTTTCAGAAGCATTGAGCAAGGCTCAGAGTGGTTTGGGGACTTTCCCCCAAGTCACTGTCTTCTCTGGACTTTAGCCCTTTGATCTGTGAATGTGGGTACAATCATCCACATCCCTAGCCCTGCCACTCTCAAGCTTGTGGGACAAACAAAGGTACAGGGGAGCCCTCATTAAGTCACAAAGTGCCATGGCAGAAGGAGCTGATGTCTCACCAGCATTGTTATAGGGTTCTCCAGGGAAAGTGTGCATATGTGTAAGCATGCATGGATAGTATCATATATGTAGATGGGTGTCTCTGTGTCTGTCTGTGTCTCTGTGTGTATGCCTGTGTGTCCAGGAGTCTATCTTTGTCTCAGTCTTTATATGGTTTGAAAATGAATGTGTGTGTGTTTTTCTAAGTGTGTTAAAAAGATGAGTGTGTACTTATGTGCATATGTGTGTGTATTTGTGTATGCATGTTGTAATGGTTAATTTTATGTGTCAACTTGACTGGGCCATGGAATGCTCAGATATCTGGTTAAACATGATTTCTGAGTGTGTCTGTGAGTGTGTTTCTGGAGGAAATTAACATTTGAATATGTGCACTAAGTAAAGCAGATTGCTCTCCCCATTGTGGATGGGATTCAGTTGCAGACCTGAGTAGAATAAAAGGCTGAGTAAGAAATGCCTCATTGTTTTCAAGCCAGGAAATCAGTTTTCTTCTGCTTTCAGACTCACACTCATATTGGAACATACACCATTGGCTCCTGCTTCTCAGAATTTTGGACTCAAACTGGAACTATACCATTGGCTTTCCTGGGTCTGGATTTTTTAGCTTCCATAATTGTGTGAGTCAGTTCCTTATAGTAAATCTCTTTACACACACACACACACACACACACACACACACACACACACCCTATTGGTTCTGTTTCTCTGGAGAATCCTGACTGATACATTTGTGCACATGTATGTCTGTGTCTATATGGGTGTCTATGTATGTAAGCGTATATTGTTTGTATATCTGTGTCTCTTTGCTTGCATGTTGTATGTTCATGCGTCTGTGTGTATTCCTGTGAATATGGGTGAAAATCTTTATATATGTGTCTGCATGTGAGCATATGTATGCATGTGTGTGATTGTGTGTATGTGTGTTATGTCCACTATTTCTGTTCTATCCAAGGCATGCCTAAAGTGCTGTAGAGGTGATGGGCTCTGTACTGAGTCTCATTCATTAATTAATTGATTCCTCATCTATCCTTCAACCCCTTGCTACTTGAAGTGTAGTCCCTGGACCAGCGGAGCCAACATTCCCTGGGAACTTTATGGAAATTCAGATTATCAGGCTTCATCAGACCTTATGAATCAGACTCTGTGAGTGGAACCCAGGAATCTGTTTTCACAAACTCTCTAGGAGACTTTTTGGCCTCTAAGGTTTAGGAGGCACTGATTGAACCCATACTATTGCCCCTCCATCCTCCTTTCTTGTGGATATGCATAATATCCTTCTGGCCTCCATGCTGTGTCCACAGCTGGCTTTGGCCAGTTGTCATCCCACCATGTGAAGAACACGGTTTTGCCCACTAACTGGTCATAAAGCAGGGCTCCTACATGAGATTCCTAGTCTCCAGGGGATGAATGGATGCTGGAGGGACACAGGGTAGGTCAAGGAAGCCTGGCTAGGTGAAGTCAAGGTGTGTGAATGCTCTTCTTCTCCAGTGGATGTGGTCACACCCCCAGATCCATTCTTCTCCTGGTTGTGACACCATAGAGTGTGGTTTGACCATAAAATCCAGAGCCAGAACTTCTAAGGCCCAACCCACACAGTTGGGGAGCCTCTTATTTCTGTCTTGGTGAGCAGAAAGTGCTGTCTGTCTAATTTGAGGAGTTAACAGAATTATAGACCTTGGCAGGGACAGGGTGGTTTGGGGTCCCCTCTTCCCTAGGCTGAGTCATCTGGGAGCTCTTCTTTGCCTCCTCCTGGGGTGGAAAGGAGGCAGGTACAGTTTATGTGGCAGGGATCCTAGGCACCCAGTCTCCTTGACTCCCCTCTAATGCTTCTCTTTCCTGCCATCCCTTTTTTTTTTATCCTCACCTGAGGACGTTTTTGCATTTATCCTCAGATAGAGCAGGAGGGAGAGAGAGAGAAACATTGATGTGAGAGAGACACATCAACTGGTTGCCACCCACACGACCCCAACCGGGGCTGGGGACAAACTACTACCGAGGTACGCGCCCTTAGAGGGAACCGAACTCGGGTCTCTCTGGTCCGTGGGCTGATGCTCTAACCGCTGAGCCAAACTGGCCAGGGCTTCCATCCCATTTTTTTTGAAGCTCATGGGACATAGCTGGAGGCCACACAGTTGATTTATACACATTAACTTTTACTACAGAGGGCACATCTTGGCACCGACAGCGTTGCTGTGTGAACTTTCTGTCAGACCCTGCTCTCAGAGTACTTGACTTATTGATTCCATTATGGATCTCTTGCAATTTAAAAAGAAAATTGGATGAGTTATCAACTGCTACATAACAAATGACTGCAAATTTAGCAGATTAAAACAGCACGCATCTCATAATTGTGGGTCAGGATCTGGGCACAGCTGAGCTGGGTTCTCTGCTTCAGACCTCATCACACTGCAATCCAGGTGTCACCAGGGCTGCAATCCCATTTGAGGGCTGAACTGGGGAATGACCCCCTTTCAAGTTCAAGTGCCTGTTGGCAGCTGTCAGTTCCTCAAAGGTTATTCTTAGCCATGTCGACCTTCCCAGTGTGGCCTGTGCTTCCTTAAAGCCAGCAAAGGGGAGAGAGAGAGAGTCTTAGAAAAATGGGTTACAATCTTAAGGTTATCATGGAGGCGACCATTTGTCACCTTTGCCAAACTATTGTTTAGAAGCAAGCCACAGGTTCTGCCCTCAGTCAAGGGGAGAGGACCACAGGTCTGCATACAAGGGGGCAGGCATTGTAGGGACCACCTTAGAATATGGTTGCCACACTTACTAACACTAATACAAGCACTCATTAACTCTCTCCACTGAAGATGCCTGCAAAAAATAACCAATGAGGAAGCAATAAGCACTTTTAAATGTACCTTCTCACTATAAGGAGCCAAGGCTTCTTGTAGAAATGGTGGTTCCAGGCCAGGGCAGGAAATGTACAAGGTGAACCAGTAACATCTGGTCTTCTCTGAGAGCAGGGAAGCCATTAAAAACCATTGAGGACATGTCAAAAGAACATGGGACTCTCAACAAACACGTGTCCATGAGGATGTAGAGAAAAGGGAACCCTTGTGCACTGTTGGTGAGAGTACAGATTGGTGCAGCCACTATGGAAAACATTATGGACAACCCTCAAAAAATTAAAAATAGAACTGCCTTATGATTCAGCAATTTCACTTCTTGGCATATATCCAAAGAAACCCAAAACACTAATTCAAAAAAATATATACATCTCAAGTACATCTCAATCATCTCAAAATTGTATTTAAAAACTTACAATATACAAGGAAATAGCAGCAGGGAATCACTAATGTCAACGAAAGAACCATTGGAGTGGGTGGAGGGTGGGGGAAGGGAAGAGATAAACCATAGAATTTATATGCATGTATACCTAACCATGGACATAGACAACAATGCTGGGGTGGAGTGGGGGGATTGGGAGGAGGGTGTCAATGAAAGAAAAAGGAGAAACATCTGTAACAAAACAAAACAAAACAGAAACATTCAAACCTGTGAAAAATTTTGTGAGTTTATTTGAGCCAAACTGTTGACAAATGCCAGGAAACAAAACCTCAATGGATTGAGATAATGCTCTGGAGAACGGCGGTTTTGTGCCTTAATTTATACATTACAATCAAAGGAGAGTTACATGAAATCCATTGGTGATAGATTAGGGAGGAGGGAGAAGGCAAAGAAGCAAAGGAGGGGGGCAATCTCTGGGATTGGATAAAAAGTAAAATGATAGACACATCCTTTTTTTACATAGGTGGGTACAGGATAGTTAACAGTCAATAATTAACATGATAATAATAACAATGAGGGGATTTGTGGTTTGCCCTAGTGCATAGGTTGTGCCCTGAGGGGTCTGGAAAAAAAGGAAGTTACCCCACATTTCAAAGCTATGATATCTTAGATGCAAAAAGACAACAGGCTCCAGTAAGGTGAACATTGACCTTTGTCAGGGAAGATGCAGGCCTAGGACATGACTACCTGCCAAAAACTGCTTTTAGTTAAAAAGTTTAAATTTCAGATCATCCTTTGTGGTTACTTTAAGTCTTTGAGTTTGCAAGGCTATCATACAGGCCTTCCCTGAGCTTGTCAGGTTAACATGTGGCCCCTTTTTATCCACACAAATCTTAAACTAATATAAAATAAATAATAATTTTAAAAAAGGCCAACCCTTGAAATAAATAATGAAAAAAGTGCTATTGCAGCATTATTTATAATAGCCAAGATATGGAAGCAACCCAAGTACTCATCAATAGAGGAATGGATAAAGAAAACTGTGGTCCATGTATACAATGGAATATTACTTGGCAATAAAAATAATGAAATCTTACCATTTGCCACAGCATGGATGGACCAGAGGGTAAAAGAACATGGGAGTCAACTTGAAGAGTAAAAGGTCTGAGCCGGCGGGAGATCACATCCTCAACGTAAGGCCAGTGTGGAGAAAGGAGCATTTTATTACACCAGTGGGCAGTTACACTGACGGGCTGTGGGGGTACAGCTTCCCCAAATCCTCAGCCCCAAGCTTCCTTTGTTCTTTGCTTATATAGGCATAAACTACAGAAAAAAAAAAAAAAAAAACTACATTAAAAAAAACCCACATTCTCTTGGCACCATGTAATTGGTGTCTGGGTTGGTACGAGTTGTCTCAGAGGTAAGGAGTCTGCTCAGGCAGAGGTCAGGGCCATCATTAATCTCTTCCTTCTCATGGTTCCTCTGAGTTTCTCAAGGCCTTCATTAACCCCTTATCTTTGGGTTTCTCAAGGCCCTTATGTTTACAAAAAATAAACTGCCAGTGTGTGTACGTGCAGTAACTGAGGGTCAGAATGGAGTTTAATTTTGTTAAAACATTATTAACCCTTTCATTCCCACCTTATAATGATTAAAAAAAAAAAAGGGAAAAGGGGTGAAGTTTCTCTTTGTCTACTTCCTGCAGGTATGGGGTTGTCGTGGACTCCTAAAAAGCCTATCCCTTGCAATTCCCATTCTGCAGCAGATATTCTACAGCTCCATGCTGGGTGTCTTCTAGTTGAGGGCTAATCCCTCCATATGTGACCCAGACATCAGGGACCTTTGTGACCCTGACGGTCTTCCTTAAGGGGTCACATAGATCAAGGCTGAAGACAGGTTTTTCTATTCCCTTTGTAGTAACATTTCTTAAGATTTTCCCTGATATTTCATTTTTAAGTTCCCAATTCCATTGGAGCCCAGGTCTATAAGGATTCCCCTGAACAGTCATAACTAGAAAGATCAAAGTCCCAATAAACGCAAGAGTCTTATCTGGAGAGGCCTGAGCTGTCAATTTTGCTTTTTCCCTCTCAGCTGGGAATGGTGCTGCCAGACCTTGACAGCCATTGGTGCAGGCAGGATGACGGTGTATAGTCCCTTCCAGGCTGGAGTTAGTCCCTGGGTGGTGAATTTCTCTATCCACATTGAGTCCCTGGGCTGGAAAGGGTGCACAGGGTCCGAGGTGGGCACAGGCAGGGTGTCGCAGACATGTTTATGGACAGCTTTCTGGGCGGACTGCAAGGCCTGCAAGAACTGTAAGAGGGTGAGGGGGAGCAGAGTGGTCCAGCTTTCATCAGTTTCCGAAGCAAACCTGGCTAAGTTTTCCCTCAAGGTCCCCCGTGCTCTATCTGCCCGGAACTCTGTGGGCGGTAAGTAAAATTGAGCTTCCAATTTATATTTAACCCCTTAGAGATATCCTGTGATATCTTTGCTATAAAGGTGGGGCCATTGTCTGATCTAAGGGTCAGGAGTAGCCTAAACCTGTTACTTTCTTTATTATATCTTAGGCTGTTATTCCATTACCAGGGGCAAGCTCTCCCTCTCTGTGTCCCTTTCTTTTTCCCTTCTTGAGTATTCCTCCAATATCCTGTCTTCTTGTAATATGTATGTCCCTTTCCTTTATCCTTTCTTTTCTTTTTTTTTTTCTTTTTCACAATCCTTCTTTAACTTGCACAGACCCTCTGTGACTTACACAATTCCTCTTCAACTTACACAGATCCTCTGCAACTTTCCAAGTCCCTCCCCTGACATGAACCTGAGAGCTTGCTCAGTCTATCTGCAGTCTGCACATTCCCCAGTTTTTCTTCTCCACAGGAGGTTTCTGTCCTTCCTGAGATACCTTAGGATACCTGCATTATTGATTGACAGGTGTACCGCTCCAGTCAAATTTCCTATCTAGCACTTTTCCTGGAGCAGGCCATGCCCATCTGGTGCAGCTGAGCGCTTGGCGCCAGAAGCGAGATCCCCTCAGGGCTTGCCCCCCCCTCCCACCTCACTGGGTCATTGAAAAAACTGGTAAGTGTAGTGGTATTTCAGCGGTGGCCCACAAGGGGAGGAGGGGCGCCTGGGGCTTTTGTTAGGAGAGGAAGCAGATTCTTGGAGGCGACAAAGTAAAGAATGAGAGTGATTGGTAGGGAGAGAGGGAGTAAAGGTTAAAGTAGCATGGAGTTTAGATAGAATGTCCCACCCTAACAAGGGAGTGGGGCAGTCTGGTAATGCAAGAAAAGAGTGGAGAAACATATAAGGGCCTAAAGAACAAGTGAGTGCCTGGGTTGTCCTGGGTTGCAATATTTGGCCGTCAATTTCCCCAACTGAAACCCCAGAGTGTCGAAGAGGTCCCCTGAACTTGGGGAGGGCAGAGTAGGTTGCCCCGGTATTAATTAAAAATGAAATTGGCCTACCTGCTACCATCAGAGTTACCCGAGGTTCGGAGTTCGAGATGACAATCAGGGTGTCCGTTCCTGGGCACCTTCAGTCTTCAGCCTCAAGGCCAATCAGATCAAGGCCTGGATTGTCCAATCCGCCAGCCAGAGGAAGGGATGAAGACCGACTCTGCGCAGTCTGTCCACAGTCCGACTTCCAGTGGGGCCCTCCACATTGAGGACATGGCTTAGGCGGTGGTCAGGGGTTGGGGCATTGTCTCACCCAGTGGCCATTCTGATTGCATTTAAAGCAGGGACCTGGGGATTCGCTCTGCTGATCCTGGTGGGTGTCCTTCTCCTGTTCCCTGAAGGGGGTTTGCTGATCCCTTTGATTAGTGGGGGCTCTGATGGCAGAGTCAAGCATTTGGAATTCTTTGCTATTTTTTGCTGTTAGCCTCTTCATTACGATCATTGAACAACTTAAAGGTTAGATTTAGAAGTTTCTGTTGAGGGGTTTGAGGGCCATTTTCAAATGTTTGTCCAGGGCCGACTGAGAGTTAAATCTCAGGTTTAAAATGACAGTCCCTCCAGTTCTGGCTGCTTCCCTCGAGGGGCATTCTAAAATGGGGGCTGAGGTAGAGGACTGATAGGGACCAGAGATGGTTCCTGATCGTGTGTGAGGGAGTCATTTGCAGTGGTAGAGGAGTCAAAACCGAAGTAGGAGGCTCAGGGTAGGGTGGGGGCCCACAGAAGGGGCCGGAGGAGGAGACCCTGCCGGAGGGGCTGAGAGAGGAGGTGGTGGAGAGAGATCGGTTGGGTCAAAGGAGGAAACAGGAGAAGTTAGCGCACTGTCTTCAGAGGTTTGGGAGGATTAGAGTGCAGCAGGAAAATTTGGGAGGAGGAATAAGAGGGTTGTGTTGTGAGTGCAAAGGGGCCTGGATGTTAGGAACCTCAGACCATTTCCTTGCCTTTGACAGAAATTGTCTATGTTGGTAGAATGTCGAAAGTGTCATTTTAGGTTATTGTGACCCATTGTACTGAGGCCACGCAGTGTTGCAGTAAAAAATGAGTCACTTGGGACGTAGGTCCTGAGCGAGACCTAGTGTCTGTAGATTTTTTAGGAGACTTCCTAGGGGTGTTGTCTCATGTTGTGGTGTGAGATGTTGCAGCCTAGTGGTCCGACGGACGGATACACTAGAGGAAGAAAGCGTCCCCGCTTATCCCCTAGAGTAGAGAGATGTGCAACTCACCTATACCAGGCGTTCCCAGATATATGGTGAGTTGAGGGAACCTGGTTCCCAAGGAGCGTGTCCCAACCAGCGCTGGATTTTCGGAGGGATGATCACACAGTAGTGACTGAGAGCCTGGCTCTCTTGTCCCAGACAGAGGATAACGAGACAGCCCGGAGAATCAGACCGGTAGGCAAATAAACACTCACCAGTGGATTAGTGTCTGGTGTTGATGCTGGATCGGCAGGAAAGGTTGGAGGTCCAGTATCTGGCTGAGGATGTGATTGATCCTGGTCTGACAGGAGGCCCGGAGGACTCCAGGGGCCCGCGGTTGCCCCCAATGTGGGATCCTCACAGACCTCCCGAGTTTAGGCACCAAATAAAAGGTCTGAGCCAGAGGGAGATCACATCCTCAATGTAAGGCCAGTGTGGAGAAAGGAGCATTTTATTACACCTGTGGGCTGTTACACCGGCGGGTTGGGGGGGTACAGCTTCCCCAAATCCTCAGCCCCAAGCTTCCTTTGTTCTTTGCTTATATAGGCACAAACTACAGAAAAAACTACATTAAAAGAAAAAACACATTCTCTTGGCACCGTGTAATTGGTGTCTGGGTTGGTACGAGTTGTCTCAGAGGTAAGGAGTCTGCTCAGGCAGAGGTCAGGGCCATCATTAATCTCTTTCTTCTCATGGTTCCTCTGAGTTTCTCAAGGCCTTCATTAACCCCTTATCTTTGGGTTTCTCAAGGCCCTTATGTTTACAAAAAATAAACTGCCAGGGTGTGTACTGAGGGTCAGAATGGAGTTTAATTTTGTTAAAACATTATTAACCTTTTCAAAGAGGCTCCCACTGGCCCAGGGGGACAATTTAGCATCAGTAAGAATATACCAACAGGGGGTTGAAACACGCCAAATATTTGTAAATGGTGAATTTATAGTGATACAATAATGATGATACTCCTTCCCCATCTTCTGAGGGCCATGAGGATGGTGGGGTCCCTTCTCTAGCTACTGGTCCCTGCTTCACAACCGTGCTGCAGAAAGTTCCCTTCCTACCTCCACAAAGCTCCAGGAAGGAGAGTCAGTGTCCAGATGCTTGAAACTGCAGCCCTTCTTGACCTGCAGAACATTGTGTTCCTGAAAAGCCATAAGGATGGAGTTTCCTGGCACTAGCTGTGGAATACTGGGTGGGTCATTGAACATCTTCAACTTTAGTTTCCTTGTCTGTTACAAGAAAAAAAAAGAAGGAAAGAAAAAGAGAGCTGTTCACCAATTAGACTTCTTATGGGATTTAGATGAGGTGATGTGGAGAAGAGTGTTATGAGCCTGGAGATGACCCAGAGTGCCCAATGACAGTAAGTTGATTTGTCTACAATGTTCTTAACCTGTAGGTCATGACCCCTTTGGGGGTCGAACAACCCTTTCACAGAGGTCTCCTAAGACATAACAGTAGCAAAATTACAGTTATGAAGTAGCAACAAAAATAATTTTATGGTTAGGGGTCACCACAACATGAGGAACTGTGTTAAAGGGTTGCGGCATTAGGAAGGTTGAGAACCACTGGACATCCTCATAGCTGGAGTAGTGTTTCCCAAACTATCAGATATCAGGTGTGCACCAACAAGTTTTCTTGTACAAATATGCACAAGGTATGTGAGGCTTCTCAAAGCTTTTGGGAAGCAGGTATAGTGTGCAGATGCCCAGATTTATTAGCAATGGCAACATGGAGCCACCTCTGCCCAGAGTGTCTCTAACCACCTTACGGGGCTTGGGTTTGAGGGTTATAGTGAGGGAATGGCAGGGCTGTAGAGTGAAGGGCAAGGCCTTACAGGGGAGTGACTTGCTGCAGCCTGCCCTGGGGTTTTGAGTTTAACAAGGAAGCATTCCATTATAGGACTCCTGCAAGGTTAGGCCTCAAGTAGTTGACTCCATTGGTTGGCAGTGGTAGGTCATGGGTGGTGGGGCATGCTGTACAGCATGCTGGCCTTGAGCTCCAGCTCAGTGGCTTCAGTGATTTCAGGCTCTCAGAGTCTTGGGATTCACATCTTCACAAAGAGCACAATCCAGGCCCTGTGGTTTGTGAGGGTCCACCACCAGCCTATGGGAAAGTAGCCCCAGGCCTGTTGCCTCACCTGAAAACAGAGGCAAGAAAACATGCCCCTGGCATAATCCCTGCTAGGGTGAAAGGAACCACTGTTAGGCACTTACTGATCTGGACCCAAGGCTAAGGCAACTAGATTCCATTTTATGTAAACCCCTTGGTTAAGGTGACTAAATGACTTCATTTTTATCATCAATAGACCTTCCTCGATATTCTTCCAATAATAGGTTAATTACCCCTAGATGTAAAAGAATTTTGCCTAAGATTATAGTTACCCCATGTATTGGGAGGCATTTGCAGTTTCCTGAGTATAGGTATTTGCAGGTATTTGCTAGTATTTGTGCTGTCAGTGAATAATGCTAATTTTGACTTCTGTAATCTCTGTTACTCACACTATTGTACTGGTTCCCTGAGGGGAGGGGGGCAAAAGGAGAAGGGGGTTTCTGTCTTTAAAATGGGAGGAGCAAGAAGAATCGAGGCTGTTGATCTGAGGGGAGACTATGCCTTCCGCAGCCTACAGGCGAAATAAAGTGCTCCTTTACAATTCCGACAATTCTCTGGTTATCTCGCTGTCAGATTATAACATTACAAGACTAGAAAAGCCACTCCTTCCACCCCCAAAACACATGCCACAAGTGTGGTTGCCAAGCTGGCAGCTGAGTGGCCATCCTTCCCCACTCTGGGAGGTCAGCAATTCTGGGGCTCTGGGTGGGTCAGGGTGCCAGAAGAAGGCAGAAAAGTTCTGAGGGTGGCCTGGGGTTGGTGTAGTTGGGTGGATGGAAATAATCACAACAGCTATCATTTATTGACTGCCTCCTGTATGTACATTAACAAATCGACTCAGTTGATTGTCCTCATAACCCTTTAAGATGGACGTGAGTGTCCCCACTTTAAAGATGAGAAAACGGAGGTTCAGGGAGGTGCAGTCACTTGTGTAATGTCACACAGCTCCTGTTTTTGTGGGCCAGGCGTTGCACTTAGCTCTGAGTCTGGGCCGAGGTCTAGATCGTCTGCCACACTGTCCCCAGCAGAGGGGGCTGTTCACCAATGTTCCTGCTCAGCAATCAGGGACTTTATGCTTACCTCTGGAACATTCTGGAGCCCTGGCTTCCTAGGGGACAAAGCAGGAGGCCATATCCTTGTCCAGAGGGAAGGGCCTGGCAGGCACTTTGAGGATACGTTTAAGATCTGACATTTGATGTCCCCCTGTGTTTGTTGTTTCCGTGGAGGCAGGACTGAACATGGGATCAGACTAGTTTTGGTGGGTTCTGCAACCTGAGCAAGTGCATTTTATCTCAGGAAAAATGACCTTCTGTTTTTGGATCCAGTACCCTCTGTCAGCCTGTGGCCCTCACTGTAGGGCCCAGGAGTCTGGGAAGTGGCCACAGGATAACCTGCCACACCTGGGAGGCCTGGCATCTCAGAAGGAGAAGCTGGCTGCCAGGAGGTGTCCAGAACCTTGGATGTAGGCGGTGAGGTGGGGGAGGGTGCCATCCACCACTCTCCAGGCCACTGAACTCCTGGAATACAGGCCGGATTCCTAGGAGTGCAGACCTGACTCCATTGTGGGACTGGATAGGGCTGGGTGGAGGATATCCCAGAACCCTGTGGGCCTTGAGGGCCTGCCTATTCTGTGGCCGAGCACCTGCCCTGCCCCAGCTCGTGCTTGCACTATGTGGGGCTCAGTTGACCAGGACCGTCCAGTTCTCACTCTGTCCTATCCCCATCTGTCCAGCCACACGGCCAAGAAGCAAACTAGACATCTGAGACATCCTGTTACCTTCAGATCCTGAGCTTTCTTCTTCATGCCACCTCTCTCAGCCACAGTCAGGTCCCAGGGTGCCTGGGGCTCCATCAGCAAATGCTGTCTATTAGTTACAATGATAGAAATGATAATAATGAGAGGGAAAGTACTTGACAGTACTTACTATGTGGCACTTTCTCAGCACTTTATGACCATTTCTTCATTTAATCCCCACACCGTCATTTTATACACAGAAAATAGGCACAGAAAAGGTGAGAAGTTATGGGAAGTTCTTCCAAGTTGGAGCCCAGGTCCAGGCAGTGTGGCTCTGGCTTCTGGGTCCTCCCCACTGTGTTCTTCCTGTCCCCCACTGGACCCAGTGCCCTGTACCCATAGCTTTTTGTGCCAGCCATGCTGGCACTGGCCAGACTGGGATTGGGCGAGAGGGACTCCTGAGCTCTGGACAACCTGCAGATGTCAGGTTGGCAATGGGAGTCCCTGTTGGTGGCCCCAACTGACATAGATGGGAAACAGGTTTTTGGCTGGATCAGTGTCAGGAGTACGTGCTTGCCAGTGACTAGCGAATCAAGAAGGGTAGAGGAGTCAGTACTGCTCTTTATCAGGAAAACTGAAAAACTTTCCAGTGGTGATGGAATCCCAGATCCAGTGGTACAGCTGAATTCAGGTGTCATGGGCATGCTCAGTCTTCAGTAGACTGAATTGGTTCTTAGAGTCTGGACACAACCTGATTTACTTGTCCCCAGCACTGTGGCATCTGCCCACATGTGATGGCTTCGGACATCTTGTTATCTAAGGTTGACAGTTAAAATACAGGGGGTCCAGCTGAATTTTAATTTCAGAGAAACAACAAATAAATTTTTAGTATAGGTATATCCTAAATATCACATGGGTTGTATTTATACTAAAAATTATTTATTATCTGAAATTCAAATTTAACTGGGCATTCTCCTTTTCTATTTGCTAAATCTGGCAGCCCTGCCTTTCTGTAACCTGGTGAACTGCAGAAGAACAGAGTTGCCAGCTCTTTATGTGTGATTCTTCCATTTGGAATGGGGGCGCTCTCAGCTTAGGGCCATAGTGGGTCAACATGGTCAGCTGACCACACTGGCCAACCCCTGGGTTCTGGTTATGTCATGAGAGCAGGAGCAGAACCTGGTACTGACAAGATAGGTCACGTTTTCTTTGCTTTTCTCTCTCTTACAATTTGTGGATGAGAAGCATTCTCAGAAGCCCTAATATAAGCTCACCCGTGTGGGGACTGGAATCTGCACCTGGCCAGGTAGCTCTAGTAAGGCTAGGTTCACTTGCCTGGTAGCCCGCGTTTCCTGCTGTGTTGTTCTGACAACAATCACCGCAAGTTATTTATAAGTGTTTTGTTTTGAAGGAGGCAGCAGCCTCTCACTCTAATCCAGGTAGGTGTCTGGAGACCAGAGCTCTGCCTGAAGAATCATCTTTGTCTGCCCTGAGGGTACTGGACCCAAGAAGCTTACCCAGAGGGGAGCTCAGACAGCTATCCCTGCCCAGCAAGAGCTGAGACTGAAGTTGTGCACTCTGCTGGGCTACTTGGTGGGCATGAGGCACCTCCAGACCCCACGATAAGACCAAGGCATTCAATTTCCCACATGCTAGAAGGGTTATCAAGTGACCCAGGGTCATACCCTTTCCCAGGGCTAGCTTGAACCCCTTTAGCTCATGACAGATGTCTCTGCTCCAGAGTTCCAGCTGTACTCACTCCCCAAGAGGCTCCTGTTCACCCAGCGCCATCTCACTTGTTCCCTGGGGAATTAATTCCCAAGTGGGATGTACTATCTCCACAGAAGGCATATTTAAGTCTGGTTCTGATGACTAGGTAGGGGTTTTCTTGGAAAGAAAGGAGAGGTTTGAAAGCAGAGGTAACAGCATCAGCAAAGCATGGTATGCAGGTGTAGGGGTGCTCCTTGTTAGAACAGCCATGCCGCTTCTATGTGACTTCAGAGGAGGCAAATTCAGTCCTCATGATGTGGTCCTTGATCTTTGGGGTCATCCTTGGAGCTGTCTGACTCTATAAAGGTTTGATTGAGGAGAACAAGTGGTGGTGTTGAGAGTGAACTTTGTTCTGCAATCATCAGTGAGGCACACTTCACTGTGACTATTTAAGCTTCACTTGCAGAACAGAGACAGCAGTGTGAACTATGACCTGGTGTAGGGAGAACCAAAGGCCGTGTATAGATTTAGACTGTGTGTCCACCCAAAATTGCCTCCTACCTACACTGCTGATAATTACCATGTGCTATCGCCCTAAATTTGGTTTTTATATCCAAGAACTGTCAGGGTAACCTCTCCTCTAGTGGTTTGGAATAGGGACCCTGGGCAATTTCTGGAAGAGGATGGGGCCAGAGGACAGGAGGAAAATGTGCAGGGCAAGATTACTGGGTATCCTGAGCCTGGTGTGGCTCCAGGACAGGGACATGGGGGCTGTTGACCACCAAGGGTAGGCATCTTTCTGACACATCTTCCCTTTTCAGTCTTTCTGAAAGGATTCATGTGATTAAGTTTAGGGCCCCTCAGGCAGTCCAGAGGAATCCCCCATCGTAAGGTCCTCAATCACATCTGCAAAGTCCCTTTGCCCTGTAAAGTGCTATGTCACAAGTTTCAGGGTTAGGACATGGATATCTCTGGGGGCCATTATTGTGTTGGCCACAGGGTGTGTCAAGAAGTGGTAGAAGACTCACTTCTGCTGCTCAGGCTGTTCCTACCCTGATGGACCTGAGACAGAGCTTTCCTGTGGCTCTGCAAAGTGGTGGGCAGAGCTGGTGAGGCCTCTGGGGTGCACCCCACGGCTCAGCTGACTTACAGTTCACTCAACCTGCATCCTCATCCTCGGAGAAGGTCTTGGGCTGAGTTCCTAGAACAGACCTCGAGACAAAGGCTGGAGTGCACCCAGCACATCTGGGAGGAAATCCCAGTGACAGGCACATATACTGACAGGCAATGTCCAGAACATATACTGACAGGCAATGTCCAGAACATATATGACAGCAGAACCCTGACCCAACACCTACAACCCCAGCCCAGGAAGCCAGACCACAACCTCTGCAGTAACCGGCCCAGTGGTCAGTTAATAACCTCCAGCTTCCCTAATGTTTGTCCCCAAATCCAACTTAACATCAACCAGAGAAGTAAGCCAAATGTGCTCCCCTAACCAGTTAAATGGGATACCCTACTTCTAGTCGCCTGCCTCTGGCTTCTCCAGGCCAACCTGAAATCTTACCTTTTTCCATCATAAAACTTTCCCACTCCCTGGCCTGCATTTGAGTCTCTTCCACATTCAAGAGATGGTGGTTGACTTGCCTTGCTATAATAGCTCTATCAAGTAGCTTTTGCTTGTTTCCATTGGGGTGGTCTTTGTTTATATCTACACCAGGAGACACAAGTGGAGGAGTGGGGCAGATGCAATCTGTACAGAGTGTGCTTGTAAGCAGATTTTCACCAGGCATCTGAGGGTCTCAGAGCTGGTCCCTGGAGGTTCCCTGCTGGTCTGAGGACTGAGGGTTGCCCTCAGGAGGGTAAGGAGAGGCCTGGGAAGAGACACAGTGTCCCTTCATCATCAAGAGGCATTGGATGTAAGCGGGGCACCAGGAACACCTGCCTTTGGGCATAGGTAGCTTTGTTCTTATGATGGTTGCTCATCAGAATAGCATTACAAGCTTGGCAAAATGCAGACTGTTTGTTCCTCAATGGACCCCACTCTGTGGGTCTGCATGTGGATCTAGGAATGAGCATTTTGAAGCTCCTGGGGTCCAAGTAGACCTTTGTGTACTGCTGAGTCTTTACATGATTCTCAGACAGACGACTCACCTGACACATCTGTCCCGTGGCCCTGATCTGCCTCCTTCCATGTTTTCCCTCCTCATTTTTCACTGAATTATGACTGATTTAAATTGGTGGGGTTGACATCTCTGTCTCCATCCTCCTTCTGCATCTGATAATCCATTTATTATAGGGAAGGCCATGCCAACCCCTCCCATAGTGATCCCCAGATGTGTTTGGTGCTGGCCATAGGAACAAGCACCTGCACTGTGGTGACTTGCTCTTGTTTTGTGTGTGGTTTTTGTTGTGGGCTGTGTGTCTCTTGTGTGGCTTTCCTCTCTACTTTGGTGTCCACTGGCTCTATTGACTGGCAGGGGATGGGATCCTGGCCAACTCCTCGGAGAGACATGTCATCATTAGACCTGGACGAACCATTCTACATAATAACCTTTCTTTTCCCAATTGATTTTCTCATAGACCACAGCTAAAATATTCTGTAAAAAAGCAAGTGTGTATCTCCAAGTTCACCTTTGCCTCTTTCTGAAGCCTGGGGAATACTGTCTTTCACACTCTGATTTTTCAAATTAAATCATTAAAGAAAGAGTAAACTTGCATTAATTGTTGATGGCTTATTAGTATCTATGAGAATGGCCAGGCTGGAACAAGTGTGAATTTCATTAATTTCTCCAAGCTTTTGTGGTTTGGCTTGAATTCAGAGGCCCCCTGAGTGAACTCTTGTAAAAACTTTAATTAACTTTTGCTGGTGTCAATAAGTTTTATTACCTTTTGCAACCCACAGCCTTCCTCCTGACTAATTTACTCAGAGGCTGTCAGCTCTGATGAAAGCAGGGGCTCAGTGCCCACACAGAATGGATTAAATTGCTTTATGACTCTGGCTAGAGGGCAGTTCCTCTCCATCAGAAAGGATAACGGAGGGCTGCTCTTCTTTGTGGGGAGCATCCCGAAGTTTTAATTGGAACTTGCTGCATTAGAAACAAAGGTGCTTAGCTTGGAAATATGACCTTGGTTGTGGCCTTTGAGGGCCTGACCATCACTTGGAAGCTGTAGGGTGTAGGGTTTTTCAGCTTCACCTCAGGCCCTTTCCCTATATTTGAAAGTGAGGGGAGGAATCTTGACCCTCGGAAGGCCAGGCGTGGGGGTCATTGTCATGTCCACAGATGGATACAAGGCTGCTGACTTTCACTGGTGTGGTGGGGTGGGGGGGCTGGTTGCCTGGCCTCCTGGGGTGGAAGCAAGAAACCAGCTATCATAAGCCCCTCAAACAGTGGCCTGCTCACATTCCAGCACAACCCAGCTCTCAGAATCTCTGTTCAGAGGACTGGAAGGGCTGGGGAATGACAAGCCCCAACCAGGAGAAGTGAAGTAGTGGGCAAACACACCTTGCAAGGGTCACCTTTTCCCATCCCAGAGCCCTACCAGGCACAGACCAGTGGCCCATGGTGGCTGTCAGCCAGACTCTTTCCTGGCTTTTCGTCCTCACTTCACCTCACCTCACCTCACCTCACAGTCCTTGTTCTGCCTCCTGGGGTGTAAGAGGTGGAGGTCTGCAGGTGGAACCTTAGCCTGATGTGGTTGCATCCCTGTACCCTTGGCTCCCACTTGGCTCCAAATCCAAATTAATCCACATGTTGATCTTTGAGGCTAGCTACTTTGATTTAATTGAGGAAAAATTTACATACAGTGAATGTAAGATCATAAATGAACAACTCCTTAAGCTTCAACAAGTGCAGATACCCTGTACCCCAGCAGAGATAGCAAGCGTGTCTGTCTGGAAGCTCTCTTGTGCCCTGGCTGTTAGTCTGCAGGCTCCACAGGCATGGGTGTTCTGATTTCATCACCACAGGTCAGCCTTGCCCATCCTGAATGCCACATAAACAGAATTACACTGCTGGCAGTCTTTCCTAACCCATTTTTGTGTCATGATGTTTTTGAGGATGAGCCACGTTACTGCATGTTTCATCTGTCCTTTTTACTGATGGGTAGTATTCTGTTCTAGAAACAGACTATGTTTTGTTTGTCTATTCACTTTCTGATGCACATTACATTTTCCCCAGGTTTTGCTAATGATGAAAAATGTTGCAATGAACCAAAGAACTTATATGCATGTATGCATAACCAATGGACATAGACAACAATGCAGGGGGGTGGGGGGGAAAAATGAGGAGGAGGGTGTCTGGGAGGGGGAAAAGGAGAAACATCTATAACAAAAATAAATTAATAAAAATTGAAAAAAAAAAAAGAAAGTTACATTTAGCCAGGTCAGTGTGGCTCAGTGGATTGAACGTCGTCCCATGGACTGAGAGGTCCTGGTCCGATTCCCAGTCAGGGCATATGCCCAGGTTGTGGGCTCAATCCCTGGTTGGGGGCATGCAGGAGGCAGCCGATTGATGTTTCTCTCTCACATTGATGTTTCTCTCTCTCTCAAAAAACCAATAAAAACATATTTTTAAAAAATGTTGCTATAAACATTTTTGTACAATTTGTTCATTGTGTGGACATATATTTTTATTTCTCTTGGGGACATCACTGTCGGGTCAATAGGTATATATTTAGTTTTATAAGAAACTGCTAGACGGATACAAAATTAACGTCAAAAAATCAACGGCATTCTTATACACAAATGATGAACTCACAGAAAGAGAAACTAAAAAAATAATTCCATTTACCATCGCTGCAAAAAAATTAAGATACCTAGGAATAAACTTAACCAAAGAAGTAAAGGACCTATTTACAGAAAACTACAGGGCATTGAAAAAAGAAATAGAGGAAGATATAAAAAAGTGGAAGCACATACCTTGTTCATGGATTGGAAGAATTAACATCATTAAAATGTCCATACTACCCAAAGCAATCTATAGATTCAATGCAATCCCCATCAAAATACCAGTGACATATTTCACAGAACTAGAACAAATACTTCAAAAGTTCATATGGAACCAAAAAAGACCCTGAATAGCCACAGCAATCTTGAAAAAGAAGGACAAAGTAGGTGGGATCACAATACCGGATACCAGCTTATACTACAAAGCTACTGTAATCAAAACAGCCTGGTGCTGGCACAAGAACAGGCATATAGACAAGTGGAACAGAACAGAGAATCTGGAAATTGACCCAAGACATTATGCTCAATTAATATTTGACAAAGGTGGAAAGAGCATACAATGGAGTAAAGACAACCTCTTTAATAAATGGTGTTGTGAAAATTGGACAGCTACATGCAAAAAAATGAAACTAGACCATCAACTTACAGCATACACAAGAATAAACTCAAAATGGATAAAAGACTTAAATGTGACTCATGAATCCATAAAAATCCTAGAAGAAAATGTAGGCAACAAAATTTCGGACATCATATGCAGCAGAATCTTCACTGATACATCACCTAAGGCAACAGAAACAAAGGAAAAAATGAACACATGGGACTACATCAAACTCAAAAACTTCTGCACAGCAAAAGAAACAACGATGAAAACAGATAGGGAACCCACTCTATGGGAGAGCATAATTGCCAATGATACATTAGATAAGGGGTTAATCTCCAAAATATATACAGTGCTCATACAACTCAACAAAAGGAAGACAAAGAACCCAATTAAAAAATGGGCAGAGAAACTAAATAGACACCTCTCCAAACAGGACATACAAATGGCTAAGAGACATATGAAGAAATGCTCAACATCACTAATCATCAGAGAGATGCAGATTAAAACAACAATGAGGTATCACCTCACACCTGTCAGAATAGCCGCCATCAACAAATCATCAAACAACAAGTGTTGGTGAGGGTGTGGAGAAAAGGGGACTCTAGTACACTTCTGGTGGGAATGCAGACTGGTGCAGCCACTGTGGAAAACACTGTGGTATTACCTCAAAAAATTAAAAATTGAATTGCCATTTGACTCAGTGATCCCACTTCTAGGAATATACCCTAAGAAGCCTGAAACACCAACCAGAAAGAATGCATGTACCCCCATGTTCATAGCAGCACTATTTACAATAGCTAAGATCTGGAAACAGCCCAAGTGTCCATCAATGGATGAATGGATAAAAAAGCTGTGGTACATATACACAATGGAGTACTATGCAGCTGTAAGAAAGAAAGATCTCTTATCCTTTGAGACGACATGGAGGGACCTCGAGAGTATTATCCTAAGTGAAACAAGCCAAGCAGAGAAAGACAAATATCACATGATCTCAGTTATTTGTGGAATATAATGAACATAACAGTCTGAGGAACAAGGTAGACCCAGAGATGTGGAAGTAGGGTATAGACTGACACCCCTCAGAAGGGGGGGGGAGGGAAGAGATAAACCACAGAACTTATGAGCATGTATGTATAACTGATGGACATGGACAACAAAGCTGGGGACGGGGTGGGGGGTTGGGGAGGAGGGTGTCAATGGGGAAAAAAGGAGAAACATCTGTAACAAAATAAATTAATAAAAAAATAAAAATAAAAAAAAATGTACAGTTCAGTGGCAAAAAAAAAAAAAAAAAAGAAAAAAGAAAGAAACTGCTAGGCTATTTTCCAAAGTGGCTGTACCACTTATGTTTTTATTATTATTTTTAAATTATTTTAGTTTTAATATTTTTTAAATTGATTTTTACATAGAGAGGAAGGGAGAGATAGAGAAAGAGATAGAAACATCCATGACAGAGAACATCCATCGGCTGCCTCCTGCATGCTCCCCACTGGGCATTGAGCTCATAACCTGGTCAAGTGCCCTGACTGGGAATCGAACTGGTGACCTCTTGGTGCATGGGTCAATGCTCAATCCCCTGAACCACACTGGCTGGGCTGGCTGTACTACTTTTAACTTCTAACAGTGGTGCAGGAGTTCCTGGTGTTCCACATTCTCACTGGCAGTTGATAATGTCAGTTTATAAATTTTTAGCCATTTTGGAAGGCACAAGAAAACATCTCGTTGTGGTTGTAATTTTAACTTCTCTGATAAGTAATGATATTGGGCATCTTTTTGTGTACTTATTGGACATCTGTATATCATATTTTGTGAAGTATTTGTTCATGCTTTTTGCTCACTTAAAAATTTGATTGTATGTCTCTTTTATTATTGACACACACACACACAGATAGAGAGAAATATAAATATTTATATTTATATATAAATATATAAATATTTATATATATCTCACAAGATTCTCCTGGTCTCTGGCTTGTCTTTTCATTATTTAAATGTTGCCTCCATGAAGAGAAGTTTTAAATTTTGATGAGTGCTTTCTACTTTTGTGATTGAGATGAAGTTAGACTCTGAGCTGGGATTGTAACTTGAGTTTTAATTAAAATTTTTTATTGTAATCGTGATACAAATATATTCACAAACACTCCTCACCCAAATGTAATCAATGGCAACTTCCTATGTATCTATCCACATCTATCTGTATGCTCCTACAAACATATATACACTTATATGAGATTAAGAAAAAAACTTAAATGGGAGTACACTATACCCCAGGAAACTATTTCTTCTCATTTAATAGTATATTGGCAAAAAGGTACATGAAAAATTGCTCCACATCACTAATCATCAGGGAAATACAAATCAAAACCACAGTGAGATATCATCTTGCACCAGTTATAATGGCTATTATAAAAAAGACAGGAAGTAACAAGTGCTAGTGAGGATATGGAGAAAAGGGAACCTTTGTGCACTGTTTGGATTATAAATCGGTGCAGCAACTATGAAAAACAGTAAAAATTAAAAATGGAACTCCTTATGACCTAGCAATTTCACTTCTGGGTATTTATCTAAAGAAAACAAAAACACTAACTCAAAAAGATATATAAACCTCTATGTTCATTGGAGTGTATTTATAGTAGCCAAGATATAGAAACAACCTAAGTGTCCATCAATAGACAATTGGATAAAGAAGATGTGGTACATATATATAGTGGAATATTACTTGGGCATAAAACAAATGTAATTGCCCCATTTGTGACAACATGATGGACCTCCAGGGCATTATGCTAAGTGAAATAAGTCAGTCAGAGAAAGACAAATAGCATATGATTTCACTTATATATGGAATTGAAATAAAAAACAGCTTGTTGATACAAGGAAGAGATTGATGGTTACCAGAGGTGGGGGCTGGGAATGGGACAAATTTGTGAAGGGGGTCAAAATGTTAAAAAGAAAAGAAAGACTAAGGCTAGCATAGGTGTAATAGAACTGAAAGGTTGGAGGGGCCCAAAATACTTGGTTGATTTCTACACCAGATGGTGCATATTGTTTTATTTTTTCCTACTTTGATGAACATTGCACCATTTTTTTACACTGTACCAGAACAAATTGAATTATGACTTATATTTCATCACCTAGGAAACTTGATTTCACATATAATGTTAAAATTCATCTATTGTGAAATTTGACATACACAGAGAAGAACATCTAAAACCTGTGGACCATATAAAAAATAAAAATAAAGTGAGCACCCATGCATCTAAAACTAAATCCTGGCCAAGCATGAACAACGATAGGACCCCGGTGCCACTCCACTATCACAACAACTTCAGTGATGACCCCAGTGTAGACAAACAAACAAAACCATTCTTTTTTTCTGACAATTTTCTCATTCCATTTTAAATTACACTAAAAGCTGTGCTGCTTTAGAAATAATTATGTTAAAACACAGATATAACAAATAGAAATTAAGAAGAAAATAAAGTGTTGCAAAAGAAAAACAAAAAACAATAGGGTGGTGATTGCAGCAGGGAAGGGAGGTTGGGGGAAGTGGTGATAGAAAAAATAAAATAAAATATAATAAAATAAAGAAACAAAAATCAAAATCAAAACCAGTATGTTGGTTCACCCACTGAGGCCATAGATAGAGATTGAAGTTATTCTTTTTGGTTGCTGCTTAATAATCCAGAGAATGAATATATTACACCGTACTTCATCAATTCTCTTTTTAAAGAGTTTTATCTTTGACAGCCAACATCATACTCAATGGGCAAAAACTAAAAGCATTCCCCTTAAGATTGGGAACAAGACAGGGATGCCCACTTTCACCACTCTTATTTAACATAGTACGGGAAGTCTTAGCCACAGCAAATAGTCATGAAGAAAAAATAAAAGGGAACCAAATTGGAAAGGAGGAAGTGAAACTGTCATTATTTGCAGATGACATCATATTGTACATAGGATACCCTAAAGACTCCTTCAAAAATCTACTAGACCTAATAAATGAATTTGGCAAAGTAGCAGGATACAAAATTAACGTCAAGAAATTGATGGCATTCTTATACAACAACGATGAACTCACAGAAAGAGAAACTAAAAAAACAATCCCATTTACCATCGCAGCAAAACAATTAAGATACCTAGGCATAAACTTAACCAAAGGAGTAAAAAACCTGTTCACAAAAAACTACAGGTCACTGAAAAATGAAATAGAGGAAGATATAAAAAAGTGGAAGCATATACCATGTTCATGGATTTAAAGAATTGACATGATTAAAATGTCCATACTACCCAAAGCAATCTATAGATTCAATGCAATCTCCAGTAAAATACCAAAGACATATTTCACAGAACTAGAACAAACTCTCCAAAAGTTTATATGGAACCAATAAAGACCACAAAAAGCCACAGCAATATTGAAAAAGAAGAATAAAGTAGGAGGGATCACATTACCAGATATCAGGTTATACTACAAAGCCACTGTAATCAAAATAGGCTGGTACTGGCAAAAGAACAGGCAGATAGATCAATGGAACAGAATAGAGAACCCAGAAATTGACCCAAGACAATATGCTCAATTAATATTTGACAAAGGTTGCAAGAGCATAGAGTGGAGTCAAGACAGTCTCTTCATTAAATGGTGTTGGGAAAATTGGACAGCTACTTGCAAAAAATGAGGCTAGAAGACCAACTTACATCATACACAGGAGCAAACTCAAAATGAATAAAAGACTTAAATATAACTCATGAATCCATAAAAATTCTAGAAGAAAATCCAGGCAACAAAATTTCAGACATTATACACAGTAGAATTTTCACTGATACAACACCTAAGGCAAGAGAAACAAAGGAAAAAATGAACACATGGGACTACATCAAATTAAAAAGCTTCTGCACAGCAAAAGAAAGAACCATCAAAACAGAAAGGGATCCCACTATATGGGAGACCATAATCGCCAATGATGCATCAAATAAGGGGTTAATTTCCAAAATATATAGAGTGCTCATACAACTCAACAAAAGGAAGACCAAGAACCCAATTAAAAAATGGGCAGAGGACCTAGATAGACACCTCTCCAAACAGGACATACAAATGGCCAAGAGACATATGAAGAAATGCTCAATGTCACTAATCATCAGAGAGATGAAAATTAAAACAACTATGAGGTATCACTTCACACCTGTCAGAATAGCTGCCATCAACAAAGCATCAAACAACAAGTGTTGGCGAGGGTGTGGAGAAAAGGGGACTCTAGTACACTGCTGGTGGGAATGCAGACTGGTACAGCCACTATGGAAAACACTATGGTGTTACCTCAAAAAATTAAAAATTGAACTGCAATTTGACCCAGTGATCCCACTTCTAGCAATATACTCTAAGAAGCCTGAAACATCAATCAGAAAGAATGTACCCTTATGTTCATAGCAGCACTATTTACAATAACTAAGATCTGGAAACAGCCCAAGTGTCCATCAGTAGATGAGTGGATAAAAAAGCTGTGCTACATGTACACAATGGAATACTATGCAGCTATAAGAAAGAAAGCTCTCTTATCATTTGAGACAACATGGAGGGACCTGGAGAGTGTTATGCTAAGTGAAACAAGCCCAGCAGAGAAAGACAAATATCACATGATCTCACTTATTTGTGGAATATAATGAACTAAACAGACTGATGAACAAAATAGACCCAGAGACATAGAGGTAGGGCACAAATGGACAAACATCAGAAGAGGGGGCATTGGAGGGGAAGAGATAAACCACAGAACTTATATGCAATGGACATAGACAACAAAGCTGGGGATGAGATGGGGGGGATGAAGAGGAAGATGTCAATGGGGGAAAAAGGAGAAATATCTGTATGAAAAACCAATTTTAAAAATAATTAAAAAAATAAAATAATAAAATTTCTAAATTAAAAAAAAAGAATTTTATCTTTGATAAAAGAAAATGGTGGCTGATTGAATGGAAGCTACACTGATCTTCTCCCAGAATCAAACTGGAATTATAACTAAAATATGGAAAAATTAGCTGGAATAACTAACTGAAGACCAGCTAGAGAGAACCCTTATAATCAAGGATTTAAAGAGGAGCCCACATCAAGTCTGGTGGGAATTATGGAGGCACAAGAGGGCTGGCTGAACCCCCACAGGCAGCAGCTGAAGTCCCCAAGGGATATCTCAGCTGCAGGGTGTTACCCCTGAGAAGTCTGGAGTCTAAATCCCAAGCTGGGTGTCCCAGACCAGAGTGGCAGAACTGGGAAATGTTTCACATAACACATGGCTGTGAAAAGCATCAGAGGTTCTGTCCAGCAGGGAGAAATGGCTGGAAATATGGACACCCTCTTGAAGGGCCAGTGCACTAAATTATCTATAGCCACTCACCTTGGGCTCCAGCAGAGAGTGTTGAGTGGACTAGAGCTGTGTGAGGAGAGTCTGAGATTCAAGACTCTGGGGAACAACCTGGGAAGGCAGACACCAGGAGCCCTGTGCTGAGTCATTCCCTCAAGCTGCAGAAGCCATTGTTCCCAGGCAGAGTGTTCCCATCAAAGCAGCTTTAGTTCAGGGGGAAGCAACTGCTCCCGCCCTGTTAGATTTTTTCCCACCTCACCCATTGGGTGGAGGTTATGTCTAGGGGAGGACAACAACCTGAGGTGCATTAAGTAACTGAGGTTAACAAGGAGCCTGCAGGCAGAGACTGATCTCTGGGTGCTTTGAATCTTTGCCAGGCCTGAGACTGAACTCTGGCCCACAAGAATAAAACCAGACTGTAGTGTTCAGCTTGGTCCAGTACATTCACATCCAGCTTCAGCAGACGGAGCCACAAACTGCAGATTGTTGATATGCACAGGGAGATTTTGGGATGCTCCAAACCCTGATGACATGAATTGCGCTTCACATGATAAGCAACTGCACAGCAGTCTGCTTGCTGTGTTGGGGGTTGAGTATCACTGTCAGCCAGCTAGAGGGTCAAGCCCACACACAAATGGGCCAATAGCAATTAAGACACCATCACAATGGGAGGGCCCACACAAAGTGCACGAGGCACATTATTAGAGCATCTCAATCTGGTGATCAGAGAGACTGGCCACTAGGTCCCACAGGTCACCTACAACATGAGATCACCCTACCCAAACTGGGAGTCAGAGTATATCTACCTAATACATAGAAACAAACCCAAACAGGCAGCCAAAATGGTGAAACAAAGAAATAGCCCCAACTGAAAGAACAAGAGAGTTCTCCAGAGGAAGGGATAAATGAAATGTAGATAAGCAAGCTATCAGATATAGAATTCAGAGTAATGATTATAAATATGCTCAACAGCATGAGAAAAGATATAGAAACAATGAAAAATGACCACTCAAATCAAGAATGAGATAGTAGAAATAAAGAACACATTGGAAGGAATAACCAGCAGATTAGAGGAATCCAATGATTGGATCAGTGAATTAGAAGACAGGGTAGAAAGAAATCACTCAATCATAGAACCAAACAGAAAAAACAGGAGGCCAATTTAAGAGAGCGGTGGGACAACATGAAATGTAACAACATTCACATCATAGGAGTACCAGAAGAAGAAGAAAGTGAGCAAGGGTTAGAGAACCTGTTTGAAGAAGTAGTGGCAGAAAACTTCCTTAACTTGGTTAACAAAGAGGTCACAGAAGTTCAGGAAGCACAGAGAGTTCCAAGTAAGAAGAACCCAAAGAGGCCCACACTAAGACACATCATAATTAAAATGTCAAAATTTAGCCTGGCCAGTGTGGCTCACTGGTTGAGTGTCAACCCATGCACCAAGAGGTCACCAGTTTGATTCTCAGTCAGGGCACATGCCCAGGTTGTGGGCCCGATCCTCAGTGGGGAGCATGCAGGAGGTGACTGACTGATGTTCTTTCTCATTGATGTTTCTATCTCTCCCTCTCCCTTCCTCTCTCTCTAAAATCAATAAAGAAAAAAAATTTTAATGCCAAAATTTAAAGCAAAGAAAGAATCTTAAAGGCAGCAAGAGAAAAGCAACAGGTTACTTACAAAGGAACTACCATAAGGCTGTCTGCTGATTTCTCAACACAAACAATACAGGCAAGAAGGGAATGGCATAAACTATTAAAGGTAATGAAAATCAAGGACCTGAAACCAAGACTATCTTGCAAAGCTATCTGTTGAGAGCAGTGCCACTGAAACAGCGATCACCTCAGTTTGACATAGTCACAGGTGAGCTCCATGGATTGACATAGTCCCAGGAATTATGAAGGCTGCCATGGTTTGACATAGTCCCTGGAGAAGTGGATTCACTGCGAGGCAGGAATCCAAAGAACAGTGGCTGAAGACAAAAGCTAATAATAAAAATAAAATTATAGGATGGCAACTGAAGGAGACTAATCATTGCTTTCTCTGTCTATCTGTTGTTATCTGTCTGTTAGGAATCATTATAGAAGTAACATGTAGATGATTAATAATATAGATGTCAGAATAGACTGCAGAAAGAAAAGGCAAGAAAGTAATAAGAATTTAAGATAAGAATGTAAAAGCTTAAAAGGATCTTAGGAGGAAAAGTCAAGGTCTATGAGTAAGTAACAGAAATTGAAATAGAGGGTCTGGGGAAGGAAGAAGTTAAATGAGACATTGTCTGCGTACGTATAAACAGGAAGGTTGCAAAGCAATGAGTCACATGGTGAAAGTAATTGTAAAGGTTAAGAGCTGATACAATGTCATTATTATGTCTGGATGAAAAAGTGAAATAATTAGTGATTAACTTTGTCCCAATACCTAAGAGCTGTGTAAGTGGAAGTGAATGTCTATACATACTTGCTTAAAGGTCAAAAGAAAAAAAGAATAACTTGTTATACAGCCTGAAGATATAAAAATAAAGATTCTGCTAGCATAAGGTAGCAGAAGGATCCAGCACCTTCTGACTCACGTCTCCTTTTCTCGCTGACTCTGACCACACCTGAGGGAATCCCTGGACCTGTTGAGGCTGCACCCCAGCAGAGTGGCGCCCAAACAGGGACCTGAATGTAAGGTATTGCTTGGGACGGATAGGAATCCACCGAGGGTGCTCGGGACCCCCTCCATAAGATAGGTAAGTAAGGGTGGAAAGTTGAAGAACTAAGAATTAAGAAATGGGTCAGACAGAGTCAAAAGAAAGACAACTCTTTAATAATCTGCTAAGACGTTCTTTACAGGCACAAGGCATGAAGATCTCTGCCTCACAAACTGCAAGATTTTTAAATTTTATTCAGGAGATTTGTTCATGGTTTTCTGAAAAAGGGTCTGTTAATTCAGAAACCTGGAAAAGGGTTGGAAAACAAATTAAAGATTTCTATTCAGTCCATGGACCTGAAAAGGTCTCAGTTGATGTTTTTATGCTTTGGGAATTAATTAGAGACACACTGGCTCATGAGCAAGAGGATGGAGCTTCTGCTCCTCCAATGTCCTTAGAGTCCTTGGCATGTGTTGCACAAAAGGAAGAAGAAAGGGATGATAAATCTAAAAAGGACAATAAATTAATTCCTGAAGAGCAAAGGGAGTTAGATGAAGCCACTGCAGAATATCATAGGGACGATCCCTGGAGCTTCCCCCTAACAAGGGAAGAAAAGGGGCCTCCCCCTTTTCGGAAGCTGCCTCGAAAGCCTCCTAAAAACAGCCAAGGACATTAGATAATTAATCACTTTCGAACACACTAAAAGAATACAGTAATCACCAATAATCCAAATGGCTAATTTAAGTTTAATTGATGTCTTTTAAAGTTATTAAAAATGTTTGTTTTTACCTAGGTTTACAAAAAGGATTTATGTTATCTCTGTTATGAAGTGTATTTGCCAATGGGAAAACTTGTTTATGAAGGTTATGCTATGTATTCATAAATTCGCCAATCTAAAGAATACTAATTGCTTAATTTTAGTTGTTACTAAAAATTAAAATTTCTAAGAATGAAGAATTCTAATTAATTGGGAGAAAATATGTGGTTTTAGTGATACAGAATTGAAAGTAGGTTGTTCTAGAGTTGGTTATTTCTGAATGAGATAAAAAGCAAACTAAGAAGGGGGGGCGAGCCCTGAGGGGCTCTCACTTCTGGCACCAAGCACTCAGCTGCACCAGCTGGGCATGGCCTGCTGTGGGAAAAATGATAGATGGGGAATTTGTCTGGGGCAGTACACCTGTCAATCAATAATGCAGGTGTCCTAAGGCATCTCAGGGAGGACAGAAACCTCCTGTGGAGAAGAAAAGCTGGGGAATATGCAGAGAACAGATAGATTGAGCAAGCTCTCAGGTTCATGTCAAGGGAGGGACTAGAAAAGTCACAGAGGGTCTGTGTAAGTTGAAGAAAGTTTGTGGAGAAGGGAAGAAATAAAAAGAGAAGGATTATGCAGAGGAAATAGAAAGATAAGTAAGGATAAAAGAAAGGGACATACATGTTACAGGAAGACAGGAAATTGGAAGAATACTCTAGAAAGGAAAAAAGATAGGACACAGAGAGGGAGAGCTTGTCCCTAGTAATGGAATAATAGTCTAGGATGTAGTCTGCTCCCCCTCGACCTCTTACAGTTCTTGCAGGCCCTGCAGTCCACCCAGAAAGCTGTCCATAAACATGTCTGTGATGCCCTGCCTGTGCCCACCTTGGATGCTGTGCACACTTTCCAGCCTGGGGACTCGATATGGGTAAAGAAGTTCACCACCCAAGGACTAACTCTGGCCTGGAAGGGACCATACACTGTCATCCTGCCTACACCAACAGTTATCAAGGTCAATGGCATCCCAATCTGGCTGTATCATTCCCAGCTGAGGGGAAAAAACAAAATGGACAGTTCAGGCTTCTCCAGATAGGACTTTTGCGTTTATTGGGACTTTGATTTTTCTGGTTATGACTGTACAAGGGATAGGCTTTTTAGGAGTCCACGACAACCCCATACCCGCAGGAAGTAGACAAAGAGAAACTTCACCCTTTTCCCCTTTTTATCATTATAAGGTGAAAAGGAAAAGGTTTAATAATGTTTTAACAAAATTAAACTCCATTCTGACCCTCAGTTACTGCACATACACACCCTGGCAGTTTCTTTTTTGTAAACATAAGGGCGTTGAGAAACCCAAAGAAAACTATAAAGATAAGGGGTTAATGAAGGCCTTAGGAAACTCAGAGGAACCATGAGAAAAAAGAGATTAATAATTGCCCTGACCTAACAAGCTCCTGATGTCAAAAACAAATGTATATAATATTCATTGTACTCAATGTGTTTTAACCACCTGTCTTGATTCAAGTATGTCTATTGAACATGTGCTCATTGTAAAGCAACCACCTTATATCTTCTTACCTGTAAATTTAACAGAACCATGGTATGATGATCCAGGCCTTAAAGCTTGGCAAATGATTACTTCCTTCTTGTCCAGACCTAAGAGATTTGTTGCAGCACTAATTTTAGGAATTTCTATATTGATAGATATAATTGAATCGGTTGCAGTCTCAACTACAGCGCTGATTAAAGAAACTCATACTGCTCAGCATGTAGATCAAATAGCCAAAAATATGTCAGTAGCATTCACTACTCAGGAATTAATTGATAAAAAGTTAGGAGCTAAGGTAGATGCTTTAGAAGAGGCTTTAATAGCCATAGAAAATGAGATATTAACATTACAGTTTAAGACTTCATTTAAATGTCATTCAGAATATAAATGGATTTGTATTACTCCTTTAGAAGTAAATCAATCAGCAATAAGATTGCAGAATATGCAAACTCAAGCCCTGGCCGGTTTGGCTCAGTGGTTGGAGCATCGGCCTGCGGACCAGAGAGTCCCGGGTTCGGTTCCTGCTAGAGTAACGTACCAAAAAAAAAAAAAAAAAAAAAAACCAAACAAACAAACAAAAAAACACACAACAAAATCATCTGCAAGGAATTTGGAACAATAGTGATATAAATTTAGATTTACAACAGCCACATAAGCAAATTAGAGAGTTAAGTAGTCATTCAAAAACTATGTCTCCGAATGAGGTAGCAGAAGGATTCGCTCAAGCATTTAACTCACTCATATCTTTTCCACATATGCTACCCTCATTAACTAGTATAGGGCTTTTCTTATTCATTCTCTTAATAATTCTATGTCTCTTTCTGGTATTCTTCAAACTCCTAAGTAATTCTATCCAAAAGCTTGCCATCCAAATACATAAGCTTCATCTAAAAAATAAAAAAGGAGGAGATATTGGGAGCAGTGCCACTGGAACAGCGATCATCTCAGTTTGACATAGTCACAGGTGAGCTCCACCAATTGACATAGTCTTGGGAGTTATGAAGGCCTCCATGGTTTGACATAGTCCCTGGAGAAGTGGATTCACTGCGTGATAGGAATCACGAAGAACAGTGGCTGAAGACAAAGGATAATAAGAAAAATAAAATTATAGGATGGAAATTGAAGGAGACTAATCTTTGCTTTCTCTGTCTATCTGTTATCTGTCTGTTAGGAATCATTATAGAAGTAACATGTAGATGATTAATAATATAGATGTCAGAATAGACTGCAGAAAGAAAAGGCAAGAAAGTAATAAGAATTTAAGATAAGAATGTAAAAGCTTAAAAAGATCGTAGGAGGAAAAGTCAAGGTCTATGAGTAAGTAACAGAAATTGAAATAGAGGGTCTGGGGAAGGAAGAAGTTAAATGAGACATTGCGTAAGTATAAACAGGAAGGTTGCTAAGCAATGAGTCACATGGTGAAAGTAATTGTAAAGGTTAAGAGCTGATACAATGTCATTGTTATGTCTGGATGAAAAAGTGAAATAATTAGTGATTAGCCCTGTCCCAATACCTAAGAGCTGTGTAAGTGGAAGTGAATGTCTATACATACTTGCTTGAAGGTCAAAAGAAAAAAAAAAAGAATAACTTGTTATACAGCCTGAAGATATAAAAATAAAGATTCTGCTAGCATAAGGTAGCAGAAGGACCAAGCACCTTCTGACTCACGTCTCCTTCTCTCGCCGACTCCGTCCACACCCGAGGGAATCCCTGGACCTGCTGAGGCTGGACTCTGGCAGCTATCATTCAAAATAGAAGGTGAAATAAAGAGCTTCCTAGACAAAAGATGACTAAAGAAGTTTATTATCACAAAACCAACATTGCAAGAAATGTTAAAGGGATTGTTATAATAATAAGAAATATCCCACTCTATCTGAAGATAAATAGAAAAAATAATAAGAAGAAATATATAGAAATATATAGAAACATAGACATAGTAAATAAAAATGGCAATTAATAAGTACCTATCAGTAAGAATCTTGAATGTAAATGGATTCAATATTCTAATCAAAAGACACAAAGTAGCTGAATGAATAAGAAATGTAGAATATGCTGTCTACAAAAGGGTCACCTTAGAACAAAAGATTCACACAAGATGCAAGTGAGGGACGGGAAAATATTTTCCATGACAATCAAAACAAACAAACAAACAAAAAGGCTGGGGTAGCAATACTTATATTTAATAAAATAGACTTCAAAATGAAGGCCATTATGGTAGACAAAGAAGGCCACTACATAATATTAAAAGGATTAATCCAACAAGAGGATATAATCCTTGTAAACACATATGCACCCAATATAGGAGCACCAAAATATATTAAAAACTTCTGGGGGACTTTAAGGGAGAGATTGACAGCAATACAATCATAGTAGGGGACTTTAATACCCCACTGACATCACTGGATAGATCTTCTAGACAAAATTAACCAGGAAGCAGAGACTCTAAACAATGCACTAGGCCAGATGGATTTAACTGATATTTACAGAACATTTCACCACAAAAACTACAGAATATACATTCTTCTCAAGAGCACATGGGATATTTTCAAAGCTAGACCACGTGTTAGGACGTACTCTAAGTCTCTACTAGTTCAGGAAGATTGAAATAAAATAAAGCATCTTTTCAGTCCACAGTGGCATGATACCAGAAATAAATTACAATAAAAATACTAAAACACATTCGAAGACATGGAGGCTAAATAGCATTTTATTAAACAATGAAGGGGTTACCAAGAAGATCAAGGAGGAAATAAAAAACTTTCTGAAAACTAATGAAAATGAGCACACAACAACACGAAGCCTATGGGACACAGTGAAAGCAGTCCTGGGAGGGAAGTTCATAGAATTAGGACAGCAAAAGCAGTCCTGGAAGGGAAGTTCAAGAAACAAGAACAATTTCTAATAAAGTATCTAATCCTACAACTTAAAGAATTAGAAAGAGAACAAGAAAAACCCAAAGTAGAAGGAAGGAAATAATAAAGATCAGGGCAGAAATAAATGACATAGAGACTAAAAAAACAATACAAAAGATCAATGAAACTAAGAGATGGTTCTTTGAAAAGATAAATAAAATTGATCAACCTTTAGCCAGAATCAGCAAGAAACAAAGAGAAAGGACCCAAATAAATAAAATCAGAAACAAAGGAGATGAAGTAACAACTGACACCGCAGAAACACAAAAGGTTGTAAGAAAATACTATGAACAGTTATATACCAACAAATTGGACAACCTAGGCAAAATGAACACATTCCTAGAATCATACAATATTCCAAGTCTCAACCTGTAAGAGACAGAAAATCTTAACAGACCAATAAGTACTATGGAAATTGAAGTAATAATCAATAAACTCCCAGCAAATAAAGGCCCTAATCTGGATGGCTTCACAGGGGAGTTTTACCAAACGTTCAAAGAAGAACTAATACTCATTCTCCTAAAGCTAGTCCGAAAATTTCAAGAGGAAGGTAGACTTCCAAGCTCTTTTTATGAGGCCAGCATAATCCGAATTCCAAAACCAGATAAAGACGCTACAAAGTCAAATGGCAGTTCAATTTTTAACTTTTTGAGGAAACACCATTGTGTTTTCCATAGTGGCTGCACCAGTCTGCATTCCTACCAGCAGTGTACTAGAGTCCCCTTTTCTCCACACCCTGCCATTTGACCCAGTGATCCCTCTTCTAGGAATATATCCTAAGAAGCCTGAAACACCAATCAGAAAGAATATATGTACCTCTATGTTCATAGCAGCACTATTTACAATAGCTAAGATCTGGAAACAGTCAAGTGTCCATCAATAGATGAGTGGATAAAAAAGCTGTGGTACATGTACACAATGGAATATTATGCAGGTGTAAGAAAGAAAGCTCTCTTATCCTTTGAGATGACATAGAGGGACCTGGAGAGTATTATGCTAAGCAAAACAAGCCAAGCAGAGAAAGACAAATATCACATGATCTTACTTATTTGTGGAATATAATGAACTAAACAAACTGATGAACAAAATTGACCCAGAGACAGAGAGGTAGTATACAGACTGACAAACCTCAGAAGAAGGGGTGTTGGGGGGGAAGAGATAAACCACAGAACTTATATGCATGTATGCATAACCAATGGACATAGACAACAAAGCTGGGGATGGGGCGGGGGTGATGGGTAGGAGGGCGTCAATGGGGGAAAAAGGACAAAAACAAATTAATTTAAAAAATAAAAGACTATAAAGAAAGAAAATTACAGGTCAATATCCTTGATGAACATCGAAGCCAAAATCCTCAACAAGATATTAGCAAAGTGGAACCAGCAACATATCAAAAAAATTTTTCACCACACCCAATGGGATTTATCCCAGGGATGCAAGGATGGTACAAAATTTGCAAATCAATAAATATAATACACCACATAAACATAATGAAAGCTAGATGCTAAAAAATCATTTGACAAAATTCAACAAACATTTCTGATAAAAACTCTCAGGCAAATGGGAACAGAGGGATCATACCTCCATATATGAGAAACCTACAGCCAACATCATACTCAATGGGCAACACTAAAAGCATTTCCCTTAAGAACAGTAATAGACAGGGATGTCTGCTTTTGCCACTCTTATTCAACATAATAGAACTTGAAGTCTTAGCCACCACAACCAGAAAGAAGAAACAATAAAAGGCATCCAAATTAGAAGGGAGGAAGTGAAACTGTCATTATTCACAGATGACATAATATTGTACATAGAAAACCCTAAAGACTCCACCAAAACACTACTAGATTTAATAAATTAATTTGGCAAAGTAGCAGAATACAACATTAACATCCAGAAATCAACAGCATTTTATACACCAATAATGAACACTCAGAAAGAGAAACTAAAAAAAAATTTCCTATTTACCATTGCAACAAAAAAATTTAAGATACCTAGGAATAAACTTAACCAAGAAGGTAAGTGACATATTCTCAGAAAACTACAGGACATTGAAAAAAATACAGGAAGATATAAAGAAGTGGAAGCATATACCATGTACTGGAAGAATCAACATCATTAAAATGTCTTACTACCCAAAACTATCTACAGGTTCAATGCAATCCCTATTAAAATACCAATGGCATATTTCATTGATCTAGAACAAATACTCCAGAAGTTCATATGGAATCAAAAAAGACCCCATAGAGCCACAGCAATTTTGAAAAAGAAGAACATATTTGGAGGGATCACATACTGGATATCAGGTTATACTACAAAGCCAATGTAATCAAAACAGCCTGGTAATGGCACAAAAACAGGCATATAGATCAATGGAACAGAACCAAGAACCTAGAAATTGATCCAAGACATTATGCTCAATTAATATTTGACAAAGGTAGCAAGAGTATACAATGAAGTAAAGACAGTCTCTTCCATAAATGGTGTTGGGAAAATTGGACAGGTACATGTAAAAAATGAAACTAGACCACCAACTTACACCATACACAAGAATAAACTCAAAATGGATAAAAGACTTAAATGTAAGTCGTGAAACTATAAAAGCCCTAGAAGAAAATGTAGGCAGCAAAGTCTCAGACATTATACATAGCATAATTTTTACCAATACATTGCCTAGGGCAAGAGAAACAAAGGAACAATTAATAAATGGAACTACATCAAATTAAAAATTTTCTGCACAGCAAAAGAAACCAGAATCAAAATGAAAAGGGACTCCACTGTATGGGAGAACATATTTGCCAATGATATACTGGATAAGGGGTTAATATCCAAAATATATCAAGTTCTCATACAACTCAACCAAAGGAAGACAAATTTTCCAATTAAAAAATGGGCAGAGGACCAGAATAAACACTTCTTCAAAGAGGACAAATAGCCAAGAGACAGATGAAAAAATTCTCAAAGTCACTAATAATCAGAGAGATGCAAATTAAAAGGACTATGAGGTATAACCTAACACCTTCCAGAATGGCTGCTGTCAATAAATCATCAAACATCAGGGTACTCTAGTACACTTCTGGTGAGAATGCAGACTAGTACACCCCTATGGAAAACAATTTTGTGTTTCCTCAAAAAATTATAAATGGAACTGTCATTTGACCCAGTGATCCCACTCCTAGGAATATATCCTGAGAAGCCTGAAACACTAATCAGAAAGAGTATATGTACCTCTGTGTTCATAGCATGCTATGTACAATAGCCAAGATCTGGACACAAGCCAAGTATCCATCAAATGAATGGATAAAAAAGCTTTGGTACATTTACACAATGGAATACTATGCAGCTGTAAGAAAGAAAGATTTCTTATCCTTTGAGACGACATGGAGGGACTTGGAGCTTAGTATACTAAGTGAAATAAGCCAGTCAGAGAAAGACAAGTATCATATGATCTTATTTATGGAATATAATGAACAAAATAAGCTGACAAACAAAGTAGACCCAGAGACATGGAAGTAGGTAACAGACTGACAAACCTCAGAGGGAAGGAGGAATGGGCAGGCAGGAAGAGATAAACCAAATAATTTATATGTATATATGCATAACCACTGGACATAGACAACCATGCGGTGAAGGCAGGAGTAGGTGGGAGTGGGGAGGAGGGTGTCAATGGGGAAAAAAGGAGTGACATTGGTAATACTTTCAACAATAAAGAGAAAATAAATGTTTAAAAAAATAGAGTTTTATCTTTTTATTTTTGCTGGATATTCAGGTTGTTTTCAGTTTCTTGCTGTCTCAAATAATGCTGGAAACCAAGCACACAAGCAAGGCAGGGACCACACAGTAGGCACAGATCTTTGAAATTGTGGCTTTCTTCCTGTGGGATAATCTGAGGAAGACATCATTGGGTCATACAATGTGTGTATATTGAAACCTAACAGCTATTGCAGATTTCTTCCCCAAAAGGTTGTAGGAATTCATGGCTTCCACCCAACCAGCAGTAGGCAAGGATCATTTTTCAGTCTCATGGACAATAAAACTTTTTTATTGAATTTATTGGGGTGACATTGGTTAATAAAATTATATAGGTTTCAGATCTACAATTTTATAATGCATCATCTGTATATTGTATTTTGTGTTCACCACCCCAAGTACAGTCTCCTTCCATCACTATTTATCCCCCATAAGCCCTCTTCTACCTCTCCTCACCCCCTTTCCTTCTGGTAATCGCTGTACTGTTGTTTGTGTCCATGAATGTTGTTTGTTAATCTCTGCACCTTTTTCATCCTACCCCACAACCACTCTCCCCTCTGACAGCTGTCAGTCTGTTCTCTATGAGTCTGTTTCTATTTTGTTTGCGAGATTATTTTGTTCATTAGATTCCACATATCAGTAAAATCATATGGTGCTTGTCTTTCTCTGACTGGTTTATTTTACTGAGTATAATGCTCTCCAAATCCATCCATGCTATCGCAGAGGGTATGGTTTCCTTTTTTACAGCCAAGTACTATTCCATTGTGTAAATGTATCACAGTTGTTTTATCCACTCATCCACTGGTGGACACTTGGGCTGCTTTCAAATCTTGGCTATTGTAGATAACGCTGCAATGAACATAGCCATGCATATATTCTTTCTAATTAGTGTTTCTGGTTTCTTTGGATATATTCCCACAAGTGGAATCACTGGGTCATAAAACAATTCCATTTTTAATTTTTTGAGGTAACTCCACAATGCTTTCTATTGCAAACTAATTGTGTTTTTCTATTAACTTGTCTTAAAACCTGATTTTTAAAATTTGTGTGCATGACATTTTTTGTTCAGAAATGTTCTTTTTCATTTATTCTCCTCTTTTTCTTTCAAGTATTCTCTCTTGCTCTTCACATTGTCACTTCTAAAATGACATGTATCAAACAAACAATTTTCAAACAATTTCCAGGAGATACTTGGCTCTCATTCAATTATTTTTCATGAGTTTCCCACCAGTCCTTGAGCTCTGCTTACAGCGCAGTGTGTCCATTCATGAGTTCCCTGGGAGTTTAGTGTCAGAGTTTCTAGGTAAGATTTTTATCAAGACTTGCTTTATAGGAACTTTTCAGTTTTTTTTATTGGGTCCAAATGCTCTGAATGTGTTTTCCTTTTAGAGAACTAATCCTAGTTGGGATCAAATGCATTTTGATTGCATCTGAACTCTCCTTGTGGTGACTGAGCTGGTTTCTGAGCATTTGTTTCTCAAGAGTCAGCTACTAGCTTCTGTGGAACCAATGTCAAGACATGATCCCTCTATTCCCACATTGTTGAGCGTTTTTATCAGAAATGGGTGCTGGATTTTTTCAGCATCTATTGATAAGATCATATGGTTTTGTCATTCATTTTTTTAATGTGGTGTATCACATATATTGATTTGCGAATATTGTACCAGCCTTGCATCCCTGGGATGAATCCCACTTGGTCATGTTGAGGAATTTTTTTAATGTATTGCTGGATCCAATTTGCTAAATTTTTTTTTGAAGATTTTGGCATCTGTGTTCATCAAGGATATTGGCCTGTAGTTTCCTTTCTTTGTAGTGTCTTTATCTGGTTTTGGAATTAGAATTATGCTGGCCTCATAAAACGAGTTTGGAAGTCTTCCTTCTTCTTGAATTTTTTGGAATAGTTTGAGGAGAATGGGTGTTAGTTATTCTTTGAATGTTTGGTAAAACTCTCCCATGAAGCCATCCAGGCCTGGGCTTTTGTTTGCTGGGAGAGTCTTGATTACATCTTCAATTTCCTTAATTGTTATTGGTCTGTTCAAGTTTTCTATTTCTTCCCGGTTCAATTTTGGGAGACTATGTGTTTGAATAAATTTGTCCATTTCGCTAAGATTGTCCAAGTGGCTGTCATATAATTGTTCAGAGTATTATTTAATGATCCTTTGTATTTCTGTGGTGTCAGTTATTACTTCTCTTTTATTTCTGATTTTGTTTATTTGGGTCCTTGCTCTTTATTTGGGTTCTTTCTCTTTGTTTCTTGGTGAGTCTAGCTAAGGGTCCATCAATCTTGTTTATCTTTCAAAGAACCAGCTCTCTGTTTCATTGATCTTTTGAATTGTTTTTTGTGTGTGTGTGTGTGTGTCTCTATGTCGTTTATTTCTGCACTTATCTTTACCATTTCTTTCCTTCTTGCTCTGGGGTTTTTCTTTTTGTTTACTTTCCAGTTCTTTAAGTTGTGAGGTTAGATAGTTGATTAGAAATTTTTCTTGTTTCTTGAGGTAGGCCTGTAGTGCTATAAACTTTCACCTCAGGACTGCTTTTGCTGTGTCCCATAAATTTTGTGTTGTTGTGTGTTCATTTTCATTGGTTTCCAGGAACTTTTTAATTTCTTTCTTGATCTCCTTGGTAACTCATTGTTTAATAACATGCCATTTAGCCTCCATGTGTTCAAATGTCTTTGCGTGTTTTTGCTGTAATTGATTTCTAGTTACATGCCATTGTGATCTGTGAAGATGCTTGATATGATTTTAGCCTTCTTGTACTTGTAGAGACTTAGTTTGTGTCCTAACATGTTGTCTATCTTTAAGAATGTCCCATATTCACTTGAGAATAATATCAATTCTGCAGTTTTGTGGTGTAATTCTCTGTAGATATGTATTAAGTCCATTTGATCTAGTGCATCATTTATAGTTTCTGTTTCCTTGTTAATTTTTTGTCTAGAGGATCTATCCAGTGATGTCAGTGTGGTGTTGAAGTCCCCTGCTATGATTGTATTGCTGTCAATTTGTTCTTTGAATTCCTCCAGAAGATTTTTAATATATTTTGGTGCTCCTATATTGGGTGCATATATGTTTACCAAGGTAATATCTTCCTGTTGGATAGATCCTTTCAATATTATGTGGTGGCCTTCTTTGTCTCTAGTTATGGCCTTCATTTTGAAACCTCTTTTATCAGATATGAGTATTGCTACCCTAGCATTTTTTTCCTTTCCGTTTGCTTGAAAGATTTTTTTCCATCCCTCCACTTTCAACCTATGTGAGTCTTTTGTTGTTAGGTGGGTCTCTTGTAAATAACATATATATGAGTCATGCTTTCTTATCCAATCAATTACTCTATGTCTTTTGATTGGAGCATTCAATTCATTTACATTTAAGTTTATTATTGATATGTACATATTTTTTGCCATTTTTGTTTATTGTGATTATATTTTTCTTTCTATTTCTTCTACTAATTACAGCAGTCCTTTTGATATTTCTTGCAGTGCTGGTTTGGTGCTAATATATTCCCTTAGCCTTTTTTTTTTTTTTTTTTTTTTTTTTTTTTTTTTTGTCTGGGAAGCTCTTTATTTGACCTTCTATTTTGAATGATAGCCTTGCTGGTTAGAGTAGTCTTGGATTCAAATCCTTGTTTTTCATTACCTTGATTACTTCATGCCATTCCTTTCTGGTCTGTAATGTTTCTGCAGAGAAGTCAGCTGATAGCCTTATGGGGGTTCCTTTGTAGGTAACCTGTTGCTTATCTCTTGCTGCCTTTAGGATTCTCTCCATCTTTAATTTTTGGCATTTTAATTATTATGTATCTTGGTGTGGGTCTGTTTTGGTTTTTCTTACTTGGGGCTCTCTGTGCTTCTTGAACTTGAATGCCTTCTTCCTTCACCAGATTAGGGAAGCTTTCTGTCACAATTTCTTCACATATATTTTCTAACCCTTACTCATTTTCTTCTTCTTCTGGAACTCCTATGATGCGAATATTGTTATGTTTCCAGTTGTCCCACAGTTCTCTTAAGCTGTCTTCCTGTTTTTTTCTATTTGATTTCTGATTCAGTGATTTTTTTTCTACCCTGTCTTCTAATTCACTGATCTGGTCCTTGGCTTCCTCTACTCTGCTGGTTATTCCTTCCAATGTGTTCTTTATTTTTGCTATGTAATTCTTCATTTCCAATTGGTTGGTTTTCAATGCTTCTATATCTTTACTCATACTGTTGAGATTCCTCATTATCTTAACACTGAACTCTACCTGTGATTACTTGCTTAACTTCATTTTATTTATCTCATCTTCAGTAGAGTTCTGTTGTTATTTAATTTGGGATTTTTTTCTTTGTTTCACCATTTTGGCTGTCTCAGTGGGTTTGGGGGCCTGCCAAATTTTCCCTATGGGTGTCAGTGTTCTGCTGTTTGTGGCTTTCTCTACTGGGTTTGGATGAGTGTGGGAGGACCCACGTTAAACACCACTGTCAAGCCTTACTTACCTGGGTAGATTTGAAAGCCCAGGAAAAGTTCAGTTATCTTCTAGCTTTTTGCCTGGAGGCTATTAGTCTCAGTTATTTGATGAGCCTTGGGTTGTAGCCCTCAACTGATTGAAAAACTCCCTCAGGTGTTCAGGGTAAAAGAATTTTCAGAGGGTGGGGCTGATGCTGGTTGTTAGTGAGCCTCAGTTTGCATTTCTCTGGCCCGGGTGGGTGGTGCTAAATTTATGAGGGATGGGCTGTTACTTCTCTCTGGGACTCTGAGCAGGTGCTCTCTTAGTAAGATGTCCTGTAAGGGAGTGATTCAGCAAAAAACTCCCAGTGCCCTCCAAATTCTGAGTTTCTCCACACAGTTCCAGATCAGACCACCCTCCCTCTGCAAGAGCCCAAGGTGAGTGGCTGTAGGTAATTTATTGCTCTGTTCTGCCCCTCTGCACTGTGGAGCCAGCTTGGGATTTTAACCCCGAGGGAGCTACTCACAGCTAAATCAGCTGCTGTCCGTGGGCTCCCAGCCCACCCTCTTGTGCCTCTGCAGATCCTACTGGGCTCGATTCAGTGTCCTTTTTTTCTGTCTCTGGTTATATGGGTCCTCTCCAGCTGCTTTTCTGTTGCTTTTTCCCAACGATTTGTTTTCTTTTTTAGTTGTTATTCCAGTTTGGTCTGTATAGCTTCCATTCACTCTGTCACCATGTTGGAATTGAGTCCCCAGTTTGCATGACTGAGTTTTAATCAAACACATGATGAATGAGAACAGGCACTGGTGCACTTTAGTTTCAAGTATTTGGGACTTAGGATCTTTACATAAGGGGCCACGTTTACTTTTAGTTCTGCAGGAATTGGTTTATGCTGCTGTATGGAAGGGATAGATGCATAAAGAACCATGATTGCTGACTATTGAGGTGGATCAGTGGCTAGTAACCTCAGGCAGGAGCCATCCATCCACATTTTATCTGGGCAATGACATTCTTGCCTTGGTGTTGAGGGGGCATTACTATCAGCTACCTCTGAGTGCAGGCCCCAGAATGCCAGTTGGCTGAGCTGATGAGTGTAGGAACCTGAGCAGTACCCCACTTCCAGCTGAACTTCATTCCCCAAAGACAGTGCTGCTCCAATGTGAGTGAGGAAAAGGGGACCTGGGCTGTGCTGGGCACTGGAGGCCTCAGGATACCTTAAGGAGAGAAATGCCTTGGATGAGGCCTTCCTGAATGCTAGGGGTGAGGGACTCTCCAGTTTAGTGGTCAAGTTTCTCTCCCTTTTTGCTTGACTGTCTGCTTGCCTCTGTCCCCTCATTCTCTTCCCTTCATCTTTTTAATATTTCCTGGAAATACAAAGTCTAGAGAAACATCACCCCTGGTCTTGAAACTGAACAAAGTGGGGTTTGGCTTCTGGTGGCAGTGAAAGCCAAACTCATGAGACAGGTGTTGGTTCAATAGGAAAGAGGTATAATCAGGTGCCAGGACCTGGGAGAATGATGGACTCCTGTCTCAAAGACTATCTCACCTTTCTACTCAAATCTGTGGTTCTCATAAGGGTAGGAGAGCTTTCTTTCTTTATCCAATTACCCTGCTAACTTTTGGCAAGCTCAGGCCCTATCCATTCATCTTTCTAGCCTTTAGTATGCTCACTACAAGAACATCCCCCTGCATCATCTTGCCCAATGGAAGTGACTCCCTGGTGCTCCACATCTGTCTACAGTAATAATTCCTCCCTTCAAAACTCTAGACCCTTGTAATCTTATAAGGGTAAATAAATGGATGAAGGTCTCATTTTCTGTAGTTTCTTTCTGCTGTCAAAATACATAGTCTTACCTATCCCCAGGTCCAGAGATTCTTAATATCTACTATAGGAAGAAGGGGGTAAAGAATACATGGAAGCTTTTACATGAGGGAGAAGGATTGCTGTCTTTGGAAGGTAGCATATGCAGTGTCTAGATGATGACACTGCTGATTTCAAGAGGTGGTGTTGCAGATGGGCTTCCAAAGTGAGACCTTTTGTGCAGACAAACAATCAAGTATTTAGCGAGGGTTATGCTGAGTAGTGCAGGGAGAAATTGTAGTGAAATCAGAAACTGGAGAGACTAAAGGATCACCATGACCTAACCCTGAGTGGGGTTTTGGGTGGCACACCCAACAGTGGGATAAGTTTGCCAAGGAAGCTACTGTCTGGAAAATTCAGAATAAAATAAAAAGTGACATTGTCACTTAGCTTTGGAGGTGCTGTCCCTTTCTCAAAGATGTCCTTTGCTTGGCTAACTGCTGTTTAGAATCTTGATTCTTCCAGGTCTTTAGTAAGATTGGACCTCCTGTCTAGAATGAGTGTAAGGGCTCATCAGATGGTTAGATAGACCTGCAATGAACAAACTTGTGTAAAGTTGTTAGTGTTTGCCCTAAATGTTGAACATATTGTTTGATTTTTTTATTCATATTCTAAATTAAAAGGGTTGTTCTTAAAACAAAAACTTGGAAGGGTCTCCCATAAACTATTTTTATTTTATTTTATTTACTTATTTATTTTTTGTTACAGATGTTTCTCCTTTTTCCCCCATTGACAGCCTCTTCCCAATCCCCACCCCCCACCAAGCATTGTTGTCTATGTCCATGGTTACACATACATGCATATAAGTTCTTTGGTTTATTTCATCACTCCTCCCAGCCCTCCTCTTCTGAGATTTGTCAGTCTGTATCCTACTTCTATTTCTCTGGGTCTATTTTATTCATCAGCTTGTTTTGTTCATTATATTCCACAAATAAGTGAGATCATGTGATATTTGTTTTTCTCTGATTGGCTTGTTTGGCTTAGAATAATACCCACTAGCTCCCTCCCTGTCATCTCAAAGGATAAAAGATCTCTCTTTATCACAGCTGCGTAGTGTTCCATTGTGTATATGTTCCACAGCTTTTTTATCCACTCATCTATTGATGGACACTTGGGCTGTTTCTAGATCTTATCCATTGTAAATAGTGCTGCTATGAACATAGGGGTACATATATTTTTTCTGATTGGTGTTTCAGGCTTCTCAGGGTATATTCCTAAAAGTGGGATCACTGACTCAAATGACAGTTCAATTTTTAATTTTTGAGGTAACACCATATTGTTTTCCATAGGGCCTGCACCAGTCTGCATTCCCACCAGCAGTGTACTAGAGTCCCCTTTTCTTCACACTCTCGCCAGCACTTGTTGTTTGAGGATTTGTTGATGGGAGCCATTCTGGCAGGTGTGAGGTGATATCTCACAGTTGTTTTAATTTTCATCTCTCTGATGATTGGGGATGTTGAGCATTTTTTTCATATGTCCCTTGGCCATTGTATGTCCTGTTTGGAGAGGCGTCTATTTAATTCCTCTGCCCATTTTTAAAAAATTAATTAATTATTTTTTTTATTAATTTGTTTTTGTTACAGTTGTTTTTCCTTTTTCCCCCATTGACACTCTGCTCCCCATCCTCCCTGTCCCATCCCCAGCCCTGTTGTCTACATCCATTGGTCATGCATACATGCATATAAATTCTATGGTTTATCTCTTCCCCCTCAAGCCCCCTCCTCTGAAGCTTGTCAGTCTGTACCCCACCTCTATGTCTCTGGGTCAATTTTGTACATCAGTTTGTTTAGTTCGTTATATTCCACAAATAAGTGAGATTATGTGATATTTGTCTTTCTCTGCTTGTCTGGTTTCGCTTAGCATAATACTCTGCAGGTCTTTCCATGCCATTGCAAAGGATAAGAGATCTTTCTTTCTTACAGCTGCATAGTATTCCATTGTGTACATGTGCCACAACTTTTTATCCACTCATCAACTGATGGGCACTTGGGTTGTTTCCAGATCTTAGCTATTGTAAATAGTGCTGCTATGAACATAGGGATACATGTATTCTTTCTGATTGATGTTTCAGGTTTCTTAGGATATATTCCTAAAAGTGGGATCACTGGGTCAAATGGCAGTTCAATTTTTAACTTTCTGAGGTGACATAATAGTGTTTTCTATAGTGGCTGCACCAGTCTGTATTCCCACCAGCAGTATACTAGAGTCCCCTTTTCTCCACACTCTCGCCAACACTTGTTGTTTGATGATTTGTTGATGGTGGCCATTCTGACAGGTGTGAGGTGATACCTCAAAGTTGTTTTAATTTTCATCTCTCTGATGATTAGTGACATTGAGCATTTTAAAATATGTTTCTTGGCCATTTGTATGTCCTGTTTGGAGAGGTGTCTATTTAAGGCCTCTGCCCATTTTTTAATTGGGTTCTTTGTTCTCCTTTTGTTGAGTTGTAGGAACACTTTATATATTTTGGAAATTAACCCCTTATTTGATGCATCATTGGCGATTATGGTCTCCCATATAGTGGGATCCCTTTCCATTTTGATGGTTGTTTCTTTTGCTGTGCAGAAGCTTTTTAGTTTGATGTAGTTTCATGTGTTCATTTTTTTCCTTTGTTTCTCTTGTCTTAGGTGTTGTATCAGTGAAAATTTTGCTGCGTATGATGTCTGAAATTTTGTTGCCTGCATTTTCTTCTAGAATTTTTATGGATTCATGAGTTACACTTAAGTCTTTTATCCATTTTGAGTTTGTTCTTGTGTATGGTGTAAGTTGGTGGTCTAGCTTCATTTTTTGCAAGTAGCTGTCCAATTTTCCCAGCACCATTTATTGAAGAGACTGTCTTGACTCCATTGTATGCTCTTGCCACCTTTGTCAAATAGTAATTGAGCGTATTGTCTTGGGTCAATTTCTGGGTTCTCTATTCTGTTCCATTGATCTATCTGCCTATTCTTGTGCCAGTACCAGGCTGTTTGATTACAGTGGCTTTGTAGTATAACCTGAAATCTGGTAATGTAATCCCTCCTACTTTGTTCTTTTTCAAGATTGCTGTGGCTATTCGGGTTCTTTTGGGTTCCATATAAACTTTTGGAGTGTTTGTTCTAGTTCTGTGAAATATGTCTTTGGTATTTTGCTGGGGATTGCATTGAATCTATAGATTGCTTTGCATAGTATGGGCATTTTAATGATGTTAATTCTTCCAATCCATGAATAAGGTATATGCTTCCACTTTTTTTATATCTTCCTCTATTTCTTTTTTTAATGACCTGTAGTTTTCTACGAAGAGGTCCTTTACTTCTTTGGTTAAGTTTATTCCTAGCTATCTTAATTTTTTTGCTGTGATGGTAAATGGGATTGTTTTTTTAGTTTCTCTTTCTGTGATTTCATCATTGGTGTATAAGAATGCCATCGATTTATTGGAGTTAATTTTGTATCCTGCTACTTGCCAAATTCATTTATTAAGTCTAGTTGATTTTTGATGGGTTTTCTATGTACAATATCATGTCATCTGCAAATAATGACTGTTTCACTTCATCCTTTCCAATATGGATTCTTTTTATTTTTTCTTCATGTCTAGTTGCTGTGGCTAAGACTTCCAGTACTATGTTAAGTAAGAGTGGTGAAAGTGGGCATCCCTGTCTTGTTCCCGTTCTTAAGGGGAATGCTTTTAGTTTTTGCCCATTGAGTATGATTTTGGCTGTAGGTTTTTCCTATATGGCCTTTGTTTTGTTGAGCTATGATCCCTCTATTCCCACATTGCTAAGTGTTTTGATCAGAAATGGGTGCTGGATTTTGTCAAATGCTTTTCCACCATCTATTGATATGATCATATGGTTTGTAGCTTTCATTTTGTTTATGTGGTGTATCACATTTATTGATTTGTAAATATTGTACCATCTTTACATGACTGGGATGAAACCCACTTGGTCATGATGAATAATTTTCTTGATGTATTGCTGGATCTGATTTGCTAATATTTTGTTAAGGATTTTGGCATCTGTGTTCATCAGGGATATTGGCCTGTAGTTTTCTTTCTTTGTAGTGTCTTTATCTGGTTTTGGAATTATGATTATGCTGGCCTCATAAAATGAGTTTGGAAGTGTTCTGTGTTCTTGGATTTTTTGGAATAGTTTGAGGAGAATGGGTATTAGCTCTTCTTTGAATGTTCGGTAAAACTCCCTCATAAAGCCATCTGGACCTGAGCTTTTGTTTGCCGGGAGTTTCTTAATTACATCTTCAATTTCTTTTGTTGTAAATCATCTGTTCACATTTTCTATCTTTTCCTGGTTCAATTTTGGGAGACTGTGTTTTTCCAGCAATTTGTCCATTACTCCTAGATTGTCCAATTTTTTGTCTTGTAGACAGCATATATATGGGTCATGTTTTCTTATCCAATCAGCTACCCTATGTCTTTTGATCAGAGCATTTAAGCCATTTACATTTAAGGTAATTATTGATAGATAGTTATTAGTTGCCATTTTAATTTTATGCCTGTGTTCCTCTCTCTCACTCTCTCTCTCTGTTTCTTCTTCTTCTTACAACAGTCCCTTCAGCATTTCTTGCAGTGCTGGTTTGGTGGTGGTAAATTCCTTTAGCTTTTTTTTTTTTTATTTATTTTTTATTTTTTTATTTATTTTTTATTCATGTAGCTCTTTATTTCTACTTCAACTTTGAATGATAGCCTTGCTGGATAGAGTAGTCTTGGATTCAGTGCCTTGCCTTGCATTACTTTGTAAACTTCATGCCACTCCATTCTGGCCTGCATCTTTTCTGTTGAGAAATCAGCTGACAGTCTAATGGGTGCTCCCTTGTAGGTAACTTTTTGTCTCTCTCTTGCTTCAAGATTCTTTCTTTGTCTTTACTGTTTGCCATTTTTATTACGATGTGTCCAGCTGTAGGTCTTCTGGGGTTCATCTTGCTTGGGACTCTCTGTGTTTCCTGGACTTGTGTGACTTTTCCCTTCACCAGTTTAAGGAAGTTTTCTGTGATTATTTTTTCAAACAGGTTCTCTATTCCTTTCTCTGATTCTTCTCCCTCCGGTTTCCCTTTAATGCAAATATTGTTACGTTTTGTATTGTCCCACAGCTCCCTTAGTCTTTCCTCCTGCTTTAAAATTTTTTTTTTCCATTTGCTGCTCTATTTGGGTGTTTTTCTCTACCTTGTCCTCTAAGTCGCTGATTCAGTCTTAAGCTTCTTCTAATCTATTATTGAACCCTTCTAAGATATTTTTCATAACAGCTATGTTATTCTTTATTTCCTCTTGATTTTTATGCATTGCTTCTACCTCTTTATGCACAGCTTCTACTTCTTTTTTTAAAGCTGTAGTAGTTCCCCGTGATCTCTTCATAATTCTTATTAAGTTGCTTGTAGTTCTCACCAAATTGTTTGAGCACCCTTAAAATAATTGCTTTGAATTCTTTATCTGACAAGTCGCTGTCTTCCATTTCCTGTAGTTCCTTTTCTGGTGATTCGTCTTTTTCTTTCCTTTGTGTGTTATTTCTTTGTCTCCCCACTTTAGTCCTCTTTTAGCTCTAGATCCGGCAAGGGATGTTTGGATGTGTAGGCAGGTCACTGTGTATCAAATAAGGCTACTGTGCCTCCAAGACTGTTGTGTTGCCTGTCACCTCTTGCCTGCTGTGGATCCTGGAGGATTGACTACTGGTGGCTGGTATTGGTGTGTCCTGGTAGGTGCTGCTTCTGGATCACATGGGCCCCTCTGGAGCTGTGTTTCCAGCTTGTCACTGGTGCCACCTGTAGGTGTATAGCTCAGACCCTGTTGGAGCTGTGCTCCCTGCCCGTACAGTGGGCAGCTGTGTTGCACAGGCCTCACTGTAGCCCTGGCTCCCCGTTGATCTTGTGGGCAGCTGGGTTGTACAGGCCTCATTGGAACCCCACTTCCCGCTGATCCCATGGGGAACTGGATCACACAGTCCCTTTGGAGACCCAGCTCCATGCCTATCTTGTGGGCTGATGTGTCACACAGGCCTCTTTGGTGCCCCAGCATCCAGCAGGTCCCATGGGCAACTGGATCACACAATCTCTTTGGAGACCTGACTCCACGCTTATCGTGTGGGCCTCTGGGTTGCACAGGCCTGTGTGGAGCCCTCCTTTGCCCATTTTTTAATTGGATTCTTTGTCTTCTTTTTGTTGAGCTGTATGAATACTCTATATATTTTGGAAATTAACCCCTTATCTGATGCATCATTGGCGATTATGGTCTCCCATATAGTGGGTTCCCTTTCCATTTTGATGCTTGTTTCTTTTGCTGTGCAGATGCTTTCTAGTTTGATGTAGTCCCATGTGTTATTTCCTTTGTTTTTCTTGCCTTAGGCATTGTATCAGTGAAAATTCTGCTGCGTGTTGATGTCTGAAATTTTGTTGCCTACATTTTCTTCCAGGGTTTCTATGGATTCACGTCACATTTAAGTATTTTATCTATTTTGAGTTTATTCTTGTGTATGCTGTCAGTGATCTAACTTCATTTCTTTGCATGTAGCTTTCCAATTTTCCCAGCACCATTTATTGAAGAGGCTGTCTTGACTCCCTGTATGTTCTTGCCACCTTTGTCAAATATTAATTGAGATATTGTCTTGGGTCAATTTCTGGGTTCTCTGTTCTGTTCCACTGATCTATATGCCTGGTCTTGTGCCAATGCCAGGCTGTTTTGATTACAATGACTTTGTAGTATAACCTGATATCTAGTATTGTGATCCTTCCTATTTTGTTCTTCTTTTTCAAGATTGCTGTGGCTATTCGAGGTCTTTTTCGTTTGATATAAACTTTTGGAGTATTCTAGTTCTGTGAAATATATCATTGGTATTTTGATGGAGATTGCATTGAATCTACAAATTGCTTTGGGTAGTATGGACATTTTAATGATGTTGATTCTTCCAATTCAAGGTATATGCTTTTACTTTTTAACATCTTTTTTTCAATGACCTGTAGTTTTCTTTGTACAGGTCCTTCACTTCTTTGGTTAAGTTTATTCCTAGATATCTTAATTTTTTTGCTGCAATGGTAAATGGGATTGTTTTTTTAATTTCTCTTTCTGTGAGTTCATTGTTGGTGTATAAGAATGCAGTTGATTTCTTGACATTAATTTTGTATCCTGCTACTTTGCCAAATTCATTTATAAAATCTAGTCGATTTTTGATGGGTTTTCTATGTACAATATCATGTCATCTGCAAATAATGACAGTTTCACTTCCTCCTTTCCAATTTGGATCCCTTGTATGTTTTCTTCATGTCTAATTGAAGTGGCTAAGACTTCCAGTACTAAGTTAAATAAGAGTGGCACAACCCTGTCTTGTTTCTATTCTTAAGGGTTTAGTTTTTGCCCATTGAATATGATGTTGGCTGTAGGTTTTTATATATGGCCTTTATTCCCATAATCTATTTTAAAAGGGCTTAATTTAAGCCTACTTCAAGGTGCTACCATAATTCAGAGCAAGGCAATAAGGAGTGCCTCGTCCCATTTCAAATGTGTTTCCTGGCATACTTTTGCCAGGGTTTTCTTTATTGCATTGTTCATTTTCTCAGTCTTTCCTGTAGATTGGAGTCTCCAAAATGCATGTGGCCTCCACCGAATCCACTGTGCCCATCCTATCCCTTGGGAGACTTCTGACGTGAATGATGGTCCATTGTCAATTTGAATGCTGGGGTTCAGTTGGCTCAAATGGCTCAATTGACCTGTTGATAGATCTCAGGTGGGAATAATTCACCTCTGGGTCCTTCTGGGCAAGTCAGGAGCACCTGGAGCAGTAGAGCATATTTTCAGTGGGACTTCTAAACATAATTGCTGCTTTTCACTGCAAAAAATTATTTGTGCATGCAATTTAAAAAATAAACCTTGGCCGTACAGTGGAATTGGGAAATCGCATGTAGTGAAAACTATGTGTAAATTTTTGATCCCCATGTTGGCATTCTAGAGATTGAAGGAATGCCTGTTTTTGTAATTGTTCAGTCACTCCAGTAACCAACACCACAGCTGAACTTTTCTTTGTTATTTTTGTATTTAGCACTGAGTGTGTAGCTCCCATATCTACAAGGAAGTCAGTTAGCTGTCCCACTGTCTCCAGACTCCTGTGGAAAATAGGAACATGTTGGGAAGTGTCTAGGGGAGTCCCTGAGTCTCCTCATTCATCATCTGATTTGTCATTTCTTTCTAACATTGCTCGGTGAGAGTGTCTATTCTTTTTTCTTTTTCTTTTTGCGTTTTGGGCAGTCCTTTCTCCAATGGTCCTCCTCCTTGCAATAGTCACATTGATGGACACAGAATGGATCTTTCCTCCTTTTTTTTTAGTCCCACCTCTATTTCTGCCCTCCCCATACCATTTCTAAGAAAACTGGCTTGCTTTAATTTATTTGTTTCCTGGGCATTGTAAACTTTAAAGATTATGTCCCCCAGCCAGGAGCGACTCATTTCCAATATCCCATCCAAATGCTGAAGTTTCCCTCTGATATCTGAGGCACTCTGCCCAATAAAAATCGTTTACCACCTGGACATTTCTGGTGCCCGTGGGTCTACATTAGTGTGCCTTCGATAGGCCTGATAGATCCTTTTTAAAAATTCAGAAGGATCTTCATTTGGTTTCTGCTGAACAGTTTGTACCACATTCAGGTTCCTTTGCTTAGGCGCCCCCCTCCAAAGTTCCTCTAATGTGCACCCTCTGTATTGCTCCAGGAAGTCCAGGTACCTGCCACCTGGGTCCCAGCTGGGTTCTGTCAAGGAAACCACACTGGCTGGGTTGGGGGGGTCCCATTGGGATTCTCTTGATGGAGGCGATGAGCCTCTTCATTAGCCTTACCCATAACTAGCCACCTTTCATCTGCCATTAGCAGGATGTTAAGGAGAGCCTGTACATCTGCCTAGTCTGGATGGCAAGAATGGAGGTGATAAGATCTGCCATTCTCTGAGGATCCTCCCTACATGAGGGGTTGGAATTCTTTTAATTCAGTATATCTGAAGTGAAAAATGGAATATGGGCCCAATAGTACCCAGTAGGGTGGCCTTCCTGGTTTATTCCTCCTACGGGGAATTTCCTCAAAGGGAATTGTCTTACTCTGGATAGGAATGCTCCCTGGACAAATTGGGTGCCCTGCATGGTCTTCAAGGGGGAGACCATTCTTTCATCATACAGGGGGTGGGGCTGTTGCCCCTGAAGGCCCTATTTCAGGTGTATCTAGCAGCAGGGGTATTGGCAAGGGAATTTTTCCTGCTGCCAATCCTGGATTCAACTCATTCAGTCTTGGGGTCCATCTACTCCCCATAAACCCGTTTCCTTTCACCAGCCAAACATTTCAGGTGCCTAATGCCTAGAAACCTATTTCCTTTCAACAGCCTGCTCCTAAGGTCAACCTGCCACAGGCAGCTGGGAGCTAAGCCCAGGCTCTCCAGGACTTACCACGGTCCATACCCTCCTGTCTGGCTTACCAAAACTGAAACCAAACAAGTGGGTTCATCTACCTGTAGCAGCAAAAGCCAGACTTATGAGACAGATGCTGATGCAAAAGGAAAGAGGTTTATTCAGGTGCTGGGACCTCGGAGAATGGTGGATTCCCATCTCAAAGACCATCTCATGTTCCTGCTAAAGCCTGTGATTTGTATAAGGATATGGAAGAGAGGGCTTTCTTTCTCTATCCAATCATCCTGCTAACTTTCGGAGTGCTTGGGCCCTATTCACTCATCTTTCCAGCCTTTGGTGTGCTCAGTGTAAGACCCTCCCCCTACATCATTATGGTCAATGAGGGTGACTCCCTGGAACTCAGCCAATGGCCTATGCCATGGTAACAGTCTCAGGGGAGTCCATGTGGGGCTGTGAAGACTTGAAAACAGAGAATGGCAAGTATGTAGACAGTCTATTTTTGTATAACAAACTACCTGAACTTAGTGACATGCAACAATGATCATCACCTTCTGCTTATCCCTCTGTAAAAAAATAATAAATGGAGCCACTTTAAAATGGAGCTGGAGCTGACATACCAGAGGATCTTCCTTGCATGCCTTAAGCCTCAAACCTTTGCAGTGTTAAAACAAGGCAAAGTTGTCTTTGGACTGGGCTTACAGCAACTTTGTGCCCCAAAGAACTGTTTGCAAAGATAACAACAACAACAACAAAACCAGGTAATTTTCAGACTACTGGACTGAAAATTAAAAACATTGCTTAGAATTAGCATCACTATGTTAGCTTATCTACATCAATAGAAATGCTTTTCTTCTATTAATGTAATTGTTTCCCCTTTCTTTCTCATAAATACTCCTTGTCTTTGTCTCCTAATCAACACTATTTGGGCTTCTGTCTGAACCAGTGTACTCCAAATAGCTATTCTTCAAAAAAAAAATTATATTTACATATACACAATCTTTTTCTTTTTCTTTTTTTAAAATCCTCACCTGATGATATTTTTCCATTGAATTTTAGACAGAGTGGAAGGTGGGAGAGAGGGAGGGAGAGAGAGAAACATCAATCTGAGAGAGATACATTGATGTGAGGGAGAAACAAAGATTGGTTGTCTCCCACATGACCCCGACCAGGGCCAGGGATTGAACCTGCAACCCAGGTACATACCCTTGACCAGAATTGAACCTGCAACCAACCCTTTGGTCCATGGGTTGATGCTCTAACTGTTGTGCCAAACTGACCAGGCATTTATTTTTATATTTATTTATTTATTTTTAATCCTCACCCCAGGATATTTTTACATTTATCTTCAGATAGAGCAGGAGGAAGAGAGGAAGGAAGAGAGAGATAGAGATAGAGAGAGAGAGATAAATAGATAGAGAGAGAGAGACATCAATGTGAGAGAGACACATTGATTGGTTGCCATCAGCATAACCCCAACCAACCCGGGACCAACTGCAACTGAGGTAGTGCCCTTAGCTGGAATCAACCAGGACTCTTTGCTTTGGGGTCTGACACTCTACTGCTGAGCCATAATGACCAGGGCCTTTTTTTTTTTTTTTAAAGAAGAGTTTATTGATTTTTAGAGAGAGGGAGAGAGAGAGAGAGAGAGAGAGAGAGAGAGAGAGAGAGAGAGAGAGAGAGAGAAACTCCTGCAGGCCCCTTACCAGGGATTGAGCCTGCAACCGGGGCATGTGCTCTTGACCAGGAATCTAACCAGCAATCTCTTGGTGCACCAGAGGAAGCCCATCCAGCTGAACCATATTGATCTCAAATGAATGCATGCTGCCTCTCATTTTGAAAGGCTTTTTTTTTTTTTTTTTTTTAGCTAATGTCCATTTATTTTAAAGCAGTAATAAAATATAAAAGCCTTCCCACTGTTGAACATGTAGAGGGTGAGTTTAGAGACAAATGGGACAGGGATGCTGGAGATGCCTGGGGGTGACATATGCCCTGCTCTCCACTGTGCCCAGCTCCTCAGGGATGTTGGAGGGTGCTGGGCTTCCTCCACAGCCTGGAGGCAGAGACTCTTTGGAGCCTCTGCCCATAGCTGGGAGCTCAGCTGGCACTGGAATCCATTGGAGCCAAGGTGTTGTGAGAGCTGAGAAGGATGGGGGGTTGGCACCTCCTGGGCTCTGGGAAGCCAATGTCCCCCATGCCAGTAGGGCCTGGTGCTGGCCGGGGTCCTGTGTTTACTCTGGGGACTGCTGGGGGTACTCAGGAGCTGCTTGCTGAGTTCTCATTGCTAGGGGGGTAGAGGAGAAGAGGGGGAGTGAGAGTAGTAGGAGGAGGAGCAGGAGGAGGGGAAGAGGGAGGGGGAAGGGAGAGGGAAGAGGTAAGAGGAGGAGGAGGAGGAGAAGCTCACCCCAGTAAACCCTTGGTGGCTGTGTTCTGTCCTGTGAGGCTTTTTCGGCAGATGAGGCAGCTGTCGTGCTGCTCCAGTCAGACCACGATGCAGGCGTCATGGAAGAGGTGGTTGCAGGGCAGCTCCCGCACACACTCACCCAGCCCTTAGTCATCCTTGCATACAGGGCACTCCAGCCCAGAGCCTACCTGTGTTTCTCCATGACAGGAGCTGTGGGGAAGGTCTGGATTTTCCCTTTGTCTGCAGGGGGCGGGGGCTGTGTTTTCAAACTGATTGAGGAGCTACGTGGTGATTGCATCCAGCTAGCTGTCCCCCTAGGTGTAGTCCATTGGGTTTGAATGCAGGAAACCCCCGGAGCCCAGGCCCAGGCCCAGGTTGGGGATGGTGGCTGGAATGATGATGCCATTGACCAGCTGCTGGATGATCCCTTCCAGCGCCGGGACGCCTTTGTGTCAACTGATCCAGGTGCCATACCGGTGCGGGGTCTACAGCTCTCTTTCCCGCCGGCTTGTGGGGTCCCTGCTATTGTCGACCAGTGCCCCTGGGGGGAACGTGGAGATCTCAAAGCTGTTGTCAAAGATGCCGAAAGCAAACTGCCCTTAGCTTTGCAGCCGCGTGAAGAGGTGTTGGTCCACATTCTCTAATGGCTGCCTGCTTTGGTCTGTGGGGGCTGTGGAGGGAACGGAACCATTCTCTGTACTCCTGGGTGGACACGGTGCAAGTCAGCAGTGGGGCGACCTGCTAGTCTCTTCTGGAAGCTCCTGGATGAAACCGGACTCATATCCTAGGAAGACGCAATGCCGCAGGCGTGGCATGATCTCGGTGAGCAGCAGTGGCAGAAATACCCGCCGCTGCCTCCTCCGCGATGCACGCACCCAGCCAGCCCCCTGCCGCCTATTTGGTGCTCCCTTGCCCGCAGACCTGAAAGGGCTTTTAGTTTTAGGTTAACACCTCTCAGGATCCAGGTGAGCTCCGGGTGGCAGGTCTAGCCCCAGGCCTCTCCTGGCTGCTCCTGCATCATAGTCAGACAGGGCTGGAGGGCTGGCCAACAGCAGCCTCTTTCCCCTGTGTGGTCTCAGCCTCTCTGTGCGGTTCCCCCACATGATGTCCCCAATGTGTGGACCTCACATGCCCTGAGTGGAGCTGCCAGAATTGCCTATATGTTTCAGCGCAGCACTGGATTGATGTGTTTCCACAGTTCTTTCCCTAAGGGAGGAGGGCAGGGGAGGAATATTCTGTGGAAAGCCCCACTGCATAAGGAATGTCCATGACCTTGGGAGGATCAGGAAGGAAGAGAGAGGGCCTTAAAAACTGGGTGAGGCAGAAGCCAGAGCTGGATGAAACATCAAGTGCTTCCTGATGGGGAAGTCAGACGTAAAATACAAAATTATCTTGCTTTGAAATCTAAGTCCTCTCCATTCCTCCATATCTTTAGTAGAGTCAGGTATAGATACATGGGACTTGGGGGAGTGTGTGTGCATCTGTATTCATGTTTGTGTGGTGTGCGTGTGTGTGTGGTGTGTTTTTGTGTGTCTGTGTGAATGTGTTCTGTGTGTGTATAAATGCGTGTAGTATTTTGTATGCATATGTATGTTTGTGTGAGTTAATGTTTGTGTGTGTGTGTGTCTGTGAATGTGAACAAAGATGACAAGCTTCTGACAAATGACTTCAGAAACAGAGTCAGTTAGCCGATGCAGAGGCCAGTGCTGGAGATGACTGAAAGGAAGGTCCCCTATGGATACCTGGAGAGGTGCTGTGGGGCCAAGACACTGCTGCAGGCCAGTGAGCTCAGATGGCCCCTTACTGTTCCTCCTCCCAGAGGTTTCTCTCTACACCCCAGTTCCTCTGTTTCTGGCTCTATTCTGGTCAGTGGCCTCTGCCACTGTAGAGACCACTGTGCAAAGTAGAGACCCACACCCAGGATACACACATGGTCCAAGGACAAATAGGTCAGGCTCATTTTGTGTTTCTGCTTTCTGTGACCCTGTCCCCACTTTTGGTCCTGTACGCACCTGGAGGAGGTGGCTGGAGTTAGAAGCAAGACCAAGGATTCTTCTTGTGTGTACTACCCAGTGGGTTCTTGGGTTTTACTCTTGTCAAGATCCTAATTTGTTGCCAGCGCCCCCTGTTGGCCCTCCCAGGTGAGGTAGCTGCCTTTCTTCCTACTCAAATATGCTTGTTGCCTCTTACTTTGACTTTCTGTGGGATTCCCATCAGGACATTGCCTGTTCATCCACCTCTGTTCATCCACATTCCCATCAGTCCACACCTGTAGTGGTGGTCTTAGGACTTCAGAGAAAATTGAAGTGAGTCCATTTCCTCCAAGAGTTCACATATTTCTGGTTGACATGGTGCCAATTTGCAAGCGCTCTGTAACAACAGTAACAAAATCAATCATCCCAGCAGCTGTGGGGCCTGTGTAACAGCCAATTGCACTGGTAACCCAGTTTCCTTGGTGTTGCATTGTTCACTCAATTGTTTGGACATTTTACAAATGCTGGGTGCATTGTTTGTCACTTTTGATGGTGGATGGCATTTAAATCAGAGGAGTGAGAACCCAGGCCAGCAATGACCCATGTGGGGACCATGTTTTTACCTATACTCCCTCAGGTAGGATTCACATATCGTTTTCCCTATAGCCAACCTGAGCCACAGAAAATAAAATGAGCAGGAGAGGTCAGGAAGACAATTTGTAGTCAATACAGAACCAACAGATGCCTGAAAGGGCTGCTCCATCCTGTTGGTGTCTGTGTGACTCTGTGAGGACAGCTTAGAAAATAGCCCATGCTATTGTCACACAGTAAGTCCTAACACCATCTGATTTCCTCCAAAGAAAGAAAGGATCTCAACATGAGCTTTCCACAGCTGGTTTGTCTGAATCTGACTCCAAGCAAGGTTCCTGAACCAAGTGCCAACTGTGCATGGTCTAATGCTGGGAGTATAAAAACAAAACACACATGGGTGATCCGTACTGCAGCAGGGCTCTATTCAAGAAAGGGGCCTGCATACTCATTTTCAATTTCAGAGCACCCAGCAGAGAACGAGTCTACATCCAGTGGGGAAAACAAGATGGCAGTTGGACACGTATAGGAAACACACCCATCTCCAACATGAACCACAAGCTTTGTGCCTGGAGTCCCAGCATATTCATGTCTGAGACTGTCTCAGGGATTGGATGGCCCAACATCCCTTCCACATTATTTCCAGAGTTCAAATTATTGCCTTGGCTTGCCAGACCATGTTGTGGTTGGAAGGTCCTCCTTTCATTGACCAGAAACAAATTTGGTTGCTCCATGATTGGCCTGGTTTTGAGACTGCTTTTTTGGCCAGTTGGTTGACACGGCTCTTAAATGAGGAGCCCAAGGATGTCTTCCCACCCAGTGATGAGGCCCCTTGGGAATGTCTTTCTCTGGGACCCCCTGACTCCTTGACTCTGCCCCATACTGTCGCTTTCTCTCAGGTGCAGATGGCATGACACAGAGGGCCTGCTGACTGTCCATACCCTTCTGAGAAAAAGTCTCTGTAGCAAGAATGGAAGAATAATGGTCACAAGTATAGTCCTAAAAGCCTCTCTGGGCTGAGAAGCCACACCTGCTTGCAGTTCCTATTTCTAGAGATGAAGAGGTAAAGACCTTTTCGCAGTCTCCCAAATGGAGTTCTGAGGAGAGCACTTATTGTGTGTGGGTCCCCTTCTGAGCTCTTTAAGTTCATATCAACCCTCATAACATTTCCACCTTGTGAGGGAGGTACTATACTTATTTATCTCCGTAATGATGGCTGAAAGCACCATGGCACAAAATGGTCATGTGACCTGCCTGAGATCAGAACTTGTGATGACGAAGCAGGATCTGAACCCATGACATCTGAATTAGAGTATGCACTGTGGCCACTGTGCTGAGTTTCTTCAGCTGCTGCTATGGGCTCTGTCATGTTCACCTTCTCTTCTTGGTCATGTCCACCAAAACCTGGTGAGCCAGTGTTGGCTGATGCCCCATCCTGAAGCAGCTCTGGGGCCCTGAAGGATGTGGGATTAATGAGTCCCACCTTTGGGCAAAAGGAAAGTATTGGGTCATGTCATATATGGGCATGACTGGTCCCTGCATTTAGTAAGGTCAGAGTTTCTGTGTCCTGCAGTTTACTTCACTAGGGTGACAGTCATCCATATGACACTTCCCCAAATAGGTGCTTCCTGCAGGAGAGCCTGGTGGACCCTGAGATCATATGACTCTTCAAGAATCTTTGCTGTGCCCTCAGGATCCCTGGGGCCCCTGAGGAAAAGGTGCATGAGCTTCCTGCCCTTCTCTCTGCAGATGGGAGTGCACCTTGGCTTTGACCAGAGCTGACAGTTATAGGCACCTGCAATGCAAGCAGCTCCCATGAATGACTTACTTTATCTTCACTGCAGCTGGTGGGTCCTTGCCCACTTTCTGAGGGAACTGCAGCTGAGTCTAGAGCACAGGGTTTCTCCCTGCTAGTGCAGAGCTCTTATGAGGCCCATGTCGCTGGCCCTGCAGCCTCACACTCTACCAACTAGTTATGGGGATGGGAGCCCATGAGCAGCACTAGCCCAGGAGACTGAGGACTCCACACCTGTTATTTCAGAACTAGAGAGAACTTTTGACCAGTGGTTCTCAACCTTGAGGTGATGTGCAAATGAGGTGCAGATCTTATTAAAACAGATCTAGCAGGCCAGGGAAGGGCCTGGTGATCTGCATTTCTGACCAGCTCCAGGTGTGTTGTTGCCCAGAGGGTTCAGGGCCTGTGCAAAATCTTATAGGGGCTTAGTGGGAACTGGCAGGAGCTTGAGGTTCAGGCTCAGTGGGGATATCAGGCAGCATGCATGGAGTTTGGGGCTCTGTCCTCGGCCTTTTCCTTTTTGAGATTCTTGTCCCTTTCCAGGACTTTGGTAGCACTCCAAGTGCTGGCTGGGCCTAACTGCAGAATGGAAGGTGTGGGCACAGAAAACTCCCTGTGCACATCTCTTCCTCCAAGTGTTAGCACCTGACTGGCATCTGCCTGCCCTGAGTGACTTCTTAGTGACTGTATTGATTTTGTATTATGTTCTGAGGCTAGATTTGTAGTCCATGGGAAGTCCGTCTGATGGGAGCTTGTTTGGCTATCACCAGAAGGGAAACTGCATGGGTTCTTGGATGTAAGTGTACCTTTACACAGCCTAAGGTACACCATTATTTTTCACATGATGAGTAGGTATCGTCCACTCCCCTGGGCTCACCAGACCTCCTTGTTTCTAACACAAATTATATCCCACATCCTCACCTCCACCTCCTCTCCCTTCCTGTGCTTCACTCCTAATTCTATGCTCCCCTCAACCCCCCAGGACTGCCCCAGACCTTCCCAACCCCTTATACATGGGCATATATTCCTGCCTACATGCACTGGACCCCACCCAGAGTGTGTGCATCAGGCTCCCTGATACCACTTTGCTAGGAAGAAGAAGTCTGAGGGCACTTGCTTTTGATACAAATTGGTAACAAAACAGAGTCATGTCCAAAATGGCTGCTTGGGTGTTTTATCCCTGTATGTGCCAAGTTAGAACTCTACCAAGACCCCCAATGTGGGCCCACCACCCACTCAGACTTGTGGAACACACCACAAAGGGGCCAGAGTTGGCCACACATCTGGGGCTACTGCTCTCCTGTCTTCTGTTTCATGCTAATCCCTGATCACTCCCCTGCCCTCTGCCAAACACTGCCAGCACAGACTTTCCTCATTCTCAGAAAGTTGCTGTTCTGGCCCATGGGGGTATGTGAGATCTTGGAGAAGAGCCCTATAAAATGAAAATCTGCTAAATGACTCTTTGAGGACAATCTTGCTGACAGACTGAGAACACAATGAGAATAGAAAACTGAGCCTGTACTGGACCATGAAAGGCAGATCAGTCTGACCTGGATCTGAGACAGTGAGGCCTGGTTGTCAGAAAGAAAGATGTTTTTGCAAGGAGAAGAGGAGACACCTTGGTGGCCCCTCATTATGGGTTGAATGAAGTTGTATGAGGCTATGGGTGTCCTAATTGCTACCACTCCTAGAGACTGTGGCACCTGGAATTGTTCTGACTTTTCAAGTTTGTTGCAGAACCACTTTGGGGATGTTAATGTTGGCACAGTCTCAACACCTGCCTCACACAGGTGTGCTGGTGCAGCAGAGCCAGTTGCTAAGATCTGTCAATGTCCCAGCCCTGGCAGACCATACGCGAAGGGTCAGCACCCCCATGGCCACTATGAGGGGAAGAAATCGTAAGGAGGCTGTCTACTCTCCCAAGGATCTAAAGTTGCCCTTTTAGGCTGGCCAAAAGCAAAGTTTACTGTAAGAGAATGAGTTTTGCAGTGAGGCCAACTGTACATCATTCATTCCTCAGTCATTTGCTCTACAAATGTTTTACTGAACCCCTACTGTATGCTTGGAGGAGCTGTGATATCTGTGGATCTAGAGAAAATTGAGATGCCTTGAAGAATACAGCAGAGCCATGAGACTGTTAACTTGCCCTCTCCCATTCTACCCATCCTGGCAGAACCTAGTAGAGGCAGTAGAAATGCCTCCAGAAATACAGTGGGGTTACCATTAGTAAAAAGAAGGTAGTGCTGAGAACTCACAAAAGCAGTTCTTCACTACCTGCCACATACTCAACCACAGTGGTAGTGCCCTGTAACTGAGGTGAGCTAGTTACAGAGGGGACACCCACCATTCCAGCAGGTATGCAGCACTTTCCTTAACCAAATTGATGCCACTTCACTGTGAATCCAGAGGTGCAAATAGTGCAGGGAAGAGAAAACAAAAACTTGTGCTGTAACACCATCTCCTGTAAAACAAAAGAAAGTAGCTTACCTAGCAACCTTCTGAATGGTTGAGAGCAAAACAATATCTAAACAAGAAAAGCATTCACTACCTCAAATGATCAGGCAGAGAAATAATTAATCACATATTATGAACAATAAAGGTAAAATGGGAGGATAGAAAGGAAATGAAAAGTCTCCAGAAAGCAAACTCAAAGTCATGGAAGACTATAACTTAAATGTAGAGATTTTAAGATTGCAGTTATAAAGAAGCTCAATGAGATACAAGAAAACTCAGAGGGGCAATTCAATGAGCTCAGGAAGAAAATTAATGAACAAAAGGAGTACTTTCCTAAGGAGAGCGAAACTATAAAAAAGAACCAAACAGAAATTCTGGAGATGAAGAACTCAATAGATAAAACAAGGAATGTATTAGAGAGGACCAGAAACAGAGCAAACCAGATGAAAGAGAGAATTAGTGAGCACAAAGATAGAAACCTGGAAAGGACCCAGGAAGAAGAAGAGGGAGATCTAAGAGTTCAAAAAATAAAATTGAAATTACTTTGAAAAGGATCTGATTCTATAGAAAGAGCAACATAAGGATAATTGGCATACCAGAAAGAGAATAAAGAAAGAAAAGAACAGAGAACCTACTAAAAGAAATAATTGATGAGAAATTCCCAAGTCTGTTGAAAGAACTGGGCTTTAGAACTGAAGATATTCTAAATGCACAAAATGGACATAATTGATATTTATACTACTTTCTATCCCCAAATGACAGAATATTTATTCTTCTCAAGTACATGTGAAACATTTTCAAGGATAGACCATATGTTGATGCACAAAATTAGTCTCAATAAAATTAAGAAGATTGAAATCATAACCAACATATTTTCCAACCACAATGGTATGAAACTGGAAATTGACAACAAGAAGAAAGCTGAAAAAAAAGAAACAAAAATATGTGGAGCTTAAACAACACGATACTGAACATCTACTAGGTCAAAGAAGGAACTAAAGAAGAGATTAAAGGATACTTAAAGACAAATGAAAATGACAATATTACATACCAAAACTTTTGGGATGTATCAAAAGTAATACTAAGAGGGAATTTTATAGCATTACAAGTCTACCACAAGAAACAATAAAAATCTCAAATAAACAATCTAGCATTACACCTTAAGGAACTAGAAAAACAAGAACAAATGAAGCCCCGAATCAGTAGAAGGAAGGGAATAATAAAAATTGAAGTGGAGTCCTGGCCAGTGTGGCTCAGTTGGTTGAGCATTGTCCTGTGCACCCAAAGTTTGCTGGTTCAATTCCGAGTCAGAACACATGCCAGGGTTGCAGGCTTGATTACTGGTAGGGGGCGTGCAGGAGGTAACTGATTAATGTTTCACTTCCACATCGATGTTTCTCTCTCTCACTCTTCCTCTCTCTTCCTCTCTTTCTAGAAATGAATATAAAATTCTTAAAAAATGAAAGTGAAAATCAGTGAAATAGAGAACAAAAAGACAAAATAAAAAGTAATAAAACAAAGAAATGGTTCTTTGAAAAGATAGATAAAATTGACAAACCTCTGGCCATACTCACTAAGGAAAAAAGATAAAAGACATAAATAACATCTGAAATGAAAGAGGAGGAGTTGCAATATACACCACAGAAAGACAAAGAATTATAGAAGCTATTATAAAAGGATAATTGCCAGCAAATTTGATAACCTAGAAGAAATGGATACAGTCTTAGAAACATTTAACCTTCCCAGACTGAATCATGAAGAATGGGAACTCTAAATAGATTGATCTTGTCAAAAATAAAAACTGGTAAGGAAGTTGAAATGATAATCAAAACCCTCCCCCCAAATAAAAGTCTGGTGAATTCTACCAAACATTAAAACAAGATTTAATATCTGTCCTCCTCAAACTCTTCCAAAAAGTTGAAGAAAAGGGAATACTTCCTAACTCATTTTATGAGGCTAACATTTCCCTGATACCAAACTAAGCAAGGGCAACACACACAAAAAGAAAATTGCATGTCAATATATCTGATGAATATAGATGGAAAAAATCTTATACAAATTATTAGAAAATCAAATACCATACATTAAAAAGATAATACATCATTATCAACTGGGATTTATTCCAAGGATGCAAGGATGGTTTAACATATGCAAATCTATCAATGTGGTACTCCATGTAAATAAAATAAAGCATTATAATTTCAAGATCATATCAGTAGATGGAGAAAAACCATTAGACAAAATTCAACATCCATTTATGATTAAAACATTTAATAAAATGTTTGTAGATGGAAATAACCTCAACATAATAAAGGCCATATATGTCAAACCCTCAACTAACATTATACTTAATGGTGAAAAAATGAAAGATTTTCATCTTAGGTTGGGACAAGACAGGAATGTCCACTCTCACCACCATAATTCAACACAGTACTGGAAGTCCAAGCGAGAGAAATCAGGCAAGAGAAAGAAATAGAAAGCATCCAAATTGAGAATGAAGAAGTAAAGTTGTTACTATTTTCAGATGACATGATTCTATGTATAGAAAACCCCAAAGACTCCACCAAAAGACTATTAGGAACAATAAACAAGCATAATAAAGTTTCAGGATACCAAATCAATATACAAAAATCCATTGCCTTCCTATATACTAACAACAAAATATCAGAAAGAGTGAAAAAGAAAACAATCTCATTTACAATGTCAACAAAAAGTGTAAAATACCTCAGAAAAAACTTAACAAAGGAGATGAAGGACAAGTACACTAAAACTACAAGACATTGTCTAAAGAAATTGAAGAAGATACAAAGAAATGGAAAGATAGTTTGTGTTCATGGATTGGAAGAATTAACATTGTTTAAAAGGCCGTATTACTTAAAACAATATACAGATTTAAGTCAATCCCCCTCAAAACTCCAATGTCATTTTTCACAGAAAAAAAGAATCCTTAAATTTGTAGGGCACTGCAAAAGACCCAAAATAGACAGAGCAGTCCTGATTAAAAAAAGAACAAAACTGGAGGTAGCACACTTTCTGTCTTCAAACTATACTACAAAGCTACAATAATTGAAATAATATGATATTTGCGGAAAAACAGATACACAGAACATTGGAACAGAATTGAGAGCTGAGAGAGATCCACACACATCTGGATAACTAATTTTTGACAAAGGAGCTTAAAACATGCAATGGAGAAAAGAAAGTCTCCTCAATAAATGGTGTTGGGAAAGTTGGAAAGCCACAAGAAAAAGAACAAAATTAGACTGCTGTCTGACACCATACACAAAAATTAACTCAAAATGGATTAAAGACTTGAATATAAGACCTTGAACAATAAAAATACATAGAAGAAAACCTAGGCACTAGACTTATGGACCTCAGTTTCAGAGAGATCTTTGTGAAATCAACCCCAGGGACAAGGGAGATAAAAAAAAAGAAAAAACTTAAATGAACAGGACTACATCAAACTAAAAGGCTTCTGCACAGCAAAAGAACCTGTCAACAAAACAAAAATTGAATGAGAGAAGATATTTTCAAACGATGCCTTCAATAAGGGGCTAATACACAAAATATATAAAGAACTCATACAACTCAACAACAAAAATCTGAAAAATCCAATTAAAAATGGGCAGAGGAAATGAATAGAAAATTTTCCAAGGAAGACCTATAGATGGCCAACAGACATATGAAAAGACTCTCAACAAAATTACGAAGAGAGGGAAAAAAAGATGGCAGTGGGCAGGACTGAAGGGAGGGTGAGTGTGTGAGAGAGTAAGTGAGTGTGAGAGAGAGAGTGTGAGTGGATGTGAGTGTGGACGAGCAACCTCGAGCAGTGCAGAAATGTAGGTCAGAAGTTACTGTGCTGTGGACATGGAGCAACCAGCTACCATGGTAAGTGGCTTGTCAGGGTGCTTCTCCCTGCGTGGCCAAGAAGCCCCACCATTTTGGAAGACACTGGACTTTTCTGGGAGGAGGCAGTGGGAGTGGCTAGGGCCCAGCAACTTGAGCCCACCAGTGCACCTCCCACCATCAGACCAGTGGACCCTGCTGTGTCAACACAGACCAGTGCTCAGTAGCGGCACTATCTACGGGCCTACTGCAGAAGCCACAAGAGGCTGGGAGCCCAGCACCATCTCCAACAGCAGCAGCCTAATCAGAGCTGACACACATCCCCAGCAACAGAGGCTTGGAAGCAGACATCCCCAGGCAGCAGCAGCAGAGATAGGAAGCTGAGACCCATCCCCAAAAAGCATCAGCAGAGGCTGAGCAAGAGCTGAGCCCCACCAGGCAGCAGTGCTCCCCAGCTGCCAGTGGCAGGACCCGGGGCTCCAGTAGGGCCCACATGATACAGCTGCCTGTGATACCAATGGGGCCCACAGCTCCAGTGGTGCCCAAGTGATACAGCTGTGTGTGGCACCAGTGGGGAGCATGACACCAGTGGGGCCTGTGTGATCCAGCAGCAGTGCCTACCAGGAGAGATCAATACCAGCCTACAAGTAGTCAATCCTCCAGGACCCACAGTAGGCAAGAGGCGTCATGCACCAGAACACTGACCTGCCTATACATCCCAACATCCCTCACTGGGTCTAGAACTACCAGACAGCTAAAATGGGGAGAAAAAGAGATAACACCCAAATGAAAGAAAAGGAAGAATCACCAGAAAAAGGACTACATGAAATGGAAGAGAGCAATTTGTCAGATAAAGAATTCAAAGCAATGATTTTAAGGGTGCTCAAAAAATTCAGTGAGAACTACAAGCAACTTAATGAGAATTATAGAGAGCTCAGCGGAAACTACATCAGCTTAAAAAAAGATGTAGAAGCTATGAATAAAAATCAAGAGGAAATAAAGAATGACATAGCTGATATGAAAAATACCTTAGAAGGATTCAATAGTAGATTAGAAGAAGCTGAAGACTGAATCAGCGAGTTAGAAGGCAAGGTAGAAGAAAACATCCGAATAGAGCAGCAAATGGGGGAAAAAAAATTAAAAAACAGGGGGAGAGTGAGTATAAGGGAGATTTGGGACAATACAAAGTGTAACAACTTTCACATCATAGGGGTTCCAGGAGGAAAAGAATCAGACAACGAGATGGAGAACTTGCTTGAAGAAATAGTGACAGAAAACTTCCTTAATTTAGCAATGGAAAAAGTCACACAAGTCCAGGAAACACAGAGAGTCCCAAGTAAGATGAACCCCCAAAGACCCACAGCTAGACATATCATAATTAAAATGACAAACATTAAAGACAAAAAAAGAATCTTAAAGGAAGAAAGAGAGTAAAGGATCATTAAAATATACTACAAACAATTATACGCCAACAAATTGGACAATCTAGGCGAAATGGACAAATTTCTAGAAACACACAGTCTCCCAAAACTGGACTGGGAAAGATAGAAAACTGGAACAGACCAATAACAACTAAAGAAATTAAAGATGTAATCAAGAAACTCTCAGCAAACAAAAACCCAGGCCCGGATGGCTTCACAGGGGTGTTATACTGAACATTCAAAGAAGATCTAACATATATTCTCCTCAAACTATTCAAAAAAATCCAAGAAGATGGAAGACTTCCAAACTCATTTTATGAGGCCAACACAATTCTAATTCCAAAACCAGATAAAGACACTACAAAGAAAGTGAACTACAGGCCAATATCCCTGATGAACATAGATGCCAAAATCCTTAACAAAATATTAGCAAATTGGATTCAGCAATACATCAAAAAAATTATTCATCATGACCAAGTAGAATTCATCCCAGGGATGCAAGGATGGTACAATATTCACAAATCAATAAATGAGATACACCACATAAACAAAATGAAAGATAAACGCCACATGATCATTTTAATAGATGCTGAAAAAGCACTTGACAAAATCCAGCACCCATTTGTGATAAAAAAACACTTAGCAATGTGGGAATAGAGAGATCATATCTTGACATAATAAAGGTTATACGTGAAAAACCTACAGCCAAGATCATACTAAATGGGCAAAAAATACAAGCATTTCCCTTAACAACAGGAACTAGACAGGAATGCCCACTCTCGCCACTCTTATTTAACATAGTACTGGAAGTCTTAGCCACAATTATTAGACATGAAGAAAACATAAAAGGAATCCAAATTGGAAAGGAGGAAGTGAAGCTGTCATTATTTGTAGATGACATGATACTATACATAGAAAACCCTAAAGACTCCATCAAAAATTGACTGGATTTTATAAATGAGTTTGGGAAAGTAGCAGGAAACAAAATTAGCATCAAGAAATCGATAGCATTCTTGTACAATAACAACGAACTCAATAAAAGAGAAACTAAAAAAGCAACCCCGTTTACCACTGCAGCAAAAAAAATTAAGATACCTAGGAATAAATTTATCCAAAGAAGTGAAGGAACTATTCAAAGAAAACTACAGGTAATTGAAAAAAGAAATAGAGGAAGATGTAAAAAAGTAGAAGCATTTACCTTGTTCATGGATTGGAAGAATCAACATCATTAAAATGTCCATATTCCCCAAAGCAATCTATAGATTCAATGCAATCTCCGTCAATATACCAACGATATATTTCACAGAACTAGAACAAATATTCTAAAAGTTTACATGGTACTGAAAAACACTCCGAATACCTACAGAAATCTTGAAAAATAAAAACAAAGTAGGAGGAATCACAATACCAGATATCAGGTTATGCTACAAAGCCATAGTAATCAAAACAGCCTGGTACTGGCACAACAACAGGCATATAGATCAATGGAACAGAACAGAGAAAGCGGAAATAAACCCAAGTCATTATGCTCAATTAATATTAGACAAAGGTGGCAAGAGCATACAGTTGAGTAAAGACAGCTTCTTTAATAAATGGTATTGGGAAAAATGAACAGCTACATGCAAAAAATGAACCTAGCCCTGGCCAGTTTGGCTCAGCGGTTAAGAGTGTCAGCCCACGAACCAGAGAGTTCTGGGTTTGGTTCCCCCTAAGGGCAAGTACCTAGCTTGCAGTTTGTCTCTGGCCCCAGTTGGGGTCGTGTGGGTGGCAACCATTTGAAGTGTCTCTCTCACATCAGTGTTTCTCTCTCTCTCTTCCTTCCTCTCTCCTTCTCACTTTATCTGAAGATAACAGCAAAATTGTTCTCCGGTGAGGATAAAAAACAAAACATAAAGCTAAACCACTGACTTACACCACACACAAGAATAAACTCAAAATGCATAAAAAACTTAAATGTGACACATGAATCCATAAAAATCCTAGAAGAAAATGCAGACAACAAAATTTTGGACATCACACACAGTAGAATTTTCACTTACACAATGTCTAAGGCAAGAGAAACAAAGGGAAAAATGAACACATGGGACTACATCAAACTAAAAAGCTTCTGCACAGCAAAAGAAGCATCAAAATGGAAAGAGAACCCACTATATGGGAGAGCATAATTGCCAACCATATATTACATAAGGGGTTAATTTCCAAGATATATAGAGTACTCATACGCTCAACAAAATGAAGACAAAGAACCCAATTAAAAAATGGACAGACGACCTAAATAGACACTTCTCCAAACAGATATTTCTCCTTTTACCCCCATTGACATCCTCCTCCCAATCCCCCCACCCCACCCTGTCCACAGCATTGTTGTCTATGTCTGTTCGTTACACATATATGCATATAAGTTCTGTAGTTTATCTCTCCCCCCTACCCCCTTCTGAGGTTTGTCAGTCTGTACTCTACTTCTATGTCTTTGGGACTATTTTGTTCATCAGTTTGTTTTATTCATTATATTCTACAAATAAGTGAGATCAAGTGATATTTGTCTTTCTCTAATTGGCTTGTTTCGCTTGGGATAATACTCTCCAGGTCCCTCCATGTCATCTCAAAGTATAGGAGATCTTTCTTACAGCTAGTATTCCATTGTGTATATGTACCACAGCTTTTTTATCCACCCGTCTACTGATGGACACTTGGGCTGTTTCCAGATCCTAGCAATTGTAAATAGTGCTGCTATGAACATAGGGGTACATATATTCTTTCTGATGGGTGTTTCAGGCTGCTTAGGGTATATTTTTAAAAGTGGGATGACTGGGTCAAATGGCAGTTCAAATTTTAGTTTTTTGAGGTAACATCACATTGTTTTTCATAGTGGCTGCACCAGTCTGCATTCCCACCAACAGTGTTCTAGAGTCCCCTTTTCTCCACACCCTCACCAGCACTTGTTGCTTGATGATTTGTTGATGGCAGCCATTCTGACAGGTGTGAGGTGATACCTCACTGTTGTTTTAATTTGCATCTCTCTGATGATTAGTGATGTTCAGCATTTTTTCATATGTCTCTTGGTCATTTGTATGTTCTGTTTGGAGAGGTTTCTCTTTAGGTCCTCTGCCCATTTTTTAATTGGGTTCTTTGTTTTCCTTTTGTTGAGTTTTATGAGTACTCTATATATTTTGGAAATTAACCCCTTATCTGATGTATGGTTGGCAATTATGCTCTCCCTTATAGTGGGTTCCCTTTCCATTTGATGCTTTTTTCTTTTGCTGTGCAGAAGCTTTTTAGTTTGATCTAGTGCCATGTGTTCATTTTTCCCTTTGTTTCTCTTGCCTTAGGCATTGTATCAGTGAAAATTCTGCTGCGTGTGATGTCTGAAATTTTGTTGTCTACATTTTCTTCTATGATTTCTATGGATTCACAAGTCACACTTAAGTCTTTTCTCCATTTTGAGTTTATCCCTGTGTATGGTGTAAGTTGGTGGTCTAGCTTCATTTTTTTGCATGTAGCTGACAAATTTTGATAACACCATTTATTGAAGAGTCTATCTTGACTCCACTGTATGCCCTCGCCAACTTTGTCAAGTATTAATTGAGCATATTGTCTTGGATTAATTTCTGGGTTCTCTAATATGTTCCAATAATCTATATGCCTGTTCTTGTGCCAGTACCAAGCTGTTTTGTTTACAGTGACTTTGTAGTATAACCTGATCTCTGGTGTTATGATGCCTCCTACTTTGTTCTTCCTTTCAAGATTGCTGTGGCTATTCGGGGTCTTTTTTGGGTCCCTATAAACTTTTGGAGTATTTGTTCTAGTTCTGTGAAATATTTTGTTGGTATTATGATGGGGATTTCATTCAATCTATAGATTGCTTTGGGTAGTATGGTCATTTTAATGATGTTAATTCTTCTAATCAATAAACAAGGTATATGCTTCTACTTTTTTATATATTTCTGTATTTCTTTTTTCAATGATGTGTAGTTTTCTTTGAGGAGGTCATTTACTTCTTTAAGTTTATTTCTAAGTATGTTAATTTTTTTGCAGCTATGGTAAATGGGATTTTTTTTTAGTTTCTGTTTCTGTGAGTTCATCGTTGGTGTATAAGAATGCCATCAAATTCATGATGTTAATTTTGTATCTTGCTACTTTGCCAAATGCATTTATTAGCTCTAGTCAATTTTTGATGGAGTCTTTAGGGTTTTCTATGTACAATATCATGTCATCTGCAAATAATGACAGTTTCAATTCCTCCTTTCCAATTTGGATTCTTTTTATTTTTTCTTCATATCTAATTGCTGTGGCTAAGACTTCCAGTACTATGTTAAATAACAGTGGCAAAAGTGGGCATCCCTGTCTTGTTCCCATTCTTAAGGGGAATGCTTTTAGTTTTTGCCCATTGAGAATGATGTTGGCTGTAGGTTTTTCACATATGGCCTTTATTATGTCAAGATATGAACTCTCTATTCCCACATTACTGAGTGTTTTTATCAGAAATGGGTGCTGGATTTTCTCAAATGCTTTTTTTTTTTTTTAAACATCTTTATTGTTGAATGTATTACAGATGTTCCTCATTTTTCCCCCATTGACCCCCTCCTCCCCATTCCTGCCCCCCTCCTGCCTTTCCCCACACTGTTGTCTGTGTCCATTGGTTATGCATATATACATATAAGATCTTTGGTTTATTTCTTCCCACCCCCCATCCCCCTTCCCTTTGAGGTTTGTCAGTCTAACAACCAATTTGTACTTCTTAATCCCTTCACATTTTTCACCCATCCCCCCAGCCCCCAACCATCTGGTAACCAACAAAAGTTCTCTGTATCTTTGAGAATGTTTCTGTTCTGCTTGTTCATTTTGCTTGTAGATTCAACTGTTGATAGATATGTATCTATTGCCATTTTGTTTGTTCATATTTTTTTTTATCTTTTTCTTCAAGAAGATCCTTCAACATTTCATATAGTAATGGTTTGGTGGTGATGAACTCCTTTAGCTTTTCCTTATCTGGGAAACTCTGTATGGCCATCGATTCTAAATGACAGTTTTGCAGGGTAGAGTAATCTTGGTTGTAGGTTCTTGCTTTTCATCACTCTGAATATTTCTTGCCACTCTCTTCTGGCCTGCAAAGTTTCTTTTGAGAAATCGTCTGACAGTCTTATGGGAACTCCTTTGTAGGTAACTAACTTCTTTTCTCTTGCTGCTTTTAAGATTCTCTCTTTGTCTTGAACCTTTTGCATTTTGATGATGATGTGTCTTGGTGTGGGCCTCTTGGGGTTCATCTTGTTTGGGACTCTCTGTGCTTCCTGGACTTGTATATCTGTTTCTTTCACCAAGTTGGGGAAGTTTTCTGCCATTATTGTTTCAAATAGGTTTTCAATTTCTTGTTCTCTCTCTTCTCCTTTTGGCACCCCCAAGATGCGAATGTTGGAATGCTTGAAGTTGACCCAGAGGCTCCTTACACTATCCTCATTTGTTTGGATTCTTTTTTCTTTTTGCTGTTCTTATTGGGCGCTTTTTTCTTCCTTATATTCCAAATCGATGGTTTGCTTCTTGGCTTTACCTACTCTACTATTGATTCTGTGTAAATTATTCTTTATTTCAGTTAGTGGCTCCTTCATTTCTAACTGTGCATCCAGCATTTCTGACTGGTCCTTTTTTATGCTCTTGAGGCCCTCACCAAGTTCACTGAGGTTCTCACTAAGTCCACTGAGGTTCTCACTAAGTCCATTGAGCATCCTTATAAACAGTGTTTTGAACTCAGCATCTGTTAGGTTGCTTATCTCCATTTCACTTAGTTCTTTTCCTGGAGTTTTGTTCTGTTCTTTCATTTGGGACCTGTTTCTTTGTCTCCTCATTTTGGCTGCCTCCCTCTGTTTGTTTCTATGTGTTACTTAGCGAGAGGTGTGGGGCTAGCTGAGACCAGATGCTGCTTGTTTGAAAGAATTTAGGAAAACTTGAAGCAGGATCCACGACAGGCCAATCCTATGGTCAAGCAACTGGCAACAGCTTGGGTGGGCCTGAAATTTGGGTGGGGTGGGGCCTCAGGGACCACCAGGGCAGGGTCAACAGTGTGAGCCAGGTTGCTGGAGTCCCAGATATGGCAGCATCTGCCAGCCCAGGGAAGGGCTCACCAAAGGAACAAAGGCCTCTGACAGCACGTCTGTCCAGGAGAAATCTGCCTCTCCAGCCCTTGCTCCAATGCCAAACAGCTCAGTTCTTCCGCATATGACTCTGGCGCCTTTCAAGCTGCCTTCCCCATGCTGGAACCTGGAGGGTGTGAGTCCAAGTAAGTCCGTGCGTGGGCCCTTTAAGAGGAGCTGCTGGGGGCTCCAGCCACCTCAAACTCAGTTCCCACTGGTTTTTCCAGCCAGAAGTTCTGGAGACTTCTCTTCCTGGCACTGGAACCCTGAGCGGGGCACCTGGTGTGGGACGGGGACCTCTCAGTCCTCAGGGAGGACCTTCCCAGATGAGGTATCCTCCTAATTTTTATGCACCACACGTGGGTGTGGGACCAGCCCGTCGTGCCTCCACCCCTCCTACCAGTCTCGATGTAGCTTCTTCTTTAATTTCGTAGTTGTAGGACTTCCATTCAGCTTGATTTCAGGCGGTTTTGAATGATGGTTGTTCTGTAGTTTAGTTGTAACTTTGATGTGGTTGTGGGAGGACGCGATACTGTGTTTACCTACTCTGCCATCTTGACCGGAAGTCCTCAAATGCTTTTTTAGCATCTATTGATAATATCATATGGTTTTTATTTTCCATTTTTTTAATGTGGTGTATCACATTTATTGATTTGCGAATATTGTACAATCCTTGCATCCCTGGGATGAATCCCACTTGGTCTTGATGAATAATTTTTTTGATATATTGCTGGATCCGATTTGCTGATATTTTGTTAAGGATATGGCATCTGTTTTCATCAGGGATATTGGCCTGTAGTTCACTTTCTTTGTAATGTATTTTTTTTTTTTCTATTTTGGAATTAGAATTATGCTGGCCTCATAAAATGAGTTTGGAAGTCTTTCATCTTTTTAGATTTTTTTGAATAGTTTGAGGAGAATGGTTGTTAGTTCCTCTTTAAATATTCAGTGAAACTCCCCCATGAAGCCATTTGGGCTTGGACTTTTGTTTGCTGGGAGTTTCTTGATTACATCTACAATTTCCTTAGTTTTTATTGGTCTGTTTCTGTTTTCTATCTCTTCCCAGATCAGCTTTGGGAGACTATTTTTTTATAGAAATTTGTCCATTTCGCCTAGATTGTCCAATTTGTTGGCGTATAATTGTTCATAGTATGTTTTGTTGATCCTTTTTATTTCTGTGGTGTCAGTTGTTACTGTTCCTCTTTCATTTCTGATTTTGTTTATTTGGGTCCTCTCTCTTTGTTTCTTGGTGAGTCTGGCTAAATATCCACCAATCTTGTTTATCTTTTCGAAGAACCAGCTCTTTGTTTCATTGATCTTTTGAATTTTTTTTTTATTTTTTTTATTTTTTTATTTTTTTTTAATTTATTTATTTATTTTTTTTTAGTCTCTGTCATTTATTTCTGCTCTGAAGTTTACTGTTTCTTTCCTATTACTTGCTCTGGGTTTTTCTTTTTGTTTATTTTCTAGTTCTTTAAGTTGTAGGGTTAGAAAGTCAATTAGAAATTTTTCTTGTTTCCTGAGTTAGGCCTGTAGTGCTATGAACTTCCCTCTAAGGACTGCTTTCGCTGTGTCCCATATATTTTGTGTTGTGTGTTGGTTTTTATTGTTTTCTGGGACGTTTTAAATTTCTTCATTGATCTCCTTGGTAACCCATTCGTTGTTTAATAACATGCTATTAAGTCTCCAAGTGTTTGAATGTTTTTAGGTATTTTTGTTGTAATTGAGTTGTAGTTTCATGCCATTGTGATCTGAGAAGATGCTTGATATGATTTCAATCTTCTTGTATTTGTAGAGACTTACTTTCTGTCCTAACATGTGGTCTATCTCTGAGAATATCCCCTGTGCACTTGAGAAGAATGTATATTCTGCAGCTTAGGGTTGAAATGTTCTGTAAATATCAATTAAGTCCAACTGATCTAGTTCATCATTTAAGGACTCTGTGTCTTTGTAAATTTTTGTCTAGAAGATCTATCCAGTGGTGTCAGTCAGGTATTAAAGTCAGCCACAATGATTGTATTGCTATTGATCTCTCCCTTGAGGTCCTCCAGATGTTTTTTTAAATACATTCTGGTGTCCCTTATTTGGTGCATATATTGAACTAGGCCACTTGACTTAAGTAAACTCAATCTGATCAGTTGTTCTGGCATATACACACCCAAGTGGTTTCTAAAAAAAACCTGGGACTGACACCCAGAGGAACCATAAAGATAAGGGGATTAATGATGGACTTGGGAAACTCAGAGGGACCATGAAAAAGAAAGAGATCAATGATTGCCCTTACCCTGACCTCTGTAACAGCTCCTGTTGACTCTTTTTGTACCAGTTGCTCCCTTGCCCTGACCTCCATAACAGCTCCTCTCTTATCAGTGCCTCCCTTAATGGCACCAAAAGCGGTGCCAAGAGAATGTAGTTTTAGCCTTTATAAACGAACTGCAAGAATGCTCACAGCTGCAGATTTGGGGGGACTATGCCCCTGCAGCCCACCAGTGAATAAAGCACTCCTTTCATTTACAATACGGCTGTGTGTCTCTGGTTGTCTCACTGACTCATCATAACAATGTTTTCCAGGGTTATATCCTCTTGTTGCATAGATCATTTTAATAATATGTAGTGACCTTCTTTGTCTCTTATTATGGCTCTCATTTTTAAGTATCAGATATGAGTATTGCTCCACCAGCTTTTTTTCATTTCCATTTGCTTTGGAAATTTTTTTCTGTCTCTTCACTTTCATCCTGTGTGAGTCTTTTGTTGTGAGGTGGGTCTCTTGTAGATAACATATATATGGGTCATGTTTACTTATCCATTCAGCTACCCTATGTCTTTTGATTGGAGCATTTAAGCCATTTACATTTAAGGTTATTATTGATAGATACTTATTAGTTGCCATTTTTATTTTATGCCTGTGTTTCTCTCTCTCTCTCTCTCTCTCTCTCTCTCTCTCTCTCTCTCTCTCTCTTTCTTCTTCTCCTTACAAGAGTCCCTTCAGCATTTCTTGAAGTGCTGGTTTGGTGGTGATAAATTCCTTTAGCTTTTTTTTTGGTCTGTGAAGCTCTTTATTTCTCCTTCAAGTTTGAATGATAAACTTATGAATAGAGTAGTCTTGGATTCAGACCCTTGCCTTGCATTACTTTGTACATTTCATGCCATTCCTTTCTGTCCTGCAGTGTTTCTATTGAGAAATAAGCTGACAGTTTAATGGGAGCTTCTGTCTCTCTCTTGCTTCCTTTAAGAGTCTTTCTTTGTCTTTAATGTTTGCCATTTTTATTATGATGTGTCAAGCTGTGGGTCTTTTGGGGTTCATTTTGCTTGGGACTCTCTGTGTTTCCTGGACTTGTGTGACATTTTCCTTCATCAGTTTAGGGAAGTTTTCTGTCATTATTTCTTCAAACAGGTTCTCTATTCCTTTCTCTGATTCTTCTTCCAGTACCCCTATAATGCGAATGTTGTTATGTTTTGTATTGTCCCAAAGCTCCCTTAAACTCTCCTTCTGCTTTTTAATATTTTCCCCCATTTGCTACTCTATTTGTTTTTTTTTTTTTTCTACCTTGTCTTCTAAGTCACTAGTTCTGTCTTCAGCTTCTTCTAATCTACTATTGAATCCTTCTAAGGTATTTTTCATAACAGCTATGTCATTCTTTATTTTCTCTTGTTTTTTATGCATAGCTTCTACCTCTTTTTTTTTTAACCTGGTGCAGTTCCCATTGAGCTCTTCATAATTCTCATTAAGTTGTTTGTAATTCTCACCAAATTGTTTGAGCACCCTTAAAATCATTGCTTTCAATTCTTCATCTGACAAATTGCTTTATTCCATTTCCTGTAGTTCCTTTTCTGGTGATTTCTCCTTTTCTTTCATTTGGGTGTTGTTTCTTTGTCTCACCATTTTAGCAGTTTTGTAGTTTCAGGCCCAATGAGGGATGTTGGAATGTGTAGGCAGGTCGGTGTATATCAAATAAGGCTGCTGTTTTGGTGTATGGTGCCTCTTGCCTGCTGTGGGTCCTGGGGGATTAACAAGTGGTGGCTGGTTTGGTCTGTCATGCAGGTCTTGGCTTCCTGAGTCTTGCTGCTGCTTGGGCTGGGGCACCACTCCTGAATAGTCTCTGCTGATGATGCTGGGGATAGGTCTCAACTGCTGATCTGTGCTGCTCCTTCCTGGAGTGTGTGGGTCCAGCTGGTATGTTGCTGGGGTGCGTGGGTCCAGTTGGTGTGCTTCTGGGGTGCATGGGTCCCGCTGGTGTGCTGCTGAGGTATTCTGCTGCCTGGTGGGGCTCAGCTCCTGATCAGTCACTGCTGGTGGCAAGTGTCAGCTCCTGGTTTGCACTGCTACTGCTGCTGCTGTTGCCAGAGGGTGCTCTCAGCTCTCAATCCTCTGCTGCTGTTGGGGGCTGAGGATGCTCTGCTCCTGGGTCCACTCCAAATCCACTGCTGCAGTTGTCAGGGGCAAGTCTTGGCTCCCCGAGTCTTGCTGCTTATTGGGCTGGAGCACCACTCCTGCTCAGCCTCTGCTGCTGCCTGGGGATGGATATCTGCTCCTGAGCCTCAGCTGCTATTGGGGGTGGGGCTCCACTCCCACCCAGTCTCTGCTGTTGTGGGGAAGGTGCTGGGTTCCAAGCTGGTTTTGGCTACTGCCTCAGGCACCTTGATAGCACTGCTACTGTGTGCTGGTCCATGTTGACACAGTGGGGTCCACTGGTCCAATGGTGCAAGGCACTCTGATGGACTCAGGTGGCTTGGACCTAGCTGCTCCCTGCTTCCTCCTCCCAGAGAAGACCAGGGATCTTCCAAAATGGTGAGGCCTCCCAGCCACACATGGAGAAGCTTGCTGATGAGCTGCTTACCACAGTAGCTGGCTGCTTTCCTTCCACAGCACAGGAATCTTCTGCCCTGTGTTTCTGCACTGCTCAAGGTTGGTCGTCCACACTCACATTCATTCACACTTTCTCTCACACTGGCTTATACTCTCACACACTGACCCTCACTCCGGTCCTGCCCACTGCCATCTTCTTCTAAATTTTAAGATTGGCTATTATTAATAAGAGAAAAAATAATGAGTATTGGAGAGGATATGTAGAAAAAGAAAACCTCATATACATTGGTGAAAATGCAAATTGAAGTAGCCACTATGGAAAACAATATGAAGGTTCCTCAAAAAATTAAGAATACAACCACTATATGATCCAACAATCTCTCTCTTCTTGTTCTCTACCTACATTTTTAAAATGCTCTTTGTAAATATGTACATACCCCTATGTTCATTGTAGTATTATTTACAATAGCTTAGGCATGGAAACAACCTAAGTGTCCTCTTATGGACAGAGAAGTACTATATATGCATATACACTGGAATACTACTCAGCCATAAAAATGATGAAATATTGCCATTTGCATCAACATGAATGAATCTTGAGAGCATTATGCTAAGTTAAATAAGTCAGATGGAAAAGGGAAAGAACCATATGATTTCACTCATGTGGGACATAAAACAAAAAGCAACAAGTGAACAAATAAAACAAACCAACAAAGAAACAAACCCATAGAATGGTGGTTACCAGAGGGGAAGAGAGTGGGAGGAAGATGAATATGGTAAAAGGGCTCAAATACAAGTGATAGAAGGAAATTAGACTTCACATGGTGAACACATAGTAGAGTATACAGATGTCATATTATAAAGCTGTATTCTTGAAATTTCTATAATGGTGTTAACCAATATTACCCAAAAAAATTTATGAAGAAAACTAAATGAAAAAAATAGATATGAGAAATCGTTTACCACCCAGGGAGAATCCCTCTGAAGATGTTGATGCAGGTCCTCCTAGTCCTTGTGTCAAAATGGAACCCTGCACAAAATTCAGTTATTTTGAAGCAGCTCTGTGAGGTTGATGGGAGTAGAAAATGCCATTTAACAGGTTGAGAAACATCATCTGGGCCCTAAGGATAAATGTGAAAGTGAGATGTGTACTGTAGGAATTTGAATATTCAACTTTGGGAGATATACAATTGCTCATCTGTGGTCTAATCTTCCACAGAGACTTGCTAACATGCATATTGTGACACAGTGGTCTGGGTGGGCCTGAAGTTCCACATGACTAGCCAGCTCCCAGGGGAGGCCCATGCTGCTGGTCTATGGACCTCATTTGAGTGGACTAAGAATTAAGAAAGTACAGTTGAACTGTGCTTGGAGAGGGGTTCATATTTACTTAAATGTCTGCTCTAGTCCCTTTCATATAAAACTTGCAAAACTATATTTTATTATTTAAAAAATCCCATGTAAGAATTTAATGGTTTTCAAACTAAAGCACTGGTTCTCCAGGAAGCCTCATTTGTTGTCAAAGTTAAATATAACATGTCCCTTACCCTGAAGCATCTTCTCAGCTTCCAGACACTACCTCTTCTGAGTTTTCCTTTACTGTGGGAGGAGCACACTTGTGCTCCAGGCTGGCTGGCAGGAATAAGGTCTCTCACCATAGGCCTGCAGGTAGTCTCTAAACTCCAGGGAAAAAGATGAAGTAAGGTTGCAATAAACAGCAGTTTTCATACTTGAAAAAGTGGGAAGGTATCTTTTATGTTCAAGGTGCACCTGGCAGGCTGAGTTCCCTTCCCTGCCAGCAGCAAAAGTCTGCCTGGCCCAGGTCAGTCATATGCAGCCTGCACTGTGCAGTCTTCACTGCAGCCCCAGGGCAGGTGAATGCAGCCCTTCTAGACACCCCTGCAAAGGAAGGAGCTCCAGAGGGGCAGCATGCCCAATGCCAGAACCTTCACAAACAGGGCTGAAAGTGTCTTCTTTTTCTGTCAAAATATGTTTTCTCAGAGAACATAATTATGATGCCAAAACACTCCAAGCAGCTTGAGAATGGGATGAAGAGCACCACAAAATAGAATGAAGCAGTGGTTTTATCTTTAAAAAAATCTGGTGAATTCAAAATGGCTTAAATGTGCAACTATGAACAGCTCCTAAGCCTGGGAAGTTAGAGTTATTTTATTATTAATATTATTTCCTAGTAGTGAGCTCAACAGCTTTCATTCTGGTGGCACTTGTGAGATTTGGCTTCATTATCTTCTGTGGTTTGATGGTGTTCCTTTCAGCCTGGCTGGGGGAGAGCAGCTGGCACAGCCCTGATTTCTGACTGGATTTTGGGACAACCATACCAGATTTGAACTCAGGCCTCTTCATTATCTACAGGGGTGACATGGGGCAACCAGCGTGGTTGTTCTACAAGTGAGAACAACCTTGGTGTTCTCACTTGTAGATGAAGACTTGCAGAACTGCTGCTGGGAGCACTGAATGGGGAATTTGGTATATAAAATAGCTGAGGCCAGGCCAGTGAGGCAAGGGTAAAGAATACTTCTGACCACTTTGCAAAACTAATCAGTTTAAAAACAAAGTAATGTTCACAACTTGCAGATTGACAAAAAAGTGTGTCTTCCATGTAAACTACATTTCAAATGTAATGTCTAATTTCTTTCTAATGAACCTTGTTCATAAAATTTTTTCTGAAGTCCTGCCCAGTCCCCATGTAAAGAGAAACATATGCAAAGAAACTCAATTCAAGGTGTGCTTTTTTTTTAAAAGAAAAAGAAACAATGGAAGCTGTAAGGAGATATGTCCTCACTGCTCATGTCTCAGTTATTGGTTGCCTTGGAGGCCCAGGACACTTCAAAGCCATCATAACACCAACTGTAGCTACCAACATTTTTTTCTTTTTTACATTTCCTACCTTTTTACATATATTTATATACTTATACGTTTTTTATACACTAAAAATATCATTATTTTAATTGTACCTATATGAATATAGGTGTGGCCTCTATTGAATAAAAATGTGTCTTTTATTCAGTTTTAGGTCCAGGTCTTGGTTTGCTGCCCCAACTGGACACACATATCCCTTTTTTGTTTGTGTTATTTATTGTGTATGATTTTCCTTTTTACATAAGAAATCTCCGTTTAGTCCATAGGCTCTTGCTTTATCTGATGACGGAGGTTCCACAGGGCATTTGTCTCAGTTCCAGCTGCAAGACATCTTTGCTGAACTGGGATGAGTCTACTTCTCCCCTATAGGAACCCACAATTTTAAATCCTCTTTGCTGCCGTCTCTGGAAGACCAAGACTGAGTTGAGGTGACTGTAGCCATTCAGTGGAAACCTGATGACATGCGTCAAGTCGTGATTCCAACCTTCACTGATAGAGTCACACATCACTTCAGTCTCTGGAAACACTCTATCAAGGATTTGTCACCACTGAGCGTGATCCTTTCTCCAAGGTCTGGGGCAACATGCACCATTAGGCACTCACAGGACCTTAAAAAGTGACCAGTTTCTCTGTCCTGCTTCCACCTTTCCATCTCCAATAATATGGGCTGAAGCTGAAAATATTTTGCCTCTTCATATAACAAAGTGTAGTTCTTGAAATCATTGAGAATGAGGAGTTTTGATGTTCATAGAAAATTCAAGATCTATTTGAACATCTGTCCATCTCTGTCAATGAAATCGTGTTGTTTGAGGCTGTCCAAAACAATGGGCTCTGAACCATCAAAAAGTTTACTGATTTTTAATTCAGAATATTGGTGAAGATGGCCAGGCTTCTGGTGTACATGTGGTGGCTCACATTAATGTGGACTGATGTATTGGATTTTGTGAGTTGTGCTGGGGTAGGAATGCCTTGTTTGTTCAGTGGAGATGTAGAACATCTAGTGATCAGAGGTCTTGGCATATTGGACCCAGTGACATCTGTGTCTTGAAGGGCCTGCGCTACACCTCCAGACTTAGAGTTGAAATTCCTACTTCTACTTGATGGCGGAGAGGTCATACTTGTAAAACCTCCAGTGGCTATTGCTGCCTGCAGAATAGAGTACAGTCTCCAAAGATCTCTGGTTTCTGGCTCCTGGGTGGGGAAAATAGCAAGTTAAACTATTGTGGGAAAATTCGTGCTTCTGTGCCCATTGGCATCTGGAAGAAGTGGCAAGGCAGAGTGTTATGTTTCACAGAAACCACCACTGTGGCATCCACAGGCTCTGAAAGGTGTAAATAAAGGTGGAAGAGAGGCCGTAGATTTTCCCTGACCCAAACACTGACATACAGGGAGCACTTGGTCTCAGCCTCAGATTTCACATTGGGCTGGATCTGGCTGACTTTGAAGAGGATATAGGTGTTCCCCAGAGAGAGACTGGCTGGGGGCGGGGTGGTAGGAGAGATGTGTAGGTGGGTAGTGGGAGTGCTTCAGAGCCTTACTGTAGCAGCCCTGTGGGGCAGGTGAACCCAGCTTGGTGCAGATGCTCACAATGCTGTTGAACACGATGATGGAGATAGTGCCTATGCAGAGGTTGGTATAGGTCTTGGGCAGCTTAGCCGCCTTGGAGAGCATCTGCATCCTGGTGATCAACAAGTTCTTGAAATAGCTTTCTTCTTGTACCAGGTCACATTGCTCTTGCTGTAGTGGTCCTGGGGCTGCTGGAAGAACATCTTGCAGATGGGGTGTGCTTCCACATTACTTGACAGCTGGCAAAGGGGCAGAACTTGATGCCTGTCTCATACATGCAGGTCAAGTTTTCCTCAACGCTGCTCTCTGCTTGCGTGACTTGTGATAGGGCATGAGGGACTTAAAGTAGAGGTACTTGCTGCCGTCCTTGTCCATGGCAAGCCCCAAAGAGTCCTCCCCTAGTTCGGGTACTGGTTCTTGTGGCCAAGCATGCAGAAGTACATGCACACCTTGAACCAGACTTTGTTGAGCAGCATGAGGGTATGTTGGTGCTGAAGACACCGTGTTGCAGGACAATGAAAAGCTAGGGAAATTCTGGGACAAGTGGAATGGGGAAACTGACACAGGAACATTAAACAAAGCCAAGAAGTTTTGCAGGTCACTTGTAACAAGACCTTATCTTGAGAATAAAGGGGTAAAACCTCTTCTCACAGAAGAATGCAGGAGATGAGGGAGAAGGGGAGGAGGAGGAATCAGAGACCACTTAGAGCAAATCATCCTGAAGTTGTTAGAACAGCAGGAGGAGGGGAAAAGAAGAGTATAAACAGAAAGCCAGCAGTTGGGATCTAATTGCCAGGTACTTCCCATAAATTATGGGAAAGCCATAACAGAGTAAAGGGGAGACTTTCAGAGTTAATCTGTACCAGCATATCTAGCAGAGGAATTTTTTTTTCCTTTATTGATTTTAGAGAGAGAGGAAGTGAGAGGGAGAGAGAGATAGAAACATCGATGAGAGAGAACATTGATTGGCCACCTTCTGCATGCCCCCCACTGGGGATCGGGCCCACAACCTGGGCATGTATCCTGACTGGGAATCGAACCGGTGACCTCTTGGTGCATGGGTTGATGCTCAACCACTGAGCCACATCGGCCGGACAGGAATTTATTTTGATAAAACTTACAAACAGGATGATATATAAGGCAGAAACCCGCCCCCCCCCCACCCCACTCACTCTTCAGATTAGCTGAGAGCCCATCTGTGCTTCATAAGCCAGATGTATAGATTTGCTTGCTTTGCTTCATTAATAAATGTACATGATTTAATTTTTAAAATAAATTCATTTGCTTTAATGTTTTAATAAATACACTTCACAGTGACATCAAGGTCTCTCGTATAAATTCATTTATGTGAGAAGACAAGAATCGAAGTTGGAGACAGCCTGCTCCCTCTGACTCAGGGGGCTGTCCGATAACACCTCTCTGGTGTCTATGAGAGGTGCCTGTCACAATTGCAGGTGAAGAGGTTGTGCAGGTCAGAGTGTATAATGGCTTGCTTCTGCACCATGGGACCAGCGCCCTGCTCCTGGAGCTTGTCCATCACTGTGGCCAGCATAAAGGTGACACTGCAAAGCTTAGGGTCCTTGGTGAGGTGGAACATGCAGCAGTACTGGGGCTGGTTGAGGTAGCGGTTGAGGGAGCTGCGAATGCTGATGAGCACTGAATTGCTGTAGAGCTGGGTGCTCTTGGAGCCAGCCTAGGCACAGAAGGAGAACAGCATGTGGTACAGTGCCCCTTTGTCCATGGTCTCGAAGTCCAGGCTCTGCACCTTCTCACTCAGGTACTCCCGGAAGATGTGCAAGGTATAGCGGGTAATCAGCCAGGTATTCTCGCTCAGCCATGCCCACTCTGGGTGCTGAAGCACCTTGGGCTCCAGCAGGGCACTCTGGTCCATAATGATCATATGTAAAGGATAGGACTCCAACTCCACCCTGGCCAAGTCCTTGGGTTCCAGGGACGCGTCCCAGTGTAGCCCCATTTCTGCCTCCTCCCCATCCTCCTCCTCCTGGTCCAATTATCTGTGCCTCCTGGATCTCATCCTCCTCCTCCTCATCCTCTTCCTCCTCAACTGTGCTGCAGTACTGCATATGGCAGTGAGACAGCCATGGCCCCCTGCACCGTGCCCAGCTCCCCATTGTTCTCAGCGGTGCTGTCAGGCATTCTTGCCATATTGCTGTCTACCTACAATTCTTTTTTAATGACCTTTTGGATTATTTATTGATAGTGTATAGAAATACGATTGATTTTTGTGTGTTGACTTTGTATCCTGCTACTTGCTGAATTCACTTATTAGTTCTAACAGTTTTTGTATGTAAAATCTTTAAGGTTTTGTATGTATATATTTATGTCATTTACAAATGGAGTACTCATTCTGTTTGTAAGTGAAGTCTTATTGACAGTCATGGGAAGGTAGTAAGATTTCTCATGAGACCTTAGATATTTTATATTCTTATGCATTGGCATCATGCAAAATGATAATATTATTAAGAAGGATCAGAAGAACCTGCTCCTCCAAGTTTGATTGCTCCAAAAGGCACTGTCCTGATTGGTCAGACTGGAGCCTCTCTATTTATTGGTTGAAGCAAGCTGATGGGGATATAGCTGAGCAGCTCTGACTAGATGGGAAAGCCTCAGTCCTATTGATTGAAATAGGATTCCAGGAACTCCTCTAAGGGCTGGCTCATATGGCTGGAACATAGTGCAGGCAGGCAATTCAGGGCAGAGGCAGGCAGTTTAGTGAAGGCTTCTCCCTGAAATTCAATTTGTGTGAGAGACCCCTGTGTAGAAATAGCTGCCCTGTTAGCCACTGCAAACCATTCTTAGTAGTCATCTTCTTTCTCAGGGGTTATGGTCTCTCCAATACTTCAAGCACTTTTTACTGGATAATTTAATCTATATACAAATATTTAAAGTGATTACTGATTACAAGGGACTTTCTTCTGCCATGTTGTTATTTCTTTTCTTTTCTTTTTTTTTTTTTGGGAATTCAATATTAATTTATCTACATATTTTTTTTCTCTTTTTTTTCAAGTTTTTATTTTTTTTATTTATTTTTTTATTAATTTATTTTTGTTACAGATATTTCTCCTTTTTTCCCCATTGACACCCTCCTCCCCATCCCTCCACCCCTTCCCCAGCTCTGCCGTCCATGTCCATCAGTTATGCATACATGCGTATAAGTTCTGTGGTTTATCTCTTCCCTCCCCCCACCCCCACTTTCGAGGGTTGTCAGTCTTTACACTACTTTCATATCTCTGGGTCTACCCTGTTCCCCAGACTGTTATGTTTATTATATTCCACACATGAGTGAGATCATGTGATATTTGTCTTTCTCTGCTTGGATTGTTTCACTTAGGATAATACTCTCGAGGTCCCTCCATGTCGTCTCAAAGGATAAAAGATCTTTCTTTCTTACAGCTGCATAGTACTCCACTGTGTATATGTATCACAGCTTTTTTATCCATTCATCCACTGATGGGCACTTGGGCTGTTTCCAGATCTTAGCTATTGTAAATAGCGCTGTGATGAACATGGGAGTACATGTATTCTTTCTGATCGGTGTTTCAGGCTTCTTAGGGTATATTCCTAGAAGTGGGATCACTGGGTCAAATGGCAATTCAATTTTTAATTTTTTGAGGTAACACTATAGTGTTTTCCACAGTGGCTGCACCAGTCTGCATTCCCACCAGCAGTGTACTAGAGTCCCCTTTTCTCCACACCCTCGCCAACACTTGTTGTTTGACGATTTGTTGATGGCGGCCATTCTGACAGGTGTGAGGTGATACCTCATTGTTATTTTAATTTGCATCTCTCTGATGATTACTGATGTTGAGCATTTCTTCATATGTCTCTTAGCCATTTGTATGTCCTGTTTGGAGAGGTGTCTATTTAGTTCCTCTGCCCATTTTTTAATTGGGTTCTTTGTCTTCCTTTTGTTGAGTTGTATGAGCACTCTATATATTTTGGAGATTAACCCCTTATCTAATGTATCATTGGCAATTATGCTCTCCCATACAGTGGGTTCCCTTTCCGTTTTGATGGTTGTTTCTTTTGCTGTGCAGAAGCTTTTGAGTTTGATGTAGTCCCATGTGTTCATTTTTTCCTTTGTTTCTGTTGCCTTAGGTGATGTATCAGTGAAGATTCTGCTGCGTATGATGTCCAAAATATTGTTGCCTACATTTTCTTCTAGGATTTTTATGGATTCATGAGTCACATTTAAGTCTTTTATCCATTTTGAGTTTATTCTTGTGTATGGTGTAAGTTGATGGTCTAGTTTCATTTTTTTGCATGTAGCTGTCCAATTTTCCCAACACCATTTATTAAAGAGGCTGTCTTTACTCCATTGTATGCTCTTGCCACCTTTGTCAAATGTTAGTTGAGGATAATGTCTTGGGTCAATTTCTGGATTCTCTGTTCTGTTCCACTGGTCTATATGCCTGTTCTTGTGCCAGTACCAGGCTGTTTTGATTATAGTAGCTTTGTAGTATAATCTGATATCCGGTATTGTGATCCCACCTACTTTGTCATTCTTTTTCAAGATTGCTGTGGCTATTCGGGGTCTTTTTTGGTTCCATATGAACTTTTGGAGTATTTGTTCTAGTTCTGTGAAATATGTCACTGGTATTTTGATGGGGATTGCATTGAATTTATAGATTGCTTTGGGTAATATGGACATTTTAATGATGTTAATTCTTCCAATCCATGAACAAGGTATGTGCTTCCACTTTTTTATATCTTCCTGTATTTCTTTTTTCAATGTCCTGTAGTTTTCTGCAAATAAGTCCTTTACTTCTTTGGTTACGTTTATTCCAAGGTATCTCAATTTTTTTGCTGCGATGGTAAATGGGATTGTTTTTTTAGTTTCTTTTTCTGTGAGTTCATCATTGGTGTATAAGAATGCCGTTGATTTCTTGACATTAATTTTGTATCCTGCTACTTTGCCAAATTCATTTATTAGGTCTAGTAGATTTTTAATGGAGTCTTTAGGGTTTTCCATGTATAATATGTCATCTGCGAATAATGAGTTTCACTTCTTCCTTTCCAATTTGGATTCCTTTTATTTTTTCTTCACGTCTGATTGCTGTGGCTAAGACTTCCAGTACTATATTAAATAAGAGTGGCGAAAGTGGGCATCCCTGTCTTGTTCCTGTTCTTAAGGGAAATGTTTTTAGTTTTTGCCCATTGAGTATGATGTTGGATGTAGGTCTTTCATATATGGCATTTATAATGTTGAGATATGATCCCTCTATTCCCAAATTGCTGAGCGTTTTTATCAGAAATGGGTGCTGAATTTTGTCGAATGCTTTTTCAGCGTCTATTGATATGATCATGTAGTTTTTATCTTTCATTTTGTTTATGTGGTGTATCACATTTATTGATTTGCAAATATTGAACCAGCCTTGCATCCCTGGGATGAATCCCACTTGGTCATGATGAATAATTTTTTTGATGTATTGCTGGATCCGACTTGCTAGTATTTTGTTCAGGATTTTGGCATCTATGTTCATCAGGGATATTGGCCTGTAGTTTTCTTTCTTGGTAGTGTCTTTTTCTGGTTTTGGAATTAGAATTATGCTGGCCTCATAAAATGAGTTTGGAAGTATTCCTTCTTCTTGAATTTTTAGAAATAGTTTGAGAAGAATGGGTGTTAGTTCTTCTTTGAATGTTCGGTAAAACTCCCCTGTGAAGCCGTCTGGGCCTGGACTTTTGTTTGCTGGCCGAGTCTTGATTACATCTTCAATTTCCTTGGTTGTTATTGGTCTGTTCAAGTTTTCTATCTCTTCCCGGTCCAGTTTTGGGAGACTGTGTGTTTCTAGAAATTTGTCCATTTCGCTTAGATTGTCGAATTTGTTGCCATATAAATGTTCATAGTATTTGTTAACGATCCTTTGTATTTCTGTGGTGTCAGTTGTTACTTCTCCTCTTTCATTTCTGATTTTGTGTATTTGGGTTCTCTCTCTTTGTTTCTTGGTGAGTCTAGCTAAGGGTCCATCAATCTTGTTTATCTTTTCAAAAAACCAGCTCTTTGTTTTATTGATCCTTTGAATTGTTTTTTTGGTCTCCATGTCGTTTATTTCTGCTCTGATCTTTACTATTTCTTTCCTTCTACTTGCTCTGGGGTTTTCCTTTTGTTTGCTTTCTAGTTTTTCAAGTTGTGAGGTTAGAAAGTCTATTAGAAATTTTTCTTGTTTCTTGAGGTAGGCCTGTAGTGCTATGAACTTCCCTCTCAGAACTGCTTTCGCTGCATCCCACAGATTTTGTGTTGCTGTGTGTTCATTTTCATTCGTTTCCAGAAAGTTTTTAATTTCTTCCTTGATCTCCTTGGTAACCCATTCATTGTTTAATAACATGCTATTTAGCCTCCATGTATTCAAATGTCTTTGCATGTTCTTTTTGCAATTGATTTCTAGTTTCATGCCATTGTGATCTGAGAAGATGCTTGATATGATTTCAATCTTTTTGAACTTGTAGAGACTTCGTTTGTGTCCTAACATGTGGTCTATCTTTGAGAATGTCCCATGTGCACTTGAGAAGAATGTGAATTCTGTAGTTTTGGGGTGTAATTCTCTGAAAATATCTATTAAATCCATTTGGTCTAGTGCTTCATTTAGATTCTTTGTTTCCTTGTTAATTTTTTGTCTAGAGGATCTATCCAGTGATGTCAGCGGGGTGTTGAAGTCCCCTGCTATGATTGTATTGCTGTTGATTTCTCCTTTGAAGTCTTCCAGAAGATTTTTAATGTATTTTGGTGCTCCTATATTGGGTGCATATATGTTTACCAAGGTTATATCTTCCTGTTGGATAGATCCTTTCAATATTATGTAGTGGCCTTCTTTGTCTCTAGTTATGGCCTTCATTTTAAAATCTATTTTATCAGATATGAGTATTGCTACCCCAGCTTTTTTTTCCTTTCTGTTTGCTTGGAAGATTTTTTCCATCCCTTCACTTTCAGCCTATGTGAGTCTTTTGTTGTGAGGTGGGTCTCTTGTAAACAACATATATATGGGTCATGCTTTCTTATCCAATCCGCTACTCTGTGTCTTTTGATCGGGGCATTCAGTCCATTTACATTTAAGGTGATTACTGATATGTACTTACTTATTACCATTTTTGTTTAGTGTGTTTCTATTTTCCTTTCTATTTCTTCTACTAATTACAGCAGTCCTTTTAACATTTCTTGCAGTGCTGGTTTGGTGCTAATGTATTCCCTTAGCCTTTTTTTGTCTGGGAAGCTCTTTATTTGACCTTCTATTTTGAATGATAGCCTTGCTGGGTAGAGTAGTCTTGGGTTCAGATCCTTGTTTTTCATGACCTTGATTATTTCATGCCATTCCCTTCTGGCCTGTAGTGTTTCTATGGAGAAGTCAGCTGATAGCCTGATGGGGGTTCCTTTGTAGGTAACCTGTTGCTTAGCTCTTGCTGCCTTTAGGATTCTCTCTTTGTCTTTAATTTTTGGCATTTAATTATTATGTGTCTTGGTGTGGGCCTGTTTGGGTTCTTCTTACTTGGGACTCTCTGTGCTTCTTGAACTTGAATGCTTTCTTCCTTCACCAAATTAGGGAAATTTTCTGTCACTATTTCTTCAAATATATTCTCTAACCCTTTCTCATTTTCTTCTTCTTCGGCGACTCCTATGATGCGAATATTATTATGTTTCCAGTTGTCCCACAGTTCTCTTAAGCTGTCTTCCTGTTTTTTCATTGTTTTTTCCTTTTGGTTTTCTGATTGGTTGATTTTTTCTACCCTGTTTTCTAATTCACTGATCCAGTCCTCAGCTTCTTCTACTCTGCTGTTTAGTCCTTCCAATGTGTTCTTCATTTCTGCTATGTCATTCTTCCTTTCCAATTGATTTATTTTCAATATTTCTATGTCTTTGCTCATGGTGTTGATGTCCTTACATATGCTGTTGAGCTTTCTCAAGATCATGGCTCTGAATTCTAGCTCTGTTAACTTGCTTAACTCCACTTCATTTATCTCATCTTCATTGGAGGTCTCTTGTTCTTTTGTTTGGCATCTGTTTCGTTGTTTTACCATTTTGGCTATCTCAGTGGTTTTTGGAGCCTGCCAAATTTTCCCTGTGGATGTTGGTGTTCTGCTGTTTGTGGCTCCCTGTACTGGGTTTGGATGAGCGTGAGAGGACCCACCTTATACACCACTGTTGAGTCTTACTTTCCTGAGTAGAGTTGCAAGCCCAGAAAATGTTCAGTTATCCTCTAGCTTTTTGCCTAGAGGCTATTAGTCCTGGTTACTTGAAGAGCCTTGGGTTCTCAGTTGAATGAGAACCTCCCTCAGGTGTTCAGCGTGAGAGGTTTTCCCGAGGGTGGGGCAGATGCCGGTAGTTAATGAGCCTCGATTTGCATTTCAATGGCCCACTAGAGTGTGGCTGGATCACCCAGGGAGGGGCTGCCGCCTCTCCCCAGAGCTCTGGGATGGAGTAAGAGGGCCAGGCCACAGTCCTGCGTGGCCGCAACTCAGCAAAAGCTCTGAGCACCCTCCAAATCCCAAGTGTCCCCACACAGTTCCAGTCCAGTCCACCCTCCCTCTGCTGGAGCCCAGGTGAGTGGCTGTGGCTGTTTTAGCGCTCTGTCCAGCCCTCTTCGCTGTGGAGCCGGCTCGGGCTTTAACCCCGAGGGCGGGTGCTGCTCCCGACTAAGGCCGCTGCTCTCTGTGGGCTCCCAGCTCCCCTCTCACACCTCCGCAATCCTACCAGGATCTATTCAGTGTCCCTGGTTGTATGGTCCTCGCAAGCTGCTTTTCTGTTGCTTTTTACCGATGATTTGACTTTATTTTAGTTGTATTTCCAGTTTGGTCCTGGGAGATGGTCTGTGTAGCTTCCATTCACTCCGCCGCCATTTTGTATTCCTCCCTGGCTGGTTTGGCCCAGCAGTTAGAGTGTCAGCCAGAGGACCGAAGAGTCACAGGTTCAATTCCAGGTCAAGGGCATGTACCTGGGTTGCAGGTTCGATCTTCGTTATTTGTTTTCTATATGCCTTATGTCTTTTTATGTCCCTCATTTCCTGCATTACTGTCTTTTTTGTGTAGTTGATTTTTTTTTTGTAGTAAAACATACACATTTCCTTTTCATTTCCTCGTATATATTCTTTAGCTATTTTCTTTGTGGTTACCATGGGATTACATTTCATGTCATAAAGTTATAACACTTAATTTAAATTTATATCAGCTTAATTTCAATAACATGCAAAACTCTGCTCCTTTAACATCTCTATCCCTAATCTTTTCAGTTGTTGATATCCCCAAATTACATTTTTTTACAATTTGTGTCAAAGGCATAAACTAAAGATTTTTAATACATCCACCTCTTAAATGATCTGAAAAACAAAACGTGGAGTTATAAACCAAAGTTATAATAATATTAGCTTTTTTTTTATTGATTGAGCCCCAGATGTTTAATATTGGCTTTTTAACTAATAATTGTTTTTGTGTAGAAAATAAAAACTGGAGTTATACACCATTGTTATGATACTAGCTTTTATTGTTGTCCATGTGGTAACTTGTATATGTAGTTGCTTTTGAATATTCTAGTCTTTAATGTCTTGCTCCCAAAAGAAAAAATGAAGGGAGGAAGAAGGACAGTGACCAGTTAAACACCCTGGAAATCACTTCAGTTGGAGGGAGCGGGACTTGCAATAATGGGGGGACAGGTGACAACTGTGGCTGCCCACCTCTTTGAATGACTCTCTGAGATCAGAAGCAGAGCGATCAGAGCAGGGTCCCCAATATTTGGAAGACAAGGTCTTTTTACTCACCCTGGCTCCTGCAAGGTCTGTGCAAGCTGCTCCAGGAACACATGGTTGGTTGCCTCAGGGCTGAGGGGTAGGGAATGGTTAACTACTACTGTGCTTAAGATCCGAAATAGACAAAAATTAACCTCAATTACTGCCTAAGCCTTCCTCTGGAAGTTGCAATCCTTCAATAGACTCCAGAGTTCCAAAATAGTTACGTACATCAGACAGATTCTGCAATGCAATTGTTGTCCTGGTGGGAGACAGATTCCTGGTACTTCTCACTCTGTCATCATCCCAGAATGTTTGCTAAGCATTTTTAACTTGTATGACATATTGGGTTTTATCAAATCCTTTCTGCATCTACTGATGATCGTGATATTACTGTGTAAACCACATCCCACAATTTAAAATCAACCTTGCACTTCTGAGATGAACACCACTTGATCATGCTATCAGTTTTTAAGTGCCACATTCAAATTCCTAAATTTTGTGTAGGATTTTGAATTTATGTTTGTGAGCAAGCATGCTTTCTAAGCCATTTGAGTTTGGTATCAAGATTTAACCATCCTTGTGAACAAGCTCTTCTACATGCTTGGGAGAGGTTGTATAATTGCAGAGATCTGTCATCTGATCTATTACCCGATCTGTCACCTGACTGTGAAACCATCTAGGTCTGCTACTTTCTATGTGGAAGGATTTCAACTTCTTACTCACTTAATTGTTATGGAAAATTTTAGACCATTATTCTTAAATAAGCTTTTCAAATTGAATATAACATACATGTGGGAAAATGCCCAATCCACAAGTTACAGCTTGATGAATTTTCATGATAAACGCATCCATGCAAACATCATCCAGATCAGTTTCACTGTAATCCCTCTTGTTTCTGCCTCTGTGTGGATATTTTATCAAATGCAAATGGTCATGTTTTCTCCTTTATTCTGTTAATGTGGTGAACCACAATAAGTGATTTTCAAATGATAGCTCGACTTTGCATTTCTGGAATAAACCCTTTAAAAGATATTGCAGGATTTTATTTGCAAATTTTCTGTAAGATATTTGCATATATAGTCATGAGGAAGATTAAACCCTAATTTTCTATTCTCAATATGTCCTTTTCAGATTTGGGAATCAAAATTATGATGGCTTCATAAAACAAACTGTTTCATCTTTGTGTCAGTTTGTTGTTTTCAATGGCAAGGAATTGACTAATAGTGGTTTAAAAAGCTACATAATTATTCCATATTATAAGATATGGAAAGATATTATAAGATATAGGGAAGGAGCTGGTGCCAGAGCTGAGTCAGGGACTCATCATTGTCATCTGGGACCTAGTCTCTGTTCACCTTTCCTCTGCTAATCTCAGCCCGCTGCCTTTTTGTGTTTAGGCAACAAACCTCATGGCTACAAGATGGCTGCTGCAGCTCTAGGCTTTGTTTTTCCATACCATCTCCCTAAATTATTATGTTTGAAGGCAAGGAGCAAGTGGACAGCCTGGGAGCTGAGACAGATGTATAGACAGATAGATAGATATTTGTTACAGACAATAAAAGAATTCCTCCAAAGGTCACAGAAGATTTCTTCTAAGGTCTCAATAACCCAAACTGGATCATATGCCTACACATGAGCCACACACTACAAAAATGATTGGGCTCCCAACTCTAGTTTGGACCAGTTATGATCTCTCCTCATTGACTACCCCTATAGTAGGATTGGCCCACTGTTTTCTAAACACAAGTGAGATTTGTTGGCCAGGAAAAGGAGAAATGTCTATCAACTAACTTTATTTGCCATATTTATGTTTAAGACATTTAGTAGACCAGTAACTGTTGATGAGGGAGACTGGCCCATGTTTTAAGACCCAATTTGTGCCTGTGATCTGGGCTCCTAAGACTACCTGAGTTCTCAGAAGTAAAGGCAAGTGATGCTATTTAATATTGTTAGTAGTATAGAAGTTAGACCTATTCTGTATAAAATGAAGTGACAGAGGACTCTTTCCTTAAGCTGAAACAAACTGACAAACAAGATTTATTTATATTTTTAGAATGTCTCACACCTCTTAATCATGGGTCTTAGACTGAGTTCACCACTGGTGTTAAATCTTTAAAAGTGTTAGCTTTGAAACAAGCCAAGCAGAGAAAGACAAATATCACATGATCTCACTTATTTGTGGAATATAATGAACATAACAGTCTGAGGAACAGGGTAGACCCAGAGATGTGGAAGTAGGGTATAAACTGACACCCCTCAGAAGAGGGGGTGGGGAGGAGGGAAGAGATAAACCACAGAACTTATGCGCATGTATGCATAAGTGATGGACATGGACAACAAAGCTGGGGACAGGGTGGGGGGATGGGGAGGAGGGTGTCAATGGTGAAAAAAGGAGAAACATCTGTAACAAAAATAAATTAATAAAAAAAATAAAAGTGTTAGCTTTATTTTTCACATTTGTTAACAAGGTATAGCTGGGAAGCTAGAGACTGTAAGTAAGTACATGTCCATGAAGACCCTCAAAACAGAGTACAATTAAATCCCAGTTTGATACATGGAGATGATGGCCACCTCTCCTAAAGAAAGACCCTGTTCAGTCTCCAGAGCTTTATTTCCTCTTTTCTTGCCTGTGTTGGCTTTTTATGGAAACCAGGTAGTTTGATGCATAGCATTTAAGAAACAGAGATAAACACCTTCAGTGGAAGAACCACCATTGGTTACAGGTAATTTCAGGAACTCTGGTTCAGTTAGTGGTTGAAAGGGGTCAAGTGCTTTGTCCCAGGAGTCAGATGACCTGTGTTTAATTCTCTGCCCCATCACATACAGTTTATATGATCCTGGGCACTTGTGAGCCCCAACAACCTCAGCTGTAAGATGGAGGCATGATGCCCAGAATGCCCATCTTAAGTGAGGTAATGACCACTGAGCCTGCTGAGTGTTGCTGTGTAACTAATGCCTCCAAAAGCTCAGCTGCATGTGCTGGCTAGCTGGGGCCTGGAGAAGCAAGGGACGCTCTGCTGCTGAAGCCCCACACCCTGCTATCCTGGGCATGTTCTTGTGGCACTGGCAGCAGCACAAAATGAGTGGAGACACACATAGCCTCCTGGGACCTTGGCTTGGAATAGACACAGCACTACTTCTGCCTCATTCTATTGGCCACACTCAGATGCAAGGGGTGGGGAAACACTCTCTGCCTCTTTAGTGGGGGAACTGCAAATTTGCATGGCAAGGTCATTAATGTATAATCCTGCTACTGAGAGGGACATAGCATGGTGAATTGGACTGTTCTTCCAGTGACAAAAGTGCTACTCAATGCAAGAGAGGAATAGTTGCCTGTTTTACACACAAATTGAGAAGAATCTTAACATATTGTTGAGCTTTAACTACATTCTAAGAGGTCTGTATTTCAGTCACTTTTTCACTCCTTCTCACAGTTTTCTTTGGAGATGTTTGACACCAGTGGAGTCAGGGATGGGTATACAGGCAAGCAACACTACTTAGTTGAAGGTGCTGGCTTCAGGGCCAGAGTGATTTAGTTTTGTCATCCTGATTTTTCTGTAACTACAGTGTATGATTTCAGAAGAGTCCTTCTCCTCAAGGCTCAGTTTTCCCAGGTTGATGTGAAAGGGAGCTGGGTCTGGCACCTAGAACTCATCCAATTAATGGTTATTATTACTGTTGTTTCACAAAGGTCCATCCTAATAGCTCCAGGGCCCACTGTGGACACAAGCCCTGGAGGTGGCATTGACAGTTCTTTCACATTGGACTCTGGACCAGCTTCTTTTGTTCAGTGCTGCCTAGGGCCATCAGAATAATCTTAAGTGACAATCCTAATCAGGAAGACATGATGGATCCTATTGCCCATTATATCAAGTCCAGATTTCTCATTTGATTTGACCCCTGTGCATAAGCAGTGCTGATAATGTCTGGAAAAGAATGTGCATATAGAGAAATGAGGCACTTTTCCTCTTTAAAAAAATCAGTAAATCATATATAATGCCTTAAGTTGATTGATAACAATATAATGAAGTTGATAGTTTATATATATACTTTGATTTATAATGTTGACCAATTATATTGAGGTTGATTATGAAACAGAACTGGCAAGGGGTGAGACAGAGAACTTTGGACTGGCTGCCACCCTGCTCAGTACTTCCCATGCATGGCGCTTTGCAATGCCACTCAGTGCACAAGTAGTTTCCTTGGTCTTGTCCTTCCGAGGTCCTTGACTCTGCTAAATAATTGTGTTTCCAAACTCAGGCACACTTCAGTTCTCCTGTAAATAAGGTTATGAACAGGAAAGGTGGAGACTGTTTCCATATCTGGTACAAAAAAATTGGAATCTTTGAGGTTTGCTGTGGGTCTCATTATTTACAGGTACATGCTAATGACTATGAAACACTAAGTGTCCAGAACCAAAGTCCAAGGGCACCAGCCTTCCCCAATGTCCTGCGTCAGATGGTGGTTACCATTAAGTTTTTTTTTTCTCTTTGAAAATAGCATTATTGAGATATAATTTGTATACCATACAATTCACTCATTTGAAGTATATGTGCAATTCAATGATTTTTCATATATTAGATTATTAATTAAATTTTTTTGTTAAAACGTATAACAATATTAATCATTTTAATGTACAATTCAGTGACATTAATTACATTTGCAATGTTGTGCAACTATTACTATATCTAGTCCCCAAACTCTTTCATCATTTCAAATAGAAAATCCATAACATTTAAGCACTAACTCTCCATTTCCCCTCCCACTGGCCCCTGCCAATCTCTAATCTGCTTTCTATTTTTACAAACTTGCCTATTCTAGATATATCATACAAGTGAAATAATACAATATTTGTCCTTTTCTGTCTGGCTTATTTCACTTAGCATGATTTTTTAAAATATCTTTTTTTATTGTTTATTATAAATATCCCTCATTCCCCACAGCCCCCCGTTGCCTCCCTCCACGCTGCCCTCACCCCTCCTAGGCCTTCACCACATTATTGTCTATGTCATGGCTATGCCTTTATGCATATATATTCTTTGGTCAATCTCTTCCCATTCTCCCCTCCCTCTCCCCTCTAATATCTGTCAGTTTGTTCCATTTATCCATGCCTCTGGTCCTATTTTGTTAATCAGTTTATTTTGTTCTTCAGATTTTACATATAAGTGAGATCATGTGATATTTGTCTTTCTCTGACTGGCTTATTTTGCTTAGCATAACAGCCTCCAGGTCCATCCATGCTATCTCAAAGAGTAAGAGTTCCTTTGTTTTTACAGGTGTGTAGTAGTCCATTGTGTAAATGTACTATAGCTTTGTTATCCACTCATTTACTGATGGGAACTTGGGCTGTTTTCAGATCTTGGCCATTGTAAATAGTGCTGCTATAAACATAGGAGTGCATATATTCTTTCTGATTGGTATTTCGGGATTCGGAGGATACATAACCAGTAGCAGGATTGCTGGGTCAAAAGGCAGTTCCACTTTTAAATTTTGAGGAAACTCCATACAGTTTTCCACAGTGGCTACACCAGTCTGCATTCCCACCGGCAGTGTACTAGGATTCTTTTTTCCCATATCCTCGCCAGCACTTCTTGTTTGTTGATTTATTGATAGCAGGGGTGAGTTTGTGCCTTATTGTAGTTTTAATTTACATCTCTGATGATTAGTGACCTTGAGCATTGTCTATTGGCCATCTGTATGTCCTCTACAAAAGCTTTGGAGTGTTGTCTGTTCAGGTCCTTTGTCCATTTTTTATAGGATTGTTTGTCTTCCTGGTTTTGAATTGTATACGTTCTTTATATATTTTGAGGATTAACTCTTATCTGATGAATCACTGGTAGATATGTTCTCCTATATAGTGGGTTTCTTTTTCATTTTGCTGATGGTTTCTTTTGTTGTGCAGAAGCTTTTTAGTCTGGTGTAGTTCCATATGTTTATTTTTTCCTGTGTTTCCCTTTCCCTCAGAGACATATCAGCAAAAATATTGCTCTGAAAAATGTCTGAGATTTTGCTGCCTATATTTTCTTCTAGGAGTTTTACGGTTTTGTGACTTACGTTTTGTGACTTACATTTAAGTCTTTTATCTATTTTGAGTTTACTCTTGTGTATGGTGTAAGTTGGTGATCTAGCTGCATTTTTTTTTTTTTTGCATGTTGCTGTCCAATATTCCCAACACCTTTTATTGAAGAGGCTGTTTTTACTCCATTGAATGTTCTTGCCTCTTTTGTTGGACCATAAAGTTGTGGGTTGATTTCTGAGCTTTCTGTTCTAGTCCATTTATTTATATGCCTGTTCTAGTGCCAGTACCAGGCTATTTTGATTACAACAGTGGCTTTGCAGTATAGTTTGATATCCAGTATTGTGATCCCTCCAACTTTGTTCTTCGTCTTCAAGATTGCAGAGGCAATTTGGGATCTTTTGAGTTTCCATATAAAATTTTGAAATATTTGTTCTAGATCTGTGAAATATATCATTGGTATTTTAATAGGGATTGCATTGAATCTATTGATTTCTTTGGGTACTGTGGACATTTCAATGATGTTAAATATTGCAATCCATGAACATGGTGTATGCTTCCACTTGCTTGTATCTTCCTCTATTTCTTTTTTCAATGACCTATAGTTTTCCAAGTATAGGTCTTTTACCTCCTTGGTTAAGTTTATTTCTAGTTACTTTATTTTTTGTTGCAATGGTAAATAGGATTGTTTTCTTGATTTCATTTTTAAAGAGTTCATTATGGTGTATAAAAATGTCACTTATTTCTGGATATTAATTTTGTATCCTGCTGCTTTGCCAAATTTATTCATTAATTCCATAGTTTTTTGGTGGATTCTGTAGGTTCTTTATGTACAATATCATGTTATCTGAGAATAATGACAGTTACTTTCTCCTTTCCAATTTGGATGCCTTTTATTTCTACGTCTTGTCTGAATGCTGTGGCTAGGAATGCCACCACTGTGTTGAATAAGAGTGGTGAAGGAGACATCCCTGTCTTGTTCTTGATTAAGGGAAACACTTTTAGTTTTTGTACGTTGAGTATGATGTTGGCTATAGGTTTTACATATATGGCTTTTATTATGTTGGGGTACAATCACTCTATTCCCACTTTAATGAGAGTTTTTATCATAAATAGGTGCTGGATTTTGTTGAATGCTTTTCCAGGATCTGTTGATATGACACTGTGACTTTATTTCTTTATTTTTTAAATTAATTAATTTATTTTTGTTGCAGATGTTTCTCCTTTTCCCCCAGAGACACCCTCCTCCTGATCCTACCCCTCCTCCCCCAGCAAAGTTATCTGTGTCCATTGGTTATGCATACATGCATATAAGTTCTTTAGTTTATCTCATCACTACCCCCAGACCCCCTCCTCTGAGGTTTATTAGTCTGATTTGTACTGCTTTCTATGTCTCTGGGTCTATTTTGTTCATCAGCTTATTTTGTACATTATATTCCACAAATAAGTGAGATCATGTGGTATTTGTCTTTTAGCTTATGTCTGATTAGCTTATTTCGCTTAGCATAATACTTTCTAGGTCCCTCCATGTTGTCTCAAAGGATATGAGATCTTTCGTTCTTACAGCTGCATAGTGTTCCATTGTGTATATGTACAACAGCTTTTATATCCACTCATCAATTAATGGACACTTGGGCTGTTTCCAGATCTTAGCGATTATAAAGAGTGCTGCTATGAACATAGGGGTACATATATTCTTTCCGATTGGTGTTTCAGGCTTCTTCGGATATATCCTTAGAAGTGGGATCACTGGGTCAAATGGCACTTTAATTTTTAATTTTTGAGGAAACACCATATTGTTTTCCATAGTGCCTACACCAGTCTGCATTCCCACCAGCAGTGTACTCGAGTCCCCTTTTCTCCACACCCTCACCAGCACTTGTTTGATGATTTCTTGATGGCAGCTATTCTGGCAGGTGTGAGGTAATAGCCTCATAGTTGTTTTAATTTGCATCTCTCTGATGATTAGTGACGTTGAGCATTTTTTCATAGGTCTCTTGACGATTTGTATGTCCTAATTGGAGAGGTATCTATTTAGGTCCTCTGCCCATTTTTTAATCAGGTTCTTTGTCTTCCTTTTGTTGAGTTGTAAGACCACTCTATATATTTTGGAAATTAACCCCTTATCCGATGTATCATTGGCAATTACAGCCTCCCATACAGTGGGTTCCCTTTCAATTTTGATGCTTGTTTCTTTTCTGTGCAGAAACTTTTTAGTTTGATGTAGTCCCACGTGTACAATTTTGTTTGTTTGTTTCTCTTGCCTTAGGCGTTGTATCAGTGAAAATTCTGCTGTGTATGATGTCTGAAATTTTGTTGCCTACATTTTCTTCTAGGATTTTTATGGATTCACAGGTCACATTTAAGTCTTTTATCCATTTTGAGTTTATTCTTGTGTATGGTGTAAGTCTGTGGTCTAGTTTCATTTTTTTTTTTTTTTTTTGGATGTAGCTGTCCAATTTTTTCAACACCATTAAAGAGTCTGTCTTTACTCCATTGTATGATCTTGCCACCTGTGTCAAATATTAATTGAGCATAATGTCTTAGGTCAATTTCCACGTTCTCTGTTCTGTTCCATTGATCTATATGCCTGTTCTTGTGCCAGTACCAGGCTGTTTTGATTACAGTGGCTTTGTAGTATAAACTGATATCTGGTACTGTGATCCCTCCTACTTTGTTCTTCTTTTTCAAGATTGCTGTGGCTATTTGGGGTCTTTTTTGGTTCCAACATAGACTTTTGAAGTATTTATTCTAGTTCTGTGAAATATGTCATTGGCATTTTGATAGGGATTTCATTGCATCTATAGATTGCTTTGGGTAGTATGGACATTTTAATGATGTTGATTCTTCCAATCCATGAACCAGGTATATGCTTCCACTTTTTTTATATCTTCCTCTATTTCTTTTTTTAAATAACCTATAGTTTTCTGTGATGAGGTCCTTTACTTCTTTGGTTAAGTTTATTCCTAGGTATCTATTTTTTTTTGCCACAGTGGTAAATGGGATTGTTTTTTAGTTTCTCTTTCTGTGAGTTCATCGTTGGTGTATAAGAATGCCGTTGATTTCTTGACATTAATTTTGTATCCAGCGAATTTGCCAAATTCATTTATTAAGTCTAGTAGATTTTTGATGGAGTCATTAGGGTTTTCTATGTACAATATGATGTCATCTGCAAATAAGGACAGTTTCACTTCCTCCTTTCCAATTTGGATCTTTTTTATTTTTTCTTAATGTCTAATTGCTGTGGCTAAGACTTCCAGTACTATGTTAAATAAGAGTGGTGAAAGTGGGCATCCCTGTCTTGTTCCTGTTCTTAAGGGATATGCTTTTAGTTTTTGTCCATTGAGTATGATGTTGGCTGTAAGTTTTACATATGTGACCTTTATTATGTCGAGATATGATCCCTGTATTTTCACATTGCTGAGGATTTTTATCAGAAATGGGTGCTAGATTTTGTCGAATGCTTTTTCAGTATCTATTGATGTGATCATATGGTTTTTATCTTTCATTTTGTTTATGTGGTGTATCACATTCATTGATTTGCGAATATTGAACCAGCTTCCCTGGGATGAATCCCACTTCGTCATGGTGAATAAGTTTTTTGATGTATTGCTTAATCTGATTTGCTAATATTTTGTTAAGGATTTTGGCATCTGTGTTCATCAGGGATATTGGCCTGTAGCTTTCTTTCTTTGTAGTGTCTTTATCTGATTTTGGAATTAGAATTATGCTGGCCTCATAAAGTGAGTTTGGAAGTCTTCCTTCTTTATGAATTTTCTGGAATAAGTTGAGGAGAATGGGTGTCATTTCTTTGAATGTATGGTAAATCTCCCCTGTGAAACCGACTCGACCTGGGCTTTTGTTTGCTGGGAGATTCTTGATTACATCTTGAATTTCTTTAGTTGTTATTGGTCTGTTCTAGTTTTCTATCTTTCCAGGTTCCGTTTTGGGAGACTATGTATTTCTAGAAAATTTTCCATTTCACCTATATTGTCCAATTTGTTGGCATATAATTGTTCATAGTATTTGTTGATGATTCTTTGTATTTCTGTGGTGTCAGTTGTAACTACTACTCTTTCATTTCTGATTTTGTTTATTTGGGTCCTCTCTCATTGTTTCTTGGTGAGTCTAGCTAAAGGTCCATCAATCTTGTTTATTTTTTCAAGGAACCAGCTCTTTTTTTAATTGATATTTTTAATTGTTTTTTAGTCTCTATGTCGTTTATTTCTGCTCTGACATTTACTATTTTTTTTTCTTCTACTTGCTCTGGGATATTCTTTTTGTTTGCGTTCTAGTTTTTTAAATTGTGAAGTTAGATAGTTAATTAGGAATTTTTCTTGTTTTTTGAAGTAGGCCAGTAGTGCTATGAACTTTTTTCTCAGGACTGCTTTTGCTGTGTTCCATAGGTTTTGTGTTGTTGTGTGTTCATTTTCATTGGTTTCCAGAAAGTTTTTAATTTCTTCATTGATCTCCTTGGTAACTCGTTCATTGTTTAATAACATGCTATTTAGGGAGGTTGAAAATGGCGGTGGAGTGAATAGAAGCTACACAGACGATCTCCCAGGATCAAACGGGAATTACAACTAAAATAAAGACAAATCATCGGGAAAAAGCAACAGAAAAGCAGCGGGAGAGGACCATACAACCAGGGACACTGAATGAGCCTGGTAGGATCTGTGGAAGGGCGTGAGGGTGGCGGGCTGGGAGCCCACGGACAGCAACGGCCTTAGCTGTGAGCAGCGGTGGCGCCCGACCTTGGGGTAAAGAGCCCCAGCTGCTACACAGTGCAGAGGGCCTGGACAGAGCACTAAATAGCCACAGCCACTCACCTGGGGCTCCAGCAGAGGGAGGGCGGACTGGACTGGAACTCTGTGGGGACACCTGGGATTTGGAGGGCGCTCAGAGTTTGTGCTGAGCTGTGGCCACAAAGGACGGTAGTGGCCAGCCCCTCCTTCCAGGTTACACAGAACGGCAGCCATGTTTGCTCCTTCCTGGAGCTGAGGAAGCCCCTCCCTCGGAGATTCCCAGGTGAGGAAAACAGGTAAAGAAATGCAAATTGAGGCTCATTAACAACCAGCATTGGCCCCACCCTCAGGAAATCCTCTTACACTGTAAACATCTGAGGGAGTTTCTCATTCAACTGAGATCCTAAGGCTTTTCAAGTAACTGAGGCTAATAGCCTCCAGGCAAAATGCTAGAATATAACTAAACCTTTCCTGGGCTTGCAAATCTACCCAGGAAAGTGAGACTTGACAGTGGTGTTGAAGGAGGGCCCTCCATGCTTATCCAAACCCAATAGAGGGAGCCACAAATAGCAGAACACCAACACCCACAGGGAAAATTTAGCAGGCTCCAAAACCCACTGAGATAGCAAAAATGGTGAAACAAAGGAACAGATCCCAAATGAAAGAACAAGAGAACTCTACTGAAGATGAGATAAATGAAATTCAGTTAATCAAATTATCAGAGGTAGAGTTCAGAGCCATGATCTTGAGGAAACTAAACAGCATGAGTATGGACATTGACACCATGAAAACCAACCAAGTGGAAATAAAGAATGACATAGCAGAAATAAAGAACACATTGGAAGGACTGACCAGCAGAGTTGAGGAAGTGGAGGACCGGATCAGTGAATTAGAAGACAGAGTAGAAAAAATCAATCAATCAGAAAACCAAAAGGAAAAAACAATGAAAAAACAGGAAGATAGCTTAAGAGAACTGTGGGACAACTGGAAACATAATAACATTCCCATCATTGGAGTCTCCGAAGAAGAAGAAAATGAGCAAGGGTTAGAGAAAATATTTGAAGAAATAGTGACAGAAAAATTTCCTAACCTGGTGAAGGATGAAAGCATTCAAGTTCAAGATGCACAGAGAGCCCCAAGTAAGAAGAACCCAAACAGGCCCACACCAAGACACATAATAATTAAAATGCCAAAAATTAAAGACAAAGAGAGAATCCTAAAGGCAGCAAGAGCTAAGCAACAGGTTACCTACAAAGGAAACCCCATTAGGTTATCATCTGACTTCTCAACAGAAACACTACAGGTCAGAAGGGAATGGCATGAAGTAATCAAGGTCATGAAAAACAAGGATCTGAATCCAAGACTACTCTATCCAGCAAGGCTATCATTCAAAATAGAAGGTCAAATAAAGAGCTTTCCAGACATAAAAAGGCTAAGGGAATATATTAGCACCAAACCAGCACTGCAAGAAATGTTAAAAGGACTGCTGTAATTAATAGAAGAAATAGAAAGAAAATTAGAACTACACTGTACAAAAATGGCAATAAATAAGTAAATATCAATAATCACCTTAAATGTAAATGGACTGAATGCTCTGATAAAAAGACACAGAGTAGCTGACTGGATAAGAAAGCATGATTCACATATATGTTGTTTACAAGAGACCCACCTCACAACAAGAGACTCACATAGGTTGAAAGTAAAGGAATGGAAAAAAATCTTCCAAGCAAATGGAAAGGAAAAAGAAGCTGGGGTAGCAATACTCATATCTGATAAATTAGATTTCAAAGTGAAGACCATAACTAGAGACAAAGAAGGCCAATACATAATATTGAAAGGGTCTATCCAATAGGAAGATATAACCTTGGTAAACATATATGCACCCAATATAAGAGCACCAAAATATATTAAAAATCTTCTGGAGGACTTCAAAGGAGAAATCGACAACAATACAATCATAGCAGGAGACTTCAACACCCCACTGACATCACTGGATAGATCATCTAGACAAAAAATTAACAAGGAGACAGAGACTCCAAATAAAGCACTAGATCAAATGGATTTAATAGATATCTACAGAGAATTACACCCCAAAACTGCAGAATTCACATTCTTCTCAAGTGCACATGGGACATTCTCAAAGATAGACAATATGTTAGGGCACAAACCTAGTCACTACAAGTTCAAGAAGATTGAAATCATATCAAGCATCTTCTCAGACCACAATGGCATGAAACTAGAAATCAATTGCAACAAGAACATGCAAAAACATATGAACACATGGAGGCTAAATAGCATGTTACTGAACAATGAATGGGGTACCATGGAGATCAAGGAAGAATTTTAAAAATTCCTGGAAACCAATGAAAATGAACTCACAACAACACAAAATTTATGGGATGCAGCGAAAGCAGTTCTGAGAGGGAAGTTCATAGCACTACAGGCCCACCTTAAGAAAGAAGTAAAATTTCTAATTGACTACCTAACCTCACAACTTAAAGAACTGGAAAACAAATAAAAAGAAAACCCTAAAGCAAGTAGAAGGAAGGAAATAGTAAAGATCAGAGCAGAAATAAACGACATGGAGATCAAAAAAACAATTCAAAGGATCAATAAAACAAAGAGCTGTTTTTTTGAAAAGATAAAGAAGATTGATGGAACCTAAGCTAGACTCACCAACAAACAAAGAGAGAGAACCCAAATACACAAAATCAGAAATGAAAGAGGAGAACTTACAACTGACACCAGAGAAATGCAAAGGATCATTAGCGAATACTATGAACATTTATATGGCAACAAATTTGACAATCTAAGCGAAATGGAAACATTTCTAGAAACACATAGTCTCCGAAAACTGATCCAGGAAGATATACAAAACTTGAATAGGACAATAACGACTAAGAAAATTGAAGATGTAATCAATACCCTCCCAGCAAACAAAAGCCCAGGCCCAGATGGCTTCACGGGGGTGTTTTACCGAACATTCAAAGAAGAATTAACACCCAATCTCCTCAAACTATTCCAAAAAATTCAAGAAGAAGGAAGACTTCCAAACGCGTTTTATGAAGCCAGCATAATTCTAATTCCCAAACCAGAAAAAGATACTACAAAGAAAGAAAACTACAGGCCAATATCCCTGATGAACATAGATGCCAAAATCCTTAAAAAAATACTAACAAATCGGATCCAGCAATACATCAAAAAAAAAAATTATTCACCATGACCAAGTGGGATTCATCCCAGGGATGCAAGGCTGGCACAATATGCACAAATCAATAAATGTGATACATCACATAAACAAAATGAAAGATAAAAACCATATGATCATATCAATAGATCCTGAAAAAGCATTTGACAAAATCCAGCACCCATTTCTGATAAAAACGCTCAGCAATTTGGGAATAGAGGGATCATATCTCAACATTATAAAGGCCATATATGAAAGACATACAGCCAACATCATGCTCAATGGACAAAAACTAAAAGCATTTCCCTTAAGAACAGGAATAAGACAAGGATGCCCACTTTCACCACTCTTATTTAACATAGTACTGGAAGTCTTAGCCACAGCAATCAGACATGAAGAAAAAATAAAAGGGATCCAAATTGGAAAGGAGGAAGTGAAACTGTCATAATTCGCAGATGACATGATATTATACATAGAAAACCCTAAAGACTCCATCAAAAATCTACTAGACTTAATTAATGAATTTGGCAAAGTAGCAGGATACAAAATTAACGTCAAGAAATCGACGGCATTCTTATACACCAATGATGAACTCACAGAAAGACAAACTAAAAAAACAATCCCATTTACCATTGCGGCAAAAAAATTAAGATACCTAGGAATAAACTTAACCAAAGAAGTAAAGGACCTATTTGCAGAAAACTACAGGACATTGAAAAAAGAAATAGAGGAAGATATAAAAAAGTGGAAGCACATACCTTGTTCATGGATTGGAAGAATTAACATCATTAAAATGTCCATACTACCCAAAGCAATCTATAGATTTAACACAATCACCATCAAAATACCAACGACATATTTCCCAGAACTAGAAAAAATGCTTCAGAAGTTCATATGGAACCAAAAAAGACCCCGAATAGCCACAGCAATCTTGAAAAAGAAGGACAAAGTAGGAGGGATCACAATACTGGACATCAGGTTATATTACAAAGCTACTGTAATCAAAATAGCCTGGTACTGGCACAAGAACAGGCACATAGATCAATGGAATAGAACAGAGAACCCAGAAATTGACCCAAAACATTATGCTCAATTAATATTTGACAAAGGTGGCAAGAGCATATAATGGAATAAAGACAGCCTCTTTCATAAGTGGTGTTGGGAAAATTGGACAGCTACATGCAGAAAAATGAAACTAGATCATCAGCTTACACCATACACAAGAATAAACTTAAAATGGATAAAAGACTTAAATGTGACTCATGAATCCATAAAAATCCTAGAAGAAAATGTAGGCAACAGAATTTCAGACATCATAAGCAGCACAATTTTCACTGATATATCACCTAAAGCAACAGAAACAAAAGGAAAAATGAACACATGGGACTACATCAAACTCAAAAGCTTCTGCACAGCAAAAGAAACAACCATCAAAGTGGAAAGGCAACCCACTGTATGGGAGAGCATAATTGCCTAGGATATATCAGATAAGGGACTAATTTCCAAAATATATAGAGTGCTCATACATCTCAACAAAAGGAAGACAAAGAACCCAATTAAAAAATGGGCAGAGGAACTAAATAGACACCTCTCCAAACAGGACATACAAATGGCCAAGAGACATATGAAGAAATGCTCAACTTCACTAATCATCAGACAGATGCAAATTAAAACAACAACAAGGAATCACCTCACACCTGTCAGAATAGCCGCCATCAACAAAGCATTCAACAAGTGTGGTGAGGGTGTGGAGAAAAGGGGACTCTGGTACATTGCTGGTGGGATTGCAGACTGGTGCAGCCACTATTGAAAACAATATGGTGTTACCTCAAAAAATTAAAAATTGAATTACCATTTGACCCAGTGATCCCACTCCTGGGAATATACCCTAAGAAGCCTGAAACACCAATCAGAAAGAATACATGTATCCCCTTGTTCATCGTAGCGCTATTTACAATAGCTAAGATCTGGAAACAGCCCATGTGTCCATCAGTAGACGAATGGATAAAAAAGCTGTGGTACATATACACAATGGAGTGCTATGCAGCTGTAAGAAAGAACGATCTCTTATCCTTTGAGATGACATGGGAGAACCTGGAAACTATTATCCTAAGTGAAACAATCCAAGCAGAGAAAGACAAATATCATATGATCTCACTTATTTCTGGAATATAATGAACTTAACAGTCTGAGGAACAGGGTAGTCCCAAAGACGTGGAAGTAGGATACAGACTGACATTTGACAGAAGAGGGTGTGGGGGAGGGGAGCTATGAATACAGAACTTGTACGCATGTACTCATAACCAATGGACATGGACAACAAAACTGGGGATGGGGCAGGGAGGGAGGGGGAGGAGGGTGTCAATGGGGCAAAAAAGGAGAAACATCTGTAACAAAAGTCAATTAATAATAAAAAAAATAACATGCTATTTAGCCTCCATCTATATGACTATTTTTGAGTGTTTTTATTGTAATTGATTCCTAGTTTCATGCCATTGTAGAGTTAGAAGATGCTTGACATGATTGAAATCTTCTTGAACTTGTAGTGACTTAATTTGTGTCCTAAAATATGGTCTATCTTTGACAATGTCCCATGTGCACTTGTGAAGAATGTGAATTCTGCAGATTTGGGGTGTAATTCTTTGTAGATATCTGTTAAATCCAATTGATCTAGTGCATCATTCAGAGTTTCTGTTTCCATGTTAATTTTTTGTCTAAAGGATCCATCCAATGATGTCAGCGGGGTGTTGAAGTCCCCTGCTTTGATTATATTGCTGTAGATTTCTCCTTTAAATTCCTCCAGAAGTTTTAAAATATATTTTGGTGCTCCTATGTTGGGTGCATATATGTTTACCAAGGTTATATCTTCCTGTTGGGTAGATCCGTTCAATATTATGTCATAACCTTCTTTGTCTCTAGTTACGGCCTTCATTTTTAAGTCTATTTTATCAGATATGAGTATTGCTACACCTGCTATTTTTCCTTTCCATTTGCTTGGAAGATTTTTTTCCATCCCTTCACTTTCAACCTATGTGAATCTTTTGTTGTGAGGTGTGTCTCTCTTAAACATTATATATATATAAGTCATGCTTTCTTATCCAATCAGCTATCCCATGTCTTTTTATCAGAGTGTTCAATCCATTTGAATTTAAAGTTATTATTGATATGTACTTATTTGTTGCCATTTTTGTTTAGTGTGGTTATATTTTTCTTCCTGTTTCTTCTACTAATTACAGAAGTCCTTTTAACATTTCTTGGAGTGCTGGTTTGATGCTAATATATTCCCTTAGGCTTTTTTTTGCCTTGGATGGTCTTTATTTCACATCTATTTTGAATGATAGCCTTGATGGTAGAGTAGTCTTGGATTCAGATCCTCGTTTTTCATGACCTTGATTACTTCATGCTATTCCCTTCTGGCCTGTGGTGTTTCTGTTGAGAAGACAGCTGAAAGCCTTATGAGGGTTCTTTTGTAGGCAACCTGTTGCTTATCTCTTGCTGCCTTTAGGATTCTCTCTTTGTCTTTAATTCTTGGCATTTTAATTGTTATGTGTCTTGGTGTGGGCTTATTGGTGTTCTTACTTGGGGCTCTCTGTGCTTCTTGCACTTCTATACGTTTTTCCTTCACTAAGCTAAGGACATTTTCTGTCACTGTTTCTTCAAATATATTGTCTAACCCTTGCTCATTTTCTTCTTCTTTTGGAAATCCTACGATGTGGATGTTGTTACATTTCATGTTGTCCCACAGTTCTCTTAAGTTGTCTTCCTGTTTTTTAACTTTTTTTTTTTGGTTTTCTGATTGAGTGATTTTTTTCTACCCTGTCTTCTTATTCACTGATCCGTTTCTCAGTTTCCTCTACTCTCATGGTTATTCCTTCCAATGTGTTCCTTATTTCAGCTATGTCATTCTTCATTTCTGCTTGGTTGTTTTTCTTTTTTAGTTGGTTGATCGTCAGTGTTTCTATATATTTTCTCATGCTGTTGAGCTTCCTTATTATTGTCACTCTTAATTCTACCTCTGATAACTTGCTTAACTGCATTTTATTTATCCCTTCTTTGGTATAGTTCTCTTGTTTTTTCATTTGGTATTTGTTTCTTTGTTTCACCATATGGACTGTCTCAGTCGGTTTTGGAGCCTACCAAATTTTCCATGTGGTTGTTGATATTATACTGGCTGTGGCTCCTGCTACTGGGTTTGGATGAATGTGGGAGGACCCATGTTAAGCACCACTGTCATATCTTACTTTTCTGAGTAGATATGCATGCCCAGGAAAGGTTCAGTTATCCTCAGGTTTTTGCCTGGGGGCTATAAGTCTCAGTTACTTGATGAGATTTGGTTTTTAGCCTGAAACTGAATGAAAAAATTCCTCAGGTGTTCAGGGTAAGAGGATGTCCAGTGGGTCAGGCAGATACTTGCTGGCTGTTAATGAACCTCAATTTGTATTTCTATGATCTGGCCAGGTGGTGTTAAATTTCTGAGGGAGGTTCTGTTTCTTCTCCCCAGGACTCTGGGAAGGGGCTCTTAGAATAATATGGCTACTGTCCTGTGAAGGAGTGATTCAACACAAAACTCCCAATGCCCTCCCAGCTCTCCAAGCTCCCAAGACTCTCCATACAGTCCAGTCCAGTCTGCCCTCCCTCTCCCAGAGCCCAAGGTGAGTTACTGTAGCTAATTTAGTGGTCTGTCCCAGCCCTTTGCACTGTGGAGACAGTTTGGAAGTTTCAGCCACAACAGTCAGATAAGAAAAATAAATAAAAGACATCAAAATTGGTAAGAACAAAGTGAAACTGTCACTATTTGTAGATGGCATAATACTATATATAGAATATGCTAAAGACTCCACCAAAAATTTTATAACTAATAAATAAATTTAGTGAAGTTTCAGGACACAAAATCCATAAAGAAATCTGTTGAATTTCTATATGCCAATAATGAACAATAAAAAGAATAAATTAAGAAAACAATCTAGCCTGGCTGGTGTGGCTTGGTGGTTGACCATCGACCCATGCACCAAGCGGTCACCAGTTCGATTCCTGGTCAGGGTATGTGCCCAGTTTGTGGGCCCAATCCCCAGTGGACAAGATGCAGGAGGTGGCCAATTGATGTTCTCTCTCATCGATGTTTCTATCTCTCTCTTCCTTCCTCTCCCTCTAAAATCAATAAAAAAAATTTTTTTAAAGAAAATCTAATTTACAATTGCATCAAAAAGCATAAAATACCAAAGAATAAATTTAACCAAAGAGGTGAAAGGCCTGTACTCTGAAAACTATGAGACATTGAAGAAAGAAATTAAAGAGCATACAAATAAATTAAAGAATATAACATGCTCACGGATTAGAAGGATTAATATTATTATAATGTCCTTTGCTAGCTATTGCAATATACAAATTCAATGTAATCCCTATGAAAATACCAATGACTTTCTCCTTAGAACTAGAACACACAATTCTAGAATTTATATGGAACCACAAAAGACCCAAATAGGTGAAGAAATCTTGAGAAAGAACAAAGTGAAATGTATCACACTCCTTGATTTCAAACTATATTACAAAGCTAAAATAATAAAAAGAGTATGGTACTGCCATAAAAACAGATATATAGATCAATGGAATAAAACAGAGAGCACAGAAATATATTCTTGCTTATATGATCAATTAATATATGATAAAGGAGGTAAGAATATACAATGGGGTAAAGACAGCCTCTTCAATAAATGGTGTTGGTAAAATAGGACAGATACATGTAAAAAAATAAAACTGGATCACTTTCTTACATCATATACAAAAAATAAATTCAAATGGGTTGAAAACTTAAAAATAAGACCTGACACCATAATATTATTAGAAGAAAACATAGACATTAAACTCTTTGGCATCTTACTTAGCAATATTTTCTTAGTATGCCTCAGGTAAGGGCAACAAAATAAAAAATAAACAAATGAGACTACATCAAACTAAAAAGGTATTGCACAGTGAAGGAAACCATCAAGAAAACAAAAAGACAATCTATGAAATGAGAGAGATATTTGCAAATTATACACTCTATAAGAGAATAATATCTAAAATATGTAAGGAATTCATACAATTTAACACCAAAATAAAACAAAAAATCCAAGTGAAAAATGTACTGAGGACCTGAATAGACATTTCTCCAAAGAGGACATACAGATGGCCAACAGACATATGAAAAGATGCTCAACACCCCTAATTATCAGGGAAATGTAAATCAAAACCACAATGAGGTACCACTTTATACCTTTCAGAATAGCTATCATTAATAATTCAATAGCTAACAAGTATTAGCAAGAATGTAGAGAAAAGGGAACTCTCTTGCATTGTTGGTGGGAGTACACATTTGTGTAATCACTATGGAAAACAATGGTGATTCCTCAAAATAGTAAAAAGAGAACTGCCATACAACCCAGAAATTCCACTTCTGGATATTTATCTGAAGAAAACCAACAACTAACCTAAAGAGATATATGCACCACTATGTTAATTGCAGCATTATTTTTAATAGCCAAGATATGAAAGAAACCTAGATGTTCTTGATGTTCATCAATAGATTAATGAATAAAGAAAATCATATAAATATATATATAATCTTGGTTGGCAAAAAAAATAATGAAATCTTGCCATTTGCCACAAGTCAGACAGAGAAAGAAAAATACTATATAATTCACTTATATGTGGAATTTTATAAAATAAAAGAACTGAATAAACAAAACAAGGTAGAAACAGATTCATAGAACAAGATGATAGTTGCTCAAGGGGATGAGGATAGAGGGAATGGTTGAAAGTAGAAAAACAAAAAAATTGAAAAGGCAGTTAAATAAATATATATACTGTAGTCCCAATATTATAATATATATAATAAAAATACTAAAGTTTTATCACTTAAAAAAAATAAGACAATCTCCTGCCCCACTCTCCAGCAACATTCAGAGGCCACATAACCTTCCTTTGTCCTCCAAATTTTCTACAGTAGAGTGCAGCCTATGAGGACTGGGTAGGCTTCTCCTATCTAATTTATGGGGATTGGCCACTGGGTGACTTTATCTGGTTTCTTTTTTTTTTTTTAAGATTGATTTCAGGTTTTTTTTTTTTTTTTTTTTTTTTATTAATTTACTTATGTTACAGATGATTCTCCTTTTTTCCCCCATTGACATCCCCCTCCCCCTCCCTCCCTGTCCCGTCCCCGTTTTGTTGTCCATGTCCATTGGTTATGAGTACATGCGTACAAGTTCTGTGTTCATCGCTCCCCTCCCCCGCCCCCTCTTCTGGCAGATGTCAGCCTGTACCCCACTTCCACGTCTCCGGGACTACCCTGCTCCTCACACTGTTATGTTCATTATACTCCAGAAATAAGTGAGATCATATGATGTTTGTCTTTCTCTGCTTGGCTTGTTTCACTTAGGATAATAGTTTCCAGGTCCTCCCATGTCGACGCAAAGGATATGAGATCGTTCTTTCTTAAAGCTGCATAGTACTCCATTGTGTATATGTACCAGGGCTTTTTTATCCATTCGTCTACTGATGGACATTTGGGCTGTTTCCAGATCTTAGCTATTGTAAATAGCGCTGCTATGAACATGGGGGTACATGTATTCTTTCTGATTGGTGTTTCAGGCTTCTTCGGGTATATTCCTAGGAGTGAGATCACTGGGTCAAATGGTAATTCAATTTTTAATTTTTTGAGGTAACACCATAGTGTTTTCCATAGTGGCTGCACCAGTCTGCACTCCCATGAGCAGTGTACTAGAGTCCCCTTTTCTCCACACCCTCGCCAACACTTGTTGTTTGATGCTTTGTTGATGGCGGCTATTCTGACAGGTGTGAGGTCATACCTCATTGTTGTTTTAATTTGCATCTCTCTGATGATTAGTGAAGTTGAGCATTTCTTCATACGTCTCTTGGCCGTTTGTATGTCCTGTTTGGAGAGGTATCTATTTAGTTCCTCTGCCCATTTTTTAATTGGGTTCTTTGTCTTCCTTTTGTTGAGATGTATGAGCACTCTATAAATTTTGGAAATTAGTCCCTTATCTGATATATCATAGGCAATTATGCTCTCCCATACAGTAGGTTGCCTTTCCACTTTGATGGTTGTTTCTTTTGCTGTGCAGAAGCTTTTGAGTTTGATGTAGTCCCATGTGTTCATTTTTTCCTTTGTTTCTGTTGCCTTAGGTGATATATGAGTGAAAATTTTGCTGCGTATGATGTCTGAAATTTTGTTGCCTACATTTTCTTCTAGGATTCTTATGGAGTCATGAGTCACATTTAAGTCTTTTATCCATTTTGAGTTTATTCTTGTGTATGGTGTAAGTTGATGATCTAGTTTCATTTTTTTGCATGTAGCTGTCCAATTTTCCCAACACCATTTAATGAAGAGGCTGTCTTTGCTCCATTGTATGCTCTTACCACCTTTGTCAAATATTAATTGAGCATAATGTCTTGGGTCAATTTCCGGATTCTCTGTTCTGTTCCACTGGTCTATGTGCCTGTTCTTGTGCCAGTACCAGGCTGTTTTGATTACAGTAGCTTTGTAGTATAACCTGATGTCCGGTATTGTGATCCCTCCTACTTTGTCCTTCTTTTTCAAGATTGCTGTAGCTATTCGGGGTCTTTTTTGGTTCCATATGAACTTCTGAAGTATTTGTTCTAGTTCTGTGAAATATGTCGTTGGTATTTTGATGGGGATTGCATTAAATCTGTAGATTGCTTTGGGTAGTATGGACATTTTAATGATGTTAATTCTTCCAATCCATGAACAAGGTATGTGCTTCCACTTTTTTATATCTTCCTCTATTTCTTTTTTCAATGTCTTGTAGTTTTCTGCAAATAGGTCCTTTACTTCTTTGGTTAAGTTTATTCCTAGGTATCTTAATTTCTTTGCCGCGATGGTAAATGGGATTGTTTTTTTAGTTTGTCTTTCTGTGAGTTCATCATTGGTGTATAAGAATGCCGTCGATTTCTTGACGTTAATTTTGTATCCTGCTACTTTGCCAAATTCATTTATTAAGTCTAGTAGATTTTTGATGGAGTCTTTAGGGTTTTCTATGTATAATATCATGTCATCTGCGAATAATGACAGTTTCACTTCCTCCTTTCCAATTTGGATCCCTTTTATTTTTTCTTCACGTCTGATTGCTGTGGCTAAGACTTCCAGTACTATGTTAAATAAGAGTGGTGAAAGTGGGCATCCTTGTCTTGTTCCTGTTCTTAAGGGAAATGCTTTTAGTTTTTGTCCATTGAGTATGATGTTGGCTGTAGGTCTTTCATATAAGGCCTTTATAATGTTGAGATAAGATCCCTCTATTCCCAAACTGTTGAGCGTTTTTATCAGAAATGGGTGCTGGATTTTGTCAAATGCTTTTCAGCATCTATTGATATGATCATGTGGTTTTTATCTTTCATTTTGTTTATGTGATGTATCACATTTATTGATTTGCGTATGTTGTACCAGCCTTGCATCCCTGGGATGAATCCCACTTGGTCATGGTGAATAATTTTCTTGATGTATTGCTGGATCCGATTTGCTAGTATTTTGTTCAGGATTTTGGCATCTATATTCATCAGGGATATTGGCCTGTAGTTTTCTTTCTTTGTAGTGTCTTTTTCTGGTTTTGGGATGAGAATTATGCTGGCCTCATAAAACGCGTTTGGAAGTCTTCCTTCTTCTTGAATTTTTTGGAATAATTTGAGGAGAATGGGTGTTAGTTCTTCTTTGAATGTTCGGTAAAACTCCCCCGTGAAGCCGTCAGGGCCTGGGCTTTTGTTTGCTGGGAGAGTCTTGATTACATCTTCAATTTCCTTCGTTGTTATTGGCCTGTTCAAGTTTTCTATCTCTTTCCGATTCAGTTTTGGGAGAATATGTGTTTCTAGAAATGTTTCCAATTCGCTTAGATTGTCGAATTTGTTGCCATACAAATGTTCATAGTATTTGCTAATGATCCTTTTTGTATTTCTGTGTTGTCAGTTGTTACTTCTCCTCTTTCATTTCTGATTTTGTGTATTTGGGTTCTCTCTCTTTTTTTCTTGGTGAGTCTATCTAAGGGTCCATCAATCTTGTTTATCTTTTCAAAAAAACAGCTCTTTGTTTTATTGATCCTTTGAATTGTTTTTTTGGTCTCCATGTCATTTATTTCTGCTCTGATCTTTATTATTTCCTTCTTTCTACTTGCTCTAAGGTTTTCTTTTTGTTTGCTTTCCAGTTCTTTAAGTTGTGAGGTTAGGTACTCAATTAGAAATGTTTCTTCTTTCTTAAGGTGGGCCTGTAGTGCTATGAACTTCCCTCTCAGAACTGCTTTCGCAGTATCCCATAGGTTTTGCGTTGTTGTGTGTTCATTTTCATTGGTTTCCAGAAATTTTTTAAATTCTTCCTTGATCTCCATGGTAACCCATTCATTGTTCAGTAACATGCTATTTAGCCTCCATGTGTTCATATGTTTTTGCATGTTCTTTTTGCAATTGATTTCTAGTTTCATGCCATTGTGGTCTGAGAAGATGCTTGATATGATTTCAATCTTCTTGAACTTGTAGAGACTTAGTTTGTGCCCTAACATATGGTCTATCTTTGAGAATGTCCCATGTGCATTTGAGAAGAATGTGAATTCTGCAGTTTTGGGGTGTAGTTCTCTGTATATATCTATTAAATCCATTTGATCTAGTGCTTCTTTTAGAGTCTGTTTCCTTGTTGATTTTTTGTCTAGATGATCTATCCAGTGATGTCAGTGGGGTGTTGAAGTCTCCTGCTATGATTGTATTGTGGTCGATTTCTCCTTTGAAGTCCTCCAGAAGATTTTTAATATATTTTGGTGCTCCTATATTGGGTGCATATATGTTTACCAAGGTTATATCTTCCTGTTGGATAGATCCTTTCAATATTATGTAGTGGCCTTCTTTGTCTCTAGTTATGGTCTTCAATTTGAAATCTAATTTATCAGATATGAGTATTGCTACCCCAGCTTTTTTTTCCTTTCTGTTTGCTTGGAAGATTTTTTTCCATCCCTTTACTTTCAACCTATGTGCGTCTTTTGTTGTGAGGTGGGTCTCTTGTAAGCAACATATGTGTGAATCATGCTTTCTTATCCAGTCAGCTACTCTGTGTCTTTTTATTGGAGCATTCAGTCCATTTACATTTAAGGTGATTATTGATATGTACTTATTTATTGCCATTTTTGTACAGTGTGGTTCTAATTATCTTTCTATTTCTTCTAATAATTATAGCAGTCCTTTTAACATGTCTTGCAATGCTGGTTTGGTGCTAATATATTCCCTTAGCCTTTTTTTGTCTGGGAAGCTCTTTATTTGACCTTCTATTTTGAATGATAGCCTTGCTGGATAGAGTAGTCTTGGATTCAGATCCTTGTTTTTCATGACCTTGATTACTTCATGCCATTCCCTTCTGGCCTGTAGTGTTTCTGTTGAGAAGTCAGATGATAGCCTAATGGGGTTTTCTTTGTAGGTAACCTGTTGCTTAGCTCTTGCTGCCTTTAGGATTCTCTCTTTGTCTTAATTTTTGGCATTTTAATTATTATGTGTCTTGGTGTGGGCCTGTTTGGGTTCTTCTTACTTGGGGCTCTCTGTGCATCTTGAACTTGAATGCTTTCATCCTTCACCAGGTTAGGAAAGTTTTCTGTCACTATTTCTTCAAATATATTCTCTAACCCTTTCTCATTTTCTTCTTCTTCAGGGACTCCAATAATGCGAATGTTATTACGTTTCCAGTTGTCCCACAGTTCTCTTAAGCTATCTTCCTGTTTTTTCATTGTTTTTTCCTTTTGGTTTTCTGATTGATTGATTTTTTCTACTCTGTCTTCTAATTCACTGATCCGGTCCTCTGCTTCCTCTACTCTGCTGGTCAATCCTTCCAATGTGTTCTTTATTTCTGCTATGTCATTCTTTATTTCCACTTGGTTGGTTTTCAGTGTTTCTATATCTTTACTCATGGTGTTGATGTCCTTACTCATGCTGTTTAGTTTCCTCAAGATCATGGCTCGGAACTCTCCCTCTGATAATTTGCTTAGCTGCACTTCATTTATCTCATCTTCGGTGGAGTTCTCTTGTTCTTTCATTTGGGTTCTGTTTCTTTGTTTCACCATTTTTGCTATCCCAGTGGGTTTTGGAGCCTGCCAAATTTTCCCTGTGGGTGTTGGTGTTCTGCTATTTGTGGCTCCCTCTACTGGGTTTGGATGAGCGTGGAGGGCCCTCCTTCAACACCACTATCAAGTCTCACTTTCCTGGGTAGATATGCAGGCTCAGGAAAGGTTTAGTTATGCTCTAGCTTTTTGCCTGGAGGCTATTAGCCTCAGTTACTTGAAAAGCCTTAGGATCTCAATTGAATGAGGACCTCCCTCAGATGTTTACAGTGTAAGAGGGTTTCCGAGGGTGGGGCCAATGCTGGTTGTTAATGAGCCTCAATTTGCATTTCTTTACCTCTTTGCCTCACCTGGGAATCTCTGAGGGAGGGGCTTCCTCAGCTCCGGGAAGGAGCAAACTTCGCTGCAGGTCTGTGCAATCGGGAAGGAGGGGCTGGCCACCACTGTCCTTTGTGGCCACAGCTCAGCACAAACTCTGAGCGCCCTCCAAATCCCAGGTGTCCCCTCAGAGTTCCAGTCCAGTCCGCCCTCCCTCTGTCGGAGCCCCATGTGAGAGGCTGTGACTATTTAGCGGTCTGTCCCGGCTCTCTGCGCTGTGGAGTTGCTGGGGCTCTTAACCCCGAGGGCGGGCACCGCCACCGCCGCTCCCAGCTAAGGTCGCCGCGCTGGGGCCGCTGCTCCTAGCCGGGGCTACCGCTCCTAGCCAGGGCTGCCGCTCTCAACCGGGGCCGCGGCTCCTAGCCGGGGCCGTAGCTCCCCACCGAGGGCGTCTCTCCCAGCCGGGGCCGCAGTTCCCCGCCGAGGGCGCGTCTCCCAGCCGGGGCCGCAGTTCCCCGCCGATATCTGGTTTCTAATGTAATTAACTTACTTTTTTATATCATCAAGTCATAGAACATTTTGAAAGTGTCAACAGTGGGAAACAAAACATCAAAAAATCTCAATACAAAGAAGTAATGGTGGGTTATATTTGGCATATTTATTGCTTGTCTCTCTCCTTTCCTATCAAATGTTTGTCTCTAGAGATAAACCTCTTCTATGCTATCATATATCCTACTCTGTTTAAAAAAAAATACTTTAGGTCAGGGAGGGTCCACCAGGCCGACTGCAGGCCCTGCTCATACCATGGCTCCCAGTGGTGGCCTATGTGGGGAAGCTAGCTGCTGAGGCTGGACAAAGGCTTACCACATTGGCTCTCAGTGCAGACAGTTCTGGTGACACAAGCTCAAGTGCCCAGGGTCCTTTGATGCACAAAAATTTTTAATTTTGGGGAGTCTACAGACAGCAGGGAAGAGGTGTATTAATGGTGTGTGCTTTCCACTGAGAAAGCAGGGGTTTTAAAGACAAATAATCAGGAACAGCCAACTGAAGAGCAGCTGGACAGAACCACTACTACCAGAGATGCCAAATCTAGCCTGGTGGGAATTGAAGAGTTGCATGGGGGCAGGCTGGGAGTCTGCGGGTAGCAGCGGTGAGCTGTATTAGTGGTGTGTACTTCCCCCTGAGAAAGCAGAGGTTTTTTTTTTTTTTTTTTTTTTTTTTTTTTTTTTTTTTTTTAGAGTACCAAACCAGCTACAGCTACTCACCTGGAGCTCAGACAGAGGGAGGGTGGACTGGACTGGAACTGAGTGAAAAGAAGGCTCCTGGCTCCAGAGGGGTGGACACAGGTAGTTCTGTACTGAATCACTCCCTCGTAGGAAAGTACCCATCTCACTCAAAGAGCCCCTTCCCAGAGCCCTGGGGAGCAGCAATGGCCCCTCCCACAGGGATTCAACACCAACAGGCCAGGACAGAGAAATGCAAATTAAGGCTCCTTAACATCTCAATTTAATGAGCTACTAAGGGCCTCACTGGCAAATCAGCTATAGCCACTCACCTTGGGTTTTGGCAGAGAGAGGGCGAACTGGACAGGACCTGAGTGGAGAAAGTCCAGAATTCCCAGCTCAGGAGGCATGGACATCAGGAGTTCTGTACTGAATCACTCCCTCACAAGATAGTAGCCATCGTACTCAAAGAGCCCCATACTAGAGCCCTGGGGAGAAGCAAGGGACCCTACCACAAGAATTCAACACCACCAGGCCAGGCCAGATAATTGGAAATTGAGTCTCATTAACATCTCAATTGAATAAGCTGGCAAGGGCCAGCTGAGGCTCATCAAATAACTGAGACTAATAACCTCCAGGCAAATAACTACAGGATAACCGACTCTTTCCTTAGCTTGCAAATCTACCCAGGAAAGTAAGACTTGACAGTGGTGTTTAACATGGGTCCTCCCACACTCATCCAAAATCAGCAGAGGGAGCCACAACCAGTGGAACATCAAAACCTATAGGGAAAATTTGGCAGGCTCCAAAACCCAATGAGACAGCCAAAATAGAGAAACAAAGAAACAAATCCCAAATAAAAGAACAGATAATTCTGCAGGACAAGAAATAAATGACACAGAATTAGACAAGATATCAGAGGGAGAGTTCAGAGCAGTAATCATGAGGAAGCTCAACAGCATGATTAAAGAGTTGAATGGCATTAGTAAAGATATAGAAACACTGAAAAATCAAACAATTGGAAACAAAGAATGACATAGCAGAAATAAAGGACACATTGGAAGGAATAACCAGCAGAGTAGACAAAGCCAAGGGCAGAATAATTGAAAAAGAAGGGTAGAAAAAATCACCCAATCAGAAAACCAAAAAGAGAAAATAATTAAAAAACAGGAATACAACCTAAGAGAACTGTGGGACAATACAAAACACAATAACATATGCATCATAGGTGTGCCAGAAGAAGAAAATGAGCAAGGGTTAGAGAATATATTTCAAGAAATAGTGACAGAAACTTACCTAACCAGGTGAAGAAAAAAGCATACAAGTACAGGAAGCACAGACAGCCCCAAGTAAGAGGAACCCAAATAGGCCCACACCAAGACACAAAACAATTAAAATGCCAAGAATTAAAGACAAAGAGAGAATCCTAAAGGCAGCAAGAGATAAGCAACAGGTTACCTACAAAAGAACCCCCATAAGGTTATCAGCTGACTTCTCAACAGAAACACTACAGGCCAGAAGAGAATGGCATGAAGTAATCAAGGTAATTTAAAAAAAAGGGATATGAATCTAAGACTACCCTATCCAGCAAGGCTATCATTCAAAATAGAAGGTCAAATAAAGACCTTCCCAGACAAAAAAAAAAAAAAGAAAAAGGCTAAGGGAATATATTAGCACCAAACCAGCACTGCAAGAAATGTTAAAAGGACTGCTGTAATTAGTAGAAGAAATAGAAAGAAAAATATAACCACAATAAACAAAAATGGCAATAAAAAAGTACATATCAATAATAACCTTAAATATAAATGGATTGAATGCTCTGATCAAAAGACAGAGTAGCTGATTGGATAAGAAACTATGACCCATATATATGTTGTTTACAAGAGACACACCTCACAACAAAAGACTCACATAGGTTGAAAGTGAAGGGATGGAAAGAAATCTTCAAAACAAAAAAAAGGAAAAAAAACCCTGGGGTAGCAATACTCATATCTGGTAAAATAGATTTTAAAATGAAGGCCATAACTAGAGACAAAGAAGGCCACTACATAATATTGAAAGGATCTATCCAACAGGAAGATATAACCTTGGTAAACATATATGCACCCAAAATAGGAGCACCAAAATATATTTAAAATCTTCTGGAGGACTTCAAAGGAGAAACTGACAGTACAGGAGACTTCAACACCCTGCTGACATCACTGGATAGATCCTCTAGACAAAAAATTAATAAGGAAACAAAGACTCTAAATGATGCACTAGATCAAATAGATCTAATAGATATCTACAGAGCATTACACCCCAAAACTGCAGAATTCACATACTTCTCAAGTGCACATGGAACATTCTGAAGGATAAACCACATGTTAGGACACAAACTAAGTCTCTACAAGTTCAAGGAGATTAAATCATATCAAGCATCTTTTGAGATCACAATGGCATGAAACTAGAAATCATTTACAACAAAAACACCCAAAGACATTTGAACACATGGAGGCTAAATAGCATGTTATTAAATAATGAATGGGTTACCAAGGAGATAAAAAAAGAAATGAACAACTTCCTGGAAACCAATAAAAATGAACAAACAACAACACAAAATTTATGGGACTCAGTGAAAGTGGTCCTGGGTTGGGGGCGGGGGGGCGGAGTTCATAGCACTACAGGCCTACCTAAAGAAACAAGAAAAACTTCTAATCCACTATCTAACCTCACAACTTAAAGAACTGGATAGCAAACAAAAAGAAAACTCAAGAGCAAGTAGAAGGAAATAGTAAAGATCAGAGCAGAAGTAAATGACATAGAGGACAACAACAAAAAAATCCAAAAGATCAATGAAACAAAGAGCTGGTTCTTTGAAAAGATAAACAAGATTGATGGACCCTTAGCTAGACTAACCAGGAAACAAAGAGAGAGGACCCAAATAAACAAAATCAGAAATGAAACAGGAGAAGTAACAACTGACACCACAGAAACACAAAAGATCGGCAACAAATTGGACAATCTAAGTAAAATGGACAAATTTCTAGAAACACAGTCTCCCAAGACTGAACCGGAAAGAGATAAAAAAAAACAAAACAAAACAAAACTTGAACAGGCCAATAACAACTAAGGAAATTGAAGATATAATCAAGAATTTCCCAGCAAACAAAAAACCAGGCTCAGATGGCTTCACAGGGGAGTTTTATCAAACATTCAAAGAAGAATTAACACCCATTCTCCTCAAACTATTTGAAAAAATTCAAGAAGAAGGGAGACCTCCAAACTCATTTTATGAGGCCAGCATTAGTCTAATTCCAAAACCAGATAAAGACACTACAAAGAATAAAAATTGCAGGCCAATATCTCTGATGAATATAGATGCCAAAATCCTTAACAAAATATTAGCAAATTAGATCCAGCAATACATTAAAAAAATTACTCACCATGACCAAGTGGGATTCATCCCAGGGATACAAGGCTGGTACAATATTTGCAAATCGATAAATGTGATACACCACATAAATAAAATGAAAGATAAAAACCATATGATCATTTTAATAAATTCTGAAAAAGCATTTGACAAAACCCAGCACCCATTTCTGATAAAAATGCTCAACAATGTGGGAATAGCGGGATCACATCTTGACTTAATAAAGGCCATATATGAAAAACCTACAGCCAACATCATACTCAATGGACAAAAACTAAAAACATTACATGTGGTGGAACAGGAACAAGACAGGGATGGCCACTTTCACCACTCATATTTAAGATAGTACTAGAAGTTTTAGCCACAGCAATTAGACATGAAGAAAAAATAAAAGGGACTTCTGGTCAAGATGGTAGCATAGGTAAATGCAGAACTTGCCTCCTCCCATAACCACATAAAAATTACAACTAAACTACAACACAACCACCATTCAGTACTACATGAAATCGAGCTGAATGGAAGTCCTACAACTACAAAATTAAAGAAGCAGCCACATCTAGACTGGTAAAGGGGGTGCAGGCACTGATGGGCTGGTCCTACACATACATGTGGTGTATAAAAATCAGGAGGGACACCTCAGCTGGCTAGGTCCTCCCTGAGGAGTGAGGGGTCCTTGTCTCACACCAGGCACCCAGCTCAGGGTTCCAGTGTCAGTAAGAGGATTCCCCATAACTTCTCGCTAGAAAAACCAGCAAGAACAGGCTGAGGGAGGCTTCAGCTGCTGGATCCCCACGCAGTTCCTCTTAAAGAGCCGGAGCACAGACTTTAAAAAAAAATTTTTTTATTAATTTATTTTTATTACAGATGTGTCTCCTTTTTTCCCCATTGACACCCTCCTCCCCATCCCCCGACTCTATCCCCAGCTTTGTTGTCCATGTCCATTGGTTATGCATACATGCATATATGTACTGTGGTTTATCTCTTCCCTCCCCCTACCCCTTCTTCTGAGGGTTGTCAGTCTGTACCCTACTTCCACGTCTCTGGGTCTACCCCGTTCCTCAGACTGTTATGTTCAATATATTCCACAAATAAGTGAGATCATATGATATTTGTTTTTCTCTGCTTGGCTTGTTTTGCTTAGGAAAATACTCTCCAGGTACCTCCATGTCATCTCAAAGGATAAGAGATCTTTCTTTCTTACAGCTGCATAGTACTCCATTGTGTATATGTACAACAGCTTTTTTATCCATTCGTCTACTGATGGACACTTGAGCTGTTTCCAGATTTTGGCTATTGTAAATAGTGCTGCTATGAACATGGGGATACATATATTCTTTCTGATTGGTGGTTCAGGCTTCTTAGGGTCTATTCCTAAAAGTGGGATCACTGGGTCAAATGGCAATTCATTTTTTAATTTTTTGAGGTAACACCATAGTATTTTCCACAGTGGCTGCACCAGTCTGCATTCCCACCAGCAGTGTACTAGAGTCCCCTTTTCTCCACATCCTTGTTTGATGATTTGTTGATGGCAGCCATTCTGACCGGTATGAGGTGAAACCTCATAGGTGTTTTAATTTGCATCTCTTTGATGATTAGTGATGTTGAGCATTTCTTCATATGCCTCTTAGCCATTTGTATGTCCTGTTTGGAGAGGTGTATATTTAGTTGCTCTGCCCATTTTTTAATTGGGTTGCCTTCCTTTTGTTGAGTTGTATGAGCACTCTATATAGTTTGGAAATTAACCCCTTATCTGATGTATCATTGGCAATTATGATCTTCCATACAGTGAGATCCCTTTCCATTTTGATGATTGTTTCTTTTGCTGTGCAGAAGCTTTTGAGTTTGATGTAGTCCCATGTGTTCATTTTTTCCTTTGTTTCTGTTGCCTTAGGTGATGTATCAGTGAAGATTCTGCTGCATATGATGTCTGAAATTTTGTTGCCTACATTTTCTTTTGGATTTTTATGGATTCATGAATCACATTTAAGTCTTTTATCCATTTTGAGTTTATTCTAGTGCATGGTGTAAGTTGATGGTCTAGTTTCATTCTTTTTGCATGTAGTTGTCCAATTTTCCCAGCACCATTTATTAAAGAAGCTGTTTATACTCCATTGTATGCTCTTGCCACCTTTGTCAAATATTAATTAAACATAATGTCTTGGGTCAATTTCCGGATTTTCTGTTCTGTTCCACTGGTCTATATGCCTGTTTTTGTGCCAGTATCAGGTTGTTTTGATTACAGTAGCTTTGTAGTATAACTTGATATCCAGTATTGTGATCCCACCTACTTTGTTCTTCTTTTTCAAGATTGCTGTTGCTATTTGAGCCTTTTTTTTTGGTTCCATATGACATTTTGAAGTGTTTGTACTAGTTCTGTGAAATATGTCGTTGGTATTTTGATGGGGATTGCATTGAATCTGTAGATTGCTTTGGGTTATATGGATATTTTAGTGATGTTAATTGTTCCAATCCATGAACGAGGTATGTGCTTCCACTTTTTTATATCTTCCTCTATTTCTTTTTTCAATGACCTGTAGTTTTCTGTAAAGAGGTCCTTTACTTCTTTGGTTAAGTTTATTCCTAGCTATCTTAATTTTTTTTGCCGCGATGGTAAATGGGATTGTTTTTTAATTTCTCTTTTTGTGAGTTCATCATTGGTGTATAAGAATGCTGTTGATTTCTTGACATTAATTTTGTATTCTACTACTTTGTCAAATTCATTCATTAAGTCTAGTAGATTCTTGATGAAGTCTTCAGGGTTTTCTATGTATAATATCATGCCATCTGCAAATAATGACAGTTTCACTTCCTCCTTTCCAATTTGGATCCCTTTTATTTTTTCTTCATGTCTGATTGCTGTGGCTAAGACTTTCAGTACTATGTTAAATAAGAGTGGTGAAAGTGTACATTCCTGTCTTGTTCCTGTTCTTAAGGGAAATGTTTTTGGTTTTTGCCCATTGAGTATGATGTTGGCTGTAGGTCTTTCATATATGACCTTTATTATGTTGAGATATGATCCCTCTATTCCCACATTGCTGAGCGTTTTTCTCAGAAATTTGTGCTGGATTTTGTTGAATGCTTTTTCAGCATCTATTGATATGCTCATATAGTTTTTATCTTTCATTTTGTTTATGTGATGTATCACATTTATTAATTTGCGAATATTGAACCAACCCGCATCCCTGGGTTGAATCCCACTTGGTCATGGTGAATAATTTTTTTGATGTATTACTGCATCTGATTTCTGACCACAGACTTACTTGGACTTGCTCCCTCGAAGCAATGAGGGGAAGCAGCTTGAGGGGTGCCAGAGTCATACAGGGAACAACTGAGTTGTTTGGGCTCGGGATGAGGGCTGGAGAGGTGGATTTCTGCTGGATGGACATGCTGTCAGAGGCTGATGTTACTTTGGTGAGCCCTTCCCTGAGGCAGGAGATGGTTACCCTATCTGGGACTCCAGCAACCTGGCTCACACTATTTGCCCCACCTTAGTGATTCCCTGAGGCCCCACCCCACCCAACTTTCTGGCCCATCCAGGCTGTTTCCAAAGGCTTTGCCATAGGTTTGGCCTGTCTTGTATCCTCCTTCAGAGTTTTCTAAAATCTCTGAAAGAAGCAACATCTGGTTTTAGTGAGCCCCATACATCTTCTTAAGTGGCCCCAAGCCTGGCATTAGAAGTAACTTGGCTTTTCCTGGACATCTCTAATCCCAGCACAAGAAGAAGCCATTGGCAGATTGCTTTGTAACTTATGGTGGGGCGTCCTGGATAGAACACAGGCAGTGGCTGACCTTATCCCAGAGCCAGCTTCAGACCCCATCAAAACACCACCACTCAATGGCTTCCACAAGTGACACACTCAATGAGTGGACTCAGTGTGTACAAGAGCCCTGATGAAGTAAGTCTTGCTCTGTGTGGTTGGCCCCTATACAGCTGATCCTCAAAATTAGTCAGAGGCTAGTTGTCAGTGAGCACAGCCAGTCCTTGCAGCTGATCAGCCTGAATAAATTCCTCCCATTGATGTGCCAACAGCAATCAAAACTCAATTACAACAGAAGGGTGTACAGTCCACACTAGGGGTTGCACCTTGAGGGCCCAGCTGGAGTAATCAGGGAGGCTGGATCCTACAGGACACCTACAACAATAGGCCACCCTATGAAACTGAGGAGACATTGCAACTCTACCTTATACATAGAAACAATCACAAAGAAGTAGCCAAAATGAGGAGACAAAGAAACATGTCCCAAATTTAAAAAAAGAATAAAACTCCAGGAAATTTTTAAACAAAATTGAGATAAGCAATCAATCAGATGCAGAGTTCAAAACACAGGTTATAAGGTTGCTCACGAAACTTGGTGAGACATTCAAGGAACTTAGTGAGACCTTCAAGGAACTTAAGGAGACCTCCAAGGAAGTTAGTGAGAACATCAACAACATAAAAAAGGACCAGTCAGAAATGAAGGATACACTAACTGAAATGAAGAATAATTTACAGGGAATCAATAGTAGAGTAGGTAAATCCAAGAAGTAAACCATCGATTTGAAATATATGGAAGCAAAAAACACCCAATCAGAACATCAAAAAAAAAAAAAAATGAAGGTAGTGTAAGGAGCCTCTCTGGGACAACTTCAAATGTGCCAACATTCACATCATAGGGGTGCCAGAAGAAGAAGAGAGAGAACAAGAAATTGAAAACCTATTTGAAAAAACAATGACAGAAAACTTCCCTAACTTGATGAAGGAAACAGACATACAAGTCCAAGAAGCACAGAGAGTCCCAAACATGATGAATGCAAAGAGGTCCACACCAAGACACATCATCATCAAAATGCCAAAGGTTAAATACAAAGAGAGAATCTTCAAAGCAGCAAGAGAAAAGCAGTTTGTAACCTACATAGGATCTCCCATAAGATTGTCAGCTGATTTCTCAAAAGAAACTTTGCAGGCCACAAAGGAGTGGCAAGAGATATTCAAGGTGATGAAAAGCAATGAGCTACAACCAAGATTACTCTATCCTGCAAAGCTATCATTTAAAATCAATGGACATATAGCTTCCCAGACAAGAAAAACCTAAAGGAGTTCATCACCACCAAACCAGTATTATATGTGTTGTACCGTGTCAGCGAGATAACCAGAAACACACAGCCAAATTGTAAAGGAGTACTTTATTACACTGGTGGGCTGAGGGGAGGCTCTCCCCAAATCAACAGCCCTGAGCCTTCTTTGTTGCCCGCTTTTAAAGACACAAACTACAGGAAAAAGTAAACTACATTCTCTTAGCACTGCTTTTGGCACAGTTAAGGGAGGGGAACTGATAGAAGGGGGCTAGGGGAGCTGTTAGGTCAGGGCAACCATTAATCTCTTTCTTCTCATGGTTCCTCTGAGTTTTCCAAGACCTTCATTAACACCTTATCTATTTTTATAGTTTTCTTTGGGTTTCTCAAGGCCCTTATGTTTACAAAAAGAAACTTCCAGGGTGTGTATGTGCAGTAACTGAGGGTCAGAATGGAGTTATTACATCCCCACTGGTTTTATTTACAAGTTGAATCATTGACCCTTTTTTTTTTCTCACTAAGGATACTAACTCTGTCCCTGTATTATCCATGAATTGTTGGCATAGAAACAGCAGGTTTCTCCTAGTGTTATATAGAGTCCTCCCTGCTTGAGGAAAAGGCGATCTAAACCTTGTCTGTTTTGTATTTCTGGAGGTTATACTTAGGTGAGAGTATGCAAGTCCCTTGCCCCTGAATATCCCCCAAAGTTAACTTGGGCTGGTCCCTGCTTCTTAGATAGCCTTTAATAGTAAATATGGTTTCACAACCCTAAGGTGGACAAAAGTATTCATTTGCATTCAAGTAACTTGTGGTGACTGTACTGCTCCCTGGGCATATATAGATTCCTACCCCTTGTAGTCCCCATTCCCCCATAGATGTCCCATAATCCCAGGGTAGGGGCCCTTCTATATGACATCAATCTTCAGTAATACTATCTTGCCTATGGTGCCTTTCATGAGGTCACAAAGGTCGAGATAGAAAACAGGTTTTTCTATCCCTTTTGTGGTGACATTTCTTAAGACCTCTCCCCATATCTCATTTCTAAGTTCCCAGTTCTACTGGGGCCTAGATCTATAAGGATTCCCCTGTACAGTCATAATCGGAAAAATTAGAGTCCCGATAAATGCAAGAGTTTCATTTTTAAGGGATCTGGAGAATCCTGGACCATCTATTTTGCTTTTTTCTGCCTTCAGCTGGGAATTGTGCAGCCAGGTCAGGATGTCATTGACCTTGATAGCCGTTGGTGTAGGCAGGATGACAGTGTATGGTCCCTTCCAGGCCACAGTCAGTCTTGGGTGGTGAACTTCTTTACCCACACCGAGTCCTCAGGCTGGAAAGGGTGTACAGGGTCCGAGGTGGGCACAGACAGGGCATCACAAACGTGTTTATGGTCAGCTTTCTGGGTGGACTGCAGGGCCTGCAAGAACTGTAAGAGGGTGAGGGGGAGCAGAGTGGCCCAGTTTTCACTGGTTTCTAAAGTAAATTTGGTTAAGGTTCCCTTTAAGGTCCTGTTCATGGGCTTTACCTCCCCAGAACTCTGTGGGTAGTAAGCACAATTGAGCTTTTAATTTATATTTAACCCCTTAGAGATATCCTGTGATATCTTTGTTATAAAGGTGGGGCTATTTTCTGATCTAAGGATCAGGAGTAGCCTAAATCTCTTACTCCCTTTACTACATCCTAGAGTGTTATTATTTTACCAGGGGTAAGCTCTCCCTCTCTCAGTGTCTTCTTTTCTTTTCTTTCTTGAGTATTCTTCCAATGTCTTATCTTCCTGTAATATATATGTCACTTCTTTTATCCTTTATTTTCTACACAATCCTTCTTCAACTTGTATAGACCCTCTACAAATTACACAATCCTTTCAACTTGCACAGACCCTCTGCGACTTTCCTATTCCATCCCCTGACATGAACCTGAGAGCTTGCTTAATCCATCTGCTGTCTACACATCCCCCAGCTTTTCTTCTCCTCCTCTCTATTTAGACCTACACATTTCTGCTTCCCTCCATCTTCTCCCTTTCCCTGTGACCTTACTGGACATTACTTGCCTCTCAGAAGTTTAGTAAGCTTGGTGTAACCTAAGTGGGTAGTCTGGTGCAGCTGGTTGACTAAAGTCTGACTTAGAGCCTCTGGGATTAATAACCTCCCATCAGGCAGTGTCCATCATCCATTGATTTCCTTTATGGCTTGTTTCTGCTTGGCTAAGTCATTTTCTGACCTAGTGTATCTGGAGAAGCCCCACTGGTTTTAGGTCTGCCTCCTAAGCTTTCTGATCTGCAGCAGATCTTCCTTGCACCATGGGAGAGCCTGGATTAGGGCTATGAGTTCAGCCTGTTGGGCTGAAGTTTTCCTATTTAATGACTGTGACCAGATGACACAGTCCAGAATTACTATTGTTGCCCTGGAACACCTGATTTCTTCCTGGACATAGCTGCTCCTGTCCATGAACAACACCTCATCTAGTGATGGCAGTGGGACATCCTTGAAGTCTGGGCAGGCTGTCTGCACTATGTCAATTGTCTCCAGGCAGTCTTGCAGAGGTTTATCCAGGTCATTGTCTGGAGGCAGCCTGGCAGGATTGATAGCCAACATCTTGTGGAACTTGATGGGGGGCTGACCTGGAGTGGCAGTGGCCAGCAATTGAACAGCCACTGGAGAAGATCATGTTTGAGTAGGGGGTATGGGAACTCCATCACAACCAGAAATAAATGAGTTAAGAGTATTTTACCCAAAGTTTATAGTCCTCTTTGAAGTCCAGGGATAGGTTAGAGCCCCATTGGCTTGGTCAGGACTGCGTCTGCTGCACCAGAACCTAATAGGAAACTAACTAGTTTGTCCCCTATTGTCTTGTATTATTCTGGGCTCCCAGGGGGGCTCAGTTGGAAGGAGCCCTAGCCCTGTCATTCTTCTAAGTTAAGGACAGCTGGGGTATGTCTATTTGCCTCATCTCTCCTATCTGGCCAATTTGGGCACTCTTGCTTCCAATGTCCTTCCTCTTTACAGTAGGCAGTTCTTCCCTAGTCAGGTCCTAGGCCTTCCATCCTGACCCTTCCTAGAGTGATCCTTTTCTATGGGCCCTATTTCCCTTAAGACTGCTTTTATTATTACCTTTGCTATTCTATTATCTTGTTTTTTTTGTTTTGTTTTGTTTTTATCCCTAGGAGTGTCCCTATTATATCTCTTTTGAGCTATTTCAACTAATTTAGGCCTGACATGAGAACACAGTGAAAAGTGTCCAAGGAAGAGCCCTCCCCCTGGGCAGTATTTGGGTCCCACCATGGGTGGAGGGATGGGAAAATTTCCTCTGACCCCAGGTTTTCAAAAGGATGCAGGAAAGGGAAGCGTCTTCCTAGCACACGTGTTTACATGGGGCAGAGTGTTTTTCAACTCTCTCCAAGAGCACTTCGTGCCCGCGTCTAACTCCCCAAAGTTAACAGCTCCATAGGAAACCTGCACTATTGCACTCACTGTCACCAAACCTGTGGGTCCTCCCAGGCTGGCACCGAAGGAACATGCCCCTTCTGCAGCCTGATCGCCCTCCCTGGGGAACCCTGTGGGCCCCTGCAGCCTCCGGGTGAGTGCCTGTGCACCCGCCCACCATTCGCTGCTTCAGTTTCCTAGGACGAAGGGCTCTCTGCATTGGACCCCAGTCCCAATGGGTGGCGGGAACTCTGTGCTATGTGGGAGATGCACAGCAGCCTACTGGCAGGGACAGCCCCTTCCTGGCTGCTCCCCTTTCTTGCTACATCTGATGCAGCCATTTGTTTTTCCTGTGTTGCAGCGCAGGAGAGTTTCACCTCCTCTGAGGGGGTGGAAGGACAGGGTACCATCCATATAAATTAACAGGCAAATGATCTAAAATATAGGATTTTTACAAAGCTAGTGTTGCCTTCAGAATCTTTCTATTTGATAAACTGTGCATTTTCTTGGGGGCTAGAAACCTGTCCTATTCCTTGTAAATTGGCTATAGAAACATATGCTCTTGTATCTAAAATATCTTTAAATTTTTTTCCTATTCAAATTGAGCTCTATTTCAGGGCAACCTTGGGTAAATAACTGCACCTAATAGGCTCTGTCTGTGGAGCCAAATCCTCCCTCTCCCCGCGGTTCCCTTGATAACACTTTAACACTTTCTCAGCCAACTGATGCGGTAAAATTACAATTTGTGCTATTTGAGTTTCAGGTAAAACTTGTATAATGGTTTTAGTGGTTTGTGCCATAACTTTTATTTCCCCCAAACAATCAGAATGAATAACTTTAGGCAACACTTGGAACACTTTCATAGTGAAACTACTCCTTCCTAAGATTAAATCTACTCTTCCATTAGGTAGTGGCCCATAGACCCCTGTTGGAATAGCTTGTGGCCCCATCTCTGGTGTTAATATCTATCAGGCAGTGGGGCAGAGGTCCAGTCCTGCACTCCCTGAGGTGGCACAGTAGAGATTCAGGATTGTAGTTCTGGATTCCACCCTGGTTGGAACACCTGAGCAGGGGTGACAGACATTCCCCCTACTGTTTGATGGGGCTGGGGCTGGCTCCACTTGCCTTTTCCCTAACTGGTTGTGGGTGCTGGTGCACTGCTTATATTCCCTAGTAAAATGACCTGGATTTCCACAAGTATCACCCTTTGCTGCTTCCTCCTGCCTTACCAGCGAAGAAGACTTCTTTATGGTAAGGGCTCAGCACCTCTCTACAGGGCTTATTAGCATTCTTATAGGCAAGCTGTTTAACTATTGATGTGCCGGCCTCTGGATCACTTATTACCCTGTTAACTACCTGTAGTAACCGAGCTACAAAATCTTAATATGGCTCTTCAGGTTCTTGTCTGATGGATGTAAGATCTAGTGATTTTTCTCCTTTTGTTGGGAGCTCTTTCCAGGCCTTCAAAGCACAAATATTAATCACAGCTGTAGGGAAGGCAGTGGGGGAGTCTTTAAGGACTTCTTAGCCTTTCCCAGCTTTTGTCAAGTCTTTTCACTACACCTTGTTTCCCCACCTTATTAGCCTCCTGTACTGGATCAAAGCAATCTCTAATTAGGGACCAAAGAGTAAATGTTTGTGCGGAAACTTGTTTGGGCCTTTTGCTGTATCTCTGCCTTGCAGGCATTTCCCTACCTTTTCCTAGGTTTCTCTTGAGGCCCAGTTTGGGGCCCACTACTAGTATTTGTGCTCTGGTCTGGAGGGCATGGCTCTTTAACTATGGGGGTAGATGTCTCATTAAATCAAGCCATTGATCAATATAGGGAAATGGTCTGGGTGTCCTGGCTCCCCTGTGACCTGATTCCAAACTGCCTGTACTAACTTAGGGTCAAAGGAGCCTGTATTGGACCATCCTATCCCAAAAGTGGGCAATTCTAATTTGCAGAGAGTGCACAATTTACCTTTTGAGAATTTAACCCTGTACCCATATTCATCTCCAAAAGCTTCCCTGAAATTCTGTAAGAGGCATCTGAGGGGAGTCTTTTGTGAACTTTTGCCTATTTCCTATTCTCCCTAAGTAGATAAGTTTTAGCCACAAGCCGGCCTCAGATTAAATAGAAAAAAAAAAAAAGAGAGAAAACTGAGAATTCCCAAGGGCTAAAGAGTTCTAGGCTTCCTTGTAGTAAAAGATCTATGAGCCAGGATAAAATATCCTCAGCCTCTAGTGAGACTGGCTGGTACCAATGTATATCCTTGAGGAGACAATGGACAAACAGGCTGAAGTGACAGAATAAGCACATGGACTACATATAAGGAAAAGAGACAAAAGAAAACACACAAGACAGAAACTTTTTGCTTCATCCACCTGGCCATTTCCGTCACAGAGATTTAGATGCCCCTTGGCATCGGCAGGCCGGTAAAACCCTCTGGCATGGATCAGGTTTGCAGGTGGAGACCAGAATGTCCCCAGGAATCTGATACTGCCCTTAGCTTTAGAAGGTCATCATGGGACCACAGGTTAAGGACTTATACAGGCTACATATCAAGTGTCGTGGAGCATGGTCACTCACACACAATTACATTTACACAGTCACATTCACACACCAGAAGTTCCCAGGAAGTGATCCCCTTCTGCCCCAGCAGTGGGCCAAGGAAAATTCCTTATCCAGTGGGAACATAATGAACCCCACCTAACGTCTTAGGGGGATCCCAGAGAGGAGAGGTATGCCATGTCCAGCCCTCTCACTCTCACCCAGAACCTACCTCCGGAGGCTTTTTACCAGGTCTCCTTAAATCTTTTGGGGACATCTTGGCATCTCCCAGCTGCTCATCAGAAACCTAAGTACAATCTTTAAGGCCCTGGAACATCTAAGGGGTACCCCCCTAAAGATGTACAGGTGGCAGAATGGGAGAGGCCGCCCGCCCTAGGCATCTAACCCCTGGTGTCCTATAACACCAGCTATCTTGCTGGGGCCTCCAAATGTTTTAAAATGTCAACAAGATAACCAGAGATACACAGCCGAATTGTAAAGGAGTACTTTATTATACTGGTGGGCTGGAGCGGGGCTCTCCCCAAATCAACAGCCCCAAGCCTTCTTTGTTGCCCACTTTTAAAGGCACAAACTACAGAAAAACAAAACGAAAACCTACATTCTTTTGGCGCCACTTTTGGCACCATTAAGGCAAGGGGGGGAGAGGGACTGATAGAAGGGGGCTAGGGGAGCTGTTAGGTCAGGGCAAACATTAATCTCTTTCTTCTCATAGTTCCTCTGAGTTTCCCAAGGCCTTCATTAACCCCTTATCTTTATAGTTTTCTTTGGGTTTCTCAAGGCCTTTATGTTTACAAAAAGAAACTGCCAGGGTGTGTATGTGCAGTAACTGAGGGTCAGAATGGAGTTATTACATATGAAATGTTGAAGGGTCTTGTTGAAGGAGAAGAAAAACAAAAATATGAACAATAAAATGGCAATTAATACATATCTATCAACAATTGAATCTACAAATAAAATGAGAAAGCAGAACAGAAACAGACTCATAGATACAGAGAATTTTTTGCTGCTTGTCAAATGGGTGGGGGCAGGGGCGATTGGTGAAAAAGATGAAGGAATTAAAAATTACAAATTGGTTGTTAGATTGATGAACCTCAAAGGGAAGGGGGAAGGGAGGGCAGGATGAGATAAATAAAAGAACTTCTATGTATATATGCATAACCAATGGACACCGATATAGTGTGGGGAAGACAGGAGGGGGTGGGATTGGGGAGGAGGGGTCAATGGGTAAAAAAAGGGAGGGCATCTGTAATACATTCAACAATAAAGATAAGTTTAAAAAATCCACAAAAAAAAAAAAGAGAAAATAAAAAATAAAAGTGATCTTACTTGGAAAGGAGGAGGTGAAACTGTCATTATTGGCAGATGACATGATATTGCACATAGAAAACCCTAAAGAGTTCATCAAAAATCCACCAGATTTAATAAACAAATTTGGCAAGGTAGCAGGATACAAAATTAACATCAAGAAATTGATGGCATTCTTATACACCAATAATGAACTCACAGAAAGAAACTAAAAAAACAATACCATTTACCATTGAGGCAAAAATTTAAGATACCTAGGAATAAATTTAACCAAAAAAGTAAAGGACCTATTTGCAGAAACCTACACTACCTTGAAAAAAGAAACAGAGAAAGATATAAAAAAGTAGAAACACATATCTTGTTCATGGATTGGAAGAATTAACATCATTAAAATGTCCATATTACCCAAAGCAATCTGTAGATTCAATGCAATCCCCATCAAAATACCAACGACATATTTCACAGAACTAGAGCAAATACTTCAAAAGTTTATATGAATTTCCAAAAAAGACCCCTAATAGCCACAGCAATCTTGAGAAAGAAGGACAAAGTAGGTGGGAACAAAATACCAGATATCAGGTTATAATACAAAGCTACTGTAATCAAAACAGCTTGGTACTGGCACAAGGACAGGCATATAGATCAATGGAACAGAGCAGAGAACCCCAAAATTGACTAAAGACATGCTCAATTAATATTTGACAATGGTGGAAAGAGGATACAATGGAGTAAAGACAGCCTCTTCAATAAATGGTGTTGGGAAAATTGGACAGCTACATGCAAAAAAATGAAACTAGATCATCAGCTCACACCATACACAAGAATAAACTCAAAATGGATAAAAGACTTAAATGTGACTCATGAATCCATAAAAATCCTAGCAGAAAATGTAGGCAACAAAATTTCAGACATCATACGCAGCAGAATTTTCACTGATACATCACCTAAGACAACAGAAACAAAGAAAAAAATGAACACATGGGACTACATCAACCTAAAAAGCTTCTGCAAAGCAAAAGAAACAACCATCAAAATAGAAAGGGAACCCACTATATGGGAGAGCATAATTGCCAATGATACATCAGATAAGGGGTTAATTTCCAAAATATATAGAGTACTCATACAACTCAACAAAAGGAAGACAAAGAACCCAATTAAAAAATGGGCAGAGGACCTAAATAGACACCTCTCCAAAAAGGACATACAAATGGCCAAGAGACATATGAAGAAATGCTCAACATCACTAATCATCACAGAGATGCAAATTAAAACAACTATGAGGTATTACCTCACACCAGCCAGAATGAATGCCATCAACAAATCATCAAACAAGTGCTGGGGAGGGTTTGGGGAAAAGGGGACTCTAGTACACGGCTGGTGGGAATGCAGACTGGTGCAGCCACTATGGAAAACAGTATGGTATTTCCTCAAAAAATTAAAAATTAAATTGCCATTTGACCCAGTGATCCCACTTTTAGGAATATGTCCTAAGAATCCTGAAACACCAATCAGAAAGAATATATGTACCCCTATGTTCATAACAGCACTATTTACAGTTGCTAAGATCTGGAAACAGCCCAAGTGTCCATCAATAGATGAGTGGATAAAAAAGCTGGTACATATATACAATGGAATACTATGCAGCTGTAAGAAAGAAAGATCTCTTATCCTTTGAGACAACATGGAGGGACCTCATGAGTATTATGCTATGTGAAATAAGCCAATCAGAGAAAGACAAATACCACATTATCTCACTTATTTGTTGAATATAATGAACAAGGTGGGTTGATGAACGAAGTAGACCCAGAGACATAGAAAGGAGTATGGTTCAGATTGACAAACCTCAGTGTAGGAGGGCGGGGTTGGGGGGGGAATGAATGAGATGAACCAAATAACTTATATGTATATATGCATAACCAATGGACATAAACAACTCTGCTAGGGGGGTGGGGAGGCGGGATGGGGAGGAGAGTGTCTGGGGGGAAAAAGGAGAAACATCTGTAACAAAAATAAATTAATAAAAATCGGAAGAGAAAAAAATAGCAAAAGAAAAAAAAAGAGTCTGTATTTATATTTAACCTTTGCCACTTTATTTATGCTATGTCTTGGTGTGGACCCCTTTGTCTTTATCTAGTTTGAGACTCTCTGTACCTATTGAATTATTTTTTTCTTTTTTAACAAGTTTAGGCAAACATTCAGCCATAATTTTCTCAAACAGGTTCTCGATTACTTACTCTCTCTCTTCTTTTTCTGATACTCCTATGATGCAGATGTTGTTACCCTTGATGTTCTCCAAAAGATCTTTCATTCCCATGCTGGAGCAGCACAACCAGGAACCTTTCTGAATCCCCAACAAGTGCATACCAGGGAGAATTACCCTGAAGATCCTAGCTCTGTGTAGTGCTCTGTTTTCTGTAAAGAACTGGGCTCAGTGAGGAGAGCCCCAGGGAGTTTAGAGGACAGATCAAAAGAGGCTCCTGTTGAGTCTCATCTAAGCATGGGAGGGCAAGAATGCCTTCCCCCAAATGATGCAGTTGCACAACCCAGCACTCATCTGTGTCATAAACAAGAACCTCTGAGGGAGATGTTCTTCAAAGGTCCCAGTTCTGAGCAGCATTCCATTCTCCCTGTGCAACTGAGTTCAGCAGGGTGGAGCTGCCAGGAGTCAAAAGGACAGGCTAAGAGAATCACCATGAGGGGAGCTGGTGCCATTTGTACATGAGGGTGGACAAGACTGGCTCCCATTTCAAAGCCATGAAAACTCAATGACTCTCTGAGTGTCCATCAAGAGCTTCTCTAGAAAAAGAGTGCACCAAGTGTCCCTGTTTGTTTCAGCCAACAGACCTTTCTACAGGATTCACACTTGGCATAGTGATGTTGCCAGTAGTTGGAGGACCAGGTTAGTGCACTCCTCAGGCTGGTGCTGTAAGAATAGCAATGCTCAGCCCTGGACTCAGCACAGGGACCTCAGGGGTTGAACTTTCAGATCACTCCTTGATTCCACACCACACAAATCTTCTCTTTATAATTACCATAGGCCCTGAGTCACTTTTCTTCTACTGGAGCCATGGGTGAGCATCTGAGAGCAAGATCCTGTGTATTGGTCCTTTAAGAGAACACCTGGGTTTCTAGCAGACATTCTCCTTTCCCAGGCAGACAGAGTCCCCACTAATTTTAACTGCCAGATGCTATGTGGGCTCCATTTTCCAGCTATGGTGCTCTGGGATGGGGATCCCCTCAGGGGGTTGAGACCCCATGATTCTCAGGGAAATCTTATACAGCTGAAATGTTCTTCCAAATTTTTAACCCCCACACATGGATCCGATTTGCTAGTATTTTGTTCAGGATTTTGGCATCTGTGTTCATCAGGGATATTGGCCTGTAGTTTTCTTTCTTTGTAATGCCTTTTTCTGGTTTTTGAATTAGAATTATGCTGGCCTCATAAAATGAGTTTGGAAGTCTTCCTTCTTCTTGAATTTTTGAGAATAGTTTGAGGAGAATGGGTGTTAGTTCTTCTTTGAATGTTCGGTAAAACTTCCCCGTAAAGCTGTCCGGTACTGGGCTTTTGTTTGCTGGGAAAGTCTTGATTACATCTTCAATTTCCTTCATTGTTATTGGTCTGTTCAAATTTTCTATCTCTTCCTGGTTCAGTTTTGGAAGACTATGTGCTTCTAGAAATTTGTCCATTTTGCTTAGATTGTCCAATTTGTTGCTGTATAAATGTTCATAGTATTTGTTAACGATCCTTTGTATTTCTGTGGTGTCAGTTATTATTTCTCCTCTGTCATTTCTGATATTGTGTATTTGGGTTCTCTCTCTTTGTTTCTTGGTGAGTCTAGCTAAGGTCCATCAATCTTATTTATCTTTGTCTCATTGATCCTTTGACTTGTTTTTTTTTTTTTGTCTCCATGTCATTTATTTCTGCTCTGATCTTTACTATTTCCTTTCTTCTATTTGCTCTTGGGTTTTCTTTTTGTTTCTTTTCTAGTTACTTAGGTTGTGAGGTTTGATAGTCTATTAGAAATTTCTCTTGTTTCTTGAGGTAGGCCTGTAGTGCTATGAACTTCCCTCTCAGAACTGCTTTCGCTGCATCCCATAGATTTTGTGTTGTTGTGTGTTCATTTTCATTGGTTTCCAGGAAGTTTTTAATTTCTTCCTTGATTGCCATGGTAACCCACTCATTGTTCAATAACATGCTGTTTAGCTTCCATGTGTTCAAATGTCTTTGCGTGTTGTTGTTGCAATTGATTTCTAGTTTCATGCCATTGTGATCTGAGAAGATGCTTGATATTATTTCAATCTTCTTGAACTTGTAGAGACTTAGTTTGTGCCCTAATATGTGGTCTATCTTTGAGAATGTCCCATGTGCACTTGAGAAAAATGTGAATTCTGCAGTTTTGGGGTGTAATTCTCTGTATATAATCTATTAAATCCATTTGGTCTAGTGCTTCATTTAGAATCTCTGTTTTCTTGTTATTTTTTTTTTGTCTAGAGGATCTATCCAGTGATGTCAGCGGGGTGTTGAAGTTCCCTGCTGTGATTGTATTGCTGTTGATTACTCCTTTGAATTCCTCCAGAAGATTTTTAATATATTTTGGTGCTCCTATATTGGGTGCATATATGTTTACCAAGGTTATGTCTTCCTGTTGGATAGATCCTTTCAATATTATGTAGTGGCCTTCTTTGTGTCTAGTTATGGCCTTCATTTTGAAATCTAATTTATCAGATATGAGTATTGCTACCCCAGCTTTTTTTTTTCCTTTCCATTTGCTTGGAAGATTTTTTTCCATCCATTTACTTTCAACCTATGTGTGTCTTTTCTTGTGAGGTAAGTCTCTTGTAACCAACATATGTGTGATTCATGCTTTCTTATCCAGTCAGCTACTCTGTGTCTTTTTATCAGAGCATTCGAACAATTTAAGGTGATTATTGATATGTATTATTTATTGCCATTTTTGTTTAATGTGGTTATATTTTTCTTTCTATTTCTTCCACTAATTACAGCAGTCCTTTTAACATTTCTTGCAGTGCTGGTTTGGGTGCTAATATATTCCCTTAGCCTTTTTTTTTTTTTTTTGGTCTGGGAAGTTCTTTATTTGACCTTCTATTTTGAATGATAGCCTTGCTGGATAGAGTAGTCTTGGATTCAGATCCTTGTTTTTCATGACCTTGATTACTTTATGCCATTCCCTCTGGCCTGTAGTGTATCTGTTGAGAAGTCAGATGATAGCCTTATGGGGGTTTCTTTGTAGGTAACCTGTTGTTTATCTCTTGCTGCCTTTCAGATTCTCTCTTTGTCTTTAATTTTTGGCATTTTAATTATTATGTGTCTTGGTGTGGGCCTGTTTGGATTCTTCTTGCTTGGTGCTCTTTGCTTCTTAAATTTGAATGCCTTCTTCCTTCACCATGTTAGGAAAGTTTTCTGTCACTCTTTCTTCAAATATATTCTCTAACCTTTGCTCGTTTTCTTCCTTGTATGATGTAAATATTATTATGTTTCCAGTTGTCCCACAGTTTTTTATAAGCTGTCTTCCTGTTTTTAAATTGTTTTTCCTTCTGGTTTTCTGATTGATTGATTTTTTTCTACCCTGTCTTTTAATTCACTGATCCAGTCCTCAGCTTCCTCTACTCTGCTGGTTAGTCCTTCCAATGTGTTTTTTATTTCTTCTATGTCATTCTTCATTTCTCCCAAAACTGAACCAGGAAGAGATAGAAAACATGAACAGACCAATAACAACAAAGCAAATTGTAGATGTAATTAAGAAACTCCCAGCAAACAAAAGCCCAGGCCCAGATCGCTTCACTGGGGAGTTTTACCAAACATTCAAAGAAGATCTAATACCCATTCTCCTCAAACTATTCCAAAACATGCAAGAAGACAGAACACTTCCGAACTCATTTTGAGGCCAGCATAATCCTGATTCCAAAACCAGATAAAGACACTACAAATAATGAAAACTACAGGTCAATATCCCTGATGAACACAGATGCCAAAATCCTTAACAAAATATTAGCAAATCGGATCCAGCAATACATCAAAAAAATTATTCATCATCACCAAGTGGGTTTCATCCCAGGTCTGCAAGGATGGTACAATATTTGCAAATCAATAAATGTGATACACCAGATAAACAAAATGAATGATAAAAACCATATGATCATATCAATAGATGCTGAAAAAGCATTAAACAAAATCCAGCACCCATTTCTGATAAAAATGCTCAGCAATATGGGAATAGAGGGACCATATCTCAACATAATAAAGGTTATATATGAAAAATCTACAGCTGCCCTGGCCGGTTTGGCTCAGTGGCTAGAGTGTCGGCCTGTGGTCCAGAGAGACCTGGGTTCGGTTCCCGCTAAGGGCATGTACTTCAGTTGCAGTTTGTCCCCGGCCCTCGTTGGTCGTGCGGGTGGCAGCCACTTGATGTGTCACCTTCACATCGATGTTTCTCTCTCTCTCTCTTCCTCTCTCTCCCTCCCACTCTATCTGAACAAAAAATGAAAAAGTGTCCTCAGGTGAGGATAAATAAATAAATAAATAAATAAATCTACAGCCAACATCATTCTCAATGGGCAAAAACTAAAAGCATTTCCCTTAAGAACGGGAACAAGACAGGAATGCCCACTTTCGCTACTCTTATTTAACATAGTACTGGAAATCTATATAATCTTATTAAATTATTGCACCCCAGACATTTAATAAAATTTTAAAAAGGTGAATTTCCAATACACTCTCATTTTTAAATATATAATATATGATTTATCAGATTTTCTATTGACCTTTCTTCAATTGCTCAATTATGTGTCCATAATAATTGTAATGATAACAAAATCCAGAAAAATATTTGAAAACATCTAGAGCCTTTTGGTCATAAGAAATAAAATAATTTTAATTTAAATACCCTTTTTTGTTTCATGATTTTTATGAAGATGATAATAAAGCACTTTCAAACACAAAATTCTGACATTACAATAAAATTTTATAAGGAATGTGGAATGAAACTGTGTTTAAGAAGAAAAATAATTGGTAAAATTTATGACTGTTAAAGTAGATAGTGCTTACGTGATTTTTTTTTTTTTTTGCTCATATATTTTTTAATACATAATGGTAGGTCTTAAATTGTTGTGGTATTTATTTTTTATTGTATAAATTTTAAAGAGAGGTCTAAGAGTTTTATTTTTAAATGCCAGCATTTATAATATATAATAAATTATATATTTGTGTGAAAAAGTTAAACTTATACTTTAAAATACATGAGGAGAGTTTCACACATTTGTTAAAATTCTGTTAAGGGACTGGTACAATGGTGACAGAACTCCTGAGACAGAGAGGTTATGAAAGACCCACTATCTCTAGGAAATTGCAATAAATTCTGTCTAGACAGACAGGGTGAAACATCTGAATGAAGAGAAAGAAAAAGCAGTAATCCCACAGGTTGGAGGATATCTAATAAAAAATCCCTTGGGTGAGAAGCCAAGTGTTCTGGAGTTTCAAGTAGCAGGCTAGTGATGATGAAGGACATATTTGAGTTTGTTTTATGATGAGACAATGCAGCATTTGGTAGGAGGATAAGGCAGAGGGATAGGAATCAAGGATGTGAAGAATTAGAATCTGAATAAATGAAAGAGGCAAAATTAAGCAGTGGCAGCAGTGTGGAGGAAGAAAGGTGAAAGGACAAATACTTGGCAAGTAAAATCAACAAGTGTTTGTGAGTCACCGGAATTAGACATGGATGAAGGGAGATTGTGCAGAATCCCACCTCAGTTCCTGACAGTCTCTAAGCACAAATATTGTGGAGGGATAGTAGAAGCAATCTGAGGTCATACTTAAAACTATTTTACCCAATGTAAAAAAAAAAAAAAAAAGTACTTTTCTGTCTTTCAGCTCTATAGATTAAGAAGTTGAGATCCAGAAAGAGAATGTAATGGTCAAGGTTACATAATTGGTTGATCAAAAGTTTTCTTTAAGATATCCTAGCAAGAAGTGGAGTTAATAATAATTTATGCTGTGTGAGTAAATGGTAAGATATGTGTTCTACTCCTGTTATCTCCAGGGAGAAAGTCTTGTAAATGGATTAAAATCTCCAGTCAATAGGCAGAGTACAAAAAAAACCCAAAAAAACAAATCACAAAACATAATTCAACTATATGATAAATAAAAGAGACACATTTGAGATTCAAAGACACAAATAGGTTAAATGTAAAAGCATTGAAAATTATAGTTCATGTAAATAGTAAACTATAGAGAGCTAGAGTGGCTATACAAACAAAATATCAAACAAAATAAAGTTTAAGACAAAAGTTGTTAGAGACAACAAAGGGCATTTATAGTGACAAGAAAGAAAATCCATCAAAAGATATGATTATAAACATAACAACAGAGACTCAAAATATGTGAAGCAAACTGACAGAATTAAAAAAAGAAATATACAATTCAAAATAATAATTGGACACTCCAAAATACTTCATTTTCAATAATAAACAAAACAATTATACAAAAGATTAGCAAATAGTAGACTTCCAACACTATAAAACGATTACAATTATCCTTAGAACATTCTTCCCCATATTAGCAGAATACACATTTTTTTCAAGTGCACATGAAACATTCTTTAGGACACACAATATCTTTGGCCACAAAACAAGTCATAACATATTTAATTACATTGAAAATATTTGAAGCATGTTCTCTTACCTCAGGAGAATGAAATTATAAATTAGTACCAGGAGAAAATCTGAAAAATTCATAAATATGTGAAAAGTAAATATAAACTAAATGACCAATGTGTCAAAAAGAAATCACAAGAAATTATAAAATATCTTGAGGTGACTAAAACAAACAAACAAAAGACATACTGAAATTTATGGGATACAATGAAAGCAGTGGCCAGAGAGAATTTTATAGGTGGTGTTTACATTAAAAAAAAAAAAAAAAGAAATATCCAGTTTGGTTCAGCAGTTAGAGAGTCAGCTCATGGACCAAAGAGTCTTGGGTTTGATTCTGGTCAAGGGCACATACCTTGGTTGCAGTGCAATCTCTGACCCTGGTTGGGGTTGTGTGGGAAGAATGTGTCTCTCTCACATCAATGTTTCTCTCTATTTCTCCCCCTCCCTCCCTTCCACTCTATCTGAAAATCAATGGAAAAATATCATTGAGTTAGGATTAAAAAAAAAGAAATATCTGAATTAGTAACCTAACAATCCACTTTCAGAAACTAGGAAAAGTGAAGCACTAAACCCAAAGCAACATTGTGAAGAAAACAATAATGATAGAATGAAAATGAATAAAATATAGAACAGAAAAACAACATAGAAAATGTATTATCTTAAAAATTATTAATTTAAAAATTAATAATTATTTTAAAAAATGGACAAAATAAACAAACTTATAGCTAGACTGATCAAGAAAGAGAGATTACTACAATTACTAAATCAGAAATGAAATGTAGACATTATCATGGGCTACAGAGAAATGAAAGAATTATAAAAAAATGTTATAAATAATAATGTGGCCATATATTAGATAATCTACATAAAACAGACAAATTTGTAGAAAGACACTAACTCAAGAAGTAATACAAAATCTAAATAGACTTATAATAATTTAAAAGGTTAGGTTAGTAATGAAGAAGCTTCTCACAAAACAAAACCTAGAACCAAATGACTTCATTGGTGAGTTCTACAAATCTTTAAAGAAAAATTAACACTAAGTCTTTACTCTTCCAAAAAGTAGGAGTAAGACTTCCCAACTCATTCAATGAGACCAATTATACCTAATATTCTTATCAAACAGGGACCAGCCAGAGAGGGTCTGCCTCAGGCTGGCCTGTAGTGTGTGGGTTTGTGACTGTGTAGGAAAGATTTTACAATACGGGTCCACATAGGTTTCTGAGTATGTTTATTAATGCTAGGGACAGATAACAAAGTAAGAAATTATAGTAGAAGAAGCAACAGGAGAGAGCCTAGGTGATGCTCTGCTTTGACTCTCTAGAAATGTTATAGGAAAGAAGAGAGGCAAGGCAGAACTGCTGTCAGCTCACTGGGAAGTGAAGGTCACAGTGATAGAAGTGAGCCAAGGAGGGGCTGCTTTAGCTCACTGGAAAGTCAGAGAAAAAGAAGACCTTGGAGATAGGATCAGGGGATGAGCCCAGGTCGAGCTGCTGCTGCCCACTGCTCCCCTGGTTGCAAGTTTCTTGAAAATCCTTAGAAATAAAAAGTTCCTGCCTGGGAAGCATTATAGACATGCATTATAGCATGCCTGAATTGAGTCTGTCCTGAGGGCTTTTTATTTTTATTTTTTCTGTAGGTGAGAATCTTAGGGGATGGTTTCAGTACAATATTTATTGAAAGGGTTAAAATGTTTTAGCAAAATTAAACTCCATTCTGACCCTCAGTTACTGCACGTACACACCCTGGCAGTTTCTTTTTGTAAACATAAGGGCCTTGAGAAACCCAAAGAAAACTATAAAGATAAGGGGTTAATAAAGGCCTTGGGAAACTCAGAGGGACCATGAGAAGAAAGAGGTTAATGATGGCCCTGACCTCTGCTGGAGCAGACTCCTTACCTCTGAGATAACTCATACCAACACAGACACCAATTACATGATGCCAAGAGAATGTGGGTTTTTTTGAAAGTAGTTTTTTTTAGTTTCTGTAGTTTGTAACCATAAAACCCAGAGAACAAAGGGACTTCGGCACTAAGCTCTTTTTGGCTTGGCCTGCCTCCACCCAGGCATATGTAAATAAAGCATTTTGCTCTACAATGGCCTTGTGTTGTGGATGTGATCTCCCGCCAGCTCACACCTTTTATTTGGTGCCAAAACCTGGGAGGTCTGTGGGGATCCCACATTAGGGGCAACCACAGGCCCCTGGAGTCCTCTGGGCCTCCTGTTGGACCGAGATCAATCACATCCTTAGCCAGATACCCAACCTCCAACCTTTTCTGCTGATCCAGCATCAACACCGGACACTAATTCACTGGTGAGTGTTTATTTGCCTATCGGTCTGATTCTTGTTATTCTCCGTCCGGGACAAGAGAGCCAGGCTCTCAGTCACTACTGTGTGATCGTTCCTCTGAAAATCCAGCGCTGGTTGGGACACACTCCTTGGGAACCAGGTTCCCTCAGGTCATCATATATCTGGGGATGCCTGGTATAGGTGAGTTGCATGTCTCTACTCTAGGGGAGAAGCGAGAATGCCTTCTTCTTCCTCTAGTGTATCTGTTGGACTACTAGGCCATGACATCTCACACCACAACATGGGAAATGATCAATCTGCCATCCCTCATACAACACCCCTAGAATGTCTCCTAAAAAATCTACAGACCCTAGGGCTCACTCAAGACCTACATCCCAAGCAACTCATTTTTTACTGCAACACTGTGTGGCCTCAATACAAATTAGACAATGGGTCACAATGGCCTGAGAATGGCACCTTCAATTTGAACATTCTCACTGATTTAGACAATTTCTGTCGAAGGCAAGGAAAATGATCTGAGGTTCCTTACATCCAGGCTTTTTTTTGCACTCAGAACACACCCCTCTTTATGCGACTCTTGCTCCACTTCCTAAATCTTCCTGTTGCACTCTAATCCTCCCAAGCCTCCCTCTGAAGACAGCACACTAACCTCTTCTGTTTCCTCCTTTGACCCAGCTGATCTTTCTCCACCACCTCCTCTTTCAGCCCTTCTGGCAGGGTCTCCTCCTCCAGCCCCTTCTGCAGGCCTCCCACCCTACCCTGAGACTCCTACTCTGGTTTCAACTCCTCTACTGCTGCAAATGACTCCCTCACACACACGATCGGGAACCATCTTTGGTCCCTATCCATCCCCTACCTCAGCACCCATTTTAGAATGCCCTCTGAGAGAAGTAGCAGAAACTGAAGGGATTGTCAGAGTTCATGTCCCCTTCTCTCTCTCAGACTTGTCCCAGATAAATAAAAGACTAGGATCCTTTACTGAGGATCCTACCAATTATACTCAGGAATTTGAGTACCTTACCCAGTCCTATGATCTAACTTTGAATGATATTCATGTTATTCTCTCTTCCACCCTTAATCTGGAAGGTAAAAATTGAGTCTAGGTTAGTGCTCAAGATCATGCCGATAATCTGAGATGACAGGCCCCCACTAACCTCATGGGATCTGAAGCAGTCCCTACCCAGGACACCAAATGGAATTATCAGGATAATGGGGCAGGTAGAAAAGCCAAAGACCATATGATAATATGTGTCATTGAAGGACTTAAAAAAGCCTCACACAAGGTGGGTAACTATGAAAAACTGTCTTAAATAATCCAGGAAAGGAATGAAAACCCTGCAACCTTTCTATCCCGCCTTACACAGGCCATGAGAAAATATACTGACTTAGATCCCAGTAGCCCAGAAGGGACTGTCATTTTAAACCTGAGATTTATCTCTCAGTCAGCTCCAAACATTAGGAAAATTACAAAAACTTGAAGATGGCCCTCGAACCCCTCAACAAAAACTTCTAAACCTAGCCTTTACGGTGTTCAATAATCACAACAAAGAGGTTAAACAGCAAAGAATAGTAGAATTCCAAATGCTTGTCTTTGCCATCAGAGCCCCCACTAATCAAAGGGGTCAACCCCCTTTAGGGGACAGAAGAAGGGCACCCACCAGGATCAGCAGAGCAAACCCCCAGGTCCCTGCTTTAAATGTAATCAGACTGGCCACTGGTCAAGACAATGCCCCAATCCTCGACCACTGCCTAAGCCATGTCCTTAATGTGGAGGGCCCCACTGGAAGTCAGACTTTGGACAGACTGCGCAGAGTCAGTCCTCATCCCTTCCTCTGGCTGGCAGATCGAGCAATCCAGGCCTTGATCTGATTGGCCTCATGGCTGAAGACTGAAGGTGGCCAGGAACAGATGCCCCGACCACCATCTCAAACTCTGAACCTTGGGTAACTTTGATGGTAGCAGGTAGGCCAATTTCATTTTTAATTGATACCAGGGCAACCTACTCTGCCCTCCCTGAATTCAAGGGACCTCTTCAATGCTCTGGGGTTTCAGTTGTGGGAACTGACAGCCAAATATCACAACCCAGCTCAACCCAGACACTCACTTGTTCTTTAGGCCCTTATATCTTTCTCCACTCATTTTTAGTGTTACCAGCCTGCCCCACTCCCTTGTTAGGGTGGGACATTCTATCTAAACTCCATGCTACTTTATCCCTTACTCCCTTTCTCCCCACCAACCACTCTCATTCTTTACTTTGCCTCCTCCAAGAATTGGCCTCCTCTCCTAGAAAACCCCCCCTACCACTACCTCCAGAACTAGTTAACCCCATAGTACGGCACACATCCCTCTCCTCTGTAGCTAAGGACCATACTCCAATCAAAATATCTCTCAAAGATCCCTCATTTTTCCCATCCCAGAAACAATACCCTATTCCCCCAGAAGCACAAAAAGGACTGGAACCTGTAACTTGACTCCTAAAGAAAATTTACTCCACCCTACCATTTCTCCCTATAATACCCCCATTTTGCCTGTACACAAATCTGATGGATCTTACTGCCTAGTACAGGACCTCCACGTTATAAATCAAGCTGTTCAGCCAATACACCCAGTTAGAACTCTGTTCCTAACCCATATACCCTTCTCTCTCAAATTCTGGCTAACACACAGTTCTTTATGGTTCTAGACCTTAAAGATACCTTTTATTTTTTTACTATTCCCCTATATCCAGACTCTCAAAATCTTTTTGCTTTCACCTGGACTGACCTAGACACTGGGCAGTCCCAACAGTTAACCTGGACTGTTCTCCCTCAAGGGTTTTGGGATAGTCCCCACCTTTTTGGGCACGCCATAGCTAGTGATTTGTGGCAATTAGACATAAAAGGGTCCACTCTTCTTCAGTATGTAGATGACCTCCTCCTTTGTAGTCCCACCAGAAAGGAATCTGAGAAACATACCGCCTGTTTATTGAATTTCCTTGCAGAAAAAGAGTACCAGGTTTCTCCTAAAAAATCTCAACTTACAACTCCATGAGTAACCTACTTAGGGCTCTCTCTCACTCCCCATTCCAGAGGGATCCCTGCAAGCCAAATCTCCCTCACCTCTAAAACCCCAGTCCCAGAGACTAAACAGGAACTTCTTTCATTTTTAGGCTTAGCGGGTTACTTCAGGCTGTGGATTCCTAATTTTGCACTTCTAGCTAAACCTCTCTATCAGGCCACTAAAAGAAATCTTAATGAATCCTTAAATCCTGTCACTCCCATTAAGGCTCCTTTTCAGAAATTACAGCAAGCTCTCACCCAGGCTCCTGCCCTCACTCTGCCAGACTTAACCAAGCCATTTATTTTGTACACAGATGAAAGGCAAGGAGTGGCAGTCAGACTCCTGGGGCAGCTGAAGGGGCCCACCCTCCAATCTGTAGTGTACCTCTCCAAACAGCTAGATAACACCGTCCTGGGATGGGCCTCATGCCTTAGGGCTTTAGCAGCCACGGAAGTCCTCATCCTAGAGAACCTAAAGATTACCTTTCATAGCCCAGTCACTGTCCACTCCTCTCATAATTTAAAGGATATGCTATCTCAGAGACATTTACAAAACTTAATGTCACCTTCTCGCATTCAGCAGCTACATACCTTATTCCTCCAAATGCCTCAGGTCTCAGTAGTACCTACCTCTCCCCTTAATCCAGCAACTTTACTTCCTTTACCATCCAAAGTAGAAAAGGAAAAGACACACTGCTGTTTAGAAACCTTAGACTCCTGTCTATCTCCCTTTCCTCATATCAAGGACAGCCCCCTTCCAAAGGCAGATCATAGTTGGTTCATTGATAGCAGCGCCTACAGAAAACAGGATACCTTCTATGCCGGTTATGCAATTGTACCCTGGAACCTAAAGGGGTTCTTGAGGTTGGTCTCTTCCCTTGAGGCACAACCTCTCAAAAGGCAGAACTAATTGCCCTAATCAGAGTTCTAACCTTAGCAAAGGACCAGAAAGCAAACATCTACACTGACTCTAAATATGCCTTCCATATCTTGCATTCACATGCTTCCATCTGGGCTGAAAGGAGCTTTCTCTCAACCCAGGGCACACCTATAATTAATGGTAAATTGATTAAGAGACTCCTCGATGTGGCCTGCTGTCCCCTAGAGGCAGCTATTATACACTGCAGAGGCCATCAAACCCATGGAACTTCCACTGTTCTAGGCAACAATTTTGCTGACACCACCAATCACCAATCACCAAACAGGCAGCCACAGAACCCTTACAAGGTCAATTTCTTTCTTTAGCCTCAATAGAGCCTGTTTACTCTCCCTCCAAAAAGCAGATTTTCAAGCACAGGGGTACCAAACTAAAGGTCCATCTTTCCTCCTAAATGGCCGATATATTTTGTCTGAAGAACAGGCCAATTCCATCCTACACACTTTACACCAGTCCTTCCATGTGGGTCACAGACCCCTGACCCATTTATTACTCCCTGTACTTGCTTGCTTATGCCTGTCAGACAGATTACAGAGAATAACTAGGAGATGTCAACTTTGCTATACTGTCTCCCCCCAAGGATGCCTTAAACCTCCTTCTTATCCCACACATCAGGCAAGGGGTCGGACCCCAGGATAAGATTGGTAAATCGATTTTACACATATGCCCCCAATTAAGAAAATCAACTCCTTTTCAGGTGGCCTGCTGCTCCGACAGGACTTAGTGTTAGTAGATACCTTTTCAGGATGGGTTGAGGCTTTCCCAACCACCTCTGAAACTGCTGGAACAGTTACACAAAATCTCTTGGACCACATCATTCCCAGATTTGTGTTACCAAACAGCATACAATCTGATAATGGTCCTGCCTTTGTCTGTCGTATCACCCAAGACGTTTCTGAAACTTTAAATATAAAATGGCACTGCCATATACCCTACTGACCACAATCCTCCGGTAAAGTAGAAAAAATGAATTCAATTATTAAAACACAATTAACCAAATTGACTCAGGGAATAAGACAGACTTAGATCATGGCCTTATCTCTAGCACTCATGAGGATCAGGTCTATACCAAGATCCTCCACTTTTTATAGCCCTCTTGAGCTAATGTATGGCCAGTCACTTCTACTAGGACCTGCCCCAGACCCAGATAATTCACCTCCTATTGTAGATTATATCCCTTCTCTAAATCTCACCAGAACTCTCCAGCGAGAGGCTGCTAACTGTCTGCCACCTCTTCCAGAACCCAAGCCTAGGGCAGAGGATAGTCTAGATGGGAAGGAAGTCCTGATCTGCCAACTCTCAGACAAACTTCAACCTCGGTGGACCGGACCTCACATAGTCATCTGCAGCATGCCCATAGCTGTAAGGGTGTGCGGACTCCCTCACTGGATCCATTAGACAAAGATCAAGGCAGTCCTGTCAGAGCAGCAGGCCACCTGGAAAGCAGAAATTAAAGAAGGCAGAAACATGAGTCCTTCAATTCTACCTGGACCATCTCCTAAACCTAAGTATTCCTGCTCCCCCCTGGGACCCACCAAGGTCAGACTAACCAAAATCCCAGAAGAAGACAAGCAACCTGAGCCATGAGTAACCATGATTTTCCCTTGGCAACAACAAGAACAAACATTCCAATTTATTCTACTCTTTTTTTTTTTTTTTTAATCCTCACCCGAGAACATTTTTGCATTTATCTTGAGACAGAGCAGGAGAGAGGGAGGAAGAGAGAGAAACATTGATGTGAGAGAGACACATCGAGTGGTTGCCACCCACACAACCCCAACTGGGCAGGGGACAAACTGCAACCGAGGTACCTGCCCTTAGCAGGAACTGAACCCGGGACTCTTGTCCAAGGGCCGACGCTCCAACCGCTGAGCCAAACCAGCCAGGGCTCTACTCTTTTTTATCTCCCTATCCCTAGGTGGACATTTTGCCCCCATACCCTCTCCTCTAGAATCTCACAACTAGAATGCTCCCTTAATCTTACTCAAAGTCTTCTAATTAAGGCTAATTCCTCCTATGCAGCCAAATGCTGGATGTGCCTATCCATGTCCTCCTCAGCCTACTCCGCTCTACCTATTCCAAGCAGCGACACCTATCTTCTTCTGACCACTCTTATCTATAAAGTTCAGAAGGGGGCCACCTTCTTTGAGAGAGCTGATACTCTCCTAGGAGATTATCCCACCTCAGCTGCCAACTGAGCAAACAGGCTATATCATACCTACTATTCACATATTGAGGAATTTAAACCTTCAACCTCCCCTGCCCAAGGGCCAGTCACTCTTAATACCCCTCTCCTTTTACCTGCTCCCTTATGTTTTACTGCTCAAGGCACCATACCAGTAGACCATCTTCCCTCTAAACTCTGCAACACCACAATAAACATTCAATTTCCCCAGAACCATCAAAACAACCAGGTCAATTATCAAGTATCTCCAGAAGCAAACGGATTATTTATTTATCCCTTTCACTTCATGGAACCCCTTATTCTTATGGCCTCACAACACAAATGCTCCTATTTCACTAGCTGGCTCCACTTTTGGCTTACTACTTCCTCCTTAAAGTTACTATGCTCAAAACAATCCCCTACTCATATCTACCCCCTTGTCGGGGCTGCACTTTCCTGTACCCTGACTGCCTGGAGCTCAGAGCCATTAGGACGGAGCCGGCCACTCATCCATCTATTCTCTCTTTATCTCTTGGCTTGCATCACACAATCAGGAGCTTTCTTTTTGTATGGAGCTAGCACCTATATGTGTCTCCCAACTAATTGGACAATAACTTGTACCCTGGTCTATCTCACCCCAAACATCAACCTAGTTCCACCACATGAGCCTCTTCCAGTTCCTAGTACTCGACTGGGCAGGGGGACTAGGCACCTCCCTGTCTTACTTTCACTCTCCAAAGACCTCCAGAACTCCCTAGAAGAAATTGCCTCCATTCTATGAGACTCCAAGATCAACTCAACTCCCTGGCTGCTGTCACACTACAAAATCACTGAGGCCTGGACCTCCTAATGGCAGAAAAAGGAGGTATCTGTTTCTTTCTAGAGGAACAGTGTTACTTTTACCTCAACCAGTCAGGGCTGGTTAGAGATGCAGTAACAAAATTAAAGGAATGGGCTCAATGAATCCATGAAAGACAGGAGGGGTCTTGGGATCAATGGCTCCACACAAACTGGGTGTCTTGGTTGTTACCATTTATCAGTCCGCTCACCCTCATTTTTATCATTTTAGCATTTGGACCCTGCCTCTTGTGCTTGATTACTAGGTTTGTACAAAATCGACTGCAAATTTTCGTCAACCAGACAGTTGGACAATTTGTTCTAGCACAGGTAAAAGTACCCGATCACCCCATTGCCCAAGAAATTATCTAACAAATTCTTTTTAGGTGTCCACGACAACCCCATATCTGCACGAAGTATACAAAGAGAAACTTCGCCCCTTTTCCATTTTTTATCATTATAAGGTGGGCATGAAAGTGTTAATAATGTTTTAACAAAGTTAAACTCCATTCTGACACTCAGTTACTGCACATACACACCTTGGCAGTTTCTTTTTGTAAACATAAGGGCCTTGAGAAACCCAAAGAAAACTATAAAGATAAGGGGTTAATGAAGGCTTTGGGAAACTCAGAGGAACCATGAGAAGAAAGAGATTAGTGATGGCCCTGACCTCTGCCGGAGCATACTCCTTTCCTCTGAGACAACTCATACCAACCCAGACACCAATTATGCAGTGCCAAGAGAATGTGGGTTTTTTTGAAGGTAGTTTTTTTTTTTGTTTTTTTTTTTTTTTTTTTTTTTAGTTTCTGTAGTTTGTAACCATAAAACCCAGAGAACAAAGAGATTTTGGTGCTAAGCCCTTTTTGGCTTGGCCTGCCTCCACCCAGGCATATGTAAATAAAGCCATTTTGCTCTACACTGGCCTTGTGTTGTGGATGTGATCTCCTGTCGGCTCATACCTTTTATTTATCAGTTTCCCAGGTGCATTTTTAATATGCTGATGCATCAAAATGAATGTACAGGGGAGTTTTGGATTATTCTTTGGTCTGTTTTACTGTTTCATTTTTATCTTAGGTCTGTCTGGTTTAATGGGGTTTTTGTCATTTGTCTCCAACTGCATCTGTCCTTACATTTAGCTGGCACAAATGACATTAATTGGGTCTTTGTTTTCTATTTTCCCAGGCCAGGGTGATTTAAGCTATATATTTGCTGGTCAGGGGGGAGGGCATAAACCACTTGCTCTCAAGTGTCCTTGGTTAGGGAAGATAAGGTCTTATAATTCATAATCAGGCTGCAAGCTGCCCAAACTGCTTGGCCTTGTTCAGTTCTCCTGTCTCAATTTCCTCATTCCACTTGTCCAGGAGTTTTTCTAGCTTCTCAGTATCCTGCCACAATACTAAAACTCAATATATCACAAGAAAATAAACTACATATCAATATTTCTTATGAATATGGATACAAAAATTCTCAACAAAATGTTAGCAAACCTAATCTAGTAGTGTTACCAGAGAATTGATATTCTGTCACTAGTGGGAGTGGGGTACTTGGGGTGCTACTGGAATGAGTATTTTCAGAGGTCCCACCCCAGGAGGATGAGATCTGGTAAAATACTTTATTTGCATGAAGTTACATTCCTTGGGTTCTAATGTCCCATTTCCCTTAAGACAATTCTGAAAGAGGGGCAGCTGGGGCTTTAGTAGAGCTAGAAGCAGGATCAGTTTTCAGAGTTTTCATTCCATGGTAGAATTTGATGTAGTTTCAAGCATTAGGCTAGATTCAGTACATCATTTTATTGTGTGAAATCCACATGGCCATGGGCCACATGGGTGAATACAGAGTGTGAGAGCCCCACAAGCCAGGAGTCAGACCCAAAGAGTGTGTGTGTGTGTGTGTGTGTGTGTGTGTGAGAGAGAGAGAGAGAGAGAGAGAGAGAGAGAGAGAGAGGTTTTTTTTTGTTTGTTTAGGAGTATAAATATTCAGACTTCACACTTTTGCAGTGGCCACACCTATTATGGTCACTGACTTGTTCCCAGGTGTGACCAACAGTAAACACCTTCCCTTCCCAAATCACACACACCTTATTGGGCATGTGTCTAAACTGCCTTTGTTCAATTATTTCCCCTATTGATCTGTGGGGAAAGAAACCTGGAAAGTGATAGTTGCAACTTCCTGACAAAGCTGTATAAATGGCATGCCTATATTATCTTGTCTCCCCTTTGCTCCCTTCCTGTTAAATATAACCAGGTTATTATAACTGTATCAGTAGCATGTAAATTATCCAGGGAATGCCAGGTTCATTCAACATATAAAAAAATCAATCAATGCAATATACTATATTAATAAAGGATAAAAAGCACACAATTATCTTAATAGACACAGAAAACAACAACAACAACTCATAGTTGTTTTAATTTGCATCTCTCTGCTGATTAATGACATTAAGCATTTTTTTCATACATCTCTTGGCCATTTGTATGTCCTGTTTGGAAAAGTGTCTATTCAAGTCCTCTGCCCATTTCTTAATTGGTTTGTTTGTTTTTCTCCTGTTGAGTTGTATGAATACACTCTATATTTTGGAAATTACCCCTTATCTGATGTATCATTGGCAAAATGTATTCTCCCCTACAGTGGGTTCCCTTTTCATTTTGATGTTGGTTTATTTTGCTGTGCAGAAGCTTTTCAGTTTGATTTATTTCTATTTATTAATGTTTTACTTTTATTTCTCTTGACCTAGGTGAAGTATCCATGAAAATTTTGCTACATGTCATGTCTGAGATTTTGCTGCCTAGATTTTCTTCTAGGATTTTTATGACTTCATGAGTGATATTTAAGTCTTTTCTGTATTTTGAGTTTATCTTGTGTGTGGTGTAAGTTGGTGATATAGTTTCTTTTTTTTTTTTTTTTTTTTTTTTTTGCATGTAGCTATCCAATTTCCCTAACATCATTGATTGAAGAGACTGTCTTTACTCATAATGTCTAGTGTTGATTTCTCGGTTCACTGTTCTGTTCCATTTATCCATATACCTGTCTTGTGCCAGTACCAGGCTGTTTTGGTTATAATGGCTTTGTACTATAACATGATGTCTGGAATTCTAATCCCTCCAACTTTGTTCTTCCTTTTCAAGATTGATGTGGCTATATGGGGTCTTTCTTGATTCCATATAAACTTTTGAAGTATTTGTTATAGATCTGTGAAATATGCCATTGGTATTTTAATGAGGATTTCATTGAATCTATAGATTGCTTTGGGTAGTATGGACATTTTAATGATGTCAGTTCGTCCAGTCCATGAACATGGTATATGCTTCCACTATTGTATATTTTCCTGTATTTCTTTTTCAATGTCCTGTAGTTTTCTAAGAACAGGTCTTTTACCTCCTTGCTTAAGGTTATTCTTAGGTATCTTAAATTTTTTGTTGCAATGTAAATGTGATTGTAATTTTAGTTTCTCTTTCTGTGTGTTCATTATTGGTGTATAAAAATACCAATGGTTTCTGGATATTAATTTTATATCTTGTTACATTGCCAAATTCATTAATTTAATCTAGCCGATTTTTGGTGGAGTCCTTAGGGTTTTCTATGTATAATATCATGTCATCTGCACATACTAGCAGTTTAATTTCCTCATTTCCAATTTGAATGCAGTTCATTGCTTCTTCTTGTCTGATCCTATGACTAAGACATCCAGTACTATATTGAAAAAGAATGGTGAAACAATACATCCCTGTCTTATACCTGTTTTTAAGGGAAATAGTTTTAGTTTCTACCCATTGAATATGCTGTTTGCTGTAGGTTTGTCACATGTGACCTTTATTATTTTGAAGTATGATCCTTCTATTCACATATGACTACTTTTATCAAAATCAGGAGCTGGATTTGTCACATGAGGTATCACCTTACACCTGCCAGAATGGGTGCCATCAACAAATCATCAAACAACAAATGCTGCTGAGGATATGGAGAAAAGGGTACTCTACTACATTGCTGGTGGAAATGCAGGCTGGTACAACCAATATGGAAAACAATATGGTATTTTCTTAAAAAATTAAAAATTGAACTGCCATTTGACTCAGTGATTCTACTTCTAGGAAAATATCATGTGAAGCCTGAAACACAAACCAGAAAGAATATATGCACTCCTAGGTTCGTAGCAGCACTATTTACAATAGCTAAGATCTGGAAACAGCCCAAGTGTCCATCAGTAGATGTGAGAATAAAAAAGCTGTGGTACCTATATACAAAAAATATTATGCAGTTGTAAAAAATAAAGATTTCTTGTGATCTGAGGTGATCTAAACAAAATAAGCTTAACAAAATAAGCCAATCAGGGAAAGACAAATATCACATGATCTCACTTATTTGTGAAACATAATGAACAAAATAAGCTAATGAACAAAACAGACACAGAGTCGTGGAAATAGGGAACAGACTGACAAACCTTAGAGCAAGGTGGGGTGGGAGGGTTGAAAGAGATAAACCAAGGAACTTATATGCATATATGCATAACCAATGGGCACAAAAAACAATATTATGAAGGCAGGGGGTGAGGGTGCCTGAAGTGGTGAGTAGGGTGTCAATGTGGGGAAATGGAGGGATAACTTTTTTTATTATAATTTATTTTAGTTACAGATGTTTTTCTTCTTCCCTCCATAGACACCTTCCTCCAGATCCAAAACCACCTAGTAACATTGTTGTCTATGTCCATTGGTTATGCATTTATGCATATAAGTTCTTTGATTTATCACTTCCACCCACCCCATCCCCCTCTTCTGAGGTTTGCCAGTCTGTACTCTACTTCTATGCCTCTGGGTCTATTTTGTTCATCAGCTTATTTTGTTCATTATATTCCACAAATAAGTGAGATCATGTGGTATTTGTCTTTCTCTGCTTGGCTTGTTTTGCTTAGCATAATACTCTCCAAGTCCCTCCATGTTGTTGCAAAGGATAAGACATCTTTCTTACAGCTGCATAGTATTCTATTGTGTATATGTACCATGGCTTTTTTATCCACTCTTCTATTGATGGACACATGGGCTGTTTCCAGATCCTAGCAATTGTAAATAGTGCTGCTATGAACATAAGGGTACATATATTCTTTGTGATTGGTGTTTCAGCCTTCTTAGGATATATTCCTAGAAGTGGGATCACTGGGTCAAATGGAAGTTCAACTTTTAATTTTTTGAGGAAACACCATATTGTTTTCCACAGTGGCTGCACCAGTCTGCACTCCCAATAGTAGTGTACTCAAGTCCCTTTTTCTCCCCACCCTTGCCAGCACTTGTTGTGTGATGATTTGTTGATGGCAGTCATTCTGATAGGTATGAGATGATACCTCATAATCATTTTAATTTGCTTCTCTCTAATAGTTAGTGATGTTGAGCATTTTTTCTTATGTCTCTTGGCCATTTGTATGTCCTGTTTGGAGAGGTGTCTATTTAGATCCTCTGCCAATTTTAAATTGAATTATTTGTCTTCTTTTTGTTAAGTTGTATGAGTACTCAATATATTTTGGAGATTAACCCCTATCTGATGTATCATTGGCAATTATGCTCTCCCATACAGCAGGTTCCCTTTCCATTTTGATGCTTGTTTCTTTTACTGTGAAGAAGAGTTTTGGTTTGATGTAGTCCCATGTGTACATTTTTTCTTGTGTTTCTCTTGCATTAGCCATTGTATCAGTTAAAAGTCTGCTGCGTGTGATTTCTGAGATTTTATTGCCTACATTTTCTTCTAGGATTTTTATGGATTCACGAGTCACATTTAAGTCTTTTATCTGTTTTGAGTTTATTATTGTGTATGGTGTAAGTTGGTGGTCTAGCTTCATTTTTTTTGCATGTTGCTGTTCAATTATCTCAACACCATTTACTAAAGAGGCTCTCTTTATTCCATGGTATGCTCTTGCCACCTTTGTCAAATATTGATTGAGCATAATGTCTTGGGTCAATTTCTGGGATTTCTATTCTGTTCCATTGATCTATCTGCCTGTTCTTGTGCCAGTACCAGGCTGTTTTGATTACTATGGCTTTGTAGTACAACCTGATATCCAGCATTGTGACCCCTCTGACTTTGTCCTTCTTTTTCAAGATTGCTGTGGCTATTTGGTGTCTTTTTTGGTTCCATAAAATTTTGGAGTATTTGTTCTAGTTTTGTGAAATATGTAATTGGGGATTTGATGGGGATTACATTGAATCTATAGATTGCTTTGGGTAGTATGGACATTTTAATGATATTTATTCTTCCAATCCATGAACAAGGTATATGCTTCCACTTTTTAAAATCTTCCTCAAATCTTTTTTCAATGCCCTATAGTTTTCTGAGAACAGTTCCTTTACATCTTTGGTTAAGTTTATTGTTAAGTATCTTAGTTTTTTGCTGCAATGGTAAATGAAATTGTGTTTTTAGTTTCTCTTTCTGAGTGTTTATTATTGGTATATAAGACTGCTTTTGATTTTTTGTTAATTTTGTATCCTGCTACTTTGCCAAATTCATTTATTAAGTCTAGTAGATTTTTGATGGAGTCTTTAGGGTTTTCTATGTACTATATCATGTGATCTGCAAATAATGACAGTTTCACTTTCTTTTTTCTAGTTTGGATCCCTTTTATTTTTTCTTCATGTCTAATTGCTGTGGCTAAGACTTCCAAAACTATGTTAAAGTGAGCATCCCTGTCTTGTTCTTGTTCTTATGGGAAATGTTTTTAGTTTTTGCCCATTGAGTATGATGCTGGATGTAGGTTTTTCATATATAACCTTTATTATGTTGAGGTAAAGTCCCCCTATTTCCTCATTGCTGAGAGTTTTTATCAGAAATGGGTGTGGGCTTTTGTTGAATGCTTTTTCAGCATCTATTGATATGATCATATGGTTTTTATCTTTTATTTTGTTTATATGGCATATCATATTTATTGGTTTGCAAATATTGTACCAGCCTAGCATCCCAGGGATGAATCCCAGTTGTTTATGATGAATAATTTTTTTGGTGTATTGCTGGATCCGATTTGCTAATATTTTGTTAAAGTTTTTGGCATCTATGTTCATTATGGATATTGACCTGTAGTTTTTTTTTTTTTTTCTTTGTAGTGCCTTATCTGGTTTTGGGATTAGAATTATGTTAGCCTCATAAAGTGAGTCTGGAAGTCCTCCTTCTTCTTGAGTTTTTTGGAATAGTTTGAGGAGAATGGGTATTAGTTCTTCTTGAAATGTTTGGTAAAACTCCCCCATGAAGCAGTCTGGGCCAGGGTTTTTGTTTGCTTAGGAGTTTCTGAATTGTCATATTCAATTTCCTTAGTTGTTATTGGTCTGTTTAAGTTTTCTATCTCTTCCCAGTTCAGTTTTGGGAGAAGTACTTCTGTGATGCCAATTGTTACTTCTCCTCTTTTTCTCCTGGTTTTGTTTATTTGGGTCCTCTCTTTTTGTTTCTTGGTGAGTCTGGCTAAGGGTCTATCAATCTTGTTTATCTTTTCAAAGAACCACCTCTTTATTCATTGATCTTTTGAATTTTGTTTGTTTGTTTGTTTGTTTGTTTTAGTTTCTATGTCATTTATTCCTGCTCTGCTATTATTTCCTTCCTTCAACTTGCTTCTGGGTTTTTCTTTTTGTTTACTTTTGAGTTCTTTAAGTTATAGGGTTATAAAATCAATCAGAAAATTTTCTTGTTTCTTGAATTTGGCCTGTAATGCTGTGAACTTTCCTCTCAGAACTGCTTTTGCTGCATCCCATAGATTTTGTGTTGTTGTGTGCTTATTTTCATGGGTTTCCAGGAAGTTTTTAATTTATTCCTTGATCTCCTTAGTAATCTATTCATTGTTTAATAACATGCTATTTAGCCTCCATCTGTTTCAATGTTTCTGCATGTTTTTTGTTGTAATTTATTTCTAGTTTCATGCTATTGTGATCTGAGAAGATGCACGATATGATTTTTATCTTCTTGAACTTATAGAGGCTTAGTTTGTAGCCTAACATGTGGTCTATCTTTGAGAATGTCCCATGTGCACTTGAGAAGAATGTGAATTTTGCAGTTTTGTGGTGTAATTCTTTGTAGATATTAAGTCCATTTGATCTAGTGTGTCATCATTTAGAGTCTCTGTTTTCTTGTTAATTTTTTGTCCAGAAGATCTATCCAGTGATGTCCTTGGGGGTGGAAGTCCCCTGCTATGATTGTATTGCTGTTGATATTTTTTTAAAGACTTCTAGAAGATGTTTAAGATATTTTTGTGCTCCCTTGTTGGGTGCATTTTTTTTTTTTTTTTTACCAAGGTTATGTAGTGGCCTACTTTGTCTCTAGTAATAGCCTTCATTTTGAAGTCTATTTTATCAATTATGAGTTTTCCCTCCCCAGCCTTTTTTTCTTTTCATTTGCTTGGAAAACTTTTTCCACCCCTTCACTTTCAACCTACATGAGTCTTTTGTTGTGAGGTAGGTCTCTTGTAAACAACATATATATGAGTCATGCTTTCTTATCCACTCAGTGACTCTGTGTTTTTTGATTGGAGTGTTTAATCCATTTACATTTAAGGTTATTATTGATGTGTACTTATTTATTGCCATTTTTTTTCATTCCGGTTATGTTTCTCTTCCTATTTCTTCTGCTTATTACAGCAGTCCTTTTAATATTTCTTGGAGTGTTGGTTTAGTGTTAATATGTTCCTTTAGCCTTTTTTTTTTTTTTTTTTTTTTTTGCCTGGGAAGCTCTTTATTTCATCTTCTATTTTTAATGATAGCCTTGCTGGATAGAGTAGTCTTGGTTTCAGTTCCCTGTGTTTTATTTACCTTGATTACTTCATGTCATTCCCTTCTGGCCCTAGTGTTTTTGTTGAGAAGTCAACTGATAATCTTATTGGGGTTCCTTTGTAGGTAACATGTTGCTTAACTCTTTCTGCCTTTAGGATTCTCCTTTTGTCTTTAATTTTTGGCATTTTAATTATGATGTATCTTGGTGTGGGCCTATTTGGGTTCTTTTTACTTGTGGTTATCTGTGCTTCTTGAACTTGTATGCCTTTTTCCTCCACCAAGTTAGGGAACTTTTCGTCACTATTTCTTCAAATATATTATCTAACCCTTGCTCATTTTCTTCTTCTGGCACACCTATGATGCATATGTTGTTATGCTTCATGTTGTCTCACAGTTCTCTTAAGCTGTCTTCCTGTTTTTTAATTGTGTTTTTTTGTTTGGTCTCAGATTGGGTGATTTTTTTCTACTTGTCTTCTACTTAACTGATCTGATCCTCAGCTTCCTCTACTCTGCTGGTTATTCCTCAATGTGTTCTTTATTTCTGCTATGTCATTTTTTGTTTCCAATTGGTTAATTTTCAATGTTCCTATAACTTTACTCATGCTATTGAGCTCTTTAGTCATGCTTTTTATTTTATTTATTTTTTTTTTATCCTCACCCAAGGACATTTTTTCATTTTTTGTTCAGATAGAGTGGGAGGGAGAGAGAGGAAGAGAGAGAGAGAGAAACATCAATGTGAAAGGGACACATCGAGTGGCTGCCACCCGCATGACCAACCAGGGCCGGGGACAAACTGCAACTGAAGTACATGCCCTTAGCGGGAACCGAACCCGGGTCTCTCTGGACCGCAGGCCGACGCTCTAACCGCTGAGCCAAACCGCCCAGGGCTACTCATGCTTTTTAGCTTCATCAAAATTATTTCTCTGAATGCTGCATCTGATATCTTGATTAATTCCATTTCATATGTCTCTTCTCTTGTAGAATTCTCTTGTTCTTTTATTCAGGATTTGTTTCTTTGATTCACTATTTTAGCTGTCTCAGTAAGTTTTGGAGCCTGCCAAATTTTCCTGTGGTTGTTGGTGTTCCAGTGGTTGTGGCTTCCTCTACTGGTTTTGGATGAGTGTGGGAGGATCCATGTTAAACACCACTGTCAAGTCTTACTTTCCTGGGTAGATTTTCAGGCCAAGGAAAGGTTCAGTTATTCTCTAGCTTTTGCCTGGAGACTATTAGACTCAGTTACTTCATGAGCCTTGATTTGTAGCCCTCAGCTGAATGGAAAATCCCTCAGGTGTAAGAGGATTTCTAGCAGGTGGGGCACTTGCTTCCTGTCAGACTCTATATTTTAATAAGCCTTAATTTGCATTTCTCTGGCCTGGTCCTGGTGAGTGTTGAGTTCCTGAGGGAGGGGTCATTGCTTCTTCCTGGGGTTCTCTGAATAAGGTGGCTACTGTCCTATGATGGGATGATTCTGCATAAAATTCCTGTTGTCCTCCCCTCCAGCTCTCTCCTGAGCCAGGAGCCCCAGACTCCTCACAGTTCCAGTCCAGACTGCCCTACCTCTGTCAGTGCCCATTGTGAGTGGCTTTAGCTGAATTAGTGCTTTTTATAACCCCCACTTTCTCAGTAGGATCTGTTCACAACTAAAACAGTCCTCAGCTGCTGTCTGTGTGTTCCTAGCCTGCCCTTTCATGTCTCTGCAGTTCCTACCAGGCACAATTTTGCATCCTCTTTCTGGTCCTGGTTATATGGGTTCTCTCCAGCTGGTTTTCAGTTGTTTTTTCCTAATGATTTGTGTTTAGTTTAGTTGTAATTCCAGTTTGGTACTGGGAGAGAGTCTTTGTAGCTTCCATTCACTCTGCCACCATTTTATGTCTCTCAGCAGATCTGACTAGAAACCTTTCAGCTGAAACCTCTTTAGGACTCAGTGCTGGGGAAGGAAAACCTTGAGGGACATTTTTAATAAAAAAATAATTAATTAAAAAACTAAAAAAATTTAAAAATGAAAGAAAAACACAGCAAATCCCAATATCTGTTAGTGGTAAATACTATTAATCAAACTAGGAATGAAAGGGAATGTCCTCAACCTAATAAAAGGCATACATAAAAAAATCCATGGTTAATGTCATACTTAATTGGAAAAGACTGAAAGTTTTCATCTAACTAAGATGAAGAACAAGACAATATGTTTCCTCTTGCTACTTTCATTCAACATTGCATTGAAGGTTCTATCCAGGCTGAGTCCAGAAAAGTAAATAAAAATCATGCTGATTGAAAGAAAGAAGTAAAATTATATATATTTGCAAATGGTATAATCTTATAGATAAAAATAATTAAAGAATGCACAAATAAACTATTAGAGCTAATAAGCAACTTCAGCAAAGTTGCAGGATAAAAGATCAATATATTAAAAAAATCAGTTATCTTTATTGTTGAAAATATTGCAGATGTCCCTAGTTTTTCCTTCCACTGATACTCTCCACCACACTCCCCACCCCCAGCTTCACCACACTATTATCTGTGTCTATTGGTTATGCATATATATATATATATATATATATATATATATATATATATTCTTTGGTTTATCTCTTCCCACCCTCCCACCTTCCCACCTCTCTTCCCTCTGAGGTTTGTCTGTCCGTCCCCTACTTCTGTCCCTGGATCTATTTTGTTAGCTTATTTTGTTTATTATTTTTGACAAATGAGTGAAATCTTGTGCTACTTATCTTTCTCTGAGTGGCTTATTTCACTTAGCATAATACTCTGCAGATCCTTCCATATTGTCTCAAAGCATAAGCTCTTTCTTACAGCTGCATAGTATTCCATTCTACAAATATACCACAGCTTTTTTTATCCATTCTTCTACTGATGGGCACTTGGGCTGTTTCCAGATTTTAGCTAGTGTAAATGGCACTACTATGAACATAAGGGTGTTTATCTTCTTTCTGATTAGCATTTCAGGCTTCTTAGAATATATTCCTAGGAGTGGCATCACTAGATTAGGTGGCAGTTTAATTTTTAATTTTTTGAGGAAACACCATATTGTTTTCCATAATGGCTGCACCAGTCTGCATTTCCACCTGCAGTGTACTAAAGTACCCTTTTGTCCACATTCTCACCAGCACTTATTGTTTGATGTTTTGTTGATGGTAGTCATTCTGGCAGGTGTCAGGTGATACCTCATAGTTGTTTTAATTTGCATTTATCTGATGATAAGTGATGTTGAGGGTTTTTTATTTGTCTCTTGTCCATTTGTACATTTTTTTTTGGAGAAATGTCTATTCAGGTCCTCTTCCCATTCATATAATTCACCACATAAATAAAATAAAATAAAAAAATCATATGATCATATCAATACATGATGAAAAAGCATTTCACAATATCTAACACCCATTTTTGATAAAAAGTCTCAGCACAGTGGAAATAGAAGAATCATATCTCAATATAGTAAAGGTCATATACAACAAACCTACAGCCAACATCATACTCAATGGGCAAAAACTAAAATTATTTTCATTGAGAACAGGTACAGGACAGGGATGTCTGTTGTTGCCACTCTTATTCAACAAAGTACTGGAAATCATAGCACAATGATCAAATAAGAAAAAAAAAAAAGAAAAATCCAATTTGGAAAGAAGGAAGTGAAACTGTTATTAGCAGATGACATGATAGTGTACATAGAAAACCCTAAAGATGTCACCAAAAAAACTACTAGATTTAATAAATAAATTTGGCAAAGTATCAGGATATAAAATTAATATCCAGAAATCACTGGTATTTTTATACACCAATAATGAACACTCAGAAAGAGAAACTAAAAAAAAACAATTGCAACAAAAAAAATTAAGATACTTAGGAATAACCTATCCAAGGAGGTAAAAGACCTGTTCTCAGAAAACTATAGGACATAGAAAAAAGAAACAGAGGAAGACGTAAAAAAGTAGAAATATATATCATGTTCATGGATTGGAAGAATCAACATAATTAAAATGTCCATATTACCCAAAGCAATCTAGAGAGTCAATGTAATCTCTATTTAAATACCAATGGCATATTTCACAGTTCTAGAACAAATTCTCCAAAAGTTTATATGAAACCAAAAAAGACCCCGAATAGCCACACCAATCTTGAAAAAGAAGAATAAGGTTGGAGGTATCACAATTCCAGATATTAGGTTATATTACAAAGCCACTGTAATCAAAACAGCATGTTACTGGCACAAGAATCGCTGTATAGATCGATGGAACAGAATAGAGAACCCAGAAATCAATGCTAGACATTATGCTCAATTAATATTTGACAAAGAGGCAAGGGCATACAATGGAGTAAAGACAGTCTCTTTAATAAATTGTGTTGGTAAAATTAGACAGGTACATGAATAAATAAATAATCTAGACAACCAACTTACACATACACAAGAATATACTCAAAATGGATAAAATACTTAAATGTAACTCATGAAACCATAAAAATTCTAGAAGAAAATGTTGGTAGGAAAATCTCAGATATCACACATAGCAGAATTTTCATGGATACAGTGCATAGAGCAAGAGAAACAAAGTAAAAAATTAATAAATAGGACTATATCAAAGTAAAAACTTTTGCACAGCAAAGGAAACCAACATAAAAAATGAAAAGGGAACCACTGTATGGGAAAACATATTTGCCAAAGATACATCAGAGATGGTGTGAATTTCCAAAATAAATAAAATACTTATACAACTCAACAAAAGAAAGACAATCAGATATACTTTTTTTTTTTATCCTCACCCGAGGACATTATTTTTTTTCCATTTATCTTCAGATAGAGCAGGAGGGAGAGAGGGAGGAAGAAAGAGAGAGAGAGAAACATCAATGTGAGAGAGACACATTGAGTGGTTGCCATCCACATGACCCCAACCGGGACCGGGGACAAGCTGCAACCGAGGTACATGCCCTTAGGGGGAACTGAACCCATGACTCTCAGGTCCATGGGTTGACACTCTAACAACTGAGTCAAACCGGCCAAGACAAGTTATACTTTTGTTATTTTTTTACTTTCATCCTTTATTAAAAATGTATTATACTATATATATACTTTTTTTTCTCACTCTATTTTTTCACTTAATTATATATCCTGGATATCTTCCAGTATCAGTATATGTAGATAATTTCCTCATTGATTTTTAAACAGATTTTTATTACTCCATTGTATGGATTTACCACAACTTACTGAACAAGTTTTCTAGTGATGGATGTTTGCATTATTTTTTTTTTATCACACTTTATCCATGTATATCTTCTTCCACCTCTACCTTTATATTTCTATACATTAACAATAAAACATTTAAATATTTAGAAAACAATTCTATTTATGATCACATAAAAAAGAAAATCATTTTGAAATAATTTTAACCAAAGAAATATGTGGACTTGTATCCTGAAAATCATCTTGTTGAAAGAAATTAAAGAACATATATAAATAAAGTATCCCTTATTCATGAATTTGTTAAGATAAAAATACTCTTCATATTGATCTATAGATTCAATGCACTCCTTATTGAAATTCATTTTTTAATAGACACATTGATTTAAAATATCTATGGAAATGAGACCTAGAATGGCAAGACAGTCCTGTAAAAGACAACAAATTTAGAGAAATCACAATTATTTCAAAACTCATAAAAAGTTATAGTGTTCAAGATAATGTGGTTCTGGCATAAGGATACACATATAGATCAATAAAATTGAATTAGAAGTCCAGAAATAAACCTATGCATCTATGGTCAATTGATTTTCAACAAAGATGGCAAGGCCACTGAATGGGTAAAAAATAATGTTTTCGACAATTTGGTGTTGCTAAGATTGAATTTAGACAAAGGAAAAGTTTTTCTCTACTTCAAATAATACAGGAAAATTAACTCAAAATGGATCAAGGTCTTAACATAAGAGCTAAATTTGTAAAACTTACAGAAGACATAAATATAAATCTTTGTGACCTTGGGTTAGGCAACAGTGTCTTAGGTATAACAGAAAAAGCACAAGAAACTAAAGGAAAATAGATGAAGTGGACTTCATCAAAATTAAGAACATATGTGCATCAAAGGACATCATCAAGACAATGAAAGGACAGTGAAAAAAAGGGAGAAAATATTTGGAAATCATATGCTTGATGAGGGTCTAGTATCCAGAATACACAAAGAACTCTTACATTTCCGCAATAACAATAAACCAATTTTTTAAATGGGCAGTGAACTTGAATAGCTATTTAAAATATATATATATATATATATATATATATATATATATATATATACACACACATAGCCAACAGACAGAGGGGAAAATACTCAACATCATTAGTCATCAGGGAAATGCAAATCAAAACCACAATGAGATACCACTTAATACCCACTGGGAAAGTTATAATTAGAAAGATGGACAATAACAACTGTTGGTAAATATATGGAGAAATTGAAACCTTCATAATTGTTGATGGGAAGGTAAAATGGTGAAACTGCCCCGGCCGGTTTGGCTCAGCAGTTAGAGCGTTGGCCTGCAGACCAGAGAGGCCTGGGTTCGGTTCCTGCTGAGGGCACGTACCTCCGTTGCAGTTTGTCCCCGGCCCGGGTTGGGGTCGTGTGGGTGGCGGCCACTTAATGTGTCTCTCTCACGTCGATGTTTCTCTCTCTTCCTACCTCTCTCCTTCCTGCTCTATCTGAAGATAAATGCAAAAAGTGTCCTCAGGTGGGGATTAAAAAAAAATGGTGAAAATGCTGTGGAAAGCAGTTTGGCAGTTCCTCAAATAATTATACGTAGAGATACTTATGACCTTTCAATTCCACTGTGGTATATATCCAAGAAAATTCAAAACATATATTCACAAAGTTGGAAATAAATGCTTATCATAGCTTTATTCATAATATGAAAAAGGTGGAAACAATCCAAATGTCCATCAACTGATAATGGATATACAAAAGTGGTATATCCATAAATAAAATATTATTCAACTATATTAAGGAATTAAGTTCTGATACATGCTACAACAAATAAATCCTGAAAACATTATGCTAAGAGAAATAGGGAGATATAAAAGGGCACTACTGTGTACCTATGGTATTGTATAAAACTCATTATACCCATGGAATTTATATACAATATCCACTCTAGGCAAATTCATAGATTAGTAGTTGCCATGGTCTGGGAAGAGGAGGTAATTAGAACTGACTGGTAATGAGTATGGGGATTTTCTTTTCTATTCTGGAATTGGGTAGTGGTGATGGTTGCACAATTTTGTGAATATACACAATTTTTCTGAATGTTATGTGAAATTTTATATAAATTATATCTCAAAAAAATCTCTGCATGTTGTGATGATGTCAAATTGCATATTCCAAGTTATTTTTTCCAGTAAGCTCACCAGAGCTCCAGAAAGATATATAATAGACAAATTTACAATTACTTTTTCATTGTACCATATGTCATATTCTTCTCTAAAAGCTCTAAGCTCAGTGCTAAGAAATCATCTCAAGCCTCTCTGACTAAAACACCCTGTCAAGAGCCTGAGAGTGTGCTTTACAGTGAACAAGAAAGCTGTGGCCACCTCTATTTATCCTTTAAGCAAAACTTAGCATGGTATTTGGCAGCGAGCGGGTGCACGCTATTTGACAGAGTGGGTGCTTAATCTCAGGTAACTTACCAGAGTTCTTCATAGTATTCACTAATTTCCTTATTTGCTCTATCCCTCCCTCACTCATACATTTTATGTCTTTAACATGTATTATATGCCAAAACACTGCCATATTAGTTCAATTCAGCAAACACTTATTGAAGTACGTACTGTATACCAAATGTCACATGGGGAGGTCAGGTGGGTGCAATGAAAGCTGAAATGAGACCCATGCCCTTCAGTGTTTCATAATTAAAGAAGAATAGACAGTTACAGTGCTGAGATATTTTATATTATAGCAAAGAGGAATAGAGGCCTTGGTGGACATCTAAACCAAGTGCCACAGGACCTGGGAAAGTCTAGCTCAGATATATTTGAGCTATGATGAACAAGAAGGGGTTTCACAAGAATCTCTGGGCATCTGCCACTGGAGTACACAAATCAACAGTTAACAGTCAATTACTGAGGACTTAGGCATCCTCTGTTCAATGATCTGTTTACTATGACCCCCATGTAAAGCTTTTTTTTTACTGTGCATTGGGGCAAAGTTTCACACTTAGTCTTGAGCACATAAACAGGGGTGGGAATGATAGTCTTTTCCAAGCTGGGAAAAGGACAGGAAATATATACAAGCACACATCTCCCCATAACATCCTATGAGGGATATATTGGTACAAGTGAAGGCTGGGAGACACAGGGTGACTTATAGACATTCATAAGACTACCAGCCAAAGTTGGAAGTCCTAGTGAAGCAAGTGGCCTTGGATAGTTCTGGTGCCAAGAAGAGAAAGCTTGTTGACTTCACTTTACCCAGCACCTGGCCTGATATTTCCCCCAAATGCCTAAAATACCAATACTGAGCACCCTTATAATTATAAATAGGAGGGGCTTTTTGGGAGATGTCTGATACTCATTCAAAGATTGCAGCATGATATTCACATCTTCAGTAATCAGTGATCTTACTGAAATTTAAGACATCATTTATATCTAACCTACCTGTAGACAGGACTTAAAGTGGCATATAAAGAGATTTCAAGTAGATGTCTACATTATGAAATAAATAAAAAGAAGCATACTGAAGAGCTAACATAAAAACTATATTACTAAAAACTATGTGACCACAACATGAAAAAATACACATGCGTTAGATGTTTCTCCCCTCAACTCCTTTCTGTCCCCTGACATCCATCTTTTCCTTCAGTGGATAACACTCAGAAAGGAATGAGCAACATATGCATAGATACTATCCTCCAAAAGTAGAAAGAACTTAACAAGGCTGATGAAGAGTACATATAAGAACACTTGAGCTATCAAGTAGAATGGAATTTTGGATAATCACTTAAGAAGTATGTTGGCTAATAAGATGTCTCCTCTTGGCCATATGCCCACCCTTCTAATCTCTTCTCTGAGATGATGGGGCTGGATATTTACAGCTACATTTTTTTATCTGTCAGCTTCTCCCCATTGGGCTCTGCCAAGAGGGTGTGTTAGAGGGACACTTCAGGGCTGAAGGAGAGACAAAGAACATACTCTTTCCTTTCTGGGTACTTCCTATTCCTGTCAGTATCACCCTGTCAACATTTTTTCACTCTGGTTGTGGCAATTTTTTTTCCTATAGCAGCAGCTGAATCCCATTTATAGTGATCTAACATCAATAGAACCTGTAACCACAGGCCATTCAGAAACACAAGCAACGCTCAACTGGGAGCCATCCTCTGAATTTGGGTCACAGTCTCATAAGAACCCTGATGTGCCAGGACCATCTGAGCATTGCCTTTTCTATGACCTTTGTCTTGGCTCCTTGGGCTTCTTCTACTGATGTCAGAGACATCAGCAGCAGACAAGCAGTGCCCCCTCCTTGAGGGCGTCTTGGCTCCAGTTTCCTCCTCTCAATTTCTGATGGACTAGCACTGGCCAAAAAGTCCTATCATCACATATCTTGGTCATATGTCTGTGAGATCCCTCATCTCAGAGTAGATACTAACATTAACCAGGAAGCAACCCATAATTCAAAGTCTAGTTTTCAGCACGACAATGAATTTTTTCCAAAATCATATATTATAACATTCCAACATTTTCATTTTTTTTCTCTGACCTAGTGATGGTAGTGACTTTTAGAAGTTGTTATCCTTGTGAAACTCAGTGTTTCTCCATTTTCTTTTCAGTTCTCCAATATTTAGTTGACAGTATTTTATATTAAATTATTTCTAAAATGGGTTATTTTTTCTTATTAGACATTGACTTATGCAATAAGTAGTAAGGGAAAAAAAACAGTACAAAAAATACTAGAAATAAAAGAAGATGTAAGACACCAGAGGGAGATAATATTTATCTGATCTGGGTGAGTAAAAAAAAAAATAAATAAAAGTAAAAATATAAAACCATGATGAAAATGAAAGTCCTAATAGAAACACAAGACGTGAAAAAGACAACATTAAAAGTATAAGTGGTGGTAAGGATAACACACTTGGAAAAAAACAGAGATAATGATTAGAAAAATATATTATTAAAGTATATCCAACCATATCTACATATAAATGGTGGTCAAGGACAAGAAAATCTAAAATGTGGAGAAGCAAATATATTAAGTTTAAAATTAAAAAAAAAAAAAAAAAAAAAAAAGCTCTTAGAGTAAAGCAGCCTGACTGAAGAGAATTAGAAGAAATGCCACAACTCAGGGAAGATTGATATATAATGAATATCTTTCAAGAAAAATCTTGGTGAAAATATTAGAATTGGAAGGAAAAGAAACTATTCTAGAAGGTCTCACACAAAATATACGTTACCAAAAAAGGGGAAATAATTTGGTAACAGATGCAAGTCGACAGTAAAGCAATATGCTTGAGCTTACTAGAAAAATCCAATTATTAAATTTTTGGAGAATTATTTTGATGTAAAAGCAAAAGAAGATATATCCAAATATGTCAGAACTTGAGAAACAGCATCTACACATCAAACCTCCTTGAAAAAAAATGACTTCCAACTGAAAGTAAAATATTTCATAAATATATTAAACATACAATAAGAGAACATGAATATGTTCAATATATATGAATAAAAAGGAATAATAGCAACACAAAAGACATTGGAACAGTCCCATATGTCATCCAGATGTTGGTGTTATTAGATACAGACTTTAAAACAAGTTTGCTTCCTGTATTACAGGAAATAAGAGAACAGAGTGAAAATTTTAGTCAAAATTCAGAAGATTTGAAAATTATCAGATGCAAATTTTACTATTTGAAAATAAAATATTTAAAATGAAGAACTTAATAAATGAGTTTAATGACAATATAGAGTTAAAGAATTGAAAGATAAACTTGAAGAAAATATATAAAGTGAAACACAAAAATTAAAAAATTAAAAATAAGAAGAACATTTTAGGAGATATAGAGAATATGAAAAGGGTCTAATATACATGCAGTTGGAGCTGAAAATTAGAAGAAAGAAATAAAGTATAAGTAATATTTAGAGAGATAATGGTTAAAAACTGCAGAGCTGATTAAAGACATTGACCCATAGATCCAAAAAGTATAATCTTTAAGTAGAATAAATATGAAGAAAACCACATCTAGGTACATTATAGTAAAACTACTTACAAAAACTAAAAAAAAAAAAAAAATTTTTTTTGAACTATCCAGAGGAAAAAAAAAAAAAATAATCCAACCCACTGTCTTAAAAAGATGCAATGGAAGCCAGAATACAATGCAATGATATAAAGTAAGATGCTAAAAAATAATTCCAACCTAAAATTCTATGCCCAGTGAAAATATCATTCAATTGAATATAAAATACAGATAAATGCAGAAACACAAAACCAATGATAGAATTAATAAAGTACAGGGCTACAATAAAATAAATAAAAAAAAAGAAAAATAATCCTTCATGAACATTCACAAATTTGATGAGAAACTAACACAAAAACAGGTAAAGATATAAAAATTTAAATAAATATTGACTATGTAAGAATTTTTTGTGGTGTTTAAAATATATAATGAATTGATATACGTGGAAAAATAATTATAATTTGGGGTAGATAGAATTAAAATATCAAGGTTCTAAAATTTTCTGGGGATAAATAAAAATAACAAATACATAAGACTTTGATAATGTTGTATATTTAAATCTTTATGGTAATCATTAAACAAACATAGTAAAGAAATTTGTAATTACCAAACTAATAAAAATGGAAGACTAGAATAGTAAAGGTAATCCAATATAGGCAAAAAAATGAAAAAGAACAAAGAAGAAATACAAAAAATAGAAAAATGATAGATTAAAACCAAGCCTTTCAAGAATTTTATTAAATATAATGAAAAATCACTGTAATTAAAAGATAAAGAATTTTAGGTTGCATAAGAAAACCAAAGCATATGTTGCTTATAATAAACTTAATTTAAACACAGAGAAAGAAAATGGTTAAAAGAAAAAGAATGAAAAGTATGTACATGAAATTTAAACAAGAAGAAATCTTATATAGTTTCATTATTGTCAGACACTGTAAACTTTAAGGCAAAAACACTTATTAAAATGGAACAATTAATAATAAAATATTTAATACTAAAAAATGTAATTCTTGTAAATTTCTATGTACCTGATAATAGAACATCAAAATATAGGTCCAAAACTGATAAAACTAAAAGAAAAAGATACCATCCTACAACATAGTGGAAGACTTTAAACACTTCTTTTAATTATTGATAAAATTAGTAGACCAAATATCATTAGGGAAATAGAAGATTTGAACAACAAAATCAACAAACCTGACCCAACTGATATGGCCAGGAATTGGACTAACATCTGCAGAATGCACTTAATATTTGACTACACGGAGAGCATTAAAATGATTTGTTGCTGAGGCATAAAGTGTGTCTTCTAAACTCTAAAGGATTGAGATCACTTAGAGTATGTTTTTTTGAAAACTGTGAATTCAGGAATTAAAATAATAATGAAATGACTAGAAATGCCTCATATATTTGGAAATCAATCAAATTATAAAATAATCCATGAGAACAAGAAGAAATCACCAAATAAATTTAAAAATGTTTGGGTATTAATAATTTAAAATTTATAACATATTAAAATTTGTGGGATAAGACTGAAACTGCATTTAGACGGAAATTGATAGTCTAAATGAATATGTTAGGAAGGAAGAAATGCTGAAATTCATGATATTAGTATACTTCTGAAGAAATTACAAAAAGAATAGCAAATTGAACCCCAAATAAATGAAAGAGTCAATATAATTAAGGGAACAACAACTAATAAAATAGAAAGCATAAATTAATTAGAAATAATCAATATTTAGTCAGGCTAATTTGATGAGAATGTGATGTTAGCTGGTACTGATTTCACGGGCCTTTTATTGCCCAAGGGCTGGACTTTCCCCACCCTCACTAGATTAAGGTTGTGATTTTTTGATGTTAACTTAAGTCTAATAATTTTTGTGCATGAATTGAAGGGAAAATGGTGGCAGGGTGAATGGAAGCTACACAGACTATTTCTCAGGACAAACTGGAATTACAACTAAAATAAAGACAAGTCATTTGGAAAAACCAACTGAAAAGCAGCTGAAGTGAATACTTACAACAAAGAATGTAAAGAAGACCTCAAATTGAGACTGGTAGGAGGTGCAAATGTGCAAGAGGGCTGGCTCGGTTCCTACATGCAGCAGCTGAGGGCTATATTAGATGTGAGAAACTCCCTCTGAGAATTCAGGGGTTCAAATCTCAAGCTGGCTCCCCAGCACAGAGTGGCAAAATGGGGAAAGGTGCCCACATAATACTTGGCTGAGAAAATAACCAGAGCAGAGGTTCTGTCCAGCAGGGAGAGGTGCAGGGAACACCAGCACTTTGCTGAAGGGCCAGTGCACTAAGTTACAGCTACAGCCACTCACCTTGGGCTTCAGCAGAGGGAAGGCAGACTGGACTGGAGGTATGTGAGGAGAGTTGTGGATTTGGGCACGGGGGAGAGAGCTAAGAAGGAGGCAATCAGGAGCTCTAGGCTGAGTCATTTCACCACAAGGCAATAGCCATCTTCCTCAAGAAGCACCTTACCCACCAGAGTGGCTTTAGCCTGAGGAAGAAGCAACTGACCCTCCCTTGGGAACTTAACACCACCCAGACCAGAGAAGTGCAACCTGAGGCTCATTAACATCCAGAGACTACCTGACAGCCAGTAGGCAGAGAAGAGCCTCTGAAAGCATTGAGCTTTGGACTTGGCTCTCAGTGTTGGGTGTCATGGCTGTGGGGACTTAGCTGTGCAGGATGAGGCCTGGGTCCCTGTGATGAGCCATTAACATACATTGCAGAAGCCATTTTTCTTCTCAAAGCAACTTTAAACCAGGGGAAAACAATTGCCCCACCCACTGGAAATCCTCTTACCCTGCCCACATGAGGGATTTTTCATTCACCTGAGGGATACAAACTGAGGCCCATTAAGCAACAGATACTAATAGTCAGCATGCAGGCAAAAGATATGGGATAACTGAATCTTTGCTTGGCCTGTGACTCTACCCAGGAAAGTAAGACTAGACATTGGTGTTCAGTGTGGTCCCTTCATACTCATTCAAACCCAGCAGAAAGAACCACAATGAGTGGAACATCAGTACTCACAGGGAATATTTGGCAGGGTCTAAACCCTGATAAGAGAGCCAAACTGATGAAACAAAGACACAAATCCCAAATGAAAGAACAAGATAATTCTATAGAAGAAGGGATGAATGAAATGGACTTAGGCAAGTTAGCAAAGATAGAGTTCAGAATAATGATTATGAGGAAGCTCAACAGCATGAGTAAAGAGCTCAACAGATAAAGATATAGAAAAAATGAAAATCAATCAAATGGAAATGAGAAACCACCAAGCAGAAATGAAAAATGACATAGCATTAATAAAGAATACATTGGAAGGCATAACCAGCAGAGTAAAGAAAGCCAAGGATTGGATCAGTGAATTAGAATACAGGGTAGAAAAAATCAGTCAATAAGAGAACCAGAAAGAAAAAAACAATTAAAAAGCAGGAGGACAGTTTAAGAGAGCTGTGGGACGACAATATGAAATGTAATAACATCCACATCATAAGAGCACAGGAAGAAGAAGAAAGTGAGCAAAGGTTAGAGGACATATTTGAAGAAAGAGCGGCAGAAAACTTCCCTATCTTGGTGAGGAAAAAAAGCATACAGGATCAGGAAGCACAGCGAGCCCCAAGTAAGAAGAACCCAAAGAAACCAACACCAAGACACATCATAATTAAAATGCCAAAAATTAAAGAAAAAGAGAATCTTAAAGGCAGCAAGATAAAAGCAACAGGTTACCTACAAAAGAGCCCCTATAAGGCCATCAGCTGATTTCTCACCAGAAACACTACAGGCTAGAAGGGAATGGCATGAAGTATTCAAGATAATGAAAAACAAGGTCTGAATCCAAGACAACTCTATTCAATGAGGCTATCATTCAAAATAGAAGATGAAATAAAGACCTTCCCAGACCAAATATATATATATATATATTGCTAAGGGAATATATCAGCACCAAAATAGCACTCCAAGAAATGTTAAAAGGACTGCTGTAATAAGCAGAAGAAATAGAGAGAAAACATAACCATAATAAAAATGGCAATAAATAAGTACATATCAATAATAACCTTAAATGTAAATGGATTAAACAATCTGATCAAAAGACAGAGTCGCTGAATGGATAAAAATCATGACTCATATATATGTTGTTTACAAGAGATCCACCTCACAACAAAAGACTCAAATAAGTTGAAAGTGAAGGGATGAAAAATAATTTTCTAAACAAATGGAAATAAAAATGAAAAGGCTGGGGTAGCAATACTCATGTCTGATAAAAATATACTTCCAAATGAAGGCCATAACAAGAGACAAGGAAGGTCACTACATAATATTGTAAGGATCTATCCAACAGTAGGATAGAACCTTGGTAAACATATATGCACTCAATATAGGAGCACCAAAATATATTTTAAAACTTCTAAAGAACTTCAAAGGAGAAATCAATAGCAATACAGTCATAGCAGGAGACTTCAACACTCCACTGACATAACTGGATAGATCCTCTAGAAAAAAAAAATTAACAAAGAAACAGAGACTCTAAATGAAACACTAGATCAAATAGATTTAATACATATTTACAGAGAATTACCACAAAAAACTGCAGAGTTCACAACATTCTCAAGTGCACACAGGAAATTATCAAAAATAGATCATATGTTATAACACAAATTAAGTCTCCACAAATTCAAGAATTTTGAAACCATTACAAGCATCTTCTTAAATCACAATGGCATGAAACTAGAAACTAATTACAATAAAAACACTGAAAAACTTTCAAACACATAGAGGCTAAATAGTCTGTTATTAAACAATGAATTGATTACCAAGGAGATCAAGGAATAAATAAAAAACTTTCTAGAAAGCAATGAAAATAAGCACACAAGAACACAAAATCTATAGGATGTCACGAAATCATTCTAGAGAGGGAAGTTCATAGCACTACAGGTCTACCTCAAGAAACAAGAAAAATTTCTAATTGAATATCTAACCCTACAGCTTAAACAACTAGAAGGTAAACAAAAAGAAAAACTCACAGCAAGTAGAAGGGAAGAGATAGTAAAGGCCAGAGTGGAAATAAATGACATATACTAAAAAACCAATTTAAAAGATCAATGAAACAAAGAGCTGGTTCTTTGAAAAGATAAACATGATTGATGAACCTCTAGTTAGACTCACCATGAAACAAAGAGAGAGGAACCAAATAAACAAAATCTGAAATGAAAGAGAAGAAGTAACTACTGATACCACAGAAATACAAAAGAATGCTAAAAAATACTATAAACAATTATACACCAACAAATTGGACAACCTAGGTGAAATGGACAAATTGCTAGAATCACACATTCTCCCGAAACTGAACTGTGAAGAGGGAGAAAATGTGAAAAGACCAATAACAACTAAGAAAATTGAAACTGTAATCAATAAACTCCTAGCAAACAAAAGCCTGTGTTCGGATGGCTTCATAAGAGAGTTTTATGGAACATTCAAAGAACTAACACCTAACCTAGTCTCCTCAAATTATTACCAAAAATTCGAGAAAAAAGACTTCCCAGGTCTTTTTATGAGGCCAGCATAATCCTAATTCCAAAACCAGATAATGACACTACAAAGAAAGAAAATTACAGGTCAATATCCCTGATGAACATAGATGCCAAAATGCTCAACAAAATATTAGCAAATCAGATCCAGCAATAAACTGAAAAAATTATTCACCATGACCAAATGGGATTCATCCATGGGATGCAAGACTGGTAAAATATTCACAAATCAATATAGGTGACACACCACATAATATAAATGAAAGATAAAAATCATATGACCATATTAATAGAGGCTGAAGAAGTATTTGGCAAAATCCAGCACCCATTTCTAATAAAAATGTTCAGCAAAGTTGGAATAGAGGGATCATATCTCAACATAATAAAGGCCATATATGAATAACCTACAGCCAACATCATACTCAGTGGGCAAAAACTAAAAGCATTTTCCTCAAGAACAGGAAGAAGACAGGCAGATCTACTGTTGCCAGTCTTATTTAGCATAGTACTGGAAGTCTTAGCCACACCAATTTAACAAGAAGAAAAAGTAAAAGGGATCCAAATTGGAAAGAAGGAAGGGAAACTGTTATTATTTGCAGATTATATGATATCGTACACAGAAAAACCATAAAGGGTCCATAAAAAATCCACTAGATTTAATAAATGAATTTGGCAAAGTAGCAGGATACAAAATTAACATTCACAAATCAATGGCCTTCTTGTGCACCAATAATGAATACTCAAAAAGGGAAACTAAAAAAAAAAAATTCCATTTACCATTGCAACAACTAGTACAAAAATACCTAGGAATAAACTTAACCAAGTAGATAAAATATCTGTTCTCAGAAAATGACACATTAAAAAAAGAAATTGAGGAAGATATAAGAAAGTGAAAATATACACCATGTTCATGGATTGAAAAATCAACATTATTAAATTGTTCATTCTCTATTAAAGTACTATTGGCATATTTCACAGATATAGCACAAATAACCCCAAAATTTATATGGAAACAATAAAGACCCTGAATAGCCACAGCAATTTTGAAAAAGAGGAACAAAGTAGGAGGGATCACAATACAAGATATCAAGTTATACTACAAAGCCATTATAATCATAACAGCCTAGTACTGGTCCCAAAAACAGGCATATAGATAGACGGAACAGAACAGTGAACCCAGATATTGACCCAAGACAGTATGCACAATTAATAGTAGGCAAAGGAGGCAAGAGCATACAATGGAGAAAAGACAGTCTATTCAATAAATTGTGTTGGGATAATTGGACAGCTACATGCAAAAAAAAAAAAAAATGAAACTAGACCATCAACTTACACTGTACACAGGAATAAACTCAACATGGGTAAAAGACTTAAATGTAACTCATGAAACCATAAATATCTTAGAAGAAAATGTAAGCAGAAAAATCTGAGACATTATATATAATGGAATTTTCACTGATACATTCCCTAGGGCAAGAGAAACAAAAGAAAAAAATTAATAAATGGGACTATATCAAATTAAAAAGCTTCTGCACTGTAAAAGAAACCAGCATCAAAATAAAAAGGGAACCTACTGTCAGAGAGATCATATTTGCCAACGATACATCAGGTAAGGGGTTAATATCCAAAATATATTGAGTACTCATATAACTCAACAAAAAGATAAACAATCCAATTAAAAAATGGGCAGAAAACCTGAATAGACTCTTCTCTGAACAGGATATACAAATGGCTAGGAGATGTATGAAAAAATGCTCAACATCTCTAATCATCAGAGAGATAAAAATTAAAATGACTATGTGTTATCACATCACAATTGCCAGAATGGCGGCCTTCAAAAAATCCTCAGACAACAACTGCTGGTGAGGATGTGGAGAAAACAGTACTCTAGTACACTGCTGGTGGGTATGCAGACTGGTGCAGCCAATGTAGAAAACAATATGGTGTTTCCTCAAAAAATTTAAAATGGAAATACAATTTGACCCAGTGATCTCACTTCCTGGAATATGTCCCAAGAAGCCTGAAACACCAATCAGGAAAAATATATGCACTCCTATGTTCTCAGCAGCACTATTTTTTTTTTTTTTATTAATTTATTTTTGTTACAGAGGTTTCTCCTTTTTTCCCCATTGACACCCTCCTCCCCATCCCCCCACCCTGTCCCCAGCTTTGTTGTCCATGTCCATCACTTATGCATACATGTGCATAAGTTCTGTGGTTTATCTCTTCCCTCCCCCCCACCCCCTCTCCTGAGGGGTGTCAGTTTATACCCTACTTCCACGTCTCTGGGTCTACCCTGTTCCTCAGACTGCTATGTTCATTATATTCCACAAATAAGTGAGATCATGTGATATTTGTCTTTCTCTGCTTGGCTTGTTTCGCTTAGGATAATACTCTCGAGGTCCCTCCACGTCGTCTCAAAGGATAAGAGATCTTTCTTTCTTACAGCTAGCAGCACTATTTACAATAGCTAAGATCTGGAAACAGCCCAAGTGCCCATCAGTAGATGAGTGGATAAAAAAGCTGTGGTACATTTACATAATGGAATACTAAATATTGTTAAGAAAGAAAGATTCCTTACCCTTTGAGATGACATGGAGGGACCTGAGTTAATGCTGAGTTAAATAAGCCAGTCAGAGAAAGACAAGTACCATATGATCTCAATTATTTATGGAACACCATGAACAAAATAAGCTGTTGACCAAAAGAGATTCAGAGTCCTGAAACTAGAGATCAGTCTAACAAAGCTCAGAGGGATAAGGTTGGAAGGGGTGGAAAGAGATAAACCCAAAGTACTTATATGCACAACCACCAGACACAGGCATTAGTCTGGAGAAAGCAGAAGAGGAGTGGGAGTGGGGAGGAGGGCATCAATGGGGAAAAAAGACAGACATTTGTAATACTTTCAACAATAAAAATAAATGAATAAATAAATAAATATTCCAGAAATGACAGTGAAAAAATAAAATGGAAATAATAAAAAATGAATTGCTTACATAAAATATTAATAAAATTGATAAACCCAGTGTAACTGATAAAAAATATCAGCCCAGGTTAAGCAATGTAAGGAATGACATAGAATTAAGCTACATTTTTTTAGAAACAATATTTTTCTATTTTTAATTTTTTATAATTTTTAAAATTTATCTTTATTGAATGTATTACAGGTAGCCCTTCTTTTTTCCTCCATTGATCCCCTTCTCTCTGCTTTCACCTCCCTCCTGCCTTCCCCAAGTATTGTCTATGGCCATTAGTTACGCATATATGCATATAAGTTCTTTGATTTTACTCTTCCTGCTGCTCCTCCCCCTTTCCACTTGAGGTTAATTAGTCTGACAACCAATTTGTAGTTTTTAATTACTTCACCTTTTTCACCCATCCCCCTGACTCCCTGCCACCTGGAAACCAACAAAAAGTTCTCTGTCTCTATGGGTCTGTTTCTGTTCTGCTTGTTCATTTTGTTTGTAGATTCAATTGTTGATTGATATATATTTATTGCCATTTTATTGTTCATATTTTTTATCTTCTTCTTTAAGAAGATGCTTCAACATGTTATATAATACTGGTTTTGTAGTGATGAACTCCTTTAGCTTTTTCTTCTCTGGGAAACTTTTATGTCCATTGTTTCTAAATGATAGCTTTGTAGGATAGACTAATCTTGTTTGTAGGTTATTATTGCTTTTCATCAGTTTGAATATTTCTTGCAATTCCCTTCTGATCTGCAAAGTTTCTTTTGAGAAATCAGCTGACAGTCTTATGGGAGCTCCCTTGTAGGTAACTAACAGCTTTTCTCTTGCTGCTTTTAAGATTCCCTCTTTGTCTCTAACCTTTTACACTTCGATTATGATGTGTCTTGGTGTGGGCCTTTTTGGGTTCATCTTGTTTGGGACTTTCTTTTCTTCCTGGACTTGTATATCTGTTTCCCTCATCAAGTTAGAGAAGCTTTCTGTCGTTAGTTTTTCAAATTCTTGCTCTTTCTCTTTTCCTTTTGGCACTCCCATGATGTGAATGTTGGTATGCTTGAACTTGTCCCAGAGGCTCCTTATACTATACTCATTCTTTTATTATTATTTTTTCTTTTTGCTGTTTTTCTGGGGGGTGTTTTTTACTTCCTTATATTCCAATTTGATGGTTTATTTCTTGGCTTCACCTACTCTAATATTGATGTCCTGTAAATTATTCTTTATTTCAGTTAGTGCATCTTTCATATCTGAATTTTTTTTGTTGTTGTTCCTTTACTTGAGACATGTTTCTTTGTCTCTTCTCTTTGGCTGCCTCCCTGTGTTTATTTCTATGTATTAGGCAAAATTGCTATGTCTTCTAGGCTTCATAAGGTTGCCTATTATAGTAGTTTTCCTTTAGGGTCCAGTGGCACATCCTACCTGATCACCCTAGCTGGGCCTTGAGTTGCATGCCTCGTATGGACTATTCACTCTTCTGTTGTAATTGAGTCTTGATTGCTGTTGGCACATCAGTGGGAGGGATTTACTCATGCTGCTAAGCTGCAAGGACTGTCTGTGCTGACTGACCACTGACTACTGACCACTGACCTCTGACTACCTTGGAGGGTCAGCTGTGCAGGGGCCCACCACACAGAGCCAGAGTTACTTCAGCAGGGTTTTGGTACTTACTGAGTCTACTCTTTGAGTGTATCACTTGAGGAGGTGGTTGGGCTGTGGTGCTTTGCTGTGGTCTGAAGCTGTCCACTGGGTGTGCTGGCTCTCAGACAAGGTCAGCTACTGCCTGTGTTCTACCCAGGGCCACTAGGGATAAGCTACAATGCAACCTGGAGATGGCTGATTCTTGTGGTGGTCTTGGAGGTGCCCAGGCAAAGTCAAGCTGTAAACCAAGGATAGCTGTTTCTAGTGCTAGACCTGGAGTCACTACGTGAGAGGTATGGAGCTTGCCTGTTTGAGAGTTTAGAAAAATCTAAAGTGAGAACCAAGAAAAGCCAATCCTTTGCTAAAGCCACTGGGAACAGCTTGGATAGGCCCAAAACCTGGGTGGGGCAAGGCCTCAGGGAATCACCAGGGCAAGGCAAACAGTATGAGCCAGGTTGCTGGAGTCCCAGATATTGCACCTATCTGCCAGCCCTATGGGAAAGGGGCTCACCAAAGGAACTACGGCTTCTGCCAGCATGTCTGTCCCAGGAGAAAGCTGCCTCTATAGCTCTCACCCTGATGCCAAATAACTCAGTTCTTTCCTGTATGTCTCTGGTGCTTTTCAAGCTGCCTCCCCTATGCTGGAGCCTGGAGGGAGTAAGTCTGAGTAAGTCTGTCTGTGGGCCCTTGAAGAGGAACTGCATGGGACTCCAGAAGCCTTAGCCTCCCTCAGCCTCAGCCTCCCTCAGCCTCAATTACCTCTGGTTTTTACAGTGAGAATGTATGAGGACTTCTCTTCCTCACACTGGAACTCTGAGTTAGTGGGCCTGGTGTGAGATGGGGACTCCTGACTCCTCAAGGAGAACCCCCACAGTGGATGTATACCTCCTGATTTTTTATCCACCACATATAGATGTGGGACTGGCCCATCAGCCCCTCTGCTCCTCCTACCAGTCTAGATGTGGCTTCTTTATTTCATAAGTATAAAACTTCCATTCAGCTTGATTTCAGGTTCTGATGATGGTTGTTCTGTAGTTCAGTTATAATTTTGATGTGGTTGTGGGAGGATGCAAGTACTGCATTAACCTGTGCTGCCATCTTGACTGGAAACTCTTAGAAACTTTGTATACTGAAAACAGAGAAGACTATCATTTTCTTTTATCTTTATTGTATTGTTGACACTATTACAGATGTCCCCATTTTCTCCCCATTGCCTACCTCCACTCAGCCCCTACCTATATTTTCAATTATTTCTGCAGTGTTTATGAAAATTATCTATGTGGTAAACTCTTAGGAAAAACAAGTAAAGATAAAATATTTTTCCCCTTTTTCTTCTTTATTTAAACTAAACATCGCATTACATTCTTTCTGTGTGTGTGTGTGCTAAGCTCTTTTATTAGTTTATTATTTTTAAATTTTTTCAAATACAGTTTACATTAAATATTAGTATGCATTAGTTTCAGATGTACAGCATAGTGGTTAGAAAATAATGTACTTTTACAGATTGGTTCTCCTGATCTTTCAAGGGCCCACCTAGCCCCATACATGGTTATCACAATTTATTGACTATATTCCCAATGCTGTAATCTACATTTCTGTGACTATTCTGTAACTACCAATTTTTACTTCTTAATCTTTTCACCCTTTTCACCCATGCTCTCCAACTCACTTCCCTTCTGACAGCTGTCAGTCTGTTCTCTGTATCTACGAGTCTGTTTCTGTTTGTTTGTTTTGTTCTTTAGATTCCACATATAAGTGAAATCATATGGGTATTTGTCATTTTTTGTCTGACTTATTTCACTTATCACTAACCTCTAAGTCTGTTTATACTGTCACAAAAGGGAAGATTTCATTTTTTCTTGAGGCTGAGTAGTATTCTATTGTGTATGTGTGCCACAGTTTTTATTCACTCATCTATTGAGGGGCACTTGGTTGCTTCCATATCTTGGCTACTATAAATAATTATGCAATGAACATTGGGGTGCATGTATTCCTTTACATTAGTGTTTCAAGTACTTCAAATACAGTCCTAGAAGTGGAATTGCTGTATCATATGGCAATTCCATGTATACCTTTTATGAGGGACCTCAACACTGTTTTCCAAAGTACTTATACCAGTCTGCATTCCCATCAACAGTGCATGAGGGTTCCCTTTTCTCCACATCCTTGCCAACAATTGTTGCTTGTTGATTTACTAGTAATAGTCATTCTGACAGGTGTGAGGTGGTATCTCATTGTGGTTTTGATTTGCATTTGTCTGATGATTAGTGAGGTTGAGTGACTTTTTATATATCTATTGGCAATCCATTTGTCTTCTTTGGAAAAGTGTCTGTTCAGGTATTCTACCTACTTTTTAATTGGGTTGTTTGTTTTTCTTTTGTTAAGTTGTCTGAGTTTTTCATAAATTATAGGTATTAACTCCTTATCAGATGTATTATTGGTGATTATCTTCTTCCATTTAGTAGGCTATTTTTTCATTTTGTTGATGGCTTTCTTTGCTGTGTAATTCTTTTTACTTTGATGTAGTCCCACTTGTTTATTTTGTGTTTGTTTCCCTTACCCCCTCCACCCAATATACCAGTGTATTACTAAGAGATATGTTTGAAATTTTACTGCCTATGTTTTCTTCTAGGAGTTTTATGCTTTCAAGACTTACATTTAAGTCTTTAAACCATTTTGAGTTTATTCTTGTATATAATGTAAAAAGGTGTTCATTTTATAATTTTGCATATATCTTTCCAAAATTCCCAACACCATTTATTGAATAGACTGTCTTTACCATATTGTATGTTCTTGCCTCATCTGTCAAATATTAATGGACCATATGGGCATAAGTTTATTTATGGGCTCTCTATTCTGTTCCATTGATCTATATGTCTGTTTTATGCCAATGTCATGCTGTTTTGATTACTATAGCACTGTAGTATAGTTCAATATCAAGTAGTGTGACACTGATTTTCTTCTTTCTCAAGATTACTTAGGCTATTTGAGTTTTTTTTTTTTTTATTGATTTTTAGAGAGGGGGTAAGGAAGAGGTAGAGAGAGATAGAAACATCAATGAGAGAGAACATCAATTGGCCACCCCCTGCATGCCCCCAACCAGGGATTGGGCTCACAACCTGGGCATGTGTGCTGACCAGGAATCAAACCGGCAATCTCTTGGTGTATGGGTCGACCCTCAACCACTGAGCCAAACCGGCCGGGCTATTTGAGTTCTCTTGTGTTTCCAAATAAATGTTTTAATTATTTGTTTTGGTTCTTGGAAACATACCATTTGATAGGAATTATATTAAATATATAGATTGCTTCAGGAAGTATGGACATTTCATAATATTAATTCTTCCTATACGTGAATACACTATATGTTTCCATTTATTTTATCTTATGCAATTTTTTTTCAGTATCTTATAATTTTCTAAGTTTTTTATCTTCTTCTTCTTTTTTAAAAATCCTCACCCAAGGACATTTTTGCATGTATTTTCAGATAGAGGGGGAGGGAGAGAGGGAAGAAGAGAGAAAGAGAAACATCGGTGCGAGAGAGACACATCGAGTGGCTGCCACCCACACGACTCCAACCAGGGCTGGGGACAAACCGCAGCTGAGGTATGTGCCCCTAGCAGGAACCGAACCCGGGACTCTCCGGTCCATGGGCCAACGCTCTAACCACTGAGCCACCCTGGCCAGGGCAGTTTTTTATCTTCTTGATTAAATTTATTTCTAGGCACATTTATTTTAGGAACTTGTAAATAGAATTTTTTTCTTAGTTCCCTTTTCTGATAGTTCATGGTGTATAAAAATGCAACCAATTTTTGAATATTTATGTTGTATCCTTTTACATTACTAAATTCATTTATCTGTTCTAGTAGTGTTTTAGTGCAATTTTTAGGGTTTCTTTATAGAGTATCATGTCATCTGCAAATGATGACAGTTTTACTTCTTTTCCAATTTGGATGCCATGTATTTCTTCTTCTTTATTTTATTTTTTTCTGATTGTTGTGGCTGGGACTTCCAGTATTATGTTGAATTAGATTAGTGAAAGCAGATGTCCCTGACTTGTTCCTAACCTTATGGAAACAATTTTAGTTTTTCTCCATTGAGAATGATGTTGACTGTGGGCTGGTCATATATGGCCTTTATTATGTTGAGAATTCTTATCATATATGAGTACTGGACTTTATGAAATGCTTTCCTTGCATCTATTGATATGATGACATAATCTTATTCTTCATTTGGTTTTGTGGTGTATCATGTTAATCAATCTGTGGATATTGTACCAACCTTACATTCCAGGAATAAATCCCACTTGATTATGATTACAATATTTTTAATGTATTGCTAGATCTGGTTTGCTTATATTTTGTTGAGGATTTTTGCACCTATGGTGCATCAGGCATATTGGCCCATAATTGTTTTTTTAGTTTCTTGATCTGTTTTGGAATTAACATAATGTTGGATTAAAAAATAAAGCTATGGAGTCTTTTTTCTCTTGAAAGTTTTGGAATACTTTGAGAAGAATGGGTGTTAATTCTTCTTTTAATGTTTCATAAAATTTACTGTGAAGCCATTTGATCCTGGACATTTTTTTTTCTGGAATTTTTTTGATTAGTGCATGATCAGTTGTAATCAGTTTGTTCAGATTTTCTATTTCTCCTCAGTTCAATTTTGGGAGATTTTATCTTTCTAGGAATTTATGCATTTCTTTCAGGTTGTCTAATTTGTTGGCATATAGTTGTTTACAATATTTTCATATAATCTTTGTATTTCTGTGGTTTCAGATGTTATTTCTCTTTTGTTTATGATTTTATTTATTTGGGTCCTGTCTAGTTTTTTTTTTTTTTTTTTTTTTTCTTGAGTCTGGTTAAAGGTCTATCTATATTGTATCCCTTTCCCAAAAAACAGCTCTTGGTTTAATGGATTTCTTTTACTTTATTTTATTTATTTCCCCTCAGATCTTTATTATTTTATTTCATCTACTCACTTTGGGTTCTGTTTGTTGTTTTCTATTTACTTTAGGTATTAGCTTAGATGGCTTATTTGACATTTTGTATATTTTTAGGTATGTCTGTATTGCTATAAATTTTCCACTTAGGGCTGCTTTTGCTATGTCCCATAGGTTTCAGTTGTTGTGTTTTTATATATATTTGTCTCCAGGTTAATTTTTTAAAATTTATTTTTATTGTTAAGAGTATTACAGATGTCCCCCATTCCCCTCCCACCTTTTCTCCCCCTCCACCATGCTCATGCTCCATTCTAGACCTTCAGCACTATATTGTCTGTGTCAATGGGCTCTGCATATATGAATATGTTATCTGGTGAACCTCTTCCCACTTCAGCCTTTCCTCTGAGATCTGTCAGTCTATTCTGTGTGTCCATGACTCTGGACCTATTTTGTTCATCAGTTTATTTTGTTCATTAGCTTTCACATATAAGTGAGATCATGTGATTTTTTTTTTTTTTTCACTGACTGGCTTATTTTGCTTAGCAAAGTAATCTTCAGGTCCATCCATGTTGTATCAAAGGGTAAGAAATCCGTCCTTTTTACAGCTGGATAGCATTCATTGTGTAAATATATCACAGTTATTTTTATCTACTTACTGATGGGCATTTGGAAGTTCCAAAATCTTAGCTAATATAAGTAATACTGCTATGAACATAGGAATGCATTATTCTTTCTGATTGGTGTTTTGGGATTCTTAGAATATATTCCCAGAAGTGGAATTGCTGGGTCAAAAGACAGTTATTTATTTTTTCAAGAAACTCCACAGTGGCTGGACCAGTCTGCATTTTCACTAGCTGTATACTAGGGTTCCCTTTTACCCACATCCTCACTGCACTGTTTCTTTTGTTTATTGATAGTAGCCATTCTGACAGGTTTGAGGTGACACCTCATTGTAGTTTTAATTTGCATTTCTCTGATAATTAGTGATGTTGAGCATTTTTTCATATGTCCCTTGGCTATCTGGATGTCCTTTGTAGAAATGTCTATTCAGGTCCTTTGCCCACATTTTAATTGGATTGTTAGTCTTCCTTTTGTTGAGTTGTATGAGTTCTTTATAAGTTTTGGAAATTAATCTCTTATCCAGATGTTATCACTGGCAAAAATGTATTCCCATACAGTGAGTTCCCTTTTCATTGAGAGGATGCTTTCTTTCTTTCTCTTTCTTTCTTTCTTTCTTTCTTTCTTTCTTTCTTTCTTTCTTTCTTTCTTTCTTTCTTTCTTTCTTTCTTTCTTTCTTTCTTTCTTTCTCTTTCTTTCTTTCTTTCTTTCTTTCTTTCTTTCTTTCTTTCTTTCTTTCTTTCTTTCTTTCTTTTCTTTCTTTCTTTATCTTTCTTCTTTCTCTCTCTCTCTCTCTCTCTCTCTCTCTCTCTCTCTCTCTCTCTCTCTCTCTTTCTTTCTTTCTTTCTTTTCTGTGTAGAAACTTTGTAGAAGCTTTTTAGGTTGATATCATCCTATTTGCTTACATTTTCTTTGGTTTCTCTTGCCCTAGGAGATGTATCAGTTAAAATTCTGCTACATGAAGTATGTGAGATATTACTGTCTGTTTTCTTCTAGGATTTTTATAATTTCACAACTTACATTTAAGCATTTTATTCATTTTGAATTTATTCTTGTGTATGGTGTAAATCGGTGGTTTATTTTCATTTTGTGTGTGTGTGTGTGTGTGTGTGTGCATGTACCTGTCCAATTTTCCTACCACCATTTATCAAAGAGACTGTCTTTACCTCATTGTTTGCTCTTTCCTACTTTGTCAAACATTAATTAACCATAATGGCTTGAATAGATATCTGGGTTCTCTGTTCTTTTCCATTGATCTATATGCCTGTTTGTGCCGGAACCAGATTCTTTTCATTACATAGGCTATGTAGTTTAGTCTGATATTTGGTATTGTTATCCCTCCAACTTTTTTTTTTTTTTTTTTTTAAGATTGTTTCAGCTATTTGAGTTTTTTGTGATTCCATAAAATTTTTGGAATATTTGTTCTAGATTTGTGGAATATACTGATAGTATTTTATTAGGGATGATATTGAATGTGTAGATTATTTTGGGAAGTATTGAAATTTTAATAATGTTGATTCCTCCAATCCATGAAAATGGTGTAAGATTCTACCTCTTTTTACCTTCCTTTATTTCTTTTTTCAATATCCTATACTTTTCTGAGTACACATGTTTTACCTCCTTTTTTTTTAGGTTTTTTACTAGGGGTCATTCATATATATATATATATTTGTTATATATATATTTGTTATAATGTAGTTTCTTTTTCTGAGAGTTCATTATTGGTGTATAAAAATGTCATCAATTTCTGGATATTAACTTTGTATCGTGCTACTTTGCCAAATTCATTTATTAAATGTAGGAATTTTTTTGTGTCATCTTTAGGGTTTTCTACGTGCCATATTTTTGTCATCTGTGAATAGTGAGAATTTAACTTCCTCCTTTCCAGTTTGGAAGTCTTTAATTTTTTCTTCTTGTCTGATCACTGTGGCTAGGACTTCCAGTACTATATTGAATTAGAGTGGTGAAAGCAGACAATCTTATCTTGTTCTTGTTTTTAAGGGAAACACTTTTAATTTTTGCCCCTTGAGTATGATGTTGGCTGTAGGCTTGTCATATATGATCTTTATTATTTTGAAATATATTCCCTCTATTCCCATATTGCTGAGTTTTTTCGAAAATGGGTGCTGGATTTTGTCGAATGTTTTCACTTTGTCTATTGATATGGCCACTTGATTTTTATCATTCTTTTTGTTTTTATGATGTATCATATTTATTGATTTGCCAATATGTACCATTCTTTTTTTTTTACACTTGAATAGTTCAATAGAATTTATTTTTTATTATTAACTAATTTTTGTTACAGATGTTTCTCCTTTTTTCCCCATTGACACCCTCCTCCCCATCTCCCCACCCCGTCCCCAGCATTGTTGTCCATGTCCATCAGTTATGCATACATGCACATAAGTTCTGTGGTTTATCTCTTCCCTCCACCCCCCAAACCCCTCTTCTGAGGGGTGTCAGTCTATACCCTACTTCCACATCTCTGGGTCTACCCTGTTCCTCAGACTGTTATGTTCATTATATTCCACAAATAAGTGAGACCATGTGATATTTGTCTTTCTCTGCTTGGCTTGTTTCGCTTAGGATAATACTCTCCAGCTCCCTCCATGTCGTCTCAAAGGATAAGAGATCTTTCTTTCTTACAGCTGCATAGTACTCCATTGTGTATATGTACCACAGCTTTTTAATCCATTCATCCACTGATGGACACTTGGGCTGTTTCCAGATCTTAGCTATTGTAAATAGTGCTGCTATGAACATGGGGGTACCCTAAGAATTCTGAAACACTCTTTTTGGTTGGTGTTTCAGGATTCTTAGGGTATATTCCTAGAAGTGGGATCACTGGGTCAAATGATCCCAATTCAATTTTTAATTTTTTGAGGTAACACCATAGTGTTTTCCATAGTGGCTGCACCAGTCTGCATTCCCACCAGAAGTGTACTAGAGTCCCCTTTTCTCCACACCCTCACCAACACTTGTTGTTTGATGATTTGTTGATGGCGGCCATTCTGACAGGTGTGAGGTGATACCTCATTGTTTTAATTTGTATCTCTCTGATGATTAGTGATGTTGAGCATTTCTTCATATGCCTCTTAGCCATTTGTATGTCCTTTTTGGAGAGGTGTCTATTTAGTTCCTCTGCCCATTTTTTAATTGGGTTCTTTGTCTTCCTTTTGTTGAGTTGTATGAGCACTCTATATATTTTGGAGATTAACCCCTTATCTGATGTATCATTGGCAATTATGCTCTCCCATACAGTGGGTTGCCTATCTGTTTTCATGGTTGTTTCTTTTGCTGTGCAGAAGCTTTTGAGTTTGATGTAGTCCCATGTGTTCATTTTTCCCTTTGTTTCCATTGCCTTAGGTGATGTATCAGTGAAGATTCTGCTGCGTACGATGTCCGAGATTTTGTTGCCTACATTTTCTTCTAGGATTTTTATGGATTCATGAGTCACATTTAAGTCTTTTATCCATTTTGAGTTTATTCTTGTGTATGGTGTAAGTTGATGGTCTAGTTTCATTTTTTTTGCATGTAGCTGTCCAATTTTCCCAACACCATTTATTAAAGAGGCTGTCTTTACTCCATTGTATGCTCTTGCCGCCTTTGTCAAATATTAATTGAGCATAATATCTTGGGTCAATTTCCGGATTCTCTATTCTGTTCCACTGGTCTATATGCCTGTTCTTGTGCCAGTACCAGGCTGTTTTGATTACAGTAGCTTTGTAGTATAACCTGATATCCGGTATTGTGATCCCACCTACTTTGTCCTTCTTTTTCAAGATTGCTGTGGCTATTCGCGGTCTTTTTTGGTTCCATATGAACTTTTGAAATATTTGTTCTAGTTCTGTGAAATATGTCACTGGTATTTTGATGGGGATTGCATTGAATCTATAGATTGCTTTGGGTAATATGGACATTTTAATGATGTTAATTCTTCCAATCCATGAACAAGGTATGTGCTTCCACTTTTTTATATCTTCCTCTATTTCTTTTTTCAATGTCCTGTATTTTTCTGCAAATAGGTCCTTTACTTTTTAGGTTAAGTTTATTCCTAGGTATCTTAATTTTTTTGCCGTGATGGTAAATGGAATTGTTTTTTTAGTTTCTCTTTCTGTGAGTTCATCATTGTGTATAAGAATGTGGTTTATTTCTTGACATTAATTTTGTATCCTGCTACTTTGCCAAATTCATTTATTAAGTCTAGTAGATTTTTGATGGAGTCCTTAGGGTTTTCTATATATAATATCATGTCATCTGCGAATAAAGACAGTTTCACCTTTTCCTTTCCAATTTGGATTCCTTTTATTTTTTCTTCACGTCTGATTGCTGTGGCTAAGACTTCCAGTACTATGTTAAATAAGATTGGTGAAAGTGGGCATCCTTGTCTTGTTCCTGTTCTTAAGGGAAATGCTTTTAGTTTTTGCCCCTTGAGTATGATGTTGGCTGTAGGTCTTTCATATATGGCCTTTATTATATCAAGATATGATCCCTCTATTCCCAAACTGCTGAGCGTTTTTATCAGAAATGGGTGGTGGACATTGTCGAATGCTTTTTCAGCATCTATTGATATGATCATGTGGTTTTTATCTTTCATTTTGTTTACGTGGTGTATCACATTTATTGATTTGTGAATATTGAACCAGCCTTGCATCCCTGGGATGAATCTCACTTGGTTATGGTGAATAATTTTTTTGATGTATTGCTGGACCCAATTTGCTAGTATTTTGTTCAGGATTTTGGCATCTACATTCATCAGGGATATTGGCCTGTAGTTTTCTTTCTTTGTAGTGTCTTTTTCTGGTTTTGGAATTAGAATTATGCTGGTCTCATAAAATGAGTTTGGAAGTCTTCCTTCTTCTTGAATTTTTAGAAATAGTTTGAGGAGAATGGGTGTTAGTTCTTCTTTGAATGTTCGGTAAAACTCCCCTGTGAAGCCATCCAGACCTGGGCTTTTGTTTGCTGGGAGTCTTGATTACATCTTCAGTTTCCTTAGCTGTTATTGGTCTGTTCAAGTTTTCTATCTCTTCCCGGTCCAGTTTTCGGAGAGTATGTGTTTCTAGAAATTTGTCCATTTCACTTAGATTGTTAGTCAGATTTGTTGCCATATAAATGTTCATACTATTTGCTAACGATCCTTTGTATTTCTGTGGTGTCAGTTGTTACTTCTCCTCTTTCATTTCTGATTTTGTGTATTTGGGTTCTCTCTCTTTGTTTCTTGGTGAGTCTAGCTAAGGGTCCATCAATCTTGTTTATCTTTTCAAAAAACCAGCTCTTTGTTTCATTGATCCTTTGAATTGTTTTTCTGGTCTCTATGTCATTTATTTCTGCTCTGATTTTTACTATTTCCTTCCTTCTACTTGCTCTGGGTTTCCTTTTTGTTTGCTTTCTAGCTCTTTAAGTTGTGAGGTTAGATAGTCTATTAGAAATTTTTCTTGTTTCTTGAGGTAGGCCTGGAGTGTTATGAACTTTCCTCTCAGAATTGCTTTCGCGGCATCCCATAGATTTTGTGTTGTGTGTTCATTTGCATTGGTTTCCAGGAAGTTTTTAATTACTTCCTTGATCTCCTCGGTAACCCATTCATTGTTTAATAACATGCTATTTAGCCTCCATGTGTTCAAATGTCTTGGCATGTTCTTGTTGCAATTGATTTCTAGTTTCATGCCATTGTGATCTGAGAAGATGTTTGATATGATTTCAATCTTCTTGAACCTGTAGAGACTTAGTTTGTCTCCTAACATGTGGTCTATCTTTGAGAATGTCCCATGTGCACTTGAGAAGAATGTGAATTCTGTAGTTTTTGGGTGTAATTCTCTGTATATATCTATTAAATCCATTTGGTCTAGTACTTCATTTAGAGTCTTTGTTTCCTTGCTAATTTTTTGTCTAGCGGATCTATCCAGTGATTTCAGCGGGGTGTTGAAGTCCCCTGCTATGATTGTATTGCTGTCAATTTCTCCTTTGAAGTCCTCCAGAAGATTTTTAATAAATTTTGTCCTCCTATATTGGGTGCATATATGTTTACCAAGGTTATATCTTCCTGTTAGATAGATCCTTTCAATATTATGTAGTGACCTTCTTTGTCTCTAGTTATGGCTTTCATTTTGAAATCTAATTTATCAGATATGAGTATTGCTACCGAAGCTTTTTTTTTCCTTTCCATTTGCTTGGAAAATTTATTTCCATCCCTTCACTTTCAGCCTATGTGAGTCTTTTGTTGTGAGGTGGGTCTCTTATAAACAACATATATATGGGTCATGCTTTCTTATCCAATCCGCTACTCTGTGTCTTTTGATCGGAGCATTCAGTCCATTTACATTTAAGGTGATTATTGATATGTACTTATTTATTGCCATTTTTGTTTAGTGTGGTTCTACTTTCCTTCCTATTTCTTCTAATTACAGCAGTCCTTTGAACATTTCTTGCAGTGCTGGTTTAGTGCTAATGTATTCCCTTAGCCTTTTTTTGTCTGAGAAATTCTTTATTTGACCTTCTAATTTGAATGACAGCCTTGCTGGGTAGAGTAGTCTTGGATTCAGATCCTTGTTTTTCATGACCTCAATTACTTCATGCCATTCCCTTCTGGCCTGTAGTGTTTCTTTTGAGAAGTCAGATGTTAGCCTTATGGGGGTTCTTTTGTAGGTCACCTGTTGCTTATCTCTTACTGCCTTTAGGATTCTCTCTTTGTCTTTAATTTTTGGCATTTTAATTACTATGTGTATTGGTGTGGGCCTGTTTTTTGTTCTTCACTTGGGACTCTCTGTGCTTCTTGAACTTGAATGCCTTCTTTCTTCACCAAATTAGGGAAGTTCTCTGTCACTATTTCTTCAAATATATTATCTATCCCTTGCTCATTTTCTTCTTCTTCAGGGACTCCAATGATGCAAATATTATTACGTTTCCAGTTGTCCCACCGTTCTCTTAAGCTGTCTTCATGTTTTTTAATTGTTTTTTCCTTTTGGTTTTCTGATTGGTTGATTTTTTTCTACCCTGTCTTCTAATTCACTGATCCAGTCCTCAGCTTCCTCTACTCTGCTGTTTAGTCCTTCCAATGTGTTCTTCATTTCTGCTATGTCATTCTTCATTTCTTCTTGCTGCTTCTTAATTTCCACTTGGGTGGTTTTCAGTATTTCTATGTCTTTGCTCATGGTGTTGATGTCCTTACACATGCTGTTGAGCTTCCTCAAGATCATGGCTCTGAATTCTAGCTTTGTTAACTTGCTTAACTCCGTTTCATTTATCTCATCTTCGGTAGAGGTCTCTTGTTCTTTCATTTGGGATCTGTTTCTTTGTTTCACCATTTTGGCTATCTCAGTGGTTTTTGGAACCTGCCAAATTTTCCTGTGGATATTGGTGTTCTGTTGTTTGTGCCTCCCTCTACTGAGTTTGGATGAGTGTGGGAGGACCCACGTTAAACACCACTGTGGAGTCTTACTTTCCAGGGTATATTTGCAAGCCCAGAAAAGGTTCAGTTATCCTCTAGCTTTTTGCCTAGAGGCTATTAGTTGTGGTTGCTTGAAGAGCCTTGGGTTTTCAGTTGAACGAAAACCTCCCTCAGGTGTTCAGTGTGAGAGGATTTCCAGAGGGTAGGGCAGATGCTAATAGTTAATGAGCCTCAGTTTGCATTTCAATGGCCCACTAGGATGTGGCTGGATCTTTGAGGGATGGGCTGCAGCCTCTCCCCAGAGCCCTGGGATGGAGTAAGAAGGCCAGGCCACAGTCCTGCATGGCTGCAACTCAGCTAAAGCTCTGTGCGCCCTCCAAATCCCGAGTGTCCCCACACAGTTCCAGTCCAGTCCGCCCTCTCTGTGCCGGAGCCCAGGTGAGTGGCTGTGGCTATTTTAGGGCTCTGTCCTGGCCCTCTGCGCTGTGGATCTGGCTCGGGCTTTAACCCCCAGGGTGGAGCGTTGCTCACAGCTAAGGCTGCTGCTGCCATGGGCTACCAGCCCCCCTCTCGCGCCTCCGCAATCCTACTAGGATCGATTCAGTGTCCCTGGTTGTATGTTCCTCGCAAGCTGCTTTTCTGTTGCTTTTTCCTGACCATTTGTCTTTATTTTAGTTGTAATTCCAGTTTGGTCCTGGGAGATGGTCTGTGTAGCTTCCATTCACTCCGTGGCCATTTTGGAATCAATATGTACCATTCTTGCATACCAGGAACATATACCACTGGGTCATTGTGTATGATCTTTTATTGCTGGATCCGAGTTGCTAATACTTTGTTGAGGATTTTAATATCTATGTTTGTCAGGGATATAGGCCTATAATTTACTTTCTTTTTTTTCTTTTTATTGTAGTTTCTTTATCTCTTTTTAAAATTTGGATAATTCTGGCTTTATGAAAAGAGCTGGGAAGTCTTTCTTTCTTTTGAATTTTTTGGAATAGCTTGAGGAGGATAATTGATAGATCTTTGAATGTTTGGTAAAACACTCCTATGAAGCCATCTGGTCCAGTTCTTTTGTTTGCTGGGAGTTTTTCTTTTATTTTTTAGTACCACTTCGATTTTATTAGTTGTTATCAGCCTATTCAGGTTTTCTGATTTTTCCTGATTGAGTTTTGAAAGATTGTATGTTTACAGGAATCTGTCCATTTCTTCCAGGTTGTCCAGTTTGCTGGCATATAGTAGTATATAGTATTTTCTTGCAATCCTTTGTATTTCTGTGGTGTCTGTTGTTACTTTGCCTCTTTTGTCTTTGTTTCTTCGTGAGTCTGGCTAAAGGTTTATCAATCTGTTTTTTTGAAGTACCAGCTGTTGGTTTTATTATATCTTTTGTATTTTCTTTTATTCTCTATGTCATTTATTTCTGCTCTGTTCTTATTTTTTTCTACCTTCTACTTTCTCTGTGCTTTTCTTGTTTTCTATTTCCAATTTTTTTAGTTATACAATTAGATCATTTAGGTGAGCTAGTTCTTGTTTCTTGAGGTAGGCCTGTAACACTATGAACTTCTCTCAGGACTCCTTTCCCTGTGTCTCCTAGATTTTGCATTGTTGTGTGTTTATTTTTATTTCTTTCCAGAAGTTTTTGATCTCTTCCTTGATCTTATTATTAATATTCATTATTTAATAATGTACTATTTAACCTCCAAATGTTTGAATGTTTTTGAGTTATCTTTATTGTAGTTGACTTCTAGCTTTATGCCATTGTGTTATGAGAATATGTTTGATGTGATTTCAACCTTCTTTTACATGTGGAGACTTGTTTTTTGTCCTATGTTGTCTATCTTTGAGAATGTTCTATGTGCACTTGAGAAGAATATATATTCTGCGGCTTTGGGATAACATGTTCTGTAAATATCAATCAAACCCATGTTATCTAGTTTGTGTCATTTAAGTTTGCTGTTTCCTTGTTGATATTTTGTCTGGAAGATCTATTCAGTGTTGTCAGTGGGGTGTTATAATCCCCTAATACTATTTTGTTGCTGTTGATCTCTCCCTTACTGTCCTCCAGGAGTTTTAAAATATAATTAGGTGCTACTGTAATGGGTGCATATATGTTTACCAGGGTTACATCCTCTTGTTGGAAAAATCTCTTTAATATTATGTAGGGAATTTCTTTGTCTCTTGTTACGACCTTTGTTTTGAAGTATATTTTGTCAGATATAAGTATTGCCACTCCACTATGTTAGGACTTACACAAGCAATATAATTCCTAATGGCCAATTTGCAAGCCTCCCCAGACTGGAAGAACAAAGACCAAACTTCCTGCCACAGGAGAACTGGTTGGACAAGAAATGCCACCAGACACCAGGAACCAAAGAAGCATCCAATCACACATTCACATTTCTGTAGACCCACCCCCCTGCCCAAACCCACCAATCAATACCCCAAAGCCCGCTGACTGACAAAAGCTTCCCTCCAGTAGATGCATATAAGGATGAATCTCTAGCTGCTAGGTGCTGCCATCATTGACCCAGTACCCCATGGCTCAGTGATGTGTAACCCTTCCCTTTGGATATCCCCACCCCCATCCCCTTTTCTTAAATAAACACATTTTTTCTTTATTCACCATCTGAGATTGCTATTTAGCATGTCCAGACACTGCAAACCAGCAGCTTTCACCTTTCAGTTTGGTTGCCTGTATGGGGATATCCATAAGGGAAGCTTTTTCTCCTCCTCCTCTCCCCATCCCTCCTTCCCTCTCTCTTCCCCCACAACCTCTAGAGACTTTTGATCTCAGTGTCCAACATGACTATGTTCTTCCAGACTCCTGCATGGTAGCAGGAATGCCAGATCATCAGACCTTCTGATGTCTACTAACAGGTGAGTCACTTCATACTTGGGAAGAGGGCACTAGGGACTGAGGCTCTCAGTTCTCCTTGGGGCCACCACTTGCAGGCACAGGTCAGCCACTTAAAAGCCAGTAGGGTTGCCCAGCTTGTGTGGCTCAGTAGTTAAGCATTGACCCATGCACCAAGAGGTCACCAGTTCAATTCCCAGTCAGGGCACATGCCCAGGTTGTGGGCCTGATCCCCAATGGGGGACATGCAGGAGGTGGCCAATCTTTGTTCTCTCTCTCTCTCCCTCTCACTTCCTCTCTCTCTAAAATCAATAAAGAAAAAAAAAAAAAGCCAGTAGGATGGCTGCTGTTAGAAGACTCCTGTGACAGAATAACCCAGGATGAGAACAGGCAAGATTGCATTGTGCAGCCCGCCAGTCCCAAGCAAACATCTGAGAGCTGAGGTACACCATGAAAAAGCACACGCTTGCCCAAACTCTGGCCCAAAACACCTTGTAGGGTTTTATTTTGGGAACTGTGAGACTTGACATTGCCATCTCCAGTGTTTCAGGGGGAGATAGCTCACTGGTCGATGGGTCATGACACATTAGGGTTTGACTGGCAAACCCAGCACTGGGTCCATCCAGTCTCACTCATACTAGAGATCAAATATGGAGGACACTTCTATTTTTCCCTAGCCACTGGGGATTGATTTGGTCCACTCTGAACTTTTTTTGTGATGGGATGCCTCCTAGAATTGATTTCAGCACAAGGAAAGAGACAGTAACAGGGTCAGGACATCAGCTTTTGCTTTCTCCCTCTCACAAGACACTTGCTACCCTCCCCACTATAATCACATTTTTCATAGTACTACCATGGGCAACTCAATGTCTACCCCTCCCAAGAGCTCACCTCTGGCCTGCCTTTTAAAACAATACAGCAGGGCCACAATACAAATTAGACAATCCGGAGATCGGGCCTGAAAATTGCACTCTCAAATATAATACCATTCTCCAGTTGGATTTATACTACTTCTGCCTAGATAAATGGCCCATGATCCCTATGTTCAAACCTTTTCTGAACTCCACCATCACCTTGAACTTTGTTCCTCCTGCTGCATCCTCTCTGCCTTCGCCCCTTGGCCTCCAAAACCAAGAGAAAACCACCTTTAACCCCTCACCACTCTTGGCCCATTTACCTCCATATGCTACACTTCCCCCTCCAGCTCTAATCTCAGGCATTCTTAGGCAACTGCTAAATCTTTGTGGAGGGGGGAAGAAAAGGCTGAGACACATGGGAAGTTTGAGATGACTTGGTGTTCAGCACACAGGCAGTGCACTTTAACCCAGTGAACAGTAGATCTAGAGGTTTATAGGAACTCTGCAGATCTCAAAATAAAACTAAAATAATCATGGGAAATTCTGCTCCCAAGGCCAGAAACTTCCAGCCCCCATGTTACAGAGATGGAAGATTTTACTATAATTGATATCAACTTAAGATGGCTAAAATGTATCTTTATTTTGATGTCTAAGTCAATTTTTTTTTTGCATACAAATTAGAAAAGGCAGCTTTAGAATTAAAAGTGAATAAGCAAGAAGCTTATCTTGATTGCAAGTTAGAAGCTCCTAGGAGGAAGGAGCACAGGTCAACTACATAACAATAACAACAACAAAACAGTAAGGCAAGTTTCAGGCAAGAGAGGAACAGCAATTGTATACATCCCTTTCTCTGGGACCCTAATTGCTTTGCAAATAAATTTTATTTACTTTTAAAGAATATAGTGCTGGCAATTCTGACCTATTACAATGAATATACCTACTGTTTTCTGGGATCAAGGCAACAGGATTGCTGAATGAGTTTTGCTGGGAAACTTTAGAGTAGTGTGTTCCTATTGCAAAAAGCCAGGTCACATTAAAAAGGATTATTAAAATTAATTAAAAAATAAAAAAGAAAGAATGAAACCTCCCCTATTCATCTCAAAAGGCCTATAGATAATTGGCTTTATAAAACTAAACTCACAGGTCTTTGAAATGCAAATTCCTGATCTTCATCAAGATCTCTGGTCTGGGCCATTTTTTTTACATGCAAATTTCTGAAAGATGATTATTATAAAAAGGGAGCAGATCAATTTAATGTATTTCTGCCATTCCTTTCAAAATTAGTAAATTTTGATTGGAGTTATTGAATAGATATTTTGAAATAACATGAAATACTGAAACATTGATTGCTAGATAAGTCTTAAGTTGGTCTGCTTTTGGCTGTTTTTTGCAGAAAGCTGCAAAGTAAATTTGGAGGTAATATGTTTAAAATGTTCTAGTTATTTACTTGGTTATCATTGAGAATTGAGTTTTCTAAAAGGTGAAATAAAGTTGAAAAGAAATTATATAATTTTGATAATAGAAGGCATAAGGTATAGTGTTATAGTGAGCCAGTGAGACAATCAGAGATGCACAGCCGAATTGTAAATGAGAGGAGCGCTTTATTCACCGGCGGGCTGCAGAGGCATAATCTCCCCAAATCGACAACCCCAATTGTTCTTCCTCATCTGCTTTTAAAGACAGAAGGCACATTCCCTTTTGGCTCCTCCTCAGGGAACTGGTACAATGGTGAGTGCAAAAGCGGTTATTACAGAAGCCAAGATAAGCATTAGTCACTGGGCTAGTGATTTTCAGTTCCTGATACTCAGAAACTGCAAGATACACCCTGTTACCTAGGTCAATCATAACTTTAGGCAAAGTTCCTTTACTTCTATGGGTAATCAACCTATTGTTGGAAAAATACCGAGGAAGGTCCACTGCCGATAAAAATGGAGTCGCTTAGTCACCTTAGCCAAGGGGCCCAGCTCATTCCCCACTGGGCTTCCTAACAAGTCAAATTGTTGACACTCCTTCTTCCTCTGGGACAGTGTTATATTGTCCTTTAATTACAAGAAGTTTTACAGAATTTATTCTCCTCTGTGTAGTTTTTATGGGGCCATTTAATAGACATGGTCCAAAGGCTAGGAGTAAACATAATATAGCTAGAGGGCCAGCAATGGCGGATAATAGAGTTGTCAGCCATGATGACCAATTAAACATTTGTTGAAACCAATTCTCGGATTGTTGCCTTTTTCTTTCTCATTCCTCGATATTTTTCCTAACTAGTGATAAACTCTCTTGAATAATCCCCGAATTATTCACATAAAAACAGCATCTTTCTCTCAGTGCAACACATAATCTTCCTTCCTTAAGAAATAAGAGGTCTAATCCTCTCCTGTTCTGTAGGACCATTTTGGCTAAGGAGTCTACTTGGTTCTCTAAGTGGGAAATGGAGTTTTCTAAGTGGCTGAGATCTGTATCTATTTGGAGGCTGAGGTCCCTTAGATTCTGGTCATTCTTGATTAGGGCAGTAGTGCTCACAGCTGTAGATTGTTGGGGTTGGTCAGCCTTTTAAAATTTATATGTGGATCCCTATTTCTTAGATAGCCTGTAATAGTAGGTATGGTTTCACAACCCAAGAGGGACAGAAATAGTCATTAGCATTTAGGCAACTGACAGTAATCTTGCTGCCTCCTGGGCAAATATAAATTCCTATCCCTTATAATCCCCATTCTGCAGCAGATGTTCCACAGCTCCATGCTGGGGTGTCTTCTAGTTGGGGGCTAACCTCTTCATATGGGACCCAGATCTCAAGGATCTTTGTGACCCTAATAGTCCCCATCAAGAGGTCACAAAGATCAAGGTTGAAACAGGTTATTCTATTCCCTTTTTAGTAACATTCCTTAAGACCTCCTTTGATATTCCATTTCTAAGTTCCCATTTCCACTGGGGCCCAGGTTTATAAGGATTCCCTTGACAGTCATGACCAGAGAGATTAAGGTCCCGATGAATTCAAGAATCTTATCTTTAGGGGGTCCTGAGTCTCTTCCGCTGTCCATGTTGTCTTTTCTGCCTTCAGCCGAGAGTGGTGTAAACAGGTTGGAATGCCATTAAACTTTATTGCCATCAGAGTGGTCAGGATGACAGTGTATGGTCCCTTCCAAGCTGGAGTTAGTCCCTGGGTGGTGAACTTCTTTACCCATACTGAGTCCCCAGGTTGGAAAGGGTGAACAGGGTCTGAGGTAGGCACAGGCAGGGCGTTATGGACATGCTTATGGACAGCCTTCTGAATGGACCATAGGACCTGCAAGAACTTGAGTAAAGAGCAGTTGTGAATTTCAGCTTTCAATTCTTCTCTGTGCTTGGGAAGAATGGGAGAAGGCCTACGATACATAATTTAATAAGGGGAGAATCCCTCCTGGTATGGGGTACATCTTGCTTGTAAGAGGGTGAGGAGGAGCGGAGTGGTCCAATTTTCATCAGTTTCTAAAGTAAATTTGGTTAAGGTTTTCTTTAATATCCTGTTCATGCACTCTACCTGCTCTGAGCTTTGGGGTTGGTAGGCAAAATGGAGTTTTTAATGATTATTCAGGACCTTGGCTATGTCCTGTGATATTCTTGCTACAAAGGCAGGGCCATTGTCTGACCCTAGGGTCACAGGTAACCCAAATCTAGGAATGATTTCTTGGAGTAATTTTTAAAGTACAATGGTGGCTGTCTCTGTTTTAGTAGGGTAAACCTCAACCCACCCAGAGAAAGTGTCTAAGTAAACCAGGAAGTATTTATATCCTAATGCTGGGGGCTTAACTTCTGTGAAATTCACTTCCCAATGTTTCCCTGAGGAGGCTCCCCAAGCCTGGATTCCCAGGGGAGATTTTCTACCCTGCTTAGCATTAACCTGGGCACAGATGGTGCACCTGGACACAGTGCTATCCACTATATTGTCTAAATTGGGTATAAAATATCTGCCTCTAGGAGTTTAGTAAGCTTGGTGTGGCCTAAATGAGTGGTTTGGTGCAGCTGATTAACTAAAGTCCTCCCTAGAGCCTCTGGGACCAACATCCTCCCATCAGGCAGTGTCCACCATTATGGCTTGTTTCTGCTTTGCTAAGTCATTTTCTGACCCAGTATAAGTAGGAGTTGAAGGCAAACTTGGGTTTGGCATGGTGATTAATATCTGGAGAGGCTCCACTGATTTTACGGCTGCCTTTCAAGCTTCCTGATCTGCAGCATAATTTCCCCGTGCCTCTATGGAGTTCCCTTTTTGATGTCCTTTACAATGTACTATAGCTACAGCCTTTGGTAACCAAATTGCATCTTCCTTATTTTTAATATCCTTCCCAGCTGAGGTCAGAAGTCCTCGTTCCTGATAAATTGCACTATGTACATGTACTGTAGCAAAGGCATACATACTGTCTGTATAGACGGTTATTGATTTATTCTTTCCCCTATGTAGGGCCTGGATCAGGGCTATGAGTTCAGCCTGTTGGGCTGAAGTTCCCCTACTTAATGACTGAGACCAAATGACACAGACTGGAGTTACTAGTGCTGCCCCAGCATACCTGATTCCTTCTTGGCTATAGCTGCTCACGTCTGTGAATGATACCTCATCTGATGATGGCAGTGGGACATCTTTGAGGTCTGGATGGGTTGTCTGCACTGTGTCAATTACTTCCAGGCAGTCGTGTAGAGGTTTCTTCGAGTCATTGATGGAGAGCAGCTTGGCAGGATTGATGGCCAATGTTTTGTGGAATTTGAGGCGGGGTTGATCCAGGAGGAGTTCCCGGAGCTGGGTGACTGGAGTGTTTGATATCCAGCACTCTGGAACACACAAGAGGAGGGCTTCAATCACATGGTTGAATCTAACTCTTGCCCTAGAGTTAACTTGTCTGCCTCCTTTACTAGGAGTGCAGAAGCTGCTATTGCTCTGAGGCAGGCAGACCACCCAGTTGCTACAGGATCTAGTCTTTTGGATAAGTAGGCTACCAGTCTCTTCCAGGGTCTTAAGTTTTGAGTGAGGACTCCCTTTGCTATGGCTCTGGCCTCGCTTACATATAAATGGAAGAGTTTTGTGATATCCAGTTTTGTGACATCCAGTTTTGTGACATTCAGCAAGAACAGATGCTGAAATTAAGGCCCCTTTTAAAGTTTTGAAGGCTTTCTGTTCTGTCTCCAAGTCAAAGGTAGTGTCCCTCCTGTACATGTATACAGAGACTTAGCAATGTCTGTGAATCCTGGGATCCATAGGCAGCACTATCCTACTGCCCCTAGGAATTCCAGGACCTGTTTCTTGGTTTTTGGAGCCGGGATCTGCAAGATTGCCTCTATGCAGCTAGAGGAGAGAGTCCGTTGGCACTTGCTGATCTTATATCCCAGGTATTTAACTCCCAAGTAACATAATTGAGCCTTTTTGCCTGAGACCTGGTACCCTAATGTCTGTAGGGTGCCCAGGAGGTGCTCAGTACCTCTCTGGCAATTCTCCTTGTCTTTGCCACTAGGAGAAGGTCATCTACATATTGGAGTAGGGTACATTCAGGGTATTCTTGTCTAAAGGCCTGTAAGTCAGAACTGAGTGCCTCATCAAATAGAGTAGGAGAGTTCTTAAAGCCTTGGGGGTAGTCTCATCCAGCTAACTGTCCTGAAAATTCCTCCTCAGGGTCTGTCCATTCAAATGCAAAGATAGGCTGCCTAACAGGGGCTAAAGGGATGCTAAAGAAGGCATCCTTTAAATCCATAACTGTATAGAACTGGTGTTCTGGTGGAAGTGGGCTCAATTGAGTATAGGGGTTTGGGACCGTCAGGTGTATGGTCTTGACCCATTTGTTTACTTCCCTCAAATCTTGCACTGGCCTAAAGTCTTTGGTGCTAGGTTTGAAAACTGGAAGCAAAGGTGTATTCCAGGATGATTGACAGGGAACCAGAATCCCAGCCTCCTGTAGCCTACGAATATGAGGTGCAATGCCCTTCTTCACTTCGTGGCTCATGGGGTATTGTCTTACCCTGACCGGAGTTGCCATGGCAAGCAGTTGAACCACAATTGGTGGTTGGTGGCTAGCTTGTCTGGGAGGGTTGCTTTCAGCCCAGATGGAAGGGAAGAGATGTTGTAATTCCTTCATGTAAGCCGATATCTCAGGGTCCATTTCCGGAGGGCCTGGGGTTTCTTCCTGTAAAAGATATTCCTCTGACAAAGGGCAGGTTACAAGTATTTTTGAAGGGGAAAATGGGAGTTGGTACTGATGTTTCGGGTTTACAGTAAAGTGTGCTTATTCTCCAGCAAATGATATTGTAGCCTGTAACTTTTGGAGGAGATCACGCCCCAACAGAGGATACAGACATTCAGGCATTACTAAGAAGGAGTGCGTAACAGTGCTCTTTCCAAGATTTACAGTTCTGGTAGTTGTCCAAGGATACAGGGCAGTCTGACCTGTCACTCCTTGAACTGACATCTTCTTAGTTGTTAGTGGACCCAGAGGCTCAGTTAAGGACTGAATGTGTAGCCCCTGTATCTATTAAGAAATTAACTGGTTTGCCCCCTACCTTTGCAATGATCCTGGGCTCCCTGAAGCTGAGTTGAAAGGAGCCCTGGCCCTGTCATTCCTCTATGTTAAGGACTGCTGGGGTGTGTGTATTTCCCTCATCTTTCCTATCTGGTTGATTTGGACATCTTATTTCCAACGTCCCTCTTTCTTGCAATAAGCGCATTGATTCTTTCCCAATTGGGGCTGAGATCTGCCATCCTGACTTCTTGTGTTTGTCTTCCTATGGTGATCTTTCCCCATGGGCCCTGTTTCCCTTAAGGCCACTACTACCACCTTGGCTATTCTTTTGTCTTGTTTTTCCCCAGGGATGTCTCTATTGTATACTTTCTGAGATATCTCAACCAGTTGAGAGCAGTTCATTCTTTTGAAACCTTCTAGTTTCTAGAGCTTTTTTCTAATATCTTGGGCTGACTGAGTAACAAAGTCCACATTTACTGCCTGCTGGTTTTCTGGAGTGTCCAGGTCTATTGGAATGTACACTTGGTATGCTTCACAAAGTCACTCCAGAAGGGCAGCAGGAGATTCCTGCAGGCCCTGAATTACTTCTGATACTTTGGATAAATAAGTAGGCTTTCTAGCAGCCATGTTTAATCCCTTCAATAAGTACCAGTGAAAAATGTCCAGTGAATTTTTCCCTGCAGTGGTATTGGGGTCCCAATTGGGCTTGAGGGTAGGAAACACACCATTGATTTCATCTCTATTTTTCTCTAAGGATCCCCCACTGGGGCCCAAAACTGCCTTTCTGGCCTCTAGTTTAATTCTATCCCCCTCTTCTGAGGTAAAGTTGGTTGCCAAGAGCTGCTGGCAGTCACCCAATTTGGCCTGTGAGTGTAAAAGATTGTTTCTAGGAGGCTGATGAGGGCCTGTGGCTTTTCTGAGATGGGGGTTCTGCACTCCTCAGTTATAAAGATCACTTGTGTAGAATGGAACATAGACCATGAATGGTTGCACCCCCTTAGATTCCCACCTGCTGGGAGAGCTTCCCTCAGAGACAAGATGTCTTTCCCTGGAGGAGCCCTCTCTGCCCCCCCACACTTGGAGCCTGCTGTGGGTATGGGGTGGCAAGAAGGGGGCCCTTTTCCTCCTTGTCTCCATCCGCTGTACCCAGGCAACTTTCCTCTGACCCCAGGTTTCCAAAAGGATGCAGGAAAGGGAAACGATGTCCTAGAGTGTGTGTTTACGTGGGGCAGAGTGTTTATTTTTATTTATTTATTTATTTATTTATTTATTTATTCATTTATTTATTTTTTAAACTTATCTTTATTGTTGAATGTATTACAGATGTTCCTCATTTTTACCCCATTGCCCCTCTCCTCCTCATTCCTGCCCCCCTCCTGCTTTTCCCCACACTGTTGTCTGTGTCCATTGGTTATGGATATATACATATAAGTTCTTTGGTTTATTTCTTCCCACTCCCCAACCCCCCTTCTCTTTGAGGTTTGTCAGTCTAACAACCAATTTTTACTTCTTAATCCCTTCACCTTTTTCACCCATCCCCCCAGCTCCCACCCATCTGGTACCCAACAAAAGTTCTCTGTATCTATGAGAATGTTTCTGTTCTGCTTGTTCATTTTGTTTGTAGATTCAATTGTTGATAGATATGTATTTATTGCCATTTTGTTTGTTCATATCTTTTTATCTTTTTCTTCAAGAAGACCCTTCAACATTTCATATAATAATGGTTTGGTGGTGATGTGCTCCTTTAGCTTTTCCTTGTCTGGGAAACTCTTTATATGGCCATCGATTCTAAATGACAGCTTTGCAGGATAGAGTAATTTTGGTTGTAGGTTCTTGCTTTTCATCACTCTGAATATTTCTTGCCACTTCCTTCTGGCCTGCAATGTTTCTTTTGAGAAATCAGCTGACAGTCTTATGGGAACTCCCTTGTAGGTAACTAATTGCTTTTCTCTTGCTGCTTTTAAGATTCTCTCTTTGTCTTGAACCTTTTGCATTTTGATGATGATGTGTCTTGGTGTGGGCCTCTTGGGGTTCATCTTGTTTGGGACTCTCTGTGCTTCCTGGACTTGTATGTCTGTTTCCTTCACCAAGTTAGGGAAGTTTTCTTCCATTATTGTTTCAAATAGGTTTTTGATTTCTTGTTCTCTCTCGTCTCCTTCTGGCACCCCCAAGATGCAAATGTTGGCATGCTTGAAGTTGTCCCAGAGGCTCCTTAAACTATCCTCATTTTTTTTGGATTCTTTTTTCTTTTTGCTGTTCTGATTGGGTGTTTTTTGCTTCCTTATATTCCAAATCGATGGTTTGCTTCTTGGATTTACCTACTCTACTATTGAATCTGTGTAAACTATTCTTTATTTCAGTTAGTGCCTCCTTCATTTCTGACTGTGCATCCATCATTTCTGACTGGTCCTTTTTTATGCTCTTGAGGCCCTCTCTAATTTCACTGAGGTTCTCACTAAGTCCATTGAGCATCCTTATAAGCAGTGTTTTGAACTCAGCATCTGTTAGGTTGCTTAACTCCATTTCACTTAATTCTTTTCCTGGCGTTTTGTTCTGTTCTTTCATTTGGGACCTGTTTCTTTGTCTCCTCATTTTGGCTGCCTCCCTCTGTTTGTTTCTATGTGTTACTTAGCGAGAGGTGTGGGGCTAGCTGAGACCAGATGCTGCTTGTTTGAATGAATTTAGGAAAAGTTGAAGCAGGATCCAAGACAGGCCAATGCTATGGTAAAGCAACTGACAACAGCTTGGGTGGGCATGAAAGTTGGGTGGAGCAGGGCCTCAGGGAATCACCAGGGTGGGGCAAACAGTGTGAGCTAGGTTGCTGGAGGCCCAGATATGGCAGCATCTGCCAGCCCAGGGAAGGGCTCACCAAAGAACAAAAGCCTCTGATAGCACGTCTGTCCAGGAGAAAGTTGCCTCTCCAGCCCTCTCTCCAATGCCAAACAGCTCAGTTCTTCCCCATATGACTCTGGCGCCTTTCAAGCTGCCTCCCACATGTTGGAGCCTGGAGGGTGGGAGTCTGAGTAAGTTCGTGCTGGGGCCCTTTAAGAGGAGCTGCTGGGGGCTCCAGCTGTCTCAGCCTCAGTTCCCGCTGGTTTTTCCAGCCAGAAGTGATGGGAACTTCTCTTCCTGGCACTGGAACCCTGAGCTGGGCGCCTGGTGTGGGGCAGGGACCCCTCGGTCCTCAGGGAGGACCTTCCCAGCTGAGGTATCCTCCTAATTTTTATCTGCCATACATGAGTGTGGGACCAGCCTGTCGCGCCTCCGCCCCTCCTACCAATCTTGATGCGGCTTCTTCTTTAATTTCGTAGCTGTAGTACTTCCTTTCAGCTTGATTTCAGGCAGTTTTGAATGATGATTATTCTGTAGTTTAGTTGTAAGTTTGATGTGATTGTGGGAGGATGCGATACTGCGTTTACCTACACCGCCATCTTGACTGGAAGTTAGGCAGAGTGTTTTTAAACTCTCTCCGAGAGCACCTTGCTCCTGTGTCCAGGATCCCTACCTTCAACTCCCCAAAGTTAAGAGCCCTGCAGGAAACTTGTGTTACTGCATCCACTGCTGCCAAACCTGGGGTGGCAGATGGGCCGCCAGTCTGGCACTGAAGGAATATGCCCCTTCTGCAGCTGGATCACCCTCCCCAGGGAACCCCATGGCACCTGTGGCCTCTGGGTGAGTGCCCATGTGCCCACATGCCACCTGCTGCATGCCTGGTCACCAGGCACCCCTTGCTGCCTCCCCAGGGTGGGTGGGAAGCTGGAGGTCTGGCAGTAGCAGCAGGCTCTTGACGACCCCAGTATTATAAGGATGGGGGAGATTCACCTCCTCTTAGGGGGGCAGAAGGATGGGGGGTCCCATCCTCAGGTTTCTCTTGGGGCCCAGTTTGGGGCCCACTACCAGTATTTGAACCCTGGTCCAGAGGGCATAGCTCTTAAGCCATGGAGGAGAACTCAGGACTAAGGCCAGTCATCGATCAATATAGGGGAACTGGTCCGGGTGTCCTGGCTCCCCAGTTACAACATTCCATACTGCCTCAGTAAGTTGAGGGTGAAAGGATCCCATGTCAGGCTAGCCCACCTGAATGTGGGCCAATTTAATTCACAGAAGGTCCTTAACTTTCCTTTAGACTCTTTTACGCTATAGTCAGAACTTTGCTAAAATCCTCTCTAAAAATGTTTCAACATGCAACTCAGTGGGGCCTTCTGGGCACTAGGGCTGCCATCCATGATTAGACTAACTGTAACAAAGTTGAGAAACACACAGTAGGAGGCAGATGAGGACAAAAACAAGGGAGGACACACGAGACAGAAACTTTCACTTTGTCTGCCTGGCTGCTCCCCTTGTGGAGATTTAGGTTCCTCTTAGCATTGGCAGGTTGGTATAAGCCCCCAACTTGGATCAGGTTTGCTGGTGGACAAAATGTCTCCAAGAACCTGATACTGCCCTTAGCCATATGAGGCTGTCATGGAATTGCAGGTAAGGACTCACATAGGCTTCATAACAGGCTTTGTGGAGCACGGTCACTCACACACACAATCACACAATTCAAAATTGATCCAGAAATTCCCTGTCCTGAGTGGCATCTATGCCATTTGGGAGGTGATCAGACTCTCCTTCTGCCCTAGAGGTGGGCCCGAGGGAACAGAATTTGCCAGAATTGAACCACCCTAACATCTTAGGGGGATCCCAGGAGAGGAGAGGTTGTGCGACATCCTGCCCTCTTTCTCTCACCCAGAAAGACGAGTCACCCAAACAGAACTTACCTCCGGAGTCTTTCTTACCATGTCTTCAAAAATCTTTTGGGGACATTTTGGCGTCTCCTGGCTGTTCACCAGAAACCTAAGTAGGATCTTTGTGGTCCTGGAACGTCTCAGGTGGCGCTTCCCCTAAAGACCTCTAGGTATCCATCGGCTGGACCACGAGAGGCCACCCATCCTAGTCCTCTAGCCTCTGGTGTCACAAAGCAACAGGGATCTCGCTGGGGCCTTCAAATGTTATAGCAAGCCAGCGAGACAAACAGAGATGCACAGCCAAATTGTAAATGAGAGGAGCACTTTATTCACTGGTGGGCTCCAGGGGCAGACATTACCCAAATCAACAGCCCCGAACATTCTTACTAGTCTGCTTTTAAAGACAGAACCAGGAGGGAGAAGAAATGGCGGTGGAGTGAATGGAAGCTACACAGACGATCTCCCGGGATCAAACGGGAATTACAACTAAAATAAAGACAAATCGTTGGGAAAAAGCAACAGAAAAGCAGCAGGAGAAGACCATACAACCAGGGACACTGAATGAGCCTGGTAGGATCTGTGGAGGCGCGTGAGGGTGGCGGGCTGGGAGCCCACGAACAGCAGCGGCCCTGACTATGAGCAGCGGCCTTGGCTGTGAGCAGCGGCCTTAGCTGGGAGCAGCGGCAGCGGCAGCGGCGCCCGTCCTCGGGGTTAAGAGCCCCAGCTGCTCCACAGTGAAGAGGGCCGGGACAGAGCACTAAATAGCCACAGCCACTCACCTGGGGCTCCGGCAGAGGGAGGGCGGACTGGACTGGAACTCTGAGGGGACACCTGGGATTTGGAGGGCGCTCAGAGTTTGTGTTGAGCTGTGGCCACAAAGGACGGTGGTGGCCAGCCCCTCCTTCCCGGTTGCACAGACCAGCAGCCAAGTTTGCTCCTTCCCGGAGCTGTGGAAGCCCCTCCCTCAGAGATTCCCAGGTGAGGTAAAGAGGTAAAGAAATGCAAATTGAGGCTCATTAACAACCAGCATTGGCCCCACCCTCGGGAAATCCTCTTACACTCTAAACATCTGAGGGAGTTTCTCATTCAACTGAGATCCTAAGGCTTTTCAAGTAACTGAGGTTAATAGCCTCCAGGCAAAAAGCTAGAACATAACTAAACCTTTCCCAAGCTTGCAAATATACCCAGGAAAGTGAGACTGGACAGTGGTGGTGAAGGAGGGCCATCCACGCTCATCCAAACCCAGTAGAGGGAGCCACAAATAGCAGAACACCAACACCCAGGGGAAAATTTGGCAGGCTCCAAAACCCACTGAGATAGCAAAAATGGTGAAACAAAGAAACAGATCCCAAATGAAAGAACAAGAGAACTCCACCGAAGATGAGATAAATGAAATGCAGCTAAGCAAATTATCAGAGGTAGAGTTCTGAGCCATGATCTTGAGGAAACTAAACAGCATGAGTTAGGACATCAACACCATGAGTAAAGATATAGAAACACTGAAAACCAACAAAGTGGAAATGAAGAATGACATAGCAGAAATAAAGAACACATTGGAAGGATTGACCAGCAGAGTAGAGGAAGCAGAGGACTGAATAAGTGAATTAGAAGACAGAGTAGAAAAAATCAATCAATCTGAAAACCAAAAGGAAAAAACAATGAAAAAACAGGAAGATAGCTTAAGAGAACTGTGAGACAACTGGAAACGTAATAACATTCGCATTATTGGATTCCCGAAGAAGAAGAAAATGAGCAAGGGTTAGAGACTATATTTGAAAAAATAGTGACAGAAAACTTTCCTAACCTGGTGAAGGAAGAAAGCATTAAAGTTCAAGAAGCACAGAGAGCCCCAAGTAAGAAGAACCCAAACAGGCCCACACCAAGACACATAATAATTAAATGCCAAAAATTAAAGACAAAGAGAGAATCCTAAAGGCAGCAAGAGATAAGCAACAGGTTACCTACAAAGGAAACCCCATTAGGCTATCATCTGACTTTGCAACAGAAACACTACAGGCCAGAAGGGAATGGCATGAAGTAATTGAGGTCATGAAAAACAAGGATCTGAATCCAAGACTACTCTATCCAGCAAGGCTATCATTCAAAATAGAAGGTCAAATAAAGAGCTTCCCAGACAAAAAAAGGCTAAGGGAATATATTACCACCAAACCAGCACTGCAAGGCATGTTAAAAGGACTGCTATAATTATTAGAAGAAATAGAATGATAATTAGAACCACACTGTACAAAAATGGCAATAAATAAGTACATATCAATAGTCACCTTAAATGTAAATGGACTGAATGCTCCGATAAAAAGACACAGAGTAGCTGACTGGATAAGAAAGCATGATTCACATATATGTTGTTTACAAGAGACCCCCCTCACAACAAAAGACTCACATAGGTTGAAAGTAAAGGGATGGAAAAAAATCTTCCAAGCAAACGGAAAGGAAAAAAAAGCTGGGGTAGCAATACTCATATCTGATAAATTAGATTTCAAGTTGAAGACCATAACTAGAGACAAAGAAGGCCACTACATAATATTGAAAGGGTCTATCCAACAGGAAGATATAACCTTGGTAAACATATATGCACCCAATATAGGAGCACCAAAATATATTTAAAATCTTCTGGAGGACTTCAAAGGAGAAATCGACCGCAATACAATCATAGCAGGAGACTTCAACACCCCACTGACATCACTGGATACATCATCTACACAAAAAATTAACAAGGAAACAGAGACTCTAAATGAAGCACTAGATCAAATGGATTTAATAGATATATACAGAGAATTACACCCCAAAACTACAGAATTCACATTCTTCTCAAGTGCACATGGGACATTCTCAAAGATAGACCATATGTAAGGGCACAAACTAAGTCTCTACAAGTTCAAGAAGATTGAAATCATATCAAGCATCTTCTCAGACCACAATGGGATGAAACTAGAAATCAATTACAGCAAGAACATGCAAAAACATATGAACACATGGAGGCTAAATAGCATGTTACAGAACAATGAATGGGTTACCATGGAGATCAAGGAAGAATTTAAAAAATTTCTGGAAAATGAACACACAACAACGCAAAATTTATGGGATACTGCAAAAGCAGTTCTGAGAGGGAAGTTCATAGCACTACAGGCCCACAGTAAGAAAGAAGAAAAATTTCTAATTGACTACCTAACCTCACAACTTAAAGAACTGGAAAGCAAACAAAAAGAAAACTCTAGAGCAAGTAGAAGGAAGGAAATAGTAAAGATCAGAGCAGAAATAAACGACATGGAGACCAAAAAAACAATTCAAAGGATCAATAAAACAAAGAGCTGTTTTTTTGAAAAGATAAACAAGATTGATGGACCCTTAGCTAGACTCACCAAGAAACAAAGAGAGAGAACTCAAATACACAAAATCAGAAATGAAAGAGGAGAAGTAACAACTGACACCCCAGAAATACAAAGGATCATTAGCAAATACTATGAACATTTATGTGGCAACAAATTCGACAATCTAAGTGAAATGGACACATTTCTAGAAACACATAGTCTCCCAAAACTGAATTGGAAAGAGATAGAAAATTTGAACAGGCCAATAACAACGAAGGAAATTGAAGATGTAATCAAGACTCTCCCAGCAAACAAAAGCCCAGGCCCTGACGGCTTCACGGGGGAGTTTTACCGAACATTCAAAGAACTAACACCCATTCTCCTCAAACTATTCCAAAAATTTCAAGAAGAAGGAAGACTTCCAAACTCGTTTTGTGAGGCCAGCATAATTCTAATCCCAAAACCAGAAAAAGACACTACAAAGAAAGAAAACTACAGGCCAATATCCCTGATGAACATAGATGCCAAAATCCTTAACAAAATACTAGCAAATCGGATCCAGCAATACATCAAAAAAATTATTCACCATGCCCAAGTGGGATTCATCCCTGGGATGCAAGGCTGGTACAATATACACAAATCAATAAATGTGATACATCACATAAACAAAATGAAAGATAAAAACCATATGATCATATCAATAGATGCTGAAAAAGCATTTGACAAAATCCAGCACCCATTTCTGATAAAAACGCTCAGCAATTTGGGAATAGAGGGATCATATCTCAACATTATAAAGGCCATATATGAAAGACCTACAGCCAACATCATACTCAATGGACAAAAACTAAAAGCATTTCCCTTAAGAACAGGAACAAGACAAGGATGCCCACTTTCACCACTCTTATTTAACATAGTACTGGAAGTCTTAGCCACACAATCAGACGTGAAAAAAAAATAAAAGGGATCCAAATTGGAAAGGAGGAAGTGAAACTGTCATTATTCACAGATGACATGATATTATACATAGAAAACCCTAAAGACTCCATCAAAAATCTATTAGACTTAATAAATGAATTTGGCAAAGTAGCAGGATACAAAATTAATGTCAAGAAATTGACGGCATTCTTATACACTTATGTTGAACTCACAGAAAGAGAAACTAAAAAAACAATCCCATTTACCATCGCGGCAAAGAAATTAAGATACCTAGGAATAAACTTAACCAAAGAAGTAAAGGATCTATTTGCAGAAAACTACAAGACATTGAAAAAAGAAATAGAGGAAGATATAAAAAAGTGGAAGCACATACCTTGTTCATGGACTGGAAGAATTAACATCATTAAAATGTCCATACTACTCAAAGCAATCTACAGATTTAATGCAATCCCCATCAAAATACCAGTGACATATTTCACAGAACTAGAACAAATACTTCAGAAGTTCATATGGAACCAAAAAAGACCCCGAATAGCTACAGCAATCTTGAAAAAGAAGGACAATGTAGGAGGGATCATAATACCGGACATCAGGTTATACTACAGAGCTACTGTAATCAAAACAGCCTGGTACTGGCACACGAACAGGCACATACACCAGTGGAACAGAACAGAGAATCCAGAAATTGACCCAAGACATTATGCTCAATTAATATTTGACAAAGGTGGTAAGAGCATACAATGGAGTAAAGACAGCCTCTTCAATAAATGGTGTTGGGAAAATTGGACAGCTACATGCAAAAAAATGAAACTAGATCATCAACTTACACCATACACAAGAATAAACACAAAATGGATAAAAGATTTAAATGTGATTCATGAATCCATAAAAATCCTAGAAGAAAATGTAGGCAACAAAATTTCAGACATCTTACGCAGCAGAATCTTCACTGATACATCACCTAAGGCAATGGAAACAAAGGGAAAAATGAACACATGGGACTACATCAAACTCAAAAGCTTCTGGACAGCAAAAGAAACAACCATCAAAGTGGAAAGGCAATCCACTGTATGGGAGAGCATAATTGCCTAGGATATATCAGATAAGGGACTAATTTCCAAAATATATAGAGTGCTCATACATCTCAACAAAAGGAAGACAAAGAATCCAATTAAAAAATGGGTAGAGGAACTAAATAGACACCTCTCCAAACAGGACATACAAATGGCCAAGAGACATATGAAGAAATGCTCAACTTCACTAATCATCAGACAGATGCAAATTAAAACAACAATGAGGTATCACCTCACACCTGTCAGAATAGCTGCCATCAACAAAGCATCAAACAACAAGTGTTGGGGAGGGTGTGGAGAAAAGGGGACTCTAGTACACTGCTGGTGGGAGTGCGGACTGGTGCAGCCACTATGGAAAACACTATGGTGTTACCTCAAAAAATTAAAAATTGAATTACCATTTGACCCAGTGATCCCACTCCTAGGAATATACCCTAAGAAGCCTGAAACACCCATCAGAAAGAATACATGTACCCTCATGTTCATAGCAGCACTATTTACAATAGCTAAGATCTGGAAACAGCCCAAGTGTCCATCAGTAGATGAATGGATAAAAAAGCTGTGGTACATATACACAATGGAGTACTATGCAGTTGTAAGAAAGAATGATCTCTTATCTTTTTCGTCGACATGGGAGGACCTGGAAACTATTATCCTAAGTGAAACAAGCCAAGCAGAGAAAGACATATATCATATGATCTCACTTATTTCTGGAATATAATGAACATAACAGTGTGAGGAGCAGGGTAGTCCCAGGGACGTGGAAGTGGGGTACAGACTGACATTTGCCAGAAGAGGGGGTTGGGGAGGGGAGCGATGAACACAGAACTTGTACTCATGTACTCATAACCAATGGACATGGACAACAAAAATGGGGACTGGGCAGGGAGGGAGGGGGAGGAGGGTGTCAATGTGGAAAAAAGGAGAAAGATCTGTAACAAAAGTAAATTAAAAAAAAAAAAAAAAAGACAGAACCGCATTCCCTTTTGGCTCCCATTTGGGGAACTTGTACCATAGTGGGTGCAAAAGTAATTAATACAGTAGCCAAGATAAGCATTAGTCACTGGGCTTATGATTTTCAGTTCCCAATACTCAGAAACTGCAAGATACATCCCATTACATAGGTCAACCATAGCTTTAGGCAAAGTTCCTTTTCTTCTAGGAGTAATCAACCTATTATTGGAAAAATACCAAGGAAGGTCCACTGCTGATAAAAATGGAGTCGCTTAATTGCCTTAGCTAAGAGGCCAAGATAAGAATGGAGTTGCTTAGCTAAGGGGCCTAGCTCAATAGAAATACATTTTGTTTTATTTTTTACAGGACAAGGATTGAAATTGAGTTATTCTAATGATGGTTATTTTTTAATGGGTAAAAATGGTTTGTGCAAATTATAGAAGGTTGTAAAAGTTCATGAAAGTTTTAAGTCTATAGAGAAACCAAGTCAGGCTTCAGTCCCCTACCTCTACTTAATTTCTCTGATGGACCTAGAATTGCTTTTATTATACTTTCTTTCCCCCTCATCAGTGTGGGGGAAATCTGCCTGCCAGCTGTGGAGTACGTCCTTCCTCAAGATCCATCAGTGTTGAGATGGAAGGTAAACTTGACCTCTGGACATGGAGTCATCCACCCACATGACCACCCCCAGGTTACACCTGGGTGACAGGGTCCAGTGAGTCAAGACCTACCTGATCACCCCTGATGTTGGAAGGAACCACTTCTCTCCTGCTTGTTTGACCAGTGTAGAGTTGAGTCCCCTGCCTGAGTGGAATAAATTCATTCCCAGGGCATCTGTCTGATGTCCTGGTCATTGGTAAGGCCACCTTCATGGCACAAGGTAACACATCCATGGTTCAAACAGACTTTATTATTAAGTCCTCTGTCTGAGCTGGGTAAATCCATCCTCAGAGCATCTAATGCCTTGATCATTGGCAAAGCCACCCTTAGGACACTGGTTAAACATGTCCACAGACTACTCCTATCTGGGACAGTCATTACATTAATTTGGACAACCCCACTCTTATATCACATTGTAGGTCACTGGGGTTTCTGACTTTTCAGTGAGCCAAACCCCACTCAATCTCATTTCTTTTCTATATCATTTCTGGGGAGCTAAAGCAGCCCCATGCAGGCACTCTCCTATTGCTTAATTCCTTAATTTCCACCATTCATTCACAGCCCTTGACACATCCATTGAGAGTCTTAACAGATCTTATTGCTTGGTAATTAGCACCTTCTATCCTTTTTCCAGCCTTTTAAAAAGTCATCCAAACCAAATGAGAAAAAAATCTTTTTTAAAAAATTATTTTTATTAATTTGTTTTTGTTACAGATGTTTCTTCTTTTCCCCCCATTGACACTCACCTCCCCATCCCCCCCCCACCCCATCCCCAGCTTTGTTGTCTGTGTCCATTGGTTATGCATACATGCATATAAGTTCTGTGGTTTATCTCTTCCCCCCCAACACCCTCTCTTCTGTGGTTTCTCAGTCTGTACCCTACCTCTGTGTCTCTGGGTCAATTTTTTTCATCAGTTTGTTTAGTTTATTATATTCCACAAATAAGTAAGAAAAATTCTTGCATATTTACAAAAATTAGTAATTCAGATTATGTGCATGGTCTTTTATGTGACAGATGTTTCTCTGTGTTATATATGGTGTATTTTCTGCCTCTAGATGGCATTACTAACAGATGATATTTTATTGGTCTAAAGAGATGAAATACTAATGTAGGTTAAACAAGACCCTGTGGTCTGGACAAAATTTTTGATACTAAAACCAGTTTAAGTTTGATTGATGTCTTTTAGCATTATTACCATAAAATATGTGTTTGTTTTATCTAAATTTACAAAGAGTTTATGCCATGATCTTTTGGTTAAGTATATTTGACAACCTTCCCAAAGTTTAAATATTAGTAGACTCTTTTAACTGAGAAATGACTTTGAGTTATTACTATGGGCTCTGGAATACCTCAAAGATTTATTCTCTCTTTTTATAAAAAATTTAAAACTAATTAGGCCTATTAAATATACTTGAAATTACATGGGAAGCTTTGCCAAATAAAAATTAGTAATAATAACTATGTTCTATTTGTATACTTATATTTTTATTAAAATGTATGTTCTAGAAATTTTATTCCTCTAGGAAGGAACTTACAAATATTCAAAGCCAAGTTCAAACAGGAAACTCTCAGAGGTAGCAGGTGTCATCAGTGACACCAAGCAAGCCAAAATTGATGGTTGCCTGTGGGGGCATCTGGCCATGGTACTCTAGGTGTTTGTGACACATGCATGGGGACATTTATGAATTGTTTCCAGTGCTCAATACACACTTCAAATGGACCATGTTTAGTGTTTTAAAATTTTGCATATATTATTTGTTCTTTATATATATTGAAATTGTGTATTGAATCTGAAAATGTGACCTTTATATTGTTCTTCTATATCATTTTATAATAACTATTATTTACCAAGATATTGTTATCTTGGAGTATTATATCTTACCAAAAAACAAAGGTCTTTATCAAATGTATTATAATCAGGTCTACCACCATGTCATTTTAAATTTTATCATTCATAGGCAGTCATTGTTTTACTGTAGTGCATTTGCAAATATGTTACATCTTTGGAAATGTTTGTAAAAAGGACTCCTCTGATTTACTCTAGATTACAGATTTCTAAGCAGTTCACCTCTTTGAAATATAAAACTTTAAGAAATAACTGGATTAATGAAAAAATCTTTTTGTTTTCCAGATATAAGGAAACTCATATTTATATCCCTAAAACAAGTTGAGAAACTATATCCTCAAGCAATATTGAAGCATTTATATTTTCTTTCCTTACCTAATCCCTCCAAAATTTTGCAACTTTCAATGAGTAAGTATTATTTTCATGGCAATATATTTATTTGCATAAATGCAGTAAGAATCTGTTCTCTTTAAAATAGAACACATGAAACCAGGTTCCAGTTGTGATTTTAACTGAATTTTTTACCAGAATCTCATGGTCAAGAGAAACATGACTGGACTTTTGATATCAGCAGAAAAGCTTTAAGGAATTGGAATTGATTCTCAAGACTGGGATGGCCTGGTACCTTGCTTGATACTCTTTTCAGGTAAGGAACAAAGATTGCTTTCTTGAAAGATAGCAGACAAGGAACCTCAACACATTGGGGACCTCAGGGACTTGAGGACATGACCCAAATCTACAGGTATTCCAGGTACAGCCTGAAGGCAATTGTGACATTGGCTTCTCCCCACCTGAGTGACTCCATAGAGCTCAATCTAAAGATTCCTTATGAATAACTGATATTCCAGCCAAGCAAATTTGAGAAAGCTTATCAATAGATAATTCTTGTTATTTTTATGCAAATAATCAGGTTAAATTAAAACCAGACCTAATGCAGTCTCTTTAATAAAAATTAGGGTGATTTTAGAAAGAGAAATTGTGTTTTAATGAAAACCACAATACCTGATTGTGAATATTGGATTCTAGCACAGTTGGTTGTCTTCAAAGTTTAAAGCTTTATTTTTATCTGTGGATGAAACTGGTTTCTGAATTCTTCCAGTTGTCATCAACCCTCCAAACTGTTTCATTTTTTAAATTTTGATTTCCCATCCTTTGATTTAGAATTTTTTAAAATGACTTATATGATGTCAATCATACAGAATTTACTTGAGCATTTGATACTTTCCAATTGTCATTGCTTGTTTTCATTCTAGCAAAAGAGACTTTAAGCCTTCTAGACTGACAGTCTTATAAATTCAGAAACTGGTTTATAATTTGTTGTGATCCTTAATCTTTGCTTTTCTCTTGTTTTCATAGGCATACTTCTTTTTTTTAATGACTCTGACCAGGGCCGGGGACTGAGCCACAACCAAGGTACGTGCCCTTGACTGGAATTGAACCCATGACTCACTGGTCCTCAGGCTGATGCTCCAACCACTCAGTGAAACTGGCAAGGGCCAGAGAAGCATTTATTAAACTCCAGTTGTGTGCCAGGCCCTGTGTTGTGCACCAGGGGCATAGAGCCACCAACAGGGCCCCTGCCATAGGCATACTTCTTATTAAATACCTGATTAATTATTTATGTAATATTGGTCTCACTTTGGAAGCCCATCTGTGCCCTTCTTTTCTTTCTACAAAACCATATACAAACTATTATGGGCAAACAAATAACCCTGACCATGTCCTATAGAACTTATTCCCAATTTCCCAACATACTCACAGAGCTTAGGAATAGCTCTACACCCAGAAACCAGTAAGAAGCAGCTACAGAAGAAAGAGACCTCCATCCCAATTGAGAAGGCAAACCAGGTGCAGACAACCCCCTTAGGCAGTGCAGAGACCCCACCCCTGGCTTTTGTAATTTCCGTACATCAGCCAACCACCTAAACTACAGCAGAACTAGAAGGCCCCAAATGTCTGGAGGCTCATTATGTATAAAAGGTGGCTGGAACCTGGACTTGGGGCTCAGCCTTTGGAGGTGACTCCACTGGGACAGCACTGGCACACATTAAACTGTCCTTTTTTAATCTTCCGAGTGCGTGCATCCTGTCTCTTCCTGCCAACCAACTTTCTGCCACAACATTTTGGTGCATTGGCCAGGAACCTGATTGCTGCACTGGCCCCTTGAGCCACTGTTGTTGGAAGCCAGCAGAAAGGAGCCACTAATTTTGGTCCCCTGTGATGGAAAGGAAGGTGCACCACTGGTGATTTCACTAGACCCTGACACTCTCCAGGACAGACTGTAGTTGGCCACCGTTGTGCTTGAACAGACTCCAGGGAGGATAGAAAAGTCTGCCAGGACATTGGATTGGTAAGTGTCCCTGGGGACCCAGGACCGAGTTCAGGCCCGCCTCTAAGGTGGAAGGGGAGCTTGATCACCTCCCAGGCGGCATAGACACCGCACACAATAGGGAATTCCTGAGTAGAAGTTTAAATTCTATGTGATTGTGTGTGTGAGTGACCATGCTCCACAATGCCTGTTATGGAGCCTGTATGAGTCCCAACCTGCGCATCCATGGAGACCTCATATGGCTAAGGGCAGTATCAGTTCTTGAGGACATTTTTCTCCACCAGCGAACCTGATCCAAGTCAGGGGCTCATGCTGACCTGCCAAAGCCAAGAGGCACCTAAATCCACATGAGGTGAGTGGCCAGGTGGATGAAATGAGAGTTTACTTCTGTTTGTCTTTCGACACCATTCACTGGGAGATTGCTTAACCATCTTAGATATGATGGGGGGGAGTTTCTTTAAACACACTGTTCTGGAATGTATGATAAAGAATTTTAACAAGGGGTTCTCAGGAGGTTATGGGGTCAAATTAACCCCCAGAAAATTGTGCACTCTCTGTGAATTAGAATGGCCCACCTTTGGTGTGGGATGGCCCTCTGAAAGCACCCTTGATGTCCTTGCAGTCCAGGCCATGTATAGGGTAGTCACAAGAGACTTCTACCATCTGAACCAATTTCCCTACATAGACCAGTGGTTGGAAATAGCCCACATCAGGCCTCCTTGGGTCTGATTCTGTGTTAATTTTCAGGGACAGTGTAAGATCCTTGTGGCACAAGGTGAAAGGAAGACTTCATGGTGAATTAAGCAGCCTCCTATATTACAGGGAGATTCAGAAGAGACCCCTCCACTGCCACCACCATACACTCTGCTACTTACAGATGGGGAACCTCATCTGCCTGACAGTCCACCTCCATCCATCTCACACCCACAACTTGCCAATGCATTGTCAGAGCCAGGCACCAGCTGGACATCTAGACATAGAAGCCTGGGCATGAGAGAACTTACCTGATGAGGAACCCTTCTGGGACCCAAATAAAGAGGAAGGAAGAAACTGGCTAGTAAGATATCAACTCACCTTCCTCCAAGGGGTGAAAGCAGGGGCCAAGAAACCCACAAACATGCAAAGACCTCTGAGGTCTTACAGAAACCAGATGAGAGTCTGACTGACTTCTATGAGAGATTGTGCAAGGCCTTCAGAGTCTACACTCCATTTGACTCAGAGGACCCTGAAAACCAGTGCATGGTCAATGCTGCCTTTGTGGGACAGGCACAGACTGACATCAGATGAAAGCTTCAAAAGTTAGAGGTCTGGGAAGAATGCTACTGAATTATAGGAAATTGCTAATAAAATCTTTATAAAACAAGAACAAGTGGCTAAAAAGGAGACAGACCACAGAATGGAATGGAAGGTGGCTCTCCTAGCTGCAGCCTTGGGGTGACCAGCTCCATCAGTGGGACCAAAACAGAAACAATGAGGAACTAAAGAACAAAGAAGTAAAACGCCCCTAGCGTGGGACCAATGCGACTACTGCAAGGAATCCAGACACTGGAAATATGAGTGCCCCAACCACCAGCGAGGAAAACCAGGAACTTATGCTCCACCCAGCCACTACTGACCAGAACCACCAGAGGCCAATATGATTAGCCTGGCAGGAATAGACTCTGACTAGGGGAGCCCGGGCTTTATCCAACCAGGTCCCCATGAGCCCATGGTCAAAATGAAGTTTGGAGGCCAAACAGTAGACTTCATGGTTGACACAGGGGCCTAACAATCTATAGTGACACAAAAGGTGGCAGCCCTATCAGGGCAGGAAGTTACCATCATGGGGGCTACTGGAATAAAAGCCCATGGACCATATTGCAGCTCCTGGAAATGCCAGTTGGGAGGCCACCAGGTGGTTAATGAGTTCCTGTATCTACCAGACTTCCCAGTAGTGCTGTTGGGCAGGGACATCCTGGAAAAGATGGGTGCAGAAATAGCCTTTTTTCCAGATGGATTAGCACAACTGGGCCTAAGTGAGGAGGCCCCTCCCATGATCCTGTCCTTGGTGGTACTGTGGGAAGAGGAATGGAGGTGGTATATTTCCCCGCCTGATGAGCCAACAGTGGCCTTGAAACTGGAGGCTGAATTCCCATCAGTCTGGGCAGAAGAAAACCCCTCCAGGTCTGGCCAAAAACCACACCCCAATCCTGATTGACCTGAAGCCTGGAGCTCACCTGTCAAAATATGCCAGTACATGGTTTCGTGGGAAGCACGTCTAGGGATCCAGATTCACCTAGACCTACTACTCAAGTGAGGACTTTTAAAGTGATGCCAGTCCCTGTGGAATACCCCCCTGCTGCCTGTAAAGAAACCTGGGACAAATGACTACCACCCAGTATAAAACTTAAGGACCATTAATGAAGCAGTCATCATGTTGCATTTGGCACTGCCTAATCCATACACCCTATTAGGACTTATACCTTCTGAGGCATGGTCGTTCACATGCCTGAACTTAAAGAATGCTTTCTTCTGCCTCCAACTAGCGCCCAATAGCCAGCCTCTGTTCACCTTCAAATGGGAAAACCCCACCACAGGAACAAAGGAACAATTCACTTGGACTACACTACCTCAAGGATTCAAGAATTTACCAACTTTGGTCAGTGGGGCACTAGCGTCTGACTTAGCTAAATTCCTGGGACAGAACTTAGGATGTGTCCTCCTCCAATATGTAGACAACCTCCTGCTGGTCAGTCCCACTTGAGCCCAGTGCTGGGAAGGGACCAAGGCCTTACTCAGGCTACTGAAGAAAGCTGGGTATCGGGTATCAAAGAGAAAGGCACAAATTTGTCAAAAAGAAGTCAGATACTTAGGTTTCAAGATCACCCAAGGCAAATGAATGTTAGGGGCCCAAAGGAAACAGGCAGTCTGTGCTATTCTGGTTCCCACTTCCTGTCAACAGATTTGAGAATTCCTGGGAGCAGCAAGGTTCTGTCAAATATGGATACCTGGATTTTCAGAACTGGCAAAACCCTTATATGAGGCCCTAAACAGAGAAGAAAAGGCACCCCTTGTCTGAGGCCTCGATCAAGAGAAAGCATTTACAACTATAAAGACCAAGCTCACAGAGGCACCAGCCTTAGGACTCCAGACGTATCACAGGACTTCAACCTGTTTGTGCACAAAAACAACAGAATAGCCCTGGGGGTCCTCACCCAGGAATTTGGGCCTTGGCAGAGACTGGTAACTTACCTTTCAAAGCAAATTGACCCAGTTGCAGTGGGCTGGCCACCCTGTCTGAGGGCCTTAGCAGCCACCACACTGTTAATCAAGGAGGCGGATAAACTCATGTTGGGACAAAATCTAAACATCAAGGTACCCCACTCTGTCATTATCTTGATGGACACAAGAGGACCACACTGGCTAACTCATGGCTGAATGACCCAGTACCAAGGACTCCTATGTGAAAACCCACAAATAAGACTAGAAGCAGTGAAAACTAAATTCTGCTACCTTTTTGTCAATAGCAGCCAGGGCCCCAGAGCATGACTGCTTGGAAGTACTTGGTGAAGTCTACTCCAGCTGACCAGACCTGACAGATAAACCTCTGCAAAATCTTGACCTTATTCTGTACATGGATGGTAGTAGTTACATGAATGAGGGCAAAAGATATGCCAGGTATGCAATAATTTCAGATTTTAAGACTCTGGAAACAAGGGCCCTTCCTGAGGGATGGTCTGCCCAAAGAGCAGAACAATGGGCCCTGGTGAGGGCATTAGAACTCAGCAAGGATAAGTGGGCCAACATATATACTGACTTGTGTTATGCCTTTGTCACCCTACATATACATGGGCTATATACAAGGAAAGAGGGCTCCTTACTGCAGAGGGGAAAGGAATAAAAAATCAAGGTGAAATCCTAAAGTTGTTGGAGGTGGTCTGGGAACCAAGAGAGGTAGCAGTCATCCACTGCAAGGGACACCAAAAGGGAAGAGACTCAGTGTCAGAAGGAAACCATCAGACAGATGTTTCAGCTAAACAAGCTGCAAGAGAACAGACAGCCCCATCAAAAATCATGCTGGCTTCAGAAATACCTGCAACCACAAAATATACAGCCCAGAAAGAAGAATGGGCACAACAGGAGGTGGAGTGGGGAATATAACAAAGGGAGAATGATGGATCTTCCCAGACCACAGAATCTACATGCCAGAACAATTAGCCCATCAGTTAGTTCTCCAACAACATGAACTCATCCATCTGGGAAAAACAGCCTTAGAAGCCTTATTAAGCCAGTAGTACCTGATTGCTTGACTTCCATCCCTCTGTGCCTCGGTCTCCCAATGCTATCTTCTCTGTGCTCAAAATAACACCAGACAAGGCCCCACCAGAACCGCTAGGATCCAGTGCTGTAGCCAAACACCCTTTGAAGATCTGCAGGCAGACTTCTCTGAAATAGGACCCAGTAGAGGAAATAAATATCTCCTGGTTTTCATCTGTACTTTCTTGGGCTGGGTTGAAGCTTACCCCACTCTTACAGAAAAGGCAAGAGAAGTAACCAGAGCTCTACTGAGAGACATCATCCTGAGATATGAAATGTCATTGACTATAGTATCAGGCAATGGCCCAGCCTTTGTAGCAGAAATAGTACAGCAGGTAGCTAAAACTCTAGGCATCCAATGGAATTTGCACATGGCCTACTGGCCCCAGAGCTCAGGGAAAATAGAACCCATGAATTGGACACTTAAGCAGATCATGGCAAAACTATGTCAAGAAACCAAACTGCCCTCGACTGATACACTGTCCCTAGCTCTCCTAAGAGTATGTTGTACCCCTCTTGCAAAGACAGGGTTCTCCCTTTTGAAATCTTACACAGGAGACCTTCCCCACTGATCAAATTCAAAGGGGATATAAAAAAACTGGGAAATTTGAAAATTCAAAAACGACTACAAGGACTAGGAAAAACCATTCTTGAGGTACATAAGTGGGTAACCAATAGAATACCCATTTCCCTGGGAATAACTGTACTCCCACAGACCAGGGGATAAAAGACTGGAAAAGGGAACCCCTCAAACCAACCTGGAAAGGACCCTATTTAGTTATACTAACCACTCCCACAGCCCTCAAGGTTTCAGGTCTGAATATCTGGATCCACCACTCACGGGTGAAGGCAGCTCACCTGCCACATGACAACCAACCTGCCTGGAGAGTGACTGCCAGCCAGAACAATCCTCTGCAGGTCACCTGTAAGAGGACAGCAAAATCTGCTGATTGGTCTACTGCAAGCACCTGAGGACTCTATCAGTAGAATCAAGGGTCATCACCTGATGGACTGATCCCAGCATTGGACTCTGTATCCTTAGTAGTCTTACAGGACAAAATAGAAGGGGATTAGACCTAGTGATTGCTGAAAAGGGAGGAATATACCTCTTGTTAAGTGAGGAATGTTGCTTTTATGTTAATCAGTCAGAAATAGAGACATGGCCCAGCAGTTAAAGGAATGAATACTGGGCATCTTGGGTACTCTCATTAGCTGGTCCTCTCCTAATATTTTTTATAGCGCTCCTATTTGGCCCTTGTATTCTCAAAATGCTAACCTGCTTCATTTCCTCTTGCTCAGAAACAATAAAGCTCTAAATGATGCTTCAAATAAAGACCCCCAACTACTCTCTGGATGGTGAAGAACTCTAATTGCTGCATCCCTTCCCTTTAATGCCCCTCTTTCAGCAGGAAGCAGTCAGAGAGATCATCACCTCTCTTCCTCAAGCTGCACTAAGGGAACTCTCTTTCCAAGATGTTCTCTAAGTCTTCCAGGAGCAGCTTGAGAATCAAGAGGGGGGAATGAGAAAACAAGCCAGGTGCAGACAACCTTCTTAGGCAGTGCAGAGACCCTGCACCTGGCTTTTGTAATTCCCATACATCCACCAACCGCCTAAACTACAGTGGAACTAGAAGGCCCCCAAATCCCCAGATGCTCATCATGTATAAAAGGTGGCTGGAACCCAGGCTTGGGGCTCAGCCTTTGGAGGAGACTCCACTGGAACAGCACTGGTGTGCAGTAAACAGTCCTTTACTAATCCTCTGAGTGCATGCAGCCTGTATCTTCCCACCAACTGAATATCTGCCACAACACAATTCCTTAAGAATAATTACTAACAAATAGAAAGAAGAGGGAAATGTTAAGACTTACACAGGCAATATAATTCCCAGTAGCCATTTTGCAAGCCTCTACAGCCCAGGAGAACAAAGACCAAAGTTATCACCACAGGAGAACTGGATGAACAAGAAATGCCACCGGACACCAGGAACCAAAGCAGCACCCAATCACACATCCCATTTCCTGTAGGTCCAAACCCCTGCCCAAACCCACCAACCAAAATCCCAAAACCCACTGACTGACAAAAGCTTACTGCTGGTGGACGCATATAAAGACAGAACTCCAGCTCCTAGGTGTTGCCATCATTGACCCTGTACCCCATGGCTCAGTGATGTATAGCCCTCCCCTTTGGATATTCCCAACCTTCAACCCCATTTGTTAAATAAACCAATTTTTTTTTATTCACCATCTGAGATTGTTATTTAACATGCCCACATACCATGAACCACTGACTTTCACCTTTCACACTACTTTTTTATTTCCATTTGCAACCTGTGTGATTCATTTGTTTTGAGTTGGGTCTTTCATAGATAGAATATATGTGGGTCATGTCTTATTCATTTGGCTACCCTATGTCCATTGATTGGAGCATTTAATCCATTCACATTTAAGGTTATTACTGATAGTTATTTATTGCCATTTTTATTTATTATGCCTATGTTCCCATCTCTCTCTCTCTCTCTATATATATATCTATATATTGATATCTATATCTATATATTTATATCTATATCTATCTCTCTATTTTTCTCCTCCTCTCCTCCTCCTCCTCCTCCTCCTCCTCCTCCTCCTCCTCCTCCTCCTCCTCCTCCTCCTCCTCCTTCTTCTTCTTCTTCTTCTTCTTCTTCTTCTTCTTCTTCTTCTTCTTCTTCTTCTTCAACAGTCCCTTTAGTATTTCTTGTAATGCTGATTTGATGGTGGTAATAAACTACTTTAGCCTGTATTGGTTTTTTTTTTGTTGTTGTTGTTTGTTTTTTTTTGGTCTTAGAAGCTCTTTATTTCATCTTCAAATCTGAATGACAGCCTTATCTGGATAGAGTAATTTTGGTTGCAAATCCTTGCCTTTCATTACTTTGAACAGTTTATGCCATTTCTTTTGAACTGTAGTGTTTATGTTGAATGATTTGCTGAAAGCCTTATGGGATATCCCTTGTAGTTAACTTAAGACTGTCTCTCCTGAGGGGATTTCAAAATGGCAGTGGAGTGAATGGAAGCTACACAGACCATATCCCAGGACCAAACTGGAATTACAACTAGAATAAAGTAAAATCATTGGGAAAAAGCAACAGAAAAGTAGCTTGCGAGGACCATACAACTAGGGACACTGAATCGATCCCAGTAGAATTGTGGAGGCACAACAGGGGGCTGGGAGCCCACGGACAGCAGTGGTCTTAGCTGTGAGCAGTGCACCCTCGGGGTTAAAGCCCAAGCTGGCTCCACAGCTCAGAGAGCCAGGACAGAGCACTAAAATAGACACAGCCACTCACCTGGGGCTCCGGCAGAGGGAGAGTGGACTGGACTGGAACTGTGTGGGGACACTCGGGATTTGGATGGCCCTCAGAGCTTTTGCTGAGTTGCGGCCATGCAGGACAGTGGCCATCTAACTCCTTCCCAGAGCTCTGAGGAGAGGCAAAAGCCCCTCCATTGGAGATTCAGCCACATGCAGGTGGGCCATTGAAATGCAAATTGAGGCTCATTAACTACCAGCATCTGCCCCACTTTTGGGAGATCCTCTCACGCTGAACACCTGAGGGAGGTTTTCATTCAACTGAGAACCCAAGGCTCTTCAAGTAACCACAACTAATAGCCTCTAGAATAATAGCCTCTAGGCAAAAAACTAGAGGACAACTTAACCTTTTCTGGGCTTGCAAATCTACCCAGGAAAGTAAGACTTGACAGTGGTGTTTAATGTGGGTCCTCCCACACTCATCCAAACTCAGTAGAGGGAGCCACAAACAGCAGAACACCAACATCCTCAGGGAAAATTTGGCAGGCTCCAAAACCCACTGAGATAGACAAAACAGTGAAACAAAGAAAAAGATCCCAAATGAAAGAGCCAGAAACCTCTACTGAAGATGAGATAAATGAAATGAAGTTAAGCAAGTTAACAGAACTAGAATTCAGAGCCATGATCTTGAGGAAGCTCAACAGCATGAGAAAGAACATCAACACCATAAGCAAAGACAAAGAAACATTGAAAATCAACCATTTGGAAATGAAGAAGCACCAAGAAGAAATGAAGAATGACATAGGAGAAGTGAAGAACACATTGGAAGGACTAAACAGCAGAGTAGAGGGTGTTGAGGACTGGATCAGTGAATTAGAAGACAGGGTAGAAAAAATCAACCAATCAGATAACCAAAAAGAAAAAACAATGAAAAAACATGAAGACAGCTTAAGAGAACTGTGGGACAACTGGAAACATAATAATGTTCGCATCATAGGAGTCCCCGAAGAAGAAGAAAATAAGCAAGGGTTAGACAATATATTTGAAGAAATAGTGACAGAAAACTTCCCTAATTTGGTGAAGAAAGAAGGCATTCAAGTTCAAGAAGCACAGAGAGTCCTAAGTAAGAAGAACCCAAATAGGCCTACACCAATACACATAGTAATTAAAATGCCAAAAATTAAAGACAAAGAGAGAAACCAAAAGGCAGTAAGAGATAAGCAACAGGTTACCTACAAAAAACCCCCTTAAGGCTATCAGCTGACTTCTCAGTAGAACCACTACAAGCCAGAAGGGAATGGCATGAAGTAATCAAGGTCATGAAAAACAAGGATCTGAACCCAAGATTGCTCTACCCAGCAAGGCTATCATTCAAAACAGAAGGTCAAATAAAAAGTTTCCCAGAAAAAAAAAGGCTAAGGGAATACATTAGCACCAAACCAGCACTGCAAGAAATGTTAAAAAGACTGCTGTAATTAGTAGAAGAAACAGGGAGAAAAATATAACCACACTAAACAAAAATGGCAATAAATAAGTACATATCAGTAATCACCTTAAATGTAAATGGATTGAATGTTCCAATAAAAAGACACAGAGTAGCTGATTGGATAAGAAAGCATGACACCTATATATGTTGTTCACGAGAGACCAACCTCAGAACAAAAGACTCACATAGGTTGAAAGTGAAGGAATGGAAATAAATTTTCCAAGCAAACAAAAAGGAAAAAAAAGCTGGGGTAGCAATACTCATATCTGATAAAATAGATTTCAAAATGAAGGCCATAACTGGAGAAAAGGAAGGTCACTACATAATATTGAAAGGGTCTATCCAACAGGAAGATATAACCTTGGTAAACATATATGCACCCAATATAGGAGCACCAAAATATATTAAAAATATTCTGGAGGACTTCAAGGAGAAATTAAAAGCAATACAATCACAGCTGGGGACTTTAACACCCCACTGACATCACTGGATAGATTCTCTAGACAAAAAATTAACAAGGAAACAGAGACTCTAAATGAAGCACTAGACCAAATTGATTTAATAGATATCTACAAAGAATTACACCCCAAAACTGCAGAATTCATATTCTTCTCAAGTGCTCATGGGACATTCTCAAAGAGACCACATGTTAGGACACAAACTAAGTCTCTACAAGTTCAAAAAGATTGAAATCATATCAAGCATCTTCTCAGATCACAATGTCATGAAACCAGAAATCAATTGCAACAAGAACATGCAAAGGCATTTGAACACATGGAGACTAAATAGCATGTTATTGAACAATGAATGGGTTACCATAGAGATCAAGGAAGAAATTAAAAACTTTGAGGAAACCAGTGAAAATGAACACAAAACAACACAAAACCTATGGGATGCAGTGAAAGCAGTTCTATGAGAGAAGTTCATAGCACTACAAGCCTACTTCAAGAAACAAGAAAAATTTCTAATTGACTACCTAACCTCACAACTTAAAGAACTAGAAAGCAAACAAAAAGAAAACCCCGGAGCAAGTAGAAGGAAGGAAATAGTAAAGATCAGAGCAGAAATAAACGACATGGAGACCAAAAAAACAATTCAAAGGATCAATGAAAGAAAGAGCTGGTTTTTTGAAAAGATAAACAAGATTGATGGACCCTTAGCTAGACTCACCAAGAAACAAAGAGAGAACCCAAATACACAAAATCAGAAATGAAAGAGTAGAAGTAACAACTGACAGCACAGAAATACAAACGATTCTTAGCAAATACTTTGAACAGTTATATGGCAACAAATTCGACAATCTAAGCAAAATGTATATATTTCTGGAAACACATAGTCTCACAAAACTGGACCAGAAAGAGATAGAAAACTTGAACAGACGAATAACAACTAAGGAAATTGAAGATGTAATCAAGACTCTCCCAGCAAACAAAAACCCAGGCCTGGACAGCTGCACGGGGGGAGTTTTACTGAACATTCAAAGAAGAACTAACACCCATTCTCCTCAAAGTTTTTCAAAAAATTTATGAAGAAGGAAGACTTCCAAACTCATTTTATGAGGCCAGTATAATTTTAATTCTAAAATCAGAAAACATACTACAAAGAAAGAAAACTACACGCCAATATTCCTGATGAACACAGATGCCAATATCCTTAACAAAATATTAGCAAATCGGATCCAGCAATACATAAAAAAAATTATCCACCATGACTAAGTGGGATTGATCCCAGGGATGCAAGAATGGTACAATATTTGCAAAACAATAAATGTGATACATCACATAAACAAAATGAAAGATAAAAACCACATGATCATATCAATAGACGCTGAAAAAGATTTTGACAAAATCCAGCACCCATTTCTGTTAAAAACGCTCAGCAATGTGGGAATAGAGGGCTCATATCTCAACATAATAAAGTCCATATATAAAAGACATACAACCAATATCATACTCAATGGGCAAAAACTAAAAGCATTTCCTTTAAGAACAAGAACAAGACAGGTATGCCCACTTTTGCCACTCTTATTTAGCATCGTACTGGAAGTCTTAGCCACAGCAATCAGACATGTAGGAAAAATAAAAGGGATCCAAATTGGAAAGGAAGAAGTGAAACTGTCATTATTCACAGATGACATGAAAGTATACATAGAAAACCCTAAAAAAATCCATAAAAAATCTACTAGACCCAATAAATGAATTTGGCAAAGTAGCAGGATACAAAATTAATGTCAAGAAATAAATGGCATTCTTATACACTAATGATGATCTCACAGAGAGAAACTAAAAAAAAAAAAAAAAATCCCATTTACCATTGTGGCAAAAAAATTAAGATACCTAAGAAAAAACTTAACCAAAAAAGTAAAGGACCTATTTGCAGAAAAATACAGGACATTGAAAAAAGAAATAGAGGGAGATATAAAAAAGTGAAAGCAGCTTAACAATAACCCACAACCTTCGGACCAACTCTATTGCAGCAGTAATTGCATATATATGGGAATAAAGATTGAATCCTGAAGTGTAATTAGTGTGGAAAGTGAAAAGAATGAGACTGTAAGTGAAAAACTCTGGAATGACCATCATTATCGTAGTAGTGACTAGTGTCAAAAGTACAATTGGCAGGTAGGATCTAAACATCAGGAGACCTGGACCATTTGTAAGATATCTCAAATATATTTCTTCAGTCTAAGAATTAATTTTGTATCTTTGTTGATAAAGATAAAATTATTTATGCAAGAACAGATGAGTGTGCTAATTCCAAACTTTTGAGCATGTATTTGCATGTGTGTATGTATGTAACAAATAAGTGAAAACGGCCTTGTGAAATTGCCCAGTATTGGTGTAATAGAAATTCTAAAAATATACTCATAAACATACTGTATGTAACGGTAAAATTAAGATCTTTCAAAGTCAACATGTCTTTCTTCATTTAGCTTTTGCACATCTATAAAAAAGAGCAGAGCTGAAATATACAGGACAGTTAGTATGGCAATAAGTACATAGTCATCCACATTGCGATTGAGTTCTGACTAGCTGTATAGGATGCCAACAGCTAACACAGACATGAACATAGACGCTCCTTGAAACATTAACTGTGACATCTGTTAGAAAGAATGAAGAAAATTAATTGGTACAATCAAATCATAATAGAATTGGGTAAAATTTAAGTGTAAATGAGAATTGGAGTTCAGGTAAATGCTTGATGTTAAAGTTAATGCATTAAGTATTTAGAATATATATAATTTCATGCTAATGGGAGTCAATATTTGTTCTCTACCCAGAAACAACCTTTTAATCTCAGTTAATTTTGTTTAATGTTTTGTTTAGTATGTGTTAACATTGCTTATGAGTTACATGAGATTTGGCAGCTATAAATTACGACTCTCTAGAATTATATATATATTTTTAAACTTTTTTTGTTATAGGACAGTACCTCATAAAGATCTCTATCACAAAAGTTAAAAAAAAAAAAAAAGTGAAAGCACATACCTTGCTCATAAACTGGAAGAATTAACATCATTAAAATGTCCATACTACCCAAAGCAATCTATAGATTTAACACAATCCCCATCAAAATGCCAACGACATATTTCACAGAACTAGAACAAATGCTTCAGAAGTTCATATGGAACCAAAAAAGACCCCGAATAGCCACAGCAATCTTGAAAAAGAAGGACAAAGTAGGAGGGATCACAATACCGGACATCAGGTTATACTACAAAGCTACTGTAATCAAAACAGCCTGGTACTGGCACAAGAACAGGCACATAGATCAATGGAATAGAACAGAGAACCCAGAAATTGACCCAAGACATTATGCTCAATTAATATTTGACAAAGGTGGAAAGAACATACAGTGGAGTAAAGACAGCCTCTTTAATAAATGGTGTTGGGAAAATTGGACAGCTACATGAAAAAAAATGGAACTAGACCATCAGCTTACACCATACACAAGAATAAACTCAAAATGGATAAAAGACTTAAATATGACTCGTGAATCCATAAAAATCCTAGAAGAAAATGCAGGCAACAAAATTTCAGACATCACATGCAGCAGAATCTTCACTGATACATCACCTAAGGCACGAGAAAGAAAGGAAAAAATGAACACATTGGACTACATCAAACTAAAAGGCTTCTGCACAGCAAAAGAAACAACTATCAAAATGGAAAGGAAACCCAATGTATGGGAGAGCATAATTGACAATGATATATCAGATAAGGGATTAATTTCCAAAATATATAGAGTGCTCATACAACTCAACAAAAGGAAGACAAAGAACACAATTAAAAAATGGGCAGACGAACTAAATAGACACCTCTCCAAACAGGACGTAGAAATGGCTAAGAGACGTATAACGAAGTGCTCAACATCACTAATCATCACAGAGATGCAAATTAAAACAGTAAGGTATTATCTCACACCTGTCAGAATGGCCACCATCAACAAATCATCCAACAACAAGTGTTGGCGACGGTGTGGAGAAGAGGGGACTCTAGTACACCGCTGGTGAGAATGCAGACTGGTGCAGCCACTATGGAAAACACTATGGTGTTACCTCAAAAAATTAATAATTGAATTGCCATTTGATCCAGTGATCCCACTTCTAGGAATATACCCTAAAAAGCCTGAAACACGAATCAGAAAGAATATATGTACCCCCATATTCATAGCAGCACTATTTACAACAGCTAAGATCTGGAAACAGCCCAAGTGTCCATCAATAGATGAGTGGATAAAAAAGCTGTGGTACATATACACAATGGAGTACTATGCAGCTTTAAGAAAGAAAGATATCTTTTCCTTTGAGACGACATGGAGAGACCTGGAGAGTATTATCCTAAGTGAAACAAGCCAAATAGAGAAAGACAAATATCACATGATCTCACTTATTTGTGGTATATAATGAACATAACAGTCTGAGGAACAGGGTAGACCCAGAGATGTGGAAGTAGGGTACAGACTGACAACCCTCAGAAGAGGGGGTGGTGGGGAGCAAGAGGTAAACCACAGAACTTATATGTATGTACACCTAACCAATGGACATGGACAACAAAGCTGGGGATGGGTTGGGTGCAATGTGGAAGAGGGTGTCAATGGGGTAAAAAAAGGAGAAACATCTGTAACAAAAATAAATCAATAAAAAATGTATTTCTTATATAAAAAAAATGATCAGAGACTCTCCTAAATGAGCTATTTGGTGAAATGATTTTCAAGGCAATGAATCTTGAGATAAGGGCTTATGAATAAGGACTAATAAATGAGGAAATCAGAAGTTAGACATTCTATCTGTGGCCTCCCTGAATCACACTGCCAGATGACCTTGATTTCTGTGGACTACTCCTAAATGACTTTGGGGTTTGCTATATGACTTGTTTAGTATGCACTATTAGCAAATGTGATTTAAGCAGAGGCTTGATAAGTGTTTGCACATTTGGTTTGTCTTCTTGGAATGCTCCTTTATGGAAGGCAGCTGCCATGTAAAAGGTCAAAATGGCCTGAGGCCACCATGCTGCAAGAAAGCCCAAGCTAGCCAATGCAAGGATGAAACAGAGCTATGTCTGACAGCTCTTATCTGTTCTAATTGTCCTTGCTGAATGTTGAATGCCGTAGCTCTTGCGTGTACTACCTAGAGCTGAATACTACCCAGTTGAGCCCCCAGCTCAAATTCATTATTTAAGCCATTAAGTTTTCAAGTGTCTTGTATAGCAAGAGACAACTGAAATAGAGGATGAAGGGTCCTAGCTAAGACACACCTTGAAAAACAGGTAGCAGGCGTCAAAAATGAATATATAAAGAGTGATAATAACTTTTGTCAGTAATGGAGTCAGAGCATTAATTACCTACTTTACAAGGATTCTGTGGGTGACAGTATATTAGATCCCAACTGTGGTCCCTGCACCAGCAGTACCAACATGCCCTGAGGGTTTGTTAATTTCTACAAACAAAAATGAAACTCAGGCCCTGCTCAGTCCTGCCAAATCAGAACCTGCCTCTTTATAAGATTTTCAGTTGTCTCACGTTCAAATAATCTCAGAAGCTCTGACCTGGATAAAAGAGCAGAGGCCTGGATCTGGATTTTAGGTTTGGAAGCCCCCAGAATGCAGTGCTCTGAGCTGCAAGCAGATGAGGGTCATGAGCCCCTGCACATCCACATATATTTGAGACATCTGTCTCCCTTGGGGAACTTCAAAAAGGGGTTATTGATTTGCTGATAATCTCACTGCCACCTACATATTAAATATTCAGACTTTTATAGTATGTTTCTAAATTATGACTGTAAGTTATCAGGCCACTGTGGCAATTCTTAGAAAAAAAATCAGTAAATCAGTAAATGGGGCTCTTTATCAACTGTCAAAGCAGAGACACTGTATGACCAAGAAAGGGAGGTGAGGGGAAAGTACCCCACCTGAAAGGAGCTATGAAGAGGGGGAGAGAAGGATAATGGCCAAGCATTCCTCAGGTCTCTGAGCTCCTGAACTGCAAGTACCCAAAAGGCTGGCCTGCCAAGGTCCAGCCTCAGCAGGTCCAGGGTTTCCCTCAGGTGTGGACGGAGTCAGCGAAGGAGAGGGAGAGGGGAAGATGTGGGACGTGAGTCAGAAGGTACTTGGTCCTTCTGCTATCTTATGCTAGCAGAATATTTATTTTTATATCTTCAGGCTGTATTACAAGTTACTCATCATTTTTTTCTTTTGACCTTTAAGGAAGTATATATAGATATTCACTTCCGCTTACATAGCTCTTAGGTATTGGTACAGGGTTAATCACTAATTATTTCACTTTTTCATCCAGACATAACAATGACATTGTATCAACTCTTGACCTTTATAATTACTTTCACCATGTAACTCATTGCTTAGCAACCTTCCTGCTTACATTTTACTCAGACCTTGTCTCATTTAACTTCTTCCTTTCTCAGACCCTCTATTTCAATTTCTGTTACTTACTCATAGACCTTGACTTTTTCTCTTATCTAAGATCTTTTTAAGCTTTTACATTCTTATCTTAAATTCTTATTACTTTCTTGCCTATTCTTTCTGCAGTCTATTCTGATGTCTATATTATTAATCATCTACATATTACTTCTATAATGATTCCTAACAGACAGATAACAGATAGACAGAGAAAGCAAAGATTAGTCTCCTTCAGTTGCCATCCTATAATTTTATTTTTCTTATTAGCCTTTGTCTTCAGCCACTATTCTTCATAACTCCTGCCACACAGTGAATCCACTTCTCCAGGGACTATGTCAAACCATGGAGGCCTTCATAACTCCCGGGACTATGTCAATCCGTGGAGCTCACCCGTGACTATGTCAAACCGTGATGATCACTGTTCCAGTGGCACCGCTCCCAACACTGGCCTAGTCTCTGATGTTAATGTGTATAAACTCATCACCATCAGGGCCAGGCCTGCACTGGAGAGCCTACACCAGGAGGCTTGGGATGAGACCAGAGAACCAGCACATTAAGAAGACATGATCGGTTCTTTAGTCAAGGCAGGTGATTCAGGACCTAGCACACTGATAGTCCTGCTCACTCGTAGAAGACCTAGGGTTGGAAAGTGACCAAAGCAGGAAAGTCTTTCTTTCTAAAAGACTTTTAATAACTTTCCAAATCCCAGCTTTCCAAAAATATATTTATATAATTATATAAATGTATACATTATATCTAAATATAATGAAAATAAATATTATATTTATATTAAAATATATAAATTATATGATATAATATATGATATATTTATGTATTTGGAAAATGCATAACCTTTCCCAGGGAGAATCACAATAGCAATTTTGTATATACTTCTGTGGCATGATTTTGCATCATCAATTTTCCTTAACCCTTAGTCTCTGCTTTCCAGAGTTATGCGTACACACACATCAAGGCTTTCAAGCGGCAGTTTGCCATTGAAGGGACGCATTGTGACTTTTTCTAGAGTGTGGTGAACCACATTTACATTGTGGTTAATTGGTCCCTGTAGTGAACCTTCTGCATCTCTTTTTTCACTTTTGCCTGAGCAAACACATCCGAAATCCAGGAGTCTTTTGGGGGGCAGTAGAAGGCCCCAGGTCCCAGGTGGATCTTGGTGTCTCCCCAGGAGGCAAATCCTGCCTGGAGGAGATTCTGAGGGGATAGCTCATTTGTGGAGTTTGCTTCCATTATCTCCTATAAGCCAGGAACATGCTGTCATGCATTTCTTGTTCAGTTTTGCACATCTACTCTTTTCCTGTTATTGACCATCAAGGACTCTAAAGTGACCCAGAGAAAAAGCCCAGTAACTTTGCATTAAGAGGTGTGAAGTAACAAGGATTAACCTTAGAGGAATGACCTCTGCCTCCCTTGTCTTCTGTTATAATCAACGGAAACCATATCCTTGCTCACCACCCAGTGCTTCCCCATTAGCTACAAACCCAGAAAAATGTCCGTGGAGACACACAAATTGTTTGTAGTTACAATGGCTTCAACACAAATCACCCAAAACTTACTGAATTTAGAAATTGAAGATTTATTGACCTTGAGGATCCGTGGGTCAGAAATTTGGACCAGTGCAGTGTAATGGCTTGTCTCTGCTCTACGTCATCTGGGCCAAGTGGAGCCCAGAGCTCTATGTGCTCTCTCCATATGGCAAAGAAAACATGGTCTCCATCATGTCAACATGGGCCACTGACCCCCATGTGGTAACCCAGGGCTACAGGAGGCACATGCCCTAGGAGAGAGAAACAATTTAGCTTCAGAAATCAGCTTCCCATTGTGAAAAGAGGTCAGGGGAGGGGACATATCTCAGTGCAGCCACCTTTAGAAACTCATCTTCTAGGCTGCTGTTTCACAGAGGTGACTTCAGTAATCATGCAAGCTAGATGTACAGAGATATATGATCCTGGGCCAGAGAGTGAGTTTGATCTAAACAGGCTGAGGCTGCCCCAGGTTGGACAGCCTAGCAAGCAGGGTGTTGTGGAGGGTTTGTGGCTCACCCAGGCCCTGCTGATACTTGGGGATAAAGTGTGACCACAGAAGGGTCCAGGAAGGGGGTCTAGTGGATTTTGGCAATAGAGAGCACAATGTTGCTGGGGGTTCACTAGTTCATTCAGACTTGGAGCTCAGCCAATGGCAGGGAGCAAGGAAATAAGGAAGAGCTGGCCACCTTGCCAATATTCCAGCCAAGGATCCAGATGTCAAGCTTGATTATGCAGCTGATTTCTGAATCCAGGCAAGGGGGTAAGGTTTCCTTTATCCCATCCCTAAAAGGTCTGAGCCGGTGGAAGATCACATCCACAACACGAGGCCAGTGTAGAGCAAAATTGCTTTATTATATCCACCTGGGTGCAGGACAGGGGCCAAGGCTCAAAAGCTTAGCCACAAAGTCCCTTTGTTTTCTGAGTTATATAGTTACAAACTACAGAAACTAAAAAAAAAAAACACCTACAAAAAAACCCCCACATTCTCTTGGCACCACATAATTGGTGTCTGGGTTTGTACGAGTTGTCTCAGAGGTAAGGAGTCTGCTCTGGCAGAGGTCAGGGCCATCATTAATCTCTTTCTTCTCATGGTTCCTCTGAGTTTCCCAAGGCCTTCATTAACCCCTTATCTTTATAGTTTTCTTTGGATTTCTCAAGGCCCTTATGTTTACAAAAAAGAAACTGCCAGGGTGTGTACATGCAGTAACTGAGGGTCAGAATGGAATTTAATTTTGTTAAAACATTATTAACCCTTTCAGTCCCTTAACTAAGAGCTTTTCAACTTGATTCCAGGTCTGCGTTACTGGGTGATGGGCCTGCTGGCCTTTTACCCAGTAAGAATAGGCCAGATACTCTAGCAGCCCTGCTGGGTGGGGCCTGTGAAGGCCAATACCTGTACAATCTTACACTGTCTCCAAGGATCTAGCCATCTCTAGGTCTCAAAGGATGAAACTCGAAGAGCAGAGGAAGGGTCACACTCCCACAAGAGGTACAGGGGTCTCCCTGAGCCAGTCTGGAAAGCATAGCAGCATACCACCACTGCTTAAACTCAACCCTTTCAGGAGTCTTCCCCTTCATTTTCACCTTTCTTCTGGAAATCCTTGGTGACTTCCTACAAAGAGAGTTCCAGTGTCTTCCCTGAACTCCCACCTTTCCCACCACGTGCATGAGATGGGGCTGGCAGTAAGACCTGTGTGACTGAGTTCTCCAGGTACAAATTGCTCTGACTGTATTTCACAGAGAATATAGACCACCTCCCAGGGGCTAGGCTGTGAAGGGTGTTGATCTCACCCCCTTGGCCCAAAGAAAAATGGGGTTAGCAGTTTGGGGAGACAGATGGGAGATAGCATTGTGTTTAAAGCCCATTTAAGCAGTTGGGTCTCAGCCCCACTGGCTCAGGAGGGCTTTTCTGAGCTGTAGGTTGCTGTGTCCTCTGGGTACATGGAAATGGAATGGAAAGTGGATCAATGTTATCAGGAAATGAAACAGCAAGAGACTGGAGCAGTTCTACATCAGGGTAATGGCAGGGTTCAGGGCGTGGCAGCTCTGTCACCCAGAATGTAAGAGGGAGACTATATGGATTAGTCCATCAACAAGATGAACACTGTGGGGAGAAGCTACGGCCTGGAGGAAGGGCTGCACCTGCCTTCTCTGATGCAGGAGCACAGTCACCTGCTCAGGGCATGCTTACCTTTTTGAGCCTACCCTCCACATCCATTATTTCCACAAAGAGTGGCCTTGCTGGAAACAGGGCATGTTCTGGGGTTAAGGATGATCCACTGCAGATGCAGAGGTGTCTGGAGTTCCCAGCTGGTAGTCCATATACTCCACCAGAGTCCCTTGTGTGCACAAGCTCACTGCAGCCATCTGTGGACTGCTTCCTGGATCTTGGTTTCTATTCCAACTTTAAGTATGTGACATACCCTCATAATGACTAGAAGGGACTCAATGTCTTTTCACAATTTTTTAAAAGAAAATAGTGACTCTTCATCATGATGTAAAAGAGGGGAAGTGGCACCAGCAATTGCCTAGCAATGACAGTTTTGTGAGTAAAGTGGGCAGATGATGTGGTGGCTCACTTAGACAGCTAGGCGGGGGCAGGGAAGAGGGAGGAACATATTAACTCAAAGGAGTTTCTGAAAAGTCCCAAAACCTCAGAACTCTGGAGACTGAGAGCAGCACTGGAATTCTTTGTCCACAGGGCCAGTCGCCAATGCCCAGCAGTGTTGCTCAGCACTGAGCCCAAGAGGTTGGAAAGAGGCATGTTGTGAGTCATGGCCTTGCCTGGACAAGACGTTTGGACTTGTAATTAATGAAAATGTTTCTTTTTTTATGTCACTATTTCTTCAAATACATCAGATAAGGTGTTAATTTCTAAAATATATAGAGTGCTCATACAACTCAACAAAAGGAAGACAAAGAACCCTATTTAAAAATGGGCAGAGGAGCTAAATAGACACCTCTCCAAACAGGACATACAAATGGCCAAGAGACATATGAAGAAATGGTCAATGTCACTAATTATCAGAGAGGTGCAAATTAAAACAACTATGAGGTATCACCTCACACCCGCCAGAATGGCTGCCATCAACAAATCATCAAATAACAAGTGCTGACAAAGGTGTGGAGAAAAGGAGACTCTAGTACGCTGCTGGTGGGAATGCAGACTGGTGCAGCCACTATGGAAAACAATATGGTGTTTCATCAAAAAATTAAAAATTGAACTACCATTTGATCCAGTGATCCCACATCTAGGAATATACCTGAAGAAGCCTGAAACACCAATCAGAAAGAATATATGTACCCCTATGTTCATAGCAGCACTATTTACAATAGCTAAGATCTGGAAACAGCCCAAGTGTCCATCAATAGATGAGTGGATAAAAAATCTGTGGTACATATATACAATGGAATACTATGCAGCTGTAAGAAAGAAAGATCTCTTATCCTTTGAGACGACATGGAGGGACCTCGAGAGTATTATGCTAAGCGAAATAAGCCAATCAGAGAAAGACAAATACTTCATGATCTCACTTATTTGTGGAATATAATGAACAAGGTGGGCTGATGAACGAAATAGACCCAGAGACATAGACCCAGAGCATGGTTCAGATTGACAAACCTCAGAGTAGGGGGGCAAGGGGGATGGATGAGATGAACCAAAGAACTTATATGCATGTATGCATAACCAGTGGACATAGACAGCAATGCTAGGGGTGTGGGGGGGATGGGGAAGAGGCGGTCTAGGGGGAAAAAGGAGAAACATCTGTAACAAAAATAAATTAATAAAAATTGGAGAAAAAAATTAAATGTTTCTAAATGTAAAAAAAAAAAAAAAAAGAAAATGTTTCTTTTTAAAAAGTCCCCCCCCCCTTTATTGATATTAGAGAGAGAGGAAGGGAGAGGGAGAGAGAGATGGAAACATCAATGAGAGAGGACATCAGTTGGCCGCCTCCTGCATTCTCCCCACTGGGGATTGGGCCCACAACCTGAGCATGTGCCCTGACTGGGAATTGAACCGGTGACCTCTTGATGCATGGGTAGATGCTCAACCAGTGAGCCACACCGGCCGGGCTGAAAATGTTTCTTAGTCATCCTCAAATAAACCCAGTGAGGAATGCCATGGCCATAGGGCTCTGGTGAGTAAAAAGTCATTTGTGTCTTCACATCAGTCACTCTCCACCCACATAAGGTTCAGGCAGCTCAGGATCTGAGCCTTATGTGCCTGCAGCAATTACAAGTTGTCCAGCACTTTTCCCTCTGCAACTCCTGAAAATCTCTGTGGTGTCCTCTGCCTAGGAATCTGTGACAGCAGGCTGTCATAGCAGGTTGCATGTGACTTTAGTATTTCCCACATGCCCTCACAGCAACACCAACAGGGATGGCAAGGCAGAGACTCATGCAACACTGGTTAGAAAAGAAAATAGAGGTTCACAGAGGACTAGTGACTCATACAAGCTCAGTCATGACTGGTCCAGGACTTGTGTCTGGTGAAGATGCTGAAGATATTGGGCAGTTCCACAGCATTAGGTGCCAAGCTGGGGCATACACCGTCTACTCAGTACCCTAGGAACAAGTCAATAAGTGCAGATATAATGTCATTTCTCATTTCAGATGAGGAGAGAGGCTCAGAGATGGTGTGTAATTTGCCTCAGGTCACAGAGCAAGGGAGTGGCTGAGTTGGGACTTCAGGGTTGCTAGTGCCCAGGCTTGGGAAGGGGTCAGGGCCCAGGGTTGGCCAAATTTCCTATCTCTGTCACAGTATTGACATGTTGCAGGATGTTGAGCTACTACCTTCTCTTGTCTGCCCTGCAGTGTGTCATGAGGCCATGGACCTGAAGCAGGAATGCAGGGAGAGGTGGAGTTAACATTGTTTGCTCCATGCATGGTGCAGTACAGCATATTTCTGCCAGTTAATAACAGAAGTAAGTTCTGTCCAGAAGGCTGCAGTGTCTCCTTGCAAAGGGGTTGAGTCTTTTTCATTTGTGCCAGCACTCAGGGACTGCCCAGGAGCCAGGCCAGATGTATGATGAATGCCACATAAGCTGTGGTTGTAATGAGGGCATGCAGAGGGCGGTGAGCACCTGATGCTCACCATGAGGAGTGGCGCCAACGGCTAGGCCCCAGTTTCATAATTAATGTTTATTGCCCTGCTATTCCCAGCCTCCTAATTAGGGCAAGACATGATTATCTGTGCTCACCTGCAGCTTTATCAGATCCCCCCCGCCCCCCATTAGGCTAAGTAGAGCCGTTAAACCTAATGTATTACATGATTACGGCTTACAAGTGTCAGACATTCATTCTGGGAAGTTAGGTGTTCAAAGCACAGAACTGTCGTTTAATTACCTGCCTCTGTGCTCTGGGCTGAGAGGTAGTGTGGGGCTGCTTCTCTTGCCTGAGGAAAGTGCTTCTTCTGTACTTGACCAGACCACAGGAACGCAGCCCTTTCTTTCAAACACAGACCTCCCAATGATACTCTCCTTGGTAGAAGTTCTGTAGATAACTTAGGTTTGTCTCAGTTCAGGTATATGGTTGCTATAGTAAAAAGACTTCCAAATGTCCCATCTCTAATATAGAAGTTTACTGCTTATTCACTGAAGAATTCAGAGTGTGACTTCATGGTGGGCAGGTAGCTCTCCTCCATCTGAAGGTTCTTCCAGCAATCCATCCTCCCTGCCCAGGATCCAGCCTACAGAAGGAGGAGTATGCAGAAGGCACAGCCACTTCTTAAATCTGGTACTAGATACCATTGGCTTCTCTTGCCCACATCTTCTTGTCAGGAACTCTGTTGCTACCTAGCCACACCTACCTGCAGAGGAGGCAACATGCAAGGACAGGTGAGTGGGGCCTCAGGAAACCTCACAGCACAGGTGTGAAACACAGAAGGGGAGTTCTGAAGGGCAGACTCATCCAGGGCCAGTGGTGACAAGCTGGCTCTCAGCTCTGTGCAATCCACTTTATCCCCGGGGGTCATGAACCTCAGAGAACTGCCATGACCACACAGCTGGGGAGGAGCAGATGTGAACACAGACCTGAATATGAATGATTCTTTTTCTAGAACATGACAACCGGCAGTGGCCGTCGTCACCTGTCCCCCTGGGAGGACAATATGGTCCACTGGTTCTGTCTCCATCCCTTATAAGACCAAAAGTCTGAGTCACTAAAGTTAACAGAAATTGTTTGTTACTTTCTAGTGCTTATTTAAATAACTCAAAATAAACAAATTAAGATTCCCCCTGATGACACATCCAAAATCCATAGGAAGCACCTGTGAGCAGAATATCAGATGTAGTCTAAGGACTGATTCTTCCAGGGCCAGAAGCCATGCAGACAGATGTAGCTTCTTCCTGTTACTTCTGCTACCTCTGTGGAAGGTCTCCGTGAGGTCACAAGGCTATGTTTGCAAGAGAAAGACACATCTAACACTGCCTCCTCCCCATTCACATTCTGAACCCTGACGCAGCTCACGTTCAGGGGGGCATCCCACCTGCCTCTCAGCATGTTCTCTCCCTCCCCCTAGCCCACCCATAAGACACACATAAAGCACAGCTGTGATTTAGCCCTTGCCCACCATGGCACAACACACAGTCCTTCACCTTCTTGAAGTCCAGCTCAGAGTCCTTGTTGGCACTCCAGGCTTTCTAACTGCTCCCCCAGTTGCATCTCCTATTTCCTTCCTGTGTTTATCCTGTGCTTCTCTCTTCCTGGAAAGTAATTATTCACCTTACCTCTCACCACTAACCATTTCTGAATCCTGCTCCTCCTCTTCTCCATGAAGACTGTCCCACACTACCCCACTAGAAGGTTTCCTGGTCCCTTCTAAGCCCTGGACAGTCATTTGACTTCTCTATGGCACTTATCACTTCCCTTATGGCCTTTATCACTTCCCTTGTCTGAGAGGTTCAGGACCATCTTTATCTTGCGATGCATTTGAGTGTGTGTATGCCTCACATGGTCTGCACCACGTGTTCAGTAAACAAAGGAACCACAACCTTCAATATGAAAAATCAAATCAGTGAGGTTCTCATTAAACCACAGCTACAGAACATTCAGGAGAAGATAAGGGGTTAGTGGGTAAAGCTAAACTTGAAGGGCTGCTGGTACTTAGTGCTGTACCTCCAGCCTCTGAGCTCTAATTACTCCCAACTCTTCACACCATCCTGCTTTGGTGCCTGTGGAAACCCACTGAGGTCGGTGGGCCTGTCTATCTTGGGGACTACTCAGAACCCATCTGATACATTTTTTCCCCCTCAAAACATCCTATTGAACATCCTTAGGGCCATTGTCTCTTTTTATCTAGATAGTCATTCATGTTTGTTTCATTACATATGTGTTATATAACTCATATATGTGTTATATAATTCACACACACACACACACACACACACACAAACACACAACTCTTCATTTCATTCCTCCCCTTTTCCTCTGGGTGGACTCTACTTAGCACAGTGCCTAGGACATGGCAGCTGCTCACCTGATGCCCGCCTAGACTCACCATAACCTGATGTCAAAAGCAGACTCAAGACAAGGACTTGGTTCCAGGAAGCACAAGTGAGGAAATGGTGATATGGGACAGAGAAGGCACAGAAGACAATAAAAGGTGTGAATCACTCCACTCCTGGGTATTTACTAAAATAAAGAGGAGCCCTGGCTGGTTTGGCTCGGTGGTTAGAGCGTCAGTTCGCGGACCAGAGAGTCCCGGGTTTGTTTCCCGCTAAGGGCTTGTACCTCGGTTGCGGTTTGTCCCCGGCCCCGGTTGGGGTCGTGTGGGTGGCAGCCACTCGATGTGTCTCTCTCATGTCGATGTTTCTCTCTCTCTCTCTCTCTCTCTCTCTCTCTCTCTCTCTCTCTCCCTCCCACTCTTTCTGAAGATAAATGCAAAAATTTAAAAATAAAAAATAAAATAAAGTGGAATTTTATGGTCCCACAAAAACCTGTGCACACATGTTTGCAGCAGCTTTATTCATAATTTCCCCAAAATGGAGATAACCCAAATGTCCTCCAGCTGGTGAGTGGATAGACGGATTGTGAGAGTGCCCCCAGCAGTAATAATCAGGAAAGCAGCAATGCTCACAAAAGTCTGGATGAGTCTCAAAGCCAGGCTCAGAAGGCCTCATGCTCTGTGAGTCTGTTCCTGTGCCACTCTGGAAGAGGGAAAACTGCAGATGGAGCACTGGTGAGTGGTTGTCACAGGTTATAGGGAGCGAGTTGACTATAAAGGGCACATAGGGTTTCGAGGGGGTAATGACATTTCTGTATCTTGACTGTGATGGTGGTATATTGTTAAACTTGTGGAATTGTCAAACTTGTGGAACAGGTGAATTGTGGGCTCACAATGAATCAACAAAGTTGGGCACTATGCCCTTGTATATCTGAAGATGTGGAGTCAGGACACTTATCTGAGGCAGAAGTGGATGGGAACCTTGGGTGAACTGAGCCAGGCCTCTCAGGAGAGGTGAGTGGTCCCAGGACTTCAAGTTTAAAAGCCACAGGGGCACCTCAGAGGCAGGAGTGCCACTCCTCACAATAGAGAACCAGCAAGTCTGGAAGAAAGGAGAAATTCCAGCAGGGTTTTAGAGGTAAGATCTCAGTAGTCTTATTCTTTTTTTTTTTTTTTTAATTTACTTTTGTTACAGATGTTTCTCCTTTTTTCCCCCATTGACACCCTCCTCCCCCTCCCTCCCTGCCCTGTCCCCATTTTTGTTGTCCATGTCCATTGGTTATGAGTACAGGAGTACAAGTTCTGTGTTCATCGCTCCCCTCCCCCACCTCCTCTTCTGGCAAATGTCAGTCTGTACCCCACTTCCACGTCCCTGGGACTACCCTGCTCCTCACACTGTTATGTTCATTATATTCCAGAAATAAGTGAGATCATATGATATTTGTCTTTCTCTGCTTGGCTTGTTTCACTTAGGATAATAGTTTGCAGGTCCTCCCAGGTCGACGAAAAGGATAAGAGATCGTTCTTTCTTACAGCTGCATAGTACTCCATTGTGTATATGTACCACAGCTTTTTTATCCATTCATCTACTGGTGGACACTTGGGCTATTTCCAGATCTTAGCTATTGTAAATAGCGCTGCTATGAACATGGGGGTACTTGTATTCTTTCTGGTTGGTATTTCAGGCTTCTTAGGGTATATTCCCAGGAGTGGGATCACTGGGTCAAATGGTAATTCAATTTTTAATTTTTTGAGGTAACACCATAGTGTTTTCCATAGTGGCTGCACCAGTCTGCAATCCCACCAGCAATGTACCAGAGTCCCCTTTTCTCCACACCCTCACCAACACTTGTTGAATGCTTTGTTGATGGCGGCTATTCTGACAGGTGTGAGGTGATTCCTTGTTGTTGTTTTAATTTGCATCTGTCTGATGATTAGTGAAGTTGAGCATTTCTTCATATGTCTCTTGGCCATTTGTATGTCCTGTTTGGAGAGGTGTCTATTTAGTTCCTCTGCCCATTTTTAATTGGGTTCTTTGTCTTCCTTTTGTTGAGATGTATGAGCACTCTATATATTTTGGAAATTAGTCCCTTATCTGATATATCCTAGGCAATTATGCTCTCCCATACAGTGGGTTGCCTTTCCACTTTGATGGTTGTTTCTTTTGCTGTGCAGAAGCTTTTGAGTTTGATGTAATCCCATGTGTTCATTTTTTCCTTTGTTTCTGTTGCCTTAGGTGATATATCAGTGAAAATTTTGCTGCGTATGATGTCTGAAATTTTGTTGCCTACATTTTCTTCTAGGATTTTTATGGATTCATGAGTCACATTTAAGTATTTTATCCATTTTGAGTTTATTCTTGTGTAAGTTGATGATCTAGTTTCATTTTTTTGCATGTAGTTGTCCAATTTTCCCAACACCATTTATTAAAGAGGCTGTCTTTACTCCATTGCATGCTCTTACCACCTTTGTCAAATATTAATTGAGCATAATGTCTTGGGTCAATTTCCGGATTCTCTGTTCTGTTCCACTGGTCTATGTGCCTGTTCTTGTGCCAGTACCAGGCTGTTTTGATTACAGTAGCTTTGTAGTATAACCTGATGTCCGGTATTGTGATCCCTCCTACTTTGTCCTTCTTTTTCAAGATTGCTGTGGCTATTCGGGGTCTTTTTTGGTTCCATATGAACTTCTGAAGTATTTGTTCTAGTTCTGTGAAATATGTCGTTGGTATTTTGATGGGGATTGCATTAAATCTGTAGATTGCTTTGGGTAGTATGGACATTTTAATGATGTTAATTCTTCCAATCCATGAACAAGGTATGTGCTTCCACTTTTTTATATCTTCCTCTATTTCTTTTTTCAATGTCTTGTAGTTTTCTGCAAATAGGTCCTTTACTTTTTTGGTTAAGTTTATTCCTAGGTATCTTAATTTTTTTGCCACGACGGTAAATGGGATTGTTTTTTTAGTTTCTCTTTCTGTGAGTTCATCATTAGTGTATAAGAATGCCGTCGATTTCTTGGCATTAATTTTGTATCCTGCTACTTTGCCAAATTCATTAATTAAGTCTAGTAGATTTTTGATGGAGTCTTTAGGGTTTCCTATGTATAATATCATGTCATCTGCGAATAATGACAGTTTCACTTCCTCCTTTCCAATTTCGATCCTTTTTATTTTTTCTTCATGTCTGATTGCTGTGGCTAAGACTTCCAGTACTATGTTAAATAAGAGTGGTGAAAGTGGGCATCCTTGTCTTGTTCCTGTTCTTAAGGGAAATGCTATTAGTTTTTGTCCATTGAGTATGATGTTGGCTGTAGGTCTTTCATATATGGCCTTTATAATGTTGAGATATGATCCCTCTATTCCCAAATTGCTAAGTGTTTTTATCAGAAATGGGTGCTGGATTTTGTCAAATGCTTTTTCAGCATCTATTGATATGATCATATGGTTTTTATCTTTCATTTTGTTTATGTGATGTATCACATTTATTGATTTGCGTATAATGTACCAGCCTTACATCCCTGGGATGAATCCCACTTAGTCATGGTGAATAATTTTTTTTGATGTATTGCTGGATCCGATTTGCTAGTATTTTGTTAAGGATTTTGGCATCTATGTTCATCAGGGATATTGGCCTGTAGTTTTCTTTCTTTGTAGTGTCTTTTTCTGGTTTTGGGATTAGAATTATGCTGGCCTCATAAAACGAATTTGGAAGTCTTCTTTCTTCTTGAATTTTTTGGAATAGTTTGAGGATAATGGGTGTTAGTTCTTCTTTGAATGTTCGGTAAAACTCGCCCGTGAAGCCGTCAGGGCCTGGGCTTTTGTTTGCTGGGAGAGTTTTGATTACATCTTCAATTTCCTTCGTTTTTATTGGCCTGTTCAAGTTTTCTATCTCTTTCCGATTCAGTTTTGGGAGACTATGTGTTTCTAGAAATGTGTCCATTTCGCTTAGATTGTCGAATTTGTTGCCATATAAATGTTCATAGTATTTGCTAATGATCCTTTGTGTTTCTGTGGTGTCAGTTGTTACTTCTCCTCTTTCATTTCTGATTTTGTGTATTTGGGTTCTCTCTCTTTGTTTCTTGGTGAGTCTAGCTAAGGGTCCATCAATCTTGTTTATCTTTTCAAAAAACCAGCTTTGTTTTATTGATCCTTTGAATTTTTTTTTTTTGGTCTCCATGTCATTTATTTCTGCTCTGATCTTTACTATTTCCTTCCTTCTAATTGCTCTAGGGTTTTCTTTTTGTTTGCTTTCCAGTTCTTTAAGTTGTGAGGTTAGGTGGTCAATTAGAAAATTTTCTTCTTTCTTAAGGTGGGCCTGTAGTGCTATGAACTTCCCTCTCAGAACTGCTTTCCCTGTATCCCATAGATTTTGCGTTGTTGTGTGTCCATTTTCATTGATTTCCAGAAATTTTTAAAATTCTTCCTTGATCTCCATGGTAACCCATTCATTGTTCAGTAACATGCTATTTAGCCTCCATGTGTTCATATGTTTTTGCATGTTCTTGTTGCAGTTGATATCTAGTTTCTTGCCATTGTGGTCTGATAAGATGCTTGATATGATTTCAATCTTGTTGAACTTGTAGAGACTTAGTTTGTGCCCTAACATATGGTCTATCTTTGAGAATGTCCCATGTGCCCTTGAGAAGAATGTGAATTATGCAGTTTTTGGGTGTAATTCTCTGTATATATCTATTAAATCCATTTGATCTAGTGCTTCATTTAGAGTCTCTGTTTCCTTGTTAACTTTTTGTCTAGATGATCTATCCAGTGTTGTCAGTGGGGTGTTGAAGTCTCCTGCTATGATTGTTTTGCTGTCGATTTCTCCTTTGAAGTCCTCCAGAAGATTTTTAATATATTTTGGTGCTCCTATATTGGGTGCATATATGTTTACCAAGGTTATATCTTCCTGTTGGATAGACCCTTTCAATATTATGTAGTGGCCTTCTTTGTCTCTAGTTATGGTCTTCAATTTGAAATCTAATTTATCAGATATGAGTATTGCTACCCCAGCTTTTTTTTCCTTTCCATTTGCTTGGAAGATTTTTTTCCATCCCTTTACTTTCAACCTATGTGAGTCTTTTGTTGTGAGGTGGGTCTCTTGTAAACAACATATATGTGAATCATGCTTTCTTATCCAGTCAGCTACTCTGTGTCTTTTTATCGGAGCATTCAGTCCATTTACATTTAAGGTGATTATTGATATGTACTTATTTATTGCCATTTTTGTGCAGTGTGGTTCTAATTATCTTTCTATTTCTTCTAATAATTATAGCAGTCCTTTTAACATGTCTTGCAGTGCTGGTTTGGTGCTTATATATTCCCTTAGCCTTTTTTTTTTGTCTGGAAAGCTCTTTATTTGACCTTCTATTTTAAATGATAGCCTTGCTGGATAGAGTAGTCTTGGATTCAGATCCTTGTTTTTCATGACCTTGATTACTTCATGCCATTCCCTTCTGGCCTGTAGTGTTTCTGTTGAGAAGTCAGATGATAGCCTAATGGGGTTTCCTTTGTAGGTAACCTGTTGCTTATCTCTTGCTGCCTTTAGGATTCTCTCTTTGTCTTTAATTTTTGGCATTTTAATTATTATGTGTCTTGGTGTGGGCCTGTTTGGGTTCTTCTTACTTGGGGCTCTCTGTTCTTCTTGAACTTTAATGCTTTCTTCCTTCACCAGGTTAGGAAAGTTTTCTGTCACTATTTCTTCAAATATATTCTCTAACCCTTGCTCATTTTCTTCTTCTTCGGGGACTCCAGTAATGCGAATGTTATTACGTTTCCAGTTGTCCCACAGTTCTCTTAAGCTATCTTCCTGTTTTTTCATTTTTTTTTCCTTTTGGTTTTCAGATTGATTGATTTTTTCTACTCTGTCTTCTAATTCACTGATCCAGTCCTCTGCTTCCTCTACTCTGCTGGTCAGTCCTTCCAATGTGTTCTTTATTTCTGCTATGTCATTCTTCATTTCCACTTTGTTGGTTTTCACTGTTTCTATATCTTTACTCATGGTGTTGATGTCCTCACTCATGCTGTTTATTTTCCTCAAGATCATGGCTGGGAACTCTACCTCTGATAATTTGCTTAGCTGCATTTCATTTATCTCATCTTTGGTGGAGTTCTCTTGTTCTTTCATTTGGGATCTGTTTTTTTGTTTTACCATTTTGGCTATCTCAGTGGTTTTTGGAGCCTGCCAAATTTTCCCTGTGGGTGTTGGTGTTCTGCTATTTGTGGCTCCCTCTACTGGGTTTGGATGAGTGTGGAGGGCCCTCCTTCAACACCACTGTCAAGTCTCACTTTCCTGGGTAGATTTGCAAGCTCGGGAAAGGTTTAGTTATGTTCTAGCTTTTTGCCTGGAGGCTATTAGCCTCAGCTACTTGAAAAGCCTTAGGATCTCAGTTGAATGAGAAACTCCCTCAGATGTTTAGAGTGTAAGAGGATTTCCCGAGGGTGGGGCCAATGCTGGTTGTTAATGAGCCTCAATTTGCATTTCTTTACCTCTTTACCTCACCTGGGAATCTCTGAGGGAGGGGCTTCCACAGCTCCGGAAGGAGCAAACTTGGTTGCTGTTCTGAGTAACCGGGAAGGAGGAGCTGGCCACCACCATCCTTTGTGGCCACAGCTCAGCACAAACTCTGAGCGCCCTCCAAATCCCAGGTGTCCCCTCAGAGTTCCAGTCCAGTCCGCCCTCCCTCTGCTGGAGCCCCAGGTGAGTGGCTGTGGCTATTTAGCGCTCTGTCCCGGCTCTCTGCGCTGTGGGGCAGCTGGGGCTCTTAACCCCGAGGGCGGGCGCCGCCGCCGCTGCTCCCAGCTAAGGCCGCTGCTCACAGCCAAGGCCGCTGCTGTCCATGGGCTCCCAGCCCGCCACCCTCATGCGCCTCCGCAGATCCTACCAGGCTCATTCAGTGTCCCTGGTTGTATGGTCGTCTCCCGCTGCTTTGCTGTTGCTTTTTCCCGACGATTTGTCTTTATTTTAGTTGTAATTCCCGTTTGATCCTGGGAGATCGTCTGTGTAGCTTCCATTCACTCCACCGCCATTTCCACTCAATCTCAGTAGTCTTATTCTAAGGAGTAGGGATAAGGACAGCACTGGACAGGTTCAGAAGCACTTCACTCAGCAGAGTCCAGGGAGGGAAGTTTGGGGCCTCAGATTGCCCACACTCCTGAGCCCCAGACTGGGCCTTGGTGCCAGTGGCATATTTGGGAAGTTGTCCCAGGAAGCAGTGGTGGTAGTGGGGTGGGTAAATGAGATGGGATAGGGAAGAAGCCAATCTGAGAGGGCATTAAAGAATAGGTGACATCTTTGGGTGACATATTAACCCCACAGGGAAACCTGCGAGACTGGAGATGACGTCAGAGTTGTCTGTGAGCCAAGAGGAAGCTGGGCTTTATTCACCCATTCATTCCCATGGGTGAGGCTGCTTCCCACATTAACTTTGTGGTACTGTGGCCCCTCAGGCAGAGTCAGAGGGCCAGACACTGTCAGCACTGGATGAAATGTGTGACTAAGAGAATATGGGCAGATGCCATCAATATTCACTACAGCTGGTGTCAACAAAATCAACTTGCATTTGGAGAAGACTTATCAGGAAAAGCAAACTGCGTTACATATTGTTCAGTTTTCTTGTTTTATTTCATCAACATCCACATGTGCCCCATCATACACGTAATCAAAAGCACTTTTGCAGTTGAGGTGTCCCAGGCACAGAGTGGTCAGGCCATTTGATTAAGCCCACATGTCAGGACAATGCCCTTTTGGGCACAGACTCAAGGATTCCTTTTCCTATGTCCTCATTGACAAGAAAGTCAAATATGACACTTGTCTCTGGGAACAGGCATTGCAGAAAAGTTTGTTCATTTTTGCTTTAGTTGCAATGAGTATACTTTTTCTTGAACGTTAAAGGAAGAAGTTTGTTATAGTAATGTCACAAAGCAAATCACTCCTTAATTTTTAAGCAAACTATTTTCCAAGTTCACTTTTTAGGAAACTCTGAGATCTCAAATGATGCTGACTGGTCAGCTTCCATGGTGGGTAGATAGTGACTAGAATTCCTTTGTCAGACACTTTGATCCTGTTCCTTTTAAGTTTGTGTTTGAATTCTCAGATGCAGAGAAGAGTCACACTTTTTATAAAAGTGTAGCCTTCCTATTCCCACATTGTTCCTTTGTAAAAAGAGGAACCACCTTGTTTGCTGTGAGGAGCCTCCTTTTGGCCTCTCTGAGCTTTGGTTTCTCTATTTGTCAATTGAAGAACTAACTAATGCCCCACCTGCTTACCCCACAAGGGCATTTCTTGAAAGGATCAACTTTAATCAGATTAAAACATGTATGTATAATACTTACTCAGTTTCCTAAATGACTAATGCTGAGGGAAATAAACAAATGGATAAAATAAGATATCTGTTCTCAAAAAAAAAAAAATCATAAGATACACAGGAAGTTACAATAATGTCAGTAACCAGGCCACAGGGCTGAATTAGTTAGTAATCACAATGACAACAGCAGTACTGTGACTGCCCTCTCCATGTTAGGCTATGTCTTTCTAGGTGGATTCCCTAAATGTAGTTATTTACAAAGTCCAGAGAGGCATTCCATAGTTTGCCTCTTACAGCATACTGCTTTCCTCAGCTTCTTTTTGCCTATCCATGACTTTTCCCAGGACACATATCCATCAGACACAGATTAACAAAAATTCAGCATGATCCTGATCAAGTTAGGACAGCTTGTCAACCCTGGCAAATGAGTTCCTTTGGAATAGTGCCTCCTGGGCCCCAAGTCTCCACCTTCTGCAGATCTCTCTGTTTCTCTTGTGCGGTGGCTTCTGCTTCAGTTTCTGTGAAGAGTTAGAAAAAACAAGAGCCAGCTTGATGTTTCTGATATCAGGGTATGTCCTGGAGAGGACCAGCCATGAGGCTTTTGGGTCAGGTGGTGTGGGGCTTGCCTCTTAGGCTGAGGAGATGGGGCTATACTCTTCAGCACCTGCGGAAGGTTTTTAAGCAGAATCATAGCCGTGTGTGCAATTTTGTTCTCTTGTGTGTGTGTGCCTGTCAGAGAAAGAGGACAAAAGTTTGCTTCTGGGCCCCAGAGAAACATTCACTTTTGAGTCATTTATTGAGAAAAAAGACTTAAAATCCCCAAACCCAAACCGGAGTAAAGTTAAGGGAAAAAAATGATGGCTCAGTGGGAGTGAATCAACTGAAAAACAGAAGATCGAAGCCACTTCCCCTTCATCCTCACTGTTCAAGCTCAACATTTGGAAAGAACCATGCAAAATTAGCCCCTAGAGAATGTGAGAGGCAGTGGGAAGGTGTGTGCTGGATAGAAGGAGGGGGTTCCTCATTGCCTTTTACCCGCATTGTGTGAGTAGAGCTGAGGTCACAGGCATACTCCATACACTATGGCAGGAAGTTAACCTCCTTGCATTATGGTCACACCTCAGTCATCCTTCTCCTTAATTATATTAAATATCTACCCCCTCCCCCCAATGTGCAATGTCTGTACATAAGAGATACATGCAAGGGAAGTGACAGCTCTGCACTCACCTTCAAAATGTCCTTTGTTCTCTGAGTTTTTCAACTTGGTAGGGCATTTTCACAAGGGGCCAGATTTTGCCAGATGAGCTGCTTGGATCACTGCCTTAGCACATGTGGAATGTAAGTCCCTTCCTAGGACTCTTAAGTAAGTTCACTTTATTTGTATTAGGGGATCGGAAAGTAATGTCGTTTCTACACGTTTCGATATTCAGTTGTCATTTATCAGCTCATTTGTGTACTTCAAAATCGTGCCAAAGACATTTTAAGGTTAGAGTGACTTGTTTACTCGTAAATAATTAAATCTTATTTTTTTTCAATTTATAGTGAAATGGCCAGCCAAATACCAGAAGAGGTACATATCTGGCATTGTATGCTTTTTGAGTTTCACAAGGGTAGTAACGCAACAGTTGCTACCAAAAACATTTGCGATGTTTATCCAAGTGCATTAGACATTCGTAAATGCCAAACGTGGTTTTCTAAGTTCAAATACGGTAATTTTCATCTTTCTGACTCATATCGATCAAGAAGACCAACAACTTTAGACAATGACATGTTAAGGGTGGAAGTGGGAGCAAATCCATGTCAGACAATCGAGGAATTGTCAAACACTCTTAACCAACCTTGGTCGACCATCCAAGAATATTTGCAGCAGATTGGTAAAGTAAGCTGAGCAGGTGTTTGGGTCCCGCATAATCTGTCTGAAGAAAACAAAGCTATCCGGTCCACCACATGCAACTTACTGCTTCAGCGGCACAATACAGAAGCGTTTTTTGATTGCTTGATCACTGGAGATGAAAAATGGGTCCTCTATGATAATCCAAAATGCAAAAGGCAGTGGCTCTCTCCGAAGGAATCACCACGAAGTACAGCTAAGCCAGGTTTACACTCCAGCAAAGCACTTTTGTGTGTTTGGTGGAGTATTCGCGGGGTCATTCATTTTGAAGTGCTGAAACCTGGACAAACTGAACGCAGACCTTTACTGTGAACAATTGGATTGAGTAAATCAATCTTTAATTGAAAAGTGCCCAGAGATTGTCACCAGAAAAGGCGTTATTCTGCAACAAGATAATGCAAGACTGCACTGTGCAAGACGAACCCTGGAAAAAATTAATGAACTGAGGTGAGAGGTATTGCCTCACCCACCATACTCACCCGATATTGCACCATCGGATTTTCATTTATTCCGATCGCTACAACATTTTCTAAGTGGCAAAAAATTTGACAATTTGGATGATGTCCAAAATGCCATCTCCAGATATTTTGCTCAAAAATCAATTGATTTTTATCGATCCGGCATTGAAAATTTGCACACTAGATGGCAAACAGTTGTTGATAACGAGGGTGATTACATCATTGATTAAAAATAAAAACTTGTTAAAAATTTATCTGTTTGAATTAATGTCGTAAAAACATGACATTACTTTCCAGTCCCCTGGAAAGTAATCGGGGGCTTGAATGGATTGGGGTTCCCAGTTAGCAACAGGAAAAGCTGGCAAGCTGGAATCTTCATGCACTTGCCGCTCTGTTGCCAGCAGCAAACATGGTGATGACTCCTCTGATGGACAGAGGTTCTTTGTGTGATGACATAGCTGGGCTGTATTGTGTACATAATGATGGAATGTGTTACTGTACAGAGCTGTAAATCCCTGTACATATGGGTCTTTGATTAATATAAAAATGTAATTTTTAAACATCATGAATTTTATATTATAGGATCATTACATTTTACATTATAATATTTCAGGGGTAATTTTGACCATGAGGTTTTCATTTTATGCTCTTTTAGAAACTATTTCAAAATGCAGCTCCAGAGTATTACCTGAGATCTTGTAACACCCAAATATAGTAATCTTCATCATTCACATCATAAATTATTATTATTAAAGCTGGTGTTTGTTACCAGTCTGGTGTACAACCTGACTTCACACCTCATCCTGGCCATCCTAAATTCTTACATATCTCTTCTCGTAAGCCTCCTACATCCTTTGCTGATGGATACAGAAAGGACATGGGTGGTGAGTTCTGCCCATTCCTTTGTTAGTAAGGGAAGAGAAGGGAATGGAAACAAAGGGAAGGGCTTTGGCCTGGGGCAGAAGACATGAGCATTGCAGAGTAGCAAATTGATCTGGCTCAGGCCCCTCTGTGTGGTATTTTATCACTGATGACACATGAGGTTCAAGAACAGATATGAGCATTCAAGTCACCAGGTTCAAAGGCTCTTATGTTCCAAGACTCTGTATCAGTGGCATCTGAATGGGCTTAAGGGTATCTCAACCTCAACCCCTTGGATTGACTATCCCTGACCATCTCCTCTTGCCCACCCCTACACCCATTCTGTCCCCTGCCTTTGTTTCTTCCTGACCTCCCCACGCTCTGTAGTCAGCTTCTGGTTTGTATGATCATTGTCTGCCCCCATGGAGGCTGGGCCTTTCTCTTACTGATCCCTACCACCTTTGAGCTCAAAGTGGCACTGAGCACTGAGGAGGTCTGTAATAAAAATGTGTTGGATGAGTGGGTGTATAGTTAACCATGCATGCCAATCAGTATGAATCAGGGGCTGGGGGCTAATGTTCAGATTGGGCAGTGGTCCCAGTGGGCTCAGGAAGAGGTCAAAGAAGGCTTTCTAGAGAAAGTAGGCCTTGGCTGGCTTTGACAGATTGGCAGCATGTGGCCTGTAGGCCTCAGATAGGCTATGAATGTTGTAGCTGTATTACACCTTGGCGCTGAGCCCTAGGGCACCTAGACCGCTATCAAATACCTTCCAGCTGCTGCTCACATTGTGGGGTTACTGTTAGAAGAATTCTGAGTTGGACTTTGACATTCCCGGACAGTGTTGCTCAGCTGGGGAAAACCTCAATCTTATTACATTTGTATGAGATCTCTGCTGGAAGTTTGGGTGTAGAAGGCCCCAAATGGCTGCTAAGGACTTGATTACTGGGAAAACATCTACTTGTGGGTAGGGGGTTGGTAGAGACAATGGGAATGACACAGGGCTCCTCTACCTTGGCTTGCTGAGTGAATGTGCAAAAAATGTTCTAGACTGCTGAGGAGGTGTGGGAGGCAGACCCTGGAGCAGTCCACTTGCTCGTGGTTTCTTTACTATTCCACATTGCCCATAGTCTACTCTCTAGGAGCTATGGCTGGGCTGTAGGTGGAGGAGGTGGTCTGTTTTATTTTCTGGCTCATGGGCTGACGCTCTAACCGCTGAGCCAAACCAGCCAGGGCAATCTGTTTTATTTTCAAAGGAATCAAATTTGCTTTTCAAAATTTAAAACTGAAAAACATGTTTATTTTTTCTATTTAGCACACAACTTAGAAATAATGAGAGTTTCCCCAGCTGCACCATAATAATCCAGCTCTGCTCCCGGAACAACTGAGCTGAGTTTTAGTCTAGAAGGGTATCTCTTTCATATGTGATAATCATCTGAAAGTTGAGAAAGTGTAATTCCACAGGTAACACAGAATGAAAAACAGTATAAACTGCTATGATTATACAAATCATAGCTCTGCAAACATTTATGCTAAACATAAAGGACACCATTTCCATGGGGTTCTGCTAACAGGGTCCTTTTGCAAATAAACCCAGCCTAGTCTCTTTTTTAGACAGAGAGACAAAGTTTGTCCTGCACTGTGGTTCTGCAGTGGATTTACTGAGCCTGTAAAGCTTGTCTCCATCAAACCGAGTCAGTGTGGGCTGAGCACCCACTGCAGTGTCAGTGAGCAGTGTACCCTCTTTCCCTACAGCTCCAGTGGGTTCCTGCCAGAGCACGAGCTGCTCTGTGCTGGGCAGTGGCAGAGGGACTACCTGGATAATACAGGGAAAATATGTGGGTCTGGGAGCCCAGGGGACGGCAGGTGATGGAAGAAAGGAAGGCTGGTCATCGCAGGAGCCTAAGTGTCATCTGTGAGAAGGGAAGGAGTTTGGGGTGAGTGGGGACAAAATGAAGTATGTGAAGGCACTTCACAAACTGCAGTGTGGATTGTTGGTTTGATGGTGGGAAGAGGGAGGTACTTGTGGTTAGTTTCTAGCTACTCATGAATTCTAGGCATATCTTTTCACCTCTTTGAGCTTTGACCTCCTAAAATCTGTGTCCTCATTTCCCAGACCTCACCGTTGGGGACTATTGTAGCTGAGTTCTCAAGGAAGCAGTTCCACAGTGGAAGGTTAAAAGGTTTATTGGGGGGTAATAGGTGTGAACTTGAAATGGAGGAAGCCGGACTGGGCGGGAGGAGTTGTCAGAACACAGGGAAAATTGGAAGTCATAGATGCTCCCCAGCAAAGAGTTCTGGCAGAGAAGACTTGAGCTACGGAGAAATGACCAGTCCCTGTGCTACCACCTGGCTGAGCCATGGACTAGGGCTGTCCTGGGAAGAGTGTGGCTGCAGCTCTGACACCACAGCCTTCCAGCCAGCCACACTCCCCACAACAGGCAGCCAGGGTCTGAGTAAAGCATTTGTATTTCAGACACAGAGCCACGTAAAAGCAGGTGAAGGGACCTTGGCTTCCACTCTCAGGCCGGATCAGGTGGGACCTCATTAGTCTGAAAACTGCCTTACGAGTATTCCTGAAAATTCCTGAGGGGCACCCCAGTGCTTATGAACACATCGTCACCAATACCTGCAGTGGGCCCTCCTTTCCAGCTCTTCTCCCCGCTGAGTGTAGCCCTGTGTCCAAGAATCTGTACCATCATCCCAGCAGGCTCCACCACTCCCACCCAACTTGACCTGAGCGGGTCAGTTCCCTATGGGCTTCCCACTAATATAAGAAGACCTTGGAGCTGAGCCCTCTGAGTTGTACTGGGTGTCCCTGTCTCTCAGGGTTCAGCTATAGCTGGCTTGAAGGCCAGCTGAGTGAGAAAAGCACGGCTTTCAGCTTCAGAGGCTTTATAGTTGTGTCACATGGCAAGCCTGGCTCTTCTGTCTCAGATACTGATGTGCCCTTTGCCTACAGGATTCTGGGGGCTTGGCTCAGATGATACAACTTGGTCAGCGTCTCTCATAGTCACAGGCTGGGATCCCTGTCATGGGATGAAGGGGTCTGGGGTGCTGCACCACCCACTGCCTACCTGAACTTTTTATATATAAAATATAGCTTTGGTTTAGGGCCCACAGGCACAGGTAGACAGACAGATGGACAGATGTGGCTAAGGCTGTAGACAGGGGTAGAGAGAAAATGTGGTGAGGGGCTCAGGGTAACTACGGGAGTACCTGTGGAGAGAAGCAGGCAGTCACAGGGATGCCATGCATGAGTTTGAGTGGTGTTATGGGCTGAATTGTATCCCCCAAAATCCATATTTTGAAGCTCTACTCTGCATGTGCCAGTACCCAGTCTTGGCTTCCACTCCTACACTGTCTCCCATGAGGCTGTGAGCATCCTCAGATCTAATCTTTTCCTGTCTTTATCCCAAGGGCCCATCACAGCCCTTGCACATGGTAGGTTCTCAGCAAATGCTTGTCAGGTCATACTGACGTGGTTCTATTCCACAGCAATATTAAAAGACTCAGCATGGATAAATCCTGTGAATAAGCCTGCAACTTCCATGGCCCCTACTGAACCCCATCCAGCTGCAGTTTTCAAATTTACTCATTTCTTTCCTCACTGGAAAGGAGGGAGAGAAATGGAACCGTTCCCATGAACAGTTATGGCCTTGTGGATCTGATTTCTGACCAGGAGCTGGAGGGGTGGAGACATGTGGCTTCCTGGAGGCATTGGGACCAGCAATGTGGAAATGACAGCCAGGCCACTGGCAACATGCACCTAACCTGATGTGACCACCTCCCTGGTCCACATCTTCTCAGAGGAGCTAGGGAAGGAAACCTGGCCACTGGTGAGGAGACTTGAGTCCTGTTCTCCACCAATTGGCAGTGCTGAATTGAGCAAGTCCCCCATGTGGAGCCCTGGCCCTGTCACCTGGGAATGGGCCCACAATCCTTTCTGAACTAGATGATTTATATGAGCCTCAGTTATTGAGAGGGCAGGAAAGTCGTCTTTATAAAGCCCCACGTCATACAGATATGAGGGGTATTAAGCTGAAGCTTCTTCCAGGAGATAGAGTGCCTCCATCTTCCTCTCTTTCTCTTCCTTTCCCTTTCTTTCTTAGTTAAACTATGGAAGGGGTTTGAAGGAAGTGTGGTTCTGTGAGTGGATTCCAAGCCTACCAGGCTGGTTGGTGCTCCACCTAGTTGGTGCCAAATTCAGAGACGGTTTTCAAAATGCTTGTGCTGTGAATGGCCAAGATGGATAGTGTAGTACAGGCTGGCAGATTCTCTATTGTGGGGTCATCTTGTACATCGTAGGATGTTGAGCAGAATCCTGGCCTCTACCCACTAGATGGGCAGTTGTGACAGCCCAAAATGTCTCCAGATATTGACAAATGTCCTGGGATGGAGGGATAGGAAAACTGACCCTGGTTTGTTCATTCATGTGCTGTCAGACTGTGATGATCTCTGAGCCCAGGGTGGGTCTTCCGGGCTCCAGTCTCATTTCCTCCTGGATGTATGTCTTAGGTTCTCTTACTGCTGTTCCCACTTCCTTGTGAATTGGCCTCTGAGAGCCCTGAACTGGAGTTAGGGGGAATTCCCTGTACCATCTGAGAAGCTCCAAGGGCTCTAGGCTTAAGTTGGAGGAAGCCTGGCCTTCTCAGTTTTCCAGCTCCTACTTATCTTCCTGCAGGTTTATCAGATCCCCCAGCCAGGTGCCCTTCTGGACCAGGCTCTGTAAGACTGCGGGAGAGCCCCACAGTCTCCTGGTCATGGTTGTGAGAGCATTGGCTGCAGTGCTGCTTGGCTGAGCCCAAGGCCAGGTTCTGTAGCTTCCTTGCTGGTGATGTTGGGGAAACAGCCTCCCCAAGCTCATCTGATACTGAGGATATAACAAGCCTGGCATGAAACTGGATCCACATGCAATGTACTCTAAATTTAAGGGACATGTTATTTTAGAAAGACCTATTGTTTGAGAGTTCACAGGATGCCAGATGAAGGGTTGGTTTGGGACTTTGAATAGCTGGATTTCTGTTTGGGAATAGTAATGAAAGGAGTGTCATCTGTGGGCATGCACATTTAACTCCATTATGGGCTAAAACAAAGGGTAAGTGATACTGAAATGGCTTGATCCCTGTTTTTAAATGAAAAACTGACTGTTTCTAGACAGTGAGAGTCTCTTGCTTCTAATTACACAGGACCTCTTGAGAGAATAAATGAAAGACCTGGCTCATGGTGCTAAGCTGGGGAGATTTATAGCTCTTTATCAGTCCAACTAATTCAGCCCCTTAGCAATAGCTATCTTAGCAGACTCTTTTTACTTATCAGGGATACTTTGTTCACCAAATTAAATAGAAAAAATATATTTTAAAAATATACTGGGACCATATTCAGGGAACAAATACATTACATGATTTAGAAGAATGCTAACCATTTGTCATCTTGTTCTACAAATCTTGATGGGTTTAATAAAATAGCTTGAATCTAAGTATGGATTTTCTGGTGTAGATAGGCAACAGATCCAAATCACTGTATATTTTTCATCTGAGCCATGAGTAGTGGCTCAGGTGACAGGAGGTGTCTTAACTGAAGGCCTGAGAGAACGGAGAGCTGCATGTGTTGCTGGTGCTATGATTCTGTGCATGCTCATTCATTCTCCTCTGTTTTCTTCCTTCCCTGCTTTCCTCCATTCCTTCCATCTTTCAATTTTCATCTTCAAACTGGCCCAGAATGACCTAATTTCAGTGAAAAACCAGGGATAGTCTCCTAGAGGTCATAGGGATGCAGTGAATATACTCCCTGGCACTTTACTGGTCCCTCCCAGAGCGCCTTACTTTTAATAACTCACTGCTGGTCAGTAGAGTACATGGCTTGATGCTGAATTCAGATTCATGAACCTGTCTCCCTGGCCTGAGATGTGAAGCCTCGAGCTCAATGTGTGCTAGAGGAAAGGACTTCTGGGTGACAGACGAGACTGACAGCACTGCTCCACTGAAAAGACAGTCACCTTACTGCCTGGAGCCCAGATTCATCATTACAGCGGAGGAATCATGGCCCAAAATCCAGAGCAATTACAAGACTGAACTCAGTGGAGGCAAAAATCCTGAGACATTTCCGAACATGGCCACTCCTCTCACCATTATCTGGGTTTCAAAAGCCCAGGCTAGCCTCACCCCTGGGAATGGCTCCAAATCAGTGCTTCTCCGTGGAGGCACCCACATTCCACCCCATCACACTAATCACTCTGCCATGCTCTCTTTTCCACCTGGTGGATATGGGCAAATCTTTAGAGCCCCTAAGAATCTTCCCCTGACCTGTGACTCACTCAAGACACACTGTCTACTACAAAGACCCGCTACTAGGTCACTATGCCCTCCTGTGTGGGGCTGTACTGGTTGTTATCATTGATCTTATCAATATCCTTCCTGTAAAGCAGGACAGCCACCTTAAACACAGAGCTGACAACTACCACCCTCTCCCTTCTCACCTATGTAGAGCTCTGACCCACTCTTGTGGGGCTTGGTAAGATGACAAATTCACTACTCAATTTACATGCTTGTTTGGCAGGGAGGCAGTGGTCTGCCGGCCTTGAGCATCTGTGGGTCTACTGTCCACCATTGCTTTATTAAGATGAGCAGTCTTCAGATGAGAACCTGATGGGAGTAAGGTTCTCCCCACCCCAGGATGCAGCTCACCTCATCCTGAAGACCAGGAAGGGGCTTTAAGAAGTCATGGAGATGGAGATATCACAGCCACAGCTTCACACAGAACTTCTGGCTCCTTCTGATGTTCCCAATTTCATCAAGAGTGGAGCACAGATGAAAAGGTGGCCTCTAGATAGGAGATGGGACAGCTACATTTTTAGAGAGGTCAGCCTCAGCACAGGGTCAGAATTTACATGAAATGGTTTATTGGTAAATTGGGTCAACAAATGTAAACACCTGTGGCAACAAATGCAGCTGGTCTTTGAAACACAAAATTGTCCTCATAAGGGATAGGGCTGAAGCCAGTCCACTAGAGGCCTCTCAGTGGCCCTATAAAACCTCAGGGGTGAGGACCAGAAACACAGGCCAGGGTCTCTGAAAAGGCAGCTTTAACACGGGCTTTAGCTGTGGTGACCATTCAACAAGTGTATAACCTGGAGCAGTAAGAGTTGTTGGCAAATGGGAAGGCTGCTCTATTAATGCATTTTAAACCCAGAGGCTGTTTCAAATGAGGGAGGCCTCTAGCATCTTAAAAAGTGCCAAGTGACTAGCTGGGTGTAAGAAATGCCCTGTCCAGCTTTTGAAGAGGCTGGTCCTATTGTGAGGACCTTGTTTCCAGTTAGCTGTGTGGCCTAACTGTCTGTGACACCTTGGGCAGCTTCTGATGACACAGTTACCTACAGATGCAGCCTCTTTCACCCTGTTTTCCTCAAACCCAAAGTAGTTCCTTGAGGAGAGTTGGAATATCTGGTAAAGTGAGGACACTTGATAAAATTGGATGAACCTAGTGAAGGGACAACACCTGATGAAACCAGATATGCCTAGTGAAAAAGAGATGGGAAGAGCCTTGTGGCAGATGAGAAGATAGGTCAGCCATGGATGCCTCTAAGGATGTGGGAATGAGAGCACTGTGCACAGGAATAAAATATGCCCTACTCACCTTTGCTGAGATGTCATTTTCCATGTAAGTCACCTCAGACATCCCACTTTTCTCCCCACATTGTCTCACCACTCAGTGGCAAAGACAGGTTGCAAAACATAAACCAAAAGTATCTTTCCATTCCCTAAGAGTCTTGGCACACCAACAATGAGATCTTGACCCAGATGCAACTTTTCTCTTATACAGCCATAGCTGAGGCAATATTGTGTAAGAGGAAGCCGATGGGTTTTAGAATCCAATGGTCTAGGATGCATCTTGACTTTGCTGTTTTCCAGGTGCACAACTTAGGGAAAAATTACTTATGTGCTCTGGGTCTCCGTATGTCAATAAAATGGTTGTAGTACAGAGTTTTTTAAAAAATGGAGCTGCTGAAGGGAAGGCTGTGCCATTACAAGGGGCATGGAAGGAGGTTCTACCTGTAAGCACTTTGTTGCCTCGAGGGGTGGCCGGGCTGGGCTTTTCTACAGCTGCCACTTGTATGGTGCTGGATGTTACCTTCTCTGAACCTTAATTATGTCAACTTTTAAAAAAAATGTTTTTATTGATTTTTTCTTAGAGGGAGAGATAGAAACATTGATGTGAGAGAGAAACATCTATCGGCTGCCTCCTGCATGCCCCCTATTGGAGATCGAGCCTGCAATCCAGGCATGTGGCCTGACCGGAAATCAAACCAGGACCTCTCAGTCCATGGGATCACGCTCAATCCACTGAGCCACACTGGCCGGGCTATGTCATCTTTTCACCTACCTGCTGGGGTTCTTAGGAATATATGAGCTAATGTGGGCCCAGTGCCTAATGCAGGGTCTGCGCAGGGTGCTGCCTCATCCATCATGGCTGCAATGACAACTAAGTTAATGTGAATGTAGAAGTACGTGGCAGTCCTGACACAATTAGAAGATTGTTGTGCTGCTCAGCAGTCACGAACCGGACACTGAGGACGACATGCAACCACCTCCCCTGCTGGTCATAGGAGTACTGGGTTGTGCTGTGTCTACTTATCAAGTAAACTGTGGGGCCACATGTACTTCATTCAGCTTTCCTGACAGGTTTGGCGCTAACCCTTACACACACATATGACCATCCACATCATGTGGTACCATATGTGGTCCTGGCGCTGGTCCTTGGGAAGGACTTGGTAGGCCTTCACAAAATACAGAAAGAGCTGAGCCATTTTATTATTATTATTTTTTATCCTCACCCGAGGACATTTTTGCATTTATCTTCAGATAGAGTGGGAGGGAGAGAGGGGGGAAGAGAGAGAGAGAGAGAAACATCAATGTGAGAGAGACACATCGACTGGCTGCCACTCACATGACCCCAACTGGGGCCAGGGACAAACTGCAATCGAAGTACATGCCCTTAGCGGGAACCGAACCCGGGACTCTCTGGTCCGCGGGCCAATGCTTTAACCGCTGAGCCAAACTGGCCAGGGCGAGGGCTGAGCCATTTTAAATGAAAGCTTTTTCATCTGGAAAGGCAGTGGCTAAGAGAAGATGGGAGGTTGGTCATCTAGTAGGAGACAAGGTGTCTGGGCACAGAAGGGTTAGCGTAGAGCAATCACGATATGGCGGTGGAGACGGCGGGACGTGACATACAGGATTGGTTCTACTTAACAAAATCCAAAGACTTGGAACTTTGGGCACCTCTTAAACTTCAAATGAACTGTTTTAGGACAAATACAAAGAAGCCCATTTCACATAGTGGTTCCTGATAAATAAACCCTGAGAGATTTGGCTGAAAAAATAAGAGGACACAAAAAACCGCAGGATGACTATCCAAAGACAGAATAATAGCAGCGACCACAACTCCTTTACATGACTCATGCCAGGTGCTGGGCTCTGTGTTCACTTACCAGCAATCCTAGGAAGTGGGCTTTACTTATCATCCTCTTCTAGAGATGAGGTTCAGAGAAGTGCATCCCTCTACCCAGGATCATACAGCTAGAAAGTAGCACAACTGGATTCAAATCCAGGTTGGTTTGATCCCAAATCCATGCTATCACCAGATTATGCTGATTCTTATAGGGACATTTGGCTTTTTTTCCATCTATTCTTTTTAGAGCACGTTTTTGAAGCACCCATTAGAACCAAATGGTAAAAGATCTTCAACTTGACCCAGGAAGGCAGTGCCAATAATTTTCAGAATATTAAGTGTCTAAGGTCAAGGGTAAGGGAGATCAAACCTGAGTCCTTATTCCAGGACAGTGGTTCCTTTTTTTTTTTTAATATTTATTTATTTTTGTTACAGATGTTTCTCCTTTTTCCCCCATTGACTCCCTCTTCCCCCTCCCTCCCTGCCCCATCCCCAGTTTTGTTGTCCATGAGGGACAGTGGTTCTTAACTCCTGCTGCACACTGGAATCACAAGGCTGCACCTCAATTAATCAAATAAAAAATCTGGAACTGGGATCCAGGCAGCAGGAATTCTGTAAGTGCTGGGGTGAAACAATTGCTCCAGAGAGATGGTTTCAGTATCCACAGAGAGTATCAGAACAATAATACATATTGACAGTGTTCAAGGTGGAACTTATGTAGTCAGAGATGATGTGATTCTCATCTTATGATACCCTATTACTATTTTGGAAACCAAGTCCTGGGTGGCTCTGCAGTTATTTAAAAATGTAAATACTGTAAGTGAAACCTAAGAAACAGTATTAATCAGAAAGAAAAGTCTTAAGCAAAAGAGCTAAAATATAATTTTTGTTAAATAATGAACACTAGTGAAACAGCAATGAAATGGCATTAAAATGGTGATTATTTCTAAACATTCATCTAATAACCTAAGCAGCATGAAGCAATATTTGCACTTTTAAAAAATGACAAGAAAATAGCTATTCATTTAGTTGACAGAGAATGTTCATCTCTTTCTAAGATCACTAGTGCCACTGCTTATCACCAAGGTTAGTGCCAAAGCTTGTCTTTATGCTGAGATGGTGTCCACAGCTTCTTTCCCTTGAGTTCCTGGAGCAAACATTGAGGTCCTTCTGGGAGGAGACTTTGGACAGACTGTGGCCTGCTTTCCCCCACCCTAGATCAATGAGGCCTAAGATTGCAGATTGCTGTGTGGTGACTGCTAAATTTGGACATCTTCCAAGGGAGGCTGGATGATCCTAGGCTAGAGAGTGAAGGGAATGAAAGACTGGGCCTGGGAACAGGTCCCACACTATTCTGACTTTGCTGGATCCATTTCAGGGCTGGATCCATTGAAGACCAGTGACAGCAGGGTTCCTGCCAGCAGTTTTTCCCATATTTCTGCTCTGGCTTGTTTTCTTTCCATAGGAAGGTACATGGACTGGGGGAATGGCAGAGGAGTCAAGCAGGGCAACAGACAGAAGAGTGACATGTCCCCTTCCTTCTGCCTATTGCACCATATTCCATAAAAAATAAACACATTTTTACTATTTGTATATTGCTAATGTTATGGCTTTCCAGGCATTGGCAGGCTGCACAGAAAGATGCACTGTCATTAATCCACCAAAATCCATACAGAGAGAGCCTCAAGGATAGGGATATTTGGAGCTTTCACTTAGAAGAGTCAGCAGTACCCGTCTGTCTTGTGTTCTACAATGTGTTGTGAAAATAAAATTAAAGGGTAAAAACAAAAGAAAGCCATGGGTAGAAAATTTCAGGGTGTTATGGAGTTGTTTGGCAATAATTTATACTATACAGCATCACACAAGTATTTCTCCCTTGCCAGCCCTGCTTGCTCTCCATCTGCACAAAACTGGCCCCAAGTTCTTCCCGTGTGCCCAGAAGAAGCTCATAGGTGATTGTTCTTGGAGAGGTAGGCAATGAGGGCCACAGCCACGCCCACGTAGATGCCAGTTCCTATTGTGATGGAGAGCACAGCCAGGAACAGGGCCCGCCGAGAGCTGGTGCTGGCCTGGTGAAAGTCTCCCTTGGCCACAGCTTTATTGGTCTGCAGAGTTGAAAAGAAAGCAGGGAGTAGAAAAAAAAGTCAAGATGAGCAAGTCAGAACAAATGAAGTGTGTGCATGGCTCACTTCTGCTCCCTTCAAACCTGAACTTAACTGATTCCAGGGAGAGAGGACGTGCCAAGGGGAACTGTGTCATCCTAGCTGATGACAGCAGTTCTCTTTAACTATCAAGGAAGGAATAGGGGACTGTAGCTGATTACTTGCTTCTCCACTGCAAGGCACTCAAAGTGTAACAAAAGGAAAGAGTCTCAAGCAAACACCTATGATCAGCAGTAGCCCAGCTGAGCACCACAAATGTGGATCTTGGGGTCTCAGGCACCAGTATGCCAGGGATGGAATAGATACCACACTTCCAGTGCCCTGCTTTTTACCCAATAATGACACTTCCTTTTATTTGAATAACATTAAACTTTCTAAAGTTCACACTCCCTTATTTAATCTTTACAGCATAGTATGAGTGTGGGGAAGGATATTATGGTTCTCATTTCCCAGAGAAGATAATGTGGCATGAGATTATTAAATCAACTGCAGGATACTGAGACTACTCTTCAGCTGGTGGTCCTGGAATCATGCTTTCCTTATTGTCTCTCTTCCTTACACAGCTAGATTTGTTACAATTCATCCTTCAATACAGTGGTTTGATGTAAGACCAATATCTGCATTTCTGGTTGCTGAGTTACATAATATGGTGTTGGTTTAATAAGATTCACGTTTCTTATGGTCACGAGGTGGCAGGAACATAGAAGTTTTGGATGTTGTATCTGATTTGGTATTTTTTGGTAGACAACATGTATTCATCCCCAACCCCTTCCTTCCGGAAGGAAGGTTTCTGGCCGGATCTCATTTCCATGTGTCACCAGTGGTATTTCGGCATGGAGTAGGCAGGCATGGGAGCCAGTGTATTTTTCACTCAAACTAAAAAGGCCAAGGCCTTTGCAATGGACCACAAAGGGTGAAACTCTCAGAAGACTCACAAAATGAATTTCCGTACTCTGCATTCCTGACCTAATCTGATGAAGTCTGGAGCTCTGTCAAATTGAGAAGGGACTCGGGTCTGCTTCATAGCTGCCCTCTGTTTCCCCTAATTTCTGGATCTTGAAGGCCAGTTTTTATGTCTTCCTCCCTTAATTTTTTGGCTTGCTAATGAGCTTGGGATTAACCACCCACAATGTCTAATGAAGCAGGGTTAAGGAAATGCAAAATAGGAAACCTGCTAGGACAGTAGTAATTAAGTCTTAATTGTTGAAGCCCACTTTAGCTTTAAAAAGGTTAAACAGTCTCTGTGAGCTGCTTTTGAGAAAAACTTTGTTCTGCAGGGGTCGTTCCAACCCTAAGTCTTTGCACAGATATGAGAACTATGTAAAAGGAGGCACACAGTAACCTTGCCTCAAGATAAACAAAACTAGGGAGACATGCAGTAACCTTGAGAACTGTTGAATCTTTCTGCAAAGTTGCTAATTGCTAACCATGATATCTGCTTGTGTACGTGCTTGCTTGCCATGGACTGCAAAAACCCTGCCCTTTATAAGCACCCCCCTCCCTGAGCTCGGGACTGCTTCCCTCCTCTGCGAAGGTTGGGAACAGTCCCTGCGCAGGTAATAAAGCTCTTTCAATTTGGCCTATAGTGGAGCCTGAGTGTTTGCTTCTCGCGGGTTACAACATTAATTAGCTGAGTTTCATTTTCTAGCAGTACTCCTGCACTCCAAGGTCCTAGAACATGATTCACTGTAACTGTTCATCTTCAGCCAAGCAACCATCCTCCATTCAAATGACATTTGCTGCTATCTCTGCCATTAGCACTGTCCTTGTTGTCTGCTCTGGGCTCTGCTGCAGGAGCAATACATAAAGAGAGGGAGGCAAACTGAACACTCTTCATTCCTTACCCCTAGACTGAGGCCCCTGCAGAGAATTCCTGTGTCTCAGAGGACTATACTATCAGAGTTGACACATTTAAGTAATGCCTCTCTTGTTTTATTCTGTTTCATTGATCTACATGCCTGTTTTTATGCCAGTACCAGGCTGTTTTGATTTACAATGGCCTTGTAGAATAGTTTGATATCATGTAGTGTGATACTTCCAACTTTGATCTTCTTTATCAAGATTTCTGTGGCTATTCGAGATCTTTTTGGTTCCATACACATTTTTGGAATATTTGTCCTAGATCTGTGAAATATGCCATTGGTATTTTAATAAGAATTGTTTGAATGATGTAGTATGGACATTTTAATGATGTTAATTCTTCCAATCCATGAACATGGTATATGCTTCCACTTATTTGTATCTTCCTCAATTTCTTTCTTCAATGTCCTATAATTTTCTAAGTATAGCTCTTTAACCTCTTTTAACTTTATTCCTAAGTACCTTATATTTCTTGTTGAAATAGTGAATGGGATTGTTTTCTAAGATTCTCTTTCCCATAGTTCATTATTAGTGTATAAAAATGCCACTGATTTCTGAATATTCATTTTGTATCCTCCTACTTTGCCAAATTCACTTATTAGAGTTAGTAGTTTTCTGGTGCAATCTTCAGGGTTTTCAATATATAATATAATGTCATCTGCAAATAATGGCAGTTTTACACCCTCCTTTCCAATTTGGATGTCTTTTATTTTTTCTTGTCTGATCGCTGTGGCTAGGACCCCCAGTACAATGTTGAATAAGAATGGTGAAAGCTGACATCTCTGTCTTGTTCCTGATCTTAAGAGAAACACTTTTAGATTTCGCCCATTAAGTATGATGTTGGCTCTGGGTTTGTAATATATGGAATGTTACCTCTATTCCCACTTTGCTGAGAGTTTTTATACTAAATGGGTGTTGGATATTATCAAATGATTTATCTGTATATATTGATATGATCATGTGGTCTTTATCCTTCATTCTGTTTCTGTGGTGTATCACATTTCTGGATTTGTGGATATTATACCAACCTTACTTCCCCAGAATAAATCTCTCTTGATCACGATATTTGATTATTTTAATGTATTGCTGGATATGGTTTGCTAATACATTGTTGAGGATTTTAGCATTTATGTTCATCAGGTATATTAGTCTCTAATTTTCTTTCATTGTAGCGTCTCTATCTGGTTTTAGAATTAGATAATGTTGGCCTCTTAAAATTAGCTTAGGAGTCATTCCTTCTCCTGATTTTATTTTTTGGAATAGTTAGAAGTATAGGTGTTAGTTCTTCTTTGAATGTTCGGTAAATTTTGCCTGTGAAGCCATCTGATCCAAGACTTTTGTTTGCTGAGAGATTTTTGATTACTGATTTGATTTTATTACTTGTAATTGGTCTATTCAGATTGTCTGATTCTTCCTGATTCCATTTTTGATGATTGTGTGTTTCTGGGAATGTATACATTTTGCCCAGGTTGTCCAATTTGTTGGCATAGCAGTGTTAATAGTATTTTCTTTTTTTTTTCTTTTTTTTTGGAACTAAAGAGAAATACCATTTATTTGTCTTTGAAAGCAGAAAAAATTGATAGTTCAGTATTGGCGAGATGTGGAGAAAGAGTTACCCATCTATCTAGTTGGTTAAGGTGTAAACTGTCCCAGCTGTTTTGAGGGCATTTTGCAAGTTTGCTGTATCAGTTTTCTAGAGTTACTGTAACACCACCACCAATCAGGTGGCTTAAACAACAGAAATTTGGCCTTCCAGCATGTGAGGACATGGCAAGTCTGCAGCCCGGGAGACGCCTTCACCAAAATGCAACCATGCTAACATTATGATCTTGGAATTCCCAGCTTCCAGAACCTTGAGAAGTAAATTTCTGTTGTTTATAAGCCAAAAAACAAACAAATTAAAAAAAAAAACAAAACACCCAAATTTATTGTCTCATTATTCTGGAAGCTAGAAGTCCAAAATCAAGGTGTTGGCAGAGTTGGTTCCTTCTGAGAGTGTTGAAGGATCTGTTCAGGCTTCTCTTCTTGGTTTATAGGTGCCTGTCCTCATGTTCACATGGTGTTCTTTTATTTTCACGTCGTCTTCCCTCTGCATGTCTGTGCAGATTTACTTTACACGGATACCCGTCATTGGTTTAGAGCCCACCCTAATGATTTTTTTTTTTTTGGCTTTTTCAGGTTTTTTTTTTTTTTATTAATTTATTTTTGTTACAGATGTTTCTCCTTTTTTCCCCATTGACACCCTCCTCCCCATTCCCCCACCCTGTCCCCAGCTTTGTTGTCCATGTCCATCACTTATGCATAAGTTCTGTGGTTTATCTCTTCCCTCCCCCCCACCCCCTCTCCTGAGGGGTGTCAGTTTATACCCTACTTCCACATCTCTGGGTCTACCCTGTTCGTCAGACTGTTATGTTCATTATATTCCAAAAATAAGTGAGATCATGTGATATTTGTCTTTCTCTGCTTGGCTTGTTTCGCTTAGGATAATACTCTCGAGGTCCCTCCATGTCGTCTCAAAGGATAAGAGATCTTTCTTTCTTACAGCTGCATAGTACTCCATTGTGTATATGCACCATAGCTTTTTTATCCATTCATCCACTCATGGACACTTGGGCTGTTTCCAGATCTTAGCTATTGTAAATAGTGCTGCTATGAACATGTGGGTACATGCATTTTTTCTGATTGGTGTTTCAGGCTTCTTAGGGTATATTCCTAGAAGTGGGATCACTGGGTCAAATGGCAATTCAATTTTTAATTTTTTGAGGTAACACCATAGTGTTTTCCATAGTGGCTGCACCAGTCTGCATTCCCACCAGCAGTGTACTAGAGTCCCCTTTTCTCCACACCCTCGCCAACACTTGTTGTTTGATGATTTGTTGATGGCGGCCATTCTGACAGGTGTGAGGTGATACCTCATTGTTGTTTTAATTTGCATCTCTCTGATGATTAGTGATGTGGAGCATTTCTTCATATGTCTCTTAGCCATTTGTATGTCCTTTTTGGAGAGGTGTCTATTTAGTTCCTCTGCCCATTTTTTAATTGGGTTCTTTGTCTTCCTTTTGTTGAGTTGTATGAGCACTCTCTATATTTTGGAAATTAACCCCTTATCTGATGTATCATTGGCAATTATGCTCTCCCATAGAGTGGGTTCCCTATCTGTTTTGATGGTTGTTTCTTTTGCTGTGCAGAAGCTTTTGAGTTTGATGTAGTCCCATGTGTTCATTTTTCCCTTTGTTTCTGTTGCCTTAGGTGATGTATCAGTGAAGATTCTACTGCGTATGATGTCGGAAATTTTGTTGACTACATTTTCTTCTAGGATTTTTATGGATTCACGAGTCACATTTAAGTCTTTTATACATTTTGAGTTTATTCTTGTGTATGGTGTAAGTTGATGGTCTAGTTTCATTTTTTTTGCATGTAGCTGTCCAATTTTCCCAACACCATTTATTAAAGAGGCTGTCTTTACTCCATTGTATGCTCTTGCCACCTTTGTCAAATATTTATTGAGCATAATGTCTTGGGTCAATTTCCAGATTCTCTGTTCTGTTCCACTGGTCTATATGCCTGTTCTTGTGCCAGTACCAGGCTGTTTTGATTACAGTAGCTTTGTAGTATAAGCTGATATCCGGTATTGTGATCCCACCTACTTTGTCCTTCTTTTTCAAGATTGCTGTGGCTATTCGGGGTCTTTTTTGGTTCCATATGAACTTTTGAAATATTTGTTCTAGTTCTGTGAAATATGTCACTGGTATTTTGATGGGGATTGCATTGAATCTATAGATTGCTTTGGGTAATATGGACATTTTAATGATGTTAATTCTTCCAATCCATGAACAAGGTATGTGCTTCCACTTTTTTATATCTTCCTCTATTTCTTTTTTCAATGTCCTGTAGTTTTCTGCAAATAGGTCCTTTACTTCTTTGGTTAAGTTTATTCCTAGGTATCTTAATTTTTTTGCCGAGAGGGTAAATGGAGTTGTTTTTTTAATTTCTCTTTCCGTGAGTTCATCATTGGTGTATAAGAATGCTGTTGATTTCTTCATGTTAATTTTGTATCCTGCTACTTTGCCAAATTCATTTATTAAGTCTAGTAGATTTTTGATGGAGTCTTTAGGGTTTCCTATATATAATATCATATCGTCTGTGAATAATGACAGTTTCACTTCCTCCTTCCCAATTTGGATTCCTTTTATTTTTTCTTCACGTCTGATTGCTGTGGCTAAGACTTCCAGTACTATGTTAAATAAGAGTGGCGAAAGTGGGCATCCTTGTCTTGTTCCTGTTCTTAAGGGAAATGTTTTTAGTTTTTGCCCATTGAGTATGATGTAGGCTGTAGGTCTTTCATATATGGCCTTTATAATGTTGAGATATGATCCCTCTATTCCCAAATTGCTGAGCGTTTTTATCAGAAATGGGTGCTGAATTTTGTCGAATGCTTTTTCAGCATCTATAGATATGATCATATCGTTTTTATCTTTCATTTTGTTTATGTGGTGTATCACATTTATTGATTTGCGAATATTGAACCAGACTTGCATCCCTGGGATGAATCCCACTTGGTCATGGTGAATAATTTTTTTGATGTATTGCTGGATCCGGCTTGCTAGTATTTTGTTCAGGATTTTGGCATCTATGTTCATCAGGGATATTGGCCTATAGTTTTCTTTCTTGGTAGTGTCTTTTTCTGGTTTTGGAATTAGAATTATGCTGTCCTCATAAAATGAGTTTGGAAGTCTTCCTTCTTCTTGAATTTTTAGAAATAGTTTGAGAAGAATGGGTGTTAGTTCTTCTTTGAATGTTCGGTAAAACTCCCCTGTGAAGCCATCTGGGCCTGGAGTTTTGTTTGCTGGGAGAGTCTTGATTACATCTTCAATTTCCTTCGTTTTTATTGGCCTGTTCAAGTTTTCTATCTCTTCCCGGTGCAGTTTTGGGAGACTGTGTGTTTCTAGAAATTTGTCCTTTTCGCTTAGATTGTCGAATTTGTTGCCATATAAATGTTCATAGAATTTGTTAACGATCCTTTGTATTTCTGTGGGGTCAGTTGTTACTTCTCCTCTTTCATTTCTGAATTTGTGTATTTGGGTTCTCTCTCTTTGTTTCTTGGTGAGTCTAGCTAAGGGTCCATCAATCTTGTTTATCTTTTGAAAATACCAGCTCTTTGTTTCATTGATCCTTTGAATTGTTTTCTTGGTCTCCATGTCATTTATTTCTGCTCTGATCTTTACTATTTCCTTCCTTCTACTTGCTCTGGGGTTTTCCTTTTGTTTGCTTTCTAGTTCTTCAAGTTGTGAGGTTAGAAAGTCTATTAGAAATTTTTCTTGTTTCTTGAGGTGGGCCTGTAGTGCTATGAACTTCCCTCTCAGAACTGCTTTCGCTGCATCTCATAGATTTTGTGTTGTTGTGTGTTCATTTTCATTCGTTTCCAGAAAGTTTTTAATTTCTTCCTTGATCTCCTTGGTAACCCATTCATTGTTTAATAACATGCTATTTAGCCTCCATGTATTCAAATGTCTTTGCATGTTCTTTTTGCAATTGATTTCCAGTTTCATGCCATTGTGATCTGAGAAGATGCTTGATATGATTTCAATCTTCTTGAACTTGTAGAGACTTCGTTTGTGTCCTAACATGTGGTCTGTCTTTGAGAATGTCCCATGTGCACTTGAGAAGAATGTGAATTCTGTAGTTTTGGGGTGTAATTCTCTGTAAATATCTATTAAATCCATTTGGTCTAGTGCTTCATTTAGAGTCTCTGTTTCCTTGTTAATTTTTTGTCTAGAGGATCTATCCAGTGATGTCAGTGGGGTGTTGAAGTCTCCTGCTATGATTGTATTGCTGTCGATTTCTCCTTTGAAGTCTTCCAGAAGATTTTTAATCATTTTGGTGCTCCTATATTGGGTGCATATATGTTTACCAAGGTTATATCTTCCTGTTGGATAGATCCTTTCAATATTATGTAGTGGCCTTCTTTGTCTCTAGTTATGGCCTTCATTTTAAAATCTATTTTATCAGATATGAGTATTGCTACCCCAGATTTTTTTTCCTTTCTGTTTGCTTGGAAAATTTTTTCCATCCCTTCACTTTCAGCCTATGTGAGTCTTTTGTTGTGAGGTGGGTCTCTTGTAAACAACATATATGGGTCATGCTTTCTTATCCAATCCGCTACTCTGTGTCTTTTGATCGGGGCATTCAGTCCATTTACATTTAAGGTGATTACCGATATGTACTTACTTATTGCCATTTTTGTTTAGTGTGTTTCTATTTTCCTTTCTATTTCTTCTACTAATTACAGCAGTCCTTTTAACATTTCTTGCAGTGCTGGTTTGGTGCTAATGTATTCCCTTAGCCTTTTTTTTTTTGTCTGGGAAGCTCTTTATTTGACCTTCTATTTTGAATGATAGCCTTGCTGGGTAGAGTAGTCTTGGGTTCAGATCCTTGTTTTTCATGACCTTGATTATTTCATGCCATTCCCTTCTGGCCTGTAGTGTTTCTATGGAGAAGTCAGCTGATAGCTTTATGGGTTTCCTTTGTAGGTAACCTGTTGCTTAGCTCTTGCTGCCTTTAGGATTCTCTCTTTGTCTTTAATTTTTGGCATTTTAATTACTATGTGTCTTGGTGTGGGCCTTTTTGGGTTCTTCTTACTTGGGACTCTCTGTGCTTCTTGAACTTGAATGCCTTCTTCCTTCACCAAATTAGGGAAATTTTCTGTGACTATTTCTTCAAATATATTCTCTAACCCTTTCTCATTTTCTTCTTCTTCGGCAACTCCTATGATGCGAATATTATTATTACGTTTCCAGTTGTCCCACAGTTCTCTTAAGCTGTCTTCCTGTTTTTTCATTGTTTTTTCCTTTTGGTTTTCTGATTGGTTGATTTTTTCTACCCTGTCTTCTAATTCACTGATCCGGTCCTCAGCTTCTTCTACTCTGCTATTTAGTCCTTCCAATTTGTTCTTCATTTCTGCTATGTCATTCTTCATTTCCAATTGATTTATTTTCAATATTTCTATGTCTTTGCTCATGGTGTTGATGTCCTTACACATGCTGTTGAGCTTCCTCAAGATCATGGCTCTGAATTCTATCTCTGTTAACTTGCTTAACTCCATTTCATTTATCTCATCTTCATTGGAGGTCTCTTGTTCTTTCGTTTGGCATCTGTTTTGTTGTTTTACCATTTTGGCTATCTCAGTGGTTTTTGGAGCCTGCCAAATTTTCCCTGTGGATGTTGGTGTTCTGCTGTTTGTGGCTCCCTGTACTGGGTTTGGATGAGCGTGAGAGGACCCACGTTATACACCACTGTCGAGTCTTACTTTCGTGGGTAGAGTTGCAAGCCCAGAAAAGGTTCAGTTATCCTCTAGCTTTTTGCCTAGAGGCTATTAGTCCTGGTTACTTGAAGAGCCTTGGGTTCTCAGTTGAATGAAAACCTCCCTCAGGTGTTCAGCGTGAGAGGATTTCCCGAGGGTGGGGTAGATGCTGGTAGTTAATGAGTCTCGATTTGCATTTCAGTGGCCCACTAGGGTGTGGCTGGATCTCCCAGGGAGGGGCTGCCGCCTCTCCCCAGAGCCCTGGGATGGAGTAAGAAGGCCAGGCCACAGTCCTGTGTGGCTGAAACTCAGCAAAAGCTCTGAGCGCCCTCCAAATCCCGAGTGTCCCCACACAGTTCCAGTCCAGTCTGCCCTCCCTCTGCTGGATCCCAAGGTGAGTGGCTGTGGCTGTTTTAGCGCTCTGTCCCGGGTCTGCGCTGTGGAGCCGGCTCGGGCTTTAACCCCGAGGGCGGGTGCCGCTCCCGACTAAGGCCACTGCTGTTCGTGGGCTCCCAGCTCCCCTCTCGTGCCTCCGTAATCCTACCAGGATCGATTCAGTGTCCCTGGTTGTATGGTCCTCACAAGCTGCTTTTCTGTTGCTTTTTCCCGATGATTTGACTTTATTTTAGTTATATTTCCAGTTTGGTCCTGGGAGATGGTCTGTGTAGCTTCCATTCACTACGCTGCCATTTTCCTAATCTTACAATCCTTTTTATTTCAGTGGAGTCTGTTGTTCTCTTTCATCCTGATTTTTTTTTTGGGGGGCTCTCTCTCTTTTTCTCTCCCTTCCTCTCTCTTTTTTTCTCACTGAGTCTGGTTAAAGGTTTGACAATCTTGTCCGGCTTGTGTGGCTCAGTGGTTGAGCATTGACCTATGCACCAAGAGGTTGCCAGTTCAACTCCCAGGTAGGACACATGCCCAGGTTGTGGGCTCAACTCCCAGTGAGGGGCATGCAGGAGGTGGCCAATCGATGTTCTCTCTCATCGATGTTTCTGTCTCTCTCTCCTTCTCACTTCCTCTCTCTCTGAAATCAATAAAGGGAAAAAAAGTAAAAAAAAAAGGTTTGACAATCTTGCTTATCTTTTCAAAGAACCAGCTCTTGATTTCATTGATTTTTTTTTTTGTATTTTTTAAGAGTCTATTTTTTTCATTTCTACTGTGATCTTTATTATTTCCTTCCTTCTACTCATGTTGGGCTGTTTGTTGTTCTTTTATCAGTTCCTTTAAGTGTAAAGCTATATTATTTATTTGAGATCTTTCTTGTTTCCTGACTTAGGCCAGCAATTGTAAGAATTTTTCTCTTAGGACTGCTTTCTCTGTGTTCCACAGATTTGGGATTGTTGTGTTCTAATTTTCATTTGTTTCAAGGTAACTTTTGATTTCGTACTTGATATTGTTAAAGCATTTATTGTTAAGCAATGTGTTATTTAGCCTCAATGACTACATGTTTTCAGTTTTGTTTTTTTTTTTTTGTGGTTGATTTCTAGTTTCACATCATAATGGTGAGAGAAGATGCTTGATGTGATTTCAGTCTTCTTAAATTTATTGAGACTTGTTTGTGTTCTAACATGTGGTCTATCCTAGAAAATGTTCCATGTGTGCTTGAAAAGAATGTATATTCTGCTGCTTTGGGGTGAAATGCTTTGAAGATATCAATTAAATCCATCTGATCTAGTATGTCATTTAAGGCCACCATTGTTGATTTTCTGTCTGGAAGATCTATCTATTAATGTCAATGGGTGTTAAAGTCGCCTATTATGAATGTATTATTGTCAATCTCTCTCTTTATGTCCATCAATATTTACTTTACTTATTTAGGTGCTCCTATGTTGAGTGCATACATGTTTATCAGAGTTATATCCTCTTCTTGTATTGCTCCTTTTATTATTATGTAATGCCGTTCTTTGTACCTTACTATATAACCTCTGTTTTAAAGTCTATTATCAGATATAAGTATTGCTACCCTTAAAAATTGTGTTCTACCTTTAAAATTTTTAAAAAATTTTATTTTCAAAAAATATCTTTTGTCTTCCCTTTATTATATATATAATATAGATATCTATATCTATATCTATATATTATATTATATTATATTATATTATATTATATTATATTATATTATATTATATTATATTGTATTATATATTATAAACTTTTTATCCATTCAGCTAGCCATTTACATTTAATGTGATTATTCATAGGTACATATTTCTTTCTTTTTTTTTATTATTAATTTACTTTTGTTACAGATGTTTCTCCTTTTTTCCCCCATTGACAGCCTCCTCCCCCTCCCTCCCTGCCCCGTCCCCATTTTTGTTGTCCATGTCCATTGGTTATGAGTACATGCGTACAAGTTCGGTGTTCATCGGCCCCTCCCCTGCCGCCTCTTCTGGCAAATGTCAGTCTGTACCCCACTTCCACGTCACTGGGACTACCTTGTTCCTCACACTGTTATGTTCATTATATTCCAGAAATAAATGAGATCATATGATATTTGTCTTTCTCTGCTTGGCTTGTTGCATGTAGGATAATAGTTTCCAGGTCCTCCCATGTCGACGAAAAGGATAAGAGATCGTTCTTTCTTACAGCTGCATAGTACTCCATTGTGTATATGTACCACAGCTTTTTTATCCATTCGTCTACTGATGGACACTTGGGCTGTTTCCAGATCTTAGCTATTGTAAATAGCGCTGCTATGAACATGGGGGTACATGTATTCTTTCTGATTGGTGTTTCAGGCTTCTTCGGGTATATTCCTAGGAGTGGGATCACTGGGTCAAATGGTAATTCAATTTTTAATTTTTTGAGGTAACACCATAGTGTTTTCCATAGTGGCTGCACCAGTCTGCACTCCCACCAGCAGTGTACTAGAGTCCCCTTTTCTCCACACCCTCGCCAACACTTGTTGTTTGATGCTTTGTTGATGGCAGCTATTCTGACAGGTGTGAGGTGATACCTCATTGTTGTTTTAATTTGCATCTCTCTGATGATTAGTGAAGTTGAGCATTTCTTCATATGTCTCTTGGCCGTTTGTATGTCCTGCTTGGAGAGGAGTCAATTTAGTTCCTCTGCCCATTTTTTAATTGGGTTCTTTGTCTTCCTTTTGTTGAGATGTATGAGCACTCTATATATTTTGGAAATTAGTCCCTTATCTGATATATCCTAGGCAATTATGCTCTCCCATACAGTGGGTTGCCTTTCCACTTTGATGGTTGTTTCTTTTGCTGTGCAGAAGCTTTTGAGTTTGATGTAGTCCCATGTGTTCATTTTTCCTTTTGTTTCTGTTGCCTTAGGTGATATATCAGTGAAAATTTTGCTGCGTATGATGTCTGGAATTTTGTTGCCTACATTTTCTTCTAGGATTTTTATGGATTCATGAGTCACATTTAAGTCTTTTATCCATTTTGAGTTTATTCTTGTGTATGGTGTAAGCTGATGATCTAGTTTCATTTTTTTGCATGTAGCTGTCCAATTTTCCCAACATCATTTATTGAAGAGGCTGTCTTTACTCCATTGTATGCTCTTGCCACCTTTGTCGAATATTAATTGAGCGTAATGTTTTGGGTCAATTTCTGGGTTCTCTGTTCTATTCCATTGATCTATGTGCCTGTTCTTGTGCCAGTACCAGGCTGTTTTGATTACAGTAGCTTTGTAGTATAACCTGATGTCCGGTATTGTGATCCCTCCTACTTTGTCCTTCTTTTTCAAGATTGCTGTGGCTATTCGGGGTCTTTTTTGGTTCCATATGAACTTCTGAAGTATTTGTTCAAGTTCTGTGAAATATGTCGTTGGTATTTTGATGGGGATTGCATTAAATCTATAGATTGCTTTGGGTAGTATGGACATTTTAATGATGTTAATTCTTCCAATCCATGAACAAGGTATGTGCTTCCACTTTTTTATATCTTCCTCTATTTCTTTTTTCAATGTCTTGTAGTTTTTTTCAAATAAGTCCTTTACTTCTCTGGTTAAGTTTATTCCTAGGTCTCTTAATTTTTTTGCCGTGATGGTAAATGGGATTGTTTTTTTAGTTTCTCTTTCTGTGAGTTCATCATTAATGTATAAGAATGCCGTCGATTTCTTGGCATTAATTTTGTATCCTGCTACTTTGCCAAATTCATTAATTAAGTCTAGTAGATTTTTGATGGAGTCTCTAGGGTTTTCTATGTATAATATCATGTCATCTGCCAATAATGACAGTTTCACTTCCTCCTTTCCAATTTGGATCCCTTTTATTTTTTCTTCATGTCTGATTGCTGTGGCTAAGACTTCCAGTACTATGTTAAATAAGATTGGTGAAAGTGGGCATCCTTGTCTTGTTCCTGTTCTTAAGGGAAAAAAAAATTATTTACCATGACCAAGTGGGATTCATCCCAGGGATGCAAGGCTGCTACAATATACACAAATCAATAAATGTGATACATCACATAAACAAAATGAAAGATAAAATCCATATGATCATATCAATAGATGCTGAAAAAGCATTTGACAAAATCCAGCACCCATTTCTGATAAAAACGCTCAGCAATTTGGGAATAGAGGGATCATATCTCAACATTATAAAGGCCATATATGAAAGACCTACAGCCTACATCATACTCAATGGACAAAAACTAAAAGCATTTCCCTTAAGAACAGGAACAAGACAAGGATGCCCACTCTCACCAATCTTATTTAACATAGTACTGGAAGTCTTAGCTACAGCAATCAGACATGAAGAAAAAATAAAAGGATCCAAATTGGAAAGGAGGAAGTGAAACTGTCACTATTCGCAGATGACATGATATTATACATAGGAAACCCTAAAGACTCCATCAAATATCTACTAGACTTAATTCATGAATTTGGCAAAGTAGCAGGATACAAAATTAATGTCAAGAAATCGATGGCATTCTTATATACCAATGATGAATTCACAGAAAGAGAAACTAAAAAAACAATCCCATTTATCATTGCGGCAAAAAAATTAAGATACCTAGGAATAAACCTAACCAAAGCAGTAAAGGACCTATTTGCAGAAAACTACAGGACATTGAAAAGAGAAATAGAGGAAGATATAAAAAAGTGGAAGCACATACCTTGTTCATGGATTGGAAGAATTAACATCATTAAAATGTCCATACTACCCAAAGCAATCTATAGATTTAATGCAATCCCCATCAAAATACCAACGACATATTTCAAAGAACTTGAACAAATACTTCAGAAGTTCATATGGAACCAAAAAAGACCCCGAATAGCCACAGCAATCTTGAAAAAGAAGGACAAAGTAGGAGGGATCACAATACCGGACATCAGGTTATACTACAAAGCTACTGTAATCAAAACAGCCTGGTACTGGCACAAGAACAGGCACATAGATCAATGGAATAGAACAGAGAACCCAGAAATTGACCCCAAACATTATGCTCAATTAATATTCGACAAAGGTGGCAAGAGCATACAATGGAGTAAAGACAGCCTCTTCAATAAATGATGTTGGGAAAATTGGACAGCTACATGCAAAAAAATGAAACTAGATCATCAGCTCACACCATACACAAGAATAAACTCAAAATGGATAAGACTTAAATGTGACTCATGAATCCATAAAAATCCTAGAAGAAAATGTAGGCAACAAAATTTCAGACATCATACGCAGCAAAATTTTCACTGATATATCACCTAAGGCAACAGAAACAAAGGAAAAAATGAACACATGGGACTACATCAAACTCAAAAGCTTCTGCACAGCAAAAGAAACAACCATCAAAGTGGAAAGGCAACCCACTGTATGGGAGAGCATAATTGCCTAGGATATATCAGATAAGGGACTAATTTCCAAAATATATAGAGTGCTCATACATCTCAACAAAAGGAAGACAAAGAACCCAATTAAAAAATGGGCAGAGGAACTAAATAGACACCTCTCCAAACAGGACATACAAATGGCCAAGAGACATATGAACAAATGCTCAACTTCACTAATCATCAGACAGATGCAAATTAAAACAACAATGAGGTATCACTTCACACCTGTCAGAATAGCCGCCATCAACAAAGCATCAAACAACAAGTGTTGGCGAGCGTGTGGAGAAAAGGGGACTCTAGTACACTGCTGGTGGGAGTACAGACTGGTGCAGCCACTATGGAAAACACTATGGTGTTACCTCAAAAAATTAAAAATTGAATTACTTTTTGACCCAGTGATCCCACTCCTAGGAATATACCCTAAGAAGCCTGAAACACCAATCAGAAAGAATACATGTACCCCCATGTTCATAGCAGCGCTATTTACAATAGCTAAGATCTGGAAACAGCCCAAGTGTCCATCAGTAGACGAATGGATAAAAAAGCTGTGGTACATATACACAATGGAGTACTATGCAGCTGTAAGAAAGAACGATCTCTTATCCTTTGCGACGACATGGGAGGACGTGGAAATTATTATCCTAAGTGAAAGAAGCCAAGCAGAGAAAGACAAATATCATATGATCTCACATTTCTGGAATATAATAAACATAACAGTGTGAGGGACAGTGTAGCCCCAGAGACGTGGAAGTAGGATACAGACTGACATTTGCCAGAAGAGGGTGTGGGGGAGGGGAGTGATGAACACAGAACTTGTACGCATGTACTCATAACCAATGGACATGGACAACAAAACTGGGGATGGGGCAGGGAGGGAGGGGGAGGAGGGTGTCAATGGGGAAAAAAAGGAGAATCATCTGTAACAAAAGTAAATTAATAATTAAAAATTAAAAAATAAATTAAAATGAAAAGAATGTAAAATAATTAATACAAAAAAAAAAAAAGATTCTCTCTTTGTCTTTAACCTTTGCCATTTAATTATGATGTGTGTTCATGTGGGCTTCTTTGGGTACATCTTGTTTGGGACTCTCTGCAGTTCCCGGACTTGTGTGTCTTTTTCTTTCACCAGATTGGAGAAGTTTTTGTTCATTATTTCTTCAAATACATTCTCAATCTCTTGCTCTTTCTCTTCTTCTTCTGGTACCCCTATAATTCAGATGTTTTACACTTCATATTGTTCCAAAGTTCTCCTATATATCTTTATTCTTTTTAATTCTTTTTTTTTTTGCCACTCTGATTTTGTATTTTATTTTTTTCTATCTTATGTTCCAAATCTCTGATTTGATATTCTGCTTATACAACCTACCTTTTATTACTTCCAGTGTGTTCTTGATGTCAGATATGGTATTTTTCATTTATGGCTTTTTTTTGCATGGTTTCTATGTCTTTTTTCATGTTGTAGTTCTAAGTTCCTTGAGCATCCTCATAACCATTACTTTGAACAGTGTATCTGATAAATTGCTTGCCTCTATTTCATTTAGCTGTTTTTATAGATATTCCTCTTGTTCATTCATTGGGGCCTGTTTCTTTGTCTCCTCATTTTGGCTGCCTCTTTATTTTGTTTCTATGTATTAAGTAGGTCTGCTATGTCTCTCAGTCCTAATGGAGTAGCCTTATGTAGCAGATGTCCTGTGGGACTCATTGGTGCAATCTCATTGACCTCTTGAGCAGAGTGCTCTAGGAACGTCCCTTGTGTGGGTTATGTGGGCTCTCCTATGGTAGTTGAGTCTTGATTGCTGTTGGCTTGTTTGTGCATTGGATTGACTCTCAGGGTGTGCCAGTTGCTGGGCAAGTGCAGCTGTATGAACTTACACAGATTACTAAGCTTTGGTTTCCATGTCTGGGAAGTATTGCAGGTTTGGTTCCAGAACGCCATAAAAGTGAGCTGTAATCTTTTTGCTTGTGGAGGATCTTGCCTTCAATTTGTAAAAAAAGATACATCATCTGAAGCTCCACATGTCATGAAATAAACAAGGCATCTCCTCTGTTTGAATTCTTGATTTAGAGAATCCGTGAATAGAGTTTCAAGAGCAAGGCAGAACCTCCAGATGATCAGGACCTTCAGGAAAAGATTACCATAGTAATGCATTTTAATGATTGACTTCCCTGCTCAAGTATGAGATGCAGAGACAGGTCCACATCTCTCTTGTCCACATGTTCAGCCCATAGCCTGGGCTCTTGCCTTGGGTGAATAGCAGGAACTCACTAAGTGTTTGATGAATGACCAGGCGAGTAGGCTCCATAAGATCAGCTTTCTTCAAATGCTCCAAAGTGGTATTGCCTTTCAGACTCATGCTCCTGGTTTCATTAGTGGCCTTTATGAGGAAGGCAGTGCACTAGGCAACTTTGACTTAAGCTCTGGCTTAACTCTACAAAACCTCCACCCTCCTGCTGGTTCTGATCATACATACAGTGCAGGCACTGTCACCCCCAGAAACTCCAACTGTCTGCTTAGGAATCACTCTTGCTTTTTCTCTCATAGTCCAAGCCAGAGGACCTTAATCTCTGTTTTTGTTTGGTTCTAGGGTGACTTTTCAACAGAGACCCAGGAATTGTATTGTGTTAGAGACAATTTCAGCTAAGATGTGTTAGAAGCAGAAAACATAGAAAGCCTCATGAGAAGCAGGCTGCTTTCAGCCATGCTACTCAGCATCTACTGGTCTTCAAGGCTCCATGTGGCAGCCATTTACATGCTACATACAGACTGGACATCATGGTCTAACATGGGAGATACCTGTCATGCTTCCTTTGTTTCAGAAAATAGATCATGGGACTATAAAACAGCTTGCTCCTCCCTTTGAGAAGGTGTAGACTCAGAAATGTTTCTACCCTGGAAACTTCTGAAGTAAGTTTCAGGGTTTGGGGACCAATTTTCTTGCTGTGCATGAGGGCAGGTGCTCTTGCCCTGGGTCCATGTGTTTATTAACCCTTGATGCTCAAGGCAAGACTATGTGTGAACATGCATTTTTATAAAAGGGTCAGATAGGCTCAAGCAATTGTGTTCCCAGATGCTCCACCCACTACATAGGGAGGGAAGGAGAGGAGGTACTAAGGAAGAGTCAATCCAGCATCTGCTGGCAGGGGCAGGAGAACATCACAGGTGCTTCTTCGCTGGAATGAGCAGATGTTATTTCCTTATCCTAATTGGAAATCTAGACTCGTCTATACCCTAATGTAGTGAATGTTTAAGCAAATACACTGAGAAATTGGACCCCAGGGCCAACTGCACATGTCAAATAGCTTTGTTGCTTAAGTTCTTAAACCTGATGCACATTCAAATCTCCAGGGAACTTTGAAAACTCCTGATGCCCAGGCCACATCCCAGGCCAGGTGAGTCAGAATCTCTGGACTGGAACCTTGGCTTCCATGACTTTCAAGTTCTCAGGTGAGTCCATTGTGCAGGCAAGGGTGAGACCAAGGTGGCTGACTACCCTGGTTTCCCAGGATGTGGAACTTGTTGTGCTAGGTTAGGACAGTCTAGGTAAACCAGGATAAGAACCATAATTTTGCAGAGAGGAATGCATAGATCCTCCACTGTGGAGAGGATCCTGTGACCTATGTCTTCCCAACAGAATCACCTTTTCACTTCAGGCAGCTCATGGTGGGTGGAAATGAAGCTGAGTGAGCTGAGAGTCTGTAAGCTCCACTTCCCAGAGGAATCCACTGATCCTGCCTGAGGAAAGTTTTCCTTTCAGCCCAGCTCCACCTTTAGGTCCATCTAGTCATAGCAGCTGTGTTTCCTGAGGGCCTGCCTTATTGGTGTGCAAAGCCCTGGAGAGGCACCACTGTGACTCCTCCTGCACACAGCCTGCACTCCACACATGAAGTTCCAGTTTTCAGGAAGGGAAGCAGACTGGACCTTAGGTTCTCCTAATTTTGTTTTCCGTTTATTGGGTGTTATTTCCATATCCCATTCCCTCTTGACTGGTTTATGGCCCCCAGGGGTTTATAACCTCCTGATTACCTCCTTTCTAATGACAGTATCGAGTTAACATCTGTTTGTGTGAGGAGTGAATTCCCTGCAGGTGAAAGCCTGGTCTTTAATACTAGTCAGTCCTCCAGGGAAAGTGCCTTCTGCTCTGAGTGGTAACACTGCCCTTGTAAATAAACCCTCCTTATATAATCTAATTAGGGCAAGCCATCTGTTTCCTGGCTGCAATTATGGTTATTCTAAATGTTTGCATTAGCTGTGAAAATGCTCTCTACCTGGAGAGTGCTCCCTGAGGACCACCTATGGGCAGCCTGATCTTCAGGATCTCTGCCGCTGGTGAGATGCCCACTGGCATCCAGCACCCAGCCTGCTATAGCCTAACGGGTGTACACATCACCCACTGCTGAGAAACACAGCATCACCAAATTTTTGGCTTAAAACAAGAATAAGTACTTACATCTATCCCAGTTTCTGAGGATCAGGAATTTGGTAGCCGTTCAGTAGGAAGTGGAGGGGGGTGGGAGGGAAAAGGGGCAAGCTCTACAGGCTCTACTTGGACTCAGAGAGGCCTGGGTTGCACTCACTTCAACATCCTCAGAGGTCACAGGCTGAGGCAGAAGCAGTAGGCAGAGGGGGCACCCCATGCCCATGTACTTGCTTAACACAGCCACCTGGATGGTGCATGGGGCAGGTCCCAACCTGTTCATAATGCCCCCTTGGCAAAACTGTCCTCTCCTTCTTCATTGCCCTGCTCACCTCCAGTCCACCCACAGTCCTCTCCTAGACATATGGCCTATTCTCACAGTATCTTGGGATCTGCTTCTGGGGGCCCCTTTATGGGCTGTGTCTCAGGGTGGTGATCCTGCTTTCCCAGGGCAAATGTACACTCCTATGAAACTGCGGGATGCACACACAATGTCACAGTAGACAGCTCCTCCTGCCAGAACACGATCAAATGAGTACCAACCAACAGGGGAGTAAAAAATTTAGGTAAGGCTAAGTGCTGCACCTCCCTCAGGAGCACGCATTCCAAAGGCAGGTGACCTACATATAGCTTTCTCTCAACATCGCCTCTGTCACCATGAAGGCAGGACCATAGGGCCAGTGCGGTGGCTGAAAGATGGTACCCTGAGTACCAGCCTCCAGACCAGTCTCAATTCCATTCATGCCCTGAACATGGCAGGGGAGCATCTGTTTCCTCTTTGGGTGGGGACCTCCCTTCTGGCTGGATATTCCTCCTCCTCCTTTTGCCCACAGGTCACCAGTGAATTGTGTTCCTTTCTTTTTGGGGGCCTTTTGTTCAGAAAACAAAAAAATGCAGGTGGCTGGCTAGGTCCTGAGCAGCACCCAGCTGCGATTTCTGTGTGCCAGTGGGGGCTCAGTGGGACCCAGAGAGCCATGACTTTCACCCTTATGAAGTCTTTATTGTGGAAGAGTCAAAGGGGAAGGAGAGAGAGCCTTAACACAGGGCTCAGGATCAGAACACAGGAATCACTGGTCAGAACCCAAGAAACACTTGGACTCAAGGAGGCTCATTGGGGATAGGGCTCAGTCACAGCCCGGACAAAGGAAATGTCCTTTAAACTCATACCCAGGAGGTGCTGAGCTCTTGTACAGCCCACTGGAACATTTCACATCAAAACACTTAATGTGCACTCTGGTTCTTTAGTTATATAGCTACCCTCACTTACCTGGTTGTAAAGATACATAGAAAACCCAATTTTTAAAGTGAAGAGCAAAAGTAAAATTTTTAAAGTGAAGCTCATGAAAACAACTGATTACCTCTTCCTGAGTAATGTGCTATTTAAACTAAGGAACTGAAAATCATATAAATAGAGTATGCAACAATGACAAACAATCTTCATCTAAAATCTCTACCACCAGAACTGTGATGTGCTGGATAAAAGCATGAAGTCAGTCACCATGTGTACCACTGGTCATGCCCCTTGAGGCTGGACAACAACCAGAACACACCACCATGCCAGAGGAACATGCAGAATGCTCATTATACATGTTTAAAGCTCATTTTGCTCAGGTTTTCATTATGAGAAATGACCAGTTTGTAGAGGAATCAAGTCAAATTTACATTCTTCAGGTGGGACTTTAAAAAAATATGTTTTTCTTCTTTATTTTTAGTGAGAGAGGGAGAGATAGAAACATTGATGAGAGAGAACATCAATTGGCTGCCTCCTGCATGCCCCCCACTGAGGATTTGGTCCACAACCTGGGCATGTGCCCTGACTGGAAATCGAACTGGTGACCTATTGGTGCATGGGTCGACACTCAACCACTGAGCCACACGGGCCTGGCTCAGGTGGGACTTCTAATTCTTATATTGTATTTACCGATTGACATGACTGGTGGTTATAGAACCTGTGATTGGTAACATTTAGTGAGTACAGTCATCCCTCATTTATCAAGGTTAATACGTTCCAGACTCTAGCATTTGCACCTGGCGTTGAAGGATTCCTGGGGTGTTCGAATACATAGGCCTACAGTCCATATATACAGTAACTGTAATTGTAATTGTAATGCAGGGATGTATAATTGACTCAGACAACCGAGCGCGTGCTGTATCATTTTCACCGTTTCAATCAACTTTTTAATGAATATATTTGAAAAAACCACGATAGAGTGAAGCCATGAAAGTCCAAGTGCAAAGTGGCGAGGGATGACTGTAAAGGTTTCATTGCAAGACAGGCTCCTTCTTCTAGACTGTGACCTGATTCCAGGCCCTGCTTTCTTCTGGTGCTTCCTGGCATGTCCAGTTCTTGCCTACAGTGCTTAGCCAGGCTGTTTTCATCCACTTCCTTTTATCTCATTTTTGCTCACCTGAGGTCGCAGGCTTACCTAAAAGATTTATCTTGGTGTTTGTTGTTATGCTGAAGCCCATAAACAGAGGGCAAATGACCAATTCCTGCCTGCACACTCTAAAAGGCAGAGTTAGGCAGACCAGTAATGTCATAGTCCTAAACCAGCAGGAGTACTGCTCTGTAGGGACAGTCCAGGCCCTCCCCCTTAGTCAGGAAATGGAGGCTGGGTGTTTTCTAGGGTTCAGATTTGGCTGCCATGGAGACTGTCTTAGATCCTGTTGAATGAAAGCCCAACTGAGAGACAAGTGGACCTCTTCAGAAAATGCTGATAAAAAACGCATGACCTTTTCTCAAGCAAACTGGAGTTGATGATTCAGAATGTGTGTGAGGGTCTTCAAAGCACCCACAAAAATGTCCAGATGAGAAATAAATTTGTACATGCTTTGCAGGCCCAAAGGGTATTAGATCTCATATGGCAATCCAAGTTGGGTAAGACTTCTCTATCCCTTATCTGTTCCTGCTCACCATGCCTCACTCCAAAATGGCAAACGCCATGGTTGGCAAGGAAGGGGAGAAGAGATCATGCCCCTCATTCCCAGTGTGCAGACATGACACTACCAACTACATTTTAAAAGAACAGTGCTATATACCAACCCCCAGAATGGCTCAAATGGAAAAGAGATCCAGTACAAAATGTTGGCAACAATGTGGAAAACTGTAATTATCATACACTCTTGGTGAGAGTGTAAATTTTTATCACTACTTGGAGAAACTCTAGTACTTCTAACAGTTGAACATATAGATATATAGTACAATTATTTCCTTCCTGGTAAATAAAGAAATTATTCATATGTTCACCATAAGACATCTACAAAAATGTTCACGGCAATATTAATCTTAATAGCCCCCAAATGGAAAACCAGTCAAATGTCCAACAACAGTAAAAAGGGTAAGTAATAATGATACCCAAAATAGTAATTAAATAAATCTCAGGGGGATTCCAAAATGGAGGAGGAGTGAATGGAAGCTACACAGACCATCTCCCAGGACCAAACTGGAATTACAACTAAAATAAAGACAAATCGTCGGGAAAAAGCAACAGAAAAACAGCTTGTGAGGACCATATAACCAGGGACACTGAATCGATCCTGGTAGGATTGCGGAGGCACGAGAGGGGTGCTGGGAGCCCACGGAGAGCAGCGGCATTGGCCATGAGCAGTGCTCCGCCCTCCGGGTGAAAGCCTCAGCCGGCTCCACAGTGCAGAGGGCCGGAGAGCGCGAAAATAGCCGCAGCCACTCACCTGGGCTCCGGCAGAGGGAGGGTGGACTGGACTGGACCTGTGTGGGGACACTCGGGATTGGGAGGGCGCTCAGAGCTTTTGCTGAGCTGCGGCCATGCAGGACTGTGGCCTGGCCGTCTTACTCCATCCCAGGGCTCTGGGGAGAGGCAGCAGCCCCTCCCTCAGAGATCCAGCCACACCCTAGTGGGCCATTGAAATGCACAGTGAGGCTCAATAACTACTAGCATCTGCCCTACCCTCTGGAAATCCTCTCAAGCTGAACACCTGAGGGAGGTTTTCATTGAACTGAGAACCGAAGGCCCTTCAAGTAACCACTACTAATAGCCTCTAGACTAATAGCTTCTAGGAAAAAAGCTAGAGGATAACTGAACCTTTTCTGGGCTTGCAAATCTACCCAGGAAAGTAAGACTTGACAGTGGTGTTTAATATGGGTCCTGCCACACTCATCCAAACTCAGTAGAGGGAGCCACAAACAGCAGAACACCAACATCCACAGGGAAAATTTGGCAGGCTCCAAAATCCACTGAGTTAGACAAAACAGTGAAACAAAGAAAAAGATCCCAAATGAAAGAGCAAGAAACCTCTACTGAAGATGAGATAAATGAAATGGAATTAAGCAAGTTAATAGAACTAGAATTCAGAGCCATGATCTTGAGGAAGCTCAACAGCATGAGTAACAACATCAACACCATAAGCAAAGACATAGAAACATTGAAAATCAACCATTTGGAAGTGAAGAAACACCAAGAAGAAATAACGAATGACATAGCAGAAGTGAAGAACACATTGGAAGGACTAAACAGCAGAGTAGAGGAAGCTGCGGACTAGATCAGTGAATTAGAAGACAGGGTAGAAAAAATCAACCAATCAGAAAACCAAAAGGAAAAAAACAATGAAAAAACATGAAGACAGCTTAACAGAACTGTGGGACAACTGAAAACATAATAATATTCACATCATTAGAGTCCCTGAAGAAGAAGAAAATGAACAAGGGTTAGAGAATATATTTGAAGAAATAGTGACAGAAAACTTCCCTAATTTGGTGAAGAAAGAAGGCATTAAAGTTCAAGAAGCACAGAGAGTCCCAAGTAAGAAGAACCCAAACAGGCCCCACCAAGACACATAGTAATTGAAATGCCAAAAATTGAAGACAAAGAGAGAATCCTAAAGGCACTAAGAGATAAGCAACAGGTTACCTACAAAGGAACCCCCATAAGGCTATCAGCTGACTTCTCGACAGAAACACTACAGGCCAGAAGGGAATGGCATGAAGTAATAAGCTAATGAAAAACAAGGATCTGAATCCAAGACTGCTCTACCCATCAGGGCTGTCATTCAAAATAGAAAGTCAAATAAAGAGCTTCTCAGACAAAAAAAGGCTAAGGGAATACATTAGCACCAAACCAGCACTGCAAGAAATGTTAAAAAGACTGCTGTAATTAGTAGAAGAAATAGGAAGGAAAGTAGAACCACACTAAACAAAAATGGCAATAAATAAGTGCATATCAGTAATCACCTTAAATGTAAATGGATTAAATGCTGCGATAAAAACACACAGAATAGCGGATTGGATAAGAAAGCATGACCCATATATGTTGTTTACAAGAGACCCACCTCACAACAAAAGACTCACATAGGCTGAAAGTGAAGGGATGGAAAAAAAAATCTTCCAAGCAAATGGAAAGGAAAAAAAAGCTGGGGTAGCAATACTCATATCTGATAAAATAGACTTCAAAATGAAAGCCATAACTAGAGACAAAGAAGGTCACTACACAATATTGAAAGGGTCTATCCAACAGGAAGATATAACCTTGGTAAACATATATGCACCCAATATAGGAGCACAAAAATATATGAAAAATCTTTTAGAGGACTTCAAAGGAGAAATTGACAGCAATATAATCATAGCAGGGAACTTCAACACCACACTGATATCATGGGATAGATCCTCTAGACAAAAAATTAACAAGGACATAGAGACTAAATGAAACACTAGACCAAATGGATTTAATAAATATCTACAGAGAATTACACTCCAAAACTACAGAATTCACATTCTTCTCAAGTGCACATGGGACATTCTCAAAGATAGACCACATGTTAGACCACAAATGAAGTCTCTACAAGTTCAAGAAAATTGAAATCATATCAAGCATCTTCTCAGATCACAATGCCATGAAACTAGAAATCAATTGCAACAAGAACGTGGAAAGACATTTGAATACATGGAGGCTAAATAGCATGTTATTAAACAATGAATGGGTTACCGAGAAGATCAAGGAAGAAATTAATAACTTCCTGGAAACCAATGAAAATGAACACACAACAACACAAAATCTATGGGATGGAGCACAAGCAGTTCTGAGAGGGAAGTTCATAGCACTACAGGCCTACCTCAAGAAACAAGAAAAATTTCTAATAGACTATCTAACCTCACAACTTAAAGAACTAGAAAGCAAACAAAAAGAAAACCCCAGAGCAACTAGAAACAAGGAAATAGTAAAGATCAGAGCAGAAATAACTGACATAGAGACCAGAAAAACAATTCAAAGGATCAATGAAACAAAGAGCAGGTTTTTTAAAAAGATAAACAAGATTGATGGACCCTTAGCTAGACTCATCAAGAAACAAAGAGAGATCCCAAATACACAAAGTCAGAAATGAAAGAGGAGAAGTAACTGACACAACAGAAATACAAAGGATCGTTAGCAAATACTATGAACATTTATATGGCAACAAATTCGACAATCTAAGTGAAATGGACAAATTTCTAGAAACACATAGTCTCCCAAAACTGAACTGGGAAAAGATAGAAAACTTGAAGAGACCAATAACAGCTAAGGAAATTGAAGATGTAATCAAGACCCTCCCAGCAAACAAAAGCCCAGGCCTGGATGGCTTCACGGGGGAGTTTTACCAAACATTCAAAGAAGAACTAACAGCCATTCTCCTCAAATTATTCCAAAAAATTCAAGAATAAGGAAGACTTCCAAACTCGTTTTATGAGGCCAGCATAATCCTAATTCCAAAACCAGAAAAAGACACTAAAAAGAAAGAAAACTACAGACCAATATCCCTGATGAACGTAGATGCCAAAATCTTAAACAAAATACTAACAAATCGGATCCAGCAATACATTAACAAAATTATTCACCATGACCAAGTGGGATTCATCCCAGGGATGCAAGGGTGGTTCAATATTCACAAATCAATAAATGTCATACACCACATAAACAAAATGAAAGATAAAAACTACATGATCTTATCAATAGATGCTGTGAAAGCATTTGACAAATTCCAACACCCATTTCTGATAAAAAACGCTCAGCAATTTGGGAACAGAGGGATCATATCTTGATATAATAAAGGCCATATATGAAATATGTACTGCCAACATCATACTCAATGGGCAAAAACTAAAAACATTTCCCTTAAGAACAGGAACAAGAAAGGGATGCCCACTTTCGCCACTCTTATTTAACATAGTACTGGAAGTCTTAGCCACAGCAATCAGACGTGAAGAAAAAATAAAAGGAATCCAGATTGGAAAGGAGGAAGTGAAACTGTCATTATTTGCAGGCGACATGATATTATACATAGAAAACCCTAAAGACTCCATCAAAAATCTACTAGACTTAATAAATGAATTTGGCAAAGTAGCAGGATACAAAATTAACGTCAAGAAATCGACAGCATTCTTATACACCAATGATGAACTCACAGAAAGAGAAACTAAAAAAACAATTCCATTTACCATCACGGCAAAAAAATTAAGATACCTAGGAATAAACTTAACCAAAGAAGTAAAGGACCTATTTGCAGAAAACTACAGGACATTGAAAAAAGATATCAAGGAAGATATAGAAAGTGGAAGCACATACCCTGTTCATGGATTGGAAGAATTAACATCATTAAAGGGTCCATATTACCCAAAGCAATCTATAGATTCAATGCAATCCCCATCAAAATACCAGTGACATACTTCACAGAACTAGAACAAATATTTCAAAAGTTCATATGGAACCAAAAGAGACCCCGAATAGCCACAGCAATCTTGAAAAAGAAGGACAAAGTAGGTGGGATCACAATACCAGATATCAGATTATACTACAAAGCTACTGTAATCAAAACAGCCTGGTACTGGCACAAGAACAGGCATACAGACCAGTGGAACAGAACAGAGAATCTGGAAATTGAGCCAAGACATTATGCTCAATAAATATTTGACAAAGTTGGCAAGAGCATACAATGGAGTAAAGACAGCCTCTTTAATAAATGGTGTTGGGAAAATTGGACAGCTACATGCAAAAAAATGAAACTAGACCATCACTTTACACCATACACAAGAATAAACTCAAAATGTATAAAAGACTTAAATGTGACTCGTGAATCCATAAAAATTCTAGAAGAAAATGTAGGCAACAAAATTTCGGACATCATACCCAGCAGAATCTTCACTGATACATCACATAAGGCAACAGAAACAAAGGGAAAAATGAACACATGGGACTACATCAAACTCAAAAGCTTCTGCACAGCAAAAGAAACAACTATCAAAACAGATAGGGAACCCACTCTATGAGAGAGCATAATTGCCAATGATACATCAGATAAAGGGTTAATCTCCAAAATATATAGAGTGCTCATACATCTCAACAAAAGGAAGACAAAAACCCAATTAAATTATGGGCAGAGGAACTAAATAGACACCTCTCCAAAAAGGACATACAAATGGCTAAGAGACATATGAAGAAATGCTCAACATCACTAATCATCAGAGAGATGCAAATTAAAACAACAATGAGGTATCACCTCACACTTTCAGAATGGCCACCATCAACAAATCATCAAACAACAAGTGTTGGCGAAAACGGGACTCTAGTACACTGCTGGTGGGAATGCAGACTGGTGCAGCCACTGTGGAAAACACAAAAAATTAAAAATTGAATTGCCAATTGACCCAGTGATCCCACTTCTAGGAATGTACCCCAAGAAGCCTGAAACACCAACCAGAAAGAATACATGTACCCCCCATGTTCATAGCAGCACTATTTACAATAGCTAAGATCTGGAAACAGCCCAAGTATCCATCAGTAGACGAATGGATAAAAAAGCTGTGGTACATATACACAATGGAGTACTATGCAGCTTTAAGAAAGAAAGATCTCTTATCCTTTGAAACGACATGGAGGGATCTCGAGAGTATTATCCTAAGCGAAACAAGCCAAGCAGAGAAAGACAAATATCACATGATCTCACTTATTTGTGCAATATAATGAACATAACAGTCTGAGGAACAGGGTAGACCCAGAGATGTGGAAGTAGGGTATATACTGACACCCCTCAGAAGAGATAAACCACAGAACTTATGCGCATGTATGCATAACTGATGGACATGGACAACAAAGCTGGGGACTGGTTGGGGGGATGGGGAGGAGGGTGTCAATGGTGAAAAAAGGAGAAACATCTGTAACAAAAATAAATTAATAAAAAAAAAAAGAAAAGAAATAAATCTCAGGAACACAATGTTGACCAGAAAAAGTATAACACATGATCCTATTAACATAAATTATAAAATAGGCCAAAATAATTTATGTTATTTGTTGGCTACGAAGTTAGGTTAATGGATATCTATGTAGAAGGTCAATAACTGGAAGAAAGCAATTTTCAAAGTCTACTCTTACACCTCAAGATAATTTTAGAAGTGACCCTAGCAAGAATTAAATGAATAGGCAAAGTATCAATAAAGAATAGAGAACCTCATTTTATAAAACTATAGAAGAAAAGAAAATGATATACTAATTTCCCTATAAACATAGATAAAAATGAGATTCATCAAGTGAAGGTGTGCTCCAGACTTACTTCTTCACACTGCCTTTGTATGTGCAGTGGCATTTTCATTACTCATCATCATTTGAACCCCTGACTCATCTATAATATCTTAATGGGAGCTTAGCCTGCTCCATGCTGAGGGAAAGTCCCCTGGGTGCTCTTGAGGTTTCCATCTCAGAGCACATCATCCTGTACACTTGTACTTATCTCTCTCCCTCCTATTGGGCCCATCACCCAGCAGGGGCTTCATGTTTCACATGACTGAATGGACTCAGTGCATGTTCACTTAATAAATGAATCATAGAGGACTACCCAGTGGCTATTGGCCTTTTCTCCCACCATTCTAAGCACAACATGCTTTAGTCAGAAACATTTTCACTTCATATAGCAATCTGCTGGAAGCATCTCCGTGGCTGATAATCACTGGTCTTATACAGAATCTACAAGCTGATAAAGATGATATAATCAGGCATATCTAGAAAGAAAATATTTACAGCCATGGCTCCATGCTATGGATGATGATGCCTGTTTGGCTCTGCTAAGTACCTGGAAGGACTAGGTTATGACAGAAGGAGGGATATTTGTTCCTTCTCAGGGAATACAGGAAGAGGTGAGAAGAGCCAAGAAAACAGTCTGGAGAGAGTCTGTCCAGGTGAGTAATGTGGATAAAAGCTTTCTGTGATTGATGGAGATCTTTTATGTCTGCTGTCCATCATGGTGGCTACTAGTCACCTGTGGTTATTCAAAACAGGTGGCTAAAGGGCCAGGAAAAAACATGGTAGAAGATCCCACAGGGAAGCGGTATGAGGAAGAACCCCAGTGCTGGAGTGAACAACAACAAAAAAAGGCAAAATGCCTGAAACTGAAGTTCAAGGTGTCTACCAGACTGTACACTGCATGTGGGGCGTTCCCTGGCCCCTGGGAAATTGGCTCCACGCATGCCTGCCTTGGGTGGACTGGTGTGTGAGTTTATTTTACCTCCCACCGCAGTTTGGTTCAATGTTAGGTGAAGATAGTAAAACAGCTGTAAGATGAAGGAAACAAGTGACCCATGAGAAGGGAAAGCACCTTGAAATTGAAGATAACTTGGGGAGGTCTTTGGACTTCCACATGGACTGGCACAAGCTTACCTGTATCTTGGGGTACACAGAGATCCTTTACATTTGTAATTGGGAGATGCACTGACCCCAGACATTGGTGACACTGAGGCAAAGACTTCTTTTTTTTTTTTTATCCTCACCTGAGGACATTTTTGCATTTATCTTCAGATAGAGCAGGAGGGAGAGAGGGAGGAAGAGAGACAGAGAAATATCGACATGACAGAGACACATCGAGTGGTTGCCACCCACACGACCCCAACTGGGGCCAGGGACAAACCGCAACTGAAGTACATGCCCTTAGCGGGAACCGAACCCGGGACTCTCTGGTCCACGGGCCGACGCTCTAACCACTGAGCCAAACCGGCCAGGGCATTGAGGCAAAGACTTCTAAACTGAATTTCATCCCCTGGTATATGACTATCTCCCTTCTCAAGCCAACCCAGAGATATTCTGAAGGGCCTGGACTCTGGTCTCTCGCAGATGGACCAGGAACCTTCGACTAACGTTTCTCTTAGCTCTGGATTCAGTTTCCCATAGGCTTTTGCCAAAGTCTTTATTTATGTGTGAGTTTGAAAAACACTCACTATTGTTTGAGGTTTTGGAAATATGATTTTCCCTGAGATTTGTCCCTGCTGTTTTGTTTTTCTTGCACACTTATTTTAAGAGTAAGAACAGGTAAGGTCAGATGTTTCCACATTCCTCAAAATCCAGAGACACATTCTCTCTGCTCCTGTTGAGGATCTGGGTCCAGGTACAGCTGGGAGGTCCTTTGCAAAAAAAGCCAGCACTGGGCACCAGTCTCCAAGATTTGTGATGGGCTCCCAACAACACTTGCTGCCTCTGAAACCATCTCTTCAGAAATTTCTAGCACATTAGGGACTTTATGGCTCATTTTTTCTCCAGTATCAATATATCGCTGGATTACATTTCTTTGTATTATCATAAAGTTTATTTCTATTATTTATTACTGCCTAACATTTGCTATGCACTCACAAGGCACTCAGAGCTGTACTTGAAATATAGGCAGATTCAGTGTAACATTCTGTATAACAAGATAATTTAGACACACTAAACCTCGAGGATGAAAAACCTCTCAAAGTCAGGTGGTTTCACACACAAGCCTCAACACACGTTTCTTTCCTTGCATCAGTTTGTTTGCTTGTTTGTTTGTTTGTTTTATCCTCACCCGAGGACATTTTTCCATTTTTTGTTCAGATAGAGTGGGAGGGAGAGAGAGGAAGAGAGAGAGAAACATAGTCCTGTAAGGGACACATCGAGTGGCTGCCTCCCGCACTGACCCAACCAGGGCCGGGGACAAACTGCAACCGAAGTACATGCCCTTAGCGGGAACCAAACCCGGGTCTCTCTGGACTGCAGGCCGACCCTTTAACTGCTAAGCCAAACTGTCCAGGGCTCCTTGCATCAATTTAAATCCAAGTGTATTTTTATGGACCCCCCACCCCTGCCCCGCCACTGCTCCTTTTAAGCAACTCTTCCATTTTAAGCCACTAAAAAATGAATCTGTTGTTAGTTAGGTCTAAACGACAGACAGAATATCAGTTATGAAACAAATGTACCAACTGTGTCTGGGTAACTGGTTCACCTATGGTTGAGTTTTAGCCTTCACAGAGCCACCCCACCTGTCTTTGTTTGAAACATTGCACTCAGGGGGAGGGAACTTCCTACAGAGATGTCTGCAGGTTCCTATCATCAAGATCACCCCTTCTGCGGATCTTATTTTACAGGGACCACAATCACAATATAAACATAAAAGGAACAACAGCTACCATGCCCAAGCAGGACACCTGAGCTACTATTACCTTTCCATTCTCCATGTGAGATTAGAGAAATCTCAAAGCCTTGAAGTCACTTAGCTCACGAGTGGCCTTCCCAATGGGGCTTGTTCCCTGAAGCCTAGCCTTAAGCAGTTTCACGCTCTTGCACTCTCACATACTAATATCTGGACCCATACAAAAAGAAACCTGCCTTGGTTTCTCCACACACTCAGGTTTTCTTTGCTGTGAGAGGAGGGCTGGGAGGCTGGATTCCTCCAGTGAGGGCACAGGGAATTTAAGAGTAATCCACGGAAAATGGGAACCCCTGGAGGAGGGTGAAGTGGTGCCTTATATGCAGCCCTTACTCGTGGTGCCCTCTCACTGCCACCTCCCCCTATTTAGGCTGGTGGTTAAGGCTCAGACCTGCCATCCACATGCTCAAAGCACCCAATCTCTACTCTGTTACTCTGTGCTGCCCCATTGCACTCCTGTTTTCTTCTGGGTGTCACAGGTGCTCAGAATGCAGGTTGTTAAGGAGTAATAATGATAATAACTTCTATTATTAAATCAAAATTATAGACAAAATCAGAGGGACTTAAAGTTGTCACCATCTCCATTAGTTAAATATGAACAGCTGTAAATAGCCATATATCTGTATACTAGCTTTTCCTGTGTCATTCATTTTTTTAAACATTTGTTTGCATAAACACACACATACAAAATATAAGACATATAGAGAAAGTGCATAATTTATAATTCATAAATGTACAGCTTGGTGATTTTTTACAATATGCATACATCCATGTAACCATAATTAGAAACAAAAACAGTACAATTTTATCACCTGAAAGGCTTCCACTACCCCTTTGCTGTCACCCTTCCCCAGCAATAAGCACTCTCCTGATTTACAATAGCCTAGATCAGCGATTTTGTGCCATAGCAGTCACACTGGTGTGCTGCAATAATTTTTATCTATCTATCTATCATCTATCTATCTATCATCTATCTATCTATCATCTATCTATCTATCTATCTATCTATCTATCTATCTATCTATCTATCTATCTATCATCTATCTATCTATCTATCTATCTATCTATCATCTATCTATCATCTATCATCTATCTATCTATCATCTATCTATCTATCTATCTATCTATCTATCTATCTATCTATCTATCATCTATCATCATCTATCAATTTATTTAGTTAGTTGTTGAAAGTATTACAAATGTTCCCCCTTTTTCCCCACTGACCACCTCCTTCCAGCTCCCACCACCCTCCTGCTTTCCACAACCTAAAGTCTGTGTCAACTGGTTCTGCATATACGCATATAAGTTCTTTGGTTTACCTCTTCCCATCCCTACCATCCCCCATCCCTCTGAGGTTTGTTAGTCTGTTCCCTATTTCCATGACTCTGGATCACTTTTGGTCAACAGCTTACTTTGTTCATTATGTTCCATAAATAAGTGAGATCATGTGGTACTTGTCTTTCTCTGACTGGCTTATTTCACTCAGCATAGTACTCTCCAGGTCCTTCCATGTTGTCTTGAATCTTTCTTTCTTACAGCTGCATAGTATTCCACTGTGTAAATGTACTACAGTTTTTTTTATCCACTCCTCTACTGATGGGCACTTGGGCTGTTTCCAGATCTTAGCTATTATAAATAGCCCTGCTATAAACATAGGGGTGCATATATTCTTCCTGATTGGTATTTCAGGCTTCTTGGGATATATTCCTAGACGTGGGATTACTGGGTCAAATAAATGTCAGTTCCATTTTTAGTTTTTTGAAGAAACATCATATTGTTTTCCATAGTGGCTGCACCAGTCTGCATTCCCACCAGCAGTATGCTAGAGTAGCCTTTTCTACACATCCTCATCAGCACTTGTTGTTGGAGGATATGCTGAAGGCAGCCATTCTGGCAGGTATGAGGTGATACCTCATAGTCCTTTTAATTTGCATCTCCCTGATAATTAACAATGTTGAATATTTTTTCATATGTCCCTTGGCCATTTGTATCTCCTGTTTGAAGAGGTGTCTATTTAATTCCTCAGCCCATTTTTAAATTGGGTTGTTTGTATTTGCTTTGTTGAGTTGTATGAGTATCCTATATATTTTGGATATTAACCCCTTATCCGATGTATCATTGGCAATTATGTTCTCCCAGAGAGCAGGTTCCCTTTTCATTTTGATGCTGGTTTCTTTTGCTGTGAAGAAGCTTTTGAGTTTGATGTAGTCCCATTTATTATTTTTGTCCTTTGTTTCTTTTACTCTAGGTGATGTATGAATAGTTACCCTGCTACTATTGATGTCTGAGATTTTTCTGCCTACATTTTCTTCTAGGATTTTTATGGTTTCACAAGTGACATGTAAGTCTTTTATCTATTTTGAATTTATTCTTGTGTATGGTTAAGTTTCATTTTGTTTTGCATGTAGCTGTCAATTTCCCAGCACCATTTATTGAAGAGACTGTCTTTTCTCCATTGTATGCTCTTGCCTCCTTTGTCGAATATTAATTGTGCATATTGTCTTGGGTCGATTTCTGGGTTCTCTATTCTGTTCCATTGATCTATGTGCCCGTTCTTGTGCCAGTACCAGGATATTTTGATTATAATAGCTTTGTAGTATAACTTGATATCTGGTATTTGATCCTACTTTGTTCTTCTTTTTCAAGATTGCTATGACTATTTGGGTATTTTATGGTCCCATATAAACTTTTCAAGTATTTGTCCTCAATCTGTGAAATGTGCTGGTGGTACTTTAATAGGGATTGCATTGAATCTGTAGATTGCTTTGAGTAGTATGAAAATTTTAATGATGTTGATTTTCACAGTCCATGAACATGGTATATGTTTCCACTTTTTTTTATATCTTCCTCTATTTCTTTTTTCAAAGTCCTGTAGTTTTCTGAGAACAGGTCTTTTACTTCCTTGGTTAAGTTTATTCCTAGGTATTTTATTTATTTTTTGTTGTAATGGTAAATGGGATTTTTTTTTAGTTTCCCTTTTTGAGTGTTCATTATTGGGGTATAAGAATGCCATCAATTTCTGGATGTTAATTTTGTATCCTGCTACTTTGCCAAATTCATTTATTAAATTCAGTAAATTTTTGATGGCGTCTTTAGAGTTTTCTATGTACAATTTCTTGTTATCTGCGAATGACAGTTTCACTTCCTCCTTTCCAATTTTTATCCCTTTTATTTTTCCTTCTTGTCTAACTGCTGTGGCTAAGACTTACAGTACTATGTTAAACAAGAGTGGCAAAAGTAGGCATCCCTGTCTTGTTCCTGTTCTTAAGGGAAATGCTTTTAGTGTTTTCCCATTGATTATGTTGGCTTTAGGTTTTTCATATATTGCCTTTATTATGCTGAGATATGATTCCTCTTTTTCCACTTTGATGAATGTTTTTTATAAAAAATGGGTGTTGGATTTTGTCAAATGCTTTTGCAGAGTCAATTCATATGATCATATGATTTTTATCTTTCATTTTGTTTATGTGGTGTATCACATTTATTGATTTGCAAGTATTATATAAGCATTACATCCCTGGGATGAATCTCATGTGGTCATGGTGAATAATTTTTTAAATGTATTGCTAGATCTGATTTACTAATATTTTGTTCAGGATTTTGGAATCTATGTAAATTGGGGATATTGGCCTGTAGTTTTCTTTCTTTGGAGTGTCTTTATCTGGTTTTGCAATTAGGAATATGCTGGCCTCATTAAAAGAGATTGGAAGTCCTCCTTCTTAAATTTTTTGCAATAGTTTGAGGAGAAGGGTGTTAGTTCTTCTTTGAATGTTCGGTAAAACTTCCTGTTGAAGCCATCCTGACCCGGGCTTTTGTTTGCTGGGAGTTTATTGATTACAGCTTCAATTTCCTTAGTTGTTATTGGTCTGTTCAAGTTTTCTGTCTCTTCCCAGTTCAATTTTGAGAGACTGTGTGATTCTAGATATTTGTCCATTTCACCTAGGTTTTCCAATTTGTTAGCATATAATTGCTCATGATATTTTTTAACAGTCTTTTGTATTTCTCTGGTGTTAGTTGTTATTTCTCCTCTTTTGTTTCTGATTTTGTTTATTTGGGTTCTCTCTCTTTGTTTCTTGGTGAATCTGGCTAAAGATTCATAATCTTGTTTATCTTTTCAAAAAACCAGCTCTTTCTTTCATTAATCTATTGAATTTTTTTTTTTTTTTGGTCTCTATGTAGTTTATTTCCACTCTGACCTTTACTATTTCTTTCCTTCTACTTGTTCTGGGTTTTTCTTTTTGTTTAATTTCTAGTTATTTAAGTTTTAGGGTTAAATAGTCTATCAGAAATTTTTCTTGTTTCTTGAGGTAGGCCTGTAGTGCTATTAACTTCCCTCTCAGGATTGCTTTGGCTGCATCCCATAGATTTTATGTTGTTGTGTGTTCATATTCATTGATTTTCAGGACTTTTTTTATTTCTTCTTTGATCTTCTTGGTAACCCATTCATTGTTTAATAATATGCTATTTAGCCTCCGTGTGTTTGCATGTTTCTGAGTATAATTAATTTCTAGTTTCATGCCATTGTGATCTGAGAAGATGTTTGATATGATTTCAATGTTCTTGAACTTGTAGAGACTTTGTTTGTGTCCTGATATGTTGTCTACCTTTGAGAATGTCCCGTTTGCACTTGAGAAGAATGTGAATTCTTCAGTTTGGTGTGTAATTATCTGTAAATATCTATTCAATCCATTTAATCTAGTGCATCATTTAGTCTCTGTTTCCCTGTTAATTTTTTTTTCTACAGGATCTATCCAGTGATGTCAGCGGGGTGTTGAAGTTCCCGGCTATGACTGTATTGTTGTTAATTTTTCCTTTGAAGTCCTCAAAAGTTTAAAAATATATTTTGATACTCCTATATTGGATGTATATATGTTTATCAAGGTTATATACGCCTGTTGGATAAATCCTTTCAATATTATGTAGTGGCCTTCTTTGTCTCTTGTTATGGCCTTAATTTTAAAGTCTATTTGATCAGAGATTAATATTGCTTCCCCACAGTTTTTTTTTTCATTTCCATTTGCTTGGGAATTTTTTTTTCATCCCTTCATTTCAACCTGTGTGAGCATTTTGTTGTGAGGTGGGTCTCTTGTAAATGACATATATATGAGTCATGCTTTCTTATGCATTCAGCTACTCTGTGTCTCTTGATTGGGATGTTTAATCTATTTAAATTTAAGGTTATTATTGATACCTACTTATTTATTGCCATTTTTATTATGGTTATGTTTTTGTCCCTATTTTTTCTTCTTATTACAGTAGTCTTTTTAACATTTCTTGCAGTGTTGGTTGGTGTTAATATATTCCATTAGCCCCTCTTTTTTGTTTTCCTGTTTTTGGGAAGCTCTTTATTTTACCTTCTGTTTTGAATGATAGCCTTGCTGGACAGAGTAGTCTTGGATTCAGATCCTTGTTTTTCATGACTTTGATTACTTCCTGCCATTCCCTTCTGGCCTGTAGTGTTTCTGTTGAGAAATCAGCTGATAGACTTATGGGGGCTCCTTTGTATGTAACCTGTTGCTTTTCTCTTGCTGCTTTTAAGATTCTCTCTTTGTCTTTAATTTTTGGCATTTTAATTATGATGTGTCTTGGTGTGGTCCTCTTTAGGCTCTTCTTACTTGGGGCCCTTTTTGCTTCCTGAACTTGTATGCCTTTTTCATTCACCAAGTTAGGGAAGTTTTCTGCCACTATTTCTTCAAATACATTCTCTAACCCTTCTTCATTTCCTTCTTCTTCTGGTTCTCCTATGATGTGGATATTGTTACCTTTCATATTATACCTCAGCTCTCTTAAACAGTATTCCTGTTTTTTAATTTTTTTTTCTTTTTTCTTTTTGATTCTCTGATTGGGTGATTTTTTTCTACCTGTCTTCTGATTTACTGATCCAATCCTTGGCTTCTTCTAATCTGCTGTTTGTTCCCTCCAATATGTTCTTTATTTCTTCTATGTCATTCTTCATTTCTGCTTGGTGTTTTTTTCATTTCCAATTGGTTGACTTTATTGTTTCTATATCTTTACTCATGCTGTTGAGTTTCCTTGTAATAATTACTCTGAACTGTACCTCTGATAACCTGCTTAATTCCTTTTCATTTATCCCTTCTCTGTAGAATTCTCTTGTTCTTTCATTTGAGATTTGTTTCTTTTTTTTTTTTTTCATCATTTTTGCTGTCTCAACACGGTTTGGAGCCTGCCAAATTTTTCCTGTGAGTGTTAGTGTTCTGCTGACTATGGGTCCCTCTGCTGAGTTTGGATGAGTATGGAAGAGACCATGCTAAACACTCATGTCCAGTGTTACTTTCCTGGGTAGAGTTGCAGTCAAGCAAAGATTCTATTATCCCAGATGTTTTGTCTGCAGGCTGACTATTAGTCTCTGGTACTTAGTGAGCCTCAGGTTGTAGCCCTCAGCTGAATGAAAAATCCCTCAGGTGAGCAGGGTAAAAGGATTTCCAGTGGGTGGGGCAATTGCTTTTCCCTGGGCTAAAGTTGCTTTGAGATGAAACTAGTTTCTGAAGTGTGGGTTATTGACTCATTGCAGGAATTCAGGCCTCAGCCTTTACAGGTCAGTCCCCAGAGCCATGACACCAAAACTGAGAGTCAGGTCCAAGGCTCAAAGCCTTCAGAAGCTCATCTCTGCCTACTGGATGGAAGGTATTCTCTGTTAATGAGCTTCAGGTTGCACTTCACTTGGCAGGGAGGGGCAGTTGTTTTTTCCCCAGTCTTAAGCTGCTCAGATGGGGCTACCTGACAGAGATGACTACTGAAGAATGGGGGAGTGGCTCAGCATAGGAACTCACATCTCAGCCGTCACAGGTCAGTCCTCAGAACCAGGACACCTAACACTGACAGCCAGATCCAAAGCTCAAAGCTTTTAGCGGCACTTTTCTGCTTACTGGCTGGCAGGTAGTCTCTGGCTGTTAATGAACCTTGGGTTGCTCTTGTCTGGGCTGGGTATTATTAAATTCCCAAGGGATGGGCAGTTGCATCTCCCCCAGGCTAATGCCACTCTGGGAATGGACTTTTTGAGGAAGATGGCTACTGTTTGTGAGGGAGTAACTCAGCATAGAGCTCCTGATGGCTTCTTTCCCAATTCTCTCTCCAGTGACATGAAACCATGACTCTCCTCACACAGTTCCAGTCCAGTCTGCCCTCCCTTTGCTGGAGCCCAAGGTGAGTGGGTTAGTGCACTGACCCTTCAGGGATGTTCAGTGTTCCCTGTGCCCCTCCCTGCCAGACAAAACATCTGCTCTAGTGATTTTCTCAGCAAGGTGTTATGTGGGCACCTTTCCCTGTTCCACCACTCTGTGCTGGGGAGCCAGGTTGGGGTTTTAACCACTGACTTCTCAGAGGGAACTGCTCACAGCTAAGACAGCCCTCATCTGCTGCCTGTGGACACCCAGCCAGCCCTCTCGTGCCTCCACAATTCCTACCAGTCTCAATTTGGGGTGCTCTTTACATCCTTGTTTATAAAGGTTGTCTCCAGCTGCTCTTCAGTTGTTTTTTCCTGATGACTTGTCTTTATTTTAGTTGCAATTCCAGTTTGGTCCTGGGAGATGGTCTGTGTAGCTTCTATTCACTCTGCTATCATTTTCCTGGATTCCTCAGAATTCTAAAATATGCAATACCTGACTACTTAGGGGCACTGACCTCTTTTCCCTTAGGTTGTCAAATAAATAAATAACAACAACTAACAAAACAATAGTCACCCAGGGTGAATGAATCAAAATTATATCCCCCCTTTTTTTGTCATATTAGCAAAAAAATATATATATTTTTGGTGTGTCACAGAACATTTTACCATGAGACGAAAAAAGTTAAAAATCGCTGGCCTAGATTAGTGTGACCTGCCTTGGAATTTCCTATAACAGATCCTATAGTATAAACACTGGCTTCCTTCACTCTGTGAGATCCATCCCTGTTGTTTGTAGTTACACATAATTTATTCTCTAGTGCCCCAATGCATAAATATACTATGAATAATTTGTCCATCTTCTTGTGTAAAAGTATTTGGGTAATTTCCAGTTTGGGGCTATTAATGATAGGGCTGCTATGAACCGAAACATTCTAGTACATTTTTATGATCATATATACTTATTTCTGTGGGGTATAGAGTAAAGAATAGAACTATTAATAATAGGGTATGCAATAAAAAAATGGGCATAGGAGCTAAATAGACACATCTCCAGACAGGACATACAAATGGCCAAGAGACATATAAAGAAATGTTCAACATCACTAATAATCGGAGAGATGCAAATTAAAACAATGATGAGGTATTACCTCACACCTGCCAGAATGGCTGCCATCAACAAATCATCAAAAAAGTGCTGGCAAGGGTGTGGAGAAAAGGGGACTCTAGTACACTGTTGGTGGGAATGCAGACTGGTACAGCCACTATGGAAAAGAATATGGTATTTCCTCAAAAAATTAAAAATTGAATTGCCGATTGACCCAGTGATCCCACTTCTAGGAATATATCTTAAGAAACCCAAGACACCAATCAGAAAGAATATATGTACCCCTATGTTCATAGCAGCACTATTTACAATTGCTAAGATCTGGAAACAGCCCAAGTGTCCATCAATAGATGAGAGGATAAAAAAGCTGTTGTACTTATATACAATGGAATACTATGCAGCTGTAAGAAAGAACGATCTCTTATTTTTTGAGACAACATGGAGGGACTTTGAGAGTATTATGCTAAGTGAAACAAGCCAATCAGAGAAAGACAAATACCACATGATCTCACTTATTGGTGGAATATAATTAACTAGGTGGGCTGATGAACGAAATAGACCCAGAGACATAGAAAGGAGTATGGTTCAGACTGACAAACCTCAGAGTAGGGGGGTGAGGGGGATGGATGGGATGAACCAAAGAACTTATATGCATGTGTGCATAACCAATGGACATAGACAACAATGCTAGGAGAGTTGGGGGTGGGGTGGGATGGGGAGGTGGGATTCTAGGGAAGAAAAAGGAGAAACATCTGCAACAAAAATAAATTAATAAAAATTGAAGAAAACAAAACAAACAAAAAATAATAAGATATATATATGTATATATGTATATGTGTATATATATATGTATATATATGTGTGTGTGTGTGTGTATATATATATATATATATATATATATATTGTAAAATAGTTTTTATAATCCTAACAATCTATGCATGCACTGTTTTATAAAATACATGGTACAAATTTCAGACATCATATGCAGCAGGATTTTCACTGATACAATGCCTAAGGCAAGAGAAACAAAGGGAAAAATGAACACATGGCACTAGATCAAACTAAAAAGCTTCTGCACAGCAAAAGAAACAACCATCAAAATGGAAAGGGAACCTACTATAGGGGAGAGCATAATTGCCAATGATATATCAGATAAGGGGCTAATTTCCAAAATATATGGAGTACTACAACTCAACAAAAGGAAGACAAAGAACCCAATCAAAATATGGGCAGAGGACCTAAATAGTCACCTCTCCAAACAGGACATACAAATGGCCAAGAGACATATGAAAAAATGCTCAATGTCACTAATCATCAGAGAGATGAAAATTAAAATGACTATGAGGTGTCACCTCACACCTGCCAGAATGGCTGCCATCAACAAATCATCAAACAAGTGTTGGCGAGGGTGTGGAGAAAAGGGGACTCTAGTACACTGCTGGTGGGGATGCAGACTGGGGCAGCCATTATGGAAAACAATATAGTGTTTCCTCAAAAAATTAAAAATTGAACTACCGTTTGACTCAGTGATCCCACTTCTAGGAATATACCCGAAGAAGCCTGAAACACCAATCAGAAAGACTATATGTACCCCTATGTTCATAGCAGCACTATTTACAATTGCTAAGATCTGGAAACAGCCCAAATGTCCATCAGTAGTTGAGTGGATAAAAAAGCTGTGGTACATACACACAATGGAACACTATGCAACTCTAAGAAAGAAAGATCTCGTATCCTTTGAGGCAACATGGAGGGACCTCTAGAGTGTTATGCTAAGCGAAATAAGCCAATCAGAGAAAGACAAATGCCACATGATCTCACTCAACTGTGGAATATAATGAACAAAATAAGCTGATGAAAAAAATAGACCTAGAGACATAGAAGGGAGTATGGGTTCAGACTGACAAACATCAGGAGAAGTTCCAGGGGGTCTGGGATGAGATAAACCAAAGAACTTATATGCACATATGCATAACCAATGGACATAGACAACAATGCTGGGGAGGAGGATTGGGAGGAGGGTGTCTAGGGGAGAAAAAGGAGTAAATTCTGTAATAAAAATAAATTAATAAAAATTGCAAAAAAATGAGAATATTAATAAAAAAAAGGTAATAAAACAAAAGATAAAAAAATACATGGTACAAAAAGTTTCTAAACTGAACCATCAACAACAGTGTCATGAATACTTCTATACCTCTTTTTAATTCATCTGTTTGGTATCTATCAATTTCTTAAAAGGTTACACTTTTTTATTTCTTAATTTATCAACTTAACTATTTATCACTGAACAATTGTGGTGCACGATGATTTGCTTTCTTATATAACTTTTCTACCCCCCCCCCCATTTTTCAGTATTCCCTTCCTCTATCCTCCTAATGCATTTAGTTAACTCACTAAGCCAAGCACGCTGGTGTTGCTTCTTTTCTTCTAGCCTTGATTACTGTAGTTTATCATATGCTTAATGGAATTTTTCATTTTCTTTACCACACTCACCAATAGCCTCTCAATGCATTTTATTTTCATTATATGATATAAACCTATCAAATTCTTCTTATTTTCCTGGAGACCACACTCCTGAGGTCTGTTATCCTTCTGCTCCAATTTAATCTGATTGCTCTTTGATGTTATCCCTTTAAATGCATTGATATATTTTTTCTGCTTTTCTTCTATGATCAAATTTTTTTTCCCTCAGATATTTTCTCAGGAAGACTCATCCTTGCAGCACATGCTGCTGAAAAGCTCTGAGAACTATTAGTGAATGGAGGATATGTTTGTAATACTTGGAATGTCTGAAATGACCATATACCAGAACCACTTCCACCACCACCACCACTACGACCACACTTGGTTGATAGTTTGGCTAGGTATAGAATTCCACATGGATATCATTTTTTCTCAGACTTCTGAAGACATTAACCCATATTCTTCTCATTTTCAATCCCATCAAAAGGTTTAGCATCCTCCTTATAACCCACTCACTACTATAACCTGCTTTGTCTCTCTAGAAACTTTTAGGAATCCCCCATTTATGTCCCAGATTCTAAAATGTCAATTTGAAATACCTTGATGTTCAATCTCTGAATTAATTCTCCAAATCTCTCTCTCTCTCTCTCTCTCTCTCTCTCTCTCTCTCTCTCTCACTACTGTCCACCTCTGGCCTTAAGTTAATATTTTATGGGAGCTTTCCTCAACAGTTGTCTTCCAAGCCTTCTATGGGATTTTATTTTGTGTATCATATTTGACTTCTGAGAATAATTTTTGTTCTCTCACTGTCGTTTTCTCACAACTTTTTGTTTTTGTTTCAGAAATTTATTCCTTCTCTCTCTGAAAATATTCATCATATTGATTTGTTGAAAGGTATTTTTCTACTTGCATTATCTCTTCATTCAAGTCCTCCTCCTACCCTCACTCTTAAGTTCAGGTATCATTTTTTCAGGTTAGAGGTGTTTTAAAATGTCAGGCAGTCATTGGTGGCTACTTGACATTTAAGAGCACCAAAGGCCAACTAGATGCTCTGTATGCACATATAAGGCTGACTACTGAGATGTTCTATATACCTACATAACCAAAAGGTGCTATTTCTGTTTCTTGTTTGTCTATGTCTATTCTCTTTTTCCTTCATGGCATTATTATTTTTATTTTATTTTGATTTAATGTTTTTGACATAATTTAAATATAAAGTAATTTTAATAAAGTCATAAGTTAGATTTATGTGTACTCATTTTTTATCCTTTGCCACTTGTGTAGTAGTGTTGCCTGCTCACAACTTCAAGAAATATTGATGGAAGGGACGCAAGAGGGCTGAAGGCTAAGGAAGTTCCGCCCATTTGCTCCAAGAACAGGATCAGACCTGAGGCTAAATTGCAGAGCATTCACCTTGAAAAATCACCTGAAAATAGCTCATTGGAAATACTGTGAGCAAAGAGCCTGTAGAGGAGAAAGGAGGAGACACAAAGCAGGTGAGCGAACATGTGCAGTTGCACAACATGTCTAGGAAGACAGAAGGATAGTGCAGTGGTGCAGCTCCTGCCCCCCTGGGAGAGGGGCAACTCAGCCCCACACAGAGATCCCCAAATGAGAACAACAGAGAAGGAAAGGGGAGCCCACATAGTACATGGGGAAAGAGATGCATTCCTCCCCACCTTGAGTGAAGAGGAGGTGCCCCTTCCTTGCACCCATGAACAGCACTGGGCTGGAAATAAGCAGTGGCAGGTTCTGATGGCACTGAGGATTTGGTTGTCTGGCCAGGTGGGAGCCTGGGCAAAAACTCCACCCCGTGAAACTGCAATGGGCTGGAAATCTGCACTGCAGAGGCAGGGACTGATGACACTGAAGGTCCAGACATCTGGCTGGGAGGGAGCCTAGGCAGAAGCCCCAACCAGCACAAGCTGGCTTTGCTGAAAGATTAAAGAGCCAAGAAGGGCATTTTTTTTCTCTTGTCTTTACCCCACCCCCCTCCTTTTTTTCTATTCTCCCATGCTTGGAGTGGCAAGCAGGGGATGCCAGCAACTGAGGCAGAACTGAGACATTGGAGGGAGAGGATGAGACTGCCTGCTCTCCTGTAAGCTACAGGCACCACCCCCAACATAACTCTGTGTAAACAACCCTGACTGGACCTGATACCCTGTAAATCCCAGTGTTGTGGGGGAAGGGAAAGTAAACCAGAACAAATTTATACAAGTAGCTAACCCCAAAGGTGACCCAGTCTCTGAGATAGAGAAGCACAACCCATAGGATTGCCTGAGACCCCACCCTGCAGGACTTCAGCCAGGAGGCCAAGGACCAAGCAGGGACAGCAATTCACACAGGCCTGCACCAGAGAATTGCCCAAGAGGACAGGGACTCAGACCAAAGGGGCCAGATCCAAAACCATCAGAGCAAAATCCAGCAAGCTCAATAAAGAGCAGATCCAAGGTTACTTTTTGTTGTTGTGGTGGTTGTTTTGATGTGTATGGTATATTTAATTCAATTTTTTTGTTTCTTTTTCTTTCTTTTCCCATTTTTTACTTTCCAATTCTACATTTTATACAACTTAGCATTACCACCTTCTAAAATTATTAATATTTCAGTCATTTTTTTCTATCTTTTATCTTTCATACTTACCCTAATTCTGGTCTCTGCCTTCTTCGCTTTCATACTCTTTTTGTTTTTTGTTTTGTTTTGTTTTTTACCCTCTCTCAGTCTTTTGGTCTTATAACTCCTAGTATTCTTTGTGTGTGTGTGTGTGTGTGTGTGTGTGTGTGTGTGTGTGTGTTTTCTGGTTGTTTACTTGTCTTTTAAGCTTTTAGTTGAGACAGGTACTACTATCATTGTTGATGCTGATATTTGTTTAAAGTATCCTTTGGTTTGGTCTGCTATTGCCTTGCCCTCTTTACTTTCATATATATTATTTTCTTTCCTCTTTTAATTTGTTCAGTCTCACACCTCCTAGTATTGTTCTCTCTCTCTCTCCCTGTGTGTGTGTGTGTGTGTGTGTGTGTGTGTTGTTTGTCTATTTTATTTTTTTATTTTATTAATTTACTTTGTTACAGATGTTTCTCCTTTTTCCCCCATTTACACCCTCCTCCCCCTCCCTCCCTGCCCCACCCCCAGTTTTGTTGTCCATGTCCATTGGTTATGAGTACATGCGTACAAGTTCTGTGATTCATCGCACCCCTCCCCCACCCCTTCTTCTGGCAATTGTCAGTCTGTACCCTACTTCCACGTCTCTGGGACTACCCTGTTCCTCAGACTGTTATGTTTATTATATTCCAGAAATAAGTGAGATCATATGATATTTGTCTTTCTCTGCTTGGCTTGTTTCACTTAGGAGAATAGTTTCCAGGTCGTTCCATGTCGTCGCAAAGGATAAGAGATCTTTCTTTCTTACAGCTGCATAGTACTCCATTGTGTATATGTTCCACAGCTTTTTTATCCATTCGTCTACTGATGGACACTTGGGCTGTTTCCAGATATTAGCTATTTTAAATAGCGCTGCTATGAACATGGGGGTACATATATTCTTTCTGATTTGTATTTCAGGCTTCTTAGGGTATATTCTTCCTAGGAGTGGGATCACTGGGTCAAATGGCAATTCAATTTTTATTTTTTTGAGGTAACACCATACTGTTTTCCATAGTGGCTGCACCAGTCTGCATCCCACCAGTGGTGTACTAGAGTCCTCTTTTCTCCACACCCTCGCCAACACTTGTTTGATGCTTTTTTTAAAAAAAAATTAATTTATTTTTGTTACAGATGTTTCTCCTTTTTTCCCCATTGACACCCTCCTCCCTATCCCCCCAGCCCGTCCACAGCTTTGTTGTCCATGTCCATTAGTTATACACACATGCGCATAAGTTCTGTGGTTTATCTCATCCCTCCCCCCCAACCCCTCTTCTGAGGGGTGTCAGTCTGTACCCTACTTCCACATCTTTGGGTCTACCCTGTTCCTCAGACTGTTATGTTCATTATATTGCACAAAAAAGTGAGATCATGTGATACTTGCCTTTCTCTGCTTGGCTTGTTTCGCTTAGGATAATACTCTCGAGGTCCCTCCATGTCGTCTCAAAGGATAATAGATATATCTTTCTTACAGCTGCATAATATTCCATTGTGTATATGTACCACAGCTTTTTAATCCATTCATCCACTGATGGACACTTGGGCTGTTTCCAGATCTTAGCTATTGTAAATAGTACTGCTATGAACATGGGGGTACATGCATTCTTTCTGGTTGGTGTTTCAGGCTTCTTAGGGTATATTCCTAGAAGTGGGATCACTGGGTCAAATGGCAATTCAATTTTTAATTTTTTGAGGTAACAACATAGTGTTTTCCACAGTGGCTGCACCAGTCTGGATTCCCACCAGCAGTGAACTAGAGTCCCCTTTTCTCCACACCCTCGCCAACACTTGTTGTTTGATGATTTGTTGATGGCGGCCATTCTGACAGGTGTGAGGTGATACCTCATTGTTGTTTTAATTTGCATCTCTCTGATGATTAGTGACGTTGAGCATTTCTTCATATGTCTCTTAGCCATTTGTGTGTCCTGTTTGGAGAGGTGTCTATTTAGTTCCTCTGCCCATTTTTTAATTGGGTCCTTTGTCTTCGTTTTGTTGAGTTGTATGAGCACTCTATATTTTGGAAATTAATCCCTTATCTGATATATCATTGGCAATTATGCTCTCCCATACAGTGGGTTGCCTTTCACTTTGATGGTTGTTTCTTTTGCTGTGCAGAAGCTTTTGAGTTTGATGTAGTCCCATGTGTTCATTTTTCCCTTTGTTTCTGTTGCATTAGGTGATATATCAGTGAAGATTCTGCTGCGTATGATGTCCGCAATTTTGTTGCCTACAATTTCTTTTAGGATTTTTATGGATTCATGAGTCACATTTAAGTCTTTTATCCATTTTGAGTTTATTCTTGTGTATGGTGTAATTAGATGGTCTAGTTTCATTTTTTTGCATGTAACTGTCCAATTTTCCCAACACCATTTACTGAAGAGGCTGTCTTTACTCCATTGTATGCTCTTGCCGCCTTTGTCAAATATTAATTGAGCATAATGTCTTGGGTCAATTTCCGGATTCTCTGTTCTGTTCCACTGGTCTATCTGCCTGTTCTTGTACCAGTACCAGCCTGTTTTGATTACAGTAGCTTGTAGTATAACTTGATATCCGGTATTGTGATCCCACCTACTTTGTCCTTCTTTTTCAAGATTGCTGTGGATATTCTGGGTCTTTTTGTTTCCATATGAACTTTTGGAGTATTTGTTCTAGTTCTGTGAAATATGTCATTGGTATTTTTATTTTATTTTTTTATTTTTTATTAATTTACTTTTGTTACAGATGTTTCTCCTTTTTTCCCCCATTGACAACCTCCTCCCCCTCCCTCCCTGCCCCATCCCCATTTTTGTTGTCCATGTCCATTGGTTATGAGTACATGTGTACAAGTTCTGTGTTCATCGCTCCCCTCCCCCCCCCTTCTGGCAAATGTCTGTCTGTACCCTACTTCCACCTCTCTGGGACTACCCTGTTCCTCACACTGTTATGTTCATTATATTCCAGATAAGTGAGATCATATGATATTTGTCTTTCTCTGCTTGGCTTGTTGCATGTAGGATAATAGTTTCCAGGTCCTCCCATGTCGTCGCAAAGGATAAGAGATCGTTCTTTCTTACAGCTGCATAGTACTCCATTGTGTATATGTACCACTGCTTTTTTATCCATTCGTCTACTGAAGGACACTTGGGCTGTTTCCAGATCTTAGCTATTGTAAATAGCGCTGCTATGAACATGGGGGTACATGTATTCTTTCTGATTGGTGTTTCAGGCTTCTTCGGGTATATTCCTAGGAGTGGGATCACTGGGTCAAATGGTAATTCAATTTTTAATTTTTTGAGGTAACACCATAGTGTTTTCCATAGTGGCTGCACCAGTCTGCACTCCCACCAGCAGTGTACTAGAGTCCCCTTTTCTCCACATCCTCACCAACACTTGTTGTTTGACGCTTTGTTGATGGCGGCTATTCTGACAAGTGTGAGGTGATACCTCATTGTTGTTTTAATTTGCATCTCTCTGATGATTAGTGAAGTTGAGCATTTGTTCATATGTCTCTTGGCCATTTGGATGTCCTGTTTGGAGAGGTGTCTATTTACTTCCTCTGCCCATTTTTTTAATTGGGTTCTTTGTCTTCCTTTTGTTGAGATGTATGGGCACTCTATATATTTTGGAAATTAGTCCCTTATCTGTTATATCATAGGCAATTATGCTCTCTCATACAGTGGTTTGCCTTTCCACTTTGATGGTTGTTTCTTTTGCTGTGCAGAAGCTTTTGAGTTTGATGTAGTCCCATGTGTTCATTTTTTCCTTTGTTTCTGTTGCCTTAGGTGATATATCAGTGAAAATTTTGCTGCGTATGATGTCTGAAATTTTGTTGCCTACATTTTCTTCTAGGATTTTTATGGATTCATGAGTCACATTTAAGTCTTTTATCGATTTTGAGTTTATTCTTGTGTATGGTGTAAGCTGATGATCTAGTTTCATTTTTTTGCATGTAGCTGTCCAATTTTCCTAACACCATTTATCAAAGATGCTGTCTTTACTCCATTGTATGCTCTTGCCACCTTTGTCGAATATTAATTGAGCATAATGTTTTGGGTCAATTTCTGGGTTCTCTGTTCTATTCCATTGATCTATGTGCCTGTTCTTGTGCCAGTACCAGGCTGTTTTGATTACGGTAGCTTTGTAGTATAACCTGATGTCCGGTATTGTGATCCCACCTACTTTGTCCTTCTTTTTCAAGATTGCTCTATCTATTTGGGGTCTTTTTTGGTTCCATATGAACTTCTGAAGTATTTGTTCTAGTTCTGTGAAATAGGTCGTTGGTATTTTGATGGGGATTGCATTAAATCTGCAGATTTCTTTGGGTAGTATAGACATTTTAATGGTGTTAATTCTTCCAATCCATGAACAAGGTATGTGCTTCCACTTTTTTATATCTTCCTCTATTTCTTTTTTCAATGTCCTGTCGTTTTCTGCAAATAGGTCCTTTACTTCTTTGGTTAAGTTTATTCCTAGGTATCTTATTTTTTTTTGCTGCGAAGGTAAATGGGATTGTTTTTTTAGTTTCTCTTTCTGTGAGTTCATCATTGGTGTATAAGAATGCCGTCGATTTCTTGACGTTAATTTTGTATCCTGCTACTTTGCCAAATTCATTAATTAAGTCTAGTAGATTTTTGATGGAGTCTTTAGGGTTTTCTATGTATAATATCATGTCATCTGCCAATAATGACAGTTTCACTTCCTCCTTTCCAATTTGGATCCCTTTTATTTTTTCTTCATGTCTGATTGCTGTGGCTAAGACTTCCAGTACTATGTTAAATAAGAGTGGTGAAAGTGGGCATCCTTGTCTTGTTCCTGTTCTTAAGGGAAATGCTTTTAGTTTTTGTCCATTGAGTATGATGTTGGCTGTAGGTCTTTCATATATGGCCTTTATAATGTTGAGATATGATCCCTCTATTCCCAAATTGCTGAGCATTTTTATCAGAAATGGGTGCTGGATTTTGTCAAATGCTTTTTCAGCATCTATTGATATGATCATATGGGTTTTATCTTTCATTTTGTTTATGTGATGTATCACATTTATTGATTTGTGTATATTGTAGCAGCCTTGCATCCCTGGGATGAATCCCACTTGGTCATGGTGAATAATTTTTTTGATGTATTGCTGGATCCGATTTGCTAGTATTTTGTTAAGAATTTTGGCATCTATGTTCATCAGGGATATTAGCCTGTAGTTTTCTTTCTTTGTAGTGTCTTTTTGTGGTTTTGGAATTAGAATTATGCTGGCTTCATAAAATGAGTTTGGAAGTCTTCCTTCTTCTTGAATTTTTGGAATAGTTTGAGGAGAATGGGTGTTAGTTCTTCTTTGAATGTTCGGTAAAACTCGCTTGTGAAGCCATCAGGCTTTTGTTTTCTGGGAGGGTCTTGATTACATCTTCAATTTCCTTAGCTGTTATTGGCCTGTTCAGGTTTTCTATCTCTTTCCAATTCAGTTTTGGGAGACTATGTGTTTCTAGAAATGTGTCCATTACTATGTGTCTTGGTAGGACCCGTTTGGGTTCTTCTTACTTGGGCTCTCTGTGCTTCTTGAACTTGAATGCCATCTTCTTTCACCAAATTAGGGAAGTTTTCTGTCACTATTTCTTCAAATGTATTCTCTAATCCTTGCTCATTTTCTTCTTCTTCGGGGACTCCTGTGTTTTGAATATTATTACGGTTCCAGTTGTCCCATAGTTCCCTTAGGTTCTCTTCCTGTTTTTTTAATAGTTTTTTCCTTTAGGTTTTCTGATTGATTGATTTTTCTTCTGTCTTCTAATTCACTGATCTTGTCCTCAGCTTCCTTTACTCTGCTGTTTAGTCCTTCCAGTGTGTTCTTTCTTTCTGCTATGTTATTCTTCATTTCTTTTTGGTGCTTCTTGATTTCCAATTGGTCGATTTTTCAAAGTTTTTATGTCTTTATTCATGGTGTTGATGTCCTTACTCATGCTGTTGAGCTTCCTCAAGAACATGGCTTTGAATTCTAGTTCTGTTAACTTGCTTAACTGCATTTGTTTTATCTCATCTTTGGTATTGGTCTCTTATTCTTTCATTTGGGATTTATTTCTTTGTTTCACCATTTTGCTGTCTCAATGGGTTTTGGAGCCTGCCAAATTTTCCCTGTGGATGTTGGTGTTTTGCTGTTTGTGGCTCCCTCTACTGGGTTTGGATGAGTGTGGGAGTACCCAAGTTAAACACCACTGTCAAGTCTTACTTTCCTGAGTCGATTTCCACCCTCAGGAATGGTTCAGTTATCCTCTAGCTTTTTGCCTAGAGGCTATTAGGCGTGGTTACTTAAAGAGCCTTGGGTTCTCAGTTGAATGAAAGCCTCCCTCAGATGTTCAGTGTAAGAGGATTTCCTGAGGGTGGGGCTGATACTGGTTGTTAATGAGCCTCACTTTGCATTTCAATGGCCCACTTGTGTGGGGTTGGATCTCCAAGGGAGGGGCCACCACCTCTACCCAGAGACCTGAGAAGGAGTAAGATGGCCACCGTCCTGTGGGGCAGCAACTCAGCAAAAGCTCTGAGCACCCTCCAAATCCCTAGTGTCCCCACACAGTTCCAGTCCATTCTGCCCTCCTTCTACCAGAGCCCACGGTGAGTGGCTGTGGCTATTTTAGCACTCTGTCTTGTCCTCTGCACTATGGAGCATGCTTGGGACTTTAACCCAAATGGCGCTGCTCAGAGCTAAGAATGCTGCTGTTCATGGGCTCCCTGCCCCCCTCTTGCACCTCCACAATCCTACCAGGATCAATTCAGTGTCCGTGCTTATATGGTCCTCGCAAGCTGCTTTTCTCTTGCTTTTTCCTGAGACGATTTGTCTTGATTTTAGTTATAATTCCATTTTGGTCCTGGGAGATGGTCTTTGTAGCTTCCACTCACTCCGCCACCATTTTGGAATCTCGAGAAAATACTTTTGATATCTGTGAAATTTTCAGTTGCTATCAAACTCCATTTGGGGAGAGGACCCAGTGCTGGCCTTAGTCGAGTAAATTTCCAACACCAAGTCCACAAAGAGACTGCCAGGAATGGAATACATTTTAAAAATATACACCAAATGCTCTCCCATTCACACTCCTTTCTCTCTTCCTTTTTAAAATTTTATTTTAGAGATAGAGGAAGGGAAAAGGAGAGAGAAGTAGATGCATTGATGAGAGAGAACATTGATTGGCTGCCTCCCACATGCCTCCCACTGGGATTGGGCCCACAATCTGGGCATGTGCCCTGACTGGGAATCGAACCAGTGACCTTTTGATGTATGGGTCGATCCTCAACCACTCAGCCACACTGGCTGGACCCTTCTCTCTTCTTAAAGCAGCCCCTCAGTAGCTTCCCATCCTTAAAGGGCTCCTAAAACCTGCATGGTCTGGTCCTTTCTGCCTCTCTGTCTTGTTCTCTTCTGTCCAGCCTCATTGACCAGTTCTCCCTGTGCTATACCTTTAGTCTCCTTGCCCCACCTGCCTCCACAATAGGACATTTTTTGTTTTAATGCAAGCCCTCAGTCCCCAGGGAAATCTTGCCTGACTCCCAATTTAGTCACACTCCTCTGAAACATGCTTTCATGGACCTTTCATTTATGCTCTTTATAACATTAATGCTCAGCTCCCCACTAGATTATAAGCTCCAAGGGAACAGATGCCACCTTCTTGTTAACCTTTTTATCTTTAACATTTAACACAGCATCTTGCACATTAATGGCATTAAAAATATTCATTTAATGAAGGATTTTCACAGGTTCTTATTATATAATTAAATCCAAAATATTTGACTGAATCAGTATCTTTTCCAACATGAACTCAAACACCATGCTGACTTGTGAGTATAGCAATGACTTATCCTGCAGACATAGGCCTCCACCAGCTGTTAACATCACAATGTTTACTGTTGAAAGTGAGTCTGGCTCAACTGGCTTGGCCTCTGTACAGCTGTGCTCAGCCTGCATACTCATTTATAACATTTATTTATCTTCCTCTTATGACAGCTTACTTAGCAGAGAGCTGTGTATGTACTTCCTAAAATCATTTTGCATCTGCTGTCAGCAAGTAGCCCATGCTAGTCCTTGTTTTGGGCTCACTCCTAGCCATCTGGCTTAACCTCACTGCCTTCTGGTTGGTTCCAAAATCTGCCAGCTCGGGGTGTGCACTTCCCAATTCTGTTCCTTCCAGATTTGGTAATTTGTTTTTATTTTCCTGCTGCAAGAATTCCTGATGTGAAGTAACCCCAAATGTGTGATGATGACATAGTGGAAAAGAGAAAGTTGGGCCTCAGAATTTATTTTTGAGTCAAGTGGAATGAAGGTGAGGTAGTCGTCATGGTAGGCATCACTAGGAAGGTGACACTGGAGTACACTCTAAGGACAATAATTGCAATCACTTGTGATTTTCCATAAATCTCCTCTATTGAAAGGAGAATTGTCCACTACAAGACAGGGGCTTCAGTTCAGCTGATGTTGTTTTTTTTTTATCTCACAGAGGCATGTCTGTGAACTGAATTATAATAGATTGACTAGGTCCCCCCAAATTTGTATGTGGAGGCCCTAACCCTCAAAGTGATGGTATTTGGAGGTGAGGCCTAGAGAGGTGATTGGGTTTGGATGAGGCCATAAAGGTGGAACCCCTATGATGGAGTTGCTGCCCTTATAAGGAGATAAAGGGACAAGAGCACAGTCTCCCAACCATGTGAGGACACAGTAAGAAGGAAGAGTGACTTCACCAGAATCCAACTATGCTGGTACCCTGATCTCATACTCCTAGTCTCCAAAACTGTGAGAAATAAATTTTTGTTGCTTAAGCCATGAAGTCTATGACGTTTTGTTGTAGCCGCTCAAGCTAAGATACAAACTTCCTAACCTCCCACAGGTCTCCCTTGCATATACCTAATTGCTAGTATAAAACACTCATTCCCAAGCCTTTTATCAAATAAAAAAAGGCACTTCCCTTTAGAAAACAGGTTCTACCTGAACCAGCTGTCATAACTGGAATTATTTTCAAAAATGTGTCCAGCCATCTCTCACTTCCTCTGAGTCCTTGAGAGCTGCCACTTGAGAAGCATCCCAATATTTCTACCTGAACTGAAAAGTGACTTTTCTTTCCCACAAATACCTGTTGCATCACATCCATTGTGCCACACTGTGGGGTACACACCATTACCCTTCAAAAGGGAAGTGTTTGGCTTAAAGAGGATATGTCTGTAATACTGCTTTTCCTTTTGCTATTTAGAGAAAATCTGCCTAAATTCTGGCAAGCCACTGTTGGAGACAAAAAGCCTGTCCTCTTCAGCTGATCAGTACCAGGAGCTTTCACTACAGCTCACTAGGTGGTCTCAGGAAGAAGGGTTTCTTACATGGCATCTTGGTTTCCAAGAGTGAGTATCTCAGTGAACAGGGCAGGAGTGGCATGACCTTGATGACCCAGACTCGGAAGCCACACAGCAGCCTTTTTGCTGCATTATATTAGTGACAAGAAAGGCATTAAGTACAGGACAGTGTCAAAAGGAGGGGAATTAAACTCTACCCTTCAATAAAGGTAGGGCAAGGCCACACTGTAAAAGAGCATGTGTGAACAGAAATATTGTTGTGGTCATTTTTGGAGAGTACAATTTACCACAGAGAGCAATTTTTTTTTTTAGTTGTCATTTTAATTACCTCTGTTTTATCATCTGTGTGAGCAACAGAGGGTTGGGAATTATCAATGTCCTTGCTTAATGGATATGCCCATGGAGGTTCAGTTAAGTAGCTTTATTTGCCCATGATCATGTCCCTAAGCCAAAGTGTATTTAGAACCTGAAGCATTCTGAATCCTGAAAAATTCATTGATTTCCCTCCTAAATTCCCTGGAAATGATGTGTGGGTATTTGGATACAGCTAGATTACATGATTCTCTCTTCTCCTTTGGGGCAGAAGATCTACTTTCAAAATATAGCAAGCTGCAAGGGCTAATCCACAAGGACTCAATTTTCTAGATGACTTTTCTGTTTTCCTATTGAGAAATCTGGGGAGGAGTTGTGGGGCAGAAGGGAGAAGCTCAGCATCACACAACAAGTTTGGACACCACACCTTTTGAGGCACTTTCCAGAAAGCTGTATTGCTTTTTGTTGTTAAAAATTAAAGTATCTGTGAAACTATTCTGTATGATACTATCATGGTGAATACATGACACTATCTATTTGTCAGACCCCTGGAACTTTATAGCATGAAGGATGAACCTTAATGTATATTATTTAAAAAATGGATCAGAAAGTCAGGGGTTATCAGGATGGAATTCATATTGCAACAACAATAACAAAATCTTTGTTACAAATGTATGAAACAACCTTCCTGAAGAGGATGGGGAGAAAATGTCAACCTAAGTAACTTCAGTGATGAATGAAGACTATAATACTAAAGGCAAAAAGATCTGTACATAAGCACTAAACTCTTGTTGATGAAGTTGCTGCCTCCGTAGATACAGGTAAATAATTCTGAAACTAGTATAAATTCATATCAGAAGTAAAAACTTAAGTAAAGGAAAAACAGATGGTTAGAGCCAGGTTTCTCACTGTTGAAGTGAAAGGCTACAGAGAAGCCCTTAAGGGAAGGAGGCTAAAATAATCTGTGTGATAATGAATTACAGTCTGAGACTAGTTAGTATGAACTCATATTTAGCTTAATAAAGATACATATAAAATAACTATAAATAGAAATATTTCTATATATAAATATGTAGAAATAGATTACTTTTCACATATAGGATTAATCACATACATGCATACACACATATATTTCTATTTCTTAGCTCTGTTGGTTTGAAAACCCAGAATCGGTAACACCCAGTAGCAAAAGCACACCCAGGGCTCAGTTCTTGGTTTCGAATACCATTTTCCAATAAAAGAAACCAGAAATCCATGGGGAAATGACAAGGACCTGGGCACAAAATATACAAAATGAGCTCAGAGAAAACATGGCAGGGGGCAGGACCAGAGCGAGGATGAGTGTGTGAGAGTGTGAGCAAGTGTGAGAGAGAGTGAGTGGACATGAGTATAGACGAGCAACCTCAAACAGTGCAGAAACGTGGGACAGAGGGTTCTTGTGCTGTGGATGGGGAGCAGTCGGCTACCACAGTAAGCGGCTTGTCAGGATGCTTCTCCCTGAATGGCTGGGAAGCCCCACCATTTTGGAAGATCTTTGGTCTTCCCTGGGAGGAGGCAGCGGGAGCACCTAGGGCCGAGTGACCTGAGTCCACCAGTGCGCCTTGCACCATTGGACCAGTGGACCCCGCTGTGTCAATGCAGATCAGTGCACAATAGCGGCACTGTCAAGGTGCCTGCTGCTGAAGCCATGACAAGCAGGGAGCCAAGCACCTTCCCCCACAGCAACAGTGACTGGGCAGGAGTGGAGCCCCACCCCCAAGAGCAGCTGAGGCTCCAGAGCTGAGACACACCCCAGCAGCAGTAGTGCCAGCTTGGGAGCCCAGCACCTTCTCTCACAGCAGCAGTGAGTGGGCGGGAGTGAAGCCCCATCCCCAACAGCAACCAAGGCTCAGAGCTGAGCGTCCTCAGCTCCCAACAGCAGCAGAGGATTGGGTGCTGAGAGCACCCCTTGGAAACAGCAACAGTAGCAGCACAAACCGGGAGCTGACACTTGCCCCCAGCAGCACCAACAGCAGCTGACTGGGAGCTGAGCCCCACCAAGCAGCAGTGCACCCCAACAGAGCCCCGGTGGCAGAGACCCTGGTGGGGTCCTGTGTGCCCCAGAAGAGCACCAGAGACAGGGACCCGTGCACCCCATCAGCACATAACACAACAGACTGACACCAACTGCCAGTTGACAATCCTCCAGGACCAACAGAAGGCAAGAGGTGCCACACACCAAAACAGTCTGGGAGGCACAGCAGCCTTATTTGATACACACTGACCTGCCTACAGATCCCAACGTCTCACACCAGGCCTAGAACTACTCGACTGTTAAAAAAGGAAGACAAATAAACAACAATCAAGTGAAAGAAAAGGAGAAATCACCAGAAAAGGAACTACACAAAATGGAAGACAGCAATTTGTCAGATAAAGAATTCAAAGCATTGATTTTAAGGGTGTTCAAACAACTTAGTGAGAACTACAAGCAGCTTAATGAGAATTATAAAGAGCTCAGTGGGAACTAGAATAGCTTAAAAAAAAAGAGGTAGAAGCTATGAATAAAAATCAAGAGGACATAGCTGCTATGAAAAATATCTTAGAAGGATTCAATAGTACATTAGAAGAAGCTGAAGACTGAATCAGCGAGTTAGAAGACAAGGTAGAAAAAAACGCCCAAATAGAGCAGCAAAGGGGAAAAAAATTAAAAAGCAGGAGGAGAGTTTAAGAGAGCTTTGGGACAATACAAAATGTAACAACATTCTCATCATAGGGATACTAGAAGGAGAAGAATCAGAGAAAGGGATAGAGAACCTGTCTGAAGAAATAATGACACAAAACTTCCCCAATTAGGTGAAGGAAAAAGTCACACAAGTCCAGGAAACACAAAGAGTCCCAAACAAGATGAACCCAAAAAGACTCACAGCTAGACACAACATAATTAAAATGGCAAACATTAAAGACAAAGAGAGAATCTTAAAGGAAGCAAGAGAGAGACCGGAAGTAATCTGCAAGGGAGCCCCCATTAAACTGTCAGCTAATTTATCAATAGAAACACTTCAGGCCAGAAGGGACTGGTATGAAGTGTAGAAAGTAAAGAAAGGCAACGATCTGAATCCAAGACTACTCTATCCAGCAAGGCTATCATTCAAAATTGAAGGAGAAATAAAGAGCTTCACAGACACACACACAAAAAACCTAAAAGAATTTACCACCACCAAACCAGCACTACAAGAAATGCTAAAGGCACTGCTGTAAGACGGAGAAAAAAAATATATAGAGAGAGGAACACAGGCATAACATAAAAATGGCAATGAACAAGTATCTGTCAATAATAATCTTAAATGTAAATGGCTTAAATGCTCCAACCAAAAGACATAGGGTAGTTGACTGGATAAGAAAACACGACCCATATATATGCTGTCTACAAGAGACCAACCTCAAAACAAAAGACTCACACGGGATGAAAGTGGAGGGATGGAAAAAAAAAATTTCCAGGTAAATGGAAATGAAAAAAAAAAAAAAAAAAAGCTGGTGTAACACTACTTATATCTGATACAATAGACTTCAAAATGAGGGCCCTAATAAGAGACAAAGAAGGTCAGTACATAATATTAAAAGGATCAATCCAAAAAGAGGATATAACCCAGGTAAACATATATGTACCAAATACAGGAGCACCAAAATATATCCAAAAACTTCTGGAGGACTTCAAGGGAGGGATCAATAGCAATACAATCATAGTGGGTGACTTTAACACCCCACTGACACCACTGGATAGATCGTCTAGACAAAAAATTAACAAGGACACAGAGTCCCTAAACGATGAACTAGATCAGTTGGACTTAACTGATATTTCCAGAACATTTCACCCCAAAGCTGCAGAATATACATTCTTCTCAAGTGCACACAGGACATTTTTGAAGATAGACCACATGTTAGAACACAAAGTAAGTCTCTACAAATTCAAGAAGATTGACATCATATCAACCATCTTCTCAGATCACAATGGCACGGAACTAGAAATCAATTGCAACAAAAATACTCAAAAACATTCAAACACGTGGAGGCTAAATAGCATGCTATTAAACAACAAATGGGTTACCAAGGAGATCAAGGAAGAAATTAAAAACTTCCTGAAAACCAATGAAAATGAACACACAACAACACAAAATCTATGGGATGTAGTGAAAGCAGTCCTGAGAGGGAAGTTCATAGCACTACAGGTTTACCTCAAGAAACAAGAAAAATTCCTAATTGACTTTCTAACCCTACAATTCAAAGAACTAGCAAGTAAACAAAAAGAAATCTGAGAGCAAATAGAAAGAAAGAAATAGTAAAGGTCAGAGCAGAAGTAAACGACATAGGAACTTAAAAAAAAATTCAAAAGATGAATGAAACAAAGAGCTGGTTCTTTGAAAAGATAAACAAGATTGATGGATCCTTAGCCAGACTCATCAGAAACAAAAAGAGAAGACCCAAATAAACAAAATCAGAAATATAGAGGAGAAGTAACAACTGACACCAGAGAAATACAAAGGATCATTAAAACATACTACGAACTATTATACGACAACAAATTGGAAAATCTAGGCAAAATGGACAAATTTCTAGAAACACATATTCTCCCAAAACTGAACTGGGAAGAGATAGAAAACTTGATCAGACCAATAACAACTAAGGAAATCAAAGATTTAATCAAGAAACTCCCAGCAAACAAGAGCCCAGACCCAGACGGCTTCATGAGGGGTTTTACTGAACATTCAAAGAAGAGCTAACACCCAATCTTCTCAAACTATTCCAAAAAATCCAAGAAGAAGGAAGACTTCCAAACTCATTATATGAGGCCAACATAATTCTCATTCCAAAACCACATAAAGACACTACAAAGAAAGAAAATTACAGGTCAATATCCCTGATGAACACAGATGCCAAAATCCTTAACAAAATATTAGCAAATTGGATCCAGCAATACATCAAAAAAATTATTCACCATGACCAAATGGGATTCATCCCAGGGATAGAAGGATGGTACAATATTTGCAAATCAATAAACGTGAAAAACTACAGGTCATTGAAAAAAAAGAAATAGAGGAAGATATAAAATAGTGGAAGCATATACGCTGTTCACGGATTGGAAGAATTAACATCATTAAAGTGTCCATACTACCCAAAACAATCTATAGATTCAATGCAATCCTCACCAAACTACCAACAACATATTTCACAGAATTAGAACAAATAACCCAAAAGTTTATATGGAACCAAAAAAGATTCCAAATAGCTACAGCAATTCTGAAAAAGAAGAACAAAGTAGGAGGGATCACACTACCGGAAATCAGGTTATACTACAAAGCCATAGTAATCAAAACAGCCTGGTACTGGCACAAGAACAGGCATATAGATCAATGGAACAGAACAGAGAACCCAGACATTGACCCAAGACATTATGCTCAATTAATATTTGACAAAGATGGCAAAAGCATACTGTGGAATAAAGACAGCCTCTTAAATAAACGGTGTTGGGTAAATTGGACAGCTACATGCAAAAAAATGAAACTAGACCATCAACTTACACCATATAGAAGAATAAACCCAAAATGGATGAAAGACTTAAATGTCACTCATGAATCCATAAAAATCCTAGAAGAAAATGCAGGCAACAACATTTCAGACATCACATGCAGCAGAATTTTCACTGATACAACACCTAAGGCAAGAGAAACAAAGCAAAAAAATGAACACATGGGACTGCATCAAACTAAAAAGCTTCTTCACAGCAAAAGTAACAGCCATCAAAATGTAAAGGGAACTCATTATAGGGGAGAGCATAATTGTCAATGATACATCAGATAAGGGGCTAATTTCCAAAATGTATAGAGTACTCATACAACTCAACAAAAGGAAGACAAAGAACCCAATTAAAAAATGGGCAGAGGACCTAAATAGACAGCTCTCCAAAAAGGACATACAAATGGCCAAGAGACATATGAAAAAATGCTGAACGTCACTAATAATCAGAGAGATGCAAATTAAAACAACTATGAGGTATCACCTCACACCGGCCAGAATGGCTGCCATCAAAAAATCATCAAACAAGTGCTGGCAAGGGTGTGGAGAAAAGGGTACTCCAATATACTGCTGGTAGGAATGCAACCTGGTGCAGCCACTATGGCAAACAATGTAGTGTTTCCTCAAAAAATTAAAAATTAAACTGCCATTTGACTCAGTGATCCCACTTCTAGGATTGTACCCTCAGAAGCCTTAAACACCATTCAGAAAGAATGTGTGTACCCCTATGTTCATATCAGCACTATTTATTTGAGTTGTTATGATCTGGAAACAGCCCAAATGTCCATCAATAGATGAGTGGATAAAAAGCTATGGTACATATACCCAATGGAATACTATGCAGCTGTAAAAAAGAAAGATCTTTTATCCTATGAGACAACATGGAGGAACCTGGAGAGTATTATCCTAAGCGAAACAAGCCAATCAGAGAAAGACAAATATCACATGATCTCACTTATTTGTGGAATATAATAAACAAAACAAGCTGAGAAACAAAATAGACCCAGAGACATGGAAGTGGGGTGCAGACTGACAAACCTCAGAAGAGGTTCATTAGGGAGGAGGGAAGAGATAAACCACAGAACTTATATGCATGCATGCATAAACAAGGAATAGACAATAATGCTGGGGAGGAGGGGCAGGATTGGGAGGAGAGTGTCAATGGGGGAAAAAGGAGAAACATCTGTAACAAAAATAAATAAATAAACACACACACACACACACACACACACACACACACACAATGAATCTTGAGCAGAATCTTGTAGTGGAAAGAAAGAAATGTGCTCCAAAATAAAAATGATAGGGACATGTCAAGTGACATGGGAGTCAGCCTAAAAGAGCTCCCAATGGCCACTTAGTCCTTGAACTAATTATAATTTTTTGTGTGCAGTGGTTTTTATTTTCCCCCTTAAAATAGCATTATAATACTTCTCTGGATGGCTTTTGTGACAAATATTAAAAACAATAGCACAGTAATCCACTACTTTATGTCAAATATCACACCAACACTTTACTTGCTGCATCTCTTTTTCTCCTTTGCACAAAATCATGGCGTACATACCATTATTAATACTGCTTTCCCCAAAAATGTATTATGAAAATGTTTAAAATACAGAAAAGTTAAAAGAACCTATAGTGAACATCCATATATCCACCACCTACCTCAGTTTAGCATTTTGCTATGTTTATGTTATTGGTGTTCATTTATCCATTAATCCATTTTTCTAAAAAATGCATTTCAATGTAAATTGCAGACATTCTTTGTTAAACATGTCTGCATGTAACTCCATTAATGTGATTTAAGGAAAGAAAAAACAAGTAATTATGGTTCAATGAGGTGAATTTATCCAAGGTCACACCACTGGTGGGTGACAGAGATTCTGACTCCTGGACTGCAATACATACTCATGAATGCAAACTACTGCTATCATTCTCATTCTCTAGGCAAAAGTCCCACTTGTTTATGGAAACAAATGGGTAGGAGATTAAAGATTTCAAGAAACAGGAGAGGAAAATCAGACCTCTTTCTTTAAATACTTCTTTGGGAAAAATAAAAAATAAAAATTCTTAGGAACAAAAATGAATGCTTAGGCACATGGAACGATCAGCTGTATGTGGGTGCAGGCTAGCTGGTATCTACCCCACATGTGTGGACACTCCATGTGTGTGTGTGTGTGATATCCCTGATGTAGTGACTGTTTTGTGCCACTGAAAATCTATCCAGGTGCTAGTTTCATGCCAGTACAGAATTTGTGGGTCCACCCCATATTATCTGCAGAAGAACCCTCTAGAACTTGAATTTGTTTTTGTGCACAATAAACTTTCTAGTCGTTATATTATGATTGTCATGTTCATCCTTTTGTTGTCCTTTCAGTTTGTTTTACATAAAACCAATAACATAATAAACAAAACACCCTTATTTTAAAATATCTTTCCAGCCCAGGTGGTGTGGCTCAGTGGTTGCCATCGATCCATGCATGAAGAGGTCACCAGTTCGATTCCCAGTCAAGGCACATGCCCAGGTTGTGGGCCAAGTCTCCAGTGGGGGGCTTGCAAGAGGTGACCAATCGATGTTCTCTCTCATTGATGTTTCTTTCTATCTCTTTCTACCTCTCCCTTCCTCTCTCTCTAAAAATCAATAAAGGAAAAAAAAAATGTCTTTCCAGAACAGGGCCACTAGGTAACTATGAATTATAGTACTTTAACAATCTGAAGAAAAGTGTATTTCTTAAGAAGAGTCAAGACTATCAAAGATTTAAATATAAAATTTAAAAAAATGCAGTGTTATTTATTAGATTTAAAAATGGGAAAAAATCTAAATGCTTTAAATTGTGAATAAATAAATAATCATATTATATCCATATGGTGAGATATTAGGTAGCTACAAACAGTTATGCTTAGGAGGTACTGCTAATTACATGAAAGATGCTCAAGATATCAGTTACAAAAAGGCAGATTTAAAACTTGATCTTACCTATATATAGAATAATGTATTAAAAAACAAAAGAACTGGCTAAACTCTTATATGTAGTTGTATCTGAAATATTCCCTCTGTGTTTTCAGTTTAATACACTGTCTAAAATTTCAGTGGTGATAAACAAACAAACAAAAAAATACTTATTGATACTGCAGGCACCATTTTTTCCTAGACAGCATCAGGTTAATGACTCAATATATCTCTCAAAGTGTGTGCAGCCTGAGAGGTGTTAGTGTCTTGCCAATGTTATGAAGAACCTCAAGTGCAGGGACACCAAATCATTCCTTCAGCACTACAGAGGCTGGGACACTTCCTAGAGCCCAGTGCTCTTCTGTCAGAATGCTTGTATGGGAATAACATACCCTGATTTGATCATCTTCTTAAGAATCTAATCCACAGCCACAAGAACTATGTCTTCTGTAGGCTGATAAACTGTCACAGTCAATGTAGTGAGCTTAGAGCTAAAGGGCACACCATTCTGGTTCCTGGTTCATACCTATGTCGGGGATGAGTGCCTCACTGGCTACCTGAAAATCCTCTCTGGAACCTGGTTACACTCTCCCTGGCCAGCACTCACTTCACAAAGCATGCATTTTGTACTGTACTATATGAATCTCTCCTGTTTCCACACTTCACATTGCAGTACATGATACTCTGTGTACAATTATGTGTGAAGTGGCTTCTGTCAGTCTTGCAATGAGGATCATGCCACATTCACCTCTATTTCCTGGGCCCCTCATTCATTATCCTGCACCAGCTGCCCCTGGAGAGAGGAGGTACATGGGAGAGCAGGACGGTTTTCCAGGACCAAGCTGTTTGGCTTCTTAGAGCAAGGTGTGAGAGCTTGATCATTGACCTTCAACATTTTTGGACTGCCCCTGAGGATATTTCATAAATTACACAGTGTGCTCACTCTGTGGACTTGAAAAAAGAAAGGATAGCATCCCAAGTTGAGAGTCATGGGGAGCCTTTCATATCAGAGCCCAGAGCTCTGGTACCCCTTTAATATGCCATTTATCCTGACAGCTACCCTTTCTTTCCTGCTGGTTGATGGGTTTGTTTTCAGTAGCAATTGTGTTTACAAATTTTTATCCAGTGGCACATATAAAAAACATACCAATTCTATTTTTACCTTCTACCATATTGTTGTTTTTAATACATTTGAATGTTTGTCAGTTATTGTCCCTTCTTTTAAAAATCCAGTTTCACATGAGCAGTTGAAAGATAGGGGTAATGTCCTTTCCTGTGAAGTGGGGAGCTGATCTGCAGCATCTCAAATTTACTCACCTCATTGGTTATCTATGTATTCACTTTTGAACCTGATCTTCTCAAGGAGGGTAAGAAGGGGTATTCTCTCAAATATGGTGTTGTAATGGTAATGTGAGAATTTTGAAAAACCCTCTTTACTTCACTCCTATTTCTGTGACATATAAAGTGAAGTGAAGCCAGGTTTTGTTGTTGTTGTTGTTATTTTTAATTATTTTTATTAATTTGTTTTTGTTACAGATGTTTCTCCTTTTTCCCCCATTGACACCCTCCTCCCCATCCCCCCCGCCTCATCCCCAGCTTTGTTGTCTATGTCCATTGGTCATGCATACATGAATATAAGTTCTGTGGTTTATCTCTTCCCCCTCAACACCCCCTCTTCTGAGGTTTCTCAGTCCATACCCTACCTCTGTGTCTTTGGGTCAATTTTGTTCATCAGTTTGTTTAGTTCATTATATTCTACAAATAAGTGAGATCATGTGATATTTGTCTTTCTCTGCTTGGCTTGTTTCACTTAGCATAATACTCTCCAGGTCCCTCCACGTCATCTTAAAGGATAAGAGATCTTTCTTTCTTACAGTTGCATAGTATCCCATTGTGTATATGTACCACATCTTTTTTATCCACTCATCTACTGATGGACACTTGGGTTGTTTCCAGATCTTAGCTATTGTAAATAGTGCTGCTATGAACATAGGGGTGCATATATTCTTTCTGATTGGTGTTTCAGGCTTCTTAGGGTATATTCCTAGAAGTGGGATCACTGGGTCAAATTGTAGTTCAATTTTTAACTTTTTGAGGTAACACCATAGTGTTTTCCATAGTGGCTGCACCAGTCTGCATTCCCACCAGCAGTGTACTAGAGTCCCCTTTTCTCCACACCCTCGCCAACACTTGTTTGATGATTTGTTGATGGCGGCCATTCTGACAGGTGTGAGGTGATACCTCATAGTTGTTTTAATTTGCATCTCTCTGATGATTAGTGACAATGAGCTTTTCTTCATATGTCTCTTGGTAATTTGTATGTCCTGTTTGGAGAGGTGTCTATTTAGGTCCTCTGTCCATTTTTTAAATTGGGTTCTGTGTCTTCCTTTTGTTGAGTTGTATGAATACTCTACATATTTTGGAAATTAATCCCTTATCTGATTCATCATTGGCAATTATGGAGCCAGGTTTTGCCTCTCAAGTTTCAGAAAGTCACCTCCCCTGGAAGCCCCACTCCTCTTGGTGAGCAGCAGTCAACTGAGTGCCAGTTGAGGCTTCTAGTTCATATATATATATATATATATATATATATATATATATATATAGAGAGAGAGAGAGAGAGAGAGAGAGCGAGCGCTCAAGTGTCCATCAGTAGATAAGTGGATAAAAAGTTGTGGTACATTTACACAATGGAATACTATGCAGCTTTAAAAAAAGGAATATCTCTTGTCCTTTGAGATGACATGGAAGGGACCTGGAGAGTATTATGCTAAGTAAAATAAGCCAGTCATAGAAAGAGAAGTAGCACATGATCTCACTTATTTGTGGAATCTAATGAACAAATTAAACTGATGAAATAGATCCAGAGACATAGAAGTAGGGAATAGACTGAAAAACTTCAGAGAGAAAGAGGGAAAGGGGCAGGAAGAAATAAACCAAAGAACGTATATGCATGTATTCATAACCAATAGACACAGACAACAGTGCAGTGAAGGCAGGGAGGGAGGTGGGAGTGGGGAGGAGGGTGTCACTGGGGGGAAAAAGGAGGGACATCTGTAAGACTTTCAATAATAAAGATGATTAAAAAAGAAAACCATAAAGACTCCATCAGACGACTATCAGAGATAATAAGCACAGTAAAGTTTCAGGATACAAAATCAATATATAAAAGTTTGTTGCACTTCTGTACACTAATAACAAACTTTCAGAATAATAAATGAAGAAACAATCCCATTTACAATCACATAAAAATAAATAACTAGGAATAAACTTACCACAGGAGGTGAAAGATTTGTACACTAAAGACTACAAGGCATTGTTTGAGAGAAATTGAAGAAGATACAAAGAAATGCAAAGATATTTCATGCTCATAGATTGCAAGAATTAACACTGTTAAAATGTTCATACTACCTAAATAAATCTACAGATTGAATGCAAGCCCTATCAAAATCCCAATGGCATTTTATTTTTCCACAGAAATAGAACAAAATATCCTCAAATCTGTTTGGAACCACAAAAGATCCTAAATAGCCAAAGCAATCCTAAGAAAAAAACAAAGCTATAGGTATTATTACACTCCCCAAATTCAAAGTGTACTACAAAGCTATAGTAATCAAAATAGTGTGGTATTGGCAGAAACACACAGAGATCAATGGAATAGAATTGAGAGCCCAGAAATATACCCACATGTGTATAGAAAATTTACAACAAAGGATCCAAGACCACAATAGAGAAAGTAAAGCCTTCAATGAATGGCGTTAGAAAAACTGGACAGCCACATGTAAAAGAATAAAACTAGAACTCTCTCTTATACCATACACAAGAATTAACTCAAAATGGATTAAAGACTTTAAGACCTGAAACAATAAAATACATAGAAGAAAATATAGGCACTAAGCTTCTGGACATTGGTCTTAAAAATATTTTTTTGTGGATTTCACTTCAATATTAAGGAAAACAAAAAACAAAATAAATAAATGAGACTACATCAAACTAAAAAGCTTCTACATAGCAAAGGAAACCATCAACAAAACAAAAAAGCAACCAACTAAATGCGAGAAGATATTTGCAAATGATATATCTCATAAAAGGCTAATATCCAAAATATAAAATGAACTCATAAATCTCAACAACAAAAAGCAAATAATCCAATTTAATTATGGGCAGAGGTCCATCGATTTTGTTTATCTTTTCAAAGAACCAGCTTTTTGTTTCATTGATCTTTTGAATTATTTTTTTAGTCTTTATGTCATTTATTTCTGCTCTGACCTTTACTATTTCCTTACTCTTACTAGCTCTGGGTTTTTATTTTTGTTTACTTTCTAGTTCTTTAAGTTGTAGGGTTAGAAGGTCAATTAGGAATTTTTCTTGTTTCTTGAGGTAGGCCTGTAGTGTTATGAACTTCCCTCACAGGACTGCTTTCGCTGTGTCCCATAGATTTTGTGTTGTTGTGTGTTCATTTTCACTGGTTTCCAGGAAATTTTTAATTTCTAGTACACTGCCGGTGGGAATGCAGACTGGTACAGCCACTGTGGAAAACACTATGGTGTTACCTCAAAAAGTTAAAAATTGAACTGCCATTTGACCCAGTGATCCCACTTCTAGGAATATACCCTAAGAAACCTGAAAGATCAACCAGAAAGAATATATGTATCCCTATGTTCATAGCAGCACTATTTACAATAGCTAAGATCTGGAAACAACCCAAGTGTCCATCAGTAGACGAATGGATAAAAAAGCTGTGGTACATATACACAATGGAGTACTATGCAGCTATAAGAAAGAGAGATCTCTTATCCTTTGAGACAACATGGAGGGATCTGAAGAGTATTATCCTAAGTGAAACAAGCCAAGCAGAGAAAGACAAATATCACGTGATCTCACTTATTTGTGGAATATAATGAACATAATAGTCTGAGGAACAGGGTAGACCCAGAGACGTGGAAGTAGGGTACAGATTGACAACCCTCAGAAGAGGGGGTGGGGGGAGAGGGAAGAGATAAACCACAGAACTTATATGCATGTACGCATAACTGATGGACATGGACAACAATGCTGGGGATGGGGTGGGGGGTGGTGGGGAGGAGGGTGTCAGTGGGGGAAAAAGGAGAAACATCTGTAACAAAAACAAATTAATTAAAAAAAATAAATAAATAAAAATGGGCAAAGGATCAGAATAGACATTTTTCCAAGGAAAACATACAGGTGGCCAAAAAGTATGTGAAAAAATGTTCAGCATCACAATTTGTTAGGAAATACAAATGAAAACCACAATGAACTATTACCCTACACCTACTGGACTGGCTATTATCAAAAAGACCAAAAAAAAAATGTTGGAGGTGATGTGGAGAAGCCTCATACACTGTTGGTTTGACTGTAATTTGGTGAAGTCACTTATGGAAAACAATATAGAGATTCTTTTATTTATTTATTTATTTTTATTAATTTATTTTTGTTACAAATGTTTCTCCTTTTCCCCCCATTGACACCCTCCTCCTGATCCCACAATATAGAGATTCACAAAAAAATTAATAGAGCTACCATATCATCTAGAAATTCATCTTCCAGTTATTTATCCAAAGAAAGCAAAAACACTAACTTGAAAAGATCTGCACGCCTATGTTCATTGCAACATTAGTTAAAATAGCCAAGATAGCCCAGCCAGTGTGCCTTAGTGGTTAAGCATTGACCCAAGCACCAAGAGGTCACTGGCTCCATTCTCAGAGCATATGCCCATGTTGTAGTCTTGATCTCTAGTAGGGGGCATGCAAGAGGCAGCTGATAGATGTTTTTTTCTCACATCGATGTTTCTATCTCTCTCTCACTCTCTCTTCCTCTCTCTCTAAAGATCAATAAAAACATATTTAAAAATAAATAATAAAATAACCAAGATATGGAAACAGCTCCAGTGTCCATTGATAGACAAATGGAAAAAGAAAATATGGTATGTATACAATGGAATACTACCCAACCATAAAAAATATAAAATATTGTCATTTGTGACAACATAGATGAACCTTGATGGTATTATGCTAAGCAAAATAAATCTAATGGAAAAAGGCAAAAAATGTCCTTTCATATATTCCACATATAAGTGAAAACTGATTTCATGTATATGAGTAAAATATAAAATGAACAACAAAAAAAGGGAACAAACAAAACAAAACAAAACAAACTCAGTGATACAATGAACTGGTGGTTACTAGAGGGGAAGGGGGATGAGGGAAAGACAAAATGCGGAAAGGGGGTCAAGTGTGTGGTGAGGTGTGGAAACTAGATGTTTGGTAGTGAGCATGCTATAGTTTATACACATGTCAGTTATAATATTGTACACCTGAAACTTAGATAGTGTTATTAACCAATGTTATCACAATTAAAAAATAAATAAAATGTGGACTGAGCACTGGGTTTTATGTCAGGATGACAAGGCTCTTCCCTACATAGTTTTCTCCTTTTTTGCCTGTATTTCATGGCAGGAAGAAAGTACACCTGATTTCTCATGAGTCCATGAATCACAAATGTGATGTCAGCACCTGGCACCACAGCCCAACACTAACAAGCAGAGATCTTTACTGATTTTCTTCATAGTCCTGGTGGGCTTCCTGCTAGCATGAAGGTATGATTGGAAGTCCACGCTTTCCTCCCATCTGGGAGGAACTAGAGGCTACTGAGTCATGCATCCAGGCTTTTCCTGGGGCTGCTCAGTGGGAGCTGCTCATGCAGATGGGGTTTGTGAGACAGCAGTATTGCCTTCTGCTTTCTTCTAAGTGACATTGAGATGCTGAACAATCGGCCCACATCAGCTATAAAGAACTGAATCCCATGCTTTCTAAGTTTCCTTCCAACAACCACAGGGATTCCAGGACTCCTCTGTATGGCAAATGGCACTAATGACAAGTACATCAGGAGGAAATATTTGTAATAAAGTGAACGGACAATATATGGGCTAATAGCTATTACATAAAAAGAGTGTCTCCAAATCAGTAAAATGTAAAAGCCCAATAAGAAGTAGGTAAAAGTGTTGCCAGTAAAAATGAGGCCCTGTCACACAGAGACAAGAAAAGCATTCCAGTGATCCATGTATGGGAGGGTAAGGTGTAGTGATAAAGTTTATTGTAAAAGCAAAATTAAAAAAAAAAACAACAAAAAAAAAACTTTCCCAGGTTCAGCTCCATCCTGATATGAAAGAAGTCCAGCCTTGTCTTCACCAAGCCCAGAAGAAAGGTTATTATTCATAAATTCTGTACCATTTGTTCAGTCCAATTCAGTCCCTGTCCTTGTCTAGCTAGCTTAGTCTATTCCTGGCTGCATTCCAGCCAGCACTGTGCCCAGGCCACCATTTGGAGTGGACCCCAGGCAGCTACTAGGCCTGCATGGCTGTTACAGAGAGAGGACACTCAAAGGAATGGGGTGAGCATGTGTGAACAGAGCAAGTGAGTGTGTGTGTGGGGGGGGGGGAGGAGAGAGGGACGTCATTAGGCTGATTATATTATTTATTATCTCAGGCTTTGAAAGGACCAGGCTTTTCAACTTCTCAATCTTTTGAGGGCTTCTGATAGGTCATTTTCCTAACCAATCTAGTTCTTAGATCTTCCAGGGTTCTGTGTCCCTTATCCAATCCAATCCTTTTTCCAGGGTAGGCTCCTCCCCTTTATGATTGCCATTTAGTTCCTACTGCACATGCCTCAAAGTAAAAGCACTTACTCCTATGCCATCTTGGCTTCTACTGGGCATGTGCCCAGCAGAAGAATTTCCCATTCCAGGGATGGGGAACCTTTTTTCTGCCATGGGCCATTTAGATATTTATAACATCATTTGTGGGCCATACAAAATTATCAACTTAAAAATGGGCCTGCTATATATGGTCAGGCTAATTTGGTGAGCCATGTGATGTTAGCTGGTATTGATTTGGTGAACCTTCTACAGCCTTTCAGATGGACATTCCCCACCCCTGTAATCTGGGCAAGTGGACCAATTGTACCCAAGGGAGATTGTAAAATTGGTCCTTCCTCCCTACACAGGGGAGGGAGAGGTGTTAATCCCCTTTCCCTGGCAATGCTGTGATTCTCTGGGGAGGGTGTGAAGCTGTAGCTTGCAGACTCAGTGTCCAATTCAACTCCCCAGCCCATTAAGCTCAACAATGTCTGATTCCCTTTGCTCTTCTCCTTTATTAATATCTAGCTACCTACACTAACAAAAGTCTGATAAGAGTTTATAGAGGAAAAATAAAAACAGTAAAAAAAAAAGGACAGGATTTCCAAAATGGCGGCGGAATGAATGGAAGCTACACAGATCATCTCCCAGGACCAAACTGGAAATACAACTAAAATAAAGTCAAATCGTCGGGAAAAAGCAACGGAAAAGCAGCTCGCAAGGACCATACAACCAGCGACACTGAATCGATCCTGGTAGGACTGCGGAGGCGTGAGAGGGGGGCTGGGAGCCCATGGACAGTGCGGCCTTAGCCATGAGCAGCGCCCGCCCTCGGGGTTAAAGCCCGCGCCGGCTCCACCGCGCAGAGCCGGGACAGAGCGCTAAAGCCCGAGCTGGCTCCACCGCGCAGAGCCGGGACAGAGCGCTAAAGCCCAAGCTGGCTCCACAGCGAAGAGCCAGGATAGAGCGCTAAAACAGCCACAGCCACTCACCTCGGACTCTGGCAGAGAGAGGGCGGACTGGACTGGAACTGTGTGGGGACACTCGGGATTTGGAGGGCGCTCAGAGCTTTTGCTGAGTTTCGGCCACGGAGGACTGTGGCCTGGTCGATTTACTCCATCCCAGGGCTCTGGGGAGAGGCGGCAGCCCCTCCCTCGGAGATTCAGCCACACCCAGATGGGCCATTGAAATGCAAATCGAGGCTCATTAACTACCAGCATCTGCCCCACCCTCGGGAAATCCTCTCACGCTGAACACCTGAGGGAGGTTTTCATTCAACTGAGAACCCAAGGCTCTTTAAGTAACCGGGTCTAATAGCCTCTAGGCAAAAAGCTAGAGGATAACTGAACCTTTTCTGGGCTTGCAACTCTACCCAGGAAAGTAAGACTCAACAGTGGTGTATAACGTGGGTCCTCTCACGCTCATCCAAACCCAGTACAGGGAGCCACAAACAGCAGAACACCAACATCCACAGGGAAAATTTGGCAGGCTCCAAAAACCACTGAGATAGCCAAAATGGTAAAACAACGAAACAGATGCCAAACGAAAGAACAAGAGACCTCCAATGAAGATGAGATAAATGAAATGGAGTTAGGCAAGTTAACAGAACTAGAATTCAGAGCCATGATCTTGAGGAAGCTCAACAGTATGTGTAAGGACATCAACACCATGAGCAAAGACATAGAAATATTGAAAATAAATCAATTGGAAATGAAGAATGACATGGCAGAAATGAAGAACACATTGGAAGGACTAAAAAGCAGAGTAGAAGAAGCTGAGGACCGGATCAGTGAATTAGAAGACAGGGTAGAAAAAATCAACCAACCAGAAAACCAAAAGGAAAAAACAATGAAAAAACAGGAAGACAGCTTAAGAGAACTGTGGGAAAACTGGAAACGTAATAATATTCGCATCATAGGAGTCGCCGAAGAAGAAGAAAATGAAAAAGGGTTAGAGAATATATTTGAAGAAATAGTGACAGAAAATTTCCCTAATTTGGTGAAGGAAGAAGGCTTTCAAGTTCAAGAAGCACAGAGAGTCCCAAGTAAGAAGAACCCAAACAGGCCCACACCAAGACACATAGTAATTAAAATGCCAAAAATTAAAGACAAAGAGAGAATCCTCAAGGCAGCAAGAGCTAAGCAACAGGTTACCTACAAAGGAACCCCCATAAGGTTATCAGCTGACTTCTCCATAGAAACACTACAGGCCAGAAGGGAATGGCATGAAATAATCAAGGTCATGAAAAACAAGGATCTGAACCCAAGACTACTCTACCCAGCAAGGCTATCATTCAAAATAGAAGGTCAAATAAAGAGCTTCCCAGACAAAAAAAGGCTAAGGGAATACATTAGCACCAAACCAGCACTGCAAGAAATATTAAAAGGACTGCTGTAATTAGTAGAAGAAATAGAAAGGAAAATAGAAACACACTAAACAAAAATGGCAATAAGTAAGTACATATCGGTAATCACCTTAAATGTAAATGGACTGAACGCCTCGATCAAAAGACACAGAGTAGCGGATTGGATAAGAAAGCATGACCCATATATATGTTGTTTACAAGAGACCCACCTCACAACAAAAGACTCACATAGACTGAAAGTGAAGGGATGGAAAAAAATCTTCCAAGCAAACAGAAAGGAAAAAAAAGCTGGGGTAGCAATACTCATATCTGATAAAATAGATTTTAAAATGAAGGCCATAACTAGAGACAAAGAAGGCCACTACATAATATTGAAAGGATCTATCCAACAGGAAGAGATAACCTTGGTAAACATATATGCACCCAATAAAGGAGCACCAAAATACATTAAAAATCTTCTGGAAAACTTCAAAGGAGAAATCGACAGCAATACAATCATAGCAGGGGACTTCAACACCCCGCTGACATCACTGGATAGATCCTCTAGACAAAAAAATTAACAAGGAAACAGAGACTCTAAATGAAGCACTAGACCAAATGGATTTAATAGATATTTACAGAGAATTACACCCCAAAACTACAGAATTCACATTCTTCTCAAGTGCACATGGGACATTCTCAAAGATAGACCACATGTTAGGACACAAACGAAGTCTCTAGAAATTCAAAAAGATTGAAATCATATCAAGCATCTTCTCAGATCACAGTTGCATGAAACTAGAAATCAATTGCAACAAGAATATGCAAAGACATTTGAATACATGGAGGCTAAATAGCATGTTATTAAACAATGAATGGGTTACCAAGGAGATCAAAGAAGAAATTAAAAACTTTCTGGAAACGAATGAAAATGAACACACAACAACACAAAATCTGTGGGATGCAGCGAAAGCAGTTCTGAGAGGGAAGTTCATAGCACTACAGGCCTACCTCAAGAATCAAGAAAAATTTCTAATAGACTATCTAACCTCACAACGTAAAGAACTAGAAATCAAACAAAAGGAAAACCCCAGAGCAAGTAGAAGGAAGGAAATAGTAAAGATCAGAGCAGAAATAAACGACATGGAGACCAAAAAAACAATTCAAAGGATTAATGAAACAAAGAGCTGGTTTTTTGAAAAGATAAACAAGATTGATGGACCCTTAGCTAGACTCACCAAGAAAGAAAGAGAGAGAACCCAAATACACAAAATCAGAAACGAAAGAGGAGAAGTAACAACTGACACCACAGAAATACAAAGGATCCTTAACGAATACTATGAACATTTATATGGCAACAAATTCGACAATCTAAGCCAAATGGACAAATTTCTAGAAACACATAGTTTCCCAAAACTGGACCGGGAAGAGATAGAAAACTTGAACAGACGAATAACAACTAAGGAAATTGAAGATATAATCAAGACTCTCCCAGCAAACAAAAGTCCAGGCCCAGACGGCTTCACAGGGGAGTTTTACCGAACATTCAAAGAAGAACTAACACCCATTCTTCTCAAACTGTTTCTAAAAATTCAAGAAGAAGGAAGACTTCCAAACTCATTTTATGAGGCCAGCATAATTCTAATTCCAAAACCAGAAAAAGACACTACAAAGAAAGAAAACTACAGGCCAATATCCCTGATGAACATAGATGCCAAAATCCTGAACAAAATACTAGCAAATCGGATCCACCAATACATCAAAAAAATTATTCACCATGACCAAGTGGGATTCATCCCAGGGATGCAAGGCTGGTTCAACATTCGCAAATCAATAAATGTGATACACCACATAAACAAAATGAAAGATAAAAACCACATGATCATATCAATAGACGCTGAAAAAGCATTCGACAAAATTCAACACCCATTTCTGATAAAAACGCTCAGCAATTTGGGAATAGAGGGATCATATCTCAACATTATAAAGGCCATATATGAAAGACCTACAGCCAACATCATAATCAATGGGCAAAAACTAAAAACATTTCCCTTAAGAACAGGAACAAGACAGGGATGCCCACTTTCACCACTCTTATTTAACATAGTACTGGAAGTCTTAGCCACAGCAATCAGACGTGAAGAAAAAATAAAAGGGATCCAAATTGGAAAGGAGGAATTGAAACTGTCATTATTCGCAGATGACATAATATTATACATAGAAAACCCTAAAGACTCCATCAAAAATCTACTAGACCTAATAAATGAATTTGGCAAAGTAGCAGGATACAAAATAAATGTCAAGAAATCGACGGGATTCTTATACACCAACAATGAACTCACAGAAAGAGAAACTAAAAAAACAATCCCATTTACCATCGCAGCAAAAAAATTAAGATACCTAGGAATAAATTTAACCAAAGAAGTAAAGGATCTATTTGCAGAAAACTACAGGACATTGAAAAAAGAAATAGAGGAAGATATAAAAAAGTGGAAGCACATACCTTGTTCATGGATTGGAAGAATTAACATCATTAATATGTCCATATTACCCAAAGCAATCTATAGATTCAATGCAATCCCAATCAAAATACCAGCGACATATTTCACAGAACTAGAACAAATACTCCAAAAGGTCATATGGAACCAAAAAAGACCCTGAATAGCCACAGCAATCTTGAAAAAGAAGGACAAAGTAGGTGGGATCACAATACCAGATATCAGATTATACTACAGAGCTACTATAATCAAAGCAGCCTGGTATTGGCACAAGAACAGGCATATAGACCAGTGGAACAGAACAGAGAATCCAGAAATTGACCCAAGACATTATGCTCAACTAATATTTGACAAAGGTGGCAAGAGCATACAATGGAGCAAAGACAGCCTCTTTAATAAATGGTGTTGGGAAAATTGGACAGCTACATGCAAAAAAATGAAACTAGACCATCAACTTACACCATACACCAGAATAAACTCAAAATGGGTAAAAGACTTAAATGTGACTCGTGAATCCATAAAAATCCTAGAAGAAAATGTAGGCAACAAAATTGTGGACATCATACGCAGTAGAATCTTCACTGATACATCACCTAAGGCAACAGAAATAAAGGAAAAAATGAACACATGGGACTACATCAAACTCAAAAGCTTCTGCACAGCAAAAGAAACAACCATCAAAACGGAAAGAGAACCCACTGTATGGGAGACCATAATTGCCAATGATACATCAGATAAGGGGTTAATCTCCAAAATATATAGAGTGCTCATACAACTCAACAAAAGGAAGACAAAGAACCCAATTAAAAAATGGGCAGAGGAACTAAATAGACACCTCTCCAAACAGGACATACAAATGGCTAAGAGACATATGAAGAAATGCTCAACATCACTAATCATCAGAGAGATGCAAATTAAAACAACAATGAGGTATCACCTCACTCCTGTCAGAATGGCCGCCATCAACAAATCGTCAAACAACAAGTGTTGGCGAGGGTGTGGAGAAAAGGGGACTCTAGTCCACTGCTGGTGGGAATGCAGACTGGTGCAGCCACTGTGGAAAACACTATGGTGTTACCTCAAAAAATTAAAAATTGAATTGCCATTTGACCCAGTGATCCCACTTCTAGGAATGTACCCTAAGAAACCTGAAACACCAATCAGAAAGAATATATGTACTCCCATGTTCATAGCAGCACTTTTCACAATAGCTAAGATCTGGAAACAGCCCAAGTGCCCATCAGTGGATGAATGGATAAAAAAGCTGTGGTACATATACACAATGGAGTACTATGTATCTGTAAGAAAGAAAGATCTCTTATCCTTTGAGACGACATGGAGGGACCTCGAGAGTATTATCCTAAGCGAAACAAACCAAGCAGAGAAAGAAAAATATCACATGATCTCACTCATTTGTGGAATATAATAAACATAACAGTATGGGGAACAGGGTAGACCCAGAGATGTGAAAGTAGGGTACAGACTGACAACCCCCAGAAGAGGGGGTGGGGGGGAGGGAAGAGATAAACCACAGAACTTATACGCATGTATGCATAACTGATGGACATGGACAACAAAGCTGGGGAAGGGGTAGAGGGATGGGGAGGAGGGTGTCAATGGGGAAAAAAGGAGAAACATCTGTAACAAAAATAAATTAATAAAAAATAATTAAATTAAAAAAAAAAGGACATATGCAAAGATGTTTAATATCATAGTAACTGATAAAATGCAAAGTGAAAAGTGAAAAGATCTCTATTTTTATCTATAGAATGAGTGAAAATTAAACACTAAATCCAGGTGGGGAAGATAGACACTCACATTTTGTTATTGAAAATAAAAATTAGTACAAAATTCTGGAGGACAATTTATAGTACCTACTAAATTTACATGTGCATAATCTTTGATTCAGTGGAATTTTACTTGTGGCTGTGCTTGCAAAAGAAGAAATTGAGCCCGGCTGGTGTGGCTCAGTGGTTGAGCATCAACTCATGCATCATGAGGTCACTGGTTCAATTCCTGGTCAGGGCACATGCCCAGGTTGTGGGCCTGATCCCCAGTGGGGGGCATGCAGGAGGTGGCCAATCAATGTTTTCTCTCATCAGTGTTCCTATCCCTCCCTCCCTCTCTCTTCCTCTCTCTCTCTCTAATATCAATAAATTTTTTTTTTTAAAGAAGAAATTGAAAGTAATGTATATGTGCCCTGGCCAGTTTGGCTCAGCAGTTAGACCATAGGCCTGAGGATCAAAGAGTCTCGGGTTTGATTTCTGGTCAAGGACACATACCTTGGTTGCAGGTTTGATCTCCAGTCCAGTCAGTGTGGTGTGGGAGGCAACCAATTGGTTTGTCTCTCTCACATCAATACTTCTGTCTCACTCTCCCTCCCTCTATCCCTCCTACTCTATCTAAAAAAAAAAAAAAAATCAATGGAAAAATATATTTGGGTGAGGATTAAAAGAAAATTTAAAAAAAGAGAAAGTAATGTATATGTATATATGTATATTTTTAGGAAAATGATTAATTAGAGAGTGCACATTCATACACCAAAATACTACAAAATCATTAAACATACCATGGTAATCTCTATGTACTGACACTAAATGTATTTATGTTATGTAGAAAGCAAGTTGTGATGAATATTGATTTTCTTTTTTTTTAATCCTCACCTGAGGACATTTTTGCATTTATCTTCAGATAGAGCGGGAGGGAGAGAGAGAAAAAGACAGGGAGAGAGAAACATCGACGTGAAAGGGACACATCGAGTGGCTGCCTCCCACACAACCCAACCAGGGCCGGGGACAAACTGCAACCGAGGTACGTGCCCCTAGTGGGAACCGAACCCGGGTCTCTCTGGACTGCAGGCCGACGCTCTAACCACTGAGCCAAACCGGCCAGGGCAATTCTCTTTTATTTATAAATCAAAACTGTGTTCATACACAGGTTTATAAATGTATGGTAAGAGGTGGTCCCCATGGAAGGGTGGCTTTAAGGAGGCAGCATGGTGAAAGAGATTCACTTTTTATCCTCTTTCCCCATACTCCTCCCCCTTCTATTTACTACGGGAGTGCATTGGTTATGTAAGTTATGAAGGCAATAAATGAATGGAGATGTGTGTCTAAATGCTCCACTAATAATTAAAGAACTAGGAGGCAGAGTGTGAAGGAGTGTTGGTGGGGAATGCTGGTGAACGTAATCGGTCTAAAAAGTACCAGGTGACAATGTGATGATGTGAGTCCCCAGGAGAAGAATGTGGTGAAGGGTATCATATACTTGCCCCCTCCTTCCTCTAGTAATCCTCAGCCACATCCTCCCATGGGTGATAGGGTTCATAAGAAAGACCCTGATTCATCAGGAAAAGAGGTACTTAAGTATATTGAGCAATCATCAGATCCCCTGCATACTTGTTAACTAACAACTCCCTGGTCCCACCATCAGAGTTTCTGACTCAGTAGGTCTGAGGTGGTGCCCAGGAATCTGCATTTCTAAGAAGTTCTGGGATGATGATGCTGTTGCTAATGTTGATGGTCCAGGGAACAACATTTTGAAAACTACCATTATAGTCAATAAATTCGGCCTGCAAAATTACTGAATTTTGCAATTTTATCTAGGATGATAAAACAGAATTAAAAGGGGGCCAACCAAAAGGGGCTCAACAAAGTAAACTCTCTAATGGTCAGTTAACACTGGTCCCCATCTTTTCCTGTGCTCCCCTGTGAGACCCTCCCGCGCTGGGTGCTGGGGACTCTACCAGGTGCTGATTAACACACAGTACTCATGAACTCCAGTGTTTACAGTGCCTGGATTCAGATCCTAGCTTTCCCCTTTCCAAATTATATTTCCTCATCTGTAAAATGCGGAAAATCAGAAGAAAGCCATCTTACTCAAAGCCTAATTAAAAAAACAAAAGTTGATTTTCATTTTTTTTTAATCCTCACCCGAGGACACTTTTGCGTTTATCTTCAGACAAAGTGGGAGGGAGAGAGGGAGGAAGAGAGAGAGAGAGAAACATTGATATGAGAGAGACACATTGCAACCAGGGCCAGGGATGAACTGCAACCGAGGTACGTGCCCCTAGCGGGAACCGAACCCAGGACTCTCTGGTCCACAGGCCGGCGCCCTAACTGCTGAGCCAAACCTGCCAGGGCGATTTTCACTTTTGTCATAACACATTGTTTATTTTCTAGACCTTAAGGCAATCTGTTCAATTACAAAGGAAAAAATAATACTATATTTTCCTTGTATAAGTAATACATTGCCAGTCAGAACTCATGTCTCCAATCCCTCAACCCAGTTCTTACTGAGTCCCCACCATGTATCAGCCACAGGAGCTGAAAGGCAGGACTCCTAAATGCATGGGAGCCTGCCATCTAAGGCAGCACACAATGGAGAGCAGAGAACCACACTCCACATAGTGGAACCATGACAGGGGCACATGCAAACAACTAGGGAGCAGCTTGAGGGGACACCTAACTCAAATGGGTTTGCGGTGGTAGGAAGGATTCCTGTAGGAGGTACTGTCTTCCCAGCCAGATAATGAGGAAGACATAGTGTACCATAAATTCCTGGAGGCAAGAGATGTCTGGCTGGCTTGACCTCTGTATGAAATACTTTAGGGTTGTGTATTTAGGGTAGGTGGTGAAAGGGTTAATAATGTTTTAACAAAATTAAACTCCATTCTGACCCTCAGTTACTGCATGTACACACCCTGGCAGTTTCATTTGGTAAACATAAGGGCCTTGAGAAACCCAAAGAAAACTATAAAGACAAGGGGTTAATGAAGGTCTTGGGAAACTCAGAGGAACCATGAGAAGAAAGAGATTAATGATGGCCCTGACCCTGCCTGAGCAGACTCCTTACCTCTGAGACAACTCGTACCAACCCAGACACCAATTACACGGTGCCAAGAGAATGTGGGTTTTTTTTTTTAATGTAGTTTTTTTAGTTTCTATAGTTTGCCACTCTAAAACTCAGAGAACAAAGGGACTTCACGGCTAAGCTTTTGAGGCTTGGCCCCTGTCCTGCACACAGGTGGATATAATAAAGCACCTCTGCTCTACATTGGCCTTGTGTTGTGGCTGTGATCTCCTGCTGGCACACACACCTTTTAGGTAGTACAAAGGGTGATGTCAGGAAGGAAAGCAGGATCATCAATGTAGTTGGACTGAAAGTTGGGTGGTAGAGATTGAGGTGGGCAGCCACTGGTGGACCTGCTGAGGGTGGAGGTTATAATGCCTATTGGCAGGGCAAGGGTTTTCTGGGTCTGAAGGTGAGCTCTGACCAGGGTAGACAATTTCCAGGCCTGCTTCCTCACTGAATATTTATAATTGTAGTAAGCTTGACACAGACCGCCAAAAGACATCATGCTCCCATTAAATGCAATCCATTCACTGCTTCTGATCTTCATGGGGGGACAAGGATCAGAACAGAATACAAAGAACCACTGGAAATGATGGAAAAATATTACTTTGTGCTGCAGAAGCAGATAATAACTTCATTGACCAAAATGAAAATAAGAACCTTCACATAAGCCATGCCTATATCCTCCAGAGCCTTCTAAAATGCCATGGTTTCTTTCAAGTTCTGTTTAGGCTTCCCATGGAGTTAGTCTAGAGGGAGGAAACAGTCTATGAGGCCCTGTTGCTAGAAGAATCTGTGGCTTTTCCATACCCACCTCCTCTCTGAGCACTCAGCTCCAGGAGAACTGGTTCCTTGGAAGGGCATAACCGTTTACTGCCCTCTTTCCCCCAAATACTCAGAAAACATCTGCAAGAAAAAGAAAAGGCAGCTTCTTGTTGTTTTTCCCAGTTTATTCCACCAGCGCAAAATTATCTGTTACCTGGACTCCCTACAAAGAGCAAAAAAAAAAAAAAAAAAAAAATGGACATGAGTTTCTGGGGCAGTTTTGATAACATCTCATCGAAATGGTGCATATTTTGACTGGGTTGGAATGTTGTAATTAAATTTGGTGCCAACTATCAGGTGTGGCTCAGTAGATTGAGCGTCATCCCATGGACTCTCAGAGAGGTCCCTGTTTGATTCCCTGTCAGAGCACATGCCCAGATTGCAGGCTTGATCCCTGGTGGGGGACATGTAGAAGGCAGCTGATCAATGTATCTCTCACATCGATGTTTCTATCTCTCTCTCTAAAAAAATCAATAATAATAATAATAAAACATATAAATTTGGTTCTAAGTCAAGCAACAGGGATTCCACATGACTGGAACCCATTTCCAAGCTCCTCAAGGCCAGAACCTCCCACAAGGCCAGCAGCCTGGCTCCAACAGTACATTTGGAAAATAGAGAACTACCTTGTCTGGTCTGAGGCAGAAAATAAGACCACAGGGATGTATTAGGTAGACAGTGATGACCTTTTGCCACAATTTTACAGAGTCTGGTTGGTGTAACTACCAGAAATCTAAGCTCTTATCAAAATGTTGGTCCTTGGTTTCAGAAACCATCAACACTGCAAGCCCACAATGTAAAAAATGTCAGGTGATGGTGGAGCATAGAAACAGCCAAAGAGATTTATTTTATTACAACTCTTTAATGGGTCACTGAAAATAAGACTAACTTCATAGGGTGTGGTTTTACATATTATTTACCAAGATAGGTACTAGAACCCCGAGGAATTATTAGGCCTTTTTCTGCAACTTTTACGTGTTCATTTCTAGGTGCGACCCTTAATATCCACACGTCCCAACAGATCTTACATCCTTAGTTATGCTCTGAAGTCCTTTCCAACATACTCCTAATAAAATAATGTTCCTCCTCATCTGCAATGTAAAAATATCTCCTTTCTCTGAAAACTAAAGTTTTGGTGAATTTGTTCAAAACCAAGGAATGTTGAATTTGAGGCTGACAGTCCTGGGGAAGTATGGGTTCATGCTTGTGTTTTCTGAATGAGAAGATGAGGCCATTGTGGCTGTAGGTATGGGCACCTGTGGCCACCGAGACCATCCATCCCTTGATGATTCTCTGTGGCACCAACACTTGCCATGGCCCTTACACCCACTCAGGGTGATTTTAGCTCCAGACTAACCCATTGTTTAATTTCTCCATTGTTATGGCTGAGTTGTAAGCTGATGCCAAGTCATGGTTTAAATCTTACCCGGGACCACTGCTTGGGAATTCTATGAGCTTATTCTCTGATTATCTCAAATGTCTATTGGATGCCACTCACACCATAGCCTCTTCCTCTATTTCCATGGTTTTCCCTGTATTTCACAGAGAACTAGCAGCTCACCAGGTGGGATCACTGTAGCTGGGTGCCTCAGAACCACCCTACTTCTATACAGGAATTTCATAACTCAAGGATTCTTCTAGGAAAGCAATGGGAGAGAGGTAGCACTCACAGCAGGGGTGGCCCAAAGTGGTAAGTAAAACCGAACTGCCAGATAACATAGGTAAAACCAGTTCTTAAGGACCAAGCACAAGGGCTTCCAGGAGCCAATGTCTCAGGAGTGTGGGCACTGCTGCTGCCACATAAGGGGCCCTGCCATCATTGAAACTGAGGGGCTTAGGCTTCCCCAACCAAGTTGACCTCCCTGGTAAACTAGTTTCTACTCACAGGACCCTTTAGATCAACTCTCTGACTGTGTCTTGGCTCTCCTGGATTGTTTTTAGTTTGGGGCTATGATAAATGAAGCTGCTATGAACAATCCTGTATACTTTTTTTCCAGGGCATATGGGTTCATTTCTTTTGGGGAAATATCTAGGTGTGAAATAGGGAGATCAATGTTTAAATTTTTAAGAAAATGTCAGGCCATTTTCCTCAGTGGTTGCAGCATTTTATATTCTCACCAGCAGTGGGTGAGTATTCCAGTCCTCCACATCCTCACCAGCACTCAGCAATACCAACATTTTTAATATTAACCATTCCAGTGGTTGTGCAGTGGCATCTCATGTGGTTTTCACTTATACTCCTTTGGTGATAAGTTATTATGAGTATGTTTTCTTGTGCTTCCTGGTGCTTCATGTATCTTCCTTTTTGAATAAACTACAGTCATGTGCCAAATAGCACCTCTGTCAATGACAAATCACATATACAATTGTCATAGATTGTAATGGAGCTGACAAACTCCTGTCACCTAGTGACATCATAGCCATCTTAACATCATAGCTCGATGCATTACTCAAAAGTTTGTGGTGATGCTGGTGTAAACAAACCTAGTTTGCTGCCTGTTATAAAAGTACAGAACATGTAATTATGTACAGTACATAATACTTGATAATGCTAATAAACAACTGTATTACTGGTTTATATATCTACTATACTTTTTATTATTTTATAGTGTATTCTTTCTTCTTAAAAAAATAAGTTTTGTGTAAAAGAGTATGCCATGTTAAGCTGGCAGAAGCCTCATACATCTCGTGTTTACCATGTCTTTTGATTGCATCACTTTTTCTTGTGCTTGATTTAATCTTGTGGTGTTGTTTTGTACAGTAACTTGTTGTACAGGCTTGTAGCCTACATGCAATAGTCTAGACCATATAGCCTAGGTGTGTAGTAAGCTGTACTGTACAGGTTTGTGTAAGTACACTCTATAATGTTCACACAATGACGAGATCACCTAAAGAGGCATTTCTCAGAACGTATCCCCATTATTAAGAGGCACATAACTGTAAAAAGTCTTTGCATTTTTATTATTTTGTTCCCATTCTTTATATAGTTGGTAAAAATATATTACTATTTTTATATAGGTATCATCATCACCAGTAGCTAGCTCCAATTTTATATATGATTAAATTGAAGAATGGGGAGGTAAAACATGCAGTGCTAGACTTGGGGTCCAGCTTTTGACTTTGGGAGATTGTATGTGGCCCAAAGTGTGGATGTCCTGACTGTACAGCAGAGCATCTGGTGTGGAGGTGTGTACCCACAGAACCAGTTCCAACTGGTCCTATACTGTTTCTAACAAGACTCAGAAACAAAGTTTAAACCCTGGATACACACTTACAAGTAAGTAACACTTGTGAAATACCACTCATGAGTAATACTTGTGAACCCCTGACTGCTACCCCTTAAAATCCTACCTAAACTCTGTGTCAGGGAACATATCTGAGCCTTGCCTCCTGTATCCTTGACAGTCTAATTGCAAATAGAAATGTTTTACTTTCTCAAAAAACAGTGCCAAAGTATTGGCTTCTATGTGTTTGGGACAGCAGACCTTTGTTTGGTAACAATTTTGGCAACTACAAAGGGACTTTATTCCTTGTGACTGCCTACCCAAGGCACTGCAGCCTCCAACAGGGTGTGGACCATTGCAGCAGACCCTGAGTGGACACTAGACTGGTTTGTCTAGAGGCTTGGCTGCTGGGTTTCTGCTTCCCCTGCCACACTGCTTCGGGTTCCTCAGCGCTACTTTCATTTTTGAGAAAAGAAGCAGCTTCTGGATCAGATATCTTTTAGATGAATGACCTTGTTAATACATGTTTGTGCCTAAATTTTCTAAATATTTCTTGAGGATTGTGGGTTTGAATACCACTCCCAGGGACTTGGTTTAGAGTCTCAGGGCTAGGATTGTTGGTTCAAGTCCCACCCTTGGGAGACAATGGGAAGAAATGTTACAACTGCTGAGGTCCTCAAAGGTCAGGTTTGGGTCCTGAAATTTGGGTTCCAGTTCTAGGGTCTGGTATTTCTTTGTCTGAAAGAGTATTCAGTGTACTGTGTTGTATGCGTGTTAATCTTGTTTTGTGGGCATTTTAGATTAAAGGTACCAGAACTGCACATTAATTGGCTTGAACGTGGAAAGTCATTAATTAGATCACTTCAAGTTAAGAACCTATATTTATAATATATTTTATTGTCACTTTGGGTGAAAGGATTGTTTTATATATGATACTTTTGATAAAGAAGGTATAACTTCCTAGGGATCAGGTTTTAAAAGGAGACTTTTTCTTAACTTGGAAATATCTTTGGGTTATTCCAGTGAGCCTCTGGAATGCCTCAAAGATTTGTTGTCTCTGTCTTTATAATAAACTAATTAGGACATTACAATTACATGAGAAAGTTTGCCAAATAAAGAAATAATAATTCCAGTTGTTTTACAGAGAAAAGCAAAATTGTTTATCAATCACATTATAATCAGGTCTATAACTGTAAAATTATGGGGAATGTTAACCAAGTATACCTGCCTGAAGTCCTTTGGGAGTGTATTCTTCAAAATTCTTACAATACGACTTTACAATTAGCAAAATGAGAAAAACCTATTTTGCTGAAATCAGAGCCAAATGATGATCTCTGTTTCCTATGTCTGGCTTCTCCCATGAATCTTCCTCTGTGTGAAGTGGGAATCCCTTCAAGTAGTGCTGATGTTTCTACCAACAGTTCACAGGTCCAGCCCTGTACCTTTTCTTGTCAGACAGCCAGAAAAGAACAGTCTCCCATTCCTATACTAGCCGTAGTATTCAATTTGGCTCAGGTAGGGCAGTATCCATTGAGACAACTCCCTACTGGTCTAGATGAACAAGATCAACCTAGAGGATTTGTATATGTGTACTCCCCCTTTCTACCTCTGTCATCCTACTGAGATGGTCTTAAAACGATGGGGAATCTCTTCATCTCAGCATTTTGGAAGCCTCAACCAAGGTGGAGTTTGGTGTTAATGAAGGAACAGAATGCCCCCTAGCAGTGAGCTTTGTTCCAGGTGCAGCAGTGTACTCCACAGCTGTTGTGAATACTGAAGGCATGACACAGAAGCAAAATAAGTGTTCACTTAAGAAGATGTTGTGGGAAGCCCACCAGGAAGAGACACAGCAGGAAGTGGTGGGCAGCTGTGACAGCACTGGGTCTCTGAACACCTCCCCACTGCTCACCCCCACCTAGGCCTTTGTCCTGGGCTCCTGTCACAGCTTTGAGTTTCCAAGGCCAGCCACATTAGGCTAATTCCAGGCCACAGCAACCCCTGAGCTCCATGCATATGCCTGCAGTAGCTGATGGGATCCACCCTTAGCATACCAGGTGAAGCAGGCAATGTCCCCCTGATTAGGGTCTTACAACAAGCTGTACTACTGGAGGCAGCACTTAACCAGTATTCAATCAAGACCCAGTAAGATGCTTGCTGGAGGAAACAAACAAACAAAAAATATGGGTAAGACTCCTGGGGCCCTGACCAGAAGGCCATTCAGTTCACCTTTACAATGTGCATATTGTAAACAAGAGGGCCATTAGAGATAAGAATGTTCTAATTGCCCCCAAAGAATAGGGAAAGAACTTTTCATAAATCAACCCACTAGATGCCACAGCTGGTTGATAATAACCAGGAATGACAGGCCCTGGGGTCTTCTAGATTCTATTAGCTCTATCAACATTTCCCATAAGGAAACCTGGGTGACAATTTCTGTTACTGGAGTATCTGGAGAGACTTTCCCCAAATATCACATAGGAAAAACTCATTTAAAACACATCTTTTTATATATGTTTGAATGTCCTATTTTCTTGTTGGGAAGAGATCTACTAACAGAATTAAAAGCCCAGTGATTTTCCCAAGAGGAAAAGTGGACATCAAAGTACTCCCAGATAGGGTCCATGCCCTCCAAACTGTTCTATTGCAATTGAAAGACAAGCATCAACCAGAAATCTCTGAAGAAATTCTACGAAAGGTAAGAGTGAATGTTTGGGCTGACAGGAGACCAAGAAGAGGCCAAGATGGCTGACCCAGTAACAGTAATCTTTCATCCAGGTACTAAGACTCCAAACTTGAAACAATACCCTTGAAGAGGCCTGCAAGAGAAGGTATAAAGCTTCTGATAGCAAGCTTTCTTAAATAATCTGACCTTGTCAATCCCCATTTTAACTCCCATTCTGACAGTGCAAAAATCTGAGACTAGAAATTATCATTTTGTACAGGATTTGAGAGGTATTAATCAAATTGTAGAGGATATACATCTGGTGGTTCAAAATCCTTAAACTTTGCTTACAACTTATCTGTCAACTTTTACTAGTTTACAGTTCTGGACTTCAAGGATGCCTTTTACTATATACCTCTAAGTCCTGAGTCCCAGAAACTGTTTGCCTTTGAATGGGACGATCTAGAGACTAGTAAGAAATAACAATATTGCTGGATGGTACTCCCACAAGGAGTTAAAAATGTCCCTACTATCTTCAAAGAAGTCTTAGCAAAGGACTTAAGGGATCTCCAGTTGAATGAAGGAGTCCTACTCCAATACATGGATACCATACTAATTGCTAGTAAAACTAAGGAAGCTTCAGACCAAACTACAATAAAATATCTAGGATTTGAGTTATCAAAAGGACAAAGAAATTCATTACTGGATTGAAGGGAGCCATTAGCCAGGGTGGTTGTACCATTATAGGGATTCCTAGAAATAACTGGGTTTTGTCAAATTTTGATTTCTAATTTTGGATTCAGGGCCAAACCCCTATATGAGACTCTTAAAGGATATGACAATGAGCCATTAAATTGGACTGCAGAATGCCTTAAGGTGTACCATACTATCTAGAAGAAACTTTTAACAACTCCAGCACTTGGTCTCTGAGACATTAGAAAGACATTTGATCTTTTTGTGCACAAAGTCACAGCTTGAGTTTTGGAACACTAACTCAAAATGTAGGGACCAGAAGACAAGTAGCTCACTTTTCCAAAACAATCGGACACTGTAATTCAAGGATGGCCACTCCAGGCTGTGGCGCCAACCTGTGACCTTTCACAGGAGACTGAAAAATTTACCCCAAGCCAGCCTACCACTGTGCACACTCCATATTGTGTGTTACCTGTACTTGAACAAAAGGATGAATACTGGCTTACTTCGAGGATGCTGGACAAATACCAGGTTATATTACTTGAAAACTGGAATGTTAAATTAAAGGTGGTATCTACTCTACACCCAGCTATTTTGATCCCCAATATGATAGGAGAACATGTTCAAAACTGTATACAAATAATTGAAAAAGTCTATTCTAGCAGACCTGACCTGACTTATCAGCCTTTAGAAAATCCAGACATGGAAATGTTTATGAATAGAAGTGCTTCATGGACTGGGGGCTCTGAAAGGCCAGGTGCAGTAAAAACTCATTAGAAACTCCTATAAGCACAAACCCTCTCTCCACTTATGTCTACCCAGACAAGTAGAGCTTATAGCCCTCATGAGAGCCCTATACCTTTGATAAAAAAAAAAAAAAAGAGAAACCATTAATACTGATTCAAAGTATGCCTCCAGGGAAGATTCCAAAATGGCTGCAGAGTGAATGGAAGCTTCATAGACCATCTCCTGGGGCCAAACTGGAATTACAAAAAAAAAAAAAAAATTATTGGGAAAAAGCAACAGAAAAGCAGCTAGAGAGGACCCATATAACCAGGGACAGGAAAAAAGGACACTGAATTGAGCCTGGTAGGTCTGTGGAGGCATGAGAGGGCAGGCTGTGAGTCCACAGACAGCAGCTGTTTTAGCTGTGAGCAGCTCCATCAGAGTTAAAATCCCAAGCCAGCTCCACAGCACAGAAGGACAGAACAGAGCACTAAATTAGCTACAACCACTCATGTTGGGCTCCGGCAGAGTGAGGGCAGACTGGACTGGAACTGTGTGGTGAGACTCGGGATTTGGAGGGTGCTGGGAGTTTTTGCTGAGTCACGCCCTCACGGGACAATGGCCATCTTGCTCGGGAAGCCTCTTTCCGGAGACCTGGGGAGAAGCTGTAGCCTCTCCCTCAGAGATTTAACCCTACTCAGCTGAGCCAGAGGAATAAAAATTGAGGCTCATTAACAACGAGCATCTGCTCCACCCTCTGGAAATCCTCTTACCCTGAACACCTGAGGGAGTTTTCCATTCAGTTGAAGGCTACAACCCAAGGCTCATCAAGTAACTGAGACTAATAGCCTCCAGGCAAAAAGCTAGAGGATAACTCAACATTTTCTGGGCTTGCAAATCTACCCAGGAAAGCAAGCCTTGACAGTGGTGTTTAATGTGGGTCCTTCCACACTCATCGAAACCCAGTGGAGGGAGCCACAAACAGCAGAACACCAACACCCACAAAGAAAATTTGGCAAGCTCCAAAACCCACTGAGATAGCCAAAATGGTGAAACAAAGAAACAAATCCCAAATGAAAGAACAAGATAACTTTACTAAAGATGAGATAAATGAAATGCAGCTAAACAAGTTATCAGAGCTAGAGTTCAGACTGATGATCCTGAGGAAGCTCAACAGCATGAGTAAGGAGCACAACAGCATGAGTAAGGAGCTCAACACCATGAGTAAAGATATAGAAACATTGAAAACCAACCAATTGAAAATGAAGAATGACATAGCAGAAATAAAGAACACATTGGAAGGAATAACCAGCAGAGTAGAGGAAGCTGAGGACCGGATCAGTGAATTAGAAGTCAGGGTAGGAAAAAATCAACCAATCAGAAAATCAAAAAAAGAGAACTGTGGGACAAGTGGAAATGTAACAGTATTCGCATCATAGGAGTTCCAGAAGAAGAAGAAAATAAGCAAGGGTTACAGAATATATTTGAAGAAATAGTGACAGAAAACTTCCCTAACCTGGTGAAGGAAGAAGGCATTCAAGTTCACGAAGCACAGAGTCTGAAGTAAGAAGAACCCAAACAGGCCCACACCAAGACACATAATAATTAATATGCCAAAAATTAAAGACAAAGAGAGAACCCTAAAGGTAGCAAGAGATAAGCAAGTGGTTACCTACAAAGGAACCCCCATAAGGCTATCAGCTAATGTCTCAACAGAAACACTACAGGCCAGAAGGGAATGGCATGAAGTAATCAAGGTCATGAAAAACAAGGATCTGAATCCAAGACTACTCTATCTAGCAAGGCTATCATTTAAAACAGAAGGTGAAATAAAGAACTTCCTAGACAAAAAAAAACAAAACAAAACAAACAAACAAAAAAAAAACGGCTAAGGGAATATATTAGCACCAAACCAGCACTGGAAGAAATGTTAAAAGGACTGCTGTAATTAGTAGAAGAAATAGGAAGAAAAATATGAACTCAAAAAACACAAATGGTAATAAATAAGTACATATCAATAATAACCTTAATTAACGTAAATGTATTGAATGTTTCCATCAAAAGACACAGAGTAGCTGATTGGATAAGAAAGCATGACTCATATATATGTTGTTTACAAGAGACCCACCTCACAACAAAAGACTCACATAGGTTGAAAGTGAAGGGTGGAAAAAAATCTTCCAAGCAAACGGAAAGGAAAAAAAGCTGGGGTAGCAATACTCATGTCTGATAAAATAGACTTAAAAATGAAGGATATAACCAGAAACAAAGAAGGCCACTACATAATATTGAAAGGATCTATCCAACAGGAAGATATAACCTTGGTAAATATATTATATATGCACCCAATATGGGAGCACCAAAATATATTAAAAATCTTCTGGCGGACTTCAAAGGAGAAATTGACAGCAATACAATCATAGCAGGGGACTTCAACACCCCACTGACATCACTAGATAGATCCTCTAGACCAGTGGTTCTCAACCTTCCTAATGTCCTGACCCTTTAATACAGTTCCTCATGTTGTAGTGCCCCAACCATAAAATTATTTTTGTTGTTGCTTCATAACTGTAATTTTGCTACTGTTATGAATTGTATGTAAATATCTGATATGCAGGATGTTACATAGTAATTAATAAAACAATATGTAATTATATATTGTGAAATATTTATTTCTAATTACAAATAAATGAAATTTTGTCTTGAAGCATGGTGTAGCATGAGTAATAGTCTTAATATAACAACAGTAAACTACATTGCTACATTTTGTAACACTATGTGTGAAAAGCCAATGTCAATGCAAAGGTTGAGATTGCTTCTTTCTCACCAGATCAGAAATTCTCGGGGCAGTCTTTGCAAGAGCACAACGAAGATCATCTTCCACAGCAAGTCTACTTCTGTATTTAGACTTGGTTAATAACCAACAAGCTGGAAAACCCTGTTTCACAAAGATATGTTGTTGGAAATGGAAGAAGAAGGAGCAACATAGTCTCAGACAGAACACGATATGACTGCAAACACTTGATCCAGAATTTTGTTACTGGCATTGTAGAGAAATTAGTTCTCACTGCATCACTGTTAATAAGTTCAATGAACTCCTCTTGTGCTGTCTCAGGAACATCTTCAACTTTGACTGTGAATGGGATTCTGGCAAGTGCAAATAGGGTGTCAGGTAGATTTGGAAAGTATGATGAAATTTTGTCTGCAAGCATGTGCAAGTGTTCTTTCACAGAAATTATCATCGTAATCCTTTTGTCTGGTTCAATGTCATGTTCCTCAAAGAAAGCAGATAAGGTAGGCAACATGTAAATTTTATTTTCATCCAATTTTTTTTTTTTTTTTTTTTGCCAAAGCTGAAGTTTCATTTGGAATGATCTGATCTTTTCAGACAAAATGAGGCATGTTGCATTTGGTCCTTGCAGTGATAAATTTAACTCATTCAAGAGGGCAAAGATGTCAACTAAGTAAGTTATTTTCTGCAGTTCACTTTTATCACTGAAAAGTGCTTCAAACTTCAGTCTTGCTTTCTGATTAAAAAATGTTTTGAGTTCATCATGAAGCTCAAAAACACGTTTTAAAACTTTTCCTGTTAACAACCATCTCACTTAAGTGTGAAATAGCAGAGCATTGTTCAGCGCATCCAACTCGTTGCACAGTTGTAAAAATAGTCGACTGTTTAAAGTGCTCGCCTTTACAAAATTGATATAACTTATGATGCTTTTCATTACTTCTTGTAACTCTTGTGGCACCGTCTTCATTGCTAATATTTGCCGATGAATAATACAGTGAGTTCCAACAACTTTTGGTGACTCATTCAGTACCAGACGTTGAAATCTAGATCGATATCCTAGCATAGCTGGAGCACCATCTGTGCAAACACCACAAACCTTTTCCCAAGAGATCTTATGCTCTTTCAGAAATGAACCAACTGGGTCAAATAGATCACGTGCGGTAGTTGTCATTTCAAGAGGTTTGCAAAAAATAAACTCATCTTTAAAGTCGCCATCATTAATATACCTCATATAAACCAGTAACTGTGAACAGTTTGCAACGTCTGTAGATTCATCAAGCTGGATGCTAAATATTGGAAGTGTAGCAGATTTAATTTCCTGGATTAACTGATCAAGAATATCAGCAGACATGTCATCTATTCATCAGCGGACAGTGTTGTTAGATAAGGAAATTGCACTCAATTTCGTAACAAATTCATCTCCGATTATAACTCGAACAATGTAGAAGGCTGCTGGCAACAGTAAATCCTCAGCAATGGTATGAGGTTTCATAGCTCTGGCAATTCTGAGTGCCACCAAATATGAAGCTTCAATGGCTGCTACATTTTGTTTGTGGTACTTGCCACCAGTGTCAAGTCTGGCTTTCTTGAGTCCATCAGCTTTGCTTCTAAAATAGTTGATATCCTTGCCGGCAAAGCTCAGATGCTTGTTATCAAAATGGCATTTTAGTTTGTTCGGCTTCATAGATTCGGCTGATAGAACTTCACAACAAATAACACATTGTGGTTTCTCAATTCCTGCTGTAATTATTGAAGTAAAACCATACTGTAAAAAATCCTCACTATATTTTCTTTTGTTAACATTCTTCTCTACACGATCCATTGACATGAGATGGTTTGCTAATGAAAATAATATATAACAATAGCTTTAATAATACAAAAGATGATACATGGCATAGTTTAGTCAATACAGTTCATTAAAGTTTCCTATGATTTACCATTCTCTGTGTTGTTTTTTCTTACATACCTGTTACTATCACAAGGGGGCAGTATTCACATCAACCACAGCTGAATATAAAAAGACTAATCAGCATCCAGATTAAGTTCCCATGGTACAGATATATTTTTTTTGCAGCAGTTGATGATTTTACAGTACATGATTTTACATTTACCCAGTAATTATAATTCATGAAGTGTTGTTTTACCTCCAATACTGCTGCTTTCAACACAATAGCTTCTTTTAACAGAGTAGCTGCTTTCTACACAGTAGTTGCTCTCTACACATGTGTGACTGGTCCGCATAAGTACATTATGGCGCCAACCCTGTCATATACACGTGTATTTGTAAGGGGTGTATGTGATGGGGTTGGTGCGATGATGTCATCATGTTGGGTACTCGTATGTGGGCATATCTGTATGTGGGCATAACTGCATGTGGGCAGACCCGCCTGGAGATGGATAGAGGAGTGGAGTCTAGGTTCCTAAGACCACCAGAAATATATGTTTTCCGATGGTTTTAGGCAACATCTATGAAAGGGTTGTTCAACCCCCAAAGGGGTCACAACCCACAGGTTGAGAACCACTGCTCTAGACAAAAAAATTGACAAGGAAACAGAGACTCTAAATAAAGCACTAGATCAAATGGATTTAATAGATATCTACACAGAATCACACCCTAAAACTGCAGAATTCACATTCTTCTCAAGTGCACATGGGACATTCTCAAAGAAAGACCACATGTTAGGACACAGATTAAGTCTCTACAAGTTCAAGAAGATTGAAATCATATCAAGCATCTTCTCAGATCACAACGGCATGAAACTAGAAATCAATTGCAAAGAGAACATGCAAAGACATTGGAACACATGGAGGCTAAACAGCATGTTACTGAACAATGAATAGGTTACCATGGAGATCAAGGAAGAAATTAAAAACTTCCTGGAAACCAATGAAAATGAACATACAACACAAAATCTATGGGATGCAGTGAAAGCAGTTCTGAGAGGGAAGTTCATAGCACTACAGGCACACCTCAAGAAAGAAGAAGAATTTCTAATTGACTACCTAACCTCACAACTTAAAGAACTGGAAAGCAAACAAACAAACAAAAAAAACCCCTAGCGCAAGTAGAAGGAAGGAAATAGTAAAGAAAAGAGCAAAAATAAACAACATGGAGACCAACAAAACAATTCAAAGGATCAATGAAACAAAGAGCTGGTTTTTTGAAAAGATAAACAAGATTGATGGACCCTTAGCTAGACTCATCAAGAAACAAAGAGAGAGAACCCAAATACACAAAATCAGAAATGAAAGAGGAGAAGTAACAACTGACACCGGAGAAATGCAAAGGATAGTTAACAAATACGATAAACATTTTTATGGCAACAAATTCGACAATCTAAGCAAAATGGATAAATTTCCTAGAAACCCATAGTCTCTCAAAACTGAACCGGGAAGAGATAGAAAAGTTGAACAGACCAATAACAACTTAGGAAATTGAAGATGTAATCAAGACTTTCCCAGCAAACGAAAGCCCAGGCCCAGATGGCTTCATGGGGGAGTTTTATCAAACATTCAAAGAAGAACTAACACCCATTCTCCTCAAACTATTTCAAAAAAATTCAAGAAGAAGGAAGACTTCCAAACTCGTTTTATGAGGCCAGCATAATTCTAATTTCAAAACCAGAAAAAGACACTACCAAGAAAGAAAACTACAGGCCAATATCCCTGATGAACATAGATGCCAAAATCCTTAACAAAATACTAGCAAATCAGATCCAGCAATATATCAAAAAAATTATTCACCATCACCAAGTGGGATTCATCCCAGGGACGCAAGGCTGGTTCAATATTCGCAAATCAATAAATGTGATACACCACATAAACAAAATGAAAGATAAAAACCACATGATCATATCAATAGACATTAAAAAAACATTCGACAAAATCCAGGACCCATTCCTGATAAAAACACTCAGCAATTTGGGAATAGAGGGATCATATCTTGATGTAATAAAGGCCAAATATGAAAAACCTACAGCCAACTTCATACTCAGTGGACAAAAACTAAAAGCATTTCCGTTAAGAACAGGAAAAAGACAGTGATGCACAATTTAGACACTCTTATTTCACATAGTACTGGTAGTCTTAGCAACAGCAATCAGACGTGAAGAAAAAATAAAAGGAATGCAAATTGGAAAGGAGGAAGTGAAACTGTCATTATTTGCAGATGACATGATATTATACATAGAAAACTCTAAAGACTCCGTCAAAAATCTACTAGACTTAATAAATGAATTTGGCAATGTAGCAGGATACAAAATTAACGTCAAGAAATCGACGGCATTCTTATACACCAATGATGAACTAACAGAAAGAGAAACTAAAAAAACAATCCCATTGACCATTGCAGCAAAAACATTAAGATACCTAGGAATAAACTTAACCAAAGAAGTAAAGGACCTATTTGCAGAAAACTACAGGACATTGAAAAAAGAAATAGAGGAAGATATTAAAAAGTGGAAGCACATACCTTGTTCATGGATTGGAAGAATTAACATCATAAAAATGTTCGTACTACCCAAAGCAATCTATAGATTCAATGCAATCCCCATCAAAATACCAGTGACATATTTCACAGAACTAGAACAAATACTTCAAAAGTTCATATGGAACCAAAAAAGACCCCGAATAGCCAAAGCAATCTTGAAAAAGAAGGACAAAGTAGGTGGGATCACAATACCGAATATCAGGTTATACTACAAAGCTACTGTAATAAAAAAAAAAAGCATGGTACTGGCACAAGAACAGGCATGTAGACCAGTGGAACAGAACAGAGAATCCGAAATTGACCCAAGACATTATGCTCAATTAATATTTGACAAAAGTGGCAAGAGCATACAATGGAGTAAAGACAGCCTCTTTAATAAATGGTGTTGGTAAAATTGGACAGCTACATGCAAAAAAAAAAAAAAATGAATCTAGACATGAACTTACACCATACACAAGAATAAACTCAAAATGGATAAAAAACTTAAATGTTACTTGTGAATCCATAAAAATCCTAGAGGAAAATGTAGGCAACAAAATTTCAGACATCATACGCAGTAGAATTTTCACTGATACAACACCTAAGGCAAGAGAAACAAAGCAAAAAAAAAAAAAATGAACACACGGGACTACATCAAACTAAAAAGCTTCTGCACAGCAAAAGAAACAACCATCAAAATGGAAAGGGGACCCACTATATGGGAAACTATAATTGGCAATTATACATCAGATAAGGGGTTAATCTCCAAAACATATAGAGTGCTCATACAACTCAACAAAAGGAAGACAAAGAATCCAATTAAAAAATGGGCAGAGAAACTAAATAGAAACCTCTCCAAACAGGACATACAAATGGCTATGAGACATATGAAGAAATGCTCAACATCACTAATCATCAGAGAGATGCAAATTAAAACAACAATGAGGTATCACCTCACACCTGTCAGAATGGCTGCCATCAACAAATCATCAAACAACAAGTGTTGGCGAGAGTGTGGAGAAAAGGGGACTCTAGTACACTGCTGGTGGGAATACAGACTGGTGCAGCCACTATAGAAAACACTATCATGTCACCTCAGAAAGTTAAAAATTGAATTGATATTTGACCCAGTGATCCCACTTTTAGGAATATATCCTAAGAAACCTGAAACATCAATCAGAAAGAATACATGTATCCCCATGTTCATAGCAGCACTATTTACAATAGCTAAGATCTGGAAACAGCCCAAGTGTCCATCAGTGGAAGAATGGATAAAAAAGCTGTGGTACATATACACAATGGAGTACTATGCAGCTGTAAGAAAGAACGATCTCTTATCCTTTGAGACGATATGGAGGGACCTGGAAAGTATTATCCTAAGCGAAACAAGGCAAGCAGAGAGAGACAAATATCACCTGATCTCATTTATTTGTGGAATATAATAAACATAACAGTCTAAGGAACAGGGTAGACCCAGAGATGTGGAAATAGGGTACAGACTGACAACCCTCAGAAGAGTGGGTGGGGTGGAGGGAAGAGATAAATCACAGAAGTTATACACATGTATGCATAACAGATGAACATGGACAATAAAACTGGGGATGGGTTGGGTGGGATGGGGAGAAGGGTGTTAATGGAGAAACAAGGAGAAACATCTGTAACAAAAATCAATTAAAAAAAAAAGTAAGTAAATATATAAATACAAAAAAATGCAAAAAAAAAAAAAAAAAAAAAAACCTAAATACGCCATCAAAAATCTAATAGACTTAATAAACGAATTTGGCAAGGTATGAGGATACAAAATTAACATCAAGAAATTGACGGCATTCTTATACACCAATTATGAATTCACAGAAAGAGAAACTAAAAAAAGAACAATCCCATTTACCATTGTGGTAAAGAAACTAAGATACCTAGGAATAAACTTAACCAAAGAAGTAAAGGACCTATTTGCAGAAAACAACAGGACATTGACAAAAGAAATAAACGAAGATATGAAAAAGTGGAAGCACATACCTTGTTCATGGATTGGAAGAATTAACATCATCAAAATGTCCATACTAGCCAAAGCAATCTATAGATTCAATGCAATCCCCATCAAAATACCAATGACATATTTCACAGAACTAGAACAAATACTTCAAAAGTTCATATGGAAGCACAAAAGACCCTGAATAGCCACAGCAATCTTGAAAAAGAAGGACTAAGTAGATGGGATCACAATACCAGATATAAAAGCCACTGTAATCAAAACAGCCTGATACTGGCATAAGAAGAGGCATATAGATGAATGGAACAAAACAGAGAATCCGGAAATTGACCGAAGACATTATACTCCATTAATATTTGACAAAGGTGGCAGGAGCATACAATGGAGTAAAGACAGCCTTTTTAATAAATGGTGTTGGGAAAATTGGACAGCTAAAAAAATGAAACTAGACCATCAAATTACACCATACACAAGAATAAACTCAAAATGGATAAAAGACTTAAATGTGACTTGTCAATCCATAGAAATCGTAGAAGAAAATGTAGGCAACAAAATTTCAGACATCATACGCAGCAGAATTTTCACTGATACATCACCTAAGGCAACAGAAACCAAGGAAAAAATGAACACATGGGACTACATCAAACTAAAAAGCTCATGCACAGCAAAAGAAACAACTATCAAAATGGAAAGGGAACTCACTGTGTGGGAGAGCATAATTGCTAATGATACATCAGATAAGGGGTTACTTTCCAGAATATATAGAGTGCTCATACAACTCAACAAAAGGAAGACAAAGAACCCAATTAAAAAATGGGCAGAGGACCTAGATACCTCTTCAAATAGGACATACAAATGGCCAAGAGACATATGAAAAAATGCTCAACATCACTAATCATCAGAGATATGCACATTAAAACAAGTGCGAGGTATCACCTCACACCTGCCAGCATGGCTGCCATCAACAAATCATCAAACAAGTACTGGCGAGGGTGTGGAGAAAAGGGGCACTGCTGGTGGGAATGCAGACTGGTGCAGCCACTGTGGAAAACAATATGATGTTTCCTCAAATAATTAAAATTGAACTGCCATTTGATCCAGTGATGCCACTTCTAGAAATATATACCAAGAAGCCTGATACACCAATCCGAAAGAGTATATGGACCTCTCTGTTCATAGCAGTACTATTTACAATCGCTAAGATCTGGAAATAGCCCTAGTGTCCATCAATAGATGAGTAGATAAAAATGCTGTGGTACATATATACAATGGAATACTATGCAGCTGTAAGAAAGAAAAATCTCTTATCCTTTGAGACAACATGGAGGGACCTCGAGAGCATTATCCTAAGTGAAATAAGGCAATCAGAGAAAGACAAATGCCTCATGATTTCACTTAGTTGTGGAATATAATGAACAAGATGGGCTGATGAACAAAATAGACCCAGAGACATAGAAAGGAATATGGTTCAGACTGACAAACCTCAGAGTAAGGTGTTGGGGGACATGGATGAGATGAACCAAAGAACTTATGTGCACGTATGCATAACCAATAGACATAGACAACAATGCTGGGGGGTTTGGGGGGGGCGGGATGGGGAGGAGGGTGTCTAGAGGGGTAAAAGGAGAAACATCTGTAGCAAAAATAAATTGAAAACAAAACAAAACAAAACAAAAAAAACAAAGTATGCCTCCTCTGTTGTTCATGCACATGGAGTCATATGGAAAGAAGAAAGTCTATTAGCATCAGGCAGGAAATAGATTAAACACCTGGAGGAAATACTGGACTTAATGGATTCTGTCACTATGCCAAAAAAGTGGCCATAGTACATTGCCCATGTCACCAAAAAATGGATAGCTGTCTAACAAAAGAAAATTTGTGTGATCAGCCTGCAAAACAGGTGGCAAAACCCAAAGACCCAAATTCTACAGCCCTAGCACTCATTCAATTGTGGATTTGTCTCTGTTTTAGCAACAATATTCAACAACTGATCTCAAAAGAGTAGATAAATGGGAGTTTCATGCTAACTCTCGAGAAAAACATGAGGAAAGAGGATCAGGCAGCAATGATTTCCATAATGAAAGTCACTTTGTACCAGACTTTCAAGTTCAGGAGAGCTCCCCTATGTTTGCTTCAGAAGAAGTTCACCTTAAAGTCAAGGGCTCAGGAATTCCCAGAAAGCTTCCCACGTGCCTCTGGAAGCTGGTGCTATTTCCTCTTCTTTTTCCTTCCAAATAATTTTTACATAAGGAAGTAGGTAGCTGAGCAGCTAAGAACAGCCTGGCATTTGAAACATGGTGTGTTGAGCTGACAACCTGTCAGTGTCCACCATCCTCTACTCAGTTTCCTCCTTCCTAGCTAGGGACCACTTTACTCTCATCTAAGTTCCCAAAGTACTAATGATCAAAAAGTAATTTCACATCCACATTGTACACCAATGACATGAATAAAAGATCTAAAGATACTGCCACAGCCAAGGGCATTTACTCTTCAATTTTGTATCACTACGTTTGCTCTCCAGGCCCCGAGGATCTCAGTACCAAGTGTCTATGAGCACTTTATAATGTCATGTTTACACACATCTGCAGAGGAATCCAGTTCACAGGAAAGATCATAATATCCTAAAGAGGCATCTTCTTCTTTAGGATCCCTTCTCTCCAAGCTCAGTGTGGTGGTGAGACTGTATAGTCAAGCACAGGCTCCCCAAAGGCTTCCTTCTCAGTTTGGTAGCAAAACATTTTGTTGTTGAGAATTGATGGTTTGCTATTTCTAAGGCTAGGGATAAAAAACAATGTCAGCTCCAGTCACTGGAACTGGGGAGAATTTATTCTATTGAAAGTTTCACTAAGATAATCCTTTCTTAAGAGCAGGGAAACACCATTTTGCTCAAAGGATGAAGAATGTGGAGATGCTCGGCAGCAGCATGATCCGTTTCATTGTGCATCAGAATAACTCCAGGAGTTCTACTACCTGAGTGCTCAGGCTTCACCTCAGACCCCAACCCCAATTACATAAAGTTTTATAGAAGTGGGACCCAGGTAGCAATAGTTTTACATTTTCTAGGTGATTCCAATATACAGCCCAGACTGAGAACCTTTGTTTTCATAGATATTCAGCTATTCAGGTTATCCATTGCCACTTGAGTGAGTTTTGGCAGTTTGTTTTCAAGGCACTAGTCCATTTCATTTAAGTTATTAAATTTACTAGCATAGAGTACTTCACTCTATGTAAAATCTCTTATTTTCTTTTAATATCCAGGCCTTTCTTTTTGTTATGATTTTTCCACAATTTATGAAAAGCACCTAGTAATGAAATCCTGAGATTGTTGACTCCTGTTATTTAAACCCTCCTCTGTTCAAACAGAACAGTAGGACCAGCTAAAGCACCAAGGCTATACTCTTATACCCCCTCCCCACTGCTGTTTTAACAGGTTCAGGCAGGTTAGCAAGAATTCCTCCCTTTCATTCCCCCCTCCCCTTCAGACAGGTCTCTCTCTTTTGAATACTTTATAACCTTTTTCTAAGCTTGTTTAACAGACGTGGAAAAAATGCTGATGAAGACACCTCCTTAATGCATCTGCTGGACTATCTCCTGAAGAACAACAAATTGCAACTCCTCAAGGGAACCCACCCCGCCCACGTCTGTCCAACTTTAACATGATCTCCTCCCTGCCCCAATTGCTTTTTACTCCCAAAAGTCCCCAATAAGAGAGCAACTCACTCTTTCTTCCCTGTCCTTGTATTGCCTGTCAATGCATTGGTCCTTTCCCTGACTATGGGGAAAGTAATAAACTTCATTATTTTTCTTCCCTCTTTTTTCTGTTGTGAATTATTTCACAATCCTGCATCACCAGCCAAACCCTAATAGTGATTAACCTCTTTTATTCCTGATATAGATCATTTGTTTGTCTCTTTTTTTCTTGTTTAAGCTAGCTAGATGTTTCCTAATTTTATTGATCTTTTCAAATTTTAATAATTTTTATTTTCAAATATTTTGAAAGCATTGACTTTTGATTTTATTGATTTTTGCTATTATTTTCCTATTGTTAGTGTTAATTGATTTCTTCTCCAATTTTAATTATTTCTTTCATTGTTTCCTTTAATTTATTTTTATTTCTCTAGTTCCTTAACATGGGAGCTTAGGTTATACATTTTAGATCTTCTTTTCTAATATATGTATTTAATGCTATTAATTTCCTTCTAAGCACTGCTTTAACTACATCCTACACATTTTGGTTTTATTTTAATTTTTATTTGATTCAGAATATTTTTCAATTTCCCTTGAGACTTCTTTGACCAATGGGTATTTTTTAAGTTCCAGATATTTCAGAAGTCCCCAGTTCTCTGTCTGTTATTCCTTTCTTTTAATCCCTGTGTGGTTTAGAATGTGTTTTGTATTTTTTCTATTCTTTTATAATTTAAGGATTGTGTTGTGGCTCAAAATATGGTCTTTCTTGGTGAATGCTCCATGTGTGCTTCAGAAGAATGTGTAGTCTGCTGTTGTTTTTTGGCGTATTTTTGTAATGTCATATAAGTCATGTTGATTGATAGTGTGTTATACCAAGTAAAGATATCTCTCTCTTTATTGATTGTCTGTCTGCTTGATCTATGCTGACAGAGAAGTGTTGATGTCTCCAACTGTAATTGTGCCTATTTCTCCTTTCAGTTCTATAAGTTTTTCCCTCACATTTTATCTTTGTAGTTAAGTGCATACACATTTAGGATTATTTCTTCTTGGAGAATTGACCCTTTATTATTATGCAATGAACCTCTTTATTCCTGATAATTGACTTGTTTTCAAGTAGGCTTTTCTGATGTTAATATAGATACTCCAGCTTTATCTTGATTTTTGTTGACATGGTATATCTTTCTTCTTATTGTTACTTTTAATATTTACTTTTAATCTATCTGTGTGTGTGTGTGTGTGTGTGTGTGTGTGTGTGTGTATTCCTTTAACTGTTTACAGTATACAATATAAACTTAGACAGCATACATATTTGGGTGTCTTTTTAAAAAGATTTTTCTTTATTGATTTTAAAGAGAGAGGAAGGGAGAAGGAGAGAGATGAGAGAGAACATCAATTGGCTGCCTCCTGCATGCCCCTCCACTGCGGATTTGGCTCACAACCTGGGCATGTTCCCTGACTAAGAATCAAACCAGTGACCTCTTGGTGCATGAGTTGACGCTCAGTCACTGAGCCACACCTGCTGGGCTGGGTCTCTTTTTCAAACCAGTCTGACATTCTCTGTGTTTTTGTTTCTTTAATTGAGTGTTTAGACCACTTACATATAAATTATTATTAACATAATAGAATTAATATTTAATATCTTTGCATATTTGTTGCATTTTTTTCTTCTTTCAGCCTTCTCTGGTTTTAATTGAGCAATTTATAAGATTCCATTTTTATCTCCTCTATTAACTTATCATATATACTTCTTTTGAAAAATATGCATTTCAGGGTGGTTCTAGGATTTACAGCAGCATTTATAACTAGTCTAAAACTACTTTCAAATATCACCATAATGTCTCAGTTGTAGTTCAGTTACCTTATAACAGAATAGTCCCAAATCTTCCTTTCGTCCCTCTGACGTTGTTGTCACTTTTCACTTTTTTAAATATGCTATAATCAATGCAGTGTTACTATTATTTCTTTAAACAGACATTGATCTTTCAGATAAATTAAAAATAAGAAAACTACAAAATTATATTTCACTCTTATTATTTTTTCCATTTTTGCTGCTCTCACTTTTTTTTAATGTAAATCCTATTTCCTAACCCATATAATTTTCCTGCTCTCTGAAGAATTTCCATATTTTGGTAGATTTCATGTCTGCTGGCAATTAATTCTCAGTTATTTTTTTTTTAGACCATTATTTATCCTTGGCTTTTGAAGGGTAGTCTCACTGGATATACAATTCTTGGTTGGCAGGTTTTATTTAAACACTTTAAAGATTACATTCAACTGCATTCTAAGATGCATGTTTTCTCTGTAGGTAAGGATTTTTTCTTTCCTTTTTGGTGATTTTTAAGATTTTCTCTTTGTTTTCAGGTTTTACAGTTTAAATATGATATATGTAGGTATTATTTTGTTTGTTTATTTGTGTTTTTTGTTTAATTCTGCTTGATGACTTCTCTGCTTTTCGAACAGTGGTTTGGTGTCTGTCACTAGAATTGCAAAACTCTTGACCAATTACATATACACAATGGAGTACTATGCAGCTGTAAGAAAGAAAGATCTCTTATCCTTTGCGATGACATGGGAGGACCTGGAAACTATTATCCTAAGTGAAACAAGCCAAGCAGAGAAAGACAAATATCATATGATCTCACTTATTTCTGGAATATAATGAACATAACAGTCTGAGGAACAGAGTAGTCCCAGAGACGTGGAAGTAGGGTACAGACTGACATTTGCCAGAAGAGGGGGTGGGGGAGGGGAGCAATGAACACAGAACTTGTACGCATGTACTCATAACCAATGGACATGGACAACAAAACTGGGGACGGGACAGGGAGGGAGGGGGAGGAGGGTGTCAATGGGGGAAAAAAGGAGAAACATCTGTAACAAAAGTAAATTAATAAAAAAACAAACACACAACAACAACAACAACAACAAAAACTCTTGACCATTATTTTTTCAAATATTTCTTCTTTTGGTATTCCAATTATACACATTACATGATTTCCTGTGGTTCCTGTGGTTCCACTGTCCTCAGTTTTTCCTGCTCTGTTAGATGTTCTGCTCTGTTAGTGTATTTTCCTTCTTCTTTCTCTTTGTGTTTCAGTAATTTCTTTTGATCTATTTCAAGCTCACTGATTCTTCCTTTAGCTGTGTCAAGTCTATCAACAAAAATATTCTTCATTTCTATTAGTGCATTTTGGTTTACAGTTTTTATCTCTCTGCTGAAATTGGTCATATGTGTAAACATGTAGTCTGCTTTTCCCATTAGAGCCTTTAACATATTGGTCATAGCTGTTTTAAATTCCCTGTCTTAATAGTTCCAACATCTAATCATAATCAAGTTTGATTTTGATTATTATTTTGTCTATTCATACTATTCTTGATTTTTGGCATGCCTTGCAATATTTTCCTGAAAGATATCTTGTATAGGGCAGTAGATATTGAGGTAAATAGCCCTTTATCATGAGAACTGATGCTAATTTTGCCAATCGTAGAGAATATTTATATTTGTTATAACTTTAGGTACCAACAGCTTCAACCTCTTCTAATGTCCTCATTTTTGTCTTTTCTCTTGACTTCCCTATATACTTATTAAACAAAGTATGTGTCTTTCACCTCTCCTAGCTCAAATCTATGGTTATTATACTGGTGGCTTATTCACATGGTGATAATATGTGGGGAGGAGGATGTTTTCTGATCTTCTAATTAAATATTACCCCTTGGAACACACAGTGGACCTAGGGTGCACTCCACAAAGAGGTATGAATTTCACAACCCTCTGTTTCTCCTACAGGGTAGAGCCCTGCCCCCATGTAAAGTATGCCTGGGGCCACCTTGTATCAGATATGAATACAGAGTAATATATAGCAGCAAATATATCAACAAGGGGGCTTGGGATCAAAAAATGAAAATTACTTAAAACTATGAAAAATCAGTGTGGTAACTTAGAAATACAGTATTTCGGCAAATATGAGATGACATATTTTATAAATGGCCAGTTAACAAGATGGTGTGCCAAATTGGTGTTAACCATGTGCTCAAATCTTTGAAATGCAGTGCACTTATGATGTAATCATTTACTTAAGTGGCAAAAGTAAATATGATAAGATTTTCCAATACTTTGCTTTTGGATTGACAAATGAAAAATATGTTAAAGATTTTTAAAAAATTCCTTAAGATGGCTGTCTTTTGTTCAGAAAGTTTCTTTTTATTGTCTGTATATACATATAGTGTTAGGCTGTAGATATTTGAAGGGCTATATTAAATGAGCTCATTTTTAAAATCATTTTAAATATTTAATGCTATCATTTACTCTTACCAAAATAATGCTGTTTGTTTTGCTGACTGAAGATTTACAAGATTCTCAGCCCTTCTATCTTCCTTAGGCAATGTAATTTTTCAACATTTTTATGCATGCCAATGTGCATTTGATAAGTGTAACAACTTTTGAGTAAAAAATACCCTTTACTTTTACTGTAATAATGCCATGACCTAATAAACTAAAAGGCATTTTAGGTCTCAGAAGTGTTGTTAATTTCATATAGTTTTTCTAAGTATAGTGTTTAGGAAAGAGTTGTTCTATAACTATATATATATATATTTTCCTATAAACCTAGTAATATAAATACAGGGTGGGACAAAAGTAGGTTTACAGTTGTTTGTATAGAAAATAATACAATAATTAATAATACAAGAAAAAACTCTGTTTCGCATACTCACAAATGTAAACCTACTTTTGCCCTACCCTGTATGTTGTGTGTATAATTTTCTTTTATCCCTGTAAATGCAAATGTGATGTTATATTTGCCCCCAAATGGCTGCTGCAATATTTTCCATCCCTTATAATGTTCTAGAGCCTTGACTTTGATGCCCTCTCCCCTGAGTCTGGATGGACCTTTTTAAAGGCCTTGACCAGTAAAGTCTGGTGGAAATGATGCTGCATGATTTTGGAGGCTAGGTTATAACAAGGTGTCCTAAAGGCAAAGGAATTCACCTATTTCTGTAGACATCTTAGGGCATTTCTCCTTGGAAGCCAGGGTTTTGTACCTTTTAGTTGGTACACTTTTTTGTCCACATTTAAATGTCAGGGATTCAGCTGCCTCATATGCAGAACTTGACAAAGTACCTTGGCTCATGTAGCTCTTAACTGGAAAATGTTGAACTGTGAGTTTAGACAAAAATGTCAGGCTGGGTCATACTGCATTGGTTCAGGAATACAGTATGTTCTGGTCACTAAGAGATGAACTGGAGCTTTGTAGTCTGATAAGCTAATGAAAATATTATAGCCAGTGATGACTACACTAATATATATAGTGACAACACTACATTTATTTGATATATAAACATTAACAATAAATGTAATGTATGGGTAAGCTTCTTAAATTATGTGTGTGTACATGCATGCATGCTCATGTGAAAATGCACAGTTCTGTTTATGCCACATAAATACCAGCTCCCATGAGAATCATCTATGAGCAGGAACACATGAAAGGCAGATGGAGAAGAGAATTTGAGAGGTGTAATGAGCCCACAAATTTTCTCTCTGCCCTTGCTTTTCATGGTATGGCTATCCCTTTTATAAGTCTCAATATTCTTGCCACCTTCTCCATTTAAGAAACAAATACAATCTCTAGAAGTAAAGTGCCTTTCTCTGGAATTAGTAATAACAGAATACTTTAAACTTTGCTCTTTCCTACTCCCCACCCCTTCTGGACAATTACTTTTGTTGAGTTCCACCACTAGGTCAGGTATACACAGTCTAGCCTCTTTTTTATTTCTCGTATCCCCTCCTAAATGCTGATGGATAAAAGGAGATGTGATTAATACTGCACAAGTGATTTTGCTGCCTCCAGTCCCTAGTAACAGTGACATTTAAAGAACAAACTTAACTGTGACAAGTAACAGCTAAGTTTGCGATGGTTTGGGTATATCTGCTTTTTGGAGGAGGCACAGTATAGTCTGCTGCCCTGCAGGGAGCTTGGATGAACATGCTACCCCACCCCAGTCTAAGTCTTTCCTGGTTAAGGATCCTTAGGACCAAATAATGGTCAAGTTTGGCTAAGGGTCCCAATAAGTCAAACTTCTAGACTTAACACTTACTTTATCCCTTTTCTAGCATTCAAACAAAGTGATATGTTGTATACTTTAAATATTTATTATTTTATGTATCAATTATACCTCAATAAACTTGAGGAAAAAAATGATAAACCCAAGATCATGGCCATCCTCTAGACCAACGGTTCTCAACTTGTGGGTCGCGACCTCTTTGGGGGTCAAACGACCCTTTCACAGGGGTCACCTAAGACATAACAGTAGCAAAATTATAGTTATGAAGTAGCAACGGAAATAATTTTATGGTTGGGGGTCACCACAACATGAGGAACTGTATTAAAGGGTCGCATAATTAGGAAGGTTGAGAACCACTGCTCTAGACCCTTTTAGCCGTTCTAAATTACAGGACACTTTAAATAAAAGCCCCCCCCCCCAATCTGGGGTGTGAACTGTACCTCCTAGCTACTCCTCAAGGTCTAAATCTCATATGAGAGCCTGAGATTTTGCAGAGGCCAAACTGGAGAAAATGGATGCATCTCTTCCCCTCCATATCCTTTTATGATGTGCTTCATTGTTGCTGCTGTTTCAATACTAATTGTGGAAGATGCCCTGGTCACTTGGCTATAAAGAACTTATATCTGAAATACAAAGAGACACAAAGAAAAAAAAAAAAGCAAAGGTGGAGGGGAAGGAGTCAGAGGGAAAAAATAGTGACTCTTCTAGAGGGAAGAAAAGATCACTATGGCTATTTTCAATGTGTGAAATATTCCATTAGGTCTATTATGTTGAGGGTATTAGCATTATGCATGTTGGAAAGGAACATTTTAATATGAAACATTTTTTTTCCAGCTTCAAAAGACAAGACTAAAATATAAAGGCAATAAAACTACTGTTGGGATGATGTCTTTTCTCTTTTGGGATTTGCAGGTTGGCAGACTAACAGGAACATAATTTCCCAGGTCAGAAATGACCCTGGCAAGAGAAGAAGAGACAAGCTGAGCGAGCCCTCAGTGCCAGCAAGGCAAGATGCTCTGACTTGCAGAGATGCTGCAGACCACCCTTCTTGTGCTCCCTTCATCAGCTCCTCAGACAGCAGAAGAATGAAAGAACCATGGGGTTAACCTACCCTACTAAGAGGGCAAATTGAACTGAACAGCTTTTCTGGGTAAGGCCAGGGGACTCCAAATCCCTCTGGTTCCCCTAAGGTAAATGGGTCTTGCCTTAGGGCTGTGAGCCTTTCTGGGAACAAGAGCAATTATTAATAAGCTGAATCCTATGAACACCAAGTGCTGTTTCTAAGCTCATTAAATATTGTGTCTCCCAGATATCTGTGCTGCTCTTATTCCAAAGAACACAAACATGATTGTGATGGATCCACTCAAATTCTTCAGTGAATTCAAAACAGTTGTTTATTCTTGTTTGTTCTCCTACACAACTGGGACTGGGGTAAAAGGAGGTGCCACTCAGAAAGGGTGCTGATGGGAGAGTCCAGCCTTGCCTTTACCCAGTGGGAGGAAATGATGTGTCTGCAGGCCTTATGCAATGATTCTTTGAGCTCCAGGAAGGTGAATACATGAGAATCCCATATTCATCCAGTCTAATTAAGCTTAGTTGGAAAGAAGGACAATTAAAGCAGTGATGACAGTTGTCAGTGGAAAAAAGGGAAGTGGGTAACTGGATGCTAACAGAGGTTCCCTTCAGTGAAGGAGGTTGGGAGATAAGGGAATGGGAGCACGGACACAGGTCTATGGAACAGGGCTCCACTTGGGGGCTTACTATTTAAATTCTCACAAGTACAGGGCTTACTTCCTGTTCTCCCCTGTGTTCCCAACATCTGGCATCAGGCTTGGCACATTGTCAGAGCCCAGTTAAGAGTTCTGAAGTGCACAATTACAGAGAAAACACAGATCACACTTCAGGATAGGAGCCTGATTCAGGAAGGACAGTCGGGGCTGCAGAAAGGAACCTTGAGAAGGTGAAATCTGGCATCAGAAGACCTGGTTGAGCCACCACTGGGGTTTCAAGTGGGCTGTGTGGCACCTTGGATTCTGAGTTCCAACTTCTGTCACACTGGAGTAGTGGACACCCACCCTTCACCCTGGCTCATTTCAGACAGGTGTTAGGGTATCAGGAACCTTGAAGGAGCATTACATGATAGAAGCAGGATATTTATTAAGATGAACAAAAATGTGTGGGCCAATTTATATGCATGTTAAAATACTAGCAAGGAAGCTGTCTTACCTACTTAAGTTACTTATGTCTTTAAGAATCTGACAAACATGTACAAATCATTTGTTAATTTCAACTAGTAGCTTTTATTTATTAAGATATTTCATCAATAAAGCTATTTTGACATATAAACTAGTTAACTGCTAGGTAATAGAATTCCTTGAAAGCAATAATGCTGCTTTAAAAATATTTGAGCACTCACATTTTTTAGGACATTTCCCCATACGTGGTTCAAATTCTAAGGTATTGTTGCATTCTGTTCATTTCTTTCCCCAACATGCCCATGTTGAAAGGGAGGATTTACATCTTTGGGTTACATTAACTTATACATAATAAATATTCTAAATATATTCTGAGCTTTTAACTAGGCAAATCAGGACTTCTCCTTGACAACAACCTGTCAATTAGTACTTTACTCATATTTCTGTCTTATTTATACCCCCAAAACCCCCAAGAAGGATCCGAGCAAAGGGTTAGCTCATTTCCCACATGCAAGTGGCCCTTTCTCATTGCATTTTTCTAGTCCCAATTTCTAAGGTCTAATTGAATATATTGCTCTGATCACTGCAAAATCTTAAATGAGGAATTACCATGTTTCAACCAATGAGAGTGGAAAGTTTTGGAAAAAGAGCTCTTGCATGTCAGGACCTTTTATTCTTGGATGTTTCCTTCCTGTTTTAGTCTTTACACCACCAATCACAAACACACAAAACATATTTATTATAATCCTTTACTAGGCCTTAGATCTCACAAATGCTAAACACTCTAAAAATGCATATCAAGATTGTAAAATGATGCACATGCCCCTTGACTGCCAGTGTGTTCTCCTTAATAAGCTTAAATCAGCACTGTGAGTAGCCCTCACCCCATGTGGGAGGTAGTACACTCTGTCCCTCCAAGCCATTCCAAAAGTCTTATAAGCCCATCCTCTCCTTTCTTCAGATGTTAAGAATGCAGACTCAAATCTTATTTATATCTTTGTCATTAGTGGGTCATAGTTCAAACTAGAAAATCCCCTGAAGATTTCACTGTAACTGGAGAAGAGCTAACTGTTTGGGGGCTAATGGGAATGGATGGTAGGCAATGATTCTCAGCCATCCAGAGGTTCTTTGGAAAGATGTTACCAAGGAAGTGACTGTGTGGTTGAAGTAGGAATTTTCCCATGTTGATAGGAGGATGGGCACAAAGGGAGAGAACCTCTAGGTGAAGGCTCCAAAGTGGGGTAGGTCAGGAAGCTTTGGGAGTTGCAACAGGTAGGTGCACAAGGTGTGAGTGAAGGCAAGATATCATAGGTAGGCTGAGGCAAGTCTTCACCTCGGCAGGTTGAAGTGTTTGCATTCTATCCTGTTGGCCCTGAGGAGCCCTGAAGTTTCCAAGCAGGGGTCCCCATGGGCAGGTCTGTGGGACCAGTAAGAAGACTGCACTGGGTATGGAGGATGTAACTCTGTTCAGATAGGTAGATAAGGACAAGGACAAGTTGTCCAGGTGTAAGAGGTGATATTCCTCTGATTTTGCAGAGCATGTTCACCCCTTGTCATCCAGGGCACAAACAGCTCTATGAGGCCAAATGACATCAGTTTCTTTATTTTGTCTTATTTTAAAGGACCAGGAAGGGTGAGTAACTTATCCAGGGTCACTCAGCTGGGAGTGGATACCACCAGGATGGTTTCCAAAATCCCAACTCCAAGTATCTACAGCCTTTATTTGAATAACGTAGAGATACATATGGTATTTTCTGGTTTGCTTTGAAGGGAGGCCATTTAGCAAACTTTTGAAAGGATATGCTCTGAGACAAGTCTCCAGCCCAGGTTTCCATCCTAAACTCTTGCCTTTATGGCCCTGGGCCTTTGGACAAGTTACCCGATCTCCCTGAGAATCAGTTTCCTCATTTCATCTCAGAATTATGGAAGGCTATGTGCAATAAAGCTCATGAAATGCCTAGCAGGGTGTCTGGCACATGTAAGTGCTCAAGAGACAAAGGCAAACACAAATGTCAGTGTCAATGGTGTAGGCTGGGGGAGGTGTCCTGTTCCTGTGTGGATGTTGGGTAACGTGTCCTGTCCCTGAATGCCTGACAGAGATGTGTCTAGATCATGGCACTTCCTCAGACCCTGAGTTCTTGACTCTTATAACCATCTGTTCATAGATCATTGTGAGCTAACACCCTTAATTTATGTAATAACAAAGTATTATTACAATTCTTTGCTGAGAGCTGAGGGAAAATCCTTCTGAGTATAGATACATTTAGAAACATATCTAAGGTTCACTCTGCTTTAAGACTTTTCCTCTAGTTTTTGAATTCTGTTGTTACTGGAAAATGAAATTAATCATTTTACAGATTAATAAAAGGCTATGTGAAGATCATTTTTTTAAATGATTTTTATTGATTTATTTTTGTTACAGATGTTTCTCCTTTTCCTCCATTAACACCCTCCTCCCCATCCCCCCCACCCCATCCCCAGCTTTGTTGTCTATGTCCATTGGTTATGCATACATGCATATAAATTCTGTGGTTTATCTCCTCCTCCCTACCCCCTCTTCTGAGGTTTGTCAGTCTGTACCCCATTTCTTTGTCTCTGGGTCTATTTTGCTCATCAGTTTGTTTTGTTCATTATATTTCACAAATAAGTGAGATCATGTGATATTTGTCTTTCTCTGCTTGGCTTTTTTTCTTCGGCTAATACTCTCCAGGTCCCTCCACCTCATCTCAAAGGATAAGAGATCTTTCTTTCTTACAGCTACATAGTATTCCATTGTGTATATATACCACAGCTTTTTTATCCACTCATCTACTGATGGACACTTGGGCTGTTTCCAGATCTTAGCTATTGTAAATAGTGCTGCTATGAACATAGGGGTACATATATTCTTTCTGATTGGTGTTTCAGGCTTCGGAGGGTATATTCCTAGAAGTGGGATCACTGGACCAAATGGCAGGTCAACTTGTAATTTTTTGAGGAAACACCATACTGTTTCCCATAGTGGCTGCACCAGTCTGCATTCCCATCAGCAGTGTACTAGAGTCCTCTTTTCTCCACACCCTCATCAGCACTCGTTGTTTGATCATTTGTTGATGGTGGCCATTCTGATAGGTGTGAGGTGATACCTCATTGTTGTTTTAATTTGCATCTCTCTGATGATTAGTGATGTTGAGCATTTCTTCATATGTCTCTTAGCCATTTGTATGTCCTGTTTGGAGAGGTGTCTATTTAGTTCCTCTGCCCATTTTTTAATTGGGTTCTTTGTCTTCCTTTTGTTGCATTGTATGAGGACTCTATATATTTTGGAAATTAACCCCTTATCTGATGTATCACTGGCAATTATGCTTTCCCATATAGTGGTTTCCCTTCCCATTTTGATGGTTGTTTCTTTTGCTGTGCAGAAGCTTTTTAGTTTGATGTAGTCCCATGTGTTCATTTTTTTTGCTTTGTTTCTCTTGCCTTAGGTGTTGTATCAGTGAAAATTCTACTGCGTATGATGTCCGAAATTTTGTTGCCTACATTTTCTTCTAGGATTTTTATGGATTCATGAGTGACAATTAAGTCTATTATCCATTTTGAGTTTATTCTTGTGTATTGTATAAGTTGGTGGTCTAGCTTCATTTTTTTGCATGTAGCTGTCAAATTTTCCCAACACCATTTATTGGAGAGGCTGTCTTGACTCCACTGTATGCTCTTGCCACCTTTGTCAAATATTAATTGAGCGTATTGTCTTGGGTCATTCCTGGGTTCTCTGTTCTGTTCCATTGATCTATCTGCCAATTCTTGTGCCAGTACCAGGCTATTTTGATTACAGTGGCTTTGTAGTATAACTTGATATCTGGTATATTGTGATCCCTCCTACTTTGTTCTTCTTTTTCAAGATTGCTGTGGTTATTCGGGATCTTTTTTGGTTCCATATAAACTTTTGGAGTATTTCTTCTAGTTCTGTGAACTATATAGTTGGTATTTTGATGGGGATTGCATTGAATCTATAGATTGCTTTGGGTAGTATGGACATTTTAATGATATTAATTCTTCCAATCCATGAACAGGGTATGTGCTTCCACTTTTTTTTATATCTTCCTCTATTTCTTTATTCAATGACCTGTAGTTTTCTGTGAAGCTGTCATTTACATCTTTTGTTAAGTTTATTCCTAGGTATCTTAATTTTTTGCCACAATGGTAAATGGGATTGTTTGTTCAGTGTCTCTTTCTGTGAGTTCATTGTTGGTGTATAAGAATGCCATTGATTTCCTGAAATTAATTTTGTATCCTGCTTCTTTGCCTAATTCATTTATTAAGTCCATTATACTTTTGATGGAGGCTTTAGGGTTTTCTACGTACAATATCATATCATCTGAAAATAATGACAATTTCACTTCCTCCTTTCCAATTTGGATCCCTTTTATTTTTTCTTCATGTCTGATTGCTTTGGCTAAGACTACCAGTACTATGTGAAATAAGAGTGGCTAAAGTGGGCATCCCTGTCTTGTTCCTGTTTTTAAGGGAAATGTTTAAGTTTTGCCCATTGAGTATGATGTTGGCTTTAGGTTTTTCATATATGGGCTTTATTATGTTGAGATATGATCCCTCTATTCCCACATAACTGAGCATTTTTATCAGAAATGGGTGCTGGATTTTGTCGAATGCTTTTTCAGAGTCTGTTGATACGGTCATGTTTTTTATCTTTCATTTTGTTTATGTGGCATATCACATTTATTGATTTGCGAGTATTGAACCAGCCTTGCATCCCTGGGATAAATCCCACTTGGTCATGTGAACAATTTTTTTGATGTATTGCTGGATCTGGTTTGCTAATATTTTGTTAAGGATTTTGGCATCTGTTTTCATCAGGGATATTGGCCTGTAGTTTTCTTTCTTTGTAGTGTCTTTATCCAGTTTTGGAATTGGAATTATATTGGCCTCATAAAATGAATTTGGAAGTCTTCTGTCTTTTTGGATTTTTTCGAATAGTCTGAGGAGAATGGGTATTAGGTCTTCTTTGAATGTTCGGTAAAACTCCCCTGTGAAGCCATCCGGGTCTGGGCATTTGTTTGCTGGGAGTTTCTTAATTACATCTTCAATTTCCTTTGTTGTTATTGGTTTGTTCAAGTTTTGTATCTCTTCCTGGTTCAGTTTTGGCAAACTGTGTGTTTCTAGAAATTTGTCCATTTCACCTAGATTGTTCAATTTGTTGGCGTATAATTGTTCATAGTATGTTTCGATGATCCTTTGTATTTCTGTGGTGTCAGTTGTTACTTCTTCTCTTTTGTTTCTGATTTTGTTTATTCGCGTCCTCTCTTTTTGTTTCTTGGTGAGTCTGGCTAAAGGTCCATCAATCTTGTTTATCTTTTCAAAGAACCAGTGTTTTGTTTCATTGATCTTTTGAATTGTTTTTTTAGTCTCTTTGTTGTTTATTTTTGTTCTTACCTTTACTATTTCTTTCCTTCTTGTACTTGCTCTGGGTTTTTCTTTTTGTTTACTTTCTAGTTCTTGGAGTTGTAGGATTAGAAAGTCAATTAGGAATTTTTCTTGTTTCTTGAAGTAGGCCTGTAGTGTTATGAACTCCCCTCTCAGGACTGCTTTCTTTGTGTCCAATAGAGTTTTTGTTGTTGTGTGTTCATTTTCATTGGTTTCTGGGGATTTTTAAATTTCTTCCTTGATCTCCTTGGTAACCCTTTTGTTGTTTAATAACATGCTATTTAACATCCAAGTGTTTGAGTGTTTTTGTGGATTTTTGTTTTAATTGCATTCTAGTTTTATGCCATTGTGATCTGAGAAGATGCTTGATGTGATTTCTATCTTTATTAATTTGTAGAGACTTATTTTGCGTCCTAACACGTGTTCTATCTTTGAGAATGTCCTGTGTGCACTAGAGAAGAATGTATATTCTGCAGCCTTGGGGTGAAATGTTTGGCAAATATCAAGTAAGTTTCACTGATCTAGTTCATCATTTAAGGACTCTATGTCCTTGTTAATTTATTTTCCAGAAGATCTATCCAGTGGTGTCAGTGGAGTGTTAAAGTCACCCACTATGATCATATTGCTATTGATCTCTCCCTTGAAGTCCTCCTGAAGTTTTTTTAATATATTTTGGTGCTCCGTATTTGGTGCGTATATGTTTACCAGTGTCATATCCTCTTGTTGGATTGATCCTTTTAATGTTATGTACTGACCTTCTTTGTCTCTTATTATGGTCCACGTTTTGAAGTCTATCTTGTCAGATATGAGTATTGCTCCACCAGCTTTTTTTTTTCATTTCCCTTTGTTTGGAAAAAAATTTTTCCATCCTTTCACTTTCATCCTGTGTGAGTCTTTTTTTGTGACGTGGGTCTCTTGTAGACAGCCTATATATGAGTCATGTTTTCTTATCCAATCAGCTAACCTATGTCTTTTGATTGGAGCCTTTAAGCCATTTACATTTAAGGTTATTATTGATAGATAGTTTTTAGTTTCCATTTTTATTTTATGCCTGTGTTCCTCTCTCTCTCTCTCTCTCTCTCTCTCTCTCTTTCTTCTTCTCTTCTTCTTAAAACAGTCCTTTCTGCATTTCTTGCAGTGCTGGTTTGGTGGTGGTAAATTCCTTTAGCTTTTTTTTTTTTTTTTTAATCTGTGAAGCTCTTTATTTCTCCTTCAATTTTGAACGATAGCCTTGCTGGATAGAGCAGTCTTGGATTCAGACTGCCTTGCATTACCTTGTACACTTCATGCCACTCCCTTCTGGCATGCAGTGTTTCTATTGAGAAATCAGCTGTCAGTCTAATGGGAGCCCTCTTGTAAGTGACTTTCTGTCTCTCTCTTGCTTTCTTTAAGATTTTTCTTTGTCTTTAATATCTGCCATTTTTATTATGATGTGTCTAGCTGTGGGTCTTCTGGGGTTCATCTTGCTTGGGACTCTCTGTGTTTCCTGGACATGTGTGAATTTTTCCTTCACCAGTTTAGGGACATTTTCTGTAATTCTTTCTTCAAACAGGTTCTCTATTCCTTTCTCTGATTCTTCTCCTTCCAGTACTCCTATAATGTGAATGTTGTTACGCTTTGTATTGTCCCACAGCTCCCTTAAGCTCTCCTCCTGCTTTTTAATTTTTTCCCCATTAGCTACTCAATTGGGGTGTTTTTTTGTACCATGTCTTCTAAGTTGCTGATTCGGTCTTCAGCTTCTTCTAATCTACTATTGAACCCTTCTAAGGTATTTTTCGTAACAGCTATGTCATTCTTTATTTCCTCTTGATTTTTATGCATAGCTTCTACTTCTTTTTAAGCTGAAGTTGCTTGTAGTTGTCAGCGAATTGTTTGCATACCCTTAAAATCATTGCTTAGAATTCTTTATCTGACAGGTTGCTTTCTTCCATTTCCTGTAGTTCCTTTTCTGGTAATTCCTCTTTTTCTTTCATTTGGGTGTTGTTTCTTTTTCTTACCATTTTAGCAATCTGGTAGTTCTAGGCCCGGTGAGGGATGATGGAGTGTGTAGGCAGGTCAGTGTATATCTAATAAGGCTGCTGTTCCTCCCAGACTGTTTTGGTATATGGCACCTCTTGCCTGCTGTGGGTCTGGAGGATTGACAAGTGGTGGCTGGTATTGGTGTTTTGTGCAGGTCTCGGCTCCCTGAGTCTTGCTGCTGCTTGGGCTGGGGCACTGCTCCTGATCAGCCTCTGCTCATGCCTTTGGGATGGGTCTTAGCTGCCGACCTGTGCTGTGGTGCCTGGTGTGCATGGGTTTAGCTGGTGTACTGCTGGGGTGCATGGGTCCTGCTGGTGTGCTGTTGGGTGCATGGATCCCACTGGTGTTCTGCTGGGGTATGCTGCTGCCCAGTGGGGCTCATCTCCTGATCAGTTGCTGCTGGGGGCGAGTGTCAGCTCCTGCTTTGCACTGCTACTGCTGCTGCTGTTGCCAGGGGGTGCTCTCATGTCCCAATCCTTTGCTGCTTTTGGGGGCTGAGGATGCTCCACTCCAGGGACTTTGCTGCTGCTGGGGGTAGGGACTCCATTCCAAATCCACTGCTGCAATTGTCAGGCGCAGGTCTTAGTTGCCTGAGCCCTGCTGCTTGGGCTGGGGCATTGCTCCTGTTCAGCCTCTGCTGATGCCACTGGGGATGGGTCTCAGCAGCTGATCTGAGCTGCTACTCCCTATTGTGGGTGGGGCTCCAGTCCTGCCCAGTTACTGTTGCTGTGGGGGGTGGTGCTAGGCTCCCAAGCTGGTGCTATTGCTGCTGGGGGTGTGTCTCATCTCCTGAGCCTCCCTGAGACTCCACTGCTATTGGGGGTGGGGCTCTACTCCTGCTCAGTCGCTGCTGCTGTAGTGGAAGGTGCTGGGCTCTGATCAGGCTGCTGCTGTGGGGGATGGTGCTTGGCTCCCGGCTGATTTCCCCTACTGCAGCTGGCACCTGGATAGCACCACTACTGTGTGCTGATCCGCGCTGACACAGCGGGGTCCACTGGACCGATGGTGCGAGTCGCTCTAATGGACTCAGGTTGCTCGGCCCTAGCCACTCCCTGTTTCCACCTCCCAGGGAAGACCAGGGATCTTCCAAAATGGCGGGGCCTCCCAGGTGTGCAGGGAGAAGCTCACTGAAGCACTGCTTACCTCAGTAGCCAGCTGCTTTTCGTCCACAGCACAGGGACCTTCTGCCCTGCATCTCTGAACAGCTCAAGGTTGGTCGTTCACACTCACACTCACTCTCACTCTCTCTCACACTCGCTCACTCTCTCACACACTCACGTAATTCTGGTCCTGCCCACCACCATCTTCTTTGAAGATCACTTTTAAGTTCTGCTGCCAGGACCTTTCTTTAGTGTCATGGCTCATAATGCTGCATATCGTGCATGATGTGCAGAGACTTCTTACCTCTCCTGCTTTATGACAAGGGCACTAGGAAGTTTATGTCAAAGGGCCAGTCACAATGTTCCCAAATGGACAGTGGTGGGGCTTGTGATGTTCAGAGCACATCTGATTTCTGTCCTGGTACTAAAGGATTAAGTCCTCAAATCAAAGATACCACCTCACCAAACCCCTTCAAGTGGAATCAAACTGTTCCTTTCTAATAAAAAACACAAAACAAGAAAAACAATTATTTGGGGAAAAGATCACTGTATGGTCAAATATACTGAGTCACTTTCAGGCTTCCCTACTCCTAAAGTGGTGATAAGGAGTAATAAAGAATTTTCAGAAAGAATTGGCTTTTCACATGAAAAGCACTTAGGCCAAGAATGCAGGCAAGTAGAATTTGTCTGCATTTAATGAATCATGTGCTTACAGAATTTGATAACTTAATGGAATATTCACTAGGATAATATTTTCTTGCTATTACCATGAAGTGGTTATGTAACTGTCAGCTCAGTTATGCAATGCATTTGATACAGCAAGGACAGTCTGATGAAGATGTCTAATTACAGGACAAGAGTGAGGGCTTTGCGTGTTCTTGTATTTTATTTTAAAACTCCTGAATTTCAGGTTCACCCCTCCTGGGGTGACACTGACAAGACGATGGGTCTGCCCTGATTCCCTGTAAGTCTTGAGCCAAGAGAAGGTTTCCACATATATCTGAGACTGGCACCATGAAACAGAAACAGAACCAAAAGGACCAGAGAATTTCCCTTGAGGGGCTGCACTGTGTGCATATCTGGGTCACAGAAGGACGAGTTAAGAGAGAGCACTCAGCACTGACTCTGTAGACCAAGTGGAAACCCACAGGGGAGGAAGGCCAAGAAAGGATTCCTGGGGGACAGTGTGAGGCAGTGGTGGGTATGGGATTATGGACCATTGCTGACACCAGTGAGCAGGTCGTTGGTTGTTGGGTGGACAGCTCAGAAAATGTGGGGGGGTAGAGGGGAGGGAGTTCATGGCATTCATGCAGTGTTTGGAACCCTTTATATAAGCAAATGCTAGTTCCATTAATAGAAATAAAAAAAAAACTCTCAGGCCATCCCCAGATTATCCTGAGTATATCAAAGTTCACACATGGGGAACAGATTCTAAACTATGCTCTAGACATTGTACCTAAGAGCCCATCTGGAACAGAAAATGCCCCTCTGACTACAGAACTGAGATGCCAGCTCCTCCCAACTTCTGTAACTACAGCAGGGCAAAAGGGCTTGCAGGGAAGAGACAAACCTTCCCTAGAAGGCAAAGCTGTCCAGACCAGCTTCCTTTCATCCATTGCCCCCCTCCCTAAGAAGTAACAAGCATAACTTTGGCAAAGAACACCCACATGTACCCAAGCAAATATATAGTGCCCACCCAGTAGAGAGAGGCCTGGTTGCTGCATTCAGGGCTCTGGCTTCCTTCAGACTTGAGCATGTCAGCTGGACTTTGGGTAACTCCCTTTCTCATAATTTAACATTTATGCATAGTAAATAGTACCACACTGTGAGTGTTCCCTCCAAGATATGTTGCCAATTACTTAAAAACCAGTTTAAGGACCAAGCAATCAGGTACTGCATAAATCTGAGCTTCTTTTGTGAGCAGTATGCCTGACACAGGCACCTTCCTGAAGAATCAGTTACAGTGCTATTACCCAAGGTCTGGCTGATTAGCGCTTGGCTCCCTCATGTACAATGTTACATGCATAAACATGCTCCCAAGAGCCGCTGATGGGTGATTCCAAGTAATTAACATAAACACAGATGTCTCTAGAAAGATTTGTCACTTACAAGATTCATTTTGGTTTTCAAACTCTGAATGTCATTTTCAAAGGAATGCAAGGCACTTTATACACTTATAAGGACCAGGAAAAATGATGTGAAATAATCTCAGGAATGCACAGAATTATTTTAAGATTGAGCACTAGGACAAAGAGTCTCAAGATGCCCATCTCTCTTCACCACCTTACCACATCTCTACTCCATATGGAAGAATTTATGGGAGAGCCACAAAGTACAACCCATCTGTTCTTGTGCTTTCTATGCCTGTAAACCATTCCAGGACAGCCCAGAAGCTCCTGTGGCTTTCTTGGTGATCAAGAAGACCATCAGAGACCACATCTGGTGGTGGTGGGCAGAGCAAGCCTGGGAGGAGCAGGTGGCATTGGAGGGTTAATAATGTAGCAGGAGGCTGGGGTAATAGAATTGGGAGAGTGGGGAAGCCTTGGGATTCATGCTTTAAAAATGCTTGGTTTGAATGGAGCAGACAGTTGCAGGGGGTTCCTGAGAGGTGATGCTGTACATGTGGAGGTTGTGTCTTACAGGAGTTGCTGAGATATGAATGCTAAAATGGTTCCAAACCATGAAGCTTTCTCAAGAACCACAGCTGTGCTGGGATGGAGGGAAAGAAATGTCTAGGACATGGCCAAAGGAGGTCACTGGCCTCAGGGACAGCTGACTTAATCATAAATTCACCTCTTCCATTCTTCTATAGCCCAGTGTAGGGACAGCGTGTTCTAAAAGAAACTTCTCTGTATATCTTGTTGTTTCCAAGTCCCTAATCAATCTGCTGTCATGTCATTCATGAACTCATTGCATCATTTTTTACCTTTGAATTATTTTTTTGAGGCAACCAGTCTCATAGCTCTCACCTAAAAGCTTACAAGCTGAGTATGTGGGGCTCACTATGCTTTCTGTTTTTGTGTGTGCCTGAACATCACTGCAACACAACACTCAGCTGGATTTAGATACAGACCAATGGAAACACATTCTGTAGTTGTATTACAAAGTTTCGTTACTATTTCATACATAATCTGGATAAATTAAAAAATTATGCCCTGTCTAAAAGGAGATAAGAAAAATAAAATTCAAGAGTATAATATATAGTCTCTGCAGGTCATAATACATGCCATGCTTAAGGTAATATTTTTAGCTCTAAATTCAGCATCTTCTAATCTCTGTGTCTAGGACTCACATAACCCTCAAAGTGCCAGAAAATGCTAAAGCTCACCAGGAGGGAAGAAAAAAAGGCATTGCTGAGAGAAGACAATCTCCAGAGTCACAAACAAGGGCCCTGTCCTCTTATTGTACCATATTTTATAGCAGGGGTACAGATAGTGATGTTAAGAACACCTTTAAAATATCCATGTACAGTGGGTCTGAATGGTAAGGGATTTCTGTCAGTGAGAAAGACTGAATTCCACTGATGTCAAAATCAAAACCTATTAGAATTTATAAAGTAATAACTAATGACTAATCACAACCCTTCCTAATTTGTATGTTTCATTTGCATGAATGTACATGTGAGTTGAAACACATGAAACTGCTATCCTCCATGCAAAGTGGTACTTCATGCTATGAGTGGCAAGATGGATCAGTAGTCCTGGCCCATCCCTTGTTCAGGAGGCAGGGGTGTCTCACTGACCACACTTTTAGTCACACCGTTGACACACTTGGAGCCCTGAGATCTGACTCGAGGCCATCTGAAGCCAACAAAGCTGTCTATGTGAATGCACCCAGAGACACTTGTGGTGACACTTTGGTGTTTCTGTCATCGACCAGGGCATGCCCAGTTGAGTGTGTGTCCCAGGCTATGGCCAGGCCAGAGTCAGCATTCATAAGAATGGCCATGGATAGTGGGCCAGAGCTCCTTGAACTGCCCCTTCTGTTTAGTTCTTGGGAAGTCAATGAACCCATGCAGAGGGCTTCAATCTTAAAAGAGATGCAAAAGAAACATGAACAACCATGCTTTTACAGGCATGCTATGTCCTCAGAGCTTTAGATACCTCATCTCTAAACAAAAAGACCACAAATTTTAAAATGAAATTTGAGGTGAGCCATAAGGCCAGATGGAGGAATTTAAAATTTAATACATCACTATTGTAACCCTGGATTCTGAGTGTGCAGGCATTACATGGTCTCTGCCCTTGGACGACAATGTCTGTTTCTCTGCAACAAATAATCACAAAATCAAGATACTCATTATTGAGACACTGCTTCACCTGTAATTGAAAAACAATCCATCCGTACATCAAGGGAACAAAGCAGATATGATGTATTTGTTCATTTACACACCAAAAAAAGTTAAAATCAGTAACTTAACTCCACTGTAAATTCTAGATGAAAAGAAATAGATCAGAAATCTGATTTGCCTTGCCTGCACTGGATCATTAATATTTATAATTTATATAATTAAATCTGGAAGATGCAAAACAGCTTCAGAAGCTACAATTACCATATTAAAATATAAATAAAGAGATAGAGTGATGGGGCAGGAGAGAGAGAGAAATGGATAAAGGGAGGGAGGTAGAGAGGAAGAGAGAAGGAAAAAGAAAAAAGGGAGAGAGATAGAGAGGAGGAAAAGAGAGAGATGGAGAGGAAGAGGGAGCATGGAAGGGGAGAAAAGGGTGGGAGGCATCTCATGTAATGACCATGGAGCTGCCATTGCACATTTTCCTGATCCAAGTTAAAATATATCCATTTGCTATATTGGGCCTATCCTTCCAGCAGTGTTTTTTAAATCTATTTGTGTGCAAAACCCAAACTATTCTTATGTTTGGCTGGACTCTTGCAGCCCCAGAAGTTCCTTCAACACAACTTTAATTTACAAGTCACTCACCTTGGAAAGCTGAGGTGGGCCTGGTCCAAGTCCTTCCCACCCATTCTATCCCTTGGTAGTATTTTCCTTCTCATATGGTCTTTCTCATATCACTCCTTCTTCTACACCTTCTGGGGCTGAGGCATGCTTTGCCAGGTCTTTCTCCCCTATTCCAGCTCATATTTTTTAAAAAATATGTTTTATTGATTTTTTTTTTTTTTTTTAGAGAGAGGAAGGGAGAGGGAGAGAGAGATAGAAACATCAATATGTGAGAGAAACATCAATTGGCTGCCTTCTGCATGCCCCCTACTGGGGACTGAGCCGGCAAGCAGGCATGTGCCCAGACCAGAAATCTAATGGGTGACCTCTTGGTGCATGGGATGATGCTCAATCCACTGAGCCACACCGGTCAGACTCCAGCATAGATATTTAAAGCTTCAGCAGTTATCCTGCTGAACCTCTAACTGTGTGCCTATTATTAATACTTTAGATAACCTGTGACTCTCAAGTAAAAAGTTAGTTCTTAAGGTAATTCTGAATCTGCTTGTGCCTATATGTGCATTCACTGGGTGCATTCAACTTACTGTATATCAAGGCACATTTGAGAATAATGAATCTGAGGACAAAAAAGGGACATGATGAAGTACATAAAACATTAACTCCAAGACTTGTTAATGATTACATATGACACCATTCAGTGTGTGGAATACACAGGATCCATTAGAATCATGAACATTTCAAGGGTCTGTCTTCATTTGTGACAAGGTTTAGATAGGAGAACATAAAAATGCTGATTTGTTTTGGTGAGATAAATGGTGATAAAAGACAGGTGAAAGCTTCTGAAAATACCTAAAACATTTTACTTCAAATGTTGGAAAAAATCCCAGTTCAATTTCCATGCCAATCTAAGGTTTATTGTAACTATGCTGCTGGCTGATGAGAAGTTGGAGTGAAATGAACTGTTTCGTGTTTTCCTCCATCTATATCCCATGACTCCAGTGTGTACAGCAGATAGTCACAGAGACTTCACATAGCTTGACAATGTGTCTGCTCATTTCCTTGTGACAAGATGTTATTGTCTAAGAAAGTCTATTTTAGAACACATTATTTCCATACTACACTTTCCAGTTATTCTTCCTGTTGTTCTATATCCAATTCTTTGGCTTAAAATGTTTTGTTAAGAGACAGACTCTAGCTTGCATTCAAGACTCTCTTGCCCTATCCTGCCTTTCCAGTCTCATGTCAATATACTTCCTTCTGCAGTATAGAGTTTATATCAGTGTGATTTGTTTCTTCCCTGAGTGACTACCCAGGCATCTTTTGTTTTTGTTTTTGTTTTTGTTTTTCACCTATGATGCATAAGGAACAAGCTAGAGGAGTCAGAAAATTAACATTTCCCAGAAACAGCTCTCAACCTACAACTGATCACAACCCAGTCCTTGGTGGAGCAGCATGGAAGAATAGGATCCACACTATCTCTTAGAGGTACCTAATAGGGCTAGTACTAGCTGCCCACAACCCTGCAAAGGGCACATGCCCAGAGCATTTGGTGACTTGATTTGATCTCAGGCATGGCCAACTCCTCCCAACTCTGCTTGGACAAATTTAGATGATACTACATTTATAAGCCACATGGTTCATCTTAATGAAATGACCAAGCAGAACATTGGAGTGCAGATCTCTGCATCACACACAAATTCAACTCAACCAGTACTTAGTGAGCTGCAATGAAGTGCCAGACCCCATGCTTTGTATCTTCTAAATGGGATACCACTTTCTCAGAGTTTGATGAGGCATATATGGGCTGTGTCCCATTTTCTCACATGATCTGTCAACATAAGTAGAATTGTAGTTATTGTGATCATATAAAGAGACAGTTCAAGTTTCTATTAGCACCAGAAAGCATAAGAATTCAAGTAAAGATTCTAAGTTCTTTAATCAAGCCTTCACTTTATTTCTTTCTTTTTTAATATGCTTTTATTGATTTTTTTTTTTTTTTTTTTTTTTTAGAGAGAGAGGAAGGGAGAGATAGAAACATCAATCAGCTGCTTCCTGCATGCCCCCGACTGGGGACCAAGCCTGCAACCCAGGCATGTGCCCTGACTGGGAATCGAACTGGGACCTGTCAGTCCATGGGACGATGCTCAATCCACTGAGCAACACCAGTTGGGCAAGCCTTCACTTTTCTAATTAAAAAATATTCCTGTTAAAAGAGGAATATATTCTCTGTATAAACAATTAAGGAAAGACAGAGAGGCAGATTTCTTCTCCTGGTAATGTCACTAGAAACCCACCTAAAAGACAATTAAAAATCCTTGAGGAAAAATGAAAGAATTTAAAAGCATCAAAAAGATAAGAAAATGAGAAACTATTAGGCCAAGACCAAGAGAGAACAAGAATCTGGAGGGGTGAGCCAGGCACAAGGAGACACTTCTGCCCTAGTGATATTTGTTGACTATAAGAGATGCCTGAGAGGGTGAGTTTCTGGTTACTTTGGGGATGCAGAGCCAATCAAAGAGGGGAGATCCTGGCCAACCAACCCTGACCATAGAATGGAGCACCAAAAAGCAAAAGCATAGGATAAAAAGTAAATCAAAAGTATATCCTCCCTCTCATGCATTGTAGCCTGGTTTGGCATCAACTTAAAACTTGAGCTTAGACTAAGGTGACTAAATTCTTTGTGCACTATGTCCTGGCAAAAACAAAGAAATAGCCTATCTGAGGGAAGGTGACATCATCCTAATGCTCAAAATACTCCTGAGAATACTTAAAAAAAAAAAAAATTACCAGCGTACAATGAAAAAAATCTAAGAAAATAGACCATGAGTGAAAACAAGGAGAAGAAAACAAAACTCAGACACACAGGGGTTCCAGATGTTGTAATTATCAGGCACAGCCTGTAAAACAACTCTGCTACTATATTCAAGAAAATAACAACAACAACAAAATTGGAAAATCTTTGCACATAATTGGAAACTATAAAAAATGTTATAGCAACATCCTGTAGTTTTCTGAGTACAGGTCTTTACCTCCTTGGCTAAATTTATTCCTAGGTATCTTACTTTGTTGTTGCAGTAGTAACAAGGGTGGTTTTTGTTTGTTTGTTTGTTTTGTTTTGTTCTTAGTATCTCTTTCAGAGAGATCATTATTGATATATAAAAATGCCATCAATTTCTGGGTGTTAATTTTACATGCTGCTACTCTGTCAAATTTATTTATCAACTCAAGTACTGTTTTGGTAGATTATATAGAATTATTTTTTTAAGATTTTCTTTTTGAAAATATTTATTATTGAGAGGATTATAGATGTCCCCTTTTTTTCTCCTATTGCCCTCCTCCTCCCAGTTCTCATCCCACCGCTACACCACCCTATAGTCTGTGTACATGTGTAATGCATATATGCATGCAAGTTCTTTCTTTAATCTCTTCTCATCCCACCTCCCCACTTTCCTCTGAGGTTTGTCAGTCTGTTCTGTTTCCATGCCTCTGTTTCTATTTTATTCATCAGTCTATTTTGTTCATTAGATTCCACGTATAAGTGAGATGATGTGACACTTGTCTTTCTCTCACTGTTTTTTTTCGCTTAACATAATACTCTCCTATGTACAGTGATAGCTGTACTTCTTCCTCTCCAATTTTGATGCATTTTGTTTTTTCTTCTTGTCTGATTGTTGTGGCTAGGACTTCCAGTACTATATTTAATCAGAGTGATGAAAGCAGACATCCCTGTCATGTTCTTGTTCTTAAAGGAAACGCTTTTAGTTTTTCCCCATTGAGTATGTTGGCTTTAGGATTGTCGTATATGGCCTTTATTATGTTGAGGTATGACCTCTCCCACTTTGCTGAGAGTTTTTATCAAAAATGGGTGCTGGATTTTGTTAAATGCTTTATCTGCATCTATTGATATGATCATGTGATTTTTATCCTTCATTTTGTTAATTTGATGTATCACATATATTGATTTGTGAATATTGTATCAGCTTTGCGTCCCTGGAATAAATCCCACTGGTTATGGTGTATGATCTTTTTTTTTTTTTAGATTTATCTTTATTGTTGAAAGTATTACAGGTGTCCCCATTGTTTTCCCCATTGCCCCTCTTCTCACTTCCACCACCATTGCCTTCACCACACAATTGTCTCTGTCCACTGGTTATGCACATATAAGTTCTTTGGTTTATCTCTTCCCCCTAACCCTAACCCCTTCCCTCTGAAGTTTATCACTCTGTTCCTTGCTTCAATGTCTTTGGATCTATTTTGTTCATTAGATTCCCCATATAAATGAGATCATGTGATACTTGTTTTTCTCTGACTGGCTTATTTTGCTTAGTATAATATTTTCCAGGTCCCTCCATGCTGTCTCAAAGGATAAGACCTCCTTCTTTTTTTTTTTTGTTTTTTTTTTACAGCTGCATAGTATTCCATGGTGTAAATGCACCTCAGCTTTTTTATCCACTCGTCTGCTGATGGACACTGGGCTGTTTCTAGATCTTACTTATTGTAAATAGTGCTGCTATGATTATAGGGATGCACATATTCTCTCAGACTGGTGTTTTAGGATTCTAAGGATATATTCCTAGAAGTGGAATCACTGGGTCAAATGGCAGTTTAGTTTTTAATTATTTATTATTATTTATTTAATTATTATTTTTTTAACAGATGTTTCTCCTTTTTCCCCTATTGACACCTACCTCCTATCCCCCCGCCTCTGCATTGTTGTACATGTCCATTGGTTATGCTTATATGCATAAGTTCTTTGGTTTATCTCTTCCCTCCCCACAACTCCTCTGAAGTTTGTCAGTCTGAACCCTACTTCCATGTCTCTGGGTCTATTTTGTTCATCACCTTATTTTGTTCATTTTATTCCACAAATAAGTGAGATTATGTGATACTTGTCTTTCTCTGACTTGTTTATTTCACTTAGCATAATACTCTCTAGGTGTCTCCATGTCATCTCAAAGGATAAGAGATCTTTCTTCCTTACAGCTGCGTAGTACTCCATGGTGTATATGTACTACAGCTTTTTTATCCACTCCTTCACTGATAGACACTTGGGCTGTTTCCATATCTTAGCAATTGTAAATAGTGCTGCTATGAACATAGGGGTACATATATTCTTTCAGGCTTCTTAGTATATATTCCTAGAAGTGGGATCACTGGGTCAAATAGCAGTTCAATTTTTAATTTTTTGAAAAAACACCATATTGTTTTCCATAGGGGCTGCACTAGTCTGCATTTCCACTAGCAGTGTACTAGAGTCTCTTTAATCCACACCCTGGTCAGCACCTGTTGTTTGATGATTTGTTGATGGCAGGCATTCTAGCATGTGTGAGGTGATATCTCATAGTCATTTTAATTTGCATCTCTCTGATGATTAGTGGCATTGAGCATTTTTTCATATGTCTCTTGGCCATTTGTATGTTCTCTTTGCAGTTTGACCTTTCTAATGTATCACGGGGTCCAAATTGCTAATATTTTGTTGAGGGTTTTAGCATCTATGTTCATTGGTATATTGGTCTATTATTTTCTTTCTTTGTAGTGTCTTTATCTGGTTTGAAATAGAAAATAATGTGGCCTCATAAGAAGAGCTTGGGACTCTTAATTCCTCTAGAGTTTTTCGGAATAGTTTGAGGAGGATAGATGTTAATTCTTCTTTGAATGCTTGGTAAAATTCCCCTATGAAGCCATCTGGTCCAGGACATTTGTTGGCTTGGAATGTTTTGATTGCTGCTTCATTTTTATTAGTTTTTATTGGTCTATTCAGGTTTTCTGCTTCTTCCTGATTGAGTTTGGGAAGACTGCATGTTCCTAAGAATCTTTCCTTTTCTCCCAGGTTGTCCAATTTGTTAGCATATATTTGTTCATAGTATTTTCTTACAGTCCTTTGTATTTCTGTGGTGTCAGTTGTTACTCTACCTCTTTCATTTCTGCTTTTATTTATTTAGGTCTTCTCTGTTTGTTTCTTGATGAGTCTGGCTAATAGTTCATCAATCTTGTTTATCTTTTAAAGAACTACCTCTTGATTTTGTTGATTTTTTGTATTGTTTTTTAGTATCCATATAATTTATTTCTGCTTTGATCTTCTACTTACTCTAGGCTTTTCTTATTCTTCTCTTTCTAATTCTTTCAGTTGTAGGGTTAGATAGTTTATTAGAGATTTCTCTTGTTTTTTGAGGTAGGCCTGAAATGCTATGAACGTCTCTCTCAGGACTGCTTTCATTGTGTCCCATAAATTTTTGGTTGTGTGTACACATTTTCATGTTTTCAGAAAGTTTTTTTTTTTATTTCACACTTGATTTTATTGGTAACACACTCATTGTTTAATAACATGCTATTTAGCCTCCATGTGTTTGAATCTTTTGAGATTTTTTTTTATTGTAGTTGATTTCTAGTTTCTTGTCACTGTTATCTCAGAAGATGCTTAATGTTATTTCCATCTTCTTGAACTTGTAGAAACTTAGTTTTTGTCCTAACATATGGTCTATCTTTGAGAATTTCCTCTGTTCATTTGAGAAGAATGCATATTCTGCAGCTTTGGGGTGAAATGTTCTGTAAATATCAATTAAATCCATCTGATCTAGTGTGTCATTTAAGGTCATTGTTTCCTTGTTGACTTTTTGTCTAGAAGATCCATCCAGTGATGTCAGTGGGGTGTTAAATTTCCCTAGTTTGACTGTATTGCTGGCAGTCTCTCCCTTAAACTTATCCAAGAGCTTTTTATATATATGTGTGTGTGTGTTCCTATATTAGGGCATATAAGTTTACCAGAGTTATATACTCCTGTTGTGTTGATTCCTTTAGTATTATGTAGTGGTCTTGTCTCTTGTTATGGCCTTTGCTTTGAAATCTATTTTGTCAGATATAAGTATTGATACCCCTACTTTTTTTCACTTTAATTGCATGGATAATTTTTTCAATCCCTTCACATTCATACTGTGTGAGTCTTTTGAGATGGGTCTCTTGTAGACAGCATATATATCAGTCATGTTTCCTTATCCATTCAGCTACCCTGTGTCTTTTGATTGGAGCATTTACTCCATTTACATTTGAGATTATTATTGATAGACACTTATTTATTGCTATCCTTGTACTTTATGTCTATGTCCCCCTCTCTCTCTGTGTATTTCTTCTTTTTGTTCTTACAGCAGTCTCTTTAACATTTCTTGCATTGCAGATTTGGTGGCAATAAAGACCCTAAGCCATTTTTTTATGGGGGGGGGGTCTGGAAAGCTCTTTATTTCACCTTCAATTTTGAATAATAACCTTGCTGTATAGAGTAATCTTGGTTTTAGATCCTTGTTTTTTATTACTTTCAATACCACATGCCATTCCCTTCTAGCCTATAGTCTTTCTACTGATAAACAAGCTGACAGCCTTATGGGAACTCCCTTGTAGGTCACTGGCTGTCTCTCTCTTGCTGCCCTTAAGACTCTCTCTTTGTTTTTAATGTTTGCCATTTTAATTATGATATGTCTTGGAGTGAATCTCTTTGGGTACATCTTGATTGGTACCATCAGTGCTTCCTGAACTTGTGTGGCTTTTTCATTCACCAACATAGGAAAGTTTTTTGTCATTATTTTTTCAAACAGATTCTCTATCTCTTGCTCACTTTCTTCTCCCTCTGATATCCCTATGATGTGGATGTTGTTTCATTTCATATTGTCACAAAGTATGCTTAAACGGTCCTCATATTTTTAAAGTATTTTTTTTCTTGCTCTGATTGAGTATTTTTTTCTTCTATTTTGTCTTCTAATTCACTTATTTCATCCTGTACTTCATCAAGCTTGCTTTTAATTGATAGAGGAAGATACAAACAAGTGGAAGAATATATCATGTTTATGGATTGGAAGAACTGACATCATTAATATATCCATATTCCCCAAAGCAATCTATAGATCAATGCAATCCTTATTAAAATACCAATGGGATATTTCAAAGATCAAGAAAAAATACTCCAAAAATTTATATGAAACCAAAAAAAGATCCCAAATAGCCACAGCAATCTTGAGAAAGAATAATAAAGTTGGAGGTATCACAATACCAGACATGAAACTATACTACAAAACCACTGTAATCAAAACAGCCTGGTGCTAGCAAAATAACAGGTATATAGATCTGTGGAATAGAATAGAGAAACCAGAAATTGACCCAAGCCATTACACTCAATTAATATTTGACAAAGAAGGGAGGAACATACAATGGAGTAAAAAGTCTCTTTAATAAATGTTGTTGGGCCCTGGCAGGTTTTGCTCAGTGGTTAGGGCATTGGCCTGTATACCAGAGGGTCATAGGTTCAATTCCAATCAAGGGTACATACATTCCAATTAAGGGCAAGTTCTATTCCCAGTCCCGGCCAAGGTTGTGTGGGAGGCAACCAATTGATGTGTCTCTCTCACATCTCTCTCTCACTCTTCCTCTCTCCCTTTCTCTCTCTTCTCTCCTCCCCTTCCACTCTGTCTAAAAAAAAATTAATGGAAAAATATCCTCAGGTGAGGATTATAAAAAAAAAATAAATAAATACAATGAATGTTGTTGGGGAAATTGGACAGGTAAAGAAATTAGACAACAATTTACACCATGCACAAGAATAAACTCAAAATGGATAAAATACTTAAATGTATGTCAAAAAGTCACAAAAATCCTAGAAGAAAATGTAGGTAGAAAAATTTCAGACATATCATGTAGCAGAATATTCACCAATACATCATATAGGGGAAGAGAAACAAGGAAAAAACAAATAAACAAACAAACAAACAAACAAATGGAACTACATCAAACTAAAAACTTCTGCAAAGCAAAAGAAACCAGCATCAAAATGAAAAGGGAAACTGCTCTATGGGAGATCAATTGCCAAAGATCCATCTGATAATGAGTTAATTTCCAAAATATATAAAATACTCATACAGCCCTGGCCCATGTAGCTCAGTATTGAGCATCGTCCCATGGACTGAGAGGTCCTGGTTTGATTCTCGATCAGCGCACATGTCCAGGTTGCAGGCTTGATCCCCAGTGTGGGGTGTGAAGGAGGCAGCCAATTGATGTTTCTCTCTCACAGTGATGTTTCTATCTCTCTCTTCCTAAAAGAAATCAATAAAAACATATAAAAATAAATAAAGTACTCACATAACTCAACAAAGGGAAGATAGCCCAATTAAAATGGGAAGAGGGCCTAAATAGACATTTCTCCAACAACTCATACAAATGTCCAGGAGACATATGACAAAATGTTCGATGTGACTAATCATCAGATAGATGAAAATTAAAACAACATTGAGGTACCACCTTGCACCTGCCAGAATCACTACCATCAATTAATCAACAAACAACAAGTGCTGGTGAGGTTGTGGAGAAAAAAGAATCCTAGTAAATCCTAGTATACTGCTGGTGGGACTACAGCCACTATGGAGAACAATGTGGAGTTTCCCCCTCAAATTAAAGTGGAGCTACCATTTGACCCCATGATCCCACTTCTAGGAATATATCCTAAGATGCCTGAAACACCAATCAGAAAGAATATATGCATGCTTATATTCACGGAAGTGCTATTTACAATAGCTAAGATCTGGAAACAGGCCAAGTTCCCATTAGCAAATGAGTGAATAAGAAAGTTGTGCTACATTTATACAATAGAATACTATGCAGCTGTTAAAAGAAAGGATCTCTTATCCATTAAGACAGCACGGACTTTTGGAGATTGAAGATGGCGGCGGGCAGGACCGGAGGGAGGGTAAGTGTGGGAGACAGGGAGCTAGTGTGTGAGAGAGTGTGAGTGGATGTGAAGGTGGATGAATAAACTCGCGCAGTGCAGAGACGTGGAACAGTAGGTTCCTGTGCTGTGGACGGGCAACAGCTGGCTACCATGGTAAATGGCCCTTCAGGGCACTTCTCCTTGCACCTTGGGAGGTCCCACCATCTTGGAAGATCTGGGGTCTTCCCTGGGAGGATTCAGTAAGAGCGTCTAGGGCCTAGCAACTTGAGCCCACAAGTGCACATGGCACCATCAGACCAGTGGACACCCTGTGTCAATACAGACCAGTGCACAGTAGTGAAGCTGCCAAGGTGCCAGTTGCAGAAACTGCAAAGGGCCAGGAGCTCCACAGTAGCAGCCCGATCAGAGTTGAGATATACTCCCAACAACAGAGGCTGGGGAGCAGACATCCATACTCAGGCAACAGAAGCACAGACCAGCAGCTGAGAATGATCCCCAAAAACTACAGCAAAAGCTGAGCAGGAGCTGAGCCCCATGGTGCAGCAGCACTCCCCAGATGCCAGCTGCAGGACCTGGGGCTCCAAAGAGGCCCTTGCAACCAGTGGCCCACAGAGCAGTGGGAAGCCCGGGCTCCAGAAGGACTGGTGCCATCCAGAAACCTGCAGGACCTTTGGGGTGCTGGGGCACCAGAGAAGCCTGGCAACCCAGTAGCCCGCAAGATGGGTGTGGGGCTGGGTCTCCAAAGGAACTGTGTTATCCAGCTGCCCAGGGGACCTGCAGGGTGCTGGGGCATCAGAGAAGCCTATACAACCCAGCTGCCCACAAGATTGGAGGAGAGCCAGGGATCCAGTGAGGCCTGTGCAACACAGCTGCCCACTGTACAAGCAGGGAGCATGACTCCAACAGTGCCTGAGCTATATAGCTACAGGTGGCACCAGTGATGAGCTGGAAACACAGCTCCAGAGGTGCTCACATGTTTCAGCAGCAGCACCTTCCAGGACACACCAATACCAGCCCCCAGTAGTCAATCCTCCAGGATCCACAGTAGGCAAGAGGCAACACACAACAAAACAGTCTGGGAGGCACATAGCCTTACTGGATATACAGTGAGCTGCCTACACATCCAGACATCCCTCACCAGGTCTAGAGGTACTGGACGGCTAAAATGGGGAGACAAAGAAACAACACCCAAAGGAAAGAAAAAGAGGAAATACCAGAAAAGGAACTACAGGAAATGGAAGACAGCAACTTGTAAGATAAAGAATTCAAAGCAGTGATTTTAAGGGTGCTCAAACAATTTGGTGAGAACTACAAGCAACTTAATAAGAATTATGAAGATATCACTGGGAACTACTTCAGCCTAAAAACAGAGGTAAAGCTATGCATAAAAATCAAGAGGAAATAAAAAATGACATAGCTGTTATGAAAAATATCTTAGAAGGGTTCAATAGTAGATTAGAAGAAGCCGAAGACCGAATCAGTGACTTAGAAGACAAGGTAGAGAAAAACACCCAAATAGAGCAGCAAATGGAAAAAAAAAAATTAAAAAGCAGGAGGAAAGCTTAAGGGAGCTGTGGTACAATACTAAAAGTAATAACATTCGCATTATAGGGATACCGGAAGGACAAGAATCAGAGCAAGGAATAGAGAACCTGTTTGAAGAAATAATGACAGAAAATGTCCTTAAATTGGTGAATGAAAAGTCACACAAGTCCAGGAAACACAGAGAGTCCCAAGCAAGATGAATCCCAGAAGACCCACAGCTAGACACATCATAATAAAAATGGCAAACATTAAAGACAAAGAAAGAATTTTAAATGAAGCAGGAGAGAGACAGAAAGTTAACTACAAGAGAGCTCCCATTAGACTGTCAGTTAATTTCTGAATAGAAACGACGCAGGCAAGAAGGGAGTGGCATGAAGTGTAGTAATGTAAGACAAGGGTCTGAATCCAGACTACTCTATCCAGCAAGGCTATCATTCAAAATTGAAGGAGAAATAAAGAGCTTCACAGATAAAAAAAAAAAAAAAAAAAAAAAAAAAAAAAAAAAAAACTAAAGTAATTTACCACCACCAAACCCGAACTGCAAGAAATGCTAAAGGGACTGTTTTAAGAAGAAGAAGAAACAGAGAGAGAGAGAGAGGAACACAGGCATAAAATTTAAATGGCAACTAATAACTATCAATAATTACCTTAAAAGTAAATGGCTCCAATCAATAGACATAGGGTAGCTGATTGGATAAGAAAACACGACCTATATATATGCTGTCTAAAAGAGACCCACCTCACAACAAAAGATCCACACAGGATGAAAGTGAACGGATGAAAAAAAAATGTCCAAGCAAATGGAAATGACAAAATAGCAGGTGTAGCAATACTCATATCTTACAAGATAGACTTCAAAACGAGGGCCATAATAAGAAACAGAGAAGGTCACTACATACTATTAAAAGGATCAATCCAACAAGAGGATATAACACTGGTAAACATATACACACCAAACACTGGAGCACCAAAACATATTAAGAAACTTCTGGAGGACTCAATGGAGAGATAAATAGCAACACGGCAATAGTGGGCGAATTTAACACGTCACTGACACCACTGGATAGATATTCTAGACAAAATATTAACAAGGGCATAGAGCCCTTACAAGACAAACTAGATCAGTTGGACTTCATTGATATTTACAGAACAATTCACTCAGGAGCTGCAAAATATACATTCTTCTCAAGTGCACATGGGTCACTCTCAAAGATAGAACATATGTTAGGACACAAAGTAAGTCTCTACAAATTCAAGAAAATTGAAATCATATCAAGCATCTTCTCAGATCACAGTGGCAAGAAACTACAACTCAATTATAGTAAAAACACACAAAATCATTCAAACACTTGGAGGCTAAATATCATGCTATTAAACAACGAATGGGTTATTAACGAGATCAAGGAAGAACTTAAAAATTCCTGGAAACCAATGAAAATGAACACACAACAACACAAAATCTATGAGAAACAGCAAAAGTAGTCCTGAGAGGGAAGTTCATGGCACTACAGACCAATCTAAAGAAACAAGAAAAATTCCTAATTGATTTTCTAACCTTACAACTTAAAGAACTAGAAAGTAAACAAAAAGTAAAACCCAAGCAAGTGGAAGAAGGAAAGAAATAGTAAAAGTAAGAACAGAAATAAACGACAAACAGACTAAAAAAACAATTCAAAAGATCAAGGAAACAAATAGCTGGTTCTTTGAAAAGATAAACAATATTGATGGATCTTTAGCCAGACTTACCAAGACACAAAAAGAGAGGAACCAAATAAACAAAATCAGAAATGAAAGAGGAGAAGTAACAACTGACACCACAGAAATTCAAAGGATCATTGAAACATACTATGAACAATTGTACGCCAACAAATTGGACAATCTAGGACAAATGGACAAATTTCTGGAAACACACAGCCTCCAAAAACTGAACCAGGAAGAGATAGAAAACTTGAACAGATCAAAAACAACAATGGAGGGAGGAGAAAATGGCAGTGGAGTGAAAGGAAGCTACACAGAAGCTCTCCCAGGACCAAAGGGGAATTACAACTAAAATAAAGACAAATCGTCAGGAAAAAGCAACAGAAAAGCAGTGGGAAAGGACCATACAGCCAGGGACACTGAATGAGCCTGGTAGGATCTGTGGGGGCATGCAAGGGTGGTGGGTTGGGAGCCCACAGAGAGCAGTGGCCTTAGCTGTGAGCAGCGGCAGTGCCAGCCCTAGAGGTAGAGAGCCCAAGCTGCTCCACAGCGCAGAGGGCTGGCACAGAGTATTGAACAGCTACAGCCACTCACCTGGGGCTCCGGCAGAAGGAAGGCAGACTGGACTGGAACTCTGTGGGGACACCTAGGATTTGGAGGGCGCTCAGAGTTTGTGCTGAGACACAGACACAAAGGACGGTGGTGGCCAGCCTGTTCCTTCCCGGTTACACAGAAGGGCAGACAAGTTTGCTCCTTCCCAGAGCTGTGGCAGCCCCTCCCTTGGATTTCCAGGTGAGGCAAAGAAATGCAAATTGAGGCTCATTAACAACCACCATCAGCCCCACCCTCAAGAAATCCTCTTACACTGTAAACATCTGAGGGAGTTTCTCATTCAACTGAGATCCTAAGGCTTTTCAAGTAACTGAGGCTAATAGCCTCTGGGCAAAAAGCTAGAGCATAACTGAACCTTTCCTGAGCTTGCATTTCTACTCAGGAAAGTGAGACTTGACAGAGGTGTTTAAGGAGTGCCCTCCAGGCTCATCCAAACCCAGTAGAGGGAGCCACAAATAGCAGAACACCAACACTGACAGGGAAAATTTGGCAGGCTCCAAAACTCACTGAGATAGCAAAAATGGTAAAACAAAGAAACAGATCCCAAACGAAAGAACAAGAGAACTCTACTGAAGATGAGATAAGTGAAATGCAGTTAAGCAAATTATCAGAGGTAGAGTTCAGAGCCATAATCTTGAGGAAACTAAACAGCATGAGTAAGGATATCAACACCATGAAAACCAACCAAATGGAAATAAAGAATGACATAGCAGAAAAAAAGAACACATTGGAAGGACTGACCAGCAGAGCAGAGGAAGCGGAGGACCGGATCAGTGAATTAGAAGACAGAGTGGAAAAAATCAATCAATCAGAAAACCAAAAGGAAAAAAAAACAATTAAAAAACAGGAAGATAGCTTAAGAGAACTGTGGGACAAGTGGAAACGTAATAACATTCACATCATAGGAGTCCCCGAAGAAGAAGAAAATGAGCAAGGGTTAGAGAATATATTTGAAGAAATAGTGACAGAAAACTTTCCTAACCTGGTGAAGGAAGAAGGCATTCAAGTTCAAAAAGCACAGAGAGCCCCAAGTAAGAAGAACCCAAACAGGCCCACATCAAGACACATAATAATTAAAATACCAAAAATTAAAGACAAAGAGAGAATCTTAAAGGCAGCAAGAGATAAGCAACAGGTTACCTACAAAGGAACCCCCATAAGGCTATCAGCCGAGTTCTCAACAGAAACACCACAGGCAAGAAGGGAATGGCATGAAGTAATCAAGGTCATGAAAAACAAGGATCTGAATCCAAGACTACTGTATCCAGCAAGGCTATCATTCAAAATAGAAGTTCAAATAAAGAGCTTCCCAGACAAAAAAAAGTCTAAGGGAGCTGTAAGAAAGAAAGATCTCTTATCCTTTGAGACGACATGGAGGGACCTCGAGAGTATTATCCTAAGCGAAACAAGCCAAGCAGAGAAAGACAAATATCACATGATCTCACTTATTTGTGGAATATGATGAACATAACAGTCTGAGGAACAGGGTAGACCCAGAGATGTGGAAGTAGGGTATAAACTGAAACACCTCAGAAGAGGGGGTGGGGGGAGGAAAGAGATAAACCACAGAACTTATGTGCATGTATGTATAAGTGATGGACATGGACAACAAAGGTGGGGACAGGGTGGGGGGATGGGGAGGAAGGTGTCAATGGGGAAAAAAAGAGAAACATCTATAACAAAAATAAATTAATAATAAAAAAAAAAGGCTAAGGGAATATATTAGCACCAAACCAGCACTGCAAGAAATGTTAAAAGGATTGCTGTAATTAGTAGAAGAAAAAGGAAGAAAAATATAACCACACTAAACAAAAATGGCAATAAATAAGTACATATCAATAATCACCTTAAATGTAAATGTATTGAATGCTCCGATAAAAAGGCACAGAGTAGCAGACTGGATAAGAAAGCATGATTCACATATATGTTGTCTACAAGAAATCCACCTCACAACAAAAGACTCACATAGGTTGAAAGTAAAGGGATGGAAAAAAATCTTCAAAGCAAACGAAAAGGAAAAAGAAGCTGGGGTACCAATACTCATACCTGATAAATTAGATTTCAAATTGAAGACCACAACTAGAGAAAAAGAAAGCCACTACATAATATTGAAAGGGTCTATCCAACAGGAAGATATAACCTTGGTAAATATATATGCACCCATTATAGGAGCACCAAAATATATTAAAAATCTTCTGGAGGACTTCAAAGGAGAAATCGACCGCAATACAATCATAGCAGGAGACTTCAACACCCCACTGACATCACTAGATAGATCATCTAGACAAAAATTTAACAACGAAACAGAAATTCTAAATGAAGCACTAGAGCAAATGGATTTAAAGGGATCAAATGGATTTAATGGTGTTACAGAGAATTACACCCCAAAACTGCAGAATTCACATTCTTCTCAAGTGCACATGGGACATTTTCAAAGATAGACCATATGTTAGGGCACGAACTAAGTCTCTACAAGTTCAAGAAGATTGAAATCATATCAAGCATCTTCTCAGACCACAATGGCATGAAACTAGAAATCAATTGCAACAAGAACATGCAAAGACATTGGAACACATGGAGGCTCAATAGCATGTTATTGAACAATGACTGGGTTACCATGGAGATCAAGGAAGAAATTAAAAACTTCCTGGAATCCAATGAAAATGAACACACAACAACACAAAATCTATGGGATGCAGGGAAAGCAGTTCTGAGAGGGAAGTTCATAGCACTACAGGCTCACCTCGAGAAAGAAGAAACATTTCTAATTGAGGACCTAACCTCACAACTTAAAGAACTAGAAAGCAAACAAAAAGAAAACACTAAAGTAGAAGGAATGAAATAGTAAAGATCAGAGCAAAAATAAACGACATGGAGACCAAAAAACAATTCAAAGGATCAATGAAACAAAGAGCTGTTTTTTTGAAAAGATAAACAAGATTGATGGACCCTTAGCTAGACTCACCAAGAAACAAAGAGAGAGAACCCAAATACACAAAGTCAGAAATGAAAGAGAAGTAACAACTGACATCACAGAAATACAAAGGATCGTTAACAAATACTATGAACATTTATATGGCAACAAATTTGACAATCTAAGTGAAATGGACACATTTCTAGAAATACATAGTCTCCCAAAACTGAATCTAGAAGAGATAGAAAACTTGAACAGGCCAATAACAACAAAGAAAATTGAAGATGTAATCCAGACCCTCCCAGCAAACAAAAGCCCAGGCCCTGACGGCTTCACAGGGGAGTTTTACCAAACATTCAGAGAACTATCACCCACTCTCCTCAAACTATTCCAAAAAATTCAAGAAAAAGGAAGACTTCCAAACTCCTTTTATGAAGCCAGCATAATTCTAATTCCAAAACCAGAAAAAAAACACTACAAAAAAAGAAAACTGCAGGCCAATATCCCTGATGAACATAGATGCCAAAATCCTGAACAAAATACTAGCAAATCGTATCCAGCAAAACATCAAAGAAATTATTCACCATGACCAAGTGGGATTCATCCCAGGGATGGAAGGCTGGTACAATATTCTCAAATCAATAAATGTGATACATCACATAAACAAAATGAAAGATAAAAATCATATGATAATATCAATAGAGGCTGAAAAAGCATTTGACAAAATCCAGCACCCATTTCTGATAAAAATGCTCAGCAATTTGGGAATAGAGGGATCATATCTCAACATTATAAAGGCCATATATGAAAGACCTACAGCCAACATCATACTCAATGGGCAAAAACTAAAAGCATTTCCCTTAAGAACAGGAACAAGACAAGGATGCCCACTTTCACCACTCTTATTTAACATAGTACTGGAAGTCTTAGCCACAGCAATCAGACGTGAAGAAAAAATAAAAGGGATCCAAATTGGAAAGGAGGAAGTGAAACTGTCATTATTTGCAAATGACATGATATTATACATAGAAAACCCTAAAGACTCCATCAAAAATCTACTAGACTTAATTAATGAATTTGGCAAAGTAGCAGCATACAAAATTAACATCAAGAAATCGACAGCATTCTTATACACCAATGATGAACTCACAGAAGGAGAAACTAAAAAAACAATCTCATTTACCATCATGGCAAAAAAATTGAGACACCTAGGAATAAACTTAACCAAAGAAGTAAAGGACATATTTGCAGAAAACTACAGGACATTGAAAAAAGAAATAGAGGAAGATATAAAAAAGTGAAAGCACATACCTTGTTCATGGATTGGAAGAATTAACATCATTAAAATGTCCATACTACTCAAAACAATATATATATATATATCGCAAACCCCATCAAAATACCAACGACATATTTCACAGAACTAGAACAAATACTTCAGAAGTTCATATGGAACCAAAAAAGACCCCGAATAGCTACAGCAATCTTGAAAAAGAAGGACAAAGCAGGGGGGATCACAATACCGGACATTAGGTTATATTACAAAGCTACTGTAATTAAAACAGCCTGGTACTGGCACAAGAACAGGCACATACATCAACGGAATAGAACAGAGAACCCAGAAATTGCCCCCAAACATTATGCTCAATTAATATTCGACAAGTTGGAAATAGCATACAATGGAGTAAAGACAGCCTCTTTAATAAATGGTGTTGGGAAAATTCGACAGCTACATGCAAAAAAAATGAAACTAGACCATCACAAGAATAAACTTACACCAAACACAAGAATAAATTCAAAAAGGATAAAAGACTTAAATATGACTCATGAATCCATAAAAATCCTAGAAGAAAATGTTGGCAACAAAATTTCAGACATCATACGCAGCAGAATTTTCACTGATATATCACCTACTGCAACAGAAACAAAGGAAAAAAGGAACACATGGGACTACATCAAACTCATAATCTTCTGGACAGCAAAAGAAACAACCAACAACCACTGTATGGGAGAGCATAATTGCCTATGATATATCAGATAAGGGATTAATTTCCAAAATATATAGAATGCTCATACATCTCAACAAACAGAAAACAAAGAACCCAATTAAAAAATGGGCAGAGGAACTAAATAAACACCTCTCCAAACAGGACATACAAGTGGCCAAGAGACATATGAAGAAATGCACAACATCACTAATCATCAGAAAGATGCAAATTAAAACAACAATGAGGTATCACCTCACACTCGTCAGAATAGCCGCCATCAACAAATCATCAAACAACAAGTTTTGGCGAGGGTATGGAGAATAGGGGACTCTAGTACAATGCTGGTGGGAATGCAGACTGGTGCAGCCACTATGGAAAACACTATGGTGTTACCTCAAAAAATTAAAAATTGAATTACCATTTGACCCAGTGTTTCCACTCCTAGGAATATACCCTAAGAAGCTTGAAACACCAATCAGAAAGAATATATGTACCCCCATGTTCATAGCAGTGCTATTTACAATAGCTAAGATCTGAAAATAGCCCAAGTGTCCATTAGGAGACGAATGGATAAAAAAGCTGTGGTACATATACACAATGGAATACTGTGGAGCTGTAAGAAAGAAAGATCTCTTATCCTTTGAGATGACATGGGAGGACCTGGAAACTATTATTCTAAGCGAAACAAGCCAAGCAGAGAAAGACAAATATCATATGAAATCACTTATTTCTGGAATATAATGAACATAACAGTCTGAGGAACAGGGTAGTTCCAGAGACGTGGAAGTAGGGTACAGACTGACAATTGCCAGAAGAGAGGGTGGGGGAGGTGAGCGATGAACCACAGAACATGTACGCATGTACTCATAACCAATGGACATGGACAACAAAACTGGGGACAGGGCAGAGAGGGAGGGGGAGGAGGGTGTCAATGGGGGAAAAAGGAGAAACATCTGTAACAAAAGTAAATTAATTTAAAAACAGGAAATTGAAGATGTAATTAAGAAACTCCCAGCAAACAAATGTCCAGGCCCAGATGGCTTCATGGGGGAGTTTTACCGAACATTCAAAGAAGATCTAATACCCATTCTCCTCAAACTATTCCAAAAAATTCGAGAAGACAGAACACTTCCAAACTCATTTTATGAGGCCAGCATAATCCTAATTCCAAAACCGGACAAACACACTACAAAGAAAGAAAACTACAGGCCAATATCCCTGATGAACACAGATGCCAAAATCCTTAACAAAATATTAGCAAATTGGATCCAGTAATACATAAAAAAAAATTATTCATCATGACCAAGTGGGTTTCATCCCAAGCATTCAAGGATTGTACAATATTCACAAATCAATAAATGTGATACACCACATAAAAAAAAAATGAAAGATAAAAACCATATTATCATATAAATAGATGCTGAAAAAACATTTGACAAAATCCAGCACCCATTTCTGATAAAATCGCTCAGGAATGTGGGAATAGAGGGTCCAAATCTCAACATAATAAAGGCCATATATGAAAAACCTACCGCCAAGATCATTCTCAATGGGCAAAATCTGAAAGCATTCCCCTTAAGAATGGGAACAAGACAGGGATGCCCACTTTTGCCACCCTATTTAACATAGGACTGGAAGTCTTAGCCACAGCAATTAGACATGAAGCAAAAATAAAGGGGATATAAATTGGAAAGGAGGAAGTGAAACTGCCATTATTTGCAGATGACATGATATTGTACATAGAAAACCTTAAAGAGTCCATCAAAAATCTACTAGACTTAATAAATAAATTTGGCAGAGTAGCAGGATACAAAATTAACATCAAGCAATTGATGGCATTCTTATACACCAATGATGAAATCACAGAAAGAGAAACTAAAAAAACAATCCATTTACCATCATAGCAAAAAATTAAGATACCTAGGGATAAACTTAACCAAAGAAGTAAAGGACCTCTTCACAGAAAACTCCAGGTCATTGCAAAGGGAAATAGAGGAAGATATACAAAAGTGCAAACATATACCTTGTTCATGGATTGGAAGAATTAACATCATTAAAATGTCCTTACTATCGAAAGCAATCTATTGATTCAATGCAATCCCCATCAAAATACCAGTGACATATTTCACAGAACTAGAATAAACACTCCAAAAGCTTATATGGAACCAAAAAAGACCCTGAATAGCTCCAGCAATCTTGAAAAAGAAGAACAAAGTAGGAGGGATCACATTATCAGATTTCAGGTTATACTACAAAGCCACTGTAATCAAAACAGCCTGGTACTGGCACAAGAACAGGCAGATAGATCAATGAAACAGAATAGAGAACCCAGAAATTGAACCAAGGCAATATGTTCAATTAATATTTGACAATGTTGGCAAGAGCATACAGTGGAGTCAAGACAGTCTCTTCAATAAATGGTGTTGGGAAAATTGGACAGCTACTTGCAAAAAAATGAAGCTAGATCACCAACTTACACCATACACGAGAATAAACTCAAAGTGAATAAAAGACTTAAATGTAACCTGTGAATCCATAAAAATTCTAGAAGAAAATGCAGGCAACAAAATATCAGACATCATACACAGCATAATTTTCACTGATACAACACCTAAGGCAAGAGAAACAAAGGAAAAAATGAACACATGGGACTACATCAAACTAAAATGCTTCTGCACAGCAAAAGAAACAACCATCAAAACGGAAAAGCATCCCACTGTATGGGAAACCATATCGTCAATGATGCATCAGGTAAGGGGTTAATTACCAAAGTATATAAAGTGCTCATACAAGTCAACAAAAGGAAGACAAAGAACCCAATTAAAAAATGAGCAGAGCACCTAAATAGTCACCTCTCCAAACAGGACATACAAATGGCTAAGACACATATAAAGAAATGCCCAACATCACTAATCATCAGAGAGATGCATATTAAAACAACTATGAGGTATCACCTCACACCTGTCAGAATGGCCGTCATCAACAAATCATCAAACAACAAGTGTTGGAGGGTGTGGAGAAAAGGAGACTCCAGTACACTGCTGGTGGGAATGCAGACTTTTTCAGCCACTGTGGAAACACTATGGTGTTACCTCAGAAAGTTAAAAATTGAACTGCCATTTGACCCAGTGATCCCACTTCTAGGAATATACCTTAATAAACCTGAAACACCAACCAGAAAGAATATATGTACCTCTATGTTCATAGCAGCACTATTTACAATAGTAAGATCTGGAAACAACCCAAGTGTCCATCAGTAGATGTGTGGATAAAAAAGCTGTGGTACATGTACACAATGGAGTACTACGCAGCTGTAAGCAAGAAAGATCTCTTATCCTTTGAGATGGCATGGAAAGACCTGGAGAGTATTATGTTAAGCGAAACAAGCCAAGCAGAGAAAGACAAATATCACATGATCTCACTTATTTGTGGAATATAATGAACTAAACAAACTGATGAACATAATTGACCCAGAGATATGGAAGTGGAGTAGAGACTGATGGGCCTCAGAGGAGGTGGGTTGGGAGGGGAGGAGATAAACCACAGAACTTATATGCATGTGCATGACCAATGGACATGGACAACGGTGTTGGGCATGGGGTGGGGTGGTGGGGGGAGATTGTCAATGGCGGAAAAGGAGAAACATCTGTAACAAAAATAAATTAATTTAAAAAAATAAAATAATGTGAGAAAAGAAATAAAAAGACAGCATGGATGACCTGGGGAGTGTTATGTTAAGAAAAATAGGCCAGTCAGAGAACGACAAATATCACATGATCACTTATATGTGGAATCTACTGAATAAAATCAACTGATGAATAAAATAGATCAGAGGTATGGAACAGACTGATGAATCTAAGAGGGAATGGGGGCATGTGGCAGGAAGAGATTAACCATAGAACTTTTATGCATATATGTGTTGTCCATGAAAACAGACAATATTGTGGTGAAGGCCTGGGGCAGGGTTTGAGGTGGGCAATTGGGGAAAAAAAAGCAGACATCATCTCTAATGCTCTCAACAATAAAGATTTTTTAAAAAAATGTTTACATCATATCTGACAAAGAAGAAACAAAGAAATTATAGAACTGATAAATAAAAAAATGATGTTATAACTCAGTGAATAGGTTTGTCAGAAGTTTCAATACAACTGAAGAGGAAACTTTACACCTATTGAAAACCCCTGCAAAAATAAAAGTAATGAAAAGACATTTGTAATGACACAAAACAGAGAGAATTTGCCACCATCAGATCCATACTAAAGGAATTTCTAAAAGATGTTCTATAGACTAAAGGGGAATTATGCAAGCTAGAAGGTCAAAGACTTAGGAAAGGATAAGGAACAAAGTTAGGAGAATAAGTGGGTATATACACATAAATAATGACAATATTGTGTTTTTGGAGGTATGTATCCATCTACCTACCTGTCTGTCTGTTTGTCTATCTGTACATCCTTCTATTTATATCCAAAAAGGAAAAAAGAAAGGTCCAAATTCATACTTTGAAAAGACTGAAAAAAATTGATAATTTAGATAAAACTGAAAATTCTAGAAAAATACAACTTGCCAAATAAAATGTAATTAGACTTATCAATATTAAATAAATTAAATTAGTAATTAAATATTTCCTACAAAAAATCTCCAGGTCCAGATAGATCCAACAGTAGGTGCTACCAAAAATTCACCAAATAAATAATTTCACATTCATAAAACTGTGACAACGCAGAAAAAGAAAAGGAAAGTAAGTATTCACAAATAGATAATATTGCTACAAAACTTAAGGAAGAAATTCCCAGAAAGGACAATACAGATTAATCTCTCTCATGAACACAGATACAAAAATCTCAAGGAACACAGAAGCACACAAATTCAACAACATATAAAAATTATGGAAGATGGCAGCATAGGTAAATACAGCATTCACTTCCTCAGGGTTCCAGTGCCAGGAAGAGAAGTCCTCATAACTTCTGGCTGTAAAAACCAGCAGGGATCAAGGCTCAGGGAGACCAAGGCTGCTGGAATCTTAAGTAGTTACCATTTTGTTTGTTTGTTTTTGTTTTTAGTATTTTTCTTTATTGATTTATTTTTAATTAATTTATTTTTGTTACAGATGTTTCTCCTTTCTACCCCCATTGACACCCTCCTCCCAATCCCCCCACACCCTGTCCCCAGCTTTGTTGTCTATGTCCATTGGTTATGCATACACGAATGTAAGTTCTATGGTTTATCCCTTCCCTCTCCCTCCCTCCCCTTCTGGGGATTGTCAGTCTGAACTCTACTTCTATGACTCTGGGTCTATTTTGTTCATCAGTTTGTTTAGTTCATTATATTCCAAAAATAAGTGAGATCATGTGATACTTTCTTTCTCTGCTTGGCTTGTTTCACTTAGGATAATACTTTCCAGGTCCCTCCATGTTTTTATTGATTTTAGAGAGAGAGGAAGAGAGAGAGAGAGAGAGAGAGAGAGAGAGAGAGAGAGAGAGAGAGAGAAACATCAATAAGAGAGAACATCAATTGGCCATCTCGTGCATGCCCCCACATGGAATTGGGCCCACAACCTGGACATGTGCCCTTCCCAGGAATCGAACTGGTGCATGGGTTGACGTTCAACCAGTGAGTCACACCAACCGGGCTCAGGCAGTTAATCTTAAAGGGCTCATGCATGGTCTTACTCTGACTTGCTCCCTCCAGGCTCCAGCATGGGAGAGGCAGCTTGAAAGGGACCAGAGATATACAGGGAAGGACTCAGTTTTTTGGCATTGGGGTGAGAGCTGGAGAGACAGCTTTCTCCCAGACAGATGTGATGACAGAGGCCGTTGTTCCTGTGGTGAGCCCTTCCTCCTCATGGCAGGCAGATAGGTACCATATCTAGGACTCCAGCAACCTGGCTCATACTGTTTGGCCCGCTCTGGTGATTCCCTGAGGACATGCCCCACCCAATTTTGGGGCCCACTCAAGTTGTTTCCAGTGGTTTTACCATAGGATTGGCTTGTCTTGGCTCCTGCTTCAGATTTTCCTAAATCATCTCAAACCAGCAGCATCTGGCCTCAGAAAAACCCATACCTCTTGCTAAGTGGCCTTCGGCCTGGCACTAGAAGCAGCAAGCCTTGGTTCACAGACTGATTTTGCCTGGCCACCTCCAAGCCCAGCACAAGAAGCAGTCACATGCAGTTTGCTTCATAGCTTATGCCTGGTGGCCCTGGGTAGAACACAGGCAGTGGCTGACCTTCCCCCAGAGCCAGCACACCCACTCGACAGCCTCAGACCACGTTGAAGCACCACCACCCAACTACCTCCACAAGTGACACACTCAAGAAATGGACTCAGTGGATACCAGAGCCCTGTTGAAGTAAGTCTGGCTCTGTATGATGGGCCCCTGCACAGCTGATCCTCCTAGGTAGTCAGAGATCAGTGTTCAGTGGGCACAGCCAGTCCTTGTAGCTAATCAGCCTGAGTAAATTCCTTCCATTGATGTGCCAACAGCAATCAAGATGATTACAACAGAAGGTAGTACAGTCCACACGAGGGGTGTACTTTGAACCCCCAGCTGGGGTGACCAGGGAAGCTGTGCCACTGGACCCTCCAGGACACCTACTACAATGGGCCACCCTATGAAGCCCAGAAGATATAGCAACTCTACCTAATACATAGAAATAAACACAGGGAGGCAGCCAAAATGAGGAGACAAAGAAATATGTTCCAAATAAAAGAATAAAGTAAAACTCCAGGAAAAGAATTAAATGGAATGCAGATAAGCAATCTAAAGATTCAGGGTTTAAAACACTGGCTACAAAGATACTCAAGGAACTTAGTGAGGACCTCAAGAGCATAAAAAAGGACCAGTCAAAAATGAAGGGTGCACAGTCAGAAATGAAGGAAGCACTAACTAAAATAAAGAATAATTTACAAGGAATCAATAGTAGAGTAGGTGAAGCCAGGAAGCAAACTATCAATTTGGAATATAAAAAAGTAAAAACACCCAATCAGAACACCAAAAAGAAAAAAGAATTTTAAAAAATGAGGATAGTGTAAGGAGCCTCTGGGACTTCAAGCATACCAACATTCACATCACAGGGGTGGCAGAAGGAGAAAAAAAGAGAGCAAGAAATTAAAAACCTATTTGAAAAACTAATGACAGAAAATTTCCCTAACTTGGTGAAGGAAACGGACATACAAATCCAGGAACCACAGAGAGACTCAAACAAGATGAACCCAAAGAGCCCCACAACAAGACACATCATAATCAAAATGTAAAAGGTTAAAGACAAAGAGAGAATCTTAAAATCAGCAAAAGAAAAGCAGTTAGTTACTTACAAGGGAACTCCCATAAGACCGTCAGAAGATTTGTCAAAAGAAACTTTATAGGTCAGAAAGGAGTGGCCAGAAATATTCAAAGTGATGAAAAACAAAGATTTACAACCAATAGTACTCTAGCCTGCAAAGCTATCATTTAGAATCAATAGACATATAAAGAGTTTCCCAGACAAGAAAATGCTAAAGGAGTTCATCACCACCAAACCAGTACTATATAAAATATTGAAGGGTCTTCTTGAGGGAGAAGATCAAAAATATGAATGAAATGGCAACAAATACATATCTATCAACAATTGAATCTACAAACAAAATGAACAAGCAAAACAGAAACAGACTCATAGATGTAGAGAACTTTTGTTGGTTGCCAGATGGGAGGGTGGTTGGCAGGATGGGTTAAAAAGGTGAAGGGATTAAGAAGTACAAATTGGTTGTTAGACTGACGAACCTCAAAGGGACGAGGGGCAGGGGCTGGGACGAGATAAACCAAAGAAGTTATATGCATATATGCATAATCAATGGACACAGACAATAGTGTGGGGAAGGCAAGAATGGGGCGGGAGTAGGGAGGAGGGGGTCAATGGGGTAAAACGGGGGACCATCTGTAATACATTCAACAATAAAGATAAGTTTTAAAAAAGTATAATCACTGGGGATTTACTCTATGAATGCAAGGTTGGTTTAACATTTTCAAATTAGTCAATGCAATTTACCACATTAAAATTTACAGAAAGATGTACAGATTAAGGGAAACACTCATAATTTTTTCATTGGCATAAAAAGCTTTAGATAAATTCAACATTCATTCTTTTTTTTTTAAAGTTACAAAAGATCCTACTTAACAATCTTCCAGTGGGTCCTTCCGTTCTCTCCTCCTTTTACTCCCATAACAAATCTGTTCACTGTCCTTCCAGTCCAGCCTTGTCTCCCACTTTTCACTTAGTTCCCAGCAGTGACTGCAGTCCAGATCTCCACTGCTTCTTCTGGATAATTACACCAGCCTCAAGCATTGTGTCCCTGTTTCTACCCTTGCCCTCCACATGCTCCCCTGATAGGGTTCAGATGGTGTCTGTCCCCTGCTGAAACACCCCAATGGCTTCTCACCCCAAAGAAAAAGCAGAAGTTATTGTTATAGCATAAAAGGCCTTGTGGGGTCTGCCCCCCCACACCCCAGTCTTGTTCCTTCTCTTGCCTCTCCTCCTATTTCCACACCCAAAGGGCACCTGCTTTAGCCATGAAAGCCTCCAAGTCATTTTCAAACACACCAGGCATGTTCCTACCTCAGGGCCTTTGTACTGGCTGCTTCTCTGTCTGAAAAGCTCCTCCTCAAGAGATCCTCATGTTTCAGCTTGTAGTTTTATTATGAATCATCTATCCACTAAGAAAGCCATTCTATGACCACCCTTTTAAAAAATGTATGCCCCCTATCCATTAGTCACTCTATAATTTACTTTTATTTGTTTCTTGCCTTTTAGCACTAGAATGTCAACTCTGTGAAGGTGGAGTTCTATTTTATTTACTGCTATATTTCTGCACTCAGAACAGGGTCTGATGCATTAGTAAGTGCTAAGTAAATGTCGGATGAATGAATGGATTTCAAGCACATTGTTACTGGACAGGTTTGACGGTTGTTCTTCTAGGTTATAGTGCCATAAAGAGATTGCTTTCACCCCTAATTTTTTCAATTCCCTTTGTTGGAGCTATTCATAAAATTCATAATCTGATTCTTGATACCCTTTTCTCATTTAATTATTGTTATAATGTTGCAGTTAGCAAAGGAAAGAAACATTTTATGAAATGAAATGCTCAAATGCAGAAAATATCTGCAGCAGATGCAGGGCATGTAACCCTCAGGCCTGCCCCATGCTCAGTTACAGACCCAAAGCCTCTTTGGGAGAGGTTCTCTAGCTTCAGTCTCAAGCTGGCACCTGCTACATGAGAGTGAGTGAGGCACTGAGGGCAAGTATCACAACCCTGTTTAGAATGGGCTTCTCTTCCTCACTGCACCACCCTCCAAGCAGAGTGGAGGACTGGATTTAAAAGCCAGTACTGTGCCTCTATTTTTGTTTTTAAACAAATAAAAATGTAAAAGTTCTATTGCAGAAAATTTGATTTTAAGGAGAGAAATATCTATATTTGCATCATGTACCCACAGTCGTTACCTCTCTGATTTCTATTAAGTATTTAATCCTTTGAAACCAGTTTTTCATCCATAAAATGGGGATACTAATTTTCCACCTTTCAGACTCTGCAAAGATTCATCTTTGTGTGCATATTAATTAACTCACAGAAGTTGCTCAGCATATTAAATTCATTTCTATTCTCAACATCATTTAGAAGCATCAGCTCCTAGATATACCTACCAAAATTGCACACAGCGATTTCCTCGTTATAAAGCAGAAACTTGTGTGACTTGGGAGCTGGATTAAATAATTAATGCTGTTGGAATAAAATTATATTGTGAACAAATGCTATACTCATCCTCCTCCATTGGCCTCCATGCTGATTCCCTCATCACAATCAGGCCCAATGAGCTGCCTTTTCCAAAGATGGCTCCGAGCCAGGCCATCCTGGCTGTCCCAGCCCATTGCCAGCCATATCTGACCTTAGGAAATCATCCAACCTCACAGAATGTTGATTGTAAGGACACAAAGTGATGTTATGGCAGTGCCACATCACAGACACGTTATGAGACCATGCATGGGCAACAGGACTACTTAAACTACAGCAGCATCAGGGCCAGAAGGAGGGCTTATTTATTTATTTATTTTTTATTAATTAATTTATTTTTGTTACAGAAGGGTCTCCTTTTCCCCCATTGCCACCCTCCTCCCGATCCCACCCCCCCACGCCCAGCATAGCTGTCTATGTCCATTGGTTAAACATACATGCATATAAGTTCTGTGGTCTATCTCTACCTTTTCTCCATCCCCCTCTTCTGAGGATTGTCAGTCTCTACCCCACATCAATGTCTCTTAGTCCATTCTTTTCATAAGTTTCTTTTGTTCATAATATTCCACAAATAAGTGAGATCATGTGGTATTTGTCTTTCTCTGATTAACTTATTTCGATTAGCATAATACTCTACAGGTCCTTCCATGTTGTCTCAAAGAATAAGAGATCTTTATTTCTTACAGCTGCATAGTATTCCATTGTGTATATGTACCACAGTTTTTTTATCCACTCATCTACTGATGGACACTTGGGCTGTTTGCAGATTTTTGCAATTGTAAATAGTGGTGCTATGAACACAGGGGTACATATATTTTTTCTGATTGGTGTTGCAGGCTTCTTAAAATATATTCCTAGAAGTGGGATCACTGGATCAAATGGCAGTTCAATTTTTAATTTTTTGAGGAAACATCATATTGTTTTCCATAGTGGCTGCACCTGTTTGCATTCCCACCAGCAGTGTACTGGAGTCCCCTTTTCTCCACACCCTCGCTAGCAGTTGTTGTTTGATGATTTCTTGATGGCAGCTATTCTGGCAGGTGTGAGGTGATACCTCATAGTCGTTTTAATTTGCATCTCTCTGATGATTAATGACGTTGAGCATTTTTTCTATGTCTCTTGGCCATTTGTATGTCCTGTTTTGAGAGGTGTCTGTTTAGGTCCTCCGCCCATTTTTAATTGGATTCTGTGCCTTCCTTTTGTTGAGTTGTATGAGTACTCTATATATTTTGGAAATCAACCCCTTATCTTATGTATCATTGGCAATTATGCTCTCCCATATAGTGGATTCCTTTTCCATTTTGATGGCTGTTTCTTTTGCTGTGCAGAAGCTTTGTGGTTTGATGTAGTCCCATGTGTTCATTTTTTCCTTTTTTTTTTTTTCTGGCCTTCGGCATCGTATCAGTGAAAATTCTGCTGTATGTGATGTCTGAAATTTTGTTGCCTACATTTTCTTCTAGGATTTTTATGGATTCACAAGTCACATTTAAGTCTTTTATCCATTTTGAGTTTATTCTTGTATATGGTGTAAGTTGGTGGTGTAAATTTATTTTTTTTGCATGTAGCTGTCCAATTTTCCCATCGCCATTTATTAAAAAGGCTCTCTGTACTCCATTGTATTCTCTTGCCACCTTTGTCAAATATTAATTGAGCATAATGTCTTGGGTCAATTTCCAGGTTCTCTGTCCTGTTTCATTGATCTATATGCCTGTTCTTGTGCCAGGACCAGGCTGTTTTGAGTACAATGGCTTTGTAGTATAACATGATATCCGATATTATGATTCCCTCCTACTTTGTTCTTCTTTTTCAAGATTCCTGTGGTTATTCGGGGTCTTTTTTGGTTCCATATAAACTTTTGGAGTATTTGATCTAGTTTCACGAAATATGACATTGGTATTTTAACGGGGACTGCATTGAATCTATAGATTGCTTTGAATATAATGGACATTTTAATGATGTTGACTCTTCCCATCCATGAACAAGGTATATGCTTCCACTTTTTTATATGTTCCTCTATTTATTTTTTCAATGTCCTGTAATTTTCTGAGAACACGTCCTTTACTTTGGTTAAGTTTTTTCCTAGGTATCTTAGGGTTTTTTTTTGCTGCAATGGTAAATAGAATTCTTCTTCTTCTTCTTCTTTTTCTTTTTTTGGTTTCTCTTTCTGTGAGTTCATTGCTGGTGCATAAGAATGCCATCGATTTCTTGATGTTAATTTCATATCCTGCTACTTTGCCAATTTCATTTATTAGCTCTAGTAGGTTTTTGATGGAGTCTTTAGGGTTTTCTATGTACAATATCATGTCATCTGCAAATAATGACAGTTTCACTTCCTCCTTTCCAATTTGGATCCCTTTTTTTTTTTTTTTTTTTTTTTATTTACTTATGTTACAGATGGTTCTCCTTTTTTCCCCCATTGACACCCCCCTCCCCCTCCCTCCCTGTCCCATCCCCGTTTTGTTGTCCATGTCCATTGGTTATGAGTACATGCGTACAAGTTCTGTGTTCATCGCTCCCCTCCCCCGCCCCCTCTTCTGGCAGATGTCAGCCTGTACCCCACTTCCACGTCTCCGGGACTACCCTGCTCCTCACACTGTTAAGTTCATTATATTCCAGAAATAAGTGAGATCATATGATGTTTGTCTTTCTCTGCTTGGCTTGTTTCACTTAGGATAATAGTTTCCAGGTCCTCCCATGTCGACGCAAAGGATAAGAGATCGTTCTTTCTTAAAGCTGCATAGTACTCCATTGTGTATATGTACCAGAGCTTTTTTATCCATTCGTCTACTGATGGACATTTGGGCTGTTTCCAGATCTTAGCTATTGTAAATAGCGCTGCTATGAACATGGGGGTACATGTATTCTTTCTGATTGGTGTTTCAGGCTTCTTCGGGTATATTCCTAGGAGTGGGATCACTGGGTCAAATGGTAATTCAATTTTTAATTTTTTGAGGTAGCACCATAGTGTTTTCCATAGTGGCTGTACCAGTCTGCACTCCCACCAGCAGTGTACTTTTATTTTTTCTTCTTGTTTGATTGCTTCAGCTAAGACTTCTAGTACTATGTTAAATAAGTGTGGTGAAAGTAGGCATCGCTTTCTTGTTCCTGTTTTTAAAGGAAATGGTTTTAGTTTTTGCCCATTGAGTATGATGTTGGGTGTAGGTTTTTCGTATATGGCCTTTATTATGTTGAGTTATGATGTCTCTATTCCCACATTACTGAGTGTTTTTATCAGAAATGGGTGCTGGATTTTGTCAAATACTTTTTCAGCATCTATTGATATGATCATGTGGTTTTTATCTTTCATTTTGTTTATGTGGTGTATCACATTTATTGATTTGTGAATGTTGTTCCTGCCTTGCATCCCTGGGATGAATCCCACTTGGTCATGGTGAATAATTTTTTTGGTGTATTGCTGGATCTCATTTGCTAATATTTTGTTAAGGATTTTTGTATCCATGTTCATCAGGGATATTGGCCTGTAGTTTTCTTTCTTTGTAGTGTCTTTATCTGGTTTTGGAATTAGGATTATGTTGGCCTCATAAAACGAGTTTGGAAGTCTTCCTTCTTCTTGGATTTTTTAGAATAGTTTGTGGAGAATGGGTGTTATATTTTCTTTGAATGTTCAGTAAAACTCCCTCGTAAAGCCATCCGGGAGTGGGCTTTTGTTTGTTGGGATTTTCTTGATTACATCTTCAATTTCCTTAATTGTTATTGGTCTGTTCACGTTTTCTATCTCTTTCCAGTTCAGTTTTGGGAGACTGTGTGTCTCTAGAAATTTGTCCAATTCACCTAGATAGTCTAATTTGTTGGAGTATAATTCTTCATAATATATATATATATTTTTTTATCCTCACTCGAGGACATTTTTTCATTTTTTGTTCAGATAGAGTGGGAGGGAGAGAGAGGAAGAGAGAGAGAAACATCGACGTGAAAGGGACACATCGAGTGGCTGCCACCCGCACTACCAACCAGGGCCGGGGACAAACTGCAACCGAAGTACATGCCCTTAGCGGGAACCGAACCCGGGTCTCTCTGGACTGCAGGCCGACGCTCTAACCGCTGAGCCAAACCGGCCAGGGCAAATTCTTCATAATATTTTTTAATGATCCTTTGTATTTATGTGATGTCAGTTGTTACTTCTCCTCTTTCATTTCTGATTTTGTTTATTTGGTTCCTCTCTTTTTGTTTCTTGGTGAATCTGGCTAAGGGTCTATCAATCTTATTTATCTTTTCAAAGAACCAGCTCTTTATTTCATTGATCTTTTAAATTGTTTTTTTAGTTTCTATGTCAATTATTTCTGTTCTGACCTTAACTACTTCTTTCCTTCTACTTGTTCTGGGTTTTAGTTGTTGCTGTTGTTGTTGTTTACTTTCTAGTTCTTTAAGTTGTGAGGTTAGATATTTTTTCTTGTTTTTTTGAAGTAGGCCCATAGTGCCACGAAATTCTCTCTCCGGACTGCTTTCGCTGGGTCTCATAGATTTTGGGTTGTTGTGTGTTCACTTTCATTGGTTTCCAGGAAGTTTTAAATTTCTTCCTGTATCTGGGAGGGCTTATTTAAATGCAGATTCCTAGGTCCCACCCCCAGAGTCTCTGATTAAGAAGATCTGTGGTGGGGCCAGACAACATGCATCTCTAACTGTGCTAGGGATGTTGATGCAGTTGGTCAGGACCACACCCTGAGAAGTAGATGTGCAGTGTTTAACATGGGACCAGCAGCATTGAATTGATCAACATATGTTAGCCACTTTACAAACACTTTTTATTACTACCATTACTACTGCTACAGCTTTTTCAAATTATAAAATATGTTGGAGAAAAGATACTAAGTGTTTTTCTAGGCGTCTCTTTATCTACTGCCTCACATGTATACTGACAATTTGGATTTCTAGGAAGGTGTGTTCAGCATCTGCTGCTGTTCCAGGTACCTTGTGGGGACTTTTTTTCTAACTTCAGTTCCCTAACAGACATGGTCAGCTTCATGACATAGGTTATTTTATTTTTTTGATTTTTTAATTTTTTTTCTTTAATGATTTTTAGAGAAAATGGAAGTAAGAGGAAGAGAGAGATAGAAACAATGATGAGAGAGAACATTGATTGACTGTCTCCTGCATGCCTCCAATGGGCATTGAGCCCACAACCTGGGCATGTGCCCTTACTGGGAATCGAACTGGCGATCTCTTGGTACATGGTTTGATGCTCAACCACTGAGCCACACCGGCTGGGCTACCATAAGTTATTTTGAAACAATTTTATGGATCAGGAAACTGAGCCATGAAGAAGTTGCATACTGACCTGGGTCCAGCTGGAATAGGACAGAACAAGAAATATCCTGGGTTTTGTTACTCCAGGGAGCTTGTTAATTTGTTTTCCCACTTCCCTATGTCATCCAACTAGTGAGATATTTGTTTTGTTTTTCTAAAATGGCCTTCCGTGTTCCCTTGACCTCACAGAGTGGTTATTTTGACAAAGTGCAAACACCGTCTAATTGTCAGTGACTGCAGTGAAATACGATCAGTGATAAATTAAAAAAAACAAAACAAAACTAATATCAAGCTTATGTCAAAGATTTCCTTGTAAACAGCTTTTGAAACTTGGGGAATCTTGGTTTCATCAATTTGCTGTATGCTTTATTCTGATGTTACCACTACAGCTCTCAGCACCTTTGGGCAGCAGGAAGCATTGTTGGTAACTGCAAAGGACCATACAGAGAAGGCTCTGGACTCTACTCTCTCCAGTGCCCGGAGTAGAACTCCCAGATGGCTTTGTCCAAGAACGCTCTGATTAATTTAATGTAATGACTCTCATAGTGTATGTGCACACTCTCCCTTTGGCAGCTGCATGTTCCCCTCACATGCCTGCTGAAGATTTTGTGTCTGCAGTCAGGCTATATAGAGGCACAAACAGCATGTCCAGCATCCCCGTGGCTGTGCTCAAGCCTGTGCACCAGAGATGGTTGCTCCTTGGTCTGCAATAAAGCCCAGAACCACACAACTTGGACTGTAATGGAAAGAACTGCATGAGAACTGTCTTAGCCTGGGAGTGCCCATGTGGAAATATTTGGATACAGACCCTGTAAAGGGCACTTACCTCCAGAGGTTTCTTTTCTGCTATGTTCCCACTAAATGGAAATCCATCCTCACAGCACAATGAAAAGAAGGGCTGAGAGTGTGGGACCTCTGGAGACCCTTTTCTTATTTCAACAGTGAAAGCAAGCCCTACACTCTTGCTTTCACTTCTGAGAAATGTGACCAGAGGCCTCCACAGAAACTGCATTTCACACTCACTGTTGAACAGATAATCAGAAACCTCAAAGGTATTAAATGTCATGACTCGTCAGGCCCAAGTCTAAGATTCTAAAATGTAAAGAATAAAATTACTTTCTGAGAAAGAAACTCTAAATACTAGTCTCTGGAATTGTGGCCTTGATTTTTATTAAAATTACAATCTTTTAGACAAAGATGCTGTGCATAATTTGTCCTGCTCTGGAGACAGGGGCTTCACCCTGGGACATGTGGAACAACCAACACAAGGGACAGCTTCTCTATCTGGCCTAATAGGCAACCTTTCCCTGTGCCCTCCCCATTTATCTAGGGTTCACTTTCCCTAGGTACATTACAGATGCCTTTATCTGATATCTACTTTCATCTCCTAGAAGAGGTAACAACTGGTCTAATAGAATCCAAGATAAAAAAATCAATCCTACTCTAAAAATTGGCAATCAAAGCTCTGATGTCAATGGTGTTCTCCTGGTAGGGAGTAGGTAGAGGCTTTCCTCAGTAGGCTCAGCCCAAGAGGCTGGGAGTTACCTGCTCAGCTTCACCTCACCATGTGGCAGGACTGGGATACAGGAGAGAGGGTTGACATCTTATGTTCAGTTCATGGGAAAAGCCAGAACTCCTCACAATGTATGAGAAGCCGTTTCTCTTGGCTCCTGGCCTTCCCTATCATAGTGAAACTAGTCTTGTCAATGTGCTGCACCTTAACCTGGGTTTGGGGTGCAGTGTACACAGAAATGGGTAAGCTCTCTTCCTCTGGGATCTTCTTCAAGCATGTTCTGCTCATGAAGCATGCTTGTTCATAAGCCATACTCGAGGTTCCACCCTGTGTCCCAGTCCTCAGTATATAGAGTACCTACATTTTTCTCCTTGGAGTCTAGGTATACCTGGGCCTCACTCCACCAACAGCTGCCCAGGCCCCTACCAAACCCAGGAGTCTTGCTTTTTAGCCCATGTTTATGCCTCCAAAGAAGGAAGGTCTTTGGCATTATTGGACAAACTCACACAAGAGATGTTCAAGTAGACACTCCAGGCCATTGATGGACATGGAGCAACTGCTCAACCATACTTCAGCAGTGCAGGACTTTCTCACCACTGCTTTCCCCATCTATTACCCTCCAGAACCAGGACCATAGAGCAGGGCTGAGCAGGCCCCCACCTCATTCCTGAGCTCTTTCGCCTCTGCCTTGAAGGGCCTCTGGAGTGCCCCTGCTAAGAAGTGCATGCCCTCTGGAGTACCACCACCAATCAGTTCACTGCTCTCCCCTGGATGGTGTCAGGAAAGGGGGAGCCAGGGGAAAAAGAAAAGGGCATAATGGGACTCTTGTCAGCAGTCAAACAAAGGCCAAATCAATACTGAAACCAGCAAGAAGCAGTGAGAGGCCACTGCTAGGGCTTGGCCAGGAAATCTGTTTTTAAGCCAAGAGAAATAAATGTTTCAAAGAAAAGTCCTGCCAGAATCAGCTGTTTACAGCCTCAGTCCCAGAACTGTAGAAGCTGGAGAGGGAACCCCAGTGCTGAGGGAAGTTCAAGGAGCCATAAATGCAGTGCCACACTCCCCGGCCAACCCATAAACCTGCCTTTCTCTCTGTTGGGCTGGGATGATTTTGATGTTGTTGCTGAAACCTCATAATTTAATTGGCAAGTATAAATGTCTTCCTTTGATTAGTAAAAATGGAAATATAGGTCATTTTTGAAATAATATTCTTCATTTGCTAGAGGAAATCTTTCAAAACTTGCGTTCCATGAAGTCATAACAAGGAGAATGCTTTGCAGTGAGAAAGGGCTGGAAACCCATATCTTTAGAAGCCCTCATACTGGCTAAAGGAGGGCATGACCACCAACGACGACACATTATTTCTTCTAGAAGAACATTAATTTGGGAACAGTACACATAGGCTTCTGTGAAACTAGAATCTATTTTATATGAATGAGCCTTTCACTAAGAAAACAAACCCCCTGTGAGTCCATTTTCAGTAGGTTAGATGTCCTCACCCTGGGCACAGTGCTTTCCAGCACTGGGTCAATGCCACTGGCAGGGCCCAAGTGCTGGCTTGAAGGCCAAACTCCAGAACTTATCTACTTTTCCCCCCATGGAGACCAGTTTCCATTATTCAGACTTTTCCCTGAAGACTGACCACTGTACCTTGGGGGTCATGGGGCAGTCCCAGGATGAGTCTAGGATAGGTGGACCTGACCTCTCTGTGGTACCCCAATTTTCCATGGCATGTTCTCCAACCATAAAGACTCCTCTGGTGGCATGAGTTGAGTGTCTTCTCGGGCTCTCCTCCTTATTGGCCTGGTGTGTTGTGTCTGTGTGGCCTTACCTCATGGGATAGGTAGAAGGCTGCAATGCCCAAAGGCCAGAAGCAACAGAGCATGGAGAAGACGCTGAGGCCCAGGTGGTCCCGTGGTGGCATCACGAGAAAGTTATCCTCACTCTCTGTATCACTGGAGTAGTTGCTCTGCAAGAGAGAATTGTGGAATGAAACAGAAGAATAAGATTAATAAAGGAACAACTAGGCAGGGATAGAGAGGAGCCAACATGGGAGCAGGTAGGAATAAGTGAGAGTGAGAGTGTGAGTGGGTGATTGTGTGCAAGAGAGAGCGAGTGTAAGTGTGAGTGCCAATGTATGAACTCAGGGCAAGAGGTTCGGGTGATCCTGGCAGGGAAGCTACCAGCAGATGCTGAGCAGTGCTCTGTGAGGTGCTTATCTCCTTTTAGGACTGGAGATTATGCCATTTTGGAGGATCTGCAGGGTCCTCCTTAGGAGGAGGCTGCAGGGAGTGGCTAAAACCTAACACCTTGAGGCAACAGACAGATGTGTCTGGCCCCTCCACTGCTGCCAAGACCCACCACACCTGACTGCACAGACCTGATGCTGTGAGCTGCTACAGCACCTAGGCCTGCCACCACTGTGAGCCACCACCACCACCCCATGTCCCTGGACACATGGACCTACTGCTGTGACAACATGCACCAGACTCAGTGCCCCTGGATGACCCTATCTGGCTCCAAGACCCAGTGTACCTGGCCCTGTCATAATCCAATGAAACCCAGATGCACGAACATGTTGCTGCAACTCTGCATGCCTGACATGGCACCACCAGAAGACTGGATCCACCAGTCACCCAATGTACCCAGATACATAGACCTGCCCCTGAGACCTGGCACAACTAACTCAGTACCCCAGACTTCCAGACTGCTATAATAAGAAGACAAAGAAATAACCCCCAAATAAATGAACAGGAGGAATCACCAGACAAGCAACTAAATGAAATGCAGGCAAGCAATTTGTCAGATAAAGAGTTCAAAGTAATGGTTATAAGGATACTCAAAAATCTTAGTGAGAACTACAAGCAACTTTATAAGAACTATAAGGAACTTAGTGGGAACTACATCAGCATGAACAAAAAATATGTAGGAAACATGAATAAGAATAAATCAGAAATGAAGAATGACATAGCAAAAAATGAAGAATATCCTGCAAGGAATCAAGAGTAGATTGCAAGAAGCTGAGGACTAAAGAAGTGAATAAGAAGACAAGGTAGAAAATAACACCCAATTGGAGCAGCAATTGGCAAAAAAAAAAAAAAAAATTTAAAAAGCAGAAGGTAGTTTAAGTGACCTTTGGGACAATATGAAATGTAAAAATATCCACAATATAAAGGTACCAGAAGGAGAAGAATCTGAGCAAGGGATAAAGAACTTGTTTGAAGAAATAATGACAGAAAACTTCTCTAACCTGGTGAAGGAAAAAGTCACATAAGTCCAGGAAATACGAAGAGTCCCAATCAAGATGAACCCCAAAATACCCACATCTAAACTCATCGCAATTGAAATGACAAACATTAAAGACAAAGAAAGAATCTTAAAGGAAGCAAGAGAGAGACAGAAAGTTACCTACAAGGGAATTCCCATTGGACTGTCAGCTGATTTCTCGGTAGAAATACTTCAGGCCAGAGGGAGTGACATGAATATACAAGCAGAGATCTGAAATCAAGACTACTCTATCCAGCAGGGCCATCATTCAAATTTGAAGGTAAAGTAATGACTTTCCAGACCGCCCCGTCCCCCCAAAAAAAGACTAAAGGAGTTTATTACCACCAAACCAGCACTGTAAAAAATGCTAAAGGGACTGTTATAAGAAGAAGAAATAAAGAGAGAGACAGGAAAACAAGCATAAAAAATACAAATGACAATAAATAAGCACATATCAATAACAACCTTAAATATAAGTGGTTTAAATACTCAAATCAAAAGACATAGGGTAGCAAACATGGATAAGAGAACATGACCCATATATATGCTGTCTACAAAAGACCCACCTCAGAACAAAAGACTCACACAGGATGAAAATGAAGAGATGGGAAAAAATTTTCCAGGCATAGAGAAATGGAAAAAAAAAAAAAAAACGCACAAAAAACTGGTGTAGCAATACTCATATCTGACAAAATATACTTCAAAATGAAGACTATAACAAGAGACAATGAAGGCCACTACATAATACTAAATGATCATGACAACAAGAGGATATAACCCTGATGAACATATATGCACCTAATATAGGAGCACCCAAATATATAAAATAAATTCTGGAGGACTTTAAGAAAGGTCAACAGAATACAATCATAGTACAGCGCTTTTACATCCCACTGACATCACTGGATAGACATTCTAGACAAAAAAATTAACAAGGAAACAGCAATGCTAAACAACGCACTAGGTCAAATGGATTTAATTAACATTTATAGAGTATTTCACCCCAAAGGTGTGGAATATACATTCTTCTCAAGTGTATATGTGGCATTCTCAAAGATAGACCACATGTTAGGACAGAAATTATATCTCTACAAGTTCAAGAAGATTGAAATCATAATAAAAATCTTCTCAGATCACAATGGAATGAAACCAGAAATAAATTACAATGAAAACATTGAAAAACATTCAAACACATGGAAGTTGAATAGCATGCAAATAAATAATGAATGAGTTACCAAAGAGATCAAGGGGGAAAAAATGTTCCTGGAAACAAATAAAAACGAATACACAACAACCCAAAATCTATGGGACACAGTGAAAGCAGTCCTGAGAGGGAAGTTTATAACGCTACAGTCCTTCCTCAAGAAACAAGAACAATTTCTAATAAACTATCTAATGCTAAAAGTTAAAGAATTAGAAAGAGAACAAAAAGAAAAGCCCAGAGTAATTAGATGGAAGGAGATAATCAAGATCTGAGTGGAAATAAATTATATAGAGTCTAAAAAAATACAAAAGATCAAAGAAACTAAGAGCTGGTTCTTTGAAAATATAAACAAGAATGATGAACCATTAGCTAGACTCATCAAGAAACAAAGAAAGAGGACCCAAATATATAAAATCAGAAATAAAAGAGATGAAGTAACAACTGACACCACAGAAATACAAAGGATTGTAAGAAAATATTATGAACAACTATATGCTAACAAATTATACAATCTGGGAGAAATGGACAAATTCCTAGAAACATACAATTTTACAAAACTCAATCAGGAAGACTCAGAAAACCTGAATATGCTAGTAACAAGTAAGGAAATTGGAGCAGTAATCAATAAATTCCCAGCAAACAAAAGCCCTGGTCCAGACTGCTGCAGGGGGGAATTTTAATAAATATTTAAAGAATTAAGTCCTATTGTTCTCAAAATATTCCAAAATATTCAGGAAGAAGGAAAACTTCCGAGCTCTTTGTACAAGACCAGGATTATTCTAATTATAAAACTAGACAAAGACACTACAAAGGAAGATAATTATACACCAATATCCCTGATGAACACAGATGCTAAAATTCTCAACAAAATATTAGCAAATCAGATCCAGCAATATATAAAAAGATCATATACCATGACCAAGTTGGATTTATTCCAGGGATGCAAAGCTGGAACAATATTCACAAATCAATGAATTATACATCACATGAACAAATTCAAAGATAAAAATCAACGCAAGCCATTATGCTCAATTGATATTTGACAAACATAGGAAGAGTTTACAGTGGAGTAAAGACAGTCTCTTTAATAAATGGTGATGGCAAAATTGGACGGGTGCATGCAAAAATGAAACTAGACCACCACTTTACACCATACACAAAAATAAATTAAAAATGGATAAAATATTTATATGTAAATTGTGAAATAATAAAAATCCTAGAAGAAAACCCAGGCAGCAAAATTTCAGACGTCTCACATAGCCGAATTTTCAGAGATACATTGCCTAGGACAAAAGAAAAAAGGAAAAAATAAACAAATGGGACTATATCCAACCAAAAAACTTCTGCACAGCAAAAGGAAGCAGCATCAAAATGAAAAGGGAACCCATTGCATGGAAGAAATATTTGCCAATAATACATCTGATAAGAGGTTAATTTCCAAAATATACCAAGCACTCATACAACTCGTCAAAAGGAAGACAAACAATCTAATTAAAAATGGGCAGATGTGATCCCTCCTACTTTGTTCTTCTTTTTCAAGATTGCTGTGGTTATTCGGGGTCTTTTTTGGTTCCATATAAACTTTTGGAATGTTTGTTCTAGTTCTGTGAAATATGTCATTGGCATTTTGATGAGAATTGCATTGAATCTATAGATTCCTTTGGGTAGTATGGACATTTTAATGATGTTAATTCTTCCAATCCATGAACATGGTATATGCTTCCACTTTTGTATATCTTCCTCTATTTCTTTTCTCAATGACCTGTAGTTTTCTGTGAAGAGGTCCTTTACTTCTTTGGTTAAGTTTATTCCTAGGTATCTTAATTTTTTTGCCATGATGGTAAATGGGATTTATTTTTTAGTTTCTCTTTCTGTGAGTTCATCATTGGTGTATAAGAATTCTGTCGATTTCTTTCTTTTTTTTTTAACTAGGACATTTATTAATTTCTTTTTGTTACACATGTTTCTCCTTTTTTTCCCCATTGACACCCTCCTCCCCATCCCTCCACCCCTTCCCCAGCTTTGTTGTCCATGCTGTCGATTTCTTGACATTAATTTTGTATGCTGCTACTTTGCCAAATTCATTTCTTAAGTCTAGTAGATTTTTGATGGAGTCTTTAGGGTTTTCTATGTACAATATCATGTCATTTGCAAATAATGACAGTTTCACTTCCTCCTTTCCAATTTGGATCCCTTTTATTTTTTCTTCATGTCTAATCACTGTGACTAAGACTTCCAGTACTGTTAAATAAGAGTGGTGAAAGTGGGCATCCCTGTTGTGTTCCCATTCTTAAGGGGAATGCTTTTAGTTTTTGCTCATTGAGTATGATGTTGGCTGTAAGTTTTTTATATAAGGCCTTTATTATGTCAAGATATGATCCCTCTATTCCCACATTGCTGAGTGTTTTGATCAGAAAAGGGTGCTGGATTTTGTCAAATGCTTGTTCAACATCTATCTATTCATATGATCATATGGTTTTTATCTTTCATTTTGTTTATGTGGTGTATCACATTTATTGATTTGTAAATACTGTACCTTCCTTGCATCCCTGGGATGAATCCCACTTGGTCATGGTGAATAATTTTTTTGATGTATTGCTGGATCCGATTTGCTAATATTTTGTTCAGGATTTTGGCATCTGTGTTCATCAGGGACATTGGCCTGTAGTTTTCTTTCTTTGTAGTGTCTTTATCGGGTTTTGGAATTAGGATTATGCTGGCCTCATAAAATGAGTTTGGAAGTGTTCCATCTTCTTGGAATTTTTGGAATAGTTTGAGGAAAATGGGTATTAGATCTTTGAATGTTCGGTAAAACTCCCCCATGAAGCTGTCCGGGCCTGGGCTTTTGTTTGCTGGGAGTTTCTTAATTATATCTTCAATTTCCTTTGTTGTTATTGGTCTGTAGGAGGGATCACATTATCAGATATCAGGTTATACTACAAAGCCACTCTAATCAAAGCAGCCTGGTACTGGCACAAGAACAGGCAGACAGATCAATGGAACAGAACAGAGAACCCAGAATTGACCCAAGAGAATATACCCAATTAATATTTGACAAAAGTGGCGAGAGCATACAGTGGAGTCAAGACAGTCTCTTCAATAAATGGTGTTGATGCCCTGGCCGGTTTGGCTCAGCGGTTAGAGCGTCGGACTGCGGTCCAGAGAGACCTGGGTTCGGTTCCCGCTAAGGGCATGTACCTTGGTTGCAGTTTGTCCCCGGCCCTGGTTGGTCATGTGGGTGGCAGCCACTCGATGTGTCCCTTTCACGTCGATGTTTCTCTCTCTCTCTCTCTTCCTCTCTCTCCTTCCCACTCTATCTGAACAAAAAATGAAAAAATGTCCTAGGGTGAGGATAAAAAAAAAAAAATGGTGTTGGGAAAATTGGACAGCTACTTGCAAAAAATTAAGCTTGACCACAAACTTACACCATACACAAGAATAAACTCAAAATGGATAAAAGACTTAAATGTAACTTATGAATACATACAAATTTTAGAAGAAAATGCAGGCAACAATATTTCACACATCATACACAGAAGAATTTTCACTGATACAACACATAAGGCAACAGAAACAAAGGATAAAATGAACACATGGGACTACATCTAACTAAAAAGTTTCTGCACAGCGAAAGAAACAACCATCAAAATGGAAAGGGAACCCACTATATGGGAGACCATAATTGCCAATGATGCATCAGATAAGGGGTTATTTTCCAAAATACATAGAGTACTAATACAACTCAACAAAAGGAAGACAAAGAACCCAATTAAAAAATAGACAGAGGACCTAAATAGACACCTCTCCAAACAGGATGTACAAATGGCCAAGAGACCTATGAAAAAATGCTCAATGGCACTAATAACCAGAGAGATGCAAATTAAAACAACTATGAGATATCACTTCACACCTGTCAGAATGGCCACCATCAACAAATCATCAAACAACAAATGTTGGCGAGGGTGTGGAGAAAAGGAGATTCTAGCACACTGCTGGTGGGAGTGCAGACTGGTGCAACCACTGTGGAAAACACTATGGTGTTACCTCAAAAGTTAAAAATTGAACTGTCATTTGACCCAGTGATCCCACTCCTAGAAATATACCCTAAGAAGCCTGAAACACCAATCAGAAAGAATATATGTACCCCTATGTTCATAGCAGCACTATTTATAATAGCTAAGATCTGGAAACAACCCAAGTGTCCATCAGTAGATGAGTCGATAAAAAAGATGTGGTACATGTACAAAATGGAATACTATGCAGCTCTATGAAAGAAAGATCTCTTATCCTTAAGAATACATGGAGGGACCTGGAGAGTATTATGCTAAGCAAAACAAGCCTAGCAGAGAAAGACAAATATCACATGATCTCACTTATTTGTGTAATATAATGAACTAAACAAATTGATGAATAAAAAATACTGACAAACGTGAGAAGATTTGGTTTTGGGGGAGCAAGAGATAAATCCAAGAACTGGTATGCATGTATGCATAACCAATGGAAATAGACAACAAAGCTGGGTATGGGGGGGGGTGAAGAGTGTCAATGGGGGAAAAAGGAGAAACATCTGTAACAAAAACAAATTAATAAAAATAAAAAATAAAAAGCGCAGGGGACCTGAATAGACACTTCTCCAAAGAGCTCATACAAATGGTCAGTTGATATATGAAAATATGCTCAATCACTAACATTAGAGAGATTCAAATTAAAATCAGAATGAGGTACTATCAAATTTACTCAAAAATGAATAACTGAAGTGCTATTTGACCCATTGATCCCAATTCTAGGAATATATCCTAAGAATCTCAAAACACCAATCGGAAATAATGTATGCACCCCTATGTTCATAGCAGCGCTATTCACAGTAGCTGATACATAGTAATAGCCCAAGTGCCCATGACTAGATGTGTGGATAAAAAAGCTGTGTTACATGTACACAATGGAATACTATGCAGCTGTAAAAAGGAAGAATCTCTTATCCCTTGAGACAGCATAGAGGGACCTGAGAGTATTATGCTAAGCAAAATAAGCCAGTCAGAGGAATATAAGTATCACATGATCTCATTTGTATGTGGAATCTAATGAACAAAATAAAATGATCAATAAAATAGAACCAGAGGTATGGAAACATGGAACAGACTGACAAATTTCAGAGGAAAGATAGAAGGGGGAGTGGGAAGAGATTAACCAAAGAACATGTTTGTATATATGCACTACCTGTGGACAGAGACTATAGTGTGGTGAAGGCCTGTGGTGGGATGGGAATTGGGTGGAGGGGTGCAATGGAGTGGGGAAAGGGGGACATCTGTAATACTCTCAACAATAAAGATTAAAAAATAATAATAAAAGGAACCACTCTATGATGCCCTCTGAATGTGGATGTGGAGCCTAGCACAAGGAGAAGGCCCCAGGAAAGGAAGGACGCCATTGTTATTTCCTGCAAGTAGTTTACCTCAAAAGGGAACTCTTACCAAGAACTGAAGAGAAATATCCCAGTCACAGGGCTCTTGGGTCATTCTACAGAAGATAAAATCCTGCATAAATCAATGATTTCACAGATCTTTTGAATGGAGAGCTGGACAGTAGGGATAAAGGTCTACTCTACAGAAGACAGAACTGGGTACTCCCAGAAGGCACACATTCTTGTGGGTTCCACTCTTTACTCTGAGACATAAATATTTTTATTTATTTTATTTATTCATTTTTTAAAAATAATAGTTTATTGATTTTTAGAGAGATGGAGAGGGAGAGAAACATCAACGTGAGAGCACAACATGGATTGACTGCCTCCTGCATGCCCCCTGCTGGGAATCAAGCCTGAAACCTGGGCATGTGACCTTGACCTGGAATCAAACCAGCAACCTCTTGGTGCATGGGATGACACCCAATCAACTGAGCCACACATGCCATGGATAAGACAGAGGAATTTTTCAATAGCAGCTCCAATGATTCCAAGATTGACCGAATCATACTGAAGAGGGCACACAAGCAATCTAGGATGCTAAAAGGCTGTCATGTTGTGGCAGGATAGTATGATGATAGGAACATTTCTGGGCAAGTGGAATAGGGAAGGTGAGACAAGAAATTTAAACAAGGCCAAATAGTTCAGGCAGTTTGCAGCCAGCTTGTGAATCACAAGTCCTTATCTTTCTCAACCAAGGATACTTGAGAGCAAATGGTTTACATTAATATCTCTCCTCCCTAACCCTGGTCTGGGAAACTAGAGAAAAAGGATCTAATTAATGCCATTTATGCCAGCTAAACTCAAGGACAGATGAAGTTGGGGAACAAATAACAAAAAAACCATTAAAGCCAGACAGAACCAAGATAAAAAGTAAAATCATAAAATAGACCAAAGAATATTCCAAAACTACTCTCTCATTTTGATGCATAAGTATATTAAAAATGCACCTGGAAAGCTGATGAATATTCTGCTGAAAACCCTCCCTTAAGATTCTCACCTGCAGAAATAAGGGGGGTGGGGATAAAAAGCCCTCAGGACAAGGATGCAGCATGGGCATCCATGCCCCATTTTGGGTATGAACACTTTATTTGTTCCTAAACTCTAAGGGCCCCCATGAGACTTGCAATCAGGGGAGCATTGGGCAGCTGCAGCACAGCCCAGGCTCACCTCTTGATCCCATTTCCAAGGCCCACTTTTTCTGTGTCTTCCCAATGAGCTAAAGCAACCCCACTTCTTTCCTATAACACTTCTACAGAGCCAAGGCAGAGCACCGCTTAGACTCACTCCTGTTGTTTCTTCTGCTCTAATTCCTTCCTTTATTTCACTATCTCCAGCTTTAATAAATGTACTCTCAAATCCATTGGAACTTGTATTGTGAAATCTTTCTTACAAGAAGTCAGGAACTTACACATTATAGGCCAACCTGAGGCAGATCTACTCTGGGGTGGTCCCTTAACAATGTCAATGTTTGGCCCAGCTGGTGTGGCTCAGTGGTTGAGCATCAACCCATGCACCAAGAGGTCACCAGTTTGATTCCTGGTCAGGGCACATGCCCAGGTTGTGGGCCAAATCCCCAGTGGGAGGAATGCAGGAGGCGGCTAATTGATGTTCTCTCTCATCAATGTTTCTATTTCTCTCTCTAAAATCAATAAAGGAAAAAAAAATTTAAAAAAAGGTCAATGCACTTCCACTCCTACATGCCAAGGTAGAGGATGCTTTTGTTCCAATTAGTTATCCCACTTGCTGGGCCTGCACTACCAATTTTCTCTCCTCATCAGCACATGGCATAGTCATGCTGACTCATCCTAAACTGGAGCCACTCTAAGTGATTATTTTATACAGTGATGGAGTCACATTTTACTCCAGTGTTTGTCAGCTGCAGGAGGTTGTTAAACATATGCCCTCCTGTTACATGCTGGAGACATTCAGGACCATACTGCAGGGCATGCTGGCCACTTCCTCAGGTGGCTTTAGAGGCTGTCGGTCACCTGAGGTATCAAATGCTCAAGTGGGTACACTGTGTGAGCCTAACACTCTTTGTGGATGCCACAGCCACCAGCACCACCCCAACAATGCCCCCTTGTGCCTATCCTGCCATTCTTATGAAGCCCACAGATCACAACGATGTCCTTTCCTATTTTGGTTAATTAAAATGCTAACCAGAGCCTCTAATCAGTGTGCAGACAGCAGCAGTGCTTCCGTAAAATGATAGAAGCTTCTTGTTAGGACTTCTTTTGTTTAGTTGACTTGGAGAAAATAGTCAAATTCTGATGAGCTCACTTATATTACAAACAAGGACCTTCTCTGGAGGGCCTCATGATGAAAGTGGGTGACACAATGTCTACATAGTATCTGTCCACCTCAAACCTGCAGGTGGGGCTTTGACGTATCGCTTCTCAGAGGGGTCCAGCTCCTTCCTGTCAAGTGGGCATTGTCTCTTCTCAGGTGAGTCACAGCCACTGGTAAGTTTGGGATCACACAGACACAGAGCTATGTCTGTGAAATTTATATATTTTTTTACTCTGCAGCATCAACTCCCATATGGGCTCCCCCCAAATAGAGGGAAATGAAAATTACCTTTATGTCTGTCTGAGAAGGAAACTAAACAATCTTCAGGGATGTATAATTCATAGGTGAAATTCATGGGTAGACTGAGGGCTGCTAGAGTAGAGATGCATATATGCCAGCACGTAGGAAGTTTAAACCTTTTATTCGAATGAAGGCTGTGCAGTGTTGCCAGGTAGAGTCTGAATATCTTCATAGCTGTTCCTCTCCACAGACAAGCATTTATGTCAACTGCATGGTCTCCAGACCCTCACTCTGTAAACAAGTGAGCTGGAGTGTCAGAGCTGTGTTGGAAAGGCTGAGATGCATTTTGAAGGCCCTCTGAATGAGGTTTTAGGAAGGTCTGGGAAGGGGAAATCTACAGTGACAATCCCAAGTTGAGTCATATCCAAAAAGCCCTCTGAGAGAGGTGGAGAACCAGGACTGGAAGGACAGCCACTTTTAACCCTCCACTCAGTCCCTGAGTTAATGAACTTCATAGTGATGGGTCAAGATGCTGATAGAGGGTGTCCTTGCACATGTACAATAACTCTGTCTATGGATATTTGTTTAATTTTTGTGTGAGATTTTTTGTTTTAGTTCACAAATAGTTTTATATACCTGAGCTGGCTGGATTCTAACAGCAACTCTGGAAATAGGTGTTGTTCCTATCCTTATTGCTATTCTTATTTTACAAAGGATAAAGCTGGACTCTGAGAAATTGAAATCTTGTCAAATCACAGAACCACCCAGTCAGTGGTTGCTCAATCCAGATCTCTGTGCTATGCTGTGTTTGGACACCAAGAAGCAAGAAGTTGGCCATGTATAAACTCCATTTTACCTCTGTGGCTTCTTGTCCACAGATGACATATCTCCCCTGCCCCAAGGATTCTGATGACTTTGCTTCTTGACTGGTCTGTTTCATGGTGGTGACTGGAGGTCAGTGGCAATAGTGGTCAGTTGAGAGTTTTCTCAATCAAATAGTCAGGGCTGTGTGAAGTGCTGCCCCAAACTACAAAGGCATGCTGGCAGCATCAACTTCCATCTTTGGAAACTGCTTAGAATTATACCACTATACCCATGAAACAAAGAATTAGATTTCAGGGCTCTCCCCCAAAATCTTCACAGATATTTATTTATTTATTTATTTATTTATTTATTTATTTATTTATTTATTTTGGTACGTGCCCCTAGCGGGAACCTAACCCAGAACTCTCTGGTCCGCAAGCCGATGCTCCAACCACTGAGCCAAACTGGTCAGGGAGACAGATTTTTATTTAGAAGCATAAGGGAAGCACACTACAAATTGTAAAGTTGTGGCTACTGTGTTGACATGTTTATACCCCCATCATTGATGACTGGTCAATTATTGTGCTGACTTGTTTATAGCTCCATAATTGATGATTGGGAAAGTCACTGTGTGCCCTCTAACTGAACCTGTTTTGTAAAGAATTTAATCAACAGGATAGAGATCAAAATAACCTCAGTAAATTGGAATATTCCCTGAAATTGTTGGGAGCCGGCTACGTGTCTGACAGAGTCCATGGAGCCTGGAGGTCTTGAGTCAGAGACTGGACCTCCCCCACAATCTCAAGGAATTAGGCTTGCATTGTGTTTGTGCAGCTTGGGGCTAAGTGTGACCCAATGTACCTTGAATTACCTGAGATAACAGACTGGGTGTTCCTGGGTGGGTCTGGGTGTTCCTGGGTGGGCCTGGGTGCTCCTGTTATCCGCAAGGCAAACTAATTCTATACAGCATTGCTGTAGCCCTGGGCATTATATCAAGAAGATCCTATTTTCTTATATCATTAAACTTTTGCTGTAAGATGTAAAAGGCAGGTAATAAAGCATATTGGGGCTGATTCCGAAGACTCGGTCAGAGAGGTGTTTGGAATCAGATGTCGGCTGGCTAATAAATGGCTCTTATTTGGACTTTAATTCTCTAGGGGTCTTTCTTTGACTCTGTCGCGCCACAACATTTGGAGGCCCCATAGAGATTCTCCCTTTCTTGGGAATCTCTAGACCACTAGACCAGCCGGGAAGGCTTGGATTCATCCTGCCCAGGGTAATGCCTCTGAGAGACGTTCCTCAGCCCCGGATGCTCAGAGGGGCTCCTTGACTTCCCAGACGGTCTTCACAAATTTGTCTACAAACGGATTTATGAGCCATCTGGATTGAATCTCACTGATGAGTACAAACTTTCGGTTTGTTCTGTTTGGCGCCATTTGGTGGCTGGAGAAAGGCTGGACGCAGCATTACTTCCCCAGCCTGGTCCTAGGACGAGACATCGCCCTAGACCTGGGTTTGAATCAGTCAGGCCTGAGTTCTGTTCATATCAGTATCTGTACCTGTGTTTTACTCTTTGTGTCTTAGTCCTTGTTGCTCTCTGCTGGTGTCTGTCCATAGTTCTGCTTGTTGTTATGGGTCAGTTTTCATCAACGCCTATAACTCCTTTGCAATGCGTACTTAATAACTTCCAAGATTTTAAGAAACAGGCTGCTAGGTACGGGGCCACAATAACACCCTTTGACTTACAGAAATTATGTTAACTCGACTGGCCCACCTTCAGGGTTGATTGGCCACCCAAAGGCAGCTTCAATTTGCAATTGGCTTTTAAGTTTCAAGAGAAAATATATGGCAATCCTGGCCACCCAGATGAGGCCCCCTACATAGATGTCTGCATTGATATAGCTAATGATAAACCTAAATATCTTAAGGATTGCCAGTGTCCTATGAAATCCAGAAGGATTGTTCTTTTGACAAGACCTCAGCCTCAGCCTTCCCTGAAGGGTGATACTTCCTCTACACCTAGGAGGAATCTCTATCCTGTCCTTCAGGCTCCAGCTGAGGACCCTCTACTTACTGAGCCTCCCCCCTAGGCTGCCACGCCTGGCCGGCCGATTCCCCCGGGGAATCTCAGCCTCTCAGTCCCCCACATACCAGCAGAGGAACTTCTTACCAGCCTGTAGCAGAGGCTGCAGCCCCTGACTCTTCATCGGCCACTATTCTGACACTCTGAAAGGTTGCTTCTCTGCCTGGCAGGGATCCCCAAAGACCTTTTATGGTATATGTTCCCTTTTCTACAAGTGATCTCTACAACTGGAAACAACAGAACCCTTCTTTCTCTGACAAACCCCAAGGTCTAATCTCTGTTAGAAACTGTTTTCCACACCCACCAGCCCACCTGGGATGATTGCCAGAAGGTCCTCCAGGTCCTCTTCACCTCTGAGGAGAGAGACAGAATATACAGGGAGGAGGCCAAAATTGTCCTCAGGACTGATGGGCATCCCACCTCTGACCCTGACTGAATTAGTCACCTGTTGCCCACCTCCAGACCTGACTGGAACCCTAATGACGATCGAGGTAAGGAGGCTCTTGAACAATATCGCCTGACTTTATTATGAGGCATCCAAGGAGCGGCCAAGAAGCTGACTAATTTATCTAAGGTAAGTGAGACTACTTAACACCCAGGTGAGTCACCTGCCACCTTCCTTGAGTGTCTCATGGAAGCTTACCGGTTATTTACCCCCATAGACCCGGAAGCCCCTGATAATAGGAGAGCAATTAATATTGCCTTTGTCACTCAGTCGGCCCCAGATATTAGAAAAAACTACAAAAATTAGAAGGATTTGAGGGAAAGGTTTTAAGCGAACTGGTTGAAATTGCTCAGTGAGTATTCAACAACCGCGACGACCCAGATGTGACCCAAATTAAGAAGGTAGCAAAGATTTTGGTGGCAGCTATGAATGAAGGGAATAAACCAGAGAGAAATGCCAGAAACTGGAAACAGAAAAAGGGTCAGAATAACAACAGGGAGAAAAGGCCTAACTTAGACTCTGACCAATGTGCCTATTGCCAAGAGAAGTGTCATTGGAAAAAGGATTGTCCTAAAAGATAAATCAGATCAGAAGGTCCCCATTCTACTTGAGGAGGCTGAATGATGGGGCCGGGGCTCCTTTCAACTGAGCCCCCAGGAGCCCAAGATAACTTTAAATGTTGGGGGCAAACCAGTCAAATTTTTAGTAGACACAGGGGCTACTTTCTCAGTCCTCCAAGAAATGGATGGACCACTTTCTAAAGACAAAACTCCAATCCAAGGGGCCACTGGAAAGACCAACTCTTAGCCATGGATGAAAGCGAGAATAACTGATTTAGAGAAAGGAATTATTAGTCTCTCCTTCCTAGTTATTCTGGACTGCCCATATCCCCTAGTGGGCAGAGATCTGCCTCAAAATCTCCGAGCTACTATGTCTTTTCATGGAGATTCTGCCACACTCTCTGTTGGGTCACAGCCCACCACTATTCTCTTCTCTCATCCTCTTTCTGAAGAATACATCCTCTTTGAGGAATCTGTCCTTCCTCAGCCTAACCCTCTACTCCAGGAACTTCAAGCAGCCATAACCGCTGTTTGGGCTGAGACAAATCCTCCAGGGTTGGACAGCCATCAGCCTCCAACTGTAGTACAGCTAACCAGTTCTGCTACCCCAGTGAGAATTTGCCAGTACCCGATTAATCTGAAGGCTCAAAATGGGATTGCAAAGCACATCAGGCGTCTCCGCAAAGCAGGAATCCTTGTCCCTTGCCACTCTGCTTGGAACACTCCTCTACTGCGGGTATAAAAGCCAGGGACAGACAACTTCAAGCCAGTCCAGGACCTCCGGGAGGTAAATAAGCAGGTCGAGACCATACACCCAACTCTGCCAAACCCCTATACCCTCCTCAGCCTCCTGCCACTGAGCCACACAGTCTACACTGTCTTTGACCTGAAGGATGCCTTCTTCTCCTTACCTCTAGCCAAGGTAAGCCAACCTCTTTTTGCTTTTGAATGGACAGACCCCGAAGGGGGATTCTCAGGACAACTGACTTGGACTCAGTTTCCCTAGGGGTTTAAGAACTACCCCACATTGTTTGATGAGGCCCTGAGTCAGGACCTCTCTAAATTTAGACAAGAGCACTCTGAGGTCGTTCTTCTCCAATACATAGACGGCCTCTTACTGGCTGCAAGAACTGACTCAGACTGTTACAAGGCCACTAAGGACGTATTAAAGGAACTAGGTGCTCTTGGATATAGAGTATCTGCTAAAAAAGCCCAACTATGTACTAAGAATGCTACCTACCTAAGATATGAACTAAGAGGGGGAACCGATCCCTCTCTACAAGTCGGATAGAAGCTATTTTAAAGATTCCCCAGCCCCAAAGCAAAAAGCAGGTCCACGAATTTCTCAGGGCAGTTGGGTATTGCCGGCTTTGGATCCCTAAGTTTGCTGAAATTGCTAAGCCCCTCTATACCAACACGGGGAGCGGGGGAGAAAGATGGCCTAAATTGGACAGAAATAGAGAAGAGGGCTTTTAAAAACCTGAAGCAAGCCCTCACCAGTGCACCCGCACTCACTCTGCCTGATGTCACCAAGCTCTTCCAACTATATGTCTCTGAGGGCCGAGGTATTGCCACGGGAGTTCTTACCCAGGCCTTGGGACCTTGGAAATGCCCTGTCGCCTACCTCTCTAAATGACTAGACCCCTTGGTGGCAGGATGGCCAAATTGCTTGAGGGCAGTGGTGGCTGCAGCTATCCTAACTAAAGAAGTGTCAAAGCTAACCTTGGGGCAGGACTTGCAAAATGTAAGCCTTCATGTAGTAGAGGCTTTCCTTTTGAGCCCACCAGAGCATTGGACGCCCCATGCCAGTATTAACCAATATGAGGTACTGCTCTTGGACCCTCTGAGGATTCGGTTCCTGAAAACCGCTGCCTTAAATCCTGCCACACTACTCCCTGATAACGACCCAGAGGAACCCATCCATGACTGCCTAGAGGTCCTCAGCTCTTTGACCAATCTCAGAGCTGATCTCAGGGACACACCATGGCTGGATCCGGACACTGAAATATACACTGACAGGAGTAGCTTCATGGCAGATGGAACATGGTATGCCAGAGCTGCAGTAGTCACCCACAATAAGGTACTTTGGGTCCAAGCTTTAGGCCATGGCACCTCTGCCCAGAGAGCTGAACTAATGGCCCTCACCCAAGCCTTACGGTGGGGGAAGAACAAAGCTATCAACGTCTACACTAGTAGGTATGCCTTCGCCACTGCCCATGTCCATGGGGCACTATACTAGGAGAGGGGCCTTTTGACATCAGGGGGAAGGACATTAAAAACAAATCTGAGATCTTAGCCCTATTAGAAGCTATCTGGCTACCCCAGAGAGTAGCTATTATACATTGCAAGGGGAATCAGACTACGGATGATCATGTAGCCCAGGGTAATGCATTTGCAGACCAGACTGCCAGAGAAGTGGCCCTAAAACCAGTGGGGCCTCTTCAGATTTTACCTGTATTACCCCAGAGGCATCTCCCAAACACCCCCAACTACTCTGAAGGTGAAATAGAATTAAATAATGTTTTATATGGACACTGGACACCACCAGGTGGTATATACTCACCGACCACAGAATATTGCTGCTGGAGGCTCTGGGATGGGACCTCGTCCAAAAGACACATCAGAATACCCACCTAGGAGGAACTAAACTAATTGAACTTCTCTGGAGGGACTATTATATACCTAAGTTCCACTGCTATGTCAAACAAATTGCAGCTCGATGCCCTACCTGTGCACAAGTGAACCACGCCCAAAAGGAAAAACTGACACCTGGGAAACGGACCAGAGGACAAGGCCAGGGGAACAATGGGATGTCAACTTCACCGAGGTGATCCCGGGAAAATTCGGATTTAAGTACCTCCTAGTTTTTATAGACACCTTTTCAGGATAGACTGAAGCCTTCCCCACCAAGTCAGAGATGGCTCAGACAGTTGCTTGAAAATTAATTTTGGAAATAGTTCCCCAATTTGGCCTTCCCTTAGCAATGGGGTCCGACAATGCCCTGGTGTTTATTGCCCAAATTACCCAAACAGTAGCTAAAATCTTAAACATAACTTGGAAACTCCACTGTATATATAGACCACAGAGCTCAGGACAGGTAGAAAGGATGAATCAAGCATTAAAAGAAACCCTCACTAAACTAAAACTAGAGAGAGGCGAAGATTGGGTGAGTCCCCTTCCTTTCGCCTTGCTAAAAACTAGATGTTCTCCTTATATTCAGGGTCTGTCTCCCTATGAAATAATATATGGGAGACCTCCACTTCTCCTCCCCAAGATAGGGGAGGAGACATCAGCTGAATTAAATAATCATTCTCTTCTTAATTCCTACAGGCTCTGCAATTCGCCCAACAGAGAAATAATCAGATAATAAAGGATTCTATTCCTAAGAATCCTCTTCCAGATAATTCAGACCCCCACAATATTCAACCAGGAGTCTGGGTCTGGGTCAAGAAAATTCAACCTACTTCTCTCGAACTCAGATGGACTGGACCATTGCCAGTGATCCTCACCACTCCAATGGCCCATAAGGTGGCAGGCCGCCGATTCTGGATTCACCATACTCAAGTAAAGAAAGCACACCCTGACCAGATACTGGAGAGATGGACCATCCATCCTACAGAGGATCCATTAAAGGTAAAACTCTCTTGATCCTGATTATCCTGATTGGGACCACTGTAATTCAAGGAAATCCTCATCAGCCAACCCAACATATGTGGACCCTCATCTGAATCACTGATGGACAAAACATCTCTACCTACCCCACTTATGGGGCTCCCAGATTTCAATTCAAGATGTGTAATCTCTTTGGATTAAAATGGAATATTAGATATAGGGGACATAGAGGGGTTCCAACCTATGGATGTGGTACCATCTCCTTAAAAAAAGTACTATATTTGCCCTGCTAAGGGGAGCCCAGATTGACAGGGGCCAGATGAATATCACTGTGCTTCTTGGGGTTGTGAAACCTTGGTCCCTTGGAACTTCCAGGACCCAGATATTCAATTTCTACATCAAATTCAGCCCCCAGCAGAAAAATGTACAATACCAGGGACTTGCAACCCTGTCATAATAACTGCAAAAAATTAAGACAACCCCATTTGGCTGACAGAAAGGACTTGAGGCCTGCACCTATATGTAACAGGCAGAGATCCCGGAACTACTGTTAATACCCAAAAAACTCCCATTAAGCATGTTAATAAGCCAATAGGCCCTAATTTGGTTCCTAATCCTATTTTGGATACATTTATTTATTTATTTATTTATTTATTTATTATTTATTTATTTATTTAATATTAATTTATTTTTGTTACAGATGTTTCTCCTTTTTCCCCCAATGACTGCCTCCTCCCCCTCCCTCCCTGCCCCATCCCCAGTTTTGTTGTTCGTGTCCATTGGTTATGCATACATGCATACAAGTTCTGTGGTTCATTGCTCCCCTCCCCCACCTCCTCTTCTGGCAATTATCAGTCTGTACCCTACTTCCAAGTCTCTGGGACTACCCTGTTCCTCAGACTGTTATGTTCATTATATTCCAGAAATAAGTGAGATCATATGATATTTGTCTTTCTCTGCTTGGCTTGTTTCGCTTAAGATAATAGTTTCCAGGTCCTCCCATGTCGTCTCAAAGGATAAGAGATCTTTCTTTCTTACAGCTGCATAACACTCCATTGTGCATATGTTCCACAGCTTTTTTATCCATTCATCTACTGATGGACACTTGGGCTGTTTCCAGATCTTAGCTATTGTAAATAGCGCTGCTATGAACATGGGGGTAAGTATATTCTTTCTGATTGGTGTTTCAGGCTTCTTAGGGTATATTCCTAGGAGTGGGATCACTAAGTCAAATAGTAATTCAAATTTTTAATTTTTTGAGGTAACACCATAGTGTTTTCCATAGTGGCTGTACCAGTCTGCATTCCCACCAGCAGACCCCTTTTCTCCACACCCTCACCAACACTTGTTTGATGTTTTGTTGATGGTGGCTATTCTGACAGGTGTGAGGTGATACCTCATTGTTGTTTTAATTTGCATCTCTTTGATGATTAGTGATGTTGAGCATTTCTTCATATGTCTCTTGGCCATTTGTATGTACTGTTTGGAGAGGTGTCTATTTAATTAGTCTGTCTATTTTTTAATTGGGTTCTTTGTCTTCCTTTTGTTGAGTTGTATGAGCACTCTATATATTTTGGAAATTAATCCCTTATCTGATGTATCATTGGCAATTCTGCTCTCCCATACAGTGGGTTGCCTTTCCGCTTTGATGGTTGTTTCTTTTGCTGTGCAGAAGCTTTTGAGTTTGATGTAGTCCCATGTCTTCATTTTTTCCTTTGTTTCTGTTGCCTTAGGTGATATATTAGTGAAAATTCTGCTGCATATGATGTCTGAAATTTTGTTGCCTACATTTTCTTCTAGGATTTTTATGGACTCATGAGTCACATTTAAGTCTTTTATCACTTTTGAGTTTATTCTTGTGTATGTTGTAAGTTGATCGTCTAGGTATGCTCTTGCCAACTTTGTCAAATGTTAATTGAGCATAATGTTTTGGGTCAATTTCTGGGTTCTCTGTTCTATTCCATTGATCTATGTGCCAGTTCTTGTGCCAGTACCAGGCTGTTTTGATTACAGTAGCTTTGTAGTATAACCAGATGACCGGTATTGTGATCCCGCCTACTTCGTCCTTCTTTTTCAAGATTGCTGTAGCTATTCAGGGTCTTTTTTTGGTTCCATGTGAACTTCTGAAGCATTTGTTCTAGTTCTGTGAAATATGTCATTGGTATTTTGATGGGGATTGCATTGAATCTATAGATTGCTTTGGGTAGTATGGACATTTTAATGATGTTAATTATTACAATCCATGAACAGAGTATGTGCTTCCACTTTTTTATATCTTCCTCTTTATTTTTTTAATTTTCTGTAGTTTTCTGCAAATAGGTCCTTTTCTTCTTTGGTTAAGTTTATTCCTAGCTATCTTAATTTATTTGCCATGATGGTAAATGGGATTGCTTTTTTAGTTTCTCTTTCTGTGAGTTCATTATTGGTGTATAAGAATGCTGTAGATTTCTTGATGTTAATTTTGTATTCTGTTACTTTGACAAATTCATTTATTGAGTCTAGTAGATTTTTGATGGAGTCTTTAGGGTTTTCTATGTATAATATCATGTCATCTGTGAATAATGACAGTTTCACTTCCTCCTTTCCAATTTGGATCCCTTTTATATTTTCTTCATGTCTGATTGCTGTGGCTAAGACTTCCAGTACTATGTTAAATAAGAGTGGTGAAAGTGGGCATCCTTGTCTTGTTCAGTTCTTAAGGGAAATGTTTTTAGTTTTTGTCCATTGAGTGTGATGTTGGCTGCAGGTCTTTCATATATGGCCTTTATTATGTTGAGATATGATCCCTCTATTCCCAAATTGCTGAGCGTTTTTATCAGGAATGGGTGCTGGATTTTGTCAAATGCTTTTTCAGTGTCTATTGTTATGATCATATGGTTTTTATCTTTCATTTTGTTTATGTGATGTATCACATTTATTGATTTGCGAATATTGAACCAGCCTTGCATCCCTGGGATGAATCCCACTTGTCACGGTGAACAATTTTTTTGATGTATTGCTGGATCCGATTTGCTAGTATTTTGTTAAGAATTTTGGCATCTATGTTCTTCAGGGATATTGGCCTGTAGTTTTCTTTCTTTGTAGTGTCTTTATCTGGTTTTGGTATTAGAATTATGCTGGCTTCATAAAACAAATTTGGAAGTCTTCCTTCTTCTTGAATTTTTTCGAATAGTTTGAGGAGAATGGGTGTTACTTCTTCTTTGAATGTTTGGTAAAACACCCCCGTGAAGCCATCTGGGCCTGGGCTTTTGTTTGCTGGGAGGGTCTTGATTACATCTTCAGTTTTCTTAGTCGTTATTGTCCTGTTCAAGTTTTGCATATCTTCCTGGATCAGTTTTCAGAGACTATGTGTTTCTAGAAATTTGTCCATTTCGCTTAGATTGTCAAATTTGTTGCCATATAAATGTTCATAGTATTTGCTAACGATCCTTTGCATTTCTCTGGTGTCAGTTGTAAGTTCTCCTCTTTCATTTCTGATTTTGTGTATTTGGGTTCTCTCTCTTTGTTTCTTGGTGAGTCTAGCTAAGGGTCCATCAATCTTGTTTATCTTTTCAAAAAACCAGCTCTTTGTTTCATTGATCCTTTGAATTGTTTTTTTTTTGGTCTCCATGTCGTTTATTTCTGCTCTGATCTTTACTATTTCCTTCCTTCTACTTGCTCTAGAGTTTTCTTTTTGTTCGCTTTCTAGTTCTTTAAGTTGTGAGGTTAGGTAGTCAATTAGAAATTTTTGTTGTTTCTTAAGGTGTGCCTATAGTGAGATGAACTTCCCTCTCAGAACTGCTCTCATTGCATCCCATAGAATTTCTGTTGTTGTGTGCTCATTTTCATTGGTTTCCAGGAGGTTTTTAATTTCTTCCTTGATCTCCATGGTAACCCATTCATTGTTCAATAACATGCTATTTAGCCTCCATGTTTTCTAATGTCTTTGCATGTTCTTGTTGCAATTGATTTCTAGTTTCATGACATTGTGATCTGAGAAGATGCTTGATATGATTTCAGTCTTCTTGATCTTGTAGAGAGTTAGTTTGTGCCCTCAGATGTGGTCTATCTTTGAGAATGTCCCATGTACACTTGAGAAGAATGTGAATTCTGCAGTTTTGGGGTGTAATTTTCTGTAGATATCTATTACATCCATTTGATCTAGTGCTTCATTTAGAATTTCTGTTTCCTTGTTAATTTTTTGTCTAGAGGATCTATCCAGTGATGTCAGTGGGGTGTTGAAGTCTCCTGCTATGATTGTATTGCTGTTGATTTCTCCTTTGAAGTCCTCCAGAAGATTTTTAATATATTTTGGTGCTCCTATATTGGGTTGCATATATGTTTACCAAGGTTATATCTTCCTTTTGGATAGACCCTTTCAATATTATGTAGTGGCCTTCTTTGTCTCTAGTTATGGTCTTCAGTTTGAAATCTAATTTATCAGATATGAGTATTGCTACCACAGCTTTTTTTTTTTTTTCCTTTCCGTTTGCTTGGAAATTTTTTTCCATCCCTTTACTTTCAACCTATGTGAGTCTTTTGTTGTGAGGTGGGTCTCTTGTAAACAACATATATGTGAATCATGCTTTCTTATCCAGTCAGCTACTCTGTGTCTTCTTATTGGAACATTCAATCCATTTACATTTAAGGTGATTATTGATATGTACTTATTTATTGTCATTTCTGTACAGTGTGGTTATATTTTTCTCCCTGTTTCTTCTACTAATTACAGCAGTCCTTTTAACATTTCTTGCAGTGCTGGTTTGGTGCTAATATATTCCCTTACCCTTGTTTTTTGTCTGGGAAGCTCTTTATTTGACCTTCTATTTTGAATGATAGCCTTGCTGGATAGAGTAGTCTTGGATTCAGATCCTTGTTTTTCATGACCTTGATTACTTCATTCCATTCCCTTCTTGCCTGTAGTGTTTCTTTTGAGAAGTCAGCTGATAGCCTGATGGGGGTTCCTTTGTAGGTAACCTGTTGCTTATCTCTTGCTGCCTTTAGGATTCTCTCTTTGTCTTTAATTTTTGGCATTTTAATTATTATGTGTCTTGGTGTGGGCTTGTATGGGTTCTTCTTACTTGGAGCTCTCTGTGCTTCTTTTACTTGAATGCCTTCTTCCTTCACCAAATTAGGAAAGTTTTCTGTCACTATTTCTTCAAGTATATTCAGTAACACTTGCTCATTTTCTTCTTCAGGGACTCCTATGATGCGAATGTTATTATGTTTCCAGTTGTCCCACAGTTCTCTTAAGCTATCTTCTTGTTTTTTAATTGTTTTTCCTTTTGGTTTTCTTTTTGATTGATTTTTTCTAGTCTGTCTTCTAATTCCCTGATCAGGTCCTCCACCTCCTTTACTCTGCTGTTTAGTCCTTCCAATGTGTTCTTTATTTCTGCTATGTCATTCTTCATTTCCACTTGGTTGGTTTTCAGTGTTTCTATATCTTACTTATGGTGTTGATGTCCTTACTCATGCTGTTTATCTTCCTCAAGATCATGGCTCTGAACTCTACTGATAATTTGCTTAACTGCATTTCATTTATCTCATCTTTGGTAGAGTTCTCTTGTTCTTTCATTTGGGATTTGTTTCTTTGTTTCACCATTTTGGCTATCTCAGTGTGTTTTGGAGCCTGCCAAATTTTCCCTGTGGGTGTTGGTGTTCTGCTATTTGTGGCTCCCCCTACTGGGTTTGGATGAGCACGGAGGTCCCTCCTTAAACACCACTGTCAAGTCTCACTTTCCTGGGTAGATTTGCAAGCTCAGGATAGGTTCAGTTATCCTCTAGCTTTTTGCCTGGAGGCTATTAGCCTCAGTTACTTGAAAAGGCTTAGGTTCTCAGTTGAATGAGAAACTCCCTCAGGTGTTTAGTATAAGAAAGCATGACTCACATATATATTGTTTACAAGAGACCCACCTCACAACAAAAGACTCACATAGGTTGAAAGTAAAGGGATGGAAAAAAATCTTCCAAGCAAACAGAAAGAAAAAAAAAAAGCTGGTGTAGCAATACTCATATCTGATAAATTAGATTTCAAAATGGATTTAATACATATCTGGGCCACCTGCTTCTCTCCTTTTTCCCCCTGGGCTTCTCTGCTTCCAAATTCTGGAGAGTATCCATTGCTCAGCTTGAGGGAGGGAGCAGAGGACTAGAGAGCAGGATGTTACAGGCCAGGGCCTAGAGTAGCCCAGAATCCAGAACTTCCTATGGAGGCTCAGTTTGCAGAAGCACAGTCTAAGAAACACAAGGGCAAGCATGCAGGGATATCTGTTCTAGAGTATTCCTGACAGCACTGTATTCTTGACAGTAAAATTACAAAATAATTTTACATAGAATTCTATACAGTCGTGAAAAATGATGGCATGGCTGTTTATTGATTGTCCAGGAAAGATGTTTATAATAAATAAAGGAGAAATTTAGTATATTATATCTCCTCCAAAATGCCAGAAATTAGATCTGAATGGTGGGCACACCTTTGATTATTTTCTTACTTTTTGCGTTCCTGGGTTTTGTTTTTTTTCTACAATAAGCTAGATTTATTTGACAATGGAAATTATAAAGGTGACAATGTGCTAACAGGTTCAGGGGCTTCCACCATCCCTCTGTCCTCACAAAGAACTCTGTGGAATATGGTTTCCTTGAGACATACCATGGAGAATTCACATAACATGGGCCTGTTGCTCAATGAGCAGCTAGCAGAGAAGAATCAAAAGAAACCCAACACCACCTGAGAGAGTGCATTGAGATGCAGGTCAGACATGACCACTGGTCCCTTGGACCTGTCTTACTGAGGATTGAGATCAGAGGCCTCAGAGCTTCCCAGGACATCCACATCTGTGCTGACTAGTGCAGCAGCCATAGCCACATGGGGTTCTTTGAACTTAAATTATGTAAAATCAAATACACCTAACAATTAGTGCCTCAGTCACACTACCACATGCCAAATGCTCAGTAGCCAGAGGCTATTAGTGCCTATCACACTGGATAGCACAGATATATAACATTTCCATCATCTCAGCAAATTCTATTAGACAGTGTAGTCTGATGGAGTCCGATAACTATTAACTCTTACCTCACTCTCTTCCACCCACAGGGAGCTCTCTGCTGTTCCTCCCATATACCCAGCATATGTTCCTGCCTCAGGGCCCTTGTACTTGCTGTTCCTCAGCCTGGAACTCTCTTCCCCAGGTATACACATGACTAGTTTCCTCATCTCATTTAGGGCTTTGCTCAAAAGCCACTTCTCATCAGAGCCTTCCAGGGTACCCTACCCGACTGTGACTGCGGTTTCCCACCACTACCCTCTTACCTTCATGGTACATATCCTTTGCTTCCCAGGTGGTGCTGGCTATGTCTTGTTTGAGTTCCTTTCTCTAAGCACTAGGAGGGCAGAAATCTTTGCATGTTTTATTTATAGCCATATCTCTAGTGCCTACAATAATGCCTGGCACACAGTAGGCACCTAATGTATGTGTCAAATGAATGAAGAATCCATTTTGTGTCTTTAGCCAACACAGACAGCACCAACTGAGGCAGCAAAGCTTCCAGAGTTTGTTCAGAGTGCCCTGGACTTCCTTTAGGCTTATCAGTGACCATAAATGCACCGTCTTCAGCCCTTCTGCCTACCTCAATAAAAATGCCTCCCCTATATATTCCCAGAGGCACACCCTAACCATCCATTTAAGTGAGACCACAGGGAGGGTGGGGAAGAATGATGACCACATCAGTTTCAAGGATGTCTTACTCAGGATAGATGATGAACAGAACCAAGGATAAACCATGGCCAGATGCAGGTAGGTGTGTCTGTCAACCTATGGGTGTTTGCTACAGTCATACTCCATGTTCTATGGTCTTGGTAGCCAGCATGCAGCATGATATCTCTGTCTACATCAAAGGAGTAGAGAAGTGTGGGAAAGCACCTTTGACACCCCAGACAGGTCAATACCTAACAGAGCTTCTAGTGCCACAGAAGGAAATGACTCCTAGTGAACCATGTTGGCAAAGCCAATGTCTGGATTTTGAGCCCTGAGTTTACTGTAGGGTCAATGCTGGGACCATCTTCCTTCACCTGCACCATTGGGGTGGGCCCCAAATGTTTACCTGTATCCACTTATGGGTTTTGTTTAGCAGCCTGGCTGAGGAAGACTAGGTGAAATCATCCTGAATTCCCCAACACCTTGAAGCCCTCTAGCCTCTCCTTTACCCAAAATTAGATCATATAAAAACCACAGATGTCTGCTGAGAACCCACTCTGTGTAATGCATACATAGCTTGCAGATGCAAAGATGTATAGAGATATGGGGGTTCAATACATAAAATGCAGAGAAACCATATTTTAGTTTCTCAATATATATTGCCCTAAATTATTAACTAATTATTTTGTATATGTAATTTAGTTTTTCCTACTAGATATTAATTTTTTGTAGAAAAAGACTATTTCCTACACTGTTCAATGGGGGCAAAAGTAAAGCAACAATCCCCTCTAGTGTAACACTAAAACTGCCTCTTTGGAGCCCTTTTAAAGAACTTGTCTGTTGAGCATGTTGTACCTGGATAGGCCAAGCAGAGAACAAGGCAAGGGTCTGGAAAGAGCCCCACTGTTTTTCCAAAAGTGGAGTGGATTTGGGGATTCCTAGGAAAATCGGTGTAAGAAAGGTGGAAGGGAGAGGGGAGGATAAGAGAAGGGTCAGGGGGTGTCACAGGTCTGGGGCACTGCAGAGGCTAAGAGCCAGTGAGAAACAAGGCTCCAGGGATGGTTTTAGGACTGGAGTCATTGTTATTCTTCATCATAAGGATGGTCTAGAGACCATCCTAGAAAGAATCCCAAGTTCATGTCTGTCACTCCTTCCCAGTGCTTATTAAGGGCAGAAGAATTTGTGAGTTCACAAGTTGGGACTCAGTCAGCCAGGACAAGGAGCAAAGCATAGCATGAAGCCAGACCTCAGGCTTTGCCCCTGCCTCTTTCAGGTATGTAACACTTGGATCACATGCTTTACAGATTATTCCCCTCTTATCATGCACTGAGAGAGCTCAAAGCAGATACAAGATTTTCCAAGGAAACACTCAGTAATCATCACCCGTAAACTAGCCCCCTGGATTGTCATGGGAACATGTATTTCATTCTTTATTCTAATTCCCAAAAGCTGGGAATTCAGTTATTCTTTGTTAACCAACTCTCCATTAACCAGGCAAGTAAAAAACAGGGACATGATTTCTTAACAAATATGTATTTCTAACTGCAATATGTTTGAGCTGATAACAGTAACAACAATATAGATCTATGCCTCCTCTCTGTTCCTGAACATGGGGGGGAAACCACTTGCTTTTGGTGGGGCTAGTCTAAAGAGCTGGTCTCCATTTGCTTTTTAGGGGGACATCACAGAGAACATGATGCAGGTGGCTGTGTCATTTGCAATTTAAAGAGGGGCATTTCCATGCTATGGCTCATGCCTGGGGCCTCTGTGAAGGGGGGATGAGATGACAGACCTCAGTTCCCAAATCTACTTGCTCCAAACAGCTTCACCTCTTCCTCTTTGTGTATTGAGTTCCCAGGAAATCTTTTATAAAACAAATGTCTCTCAACTAAAAAAGAAAAAAAAAAGTTTGAAAATATGGGGGTTAATATATCACTTAGAAGTAAAAAAAATTTTTTTGGCCTCCTCCAGGTATCTGGTACAAGAGTCCCTAAATGAGTTTATGTACCTTGAGGAAGGAGGTACTTTTAGAAGACACTAATGGGATTAAAAGCTGAAAAATAACATTTTTTAAAGATGGGGGGAGGGAAATAAAGTTAAATTAGAAGGGAAATAAAATACACCACCAGTGTCTTGCATTTTCCAGAACGAATGCAATCTGGTTCCATAATACGGGACATATCTTTAAACAAAGTGCACACAGCTACGCATTAACCACCCCTCAGTTGTCACATCCAACCTTGAACTTCTCTTCTGGGAGTTCCCAATTTGATTCTGGGATCAGAATGGATGATTGTAAATATTTAAGGAAATTATTTACAAAAAAACTTTGTGTGAAATAAACCAACGTTCAGGGTACAAATGTGGGAGGATTGAAACTAAACAGACATACCTTTGTGGGTTCCCTGCAGAAACAATACTTTTTGTTCTATTTCTTCAAAGCTTGTTTTCCTCTTTTGTGGTGGTGTCTTTTTTTTTTTCTTTTCTTTTTATTTATTTTTTTTTATTAATTTATTTTCGTTATAGATGTTTCTCCTTTTTTCCCCATTGACACCCTCCTCCCCATCCCCCACCCCGTCCCCAGCTTTGTTGTCCATGTCCATCAGTTATGCATACATGCGCATAAGTTCTGTGGTTAATCTCTTCCCTCTCTCCCCCCTCTTCTGAGGGGTGTCAGTCTATACCCTACTTCCACATCTCTGGGTCTACCCTGTTCCTCAGACTGTTATGCTCATTATATTCCACAAATAAGTGAGATCATGTGATATTTGTCTTTCTCTGCTTGGCTTGTTTTGTTTAGGATAATACTCTCGAGGTCCCTCTACGTCATCTCAAAGGATGAGAGATGTTTCTTTCTTACAGCTGCATAGTACTCCATTGTGTATATGTACCACAGCTTTTTAATCCATTCATCCACTGATGGACACTTGGGCTGTTTCCAGATCTTAGCTATTGTAAATAGTGCTGCTATGAACATGGGGGTACATGTATTCTTTCTGGTTGGTGTTTCAGGCTTCTTAGGGTATATTCCTAGAAGTGGGATCACTGGGTCAAATGGCAATTCAAAATTTTAAATTTTTTGAGGTAACACCATAGTGTTTTCCACAGTGGCTGCACCAGCCTGCATTCCCACCAGCAGTGTCCTAGAGTCCCCTTTTCTCCATACCCTCGCCAACACTTGTTGTTTGATGATTTGTTGATGGCGGCCATTCTGACAGGTGTGAGGTGATACCTTATTGCTGTTTTAATTTGCATCTCTCTGATGATTAGTGATGTGAAGCATTTCTTCATATGTCTCTTAGCCATTTGTATGTCCTTTATGGAGAGGTGTCTATTTAGCTCCTCTGCACATTTTTAAATTGGGTTCTTTGTCTTCCTTGTGTTGAGTTATATGAGCACTCTATATACTTTGGAGATTAACCCCTTATCTGATGTATAATTGGCAATTATGCTCTCCCATAGAGTGGGTTTCCTATCTGTTTTGATGGTTGTTTCTTTTGCTGTGCAGAAGCTTTTGAGTTTGATGTAGTCCCATGTGTTCATTTTTCCTTTTGTTTCTGTTGCCTTAGGTGATGTATCAGTGAAGATTCTGCTGCGCATGATGTCTGAAATTGTGTTGCCTACATTTTCTTCTAGGATTTTTATGGATTCACGAGTCACATTTAAGTCTTTTATCCATTTTGAGTTTATTCTTGTGTATGGTGTAAGTTGATGGTCTAGTTTCATTTTTTGCATGTAGCTGTCCAACACTGTTTATTAAAGAGGCTGTCTTTACTCCATTGTATGCTCTTGCCGCCTTTGTCGAACATTAATTGAGCATAATGTCTTGGGTCAATTTCCGGATTCTCTCTTCTGTTCCACTGGTCTATATGCCTGTTCTTGTGCCAGTACCAGGCTGTTTTGATTACAGTACCTTTGTAGTATTACCTGATATCCAGTATTGTGATCCAACCTACTTTGTCACAAGATTGCTGTGACTATTCAGGGTCTTTTTTGGTTCCATATGAACTTTTGAAATATTTGTTCTAGTTCTGTGAAATATGTCACTGGTATTTTGATGGGGATTGCATTGAATCTATAGATTGCTTTGGGTAATATGGACATTTTAATGATGTTGATTCTTCCAATCCATGAACAAGGTATGTACTTCCACTTTTTTGTATCTTCCTCTATTTCTGCAAATAGGTCCTTTACTTCTTTGGTTAAGTTTATTCCTAGGTATCTTAATTTTTTGCCACGATGGAAAAATGGAATTGTTTTTTTAGTTTCTCTTTCTCTGAGTTCATCATTGGTGCATAAGAATGCGGTAGATTTCTTGACCTTAATTTTGTATCCTGCTACTTTGCCAAATTCATTTATTAAGTCTAGTAGATTTTTGATGGAGTCTTTAGGGTTTTCTATATATAATATCATGTAGTCTGCGAATAACAACAGTTTCACTTCCTCCTTTCCAATTTGGATTCCTTTTATTTTTTCTTCCCGTCTGATTGCTGTGGCTAAGACTTCCAGTACTATGTTAAATAAGAGTGGTGAAAGTGGGCATCCCTGTCTTGTTCCTGTTCTTAAGGGAAATGTTTTTAGTTTTTGCCCCTTGAGTATGATGTTGGCTGTAGGTCTTTCATATATGGCCTTTATTATATCAACATATGATCCCTCTATTCCCAAATTGCTGAGCGTTTTTATCAGAAATGGGTGCTGGACTTTGTCAAATGCTTTTTCAGCGTATATTGATATGATCATGTGGTTTTTATCTTTCATTTTGTTTATGTGATGTATCACATTTATTGATTTGCGAATATTGAACCAGCCTTGCATCCCTGGGATGAATGCCACTTGGTCATAGTGAATAATTTTTTGATGTATTGCTGGATCCGATTTGCTAGTATTTTGTTCAGGATTTTGGCATCTACATTCATCAGGGATATTGACCTGTAGTTTTCTTTCTTTGTAGTGTCTTTTTTGGTTTTGGAATTAGGATTATGCTGGCCTCATAAAACGAGTTTGGAAGACTTCCTTCTTCTTGAATTTTTAGAAATAGTTTGAGGAGAATGGGTGTTAGTTCTTCTTTGAATGTTCAGTAAAACTCCCGCGTGAAGCCGTCTGGGCCTGGGCTTTTGTTTGCTGGGAGAGTCTTTATTACATCTTCAATTTCCTTAGCTGTTATTGGTCTGTTCAAGTTTTCTATCTCTTCCCGGTCCAGTTTTGGGAGACTATGTGTTTCTAGAAATTTGTTCATTTCATTTAGATTGTCGGATTTGTTGCCATATAAATGTTCATAGTATTTGCTAACGATCCTTTGTATTTCTATGGTGTCAGTTGTTACTTCTCCTCCTTCATTTCTGATTTTGTGTATTTGGGTTCTCTCTCTTTGTTTCTTGGTGAGTCTAGCTAAGGGTCCATCAATCTTGTTTATCTTTTCAAAAAACCAGCTCTTTGTTTCATTGATCCTTTGAATTGTTTTTCTGGTCTCTATGTCATTTATTTCTGCTCTGATCTTTACTATTTCCTTCCTTCTAGTTGCTCTGGTGTTTTCTTTTTGTTTGTTCTCTAGTTCTTCAAGTTGTGAGGTTAGATAGTCTATTAGAAATTTTTCTTGTTTCTTGAGGTAGGCCTGTAGTGCTATGAACTTCCCTGTTAGAACTGCTTTCGCTGCATCCCATAGATTTTGTGTTGTTGTGTGTTCATTTTCATTGGTTTCCAGGAAGTTTTTAATTTCTTCCTTGATCTCCTCGGTAACCCATTCATTGTTTAATAACATGCTATTTAGCCTCCATGTGTTCATATGTCTTTGCATGTTCTTGTTGCAATTGATTTATAATTTCATGCCATTGTGATCTGAGAAGATGCTTGATATGATTTCAATCTTCTTGAACTTGTAGAGACTTCGTTTGTGTCCTAACATGTGGTCTATCTTTGAGAATGTCCCATGTGCACTTGAGAAGAATGTGAATTCTGTAGTTTGGGGGTGTAATTCTCTGTAAATATCTGTTAAATCCATTTGTTCTAGTGCTTCGTTTAGAGTCTGTTTCCTTGTTAATTTTTGTCTAGAGGATCTATCCAGTGATGTCAGTGGGGTGTTGAAGTCCCCTGCTATGCTTGTATTGTTGTCAATTTCTCCTTTGAAGTCCTCCAGAAGATTTTTAATATATTTTGGTGCTCCTATATTGGGTGCATATATGTTTACCAAGGTTATATCTTCCTGTTGGATAGATCCTTTCAATATTATGTAGAGACCTTCTTTGTCTCTAGTTATGGTTTTCATTTTGAAATCTATTTTATCAAATATGAGTATTGCTACCCCAGCTTTTTTTTTCCTTTCCATTTGCTTTGAATATTTTTTTTCCATCCCTTCACTTTCAGCCTATGTGAGTCTTTTGTTGTGAGGTGGGTCTCTTGTAAACAACATATATATGGGTTATGCTTTCTTATCCAATCCGCTACTTTGTGTCTTTTTATCAGAGCATTCAATCCATTTACATTTAAGGTGATTATTGATATGTACTTATTTATTGCCATTTTTGTACAGTGTGGTTCTGCTTTCCTTCCTATTTCTTCTGTTAATTACAGCAGTCCTTTTAACATTTCTTGCAGTGCTGGTTTGGTGCTAATGTATTCCCTTAGCCTTTTTTTTGTCTGAGAAGCTCTTTATTTGACTTTCTATTTTGAATGACAGCCTTGCTGGGTACAGTAGTCTTTGATTCAGATCCTTGTTTTTCATGACCTTGATTACTTCATGCCATTCCCTTCTGGCCTGTAATGTTTCTGTTGAGAAGTCAGCAGATAGCCTTATGGGGGTTCCTTTGTCAGTAACCTGTTGCTTATCTCTTGCTGCCTTTAGGATTCTCTCTTTGTCTAATTTTTGGCATTTTAATTACTATGTGTCTTGGTGTGTGCCTGTTTGGGTTCTTCTTACTTGGGACTCTTTGTGCTTCTTGAACTTGAATGCCTTCATTCTTCACCAAATTAGGGAAGTTTTCTGTCACTATTTCTTCAAATATATTCTCTAACACTTGCTCATTTTCTTCTTCTTCAGGGACTCCAATGATGCGAATATTATTGCCTTTCCAGTTGTCGCACAGTTCTCTTACGCTGTCTTCCTGTTTTTTCATTGTTTTTTCCTTTCGGTTTTCTGATTGGTTGATTTTTTCTAACCTGTCTTCTAATTCACTGATCTGGTCCTCACCTTCCTCTACTCTGCTGTTTAGTCCTTCCAATGTGTTCTTCATTTCTGCTATGTCATTCTTCATTTCTTCTTGCTGCTTCTTAATGTCCACTTGGTTGGTTTTCCGTATTTCTATGTCTTTGATCATGGTGTTGATGTCCTTACTGAAGGTGTTGATGTCTTTACTCCTACTGTTGAGCTTCCTCAAGATCATGGCTCTGAATTCTAGCTCTGTTAACTTGCTTAACTTCATTTCATTTATCTCATCTTCAGTACAGGTCTCTTGTTCTTTCATTTGGGCTCTGTTTCTTTGTTTCCCCATTTTGGCTATCTCAGTGGTTTTTGGAGCCTGCCAAATTTTCCTGGGGATGTTGGTGTTTTGTTGTTTGTGGCTCCCTCTACTGGGTTTGGATGAGCGTGGGAGGACCCACATTAAACACCACCATGGAGTCCTACTTTTCAGGGTAGATTTGCAAGCCCAGCAAAGGTTAAGTTATCCTCTAGCTTTTTGCCTAGAGCTATTAGTTGTGGTTGCTTGAAGAGCTTTGGGTTTTCAGCTGAATGAAAACCTCCCTCAAGTGTTCAGCGTGAGAGGATTTCCAGAGGGTAGGGCAGATGCTAGTAGTTAATGAGCCTCAGTTTGCATTTCAATGGCCCACCAGTGGCTGGATCTCTGAGGTAGGGGCTGCCACCTCTCCCCAGAGCCCTGGGATGAAGTAAGACGGCCAGGCCACAGTCCTGCGTGGCTGCAACTCAGCAAAAGCTCTGAGCGCCCTCCAAATCCCGAGTGTTCCCACACAGTTCCAGTCCAGTCCACCCTCCCTCTGCCGGAGCCCAGGTGAGTGGCTGCGGCTATTTTAGCGCTCTGTCCTGGCCTCTGTGCTGTGGAGCCAGCTCGGGCTTTAACCCCTAGGGCGGTGCTCTGCTCAGTGCTAAGGCCGCTGCTGTTCGTGGGCTCCCAGCCCCCCTCTCGCTCCTCTGCAATCCTACCAGGATCGATTCAGTGTCCCTGGTTGTACAGTCTTTGCAAGCTGCTTTTCTGTTTTTTCCCAACGATTTGTTTTTATTTTAGCTGTAATTCCAGTTTGGTCCTGGGAGATGGTCTGTGTAGCTTCCATTGACTCTGCCGCCATTTTTGAATCCTGGAGTCTTGAGGTCTTAGCTCCTACTATATTTGCATGATCAATAGACTTGATTAGTCTGAGATTTCAATTCTCTTTAAAAAAATGTTCAGGAGTTCATATATTGGTGTTTCAGACTTCTAAGGGTATATTCCTAGAAGTGAGATCACTGGGTCAAATGGCAGCTCAATTTTCAACTTTTTGAGGTAACACCATAGTGTTTTCCATAGTGGCTGCACCAGTCTGCATTCCCACCAGCAGTGTACTAGAGTCCCCTTTTCTCCACATCCTCGTCAACACTTGTTGTTTGATGATTTGTTGATGGCGGCCATTCTGACAGGTGTGAAGTGATACCTCATAGTTGTTTTAATTTGCGTCTGCCTGATGACTAGTGATGTTGAGCATTTTTTCATATGTCTCTTGCTCATTTGTTTGTCCTGTTAGGAGAGGTGTCTATTTAGGTCCTCTGCCCATTTTTTAATTGGGTTTTTTGTCTTCCTTTTGTTGAGTTGTATGAGTACTCTATATATTTTGGAAATTAATCCCTTATCTGATGCATCATTGGCAGTTATGGTCTCCTATATGGTGGGTTCCCTTTCCATTTTAATGATTATTTCTTTTGCTGCGCAGAAGCTTTTTAGTTTGATACCCTAAGAAGCCAGAAGCACCAATCAGAAAGAATATATGTACCCCTTTGTTCATAACAGCACTATTTATAATAGCCAAGATCTGGAAACAACCCAAGTGTCCATCAGTAGATGAGTGGATAAAAAAGATGTGGTACATGTACACAATGGAATACTATGTAGCTGTAAGAAAGAAAGATCTATTATCATTTGAGACGACATGGAGGGACCTGGAGAGTATTATGCTAAGTGAAACAAGCCAAGCAGAGAAAGGCAAATATCACATAATCTCACTTATTTGTGGAGTATAATGAACTAAACAAACTGATGAACAAAATTGACCCAGAGACAAAGAGGTAGGGTACAGACTGACAAACCCCAAAAGAGAGGGTGTTGGGGGGGAGAGGAAGAGATAAACCACAGAGCTTATATGCATGTATGAATAACCAATGGTCATAGACAACAAAGCTGGGGATGGGGCGGGGGGAATGGGGAAGAGGGTGTCAATGGGGGAAAAAGGAGAAACATCTGTAACAAAAACAAATTAATAAAAATAATGAAAAAAATGTTCAGCATTTTGGAGCTGGCAGGCAACTCAAGGCTGCACTCACATCCACTATGTTTAGATAGCAAACTCAGCACAGGTAACTGGAGGAGGCTGGGGATGCACAACCATGGTTTTCATGGTCATGTCAGATCACTCTGGGGAGACAGATGTTTCTTCACACAGAGCTGCTGTCAAGATAAACTTCTGTTGGTTGTTAATTTCCTGGACTAAGTGCAAATTCATCTCTTGTCTGAAGAGTGACTTATTATCATCTGAAGGTGATTGTGGACTTGGGGTCTGTAATATTCTGGATGCAGAAGCCAGATGAAGCAAAACTCATTAAGATTCACCTTTGTGAGTAGCTGTGGTTTGTCATCGCTTGTGAAAGTGCAGAGTGATGATCACAATTGTACTAGAGGTCTGTTATTCAATAATTCAAATACTTGTCTTCTAGCAAGCTATGGGCATGTGTTCCCTGTATGACTTCCCATATCAGGCTAGGTCTTTCTGTGGTCCAGAAGTGCTCAGGGACCCTGGGAAAGAACATAGCAAAATGCTTTCTTGGAACCCATCTTAGTTTTGGTTCCCTTAAGAAACAGATCTTTAGTAAAGGATTGACCTATAATTGTTTCCTTGGGAGGTGATCACAGAAAATACTGGCAGGGAAGGGAAAAAGTGGGACATGACAGGAAACACAACCAATAAATGTGTGTTACCAAGGTATGGGGCATCAGGAGTCCTGTTCTACTGGGACTTCAGGGAGCCAGAGTGAGACCATTCCCAGAGTAAGTAAATCGGAATGAACCACCTCCTGTTAGTTATTAGTGAAGACCACTCCTGTGGGCAGAAATTATCTCATACTGTGTATGCCAGTCTTCAGATCCTCAACGAAAGTCCTTAGAAAGGCAGAGGCCAGGCTTAGGTACTTCTCCTGCAAGGGTGGTACCTGCTGGGGGCTGAGAGCACCTGCTGCAGTCTGTGGAGGAACTGGTGGGGTGTTCAACACCCTAAAAGCTTCAATCAGAGCAACATTATATGGAGCAAGACCAGTACACTCAGAGAACTTCTGTGAGGAGGTGAGAAGATGTGGGACACACAAGGAATGTGGACATCCAGGATTATAAACCCCATTCACTGCCAAATAAATAGGTGCAAAGAATAAATATAGATTATGTGCCTTCAAAGACAGAATTGAACAAAGCGTTCTAAAACTTGGTGTAAAATAACATACATGAATTAGGTAAAAGGTGGCCTGGGAGTATCAAGAAACAAATGTATGTTAATAAATATATTATTTTTTCACTCTCATATGACTCTGTTTTCATGGTGTGTATATAATTGAGTTGTGCACTGGACTTTGGATTTTTTAAATAAATTGAGATCATCAGTAAAGGACCTGGGACCAGAAGGAACAGCATGTGCAAAAACCCTGAATCAGGAGTGAGTACTGTACATACACAAGTCTGTAGAAAATCAGAGAGAAAATTATGTGAGGTGAAGGCATAGGGGTGCCCACAAGAAGACTATGCAGAGTATTGGCCATTTTCATTTTTCACTGCTTAAGAAAACTAGTTTATCCAAGTGACCAGGAAAAACAGGGACAGTCTTTTGTGATCCCCAGAGAGGTTGGTGTTACAATTGAAAACCAGTCCTAGATATCAAGTTATCATTTATGGTTAATCCGGTTTCTAAATGTGTATACCTGTTTAAAATCTGCATTGTTTTTGTGCATGATTTTCTGCATATAAGAGCTACACATCTTATTGCATAAGATGATAATTTTTTCCTTTTAAATCTTCTTGCTTCCATCTGTCTGAAGACCTCAGCATATAATCGACCAAGATTCTTATGGTTTTTGGATGAAAAGTCCAAAGTAGTTTTAGCAATGAGGACTTGGACTGGTTTGAAGGTAAGGGTGGGAACCAGGACTTAACAATTAGCAGCCTTCTTGTCATTGTGGTTTGCCTCACTCTCAGAGTTCTGCAAGTTCAAGGCCAGGGTCTGAGATTAAGTGCTTCCTAAATTTCATGGCCTGAGCACTATGCTTGTCTTACCCTAGTCCAGGTAGAATGATGTTCAACCTCAATATACTTAAAAGAAGGAAAATGAAAACTATACTAAGATACCATTTCTTACCTATTGAATTGCCAAAAATTGAAAAGCACAATTAACCATACTGCTTGGTTAGGCTGGAAGGAAACAGGCTGATGGAAGTGCAAATTTGTCAATAAATAATACAATAAGATACATATTTATTTTTGGCCTACCAAACCCATTTCTAGGAATTTATCCTGAAGATTCACCTCCAGTAATATAAAATATTTATGCACAAGGTTATTCATTATAGGACTACATGTAATTGTAAAACATTGGAAATAACCTAAATGCTCAATCAAAGGAAAGTGGTTACATTGTGTGGAATACAATGTATATGGCCCACTTCTGGGTATTTATCTGGAAAAAAAACACAAAATCACTAACTTGAAAGAATATATGCACCCCTATGTTCATTGCAGCATTTTTTTTTTTTGATTTTTTTTCTTTATTGATTTTTTTTTTTTGAGAGAGAGAGAAAGGGAGGAGATATATATATATATAAACATCAATGAGAGAGAACATCTATTGGCTGCCTCCTACATGCCCCTCACTGGGCATGTGCCCTGACCGGGAATCGAACCAGCGACCTCTTGGTGCATGGGTCGATGCTCAACCACTAAGCCACACCGGCTGGGCCCACTGCAGCATTATTTACAGTAGCTAATATATGGAAACAATCTAGATGTCCCTCTATAAGCGAACTTATAAAAAAAGATGTGGTACATATATACAATAGAATATTAGTCATAAATAAGAATGAAACCTTGCCTTTTGGGACAACATGAATGGGTGTAAAAGGTATGCTAAGTGAAATAAGTCAAAGAAAGACAAATACCATATGATTTCACTTATATGTGGAATCTAAAAAACAAAACAAATGAACGAATAAACAAAACAGAAACAAACTTATAGATATAAAAAACAAACTGATGGTTGCCAGATGGGAGGGGGTGGGAGAATGGGTGAAAAAGTTGAAAGGGATTAAGAACTACAAACTACTAGTTATAAAAATAGTTATGGGGATGCAAAGTACATCACACAAAATACAGTCATTAATATGATAATAATTATGTATGGTTTATATACGTAATAGTCTTATGAAGGTTGGCATATTGTTAGTTATATAAAAGTCTAATCACTATGTTGTATACCTGTAAGAATATAATATTGTATGTCAACTATAATTAAAAAATTATAACAGAAGTGTCCAATTTTTATTTTATTTATTTATCCATCCATATATCTATCTATCTACTGCTCCCAACTATTTTAGGGTAAAGTTCTTTCACATCTCAAAGATTTTCCTATCCCAAAGCCATTTTATCCTGTTCTGGATCACAAAATTGATCAAAGGATTTGCAATTTCTATTTCCAAAACAAAACTCTTATTCCTCACCTGATAAAGGGCTACAAATGTGTGATTCATAAACTTATATTCTGGATCTAAATAAATATACTGTATAAAAGAATATCACTTGAAAATTCAAGAAAAAATAAACCCATATACATATAAGCCAACAAGATATTTTGCATATTAGGAAACTGCTTAACAAGACTTTCCATCCAAAAAGTGAAGACTCCACCTCGACATCACTGATGGTGAAGGTTGCAGCTGGATGTGGCCCTGGAGCTCCCAATGTCCATGGTCGGAGTGCCAGCCATGGGCGCATCTTGGGCTCTGGTTTGGGCTCTCTCTTCCTCATCTTTCAGTTTATTCATAATGGGGTACAAAGGCAGCGGGGATGGAATCATTGAGTTTGGCCCAAAACTCCAAGACTTTCATCTTGCTGGTCTTAGCTTGGGCTCTTGGGCCCCACAGGAACTCATAGCATGGAGGATCACTGTCGGGCATCTGCCAGTACACCAGATATTTTTCCTGCACCAAATCTTGAGTGATAAGCTTCCTGGGATCCCCAAAAATGAAATGAGTCTTTCCATCATAGATGCCCATCATATTCAAGAATTCCCAGATCTTCTCCTCAGAGGCATGGTTGCCATTCAAGAAGATCACACCCTGGAGAGGCATCAGAATCCCTTTTTTAGGAAGTCTGAAGCCGCTGCTCAGACTCTCATTGTTGGTGTCATCTTGATTGTCAGTAAAGGTGTAGGAGTTGCCATTGGGCTTGACTTCTTTCAATTCTAGGCCATAGATCAGATCCATGTGCTCAGAGACTCTCCTGAGGATCTCAGGGAAGTTCTTCCTGAACCATTTGTGCACTATCTTCAGCATATCTGCCTTTTTAATGGGCTCCTTCCTTTTATACTGATACAGCAGGTACTCTACCAACATAGTTGCCTTCTGAGTTAGAGGATCTTGGCCAGAGCTCTCAGAGGAAGTTAAGGCCCTGGAGGATTTTTGACTTTTCTGAATCTGACCATTGGCTTTTACAGTAGATCTTTCGCATGAAGCACCTGCAGTGGCTATAGTGGTGGCTGGCGCACTCGGAGGCACCTGGAGAGTGCCAGCTCCATTAGAGCTCAAGGGAGCATCCCCCAAAAGAGGACAGGAGGAGCAAGCAGCCTCTTCTTTCTTTTCTGTAGTAGTCTGAGCACTCTAACACCTTGGTTCTCAGGTGTTTTATAGCTGCATTTCTCAAGAGCATGGAGCTTACTCTTGCGACCACAAGGCATGATGGCTGTTGTTCAGGACATTAGACACGAGTGTGGGCCAATGGACAGGTGATTCAGGCACCTTCGTTATGGCAGAGGTGTGGTTCTTCAGTTCCCACTCAGTCCTCACCTTGACTCGATGCCAGCACTGTGAATCCTCATTCAGTCGGACAGTGGCTACACAGGCACCCAAGAGTAGAACTCTTTTATTTATTTATTTTTTTCTTTATTGGTTTTAGAGAGAGAGGAGAGGAAAGGAAAGAGAGAGAGATAGAAACATCAATGAGAGAGAACATAAATTGGCTGCCTCTTCATGATCCCCACGGGGGATTGGGCCCACAATCTGGGCATGTTCCCTGACCGGGAATCAAACTGGAGACTTCTTGGTGCAACCAGTGGGCTACACTGGCTGGGCAAAAGTACAATTCTTTAATACATCATCTGTATATTGCAGGTGTGTTCACCATCCAAAGTCAAATCTCTTTCCTTCACCATTTTTCCTCCTTTTACCCTTTACTATCTCCTTATACCCTCTTTCCCTCTTGCAATCATCCTATCATCCTACTGTTATGTGTCTATGAGATTTTGTTTTTCTTAATCTCTCCAAGAATAAAGGATATCAATGTGAACTGACTGAATTGAAATTGAGGGTATCAGTTTCTATCTATCATCTATCATCTATCTATTTATCTATCTATCTATCTATCTATCTATCTATCTATCTATCATCTATCATCTATCTATCTGTCATCAACTATCTATCTGTCTATCATTTATTGTCTGTCATCTTCCTATAAAAACATAAAATATATATGCAAACATATTATATAGATATGTTTATGTATACACATTTATACACATACCTCATTACGTACACATATTTCCCAGCTCAGTCTGCTGAGAGGGTTCAGATACAATGACACCCCTTGACCCATCCCCCAAGTAGCAATGAGGAGATCTAGCACCCAAATGTTGGTTTCTAAATATCATTCTTCAACAAAAAGAGCCTGGACTCTTTGGAGTAATAGTTGACTTTAGGGCTGGAGCTGGCAATATACAAGATACATTTATAACAGCTTGCTATACCAGGAAGTTATTAAAACAGCTGATTAAGAGATTCCAAAATGGCGGCGAAGTGAATGGAAGCTACACAGATCATCTCCCAGGACCAAACTGGAAATACAACTAAAATAAAGTCAAATCGTCGGGAAAAAGGAACGGAAAAGCAGCTCGCGAGGACCATACAACCAGGGACACTGACTCGATCCTGGTAGGATTGCGGAGGGGCGAAAGGGGGGCTGGGAGCCCACGGACAGCAGCGGCCTAAGCCGTGAGCAGCACCCGCCCTCGGGGTTAAAGCCCGAGCGGGCTCCACAGCGCAGAGCCGGGACAGAGCGCTAAAGCCCGGACCGGCTCCACAGCGCAGAGCCGGGACAGAGCGCTAAAGCCCGGGCCGGCTCCACAGCGCAGAGCCGGGACAGAGCGCTAAAGCCCGGGCCGGCTCCACAGCGAAGAGCCGGGATAGAGCACTAAAGCAGCCAGAGCCACTCACCTCGGACTCCGGCAGAGGGAGGGCGGACTGGACTGGAACTGTGTGGGGACACTCAGGATTTGGAGGGCACTCAGAGCTTTTGCTGAGTTTCGGCCACGCAGGACTGTGGCCTGGTCGACTTACTCCATCCAGGGCTCTGGGGAGAGGCGGCAGCCCCTCCCTAGGAGATTCAGCCACACCCAGTTGGGTCATTGAAATGCAAATCAAGGCTCATTAACTACCAGCATCTGCCCCACCCTTGGGAAATCCTCTCACGCAGAACACCTGAGGGAGGTTTTCATTCAACTGAGAACCCAAGGCTCTTTAAGTAACCAGGACTAATAGCCTCTAGGCAAAAAGCTAGAGGATAACTGAACCTTTTCTGGGCTTGCAACTCTACCCAGGAAAGTAAGACTCGACAGTGGTGTATAACGTGGGTCCTCTCATGCTCATCCAAACCCAGTACAGGGAGCCACAAACAGCAGAACACCAACATCCACAGGGAAAATTTGGCAGGCTCCAAAAACCACTGAGATAGCCAAAATGGTAAAACAACGAAACAGATGCCAAACAAAAGAACAAGAGACCTCCAATGAAGATGAGATAAATGAAATGGAGTTAAGCAAGTTAACAGAGCTAGAATTCAGAGCCATGATCTTGAGGAAGCTCAACAGCATGTGTAAGAACATCAACACCATGAGCAAAGACATAGAAATACTGAAAATAAATCAATTGGAAATGAAGAATGACATGGCAGAAATGAAGAACACATTGGAAGGACTAAAAAGCAGAGTAGAAGAAGCTGAGGACCGGATCAGTGAATTAGAAGACAGGGTAGAAAAAATCAACCAATCAGAAAACCGAAAGGAAAAAACAATGAAAAAACAGGAAGACAGCTTAAGAGAACTGTGGGACAACTGGAAACGTAATAATATTCGCATCATAGGAGTCGCCGAAGAAGAAGAAAATGAGAAAGGGTTAGAGAATATATTTGAAGAAATAGTGACAGAAAATTTCCCTAATTTGGTGAAGGAAGAAGGCTTTCAAGTTCAAGAAGCACAGACAGTCCCAAGTAAGAAGAACCCAAACAGGCCCACACCAAGACACATAGTAATAAAAATGCCAAAAATTAAAGACAAAGAGAGAATCCTCAAGGCAGCAAGAGCTAAGCAACAGGTTACTGACAAAGGAACCCCCATAAGGTTATCAGCTGACTTCTCAATAGAAACACTACAGGCCAGAAGGGTATGGCATGAAATAATCAAGGTCATGAAAAACAAGGATCTGAACCCAAGACTACTCTACCCAGCAAGGCTATCATTCAAAATAGAAGGTCAAATAAAGAGCTTCCCAGACAAAAAAAGGCTAAGGGAATACATTAGCACCAAACCAGCACTGAAAGAAATCTTAAAAGGACTCCTGTAATTAGTAGAAGAAATAGAAAGGAAAATAGAAACACACTAAACAAAAATGGCAATAAGTAAGTACATATCGGTAATCACCTTAAATGTAAATGGACTGAACGCCCTGATCAAAAGACACAGAGTAGCGGATTGGATAAGAAAGCATGACCCATATATATGTTGTTTACAAGAGACCCACCTCACAACAAAAGACTCACATAGGCTGAAAGTGAAGGGATGGAAAAAATTTTCCAAGCAAACAGAAAGGAAAAAAAAGCTGGGGTAGCAATACTCATATCTGATAAAATAGATTTTAAAATGAAGGCCATAACTAGAGACAAAGAAGGCCACTACATAATATTGAAAGGATCTATCCAACAGGATGAGATAACCTTGGTAAACATACATGCACCCAATACAGGAGCACCAAAATACATTAAAAATCTTCTGGAAAACTTCAAAGGAGAAATCGACAGCAATACAATCATAGCAGGGGACGTCAACACCCCGCTAACATCACTGGATAGATCCTCTAGACAAAAAATTAACAAGGAAACAAAGAATCTAAATGAAGCACTAGACCGAATGGATTTAATAGATATTTACAGAGAATTACACCCCAAAACTACAGAATTCACATTCTTCTCAAGTGCACATGGGACATTCTCAAAGATAGACCACATGTTAGGACATAAACGAAGTCTCTACAAATTCAAGAAGATTGAAATCATATCAAGCATCTTCTCAGATCACAATGGCATGAAACTAGAAATCAATTGCAACAAGAACATGCAAAGACATTTGAATACATGGAGGCTAAATAGCATGTTATTAAACAATGAATGGGTTACCAAGGAGATCAAGGAAGAAATTAAAAACTTTCTGGAAACGAATGAAAATGAACACACAACACAAAATCTGTGGGATGCAGCGAAAGCAGTTCGGAGAGGGAAGTTCATAGCACTACAGGCCTACCTCAAGAAACAAGAAAAATTTCTAATAGACTATCTAACCTCACAACTTAAAGAACTAGAAAGCAAACAAAAGGAAAACCCCAGAGCAAGTAGAAGGAAGGAAATAGTAAAGATCAGAGCAGAAATAAACGACATGGAGACCAAAAAAACAATTCAAAGGATCAATGAAACAAAGAGCTGGTTTTTTGAAAAGATAAACAAGATTGATGGACCCTTAGCTAGACTCACCAAGAAACAAAGAGAGAGAACCCAAATACACAAAATCAGAAACGAAAGAGGAGAAGTAACAACTGACACCACAGAAATACAAAAGATCGTTAACGAATACCATGAACATTTATATGGCAACAAATTCGACAATCTAAGCGAAATGGACAAATTTCTAGAAACATATAGTCTCCCAAAACTGGACCGGGAAGACATAGAAAACTTGAACAGACCAATAACAACCAAGGAAATTGAAGATGTAATCAAGACTCTGCCAGCAAACAAAAGTCCAGGCCCAGACGGCTTCACAGGGGAGTTTTACCGAACATTCAAAGAAGAACTAACACTCATTCTTCTCAAACTGTTTCTAAACATTCAAGAAGAAGGAAGACTTCCAAACTCATTTTATGAGGCCAGTATAATTCTAATTCCAAAACCATAAAAAGACACTAAAAGGAAAGAAAACTACAGGCCAATATCCCTGATGAACATAGATGCCAAAATCCTGAACAAAATACTAGCAAATCAGATCCAGCAATACATCAAAAAAATTATTCACCATGACCAAGTGGGATTCATCCCAGGGATGCAAGGCTGGTTCAATATTCACAAATCAATAAATGTGATAAACCACATAAACAAAATGAAAGATAAAAACCACATGATCATATCAATAGACGCTGAAAAAGCATTCGACAAAATTCAACACCCATTTCTGATAAAAACGCTCAGCAATTTGGGAATAGAGGGATCATATCTCAACATTATAAAGGCCATATATGAAAGACCTACAGCCAACATCACAATCAATGGGCAAAAACTAAAAACATTTCCCTTAAGAACAGGAACAACACAGGGATGCCCACTTTCACCACTCTTATTTAACATAGTACTGGAAGTCTTAGCCGCAGCAATCAGACGTGAAGAAAAAGTAAAAGGGATCCAAATTGGAAAGGAGGAAGTGAAACTGTCATTATTCGCAGATGACATTATATTATACATAAAAAACCCTAAAGACTCCATCAAAAATCTACTAGACCTAATAAATGAATTTGGCAAAGTAGCAGGATCAAAATAAACGTCAAAAAATCGACGGCATTCTTATACACCAATGATGAACTCACAGAAAGAGAAACTAAAAAAACAATCCCATTTACCATCGCAGCAAAAAAATTAAGATACCTAGGAATAAATTTAACCAAAGAAGTAAAGGATCTATTTGCAGAAAACTACAGGACATTGAAAAAAGAAATAGAGGAAGATATAAAAAAGTGGAAGCACATACCTTGTTCATGGATTGGAAGAATTAGCATCATTAAAATGTCCATATTACCCAAAGCAATCTATAGACTCAATGCAATCCCAATCAAAATACCAGCAACATATTTCACAGAACTAGAACAAATACTCCAAAAGTTCATATGGAACCAAAAAAGACCCTGAATAGCCACAGCAATCTTGAAAAAGAAGGACAAAGTAGGTGGGATCACAATACCAGATATCAGATTATACTACAGAGCTACTATAATCAAAACAGCCTGGTATTGGCACAAGAACAGGCATATAGACCAGTGGAACAGAACAGAGAATCCAGAAATTGACCCAAGACATTATGCTCAACTAATATTTGACAAAGGTGGCAAGAGCATACAATGGAGCAAAGACAGCCTCTTTAATAAATGGTGTTGGGAAAATTGGACAGCTACATGCAAAAAAATGAAACTAGACCATCAACTTACACCATACACCAGAATAAACTCAAAATGGGTAAAAGACTTAAATGTGACTCGTGAATCCATAAAAATCCTAGAAGAAAATGTAGGCAACAAAATTTCGGATATCATACGCAATAGAATCTTCACTGATACATCACCTAAGGCAACAGAAACAAAGGGAAAAATGAACACATGGGACTACATCAAACTCAAAAGCTCCTGCACAGCAAAAGAAACAACCATCAAAACGGAAAGGGAACCCACTGTATGGGAGACCATAATTGCCAATGATACATCAGATAAAGGGTTAATCTCCAAAATATATAGAGTGCTCATACAACTCAACAAAAGGAAGACAAAGAACCCAATTAAAAAATGGGCAGAGGAACTAAATAGACACCTCTCCAAACAGGACATACAAATGGCTAAGAGACATATGAAGAAATGCTCAACATCACTAATCATCAGAGAGATGCAAATTAAAACAACAATGAGGTATCACCTCACACCTGTCAGAATGGCCGCCATCAACAAATCATCAAACAACAAGTGTTGGCGAGGGTGTGGAGAAAAGGGGACTCTAGTACACTGCTGGTGGGAATGCAGACTGGTGCAGCCACTGTGGAAAACACTATGGTGTTACCTCAAAAAATTAAAAATTGAATTGCCATTTGACCCAGTGATCCCACTTCTAGGAATATACCCTAAGAAACCTGAAACACCAATCAGAAAAAATACATGTACTCCCATGTTCATAGCAGCACTATTCACAATAGCTAAGATCTGGAAACAGCCCAAGTGCCCATCAGTGGATGAATGGATAAAAAAGCTGTGGTACATATACACAATGGAGTACTATGCAGCTGTTAGAAAGAAAGATCTCTTATCCTTTGAGACGACATGGAGGGACCTCGAGAGTATTATCCTAAGCGAAACAAACCAAGCAGAGAAAGAAAAATATCACATGATCTCACTCATGTGTGGAATATAATAAACATAACAGTCTGGGGAACAGGGTAGACCCAGAGATGTGAAAGTAGGGTACAGACTGACAACCCCCAGAAGAGGGGGTGGGGGGGAGGGAAGAGATAAACCACAGAACTTATATGCATGTATGCATAACTGATGGACATGGACAACAAAGCTGGGGAAGGGGTAGAGGGATGGGGAGGAGGGTGTCAATGGGGAAAAATGGAGAATCATCTGTAACAAAAATAAATTAATAAAAAAAATAAAAAATAAATAAAAAAAATAAAACAGCTGATTAAAAAATGGTGAGGTACTTCAAAATGGCACAGAAGTCAAATTGAAGGGGCTTGCACTTTCCAGTATAACAAAGTGAGCAACAGAATAAATGTACATTACATATTGTAATAAATGTGATAGTAACTCACTGAATAAAATTAGACTCAATAGCCAACCTGAAACAAATTAATAAATGGATAAAACAATATATATGTGGAGGGAAAACTCTTCCCCATAGTGTAATGGCAACTAATACATATAGAAGGGAGTATAGAGTTAGAAATCCATTGAAGAATGCTGAAACCAGTAGATGAAAGACTAATAGAACACATAACGTGTTCTCCTTACAAGTACCTTTATAAAAAATACTTAGTAATTGCAAAGAAACAGCATCTCTTTGCCAGTGAGAAACTGGCAGGCACCATCTTCAACAAGTGATTTGGTTACCACCACCAAGAGTAGGGCACATTGACACCAAAGGCCTCCTGAAGTTACCAGGAAGGGCATGAAAGACAAAGAAAGACAGACTATAGAAGACTAAAGGAGCATGAAAAGAAAATGCAATATGGGATCCTGGACATGAACTTTTTCCCTTTGCTATAAAAATTATATTGAATTTAAAAAATTTGAATAAGGTATATCGATTAAGTAATAGCATTAGAACAATTTTAATTTCCTCACTTTCATAATTGAACTTTTTTTTAAGAAACTGAATGATTCCATTGGGGTAAAGGAAATTCATGTCTGTAACTTACTGCAAATAGCTCAGAAAAACATGTACATTGATAAAAAGTAAAAGCACATATTATAAACTATCAAGATTGAAGAAAAGTAGGTGACAAGTATGCAGGAATTTTTTGCAGTTCTTGAATCATTTTTATACATCTAAAATTATTGCACACATGTACTATTTTAGAAGAAAAAGTTCATACTTTAAATTCAAATTTTTCCTTTGGGGATTAAGCATTGCGTACATTTTCTTCTTCTTCTCCTTCTCCTTCTTCTTCTTCTTCTTCTTCTTCTTCTTCTTCTTCTTCTTCTTCTTCTTCTTCTTCTTCTTCTTCTTCTTCTTCTTCTTCCTCTTCTTCTTCTTCTCCTTCTCCTCCTCCTCCTCCTCCTCCTTCTTCTTCTTCTTTTTTTTTTTCTACTGTGCTTTAATGGAAACACTGAGCATTATAGCAAACAAATACTGAATTCACTTTTTTTCATGACACATGAATAATTCATTTTGCATTGCAGTATTTTATCAAATTTGTCCTCTTCATGTTTCCACAGAGAAGCTACTTAGTGGCATTTAGCATCACACACCTACCCAGAAGGGCACAGCGCATCAAACACCTCAAAGAGATGTGCCTGAACCAAACAGAACAAAGGTGGCTTCCAAAATAAAGCATGGTCATTGTGCACAGTCAGAGGTACCTTCTCAAAGGACAGGCAACTGAGTGCCCATTGCCAGGGCCCACACAGAAAAGGACTCCTGGCGGAATCTGAAGGATGGCTCATCAGTGCCCACAGTAATGCTACCCAGAGAATGCTCAACTTCAGGAGCTCAAAGAAGAACAAGGGGTAAAACTTCAGGCTGACAAGGGTGAGGAGGGGTGGACTGGGAGTCACAGGAGCCTGGTAGAATGTGAACCTTCCAATGAACAAAAGGCAAGTTTGAGGAACATCCATCCATCAATCCATCCATCCATCCATCCATCCATCCATCCATCCATCCATCCATCCATGACTATCCATCTAGCCAATAAATAGTCTCTGAGCCCCTAGCAAGTGCCAGGAATTATTATAGATATGGTGGGAGCAGTTCAGGTAAAAACTACAGTGCCCCTTTCTTTAAGACCAGTACCTATCACTACTCCCCATGCCCTGCCCAGCCCTGTCTTCTACTCAGGATACCAGAAACCTCTTTGGCTTGAACGAGAGCGATGTCTATCTTCCTCCAGAGTGAGTAGGATGTGTATTCCCCCACCTGATTTGTTTGATGTCTCCTATATCCTCTCAAAGTTGCAGGCATTGATCAAAACCAGCAACCACTGTACAAGATCTTTAATCTACATCTTCTATTTCTACAACAAGAAAAGCCAACAACCCAAAACATAGAACAAGGAGAATCTTGTGTTTAGTGATGCCAGAAACCACCTGCCCAGGCTAGTCTCTCTTAGTCCCTCCCTGCTGGCCTATGGACTACAGCCCCACACATTTGGAAACTCTTGTAGCCCATGTGGTCGCCCTAATTTGTACTAATTAGAATACTTTCCAAACCAAAGGTTGCCCTTTTGCAAAATCGAATTATAGTAAACCTCTGGTGACATACCAAGGAACTGGCTGGGGTGCTCTAAGCAATCAGATATCAACCGATTTCTAAAAATAGTAATTTTCCAATTTTCTTTACTGTTCTGAAATATACTGTTTTATTGAAAGGAATGCATATATTTAAGATGTATGCATTTTTAGTTTGAAGATTATAGAGATAATATTAAAATTTATTTAAAATGATTGTATACAATATGTATACATGCATAGATGTGTATATATGTATAAAGTATTTCTGTGTGTGTTTACATACACACAATTTGAAACCATTTTAAAATCACATACAAGTTTTGAAAATAGAACAGAGTTCCTGCAGAAATTGAAAGATAGAATAGAAACACATGGGACTACATCAAACTCAAAAGCTTCTGCACAGCAAAAGAAACAACCATCAAAACAGATAGGGAACCCACTCCATGGGAGAGCATAATTGCCAATGACACATCAGATAAGGGGTTAATTTCCAAAATATACAGAGTGCTCATACAACTCAACAAAAGGAAGACAAAGAACCCAATTAAAAAATGGGCAGAGGAACTAAATAGACACCTCTCCAAAAAGGACATACAAATGGTAAGAGACATATGAAGAAATGCTCAACATCATTAATCATCAGAGAGATGCAAATTAAAACAACAATGAGGTATCACCTCACACCTGTCAGAATGGCCGCCATCAACAAATCATCAAACAACAAGTGTTGGCGAGGGTGTGGAGAAAAGGGGACTCTAGTACACTGCTGGTGGGAATGCAGACTGGTGCAGCCACTGTGGAAAACACTATGGTGTTACCTCAAAAAATTAAAAATTGAATTGCCATTTGACCCAGTGATCCCACTTCTAGGAATATACCCTAAGAAGCCTGAAACACCAATCAGAAAAAATACATGTACCCCCATGTTCATAGCAGCACTATTTACAATAGCTAAGATCTGGAAACAGCCCAAGTGTCCATCAGTGGATGAATGGATAAAAAAGCTGTGGTACATATACACAATGGAGTACTATGCAGCTGTAAGAAAGAAAGATCTCTTATCCTTTGAGACGACGTGGTGGGACCTCGAGAGTATTATCCTAAGCGAAACAAGCCAAGCAGAGAAAGACAAATATCACATGATCTCACTTATTTGTGGAATATAATGAACATAGCAGTCTGAGGAACAGGGTAGACCCAGAGACGTGGAAGTAGGGTATAAACTGACACCCCTCAGGAGAGGGGGTGGGGGGGAGGGAAGAGATAAACCACAGAACTTATGCACATGTATGCATAAGTGATGGACATGGACAACAAAGCTGGGGACACGGTGGGGGGATGGGGAGGAGGGTGTCAAGGGGGAAAAAAGGAGAAACCTCTGTAACAAAAATAAATTAATAAAAAAAAATAAAATAAAATTAAAAAAAATAAAAAAAAAGAAAGATAGAATAGAGAATTCTCGTACCATACTGTTTCTCTTAAGCACACACAATAATTGAAAGCAGGACATTTACATTGATACAAGGCTAATGACAAAACCACAGAACTTAATCAAATTTCACAGCTTACCCATGCCCTCACTTTTTGTTTGTTGTATATAGTTCTATGGCATTGTTTCAGCTATATTATATAACCACCAGACCAATAAGGATACAGGAAGATTTTATCACCTCTAAAAAACTGTTGCTGCTGCTTCTTTATAGTCACCCCTTTCTCCCAATCTTAACCCCTGGCAACCACTGAGCTGTGGTCAGTTGCTATACTTCTGTATTTTTGAGAATGGTCTTTTTCACTCAGGACAATACCCTTGAGATATATGCAAGTTGCTATTTGTATCAGTTGTTCATTCCTGAGTAATACTGCATGATAAGGAAGTGCCACTGTGTGTTTATCCATGCATCCACTGAAGGATATTTGTTGCCATTATTATCACAGATACATGGTATTACATACATGTACAGGTTTCTGTGTGAACAAAAGTTTTCATTTCTTTAGAGTAAATACCCAGGAGTAGGATTGCTGGGTCATTGTTTTTTAAATTTACAGGAAAATGACAAACTTTTCCAGCGTGATTGTATTTTTGCATTCCCCACAACAATGCATGAGAGTTCTAGCTGCTTTGTATCCTCACCAGCACTTGGTAGTGTCAGTTTTTTGGATTTCAGCTATTCTAAGAGGTGTGCAGTAAAACTCATCATGGTTTTAGTCTGCATTTCCCTAATGGCTAATGTTAAACATTTTTTTATGTGTGCTTATAAATGGCAAAATATCTTTTGCCATTTTTGAAGTGAGATTGCTTCTTACTTTTGAGTTTAGAGAGTATTTTAATATATTTTGGATACAAACTCTTTGTGGGATATGTGATTTCTTAATATTTTTTCCCAGTCTGTAGCTTGTTTTTATTGTTGTTATTGTTATTTTAACAGTGTCTTCTGCAGAGTAAGCATTTTAAAATTTTATAAAGTCAAATTTATCTATATTTTCTTTTATGGATTGTGTTCCTGATGTCATATAAAAACTCTTCACCTAACTCAATGTTACAGAATTTTTTCTATTTTCTTCTAAACATTTTATAGTTATTTACTTTACACTTAAATGTAAATGTAAAGGTAAATGTGATGGCCCATTTCTTTTTCAGAACAATGTTGCTACCTATTTGTTCAACAAATTAACTACAAGAATACATTCACCTATCAATGTAAACTCTAGAATATGAAACACAATACTGAAATTGGTATATGATAATTTTAAAACAGTAAGTTAAAATGGATTAATGTATAAATGTTGCAGAGATGACAATTTTCTTATTCCTTGAACCAACATTCATTTAAATAGATAAAAGATAGTTTTATATAGTGATTTCTAATGTATCCATCAATTAAATTCTACCATTATTATCTCTTTTTTAAAATCCTCACTTGAGTATATGTTTTTAATTGATTCTGGAGAAAGAGAAAGAGAGAGAGAGAGAGAGAGAGAGAGAGAGAGAGAGAGAGAGAGAGAGAGAAGGAGAGAGACATTGATGTGAGAGAGAAACATTGATCAGTTGCCTCCTGTATGCACTGACTGGGGATTAAACCCACAACCTGGGTTTAGAACCTACAACCTGTGCCCTGACTGGGAATAGAATCTGTGACCCTTCAATGCACAGGATGCACAAGATGACACTCTAACCAACTGAGCCACACCAACCAGGACATTATTAGCATTTTTAGTGTACTGACTTTATATATATTTAGCAATTTGTTCATCCTCTATCCATACACACTTCATATTATTTTTTGATGCAATTCAAATTAAGTTTCAGACATCAGTATACTCCCCCTAAACATTTTAGCATGCATCTGTTGACCCCAAGAAGAATATATGTGCGAAGAAGGACTCCTTGTGATTAATTGAGTCCAAATTCATGATTGATATCTAGCAGCCATTGTTTACAGAGGTTTTATCATCATTATCTCATGTTCTGATATCACAAATACTGAAGTCTTGTCGGCCAGGGTTTATTCCAGGTGTTATGAAAAGGGAATCACAATGGAAGGATCAATGGTTGGTATGCTAAAGAAACAGCCTCCTGAATGTACCCATCCCTAGGAGACTGATATTCTCGCATCTCTCCCTGAACCCATGCTAATGGAGAGAGGGGTTGTTATAAGGGGATGATTCCTGCTAGAACAATATGCTAAAAATGGCAAGCAAGCCTATGTAAGTTCCTTTTATGAGCACATATATTTCCTCCAGGTCAATTCAAGACTCCAGCATCCACCATGCAAGAATCTCACCTACTTCTTCCATAAAACTGCACCAGTTGCTACATTTTTAGAATCACACAGACTACTCAAAATAGACCCAGAAGTTCATACAACAAGATGTTTAAGAACAGATGGTCTTGGTTAAGATTGTGGCATAAACAAATGCCTTAGAGGGATGGTTCTTAAATCATAATCACCTGCAGCCCTAAAAAAAAAATTAAACCCAGAAGTTTTGACTTAATTTGTGTTGGATGTGGTCTCTGCATCACTGTATTTTAAAAAGAGAGCTGGGAAGGACGTAGATGCCAGCTGAAGGTAGGGGCTCTGGACTGAGCACAGGCCCAGGAAAAGAGTGGGTGTTGTCCAGGCTATCCACTGCCTATTGGTTGCTCCAGCTTTTCTTCTGTTTCTTTTTACTTTACAGCCCACAGAATATGATATTTCTAGCTAAAACAACCTTGGGATTTATTTATTTTTTAAAGTAAAATATCAATGTTGCACTATTTATAATATTCTTCATATTCTTTATTGGAATCTGTTTTTGTGATTTGTGAAGAACATAATCTGCTTTTGTGTTCCAACATGGTGCCAATGTTGCTTGGGAGCAATTTAACATGTGTCATTCACCTAGTAGTCCCCAAGACAGGAAGATACTTGGATGCTACTGGAGAGCCCCTGTGAAGCTGACCACATGTCAGGAGGCCTGAGTTCCATTTCTGCTTCTTGAGTTTGACACAGGTGACTTTTTAAAGCACTTTACTAAACAAAGTGAAGGTCAAGTAAAATTCTCACAAAGAAGACTTTTAAAGTACTTGGCTTCATTTCTATTAAATGGGGTTCTCCTCTGATAGATTCATTTATTAATTAATAAATTAATCAGCACAAATATTAATTATGCGTTTATTCTGTGGAGCTCTGCACTAAGCACTGGAGACATATCCAGGAGTTTATACCTCTGATCCTCACCCTAGAGGCTTTAATCCACTTATTCTGCAGCCCCTGTGGGAGAAGTGGTCCTTAGACCATCAGGGTACAACTCACACTCCAGGTCCCGAGGATCAGTTTGGAGCTCCCTTCCGTGGAATTTTGTGTGAAACCCTCTCCCCTTCCTTGACTCCCTTCCTCATCTTGCTTCTACTATTGACTGGCGGTCTTCTCCAGGGGCATTTCTTAGTGAATTATTTGCTCATAAATCCTCACTGCTGTCTGCTTCTGGGAAATCTGGCCTAAGATGACCATGTCAAATAGTACAGAAAACAAACAAGTAAACAAACACATAAGCAACGGTACTGAAACTGCAACCTGGATGATGGCAAGAAGTCAGCAAAGTGAAGAGCAAGGGAAAGAATGTTCCAAGCATAAGAAACAGCTGTGGTGGCTCATGTGGTGGTTAAGAAACTGAAGGAAGCTACTGAGACTGGAGGGTAATAGGGAGGAAGCAAAGGTATGGAAGTAGTGGGAGAAGGGGGACTGGTCATTGTGCACTGTGAAGGTCACCAACAGGGAGTCTGCATTTTATTTATTTCTATTTTATTTATTTCTATCATTTGGATGATCTTTTACCTAGTGATGTTTTAAAGGGATAAAAGCATCCTGGCCAGTGTAGCTCAATGGTTGGAATGTCAGCCCTCACACCAAAAAGTCACAGGTTCGATTCTCAATAAAGGGCGTGCACCTGAGTTGTAGGTTCAATCCCCGACTTGGTTGGGGAGAGTATGGGAGGCAACCAATCGATGAGTCTCCTCTCTCTCTCTCTCCCCTGCCTTAAACCATCTAAAAAAAAAAATCATTGGAAAAAAATGTCCTGGGGTGGGATCAACAAAAAAGAAAAGGGGTAAAAACAAAAGAACTAGAAGAGGAAACTCAACAATTGACTAATCAATCCAAAGGTGTGATTTTTTTTTTCCTTGAAGAAACATAAAAGTAAAATTCCATACAATCTACCATATTGAAACGTATCCAGATTTCACTCAGCCTGGACTAGTAGAGCACTGGATAGTTTGCTGGAGAAATGGCAACTTTCTGAGTTTTAACCTCAAGTTACAGAACACCCACCCCATTTCATCCTGGCTCCCTCCATCACCAAGCTTCCCTGAAACACCACTATTATCTTTGCTAAATCATTCTTTAAAAATAAAAAATTTATTGGAGTGACATTGGTTAATAATTTTATATAAGTTGCAACAGTACAATTCTATGATACATTATCTGTATATTACATTGTGTGTCCACCACCAAAAGTCAAATCATCTCCTGTTATCATATATGTGACTCCCTTTGCTACCCACCACTCCACCATACTGTTGTATTCCTATGAGTTTTTCTTTTTCCTGCTTTGTTCATTTGTTGCTTTCAGTTTTATATCTTACATATGAGTGAAATCACATGGTTCTTGAATTTTTATGACTGATTTATTTTGCTAAGCAGAATATTCTCAAGACACATCCACGTCATTGTAAATGACAGTATTTCATCTTTCCTATGACTGGGTAGTATTTCACTGTATATATGTACCACATCGTCTATTGAAGGGCATTTTGGTTGTTTCCATGTCTTGGCTACTGGAAATAATATTGCAATGAACATAGGGGTACATATGTCTTTGCGAATAAATGTTTACAAAATTTTGGAGTAGATACCAAGAAGAGGGGTTGCTGGGTCATATAGTAACTCTATTTTTAATTTTCGAGGAGCCTCCATACTGTTTCCCATAGTATCTGTACCAGTAAGCAGTGAATGAGGGTTCCTTTTTCTCCACAACCTTTCCAACACTTGTTATTACTTTTCTTGTTGATAATAGCCATTTTAACAGGTGTGAAGTGGTATGTCACTGTAGTTTCAATTTGCATTTCCCTAATAGCTAGTGAAGTTCAGCATCTTTTCATATATCTGTTGGGATTTGTACATCTTCTTGGGAGAAGTGTCTCTTCATATCCTCTGCCCATTTTTATTTGGATTGTTTGTTTGTGGGGTGATTTTTGTATGAGTTATTTATGTATTTATTTTTTAAATCCTCACCTGAGGATATTATTCCATTACATTTTCAGACAGAGTGAGAGGGAGAGATAGATAGAGAGAAAGAAACATCGATGTGAGAGAGACACATTGATTAGTTGCCTCCCACACAACCCTGTTAAATGAATCAGAAATGAAAGAGAAGTTACCACAGGTATCACAGAAATAGAGAGGATCATAAAAGATTACTATGAAAGATTATGTCTCCAAATTCAATAACATAGAAGAAATAGATATGTTCCTAAAATATATAAATTTCTTAGATTGAATCATAAAGAACTGGAAATTCCAAATAGACCAATCAACAGGAAAGTGAAACAACCACATAAAATCCCCTCTAAAAAGTGAAGGTCCAGGACCAGATGGCTTCAGTAGTGAATTCTACCAACCATTCAAAGAAATTTTGATACCTATCTTTCTCAAACTCTTCTAAAATTTGAAAAAGAGAGAATGCTTCTTAACACATTTTCTGAGATCAACATAACCGTGAAGCAAAACCTGGCAAGGATAATACACACACAAACACACACACACACACACACACACACACAACTGCAGTTTGATGAATACAGAGGCAATATCTTTGATGAATACAGAGGCAAAAATCCTAAACAAAACCCAGAAAATTGAATACAATAATAGATTTTAAAACTGTATCACAATCCAGTGAGGTTCAATCCAGGGACACAAGGATGGTTCAACATATGCAAATTGATTAGTGCAATATACCACATTAACAAAATGAAAAATAAAGTTAGTCATATCAGTAAATGCAGAAAAAGCATTTGATAAACTACAACATCCATTTATGATTAAAACAATAAGAAAATGGGTGTAGAAGAAAGGTATTTCAGCATAATAAAGCCATATATGACAAAACCTCAGCTGATATCCTACTCAATTGTGAAAAACTGTAAGTTTTTTTCTCTAAGGTTAGAAACAAGACAAGGGCATCCACTCTCAAAGCAGTTTTATTCAACACAGTGTTAAATCATTCTTGAATCTATATTTTACAGTCTAGAACTCTATGGGTAATGTTTTATGTAAAGTTTTAAGATCCCAAGCAATGTATTCTATTTTTATATATTCTGCTTTTAACTCTGAGAAAGGTCACTTGACTTCATATAATCTATTTGTTTTATGATTAAACAGACTTCCATCATATTCCTTCATAGTTCTCACCTTTCCAAACATGAGATTTCTAATTACTTTTCTTTAACATATGGCAGGACTGTAGGTCAGCTTACTTTTCGCTTACAAATACGTTTGAAATGCAATATGAAAACTTACTGAAGTCTCAGATAAATTGTACAAAAAGGACATATTTAATTAACATCACTGTACAGCAGCATGAACATCTTCTTTTGTAGATTTTTTTTTAACTGGATAGAGGCTAGTTTTCCTAAAACAGTCTAGCATTTTTCTGGTGACAGGTTCATGATACACAACACAGTTTTTATTGTCTAGAAGGAAAGCATCTTTTTTTTTTTTTTTTTTTTTTTTTGGTCAGATCTTCAGCCAGCTTCAACTTCCAAGACAGCCAAAGTAGTATTATTTTGCTTCCTTCTACTTGTAAATGAAAGCACAACCCTGGTTATAGATGAGTTTGGACAAGAATTATTCAGTACACTTTCCATAGTGAAGGCTTCTTCTTACTTACTTCCATTCTTGTTTTCTCCAAATAAATAGAAGCACCACCTGTTCACTCTTGTACCAGGTTCCATAAAGATAGATGTGTTTGTTCTTCATCAATAAGGCCAAAGTCTCCCTTATCCTTCTAATTATTTGAACACAAACAGCTCCTTGAACAAACAAAATGCCTCTTGTATGAAAATCGAACTTAAAAGTTTCAATACATCTAGAGTCAGTTAATCTGCACCTTCTATCATGTTTCTTTATATTAATACATATGAGTGTTCATGATGCATCCCCAAAATACATGTTTCAGTTGTGTGATTTTTAATTCTGCTTTTAGAGGACACTGTGAAATGGTTTGCTAAAGAAAAAACAAAACAAAACAAAACAAAAAAACATTAGTTAAACAAAGTTTAGCTCATCTTGGATTTTAATGATCTATTATGTCATTGTAGCCCAGTGACATGATTAAAATAATAAATAGCAACTACTATTTCAATTATGCCACATTTCACAAAATATTTTTTAATTTTTCTTTAGAAATTGCGGTATAGGCATACATAATTCTATTGTGCTTCACTCTATTGTGCTGCAATATTGTATTTTTTACAAACTGGTCCTTGACAAACAAGTCTATCTGCACCATTTCCAACAGCATTTGCTCATTTTGTGTCTCTGTGTTACATTTTGGTAATTCCTGCAATATTTAAAATGTTTTTATAATTATTATATTTGTTGTGGTGATCTGTGATTAGTAAGTGATCTTTGATACTACTATTATAATTGTTTTGGGATTCTATGAACTACACCCATACAAGATGGTGAACTTAATTAATAAATGTTGTATGTATTCTGACTGCTCCTCTAACTGGCCATTCACCCATCTCTCCTCCTCTTCTCAGGATTCCCTATTCCCTGAGACACAATGATATCAAAATTAAGCCAATTAATAATGCCATAATGGCCTATAAGTATTCAAGTGAAAGAAAGAGTCATATTTCTTTCACTTTAAAGCAAAATCCTTAAGCTTGGTGAGGAAGGTATCAAAAGCCAAGATAGAAGATGGCGGCAGCCAGGACCAGAGGGAGGATGAGTGCCTGAGAGACTGAACTAGTGTATGAGAGAGAGTGTGAGTGAATGTGAAGGTGGATGACTAAATTCCTGTAGTGCAGAGACACAGAGTAGCAGGTTCTTGTGCGGTGGACGGGGAGCAGCCCGCTACCTCCATAAGTGGCTCTTCAGGGTGCTTCTCCTGCACCACTGGGAGGTCCCACCATTTTGGAATATCCTAGGACATCCCTGGGAGGAGGCAGTGGAAGAGGCTAGGGCTCAGCAACCTGAGCCCACCAGTGCACCTGGCACCATTGGACCAGTGGACACCCTGTGTCAACACAGACCAGTGCATAGTAGTGGAACTGCCAAGGTGCCAGTTGTGGAACCCACAAATGGCCGGGAGCCCAGCACCATCTCCCACAGTAGCAGCCCGATCAGAGTCGAGATATACTCCCAGCAACAGAGTCTGGGGAGCAGACATCCATACCCAGGCAACAGAAGCACAGATTAGCAGCTGAGACACATCCCCAAAAACTACAGCAAAGGCTGAGCAGGAGCTGAGCCCCACTGGGCAGCAGCACTACCCAGCCATCACGGTGGGCTCTGGAGCTCCACAGAGGCCTGTGCCACCCAATGGCCCACAAAAGAGGTGGGAAGCCGAGGCTCCAGAGGGATCAGTGCGATCCAGCTGCCCACAGAACCTGCAGGGTGCTGGGGCACCAGAAAGGCCTGCGTGACATAGCTGATCACAAGATAGGTGTGGAGCCGGGTCTCCAAAGGGATTGTGCGATCCAGCTGCCCGCATGTCCTGCGGGGTGCTAGGGCAACAGAGAGGCCTGTGCAACCCAGCTGCCCACAAGATAGGCATGGAGCTGGGTCTCCAAAAGGACTGTGCAGTCCAGCTCCCCACAAGATCAGTGGGAAATGAGGGCTCGAACAGGGCCTGTACAACCCAGATGCCCACAGATCGGCGAGGAGCCAGGGCTCCACTGAAGCCTGTGCAACACAGCTGCCCACAGTATGGGCAGGGAGCATGGCTCCAACAGGGCCTGAGATATACAGCTACAGGTGGTACTAGCAACCAGCTGGGAACACAGTTCCAGAAGGACCCACATGATCCAGAAGCAGCACCTACCAGGACACACCAATACCAGCCTCCAGTAGTCAGTTCTCCAGGATCCACAGAGGGCAAGAGGCAACACACAACAAAATAGTCTAGGAGGCACAGTAGCCTTATTTGATACACAGTGAGCTGCCTACACATCCAAACATCCCTCACCAGGTCTTCAGCAACAAGATGGCTAAAATAGGCAGACAAATAAATAACAGCCAAAGGAAAGAATAAGAGGAATGACCAGAAAAGAAACTACAGGAAATGGAAGACAGCAACTTGTCAGATAAAGAATTGAAAGAAATGATTTTAAGGGTGCTCAAACAATTTGATGAGAACTACAAAAAACTTAATAAGAATTATGAAGAGTTCACTGGGAACTACTTCAGTTTAAAAAAAAAAGGTAGAAGCTATGCATAAAAAATGAAGAGAAAATAAAAAAATGACATAGCTGTTATGAAAAATACCTTAGAAGTGTTCAATAGTAGATTACAAGAAGTTGAAGACCAAATAAGTGAATTAGAAGAAAAGTAGAGAAAAACACCCAAATAGAGCAGCAAATGAAAAAAATATATATTTTAAAGCAGGAGGAAAGTTTAAGAGAGCTGTGGGACAATACAAAATGTAACAACATTCACATTATAGGGATACCAGAAGGAGAAGAATCAGAGAAAGGAATAGAGAACCTGTTTGAAGAAATAATGACACAAAACTTCCCTAAACTGGTGAAGGAAAAAGTCACACAAGTCCAGGTAACACAGAGAGTCCCAAGCAAGATGAACCCCAGAGGACCCACAGCTAGACACATCATAATAAAAATGGCAAACATTTAAAGACAAAGAAAGAATCTTACAGGAAGCAAGAGAGAGACAGAAAGTTACCTACAAGGGAGCTCCCATGAGACTGTCAGCTGATTTCTCAACAAAAAAGATGCAGGCCAGAAGGAAGTAGCATGAAGTGTAGAAAGTAATGCAAGGCAAGGGTCTGATTGGATAAGAAAACATGACCCATATATATGCTTTCTTAAAGAGATCCACCTTACAATAAAAGACTCACACAGGATGAAAGTGAAGGGATGAAAAAAAAAATTTCCAAGCAAATGGAAATGGAAAAAAAGCTGGGTGGCAATACTCATATCTGACAAGATAGACTTCAAAACGAGGGCCATAATAAGAGACAAAGAAGGTCACTACATAATATTAAAAGAATCAATACAACAAGAGGATATAACCCTGGTAAACATATATGCACCAAATATGGGAGAACCAAAATATATTAAAAAACTTCTGGAGGACTTCCAGGGAGAGAGCAATAGCAACACAATCATAGTGGGTGAATTTAACATGCCACTGACCCCACCGGATAGATCTTCTAGACAAAAAATTAAAAAGGACATAGAGTCCTTACAAGACAAACTAGATCAGTTGCACTTCATTGATATTTACAGAACATTTCACCCCAAAGCTGAAGAATATACACTCTTCTCAAGTGCACATGGGTCATTCTCAAAGATAGACCACATGTTAGGACACAAAGCAAGTCTCTATAAATTCAAGAAGATTAAAATTATATCAAGCATCTTTTAAGATCACAGTGGCATGAAATTAGAACTCAATTACAATAAAAACACACAAAAACATTCAAACACTTGGAGGCTAAATAGCATGTTATTAAACAATGAATGGGTTACTAATGACATCAAGGAAGAAATTAAAACTTCCTGGAAACCAATGAAAACAAACACACAACAACACAAAATCTATGGGACACAGTGAAAGCAGTCCTGAGAAGGAAGTTCATAGCACTACAGGCCTACCTCAAGAAACAAGAAAAATTCATAATTGACTTTCTAATCCTACAACTTAAAGAAGTAGAAAGTAAACAAAAAGAAAAACCCAGAACTAGTAGGAGAAAGGAAATAGTGTAGATCTGAGCAGAAATGAACGAAATAGAGACTAAAAAAACAATTCAAAAGATCATTGAAACAAAACACTGTTTTTTGAAAAGATAAACAAGATCGATGGACCTTTAGCCAGACTCACCAAGAAACAAAAAGAGAGAAACAAAATAAACAAAATCAGAAATGAAAGAGAAGTAACAACTGACACCACAGAAATATAAAGGATCATCGAAACATAGTATGAGCAATTATGCAACAAAAAAATTGAACAATCTAGGAGAAATGGACAAATTTCTGGAAACACAGAGCCTCCCAAATCTGAACCAGGAAGAGAGAGAAAACTTGAACACAGCAATAACAAAGGAAATTGAAGATGTAATTAAGAAACTTCAAGCAAAAAAAAGCCCAGGTCCAGATGGCTTCACAGGGGAGTTTTGCTGAACATTCAAAGAAGATCTAATATCCATTCTCCTCAAACTATTCCAGAAAATCCAAGAAGATGGAACACTTCCAAACTCATTTTATGAGGCCACCATAATCCTAATTCCAAAACCAGGTAAAGACACTGCAAATAAAGAAAACTATAGGCCAATATCCCTGATGAACACAGAGGCCAAGATCCTTAACAAAATATTAACAAATCGGATACAGCAATACATCAAAAAAATTATTCATCATCCAAGTGGGTTTCATCCTCGGCATGCAAGCATGGTACAATATTCGTAAATCAATAATTGTGCTACACCACATAAACCAAATGAAAGATTAAAACGATATTATTATATTAATAGATGCTGAAAAAGCATTCGACAAAAGCCAGCATCCATTTCTGATAAAAACGCTCAGCAATGTGGGAATAGAGTGATCATATCTAGACATAATAAAGGCCATAGATAAAAAAACCTACAGCCAACATCATACTCAATGGGCAAAAACTAAAAGCATTCCCCTTAAGAACAGGAACAAGACAGGGATGCCTACTTTCACCACTCTCATTTAACACAGTACTGGAAGCCTTAGCCACAGCAATTAGACCTGAAGAAAAAATAAAGGGGATCTAAATTGAAAAAGAGGAAGTGAAACTGTCTTTATTTGCAGATTACATGATATTGTATATAGAAAACCCTAAAGGCTCCATCAAAAATCTACTAGACTTAAGAAATGAATTTGGCAAAGTAGCAGCATACAAAATTACCGTCAAGAAATTGATGGCATTCTTATACACCAATGATGAAATCACAGAAAGAGAAACTAAAAAAAAAATCCCATTTACCATCACAGCAAAAAAAATTAAGATACCTAGGAATAAACTTAACCAAAGAAGTAAAGGACCTATTTGCAGAAAACTACAGGACATTGAAAAAAGAAATAGAGGAAGATATAAAAAAGTGGAAGCACATACCTTATTCATGGATTGGAAGAATCAACATCATTGAAATGTCCATACTACGCAAAGCAATCTATAGTTTTAATGCAATCACCATCAAATTACCAACTGCATATTTCACAGAACTAGAACAAACACACCAAAAGTTTATATGGAAACAAAAAGACCCTGAATAGCCACAGCAATCATGAAAAAGAAGAACAAAGTAGGAGGGATCGCAATACCAGATATCAGGTTATACTACAAAGCCACTGTAATCAAAACAGCCTGGTACTGGCAGAAGAACAGGCATATAGATCAATGGAACAGAATAGAGAACCCAGAAATTGACCCAAGACAATATGCTCAATTAATGTTTGACAAAGGTGGCAAGAGCATAGAGTGGAGTCAAGACAGTCTCTTCAATAAATGGTGTTGGGAAAATTGGACAGCTACTTGCAAAAAATGAAGCCAGACCACCAACTTACACCATACACAAGAATAAACATAAAATGGATAAAAGACTTAAATGTATCTCATGAATCCATAAAAATTCTAGAAGAAATGCAAGCAACAAAATTTCAGATATCATACGCAGCTAAATTTTCACTGATACAACACCTAGGGCAAGAGAAACAAAGGAAAAAATGAACACATGGGACTACATCAAAGTAAAAAGCTTCTGCACAGCAAAAGAAACAACCATCAAAACGGAAAGGGATCCCACTATATGGGAGACTATAATGACCAATGATGCATCAGATAAGGGGTTAATTTCCAAAATAACATATAGAGTGTTCATACATCTCAACAAAAGGAAGACAAAGAACCCAATTAAAAAATGGGCAGAGGACCTAAATAGACACCTCTCTAAACATGACTTACAAATGGCCAAGAGACACGTGAAAAAATGCTCATTGTCACTAATCATAAGAGAGATGCAAATTAAAACAACTATAAGGTATCACCTCACACCTGTCAGAATGGCTGCCATCAACATATCATCAAACAACAGCTGTTGGCAAGGGTGTGGAGAAAAGGGGATTCTAGTACATTGCTGATGGGAATACAAACTGGTGGAGCCACTGTGGAAAACACTATAGTGTTACTTCAAAAAGTTAAAAGTTGAACTGTCATTTGACCCAGTGATCCCACTTCTAGGAATATACCCTAAGAAACATGAAACACCAATCAGAAAGAATATATGTGCCCCTATGTTCATAGCAGCACTATTTACAATAGGTAAGGTCTGAAAACAACCCAAGTGTCCATCAGTAGATGAGTGGATAAAAAAGCTGTGGTACGTGTAAGCAATGAAATACTATGCAGCTGTAAGAAAGAAAGATCTCTTATCCTTTGAGATGACTTCGAAGGACTTGGATAGTATTATGCTAAGCAAAACAAGCCAAGCAGAGAAGACAAATATCACATAATCACACTTTTTGTGGAATATAATGAATTAAACAAACTGAGAAACAAAATTAACCCAGAAACATAGAGGTGGCATACAGACTGACAAACCTCAGAGGAGGGGAGTTTGAGGGGAAAGAGATAAACCACAGAAGTTATATGCATGTATGCATTTTCAATGGACATGGACAACAAAGCTGGGATTGGGGAGGGGCTATGGGGAGGAGGGTGTCAATGGGGGAAAAGGGAGAAACATCTGGAACAACAACAAATTAATTTTTAAAAAATTGGAAAAATAAAAGCCAATATAGACAGAAAGCTAGCCCTCTTGCATCAAACAGTTAGCCAAGTTGTGAATAAAAATAAAAAGTTCTGAAGGAAATTAAATGCGCTACTCCAGTGAACACACACATAATAAGAAAGCAAAATACCCTATTGCTGATATGAAGAAAGTTTTAATCGCCTGGATAAAAGATTAACCCTCCCCCCAACATTCCTTTAGGCCAAAGCCTAATCCAGAATAAGGCCCTAACTCTCCTAAATTTTATGAAGGCTGACAGAGTTCAGGAAGCTACTGAGGAGTAAATTTTTTTTATTAATTTGTTTTTGTTACAGATGTTTCTCTTTTTTCCCCCACTGACACCCTCCTCCCATCCCCCCAGCCCCGTCCCCAGCATTGTTGTCCATGTCCATCAGTTATGCATACATGCATATAAATTCTGCGGTTTATCTCGTTCCTCCCCGCCGACTCCCTCTTCTGTGGCTTGTCAGTCTGTACCTTACATCCACGTCTCTGGGTTTACCCTGTTCCATAGACTATTATGTGCATTATATTAAACAAATAAGTGAGATCATGTGATATTTCTCTTTCTCTGCTTGGCTTGTTTCGCTTAGGATAATACTCTCCAGGTCCCTCCATATTATCTCAAAGGATAAGAGATCTTTCTTTCTTACAGCTACATAGTACTCCATTGTGTATATGTACCACAGCTTTTTATCCATTCGTCTATTGATGGACACTTGGGCTGTTTCCAGATCTTAGCTATTGTAAATAGTGCTGCTATGAACATAGGGGTACATATACTCTTTATGACTGGTGTTTCAGGCTTTTTAGTGTATATTCCTAGAAGTGGGATCACTGGATTAAATGGTAGTTCAATTTTTAACTTTTTGAGTTAGCAAATGTTGTTTCATGAAGTTTAAGGAAGGAAGCCATCTCCATAACAAAGCAGTGCTGATATAAAAGCTACAGGATGTTATCCAAAAGATATAGCTAAGATAATTATTGAAGGTGATTAAATTTCATGAAGATATGCAGATTTTCAATGTATACTAAATAGCCTATATTAAAAGAAGATGTCATTTAGGACTTTAATAGATAGAGAAGTCAATGCCTGGCTTCAAAGCTTCAAAGGATAGGCTGACTTTCTTTTTAAGGGCTAATGAAGCTGGTGACTTTAAGTGGAATTTAATGCTTATTTAACATTCTATCAATCCTAAGGCTTTTAAGAATTATGTTATCTTATCTTCATTGTGTGTTTTTTGCTTCTTTGTCAAAAATTATATCCATGTGTTTTTATTTCTGGTTTCTTAATTCTGTTCCATTGCTTGATGTGTCTGTTTTTCTGCCAATACCATGTTGTTTTGATTATTGTAGCTCTGTAGTATAATTTGAAGTCAGGGAGTGTAATACCTCCAGCTTCTTTCCTTTTTTTCAGGATTACTTTGGCTATTTGGGGTCTTTTGTGGTTCCATACAAATCTGATGATGTTTTTTTTTCTATTTCTTTTAAGAACAACATTGGGATTTTGATGGTGATTGCATTAAATCTGTATACTGCTTAGGGTAATATGGACATTTTAACTGTTGATTCAGGTCCTTCACATCCTTTGTTACATTTATTCCTATGTATTTTATTCTTTTAATAGAATTGCAAAATAATTATTTATTTATTTATTTTAAAATATTTTCTATTGATTTTTTTAGAGAGAGAGGAAGGGAGAGAGATAGAAGCATTGATGTGAGAGAAACAACAATCACTGCCTCCTGCACACCCCATACTGGGAATTGAACCCACAACCCAGGCATGTGCCCTGACCAGGAATCAAATCAGGACTTCTCAGTCCATGGGATAATGCTCAGTCCACTGAGCCACACCAGCTAGGCTGCAAGATAAAATTTTAAATTTCTTTTTCTGAAGTTTTATTGTTAGTATATAAGAATACAGTGGATTTTTTTTGTACTAAATGGTGCTAGGAAAATTGGAAAGCCACAGGCAAAAGAATAAAACTAGATTACAGTTTTGCCCCATGTTCAAAAAATAATCAAAATGGATCAAAACCTAAATATAAGATCTGAAACAATAAATTACATAGAACAAAACATAGATATTAAATTTATAAACTTTGGTCATAAAAGGCAGTTTATAAATTTGATCCCAAAGGCAAGGGTAGTAAAGGCAAAAAGTAAATGAATGGGACTATATCAAACTAAAAACTTCTGCAAAGCAAAAAAAGAAAACATAAAAACAAAATGGCAACCAACCAAATGACAGATGATATAAGCTATGACAAGGGGTTAATATCTACAATATACAAATCAACACCAAGGAAACAAAAAATCCAGTTAAAAAATGGGCAGAAGACTTGATCAGACATCTATTCCCAGAGGATATACAGATGTCCAACTAATACGTGAAAAGTTCTTCAACTTCAGTAGCTATTAGAGAAATTAAAATAAAAACTACAATGAGATACCACCTTATACTTGTTAGAATAACTATTATCAACTAAACAGTTAATAACAAGTGTGGGAGAGGTTGGGGAGATAAAGTAATCCTCATTCACTGCTGATGAGAATGTAAACTAGTACAGCCACTGTGAAAAACAGTATGTCAGGTCCTCAAAAAAGTAATAATAGAGGTTATCATATGACCCCACAATCCCTCTTCTGGGCATCTGCCCTCAAAACTTGAAAACATTTATTTGAAAAGATATATGCACCTCTATCGTCATTACAGTACTGTTCACAGTGGAGACAACCAAAGTGTCCTTTGATAAAGAATTGGGTAAAGAAGTTATGGCACATATATACTATGGAATAATACTCAGCCATAAGAAAAGATGAGATACTGCCATTTGGGACAACATGGATGGATCTGAGTATATTATGCTAAGTGAAATAAGTCAGTCCAAAAACACTAAGAACCATATGGTTTCACTCATATGTGCAATATAAGACTGAAATTCATAGACACAAACAACAATACAGTGGTTACCAGAAGGAAGGAGGTTGTGGCAGGTAGTACAAAGTAAAGAGGGTCAAATATATGGTGACAGAAGATGATTTTACTTTGAGTGGTGGGCATACAATGCAATATATAGATAATGTATCACAGAGATGTACACTTGTACCCTATATAATCCTATTACCAGGGTCACATCAAAACATTTAAGTTAAAAAGATTTTGTTAAATTTACTCTGCCTGTGTAAATGTAGCAACAAAGTTTACTGAATATTTTAAGCTTACTGTTGAGACCTGCTGCTCAGGAAAAGAGATTATTTTAAAAATATTACTAATCATTGAAAATCATATAGTCACCCAAGAGAACTGATGGAGAGATATGAGATTAATGCTGTTTTCATGCCTGTTAACATAACATCTGTTCTGTAGTCCATGTATCAAGCAGTAATTTAAGTTTGGTTTTTAAGTCTTATTATTTAAGAAATACATTCATAAGGCTACTGCTAGCATACAGTGATTTCTCTGAGTTATCCGTGAAAGTAAATAGAAAAGCTTCTTGAAAGGAATCATCATTCTAGATGCCATTAATAAAATTCATGAGAGGAATTTTGGCCAAAATAGTGAAGTAGGTGAACACCGTGCTTGACTCCTCCCATGACCACATCAAAATTACAACTAAATTGTAAACAACCACCCTGGAAAATCACCTAAAGGCTAGCTAAACATAACTCCTATAACTGAAGCTATAAAGAAAAAGCCATGTGAAGACTGGTAGAAGAGGCAGAAAAGCAAATGGGCTGATCCCACAAACACATATGGTGGTTAAGAATCAGGAAGGATACCCTTGCTGAAAAGGTTCCCCTGATGAGAAAGGAGTCCCAACCCAACACCAGGCTCCCCAACCAGGAGAACCAGTGCCAGAAATAAGAGTCCCCACAATATTTGGCAGTAGAATTAGTGAGAATTCCATCCTGGTGAGATGGAGGGCTGCTGTAGACACAAGTATCCTCTTAAAGAGCCTGGGAACAGACTCACTTGTTCACAAACACTTGCCCTAAACTCAAGCAAAAGGGCAACAGCTTGAAAAGTTCCAGGGACACAATGGGAAAAACTGAATTGTCTGGCTTCAGAGCAAGAGCTGGAGGGGAAGCTCTCTTCTCCTCAACAGAAGTGCTGGCAGGTACCATAATTCCTTTGTTGAGACCTCCCCTCACACAGCCTACAGATGGAGGCAAAAGTGCTGGCAGAAACTACTGTCCCTTTATTGAGCCCTCCCCCTTCCCAGCCTGAAGGCAACTGTAAATGACAATTCTGAATTTCCATCAACCTGGCTAACACTGCTTGTGATTGCCTAAAGACCTGTCCTAAGTAATGTACTGGCTGAAACTTCTTTCAGTGGCTATTCCTCATATGTGGCTGGCCTTGGCCCTTGTTTCAGAATTTCCTAAAATCACTTTAAAGTCCACAAACCTCAAACAAGAAGTGCTGGCTTTTGTGTGTCTTGCATCTGTCACTAAGTGATCGCAAGACTGGCACTAGTGGCATGTGGCTTTGGTTTACAGCATAGCCTCTCCTGGGCACTTCTAAGTTTAGTACAGGCAGCTACTAATGTAGTGTGTACAAGGTGGCCTTGGGCCAGGCAAAGAAAATGATTAACTTTGTCCTGTACCAAAGCCCCTCCCAAGAGGCCCCAGAACAAACATACATTGGCCACCATCAAACAACACCAGACCATTACCCAATTAGCTCCACAAACAACATACCTAAAGGGAAGACTCGGCAGGCACCAGAGCCATACTAAAGCAAATCAGACTCTGTAGGGTCATCCCCTTCACACCAGTTCATGTTCAGTAGTCATACAATCCCACCTGCTGATGTGACAACAGCAATCAAAGCTCAACTACAAGAGAAGGACACACACAACACACATGAGAGATACCCATGGAGCACCCAGCTCAAGAGAACAGAGAGACTATGCTCCTGGGCCCACCAGATACCTACTACATAAGGCCACCCTGCCAAGACTGGAAGATGTAGAAGATCTACCTAATACATAATAACATAGAAAGGCAGTCAAAATGAGGAGAAAAAGAAAAATGCCCCAAATAAAAGAACAGAAAAACATTGCCAAAAAAAAAAAAAAAAAAGAGCTAAATGTAAAGGTTATAAGCAATGTAATAGATAAAGAGTACAAAACACTGGTTATAAGAATGCTCAACAAACTAGGGGAAGAATAGATCAACTCATTGAGAACTTCTACAGAGATAGTAAATGTTAAAAAAAGAAAAGAAAAGAAAAGAAACAGAGAAACCAATAAAAAACCATCAGAAATTAAGACTACAGTAACTGAAATAAAGACTTGAAGCCCAGCCAGTGTGGCTCACTGGTTGAGCATCGACCCACGCACTAAGAGGTCACTGGTTTGATTCCCAGTCAGAGAACATACCCAGGTGTGGGCCCCAGTGTCAGGCATGCAAGAGGCAGCTAATTGATGTTCTCTCTCATCAACGCTTCCATCTCTCTCACCCTCTCTCTTTCTTTCTCTCCAAAATCAATGAAGAAAAAATATTTTTAAAAAAGACTTAACTTGAAGACATCAACAGCAGATTAGATGAAGTAGAGGAACAAATCAGCAATATGGAAGACAAGGCAGTGGAAACACACAAAGAGAAGAGACATCCCCCCACCACTGGAAATAACAAAAAAATGAAGATAGTGTAAAAGTCCTCAGGCAAAAATTTAAGGATAGCAACATTCGTGTTATAGTGATATCAAAAGGAAGAGAGCGAGAGCAAAAAATTGGAAACCTATTTGAAGAAATGATGACAGGAAACTTCTCTAACCTGGCAAATAAATAGACACACAAATCATGGAAGTGCAGAGAGTCCCAAACAAAGTAAATTCAAAGAGACTCCAAAAAGACATATGATGATTAAACTGGAACATGTTAAAGATAAAGGGAAACTCTTAAAAGCAGCAAGATAAAGAAATTAGTTACCTGTCCAGCAAGGCTGTCATTTATAAATGAAGGCCAGATAAAGAGCTTCTCAGACAAGAAAAAGTTGAACACCACCAAACCAGTATTACAAGAAATGTTAAAGGTACTTAAGAAGAAGACAGGAATAAAAAGAATATAAATATGAATTATAAAATTGCAATAACTACATGCTTATCAATAATTACTATAAATGTAAATGGGTTGAAGGCTCCAATATAAAGACATAGGAGGGGATTCCAAACTGGTGACAGAGTGAATGTAAGCTACACAGATGATCTCCCAGGACCAAATTGGAATTACAACTAAAATAAAGACAAATCATCAGGAAAAAAGCAACAGAAAAGAACCTGGAGAAGACCATATAACCAGGGACACTGAATCAAGCCTGGTAGGTATGCTGAGGCACAAGAGTGGGCTGGGAGCCCATGGACAGCAGTAGTCTAAGCTGTGAGCAGTGAACTTGGGGTTAAAATCACAAGCTGGCCCCACAGTGCAGAGGGCCAGGACAGAGAACTAAATTAGCAAAGCCACTCACATAGGGATCCAGCAGAGGGAGGGCAGGCTGCACTGGAACTGCATGGGGACACTCAGGAATTGGAGGGCACTCAGTTTTTGCTGAGTTGCAGCCACGCAGGACGGTGGCCATCTTGCTCCTTCCCAGAGCTCTGGGGAGAAGCAGCAGCGCCTCCCTTAGAGATTCAACTCCACCTAGCTGGGCCAAAGAAATGCAAATTGAGGCTCAATAACAACCAGCATCTGCCCCACCCTTGGGTAATTCTCTTACACTGAACACCTGAGGGAGTTATTCATTCAACTGAGAACGCAATGCTCTTCAAGTAACTGAGACTAATAGCCTCCAGGCAAAAAGCTAGAGGATATCTGAACCTTTCTTGGGCTTGCAAATCTACCCAAAAAAGTAAGACTTGACAGTGGTTTTTAACGTGGGTCCTCCCATGCTCATCCAAACCCAGTAGAGGGAGCCACAAACAGCAGAATACCAACACACACAGGAAAAATTTGGCAGGCTCCAAGACCCGAGAAAGCCAAAATGGTGAAACAAAGAAACAAATCCCAAATGATAGAAAAAGAGACCTCTACTGAAGATGAGATAAATGAAATGCAGTTAGGCAAGTTATCAGAGGTAAAATTCAGAGCCATGATCTTGAGGAAGCTCAACAGCATGAGTAAGGACATCAACACCATGAGTAAAGATATGAAAACATTGAAAATCAACCAATTGGAAATGAAAAATCACCAAGAAATAGTGAAGAATCACATAGCAGAAATAAAGAACACAGTGGAAGGACTAAACAGAAGAGTAGAGTAAGCTGAGGACCAGATCAGTGAATTAGAAGACAGGGTAGAAAAAAATCAAACAATCAGAAAACCAAAAAGAAAAAACAATGAAAGAATAGGAAGACAGCTTAAAAGAACAATGGGACAACTGGAAACATAATAATATTCGCATCATAGGAGTCCCTGAAGAAGAAGAAAATGAATAAGGTTTAGAGAATATATTTGAAAAAACAGTGACAGAAAATTTCCCTAATCTGGTGAAGGAAGAAGGCATTCAAGTTCAAGAATCACAGAGGGCCCCAAGTAAGAAGAACCCAAACAGGCCCACACCAAGACACACAGTAATTAAAATGCCAAAAATTAAAGACAAAGAGAGATCCTAAAGGCAGCAAGAGATAAGCAACATGTTACCGACAAAGGAACCCCCATCAGGCTATCAGCTGATTCTCAACAGAAACACTACAAACCAGAAGGGATTGGCATGAAGGGTCACTAAAACAAGGATCTGATTCCAAGACTACTCTTTCCAGCAAGGCTATCATTCAAAATAGAAGGTCAAATAAAGAGTTTCACAGACAGAAAAAGGCTAAGGGAATATATTAGCACCAAATCAGTACTGCAAGAAATGTTCAAAGGACTGCCGTAATTAGTAGAAGAAAAATAAAACCACACTAAAAAAAAAAAAGGCAATAAATAAGTACACATCAATAATTACCTTAAATGTAAATGGATTGAATGTTCCGATAAAAAGACACAGTGTAGCTGATTGGATAAGAAAGCATCACTTACATATATGTTGTTTACAAGAGACCCACCTCACAACAAAAGACTCACATAGGTTGAAAGTAAAAAGATGGAAAAAAATCTTCCAAGCAAAATGAAAGGAAAAAAAAGCTGGGGTAGCAATACTCATATCTGATAAAATAGATTTCAAAATGAAGGCCATAACTAGAGACAAAGAAGGCCACTAAATAAAGGATCTATACAACAGGAAGATATAACCTAGATAAACTTATATGCACCCAATATAGGAGCACTAAAATATAATAAAAATATTCTGGAAGACTTCAAAAGAGAAAACAACAGCAATAAAATCACAGCATGGGACTTCAACATCCTGCTGACATCACTGGATAGATGCTCTAGAAAAAAATTTAACAAGGAAATAGCGACTCTATATGAAGCACTAGATCAAATGGATTTAATAGATATCTACAGAGAATTATACCCCAAAACTGCAGAATTCACATTCATCTTAGGTGCACATGGGACATTCTCAAAGATAGACCACATGTTAGGGCACAAACAAAGTCTATGCAAGTTCAAGAATACTGAAATCATATCAAGCATCTTCTCAGATCACAATGGCATAAAACTAGAAATTAATTGCAACAAGAACTTGCAAAGACATTTGAACACATGGATGCTAAATAGCATGTTTTTAAACAACGAATGGGTTACCAAAGAGATCAAGGAAGAAATGAAAAAACTCCTGGAAATCAATGAAAATGAACATACAACAACACAAAATCTATGAGATGCAATGAAAGCAGTTCTGAGGGGAAAGTTCATAGCATTACAGGCCTACCTACCTCAAGAAACAAGAAAAATTTCTAATTGACTATCTAACCTCACAACATAAAGAACTAAAAAGCAAACAAAAAGAAAACCCCAGAGTAAGTGGAAAGAAGGAAATAGTAAAGATCAGAGAAGAAATATATGACATAGAGACCAAAAAAATAATTCAAATGATCAACGAAACAAAGAGTTGATTTTTGAAAAGATATACAAGATTGATGGACCCTTAGCTAGACTCACCAAGAAACAAAGAGAGAGAATCCAAATACACGAAATTAGAAATGAAAGAGGAGAAGTAACAACTGACACCACAGAAAACAAAGGATCATCGAAACATACTATCAACAATTATATGGCAACTAAATAGACAATCTAAGAGAAATGGACAAATTTCTAGAAACACATAGTCTCCCAAAATTGAACCAGGAAGAGAGAAAACTTGAACAGACCAATAACGACTAAGGAAATTGAAGATGTAATCAAGACTCTCCCAGCAAACAAAGGCCCAGGCCCGGATGGCTTCATGGGGGAGTTTTACCGAACATTCAAAGAACTAACACCCATTCTCCTCAAAGTATTTCAAAAAATTCAAGAAGAAGGAAGACTTTCAAACTCTTTTCAAGAGGCCAGCATAATTCTAATTCCAAAACCAGAAGAAGACACCACAAAGAATGAAAACTACAGGCCAATATCCCTGATGAACTTAGATGCCAAATTCTTAACAAAATACTAGCAAATCGAATGCAGCAATACATCAAAAAAAATTATTCATCATGACCCAGTGGAATTCATCCCAGGGATGCAAGGCTGGTACAATATTTTCAAATCAATATATGTGATACACCACATAAACAAAATAAAAGATAAAAACTACATGATCATAGCAATAGATGCTAAAAAAGCATTCGACAAAATCCAGCACCCATTTTTGATAAAAATGCTCAGCAAAGTAGGAATAGAGGGATCCTATTTTGACATAATAAAGGCCATATATGAAAGTCCTACAGCCAACATCATACTCAATGGGCAAAAATGAAAAGCATTTCCCTTAAGAATGGGAACAAGACAGGGATGCCCACTTTCACCACTCTTCTTTAACATAGTACTGGAAGCCTTAACCACAGCAATCAGACATGAAGAAAAAATAAAAGGGATCGAAATTGGAAAGGAGGAAGTGAAACTGTCATTATTCGCAGATGACATGATATTATACATAGAAAACCCTAAAGAATCCATGAAAAATCTGCTAGACTCAATAAATGAATTTGGCAAAGTAGCAGGATATAATTAATGTCAAGAAATTGATGGCATCTTATACACCAATGATGAACTCACAGAAAGAGAAACTAAAAAAATCCAATTTAGCATCGCAGCAAAAAAATTAAGATACCTAGGAATAAACTTAACCAAAGAAGTAAAGGACCTATTTTCAGAAAACTACAGGACATTGAAAAAAGAAATAGAGGAAGATATAAAAAAGTGGAAGCACATACCCTGTTCATAGATTGGAAGAATTAACATCATTAAAATGTCCTTACTATCGAAAGCAATCTATAGATTCAATGCAATCCCCATCAAAATACCAACGACATATTTCACATAACTAGAAAAAATACTTTAAAAGTTCATATGGAACAATAAAGACCCCGAATAGCAAAGGCAATCTTTCAAAAAAAGGAATAAGTAGGTGGGAGCACAATACTGGATATACTACAAAGCTACTGTAATTAAAACAGCCTGATACTAGAACAAGAACAGGCATATAGATCAGTGGAACAGAACAGAGAACCTGGAAATTGACAAAAGACTTTATGCTCAATTAATATTTGACAAAGGTGGCAAGAGCATACAATGGAGGAAAGACAGCCTCTTTAATAAATGGTGTTGGGAAAATTGGACAGCTACATGCAAAAAAAAAAAAAAATGAAACTAGACCTTCAACTTACACCAGACACAAGAATAAACTCAAAATGGATAAAAGACTGGAATGTGCCTCGTGAATCCATAAAAATCTTAGAAGAAAATGTAGGCAACAAAATTTCAGCCATCATATGCAGCAGAATTTTCACTGATACATCACGTAATGCAATAGCAACAAAGAAAAAAAAAATACATGAGACTACATCAAACTCAAAAGCTTCTGCACAGCAAAAGAAACAACCATCAAAATGAAAGGGAACCCACTGTATGGGGGAGACTAATTGTCAATGATACATCAGATAAGGGGTTAATTTCCAAAATATATAGAGTGCTCATACACCTCAACAAAACAAAGACAAAGAACCCAATTAAAAAATGGTAGAGGACCTAAATAGACACCTCTCCAAACAGGATAAACAAATGACCAAGAGAAAAATGAAGAACCACTGAACATCACTAATCATCAGAGAGATGCAAATTAAATCAACAATGAGGTATCACCTCACACTTGTCAGAATGGCTGCCATCAAAAAATCATCAAACAACAAGTGTTGGCGAGGGTGTGGAGAAAAGGGGACTCTAATACAGTGTTGGTGGGAATGCAGACTGGTACAGCCACTATGGAAAACACTATGGTGTTACCTCATAAAGTTAAAAATTGAACTGCCATTTAACTCAGTGATCCCACTCTAGGAATATACCCTAAGAAGCCTGAAACACCAGTCAGAAAGAATATATGTTCCCCTATGTTGATAGCAGCACTATTTACAATAGCTAAGATCTGGAAACAACCCAAGTGTCCATCAGTAGACGAATGGATAAAAAAGCTGTGGTACATATACACAATGGAGTACTATGCAGCTGTTAAGAAAGAACGATCTCTTATCCTTTGAGATGACATGGAGGGACCTAGAGAGTATTATCCTAAGCGAAACAAGCCAAGCAGAGAAAGAGAATATATCACATGATCTCACTTATTTGTGGAATATAATGAACTAAGCAAACTGAAGAAAAAAAATGACCCAGAGACATAGAGGTAGGGTACAGACTGACAAACCTCAGAAGATGGGGTGTTGGGGGGAAGTGATAAACCACAGAACTTATATGTATGTATGCATAACCAATGGACATAGACAACAAAGCTGGGGATGGAGTTGGGGGGATGGGGAGTAGGGTGTCAATGGGGGAAAAAGGAGAAACATCTGTATCAAAAACAAATTAATAAAAATAATTTTAAAAAAAGTGGTACAACATACAAAAGAATCTTTGTTAGCCATAAGTACGAATGAAATCTTACCATTTTTCACCTGGAGGTCATGACTTAAGGTAAGGAAAATAAGTCAGACAGAGATAGTCAAATACTACATGATTTCACTTATATGTGGAATCAAAGAAACAAAATACACAAACAAACAGAAACAGATTCATAGATACTGAGAACAAAATGATGGTTGCCAGATGGGAGAGGGATTGGGGGACTGGGTGAAAAAGCTAAAGGGATTAATAAGTACAAATTGGCAATTACAAAATAGTCACAGGAATGTACAATGCAACATAGGTAATATAGTTAATAGTATTGTAATAACTATGCATGGTGCCACATGGATTCTAGACTTACCAGGTTATTACTTTGTTACATAAATGTCTAACCATTATGCTATACACCTTAAATTAATATAATGTTAAATCAATTGTAATTGGAAAATTAAAATAAAAAAATTATGATTCATGGGAAGAGGTCAAAATATCATTAACAGAAACTTGGAGTTTATTCCAACCTTCATGGATAATTTTGATAAGTTTAAGACTTCAGCATAGAAAGTCACTGCAGATGTGGTGGAAATAACAAGAAAAAGAGAATTAGAAGTGGAGCCTGAAGGTGTCTGAATTGCTGTAATCTTATGATAAAACTTTAACAAATGAGGTGTTGCTTCTTATGGATTATCAAAGAAAGTAGTTTCCTGAGGTTTAATCTATCCTTGTGAAGACGTTGTGAAGACTGTTAAAATGACAACAAAAGATTTGGAATATTATATAAACTTAGTTGATAAGGCAGCAGCAAGTTTTGAAAGAATTGATTCCAGTTTTGAATGAAGTTCTGCTCTGGTAAAATGCTACTAAACAGCATTACATGCTACAAAGAAATTGTTTGTAAAAGAGTCAATCAATGCAGGAAACTTCATTCTTTTCCAATTTTAAGAATTTTCCACAGCCACGCCTAACTCCAACAAGTACCACCTTTATCTGTCAGCAGCCATCAACATCAAGGCAAGACCCTCCACTAGCAAAAAAAGTACAATTTGCTTAACACTCAGATAATGGTTAGAATTTTTAATAATAAAGTATTTTCATTAAGGTATGTAAATTGTTTTTTAGACATAATGCTAATGCACACTTAATAGACCACAGTACAGTAAACCCTGGACATTGTGGACCTCAAATGAATGGATTTGGATTTAATGAACACAATTTCCAGTTCATATGTCACATGTGAAATTTAACATCCTGTTAATTTTAAAATGTTTTTAACAAGGATGGGCTTATAACTAAATTAACAGGTTATTTTTTCAATTAGAAATCACTTTATTAATGCTGATTTTAGTAAAGAAATATGCAATACAGAAAAACCAAAGAAGAAATTTAAAAAAAAGAAAACCTTTTAGGACCAGCTATTTCCTATGAACACATTTGATGTATGTTGAGTTATTACAGATATTTTAGATACTGTGAAGAAAAAACTGTTTTATTTATTTATTTATTATTTTTTATTAATTTATTTTTGTTACAGATGTTTCTCCTTTTTTCCCCATTGACACCCTCCTCCCCATCCCTCTACCCCTTCCCCAGCTTTATTGTCCATGTCCATCAGTTATGCATACATGCGTATAAGTTCTGTGGTTTATCTCTTCCCTCCCCCCCCTCTTCTGGGGGTTGTCAGTCCGTACCCTACTTTCACATCTCTGGGTCTACCCTGTTCCCCATACTGTTATGTTTATTATATTCCACATATGAGTGAGATCATGTGATATTTTTCTTTCTCTGCTTGGTTTGTTTCGCTTAGGAAAATACTCTCGAGGTCCCTCCACGTCGTCTCAAAGGATAAGAGATCTTTCTTTCTAACAGCTGCATAGTACTCCATTGTGTATATGTACCACAGCTTTTTTATCCATTCATCCACTGATGGGCACTTGGACTGTTTCCAGATCTTAGCTATTGTGAATAGTGCTGCTATGAACATGGGAGTACATATATTCTTTCTGATTGGTGTATCAGGTTTTTTAGGGTATACTCCTAGAAGTGGGATCACTGGGTCAAATGGCAATTCAATTTTTAATTTTTTGAGGTACCACCATAGTGTTTTCCACAGTGGCTGCACCAGTCTGCATTCCCACCAGCAGTGCACTAGAGTCCCCTTTTCTCCACACCCTTGCCAACACTTGATGTTTGACGATTTGTTGATGGCGGCCATTCTGACAGGTGTGAGGTGATACCTCATTGTTGTTTTAATTTGCATCTCTCTGATGATTAGTGATGTTGAGCATTTCTTCATATGTCTCTTAGCCATTTGTTTGTCCTGTTTGGAGAGGTGTCTATTTAGTTCCTCTGCCCATTTTTTAATTGGGTTCTTTGTCTTCCTTTTGTTGAGTTGTATGAGCACTCTATATATTTTGGAGATTAAACCCTTATCTGATGTATCATTGGCAATAATGGTCTCCCATACAGTGGGTTCTCTTTCCGTTTTGATGGTTGTTTCTTTCGCTGTGCAGAAGCTTTTTACTTTGATGTAGTCCCATGTGTTCATTTTTTCCTTTATTTCTGTTGCCTTAGGTGATGTATCAGTGAAGATTCTGCTGCGTATGATGTCCGAAATTTTGTTGCCTACATTTTCTTCTAGGATTTTTATGGATTCACGAGTCACATTTAAGTCTTTTACCCATTTTGAGTTTATTCTTGTGTATGGTGTAAGTTGATGATCTAGTTTCATTTTTTTGCATGTAGCTGTCCAATTTTCCTAACACCATTTATTAAAGAGGCTGTCTTTGCTCCATTGTATGCTCTTGCCACCTTTGTCAAATATTAGTTGAGCATAATGTCTTGTGTCAATTTCTGGATTCTCTGTTCTGTTCCACTGGTCTATATGCCTGTTCTTGTGCCAATACCAGGCTGTTTTGATTATAGTAGCTCTGTAGTATAATCTGATATCTGGTATTGTGATCCCACCTACTTTGTCCTTCTTTTTCAAGATTGCTGTGGCTATTCGGGGTCTTTTTTGATTCCATAAGAACTTTTGGAGTATTTGTTCTAGTTCTGTGAAATATGTCGCTGGTATTTTGATTGGGATTGCATTGAATCTATAGACTGCTTTGGGTAATATGGACATTTTAATGATGTTAATTCTTCCAATCCATGAACAAGGTATGTGCATCCACTTTTCTATATCTTCCTCTATTTCTTTTTTCAATGTCCTGTAGTTTTCGGCAAATAGATCCTTTACTTCTTTGGTTAAATTTATTCCTAGGTATCTTAATTTTTTTGCTGCGATGGTAAATGGGATTGTTTTTTTAGTTTCTCTTTCTGTGAGTTCATCATTGGTGTATAAGAATGCCGTCAATTTCTTAACGTTTATTTTGTATCCTGCTACTTTGCCAAATTCATTTATTAGGTCTAGTAGATTTTTGATGGAGTCTTTAGGGTTTTCTATGTATAATATCATGTCATCTGCGAATAATGACAGTTTCACTTCCTCCTTTCCAATTTGGATCCCTTTTATTTTTTCTTCACGTCTGATTGCTGTGGCTAAGACTTCCAGTACTATGCTAAATAGGAGTGGCGAAAGTGGGCATCCCTGTCTTGTTCCTGTTCTTAAGGGAAATGTTTTTAGTTTTTGCCCATTGATTATGATGTTGGCTGTAGGTCTTTCATATATGGCCTTTATAATGTTGAGATATGATCCCTCTATTCCCAAATTGCTGAGCGTTTTTTATCAGAAATGGGTGTTGAATTTTGTCGAATGCTTTTTCAGCGTCTATTGATATGATCATGTGGTTTTTATCTTTCATTTTGTTTATATGGTGTATCACATTTATTGATTTGTGAATATTGAACCAGCCTTGCATCCCTGGGATGAATCCCACTTGGTCATGGTGGGATTTCTTTTTTGATGTATTGCTTGATCCGATTTGCTAGTATTTTGTTCAGGATTTTGGCATCTATGTTCATCAGGGATATTGGCCTGTAGTTTTCTTTCTTTGTAGTGTCTTTTTCTGGTTTTGGAATTAGAATTATGCTGGCCTCATAAAATCAGTTTGGAAGTCTTCCTTCTTCTTGAATTTTTAGAAACAGTTTGAGAAGAATGAGTGTTAGTTCTTCTTTGAATATTCGGTAAAACTCCCCTGTGAAGCCGTCTGGGCCTGGACTTTTGTTTGCTGGGAGAGTCTTGATTACATCTTCAATTTCCTTGGTTGTTATTGGTCTGTTCAAGTTTTCTATGTCTTCCCGGTCCAGTTTTGGGAGACTATATGTTTCTAGAAATTTGTCCATTTCGCTTAGATTGTCGAATTTGTTGCCATATAAATGTTCATAGTATTCGTTAACGATCTTTTGTATTTCTGTGGTGTCAGTTGTTACTTCTCCTCTTTCGTTTCTGATTTTGTGTATTTGGGTTCTCTCTCTTTGTTTCTTGGTGAGTCTAGCTAAGGGTCCATCAATCTTGTTTATCTTTTCAAAAAACCAGCTCTTTGTTTCATTGATCCTTTGAATTGTTTTTTTGGTCTCCATGTCGTTTATTTCTGCTCTGATCTTTACTATTTCCTTCCTTCTACTTGCTCTGGGGTTTTCCTTTTGTTTGCTTTCTAGTTCTTTAAGTTGTGAGGTTAGATAGTCTACTAGAAATTTTTCTTGTTTCTTGAGGTAGGCCTGTAGTGCTATGAACTTCCCTCTCAGAACTGCTTTCCCTGCATCCCACAGATTTTGTGTTGTTGTGTGTTCATTTTCATTCGTTTCCAGAAAATTTTTAATTTCTTCCTTGATCTCCTTGGTAACCCATTCATTGTTAAATAACATGCTATTTAGCCTCCATGTATTCAAATGTCTTTGCATATTCTTGTTGCAATTGATTTCTAGTTTCATGCCATTGTGATCTGAGAAGATGCTTGATATGATTTCAATCTTCTTGAATTTGTAGAGACTTTGTTTGTGTCCTAACATGTGGTCTATCTTTGAGAATGTCCCATGTGCACTTGAGAAGAATGTGAATTCTGTAGTTTTGGGGTGTAATTCTCTGTAAATATTTATTAAATCCATTTGGTCTAGTGTTTCATTTAGAGTCTCTGTTTCCTTGTTAATTTTTTGTCTAGAGGATCTATCCAGTGATGTTAGCGGGGTGTTGAAGTCCCCTGCTATGATTGTATTGCTGTCGATTTCTCCTTTGAAGTTTTCCAGAAGATTTTTAATGTATTTTGGTGCTCCTGTATTGGGTGCATATATGTTTACCAAGATTATATCTTCCTTTTGGATAGATCCTTTCAATATTATGTAGTGGCCTTCTTTGTCTCTAGTTATGGCCTTCATTTTAAAATCTGTTTTATCAGATATGAGTATTGCTACCCCAGCTTTTTTTTCCTTTCTGTTTGCTTGGAAGATTTTTTTCCATCCCTTCACTTTCACCCTATGTGAGTCTTTTGTTGTGACGTGGGTCTCTTGTAAACAACATATATATGGGTCATGCTTTCTTATCCAATCCGCTACTCTGTGTCTTTTGATCAGGGCGTTCAGTCCATTTACATTTAAGGTGATTACCGATATGTACTTACTTATTGCCATTTTTGTTTAGTGTGTTTCTATTTTCCTTTCTATTTCTTCTACTAATTACAGGAGTCCTTTTAATATTTCTTGCAGTGCTGGTTTGGTGCTAATGTATTCCCTTAGCCTTTTTTTGTCTGGGAAGCTCTTTATTTGACCTTCTATTTTGAATGATAGCCTTGCTGGGTAGAGTAGTCTTGGGTTCAGATCCTTGTTTTTCATGACCTTGATTATTTCATGCCATTCCTTTTTGGCCTGTAGTGTTTCTATTGAGAAGTCAGCTGATAACCTTATGGGGGTTCCTTTGTAGGTAACCTGTTGCTTAGCTCTTGCTGCCTTGAGGATTCTCTCTTTGTCTTTAATTTTTGGCATTTTTATTACTATGTGTCTTGGTGTGGGCCTGTTTGGGTTCTTCTTACTTGGGACTCTCTGTGCTTCTTGAACTTGAAAGCCTTCTTCCTTCACCAAATTAGGGAAATTTTCTGTCACTATTTCTTCAAATATATTCTCTAACCCTTTCTCATTTTCTTCTTCTTTGGCGACTCCTATGATGCGAATATTATTACGTTTCCAGTTGTCCCACAGTTCTCTTAAGCTGTCTTCCTGTTTTTTCATTGTTTTTTCCTTTCGGTTTTCTGATTGGTTGATTTTTTCTACCCTGTCTTCTAATTCACTGATCCGGTCCTCAGCTTCTTCTACTCTGCTTTTTAGTCCTTCCAATGTGTTCTTCATTTCTGCCATGTCATTCTTCATTTCCAATTGATTTATTTTCAGTATTTCTATGTCTTTGCTCATGGTGTTGATGTTCTTACACATGCTGTTGAGCTTCCTCAAGATCATGGCTCTGAATTCTAGCTCTGTTAACTTGCTTAACTCCATTTCATTTATCTCATCTTCATTGGAGGTATCTTGTTCTTTTGTTTGGCATCTGTTTCGTTGTTTTACCATTTTGGCTATCTCAGTGGTTTTTGGAGCCTGCCAAATTTTCCCTGTGGATGTTGGTGTTCTGCTGTTTGTGGCTCCCTGTACTGGGTTTGGATGAGCGTGAGAGGACCCACATTATACACCACTGTCGAGTCTTACTTTCCTGGGTAGAGTTGCAAGCCCAGAAAAGGTTCAGTTATCCTCTAGCTTTTTGCCTAGAGGCTATTAGTCCTGGTTACTTAAAGAGCCTTGGGTTCTCAGTTGAATGAAAACCTCCCTCAGGTGTTCAGCGTGAGAGGATTTCCCGAGGGTGGGGCAGATGCTGGTAGTTAATGAGCCTTGATTTGCATTTCAATGGCCCAACTGGGTGTGGCTGAATCTCCGAGGGAGGGGCTGCTGCTTCTCCCCAGAGCTCTGGGATGGAGTAAGTCGACCAGGCCACAGTCCTGCGTGGCCGAAACTCAGCAAAAGCTCTGAGCGCCCTCCAAATCCCGAGTGTCCCCACACAGTTCCAGTCCAGTCCGCCCTCCCTCTGCCGGAGTCCGAAGTGAGTGGCTGTGGCTGTTTTAGCGCTCTATCCCGGCTCTTCGCTGTGAAGCCGGCTCGGGCTTTAGCGCTCTGTCCCGGCTCTGCATGGTGGAGCCAGCTCGCGCTTTAACCCCGAGGGTGGGCGCTGCTCACGGCTAAGGCCGCTGCTGTCCTTGGGCTCCCAGCCCCCCTCTCGCGCCTCCGCAATCCTACCAGGATCGAGTCATTGTCCCTGGTTGTATGGTCCTCGTGAGCTGCTTTTCCGTTGCTTTTTCCCGACGATTTGACTTTATTTTAGTTATATTTCCAGTGTGGTCCTGGGAGAGGATCTTTGTAGCTTCCATTCACTCCACCGCCATTTTGGAATCTCCTCAAGAAAAAACTGTTATCTACTAATTTTGTTAGGTATAATGTATACTTTGTACAGCACATTTTTAATTTTTGTTGCAGGATTAACAAAAATAGTATTTATTTTTTTAATTTACAAAAATATAAAAAAGAAAGCAACTTTCAATCCCACCAGTCAAGAATAACATTTATTTTTTATATATGTCTGAGTTGTCTCTCTCTCTCCCTCTCTCTCTCTCTTTCTCTCTCTTTTTGGTGTGCTTTACAACCTTAAAAAAACAAAAAGCAAAATTGATATAATATTGTATATACAGTGTATATCATACTTTTTTCCTTAATATTATATCAGAAACATTTCCAATTCCATAATGTCGTTTGGAAACATGATTTTTTGTTGTTGTTGAAAGTATTACAGATGTCCCCCCTTTTTCCCCATTGACACCCTATTCTTCAATCTCACTCCCCTCCTGCTTTCCCCAACCTAATGTCTGTGTCCATTGGTTGTGCATATATGCATATAAATTCTTTGGTTCATCGCTTCCCACCCCTAATGCCCTCCAACTCTCTGAGGTTTGTTAGTCTGTTCCCTACTTCCATGATTCTGGATCTTCTTTGGTCGACAACTTATTTTGTTCAAGATATTCCCTAAATAAGTGAAATAATGTAGTACTTGTCTTTCTTTGACTGGCTTATTTTGCTTAGCATAATACTCTCCAGGTCCCTCCATGTCATCTCAAAGAGTAAGAGATCTTTCTTTCTTACAGCTGCATAGTATTCTACTGTGGACATGTACCACAGCTTTTTTATCCACTCATCCACTGATGGGCACTTGGGCTGTTTGCAGATATTAGCTATTGTAAATAACACTACTATGAACAGAGAAGCTCAATGCTCCATATCAGACCAGCAACTCTTACAGCTTTTAGGGGAAGTGCAAGAGCATTGCTCATGGTTCCTTAAGGAGGGCACATTTGATTCTGACGTGTGGTACAGAGTGGGAGAAACTTTTATGGTGCACAAAGATTTAGGGTGTAATCTCTCCACCTCAACCCTTCTCTTGCGGTAACTGGTATTTTCAGCATTGCAGCCGCTAACTAAGGAAATCAGTCCTAGCAGAGCAGCTGCCCCAATCTATCCTTCTGAGGGGACTCTCAAATCAGCTGCCCCCCCATTGTCATCAAAGGAGGAAGATTTTTCTCCCCCTCCTCCACCTTTATGGAGGATCCCTCATGGTCTGAATGGAGAGCTGTCTTAGAGAAGATAGGAAAGCTGGATATTTTGGAGTTTACCCAGGTGTTATTCAACCAGATCAACAACCTCTGCATGAGTCTTTGCCCTATCAAGTTTTTAAAGAATTCAGGTGAAGCATAATAGAAAATGGTTTGCAAAGTTCCTTTACTATAGGAATATTGGAGGGAGTAGCTAGTGGTTATCAGATGACTCCATGGGACTAGGCTGCACTCATAAAAACAGTACTGACCATTGCCCAATATGCAGTGTGGAAGTTAGAATCTCAGGAAAGAGCCATGCAGCAGATAATGGAGACTCTTGAGGCAGGTATTCCTATTGGGCAAGTCATGTTAATAGGACAAGCAAACTATTTAGACCCTTGAGTACAGGTAAGGCAAGATACTAAATTGTTTCATCAGGCCTCAGATTTGGCTATAAAGCTTGGCAAAGGGTTCCAGAGTCTGGAGAAAGGACAGGGTCTTTTGCTACAGTTAGGCAGGAAGCTCAGAAATCTTGTGTCATTCATTAATTGGTTGCAAGCAGCAGTAAGTACACAGGTGGATAATACAAAAGCAGCAGATATGTTGTTATTACAACAAGCCTATGAGAATGCTAATGCAGACTGTCAGTCTGTACTTGTTCCTTTGAAGGGAAAAACCTCAGTGTAGGGGAATATATAAAAGTATGTCAGAATGTAGGGACAGAAGCCATTAGCTGCTGCTCTCGGAGTGTTGCATATTGGAGAATTCAAGAAAGGGCAACAATTGTCCAAGTTATGTTTCAATTGTGGCAAGCTAGGGCATTTACAGAAAGAATGTAGAAAGGGGAAGGTCAGTCTAGGTCTGACCAAATTAGAAATCTTGTGCTGGGAAACAGGAAGAGGGGCATGAGGTCTGGCACCCCAATAACTCCCTGGGTCCCCCATCCTCAGGCTTTTCTTAGCCAATCAAGGGGAGGGTTGGAGACCTCTGTGCATCAACAGCAGGAAGTGTAGGCCTGGACCTTATCACTACCACAGAATTAACCGTTAAGGCATCTGATGTCACTTATCAAGCTCCTCCTGGAATTTATGGACCTTACCCAAGGGGAAGATGGGTTTAGTGATTGGATAATCTAGTTTAACAATGAAAGGAATTCAAGTGATGCCAGGGATAATTGACTCAGATTATGAGGGAGAGATTAAAGTGTTGCTTAAGGCACTAGGCTTTCATGTATTAACACTGGGAAACCAAATAGCTCAACTCCTTCTGTTACCATACTGGGTCCCCAGAGTCATCTATACAGTGAGAGGAAATGCAAGGTTTGGGAGCACTGGTCAGCATGATGTTTTCTGGATGGCTGCTATTAACCCAGGAAAGCCCTTGCTCTCCATTAAAATACAAGGGCAACTATTTTAAGGATTAATAGATACAGGGGCAGACATTTCTTTTATAACAGCTAGGGAGTGGCCTGAGAAATGGCCTAAAGCCCCAGTACCTCTGTGAGTGACTGGAGTGGGAGGAACTCATTTACTGTATAGGTCCAGATGGACAAAAAGGATGGATTCAACCTTATGTTATGGAATCTCCCATAAATTTGTGGGAAAGGGGTCTCCTCTCTCAATGGGGAATGATTAATTAAACTCAGCCTTTTCCTAGGGGTGACTGGTACAATTCCCCTCTTTTCATTCATCTGGAAAATTACAGAGGAAGTATGAGTTGCCCAGTAGCCCTTAAAAGGGGAAAAATTACTACAAGCAAACAATTAGTAAAAGAACAATTGGAAGCAGGTCATATAGAACCTTCAATCAGTCCCTGGAACACCCACATTTTTGTTATTCCTAAAAAAGGTGGTAAGTGGAGATTACTACATGATTTGAGGGCAATCAATGCTGTTATGGAATCCATGGGAGCAATACAACCTGGGCTTCCTAATCCCATAGTGATTCCTGAAAAATGGCCTGTAATTGTTATAGATCTTAAAGATTTTTTTTTTCACAATCCCTGTAGTTCTTACAAATTGAGAGAAATTCACTTTCTCTCTTCACTGCATTAATAATAGTGAACCAATGCAATGGTTTCAATGGAAGGTACTACCCCAAGGAATGATGAATAGTCCAGCAATTTGTCAATACTAAGTCCATCATGCTATTAATCCAGTAAGGAAACAGTTTCCTACCATTTATCTATACCATTATATAAATGACATTTTGTTAGCTGCCTCTACCCCAAAAGAATTGAATCAGGCCTACGTAATGTTTCAGGAGACTTTGAAAGAGGCAGGATTACAAATTGCTCCAGAAAAGGTACATCAATGAGAACCTTGGCAATACTTGGGGCAAGAACTATTCGCCCCCAGAAACTTACCATTTCAGTACAGGTAACAACTTTAAATGAATTACAGAAATTATTGGGGGCCATTCATTGGCTTCGATCTATGTTTGGTATCACTACTTAGCAGTTAATTCATTTATTTAACACTCTCAAATGTGATCCAGCACTAGAATTTGCCTAGAATTCTATCAGTAGAGGCTCAGCTGGAACTTAGAGAAATAATCTCTCAAATACAAACCCAGCAAGCTCATCATCAGTCATTAAAATACCCTATCTGGCTACTTGTATATCAAACTTTGTCATACCCTACATTATTAATAAGACAATTAACTGCTGAATGGATGTTTCTCCCAGCTACCCCGTCTAAAACAATAACTCCATTTATTGAACAATTGGCAAATCTAATTGCCAAAGGTAGAAAAAGAACATAAGACTGAACAGAGTATGACCCTCAGATTCTACATTTACTTCTTAGTTAGAAACAATTTACCATTTTTATTTCCCAGGCAATAGATTTTCAAGTAGCTCTAGCAGGTTTCATTGGGAAAATTAATTATTATCTTCTGGCAATAATTCTTACAAAATATTCCTCAATTTCACCTTAACATGGGGTGAAAAATCAGTCATACCCCATTATTTGGGGCTAGAACTGTATTCATTGCTAGATCAGGTAAGTCTCACAAAGCAGGTATGGCCTGGAAAGAAAATGAGGAGTGGAGGAATATTAGCAGCCTTGAGCCTGGGTCAACTCAGCATGCTGAATTACGGGCTACAATATTAGCTCTTCAGCAATTTACAGAAGAGCACTTAAATATAGTTAGTGATTCAAATATGAAGTTAGTGTTGTTACAAATAATAGAGCAAGACTTTATTAAACCTTTAGTTGATCAGCATCTATTAACCTTATTCTTATCTCTCCAAACTTTGATAGACCAATAGAATCTTATAACCCATATTCAATCTCATTCTATACTCTCTGGACCTTTAACATGAGGAAATCAGCAGGTGGATGCCATCATAGCAGCAACTCTTGCATTTCAGCAAGTGCAAAGTCCACATGCCTTTTTTCACCAGAATGCTCAAGCACTGTGAAAAACTTTCATTTAACCTTTTTGCAAGCTCAATATATCACTAAAGCTTGCCCAGATTGCCAACTTTCGGGAGGGACTCCAACATCGTAAGGAGTCAATCCTAGGGGTTTAACCCCTAACACCTTATGGCAAACAGATGGCACATGTATTGCATCATTTTGTTGTTTTCAGTGGGTACATGTTAACATTGATACCCATTCCAATTTTCTGCATGCAACCGCTGCTACTGGGGAAAAAGCCAAAGATTTTAAGTGTCACTGGCTGTCCTGTTTGGCACGTATGGGGGTGCCACTAGAAATTAAAACAGACAATGGGCTAGCCTATATATCTCAAAGCATTAAATTATTTCTCCAACAGTGGAGCATTGGGCATAAAACTGGCATCCCCTATAACCTTACAAGACAAGCTATTGTTGAATGTGCTCATGCTACTTTAAAATTACTAATTAAAAAAAAAGGGGGGGGATATGGGTGAATTCCCCTGTGAATCAACTTTCTCTGGCAATCTATACCCTTAATATTTTTTAATTGAGATCACTTTGGTACCACAGGTGCAGAGTGACTTTTTCAACAAAAAGCTTCCACCACAGGGCCCAAGCCTTTGGTTCCCTATAGAGATTCACAGCAGGGGCTTGAATGGCAAGGTCCTGCAAAGTTATTGGTGTGGGGCGAGGGTATGCTTGTGTTTTGTCTCCTACAGGTACTAAGTGGTTGGTGGCTCGGTGGATAAGACCTTACCATGAGTTGGAGGGGTCTGCCCTTCAAGCATTTCCTCAGATGACGCAGCTGACCATGAACGCTAACCATAACACTCATGCTCAGTCTCAGGGCCCTTCTCAAACCTTTCCTGGGTTTACCTGGAGAAGCCTTAAGCAGCTGTAGCAACGTTCTGAGAAAGTTATAGCTTGAGCGGGGGCTCCTCCTACCCTAGAGAATACTTTTCTGGCTTACTTCTCTGTAATCTCCACACAGTCTGGGGTAGGTATTTTGTGCTGCTTGTTTATATTATTGAGCCCTATAGCAGCAATACAACACATATATTGGGCTCATACCATGGATCTCTCTTTATTCTGCCCTGTCACTTGGTGGGATTTGGAAGCCCCGTTATCTAGCAATGACACTCGCTGGACAGGAGGAACTTGGCTTCCCCCAGATGGGCCACTACAAGAGAATGAAGATTAGTTCCAGGCCAATACCACTGTTTCATTTCTATCAGAGCAATCCTCCATTTGTTTGTCCATCCATGAAACCCCTGGCTATGTTCCTATACGATTACAGTGGTGTTTATACTATATGCCAGCCACATCAGGCCAAGCTGCTAACTTGAACTTTATCACAAGCATTGAGGTCAGAGCACAAACTGTCTCATAATTCCAAACCCCCTGTGTCTATCCCTACCTGCACTACATTTTAAGGAACCACTCTTTTGTCCCTGGTTCCATATGGGAAGCCTTGCCACTTGAGAGAAGGATGGTCTACAGCTAGCCCTAATTTGAGCCTTATTATTGAGGATTGGGGTCCTCAAGGACATTTGTCCAGTAATCATCATGAGTTAAACTTTTTCACATCGTCCAGTGTCTCTATTTCATGGACCAGTGGAGGTCTCTTGGGACCTGTTCTCAGGGCGAGCTATAAAAACCATTCTGGCCCTTGGCACACAGAAATATGGACACTGGGTTTGCCTTTTTTAAAGAGGTATATATTACATGGAAATTACACCCATAGTAGCAATATTGCTATGACATTGACTACTAATCATACTGATTCTGTAATGATTTGCACCTCTCACCCATATTTGTTTTGGGCTGCCTCTTCTATAACTATCTCTGAAAGTAATAATAGATTTAGCATTTCTGTTAATCAACCTTACTATCTAAGCTGAATTAGTCATGAAAATATTACAACACTTAATATTACTAGTATTATTCCCATGTGCCAAAGAGCAGAGGTATGGATACCAGTAAACCTTACACAAGCATGGGAAGGTGAATTGGCTTAGCACAATTAGCTAAAGCATTAGAACACCCTCATAAAAAGAGGTTCACTGGGTGGCTTATAGCATTAATAATTTCAGCAAGTCATTGCTGCTACTGCAGAATCAGTCTAACTGGCACATACAGCAGCTGAAGTAATGACAAATGTTACTAAAGATATGGTTTCCCAGACAAAGATTGATCAAGGGATTCTAGCTCAAGTAGATGCCTTAGAAGCAGCTGTATTTTGGCTGGGAGAGTGTAAAAAGGCATTGGCCACTCGTTCCACATTACACTGTGATTGGGAGTCTAGTCATAGTATATGTGTAACTGCATTACCTTGGAATGCCACCTCCCACAACTGGACAGTGGCAAGCAACACTTATAAGGAGCATTTACTGGCAACATTGGAGGGCAAATAACTAATCTGAAAAGAGCTCTGGAAACACAGTTAGTAGATATACAACAGCTTACTCAACAGAATGTTTTGAAGACCATCTCAGATAACGTCCAATGGCTCAATCCAAAGCATTGGTTTGAGGGTTTCAATCTTAGAATCTGGATTTTTACTGCTATTGGTTGTTTTCTTATTTGTGTTGGCCTCATAGTATTCTGAGGGCTCTGACAAATGGTGTCCTCTATGCAGAAGACCAAAGAGCGAGTGATGATGCTCATGACCACCACAGCTGTGGTGAATCCTCAATTTCAAGAAAACAAAAAAGGGGGAAATGCAGGGTTGTGGGTTTGGTGAATGAACAAAATGTAATCTTGAGATATGCATTCTCATGGCCTGGCCAGCCAAGGACACAAGTATGTGTGAAAAATATCAGGTTGGAAAGCTGCCCACCAAGGGAGTGAACATGTGGCCAGAACAGTAAGAAAGCTGGGTCAGCAGAGATGCTATCTCAAGGACATGAAGCACAGTGTAACCAAGGGAACAGCTTTGCAAATAAATCAGGCTGCATCCAGAGATCAGGAGAATTTGCTCCCTTGCTTTGTTCCCCCTCACTCCAAGCCTTGTCTGCTTGTAGTTCATTGTGTTGCATTGACCCTGGCAGGCCAAGAGTCGGCATTAATTTTGTATCCTGCTAGCTTGCCAAATTCATTTATTGCATCTATTTTTGATGGAGTCTTTAGGGTTTTCTGTGTCATTTGAGAATAATGACAGTTTCACTTCCTCCTTTCCAATTTGGATCCCTTTTCTTTTTTCTTCTTGTCTAGTTGCTGTGGCTAAGACTTCCAGTACCATGTTAAATAAGAGTGGTGAAAGTAGGCATCTCTGTCTTGTTCCTGTTCTTAAGGGAAATGCTTTCAGTTTTTACCCACTGAGTATGATGTTGGCTGTAGGTTTTTCATATATGATCTTTATTGTGTTGAGATATGATTCCTCTATTCCCACTTTGCTGAGGGTTTTTATCAGAAATGGGTGCTAGATTTTGTCAATTTTTTTTCCCAGATCTATTTATATGATCATATTTCAGCTCTATTTATACAATCATATTCATTTTTTATGTGGTGTATGACATTTATTAATTTGAAATATTTTACCAGCCTTGCATCCTGGGATGAATCACACTTGGTTATGGTGAATATATTTTTTTAATATACTGCTGGATCCAATTTGTGAATATTTTGTTGAGGATTTTGGCAACTATGTTCATCAGGGATATTGCCCTGTAATTTTCTTTCCTATCTTTATCTGGTTTTGGAATTAGGATTATGCTGGCCTCATAAAAAGAGGTTGTAATTGTTCCTTCTTGAATTTTTTTGGAATAGTTTGAGGAGAATAGGTGTTAGTTCTTCTAAGAATGTTCAGTAAAACTCCCCTGTAAAACCATCTGGACCCAGACTTTTGTTTGATGGGAGTTTATTGATTACATCTTCAATTACCTTAGTTGTTATTGGTCTGTTCAAGTTTTCTGACTCTTCCCAGTGCAGTGTTGGGAGACTGTGTTATTCTAGAAATTTGTCCATTTTGCCTAGGTTGTCCAATTTATTGGCACATAATTGTTCATAGTACTTTCTAACAATCCTTTGTATTTTCTATGGTGACAGTTTGTACTTCTCCTATTTCATTTCTGATTTTGTTTATTTGGGTCCTCTCTCTTTGTTACTTGGTGAGTCTGGCTAAAGGTTTATCAATCTTGTTTATCTTTTCAAAGAACTAGCTCTTTGTTTCATTGCTCTTTTGAATTGTTTTTTTAGTCTCTATGTCATCTATTTCCACTCTGACCTTTATTATTTCTTTCCTTCTACTGACTATAGGTTTTTCTTTTTGTTCACTTTCTAGTTCTTTAGGTTGTAGTGTTAGAAAGTCTACTAGAAATTTTTTCTTGTTTCTTGAGGTAAGCATATAATACTATGAAATTCCCTCTCAAGACTGCTTTCACTCTGTCCCATAGATTAGTGTTGTTGTGTCTTTGTTTTCATTGATTTCCAGGAAGTTTTTTATTTCTTCCTTGATCTCCTTGGTAACCCATTAGTTGTTTAATAACATGCTATTTATCCTCCATGTGTTTGAACATTTTTTAGTGTTTTTATTGTAATTAATTTCTAGTTTGATGCCATTGTGATCTGAGAAGAAGTTTGATATTATTTTAATCTTTTTGAACTTGTAGAGACCTAGTTTGTGTCCTAATTTGTGGTCTATCATTGAGAATGACCCATGTGCACTTGAGAATAATATATATTCTGCAGCTTTGGGCTGAAATGTTCTGTAAATGCCAATTAAATCTGGCTGATATAGTGTGTTGTTTAGGGTCTCTGTTTCTTTATTAATTTTTTGTCTAGAAGATCTCTATACAGTGGTGTCAGAGAGGTGTTAAAATCCCCCACTATAATTGTATTGCTGTTGATCTCTCCCTTGCAATCTTCCAGAAGTTTTTAAATAATTTTAGATGATCTTATACTTGGTACATATATGTTTACCAGAGTTATATTCTCTTGTTGTATCGATCCTTTTAAAATTATGTAGTGACCTTCTTTGTTTCATAATATGGACCTCATTTTGAAGTCTATCTCGTCATATATGAGTATTGCTATACCAGCTTTTTTTTCTATTTCCATTTGCCAGGAAAAAATTTTTTCCATCCCTTCACTTTCATCCTGTGTGCATGTTTTGTTCTGAGGTATGTCTCCTATAGACAGTATATATATGGGTCATGTTTTGTTATTCAATCAACTACTCTATATCTTTTGATTGGAGTATTTACTCAGTCTACATTTAAGGTTATTATTGATAGGTACTTATTTGTCGCCATTTTTATTCTTTATGGCTATGTTCCTCTTTCTCTCTCTCTCTTTATTTTTTATTGTTCTTACAACAGTCCCTTTAGCATTTCTTGCAGTGCTCATTTGGTGGTAATAAATTCTTTTAGCCTTTTTCTCCATGTAAAGCTCTTCATTTCACCTTCAATTTTTAATCATAGCCTTACTGGATAGACTAATCTTGGGTCCAGACCCTTGCTTTTCATTACTTTGTACATTTCATGCAACTCCCTTCTGGACTGCAATGTTCCTATTGAGAAATCAGCTGACAATCGAATGGGAGCTCCCTTGTAGATAACTTTCTGTCTCTCTCTTGCTGACTTTAGGATTCTTTCTTTGTCTTTAACATTTGCAATTTTAATTATGATGTGTCTAGGTGTAGGTCTTTTGGGGTTCATCTTGATTGGGACTCGGTGTGTTTCCTGGACTTGTGTGACTTTTTCCTTCACCAGGTTAGGTAAGTTTTCTGTGATTATTTCTTCAAACAGGTTCTCTATTCCTTTCTATGATTCTTCTTCTTCTAGTACCCCTATTATGCAAATATTGTTATGTTTCATATTGTCCCAAAACTCTCCTCCTGCTTTTTAATTTTTTTTCCATTTTCTGCTCTTTTTGGGTGCTGTTTTTTCTACCTTGTCTTCTAACTCATTGACTCTGTCTTCAGCTTCATCTAATCTATTATTGAATCCTTCCAAGGTATTTTTTTTTTTAATTTCAGCTATGTCATTCTTCATTTTCACTTGACTTTTATTCATAGCTTCTACCTCTTTTATGCTGGTGTAGTTCTCATTAAGTTTCTCATAGTTATTACTAAGTTGTTTGAGCATTCTTAAAACCTTTGTTTTGAATTCTTTATCTGACTAATTGCTTGCTTTTATTTCATTCAGTTCCTTTTCTGGTGATTCCTTCTTTTCCTCCATTTGAGGATTGTTTCTTTGTCTGCCTATTTTGTGAGTCCAGAAGTTTGGAGCCAGGTGAGGCATATCTGGCCATGTAGGCAAGCTAGTATGTATGAGATTAGGTTGCTATGCCCCCCAGTCTTGGTGTGATGGCCTTCTTGTGGGAACCAATGGAATAATCTCCTTTATATTCTGAGTTGGGTACTCTAGGGCAGACCCTTGTGTGGGTTATTTGGGCTCTCCTGTTTAATTCGCATCTTGATTGGTGTTGTCCATTTGTGGGTAGGCTCAGTCCTCAGGGTTTTTAACTATGAGTCACTACCCTGGCCCTTTTAACCATGTCATGCCAACCATTATATAGGTGTTGACAGAACAAAATAAAGCAAACAGACCAAACCAAAAAGATCCTCCCCCTCAATATATATCTCAACAATAATAAAAGCAACTACCTCAACAAAAATATTGAAAGACACATAATCAAAAAAACTTACACACACACAAGAAACATAGGATGTGCAAGAGCAAAAGAATTAGAAGAGGAAAAAAGAAGAAGAAATAGAAATAAAATAAAAGTAAAGAAGACAATGTACAACCACACTAAAAAAAAAAAAAAAAAAGGAAAAAAACATCAGCTTGAACAATGATACAAGTCCCAGGCTCAGCACTATGATTAAAGAGAAACAAACTGAAAACACACATGCTCACACTCATGCACACACAATAAACAATACTAGAACTCATGAGACTGAACAACATAAAAGTGGTAGAGAAAAAAACATGTATATGAAAATAAATAAGTCAAGGCAATAGCACACCATACCAAAGAGCACCTTGAACAGTTATCAGCATCTACGTTGTTAGAAGCACCAGCTTTAATGAAAAGCTTAAAGGACAGAAAAACAACCAGAAAATACACACACACACACACACACACACACACACACACACATACACAAAAAGAATACTAGAAAACATGAGACCAAAAGTGTTACAAGAGGGGGGAAAAATAACAAAATAAAAATAAGAATATGAAAACAAAGAATGCAGAGACCAGAAATAGGGTATGTGTGAAAAATAAAAGGTAGAAAATAATAACTGAAATAATAATGATAATTTTAGAAGGTAGTAATGCTAATTTGAATAAAATATAGAAGAGGAAAGTAGAAAATGGAAAATGAAAAAAAAAACAATTGAATAAAAAAACAAAAAACATACACGAATGATGAAATCACAGAAAGAGAAACTAAAAAAAAGAAAAATCTTATTTACCATTGCAGCAAAAAATTAAGATAACTAGAGATAAACTTAACCAAAGAAGTAAAGAACCTCTTCACAGCAAACTACAGGTCATTGAAAAAGAAAATAGAGGAAGATATACAAAAGTGGAAACATATACCTTGTTCATGGATTGGAAGAATTAACATCATTAAAATGTCCTTACTATCGAAAGCAATCTATAGATTCAATGCAATCCCCATCAAAATACCAACGACATATTTCACAGAACTAGAACAAACAGTCCAAAAGTTTATATGGAACCAAAAAAGACCCTGAATAGCTACAGCAATCTTGAAAAAGAAGACCAAAGTAGGAGGGATCACATTACCAGATTTCAGGTTATACTACAAAGCCACTGTAATCAAAACAGCCTGGTACTGGCACAAGAACAGGCAGATAGATCAATGGAACAGAATAGAGAACCCAGAAATTGACCCAAAACAATATGCTCAATTAATATTTGACAAAGGTGGCAAAAGCATACAGTGAAATCAAGACAGTCTCTTCAATAAATAGTGTTGGGAAAATTGGACAGCTACTTGCAAAAAAATGAAGCTAGACCACCAACTTACACCATACATGAGAATAAATGGATACAAGACTTAAATGTGTTTCGTGAATCCATAAAAATTCTAGAAGAAAATGCAGGCAACAAAATTTCAGACATCATATGCAGCAGAATTTTCACTGATACAACACCTAGGGCAAGAGAAACAAAGGAAAAAATGAACACATGGGACTACATCAAACCAAAAAGCTTCTGCACAGCAAAAGAAACCATCAAAACAGAAAGGTATCCCACTATATGGGAGACAATAATCGCCAATGATGCATCAGGTAAGGGGTTAATTTCCAAAGTATATAGAGTGCTCATACAAGTTAACAAAAGGAAGACAAAGAACCCAATTAAAAAATGGGCAGAGGATCTAAATAGACACCTCTCCAAACAGGACATACAAATGGCCAAGAGACATATGACAAAATGCTCAATGTCACTAATCATCAGAGAGGTTCAAATTAAAACAACTATGAGGTATCACCTCATACCTGTCAGAACGGCCGCCATCAACAAATCATCAAACAACAAGTGTTGGCGAGGGTGTGGAGAAAGGGAGACTCTAGTACACTGTTGGTGGGAACGCAGACTGGTGCAGCCAGTACGGAAAACACTATGGTGTTACCTCAAAAAGTTAAAGATTGAACTGTCATTTGACCCAGTGATCCCACTTGTAGAAATATACCCTTAGAAACCTGAAACACCAACCAGAAAGAATATATGTACCCCTATGTTCATAGCAGCACTATTTACGATAGCTAAGATCTGGAAACAGCCCAAGTGTCCATCAGTAGACGAATGGATAAAAAAGCTGTGGTACATATACACAATGGAGTACTATGCAGCTGTAAGAAAGAAAGATCTCTTATCCTTTGAGAAAACATGGAGGGACCTGGAGAGTATTATCCTAAGTGAAACAAGCCAAGTAGAGAAAGACAAATATCATATGATCTCACTTATTTGTGGAATATAATGAACATAACAGTATGAGGAACAGGGTAGACCCAGAGACGTGGAAGTAGGGTACAGACTAACAACCCTCAGAAGAGGGGTGGGGGTGGAGGGAAGAGATAAACCACAGAACTGATATGCATATACACATAACTGATGGACATGGACAACAATGCTGGGCGTGGAGTGGGGGGGATTGGGAGGAGGGTGTCAGTGAGGGAAAAAGGAGAAACATATGTAACAAAAGCAAATTAATAATAATAAAAAAAACGACAACAAAGAAACACAAGCACACATACCAAATCCACCACCACAACAATAACAGAGGGGAAAGAAAACAAAACCCTTGGATCTGCTCTTTATGGAGTTTACTGAATTTTTCTCCATGTAGTTGGATCTGGCCCCTTGGGTATGGGTCCCTGTCCTCTTAGGCAGATCTCTGGTGTAAGCCAGTATGAATCACTGTCTCTGCCTGGTCCTTGGCCTCCTGACAGGAGTCCTACAGGGCATGGTCCCAGGTAATCCTCTGAGCTGGGCTACCCTAGCCCAGAGGCTGGGTCACCTTCAGGGCTAGCTACTTCTTTGTATTTGTTCTGGGTTGTTTTCTCTTCCTCCCTCAGCACTGGGCTCTATGGAATATCAGGTCCAGTCAGGCTGGTTTACTCAGACTTGTGTTCTGGGTGATGCCCATAGCTTGCAGGAGAGTCAGGCAGTCTCTCTCTCTCCTTCCAATGACCCAGTTCTTCCTGGGTTGCTGGCACCACATCCCACACAGGTGAGAATGGAAAAATAACTAAATGAGTAAATAAATAAATAAGTGTCTTTGATCTTTCACCAAGGCCAGCTTTCACTGGATGGGGCTACTGCCCAGGCTCCCACCTGGCCAGATGTTCGAATCCCCAACATGTCAGTCCCTGATGCTGGAGTGCAGATTTCCTGCCCTACTTCATATGCTGTTCACTGTTTGCTGTTTCACAGGGTGGGGGTTCTACTCAGGGTCCTTCCCAGCCAGAGATCTGACTCCTCATCACGTCAGGCACTGCCACTGGGGTGCAGATTTTCTGCTCTAAGCTGTTTGCTATTCCACTGGGTGGGGGTTTCCTCTAGGACCCCAGCTCATCAGGCACTGCTGCTGGGGTGCCGATCTGATCTTCAGCTTAGAGCTGTTCCTTGGGTGGGGAGAGGGACACCTCCTCTTAGCTCGAGGTGGGGAGGAAAGAGCTCTTTCCCCAGGCACCACTTGTGCTCCCTTTCTCCTCTCTGTTGCTCTCCTTTGGGGATCTCTATGTGTTGCTGAGTTCCCCCTTTCCCAGGAGGCTGGAGCTGCACCACTGCCTGCACTTTCCCTCTGTCTTCCAAGCTGTGCTGTGCTGCTCAGTTGGGTGAGTTCACTCACTCACCTACTTTGCCATCTGTTCATCTCTCCTCTCCATAGCTTCCTTGTTCACAGTATTTCCAGTCAGCTATTTTCAGGTGGTTTTTTCAAGTTAAATATTCTGTAGTTTAGCCTCAGGTTCGGTCCTGTGTTTGGAGCAAGTGGACAGGACTTCCTTAGGCTTCAGCCATCTTGCCCCTTCCTCTTGTCTCCTCATCCTCTATTTGTGGGTTCTGGAATAGCAGCTCTAGCACTTTTTTTTCTAATATAGAAAGAACACCATCAGCATTAGAAGATAAGAGTCTGAAGTCAGCATATCTCAGATTGAAGAGCTTCCAGAGAAGCCAACTGTGTGACCTTGGACACCTCCCAAGCTTCAGTTTCCTCATGTGTAAAGTGTGACAGTACTAGAGTAATAGTAACAGCTGCCAGTGTTAATGTGAGGATTGGATGGCAGAATGTGCCATGGGTAAGAGGCAGGTTACCCAGTAAACAAGAACTTCATCACCAAAGGCCCCTGCCCTTAACCAAGGCAATGACTTTGAAAGCTGTGGTTTTCAGGAAACAGTATCAATTTGCTATAGACCAAGTGAAGCTACAGAATTTCCAAAGAAGTTAAACTCATTTTTATTTTTGTTCATCTGAATTAGCAGTGCCTTCTGAGAAGAACTCCAGACAGTATATGTTGTATTTATTTCAGTCATAATATAACTACAACTGTTGTCACTGTTCAATTAGATGATCTTAAAAAATTTATGCCAAATAGTCCAAATTTTGCCCCTTGGTAGAATGCTATAGTATTGGCACTCAACTTGTTGGAACTTTCCTATACTTACTGTCACCCTAAATATTTCCTCCCCTACTGACTTGGAACTTGGCTATATGATTTGCTTTGGCCAATAAGACAATAACATATGTAACACACACACACACACACAAAAAAAAAAAAAAAAAAAAAAAACCTGAAAAGCCCTTGCACACTGGGACTTACTCCCTTTAACTGCTCTTAGAATCCCTACCGTGCTTCTATGTGATGAAGTAAGCTGCTAGATGATGACAGACACGTGGTCCATTCACCTCTGTTGCTCCAGTCAATGGCCAGACAGCATTCTCAAGCATAGCTGCCTAGATAAGCAGCAACTAACACAAACTGATAAGGGAACCCAGATGAGACCAGCAGAGCAACACCTATTCAAATGAGACCCACTCAAATTTTGACCCTGAGAATTACGAGGTAAATAAATAGTTCCTATTTTAAGCCATTATGTTTTGAGTCATTTGTTATGCACTAAATGTTAACTATACCCACCTCTTTATGATTTCATGGAATGAATAAAAGAATAAACCTTAGAACAGTCACTGCATATATGATGACATTTCTAACCAGTCATTAGTTGTTTTCTTTTCCATGCTCAAAAATAGAATAAGAGTATCTTAGCTGTACCAGAAGAATGTTGCTGAGAAAATACCTGTTTTTAAAGAATTCCTAAAGGACCAAATAAACCACTTTGAGTGAGTCCCTGAAATCCTCCGTGGGTATATAAATAACACAATTGTGTCTTGATTTCTTCCCCTCAGAGCCTGGGGGAGGAACCGTTTCTTCATTTAGGTTTGTCACCTGGATGTCTACCAGAAAGTCTCTCTAGATGCCTAAGAAGCAGCTCAAGTTGCAAAGAACCAATGGACATGGACAACAAAACTGGGGACGGGGCAGGGAGGGAGGGGGAGGAGGGTGACAATGGGGGAAAAAGGAGAAACATTTGTAACAAAAATAAATTAATAAAATAAAAAAAATATTAATACACACTAGGTACTATTATTATGATAAATATTCCAGTTGCTGTATCATTAAAGGTAGATGGGTTAGCAGCGCTCACCTCCCCAGAGGCCTATACTGCCTGTCAAAACTTGGAACGATCAGGTAGAAAAGCCCATCACCCCAACCAACCACCTCCTAGCAGTAATTTAAAAGATTGTTTTTGAGTTGGTATTGAATCTTCATAGAGTTCCAAAACCCACATCTACTGGCTGAGGTCATTCTGTGAAAGTTATTGTAACACATGAATTCAGTTAACTGCTAAAAATGTGGCTTAAGACATACTATGAAAAAAATTGTATTTAAATATAGGTTATATTTATTTGCAAGCTCAATCAGAAGCCCTTGCAAAGCGTTAAAAAGAAATAAAATTATTTTGAATTTAGTTCATTATAAAGCCATAGAATGAACATAAACTGAAGACTAACAAGATATGCTAACCACCTATTCATCTCCATTGAGGTTAGCATAATGTACTTATTCACGGATGTGGATTTAAAACATATGGGCATAACAAGTGACAAAAGAATGATGGACATATTGAGGAATTTCTTTTACATTTTCTTTTTTTTTTTAAATATTTTTTCTTTATTGATTTTAGAGAGAGAGGAAGGGAGGGGGAGAGAGAGAGAGAAACATCGATGAGAGAGAACATTGATTGGCTGCCTCCTGCATGCCCTCCACTAAGGATCAGGCCCACAACCTGGGCATGTGCCCTGGCCGGGAATCGAACCAGCGACCTCTTGGTGCATGGGTCGATGCTCAGTCAGTGAGCCACACTGGCTGGGCTCTTTTACATTTTCAACTTAGAAACTATTCCAAACTTTTTGCTGCTGGTGGATATTATATATTGAAGCTGATTTTCCAAAAATTCATAAAAAAACTGAAAATCCTTTGTTGGCCACTTAGGGGACTGGAAACATCTCTGTACAAGAGAGGTCTATGTATACATGTTTTTTGGATAATCCCTTCACCTTCATAACACATAGACACAGACAACAGTGTGGTGTTACCAGAAGGAAAGGGGTTGGGGGCTAGATGGAGGTGGACAAAAGTGGGAGCGAATGAGGACTGAAAGAAACTTTGCTTAGGGCAATAGGTATAATGCAGTGTGCAGATAATGTTTTATTGAGTTGTACACTTGAAACCAGTGTAGTTTTGTTAATTAATGTCAACCCAATAAATTCAATTAACAAAAAAAAAAAAAAAAAAAAAAGGAGAGGCCTAACTCATTCTTTTACATCATCTCCAAACAATGACCTATTTTACTTTTTAATATTTATTCACTTTTTAAAAAATGTTTCTTTAGTGTTGAAAGTATTACAGATGTCCCTCCTTTTTCCCCCCATTCCCCCCCTACTCCCCGCTCCCACACCCACCCACCAACTTTACTGCACTACTGTCTGTGTCCATTGGTTATTCATATAAGTTCTTTGGTTAATTTCTTCCCACCTCCACACCCTCTTCCCTCTGAGGTCTGTCAGTCTGTTCTGATTCTCTGTTTCACCATCCCTTACAATAGGCCCCCAAGAGGCTCTGTGCATCTAGTTTTGTCCTAGCCCCATGCCTCCTCCTCTTTCACCTCCATTTCCCTTACACCCTTGTCCTACTCTGCAGCCAGAGCAGCTTCCAAAAACACACATCTGACCATAATCCTCTTGTCTAAAACCCCTCAGTGGTTCTGTACTCCCAGGTAGCCATCAGGGTGTCCAGCAGCATGGCCTGTGTGGTGTGGCACAGCAAAATCCTGAGTAGGGCTGAAGCTATAGATGGTCCTGGGCTCTCTAGTCTCATGCTCCATCTCTCCATAGGGCTCTTTCTTGACTCTGTTACCTATCCATCCTTCCTGTGTTGTAGCTACTCAGCTAAAATCCAGTCTCCCTTAGAATATTGGTAAGGCCTTCAGTGATGGACCACACATCTTTTAGGTCCTGTCTCCAAGACTTCACCATGATCCGTAGGTCTTTTCAATTCTAACTTGTGAGTATTCCCTACAGATCTAGGTTGGAAGTCTCCATGCTTTATCTGCTCAAAATGTCCCCTTGGATTGAAATTCTCCCACCATCTCCCCACAACCCTTGCCCAACAGTCCAGTTCTCCTCCTCAAGATACAGTGCTGGAGCTGCATCCCCTCCTTTAGATGCTCTCAGAGAAGACTGGGTTGTCTATCATCATAACTCCTGTGTTACACTGAAATTGCATTTTTGCATATCTGCTTCCTAAACTTTATGCAGATAAGCATCATTTATACTTTTGCTTTCAGTAGAAATCTCAGACCTGGGGAAAGAGCAGACACTTAACAGAGGTTTTTGAATGGAAGCCAAAGAACTCTCCTAGCTTTCTCAAAACTCTAGCATTGCCATAACTCACACCCTTCTATTCCCTTAGCTGGTGTCATCAAACAGGGTGAAGATCTCCTTGGATAGCCTTCCCACTCCAACAACTTCTCTCCACTCGCTATCAGTTTGTTTTCAGCTGCATTGGGATTGCCACATCACTTTTTATTTTTTCATTTCAGAATTTCTCTTCTGACTAAAACATCTTTCTTGACTGGCTTATTTCACTTAGCATAATATTCTCCAGGTCCATCCATGCTGTCCTAAAAGGTAAGCTTTTCTTTCTTTCTTTCTTTCTTTCTTTTTTTTTTTTTTACAGCTGAGTGGAATTCCATTGTCTAACTGTACAAGAGCATTTTTATCCACTCATTTACTGATGGGCACTTGGGCTACTTCCACATATTAGCTATTATAAATAATGATGCAATGAACATAGGGGTGCATATATTTTTTCAAATTAGGGTTTCATGATTCTTTGGATATATTCCCAGTGGAATTGTTGGATCATAAGGCAGTTCCATTTCAAAATTTTTAGGTATATCCATACTGTTTTCCACAGTGGCTACACCAAAATGCATTCTCACCAATAGTGAACGAGGGTGCCCCTTTCTGCACATCCTCACCAGTGCTTGTTGTTTGTTGCTTTGTTGATGATAGCCATTCTGACATGTGAGGTGATATCTCATTGTGGTTTTAATTTACATCTCTCTGACAATTAGTGACATTGATCATTTTCTTCATGTGTGTAGTGGCCATCTCTATGTCCTCTTTGGAGAGCTGTCTATTCAGGTTCTTTGCCCATTTTTTAATTGGATTGCTTGTCTTCCTGGTGTTGAGTTGTATAAGTTATTTATATATTTTAGAAATTATCCCCTTATTAGATGTATCATTGGTGAATATGTTCTCTCATATAGTGGGTTTCCTTTTGTTGATATTTTCTTTTGCTGTGCAAAGACTTTTTAGTTTGATGTAATACCATTTGTTTATTTTTTCTTTTGTTTCCCTTGCCAGGGGTGACGTAGCAAAACAAATATTGCTACAAGAAATGTCTGAGATTTTTTTCACTTATGTATGGAATCTAATGTACAAAATTAATAAACAAAATGAAGATAGATTCATGGATACAGAGAATAGACTGATAGCTGTCATAGGGAAGGGGTTTGAGACTGGGTGAGGAGGGTAAAGGGATAAACCAAAGAAAACAAAAAGAAAGACTCATGTACACAGACAACAGTATTGTGATTGCCAGAGGGAAAAGGTAGGGTGGAGGGAGGTAGAAGAAGGTAAAGAGGATATAAATGGTGAAGGAAGAAGACTTGACTCAGGGTGGTAAACACACAATACAATATACACATGATGTATGGTAGAAATGTACACCTGAAATATGTATGAATTTATTAACCAATGTCACCCCAATAAATTCAATTAAAAGAAAAAAAAGAATATCTCTCTCCAGCTGCTTCTGGTTTTCATTTTACCTCCAATCCTGACACTTCTGGTCTCCTTGACCAATCAGTTCCTTATGAGTTCACTAGCCTTCTACCTAGTCTGGGACCCATGGTTACGGGTCTTATTCTACTCTGAACCTCTTTGTTTTTGCTTTCTCCAGCCTTTCCCAGGAAATCTGATTCTTCTTTTCCAGCCACTGGTGTCAACTCTTAGTTGACAAACATGGCTTTTGTTCACATCTGTGCAGTTCACTCTTACCCTTAGATATATGGCAGGCTTCATCAAAGGGGAAGGGATGAGCTATATAGCCAGAGGCTGTTGTGCATGTTGCACCATGTCAATGTGCATGTTTCTGAGAATGTAATCCAAAAGCCCTTACCTGCTTTCTTGTCTACTGAAAAAGTGACTCTTGCAATAATTTCACTCACCTTCCCTTTAGGCTATCAATTCTAGTACTTTTTCCAGCAGGTTTTAGCTATACCAGTGATCTCTTAGTTTCCACACAAGGAAACCTTGCATGTGTGGCAACAAAAATATTTCTCAAATTGTCACTACACATGCATTTTTAGCCTTTTGTTGCCTTAGTACTACATTCCCCTCTCTCACTTTGTTCACTTTTGCCAATGACCCCTCTTTCCTGTGGGTAGGATATTAAGGGGAGTCCTCAAGTGACCTGCTAGTGATGGCAAAATTTAAATATACCTGTAACCCATCCCCACAGCTTTTACCTTAGGTCATTTCTAATCAGAATCTCTGCTGGAGCCCTCAATGTATCATGGTCATTTAGTCTCTCTCCACTCCTCTCATCTTCTACCAATATTAAAAAGCTAAGGGACACCCAAAATGCTTCAGTTTCTCTGTATTTTCTCACACGAGTTTCATTCCCAATTTTTTTCCAGGCACTCATGGGTTACCACCAAATCACCACATCTCATTCCCAAAGGACTATGAGAAATACATCCTCTGACCTCCAGCTCCTGGAATTCCTCTTCTTCTTCCACATCATACGAGAGGGTGTGGATTTTGATGTCATCAGCTGAGAGGTCAATAAACTTCCCATCAAGGTACTCCAGGCTTTCTTTGGTGGGTGATCGGTCTTCAATGAATGTGGTCTCACAGCAGTCGGCAGCCATGCCATCCCCCCAGGAACGCAGCATGCTCTCTGAGTAGAGGATGATGTTGGGATGGTAGTGGGACTCCACTGACTGCTGAAGGGTGTTGGGGTCCAGCAGCTGCTGGACTGGCTTATTCCTGCTATTATCCAGGGTGGCTGATGCTTCACTGCCCACCAGCCGGCAGTTTTGGTACTGGGGTGCTGGGTAAACAGACACTAGGCCATCTCTGGTCTCAGACATGAAGGTTTTGGTGTTAATTAAGCCATTTCTCTTGCCAGCATTGTTAATTTTGTTGTGCATCAGCATACTCTTCTGTTCAATTATGCCATCCATGGTGCTCTCCCTGCCCAGCTCGGTGTCAGGCTGTGCTGCAAGGCTAGACTTCAGGGTCACACTTGCCTCATGGAAACCATGTCTCCTGCAGGAGAAGGAAACAGAGATAAGACAAGAAACTCACACCTGAAAAAGATCTAATCTCACAGACCCTCGTTCTTTCAGGTATACTAGTCACCAATATGCACCACACCTAGGACAGTGAGATGGTATTTTAGCCCTACCTAATACACTAATTTTATTTTTTAAAGATATTTTAATTAAATATTTTTAGAGAGAGAGGAAGGGAGAGAAAAGCATAATTGATGTGAAAGCAAAGCATTGATCAGCTGCCTCATGCTTGCCCCCTACCAGGGATCAAGCCCACAACCTGACCCAGAATTGAACCAGCAACCTTTCGGTGCACTGGATGATGCCCAGCCAACTGAGTCACACTGGCTAGAGCATCTAATCATCCAATTTTAAAGAGGCTCTATCAGAGCAGCCAGCCAGAGTAAAGCAGAAACTGATTATTGGCATCTCTATAATGTCCCTGTTTCCAAAAAAGACTCTTCAGAAATTGGAACCACTAGAGAAACCTGTGATGGCCACCAGACATCCTGAAACTCACAGGTAAAGCCAATCACATTAGCATCACACCAATGCACAGGGAAAATAAGGCTGTAAATCTGTAATAGAGATGGAATCTTCCAGGTTCATGGCTACTCATTCTAGCAAAAAACACACAACCAAAGAAGAAAGGGTTTAGAATAACATCCCACACATATTTAGAAAATAAATGACAAGGAGATCCAAAATGGCAACAGAGTGAATGGAAGCTGTACAGACTTACAACTAAAATAAAGACATGTCATCTGGAAAAACAACTGAAGAGCAGCTGGAAAGAACACTTATAACCAGGGAAATAAAGAGGACCACAAATTGAGACTAGTAGAAGCTGCAGAGTCACAAGAGGGCTGGCTGGGTGCTGTCCTTAGCTGTGAGCAGTTCCCTCTGAGAAGTAGGGGGTTAAAACCCCAAGCTGGCTCCCCAGCACAAGGGTAGTAGAACAAAGAAAGATGCCCACATAACACCTGGCTGAGAACATAACCACAGCAGAGGTTTTGCCATCAGTGATGGGCACAGGGAACACCAGCACTTCCCTGAAGAGCCAGTGCACTAAATTACAGCTATAACCACTCACCTTGGGCTCCAGCAGAGAGAGGGCAGACTGGACTGGAACTGTGTGAGGCGAGTCAGGGGTTTGTGCAAATGCGGAGCTGGGAAGGAGGTCATCAGGAGGTCTATGCTGAGTTACTCCCCAAAAGGACAGGAGCCATTCCTCAAAGAGCCCCTTCCCATAGTGGCTGTAAACTGGGGGAGAATCAACTGTCCCACCCTCAGGAATTTAAAACCACTCAGCCTGAAGAAGTGCAACTTGAGGTTCATTAACAGCTAGAGACTACCTGCTAGCCAGTAGACAGAGAAAAGCCTCTGAAAGCTTTGGGCTTTGGTACTGGCTCTCAGTGTTGGGGGCTGTGGCTCTGGGAACTGAGCTGTGAAGGTAGAGGCCTGAGATACTATGCTGAGCCACTCCTCCATGTTTCAGTAGCCATCTCTGTCAAGTAGCCCCATCAGAGTGGTTTTAGCCTCGGGGAGAAGCAGCAGTTCCTCCCTCAAGAATTTAACATCACACTCCCCAGAGAAGTGCAACTTAAGGCTCATTAACAGCCAAAGACTACCATCAAGCCAGTAGGCAGAGATGAGTATGTAAAGCCTTTGAGCCTTGGGATTGACCCTCATTGTTGAGTGTCCTGGCTCTGGGGACTGAGCTGCAAAGGCTGAGGCTGGGAATCCTGTACTGAGCCAATAACCCACACTGGAGAAATAACTCCCTGACTCTTCAGGGAGTTATAAATAACCCAGGGGAAAACAATTGACCTGTCCACCTCGGGCTTTTTTCATTCAGCTGAGGGCTACAACCTGAGGCTCATTAAGTAACAGAGACTAATAGTCACCATGAAGGCAAAAGCAGTGGGATAATTGAATCTCTGCTTGGTCTGCAACTCTACACAGGAAAGTAAGACTAGAAATTGATGTTTAACATGGTCCCTTCCATACTCATCCAAAGCCAGTAGAGGGAGCCACAATCATTGGAACACTGACACTCACAGGTGAAATTTGGCAGGCTACAAAACCTGCTGAGACAGTCAAAATGGTGAAACAAAGAAACAAATTCAAAATAAAAGAACAAGAGAATTATATAGAAGAAGGGATAAATGAAATGGAATTAAGCAAGTTATCAGAGCTAGAGTTCAGAGTAATGATTATGAGAAAGCTAAACAACATGAGTAAAGATATAGAAACAATGGAAATCAATCAATTGGAAATGAAAAACCACCAAACAGAAATGAAGGATGACATAGCAGAAATAAAGAATACATTGGAAGGAATAACCAGCAGAGTAGAGGAAGCCAAGAATTGGAAGAGAAAACTAGAAGACAGGGTAGAAAAAAAATCACCCAAAAAGAGTACTAAAAACAAACAAACAAACAAACAAACAATAGAAAACAGGAAGACAGAACATGGGGCAGAAGGCTCCTGTGCTGTGGAAGGAAAGCAGTCAGCTACCACGGTAAGTGGCACATCAGCAAACTTTCCCCTGCGCAGCTGGGAGGTCTCGCCATTTTGGAAGATCTGGGTCTTCCTTGGGAGGAGGAAACAGGGAGTGGCTAGGGCCAAGTGACCTGAGTCCACCAGAGTGACTTGCACCATTGGTCCAGTGGACTCAGCTGTGTCAACATGGTCAGTGCACATTAGCAGCACTATTGAGGTGCCTGCTGCAGTAGCTGAAACAGTCCAGGAGCTGGATGCCCACCCCCAACAGCAGTGGTGGTTTGCTGCCCGGCTTGCCCAGGCTCGTGGCACTAGCACTAGCTTGGGAGCTTGGCAACTCCACCAACAGCAAGAGTGACTGGGCAGGAGTAGAGCTCCACCCCCAACAGGCAGCTCAGATTGGCAGAAGAAATGCATCCCCAAAGGCATCAGCAAAGGCTGATCAGGAGCAGTGCCCCAACCCAAGCAGCAGGGCTAGGGCAGCTGAGACCTGCCCCTGACAACTGCAGCAGTGGAGTTGGAATGGAGTCTCTCCCCCCAGTAACATCGAAGTCCCAGGTGCGGAGCATCCTCAGTCCCCAACAGCAGTAAATGATGGGGACCTGAGAGCACACAATGGCAACAGCAGCAGCAGTGCAAACTGGAAGCTCACACTTGCCCCCAGCCGCAACTGATCAAGAGCTGAGCCCCACCAGGCAGGAGAGTACCCTAATAATACACCAGCAGAACCCACGAACCCAAGCAGAATACCAGAGGGACCCACGAAGCCCAGTAGGGCACCAATCAAACGCACGAAACACAAAAGCATACCAACAGGACCCACAAACCCCAGAAGTGTACCAGAGGGGTCCACAAACCCCAGCAGCAAACCAGAGGGACCCACAAACCCCAGCAGGGTACCAGTGGAACCTACACGCCCAATAGCATACTACTGGAACTCCATGCACCCCAGCAAAATACCAGTAGGACCCAAGCACCCCAGAAGAGCACTAGCTGGACCCATGCACCCCAGGCAGCAACAGCACATATCAGCAGCTGAGACTGATCCCAAGCAGCATCAGCAGAAGCTGATCAGGAACACAGTTCCAGTCCAAACAGCAGCAAATCTCAGGGAGTCAAGACCTGCACAACAGACCAATACCAGCATCCAGGTGTCAATCCTCTAAGACCCACAGCAGGCAAGAGGTGCCATACACCAAAACAGACTGGGAGGCACAACATCCTTACTTGATACACACTGACCTGCCTACAGAAAAGGAACTAGAGGAACTAGAAGAAAACAACTAGGCAGATGAAGAATCTAAAGCAATGATTATAAAGGTGCTCAAATAATTTGGGAGAACTACAAGCAACTTAATAAGAATTATGAAGAGCTCACTGGGAATTACATCAGCTTAAAAAAAGAGGTAGAAGCTATGCATAAAAATCAAGAGGAAATAAAGAATGACATAGCTGTTATTGAAAATACTTTAGAAGGATTGAACAATAGATTAGAAGAAGCTGAAGACTGAATCAGCAACTTAGAAGATAAGGTAGAAAACAACACCCAAAAAGAGCAGCAAATGGGGAAAAAATTAAAAAGCAAGAGGAGAGTTTAAGAGAGCTGTGAGACAATACAAAATATAACAACATTCATGTTATAGGTGTACTGGAAGGAGAAGAATCAGAGAAAGGAATAGAGAACATGTTTGAAGAAATAATGACACAAAACTTCCCTAAACTGGTGAACAAAAAAGTCACACAACTCCAGGAAACAGAGGGAGTCCCAAGCAAAATGAACCCCAAAAGACCCACAGCTAGACACATCACAATAAAAAATGGCAAACGTTAAATACAAAGAAAGAATCTTAAAGGAAGCATGAGAGAGACAGAAAGTTGCTTACAAGGGAGATCCCATTAGATGGACAGCTGATTTCTCAATAAAAACACTGCAGGCCAAAAGGGAGTGGCATGAAGTGTACAAAGTAATGCAAGGCAAGGGTCTGAATCCAAGAATACTCTATCCAACAAGGTTATCATTCAAAATTGAAGGAGAAATAAAGAGCTTCACAGATTAAAAAAAAAAAAAAAAGCTAAAGGAATTTACCCACACCAAACCAGCATGGCAAGATATGCTAAAAGAACTGTTGTAAGAAGAAGAAGAAACAGAGAGAGAGAGAGACAGAGGAACACAGTCACAAAATAAAAATAGCAACAAATAACTAGGTATCAATTATAACATTAAATGAAAATGGCTCAAATGCTGCAAACAAAAGACATAGGGTAGCTGATTGAAGAAGAAAACACGACCCATATATATGATGTCTACAAGAGATCCACCTCACAAAAATAACTCACATAGGATAAAAGTGAAGGGATAGAAAAAAATTTTCCAAGCAAATGGAAAAAAAGAAAAGAAAAACTGGTGTAGCAATACCCATATCTGACAAGATAGACATCAAAACGAGGGCCAAAATAAGAGACAGAGAAGGTCAGTATATAATATTAACAGGATCAATCCAACAAGAAAATATAACCCTGGTAAACATACACATACAAATTATGGGAGCACCAAAATATATTAAAAACTTCTGGAGGACTTCAAGGGAAAGATCAATAGCAATATGACCATAATGGGTGACTTAACACCCCACTGACACCACTGGATAGATATTCCAGACAAAATCTTAATAAGGACATAGAGTCCTTAAATGACGACCTAGATCAGTTGGACTTAATTGATATTTACAGAATATTTCACCCCAAAGCTGCAGAATATACATTCTCCTCAAGTGCACACGGGACATTCTCAAAGATAGAACACGTGTTAGGATGCAAATATAGTCTCTATAAATTCAAAAAGATTGAAATCATATCAAGCATCTTCTCAGATCACAATAGCATGAAATTAGAACTCAATTACAACAAAAACACACAAAAATATTCACACATTTGGAGGCTAAATAGCATGTTATAAACAATAAATGGTTACAAAGGAGATCAAGGAAGAACTTAAAAACTTTCTGGAAACCAGTGTAAACAAACACACAACAACACAAAATCTATGGGACACAGCAAAACCAGTCTTGAGAAGGAAGTTCATAGCACTATAGGCCTACATCAAAAAACAAGAAAAATACCTAGTTGAGTCTCTAACCCTACAACTTAAAGAACTATATAGAAAAAGAAAAACCCAGAGTAAGTAAAGGAAAAGAATATTAGGGGGATCAGAAAGTAATGTCATTTCTGCACGTTTCCATATTCAGTTGTCATTTATCAGCTCGTTGTGTACTTCAAAATTGTGCCAAACACATTTTAAGTTTAGAGTGACTTGTTTACTCGTAAATAATTAAATCTTAATATTTTTTTTTTGCAATTTATACTGAAATGGCCAGCCAAATACCAGAAGAGGTACATAGCCGGCATTGTATGCTTTTCGAGTTTCACAAGGGTAGTAACGCAACAGTTGCTACCAAAAACATTGCGATGTTTATCCAAGTGCATTAGACGTTTGCCAATGCCAAAGGTGGTTTTCTAAGTTCGAATCCGGTAATTTCGATCTTTCTGACTCGTATCAATCAGGAAGACCAACAACTTTAGACAATGACATGTTAAGGGTGGAAGTGGAAGCAAATCTGTGTCAGACAATCAAGGAACTGTCAAACACTCTTAACCAACCTTGGTCAACCACCCAAGAACATTTACAGCAGATTAGTAAAGTAAGCAGAGCAGGTGTTTGGGTCCTACATAATCTGTCAGAAGAAAACAAAGCTAACCAGTCCACCACATGCAACTTATTGCTTCAGTGGCACAATACAGAAGCGTTTTTTGATCGCTTGATCACTGGAGATGAAAGATGGGTCTTCTATGATAATCCAAAATGCAAAAGGCAGTGGCTCTCTCCGAAGGAATTGCCACGAAGTACAGCTAAACCAGGTTTACACCCCAAAAAGGCACTTTTGTATATTTGGTAGAGTATTCATGGGGTGGTTCATTTTGAAGTGCTGAAACCTGGACAAACTGAATGCAGACCTTTACTGTGAACAATTGGATTGAGTAAATCAATCTTTAATTGAAAAGTGCCCAGCGATTGTCACCAGAAAAGGCGTTATTCTGCAACACGATAATGCAAGACCGCACTGTGCAAGACGAACCCTGGAAAAAATTAATGAATTGGGGTGGGAGGTATTGCCTCACCCACCATGCTCACTCAATATTGTGCCATTGGATTTCCATTTATTTCAATCACTACAACATTTTCTAAGTGGAAAAAATTTGAAAATTTGGATGATGTCCAAAATGCCATCTCCAGATATTTTGCTCAAAAACCAATTGATTTTTATCGATCTGGCATTGAAAATTTGCACACTAGATGGCAAAAGGTTGTTGATATACGAGGGTGATTACATCATTGATTAAAAATAAAAACTTATTAAAAATTTATCTGTTTGAATTAATGTCATAAAAACATGACATTACTTTCAGGTCCCCCTAATAGTAAAGGTCACAGCAGATATAAACGATATAGAGACTAAAAAACAGTTCAAAAGACCAATGAAACAAAAAGCTGGTTCTTTGAAAAGATAAACAAGATCAATAGACATTTAGCCAGACTCACTAAGAACAAAAAGACAGAAACCAAATAAGCAAAATCAGAAACGAAAGAGGAGAAGAAACAGCTGACACCACAGAAATACAAAGGATCATTGAAACATACTATGAACAATTATACGCCAACAAATTGGACAATCTAGGCAAAATGGACAACTTTCTAGAAACACACAGTCTCCCAAAACTGAACCGGTAAGAGATAGAAAACTTGAACAGATCAATACAACTGAGTAAATTGAAGATGTAATTAAAAAATTCCCAGCAAAGAAAAGCCCAGGCCCAGAAGCTTCACATTGAAGTTTTACCAAACATTCAAAGAAGATATAATACCCACTCTCCTCAAACTATTCCAAAAAATCCAACAAGATGGGAGACTTCTAAATTCATTTTGTGAGGCCAGCATAATCCTAATTCCAAAATCGGATAAAGACATTACAAAGAAAGAAAGCTACAGGCCAATACCCCTGTTGAACACATATGCCAAAATCCTTAACAAAATATAAGCAAATCTGATACAGCAATACATCAAAAAAAGTATTCACCATGACCAACTGGGTTTCATCCCATGGATGCGAGGCTGGAAAAATATTTGAAAATCAATAAATGTGATAAACCACATAAACTAAATGAAAGATAAAAAACATATGATCATATCGATAGATGCTTAAAAAGCATTTGACAAAATCTAGCACCCATTTCTGATAAAAATGCTCAGCAATGTGGGAATAGAGGGATCATATATCAACATAATAAAGGCTATATATGAAAAACCTATGGCCAACATCATACTCAATAGGCAAAAACTGAAAGCATTTCCCTTAAGAACAGGAAAAAGACAGGGATGTCCACTTTTGCCACTCTTATTTAACATAGTATTGGAAGTCTTAGCCACAGCAATTAGACATGAAAAAAAGATAAATAAGATCCAAATTGGAAAGGAGGAAGTGAAATTGTCATTATGTGCAGATGAAATGATATTGTACATAGAAAACCCTAAAGTCTCCATCAAAAATCTATTAGACTTAATAAATGAATTTGGCAAAGTAGCAGGATACAAAATATCAAGAAATTGACAGCATTCTTATACACCAACGATGAATGCATACAAAGAGAATCTAAGAAAACCATGCCATTTACCATGATGCAAAAAAAATTAAGATACCTAGGAATAAACTTAACCAAAGAAGTAAAGGATCTCTTCACAGAAAACTACAGGCCATTGAAAAAAGAAATAGAGGAAGATATAACAAAGTGGAAGCATATACATTGCTATGGATTGAAAGAATTAAAAGCATTAAAATGTCCACACTACCAAAAGCAATCTATAGATTCAATGCAATCCCCATCAAAATACCAACCATATATTTCACAGAACTAGAACAAATACTCCAAAAGTTTATATGGAACCAAAAAAGGCCCGAAAGAGACACAGCAATCTTGAAAAAGAAGAACAAAGTAGGAAGGATTACATTACCAGATACCAGGTTATACTACAAATCCACTGTAATCAAAACAGCCTGATAATAGCACAAGAACAGGCACATCGATTAATGGAATAGAACAGAGAACCCAAAAATTGACCCAAGACAATATGCTGAATTAATATTTGACAAAGGTGGCAAGAGCATACAGTGGAGTCAAGACAGCCTCTTCAATAAATGGTGTCGGGAATATTGGACAGCTACTTGCAAAAAAATGAAGCTGGACCACCAACTTACACCATACACAAGAATAAACTCAAAATGAATAAAGGACTTAAATGTGACTCGTGAATCCATAAAAATTCTAGAAAAAAATGCAGGAAACAAAATTTCAGACATCATATACAGCAGAATTTTCACTGATACAACACCTAAGGCAAGAAAAACAAAGGAAAAAATGAACACATGAGATTACATCAAACTAAAAAGGTTCTGTACAGCAAAAGAGACAACCATCAAAGTGGAAAGAGAACCCATTATATAGGAGAACATAATTGCCAATGATACATCAGATAACAGGTTAATTTCCAAAATATATAGAGTACTCACACAAGTCAACAAAAGGAAGACAAAGAACCCAATTAAAAAATGGGCAGAGGACCTAAATAGACACTTCTCCAAACAGGACATACAAATTCCCAAGAGACATATGAAAAAATGCTCAACATCACTAATCATCAAAGAGATGCAAATTAAAACAACAATGAGGTATCACCTCACACCTGTCAGAATGGCCGCCATCAACAAAGCATCAAACAACAAGTGTTTAGCGAGGGTGTGGAGAAAAGGGGACTCTAGTACACTGCTGGTGGGAATGCAGACTGGTGCAGCCAGTAGGGAAAACACTATGGTGTTACCTCAAAAAGTTAAAAATTGAACTGCCATTAGACCCAGTGATCCCACTTCTAGGAATATACCCTAAGAAACCTGAAACACCAATCAAAAAGAATATATGTACCCCTATGTTCATAGCAGCAGTATTTACAATAGCTAAGATCTGGAAACAGACCAAGTGTCTATCAGTAGACAAGTAGATAAAAAAGCTGTGGTACATATACACAATGGAGTATTATGCAGCTGTAAGAAAGAAAGATCTCTTATCCTTTGAGATGACATGGAGGGACCTGGAAAGTATTATCCTAAATGAAACAAGCCAAACAGAGAAAGATAAATATCACATGATCTCACTTATTTCTGGAATAAAATGAACTAAACAAACTGATGAACCAAATAGTCCCAGAGTCATAGAAGTAGGGTACAGACTGACATTCCTCAGTAGAGTGTGTGGGGGTGGGAGATAAACCATTGAACTTATATGCATGTGTGCATAACCAATGGACATAGACAACAAAGCTGGGGAAGGGGCAGGGAGGAAATGGGGAGGAGGGAGTTAATGGGGGGAAAAGGAGAAACTTCTGTAACAAAAATAAATCAATTAACAAAAAGTAAAGAAAACAGGAAGACAGCTTAAGAGAACTGTGGTACAAGATGAAATGAAACAACATCTGCATCAAGGAGTTCCAGAACAAGAAGAAAATGAGCAAGGGTTAGAGATTACACTTAAAAATAGTAGCAGAAAATTTCCCTAACTTTGTGCAGGAAAAAGGCATAGAAGTTTAGAAAGAAAAAAGGGTTTCAATTAAGAAGAACCCAAAGAGACCCACACCAAAGCACATCATGATTAAAATGCCCAAAATTAAAGACAAAGATAAAATCTTAAAGGCAGGAAGGAAAAGCAACAGGTTACCTACAAGGGAGCCCCCATAAGGCTATCAGCTGATTATTCAAGAGAAACACTACAAACCAGAAGGAAATGGCATGGAGTATTCAAGATATATAAAAAAATGATTATCTGAATCCAAGGCAACTCTATCCATAAAGGTTATCAATCAAAAGAAAAGATGAAATACAGAGGTTCTGAGAAAAAAACACGAACAAACCAAAAGCCTAAGGAAATATATTAGCACTAAACCAGCATTGCAACAAATGTTAGAAGGGCTGCTAAAATAAGCAGAAGAAATAGCGAGAGAAACATAGCCATAACAAATAAAAATGTGATGAATAAGTACATGTCAATAATAACCTTAAATGTAAATGGATTAAACCCTCCTAGCAAAAGGCACAGATTAGTTGATTGTATAAGAGAGCATGATTCATATATATGTTGTTTGCAAGAGAACTAACTCATAACAAAAGACTCACATAGGTTGAGAGTTAAGGGATGGTAAAAAAAAAATCTTCTAAGCAAATGGAAATGGAAAAAAAAAAAGCTGGGGTAGCATACACTTATCTGATAAAATAAAAGTCCAAATGAAGGTGATAACAAGAGACAAAGAGGCCACTACATAATATTGAAAGGATCTACCCAACAGGATGACGTAACTAACATTGGTAAACACATATGCACCCGATATAGGAGCACCAAAACATATTTTAAATCTTCAGGAGGACTTCAACGGAGAAATTGACAGTAATACAATCATAGCAGAGGACTTAAACAACCTGCAATCATCACTGGATAGATCCTCTAGACAAAAAATTAATAAGGAAACAGAGACACTGAATGAAGAATTGGATCAAATAAATTTAATAGATATCTACAGAGCATTACACCTCAAAACCACAGAATTCACATTCTTTTCATGTACATATGGGGCATTCTCAAAGAAAGACTATATTTTAGGACACAAACTCTCTACAAGTTCAAGATGATAGAAATCATATCAAGCATCTTCTCAGATCACAATGGCATGCAACTAGAAATTAATTACAATAAAAACTCTCAAAAACATTCAAACAAATGGAGGCTAAATAGCATGTTATTAAACAACGAATGGGTTACCAAAGAGATCAAGAAAGAAATTTAAAAATTCCTGGAAATCAATGCAAATTAACACACTACAAAATAAAAGCTATAGGATTCAGTGAGAGTGGTCCTGAAAGGGAAGTACATAGCACTACAGGTCTAGGTCAAGAAAGGAGAAAAAAATTCTGGTAGACTATCTAACCCTACAACTTAAAGAACTAGAGAGTAAACAAAAGAAAAAACCCAGAGCAAGTAGAAGAAAAAATAGTAAATGTCAGAGCAGAAATAAACAACATAGAGACCTGTGGGGTGCTGAGGCACCAGAGAGGCCTATGCGACCCAGCTACCCACAAGATAGGCATCAAGCCTGGTCCTCAAAGGGACTGTGTGGTCCAGCTGCCCATGGAACCTATGGGGTGTTGGGGCACCAGAGAGGCCTGTGCGATCCAGTTGCCCACAAGATAGGCATCAAGCCTGGTCTTCAAAGGGACTGTGTGATCCAGCTGCCCGGAGGACCTGTGGGGTTCTGGGGCACCAGAGAGGCCCACGCAACCCAGGTGCCCACAAGACAGGTGTGGAGCAGGGTCTGCAAAGGGACTGTGAGATCCAGCTGCAGGACCTGCTGGGAGCTGGGGCACCAGAGAGGCCTGTGCAACCCAGCTGCCCAAAAGATAGGCGTGTAGCCTGGTCTCCAAAGGGAATGTGCGATCCAGCTCCCCATGGGATCAGCAGGAACCTGGGGCAGCAATGGGGCCTGAACAACCAAGTGGCCCACAATATCAGTGGGGAGATAGGGCTCCAGTGAGGCCTGTGTAACACAGCTGCCCACAGTAATGGGCAGGAAGCACAGCTCAAACAGTGCCTGAGCTATACAGCTACAGGTGGCACCAGCAACGAGCTGGGAACAAAATTTCAGAGGGGCCCACGTGATCCAGCAGCAGCACCTACCAGGACACACCAATACAAGCCCCCAGTAGTCAATCCTCCAGCATTCACAGCAGGCAAGAGGTGACACACAACAAAACAGTATGGGAGGCACAGCCTTATTTGATATACAGTGAGCTGCCTACACATTCAAACATCACTCACCTGCTCTAGATCTACCAGACGGTTAAAATGGGGAGACAAAGAAACAACACCCAAAGGAAAGAAAAAGAGGAATCACCAGAAAAGGAACTACAGGAAATGGAAGACAGCAATTTGTCAGATAAAGAATGCAAAGCAATGATTTTAAGGGTGCTCAAACAATTTGGTGAGAACCACAAGCAACTTAATAATAATTATGAAGAGTTCACTGGGAACTACTTCAGCTTGAAAAAAGAACTAGAAGATATGCATAAAGAGGTAGAAGCTATGCATTAAAGAGGAAATAGAGAATGACATAGCTGTTATGAAAAATACTTTAGAAGGGTGAAATGGTAGATTAGAAAAAGCTGAACACTGAATCAACAACTTAGAAAGCAAGGTAGAGAAAAACACCCAAATACAGCAGCAAATGGAAAAAAAAATTTTAAAAAAAGAGGAGAGTTCAAAGGAGCTGTGGGACAATACAAAACATAACAACATTCACATTACAGGGATACTGGAAGGAGAAGAATCAGAGAAACGAATAGAGAACCTGTTTGAATAAATAATGATGGAAAACTTCCCTAAATTGGTGAAGGAAAAGTCACACAAGTCCAGGAAACACAGAGAGTCCCAAGCAAGATGACCCCAGGAGATCCACAGTTAGACACATAATAATAAAAATGGGAAACATTAAAGACAAAGAAAGAATCCTAAAGGAAGCAAGAGAGAGAAAGAAATTTACCTACAAGAGAGATATTATTAAATTGACAGTTGATTTCTCAATAAATCATGGCAGGCCAAAAGGGAGTGCCATGAAGTGTACAAAGTAATGCAAGGTAAGGGTCTGAATCCAAGACTACTCTATCCAGCAAGGCTATCATTCAAAATTGAAGGAGAAATAAAGAGCTTCATGGACAAAACAAAAAGCTAAAGGAATTTACCACCACCAAACCAACACTGCAAGAAATGATGAAGGGACTGTTGTAAGAAGAAGAAAAAACAGAGAAAGAGGGGGGGGGGGAGTACAGGCATAAAATTAAAATGGCAACAAATAACTATCAATAATTACCTTAAATGTACATAGCTTAAAATCCCCAATCAAAAGACATAGGGTAGCTGATTGGATAAGAAAACACGACCTGTATATATGCTGTCTACAAGAGACCCACCTCACAACAAAAGACTCTCATAGGATGAAAGTGAATGGGTGGAAAAAAATTTACCAAGCAAATGGAAAAAAAGCTGGTGTAGCCATATTCATATCGGACAAGATAAACTTCACAACAAGGTCCAAAATAAGAGACAGAGAAGATCACTACATAATATTAAAATGATCAATCCAAAAAGAAGATATAACCTTGGTAAAGATATATGTAGCAAATACGGGAGCACCAAAATGCATTAAAAAACTTCTGGAGGACTTCAAGGGAGAGATCAATAGCAACACGATCACAGTGGGTGACTTTAACATACCACTGAAAACATTGGATAGATCTTCTAACCAAAAAATTGAAAATGACATAGAGTCCTTACAAGACAAACGAGACCAGGAGGACTTAATTGATATTTACAGAATATTACACCCCAAAGCTGCAGAATATACATTCTTCTCAAGTGCACATGGATCATTCTCAAAGATAGACCACATGTTAGGACACAAAGCAAGTCTCTACAAATTCAGGATTAAAATTATATCAAGCATCTTGTCTGATCACAGTGGCATGAAACTAGAACTCAATTACAATGAAAACACACAAAAACATTCAAATACATGGAGGCTAAATGTCATGTTATTAAACAACGAATGGATTACTAACAAGGAAGGAAGAAATTAAAAACTTCCTGGAAACCAATGAAAACAAACACACAACAACACAAAATCTATGGAACACAGGAAAGCAGTTTTGAGAGGGAAGTTCATAGCACTGCAGGCCTACCTGAAGATATAAGAAAAATTCCTAATTGACTTTTAAATCTGCAACTTAAAGAACTAGAAAGTAAACAAATAGAAAAACCCAGAGTTAGTAGAAGGAAAGAAATAGTAAAGGTCAGAGGAGAAATAAATGACATAGAGACTAAAAAGTAATTTAAAAGATCAATGAAACAAGAAGCTGCTTCTTTGAAAAGATAAACAAGATCAATGGACCTTTATCCAGACTCACCAAGAAACAAAAAGAGAGAAACCAAATAAACAAAATAAAAAATGAAAGAGGAGAAGTAACCACTGACGACACAAAAGTACAAAGGACCATTGAAACATACTATGAACAATTATACGCCAACAAATTGGACAACCTAGGAGAAATGGACAAATTTCTAGAAACACACAGCCTCCCAAAATTGAACCAGGAAGAGATAGAAAACTTGAACAGATCAATAACAGAGGAAATTGAAGATGTAATTAAGAAACTCCCAACAAACACAAGCCCGGATCCAGATGGCTTCACGGGGGAGTTTCACTGAACATTCAAAGAAAATCTAATACCCATTCTCCTCAAACTATTCCAAAAAATCCACGAAGACAGAACATATCCAAGCTGATTTTATGAGGCCAGCATAATCCTAATTCTAAAACCGTATAAAGACATTACAAGAAAGAAAACTGCAGGCCAATATTCCTGATGAACACAGATGCCAAAATCCTTAACAAAATATTATCAAATCGGATACAGAAATACATCAAAAAAATCATTCATCCTGACCAAGTAGGTTTCATCCCAGACATGCAAGGATGGTACAATATTCGCAAATCAATAAATGTGAAACACCACATAAATAAAATGAAAGATAAAAACCATTTGATCATATCAATAGATGCTAAAAAAGCATTTGACAAAATCCAGCACCCATTTCGGATAAAAACACTCAACAATGTGGGAATAGAGAGATCATATCTCAAAATAATAAAGGCCATATATGAAAAACCTACAGATAGCATCATACTCAATGGGCAAAAACTAAAAGCATTTCCCTTAAGAAGAGGAACAAGACAGGGATGCCACTATTGCCACTCTTATTTAACATGGTACTGGAAGTCTTAGCCACCACAATTAGACATAAAGATAAAATAAAAGGGATCCAAATTGGAATGGAGAAAGTAAAACTGTCATTATTTGCAGATGACATGACATTGTACATAGAAAACCCTAAAGATTCCATCAAAAATATACTAGACTTAATAAATAAATTTGGCAAAGTAGCAGGATACAAAATTAATGTCAAGAAATTGATGGCATTCTTATACACAAATGATGAAATCACAGAAAGAGAAACTAAAAATAAAATCCCATTTACCATCGCTGCAAAAATATTAAGATACCTAGGAATCAACTTAACCAAAAAAAAAAAAAAAAGAACCCTTCACAGAAAACTACAAGTCATTGAAAAAAAAAAAAAATAGATGATGATATAATAAAGTGGAAGCATATACCTTGTTCATGGATTGGAAAAATTAACATCATTAAAATGTCCACACTACCCAAAGCAATCTATAGATTCAATGCAATCCCCATCAAAATACCAGCGACATATTTCACAGAACTAGAACAGTGCAAAAGTTTATATCAAACCAAAAAGACCCCGAATAGCCACAGAAATCTTGAAAAAGAAAAAAAAGTATGAAGGATCTCATTATCAGATATCAGGTTATACTACAAAGCCATTGTAATCAAAACAGCCTGATACTGGCACAAGAACAGGCAGATAGATCAATGGAACAGAATAGAGAACGCAGAAATTGACCCAAGACAATATGCTCAATTAATATTTGACAAAAGTGGCAAGTGCATAAAGTGGAGTCAAGACAGTCTCTTCAATAAACGGTGTTGGGAATATTGGGTAGCTACTTGCAAAAAAAAAGGAAGCCAGATAGACCGTCAACTTACACCATACATGAGAATAAACTCAGAATGGATAAAAGACTTAAATGTAACTCTTGAATCTATAAAAATTTTAGAAGAAACTGCAGGCAACAGAATTTCAGAAATCGTACGCAGCAGAATTTTTACTGATACAACACCTAAGGCAAGAGAAACAAAGGAAAAAAAGAACACATGGGAATACATCAAGGTAAAAAGCTTCTGCACAGCAAATGAAACCATCAAAACAGAAAAGGATCCCACTATATGGGAGACCATAATCGCCAATGATTCATCAGATAAGGGGTTAATTTCCAAAATATATAGAGTGCTCATACAAGTCAACAAAGGAAGTCAAAGAATCCAATTAAAAAATGGGCAGAGGACCTAAATAGACACCTCTCCAAACAGGGCATACAAATGGCCAAGAGACATATGACAAAATGCTCAATGCCACTAATCATCAGATAGATGCAAATTAAAACAACTATAAGGTATCACCTCACACCAGTCAGAATGGCCGCCATCAACAAATCATCAAACAACAAGTGTTGGTGAGGGTGTGGAGAAAAGGAGACTCTAGGACACTGCTGGTGGGAATGCAGACTGGTGCAGCCACTGTGGGAAATACTATGGTGTTACTTCAAAAATTAAAAGTTGAATTGCCATTTGACCTAGTGATCCCACTTCTAGAAATAAACCCTAAGAAACCTGAAACACCAATCAGAAAGAATATATGTACCCCTATGTTCATAGCAACACTATTTACAATAGGTAAGATATGGAAACAATCCTAGTGTCCATCAGTAGATGAGTGGATAAAAAAGCTGTGGTACATGTACACAATGGAATACTATGCAGGTGTAAGAAAGAAAGATCTCCTATCCTTTGAGATGACATGGAAGGACCTGGAGAGTATTATGCTAAGCGAAGGAAGCCAAGCAGAGAAAGAGAAATATCACATGATCTCACTTATTTGTGGAATATAATGAGCTAAACAAACTGATGAACAAAATTGACTCAGAGACATAGAGGTAGGGTACAGACGGACAAACCTTAGAGGAGGGGTGTTTAGAGTAGGAAGAGATAAACCACAGAACTTATATGCATGTATGCATGACCAATGGACATAGACAACAAAGCTGGGGATGGGGCGAGGGGAATGGGGAGGAGGGTATCAATGGGGGAAAAAGGAGAAACACATGTAACAAAAACAAATCAAAAACAATAACAACAACAACATAGAGACTAAAAAAAGAAATTCAAAATCAATGAAACAAAGAGCTGGTTCTTTGAAAAGATCAGTAAGACTGATGAACCCTTAGCCATACTCACCAAGAACAAAAAAGAAGACCCAAATAAACAAAATCAGAAATAAAAGAGTAGAAGTACAAACAGAAAGCACAGGAATACACAGGATTAAAAAAAATACTATGCATAATTATACGTCAACAAATTGGACAATACAGGCAAAATGGACAAATTTCTAAAATCACACAGTCTCCCAAGTTAGACCAGTAAGAGACAGAAAACTTGAACAGACCAATAACAACTAAGAAAATCAAAGATGTAATCAAGAAATTTCCAGCAAACAAAAGCCTGGGCCCAGACAGCTTCACAGGGGAGTTTTACCAAACATTCAAAGAAGAAATAACACCCATTCTCCTCAAACTATTCCAAAAAAATTCTAGAATAATGAAGGCTTCCAAACTCTTTTTATGAAGCCAGCAGAATCCTAATTTCAAAACCAGTTAAAGACACCACAAAGATAGAAAACTACAGGCCAATACCCCTAACAAACATAGATGCCAAAGCCCTCAACAAAATAGTAGCAAGTCAGATCCAGCAATACATTAAAAAATTATTCACAATGACCAAGTGGAATTCATGTCAGCAATGCAAGGCTGATACAATATTCCAAATCAATCAAAGTGAAACACCACATAAATAAAATGACATATAAATCATATGATCATATCAATAGATGCTGAAAAAGCATTTGACAAAATCCAGTACACATTTCTGATAAAAACTTTCAGCAATGTGGGAATAGAGGGATCATATCTAGACATAATAAAGACCATATATGGAAAGCCAACAGCCAACATCATACTCAATGGGCAAAAACTAAAAGCATTTCCCTAAGAACAGAAACAAGACAAGGATTCCCACTTTCACCATTCTAACTTAATATAGTACTGCAAGTCTTAGCCACAGCAATTATACATGAAGACAAAATAAAAGGTATCCGAATTGGAAATGAGGAAGTGAAATTGTCAGTATTTGCAGATGACCTGATATTGTACATAGAAAACCCTAAAGACTCCATTAAAAATCTGCTAGATTTAATAAACAAATTTGGCAAAGTACCAGAATACAAAATTAATATCCAGAAATCAATGGCATTCTTATATACCAATAATAGACTCCCAGAAATGGAAACTAAAAACACAATCCAATTTACCATTTCAACAAAAAATGAAATAAAATACCTAGGAATAAACTTAACCATGGAAGCAAAATACCTGTTCTCAGAAAATCACAGGATATTGAATAAAGAAACAGGAGAAGATATAAAACAGTGGAAACATATACCATGTTCATGGATTAGAAAAGTCAGTATCATTAAAATGTCCATACTACCCAAAGCAATCTACAGATTCAGTGCAATCCCTATTAACATACCAATGGCATAATTCACAGATCTAGAACAGACACTCCAACAGTTTATATGGAACAATATAAGATCTCTAGTAGCCATAGCAATCTTGAAAAAGAAGAACAAGCAGGAGGGATCACAGTACCAGATATCAAGTTATACTACAAAGCCATCATAATCAAAACAACCTGGTACTTGTACAACAACAGGCATATAGATCAATGGAACAGAATAGAGAACCCACATATTGACCCAATACAGTATGTACAATTAATATTTGACAAAGGAGTCAAGAGCATACAAAGGACAAAAGACAGTCTCTTCAATAAATGGTGTTGGGAAAATTGGAAATCTACATGCAAAAAATGAAAATAGACCACCAACTTACATCATACACAAGAATAAAATAAAAATGGATAAAAGACTTAAATGTAACCCATGAAACCATAAAACTGTAGAGAAAAATATAGGCAGAAAAATCTCAGAAATCATATGTAGCGAAATTTTCACTGATACTTCGCCTATGGCAAGGGAAATAAAGGAAAAATTAATAAATAGGACTACATCAAAATAAAAAGCTTCTGCAAAAAGTTACAACTAAACTACAGAATAACCATCATTCAAAACCGCCTGAAATCAAGCTGAATGGAAGTCCTACAACTACGAAATTAAAGCAGCAGCCCCAGGATGGAGACTGGTAGGAGAGGCGGAGGCGCGATGGGCTGGTCCCACACCCACGTGTGGCGGATAAAAATTAAGAGGACACTCGGCTGGGAAGGTCCTCCCTGAGGACTGAGGGGTCCCCGTCCCACACTAGGCGCCCAGCTCAGGGTTCCAGTGCCAGGAAGAGAAGTCCCCATAACTTCTGGCTGGAAAAATCAGTGGGAACTGAGGCTGAGGCAGCTGGAGCCCCCGGCAGCTCCTCTTAAAGGGCCTGTGCACGGACTTACTTGGACTCGCACCCTCCAGGCTCCAGCGTGCCGGAAGGAGCCTGAAAGGCACCAGAGTCATATGGGGAAGAACTGAGCTGTTTGGCATTGGAGCAAGCGCTGGAGAATCAGTTTTCTCCTGGACAGATGTGCTATCAGAGGCTTTTGTTCCTTTAGTGAGCCCTTCCCTGGGCTGGCAGACGCTGCCATATCTGGGACTCCAGCTACCTGGCTCACACTCTTGGCCCCGCCCTGGTGATGCCCTGAGGCTCCGCCCCACGCAACTTCCAGGCCCACCCAAGCTGTTGCCAGTTGCTTTACCATAGGATTGGCCTGTCTTGGATCCTGCTTCAGCGCTTCCTAAATTCTTTCAAACAAGCAGCATCTGGTCTCAGCTAGCCCTATACCTCTCGCTAAGTAATACATAGAAACAAACACAGGGAGGCAGCCAAAATGAGGAGACAAAGAAACAGGTCCCAAATGAAAGAACAGAACAAAACTCCAGGAAAAGAACTAAGTGAAATAGAGTTAAGCAGCCTAACAGACGCTGAGTTCAAAACACTGCTTATAAGGATGCTCAATGGACTTAGTGAGAACCTCAGTGAACTTAGAGAGGGCATCAAGGGCATAAAAAAGGACCAGTCAGAAATGAAGGAGGCACTAACTGAAATAAAGAATAATTTACACAGATTCAATAGTAGAGTAGGTAAATCCAAGAAGCAAACCATCGATTTGGAATATAAGGAAGCAAAAAACACCCAATCAGAACAGCAAAAAGAAAAAAGAATCCAAAGAAATGAGGATAGTTTAAGGAGCCTCTGGGACAACTTCAAGCGTGCCAACATTCGCATCTTGGGGGTGCCAGAAAGAGAAGAGAGAGAACAAGAAATCGAAAACCTATTTGAAACAATAATGGCAGAAAACTTCCCTAACTTGGTGAAGGAAACAGACATACAAGTCCAGGAAGCACAGAGAGTCCCAAACAAAATGAACCCCAAGAGGCCCACACCAAGACACATCATCATCAAAATGCAAAATGTTCAAGACAAAGAGAGAATCTTAAAAGCAGCAAGAGAAAAGAAGTTAGTTACCTACAAGGGAGTTCCCATCAGACTGTCAGCTGATTTCTCAAAAGAAACTTTGCAGGCCAGGAGGGAGTGGCAAGAAATATTCAGAGTGATGAAAAGCAAGAACTTACAACCAAGATTACTCTATCCTGCAAAGCTGTCATTTAGAATCGATGGCCATACAAAAAGTTTCCCAGACAAGGAAAAGCTAAAGGAGTTCATCACCACCAAACCATTATTGTATGAAATGCTGAAGGGTCTTCTTGAAAAAAAAGATAAAAAAATATGAACAAACAAAATGGCAATAAATTCATATCTATCAACAATTGAATCTACAAACAAAATGAACAAGCAGAACAGAAACATTCTCATAGATACAAAGAACTTTTGTTGGGTACCAGATGGGTGGGGGATGGGGGGAGGGGTGAAAAAGGTGAAGGGATTGAGAAGTACAAATTGGTTGTTAGACTGACAAACCTCAAAGGGAAGGGGGGTTGGGGGGTGGGAAGAAATAAACCAAATAACTTATATGTATATATGCATAACTAATGGACACAGACAACAGTGTGGGGAAAAGCAGGAGCGGGGCAGGAATGGGGAGGAGGGGGGCAATGGGGGAAAAATGAGGAACATCTGTAATACATTCAACAATAAAGATAAGTTAAAAAAAATAAAAAAATAAATAAAAAATAAAAAGCTTCTGCAAGGCAAAAGAATCTAGCATCAAAATGAAAAGGGAAACCACTCTCTGGGAGAACATATTTGCCAATGATACATCAAGTAAGGGTTTAATATTCAAAATATATAGAGTACTCATACAACTCATCAAAAGGAAAACAAACAGTCCAATAAAAAATGGGCAGAAAATCTGAATTGACACTTCTCGAAACAGGACATACAAATAAATGGCCAGGAGACATATGCAAAATGCTCAACAACTCTAATCATCAGATATATGCAAATAAAAATGACTGAAATATCACTTCACAACTGCCAGAATGGTGGCCATTAACAAATCCTCAAACAACAAGTATTGGTGAGGGTGTGGAGAAAAGGGGACTCTAGTACACTGCTGTTGGCAATGCAGACTGGTGCAGCTACTGTGGAAAACAATATGGTGTTTACTCAAAAAATTAAAAATTGAATTGCCATTTGACCCAGTGATCCCACTTCCTGGAATATATCCTAAGAAGCCTGAAACACCAGTCAGAAATAATATATGTACCCCTATGTTCATAGCAGCACTATTTACAATCACTAAGATCTGGAAACAGCCCAAGTGTCCATCAATAGATGAGTGGATAAAAAAGCTGTGGTACATATATACAATGAAATACTATGCAACTGTAAGAAAGAAGGATCTCTTATCCTTTGAGAAAACATGGAGGGACCTCGAGAGTATCATGCCAAGCAAAATAAGCCAATCAGAGAAAGAAAAATACTACATGATCTCACTTATTTGTGGAATATAATGAACAAGGTGGATAGATCAGTGAAATAGACCCAGAGACATAGAAAGGAGTATGGCTCAGACTGACAAATCTCAGAGTACGGGGGTAGGGGGGATGGATGAGATGAACCAAAGAACTTATATGTATGTATGCATACCCAATGGACATAGATAATAATGCTAGGGGGATGGAAGAGAGCGATGGGGAGGAGGGTGCCTAGAGGGGAAAAAGGAAAAACATCCGTAACAAAAATAAATTAATGAAAATTGTAAAAAAATAAAATAAAAATAAAATTAATAAATTAAAAATGGAACTGCCATTTGATCCAGTGATCCCACTTCTCAAAATATATCCTAAGAAGCCTGAAACACCAATCAGGAAGAATATATGCACCCCTATGTTCATAGCAGTGCTATTTACAATAGCTAAGATCTGGAAAGAGCCCAAGTGTCCATCAGTAAATGAGTGGATAAAAAAACAAACAAAAACAACTGTGGGACATTTACATAATGCAATACTATACAGCTGTAAGAAAGAGAGAACTCTTGTCCTTTGAGACAACATGGAGCAACCTGGAGAGTATTATGCTAAGCAAAATAAGCCAATAAGAGAAAGATAAGTACCACATGATCTCACTTATTTGTGGAAGATAATGAACAAAATAAGTTGTCAACCAAAAGAGATCCAGAGGCATGGAAGTGGAGAACAGACTAGAAACCTCAGAGGGATGGAGGGGTCTGGGGAAGGTGGGAAGAGATAAACCAAAGAAATTTTATAAATATATATGCACAAACAATGGACACAGACATTAGATTGGGGAAAGCAGAAGAGGGGTGGGAGCAAGGAGGAGGGGGTCAATGGGGAAAAAATTTGACATCTGTACTATTTTCAACAATAGAAAGTAAAATAAAGAATATAAATTACTCCCGGCCAATGTGGCCTGGTGGTTGAGTGTCGACTCATGCACCAGGAGGTCACCAGTTCATTTCCAGGTCAGGGCACATGCCCAAGTTGTGGGCCAAATCCCCAGTGGGGGGCATGCAGGAGGCAGCCAATAGATGTTCTCTTTCATTGATATTTCTATCTCTTTCTCCTTCTCCCTTCCTTACTCTCTAAAATCAATCAATAAATAAAAAGAATATAAATTACATGTGAAGAGGGGAAAAAAAAAAAGAAAAGAAATGACAAGAAGACCCATATCATTAGTATATGGACAAAATTCTCCAACTGGAGAAATACATATACATTCTAGTACATTCTAATGTATTAGAATTAGCTCAACATACATGCCTACTAGCCTTCCAGCACAGTCCCAGTGATCAGACAAGAAATTTCTTTCCCTTAATGGTGCTCAACTTTGAGAAATAGCTACATGTTAGTGATACAATTTAGAAGTCTTCCAAATTGTTTCTCCTTAGACTGTGTTTCTTAGTAGGGTTTCAAATATTAAAAAAAATTTTTTTAAACATACACAAGCTTAAGAATTTTGGAGATAAAGAATGATTTCCTCAGGCTTTTCATCTTTGCAGTTTAACTGTATTTAGGAAAATATTCTGTCTTGGGGATTTAGGAGGAGAGATGGAGATGACAACTTGGTGACTAACTGGAAAATAATATTTTTATAGAGTTGGTAAATGACCACTCAAACTACAGTATATGCACTGAGAGATTGGTCACTATTATTAATGTTATACTGTGTCAAATTTAAGAGAAGTCAAAATCATACTTGCATACTTATGTAGCACAAATAAGTGTTTAGCTCTAGGGGCACATCACACCAGTCTGAGGACTTCAAACCATTAATTTAAATATTTGAACAAGATATTGTGAGCACCAGCAACACTCAAGGCACACCATGTGTTTGGACATAATCTCTGTGGTTGATCATCTTCCAAGCTAGCATAATATGCTTATTAAAGTATTTCTGGTCCAACATTAAACTTCTTTAATCATCCTCCTTCCAAAGAGAATCCCCTGGGTTGATCTCAGTATTGCACCCCTCATCTGGTTTGTGTTCTGCTGGATGTTCTGGATGTACTATCAAGACTAGAATACTTTTCTCAAAGCCTAGTTCATTCTCAGACTTAGCTCCTTCCACCTAGATTCACTGTGTTTTACAAAAGATATTTGGTTCAAATTTCATCTACTCAATAAAATTGCATGCTCTTGCCCAGCCAGAGTGAAATCTTCCTTTGGTGCTATGGTTTCTCTCATAGCTCCTGTTGCATTCTTCTCTGCCAATATGACATCTAGTAATGTCAGCAGCCTCCTCCTGTCCCTGTTTCTTCCCAGGAGCTCCTTAAAACCAAAGAACCAGTATTTACCTTTTACTTTTTTGTGCCTATTATGAAGCAGGCACTCAGTGAACATTTGTTTAAATAAACAGTATCAAGTGTTATGTGTTACAAATAATTCTCACTTCTTGATCTCCTTGATCTGCACAAGCCCCAAATGTGAAAAAAAAATATCTTAAGGAAGGCACAGCTTAAGTCTCTTAGGTGCTCCCTATAGTTTATCACTCAAAATGCCCACTGAGAACTGGCAGCATCAGTGCCACCTGGGAGCTTGTTAGAAATGCAGAATCTTGAGTACCACCTGAATTTACTAAATCAGAATCTGCATTTTAACATGAAAACAAGTGATTATTCTCCACATTAAAGTTGAAGAGCACCATTTCTACAGTGAAAAGAGCAAGTTGTGGCCTGTTATACAAGTTGGCTTGAATTTATAATTGATTATTTACTATATTTTCAAAGTATTAATATATCAACCAATTTACACTTTGAAGAATATTTTTTTTCTTGAAGTGAAGTGTTCCAACTTTAAGTGTTACAAATTATGATTACATCTGACTGAAAGGGGCTGAAATTAGTGTAATTCTATTTTTGTCACTGCATTATGCTTCAATATCATTTTTAATACACACTAGCTTGTCATGTACAGACATTAACTTCATAATTCCTCTTAATTCATTTCCTTTGTGTTTATTTCTTTTTTTTTTAATTGATTTTAGAGAGAGAGAAAGGGACAGGAAGAGAGAGGTAGAAACATCGATGAGAGAGAACATCAATTGGCCACCTCCTGCATACCCTGCACTGGGGATTTGGTCGACAACCTGAGAATGTACCATGACCAGGAATCGAACTGGCAACCTCTTGGTGCATGGGTCGACGCTCAACCACTGTGCCACACTGGCTGGGCCTTTGTGTTTATTTCTATGCACTCTTTCCTGATAACAGCTTTTTCTCAAACCTGAGTTTAACAGTTCAGATGTAAAATGGAGAGAGAATGTCTCCAATGCTGCCACCGGCTCGGGTAATCCACAAGTCTCCACACCATTGCTTTCTGGGGCCTTACCCAGTGACTGTTTTGCTCTTCTAAGGTTCTTTACAACAGGTATATAATTATATAATATAATTGGTTATATTGTATAACAAATGATACTTTATTTTTTGTTTGTTTGTTTTTTTTTTTTTTTTGTATTTTTTCCTCAGTCCTTGATATTCAGAACCAGTGACTGCAAAGAGGAAAACCTTTCACTTGATCCTGTATTTCTGCTTGAAAAGCTTCTGCTATGTCTAAGATGCTACCTTCTGTTGCCAAAGCTCTTGCTAGGCTGTAGTAATAGCTCAACTCCCAATTTCATCCTCTGGGTGAGGCTTTGGAGTCTGTTTGTATGAGCCTTGCAGAGGAAGCTGACTGAAGTGCGTCACCAGCCAATCATACTTCACCTGATGCTTACAAATTCTGGCAGATGGGAGAGGAAAGAGGACAAAAAGGGCCTCCTTGTCCCTAAGTGTGATCCCCCATTACTCCTTCTCTTGTTCTTGCTCTATATACCAAAGCTAAAAGAACCCTCCTGTCCACAGGTTTGGGTGAAAATCAGACATGTAAAAACAACAACAACAACAACAACAACAACAACAAAACGATAGAGACTGTGAATAAAATAAAATGACAGGAAGTTGGTATGCAACATCTGCACAAATTTTATATTGTATAGAAACATGTTTTTCTTTACTTTGAGACTCATGAAATACAGGGAACTACACTAACAGTGAGAAAACAAGGCATTTAGCCTTAGTTTTGCTACTAAATGTCTGTATGATCTTGGGTAAATTGTTTATGAAAATGGAATTATTAATAAAGCAGTTAAGCAAGAGCTTTAAGGTTTCTTTCAGCTCTGTAATTTGTATGTCTTGGGCACAAGTCTTAAGGTTTATGGGATAAGATATTGCTTTCACCACCTGGCAGTGAAAAGTCTCATACTGATCACAATAGTGGTCAATTCAATAAAATATGTATTTATCAACAGCTTATTATTGCAAGGCACTAAATTATGTGCTTCCTGGAAATAATAAGGTGAATTTCTAATTGAATAAATGAAAAAGAAAATGATATATAAACCACTATAATAGTAGTTAGATAAGAATGTACCACAAAGACATGCCAACATGAAAATAAAATCTAGTATTTCAAAATGAGCTAAATTTTTTTTAATGTAAAATTTTTAATTCATTTTCTTTCTTCTTTTCTTTTCAAATTTTTATGTTCCTATTCTATATTTTATTTTATTAAGCATTATTACATTCCAAAATTTTTATTATTATTTTATTCAGTATTTTATCTTTTATTTATTTATATTTTTATTTACCCTATATATGGTCTCTGCCTTCTTTGATTTCACATTATTTTTCCCCTCCTCTAATTCTTTTGCTCTCGTGCTTTTTAGTATTCTTTTTGTGTGTCTGTGTAAGTGTTTTTTGTTTGTTTGCATGTTTGTCTTTTAGTGATATTGTTGAGGCTATTGCTTTTATTATTGTTGGTGATGATTTTTTTTTTCATGTTGTTTTTGGTTTGGTCTGATTTTGCCTTATTTTGTTCTATCAACACCTATATAACACTTGGTATGACATGGATGAGATTCATACAGGCAGTCAACAACCCTCAGGACTGAACACACCCACAAATGGACACCACCAATCAAGACCTAGATTCAACAGGAGAGCCAACATAACCCACACAGGGGTCATTCCTAAAGCACCCAGCTCAGAAGATCAAGGAGACTACTTCACAGAGTACCACAAGAAGGCCATCCCACAAAGACTTTGAGGCATAGAGATCTTATCTGATATACATAAAACAAAGAAAGAAACAGCAAAAATGGGGAAACAAAGGAACAGTCCCCAAATGAAAGAACAGGAGAAATCTCCAGAAAAAGTTCTAAACAAATGCTGACAAGCAATTAATCAGATATAGAGTTCAAAGTAATGGTTATGAGGATGCTCAAACAACTTAATGAGAATGACAAGCAACTTAATGAGTACTACAATGATCTTAGTGGAAACATCATCAGCATGAAAACAAATACAGAACCACAAATAATAATCAATTGAAAATGATGAATGACATAACTGAAATAAAGAATACCTTGGAAGGATTCAAGAGTAGATTAAAAGATGCTGGGGACAGAATCAGCAGACTAGAAGATAAGACAGAAAAAAAAACAAAAACAAAACCCACACCTAATCAGAGAAGCAAATAGAAAGAAAACAACAACAACAACAATTAAAAAGCAGGAGGAGCCCGGCTGGTGTGGCTCAGTGGTTGAGCGTCAACCCATGCACCAAGAGGTTGCTGGTTTGATTCTCAGTCAGGGCACATGCCCAGGCTGTGGGCCTGATCCCCAGTGGGGGGCAAGCAGGAGGTGGCCAATTGATGTTCTCTCTCATTGAAGTTTCTATCTCTCTCTCCCTCTCCCTTCCTCTTTCTCTAAAATCAATAAAGAAAAAATATTAAAAAAAAAAAAGCAGGAGGATAGTTTTAGGGAGTTTAAGGGAGCTTTGGGACAATATGAAATGTAACAACATCTGCATCATAGGTATACCAGAAGGAGAAGAAACAGAACAAGGAATAGAGAAAGTGTTTGAAGAAATAATGACAGAAAAATTCTCTAACCTGGTGAATGAAAAATGTCACTCAAGTTCAGGAAACAGAGTCCCAAAAAAGATGAATTCAAAAACCCTACACCTAGACAAATCATAATTAAAATGACAAACATTAAAGACAAAGAAAGAATCTTAAAGGCAGCAAGAGAAAGACAAAAAATTAGCTACAAGGGAGCTCCCATTAGACTTTTAGCTAATTTCTCAATAGAAATATTTCAGGCCAGAAAAGAGTGGCATGAAGTATACAATGTAATGAAAAGTAAGGGACTGAATCCAAGACTACTCTATCCAGCAAGGCTATCATTCAAAATTGAATGTAAAATAAAGAGATTCACAGACAAAGAAAGGATAAAGGAGTTTATTACCACCAAAGCAGCAATGCAAGAAATGCTAAAGGGACTATTGAAAGAAGAAAAGGAAGGAGGGGGGGGCGCACAAGCATAAAGAATAAATATGGCAACAAGTAAGTACCTATTAATAATCACCTTCTATATAAATGGCTTCAATGCTCCAATAAAAATACATAGGGTAGCTGAATTAATAAGAAAATATGACCCATATATATGTTGTCTACAAGAGAGCCAACTCAGAACAGAACATTAACACAGGATAAAATTGAAGGTATGGAAAAAAATGTTTCCCATACAAATAAAAAAAGTAAAAAAAAAAAGCTAGGTTTGCAATATTCATATCTGACAAAGTAGACTTCTTAATGAAGGTCATAACAAGAGACAATGAAGGCCACTTCATAATACTGAAGGGATGGATACACCAAGAGGATTTAATCCTGGTCAACATATATGCACCCAATATAGGAGTACCCAAAATATAAGAAAACTTCTGGAGGACTTTCAGGGAGAGATCAATAGCAATACAGTAATAGTAGGGGCAATAGATATATAAATTTGAATGTAATTCAAACAAATGAATTGAGATTTTTTATTTGGATATAGGTATGTACATGTATACACATGCACTTACATATGTATGTACATCAAACACATATACATACATCTTTACAGAGAAAACTCTCTATATTTATACATATATCTATATACTATATATTAAGATACTGGAGAAATGAGAGCACTGGTTGAATAGTTGATGACACTGAGTTTCTATAATTTATTTAGATATTGTTAATTTTGAAGGTATGTGATGAGAATTAAAAAGAGAGCTACCCTTAAGTGATTTATATTAAAGTGTTTACAAATAAATAAATAAAAAGATATGGTATCTGGATTTGTTTAAAAACCATCTGGATAAGGAGGAGGAGTGGGTAGGTTAGAGAGAAAACAAGAATGCCCATGGGTTGATAATCAGTCAAGTTGGTACATTGGGTCTATTATGTAATTCTCTTTATTTTCATGCATGCTTGAAATTTTCTATAATAACGTGTTTTTCAAAAATCAACAGGTGTAGATGTGTATAAAAGGTCTTCCAGGCAGAAGGAACATCATGAAACAAAGGTAAAGAGGCAGGGACATGTATAGGCAGTGTTTAGGGAAATTCTAGCAGTAGGGAGTTGGGAGATATAGTTAAATGATGGGGGTGGGGCTTACTTGAAGGGTCTTGAATGCCAATTTCAGATAAAACATTTACTTCAATAAATGATGGGGATTGTTGAAGAAAAGCTCTTGAGTGGAGTGATAATCATAAATTGATTTTTGGACACTGAGGGAAATGGGTATAAGAGAAAGCACAGTAAACACTAGTGACCCAGCACAATGAGTCACAATATACTGCTCTAATGCTCAGCTGGGTGCCCTGTGAGAACCTTTAGGGTAGCATGAACTAACAAAGCACTACTTATGATTTCTTTGTTTTATATATTTCACCTCTGACAAATAAATCATAAAGAGGCAATCTGAGTAGCCATGTTAGTGGCTGGAACATTACACAACCAGCAACCCCTCTATCAGCAACAGAGGGACAAAGGTATCTGGACATCCTGCTGGAAAGCACTGCTTCACATAGTGAGAGTGCTTCCCCTTTAACTGATGGGGTCCTGCATGCTGCAGTCAGGAAGGCAGAAAAGCAGGAAGGCAGGAGGTGATGAACTCAGGTGCACTGCTTGTACCTCTCACTCAGTCATCTTAAGTACAACCATTCTTCCAGACTGTGTGTGATTTATCACTTTCCAGAAGATTGTGTTTTCTTAGGATCACCTGGATGAGGATATTTGTGATTTATAGACTGGGTTTCTAACATTGAGGTGGCTGTGTGGCCTGAGGCCATCTCCAATATGCCCACGAAGAACTCCCGGCCAGGTGCATAGTATTCACTGCACAGCCTCCATGACCTGAGCACACTGTGCTGGATCCTCTAAGAGAGGGAAGTGGTGGTCTTGCTAGTTTGGGGCTCTCCAAGTATCACAAGTTGAGTACTAGCTGAAAATTATTCACAGAGTGCCTGAGTTTCTCTGATTGGGAGGCAGAGCAGGGGGTCATCCAGAAGGAGGTGAAGGCAACAGCAGCTGGCCCTGACTACTTTTGCTACTCCAGTCAAAGAGATGAAGATTTACTTGAAACTTGTTTCTGAATAATTCATGAAAAAAAAATAATTATAAACAGCTTCCAAAAACAACAAACAAACCTGTGAGACAGTTAATCCTCCACGCAAATTTATAAGTTTCCTTATTACAGGTACAGGGAATATAGGGTCACAACGCCTCAGTCCCCAAGAGAGGGATCCCTCACTGCATACTGATAAATTGGCAATCTGGTTTCATAGAGCAGTCTCAGAAGGTGGGATAATTTAAGCCTGCCCTCTGAAAGATGAATTTTCAGAGTGAGTGGGGAAACAATTAAGTTTCCTGGCCTAAATAAGACCCCAAATCACCAACTCTTCACTAAGAAAATGAATCATCAGTGGCCTCAGAGATTCAGCCAGGGTTCATATTTCTGGTGTGTCTTTCACATTCTATGAGGTCATTAATCATAACAGTGATTGTCAAAATAAAAAGAGAAAAGATATTTCATCCAGAAAGAGGAATAGGTGGGATTTGAATTCAGGTATAGCAAACTCCAAGGTTTACAGTCTCCTCATTAAGCTGGAGTAACACCCACACATCACCTAAAAAGTTGGAAGACATGTCACACTGTGAACCCACAGCAAAAGCTCTCACACCTGAAGGGCAGGCGGTATTTCAGGAAGATCACAATTCTGTCCCTAACTTATGTTTTAATTATAATTTCATTCATTTCTAAAAATAACAGATATGTGGACCCTGGGAAAGAAGATGCCTACTAAAAAGTGCTCCCAGTGGCTAACTGAGCTCAAATTAAAATAAAATAGAATGAGGGCAGAAGATGGCAGCAGGCAGGACCGGAGGGAGGGTGAGTGCATAAAAGTGTGAGCTAGTGTGTGAGAGAGTGTGAGTGGACTTGAAGGTGGACGACCAAACTCCTGCAGTGCAGAGACTCGGAGCAGCAGTTTCCTGTGCTGCACACTGGGAGCAGCCAGCTACCACTATAAGCGACCTTTAAAGAGGCTTCTTCTGCACCTCGGGGAGATCCCACCATCTTGGAAGATCCCAGGTCTTCCCTGGGAGGAGGCAGGAGGAGTTGCTAGGGCCCAGCAACCGGAGCCCACCAGTGCACCTGGCACCATCGGACCAGTGGACACCCTGTGTCAACACAGACCAGTGCACAGTAGTGGAGTTGCTGAGGTGCCAGTTGTGAAAGCTGCAAACGGCCAGGAGGCCAGCACCATCTCCAACAGTAACTGCCTGATCAGAGTCGAGATATACCCCCAGCAACAGAGGCTGGGGAGCAGATATACATCCTTAGGCAACAAAACCACAGACCAGCAGCTGAGACCCACCCCCAAAAACTACAGCAAAAGCTGAGCAGGAGCTGAGCCCCACAGGGCAGCAGTACTCCCCAACTGCCAGCAGCGGGACCTAGGGATCCACAGAGGCCTGTGCGAACCAGCAGCCCACAAGAGCAGTGGGAAGCCAGGGCTCCAGAGGGACCAGTGCAATACAGCTGCCCATGGGACCTGCAGGGTGCTGAGGCACCAGAGAGGGCTGCCTGACCCAGCGGCCCACAAGATAGGCATGGAGTCTGGTCTCCAAAGGGTCTGTGCAATCCAGCCCCCAGCGGGACGTGCAGGGTGCTGGGGCACCAGAGAGACCTGTGCAACACAGCTGCCTACTGCATCAGCGGGAAATGGGGGCTCCAACGGGGCCTGTACAACCCACCTATCCACAAGATCAGCAGGGAGCCAGGGCTGCACTGAGACCAGTGCAACACAGCTGACCACAGTATGGGCAGGGAGCACAACTCCAACAGTGCCTGAGCTATACAGCTACAGGTGGCACCAGTGACTAGCTAGGAACACAGCTCCAAAGGGGCCCATGTGATTCAACAGCAGCACCTACCAGGACACACCAAAACAAGATCTCAGTAGTCAATCCTCCAGGAACCACAGCGGGCAAAAGGCAACACGCAACAAAACAGTATGAGAGGCACAGTAGCCTTATTTGATATACAGTGAGCTGCCTACACATTCAAACATCCCTCACCGGGTCTAGAGCTACCAGACGGCTAAAATGGGGAGACAAAAAAACAACACTCAAAGTAAAGAAAAAGAGGAATCACCAAAAAAAGAACTACAGGAAATGGAAGACAACAACTTGTCAGATAAAGAATTCAAAACAATGAATTTAAGGGTGCTTAAACAATTTGGTGAGAACTATAAGCAACTTAATAAGAATTATGAAGAGGTCACTGGGAACTACTTCAGCCTAAAAAAAGAGATAGAAACTATGCATAAAAATCAAGAGGAAATAAAGAATGACATAGCTGTTATGAAAAATACGTTAGAAGGGTTCAAAAGTAGATTAGAAGAAGTTGAAGACCAAATAAGCGAATTAGAAGAAAAGGTAGAGAAAAACACCCAAATAGAGCAGCAAATGGGAAAAAAAAAATTAAAAAGCAGGAGGAAAGCTTAAGGGAGCTGTGGGACAATACAAAACGTAACAACATTTGCATTATAGGGATACTGAAAGGAGAAGAATCAGAGAAAGGAATAGAGAACCTGTTCAAAGAAATAATGACACAAAACTTTCCTAAACTGGTGAAGGAAAAAGTCACACAATTCCAGGAAACACAGAGAGTCCAAAGCAAGATGAAACCCAGAAGACCCAAAGCGAGACACATTATATTAAAAAAGGCAAACATTAAAGATAAAGAAATAATCTTAAAGGAAGCAAGAGAGAGACAGAAAGTTACCTAAAAGGGAGTTCCCATTAGACTGTCAGCTAATTTCTCAATAGAAACGATGCAGGCCAGAAGGGAGTGCCATGAAGTGTACAAAGTAATGAAAAGCAAGGGTCTGGATCCAAGACTACTCTATCCAGCAAGGCTATCATTCAAAATTGAAGGAGAAATAAATAGCTTCACAGATTTAAAAAAAAAAAAAAAAAAAAAAAAGCTAAAGGAATTTAACACCACCAAACCAGCATTGCAAGAAATGCTGAAGGGACTGTTGTAATAAGAACAAACAGAGAGAGAGAGAGAGAGAGAGAGAGAGAGAGAGAGAGAGAGGGGGGGGGGGAACACAGGCATAAAATTAAAATGGCAAAAAATAACTATCTATCAATAATTACCTTAAATGTAAATGGCTTAAATGGTCCAATCAAAAGACATAGGGTAGCTGATTGGATAAGAAAACATGACCCATATATATGCTGTTTACAAGAGACCCACCTCACAACAAAAACTCACACAGGATGAAAGTGAAGGGATGGAAAAAAAGTTTCCAAGCAAATGGAAATGGAAAAAAAGCTGCTGTATCAATACTCATACCTGACAAGATTGACTTCAAAACAGAGCCATAATAAGAGACAGAGAAGGTCACTACATAATATTAAAAGGATTAATCCAACAAGAGGATATAACCCTGCTCAACTTATACATACCAAATATGGGAGCAACAAAATATATTAAAAAACTTCTGGAGGACTTCAAGGGAAAGATCAATAGCAAAATGATCATAGAGGGTGACTTTAACACGTCACTGACACCACTGGATGGATCTTCTAGACAAAAAATTAACAAGGACATAGAGTCCTTACCAGATAAACTAGATCAGTTGGACTTCATTGATATTTACAGAACATTTCACCCCAAAGCTGCAGAATATACATTCTTTTCAAATGCACATGGGTTATTCTCAAAGACAGACCACATGTTAGGACACAAAGCAAGTGCCTACAAATTCAAAAAAATTGAAATCATATCAAGCATCTTCTCAGATCACAGTGGCATGAAACTAGAACTCAATTACAGTATAAACACACAAAAACATTCAAACACTTGAAGGCTAAATAGCATACTATTAGACAACGAATGGATTACTAACAAGATTAATGAATAAATTAAAAATTTCCTAGAAACCAATATAAACGAACACACAACAACACAAAATCTATGGGACACAGTGAAAGCAGTCCTCAGAGGGAAGTGCATAGCACTACAGGCCTACCTCAAGAAACAAGAAAAATTCCGAATTGATTTTCTAACCCTACAACTTAAAGAACTAGAAAGTAAACAAAAAGAAAAACCCAGAGTTACTAGGAGGAAGGAAATAGTAAAGGTCAGAGCAAAAATAAACAACATAAAAACTAAAAAAAAATTCAAAAGATCAATAAAACAAAAAAGCTGATTCTTTCAAAAGATAAACAAGATCGATGGACCTTTAGCCAGACTCAACAAGAAACAAAAAGAGAGGAACCAAATAAACAAAATCAGAAATGAAAGAGAAGTAACAACTGACACCACAGAAATTCAAAGGATCATCGAAAAATACTATGAACAATTATATGCCAACAAATTGGACAACCTAGGAGAAATGGACAAATTTCTAGAAACACACAGCCTCCCAAAATTGAACCAGGAAGAGATAGAAAACTTGAACAGACCAATAACAATTAAGGAAATTGAAGATGTAATTAAGAAACTCCCAGCAAACAAAAGCTCAGGCCAAGATAGGGTCATGGGGGAGTTCTACCGAACATTCAAAGAATATCTAGTATCCATTCTCTTCAAACTATTCCAAAATATCCAAGAAGACGGAACACTTCCAAACTCATTTCATGAGGCCAGCATAATCCTAATTCCAAAACCGGATAAAGACAATACAAAGAAAGAAAACTACAGGCCAATATCCCTGATGAACACAGTTGCCAAAATCCTTAACAAAATATTAGCAAATCGGATACAGCAACACATCAAAAAAAATTATTCATCATGACCAAGTAGGTTTCATCCCAGACATGCAAGGATGGTACAATATTCGCAAATCAATAAATGTGATACACCACATAAACAAAATGAAAGATAAAAGCCATATTATCATATTAATAGATGCTGAAAAAGCATTCGACAAAATCCAGCACCTATTTCTGATCAAAATACTCGGCAATGTGGGAATAGAGGGATCATACCTCAACATAATAAAGGCTATACATGAAAAACCTATAGCTAACATCATTCTTAATGGGCAAAAACTAAAAGCATTCCCCGTAAGAATGGAAACAAGACAGGGATGCCCATTTTTGCCACTCTTAATAAACATAGTACTGAAAGTCTTAGCCACAGCAATTAGACATGAAGAAAAAATGAATGAGAAACAAATTGGAAAGAAGGAAGTGAAACTATCATTATTTGCAGATGACATGATATTGTACATAGAAAACTCTAAAGACTCCATCAAAAATCTACTAGACTTAATAAATGAATTTGGCAAAGTAGCAGGATACGAAATTAACGTCAAGAAATCGATGGCATTCTTATACTCCAATGATGAACTCAAAGAAAGACAAACTAAGAAAAAATCTCATTTACCTGTGTGGCAAAAAAATTAAGATACCTAGGAATAAACTTAACCAAAAAAATAAAGGACCCATTTGCACATAACTACAGGATAATTAAAAAAGAAATAGAGGAAGATACAAAAAAGTGGAAACATATACCTTGTTCATGGATTGGAAATATTAACATCATTAAAATGTCCTTACTACCCAAAGCAATCTATAGATTCAATGCAATCCCCATCAAAATACCAACGACATATTTCACAGAACTAGAATACTCCAAAAGTTTATATGGAACCAAAAAAGACCCTTAATAGCTACAGCAATCTTGAAAAAGAAGACCAAAGTAGGAGGGATCACATTACCAGATTTCAGGTTATACTACAAAGCCACTGTAATCAAAACAGCCTGGTACTGGCACAAGAACAGGCAGATAGATTAATGGAACCGAATAGATAACTCAGAAATTGACCCAAGACAATATGCTCAATGAATATTTGACAAAGGTGGCAAGAGCATACAGTGGAGTCAGGACAGTCTCTTCAATAAATGGTGTTGGGAAAATTGGACAGCTACATGCAAAAAAATGAAGCTAGACCACCAGCTTACACCATACATGAGAATAAACTCAAAATGGATAAAAGTCTTAAATGTAACTCATGAATCCATAAACATTCTAGAAGAAAATACAAGCAACAAAATTTCAGACATCATACACAGCTGAATTTTCACTGATACAACACCTAAGGCAAGAAAAACAAAGGAAAAAGTGAACACATGGGACTACATCAAACTAAAAAGCTTCTGCACAGCAAAAGAAACAACCGTCAGAATGGAAAAGGATCCCACTCTATGGGAGACCATAATCACCAATGATGCATCAGATAAGGGGTTAATTTCCAAAATAATATATAGAGTGCTTATACATCTCAACAAAAGGAAGACAAAGAACCCAATTAAAAAATGGGCAAAGGAACTAAATAGACACCTCTCCAAACAGGACATACAAATGGCCAAGAGACATATGACAAAATGCTCAATGTCACTTATCATCAGAGAGATGCAAATTAAAACAACAATTAGGTATCACCTCACACCTGTCAGAATGGCCGCCATCAACAAATCATCAAACAACAAGTGTTGGCAAGGGCGTGGATAAAAGGGAACTCTAGTACACTGTTGGTGGTAATGCAGACTGGTGTCGCCACTGTGAAAAACACTATGGAGTTACCTCAAAAAGTTAAAAATTGAACTGCCATTTGACCCAGTGGTCCCACTTCTAGGAATATACCCTAAGAAACCTGAAACACCAACCAGAAAGAATATATGTACCCCCATGTTCATAGCAGCACTATTTATAATAGCTAAGATCTGGAAACAACCCAAGTGTCCATCAGTAGATGAGTGGATGAAAAAGCTGTGTTACCTGTACACAATGGAATACTATGCAGCTGTAAGAAAGAAAAATCTCATACTTTGAGATGGCATGGAAGGCCCTGGAGAGTATTATGCTAAGCGAAACAAGCCAAGCAGAGAAAGAGAAATATCACATGATCTCACTTATTTGTGGAATATAATGAACTAAACAAACTGATGAACAGAATTGGCCCAGAGACACAGAAGTGGGGTACAGACTGACAAGCCTCTGAGGAGGAGGGTTGAGGGGGAGGAGAAAAACCACAGAACTTATATGCATGTGTACATGACCAATGGACCTGGAAAACGGTGCTCGGGATGGGGCAGGGGTGATAGGGGTGAGGGTGTCAATGGGGGAAAAGGAGAAGCATCTGTAACAAAAACAAATTAATAAAAAAAAAAAGGAAAAAAAAAGAACCCCCCCCTCAAAAAAAGAATATCTGTAACAGTTAAGTAAATCTAATGTAATTATGTGTTAAAGGGGTGCCTATGAATACAAATAATTAATTTTCATTAAAAGGATTTTTATCTCATAAAAAATGAAATAAAATAAAATGATACATCGTAGCAGCCATTTCTGCACAGGGGAATCTCAAAAACTGCACATCAGGAAGAACCTTGCACTAAGTTACTTGCTTCCTGAACTGAACTGCAAACAGCCTGCACTGTGTTTCTGCCATCTGAGCCAGCCCTTATAAAGGAGTTCATTGAATCCTATTTGAAGCAATAGGATTTAGACTTTCCTTGTCTAATCAGAGCAGCACAGCAATATCCCCATCAGCATCTTCACTAACCAGAATGGCTCCATTCTGACCAATCAGGACAGTGACTTTTGGACCAATCAAACTGTGAGGACTTGGAGTCCCCATTGCATGAAGACAGACCAATCAGGGACCAAGAGTGGACATTTCTGTCTATATAAGTCAGTTCCCCTCCGGCTCAGAGTGAACTTTCCCCTTCTACCAAAAAAATGTGTTTCCCTGGCTGGAGCTGAAACACCAAATACTTCTCACCAGAGCACAGCAAAGCAGACCTGGGCAGGGCAGAGTGCAGCAAAGTAGAGTGAACCAGAGCAGGTGAAACAGAGGTGAACAGAGCTATCTAGCTGGAGACTGGCCTTTCCCCCCAGGGCCACCTCACAGCTGTCCTGTTTCATAGTAGATCTATAACACAATTGAACTTTTCCAAAGGCGTGCTGATCTTACAGCAATGCTGTATCACAACTGAGTTGTTTTCACTAAATAATGTTTCTTTTTTCACCACACTTCAAATTGGAGATTCCTGTTGGCATTGAATTGGTATCAACAACAATTGGTTGACAGATATAATTCATATACCGTAAAATTCACCTAATTTGAAAGCTTAGAATTCTGTGGGTGGTAATATACTCACAAAGTTGTGCAATCTTTGCCACTATCTAATTACAGAATATATTAATCACTTGACACCCATTAAGCATCTACTCCCTATTCTTCTCTTCCCCAGCCCTGGCAATCACTAATCTACCTTCTGTCTCTAAAGATTTGATTGTTCTGCCCTGGCCTGTTTTGCTCAGTGGTTAGAGCATCAACCCGCAGACCAAAGAGTTATGCGTTCAATTCCAGTCAAGGGCACATACCTCGGTTGCAGTTTGGTCTCCGGTCCTGGTCGGCAACCAATCGATGTGTCTCTCTCACATCGATGTTTCTCTCTCTCTATCTCTATCTCTCCTTCTTTCTCTCTCTCCCACTCTATCAGGTGAGAATAAAAAATAAATAAAAAATAAAAGATTTGATAGTTCTGCACATTTCACATAAATGTAATCATACAATATGTGTGGTCTTTGTTATTGGCTTCTTTTACTTAGCATAATATTTTCAAGGTTCAACTATGTTGTGATATGTTTCAGAACTTCATTCAGTTCTATGGCTGAATAATAATCCACTGTCTGGATATACTGCATTTTATTTATTGCTTTCATTGGGAATAGTTATCATCAAGCTCCTATGTAATACTAGACTAATTATCATTGCATCTCTGTTGTTGAATGGTAGATAACATAATGCATTTTTTTCTGGCAAATATATCATGAGAATGAAATTGTCTTAAAAACAGAACAAACCATAAAACAAAAACAAATAAAAAACAACAAAGCAATAAACCCTAACTCTGCACCTCTAGGGTGAGAGAAAGGCATTTCACATAGGGACTGGAACACAGAGTGACAGACATCATAGATGTTCAGTAAGCAAAGTCGGGGTTCTCTCAAACATTAGCTGAACCAGAGAAACGACATTGGCAGACAGGTTATGTGACATGTTGATGAAAAAAAAAAAACACTGCAGGCTGAGCCTGTCTCCTCACTGTGAAATAGAAACTCAGACACCAAGTGTAGCAAAGCTTTCGATATCTCTGAATTTCACATCAGAATAAGACAGCCCATGCTGCAGCCAAACCCTCAAATTTTCTCACAAAAAAACAGGATCTAAGAAATTTTATGTTTCATCTGATTCTAGCCCCTACAACATACACTCTTTTTAAAGAACCTAGCCTACTGTACCAGGAATTCATATATTATGAATATTACAGAATTATACATGGACCTATCCATGTAGAAATAAGGATTACATATTACAAGTTGCATTTTTCTCAAACTTGTCTCTAATATTTAATAGATGCTTTGCTCTGAGAAAACAACTAGAATAAATATCAAAAGAAAGTTTAGGGAACCGATGTTGTAAGTGCAATAATTTCCAGACAAAGGCATAAACCAAGTAAAGACAAATGGAAGTACTAAAACTTTTTCATATTAGTTTTCCTTTTTTCTGAGCCTATGAACAATTCTTGGTTTAAAAAAATCTCTCCTGGCCTTCTCCACTCACTCATTCCCCACCTCCTTACCCCTTCCACAGGAAGACAAAGATCTGCACTATTGGACTTAAGATTTGTGTGTGAAGTGGAAGGAATTTTACACAGTAGTATCTATTATCTGTACCTGTGTGGCTGATTAAAACCTTTTTTGCCAAGTTTTGTGCAGTAACAGTCACATTTAACACAAAATAACCTTCAAAGAAGTTTCTCCAAGTAGAAACAGAATAAAGCAAACTATCTACTCAACTGATGAGGAAAATTAAATGAATTAGATTAGTTTAGCCTGGATGCTAGGGATGTGTGACAGTTTAGATTGCTCATAACACTTTCAATCCCTTCTTATACAACTCATTTAAGCAAAACATTAGAAGGGCACTAGGTACTGGGTCTTCCCTAAACCCCAACACATTGGGAAGCCTTTTGTGTAAACAGCAATACTTCCTTCCTGCTAAGCAAATGATATATGTGTTTCTGCCAAAACCCAAATGTTGAGAAAAATGCTGCTTACAAGTCCTCATTAAAACAATTAAAATTTTCCTGTAGCATTAACAAGTAGAAAAGCCGTGGAGATAGTTAATGAAGCATTAAGAACCAGATCAGTTATTATTATTTAACATTTAATTGGCACATTACAATTGCAAAATGTTTCATCATTAAACTTATCACTTTTGGTGGCCTGGTCACAAAGCCTATCAAAACTAATACTGGTGAGCAAGGCTTTGTCATAGCTCCTCCAGGGAAGAGTCCACAAGAATTCTAAATCTGATTCATTAAAGGTCAGAGAAAAGCAGAACAAATGCTGTGATATTGGAAATGTGAAAACTTGTGTTATTTTAGGACCATTGCTGCCTGTGCAAATTGTACCAACTCCTTTTAGCTTTGAGTCACCATCCCAGTTTTAAGGAAGATGCTGTAGGAGGAAACTTCTTCACCAATAGCATCTCCATATTCACCTTTTCCAGCTCCATCACTTTCATTACCTTTACCACCATCACCACCACCAACATCATCAATCACTATCATCACAACCACTACCTTCACTACCTTCACCACCACCATTATTCTCACCACTAACAACATTACCAGGAATTGGAAAACAATAGCTCATAGAACAAACCCAGCTCAAAACCTGCATTTGTATAGCCCACAAGCTAAGCATGCTAAAAAATAACTGCAGATACTGACATTATCAAGTAAAAGTTATAAAATAAACATGTGTAATATTTTATTTAAAAGAAGGACTTAGAACTTAAAGAAATAAACAAAATATATTTGTGAAATTAAAACCTCAATGAATTGTCATTTTCGGCAAAAAAGTTGACTACACAATCTGAGGGATTCTTACTACAAAATAAAATTTGAGATTAGAACAGACTTTGTTCTAAATGTCTACTGCTGTTGATGGAGGAAAATTATCAAAGATTAACACCATCTCATAAAAAAAATTACTGGAAAAGTCAGAGTTGTATTGATTTACAATGCCAACAGTAACAATGACAGTTATACAGATTTAGTAGAGACACAGGATTAAGAAGTTGAGACTGAATCCTTATTTTCTGTTAAGATTCTTTATGAAAATGGTCTTAAATTTAGGCATGCATTAGAATCACCTAGAGGGTTTGTTAAATACATGGATTTGCAGGCTTAACCAGCAGAGTTTCTTCCTTTTTTAAAATTCATTTGATATGTTTTTATTGATATTTTGGAGAGAGAGCTAGAAACATCGATGTGAGAGAGGAACATAGATCGGCTGCCTCCTGCATGTTCCCTTCTGGGGACTGAGCCTGCAACCCGGGCATGTCCCCTGACCAAGAATTGAACTGGGAACTGTCCGTCCATGGGACAATGCTCAATCCACTGAGCCACACAAGCCAGGCCTTTTTTTTTATTTTTTATTTTAAGATTCCAATATAAGTCATGTGGTATTTATCTTTATCCATATGCTTTATTTCACTTAGACTTAGCAGAAAACCCTCTAGATTCATCCATATTGTTGCAAATGGCAAGATTTCAATATTATTTATTGCTAAGTAATATTCCAGTATGTGTGTGTGTGTGTGTGTACACATATTGTTTCCATATCTTGGCTATTATAAATAATGCTACAATAAGCATAGTAGTGCACATATATTTTTGAATTAGTGTTTTTGTTTTCTTCAGATAAATACTGGGAAGTTTAATTGCTAGGTTGTATGGTAAGTCTATTTTTATTATTTTTATTTTTTTCAAATGTCTGAAACTTATAGGCATTATGCCTTATCTCCTTATCTTGGAGTAAACATATTCATATTTTTTATTTTATTTTTAAATTGAAGTTTACATTTAATATTATTTAATATTAGTTTCAGGTTTACAGCATAGTGGTTATACAATCATATACTTTACAGAGTGCTCCCGCCAATATTTCAAGAATCCACCTGGCACCATATATAGTTATTTCAATACTATTGTCTATTTTCTCAATGCTGTAATTTATACCATGTATTTATTGTGTATTTATCAATTTGTAGTATTTAATAACTCACCATATTTGACGCAGGCTTCCATTACTATTTATCACTCTTTACCTTCTTCTACCTCTCTGACTTTTCTTTCCCTCTGGTAATCACCAAACTGATGTCCATCTCTATACATTTTTTTTTCTTAATCTCTTTTATTTTTATTAATTTATTTTTGTTACACATGTTTCTCTTTCCCCCCATTGACACCCTCCTCCCCATTCCCCAATACCCAGTCCCCAGCTTTGTTGTCCATGTCCATCGGTTATGTGTACATGCATATGAGTTCTGTGGTTTATCTCTTCCCTACTTCCTCCACCTCCATTTCTGAGGATTGTCAATCTGTACCCTACTTCCACGTCTCTGGGTCTAACCTGTTCCTCAGACTGTTATGTTCATTATATTCTACAAATAAGTGAGATCATATGATATTTGTCTTTCTCTGTTTGGCTTGTTTCACTTAGGATAATATTCTTCAGATCCCTCCATGTCGTCTCAAAGGATAAGAGATCCTTCTTTGTTACAACTGCATATTACTCCATTGTGTATATGTACCACAGCTTTTTTATCCATTCGTCTACTGATGGACACTTGGGCTGTTTCCAGATCTTAGCGATTGTAAATAGCGCTGCTATGAACATGGGGGTACATATATTCTTTCTATTTGGTGTTTCAGGCTTCTTAGGAGTGGGATCACTGGATCAAATGGTAATTCAATTTTTAATTTTCTGAGGTAACACCATAGTGTTTTCCATAGTGGCTGCACCAGTCTGCATTCCCACCAGCAGTATACTAGAGTCCTCTTCTCTAAACACCCTCCGCAACACTTGTTGTTTGATGCTTTGTTGATGGTGGCTATTCTGACAGGTGTGAGGTGATACCTCATTGTTGTTTTAATTTGCATCTTTCTGATGATTAGTGATGTTGAGTATTTCTTCATATGTCTCTTGGCCATTTGTATGTCCTTTTTGGAGAGGTGTCTATTTAGTTCCTCTGCCCATTTTTTAATTGGGTTCTTTGTCTTCCTTTTGTTGAGATGTATGAGCACTCTATATATTTTAGAAATTAATCCCTTTCTGATATGTCATTTGCAATTATGCTCTCCCATACAGTGGGTTGTCTTTCCACTTTGATAGTTGTTTCTTTTGCTGTGCAGAAGCTTTTGAGTTTGATGTAATCCCATGTGTTCATTTTTTCCTTTGTTTCTGTTGCCTTAGGTGATATATCAGTGAAAATTCTGCTGCATATGATGTCCGAAATTTTGTTGCCTACATTTTCTTCTAGGATTTTTATGGATTGACCAGTCATATTTAAGTCTTTTAACCATTTTGAGTTTATTCTTGTGTATGGTGTAAGCTGATGGTCTCCTTTCACTTTTGCATGTAGCTGTCCAATTTTCCCAACACCATTTATTAAACAGGTTGTCTTTACTCCATTGTATGCTCTTGCCACCTTTGTCGAATATTAATTGAGCATAATGTTTTGGGTTAATTTCTGGGTTCTCTGTTCTATTCCATTGATGTATGTGCCTGTTCTGGTGCCAATACCAGGCTGTTTTGATTACAGTAGCTTTGTAGTATAACTTGATGTCCAGTATTGTGATCCCGCCTAATTTGTCCTTCTTTTTCAAGATTGCTGTAGTTATTCGGGGTCATTTTTGGTTCCATATGAACTTCTGAAGTATTTGTTCTAGTTCTGTGAAATATGTCGTTGGTATTTTGATGGAGATTGCATTAAATCTGTAGATTGCTTTGGGTAGTATGGACATTTTAATGATGTTAATTCTTCCAATCCATGAATAAGGTATGTGCTTCCACTTTTTTATATCTTCCTCTATTTCCTTTTTCAATGTCCTGTAGTTTTCTGCAAATAGGTCCTTTACTTCTTTGGTTAAGTTTATTCCTAAGTACCTTAATTTTTTTGCCGCGATGGTAAATGGGATTGTTTTTTTACTTTCTCTTTCAGTGAGTTCATCATTGGTGTATAGGAATACCGTTGATTTCTTGACGTTAATTTTGTATCCTGCTACTTTGTCAAATTCATTTATTAAGTCTAGTAGATTTTTGATGGAGTCTTTAGGGTTTTCTATGCATAATATCATGTCATCTGCAAATAATGACAGTTTCACTTCCTCTTTTCCAATTTGGATCCCTTTTATTTTTTCTTCATGTCTGATTGCTGAAGCTAAAACTTCCAATACTATGTTAAATAAGAGTGGTGAAAGTGGGCATTTTTGTCTTGTTCCTGTTCTTAAGAGAAATGATTTTAGTTTTTGTCCATTGAGTATGATGTTGGCTGTAGGTCTTTCATATACGGACTTAATAATGTTGAGATATGATCCCTCCATTCTCAAATTTCTGAGCGTTTTTATCAGAAATGGGTGCTGGATTTTGTCAAATGCTTTTTCAGCGTCTATTGATATGATCATATGGTTTTTATCTTTCATTTTGTTTATGTGACTTATCACATTTATTGATTTGCAAATATTCTACCAGCCTTTTATCCCTGGGATGAATCCCACTTGGTCATGGTGAATAATTGTTTTTATGTATTGCTGGATCCGATTTGCTAGTATTTTGTTCAGGATTTTGGCATCTATGTTCATCAGGGATATTGGCCTGTAGTTTTCTTTCTTTGTAGTGTCTTTTTCTGGTTTTGGATTTAGAATTATGCCGGCTTCATAAAAGGAGTTTGGATGTCTTCTTTCTTCTTGAATTTTTTCGAATAGTTTGAAGAGAGTGGGTGTTAGTTCTTTGATTGTTTGGTAAAACTGCCCCGTGAAGCCGTCAGGGCCTGGGCTTTTGTTTGCTGGGAGGATCTTGATTACATCTTCAATTTCCTTCGTTGTTATTGCCTGTTCAAGTTTTTTATCTCTTCCCGGTTCAGTTTTGGGAGACTGTGTGTTTCTAGAAATGTGTCCATTTCGCTTAGTCGAATCTGTTGCCATATAAATGTTCATAGTATTTGTTAACGTTCCTTTGTATTTCTGTGGTGTCAGTTGTTACTTCTCCTCTTTCATTTCTGATTTTGTGTATTTGGGTTCTCTCTCTTTTTTTCTTGGTGAGTCTAGCTGAGGGTCCATCAACCTTGTTCATCTTTTCAAAAAACCAGCTCTTTGTTTCATTGATCCTTGGAATTGTTTTTTTGGTCTCCATGTCATTTATTTCTGCTCTGATCTTTACTATTTCTTTCCTTCTACTTACTCTGGGGTCTTCTTTTTGTTTGCTTTCTAGTTCTTTAAGTTGTGAGTTTAGGTAGTCAATTAGAAATTTTTCTTGTTTCTTGAGGTGGGCCTGTAGTGCTATGAACTTCCCTCTCAGAACTGCTTTCGCTGCATCCCATAGATTTTGTGTTGTTGTGTGTTCATTTTCATTGGTTTCCAGGAAATTTTTAATTTCTTCCTTGATCTCCATGGTAACCCTATCATTGTTCAGTAACGTGCTATTTAGCCTCCATGTATTCAAATGTCTTTCCTTGTTCTTGTTGCAATTGATTTCTAGTTTCATGCCATTGTGATCTGAAAAGATGCTTGATATGATTTCAATCTTCTTGAACTTGTAGAGACTTAGTTTGTGCCCTAACATATGGTCTATCTTTGAGAATGTCCCATGTGCACTTGAGAAGAATGTAAATTCTGCAGTTTTGGGGTGTAATTCTCTGTATATATCTATTAAATCCATTTGATCTAGTGCTTCATTTAGAGTCTCTGTTTCCTTGTTAATTTTTTGTCTAGATGATCTATCCAGTGATGTGAGCGGGGTGTTGAAGTCTCCTGCTATGATTGTATTGCAGTCGATTTCTCCTTTGAAGTCCTCCAAAAGATTTTTAATATATTTTGGTGCTCCTATATTGGGTGCATATATGTTTACCAAGGTTATATCTTCCTGTTGAATAGACCCTTTCAATATTATGTAGTGTCCTTCTTTGTCTCTAGTTATGGTGTTCAATTTGAAATCTAATTTATCAGATATGAGTATTGCTACTGCAGCTTTTTTTTCCTTTTCGTTTGCTTGGAAGATTTTTTTCCATCCCTTTACTCTCAACCTATGTGAGTCTTTTGTTGTGAGGTGGGTCTCTTGTAAACAACATATATGTGAATCTTGCTTTCTTATCCTGTCAGCTACTCTGTGTATTTTTATGAGAGCATTCAGTCCATTTACATTTAAGGTGATTTTTGATTAATATGTACTTATTTTTTTGCCATTTTTATTCAGTGTGGTTATATTTTCCTTCCTATTTCTTCTACTAATTACAGCAGTCCTTTTAACATTTCTTGCAGTGCTGGTTTGGTGCTAATATATTCCCTTAGCCTTTTTTTGTCTGGGAAGCTCTTTATTTGACCTTCTATTTTGAATGATAGACTTGCTGGATAGAGCAGTCTTGGATTCAGATCCTTGTTTTTCATGACCTTGATTACTTCATGCCATTCCCTTCTGGCCTGTATTGTTTCTGTTATGAAGTCAGCTGATAGCCTTATGGGGTTTCCTTTGTAGGTAACCTGATGCTTATCTCTTGCTGCCTTTAGGATTCTCTCTTTGTCGTTAATTTTTGGCATTTTAATTATTATGTGTCTTGGTGTGGGCCTGTTTGGGTTCTTCTTACTTGGGGCTCTCTGTGCCTCTTGAACTTGAATGCCTTCTTCCTTCACCAGGTTAGGAAAGTTTTCTGTCACTATTTCTTCAAATATATTCTCTAACCCTTGCTCATTTTCTTCGTTTTCGAGGACTCCTATGATGCGAATGTTATTACTTTTCCAGTTGTCCCTCAGTTCTCTTAAGCTATCTTCCTTTTAATAATTGTTTTTTTTCCTTTCGGTTTTCTGATTGATTGATTTTTTCTACTCTGTCTTCTAATTCACTGATCCAGTCCTCCGCTTCCTCTACTCTGCTGGTCAGTCCTTCCAATGTGTTCTTTATTTCTGCTATGTCATTCTTTATTTCCACTTGGTTGGTTTTCATGGTGTTGATGTCTTTACTCATGCTGTTTCATTTCCTCAAAATCATGGCTCTGAACTCTACCTCTGTTAATTTGCTTAACTGCGTTTCATTTATCTCATCTTCAGTGGAGTTCTCTTGTTCTTTCATTTGGGATCTGTTTCTTTGTTTCACCATTTTTGCTATCTCAGTGGGGTTTGGAGCCTGCCAAATTTTCTCTGTGGGTGTTAGTGTTATGCTATTTTAGGCTCCCTCTACTAAAGCTTGGAGGGCCCTCCTTCACCATCACTGTCCTGTCTCACTTTCCTGGGTAGATTTGCAAGCTCAGGAAATTTCAGTTATGCTCTAGCTTTTTCCCTGGAGGCTATTAGCCTCAGTTACTTGAAAAGCATTAGGATCTCAGTTGAATGAGAAACTCCCTCAGGTGTTTATAGTGTAAGAGGATTTCCTGAGGGTGGGGCCAATGCTGGTTAATAAGCCTCAATTTGCATTTCTTTGCCTCACCTGGGAATCTCCAAGGGAAGGGCTGCCACAGTTCCGGGAAGGAGCAAACTTGGCTGCCATTCTGTGCAACTGGGAAGGAGCAGGCTGGCCACCACCATCCTTTGTGGTCGTGGCTCAGCACAAACTCTGAGTGCCCTCCATATCCCAGGTGTCCCCACAGAGTTCCAGTCCAGTCCGCTCTCCATCTGCCGGAGCCCCAGGTGAGTGGCTGTAGCTATTTAGTACTCTGTCCTGGGCCTCTGAGCTGTGGAGCAACTTGGGGTCTGAACCCCAAGGGTGGGCACTGCCGCTGCTCACAGCTAAGGCCGCTGCTGTCTGTAGGCTCCCGGCCCGACACCCTCACACGCCTCCGCAGATCCTACCAGGCTCATTCATTGTCCCTGGTTGTATGGTCCTCTCCCACAGCTTTTCTGCTGCTTTTTCTTGATGATTTGTCTTTATTTTAATTGTAATTCCTGTTTGGTCCTGGGAGATCGTCTGTGTAGCTTCCATTCACTCCATCGCCATTTTCTTCTCCCTCTAATTTCAATTTTCTTTAAGTTATTGAGACTTGTTTTGTGGCCTAACACGTGAGTTCTCCTGAGAAATATTCCATGTGCTCTTTTTTTTTTTAATTTCACTTTTAAAGCAATTTTTTATTAAAGCAATAATTTTATAATCCAATTTACATTTCCTTGTTCAGTTATCAATTATGTTGTTTAAAACAGAAGTGATATTCAGAGCTATTCCACAGTAAAAAATTACAGGATTAAAGAAAAGAATGCTTTAAATTTTGTACTTTACTGAAAATTCTTCCTCCCAGGATCTATAAAACATTAATTTGTTTTTATATTTTATTATTTTTTGTGTTTTGTTTTCAAATCAATAAGTACTCTAGGACTAGCATTATATTTACTAGATCTGGCATTTGTTCAGTATATCAGGTTCAAACTTTCCTTTTCTTTTAAAATTTATTTTATATTTTTCAATGTTTTATTTTCCCATAAAATTTAAGTTTTTTGGTGTTTATATATTTTTCTTTGGTGAAGCACAAGTTTCTTCTCCTCATCCCTTATTAATTTTTTAAATCTTCACCTTAGGATATGTTATTATTATTTATTTTTAGAGAGAGAGGAAGGGAGTGAGAAACATCAATGTGAGAGAGATACATCAATCAGTTGCCTCCATTATAAGCCCCAAGCAAGGATCAAACCCACAACCTATGTATGAACCCTGATCGGGAATCATTCCTACAACCTTTTGGTGTATGGAATGATATTCCAATGAACTGAGCCACCTGGCTAGAATGGTCCCTTCTCAATTTTAAACAGCTGGAATACTAGTGGCTTTGTTAACTGCTTTCCACGCAGTCTATTTAGCTTGGTGTACTTGTAGTACAGCTACAGGTTCATCGACTTTAGAATGGAGAGACTGAAGACTCAAGCATATAAAGTTATGAATTATCAATCTTCAACCACATGACAGTGATTTTATCAGCAGGAGTAGGGTGCGTGGCTTGAATTAAAGGAAACAGCCATTCACCAAAAATTTGCTTTTGCTATTGAGGAGATGCAGATGCAGTCAAAGGCTCCTGAATTTGTTGTACATGAACAGCAGGCTGCTGCATGATAACGTGTGGCTGTACATTAAGATGTTGAGGATTATGAACTTCCACGGCATATTTATACTGTGGAATGGTGCAGACAGCAGGAGTAGCTGCAGGAGCTGCAGCTTTAGGACATGGACCTATTGTCTGTTTTGATGTGTTAGCAACATGCTGTGCCAACATGAATCATGGAACCTGTGAAGAAGCTAGTCTCATAATACTGAATGGTTCCCTAGGAGAAGCTGAGCAGATAGCACTGGTCATATTTTTGAATGGATGAGATCTGACACCATAAGCAGCCCAGTGAGGACTTGGTATTAGTTCAGCAATTGGGCTAGGAGGATCGTATGCAGCATGGTTCTGAGTCTGTGGGATAGCTACCTTGAAGTAAGCTGAAGGAGGTGCTGACTGGTAGGGGTTGATTGCAAGGTTGAGCATAACCCTCACACTTGCCATTCTTAGCATATACTGGTTAATGAGGTGAGCCTGGCCTTTTCTGTGCCAAGTTAAAGCTATATACAATGGCTTGGTAGCTGCAATTCTACCATTCATTTCTGTAACTGCTTTTGTGGCTTCTTCTGGGGAGAATATACAAAACCAAACCCTTTGCTATGTTCACCCTCCATCATAACCTTTGCACTAATGATTGTACCAAATGGAGAAAAATCTTTCCAGAGAAATTCAGCATCAATACCATAATCAAGATTTTTCACATAAAGGTTAACACCCCGGTATTTGTTGATCCTATCTTCCTTCATCTATTCAAATTTGCACTTAAGTTCTGTCTGCCATTCCACTTTTTTATGAGCTTGGCCAACATATATTTATTTCCCATTCAACTCATCCACAGCTTTCTGTGCGTCTTTATGCCTTTCAAAGGTTACAAATACAAAACCTTTGGATTTTTCCACTTTCATTGGTCATTACTTTCACACTTAAGGCAGGTCCAAACTTGCCAAAGAGATCCTTAAGGTGTTCATCATCCATGTCTTCTCCAATATCTTTAATGTAAACATTGGTGAATTCTTTTGTCCTATCTCCAAGTTCTGCTTCTCATTCTTTATGGGACTTATATTGTCCAACAAATATTTTGCGATCATTTAGACATATCATATTCATGTTTTCAACAGCTCTTTCAGCTGATGCCTGTGTCTCAAAATGTACAAACTCATAACACTTGAAACTATTTTAATCACAAACCACCTTACATGAAAAGATGTTATCAAAAGCAGAAGATGTATCATACCTTGTTTTATTATCAATGAATTTGTCCAATATGTTGCCCAATCCACTTTTATGAAGTGAGCGATCATGCTGAGATCACGTGATGAGAACCAGCTTGCCCTTTATAACATCAAAACTCATAGTGTCTCCAGGCTTCTGGTTGTTCACATACACCTAGCCCAGGAGCAGGGGTGATCATGTCCCGACAGACCCTGATGGAGAGGTTGGGCCTGTCTGGGCTAAACTTCACATAGATCATCCCCTTGGTCACATTAGGGTGTAGGTCCCACACTCTAGAGCAAGTACATAGAGTAGCTATGGGTGCTAGGGTTCAACTCTGCACACTGCTATCCACAGGGCCACCTTCCTGTGAGAGGAGAGTGAGTGCTGGGCCTAGGGCTGAGCCAGGGGAGCAGGGACAAGTGCAGAGGGACAACAATCAACCTGAATGGAAAACTACTCAACAGTTACAAAACAGGATCAATCTGCTGCTGCTGGCTTCTGGTTGCCAGTGTAGCTGGGAGGGTGGCAGTGTAGGGTCCAGACTCTTCATCTTTTGGTTCCTTCTTGGAGCTGTAATGGGGCAGGACAGTCTGGGCTGCTTCACTGGGCTATTTTATAAAAGGAAAGGGGAAAAATATCTAGGGGGGGATACAGATCTTCTGTAATTTTGGGGGTTTCTTTAGAAGAACATTTTAGATTTTTCTTTTTAAAATAAATGTGGGTCCTGAGCAAGGAGCACACTCCATACTCTCACCACTAATGATCAGGGAGAGTGAAACATGTGCTTTTTGATTGGTTTCCTCCCACACGACCCCGACCAGGGCTGAAAACAAAACTGCAACTGAGGTATGTGCCCTTGACTGGAATCGAGCCTACGACTCTTTGCTCTATGGGCTGATGCTCTAACCACTGATCCACACTGGCCTGGGCTGTGCAAGAACTTTATAATTTAATGTAGTTCCATTTGTTTTTGTTTTTTCTTTTGTTATCCTTGCTTGATGAGACATATCCAAAATTATATTTCTAAAAGTTTATTGCCTATGATTTTTAGGGGGAGTTTAATGGTTTCAGGTCTTAGAAAAAGTCTTTAATCCTCTTTGAGAGTATGTTTGTATGTGGTGTAAGAACAAGTTCTAATTTCATTTTTTTTTTGGGGGGGGGATATATTTTTGTCCAGTTTCACTAATACCACTTATTGAAAAGATTGTCTTTACCCCATATATACCCTTAACATTTCTGTCATAGATTAATTGGCTATAAAATTGAGGGTTTATTTATAGACTCTGTTATATTCCATTGACCTACATATTTGTTTTTATGCCAGTACCATACTGTTCTGATTACTGTAGCTTTGTTGTATGGTTTCAAATTATGGAGCATACTTCCCACTTAATTCTTTCTCAAGTTTTCTTTGGTTATTTGGTGTCCTTTGTGATTCCCTTTATTACCACTTTGTTGAGAGTTTTGTTTTTAATCATAAATGGGTACTGGATTTTATCAAATTTTTCTATATCTATTGATATGGTCATGTGGTTTTATCCTTCATTTAGTTTATGTGTTTCATCACATTTATACATTTGTGGATATTTTACCAATCTTGCACCCCCAGAATAAATCCCATTTGATCATGGTGTGTGATATTTATTTATTTATTTATTTATTTATTTATTTATTTATTTTTCTTTATTGATTTTAGAGAGAGAGAAAGGGAAAGGGAGAGATAGAATCATCAATGAGAGAGAACATTGACTGGCCACCTCCTGCATGCCCTGCCACTGGGGACTTGGCCCACAACCTGGGCATGTGCCCTGACCAGGAATCGAACCAGCGACCTCTTGGTGCTTGGGTTGACACTCCACCACTGAGCCACACCGGCTGGGCTGATCTTTTTTTAATGTATTGTAGATATGGTTTGCAATATTTTGTTGAGGATTTTAGCATCTAAGTGTATCAGGATTATTGGACTTTAATTTTCTCTCTTTGTAGTGTCTTTATCTGGCTTTGGAATTAGGGTAATGCTGGCCTCTAAAATGAGCTAGAAGTTTGTCCTCTTCTTGAATATTTTGGAATAGTGTGAGAAGGATAGATGTTAGTTCTTTAAATGTTTGGTAAAATTCACCTGTAAAGCCATACGATCCAGGATTTTTGTTTGTTTGGAGTATTTTTATTTACTTTATTTATTTTTTTATTACTGCTTCAATTTTACTAGTTGAATCTGTCTGCCCAGATTCTCTGATTCTTCCTGTTTCAGTTTTGGAAGATTGTATGTTTCTAGGGGTTTTTCCATTTCACCCAAATTTTCCAAATTTGGCAAATATTTGCAATATTTTCTTAAAATCTTTAGTATCAATTGTAACTTTTCCTCTTTCATTTCTGATTTTATTTATTTGGGTCCTCTCTCTTGTTTTCTTGGTGAGTCAGGTTAAAGGTCTTTGTCAATTTTGTTTGCTTTTCAGAGAACCAGCTCTTGGTTTCATTGATCTTTTGTATTCTTTATTATATTCTATTTCATTTATTTCTGCTCTTATCTGTATTATTTTATTTATTCTGTTCACTTTGGGCTTTGTTTGTTGTGTTTTTAAGTGTGAAGTTAGATTGTTTATGTGTGAAGATTGTTTATCTGAGGATTGTCTTGTTTCTTGAGGCATGTCTGTTATGCTCAGGATTTCCACCTTAAGAATGCTTTCACTGTGTCCCCATAAATTATGGGTTGTTGTGTCCTCATTTTCACTTGTTTCAAGGTACCTTTTGATTTCTTCTTTGATCTAATTATTAAAACATTCATTGTTTAGTAACATGTTATTTAGCCTCCATGCCTTTGTGTGTTTTTCTGTGTTTTTTTTTTTTTTTGTGATTTATTTCTAATTTCATACCATTATGGTCAGAAAAGATGTTTGATATGATTTCAGTCTTCTTAAATTTATTGAGACTTGCTTTGTGTCCTAAAGTGTGGTCTATCCAAGAAAATGTTCCATGTGCTCTTGAAAAGAATGTATATTCTGTTGCTTTGAAATGCTCTGAAGATATCAATTAAATCCATCAGATCTAGTGTTTCATTTAAGGCTGCCATTGATGTCAATGTAGTGTTAAAATCATCTACTATGAATGTATTAGTGTCAATCTCTTCCTTTATGTTAATCAAGATTTGTTTTACATATTTAGATGCTCCCATATTGTGTGCATAAATGCTTACAAAGCTTATAAAATCGTGTTGGATTGCTCCCTTCATCATTATGTACAGTTCTTCTTTGTCTCTTAGTTTGTTCTAAATATGCTTTGTTAGATACAAGTACTGCTACCCCAGCTTTTTATTTTCCTTTCCATTTGTATAAAATATCTTTTTCCATCCCTTTACTTTTAGTCTGTGTGTATCTTTTGTTCTGAAGCGGTCTTTGGTACACAGCATATATATGGGTCTTGTTTTCTTATCCATTCAACTACCCTATGTCTTTTGTTTGGAGCATTTAGCCATTTAAATTTAAAATGATTATTTATACATATGTATTTATTGCCATTTTATTCTTTGAACGTTGTCCCTGTGTATTTATTTCTCCTCCTCCTCCTTTTTCTTTTTTCCAGTTCTAAGAGGGCCCTTTAACATATCTTGTAATACTAGTTGGGTGATAACAAACTCCTTTAGATATATATGTTTTTTCTTTTGGTCTGGGAAGCTCTTTGTTTCTCCTTCAATTTTAAATGATAGCCTTGCTGAGTAAAGTAGTCTTGGTTGTAGGTTCTTGCTTTTCATCACTTTGAATGTTTCATGCTAGTCCTTTCTGGTCTGAAATGTTACGGGAGCTTCTTTTTAGGTAAGTAACTGTCTTTTGTTGGCTGTTTTTAAGCCTCTCTTTGTCATTCACTTTTGTCATTTTAATTATGATGTGTCTTAGTATGGGTCTCTTTGGGTTCATCTTGTTTGGTACTTTCTGCACTTCCTAAACTTGTATGTCTTTTTCCTTCATCAGGTTAGAAAAGATTTTGGTCATTATTTCTTCAAACACGTTCTTGATCCCTTGCTCTCTCTATTCTCCTTCTGGTACCAACATAATGTAGAAGTTGTTATGTTTCATGTCCTTAAGGTCCCTAAAAATATCCTGATTAAAAGGGGGAGGGGCAGACAGAGATAAACCAAAGAACTTATATGCATAACCAATGGACACAGACAACAGTGCACTGAATCCAGAGGCATGCAGGAGCAGGGAGGGGGGTGTCAATAGGGGGAAAATGGAGGAGCATCTGTAATACTTGCAACAATAAAGATTAAAATAACATTTTTTTTTGTTTTCTGCTCAGATTGGGTGTTTTTCTTTATGTTGTCTTCCAATTTGCTTATTCATTCCTCTGCTTCATCTAACCTACTGTCCATCCCTTTTAATGTATTCTTCACTTCAGATATTATTCTCTTCATTTGTAACTGTTATTGTTTTTTGTTTTTTTCCATGCTAGTGAGCATTTTTATTACTATTTCTTTGAACTCTGTGTCTGATAAATTGATTGCCTCCAGTTTAATTTAGTCCTTTTTCTGGAGATTTCTCCTGTTCTTTCACTTGGGGTACGTTTCTTTGTCTTCTAATTTTGGCTACCTCTTTGTTTGTTTTTATGTATTTGATAGATCTGCTATGACTCCTGGTCTTAGTACAGTGGCCTTGTAGTAGGTGCCCTGTGGGGTCCAATGGTGCAGTCTCCTTGATCACCTGAGCTGGGTACTGCAGGAATGTCCCTTTTGTGGGTTATGTGGATCCCACGCTGTAATTGAGTCCTGATTGCTATTGGCTCATCTGTACATGGGAATGACCCTCAGGCTGGCTCTTATGAGTCTAGACCCTGATCACACCAAGCTGCTGTGCAGGTGTTGACCACATGAAGGGGAATTCAACTCAATAAGATCTGCTGTGAAGCTTATTAAATTCTGCTCTGATGTCTGAAGCTGGCCACTGAGTATATTGGTTCTGAGCTTCTTGGGAGGGAGTCTGATGCAGACCAATATCAGATACTGCCTGTGACTGGCCCTGGGCAACCTGTTTGGAGCTACTAAGGATCCACAGTTTGTGGCTGCCTCTGCTGAGTCTTGGTGTGTGTGTGGGAAAGACAACCAGCACACCAATACCAGCTTTTACCAGCACCAGGACCAGGGAAAAGTCAGCAAAATCCCAAGTGACCTTGAGATACACCTCTGCCTGCCTCTGTCTGCCATCTGCATGTTAGGGTCAGTGACTGAAAGAGCCTTTGGTGGCATTCAAGTTGCATTAGGTGGGTTCTCAGTGAGTAATCAGGTAGGGGTAAGTAGTGTTCACCAGATTGATACAGGTTCAAATACAGTGTCAGTGCTAGGTCTGAGGCCACTCAGCAAATATCCCCAGGTATACCAAGTCAGGCTGTCACCAGCTGGGTTCTTGAACAACTTTTTGTTGGGGAAAGGTCTCAGTCAGTTGTTAGGGTGAGGCCAGCAGAGTGTATCAAGCTCAAACAGCCAAGACTTAGCCATGTGAAGAGAGGGCTTTTCTGTGGTTTGGGAGTGTGTGGGGAATATGACCTTTCCTAGAGCCAAACAACTCAGTCTATTCCAGATATCCCTGGGAGGAGATGGAACTCAGCAGGGTTGGAATGCTAGTAATCAGGAGGATGGGGCTATGAGATGTCCTGTGAGGGGAAGGTGACAGTCAGGCTTCAGGAAATATGGAGGTGTGGTCCCAGACCCAGATCCACACACTTCAGTCTGTCCCAGATTTTGCCTGTAAAATAAACATTTGTGTTAGATGTTGTTCCAGAGGTCACTTACACTATTGTCAAATTTTTAAATTATTATTTTTCTTTTTGCTGTTCTGATATATATTTTTAAATGTTTGTATTGATTTTTAGAGAGCAAGGAAGGGAAAGGGAGAGGTATATAGAAACATTAATGAGAGAGAAACATAGATCTGCTGCCTCCTGAATTCCTCCTACTGGGGATAAAACCTACAACCTGGGCATGTGTCCTGACAGGGAATGAAACCAGTGACATCTCAGAGAATGGGTCAATTCTCAATCACAGAGCCATACTGACCGGACTGATATTTTATTAACACTACTGTGTCTTCCAGGTCAGTGATCAATTATTCTGTATTAGCTAATCTGTTGCTGAGTCCTTCAAGTGTATTTTTCTTTTTTGTTATTGTATACTTCAGCTCTACATGGTCCTCTACTTGCTCTAACTCTTTGTTTAAGTTGTCCTTAAAATAAAATGTACCACTCCCAAATTTGGTGAGCATTCTTATGACTATTTCTTTGACTACTTTATCAGGCCAATTATGTATCTTGGTTTTCTTAGGGTGTTTTTTTGGGGGGGGGTGTGGTGGTCAGATTTTTCTTGTTCCTTTATTTGAGAGATATACTTCTGTGATTTCATTTTGTTTTACTTGCTATGGTTGTTTATATGAATTGGACAAACTAACGGTTTCTACTTGTCTTTAAAAAGTGGCATTGTGTAGAAGTAACCACTGTGTAGACTGTATGTGTCAGGTGGTTATGGCAGACTGGTTGAAACTGAGTAGGTTCATATGGCATTTGAGCCATTCTCCTAACGAAGCTAGAGAAGCCCTAGGTGGAGAGGCCAGATGTGTGTTGTAATGCTCAGTAGATCCTGCTTGCTTGGTTTGTTTGGAACCAAAAGTTGCTTGGGCTGTGTGTCCAGGAACACACATTTTGTTTGTTCTATTTTTCCTGTTCATGAAAATGGCCTTTACGAAGTCCACAGAGGTTTGTTACAAATTGTACAGATTGTTGCTGGAGAGCTGCCATATGGAATATCTTTTTATTCATTTTTTGAGTTATTCACTGCCTCTTTTATCCCTGATTACCACTTTCTTGGTTTCTAATCTCAATTATTTTCTGGAGTAAATTTGTAAGTTACTTATTTAGAGAGGCTATGTGTGAGATACATTTTCTGGGTGCTGATAATATTTATAATTGTTGTTTCCTTTTTTGTTTTTGCTCACATTGCAATGATTGCCTTGCTGGTAACTAACTTAAACATTTTTTGTTTTTGTTTTTGTTTTTTTTTTTTATCCTCAACTTTGAAGATATGACCCCATTGTCTTTATAGCATGTGTTGTTCTAATGAAGTCTGACCTCAGTCTATATGCCTTTGTCCTCTTAGCAGCTATCCAACCCTTCTCATGAAATACAGGCTGCAGATTCCTCATTCAGCTTACAGTGACTATACTTCTCCTTCTTTCAACAATTTATTGAACTCCTCAGCTACCATGGATTTCTTAAAGTTCTTTTATTTTGTTTATTATTTGTTACTATTTTATATTCTGTTAAATTTTTTAAACTTCTTTTTTGTTAATCCTCACCCAAGGATATTCTCCATAGATTTTTAGATATGGAGGGAGGGAGGGAGAAAAAGAGAGAGAGAGAGAGAGAGAGAGAGAGAGAGAGAGAGAGATCAATGTGAGAGGAACATATTGACTGGTCGCCTCCCACACAAAATTGATGGGGGCTGGTTTATCAAACCTACAACCCAGGCACATGCCCTTTTCCAGGAATAAAACTTGTGACCCCTTGATCCCTGGGCTGATACTCTAACCACTGAGCCAAACTGGCCAGGGCTAAATTTTTTATTATTATTATTAAAAATTTTTAATGTTGACATAATTGCTGGTATGCCCCTTTGCCCAAACACCCACGCTCCCCTACCCCTTTCTTGGCCAACACCAAACTGTTGTCCATGTCCATGGGGTATGCATATATGGTATTTAGCTAAACCTTTCAAATTATTTATCCAGTCACCCCCACCCACGATCCCTCAGGCACTGGTCAGGCAGTCCCATATATCCATGATTCTGGTTACATTTTGTTGGTCAGTTTATTTTGTTTATTAGATTCCACATATTAGTGAGATCATATTATTTGTCTTTCTCTAACTGGCTTATTTCACTTAGCATAATATTCTTCAGGCCCATCCATGCTGTTGGAAATGGTAAAAGTTCCTTCTTTATCACAGCTGTGTACAATCCCATTGTGTAAATGTACCACAGCTCTTTTATCCACTCATTTGCTGATGGACACTAAGGCTGTTTCCGGATCCTGGCTATTATAAATAATCCTGGTATAAATATAGGGATGCATATATTCTTTCTGATCAGTATTTCAGGATTCTTAGGATATATTACCAGAAGTGGGATCACTGGGTCAAAAGGTAGTTCCATTTTCAATTTTTTGAGGAAAATCCATAGTGTTTTCCACAGTGGCTGCACCAGTCTACATTCTCACCAGCAATGTACTAGAGTCCCCTTTTCTCCACATCCTTGCAAGCACTTGTTGTTCGTTTATTTATTGATAGCAGCCACTGTAACCTATGTGAGGTGATACCTCACTGTAATTTTTATTTGCATCTCTCTAATGATTAGTGATCTTGAGCATAGTTTTTACATATCTATATCTATTGGCCATTGTTCTCTTTGGAGAAGTGTCTATTCAGGTCCTTTTCCCATTTTTCAATCGGATTGTCTTCCTGGTCTTGAGTTATATAAGTTTTTTATAGATTTCAGAAATTAACCCCTTATTGGATGTATCTTTGGCAAATATGTTTTCCCATATGTTCTCTTTTCATTTTGTTGATTGTTTCTTTTGCTGTGCAGAAGCTTTTTAGCTTCATGTAGTACCATTTGTTTATCTTTCCTTAGATTCCATTGCCCTCAGAGAAATATCAGCAAAACTGTTGCTGTGAGAGATGTCTGAGATTTTTCTGCCTATGTTTTCTTCTAGGATTTTTATGGTTTTGTGACTTACATTTAAGTCTTTTATCCATTCTGAGTTCATTATTGTGTATGGTGTAAGTTGGTAGTCTAGTTTCATTTTTCTACATGTGTTTGTCCAATTTTCCAAACCCCATTGATTGAAGAGACTGTCTTTATACCATTGTATGCTCTTGACTCCATTGTCAAATATTAATTAAAAATAGAAGCATGAGTTGATTTCTGGGCATTTGCTTGTGTTTCACTGGTCTATATACTCGCTTTTATGCAAATACCAGGTGTTTTGACTACAATGGCCTTATAGTAGAGTTTGATATCTGGTATTGTGATCCCCCTAACTTTGTTCTTCTTTCTCATGTTGGCTGCAGCTACTTGGGGTTTTTTTTTGAGTTTCATATAAATATTTGGAATATTTTTCTAGTTCTGTGGAATGTGTCATAAGTATTTTAATAGGAATTGCATTCAATATATAGATTGCTATAGGTAATCTGCACATTTTAATGATGTTAATTCCTCTAATTCATGAACATGGTATATGTTTCCACTTATTTGTATCTTTCTTTTTTTTCCATTTTTATTTTTATTTATTTATTTTTTTATTAATTTATTTTTGTTACAGATGTTGCTCCTTTTTTCCCCATTGACACCCTCCTCCCCATCCCCTACCCCATCCCCAGCTTTGTTGTCCATGTCCATCAGTTATGCATACATGCACATAAGTTCTGTGGTTTATCTCTTCCGTCCCCCCCCACCACCTCTTCTGAGGGATGTCAGTATATACCCTACTTCCATATCTCTGGGTCTACCCTGTTCCTCAGACTGTTATGTTCATTATATTCCACAAATAAGTGAGATCATGTGATATTTGTCTTTCTCTGCTTGGCTTGTTTCGCTTAGGATAATACTCTCGAGGTCCCTCCATATCGTCTCAAAGGATAAGAGATCTTTCTTTCTTACAGTTGCATAGTACTCCATTATATATATGTACCACAGCTTTTTTATCCATTCATCCACTGATGGACACATGGGTTGTTTCCAGATCTTAGCTATTGTAAATAGTGCTGCTATGAACATGGGGGTACATGTATTTTTTCTGATTGGCGTTTCAGGCTTCTTAGGGTATATTCCTAGAAGTGGGATCACTGGGTCAAATGGCAATTCAATTTTTAATTGTTTGAGGTAACACCATAGTGTTTTCCACAGTGGCTGCACCAGTCTGCATTCCCACCAGCAGTGGACTAGAGTCCCCTTTTCTCCACACCCTCGCCAACACTTGTTGTTTGATGATTTGTTGATGGCGGCCATTCTGACAGGTGTGAGGTGATACCTCATTGTTGTTTTAATTTGCATCTCTCTGATGATTAGTGATGTTGAGCATTTCTTCATATGTCTCTTAGCCATTTGTATGTACTTTTTGGTGAGGTGTCTGTTTAGTTCCTCTGCCCATTTTTTAATTGGGTTCTTTGTCTTCCTTTTGTTCAGTTGTATGAGCATTCTGTATATTTTGGAGATTAACCCCTTATCTGATGTATCATTGGCAATTATGCTCTCCCATAGAGTGGGTTCACTATCTGTTTTGATGGTGGTTTCTTTTGCTGTGCAGAAGCTTTTGAGTTTGATGTAGTTCCATGTGTTCATTTTTCCCTTTGTTTCTGTTGCCTTAGGTGATGTATCAGTGAAGATTCTACTGCGTATGATGTCCGAAATTTTGTTGCTTACATTTTCTTCTAGGATTTTTATGAATTCACGAGTCACATTTAAGTCTTTTATCCATTTTGAGTTTATTCCTGTGTATGGTGTAAGTTGATGGTCTAGTTTCATTTTTTTGCATGTAGCTGTCCAATTTTCCCAACACCATTTATTAAAGAGGCTTTCTTTACTCCATTGTATGCTCTTGCCACCTTTGTCAAATATTAATTGAGCATAATGTCTTGGGTCAATTTCTGGATTCTCTGTTCTGACCCACTGGTCTATATGCCTGTTCTTGGGCCAGTACCAGGCTGTTTTGATTACAGTAGCTTTGTAGTATAAGCTGATATCCGGTATTGTGATCCCACCTACTTTGTCCTTTTTTTTCAAGATTGCTGTGGCTATTCGGGGTCTTTTTGGTTCCATATGAACTTTTGAAATATTTGTTCTAGTTCTGTGAAATATGTCACTGGTATTTTGATGGGGATTGCATTGAATCTATAGATTGCTTTGGGTAATATGGACATTTTAATGATGTTAATTCTTCCAATCCATGAACAAGGTATGTGCTTCCACTTTTTTATATCTTTCTCTATTTCTTTTTTCAATGTCCTGTAGTTTTCTGCAAATAGGTCCTTTACTTCTTTGGTTAAGTTTATTCCTAGGTATCTTAATTTTTTGCCACGATGGTAAATGGAATTGTTTTTTAGTTTCTCTTTCCATGAGTTCATCATTGGTGTATAAGAATGCCGTTGATTTCTTGACGTTAATTTTGTATCCTGCTACTTTGCCAAATTCATTTATTAAGTCTAGTAGATTTTTGATGGAGTCTTTAGGGTTTTCTATATATAATATCATATCGTCTGCAAATAATGACAGTTTCACTTCCTCCTTTCCAATTTGAATTCCTTTTATTTTTTCTTCACGTCTGATTGCTGTGGCTGACTTCCAGTACTATGTTAAATAAGAGTGGTGAAAGTGGGCATTTCTGTCTTGTTCCTGTTCTTAAGGGAAATGTTTTTAGTTTTTGCCCATTGAGTATGATGTTGGCTGTAGATCTTTCATATATGGCCTTTATTATATCAAGATATTATCTCTCTACTCCCAAATTGCTGAGCGTTTTTATCAGAAATGAGTGCTGGATTTTGTCAAATGCTTTTTCTGCATCTATTGATATGATCATGTGGTTTTTATCTTTCATTTTGTTTATGTGGTGTATCACATTTATTGATTTGCGAATGTTGAACCAGCCTTGCATCCCTGGGATGAATCCCACTTGGTCATGGTGAATAATTTTTTTGATGTATTGCTGGATCCGATTTGCTAGTATTTTGTTTAGGATTTTGGCATCTACGTTCATCAGGGATATTGGCCTGTAGTTTTCTTTCTTTGTAGTGTCTTTTTCTGGTTTTGGAATTTGGATTATGCTGGCCTCATAAAACGAGTTTGGAAGTCTTCCTTCTTCTTGAGTTTTTTGAAATAGTTTGAGGAGAATGGGTGTTAGTTCTTCTTTGAATGTTCGGTAAAATCCCCCGTGAAGCCATCCTGGCCTGGGCTTTTGTTTGCTGGGAGAGTCTTGATTACATCTTCAATTTCCTTAGCTGTTATTTGTATCTTTCTTAATTTCTTTCTTCAATGCCATGTAGTTCTCTGAGTACAAGTCCTTCACTCCTTGGTTAAATTTATTCCTAGGTACCCTATTTTTTTGTTATTGTTGGAATTATAATTCCAATAATTAATTCCAATTATTGTTGTTTTCTTATTTTCTGTTTCTGATAGTTCATTATTGGTTTATAAAAATGCCATTGATTTCTGGATGTTTATTTTGTATCCTGCAACATTGGCGAATTCATTTATTATATCTAGTGGGTTTTTGATAGTCTTTAGTTTTTCCTATATTCAATATCATGTCATCTACAAATAATACCATTTTTACTTTCTTCTTTTTTGATTGCTATTGGTAGAACTTCTAGTACTATTGAATAAAATTTTTTTTTATGATTTTAGTAACATTTTAATGAGGTCTTTAAGTGATGGAAGAAAAATAATGTGTGCCCAGAATTCCATCTTGAATTGGAAGCACGGTTTCATTATTAGTACTTTTCCTTTTCTCTCTAACCAGTTTAATTAAAGGATTGTTTTTCAAAGAACAAACTTTGGCTTTGTTGATTCTCTATGTAGTATCTTTGCTTTTTAGTTCACTAATTTCTGCTCTCTATGAATCAGTCATATATTTCTTTCTATTATTATTATTTTAGGTGATTTATTAATTTTGATGTGGATTCATTACATTTTATTCTTTGTTCTCCTAATACATGCATTAAAGCTATATATTTCCCTCTATGCATTGCTTCACTTGCACTCCTACATTTGACATTTGGTTTGTTTTGAAATGTAGTTTCTTCAATATGATTCAGTTCTAAATAATTTTACATTTTGCTATGGTTCTTTGTCCAATGGTTATTAAGAAGGCATTTCTTGTTTTTTTGATATTCAAGTGAATGTGAATTTTATTAAATGTGTTTAATTAAATGTAAATATACGTTTATGTCAACAGTGTTTTCATTAGAGAAAGTGATCTAAGATACTAATTATTTGAAATGTTTTGATACTTTATGGCCTAGCACAATTTTTAGAAGGAATAGAGAGTGGGACACAGGGATGGAGGGAAGGAAGGAAAGATAAAAATAAAACAGAAATGGATTTCACAATGGCGTCAGGACCAAACTGGAATTACAACTAAAATAAAGACAACTTGGCTGAAGGGAGATGATGGCAGCAGGCAGGACTGGAGTGAGGGTGAGTGTGTGAGAGTGTGAGTGAGTGTGAGAGAGAGAGAGTGAGTGGACGTGAGTGTGGACGAGCAACCTCGAGCAGTGCAGAAAGGAGAGGCAGAAGTTTCCTGTGCTGTGGATATGGAGCAGCCGGCTACCACAGTAAGCGACTCAGCAAGGTACTTCTCCCTGCGTGGCCAGGAGGCCCTGCCATTTAGGAAGATCCCTGTTCTTTTCTGAGAGGAGGCAGCAGGGAGTAGTTAGGGCCCAGCAACCTGAGCCCACCAATGTACCTTGCACCATCGGACCAGTGGACCCTGCTGTGTCAACACAGACCAGGGCACAGAAGCAGTACTGTCAAGGTGCCTACAGTGGAACCTGAAAGTGACTGGGAGCTGAGCCCCATTTCCCAAAGTAGCAGCCTGATCAGAGACACACCCCTAGCAACAGAGGCATGGTAGCAGACATCCATCCCCAGGCAGCAGTAGCACAGGTTGGCAGCTGAGACCCATCCCCAACAGCATCAGCAGAGGCTAAGCAGGACCTGAGCCCCATCAGGCAGCGAAACTCCCCAGCCACCAGCAGTAGGTCCTGTGCATAAAGTGGGACCTGCACAATCAAGCTGCCTGTGCCACTGGCAGAGCCTGTGGCTCCAGAGGTGCCTGTGTGATACAGCTGCCTCTGGCACCGGTGGGGCCCGGGGCTCCAGTGGGGCCTGTGCAATCCAGCAGCCTGCAACATCAACAGGGCCCGTGGCTCCAGCAGCAACGCCTACCAGGACAGACAAATACCAGTTGCCAGTAGTTAATGCTCCAGGACCCACAGCAGACAAGAAGCACCACACACCAGAACAGTCTGGGAGGCACAGCAGCCTTATTTGATACACACCGACCTGCCTACACATGCCAACATCCCTCACTGGGTCTGGAACTACCAGATGGCTAAAATGAGAAGACAAAAAAACAACACCCACATGAAAGAAAAGAAAGAATCACTAGAAAAAGAACTACATGAAATGGAAGAAAGCAATTTGTTAGATAAAGAATTCAATGTAATGAACTTAAAGATGCTCAAATAATTCAGTGAGAACTACAAGCAACTTAATAAGAATTATAAAGAGCTCAGCAGGAACTACATCAGCTTAAAAAAAGAGGTAGATGCTATGCATAAAAATCAAAAGGAAATAAAGAACAATATAGCTAATATAAAAAATAACTTAGAAGGATTCAATAGTAGATTAGAAGAAGCTGAAGAGCAAATCAGTGAGTTAGAAGACAAGGTAGAAAAAAACACCCAAATAGAGCAGCAAATGGGGGAAAATAAATAATAACAGGAGGAGAGTTTAAGGGAAATTTTGGAAAATACAAAATGTTACAACATTCACATAATAGGGGTATCAGAAGGAGAAGAATCAGAGAAAGGAATAGAGAATCTGTTTGAAGAAATAATGACACAAAACTTCCCTAATTTGGCAAAGGAAAAAGTCACAATAGTCCAGGAAACACAGAGAGTCCCAAGCAAGATGAGCCCCAAAAGTCCCACAGCTAGATACATCACAATTAAAATGGCAAACATTAAAGTCAAAGAAAGAATCTTAAAGGAAGCAAGAGAGAGACAGAAATTTACCTACAAGGGCACTCCCATGACTGTCAGTTGATTTCTCAATAGAAACACTGCAGGCCAGAAGGGAGTGCCACAAAGTATGCAAAGTAATGAAAGACAAGGGTCTGAATCCAAGACTAATGTATCCAGAAAGGCTATAATTCAAAATTGAAGGTGAAGCAAAGAGTTTCACAGACAAAAAAAGCTAAAGGAATTTACCACCACCAAACCAGCGCTGCAAGAAATGCAAAAGGGACTGCTGTACGAAGAAGAAATAGAGAGAGAGGAACACAGACATAAAATAAAAGTGGCAACTAATAAGTATCTATCAATAATAACCTTAAATATAAATAGCTTAAATGCCCCAATCAAAAGATATAGGGTAGCTGATTGGATAAGAAAACAAGACCCATATATATGCTGTCAACAAGACACCCACCTCACAGCAAAAGTCTCACACAAGATGAAAGTGAAGGGATGGAAAAAATTCTCCAGGAAACTGGAAATGAAAAAAAAAAAAAAAAGCTGGTGTAGCAATATTCATATCTGATAAGATAGACTTAAAAATAAGGGCCATAATAAGAGACAAAAAAGGTCAATACATAATATCAAAGGGAATAATTCAACAAGAGGATATATGCACCAAATACAAGAGCACCAAAATATATCCAAAAACTTCTGGAGGACTTCAAGGGAGAGATCAATAGCAATACAATCAAAGTGAGTGACTTTAACACCCCACTGACACCACTGGATAGATCTTCTAGACAAAAAATTAACAAGGACATTGAGTCCTTAAATGACAAATTAGATCAGCTGGACTTAATTGATATTTACAGATCATTTCATCCCAAATATACAGAATACACATTCTTCTGAAGGGCATACAGGACATTCCCAAAGATAGACCACATGTTAGGACTCAAAGTAAATCTCTACAAATTCAACAAGATTGAAATAATAATAATAATAATATCAAGCATCTTCTCAAACCAAAATGGCATGAAACTAGAAATCGATTACAATGAAACACGCAAAAACATTCAAACACAGGGAGGATAATAGCATGTTATTAAACAACGAATGGGTTACCAAGGAGATCAAGGAAGAAAACTAATGATAATAAACACACAACAACACAAAATCTATGAGATGCAGTGAGAATAATCCTGAGAGGGAAGTTCATAGCACTACAGGCCTACCTCAAGAAACAAGAAAAATCCTAATTGACTTTCTAACCCTACAAATCAGAGAACTAGAAAGTAAAGAAAAAGAAAAATGGACAGCAAGTAGCAGGAAAGAAATAGTGAAGGTCAGAGCAGATATAAATGACACAGAAACTTAAAAAATAAAATTAAAAAAAACAAAAACAAATGATCAATGAAACAAAGAGTTGGTTCTTTGAAAAGATAAACAAGATTGGTGGACCCTTAGCCAGACCCACCACGAAACAAAAAGAGAAGACACAAATAAACAAAATCAGAAATAAAAGAGGAGAAATAACAACTGACACCACAGAAATACAAAGGATCATTAAAACATACTATGAACAATTATATGCCAACAAATTGGACAATCTAGGCAAAATGGACAAATTTCTAGAAACACACAGTATCCCAAAACTGAACCAGGTAGAGACAGAAAACTTGAGCAGACCAATAACAACTAAGGAAATTCAAGATGTAATCAAAACACCCAGCAAACAAAAACCCAGGCCCAGATGGCTTCATGGGGGAGTTTTACCGAACATTCAAAGACCATCTAACACCCTTTCCATCAAACTATTCCAACAAATGGAAGAACACAGAAGACTTCCAGACTCATTTTATGAGCCCAAGATAACTCTAATTCCAAACCCAGACAAAGACACTACAAAGAAAGAAAACTACAGGTCAATATTCCTGATGAACACAGATACCAAAATGCTTACCAAAATATTAGCAAATCGGATTCAACAAATACATCAAAAAAATTATTCATGATGGTCAAGTGGGATTCATTCCAGGATGCAAAGATGATACAATATTTGCAAATCAATAAATGTGATAAATCACATAAAAAAATAAAAGATAAAAACCATATGATTATATTTAATTGATGCTGAAAAACCATCTGAAAATCCAGCACCCATTTTTGATAAAAACGCTCAGCAACGTGGAAATAGAGGGATCATGTCTTAAAATAATAAAGGCAATACATGAAAAACCTACCCCCAACATCATACTCAATGGGCAAAAACTACAAGCATTTCCCTTAAGAACAAGAATCAGACAGGGATGTCCACTCTTGCCACTATTATTTAACACAGTACTAGAAGTCTTAGCTACAGGTATTAGATGGGAAGAAAACATAAAATTGATCCAAATTGGAAATGAGGAAGTGAAACTTGTTATTCACAGATGACATGATATTATGCATAGAGAAACCTAAAGCTGCCATCAAAAATCTACTAGATTTAATAAGTGAATTTGGCAAGGTAGCAGCATACAAAATTAATGTCAAGAAATCTACAGCATTCTTGTACACCAACAACAAACTCAATGAAAGAGAAACTAAAAAAGCAACCCCATTTACCTTTGTGGCAAAAAATTAATATATCTAGCAATAAACAATCAAAGAAGTAAAGGACCTCTTCGCACACAACTACAGGTCACTGCAAAGAGAAATAGAGGAAGATATAAAAAGTGGAAGCATATAACTTGTTCATAGATTGGAAGAATTACCATCATTGAAATCTCCATACTACCCATAACAATCTATAGATTCAATGCAATCCCCATCAAAATACAAGCAACATATTTCACAGAACTAGAACAAACAGTCCAAAAGTTTATATCAAACCAAAAAGACCCTGAATAGGCACAGACATCTTGAAAAAGAAGAACAAAGTAGGAAGGATCTCATTACCAGATATCAGGTTATACTACAAAGCCGTAGTAATCAAAATAGGCTGGTACAGGCCTAAGAACAGGTATGTATATTAATGGAACAGAACAGAAAACCCTGAAATTGACCGAACACATTATGCTCAATTAATATTTGACAAAAGTGGCAAGAGCATACAATGGAGTTAACACAGCCTCTTCAATAGAAGGTATTGGGAAAATCGTCAGCTACATGCAAAAACAATGAAACTAGACCATCAATTTACACCATACACAGGAATAAACTCAAAATTGATAAATTACTCAACTGTGACCCATAAATCCATAAAAATCTTGGAAGAAATTTCAGGCCATAAAATTTCAGACATCACACGCAGCAGAATTTTCACTGATACAATGCTTAAGGCAAGAGAAACAAAGGAACAAATGAACACATGGGACTACATCAAACTAAAAAGCTTCTGCACAGCAAAAGAAACAAGCATCAAAATGGAGCCCTGGCCCATTTGGCTCAGTGGTTACAACGTTGGCCCTCAGACCAGAGAGTCCTGGGTTTGGTTCCCACTGAGGGCACATATCTCGGTTGCAGTTTGTCCCGGGCCCCAGTTGGGGTTGTGTGAGTGGCAACCACTCTCTGTGTCTCTCTCACATCAATGTGTCTCTTTCTTCCTCCCTCTCTCCCATCCACTCTATCTGAAGATAAATGCAAAAAACAAATTTATATATATATATAAATGTATAAATTTATATATATAAATTTATATATATATTTATATATATTATATTATAATAATAAATATAATATATATTATATATGTTATATAATATATAATATGCTATATAATATATTATATCATATAATATATAATACATTATATATAATATATAATATGTTATATAATATATTATATGATAGAATATAATATTATATATATATATATATATATATATATATATATATATATATATATATATATGATCTATCTCCTCGAGTGAGGATAAAAAATTTTAAAAAAATATAAAATAAATGGAAAGGGAACCCACTATATGGGAGAGCATAATTGCCAAAGATACATCAGATAAGGGGCTAATTTCCAAAATATATAGACTACTCATACAACTCAACAAAGGAAGACAAAGAACCCAATTAAAAAATGGGCAGAGGAACTAAATAGACACCTATCAAAACAGGACATACAAATGGCCAAGAGACATATGAAGAAATGCTCAACATCACTAATCATCAGAGAGATGCAAATTCAAACAACAATGAGGTATCACCTCACACCTGTCAGAATAGCCGCCATCAACAAAGCATCAAACAACAAGTGTTGGCGAGGGTGTGGAGAAAAGGGGATTCTACTACACTGCTGGTGGGAATGCAGACTGGTACAGCCACTATGGAAAACACTATGGTGTTACCTCAAAAAATTAAAAATTGAATTACCATTTGACCCAGTGATCCCACTCCTAGGAATATACCCTAAGAAGCCTGAAACACCAAACAAAAAGAATATATGTACCCCCATGTTCATAACAGTGCTATTTACAATAGCTAAGATCTAGAAACAGCCCAAGTGTCCATCAGTAGATGAATGGATAAAAAAGCTGTGGTACATATACACAATAGATTACTATGCAGCTGTAAGAAAAAAAAATCTCTTATCCTTTGCGACGACATGGGAGGACCTGGAAACTATTATCCTAAGTGAAACCAGCCAAGCAGAGAAAGACAAACATCATATGATCTCACTTATTTCTAGAATATAATAAACGTAACAGTCTGAGGAACAGGGTAGTCCCAGAGATGTGGAAGTAGGGTACAGACTGACAACTGCCAGAAGAGGGGGTGGGGGAGGGGAGCGATGAACCACAGAATTTGTACGCATGTACTCATAACCAATGGACATGGACAACAAAACTGGGGACGCGGCAGGGAGGGAGGGGGAGGAGGTTGACAATGGGGGGAAAAGGAGAAACATCTGTAACAAAAATAAATTAAAAAAAAAAAAATGGGCAGAGGACCTAAATAGACACTTCTCCATACAGGCATACAAATGGCCAAGAGACACATGAAAAAATACTCATTGCCACTAATCATAAGAGAGATGCAAATTAAAGCAACTATGAGGTATCACCTCACACCTGCCAGAATGGCTGCCATCAACCAATCATCAAACAAGTGCTGGCAAGGGTATGGAGAAAGAGGACTCTAGTACACTGCTGGTGGGAATGTAGCCTGGGGCAACCACTATGGAAAACAGTATGTTGTTTCCTCAAAAAATTAAAAATTGAACTGCCATTTGATCCAGTGATCACTCTTCGAGGCTATACTCTAAGAAACCTGAAACACCAATCACAAAGAATATATGCACCCCTATGTTCATAACAGCACTATTTACAATAGCTAAAATCTGGACACACCGCAAGTGTCCATGATTGGATAAAAAAGCTGTGGTATATTTTCCCCACACACTGCAGAATTGACATTCCTCTCAAGTACACATAGGACAGTCTCAAAGATAGACTGCATGTTAGGACACAAACCAAGTAGGTACAAGTTCAAGAAGATTGAAATCATATCAAGCATTTTCTCAGATCACAATGGCATGATACTAGAAATCAATTACAGCAAACACATTTAAACACACAAAGGCTAAATAGCATGTTATTAAACAATGAATAGATTACCAAAGACACCAAAGAAGAAATTTAAAAATTCCTGGAAACCAATGAAAATGAACACATAACAGAAAAATCTATGGAGACAGCAAAAGCAGGCCTGAGAGGGAAATTCATAGCATTACAGACCTACCTCAAGAAACAAGAAAAACTTCTAGTTGACTATGTAACTTCACAACTTAAAGAACTAGAAAGGAAACAAAAAGAAAAACCCAAAGCAAGTATAGTAAAAGAAATAATAAAGGTCAAAACAGAAATAAACGACGTAGAGACTAAAGAAGTGATTCAAAATATCAATGAAACAAAGAGCTAGTTCTTTGAAAAGATAAACAAGATTGATGGACCCTTAGCCAGACCATGAAGAAACAAGGAAACAGGACCTAAATAAACAAAATCAGAAACAAAAGAGGGAAGTAACAACTGACACCACAGAAATACAAAGGATCGTTAACAAATACTATGAACAACTACAGGCCAACAAACTGGACAATCTAGGCAAAATGGACAAATTTCTGGAAACACAGTCTCCCAAAATTGAACCAGGAAGAGATAGAAAACTTGAACAGACAAATAACAACTGAGGAAATATGGCAATAAAATCTCTGAGATTTCTCTCAACCATATATATATATAATTATAATATAATTATAATATATAATTATATATTATATATATATATATATAATTTGATATTATCTCTTCAGGCAAGGGAAACAACAAAGAAAGAAAGAATGAAAGTAATAACACTATATCAAACTACAAAGATTTTGCACAGCAAAGTAAACCATCAATAAAATGAAAGGACAACCTACTGAATGGGAAAACATATTCGCTGATACATCTGATAAGAGCTTAATATCTAAAATTTATTAGGAACTTATAAAACTTGACACCAGCCTGGCTGGCATGGCTCAGTGGTTGAGTGTCAATCCATGAAAAGAGGTCACTGGTTGGATTCCCCGTCATGGCACATGCCCAGGTTGTGGGCCCAATCCCCAGTGAGGGGCATGCAGGAGGTGGCTAATCGATGTTCTCTCTCATTGATGTTTCTATCTCTCCTTCTCCCTTCCTCTCTCTCTAAAATAAATAAAGGAAAAAAATCTTAATCGACAAAATCTTTGCAGATTAAAAATCTTTAATAAAATAAAGTAGATAAAACTCAACACCAAAAAACAATCCAATTAAGAAATGGGCAAAGGACTTGAATAGACACTTCTCCAAAGAGGCCATAGACATGAAAAGATGCTCATCCATCATCACTAATCATCAGAGAAATGCAAATTAAAACCACAATAAGATATCACCTCATACCTGTCAGAATGGCTACCATCAATAAATCAACAAACAATAAAAGTTGGCAAGGATATGGAGAAAAGGGAACCCTAGTGCACTGCTGGTGGGAGTGCAGACTGGTGGAGTCACTATGGAAAAGAATGAAATTTCCTCAAAAAATTAAAAATTGATCTGCTATTTGACCCAGTGATCCCACTCCTAAGAGTGTATCCTAAGAATCCTGAATCAGAAGGAATATATGCACTCCTATGTTTATAGCAGCGCTGTTGGTGGGAATGCAGACTGGTTTAGCCACTGTGGAATGCAGTATGGAGGTATATCAAAAAGTTTAAAATAGAACTGCCTTATGACCCAGCGATTCTACTTCTGGGAATATATCCAAAGAAACCCAAAACACTAATTTGAAAGGATATATGCACCCAAGTGTTCTTAGCAGTGCTATTCACAATAGCTAAGATCTGGAAACAACCCAAGTGCTCATCAGTAGATGGGTGGATATAAAGGCTGTGGTACAATTACCCAATGGAATACTACACAGCTATGAAAATGAAGGGAATCTTACTTTTTGGAATAGTATGAATGGACCTGGAGAGTATTATGCTAAGTGAAATAAGCTAGTCAGAGAAAGATAAGTTCCATATGATTTCACTTACATGTAGAATCGAATGAACAAAATAAACTAACAAACAAAATAAAAACTGACTTGTAGATACAGAGAGGAGACTGAGAGTTGTCAAAGGGGAAGAGAGTTGGGGGCTGGATAAAAAAAATCAAAGCCTCCTATAACAAAGCATCTAAATATGCTGTATAATATAGTGAAGATTCCTTTAAACTTAAAGGCACAGCTGAAATCACAAAAAGGTAAGAAAAAATTGGAGCTAAAATTAAAGAGGGAAGTGAAATACAGATCCTGAAACCCAAGTTGATGCTTTCCTACCCTTGGGGTGAGAGATCAGTTTTCGTAAACAAGACTTGAGGTTCAGTGGCCATGCAAAGAAAGGAGAAAAGGACTTGGGTCTCCTCAAGGAAACAGTAGAAACTGAGACCCCTACATAAAGAAAGGAACCTCAAATGATAATACATCCAGTGAAATCTCTGTATAGAATCACACTGCCCATCAGTGCAGTGAGGGAGAAAATGGCTTGTGGGGGTAGGGGGGGTCTACTTAGCCTGAGACTGGGAAAAGTTCTCTACTGAAAATTAAATATCCTGTGTATCTGGGGTTTTAAATTATAGTGTTTGCATGGGCAGAAAACCCCTAAGCTGAGAAACAAACATAAAAATCAATCTCAAGTTAGTGATCTCTAAGCGTACCTGTCAGATACACCTTCACCTCAGGAAATCATCAACCAGAATTTATAGTCAGAGTTCCCAGAGAAGAATTACAATTCAAAATTTTTAATTTACCAAGAAATAATCCACTGTGAACCTGAGTCAGCAGTTAGAGCAGCCCCCCAAGAACTACATATAATGTTAAAATAAGAAAGAGGAGGTAAAGTACATCTCTTTCAGGATATTCAAGGCATGTAAGAAGGAATTAAATCCACATAGGGAAAAATATATTATCAAAAGAAATAAGGCCCACTGGAATTTCCTGAAATAAAAATAAATATTAAATTTAAAACATGATGAATGAGTTAATAAGAAAATTGGAAATGTCTGATGAAGGAACTGGTGAACTAGAATATGGAACTGATGATACTACATAGAATTCAATATAAGGTAAAAATATGAAAGATAGATGAAAATATAGGAAGATAAAAATGAGAATGTCCCTTGATCAACTAGTAGAAATTCCAGAAGAAAAAACTGGGAATTCCACAATGAAAGAACATTGAGAATTGAGAATTTATCAGAAATAAGATGTAAAATTTCAGATTCAGAAGCACATAACCGCAAGGGAAATAAAAGTTATTCCATACTTACACAAGTTATAGTAAAACTATACATGAATATGATATTTACCAGAGGAAACGAAAAAAAAAAAAAAGGCAAACCAAAAGCAACAGCCATAGAAACCATAAGAAAATAAAAAAATAGTTTGAAAGTTCCTGAGAAAACACTTTTAACTTAGAATTCTATACTTAGTGAAACTATCATTCACAAATGAGAAGAAAATGCATTTGGCTAAAGACAGAGAATGAACCACTAATAGATCTTTATTAAAAGGACTACTAAAGTATGCCCTCCAAACAAAAGGAAATGGAACACAGACAGCAGAAACGGTATGCAAGATATAAGGTAAGTAAAGAATATGAGTAATCTTCAATAAGAATTGACTATAGAAAATTATGGTGACAATAATGACAATAATAATAATGAATTCTGGTGTTAGAAAAGTGAGAAGAAAATGAAATATTGAATAATAATATAAGACAGGAAGAGAATTCTAAGATCCCTGTGTTATTAAGGAGATGGTGATAGCATTAACTCTAGAGTTTGTACATTATGGAATGCATATTAACAATTTAATAATGATATAAATAAAAGTATACATTCTAAATAAGGTGAGGAATAAAAAATAAACAGTACAAAAAGAACTGAAGATCCAGATTTATTTTACAATGACAAGTAATTGAAATATAAAAACATATATACAAACACACATATACATACATAAGGGCTAAATAAAACATGTCTATAGCCCATCAGGTTGTGAACTCTGAGAGACAGGTGTCTGTGCCAGAAGTTGCCACAGGGACAACACCAAAGAAACTGATACTTACTCCAGAGAGATTTACACCTCAAGTCTGTGGAATTCTTTTTATTTTATTTTTTTTAACTTATCTTTACTGTTGAATGTATTACAGATGTTCCTCATTTTTTCCCCATTGCCCCTCTCCTCCCCATTCCCACCTCCCTCCTTTCTTCCCCCACACTGTTGTCTGTGTCCATTGGTTATGCATATATACATATAAATTCTTTGGCTTATTTCTTCCCACCCCCCAACACCCCTTCCCTTTAAGGTTTGTCAGTCTAACAACCAATTTGTATTTCTTAATCCCTTCACTTTTTCACCCATCCCCCCAACCCCGACCCATCTGGTAACCAACAAAAGTTCTCTGTATCTATGAGAATGTTTCTGTTCTACATGTTCATTTTGTTTGTAGATTCAATTGTTGATAGATATGTATCTATTGCCATTTTGTTTGTTCATATTTTTTATCTTTTTCTTCAAGACCCTTCAACATTTCATATAATAATGGTTTGGTGGTGATGAACTCCTTTAGCTTTTCCTTGTCTGGGAAAATTTTTATATGGCCATCAATTCTAAATGACAGCTTTGCAGGATAGAATAATCTTGGTTGTAGGTTCTTGCTTTTCATCACTCTGAATATTTCTTGCCACTCCCTTCTGGCCTGCAAAGTTTCTTTTGAGAAATCAGCTGACAGTCTTATGGGAACTCCCTTGTAGGTAACTAACTTCTTTTCTCATGCTGCTTTTAAGATTCTCTCTTTGTCTTGAACCTTTTGCATTTTGATGATGATATGTCTTGGTGTGGGCCTCTTGGAGTTCATCTTGTTTGGGACTCTCTGTGCTTCCTGGACTTGTATGTCTGTTTCCTTCACCAAGTTAGGGAAGTTTTCTGCCATTATTGTTTCAAATAGGTTTTCGATTCCTTGTTCTCTCTTCTCTTTCTGGCACCCCCAAGATGCGAATGTTGGAACGCTTGAAGTTGTCCCAGAGGCTCCTTACACTATCCTCATTTTTTTGGATTCTTGTTTCTTTTTTCTGTTCTGATTGGGTGTTTTTTGCTTCCTTATATTCCAAATCGATGGTTTGCTTCTTGGCTTTACCTACTCTACTATTGAATCTGTGTAAACTATTCTTTATTTCAGTTAGTGCCTCCTTCATTTCTGACTGGTCCTTTTTTATGCTCTTGAGGCCCTCACTAAGTTCACTGAGGTTCTCACTAAGTCCATTGAGCATCCTTATAAGCAGTGTTTTGAACTCAGCATCTGTTAGGTTGCTTAACTCCATTTCACTTAGTTCTTTTCCTGGAGTTTTGTTCTGTTCTCTCATTTGGGACCTGTTTCTTTGTCTCCTCATTTTGGCTGCCTCCCTGTGTTTGTTTCTATGTATTACTTAGCAAGAGGTATGGGGCTAGCTGAGACCAGATGCTGCTTGTTTGAAAGAATTTAGGAAAACTTGAAGCAGGATCCAAGACAGGCCAATCCTATGGTAAAGCAATTGGTAACAGCTTGGGTGGGCCTGAAAGTTGGGTGGAGCGAGGCCTCAGGGTATCACCAGGGTGGGGCCAACAGTGTGAGTCAGGTTGCTGGAGTCCCAGATATGGCGGTGTCTGCCAGCCCAGGGAAGGGCTCACCAAAGGAACAAAGGCCTCTGAGAGCACGTCTGTCCAGGAGAAAGCTGCCTCTCCAGCCCTCGCTCCAATGCCAAACAACTCAGTTCTTCCCCATATGACTCTGATGCCTTTCAAGCTGCCTCCCCACACTGGAGCCTGGAGGGTGCAGTCCGAGTAACTCCATGCGTGGGCCCTTTAAGAGGAGCTGCTGGGGGCTCCAGCTGCCTTAGCCTCAGTTCCCGCTGGTTTTTCCAGCCAGAAGTTATGGGGACTTCTCTTCCTGACCCTGGAACCCTGAGCTGGGGGTCCTGGTGTGGGACTGGGACCCCTCAGTTCTCAGGGAGGACCTTCCCAGCTGAGGTATCCTCCTAGTTTTTATCCACCACACACAGTTGTGGGACCAGCCCATTGCGCCTCCACCCCTCCTACCAGTCTCCATGTGGCTTCTTCTTTAATTTTGTAGTTGTAGGACTTCCATTCAGCTTGATTTCAGGTGGTTTTGAATGATGGTTGTTCTGTAGTTTTTAGTTGTAACTTTGATGTGGTTGTGGGAGGATGCCATACCCTGTTTACCTATGCCACCATCTTAACCGGAAGTCTCCTGTGGAATTCTTTATACGTTTTACTTATGTGCTTTTTATTCAATGTTAATTTCTTTTAAAATTTTTAATGTCTTTATTTTTCAATTAAAGTTGATATTCAATAATATATTATATTAGTTTCAGGTGTACAGCATGGTTGTTAGGTATTTATATAATTTACAAAGTGATTTCCCTCAATAAGTCTATTATCCACCTGACACGAAACATAGTTATCACAATACAATTGACTACATTCTCCATGTTGTACTTTACAATCTTGTGGCTATTTTGTAACTACCAATTTGCACTTCTAATCCCTTCAACTTTTTGACCCCATCCCCGAAGCCATCTGGCAACCATCAGTTTGTTCTTGGTATCTATGAGTCTGTTTCTGTTTTGTTTGTTTGTTCATGTTTTTCTTTAGATTCCACATATAAGTTAAGTCATAAGGTATTTGTTTTTCTCTGCCTGACTTATTTCACTTCTCATAATTCCCTCTGGGTCCAGCCCTATTGTTGCAAATGGTAAGATTTTATTTTTTTAATTACCGAGCAATACTCCATTTTACATATGTATGGTACTTCTTTATCCAATTGTCTATTGAGGAACATTTGGGTTGCTTTCATATGTTGGCTATTGTAAATAATGCTTCAGTGAACATAAGTGTACCTGTATCTTTTCAACTAATGTTTTGGATTTCCTCGGATAAATACCCAGAAGTGGAATTTATGGTTCATAAGGTAGTTTTATTTTTAATTTTTTGAGGAAACTCCATCCTGTTTTCCATGGTGGGTGCACTAATCTGCATTCACAAAAAAGTATATGAGGGTTCCCTTTTCTCCACATCCTCACCAATACCTGTTTGTTGGTTTATTTATGATAACCATACTTACAAGAGTGTGGCTTTAATTTGCATTTTCTGATTATTAGTGACATTAAGCATTTTTCATATGTCTTTTGGCCATCTGTATGTCTTCTTTGAAGGAATTTTTGTTCAGATCTTCTGCCCAATTTTAATTTAATTTAATTCAATTTAATTGTGTGTGTGTGTGTGTGTTTTAAACTGTATATGTTCTTTATAAATTTGGATATTACCCCCTTATCCATGTGTCATTGGTGATTATCTTCACCCAATTGGGAGGTTGTCTTTCCATGTTTTTGATGGCATCCTTTGCTGTGCATAAGCTTTTTAGTTTGTTATTGCCCCATTTATCTATATTTTCTTTTGTTTCTCTTGCTGAAGGAGATATATCAGAAGAAGAAAAATTACTAAGAGCAATATGAGAGTTTACTGCCAATTTTTCTTCTAGGAATTTATTGTTTTGGGTCTTACATTTAAGTTCTAAATCCATTTTTTAGTTTATTCTTGCATATGGTATAGGGAGGTGGTCTAGTTTATCTCTTTTTTACTTATTTTTTTGCATATATCTGCCCAATTTTCCCACCCCACTTACTGAATAGACTGTCTTTGCCCCCATTATATGTTCTTGACACTTTGAAAGGTATTGATTGTAGAGGAATGGATTTATTCCTAGACTCTATTCTGTTTCATTGATCTATGTATCCATTTCTATCCTAGTGCCACAATGTTTTGATTACTATAGTCTAGTAGTATAGTTTGATATCTGGTAGTGCAATATTTCCAACTTTGTTCTTTTTTCTCAAGATTGCTGTGGCTATATGGTGTCTTTTGTGGTCCCATATACATTTTTAGATTACTTGTTTTGGTTCTGTGAAAAAATGTCATTAGTGTTTTGATAGGGATTGCATTAAATCTATTGATTGCATTGGGCAGTATGGACATTTTAATGATGTCACTACTTCCTATACATGAGCATGGTATATATTTCCATTTATTTATATATTTTTACATTTCTATCTTCAATGTCATAATTTTCTAAGTGCAGGTCATTTATTCCCTTGGTTAAAATTATTCATAGGTATTTTTTCCATGCAACTGTAAATGGGATTGGTTTCTTAATTTCTCTCTCTTTTTTTTTTTATCCTCCCCTGAGGACATTTTTTGCATTTATCTTCAGATAGAGTGGGAGGGAGAGAGGGAGGAAGAGAGAGAGAGAGAAACATCGATGTGAGAGAGACACATCGACTGGTTGCCACCCACATGACCCCAACTGGGGCCGGGGACAAACTGCAACCAAGGTACGTGCCCTTAGCGGACACCGAACCCAGGACTCTCTGGTCCGCAGGCCAATGCTCTAACCACTGAGCCAAACCAGCCAGGGCTTAATTTCTCTTTTTGATAGTTTGTTATTACTGTATAAAAGGGAAACTGGTTTTTTAATATTAATTTTGTACCCTGCTACTTTACTGAATCCATTTATCAATTTTTTTTTTTTTTTTTATCCTCACCCAAGGACATTTTTACATTTATCTTCAGCTAGAGCGGGTGGGAGAGAGGTGGGAAGAGAGAGAGAGAGAAACATCGGCATGAGAGAGACACATCGAGTGGTTACCATCCACACGGCCCTGGGCCAGGGACAAACTGCAACCGAGGTACGTGTCCTTAGTGGGAACCGAACCCGGTTCTCTCTGGACCACAGGCCAACGCTCTAACCACTGAGCCAAACTGGCCAGGGCCATTTATCAATTTTTATAGTTGGTCAAATCTTTATTGTTCTCTATATATTATATTATTTCATCTGCAAACAATGACATTTTTATTTCTTCCTTTCCAGTTTGGATGCCTTTAATTAATTCCTCTTGTATGATTGCTGTGTTTAAAACTTCCAAAACTATGTTGACTAAAATTTAGAAAGTGGACATTCTTATCTTGTTCGTTAAAAACAACTTTTATCTTTTCTCCATATATATGATGTTAGCTGTGAGTTTGTCATATATGGCCTTTATTATATTGAGGTATGTTCCCTCTATCCCCACATTGCCAAGAGTTTTTATTATAAATTGATGTTGGATTTTGTCAAATGCTTTATCTACTTCTATTGATATGATCATATTATTTTTTATTCTTCATTTTGTTTGTGAGGTATAAAACAGTAATTGATTTGCAGATATTGAACCAACCTTGCATCCTAGGAATAAATCCCACTTGATCATGGTGTATTATCATTTTAATGTATTGCTGAATTCAGGTTGCTAAAATTTTGTTGAGGATATTTTTTGTCTATGTTCATTAGGAATACTGGCCTATAATTTTCTTTTTCTGTAATGGCTTTGTCTGGTTTTGGTATAAGTGTAATGCTGGCTTCATAAAAAGTGAGGCACACAGGTGTTCATTTTTCTTTGAATATTTGGAACACTCACTTATGAAGGCAAACCAATCCAAGACTTTTTTTTGTTGTGAGTATTTTTATTTTTATTACTGAATTGATTTTATATGTTGTAATTGGTCTGTTTAGATTTTCTGGTTCTTCTTGATTCAATCTTGGGAGATTATATATTTTTAGGAATTTATTCATTTATTCCAGAATGCCCAACTTGTTGGCATATAATTATTCACAATATTTTCTTATAATCCTTTGTATTTCTGTGATGTCAGTTGTTACTTCTCCTCATTTATTTCTAATTTTATTTGGTTGCATTCCCTTTTTTTCCTGACAAGCCGGAATAAAGTTTTATCAATTTTGTTTATCTTTTCAAAGAACCAGCTCTTGGTTTCATTGAACTTCTGTATTGTTTTTTAGAATCTGTTTTGTTTATTTCCACTCTGATCTTTATTATTTCTTTTCTTCTACTCACTTTAAGCCTTGTTTATTGCTCTTTTTCTAGTTCCTTTATGTGTAAATTTAGATTGCTTACTTGAGAATTTTCTTGTTTCTTGAAATAGGTCTGTATTGCTATGAATTTCCTTCTTAGGACAGCTTTTGCTGTGACCCATATATTTTGAATTGCTGTGTTCCCATTTTCATTTGTCAAGATGTATTTTGTTTCTCCCTTGATCTCATTGTTAACCCATACATTTAGCCTCCATGTGTTTGTGCTTTTTTCAGTTTTTTTTCTTGTAATTGATTTCTACTTTTATAACATTGTGGTTGGAGATGGTTGATAGGACTTCAATCTTCTTAAATTTATTAAGGTTTTGTGGCCTAACATGCAGTCTGTCCTGGAAATGTTACATGTACACTTGATAAAAATGTATATTCTACTGCTTTGGGGTTAAATGCTTTAAAATATATACATTAAATCTATCTGGTCTAATGTGTCATTTGAGGCTGCTGTTTCCTCATTGATTTTCTGCCTGGAAGGTCTGTCCATTAATGTCAGTGGGATATTTAAATCCCCTACTGGTCCCCTGATCACTTGAGAGGGGTGCTCTAGGAGTTTCTCTTGTATGGGTTGTGTGTACCCTCCTATTGTAATTGAGCCTTGATTGTTGTTGGGTGGGGTTGAAACTCATGCTGACTGGCTGAGAGGATTGGCTATAACCACAGCAGAGGCTGACCCCACTGAGAGGAATTCAATCCAGCAGGGTTTTCATGTCTGCCAAGAACCCCATTTGGGTGTTCTGTTTGTGGAGCTAATCAGGTGGTGCTGTGTTGTGGTCTGAAGCCAGCCACCATGTGTTTCTTCTGGGGACTCTTGGGAGGGCCTCTCATGTAGGCCAAGGTAAGCTGCTGCCTGTGTCCAGGCCCAGATCACCTGATACGAGCTACAAAGAGATCTGCAGTTGATAGCTGCCTATGCTGGACCCTGAGGCACCTGGGAGAGTCCACCCTGTGACTGAAAACTGGCTTCCAACAGTGCTGGTGTTTGTGAACAAATGACTCTGTGTGTGGTCTCTTTAAGAGTAAGTCTGGGCCTTGGCCAGTTTGGCTCAATGGTTAAGAATGTCAGTCTATGGACCGAAGGGTACTGGGTTGATTCCCAGTCAAGGGCATGTACCTGGGTTGCAGGTTTGATCCCTGGACCCAGTCGAGGTCATGTAGGAGGCAATGAATCGATGTATCTTTCTCACCTCTCTCTCTCTCTCTCTCTCTCTCTCTCTCTCTCTCTCTCTCTCTCTCTCTTTCTCTCTCTCTCTCTCTCTCTCTCTCTCTCTCTCTCTCTCTCTCTCTCTCTCTCTCTCTCTTCCTCCCTCCCTTCCACTCTATCTAAACATCAATGGAAAAATAGCCTTGGGTGAGGATTAACATAAAAAATAAATAAAACATTTTTAAAACTTTAAAAAAAAAAGAGAATGCCTGGGTTTCCACAGCCCTGTCTTCTGTTTTACTGAAGATTCAGCTGAGTGGCTGAGGCAGATTTCAGGGAGTCATGGGAAAGGGTGAGGGGGAGGTGATGTTTATCATGTTGATGCATATTCCAATTTAGTGCAGGCTGTGCCTGCAGACTGTGCATGAGGTGGGCTCAACACTGGGACAATGGCAAACCTCGCCCTGAATACACACAATTCAGCCCTTCCCTAAATATCTCTGGCACCTTTTGAGATGCTGTCCCTTTGCTCAATGAGTATCTGTGAGTGAATCTGTATGCAAGCCCTCTAAGAGAACACCTAGGTTTTCCCTAGCCCCAGATGGAATCCCCTCTGAGTTGAGTGGGGTGGGTTCTCCAGGAGTCTCCAGGGTGGAACAAGCAGTGCAGATTCAGATTTGCCCTCACCTGCAGGCTATGTGAGAGGAGGGCTCAACACAAGGACAATGATGCAATGTTACTTTTTTAAATGAATATGAAAGCATTCTATTGTAAGACTTGTCATCCAGGCAGTTGATTTTTACTTCTTACTGACCTGAGAGTGAAACCCTTTATTTAGTCTTTAGGCTCCTTACTTATACCTCTATTTATTTCCTTTTCCTTCAGTTCTCACAATTATTCCAATGTGTGCCTGGGGTGGGGGGGATGTAGGACTGGGAGCTTGAGCAATCATATATGTTTTATCACTTTGAAGTATTGTATTCATTTAGTTTACAATTCCTACTATTGTTTTATACCTGTTGCTCATTTTGCTCATTTGGTTTTTGGTTTTACTTTATAATACAATCTTTAACATTTAGATTTTCTTCTTAATTTTGTTGGTTCTATGTTTGTTTTAATATTTATTTTAAATCTCTCATTTCACCCACCTTTTTCTTCATTGGGCTTTTAAAACATCCTCCTTCATTTTAATTTTCCATTTGTCCTCTATTAACTTTTTTTTTTTTTTTTGTCGTTGTTGTTTCAATCTCTTAACCTTCTTCCCAACTTTCTTTTCTATTTTTTTTTTTAATCGTCACTTGAGGATATTTTTTTCCATTGGTTTTTTTAGAGAAAGAGGTAAGGAAGAGGGTGGGGGAGAGAGAGGAGAGAGAAACATTGATGTGAGAGACACATCAATTGGTTTCTTCCCTTACACTCCCCGACTGGGGGCCAGGGATCAAATCTGTAACCTTGACTGGGAATTAAACCCATGACCCTTCAGTCCATGGGGTGATGCTCTAACTGCTGGGCCTAGGGCTCTTATTTATGCTTTATCGTCTCCTTTTTTTCAAGCACTTTTCTTTTCCACTGGCTTTTGCTTTTAAGCCCACATTTGCACCTTGGAGAAATCTCAATCCTTCTTGTAGTTATTCCAGAGTGACCTCTTTATTCTGAGGCTCTTATGATGGACCACCACTGCTTGCTGACCTAACTTACCTGCTTAGATGTTCCTGGATTCACAAGAACAGTATTCCTCCTGGCTATCCCTTTAGCTCTTTCTGGCATGAATCTCCTTGAATAGAATCCATGAATTCTGGTCAAACTGTGCCCACCATTTGTGCTAGAGAAAGAGGAGACAGACTGCTGGAAGGAGGCAGGTGCAGGCTTCTTCCTTCCTGGTTGGATGGAGGAGAAGACATGTCTGGTTGCAGATATCCTGTTTACACCTGCTTACTGCTCACTTATTTTTCCTAGCAGGGAACTCTTCAGGAACCACAGGAGCAACTTGCAGCCTTGGCGACATTTGCACTGTAGACTGAAGAAGTGCAGTGAGGTGCTTTCTCATGAGCCCTGCAGCTCCCTTCCCTCTTAGCTCCTGTGCTTGTAGCAGTCAGATGGTGGTACGGTTTAGGTTCCTATTGGTGCAAAAGGATGAGCTTGGAAAAGGGATTTTACAAAGAAGGAGACTAAGTAGTGAGCTCTAAGCAACATCTTCCAGAAAAGCCTGGGCTCTCACCAGCTATGGGCAAAATGATACTATTATATGCCTCTTCTTCAGGAAGCATATCTATGGGAATAAAGATAAATCAGAAATTGTTTTGTCATTCTGGTGTTGCAGATGTTGATAGTCCCTGTATGTATACCCTTGGCACTCATCACTGCAGCATTCACCAATGACATAACCAATCGAAGATGCTATCTTGGTCCATGTGCCTGATGGGCTGGGGAAGGAGCAGTCTTGGCCACCACAGGCAAAATAATAAAGCCGCCAGCCCCTGGTGTGCAGGTTCTGTAACTCTGAACAGGTCCTACTTTGTCTCCCATAACTCCCCAGCAGAACTGACCCCAGTCAGCTGTGGTGGTGACTTTTGATGATGAGTCATTTATTGGCTTCCCTCCCCTCTCTGCTTAATTCCCCGCTCTTCCCTCTAAATCACTTCCTAAGGAAGCCACATGTACCCAATTCCTTATCTTAGGCTCCAATCTCTCCTTTACTCTAACATCCCATCCTGACTGAATGAGAAACTGGGCTGCTGGCTGCCTCACCCACTGCCTAACTTCTCTCCTTGTATGGTTGACTCAAATATGCACCTCACATGGGACCTGGGGTCTGCAAGGCACATTCTCTGTCAATTCTGGGAATTGGTGTGGTGTGCAGTGGACCACGATGACTTGGCTTAGCAGACTGAAGAAGATCCATTGTCCTAGAAGTCACAGGACAGAAGGCTTTAAATGAGCTAGAGTGAAACCAACAGGCACTTTTATTTTAGGTGAGGACAATCCCTGGATTGTGCCCACAAGAGGCATGGTTCTTTTTTAGCAAAAAGGCCAGTCTGGGCATCCAGATAAGGACCCTTTCTGGTGGGTGTTAATGTTATATGACTTTGAGAGACTGAATTTTGGAAAGTATAGATTGAGATCTTATTTACCCAGCTTTCAAGATGAAAAGAACAACAGGAGGGACAATATGTCAGAACACTGGCCAGTCTTAAGTCTGGTAGAATCAAGGAGGACTGTTATGCTCTTGATCTCCTCAGGGGGAATTTCTTTCATCGAGCCTCACTTGGTTTCCTAACAACTTGGATGTATTCATCTTATTTGTATTTTCCTTTCTGGGTATGTGTGTGCTACTGGTTAAACACATATTTTAGATAAAGGTTGAACTTACCTTATTTCATGAGCCCTTGGTCTTAAAAGTTGCTAAAGATAAGTATGCCTGGATTGACACACCCTAGCTGGAATCACTGGGCAATGGGTGTGCTCCCAGCCACAGCTGGATTAACCAAGATAGAAAATTCTTCCCTAAAGTTATTTATAAATAGAACCTGGTGGTGCCAAATTGAAGTATTTGGGATAAACTGGGGCCAGGCTTGATGGTGTTGAGGAGCTAAGCCAAGCCTCAGGGTCAGCAATGAGATTATATCACAGGCCCCTCTTTTACTTCTGCCATCCTAGGACGTATATTCTATACCCCTTAAAATAAACCATTTTCCTTTACACATGTTGTTCTGTAGTTGGCCTCTGGTTGGTTAACACTGGATCACTACAACTGACAGAATAGGGAGAATGAGAAAACTGAGAAATACTGAAACTTTCAGTGACACATCATTATTTACAGACTTTTCAAAACTTGCTTCAGGTGTACCAGAGTAAGCCTCTTTCCTCCTATATTTGGATTTCTGATCTCCTGAATAAGCCCTAGCCTCACTATGCTCTTATGTCTAAGACCTGGCCTTCTGAGGAAAATACTGAGGCCTGCCAATCAGCCTACACACCCTGAGCTGGTTAGTAAAGCAAACTGTGTTACATGCCCTTCAGTATGCTCCATCTCCTGGCAACCCTATGAATGAGTGATGTCTACAATGTCCTGTCCACAACATCCCTGTGCAGCTCCTATAGACTCAAGCCTATCGCTTTTTTAATGGAGTCAATTCATCTCATATCTGGTCTTCTTTTCTTGCTTCCATTAATTACTTTTTTCCCAACACTATTGTCTTTTCCACAGAAACAAACTATGAAACAATAAATATATGTAGATGACATCTGTGATCCTATTAAATTCGATTTTTATTATAAATGTTGCGGTGTCACTAAAAATCAACCCCCCCAAAAAGAAGAAATCAATATGGATGCCTGAAATCTATCCAAATTTAACTGTGATGTTGAGCAAGGAGGGCAGATTTGGGGCATGGATATGTAGGAACCAATCTGGTCTCCTCCCCTGATTCCACTGAAAGAAACCATGGCCTAAATATCAATGAGCCAAGAAGATACTTTTCATGCTTCACCTCACTTTCCATGCCAACTCTCAGAAACCCGTGCCCACTTCTCTCTGAGATAATTTCCTTCTCCTTGAGATAATTTTTGCCGTGGTTTCCCCAAATGCATCTTTTCCTTCTCCATCCCCAGATAGTCTCTCTTACTATTTGCCATGTCATCTCCTTGCTCCAGCCTTTAAGTGTTGGGTTTAAATCCTTTTCTCATTCATAATCTCCTTGTAGCTCATGGTGCCAACTATCACCCACATGCCAGTGACCACCAGATCCACTAGACTTCTGCACTAGGACCTCTCAAAAGTACAAAGCTCAACATGCATCAAACCCTCTGGTAGTTTATCATCCACTGAATGTCAATGAATAGTCCTATCATCTATCCACCTGCCCAAGTTTCAAACCTGGGAATCTATTTTGCCACTACCTTCTCTTCACCATCAAAACCGAGCCTTTGACAAGTCCTGCCATCTCTTCCATCCATCTTCCCTGTCACCCTAGTCAAAGCTGATATCATCTCTCACCCATGCCATTTCAACTATCTTCTAGCTCTTCCCACACACCCTTTCTTGGTCAGTGCAGTGGCTATAGGGGTCTCTCAGGAACACAATTGATCTTCTAAGACTCCTGTGCAATTACATCAGGAACACTGCTCCTGGATACAGACAAAAGGTCTTGGTATGCTTACAAGACCCAGCATAAGCCAACTCCTCAACTCTTGCCTCCTCCAACTTTCTGTGCTCTAGGCCCACTGGCCTTCTTGTACTTCTTTGAAGTAAAAGCTAGCCTTCATGAAATACAGAGTTCAAGTTTAGATGTTGATCCACTCTGAAGAAAGCTGAAAACTAATAATTTGTATGCTTTACAACAGGAAAAAGATTAATCAACCCCTCAAATATCCTTATGTCCATAGATGGAGATTTAGAGCCAATGTTAGGACTGGTCAGCCCACAGATGACCTGAGAGTGACAAAGTCCAGTGTGCATAGGTTTCTCTACTTTGTCTCAATGCTCAACTTTCCCTATTTTCTTTTGATGTGCTTTTTAAACATTTTGGATATTTATGTGGTCCCTTTACATATATGCATCTTTATTTTTACTAGATATGTCAAAATCAACATTGCATTGAAACAAGCAATCTGTGACCCACACACCAAAAATGTTTGCTCTTGATGGATCCTACAGATCTCCTTTCTCAGAAGAAGACCCAATTAAATAAAATTAATCTAATCCAATCATTTAACAAATGTGCACTGAACACCTGCCCTGTATCAGGCATCATTCTCAGTGCTGGGAACCATTCTCATCAGGGAACCAGTCAAAAGAAGCCTCTGTTCTTGTGATGCTTATGTTCTACCGAAAGATGAAAAATAGATCATGGATTTATTTAATAAGTGAGTTGTGCTGATGAGAGTAATGGAAATCTAGAGCAGGATAAGAGAGATTGGAGAGCTGTGTTGGGGGGAGGGAAGTATTTCCAGTGGAGTGTTGTTAGGGGATGCTGCTGCAGTACAGTATTGTTTCAGTTGGAACTTTATGTCTCATCTCAGGGACAGAAATAGATGAGTTTCTCATGAGTCCCTGAACTATTTTTACCACTTGGACACTGTGAGTCATGTTGCTGATTGTGTCTCCCTCTTTTCATTACTGCTGATGAGCTTACAGCCAGTTCTGGACATCTACATACATATTTGGGATACTGATGACTCCCCTGGTTTTATCTCATTATTGTTTTCCTAACTCTTTTTCCTTCACCTTATTAGCATCACCTAAGTATTGAGTTAGTTGATTAACCAATTCTGTTATATTTCCATGTGTCTTTGTCATGCTCTGGGCAGTAAATACCACATGTCAGCAACTCATTTTCCAGGTAGATTTCCTTTCACAAGCAGCTCTTCTTCTGGCAAAGGAATCTACCCTTTTTCCACATCCCAAGGAAAAAGTGTCTGAGAGGAAAGGAAGAGGGCCCTGAACACTCACTAGCCTCACTTGAAAACGACAGAGCATCTGAGAACCTGACCATGAATCTGGGGCAAAGGACCATTCACATATCTGGGATAAAGTACCCTTGAGACTTGGAAAAACAAATATGATATGCTTAATGCTATGACTTCTGAATGAGCATTGAATATAATTTTGTCAAAGTAAATATTTACTGAAGACCAGTAATTTATAGTAGAATAAATATAAGTTCAGGGAAAACTCTATTGGAGGTGTTTTCTATATATAATCAGAAACATGCATCTAATGATAATTATTATAAAGCTGCTGGTACTCATTTTATTTCAATGCCCTTTGTATTTTATTACCTTTAATGGCAATGGACAGCTCCACAGGCCTTTGCACCTCCCTGACCAGAAGCCAAATGGCAATGCACTATTAGTGGTTAATCAACATTTGACTTGAAAAAGCAAATAAGATTTGTTCTTAAGAGATTTTGTATGCGACATCCATGGAATAGCATTCTTACTGCTGGGGTCAAAAGAATGATTGTTTCAGAGTCACAGTCTTTCCCATTAGACACTAGAGGAGAAGATTCATTTGTGAGGATCCTGATATTGTCTCCCTAAGACTTACTCCTGTCTGTGTTGGGATCTGACTTATTTTGAAGAGGCTTTGACACTCTGTGAATAAGAGCAGCAACACAATGCATAAGCAAAGCCACTTTGCAAATGACAATGCCTCTCAATGTGACACATCAGTCCCAGCTCTGCGCTGTTCCTAGGAAGAATCCACTGAGAAAGTAGGAGAGAAGCACCTAATGCAGAATATTTCTACCATTTCTATTAGGCTATGATTCCTATGTCCATGGGGATGCCCAAACTTCCCATTGGGAGGCCCTCAGACAAGGATTGAAGTGTAAGTAGTTCATTAGAGAGATGGTTCCAGAAAGCACTGGACAGGTAGTGGTTAGTAAGGCAGGGACCAGAGAGATGCCAAGAGAGTGTGTGCTATTAAGCCAACATTTGCTACAAGCAGCTGGGGATTAATCTTGCCTTCGAAGTCTGGGAGACCATGTAGAATGCACACTCAGAGTTATCTTACCCGAAGGTGAGGGAACCAGGGCATTTGTACACAAACTCCCTCTCCATCATTGGTCAATGGCTGCCCAGGAGCATTCACTCTCTGGCTCTTCCAGCTTGCCCTGGTGTGGGCTGAGTGGTCTTCCACTGTTGTAAAAGAACCCCCAGGTAAAAAACCTCAAGTGTTAAGTGTAAGAAGCTTTAGAGCTGCATAGGTGAGTGCACAGAAGGTACACCTGGACATAAGACTCCTGGATGAGAAACCATAAGTGGAATTCTTTATTAGCTCCATAAGGTACAGTGTAGAGTGTGATGGACTGATAGTAGCAGAGGCAATATGGACCAAGTACCTCATAATTTAGTATGTCACAACCATCCTGTGAAGAGGACATTGTTATTGTCAGTACCATATTCGGGAGATGGAACTGAGGTTCAAAGAGATAAAGTCAGTTGCTAATGGTCAGACAGCTACCAAGTGACATAGCTAGAATTTGATCCTAGGCAGTCTGGTCTCAGAATTCCTGTCCCTAACTCTACTTCATATAGTTTTCCATCAGAAATGTAGTTAGCCATGCAAATGGACCTAGCCTAAATTACGGCCTGAAATAAGCTTGAAGGTTAATAAATGGGATCCAGCAAATGGGTGGGGAATGTCTTCATTAGCTGCTGCTGCTCAGCAGTGTCACACATATCTTAGCCATTACCCAGGACTACTGTGCTGTGAGTGATGCAAAGTCAGCTCAAGCTGCCATCACAATACCACAGCTTAAACAACAGATATTTATTTTCTCACAGTTTTGGAAGCCAGGAAGTCTAAAATCAAGGTGCTGGATGATTTGCTTCTGGTGAGGGCCTTCTTCCTACTTTGCAGATGACCTCCTCTCTGTGTCCTCACATGGTCTTTCCTGAGTAAGAGATTCCTCTTTTTAAAAGGCCACTAATCTCATCATGAGAGCCCCACCCTCATGACCTCATCTAACCCTAATTATTTCCTAAAGGCTCCATTTTCAAATACCATCAAAATAGAGGTCAGGACTTTGACATGAATTGTGGGGGGAAGGACACAAACATTTAGTCCATAGCACAATAAAATTATAATTTTAAAGAGTATTTATTATATATAGAAGTACAGTATTCAAAGCAAAGCACATATATACTATTATATAAAGTAGAAAATAAAATCTATAATATACTTAAATATATGAAATATGCAAATATGTTATCTATCTGGATAGGTAGATAAATATATTTCTTTTTCTAAAGGGTTCAGATTATTTCAGATGCCTGCAGCTTGAGAAATCTCATGTTTTGAATTTTTTTTTTAATGTTTATAAAGTAGAGTTGGTAAGCTACCTGCTTCCACTTAAAATTTGTCTCCCTCAGGACTTCCTGGGGGTCCCCAGACCTGTCAGCTTCAGCCAACAATGACAAGATAGTTTGATTTATGGGAAATGAATCTCCCATAGCACAGGCTTGCAAATAGAAATACCACATTCTGTGTCTTGTGCTTTTCCCAGGGCAGTGCTGATGTCCTAATAGACCTGACTGACATAAGCAGCATTAAAAATTTTTTTATGTTTTTATTGATTTTTAGAGAGAGAGGAAGGGAGAGATAGATAGAAACATCAATGAGAGAGAAACATCAATTGACCACCTCCCACACACCCCCAACCCCTACTGGGGATTGAGCCTGAAACCCTGGCATGTGCCCTGACTGGGAATTGAACCAGCAACCTCTTGGTGTAAGGGTTAGTGCTCAACCAACTGAGCCATACCAGCCAGGCCACAAGCAACATTTTAAAAGCTGTATTTTAACTAAGTGCATTGTGGAGCCAGGCATGCAAGTCCTGTCTAAAGCACAATGCTGTTGGCACCTCAATCAGCACTCTGAATTTTATGTTCCATAAATACTGGGGATGGTGTACAGCATTTGAATCAAAGCAGAGGCAAAAAGAAGAAAAGTACCTACTATTGTTTGCCTACTAGAAACATCAGATTCTCTAAATTGATACAAAAATGCTCAAGTAGCTCAACATTCTGTGTAAACTCATGGAAAACAGATTAAAAACAGAACTGGATAGAAAGGAAAGTGCTCAAAACTTTCTTTCATAGTATAAAAGTTGTTTCTATTTTTCTGTCATTTTTTCCAATTGTATTTACTCCAACTGTATTAACATCTTCTGATTATATTTATTCATTTTTTAAAGAAGCATTACAGTCACCACTTTGGCATCTTTTAAAGTGTCCTTAGTATGATACAAATAAGCAAACCAAAACATTACTTAGAGGACCAGGGTTGCCAGCACTGCTCCAGTGCTTCTGTCTGCACAGAAGTCCTGAGTCTGGTGGCAAACCCTTAGCCAGTGAATGGATGCCTTTCTGGCCTTTTTAGGTTTAACTGTACTGATACCTTCTGGCCATGTTACTTTCCACCTAATTTCAGAAGAATGCAGCAGGAATGCAGTGTGAGTAATTATGACATTTCTAAATGCAGCTACTTGTATCAGAAACACGCTTTGCTCAGAATCATTCAAATGAATAGCACAATTTACAAGGCTTTTATTATCTCAACTCCCTTGGCTGATAATCAGGAATCAGCTTTATATATATTTATTTCAACCATTTGTAAAGATTTTCATCTTGTTCAACAAAATGTTTAAGTGACAGGAGAGTGGCCACTCCTTGCTTTATCAAGAATGCTTCCTTTCCTTGCTTCTCTCCCAACCAGTGAACAGCCTCTGCCTGCATAAGACATGAAGAGTCACTGTCTGCACAGTTAAGGTTCTCTGCAGAGCTGGTAAATCCAGACTGGCACTGACCCACCCATTATTAACATTATGAAATGATATGAATGTTTATGCCATGACAAGTCAGTGTTGCAGTTTTCATTGTACTTTGGCAGTGCTCATGGGTAAATGGAATAATGGCTATTTACTGCAGCTTTGCCTGGTGCAGAAGTGTGCACAGGTGAATGTGAAACCATTACCTTCTACTCCTGCCTTAAATGAACTGTGTGCCACTAAGTGTGAGAATGAGAGAGCATGAAACATTCTCTTGTTCTTCTCACCAGTCATGCCTGTGAATTGAATCAGAAAAAAATTATATCTCTCCTTAACAGGGTGACATTCATGCTCATCAACTGATTCTTCAAGGTCTAGGCTGTTATGTCACCATGTGGGGAAACCACCTGGAAATGAGAGCTGTGAGGGTTTTGAGTATTTCTTTAAATAACCTGTCAGTGCATCAGGCTGATGACAAACTCCACCCTGTATGAAAGCGTGCATTATTTCCAGTGTAAAATCATAGATTTCGACAGTCCAGGTTGGGAGAGCCATCACTGTTAGTATTTAGTCATCATTTTCCATCTAGCTCTAGCAGAAGTGAACACATGTGTCACATATAAAATCAGAGTAGTGTATGATCTTCAAATGCTCACAGAAATTGTTAGCTCATGATTCTTTTTAACAGCAATAGTCTCCAGTGTTTTTAAAAAGCCCTTGTGTCTACATAACTTTGGGAGAAGAGCCAAAGTTACTGATGTTTTGCTTTTACAAGTTCATCCAACTGAAACCTGGTGGGGCATTCACACTTACTGTCAGTTTGCCATGGTGTGTACAGTATGGCACATACAGGAAAATGGTGCCTGTCCTTTCAAGAACTGGGGGTCAGTCCCATATTATCCTTCTGAAATGTAACAGTCCCTATGCATGATAAAACAGCAACAACAACAACACTGAATTCAAAGAAGGGAAATACATTTGCTTGATTTACAGGGCCTGGGCCCCAGTAACCTCAAATATTTAATTATATTCTTAAATATGGTGAAATATAGTTATATGAATATGAAAATGAAATTCTGATAAAATTCTTCGCTCCTAAGATAGTAAAGCTAGCAAAGAGATATTAAATGAAGCAAATTGTATGAGTGCTACGTTGAAGGGATACAATTCTAAAAACTTAAAGGTATTTTTCAGGGTGGGGGGAGGGAGACATTGAGAATTAGAAATAGATGAAACTTTTATCACTGAAGAGAAGACAAGAGTGAAACATATTTTAAAATATCTAAAGTACAAAAGTAGACAGATCTTTTTTACCCCAAACTCTATTGGGGGTATTTTAATATAGCATATGAGGACAAGATATCATATGTGGAAAAATAATACTTTTTACTTTAGATTTAGTAAAAGAAGGAATAAAACTAATATTTACTTGCACTGCACTGTGTACTTTCACATATATTACCCTGGAAGATCATCTCACCAAGCCATGCAGGAATAAATTATGATGCCCACTTCATAAATGAGGAAACAGATGTTCAGGAAAGCCAGTACCTTGCTTAGGGTTACAACCTGGTTAGTAACAGAACCAGAATTTACACCCACATTTGTTGGATGCCCACTCTCATTCCAAAATGTAAAATGATAACTTTTGGAATCAAGAAAAGTAAAATACTTAGGACTGCATTTAACAAAAGATGTGTAAAACTTGTACAGCAAGGACTATAAGACATCATTGACAGAAATTATAAAACTAACATAGAAAGGCATTCCATACTCATGAATTGGAAAACTTAATGTTTTTAAGATATAAATACTTCTCAAATTGATCTACAGATTCAGTTCAATCCCTATCAACATTCCAGCTGGATTTTAAGAAGAAATTGACAAACTCAACCCTTCCTCTCTTTCTAAAAAATCAATAAAAACATATTTTGAGAAAAGAATATAAAAATAGAAATAATCCCCATTTATCAGGCAGCTGCTGTTACCCTAAAGGTTTAGTATACTAACCAAAATTATCTTGTTAGAATCTCCCATAACCTTAGGATTCTATTACTCCCATTTTTTGTATGAAAAGTGAGGTCCAAGTCCTAGATTCTGATCCTAGCTGTGTTCAAACTCTCACTGGCATTGTTATAAAGGGATGTTCTCTACCACGCTTATTCCAACCATGATCAATATTGTCTAAAACCTGGATTGTCAGTTGATGTGTCTCAGAGGAAAGCAGTGTATCCAAGTTGCTCTCCTCGTCCCCATCTAACCCCCACGCAACATTCCCGGTCCGGCTGCCAATGTCCTACGGAGAATTAGTCAGCTTGGGAGCCTGGGGAATGAAAAGACACCAGCTCAGATTATAAATCAGGATTATGCCGAAAATAGAAGTGGGAATGGGGAGCCAGTGTGGCAATAAAGGATGAGAGTTTTATGCCCCTCCTCAAAGGACAGTGATGGGGAGGAGATCCTCTAAAGGCAAGCAAGTGGCTGACTTTCAGCAAGCTAAGGACAGCATAAAGCGTTGGTTTGAATTTACTTTACTGTGTACTAAGGCTAGATCTGATATCTGAAATATCTACAAGGAACTCACTTTGGTGGTAAAAGTCCAGGTCACAAAATTTAACTGGCAAACCCCATCCTGGTAGAGGAGCAAATATACCTATGTCTTTTGTCCCAGGTGATATCCTGGTTTTAGTTTAAATAATATATAAAGTGGTAAGCATGCCCAGCTGGTGTGACTCAGTGGTTGAGCGTCAACCCATGCACCAAGCGGTCGCCAGTTCAATTCCTGGTCAGGGCACATGCAAAGGTTGTGAGACCAATCCCCAGTGTGGGGCATGCAGGAGGCTGCCAGTTGATGTTCTCTCTCATCAGTGTTTCTATCTCTCTCCCTCTCCCTTCCTCTCTCTCTCTAAAAATCAATAAAGAAGAAAAAATAAAAATAAAAATAAAGTGGTAAGCATAATAAATACACTGTTAATGGCCACAACTGTAGTGGATACATACATTCATTAGTGAGTATTCTTATAACTAGAACCTTTTGTTAACTGACCGGTGTGTTACATAATAAATGAGAACTGCCATCTTTAGGACCTTGAATTAAACAATGTAAACTGTTCCTAACAGCTGAACCTGTACAGACATAGTAACTTAGAGAGCTAGGCAGGACCTCCACAAGGTGACCTCATGCCATGACAGTGGGATAGAGGGCATTTGTAAATCGGTCACAGTGGTGGAAGGAGGGTCTTCCAAGTGCTTCACTGGGGATGTCATAAAAACCAGAACTACATGGTGCCTGCCACATCCAAGTTCCTGTTAGCCAGCACAATGGGGGTTTTTCCAGGCAGCCACTTCAGCCTTTACATGACAAAGGAGGAGGGGTGACCAGATTGGTTCTTCAGAGTCCCAGGTCCAACTCTGTGGTTAGTCCTGGAAGCCCCTTTCTTGGCCACCCCTCTCTTGCCACTTACAACCTCTCAGAGTTGGGCCTTCCTTCCTCCAATCTGCAAGGCTCAACCTCAAGGACACCTTCAACATGAATCACTCACGAATGGATAATGTTAATGCTGGCCCACTATCTCTTTACCCTCTACCACCAGTCATTGTTTTTTTACTTCAATTTCCAACATACTTCCTGCTTTCTCAATAGCTCCACATCCCCATCCTAATGATCTCTCTCTCCATTCTTCCTCAGCCATCCATTCATATGGCAATTCCTTTAATTGTGCCAGTTCTGAAACATCTATTAATATTCCTCCCTCTAACATCTCTAGCTCACTTACTTTAGCATCAAGGCTCCAGCAATTGTTCCCTAACATTGACCCTCCAATCCATTGGCCTAACATCTTTCAATTTCTAATTACCTACCCACACCCTAATCCCACAGAATCTTCCTTTCTGTCCCTTCCAACCTACTCTCTGATTCATCATTATAATCCTGTACTCATATACACATACATAATTCCTTTGCCCCTCTTGTTGCCCATGTACTTTCTTGATGAAGCCTCTGCAGTGTTTAAACGCAGCCAACCTCACCTATAGCCCCACACCTGAGTGAACAGAGAGTATGGCTGAGACAACCTAGCCATCCTTCTGTGTGGCCAGGGATCTCAAAGGGCTGGAGCCCTCACTGTCAGCGACTCTTCTTTCCCAGTTTCCTGGGACAGTTCTGATTCTCCATTTCCAGATCTTCACAAATGGGTTAACACCAGGATCCTTCCTTCATATTTTTTCTTCTCTCTCACCTGTGTGGGCTCAGCCAGTCCTAGGGCTCAATGTCCTCCAAATGTTGATGGTTATCTACACCAGCACCTTCCATGTGCCTTCCCTCTGAGCATGCAGTGGCCTGGCAATGCCACTGGGATAAAGCCCCTCACTCTTCAAGCATCAAGAGAACTTCACCACTCTCCACCACTCACCCAACTTCACATAAGCATTAGAGCAACTGCTAGGTGTCAGGTATAATCCCAGGCCCTGGGTACAGAGCAGTGAATAAATTAGACAGAAATCCCTGCTCTTGTGGAGCTTACAAGTAACTCAGTCATTCAACCTCAAACCCGAGTTTTCCTCCATTTGTCTCTTTCTGTCATAATCCACAGCAGCTTATACCTACCCCAAACATCACCAGCACCCTAATCTACCCATGGCTGCTCCTACCTAGACAAGTGCAATTGCCCCTTCCCACCTACTTGCTTCCCCTCTTGAGTCCCACATTCATTCTCTCACAGCAAAGTAAGATCACTTTAGAAATGTTAACCAGATCCTCTTTCTCCCCTACTTATTGCCTGCAAGGTTCTCCCAACATACTTAAAATAATGTCTAAACCTGTCAGCCTGGTTTGAACTTTCTGCACAATCTGGCCTCTGCCTGTGGTCCCAGGTCCACTTCCCATTTCTGTACCCGATTCCAGTTGGAGAATCTCCAACAGCAGCATCCACACTGTTGGTCCCACTCTACTTGCTCCTCAAACAGTAGCTTGATTTCTGCTTGGGTCCTTTTCCAAGGCCTTTGTATTTATGCCTGAACCCTTTGCAACTCTTGGCAAGGTTGGATCCTTCTTGTCTTCAGGATCTTAGTTCCAATATAATTTTCTTTAAGATGCAGTGCCTGGCTATCATTTATATTGTTCAAATTTCTCCTAATCAACCTGTCATAGGAACCTATTTTATTTATATCATTTACCACAATCTAAAACCATTTGTCTCTATACATGCCCTGAGAGAATGCATACTCTGTGACAAGTAAGACCTTGTCTGACCCATTGCTTCTGTATCCCATGAACCCAGAACAGAGCATGGCACATAAAAATGCTGAACTGTCAGTTGGATGAAAATACTAAGTCTTTCTGGAAGTCTCCATTGCACACTTTTATAGATGCCTATTTCACTTACACATTTACTTCACACCCCAAGCATTTAATTAAATGTGGCGTGTTTATGATTTACCATCCAGACCAGCCACTTCTAGGCATGAAAATGGACACTGGTTAGAGTTACACTAGGATGACAGGCACACCAGGCCATGTGGTCACTTGCTTAGGCTTTTTCTTAACTGGTTTAGTTACAAGTGTTAACCTTGCCTTTGATGGCAGGGGCTCTGGCTTTTACTTATTTTAAGACTCCCGCAGACTCAGCATATCAACAGGATTGAGGGTGAGCTCAAGGTCCCTTATCAGTAGAGGCACCCCCCGAAAAACACAAAGCTATCAAAGTAGCCCTGAACATGAGACTTTTATAAAAGATAGTTTCAAAATCTCCAGGAACTTATTTTAAAATGAGAAGTTATTGTTTTCAAAGATATTTGATAGTGGGGGGAAATCCAGTTAAATTAAATTCACTTAAACCAGGAACCAAACTTCACAAATAGTGTATGTACACATGTGGGCTTGACATTCAAAATGGAAATAAAAAACTACAAATGTGAATTGATTTAATCTTTAACAAATTTTGATTACAATTGCAAACATATTATTTCTCAGAGGAAAGAATGATTGAGTGTTGTTTAGGTTTGCTGGTGTCAATTATTCTTCCAATGAAATTGATTTTGACAGCATCTGCTAGAAGACTTTTTTGCAAAAGAATTCATGGCTTCTCTAATTTTTGTGAGGACACCTCAATACTTTGATAGCCCTGTATTTCAAAGTGCCTAACCTGTTCAAGGCATCATAGATTTTCTCTTCCATTATAAATGGGTTAGCATGTCAGAACTATCATAATCTGTTTCAATTCCACATGAAACCATCCCCCAGCATTGTCTCCATCAACACCTTATATTCTTGCCACTGTGCAAGATGTGCAGTTTCCCTTTGTTAGGAGGATCTAGCTGGTAGCGGTAAGTTTCTGCTGGATGGCAGGAAGAGGCTCTGATACAGAACGGGAAGGGCTTCTTGAGAGGACTTACAGGTCGAGAGCTAGCTGCTCAGTGAGCCCTTCCCTGTGCAGCAATGTGACCTGGGAGGATCTTCATTCTCCAGGAAGGAGAGGTCCACCATTTACTAATCCTACCTGGCACACTCTACCTGTTTTTAAACTCTCTCTAGCTCAGTGTTATGGCATTAAGGATTGTGCAAAACCTGACTCAACTCATTCTCTGCAGAAAAACACAAAGCATTCTTGAGCTTTATGCTGCAAAAGGGTGACTGTTAGGTATTGTTGTTTGTTTCTTCTTTGGAAGTTGAAGGTTTGCCAAAGTCTCCCAAGCCAGAATGGGAATATAGTAGCCAGCAGATCTCGGACCAGACAACAGAGAGGTGTTGTGCGCATCCTAACCCTCCCTCCCTTGCCCAGTACAGATCTCTCTTGTGTAGTGAATGCCCATTTTTGACCTCTCATTCAAGGTAGAGCTGTGGGGGTTGTTTCCTCTGTTCAGTGTTGGCAAAGCCTCAACCCCAGCAGGAAATTGTAATGCCTACCAGGAACCAGCAAAAACAGGTGGGCACCTTCAGAGGGGCAGGGAGAGAAGCCTTCACTCAGTGTCTGTGTGGATGCCCAGAGGTCCACCACAGGCACAGCAGGCAGAAAAGTACAGTGGTTGAAAGCATAACTCTGTAGTCAAATACAGCTGGGCAGGATGTCACCTTGGTCCCATGTACCCTGTTAGGTACTCCATGTGTTAAACAGCAGTTAACAGTAACTCATACCATGTTCATAGTGTAGTATATTTTAACCCTGTTTTTATTCTCTTCACATATCCTCAGCATTTCTTATTCTTCTTGTATTTTTATACTTTTTGGATTTTGCTTCCAAGATGTACTTGAATCAAAGGACACTATCAGTTTCCTGAAGAAAGGTATGCCATTTTCTACTTTATTGTGTTTCCAGAAAACACAGGCATATAGTAGATGCCCAATGGCTTCTGGCACAGTGAGTTAATGAATTGAACTGTCTTCAGTCATTACAAATCCCTATTTTTATTTTTTTCAAATACTCCAAAGTGTTGTCAAGGTAATGTCATTTGCAAAATTATGATTAGGTTTCCTTTTACATCATTCAATATATGTTAACGTCAGATCTCAACTTGAGAGCCACTCCTAAGATGTATCCCCACATATGTCTTCACCCCAGGCTTCAGAAATATGTGATTGACTATTCCTGAGTCTATCATAGAGAAATGCAAAAAACACCTCCCTTGTGCAGTAGTCCCCCCCCACTCCACTGCCAGCCCTGTACTTGGCCCTGCTGTGGCAGGCATCTGTCACAATCAGCAGCAAGTAGCTGGTGATAGCATCTTAGGCTCAACCCCTTTAATATGCCACACCTATCAACCTGTCAATGTGTCCGGAGTGGGTTTATGCGGTTCTGACATACTTTGTTTTGCACTCCGTGAGTATACTGCTCTCTCAGGCTGTCTGCAAAAGGTATTCTCCCAGCCTGTACAAATCTTGAGTCTCAAGGGGCATCCTTTACTTTGCTTTATTTAGTATTATACTGCCGTCTCGGGGCCTGCCGGGATCGGTGCAATGCAATGAACTTTGAAGCACACACGCTGCTTGGAGTGAGGGTGACCTTTGCAAGGGAGCAAATGCTCCATATCTTAGGACGCAGTCCCATTTATTTGCTGTTTCATTCCCCCAGGTTACAAGTGGATTAATGTAAATTATTTCCTTGACATGGCATCTCTGAAAACCACACAGCTTAGCTTTGTCTCTTGCTTTTTAGGGCAAAGAGACTTTGAAGCCAAAAGATAACAAACCTCTATTTACATGCAAATCAAATTAAGCACTCAATGCACCTAGGCTGGAGAGTGCATTTAACACGATGTTGTAAAAATGTCCATCTTCCAACCCCACATCTCCCCACTTTTTGTTTCCTTGAAATTGTGGGATTGCCACTGCTGTGGTGGTCAGGAGCAGTGGTCAGGAGCGTCATCACTTGTTTTTTGGTCTTTTGCATAGAGGACACCATTCATCAGAGTCCACGGAGAATCACACTGAGTCCCTGGGCTGGAAAGGGTGCACAGGGTCTGAGGTGGGCACACGCAGCGTGTCTCAGACGAGTTAATGGATAGCTTTCTGGGCAGACTGCAGGGCCTGCAAGAACTGGAAGAGGGTGAGGGAGAGCAGAGTGGTCTCGTTTTTAATGGTTACTAAAGTAAATTTGGTTAAGGTTTTTTTTTTAAGGTCTTGTCTTCTTGTAATAAGTATGTCTCTGTCTAGTTCTTTTCCTGATATAAACCTGAGAGCTTGTTCAATCTAATTGCTGTCTGCACATGGCCCAGTTTTTTTATTTTCCTCCCTACTCAGACCCACACATATTTGCCTTTTTCCTTCTCCTGACTTAACTGGACATTACCTGTCTCTCAGGAGATTAGTAAGCTAGGTGTAACCTAAGTGAGTAGTCTGGTGTCACTGGTTGACTAAAGTCTGACCTAAAGCCTCTGGGACTAACAACCTCCCATTAGGCAGTGTCCATCATCCATTGATTCTGGGGTGGCTTGTTGTCTCCCAAGCTTTCTGGTGTGTAGTAGATTTTCCTTGCCTCATCAGAGAGCCTGGATTAGGGCTATGAGTCAGTTCCCCTACTTAATGACTGAGACCAAATGACACGATCCTGAGTTACTACTGCTGCCAGAGCATATCTGATTTCTTTCTGGACATAGCTGCTCCTGTCCATGAGCAATACCTCATCTGATGATGGCAGTGGAACATCCTTGAAGTCTGGGCAGGCCGTCTGTACTATGTCGATTACCTCCAGGTAGTCCTATAGAGGTTTCTCCAGGTCATGCAGGAGGCAGGCTGGCAGGCCTGATGGCCAATATTTTGTAGAACTTGATGTGGAGCTGGCCTAGAGTGGCAGTGGCCAGTAATTGAGCAGTCACTGGAGAAGATCACGTCCGAGTATGGGGAATGGGCACTCCGGCATGACCAGAAATGAAGGAGTCACAGTAATTTTGCCAAGGTACATAGTTCTCATTGAAGTCCAGGGGTAGGTTAGGGGCCCATTGGCTCGGTCAGGACTGAGTCTGCTGCACCATATCTATCATGAAACTAATTAGTTTGTTCCTTATTGTCCTGTATTCTAGGCTAAAAAGGGCTTAGTTGCAAGGAGCTCTGGCCTTGTCATTTTTTTTTTTTTTTTTTGGACATCCCAATTTTTATTTTACTTATTTATTTATTTATTTATTTATCTTTTGACTTTATTTATTTATTTTTTATTAATTTATTTTTGTTACAGATGTTTCTTTTTCCCCCATTAACTTTCTCCTCCCCCTCCCTCGCTGCCCTGTCCCCAGTTTTGTTGTCCATGTTCATTGGTTATGTGTAGATGCATATAAGTTCTGTAGTTTATCGTTCCCCTCCCCCACCCACTCTTCTGGAGATTGTCAGCCTGTACCCTACTTCCACGTCTCTGGGTCTACTCTGTTCCTCAGACTGTTATGTTCATTATATTCCAGAAATAAGTGAGATCATATGATATTTGTCTTTCTCTGCTTGGCTTGTTTCACTTAGGATAATAGTTTCCAGGTCCTCCCATGTTGTTTCAAAGGATAAGAGACCTTTCTTTCTTACAGCTGCATAGTACTCCATTGTGTATATGTACCACCATTTTTTTATCCATTTGTCTACTGATGGACAATTGGGCTGTTTCCAGATTTTAGCTATTGTAAATACTGCTGCTATGAACATGGGGGTACATATATTCTTTGTGATTAGTGTTTCAGGCTTCTTAGGGTATATTCCTAGGAGTGGGATCACTGGGTCAAATGGCAATTCAATTTTTAATTTTTTGAGGTAACACCATATTGTTTTCCATAGTGGCTGCACCAGTCTGCATGCCCACGAGCAGTGCACTCGAGTCCCCTTTTCTCCACACCCTCGCCAACACTTGTTGTTTGATGCTTTGTTGATAGCGGCTATTCGGACAGGTGTGAGGTGATACCTCATAGTTGTTTTAATTTGCATCTCTCTGATGATTAGTGATGTTGAGCATTTCACATTATGTCTCTTGGCCATTTATATGTTCTGTTTGGAGAGGTGTCTATTTAGTTCCTTGGCCCATTTTTTAATTGGGTTCTTTGTCTTCCTTTTGTTGAGTTATATGAGCACTCTATATATTTTGGAAATTAACTCCTATCTGATGTATCATTGGCAATTATGCTCTCCCATACAGTGGGTTGCCTTTCCACTTTGATGGTTGTTTCTTTTGCTGTGCAGAAGTTTTTGAGTTTGATGTAGTCACATGAGTTATTCTTTTCCTTTGTTTCTGTTGCCTTAGGTGATATATTAGTGAAAATTCTGCTGCGTATGATGTCTAAAATTTTGTTGCCTGCATTTCCTTCTAGGATTTTTATGGATTCACAAGTCACATTTAAGTCTTTTATCCATTTTGAATTTATTCTTGTGTATGGTGTAAGTTGATGGTCTAGTTTCATTTTTTTGCATGTAGCTGTCCAATTTTCCCAGCACCATTTATTAAAGAGGCTGTCTTTTCTCCATTGTATGCTCTTGCCACTTTTGTAGAATATTAATTGAGCATAATGTCTTGGGTCAATTTTTGGGTTCTCTGTTCTATTCCATTGATCTATGGGCCTGTTCTTGTGCCAGTACCAGGCTGTTTTGATTGCAGTAGCTTTGTAGTATAACCAGATGTCCATAATTGTGCTTCCACCTACTTTGTCCTTCTTTTTCAAGATTGCTGTAGCTATTTGGGGTCTTTTTTGATTCCATATGAACTTCTGAAGAATTTGTTCTAGTTCTGTAAAATATGTCGTTGGTATTTTGATGGGGATTGCTTTGAACCTATAGATTGCTTTGGGTAGTATGGACATTTTAATGATGTTAATTCTTCCAATCCATGAACAAGGTATGTAATTCCACTTTTTTATACCTTCCTCTATATTTTTATCAATGCCCTGTAGTTTTCTCCAAATAGGTCCTTTACTTCTTTGGTTAAGTTTATTCGTAGGTATCTTAATTTTTTTTGCCATGATAGTAAATGAGATTGTTTTCTTAGTTTCTCTTTCTGTGAGTTCATCATTGGTGTATAAGAATGCCATAGATTTCTTGATGTTAATTTTGTATCCTGCTACTTTGCCAAATTCATTTATTAAGTCTAGTAGATTTTTGATGGACTCTTTAAGGTTTTCTATGTATAATAGCATCTCATCTGCGAATCATGACAGTTTCACTTCTTCCTTTCCAATATGGATCCCTTTAATTTTTTCTTCATGTCTGATTGCTGTAGCTAAGACTTACAGTACTATGTTAAATAAAAATGGTGAAAGTGGGCATCTTTGTCTTGTTCCTGCTCTTAAGGGAAATGCTTTTAGTTTTTGTCCATTGAGTATGATGTTGGCTGTAGGTCTTTCATATTTAGCCTTTATTATGTTGAGATATGATCCATCTATTCCCAAATTGCTAGGGTGTTTTTATCAGAAATACATGCTGGATTTTGTCGAATCCTTTTTCAGCATCTATTGATATGATCATATGGTTTTTATCTTTCATTTTGTTTATGTGGTGTATCACATTTATTGATTTGTGAATATTGTACCAGCCTTGCATCCCTGGGATGAATCCCACGTGGTCATAGTGAATAATTTGTTTGATGTATTGCTGGATCCGATTTGCTAGTATTTTGTTAAGGATTTTGGCATCTATGTACATCAGGTATATTGGCCTGTAGTTTCCTTTCTTTGTAGTGTCTTTTTCTGGTTTTGGAATTAGAATTATCCTGGCCTCATAAAACGAGTTTGGAAGTCTTCCTTTGTCTTGAATTTTTTGAAATAGTTTAAGGAGAATGGGTGTTAGTTCTTTGAATGTTCGGTAAAACTCCCTCGTGAAGCCATCCGGGCCTGGGCTTTTGTTTGCTGAAACAGTCTTGATTACATCTTCAATTTCCTTTGTTGTTATTGGCCTGTTCAAGTTTTCTATCTCTTCTCAGTTCAGTTTTGGGAGACTACGTGTTTCTAGAAATTTCTCCATTTTCCTTAGATTATCCAATTTGTTGGCAATAATTGTTCATAGTATTTGTTAACGATCTTTTGTATATCTGTGGTGTCAGTTATTACTTCCCTTCTTTCATTTCTGATTTTGTGTATTTGGGTTCTATCTCTGTTTCTTGGTGAGTCTAGCTAAGGGTCCATCAATCTTGTTTATCTTTTCAAAAAACCAACTCTTTGTTTCATTGATCCTTTGAATTGTTTTTTTGGTCTCCATATTGTTTATTTCTGCTCTGATCTTTACTATTTCCTTCCTTCTACTTGCTCTGGGGTTTTCTTTTTGTTTGCTTTCTAGTTCTTTAAGTTGTGAGGTTAGGTCGTCAATTAGAAATTTTTGTTTCTTGAGGTGGGCCTGTTGTGCTATGAACTTCCCTCTCAGAACTGCTTTCGCTGCATCCTATAAATTTTGTGTTGTTGTGTGTTCATTTTCATTGGTTTCCACGAAGTTTTTAATTTCTTCCTTGATCTCCATGGTAACACATTCATTGTTTAATAACATGCTATTTAGTAACCATGTCTTCAAATGTCTTTGCATGTTCTTGTTCAATTGATTTCTAGTTTCATGCCATTGTGATCTGAGAAGATGCTTGATATAATTTCAATCTTCTTGAACTTGTAGAGACTTAGTTTGTGCCCTAACATGTGGTCTGTTTTTCAGAATGTCCCATGTGCACTTGAGAAGAACGTGAATTCTGCAGTTTTGGGGTGTAATTCTCTGTATATATCTATTAAATCCATTTGATCTAGTCTTCATTTAGAATCTCTGTTTCTTTGTTAATTTTTTGTCTAGATGATCTATCCAGTGATGTCAGCGGGGTGTTGAAGTCTCCTGCTGATTGTACTGCTGTCGATTTCTCCTTTGAAGTACTCTAGAAGATTTTTAATATATTTTGGTGCTCCTATATTGGGTGCATATATGTTTACTAAGGTTATATCTTCCTGTTGGATAGATCCTTTCAATATTATGTTGTGGCCTTCTTTGTCTCTAGTTATGGTCTTCATTTTGAAATCTAATTTATCAGATATGAATATTGCTACTGCAGCTTTTTTTTCCATTCCATTTGCTTAGAAGATTTTTTTCCATCCTATTGCTTCCAACCTATGTGAGACTTTTGTTGTGAGGTGGGTCTCTTGTAATCAACATATATGTGAGTCATGCTTTCTTATCCAGTCAGCAACTCTGTGTCTTTTTATCAGAGCATTCAATCAATTTACATTTAAGGTGATTATTTATATGTACTTATTTATTGCCATTTTTGTTCAGTGTGGGTATATTTTTTCTTCCTATTTCTTTTACTAATTACAGCAGTCCTTTTAACATTTCTTGCAGTGCTGGTTTGGTGCTAATGTATTCCCTTAGCCTTTTTTTTTGTCTGGGAAGCTCTTTATTTGACCTATTTTGAATGATAGCCTTGCTGGATAGAGTAGTCTTGGATTCAGATCCTTGTTTTCCATGACCTTGATTACTTCATGCCATTCTCTTCTGGCCTATAGTGTTTCTGTTGAGAAGTCAGCTGATAGCCTTATGGGGGTTCTTTTGTAGGTAACCTGTCGCTTATCTCTTGCTGCCTTTAGGATTCTCTCTTTTTCTTTAATTTTTGGCATTTTAATTTTTATGTGTCTTGGTGTGGGCCTGTTTGGGTTCTTCTTACTTGGGGCTTTCTGTGCTTCTTGAACTTGAATGCCTTCTTCCTTCACCAAGTTAGGAAAGTTTTCTGTCACTATTTTTCAAATATAGTCTCTAACCCTTGCTCATTTTCTTCTTTTTCTGGAACTCCTATGATGCGAATGTTATTACGTTTCCAGTTGTGCCACAGTTCTCTTAAGCTATGTTCCTATTTTTTAATTGTTCTTTCCCTTTTGGTTTTCTGATTGATTGATTTTTTTTCTACTCTGTCTTCTAATTCACTGATCTGGTCCTCCGCTTCCTCTACTCTGCTGGTCAGTCCTTCCAATGTGTCATTTCTGCTATGTCCTACTTCATTTCCACTTGGTTAGTTTTCAGTGTTTCTATATCTTTACTCATGGTGTTGATGTCCTTACTCATGCTGTTTAGCTTCCTCAAGATCATGGCTCTGAACTCTTCCTCTGATAATTTGCTTAACTGCATTTCATTTATCTCATCTTCGGTAGAGTTCTCTTGTTCTTTCATTTGGGATTTGTTTCTTTGTGTCACCATTTTAGCTATCTGAGTGGGGTTTGGAGCCTGTCAAATTTTCCCTGTGGGTGTTGGTGTTCTGCTATTTGTGGCTCCCTCTGCTGGGTTTGGATGAGCATGGAGGGCCCTCCTTAAACACCACTCTCAAGTCTTACTTTTCTGAGTAGATTTGCAAGTTCAGGAAAAGTTCAGTTATCCTCTAGCTTTTTGCATGGAGGCTATTAGCCTCAGTTACTTGAAAAGCCTTGGGTTCTCAGTTGAATGAGAAACTCCCTCAGGTGTTTAGTGTAAGAGGATTTCCTGAGGGTGGGGCCAATGCTGGTTGTTAATGAGCCTCAATTTGCATTTCTTTGCTACCTGGGTTCGGTCAAATCTCTGAGGAAGGGGCTGCCACAGCTCCTGGAAGGAGCAAGCTGGCCACCGTCCTTTGTGGCTGTGACTCAGCACAAACTCTTAGTGCCCTCCAAATCCAGGGTGACCCTACAGAGTTCCAGTCCAGTCCACTCTCCCTCTGCCGGAGCCCCAGGTGAGTGGCTGTAGCTACTTAGTGCTCTGTCCTGGCCCTCTGCGCTGTGGAGCAGCTTGGGATCTTAACCCTGAGGGCAGTGCTCATTGCTAAGCCTCTGCTGTCCGTGGGCTCCCAGCCCGCCACCCTCTCACGCCTCTGCAGATCCTACCAGGCTCGTTCAGTGTCCCTGGTTGTATGTTCCTCTCCCGCTGCTTTTCTGTTGCTTTTTCCCAACGATTTGTCTTTATTTTAGTTGTAATTCCTGTTTGGTCCTGGGAGATCATCCGTGTAGCTTCCATTCACTCCACAGCCATTTTCTCTCCTCGTCATTTTTTTAAGTAAAAACTTTACTTTGATCCTCTGCACCTGACTTTGCCCTAGTTTTTCTATCCCTGATCGGAATCAAGGCCAGCTATCTTGACCCTTCCTCAAGTTTCCCTGAAGGCTGTCACTACCACCTTTGCTAATTTAGCCAATTGGGTCAATAGGTCTAACAGGAAAACATGGTGAAAAGTTTCCAAGGAAGCCCTCCCCCCGGCAGTATTTGGGTACCATCGTGGACAGAGGGATGGGAAAATTTCCTCTGACCCCAGGTTTACAAAAGTATGCACGAAAGGGGAACGAGCACAGGGCAGAGTGTTTTTCAACTCTGTCCAAGAGCACTTCGCACCCATGTCTGGGATCTCTATTTTTAACTCCCCAAAGTTCAGAGAAGCCTGTTGGAAACTTGCTGGTGCCAAATCCCAGGCGGCAGATGGTAGACGAACTCGCCCCTTCTGTGGCCCGACCACCCTCCCCGGGAACCCTGTGGCCTCTGGGTGAGTGCCTGTGTACCCATCCGCCTGCTGCTCCTGTTTTCCAGGATGAGGGGCTCAACACACTGGACCCCAGTCCCAAAGCACAGCACAAAGCAGGAGCACAGGGCAGCCCACTGGCAAGGATGGCCACTGAAACACAAATTACTCTGTTAACTGCCTGTAGCAACTGAGATACAAAATCTTGATATGGCTCTTCAGTATGCAACCCAATGAGGTCTTCTGGGAACTAGGCCTCCTACCCATGATTAGAATAACTGTAACAAAGCTGAGGGAGACACAGTAGGGAGGTAGATGAGGACAAAAACAAGGGAAGACACACACAATTACATTCATACACCGTTCAAATTTTCTTCCAGAAATTTCCTATCCTGAGTGGCACCTATGCCGCTTAGGAGGTGATCAGTCTCCCCTTCTTTCCCAGTGGTAGGTCTGAATAAACAGAATCTGCCAGATTTGAACCCCACCAAATGTCTTAGGGAAATTCCCAGAAGAGGGGAGGCTGTGCCGCGTCTGACCCTCTCACTCTCACTCAGATAGACCGGTCATCTTTTTGGGGACATCTTGTCATCTCCCAGCCGCTCGTCGGAAATTTAAGTAGGATCTTTGGGGCTCTGAAACTCAGGGGGGACCACCCTTTAGATCTATAGGGTCAGGCAGCCTCCCCTTGGTGTAGCAAAACACCAGGGAATCTCGCTGGAGCCTCCAACTGTTGTAACTGCTGCTGCAGGGCTCAATAATATGGGAAGGCAGCATAAAATACCTATCCTAGATTGGGTGGAGATTTTAGATAAGCAAGCCAAAAAATATTCTCTGGGGTAAGAGAAGCTCCCATTCTAGTTAGCAATTCTTCAGAACATTGTTGCAACTGCTTAAGGCTTCCCCAGGTAACCCTAGAAAGGGTTTGAGAGGGGCCCTGGGTCCAAGTCCTGGACCGAGTACGAGTTTTGTGATCAGTGTCCAAGGTTAGCTGTGTCATTTGGGGAGTCAGGTTGCAGGGCAGGTCTTTCTTGTTCATGGTAAGGTTTTATCCACCGAGCTGCCAGCCACTTGGGACCTATAGAAGACAAAACACAAGCATACCCCCACCCCCAAACCAGTAACTCTGCAGGACCTTGCCATTCACGTCCTTGCTGTGGATCTCTGTACTGGACTAAAGGCTTGGGCTCTGTGGCAGAAGCCTTTGGCTGAAAATGTCACTCTGCAGCTGTAGTGCCAAAGCGATCTTGATTTAAAAAATGTAAGGTATAGATTGCCAGAGAAAGCTGATTTACAGGGGGTTAACCCATACTCCCCCCTTTTTGTTTTGTAATTAATAATTTTAAAGTAGCATGAGCACATTTAATAATACTTTGTCTTGTAGGGTTATAGGGGATGTTAGTTTTATGGCTAATGTTTTATTGTTGGAGAAATAATTTAATGCTTTGAGATGTATAGGCTGGCCTATTATATATTTTAATTTTTAGTGGCACCCCCATATGTGCAAAACAGGACAGCCAGTGATGCTTAATGTCTCTGGCTTTTGTTCCCCTGTAGTGGTGGTTGTATGTAGAAAATTGGAATGGGTATTTATAGTAACATGTATCCACTGAAATTGACCAAATGATGGAATATGTGTTATATTTGTTTGCCATAAGGCATTAGGGGTTAAACCCTGAGGACTGACTCTTGTTGAGGTTGGAGTCCCTCTGGAAAGCTGGCAATCTGGGCAAGGCTTAATAATATCTTGAGCTTGCGAGAGGGTCAAATGAAAGGTTTTCAGGAGTGCTCGAGCATTTTGGTGAAAAAAGGCATGTGAACATTGTGTTTGCTGAAATGCAAGAGTTGTTTTTTGCATCTGGCTGTTGATTTTTTTGTGTAAAAGGTCCAGGGAGTGTGGAATGAGATTGAATGTGGGTTCTAAAAATAGGATGATTTTGTTGGTTTATTAAAGCTTGGAGAGACAAAAATAAGGTTAATAGATGTTGATTAGTTAAAGGCTTAATAAAGGCTTATTTTATTTTTGTAACATTTTAATTATATATTGTGAATTATTAACTATATTTAAGGGCTCTTCTGTAAAATGTTGCAGAGTTAATATTGTAGCCCGTAATTCAGCACGCTGAGTTGACCCAGGCTCAAGGCTGCTGATATTTTTTTTATTTTTTATTTTTTTTCCAGGCTATTTTTGTTTTGTGAGATTTATCTGATCCATTAATGAAGACAGTTTTAGCCCCAGGTAATGGGGTTTTATTAATTTTTTTGCACCAAATTAAGGTGTAATTGAGGAATATTTTGTAATCATTTATTTGTTGGAAGAGAGTAATTAATTGCTCCAAAGAAATTTGCTAGAGTTATTTGAAAGTTTATTGTCTGGGAAATCAAAGTGGTAAATTGTTTTTGAGTAAGAGGCAAATGTAGATCTGAGGGTCATACCCTGTTAGTTCTTGTGTGTGTGTGTTATTTTTATCTTTGGCTATTAGATTTGTTAATTGTTCCACAAATGGAGTTATAGTTTTAGATGGGGTAGCTGGGAGAAAGATCCATTCAAGATATTTTATTTTAGGTGTTAATCGCCCTATTAATGCTGTAGAGTACGGCACAGTTGGATAAACAAATAGTCTAATAGGGTCTTTTAATGACCGAAGATGAGCTTGTCTGGTTTGTATTTGAGTAGTTATTTCTTTAAGTTCCTGTTGTGCCTCTATGGATAGAGTTCTAGGTGAATTTAGTGTTGGATCACCTTTGAGAGTATTAAATAAATGAGTTAACTGTTGGTACCAAGCATAGGTTGAAGCCAATTGACAGTTCCCAGTAATTTCTGTAATTCATTTAAAGTTGTTACTTTGAGTGGAATGGTAAGTTTTTGGGGGCGAATAGTTCTTGTCCCTAATATCCACCCTAAGTATTGCCAAGGTTCTAATTGCTGTACCTTCTCAGGAGCAATGTGTAATCCTACCTCTTTTAAGTCTCCTGAAGCATTACATAGGCCTGATTTAATTTTGGGAGGGTAGAGGCAGTTAATAAAATATCATCCATATAATGGTAAAGATAAATGGCAGGAAACAGTTTCCCTACTGGCTCAAGAGCATGATGAACATAGTATTGACAAATTGTTGCACTATTTATTATTCCTTGGGGTAGTACCTTCCATTGAAACCATTGCATAGGTTGACTATTGTTAATGGAGGGAATAGAAAAAGCGAATTTCTCTCTATCTGTAAGAACCAAAGGGGTAGTGAAAAAACAATCTTTAAGATCCATAACAATTACATGTCAATTTTCAGGAATCATTGTAGAATTGGGGAGCCCAGGCTGCAATGCTCCCATAGGTTTTATAATAGCATTGATTGCTCTCAAATCATGTAGTAATTTTTATTTACCATCTTTTTTTAGGAATTACAAACATGGGAGTGTTCCAGGGACTGACTGAAGGTTCTATATGACCTGCTTCTAATTGTTCTTTTATTAATTTGTCTGCATGTAACAATTTTTCCCCTTTTAAGGGCCACTGATTAACCCATACTGGCTTTGTTGTTTTCCAGGCCAGTGAAAGGAGGGGAATTTTACCAGTGACACCTAGCCAAAAGGCTGGATTTGAGTAACCATTCCCCATTGAGAGAGAAGATCCCTTCCCCACAAATTTAGGGGAGACTCTATGACATAAGGTTGAATCTATTTTTTTTTTTTTTTTGTCCATCTGGACCTGTACAGGAAAGGGAGCGAGTGCTTTGTTGAGGAGCTTGAGTTCCTCCTGTAACTAGTAGGGGTACCGGGGCTTTAGGCCACTCCTTAGGCCATTCCTGTGTTGTTATAATAGAAATATCTGCCCCTGTATCCACCAATCCTGAAAATAGTTGCCCTTGTATATTAATGGAGAGCAAGGGCTTTTTGGTGTTAATAGCCGCAGTCCAGAGAACATCACACTGACCAGTGCTCCCAAACCCTGCATTCCCTCTTTTTGTGGAGTTGGCTCCAGGAACCCAGTCCAGGTGTTAATACATGAAAGCCCACAGCCTTAAACATTACTTGAATCTTTCCTTCAAAACCTGAGTCAATTACCCCTGGCATCACTTGTATTCCTTTCATTGTTAAACCAGATCTTCCAATCACTAAACCTACTTTCCCCTCCGGCAAGGGGCCATACACTCCTGTAGGAGCTAAGCAAATATCATCAGATTCCTTAAGGGTTAATTCTGTGGTGGTGATAAGATCTAGGCCTGCACCTCCTGCTGTGGAGGCTTGGAGGTCTCCAACCCTCCATTTGAACTTCCACATGGTGAACTGGGCCTGTGTCAACACTGTTTTTGCTAGGGCCATCCAATCCCAGGGAGTTATCAGATAACTACCAGCTATTCCCTCCAACATTCCTACAGTGAAGGAACTTTGCAAACCATTCTCCTTTATGCTTTGCCTGAATTCTTTAAAAACCTGTTAGGGCAAACATTCATTGACCTGTCCGTAATACAGCTGGAAAAGCACCAAGGTTGCCCGCTTTCCTGGCCTCTATAAGACAGCCCTCCATTGCTGGGTGTGGTGAGGCTAAAAACTCTTCCACAAAAGGTGGAGGAGGGGGAGGAAAACTTTCTTCCTTTGTTGCCCATGCGGGAGCGGTTGGCTCTGGAGTCTCCTCTGAAGGGGAGGCCGGAGCTGCCCCGCCTCTGGGACCGACCTCCCCAGCCAGCGGCTGCAATGCTGCAAATACCAGTTACCATAAAAGAACGGTCAAGGTGGAAATTTTACACCCTAAATCTTTGCACACCCTAAAAGTTTCCCCTACATTGAACCACATGTCAGAATCCAATGTGCCCTCCTTAGGGAACCATGGGCAGAACTCCTGTAGTCCCTCAGAAGCTGTAAGAGCTTCCGCTCTGATATGGAGCACTGAGCTGCTTTCAGCAGCTGTTGTAAGACTCACACATAAAGTAGATGATCTTTAGAAAATCTCGACTCCATGCTGTCTTACTGGAAACCCCTCACAACACTAGATATGCTGGCAGCTATCCTCAAGCCTGGCGCCACTGGCTGGAGAAAACTCTTTCTCCAGTGAAGCTTGCTTTGGATCTGGATCCCTAATTCCCCTCCGCATACCATTAAGTTGCTGGTGGGGGAGTCACCACTTGCTCTCTCGGGGCCTGCCGGGATCGTGCAACGCAATGAACCTTCAAGCACACATGCTGCTTGGAGTGAGAGTGAGCTTTGCAAAGGAGCAAAGGCTCCAGATCTTAGGACGCAGTCCCATTTATTTGCTGTTTCGTTCCCCCAGGTTACAAGTGGATTAATGTAAATTATTTCCTTGACATGGCATCTCTGAAAACCATACAGCCTAGCTTTGTCTCTTGCTTTTTAGGGCAAAGAGACTTTGAAGCCAAAAGATAACAAACCTCTATTTACATGCAAATCAAATTAAGCACTCAATGCACCTAGGCTGGAGAGTGCATTTAACACAATGTTGTAAAAATGTCCATCTTCCAACCCCCCAACCTCACATTACACTAGCCACCACTTGTATGTCAAAGAATTCACACAACTGATGTAACTGAACCCACATTAGTTCAGCAAATTGGCTGGAGTCTTAAGCACCAAATCTACAAGGCCTGTGAATGAAGCACATTTAGCTTATTAAAAACTTATTTTCTGTCAGTTTTATGACTTTGGTCCCATTAACAGTTCCACTTGCTCTCTCCTGGCAGGAGTTCTCAATGGCCAATCCCCACCTGCCACCACAGTCAGATCACAAAAAAGTCCTGGGCTGTGACCCTGTGGCACCTCAGTATGAAGGCTGAGCCCTCTCTGCTTGGCTCAGAAAGGTTAGTCTAGGCCAGATCCTCTGGGATTTGCTTCACCCCTGGCTTTGCCCCCACTCAGATGGTCCAAGCCTACAGAATGTTGGGCATTGCTTGATTGAAAGGGTTAATAAGGGTTTTAACAAAATTAAACTCCATTCTGACCCTCAGTTACTGCACGTGCACACCTTGGCAGTTTCTTCTTCTAAACATAAGGGCCTTGAGAAACCCAAAGATAAAGGGTCCATGAAGGCCTTGAGAAACTCAGAGACCATTAAAAGAGAGAGATTAATGATGGCCCTGACCTCTGCTGGAGCAGACTCCTTACCTCTGAGACAACTCGTACCAACCCAGACACCAACAGAGAGTGTGGGTTTTTTTTTTTTTTTGAGTGTAGTTTTTTTAGTTTCTGTAGTTTGCCACTATAAAGCCCAGAGAAAAAAGGGACTTGACGGCTAAGCTTTCAGGCTTGGCCCCTGTACTGCACCCAGGCGGATATAATAAAGCACCTTTGCTCTACATTGGCCTTGTGTTGTGGATGTGATCTCCCGCCGGCATGCACACACCTTTTATTGATGACTTGGCATGTGTCACCCCCTTCTTTGGACTCCCAGCTTCCCAGCATAGCCTCACGCCCTATACAAAGGATTCTGATAAGCCCATTTCTCAAGGGTTGGCCTCAGTTAAGGACCCAGGTGAGGAAATGCTAGCAACATTTGTTGCATGATAGACTCCACTTTGCCTGACACTACTGAGAGCTGCTTATCTAACATCTCATGTAATTGCCTTGACAATATCATGGAGGGTATTGCTCTTCATTCACAGGGAAATTGAGGCACAGAGAGGTTGAACAATTTTCCAAAGGGTAAGGGCAGATTGACTGCAGAGTCCTAAGGTACACTCCAGAATCTGCATTTATACTCCAGTACCTTTATACCACTCCTCCTCCAGCCCCAGCCAATCCCTCCCCAGGCTACTATGACTTGTTTTCCGCTCCTCTCAGCCTCTCCCTATTTCCCAACTGCCACAACAAATCCCATCCTTGTGGGTTCATAGACAAAGCATAACTGCTATTTTGGGTAAAATAACTCTCTAAAAATCAAGAAGCCACATAGACAAACTTTATATAAAGTATGCAGGTAACTGGGATCTGTGTACTTTTCATTCAGGTATGGTAACAAACTTATTGTACCAAAATAACCAAATGGAACAGAAGAGTCCCCTTTGCCTTCCAGCTTACCGCTCTAGTCATGACCTGGAGCAGAACAGAAAGAATTCACTTATATAAAAGTCTAGGGCTCCAAATTCTTCCCATGGCCCTCTCCTGACAGCTTGTGCTCTCAGGCTCCTGGCTGCCCTCCCTCCCTCCCCACTGCTGTTGTTTATGGGCACAGGTGCAGTGAAGCCAATTCTGGGGATTGCATCTAAATCCCACTAGCTAGAAGAAAACAGGCTCAGACACACTGTGGGGAGAGCTGCTTGGTGAAGGCACTTCTCACAAGGCTTCTTAACACAGTCCAGGGGCTGTGGCCAGAAAGTTTCATCCTTAACTTGCTGCACATGGCTGTCTATGTCCCAAGGAGCTGTCCTCTGGCTCACTGCCCTTCAGGTTCCCTAGGAGCAGCTCCCTACAGTAGCGACATTCACAACAGAAGTTTTACTATTCACAGTGTATATGTTTGTGAGTGTTTCTGTGTGTGCTTATATGTGTGTGAATGTGTATGTAACTGGATATACCCATGTGTGTCAGTATTTACATGTGTGTATGTCAGCTCACACGAGGACATAGCTCGATCCCCCTTCTAGTCAGTTGAATGGTGTCCACCTGACCAGTGGCCACAAGGAACAGAGCAGCACAGAACCAGGAGTTTTTCCAGGTCCTTGACAGCCAGCAAGTTTTTCTGTATGTTTAGCCTGCAAGCAAACCTTTCCCAACACAGCACCCTTCCCCTACCCACTGCTAGATAAGCCCCTGCCGGACCCTGGTTGAGCTCTGTAACTTACCCAATTGGCTGGCCGCCATCGGGTCTTCCCCATTGTGTAAGTAATAAAGGCTATGTCCTTCCCCTCTGGTCCCCTACATGTTTTTTATCAGACTGTCAAAGAACAGAGTGGTACTCCCTGGTTTGGAGCTCCTATGGTACAAATGGCAGAGCCGGCAGGATGGTCTAGAAAACCCTGTGGTAGAGACTGAGAATGAGCTATGACTTGGGGAAGTGCCAGGGGCAATCCTGGATGTCTGCCAGGGGCAATCCTGGTGCTTGCTTGCAGCAGAGACATGTCCATTCAACATCCCCTTAGCCGGTGGTTGCAGACATTGCTAGGGCCAGTCACCTTTGTGTCAGAAGAAGATACTGAAAAGGCACTCAAGGAAAAGCTTATTGGTCCTTTGCTAGTGAAAGCAGGTACGATTCCAGTGCCTCCTGAAGCATGGTATACTGATGGCCCATGCAAAAGACAGCCTCCTAAATGGCATGCTCAGGACTGGACTATCAACAACAGACCCCTGTGGGAACAAACCATGTGGGCTGACCATATGGATGGTTGTAAGGACTAAGGAGGTGACCCTACAGCATGTCACAGAACAGCAACCATTACAGTGCCCAGGGAATGATGAAGCAGATATGCTTGCTCGCATCCCATGGCTGGAAGAGGCCCCAGCAGAAGACCTATCTACATGGCTACACAGGAAAATGAATCATATGGGGCAGAAAACCCTGTAAGCAACAGCTAACACCTGGGGCCTCCCACTGAAAATGATTGACATTATTACAGTTTGTCAACTGTGTTCTATATGTGTAGAGTGGTATCTATATCCCTTGACAGCAGCACCAGGACATTATGTGCAAGACTAGGTTGAGAGCCAAGACATTGAATTGTGACTAGCATAGGTATCCCCCCAGGAGTGCAGGTCCAAACAATGGTTGATAAGACCTTTTGGGGGAGTGGATAATGTAACCTGTTGTTGCCACCTCTCCTCCCCCGCCCCAGACATACACCCTGGAGCTGGTATATAAACCTGGATCTGGGAAACTCAAACTGGTACCCAATAGTATGGTCTCTAAATTGGGGGTGGGGGGAGAGTTATTGCCCAGGGCTTGCCCATACAACCTACCATAACTGGTAAGTGGCCAACTACTTTTCCGTCTGGAAGATTTGTATTCCTCCTATCACAGATAGTGTTCCAGGATGGAGGGGACATCACCAGTCAAAAAAGTATGGTATAGAACAAGCCAGTATTCTTACACAGGATAGAGCAATGGCCTATATGCTACCCACTGGTGCTGATTTGCCTCTGTTGGTGACTACTAAACTTTTGTCTTATTTTCCTTAGTCCAGTGCAGGCTAACAGTTTTGCAGGATGGGCTGATGAAGGGGTTCTTCAGTCTAATGTTTCAGACTGTTGGATGTGTGCAGAGATGCCCCTCTCTGCTACTGTGAGCTGTCTTGGTAAACAAACCCAGTCAACCTGACAGAATGGAGCTGCCTGCGCCTGTGGAATGACACTGCCCCTCACTTCAACCACAGGAGCAACAAAGTCTTCTGCCTCATACAAGAACAGATCAATCACACTCAACCCTGTCTAGATTATTCTTGTGTGGAATGGACTGGGGTGGTTATCTGTGGTGCAGGTAGAATTGTGGGGGCAGACCCCCTACAGTATTGAGAGACAGAATAATTCCACACCAAACATCACACAACATAACATGGGGTAGACACTTAAGGAACAATGCCAGAACACATCCATCCTCACTGACCAAGATCTTTGGGGAAAACAGAACAACAGCTGATGGGCAGTCATGTTCCTGTCCCTTGGGGGAACCTCTGGGCCTGTGGGACATATGGCTGGCCATATCTCCCTTATAAGTGGATGGCCTTAGACATCCTGACTACAGCACAAGAAGGGGCCTGTGCTCTCATTAGGTTCAAATGCTGCACCTACATATGACTCACAACACAATGTCAGTTAGGCTTTGCAAGTCTTGAGAACAGAGATCGTCACCATCTTTGCCCTAGGCAATGACCCCCTCAACTCCTGGTGGAACTCTCTTGGCTCCTGGAGGTGCTACACCCTTTTAGAAGTTGTGGGTCTCCTCCTTCTGCTATTACTCTGTGCTTGTAGCCTATACTGGATTTTTGAAATTTGGAGGCAATGTGCTAATGCCCTAACCATACCAGTCCCCTACCGGAAGACTGATGTGTAGACTGTGAGGTGGGATGGGTGATATGGGGATGGAGTGTATGGTCACACAGGGATATAGTCCGATTCCCCCTCCCAGTCAGTTGAACTGGTGTCCATCTGGCCAGCCGCCACAAGGAGTAGAGTAGCACAGAACCGGGAGTTTTCCCATGTCCTTGACAGCAAGCAAGGTTTTCTTTGTCTTTAGCCTGCAAGCCAGCCTTTCCCAGCATGGCACCCTCCCCCTGCTAGATAAGCCCCTGCCTGACCCTGGTGGATTGCTGTAACTCACCTGACCAGCAGTCATCAGGTCCTCCCCATTGTGTAAGTAATAAAGACTATGTCCTTTCCCTCTGGTCCCCCGTGTGGTTTTTGTGGACTATCAAAGAACAGAGTGGTGCTCCTTAGTTTGGAGCTCCTAGAGTACAATGTATGTGTTCATGTGTGTGCATACATAAAGAAATGGGAATAGGAAGGTACCCTTCATATTAATACATCTAGAATATTGTCTTCTTAAAAGAAGCTCGATGTTCAGTTCTAGGTCAGGACACTAGCAGGAATCTCAGCCTCCAGAGGTAGCTTGTACTTGCCAAGACCATAAGTAGGACTGAATCACTACAGAAGAAATGAAGACTAATGTGGAAAAGCTTTTTACTTATTACATGAGAAAATCTTGACTCAAGAATCAATGCCCCATTCTAGAACAGTAGAGCAAAGCCATACACTTTCATCCCAGAGCTCAGTAATGCCCTGGTACAGGCCTGGTGTCAAGGGTAGTGCAGGTCCAGGAGTAGTGTTTCTAGCTGAGAATCCTGGTGGAGAGTCTTCTACCATATTTAACTCCTATTGGTCAAAACTCTCACACCTTGGTCCCACTTAGCTCATCAATAAAGACATACTGGGACTGTCTGAGAAATATAGTTCTCAACAAAGGCCAAAAAAAATAGAGATTCTTCTTTCCTAAGCAGGAACCAGGGTGATGCACAGGGGAGGGCTCCTAGAGCCCACATCTACAGGTCTCAGGACAGAGGAAGCCCGCCCCTCTTCTGCTTGTCACTGCAGTCTCTCGTCTGCATCCTAAAGAAAGGCTTGAGGTAGATAATTTATCACCATCCTGCTCTAGTGGTTATCCATCTGGTCTAACTTATTCTCAACACACCATTTGGCAATGTGAGCCACAATTAGGTCACAGATAGATATCAAAAGCTGATGAGGGAGGTTACTTCATAAAGTACTGTTTTAAACACTTGTTTGTATAAAGAATAAAAGAAAATGTCTGTTTGGCTCTCAGGTCTGGTTCAATGTGAATGCAGCAGTTTACTTGGTGTCTTATCTCCTATAGGGTCTCAAGGATCCTTACTGAGTCACTTCCCATGTTTCCTCTCTGCAAGAGCATTAAATTGAGTGTAAATATATATTTTTATGCAAATATTTTCTGTCCTTTTCTAGCCACATGTATCAATTATTACTTATTGTGTAACAAACCACCGCAAAAGTTAGTGGATTAAAATGGCAGCTATTTTATTTGCTCACAGTTCTCTGGGTCAACAGGTGGGGCTGAGCTAGGCTGCTTGGTTCTTGGAAGGTCTCTCCTGGGATCACTTATGAGGCTCCAGTCATTAGGGGTTCCATTGTGGCTAAAGAGCACATGGTAGTCTCACTGACATGTCTCGTGGTTATTGGTAGCTGTTGGTGGAAACACATAATAGCCTGGGCTCTTTCACGAGCTGGTGGACAAGGTCCAAAACAGCAAGCTCAAGTACACAAGGCTTCATGAAGCATGGGTTCAGAATTAGCACATTGCCATTCATACTTCACTATGTTGGTCAAAGTCTGTCATGAGGCCAGTCCAAACACAAGATGTCACCAATGGACTCCTTTTCGTGATAGGAAGTGTGGGACTGTCACAGTGCAAAGGTGGTTTTGTAGGGAAATGAGGAATTGCTGAAGCCCATGTTAACAAACAATGTACCACACTTCACATGGGGCAAAATATTACAAGAGGAAGGAGACAGGACAGGGAGGTTAAGCATGCATGTGCACACATGTACACATATATACTTGCACATTTTTTTTGTGTGTGTATTTATGTGTATGTAATATTTATTAGTTTATTTATTTAGCCCACTGCATATCAAGTAAACAGAGCATAAAGGTAAAATAACTCAGGATGGCCATGAGCTGCTGCCTTCTGAGCCTGGGCTCTAGCCACATGTCCTTATAACACTCACCCCAATAAACACAGAGGCATAGCAGTTTCCAACTTTAGCATTTGTTTTTTACCTCTAAGTGTTTAAATAAAGGCACACTAAGAAGGTATCCTTTTTATATATATTACATAAGACAAACTTTAAGTATATTACATATTTTGACCCCAAATTCAGGTTAAGCTTATGTAAGGTAAATAAAGTCATGTATAAAAGTCGTCAGCAAGCTTATGACTGTTGGCATATCCAGCTGAAACAGCTGTTACCCTTCCTTAGCTCAGATCAGGGACAATGGATGTACTCTTCTTCTTCCATGCCTCCAAATGCCCCAACTTCTCCTCCCTCTACCCTCTCCTACCATCTTAGCCCTTTACTACCTGGCTGCTCAAAGTGTGGCCTGGTGATGACCAACAGCATTGTCATCACCTGGCACTTGTTAGAAATGAGGGATCTCACCCACTGCTGAGTTAGAATCTGCTTGGCTGCAAATCCCAGGTGTTTTGTATGTGCATTAGTTTGATGAGTGCAGCTTTAACAGATGTTTCAGTCATCATACCTGATCCAGATGCTTCTTTAATATTATTGACCCAAGTCAATTTATATTCTTTACATTATTTATAAACTTTTCAATATTCCCAAACGAATCTACTATGCAACCAAGTTTGAGAGCCACCGGAACCCAGGCTACTCAAAGTGAGGCAACAGCATAAACTAACAGGATCTCCTTCCCTGGACCATCACATCAGAACCTCCATTTTACCAGCCCTCAGGAGTTGTGTGCGCTAACTCAAGCTAAACAGCTCTGCTCAGCCTCACTCCAGGTCCTCTGCTTGGCTGCCCTGGCCCAAGCCCAAGGCTTACCACCTGTCTTGTACCCACATACTTGCCATCTCTCCAACACACACCATACACAGGTTCAGAGTTACCAGCAAACCACTTTTGTGTTCACAAATACACAGTGTGATCTTCCCATCCCACATTTATCTCATAATATTCCTTGAGAGGTGGATAATAATCACTGGCTGAGTTGAGATGCCACTACAGGATATCACCTTTGCCCATCTTCACCTGGAGGCTGAAAAAGTTACATCCTCATCCTCAACTGAGGTTTTCTTATAACCAAGAGTGGCTACAGACACAGGTCTGGCCAAAGAGATCCATAGGCAAATGTCTTCTGGGGGACTCTGCTCATCTCCCCCACTTTTTGCCTTGATCTCAGATGTAATGTCTGACGCTGCAGCAGCCATCTGGGAACCAGAAGGATGGTAGAGATGCAGCCTGTACTCCACTGAGCTACTGAATTGGCACCTCCAAGCTCATGGCTTGTATCACCTTGGAAAAATAAACTCCATAGTTCAGATCCTGTATCCCTGGTTTTCTGTCATTTGCTGCTGTTTCATTTCTAACCTATGTACTCAGACAGTTGCTTAATCCAGTCTTTCTAATTGCACATGAATAAGAAAGAAAAATACAAAATAAGCTACATCCAATTAAACTTTGCCATTGATTTCTGTACAAATCTGGATACATTATTAGACATGCAAGGACATAAAAATTCTATTTTTTCCCCTCATCTTTCATTTCTATTTCTTCAGTGAAAACACTGGAGAATGATTGCATTGAACAAAATTCCTCAGATCTAAAATTCACTTATGTAGTAACTAATGTACCCATATAATGTGAAAAACTGGTGGTATTGATCTATGTCCCAGTTTCTGACTATGGACCTAATAGTGCACTACACCCTAAAATGTGCTTTTGAGAAACAATCTGACACACTACAAATTTACATTGATATTAGAAAATAGGAAACTATGGGAGAATCCATATACCAAAAATATGGTTCTGGATCTTTTCTGGTGAGAAAGGATTTCACCTTTCATGTATTTGTTACCTATAAAGCATGTGAGTATTTTACTGTTTAGTATTTGTGCCATATCATATTTTCCAAAGTGGACACAACAATATTTACCATCCCACAACTATGTCACAATGTGGCCTTGGCATTACTCTCATTGAGGGGTGGGGTCTCTGTCTCCTCTCATGCATCTAAGTGGGCTGGTGACTCACATATAACTGATCAAATGTGGCAGTAGTGTTGTTATGTTACTCTTGAAGCTATGTCAGAAAAGTCCATGTAACTTGCATCTTTTGCTAAAAGACTAGCACTGAAGCTTTGAGCAGCCATTTAGGGAATCCAATACCTGGAGAACACCATGCTGTGGAAGCCCAATGTAGCCCAGGTGGAGAGACTACATGAACAGTTCCTGGGGTTTCAAAAAGCTGCCTAGCTGCCCAAATTCCCTGATATTTCAGCTCTGGCTACCCTCTAACTGTACCCTAATGATAGATTAAAGCTGGAAGCACCCTGCTGGCCCCTCCCAAACTCCCAACCCTCAAAAACTATGACCATTCCATGCTGGTAATTTTTGGGATCTGTATGCAGCAATAAAGAACCACAGCTGTCTATGAAATTGTCTGACTCTGTCTACAGTTTCTCATCTGGTCTCCAGAGTAAACACCACTGGAGAAGATCAGATTCTGAGGCCACACCAAAATGCCACATCCTAGTAGCCCCAGACCTTTATGACTTCTGACCTTTATCCTGCACCCTGTCTGGAAGACCTTTGCAGCGGTTCTCAACCTGTGGATCACGACCCCTTTGGGGTCTAATGACCCTTTCACAGGGGTCGCCTAAGACATAACAGTAGCAAAATTACAGTTATGAAGTAACAACAAAAATAATTTTATGGTTGAGGGTCACCACAACACGAGAAACTGTATTAAAGGGTTGCGGTAGTAGGAAGGTTGAGAACCACTGATTTACAACGATCCTTGCATCCCTGAAATAACTCCCACTTGATCATAGTGTATGGTGCTTTGAATGCATTGTTGAATTCAATTTGCTAATATTTTCTTGAGTACATTTACATCTATGGTCATCAGAGATATTACAATCCCATCAACAGTGCATAAGAGCTCCAATTTCTCCACATGCTCACCAACTCTTATTACTTCCTTTTTTTTTTTTTTTTTTTTTTTTTATAGCTGTCCTAATGAGTTTGAGGTTAATTAATGTAGTTTTAATGCTTGGTTTTATTATCTGGTAAGGCAAATTCTCCTTCATTCCTCTTCACTTAAAAAAAAAAAATAGCATCATCGCTTGATTATTCTTTTATAAACCTTTGAGCAATTTTTTCAAGTGCAAAAGGCAATATAATATTGGGATTCTGACTGAAAAAGCACTTAGTTTACAAAGTAATTTGGTGAAAATAATGATATCTTGTTACTATTGAGTGTTCCTATCCAGAAGCATGGTATTTCTCTCCATTTATTGAAGTGTTCTCTTATTCCATGAGTAAAAATGTACAGTTTACTTTGTACAGATCTCACACATTTCTTGCCAAAGTTATTTCTGGATATCTCATACTTTGGTTGTTCTGCTAATGCCACACTAGAACATGGGGTGTGTCTAGGTACCAAGGACATCCAGAGTTGGGTACACTGAACTTTGAGGAAAGGATGCCAGGAAGAGGTGATGGCCAAGCTGAGCCATTAAGTAGATTAACAAGTTAGCCAACCAAAGATGGGAAGAGGCATGAAAGCATGTATCGGTTCATATGTGTTTGTGGGCAGGACTGTCCCAGTGTTCTGGGAATCTAGAAAAGTAAAGGTGAGGCCAGAGTATAGACAGAACTATCATGAACAGCCTGTTATCTTCCACAGGTAGCCTGTCCTATGTCATGGGAGATTAGAAGTCAATAGAGGACTTTGGAAGGAGAGTCACTGAGACAGATCTGCATTTTAGAAAGCTCATTCTTCTGACAGTCCTGGAGGACACAGGTGAGAAGCACAAAAAAGCAGGTAAGGAGTCTTGCAGGATGCTACTAAGAGAACCTGACAGAGATGGGTGTCTAGATGGGACTAACGTCAGAAAAGATGCAAAGGAGAGGTAAAAAAATATATATTTAGAAAACAAATTAGGTAAAAGCCTAAGTCTTAGACTCTAAGAGGTAAGCAGTTTCCTAGTGTGGATATCTGGGTTACTGTATGTCGTCACTAGAGAAAGGGGTATGGGCAGGAGGTGAGAGGGTCTGGGGAGGCAGAGAGAGAATAGGTGCTCTGAGGCTGATGCCCCAGGGAACACCCAACAGAGATGCTAGGGGGCATGTGGGTAGACAAGCCTGAGCCTTATGAGGGTTTAGGTATAGGAAAAGAAATTGGGAAGCCAGCTGCATATAAATAACAACCTAAAGTGAAGCATAGGATAGTTCAGTTAGTCAGAGTATCAGTATTGTAAAAAGAGTGGGCTTCCGGGGTTTCCCTCCATTCTCACAGAGAAGAAAGAACCCAAAGAGGGTCAGAGTTAAGAAGAAGGCTTCAGAGGAGAGGGAAGTACAAGGTCAGGACTGTGCTCTCAAGACATTCTCCAGGACTAAGCCTTACTCTGGTAGAAACAAAATTGTTTTGATGTGTGTCCTCAAGAAAAAACTGAGTTCATCTTTCTTTTATTTTCTAAGAAAGGCACCAACTTAGTCTTACAGAGATGTTAGCAATGGATAGAGTCCAACTCATCAAAATATATTTTTGAAATATACAAAGCTCTGAATTCAAATTCCAGAAGACCAGCATTTCTAGGTAGTGCCTAAGGACAAAGGACATTTCCATCATCTGGGAAACATTTTATGCTAACAAGATGGGAACACACTGTCATGGGGTCTTCCTGGTTGCCCTGCTGTCATATTTAGTTTACTTTGCTGTTCTCTATAAATGTCTGGGAATAAATGTTACAGGAAATTAGTTTTCCCCTCTGATTGTTGTATGTTCTGCAGGAGATCTCTGTTCTCCTTTTCTAGGTGTATAATTTTCTGACCTGGCCTACAACCCAGCCTTCTCCTCACCCATACTTATGGGTCACAGGCTGCTGAATTGCTATGGGTGCTGTCCTCTAAGGAAAGCACCAAAGAACACAGATGAGGAAATTACTTAATTACATTTTGTCTTTCTTGGATTTTATCACAAAATGGAATAGTCTGCATCTGTTTGTCTGTCCAACTATTGCACAGGGTGTGTAATTGTCCTAAGCATTATGCTATGTGTTAGCAATGCCAAGAAAACTGAGTGTGGTGGGTGAGAAATCATGAACTTCAGAGACAAACACAAAACCAAACAAACCCTAAAGACTTGGGTCCATGTGCCAAGGCCCTTCTTCAGCTAACATAAGATCACAGAACAAGATAGGAAATCTTGCTGGGTCTTGTCCCATCAAGTATAACATGGGGGTATTTTAAAGAGGCTGCTGAGGGAATCAAATGGAATAATACACACATTTCAATCTTTACCCTTCCCTTTCCTTGTTCTTCTTTTTCCCTTCTGGTCTGGGAGAGAGACACTGATAATGCAATAAGTCACAAACAGTAGAAGCCTCTGTTGATTGTCTTGAATAACCCTTATGACAAGCTACAAACAAACTATGAAAGCTTTAATTTGGCCTTCATACTTGGATCACTCTACTATTCCAAATTCATTAACATACCTCCATTTTACCCAGACACCAGAACGGCAGGACCACCTTTTGAATTCAGCCAGGCTGGCTTTGTTGTTAGGCACCAGGCTTAATGAGGTTCAGCAGCCACACCCAAGAGAGGATATTGAGTGGAGGTCCACCATACATGGAGTGGCATCCATGTCCAGCCTCAAGGGCCAAATATTGAGGTCAGGAAGGCCAGAAAAATGCATTGATGTGGTAGGTCTTGAGAAGCCAGACCGCTGGCATCTGGAATATCTACAGCTGTGCAGAAGTGAATCCATTCCTTCGTACAGTCCTCCATCGGCACTAACACCTGAATTAGTTACCCCTTCTCTCGACACACCTCAGTTTCCACTGAAGCTAATGCTTCCAGAGCCCATGGCTCCCCTTCCTGATTTCTATGGAGCCCTGGAGACACGGAGCTCAAAGAGGAAAGAGAGCAGGGCACCATAGGGGCTCACCTTTCTGGCTTTCCATGCTGGTCTGGGCTCCACCTCTGCCACTTCTAGAGTCCAGAGGCTCATGATCATGCCCAAGTGCTCCCTCTAGCTCATTCACCTGCTCCTGAAGCAGGCCTATCTCATGTCCTCAATGTTGCTGCTCCCTGGTTCGTGGCATGCATGTGTGTGCCCACATGCAGGCAGTCAGACATGCATGCACTATGCGTATACACAACCCTGGTCTCTCCCCCAGATGAAGAGGCCCCCTCCAGGTCTGAGGGAGATGGTTCTGGAGGGGTGACATAGTTTTCTCCCATAGGCTGATGGGGCAGCCCAGGAGCAGCAGCTGTGAGTTTAGGGTGGGCTGTCGGGAGTAGAAGCCCACTTCCATTCTGCAGATAAAGCAGAGAAGCTCAAGGCTGTGGGTTTGGGGACGCAGGTAGGAACTGTGCCCTGGGAAGGTCCTTGGAAGCTGCTGGAACGATGTGCATGGTTCACCTACATGGTTCATCTGGGTGCCCGAGGCAACACTAAGGGCCCTGATAGCAGAGAGGGGACTACCACACAGAACTTGTCAAGGGAAACATTGCTGATCCATTTCCTCCAAGTCCTTCTTCTCCTAAGTCCCAGTGCTGAAGGAGTAGAACAGAAGAGTTAATGGAAGAGCATGCCCGGCTCCCTCCCATCAGGCAGCATTTCTCCAGCCGTGAGACAGGTGACTCTAAAATTGAATATAACTTGCAATTCTCAATTGGACTAGACAGTTTACTGTCTGAAGGTCACCAGAAACCTCTGCAGGTACCAAGGAGCAATGGAATATCTAGAGCATAGATAGGGTAATTCTAAATGGTTTACAGCTTGGCTAACTTATCCCTCATCAAAGGGTCACTGGGAAACCCTTTGCTCACATCATCTGTGAGTTCGGCTGCTACAGTCCTAGGTGTACATAGCAGGTGGAGACAGGCAGTGTGGGACTCCAGTGGGGATAAGATCACAGTGGACTGTAAACCGGATGCAGTCTTTGCCAGCAGAGGAGCTTCCCAGTTAGGGAAGGCAAAAATGGTGAACAGGAAGGGAGGAGGGAAGCTCCTGGTTTGGCATTCCAGTTTCAACTTCTCAAAATGAAACCCTGGTGTCAAGGAGTACTTGAACGTGTGAAAACATCCTACTCTGGCAACAACAACAACAAAAAAAGGACTTGAGGCTGGACGGTGATCAAATACCAATGGAGAGAGGCAGCACCATGTTGTTACACCTTGCAGTAGAGCCACTCACCGAGCTGATCTGTCCTCTGTGGTCCTATTAGCTTGTGATGCACACCAATCAGAGCAGTTACTGGAGTCTGGGATGGAAATACACGTAAGTGACCCAAGAACGTGAAGTACATGTTTTTCCTAGAAAGGTAGGTACTTGGCAAATCAGCCACTCAAGGTCAAGCAGCAGGAAAGGAAACTGCATTATTCTACATTTTGAGTCAACAAATAAAATTTTCTTCTATGGTTTTCAAATAAACTGTGATGTTCCAAAATATATTCAACATACTTATTCACCTACACCAAGAACATTCAGATTAGCAATCATGCCAACAAATATTATGCAACAGGACCCCAACAAGTGGGGTGAAAGGGGATAACAGAAGAAATATAATACCATCAAAGAAGTGACCCTCCTTGTTCTGAGTCACTTGTGTGGAATACTGTGTTGGAGGTTGGATGTCTGTTACTGAGTCCAGAGGCAATTAGGAGAGGATTCCAACAAGAGCTTTGATGATCTAATTCTGCTTAAGGAGAACAACAAAGTGGTTGCCCATGTGTAAAGATGGAAACCTTACATCCATACCTTTTAAAAAAAAATCAGGATAAGAATGAAAGGAAGAAAATGAATTTAGAAATAACAAAACCGCTTATTTCCCTTTATTTAAAATTGGCTTTGAAGAGCAATTCATCTCTGCGAGGGAATTTTAGAGTACCATACTGTATCAGAGTACTTATATGACTGTGATGTGTCTCTGGGTTTAGTGTACAAAAGAAAAACTGCTAAATAGTATGCATATTAATTAATCAGCTCATAGTTCTTTGTTGGTGAACTGCTTATACCAAAGGACACAATGGTAAACAAAGAGAACTGGGAAAAAACTGAAGGTGGGATCTTTACAGGCAAGAGACACTGTAAGCACTTCTAGGCTGGGTTGAGAGTGGTATGATTGCTCAGGGCAGGGTCCTCTCCATGATCCACATGCACACAGGGTAGAAGGGTTCTATGGAATGTAGATGAATGGCTCTTAAAATAAAAAATATGAATGGTTGAGCTACTAGCACTGGCCAGACCTTGTACTTATACGGCATCTCAGACCCAGTGCACACTGTTTACCTGTGACATCTCAACTTTCCTCACTGCAGCACCATTATCCCAGCTGGTAAGGATAAGGTCCCTTCTGAAGGAAACACATGGGATAAGAGGCCAAGTCTGAGATTTCAGATATTAAGGTTGACTACAGAAATGCATACTCTATTTAAAGGCAATTTTAGTCACTGGAAATGACAGAAGAATTGGTAGCAATTTTTGGTACAAAGAGTTGAGCATTCTCAGGATCCCCTCGCATGCTAAATAGAGCCTGAGTCTACCCCTAGGAAGTGCTACTGAATTCCCCAACCCTGTCCCAGGACTTAATCCCATTAGAAACTTCAAAAGCAAACCTATTTCAAACACCTCCACCAAATGGGAACCTGTGGCACTAAACTGTGAGGACCAAGATCATAGCAAATAAGTTAAAAACTACATATTGTACACATGGCAGAAAGGTAAGTTTATGTAACATTTTTGTTTCTTTGTTTTCCTAAGCAGGGGTAAAGCCCTAATATATTTAAGGTAAGATATTTTTCTCTTTCAGAAGTATTTTCAGTTTAAAGTTGAGGCACTGAAATAAAACTTTTATGGTTCTAGTTGTCTGAAATGCCTGTTTGCTTTTTGGTTTTGTTTTGGATACTGATATTTCCCAAAAGAGAAAAAAATTATAGAATTAACAAGTGAAAACACTTTTGAAAATGGTTGACCAATAAGGCCAAATGTTTGAGAAGTAATAGTTTTCCAAATTTTGAATTGAAACTAGTTGGGCTTTTTATTAAAGACTCAACTTGCAATCAGGAAATATCTACTTTCTCCATATAGCATTATCAGGACCAAAGTTTAAAAATGTCTGTGATCTATATTAGAATCGACTGGCAAACTAAAAACTCACAATGTTTCATAATGAACATTGATTTGAAACCCCAAGAGCAAAATACCCCATCTCTCTAGAACAACTGAACTCCTAGATGAAGTCTTATTTTCCCCAAGTAAATATGTAAGTTGTCCTCTGGGTTGATCTGAAGTATGCTTTCAGTTGCAGCTTTTATTTTTATTATTTTCCACATGTGTATGTTGTTTCTTGGTTGTGTTATTCTTAGTTCTAACAGTTATCTTAGGTAGCAATACTTATTTGATTTTGTACTTTTATTTATGTAACTGAACAAGTTATCATAAAATTGTTTAAGATGATTAGGACTTTTGATCTATACAAAGTTTGTAACTTCATCATGTATTATAAATGGATCTTCATAGTTTACTGGTTATCTGCTTTAAGAGACATATGAAAAAATGTTCACCGTCACTAATCATCAGAGAGATGCAAGTTAAAACAACAGTGAGGTATCACATCACACCTGTCAGAATGGCCGCCATCAACAAATCATCAAACAATAAGTGCTGGCAAGGGTGTGGAGAAAAGGGGACTCTAGTACACTGCTGGTGGGAATGCAGACTGGTGCAGCTACTATGGAAAACACTATGGTGTTACCTCAAAAATTGAACTGCCATTTGACCAGTGATCCCTCTTCGTACCCCCATGTTCATAGCAGCACTAGTTATAACAGCTAAGATCTGGAAACAGCCCAAGTGTCCATCAATAGATGAGTAGATATAAAAGTTGTGGTACATATACACAATGGAATACTATGCAGCTGTAAGAAAGAAAGATATCTTATCCTTTGAGACAACAGGGAGGGACCTGGAGAGTATTATCCTAAGCAAAACAAGCCAATCAGAGAAAGACAAATTCACGTGATCTCACTTATTTGTGGAATATAATGAACAAAACAAACTGATAAACAAAATAGACTCAGAGACATAGAAGTAGGGTACAGACTCACAAACTTCAGAAGAGGGGGTAGAGGGAGAGAAGAGATAAACCACAGAACTTATATGCATGTATGCATAACCAATGGACATAGACAACAATACTGGAGATGAGGCGGGGTGGGGATCAGGAGGAGGGTGTCAATGGGAGAATAGGGAGAAACATCTATAACAAAAATAAATTAATAAATAATTTTAAAAAATAAAATAAAATATTGTATCCTATAAAAAAGCTGTGGTACATATACACCATGGAATACTATGCAGCTGTAAGAAAGAAAGATCTCTTATCCTTTGATATGACATGAAGGGACCTGGAGAGTATTATGCTAAGCGAAATAAGCCAGAGAAAGACAAGTATCACATGATCTCACTTATTTGTAGAATATAATGAACAAAATAAGCTGATGAACAAAATAGACCTAGAGACATGTAAGTAGGAAACAGACTGACAAACCTCAGTTAGGGGCAGGGGTATCCAAAGAACTTGTACAAATAAGCATAACCAATGGACATAGACAACAATGCTGGGAGTGGGGGGGTCGGGGCAGGAATGGAAGGAGGGTGTCAATGGGGGAAAAAGGAGAAACATCTGTAACAAAAATAAATTAATTTAAAAAATAAATAAAATAATGTATCTTAGAGAACATGCATCATGTAATTTTTATAATGTGATGAGTCTAAATTTAGTTGTGTCATCCGGCCGGTGTGGCTCAGTGGTTGAGCATCGACCCGTGCACCAAGAGGTCGCCAGTTCGATTCCAGGTCAGGATACATGCCCAGGTTGTAGGCCTGATCCCCAGTGGGGGGCATGAGGGAGGCAGCCAATCGATGTTCTCTCTCATCGATGTTTCTATCTCTCTCTCTCTCCCTCCTTCTCACTTCCTCTCTCTCTAAAATCAATAAAGGAAAAAAAATTTTTTTAAAGTTTAGTTGTGTTAAAGCTATTGCTCCTAAGCCTTTCCTATACATTCCCTTTAAACCCCAGCAGGCATGAATATCTACATCACTCAGGCACATTCCTATGGGAGAGATGCACACACACTGTCCGTATTCTGACTCTTGCCAACTAGGTACAATGAAGGGCCTGAGATCATTTCTCATTCTCAGAGATCCATGGAGATACAAAGGAAACATTACGTTAACAGACTAAAAAATTCTCAATTCAGTCTTCCCCATATAAAAAACTGTGACAACCACGGATATTTTGTTTTAAAAATCCTGGAAAGAATATAGATGAAAAGAAACAATCTCAGAAAAGTTATGTGATCTAAGATCATTCAGCAAGCAAGCAGCAGAGCTGAAAGTTTGAAACCTTTCTTCTCACAGACACAGTGAGAAAATATCATGGGGAGGAGGGGCAGTCATGGACTTGAGAAAATCACAAATGTGTCTTCCCCACTCCTCCCTCCTCCACTCCCAGCTGAAATCTAGTATACTGCCTGCAGGGACAGTGAGGCCACTGAATTGTAGCCCAGTGCCTGAAAGAGTTACTGCAACTCCTCTTTAAAACACATGTTTATGAACTCTCAGGAGTAATTTGAAATGTCTAAGTATCTTGCACAGAGAATGTTGAACAATCACATTTGTTAAAACCACCACTACATTGCAATTCTGGTGACATGGGCAGGAACTTGGGCAGTCTATTTTTAATGTTTTGAATATTTCATGTTTGAATATCTTTATTGTTTTGCTTTTTTGACATGTTGACCCAATATCTGCAGTGTAATGATGCTAGGTCAAAAGCTATGCTCTAATATCACCTCATATCATTGTGTTTCCACAAAATGGCCTTGTGACTCTCTGTTGAAAGAACAACAGACAGTTTTGCTACTCAGTCCCACTGCTTTGCTGCTGCTGACAAATGAACACCCCATCCTTCAATCCTTGCCACCTTTACCCACTCATTCAAAGAATTTTGCTGGCAAATTGAAGTCTGTACAAACTATAGGTCACAATCAGTCCATGCTGGACATAAGAATCTCCAAAGTGCACAGGGACCCCACAAAGGAAAAAGTGAGGTTTTCAGGGTCATGCTGGTGTCCTGAAAAGACAAGTTTTTATTTATGGGAGAACGACATAAAATTGCACTCTTACAGGATGGTTATTCATATTATAAAAGGTTAGCTAAGGATGCCTTTAAATAGTACACCTTATAAAGATGTTCAGAAGTCTGGCTGAATCCTCCAAGAATGTCACTGACAATTTTTAGAAACAGCTTTCATATAAATGTGTAGAGGTGTTCAGGGTAAAAGGGGGCCATGTAGGTGGGTGAGTGTAGGAGTCATTCTCTCATTGTATCTGGAGGCCTTCCCCATGCTATTTTCCAGTCAACCGAAACCACATTTGAAATGAAATTTGAGTGAGTAGAGTGTCTCTCCAGAGAATGATGCGACCAATGTGATGACCCAATGTTTTCTAATTGAGTGATGAAATATTTAGTACTCTTCATAAATCTCAGAACAGTACTGACAAGTGTCTTTGACAGAAAACATATATAAGAAAATATCTTTTTATTCTCTTATAATAGTAATAACTCCCAGAAAAACAAATGAGTTAGATTTAATGAGAAAAAGAGTCAAATGTAGCACTATTATGTTATGTTAATGTGGAAGAAATTAATTGCTTATCTGTGAAATAATTTTTAAAGTGTTTATAAAAAAAAGTTATTTTGCTTATCATGGTTCAACTAGATTATTTTGTATATACTGCACATCAAATGGTATAAGTTAAATCTATATTATTTCAAATGTCTCTTTTTCTCAGGATCTGGATTTCCTCATCCTTCAGTCGTGCTACACCCCCCCATCATGCCTCAAGGAATGTTAGCAGATTTCCTTTTTCTATTCCAAAATAGAAATGGGGGCATGCCTTCATTTTTTTATTTTAACATCACCTATGTTCTTGTGGACAAAAATGGGCCAAATGCTAACCTGACAAGCTCAGGAAAGGCCTGTGTGGCGGCCTTGCAAACTCAAAGACCTAAAGTACACAAAAGATGGTCTGAAATTAAAAACTTTTCAACTAAAAGCAGTTTATGGCAGGTAGTCATGTGCTCGGCCAGCATCTTCCCTGGCAAAAGTCAATCTTTATCTTAACTGAGACTGTCTATTGTCTTTTTACATCTATGATAACATATCTTTGAAAAGTCAAAGTAATTTTCCTTTTTCCAGACCCCTCAAAGCACAGGCACCACTCTGTGAAAACCAGAAATCCCCTCATTGTTATTAATTGTTGACTGTTAACTGTCCTGTACCCACTATGTAAAAGATGTATGTGTCTATCATTTTACATTTCATCCAATCCCAGAGGTTTCCCTGCCTTGCTTTCTCCCACCTCTCTAATCTATCACCAATAGATTTCATATAACTCACTTATGTCTCCTCTTGATTGTAATGTATAAAATAAGGTGCAAAACTGTCATTCTCTGGAGCATTATGTCAATCAGTTGAGATTTTGCTCCCCAGCAATTGTTGACAGTTTTGGCTCAAATAAACTCACAAAAATTCTTCACAGGTTTGAATGTTTCTTCCATTGACATTCTAATGAAATAATTTAAAGCAGTCATGCAGTCATTTCTGTTAGATGAAAATGAAGTCATCAGCTGGAGATACATGATGATGCACTTGGCAGTGACATAAGTTTGCCATGGGTTTTTAAATCCATCAAACATGGCCTCCAGAACTCTGAGGAGGGGTAGTAAATAAGGGGGAAGGGCAAAAGGTTAATGAGTTTGGTGGTGGGGTGAGGGGTACACTGGAGGTTCAGTCTTCTATTATTCCCTTTACCTTTGTGTACCATTGACATTTTCAAGAAACTTGAAACAGATTTCCCAATTTTTTCCTTTATTTAGCAAGGCCCTGTTGATTATGACTACTTCATTTTCATGCAGTGTGTGTGTGTGTGGGGGGGGAGGGGGGCGGTGAAGGGAGACTGGTGGGAGATGGCACCATATCAGCTACAAGTCAACATTTGCTCCTTGCAAAGGTGGCAGAGAGTGTTATAGAAAGAGGGAGGAAGGGCTCTTCTTCACACATCCCACAGGCCCAGAACCTGTGGTCTGATCTCCAGAAAGTCATTCCACACAACTGCAAAGCACACAGCTTGCAATGATTCATTAGAAAATTCAGCTAGAGCTACTTCCTGCCCTAGCCAGAAAGGACTTCAGACTGCCGCCCTCCACCCGCCCCACTCCCTTCCCCGCCTCCCTGGCGGCTCATTTTCACTTTGGCTTCAGTGAGAATTTCGGAGTCAGACCCCTCTTGGAAGACCTCATTTCTGCACCAACGCGACTTTGCCCAGGCAAAGGCACCTCAGCAAGGAAAAGTTGGCTTGCTCCTCCCAGTTTGTTACCAGGCTGCTAACCCTACAGGCTGCAGGTCTGCGCAGCATTTCCTTCTTTTGGGCTCTGACCAAACACGCGGGCCAGTAAGAGGGGGGCGGACAGATACACAAACAGGTGCAAGTACCACTGCCTGAGCCTGATTCCAATTAAAAAACGGAGTCACGCACCCCCTGCCCCATATCGGCCAAGCTGCAATAAACACTGGAACATAATCAGGAAAGCACAGGCATAGAGTGAGGGCTTGTGGCACCAGAGCATCTGACGTGACGTCGCAAATGGGCTTTGTATACCCATTTGAAATCTGGGTGCCAGGAGTCCAAGACTCTGCGAGGAGCTGACCCCGCAGGAAATAGAATGCCACCAGAGGACCCCTTCCTATGTCCTTCAGAAAAGCCAAACGGCTACACTGGCAGCCTCCCCACGGCAGGGCTGCAATCGCCCACTCTACAGGAATCTTCAAGAAGCACAGAGATCAAAGCCTCTTCCCTAAAGAAAGTGCCTAACTCTGCCTGTAATCCATTCTTCTCTCTACTGCTTGGAGAGCGCACATGAAGAGGCAGGAAAATCTTACCTAGGGAAATCGAGACTAGAACTGGAACAAACAAACAAACAAAAACAGCTACTCGCCTTCCTCTCTGCGCCTGGGCTGGTGGTTGCTAGGGCTATGGGCTGTTGCGGCTGCCAGGGAGCAGGCAGCTCACGGATGCCCATCCTGCTCTTCCAGGAAAAGGGGGTAGGGGGTTGGGGCTCCGGGCTCGGGGCTTGGGGCTCTGAGAGTCCTCGTTCGGGTCGCCTGTTGGGAGATCCCAACCAAAGAGCGCTCGAACCCTCGCCTTCCTTTCCCCATCCTCTCTGCAAATGCAAGCCCAATTTCCTTTCCGGTGTCAGATAGACCTTGGTCCCCAGCTCCGCGGCTTTCTACTCACCATACCTAGCCAGTTTTCTTTGGGTCGCTCCAGGGGGTCGCTGGAACGCGCGGAGCCTACGCCCGCTGCGCGCCTTCACAGCCTGGGCCGCCCCGCTCTGCTGCGCTCCTAGGTCTCCTGCTCACTAGCTCCCACAGACTTTGCAGAGCAGCCCCTCCACATCGCTAGGCGCCTGGGATGGCGAGGCGCCAAACTGCAGCCAGAGCTGACAGCAACCAGCCCCTTCCTCCGCATCTTGCTAGCCTGCTCTGCTCTCTCCTCCTGGCTCCCGACCCTGCGCTTCACAAGGTCCGCTGCCGCGACCACCAGCACTCACCGCAGGCGCCTAGCCACCTGGTTTGAGCGCTCTGAGGCGGAGCCAGGACTCCCTCCTTCGCCTGGCCAGCTGGCCTCCCGCCCGCCCACGGTCCCCGCCTCGCTGCCGGCAGCCCCTCTGCCGCCCACGCAGTCGGGGCGCTGGACTTACCTCCGGAACGAGGTGACTTGGCTAACACTCCCAGGCGCCCTTCCGCAAGTTTCCCCAACGAGCAATCCTGCGGGGAGCCGGGCGGTGCTGCGCCCGCCTTTGGTCCTCTGGTCCCTAGCTCTCTTCTCCTCCCTCTCCCCCTTCCTCACCTCTCCTCACCCTAGCCCCACCCCCGCAGCTCCCAGCCCTGCGTTCGCCGCCCGTGACCCCAGCTGCTGGGGCTGTACTAGAGCTCAGCACTACGGGCAGCGGCTGCGGCCAGCGAGGCTAGGAGCTCCCGAGCCGCCCGATGGGGCGGGGGACGGAGCCCGGCCCTCACAAAAAGAAGGGGTGCAGGGAGCCTACCGCAAGGTGCACCCTGCGGGCGGTTTGGGCAAGAGGTGTACCGGGGCGTGCCGCCAAGCTTGGCGACACCCGTGCAGGAAACAGCAGGCACGGGCTCCAGGGGAGGATGGCAACGTGGAGGAAGAGGAGGCGGGAACTTCCCTGCCTGAATGTGGCCGCCAACTTTGCCCCAGGCCCATGGCTGGTGTCTGGGAATGCGAGGGCAACAAAGGCTGGGGGAGGGGAGCGCCACTGGGGACTCGGAGGACTGGGATTTGCTGCCTAGCTCCTAGAAGAGATGGCTCCCCTCGGTCCTAAAGGCCTCCCCAGGCTCGGTTTTGAGGTTCACAACTGCCCACTTAATACATCTGGTATCTGCTTTAAGTCCTAACCAGTAAACCAGGCAGGAGGCCCAGGCTCCAAGAACCCAGCCCAACCCCAAACAAGTCTTGTCCTGGAGTTGCTGGCCCTCCACAGTTGGAATGGAAAGGAAACTAGGGTGACTGCTGGACTGGAATGAGGGCAGGCACTGAAAGGTTAAAGTCTGTAGGGCTCAGGCATGCTAAATAGCAATCCCAGAAGGTGAATAAAGAAAAATTGGATTTATTTAAAGAAAAGGGGATGGGGATATCCAAAGGGAAGGACTACACATCATTAGCCTTGGGGTATTGGGTGGATAATGTAGATGATGGCAGCACCTAGGAGCTGGAGTTTCATCCTTATATGCAGCCACTGGTGGGAAGCTTTTGTCCTCAGTGGGTTTTGGGGGCTTGGTTGGTGGGTTTGGGCAATGGGCTTAGGTCTACAGGAATGCAGATGCTTCTTTGGCAGTTTAAGTTCCTTATATGGTTTGATTTCTGGTGTCTGGCATTTTCTGTCTGACAAGTCCTCTTGGTCTTTGTTCTCCTGTGGTGAGAAGCTCACAAAATGGTCATTAAGAATTATATTGCTTTTGTAAGTCCTAACATGCACAATCATGGCCGGGGAAGTGGGTAGAGGGGAGCCTGAGGCCAGGGAGGGCAAACTATGAAGAGTCTGCATTTCAAACTTTGAGTGTTAGTTGTATTTTTAGTTTGGATTTCATGAACAATGAAAGAAAGATAGCATAAAGTGGATCAGACATTATTTAGAAAAATATATGTGAGCCTATTTTTACCCCAGGCTCAGACCTGCCACTCTAGCCTCAGCCTTAGGAGCACAGACTTGCCCCAGGTTGTCAAGGCTGGTTATGCCCCATGAAACCCTCCTAGGGACCCAACCCTCCCTCCTGCCTGGTAACCAACCATTGGCCTCAGAAGGTCCTGATTCCTCTGCCAGGCCTCCACTAGCAGAGTTTCCACAGGGTAGGATTTGAAGATGGGTCCAGAACAGCAGGTCCCACCCTGTGGTCCCTTAATGGGAGGAGTTGGCTCCCATCCAAACTCAGTAGCCCAAAGAGAATGCTAACCTCAGAGTGTGATCATAAAGATGCTTTTAGGTGGAGGAGAGGGTTAGAGTAACCAGGATCACCTGTGGTTTGTCTTTATCAATGACTTCCATCACATACATCTCCATCCCTGCCCATGGCAAAGCACAAAGGAGAATGCCTCCTCTAGATCCCAAAGCTGCAAGGCTGTATGTAGTGTAGAATGCTCAGAAAAGGGCATTGTACATTTCTCCATCTAGAAAAACTCAAATGGGAGGAAATGCCACCTTACCTTAATAAAGTTGCTTACTGTTCCTGGATAGTTCCCCGAACAGAATAGTCTCTCTTCTGAACCACCAGGCTGAGCATATAGATAGTGTTAGACTCATGTGAGGTAGAAAATCATTATTCCTATTTATCATTTGAAGAAGCTGAGGTTTTTAAAAAAGGTTAACTGAGATTTTCATAGGTATCTAATATGCAGGGGTAGCCTGACCCAGGTTCCCTACCTCTCTATTGGTGCACCTTTTGCTGTTTAGGCTTTGGTTTGACTTTGGAGGCCAATTTGTTTTACCAAGAGAACATCAGCCTGGGTGGCAGCTGTTACTAGCCTTTTCCTCTAAGGCACTGTTTGAATTTTAAATTGGACTTTTCCTAATATAGCGGGCAGGAACCTTCCTGGGCATCAACACAAAGTGTGATCAGTGTTCACCTCTGGTTGCCTGCAGTATGCTCCCTCCAAAAGTGAGGGTTGCAGAATTTAAAGGAAGAAAATGCCTTTGCAGTCACCCCCCTGTACTGGGTTCTGTGGACTTTCTCCATGTCCTAGCTACTTTGAAACTTTCAGGCTGATGCTTTGGAATTCAGTACCCTGGCTCTTACAGGTGTTGTGTTGAATATTGAGCATAGATATATATTTTGGGGGGAGGGAGTCTTGTATTTCCTAAAATTTTCAAAGGCTTAATTTTCATAGCATGCTTCGCTTAATTTAACATTTAAACATACACGTTTTCTTCTGTTGTGGAATGAATATGTAACTTTCCTCTCCCAGTTATATGGGTAAGCTCCCTTAGGTTACTGAGTTTTTACTTGTATAGCTCTTTGCTTGGGCACATCCCAGATATTGAACAAATACTCAGTTATTGATAGTTGTCAAAAAAACAACATTGTATTGTGGAGTCAAAAATATATGTCTCTGAAGAAAGAGTAATTTGAAAGAAAAGGGAAAAGTTCACAATTTGGTGGGTATTATTATTATTATTACTTTCTTCCATGCTGCTTACATAACTTCAAGATTCCAAGATGAATGTTGTCTTTTCTTGAACTCCCCTCTACATATGCACATACATCTTTTGCTGTTTTTATAATCCTAATGGGCCTTACACTTTATTGCAAAAGAAATTTGCCAGAGTCAGGAATCTGCTCCCAACAGATGTGGCAGATCAGGGAAAGGGTTCTGGGTTCCTGGTGGGCACCTCAGTTGTATTACAATCAATGTTTGAGGCCAAGCATTTTACATATTTGATCTAAAGATGGTTTCTGAATGAGCACCGATGACCCCTAGACACCCCACATAGCAGCATATGGGCATTTTTTTTATTATTATTTTTTATTAATTTACATTTGTTACAGATGTTTCTCCTTTTACCCCATTGACACCCTCCTCCCCTCCCTCCCTGCCCCATCCCCATTTTTATTGTCCATGTCCATTGGTTATAAGTACATGCATACAAGTTCTGTGTTCATCCCTCCCCTCCCCCACCCCCTCCTCTGGCAAATGTCAGTCTGTACCCTACTTCCGCGTCTCTGGGACTACTCTGTTCCTCACACTGTTATGTTCATTATATTACACAAATAAGTGAGATCATATGATATTTGTCTTTCTCTGCTTGGCTTGTTTCACTTAGGATAATAGTTTCCAGGTCCTCCCATGTCGTCGCAAAGGACAGGAGATCTTTCTTACAGCTGCATAGTACTCCATTGTGTATATGTACTACAGTTTTTTATCCATTCGTCTACTGATGGGCACTTGGGCTGTTTCCAGATCTTAGCTATTGTAAATAGCGCTGCTATGAACATGGGGGCACATGTATAATTTCTGATTGGTGTTTCAGGCTTCTTAGGGTATATTCCTAGGAGTGGGATCACTGGGTCAAATGCTAATTCAATTTTTAATTTTTTGAGGTAACACCATAGTGTTTTCCATAATGGCTGCACCAGTCTGCACTCCCACCAGCAGTGTACTAGAGTCTCCTTTTCTCCACACCCTCGCCAACACTTGTTGTTTGATGCTTTGTTGATGGCGGCTATTCTGACAGGTGTGAGGTGATACCTCATAGTTGTTTTAATTTGCATCTCTCTGATGATTAGTGAAGTTGAGCATTTCTTCATATGTCTCTTGGCAGTTTGTATGTCCTGTTTGGAGAGGTGTCTATTTAGTTCCTCTGCCCTTTTTTTAATTGGGTTCTTTGTCTTCCTTTTGTTGAGATATATGAGCACTCTATATATTTTGGAAATTAGTCCCTTATCTGATATATCATAGGCAATTATGCTCTCTCATACAGCGAGTTGCCTTTCCACATTGATGGTTGTTTCTTTTGCTGTGCAGAATCTTTTGAGTTTGATGTAGTCCCATGTGTTCATTTTTTCCTTTGTTTCTGTTCCCTTAGGTAATATATCAGTGAAAATTTTGCTGCGTATGATATCTGAAATTTTGTTGCCTACATTTTCTTCTAGGATTTTTATGGATTCACAAGTCACATTTAAGTCTTTTATCCATTTTGAGTTTATTCTTGTGTATGGTGTAAGTTGATGATCTAGTTTCATTTTTGGCATGTAGCTGTTCAATTTTCCCAACACCATTTATTAAAGAGGCTGTCTTTACTCCATTGTATGCTCTTGCCACCTTTGTCGAATATTAATTGAGCATAATGTTTTGGGCCAATTTCTGGGTTCTCTGTTCTATTCCATTGATCTATGTGCCTGTTCTTGTGCCAGTACCAGGCTGTTTTGATTACAGTAGCTTGGTAGTATAACCTGATGTCCAGTATTGTGATCCCTCCTACTTTGTCCTTCTTTTTCAAGATTGCTGTAGCTATTCGGGGTCTTTTTTGGTTCCATATGAACTTCTGAGGCATTTGTTCTAGTTCTGTGAAATATGTCATTGGTATTTTGATGAGAATTGCGTTAAATCTATCAATTGCTTTGGGTAGTATGGACATTTTAATGATGTTAATTCTTCCAATCCATGAACAAGGTATGTGCTTCCACTTTTTTATATCTTCCTCTATTTCTTTTTTCAACGTCCTGTCGTTTTCTGCAAATAGGTCCTTTACTTCTTTGGTTAAGTTTATTCGTAGGTATCTTAATTTTTTTGCCGTGATGGTAATTGGGATTGTTTTTTTAGTTTGTCTTTCTGTGAGTTCATCATTGGTGTATAAGAATGCCGTCGATTTCTTGATGTTAATTTTGTATCCTGCTACTTTGCCAAATTCATTAATTAAGTCTAGTAGGTTTTTGATGGAGTCTTTAGGGTTTTCTATGTATAATATCATGTCATCTGCGAATAATGACAGTTTCACTTCCTCCTTTCCAATTTGGATCCCTTTAATTTTTTCTTCATGTCTGATTGCTGTGGCTAAGACTTCCAGTACTATGTTAAATAAGAGTGGTGAGAGTGGGCATCCTTGTCTTGTTCCTGTTCTTAAGGGAAATGCTTTTAATTTTTGTCCATTGAGTATGATGTTGGCTGTAGGTCTTTCATATATGGCCTTTATAATGTTGAGATATGATCACTCTATTCCCAAATTGCTGAGCATTTTTATCAGAAATGGGTGCTGGACTTTGTCAAATGCTTTTTCAGCATCTATTGATATGATCATATGGTTTTTATCTTTCATTTTGTTTATGTGATGTATCACATTTATTGATTTGCGTATATTGTACTACCCTTGTATCCCTGGGATGAATCCCACTTGGTCATAGTGAATAATTTTTTTGATGTATTGCTGGATCCGATTTGCTATTATTTTGTTAAGGATTTTGGCATCTATGTTCATCAAGGATATTGGCCTGTAGTTTTCTTTCTTTGTAGTGTCTTTTTTCTGGTTTTGGAATTAGAATTATCCTGGCTTCATAAAATGATTTTGGAAGTCTTCCTTCTTCTTGAATTTTTTGGAATAGTTTGAGGAGAATAGGTGTTAGTTCTTCTTTGAATGTTCTGTAAAACTCGCCCGTGAAGCCGTCAGGGCCTGGGCTTTTGTTTGCTGGGAGGGTCTTGATTACATCTTCAATTTCCTTCGTTGTTATTGGCCTGTTCAAGTTTTCTATCTCTTTCCGATTCAGTTTTGGGAGACTATGTGTTTCTAGAAATGTGTCCATTTCACTTAGATTGTCGAATTTGTTGCCATATAAATATTCATAGTATTTGCTAATGATCCTTTGTATTTCTGTGGTGTCAGTTGTTACTTCTCCTCTTTCATTTCTGATTTTGTGTATTTGGGTTTTCTCTCTTTGTTTCTTGGTGAGTCTAGCTAAGGGTCCATCAATCTTGTTTATCTTTTCAAAAAACCAGCTGTTTGTTTTATTGATCCTTTGAATTGTTTTTTTGGTCTCCATGTCGTTTATTTCTGCTCTGATCTTTACTATTTCCTTCCTTCTACTTGCTCTAGGGTTTTCTTTTTGTTTGCTTTCCAGTTCTTTAAGTTGTGAGGTTAGGTAGTCAATTAGAAATTTTTCTTCTTTCTTGAGGTGGGCCTGTAGTGCTATGAACTTCCCTCTCAGAACTGCTTTCGCTGCATCCCATAGATATTGTGTTGTTGTGTGTTCATTTTCATTTGTTTCCAGGAATTTTTTAAATTCTTCCTTGATCTCCAATGTAATCCATTCATTGTTCAGTAACATGCTATTTAGCCTCCATGTGTTCATATGTTTTTGCATGTTCTTGTTGCAATTGATTTCTAGTTTCATGCCGTTGTGGTCTGAGAAGATGCTTGATATGATTTCAATCTTCTTGAATTTGTAGAGACTTAGTTTGTGCCCTAACATATGGTCTATCTTTGAGAATGTCCCATGTGCACTTGAGAAGAATGTGAATTCTGTAGTTTTGGGGTGTAATTCTCTGTATATATCTATTAAATCCATTTGATCTAATGCTTCATTTAGAGTCTCTGTTTCCTTGTTAATTTTTTGTCTAGATGATCTATCCAGTGATGTCAGTGGGGTGTTGAAGTCTCCTGCTATGATTGTATTGCAGTCAATTTCTCCTTTGAGGTCCTCCAGAAGATTTTTAATATATTTTGGTGCTCCTATATTGGGTGCATATATGTTTACCAAGGTTATATCTTCTTGTTGGATAGACCCTTTCAATATTATGTAGTGGCCTTTTTTGTCTCTAGTTATGGTCTTCAATTTGAAATCTAATTTATCAGATATGAGTATTGCTACCCCAGCTTTTTTTTCCTTTCCATTTGCTTGGAAGATTTTTTTCCATCCCTTCAATTTAAGCCTATGTGAGTCTTTTGTTGTGAGGTGGGTCTCTTGTAAACAACATATATGTGGATCATGCTTTCTTATCCAACCCGCTACTCTGTGTCTTTTGATCAGGGTGTTCAGTCCATTTACATTTAAGGTGATTATTGATATGTACTTATTTATTGCCATTTTTGTGCAGTGTGGTTCTACTTTCCTTCCTATTTCTTCTACTAATTACAGCAGTCCTTTTAACATGTCTTGCAGTGCTGGTTTGGTGCTAATATATTCCCTTAACCTTTTTTTGTCTGAGAAGCTCTTTATTTGACCTTCTATTTTGAATGATAGCCTTGCTGGGTAGAGTAGTCTTGGATTCAGATCCTTGTTTTTCATGACCTTGATTACTTCATGCCATTCCCTTCTGGCCTGTAGTGTTTCTGTTGAGAAGTCAGATGATAGCCTAATGGGGTTTCCTTTGTAGGTAACCTGTTGCTTATCTCTTGCTGCCTTTAGGATTCTCTCTTTGTCTTTAATTTTTGGCACTTTAATTATTATGTGTCTTGGTGTGGGCCTGTTTGGGTTCTTCTTACTTTGGACTCTCTGTGCTTCTTGAACTTGAATGCTTTCTTCCTTCACCAGGTTAGGAAAGTTTTCTGTCGCTATTTCTTCAAATATATTCTCTAACCCTTGCTCATTTTCTTCTTCTTTGGGGACTCCAATGATGCGAATGTTATTACGTTTCCAGTTGTCCCACAGTTTTCTTAAGCTATCTTCCTGTTTTTTCATTGTTTTTTCCTTTTGGTTTTCTGATTGATTAATTTTTTCTACTCTGTCTTCTAATTCACTGTACCGGTCCTCTGCTTCCTCTACTCTGCTGGTCAGTCCTTCCAATGTGTTCTTTATTTCTGCTATGTCATTCTTTATTTCCACTTGGTTGGTTTTCATGGTGATGATGTCCTTACTCATGCTGTTTAGTTTCCTCAAGATCATGGCTCGGAACTCTACCTCTGATAATTTGCTTAGCTGCATTTCATTTATCTCATCTTCGGTGGAGTTCTCTTGTTCTTTCATTTGGGATCTGTTTCTTTGTTTCACCATTTTTGCTATCTCAGTGGGTTTTGGAGCCTGCCAAATTTTCCCTCTGGGTGTTGGTGTTCTGCTCTTTGTGGCTCCCTCTACTGGGTTTGGATGAGCGTGGTGGGCCCTCCTTCACCACCACTGTCAAGTCTCACTTTCCTGGGTAGATTTGCAAGCTCGGGAAAGGTTTAGTTATGTTCTAGCTTTTTGCATAGAGGCTATTAGCCTCATTTACTTGAAAAGCCTTAGGATCTCAGTTGAATGAGAAACTCCCTCATATGTTTACAGTGTAAGAGGATTTCCCGAGGGTGGGGCCAATGATGGTTGTTAATGAGCCTCAATTTGCATTTCTTTACCTCTTTTCCTCACCTGGGAATCTCTGAGGAGGGGCTTCCACAGCTCCGGGAAGGAGCAAACTTGGCTGCCATTCTGTGTAACCGGGAAGGAGGGCTGGCCACCACCGCCCTTTGTGGCCACAACTCAGCACAAACTCTGAGCGCCCTCCAAATCGCAGGTGTCCCCACAGAGTTCCAGTCTAGTCTGCCCTCCCTCTGCCAGAGCCCCAGGTGAGTGGCTGTGGCTGTTTAGCACTCTGTCCCGGCCCTCTGCGCTGTGGAGCAGCTGGGGCTCTTAACAGCAGTGGGCGCCGCCGCTGCTCCCAGCTAAGGCCGGCTGCTCACAGCCAAGGCCGCTGCTGTCCGTGGGCTCCCATCCCGCCACCCTCATGTGCCTCAGCACATCCTACCAGGCTCATTCAGTGTCCCTGGTTGTATGGTCCTCTCCTGCTGCTTTTCTGTTGCTTTTTCCTGATGATTTGTCTTTATTTTAGTTGTAATTCCCATTTGGTACTGGGAGATCATCTGTGTAGCTTCCATTCACTCCACCGCCATTTTCCGACCTCCGCACATGGGCATTTTGTAACTTTTGTAATCAGGAATGGTAGGTGAACAAAGGGTGGTTCTCTTAGGTTTGGATCCCTAGTTGTTGCTTGGAATGTTTACATAACTATTATGCTATGATATAACATTGAAATAAGAAAGCAGATGAGGGGCTGTCATGTATCGGGCAGTGGGACACAGTAGAAATTGCCAAATCTCCTGAATATTGGGTTACCTTCTTAATAATGCTTGGCTCTTAGAATAGATTACAGAACTTTCAGAGCTAAGAGAGGATGGTGGGATCAATCCATGTGTTGTGAAGAACTGTCACTCAAGCACCCATCCAGCTGTCAGGTTTTGGACAACTTTCAGGAGAAGCTGTTATGTGCCCAGAGGGAGGTGACTTGATGAGGGGAACACAGATTTGAGTTTTTCAAATAGGAAATATTCCTCAATATGTCCTGAACTAAAAAACTTTATTTGATGGGCAAAGGTTACAAAATGCCCATGCACTGCTATGTGGGATGTCTAGGGGTCATCAGTGCTCATTCAGAAACCATCTTTAGATCAAATATGTAAAATGCTTGGCCTCAAACATTGATTGTAATACTTAAGATGAAGAATGGTATACCCAAATTTAAAGCAATGTAATTAATTCAGTTTTTATTTTTCTTCCCCAAAATTCTTATTGTTTGACTTAAATTGATGACATTCAGGAACTGAAAGGCTGCAATGTCTTATTAAAGTAGGATCTTGTTGACTTAGAAGGACAAAAAGATGACCATTCAGATGTTCAATGTAGACATGATAGGTAAGGCTCTAAGAAAAACATGAATTGCTATCAGAAATAAAAGGAGAAAGATTGAAAACCTAGAAAACTTTCTGAGACAATGTAGAATTTAGAGTTTAGAACAGGAAAAAAGATGCAACAGAATGTCAGAATGTTAGAGTTGGAGGAGTCCTTCTCAATCATCTAGTATCACCTTCTGATTCTATAGGTGAGGAAACAGTTCCAGAGGGGCCAAGTAGAGGGTAGTCAAGCTCAGGTCTGGCTTACTATTGACTTCCATATCAGCAGTCTTACTTCTGTATTTGTTACAGCACTTTAGAAAAATCAAGGATGAGAGAACGTTAATATACTTCAGGTAACCTCTGTAGTACTAGTCTATCAATTACCTGCTGCATAACAAGCTACCCCAAAACCTAGTGGCTTAAAATGACAATCATTTATTTGCATACAATTGTGAGGTTGTAATTAATTGTGAATGCAGGCTGAGTCCTCTGGGATAGATTGCCTCTTCTTCACCTGGTGTTGCCTGGGCTCACTCAGGCAGCTGTGGTCAGGTGCCAGTCAAAAGCCTTACTCACATGTCTGAGAGTTCGTGGGACTGGAGTGATAGGCCAAGTGGGCCATAAATCTCTCTCTCCTCTTCCAAAAGGCTGGCCCAGGATTCTCCCCAAAGTGGTGGCTACAGGGTACTCAACAGCAGCAGATCTCAATACACACTGTTTTTCAAGCTGATATCACCTTAACTAATGACTCATTGCCCAAAACAGGTCATGAGGCCCAGTCTAGATTCAGAAGAGAGTGAAATAGCCTCCACCTCCATCCAAAGTCACACTGGAGACTGGAATGTGATGAGGGCTGGAAGGAATTTGGGGTCTTTTTGTGATCAACTGCACCTGAGAATAAGATAGGTTCTTTATACACGTGATCTCACTAAATGTTGACCTGAGCTCTGTGGGACCAGTAGGAGTGATCATAAGAGATCAAGAAGCTGAGTGTTGGGGATTGCCTGTTACTATATAGCTAGTGAGTGGAGGAGTGGGGTTCAGATCCAGCCTGTCTTCAACTTCACAAGTGACAGTATTAACAGAGGGTGTCTGTCAGCAGTCTGCTGAATGTTTACCTTTAGGTGAAGACCTCAGAACTAAGAGCCAGGGAAACCTTAAAGTGAGTATGTTTCATTTGTCATTACTCTCTGTCCTCACTTATAGAGCCTGGGTTTCCTCATATGTAAAATGAGCATAATTAGACTATCTGCTGCTTGATATTTTATGAGCCAAAAAAGTGTTTAACACATTCAGCATGTTTTCCTGAGCACAGGGAATTGGTTATTGTTCTTAAAGATAGTTGGCAAGACTTCTGTGCTTGCTGGGTACTCTTCCCAAGGAATTTGAGGGGAATGGCAAATTGTAGATTCCGAGCACAAAACTGATGCTGGTGCTGGAAGACATTTAGAATTGTATGTAAGAAGGATGATTGATGTTATCTCTTTCATCCAAATACTTCCTGTTTCAAGAGGGCAGAGGCAGAGTGTGGCCAACAATACTGTGTTCTCTCAGCTCTCCCCAGATCCCTTTGACCAATTCCATCTGTCTACTCCCTGGATTCTGTGGACCTTGCTGTTAATAACTCTCACCTGCACATTTCTTTAGCATTACTCTCATTCTGAGAAAATCTCAATTTCTCTTATAAGAGTCTAAAAATATGGGCTGCCTGCTCCGCTTGGCCCCAGGCCTTTAAAGCCAGAACCTGGAGAGAAATCTGAGCTTGTCTAGGAGCATGGGACACTCCATGGTATAATGGAAGGGGGCAGGTCAGAATCTGGTAAATGAGATTAAATCCAGCTCATTGTTTTTACCTAATTGACGTTAAATCAGCTCCCCAACCTCTTGAATATCTAAAAAATAGGCATAAAGGCATTTGCCATGGAGGGCTAGTCAGGGCACCTATGTGTGTGAGCATTACAAAGAGATTCTGTGTTACTGTGGGCTTGGTCAGACATTCTGGCAAGGAACACTTCAGAGTTTCTTCTTCCCTTAGGACCCAACCAAAGCTGAAATAGCAGGTTTTGCTACCTATTCTCTTTTATTTTTTTCCCCACCCCCCTAGCATTGTTGTCTATGTCTATTGGTTATGCATACATGCATATAAGTTCTTTGGTTCATCTCATCCATCCCCCCCACCCCACTACCCTGAGGTTTGTCACTCTGAACCATACTCCTTTCTATGTCTCTGGGTCTATTTCGTTCATCAGCTCAACTTGTTCATTATATTCAACAAATAAGTGAGATCATGTGGTATTTGTCTTTCTCTGATTGGCTTATTTCGCATAGCGTAATACTCATGAGGTCCCTCCATGTTGTCTCAAAGGATAAGAGATCTTTCTTTCTTACAGCTACATAGTATTCCATTGTATATATGTACCACAGCTTTTTTATCCACTCATCTATTGATGGACACTTGGGCTGTTTCCAGATCTTAGCGATTGTAAATAACGCTGCTATGAACATAGGGGTACATATATTCTTTCTGATTGGTATGTCAGGCTTTTTAGGATATATTCCTAGAAGTGGGATCACTGGGTCAAATGACAATTCAATTTTTAATTTTTTGAGGAAACGCCATAATGTTTTCCATAGTGGCTGCGCGTGTCTGCATTCCCACTTGCAGTGTACTAGAGTCCCCTTTTCTCCACACCCTCGCCAACACTTGTTGTTTGATGATTGGCTGATGGCAGCCATTCTGGCAGATGTAAAGTGATAATTCATAGTTGTTTTAATTTGCATCTCTCTGATGATTAGTGACGCTGAGCATTTCTTTATATGTCTCCTGGCCATTTCTGTGTCCTTTTTGGAGAGGTGTCTATTTAGGTTCTCTGCCCAATTTTTAATTGGATTCTTTATTTTCCTTTTGTTGAGATGTATGAGCACTCTATATATTTTGGAAATTAACTCCTTACCTCATGTATCATTGGCAGTTACGCTCTCCCATACAATGGGTTGCCTTTCCACTTTGATGGTTGTTTCTTTTGCTGTGCAAAGCTTTTGAGTTTGATGTAGTCCCATGTATTCATTTTTTCCTTTGTTTCTGTTGCCTTAGGTGATGTATCAGTGAAAATTTTGCTCCGTATGATGTCTGAAATGTTGTTGCCTACATTTTCTTCTAGGATTTTTATGGATTCACGAGTCAAATTTAAGTCTCTTATCTATTTTGAGTTTATTCTTCTGTACAGTGTAAGTTCATGGTCCAGTTTAATTTCTTTGCATGTAGCTGTCCAATTTTCCCAACACCATATATTAAAGACTCTGTCTTTACTCCATTGTATGCTCTTGCCACCGTTGTTGAATATTAATTGAGCATAATGTCTTGGGTCAATTTCTGGGTTCTCTGTTCTCTTCCATTGATCTGTATGCCTGTTCTTGTGCCAGTAACAAACTGTTTTGATTACAGTAGCTTTATAGTATAACCTGATATCTGGTATTGTGATCCTGCCTACTTAGTCATTCTTTTTCAAAATTGCTGTTAGCTATTTGGGATCTTTTTTGGTTCCATATGAACTTTAGAATTATTTGTTCTATTTCTGTGAAATATGTGGTTGGTATTTTAATGAGGATTTTATTGAATCTATAGATTGCTTGGGGTAGTACAGACATTTTAGTCATTTTAATTCTTTTTTTTCTATTTATTTATTTATTTTTTATTTTTTTTTAATTTTTTTTATTATTTTTTATTAATTTATTTTTGTTACAGATGTTTCTCCTTTTTTCCCCATTGACACCCTCCTCCCCATCCCTCTACCCCTTCCCCAGCTTTGTTGTCCATGTCCATCAGTTATGCATACATGCGTATAAGTTCTGTGGTTTATCTCTTCCCTCTCCCCCAACCCCCTCTTCCGGGGGTTGTCAGTCTGTACCCTACTTTCACATCTCTGGGTCTACCCTGTTCCCCATACTGTTATGTTTATTATATTCCACAAATGAGTGAGATCATGTGATATTTGTCTTTCTCTGCTTGGTTTGTTTCACTTAGGATAATACTTTCGAGGTCCCTCCATGTCGTCTCAAAGGATAAGAGATCTTTCTTTCTTACAACTGCATAGTACTCCATTGTGTATATGTACCACAGCTTTTTTATCCATTCATGCACTGATGGGCACTTGGGCTGTTTCCAGATCTTAGCTATTGTGAATAGTGCTGCTATGAACATGGGGGTACATATATTTTTTCTGATGGGTGTTTCAGGTTTCTTAGGATATATTCCTAGAAGTGGGATCACTGGGTCAAATGGCAATTCAATTTTTAATTTTTTGAGGTAACACCATAGTGTTTTCCACAGTGGCTGCACCAGTCTGCATTCTCACCAGCAGTGGACTAGAGTCCCCTTTTCTCCACACCCTCACCAACACTTGTTGTTTGACGATTTGTTGATGGCGGCTATTCTGACAGGTGTGAGGTGATACCTCATTGTTGTTTTAATTTGCATCTCTCTGATGATTAGTGATGTTGAGCATTTCTTCATATGTCTCTTAGCCATTTGTTTGTCCTGTTTGGAGAGGTGTCTATTTAGTTCCTCTGCCCATTTTTTAATTGGGTTCTTTGTCTTCCTTTTGTTGAGTTGTATGAGCACTCTATATATTTTGGAGATTAAACCCTTATCTGATGTATCATTGGCAATAATGGTCTCCCATACAGTGGGTTCTCTTTCCGTTTTGATGGTTGTTTCTTTCGCTGTGCGGAAGCTTTTTACTTTGATGTAGTCCCATGTGTTCATTTTTTCCTTTATTTCTGTTGCCTTAGGTGATGTATCAGTGAAGATTCTGCTGCGTATGATGTCCGAAATTTTGTTGCCTACATTTTCTTCTAGGATTTTTATGGATTCACGAGTCACATTTAAGTCTTTTACCCATTTTGAGTTTATTCTTGTGTATGGTGTAAGTTGATGGTCTAGTTTCATTTTTTTGCATGTAGTTGTCCAATTTTCCCAACACTATTTATTAAAGAGGCTGTCTTTGCTCCATTGTATGCTCTTGCCACCTTTGTCAAATATTAGTTGAGCATAATGTCTTGGGTCAATTTCTGGATTCTCTGTTCTGTTCCACTGGTCTATATGCCTGTTCTTGTGCCAATACCAGGCTGTTTTGATTTTAGTAGCTCTGTAGTATAATCTCATATCTGGTATTGTGATCCCACCTACTTTGTCCTTCTTTTTCAAGATTGCTGTGGCTATTCGGGGTCTTTTTTTGGTTCCATATGAATTTTTGGAGTATTTGTTCTAGTTCTGTGAAATATGTCGCTGGTATTTTGATGGGGATTGCATTGAATCTATAGATTGCTTTGGGTAATATGGACATTTTAATGATGTTAATTCTTCCAATCCATGAACAAGGTATGTGCTTCCACTTTTTTATATCTTCCTCTATTTCTTTTTTCAATGACCTGTAGTTTTCTGCAAATAGATCCTTTGCTTCTTTGGTTAAATTTATTCCTAGGTATCTTAATTTTTTTGGTGCAATGGTAAATGGTATTGTTTTTTAGTTTCTCTTTCTGTGAATTCATCATTGGTGTATAAGAATGCCGTCAATTTCTTGACGTTTATTTTGTATCCTGCTACTTTGCCAAATTCATTTATTAGGTCTAGTAGATTTTTGATGGAGTCTTTAGGGTTTTCTATGTATAATATCATGTCATCTGCGAATAATGACAGTTTCACTTCCTCCTTTCCAATTTGGATCCCTTTTATTTTTTCTTCACGTCTCATTGCTGTGGCTAAGACTTCCAGTACTATGTTAAATAAGAGTGACGAAAGTGGGCATCCCTGTCTTGTTCCTGTTCTTAAGGGAAATGTTTTTAGTTTTTGCCCATTGATTATGATGTTGGCTGTAGGTCTTTCATATATGGCCTTTATAATGTTGAGATATGATCACTCTATTCCCAAATTGCTGAGCGTTTTTATCAGAAATGGGTGTTGAATTTTGTCGAATGCTTTTTCAGCGTCTATTGATATGATCATGTGGTTTTTATCTTTCATTTTGTTTATGTGGTGTATCACATTTACTGATTTGCGAATATTGAACCAGCCTTGCATCCCTGGGATGAATCCCACTTGGTCATGGTGAATAATTTTTTTGATGTATTGCTGGATCTGATTTGCTAGTATTTTGTTCAGGATTTTGGCATCTATGTTCATCAAGGATATTGGCCTGTAGTTTTCTTTCTTTGTAGTGTCTTTTTCTGGTTTTGGAATTAGAATTATGCTGGCCTCATAAAATGAGTTTGGAAGTCTTCCTTCTGCTTGAATTTTTAGAAACAGTTTGAGAAGAATGGGTGTTAGTTCTTCTTTGAATGTTCGGTAAAACTCCCCTGTGAAGCCGTCTGGGCCTGGACTTTTGTCTGATGGGAGAGTCTTGATTACATCTTCAATTTCCTTGGTTGTTATTGGTCTGTTCAAGCTTTCTATCTCTTCCCGGTCCAGTTTTGGGAGACTATATGTTTCTAGAAATTTGTCCATTTCGCTTAGATTGTCGAATATGTTGCCATATAAATGTTCATAGTATTCGTTAACGATCCTTTGTATTTCTGTGGTGTTAGTTGTTTTCTCCTCTTTTGTTTCTGATTTTGTGTATTTGGTTTCTCTCTCTTTGTTTCTTGGTGAGTCTAGCTAAGCGTCCATCAATCTTGTTTATCTTTTCAAAAAACCAGCTCTTTGTTTCATTGATCCTTTGAATTGTTTTTTTGGTCTCCATGTCGTTTATTTCTGCTCTGATCTTTACTATTTCCTTCCTTCTACTTGCTCTGGGGGTTTCCTTTTGTTTGCTTTCTAGTTCTTTAATTTGTCAGGTTAGATAGTCTATTAGAAATTTTTCTTGTTTCTTGAGGTAGGTATATAGTGCTATGAAATTCCCTCTCAGAACTGCTTTCGTTGCATCCCACAGATTTTGTGTTGTTGTGTGTTCATTTTCATTCGTTTCCAGAAAGTTTTTAATTTCTTCCTTGATCTCCTTGGTAACCCATTCATTGTTTAATAACATGCTATTTAGCCTCCATGTATTCAAATGTCTTTGCATATTCTTGTTGCAATTGATTTCTAGTTTCATGCCATTGTGATCTGAGAAGATGCTTGATATGACTTCAATCTTCTTGAATTTGTAGAGACTTCATTTGTGTCCTAACATGTGTTCTATCTTTGAGAATGTCCCATGTGCACTTGAGAAGAATGTGAATTCTGCAGTTTTGGGGTGTAATTCTCTGTAAATATCTATTAAATCCATTTGGTCTAGTGCTTCATTTAGAGTCTCTGTGTCCTCGTTAATTTTTTGTCTAGAGGATCTATCCAGTGATGTCAGCGGGGTGTTGAAGTCCCCTGCTATCATTGTATTGCTGTCGATTTCTCCATTGAAGTTTTCCACAAGATTTTTAATGTATTTTGGTGCTCCTGTATTGGGTGCATATATGTTTACCAAGGTTATCTCTTCCTGTTGGATAGATCCTTTCAATATTATGTAGTGGCCTTCTTTGTCTCTAGTTATGGCCTTCATTTTAAAATCTATTTTGTCAGATATGAGTATTGCTACCCCAGCTTTTTTTTCCTTTCTGTTTGCTTGAAAGATTTTTTTCCATCCCTTCACTTTCAGCCTATGTGAGTCTTTTGTTGTGAGGTGGGTCTCTTGTAAACAACATATATATGGGTCATGCTTTCTTATCCAATCCGCTACACTGTGTCTTTTGATCGGGGCATTCAGTCCATTTACATTTAAGGTGATTACCGATATGTACTTACTTATTGCCATTTTTGTTTAGTGTGTTTCTATTTTCCTTTCTATTTCTTCTACTAATTACAGCAGTCCTTTTAACATTTCTTGCAGTGCTGGTTTGGTGCTAATGTATTCCCTTAGCCTTTTTTTGTCTGGGAAGCTCTTTATTTGACCTTCTCTTTTGAATGATAGCCTTGCTGGGTAGAGTAGTCTTGGGTTCAGATCCTTGTTTTTCATGACCTTGATTATTTCATGCCATTCCCTTCTGGCCTGTAGTGTTTCTATTGAGAAGTCAGCTGATAACCTTATGGGGGTTCCTTTGTAGGTAACCTGTTGCTTAGCTCTTGCTGCCTTGAGGATTCTCTCTTTGTCTTTAATTTTTGGCATTTTTATTACTGTGTGTCTTGGTGTGGGCCTGTTTGGGTTCTTCTTACTTGGGACTCTCTGTGCTTCTTGAACTTGAAAGCCTTCTTCCTTCACCAAATTAGAGAAATTTTCTGTCACTATTTCTTCAAATATATTCTCTAACCCTTTCTCATTTTCTTCTTCTTTGGCGACTCCTATGATGCGAATATTATTACATTTCCAGTTGTCCCACAGTTCTCTTAAGCTGTCTTCCTGTTTTTTCATTGTTTTTTCCTTTCGGTTTTCTGATTGGTTGATTTTTTCTACCCTGTTTTCTAATTCACTGATCCGGTCCTCAGCTTCTTCTACTCTGCTTTTTAGTCCTTCCAATGTGTTCTTCATTTCTCCTATGTCATTCTTCATTTCCAATTGATTTATTTTCAATATTTCTATGTCTTTGCTTATGGTGTTGATGTCCTTATACATGCTGTTGAGCTTCCTCAAGATCATGGCTCTGAATTCTAGCTCTGTTAACTTGCTTAACTCCATTTCATTTATCTCATCTTCGTTGGAGGTCTCTTGTTCTTTCGTTTGGCATGTTTCATTGTTTTACCATTTTGGCTATCTCAGTGGTTTTTGGAGCCTGCCAAATTTTCCCTGTGGATGTTGGTGTTCTGCTGTTTGTGGCTCCCTGTACTGGGTTTGGATGAGCGTGAGAGGACCCACGTTATAAACCACTGTTGAGTCTTACTTTCCTAGGTAGAGTTGCAAGCCCAGAAAAGGTTCAGTTATCCTCTAGCTTTTTGCCTAGAGGCTATTAGTCCTGGTTACTTAAAGAGCCTTGGGTTCTCAGTTGAATGAAAACCTCCCTTAGGTGTTCAGCGTGAGAGGATTTCCCGAGGGTGGGGCAGATGCTGGTAGTTAATGAGCCTTGATTTGCATTTCAATGGCCCAACTGGGTGTGGCTGAATCTCCGAGGGCGGGGCTGCCGCCTCTTCCCAGAGCCCTTGGATGGAGTAAGTCGACCAGGCCACAGTCCTGTGTGGCCGAAACTCAGCAAAAGCTCTGAGCGCCCTCCAAATCCTGAGTGTCCCCACACAGTTCCAGTCCAGTCTGCCCTCCCTCTGCCGGAGTCCGAGGTGAGTGGCTGTGGCTGTTTTAGCGCTCTATCCCGGCTCTTCGCTGTGGAGCCGGCTCGTGTTTTAGCGCTCTGTCCTGGCTCTGCACGGTGGAGCCAACTCGGGCTTTAGCGCTCTGTTCCGGCTCTGCGCTGTGGAGCTGGCTCGGGCTTTAACCCCAAGGGCGGGCGCTGCTCACGGCTAAAGCCGCTGCTGTCCGTGAGCTCCCAGCCCCCCTCTCGCGCCTCTGCAATCCTACCAGGATCGAGTCAGTGTCCCTGGTTGTATGGTCCTCGCGAGCTGCTTTTCCGTTGCTTTTTCCCGACGATTTGACTGTATTTTAGTTGTATTTCCAGTTTGGTCCTCAGAGATGATCTGTGTAGCTTCCATTCACTCCGCCGCCATTTTGCTCATCCTCGGCAGGAGAATTTTTTAAATCTTAGTCATTTTAATTCTTCCAATCCATGAACAAGGTATATGCTTTCACTTTTTTATATCTTCCTCTATATCTTCTTTCAATGCCCTGTAGTTTTCTGCAAATAGGTCCTTTACTTCTTTAGTTAAGTTTATTGCTAGGTGTCTTAATATTTTGGCTGCAGGGTAAAAGGGATTGTTTTCTTACTTTCTCTTTCTGTGAGTTCATCACTGGTGTATAAGAATGACGTTAATTTCTTGACGTTAATTTTGTATCCTGCTACTTTGCCAAATTCATTTATTAAGTCTAGTAGATTTTTGATGGAGTCTTCAAAGTTTTCTATATAAAATATCATGTCATCTGCAAATAATGACAGTTTCACTTCCTCCTTTCCAATTTGGATCACTTTTATTTTTTTCTTCATGTCTGATTGCTATGACTAAGTCTTCCAGTACTATGTTAACTAAGAGTGGCGAAAATGGGCATCCCTGTCTTGTTCCAGTTCTTAAGGGAAATGCTTTTAATTGTTGTCCATTGAGTATGATGTTGGCTGTACGTTTTTCATATAAAGCCTTTATTATGTCGAGATATTATCCCTCTATTCCCAAATTGCTGAGCATTTTTATCAGAAATTTGTGCTGGACTTTCTCAAATGCTTTTTCAGCATCTATTGATATGATCATATGTTTTTATCTTTCATTTTGTTTATGTGGTGTATCACATTTATTGATTTGCGAATATTGAACCAGCCTTGCATCCCTAGGATGAATCCCATTTGGTCATTGTGAATAATTTTTTTGATGTATTGCTGGATCCAATTTGCTAGTATTTTGTTCAGGAATTTGGCATCTATGTATAATTGTTCATAGTATTTGTTAACGATCCTTTGCATTTCTCTGGTGTCAGTTGTTAGTTCTCCTCTTTCATTTCTGATTTTGTGTATTTGGGTTCTCTCTCTGTGTTTCTTGGTGAGTCTAGCTAAGGGTCCATCAATCTTGTTTATCTTTTCAAAAAATCAGCTCTTTGTTTCATTGAGCCTTTGGATTGTTTTTTTTTTTTTGGGTCTCTATGTTGTTTATTTCTGCTCTCATCTTTACTATTTCTTACCTTCTACTTGCTCTGGAATTTTCTTTTTGTTTGCTTTCTAGTTCTTTAAGTTGTGAAGTTAGATAGTTAATTAGAAATTTTTCTTGTTTCTTGAGGTATGCCTGTAGTACTATGAACTTCCTTCTCAGAACTGCTTTCACTGCATCCCATAGATTTTCTGTTGTTGTGTGCTCATTTTCATTGATTTCCAGGAAGTTTTCAATTTCTTCATTGATGTCCTTGGTAACCCATTCATTGTTTAAAAACATGCTATTTAGCCTCCATGTGTTCAAATGTCTTTGCATGTTCTTGTTGCAATCGATTTCTAGTTTCATGTCATTGTGATCGGAGAAGATGCTTGATATGATTTCAATCTTCTTGAACTTGTAGAGACTTAGTTTGTGTCTTAACATGTGGTCTGTCTTTAAGAATGTCCCATGTGCACTTGAGGAGAATGTAAATTCTGCACTTTTGGGCTGTAATTCTTTGTAGATATCTATTAAATCCATTTGATCTAGTCCTTTATTTAGAGTCTATGTTTCCTTGTTAATTTTTTTGTCTAGAGCCGTGGTTCTCAACCTTCCTAATGCCATGACCCTTTAATACAGTTCCTCATGTTGTCGTAACCCCCAACCATAAAATTATTTTTGTTGATACTTCATAACTGTAATTTTGTTTTCCAATGGTCTTAAGTGACCCCTGTGAAAGGGTTGTTCGACCCCCAAAGGAATCGTGACCCACAGGTTGAGAAATGCTGGTCCAGATGATCTATCTAGTGATGTCAGTGTGTTGAAGTCCCCTGCTATGATTGTATTGTGGTCAATTTCTCCTTTTAAGGTGTCCAGGAGATTTTAATATATTTTGGTGCTCCAATATTAGGTGCATATATGTTTACCAAGATTATATCTTCCTGATGGATAGATCCTTTCAATATTATGTAGTGGCCTTCTTTTTCTCTAATTATGGCCTTCATTTTGAAATCTATTTTATCAGATATGAGTATTGCTACCCTAGCTCTGTTTTTCTTTCCATTTGCTTGGAATATTTTTTCCATCCCTTGACTTTCAACCTATGTGAGTCTTTTGTTTTGAGGGGGGTCTCTTGTAAACAACATATACATGAGTCATGCTTTCTTATTAAATCAGCTACTTTGTGTCTTTTGTTCGGAGCATTCAATCCATTTACATTTAATGGGATTATTGATATTTGGTTATTTATTGCCATTTTTGTTTACTGTGGTTATATTTTTCCTATTTCTTCTACTAATTACAGCAGTCCTTTTAACATTTCCTGCAGTGCTGGTTTGGTGCAAATATATTCCCATAGCCTTTTTTTGTCTGGGAAGCTCTTTATTTGACCTTCTATTTTGAATGATAGCCTTGTTGGATAGAGTAGTGTTGGATTCAGATCCTTGTTTTACATGACCTTGATTACTTCATGCCATTCCCTTCTGGCCTGTAGTGTTTCTGTTGAGAAGTCAGCTGATAGCCTTATGGGGGTTCCTTTGCAGATAACCTGTTGCTTATCTCTTGCTGCCTTTAAGATTCTCTCTTTGTCTTTAATTTTTAGCATTTTAATTATTTGTCTCGGTGTGGGTCCTTTTGGGTTCTTCTTACTGGGGCTTTCTGTGCTTCTTGAACTTGAATGCCTTCTTCCTTCACCAATTAGGGAAGTTTTCTGTCATTATTTCTTCAAATATATTCTCTAACCCTTGCTCATTTTCTTCTTCTTCGGGAACTCCTATGATGCGAATGTTATTACATTTCCAGTTGTCCCACAGTTCTTTTAAGCTCTCTTCCTGTTTTTAAATTGTTTTTTTTTCCTTTTGTTTTTTCTAATTGTTTGATTTTTTTTCTACCCTGTCTTCTAATTCACTGATCCAGTCCTCAGCTTCTTCTACTCTGCTGGTTATTCCTTCCAATGTGTTCTTTATTTCTGCTCTGTCATTCCTCATTTCTTCTTGGTGGTTTTTGATTTCCAATTGGTTGATTTTCAATGTTTCTATATTTTTACTCATGGTATTGAGCTCCTTACTCATGCTGTTGAGCTTCCTCAAGATCATGGCTCTGAACTCTACCTCTGATAACTTGCTTAACTGCATTACATTTATCTCCTCTTCGTTAGAGTTCTCTTGTTCTCTCATTTGGGATTTGTTTCTTTGTTTCACCATTTTGGCTTTCTCAGTGGGTTTTGGAGCCTGCCAAATTTTCCCTGTGAGTGTTGGTGTTCTGCTGTTTGTGGCTCCCTCTATTGGCTTTGTATGTGTGTGGGAGGAACCACATTAAACACCACTGTCAAGTCTTACTTTCCTGAGTAGATTTGGAAACCCAGGAAAGGTTCAGTTATTCTATCTTTTTGTCTGCAGGCTATTAGTCTCAGTTACTTGATGAGCCTTGGGTTGTAGTCCTCAGCTGAATGAAAAACTCCCTCAAGTGTTCAGTGTAAGATGATTTCTGGGCTGGAGGGAGCGGGGGCAGATCCTGGTTAATGATCTTCAATTTGCATTTCTCTGACCCAGCTGGGTGGAGTTAAATCTTTGAGGGAGGGGCTGCTGCTTCTCCCCAGAGCTCCAGGAAGTAGCAAGATGGCCACTGTCCTGTGTGGCCATGACTCAGAAAAAACTCTCAGCACCCTCCAAATCCCGAGTGTCCCCACACAGTTCCAGTCCAGTCTGCCCTCCCTCTGCCATAGCCCCAGGTGAGTGGCTATAGCTAATTTAGTGCTCTGTCCCGGCTGTCTGGTCTGTGGATCCAGCTTGGGATTTTAACCCCAAGAGAGCTGCTCACAGCTAAAACAGCTACTGTCCATGGGCTCCCAGCCCCCCTCTCTCACCTCTGCAGACCTTCCAGGCTCGATTCAGTGTCCTGTTTTTCCTGTCCATGGTTATATGCTTCCTCTCCAGTTGCTTTTCTGTTGCTTTTCCCCCAAAATTTGTCCTTATTTTATATAGTTGTAATTCCAGTTTGGTCCTGGGGGGTGGTCTATGTAGCTTCCATTCACTCCACCACCATTTTGGAATCTCCACTACCTATTGTCTTGGTGTGTGTGTGCCTATCCTCTGTTGGCATAGGTTTTCTCAGTGGAGCTCACAATTTTACATACCTCAATTGAACAAACTCTGTCTGCCTCAGTAAAGCACAGGTGATGAAATATCCAGAAAGCAGGTGTCTTGGACTGAGCTTCCTTTCCTGAAATCAGAGCCTGGAAGTGCAGTCAGGCAGTTTATTTGGGAAATTATATCTGGGACAGGAGAGAAGATAGCCAGGATGATCAACAGGAGCAATCCCTGTGGTGATCATAACTGTGGGCAACAACCAGTTCTTGATATCCTATGGACTGTCTGATAAATGAAAAGAGTGTTTTTCCAGAATCACCGAGACAAGGATAAAAAGGAAGTGCATGTGCAGAGCCTCTATTCCCTATTGGCCCATGAGGCATCAGCACCCCACATTTCTGGGTGGTTCCTGAACACGTGTCAAACAGGCTTCCTCTGGCACAAGGGAGGCTTCTAAGTAGGATCATGAGACATTTTGCTATGTGATTTACTGGGTGAAATTCCTGTGTCATTTAATTCTACATCAAAGATCTTCATTTTAGCCCAGCAAGTGTGGCTCAGTGAATTGAGCATCATCCCATGGACTGAGAGTTCCTGGTTTGATTCCCGATCAGGGCACATGCCCGGGTTGTGGGCTCAATCTCCAGCAGGGGACGTTCAGGAGGCAGCCGATGGATGTTTCTATCTCTCCCTTTCTCTTTCTCAAAAATCAATAAAAAACATAAAATAATAATAATTATAATAATAATAATAATAATAATAATAATAATAATAATAATAGAGCAGCCCATGCAGCCAGAGATTAGTCAGGATAGAGAGATCAAGTTCAAGTGCTCCTGCTGTGCTTGATGCAAATATTGTGGATTACTTTCTTTCCTCTACTGTCCTGCTTGTCTCCCACCCTGCATCTAAACCCTCTCCTGACTATAATAATTTGTTTCTTCTTCTTAGACTGTCATTTGACCTACACATAGATTTGGTTTCACATTCTCTTGGACATTTCCAGTGATGTCAAGTAGCAGCCCAGCCTATGCACACTGGAACCTCCAGCACCAGCTCCCTATGTCACCAGTGTGTCTGCTCCTCCATATCCACCAACCTGTCTCACACCTGTTCTGCCTCAGCAGACAGATTCTATCTCAGCAGACAGATTCTATTTGACTTTTAACTCTTTACTAACTCCTGTGATTCAGTTAATTATTCATAACATATATCTATTCTATGACAGAGCACAGTATCAGAATAATTAGCATCTTTCAGAAAATATATTTGCCAAAAGTTGGAATATAGGATTGTTTCCAGAACTGTTGGAGAAAAAAAAATGAGAGAAAACTTAGCTTTACAGAACTTTGCTATCAGGATGGACAGTGAGGCCAGAATTTGCAGCATGTGCTAAAAAACACTAGCCTCAAAAATTGAATTTTGATATCCACTTTGATCCATGCAGACAGAGCAATATACCTCCACTAAAATGAAAGAAAACTGTTGTTTTCCTTGATACACAAAAGAACTAAATGTACTAGTGTATCTCTAACATGAAAAACTAAGAGTTTGGGATCATTGAAAACATTGCTAATGCAGAACTAAGCATTTAAACATGTCATTAATCATTGTCATGAGTTCTGGCATATTTCTAAAAGGCATAAGAACTCATTTTTGGCTCAAGATGGTATAAATATATGTATGTGTGTGATGTGTTTTTTAACCTGACAAAAATAAAGAATTCTATTGCAAAATTAACCTCTTCTATGATTTTTCAGGATATGGAACTGGAGGGAAAAACAAAACATAAGGGTAAGTAACTTTATTTTTGTCAATCTCAGATTTTCACTCATATTTCAAGAAAATAATGCCTCTTTAGCAAATAAAATTATGCATGTAACAGAACCAGACTGTGATGCATTATGCTGCACTCTAGCTGTGTTCCTGGGGTGATTGTCATGCACGTGATCAGGGCCCACAGAGAACCAGGGGTTGGCATTGCCCCTGCTGTTCTGGCAGTCTCTCCTTCCTGGGGTCCCTTAAACATGGTTTTCTTGATATCAGGGCACTGGAATGCCATGAGACTCTCCTCACACAGCAGGCACTGAGCATGCCACACAGAATCTATCCATTTTGGGGTACAGAACAAATATGTCTTGGCTGGCAGTATAAAGGAAGGAGTTCCCGCTGGTCTGAGGACCACCTGACAATCCAGAATGTACAGAAGGTTTTTTCACCAGCTGAAGTGTAGCTTGTCAAATATTGACATGTACATGGACAGAATAACAAAATAAGATGATCTAACAAATATTGGAAAACAGAAGTATCCTCAGTGGCAGACTGCTTTGGAAGGCCTAGTGACTGGATGTGTCTCTTCTGACCTGTGTATTTGTCACGGGTTCATGGACCTTTGCTGGTGTCTACTGTGGGGCACTGATGAGCAGTGATGCTGGGGTCTGTGATGAGCCAGACAGATGTGGCTCAGCCCATTCAGATAGGGGAACAGGCAGTGGCTCTGCAGATCCATAATTCCTCTGACAGAGAACACAGGAGTCCCAGTGGAGCAGAGCAGGAATGCAATCCACAGAGGCTGGGAGTGATCAAGTCAGCTGAGCCCTGAGTACCCAACAGGAGTTACAGGCCTGTGGGTGGGAGATTATATACACTGAAGGCTGGGGAGATAGTTTTCCTTGGGGCTGAATGGCACAGGTTTTTAGGTCAAAAGAAGCAGGAAGCCCCAAACTGTAAATTGTGTGAGGTTGAGAGGTCAGACTGGGGAGGTAGGCAGTAGCCAGATTACTAAAAGCCTCAGACCAGGGTTAAGGAGGTTGGGTCTCAACCTTGGGCCACTAGTAACCTTCAACTAGAAGAATGGAAGATAAGATTAATACATTTAAGCCATGAATAAATCTTCCACAGACAGAAAAGAAAGATGATAAGCTTCGAAGATTCTTCAGATGGCTTTGAAATAATCACATATCATTAGCCACACTGTTTTTCTCAAACTTTTTGTAATGTGTTTCTCTCACAAAAACATTTGAAGGCAAGTGCCTTGACTCCCTTCTTCAGGGCAATACCTGGAATTCCCATTATTCTTGGCCAGTGCCCGCTTGTCTGCCTCACCACTAGCTGTACAATGACCATCCCACCTACCAGCAGGATTGTCACCGATATCCCCATTTCTGGAACACTACATTGGGATCTTGTCCTTTTTTAAAAATTTATCTTTATTGTTGAAAGTATTACAGATGTCCTGTTTTTCCCCATTGATGCCCTCCCCCTTTTCCCAGCCCACGCTGCCTTCACCTCACTGTTGTCTGTGTTCACTGGTTATGCATATATGCATACAAGTTCTTTGATTTATCTCTTCCAATTCCTTCCACACACTCCATCCCTCTGAGGTTTGTCATCTGTTCCCTACTTTCATGTCTCTGGATCTATTTTGTTCACCAGCTTACTTTGTTCATTATATTAGACAAATAAGTGTGATCATGTGATCCTCATCTTTCTCTGACCGCTTTATCTCACTTAGCATAATACTCTCCAGGTCCCTTCATGTCTTCTTAAAGGGTAAGAGATTGTTGTTTTTTATAGCTGCATACTATTCCATTGTGTAAATGTACTACAGCTTTTTTATCCACTCCTACTGATGGATACTTGGGCTGTTTCCAGATCTTAGCTATTGTAAATAGTGTTGCTATGAACATAGGGATACATATATTCTTTCTGATTGGTGTATCAGCCTTCTTAGGATATATTTCGGGAAGTGGGATCGCTGGGTCAAATGGCAGTTTCATTTAAAATTATTTCTTGAGGAAACTCCATACTGTTTTCCATAGTGGTTACACCAATCTGCATTCATACCAGCAGTGCAGTACAGTACCCTTTTCACCACATCTTCCCCTATCACTTTTTAAAAAAATTGATTTACTGATGGAACACTTTCTGGCAGGTGTGAGGTGATACCTCACAGTCATTTTAACTTGCATCGCTGATGAATACTGACGTTGAGTATTTTTTCATATGTCTCTTGGTCAATTGTATGTCCTCTTTGGAGAAGTGTCTATTCAGGTCCTCTGCCCATTTTTAAATTAGATTGTTTGTCTTCCTTTTGTTGAGTTGTATGAATAGTTTATATATTTTGAAAATTAACTCCTTATCAAATGTATCATTGGCAAATATTTTCTCCCAAAGAGTGGGTTCCCTTTGCATTTTGATGCTTGTTTCTTTTGCTGTGCAGAAGCTTTTGTTTGATGTAGTACCATTTAATATTCCTTTTTCCCTTTGTTTCTCTTGCCATAGAAGATGTGTCAGTGAAAATTCTACTATGTGTGATGTCTGAGATTTTGCTGCCTACATTTTCTTCTAGGATTTGTATGGTTTCATGTGTTACATTTAAGTCTTTTATCCATTTTGAGTTTATTGTTGTGTATGGTGTAAGTTGGTGCTCTATTTTCATTTTTTTGCATGCACCTGTCCAATTTTTCTAGCACCATTTATTGAAGAGACTGTCTTTTCTCCATTGTAAGCTCTTGCCTACTTTGTCACATATTAATTGAGCATAATATCTTGGGTTGATTTTGGGGTTGTCTCTTCTGTTCCATTGATCCATATGCCTGTTCTTGTACCAGTACCAGGCTGCTTTGATTACCATAGCTTTGTATTATAACCGGATATCCAGTATTATAATCCCTCCAACTTAGATCTTCTTTTTCACGATTGCTGTGGCTATTCAAGGTCTTTTTTGGTTTTATATAAACTTTTGGACTATTTGTTCTAGATCTATGAAATATGCCCTTGATATTTTAATAGGGAATGCATTGAATCTATAGATTGCTTTGGGTAGTATGGACATTTTAATGATGTTGATCCTTCCAATCCATGAATATGATATATACTTCCACTTTTTTCTATCTTCCTCTATTTCGTTTTTCAATGTCCTATAGTTTTCTTAAAATAGGTCTTTTACCTCCTTGGTCAAATTTATCCCTAGGTATCTTAATTTTTTTTATTGCAATTGTAAATAGGATTTCTTTGTTTCCCTTTCTTTCTTTTATTTATTTATTTATTTATTTATTTATTTATTTATTTATTTATTTATTTTTGTTACAGATGTTTCTCCTTTTTTCCCCATTGACACCCTCCTCCCCATCCCCCCACCCTATCCCCAGCTTTGTTGTCCATGTCCATCACTTATGCATACATGTGCATAAGTTCTGTGGTTTATCTCTTCCCTCCCCCCCACCCCCTCTTCTGAGGGGTGTCAGTTTATACCCTACTTCCACATCTCTGGGTCTACCCTGTTCCTCAGACTGTTATGATCATTATATTACACATATAAGTGAGATCATGTGATATTTGCCTTTCTCTGCTTGGCTTGTTTCACTTAGGATAATACTCTCGAGGTCCCTCCACGTCGTCTCAAAGGATAAGAGATCTTTCTTTCTTACAGCTGCATAGTACTCCATTGTGTATATGTACCATGGCTTTTTTATCCATTCATCCACTGATGGACACTTGGGCTGCTTCCAGATCTTAGCTATTGTAAATAGTGCTGCTATGAACATGGGGGTACATGAATTTTTTCTGATTGGTGTTTCAGGCTTCTTAGGGTATATTCCTAGAAGTGGGATCACTGGGTCAAATGGCAATTCAATTTTTAATTTTTTGAGGTAACACCATAGTGTTTTCCACAGTGGCTGCACCAGTCTGCATTCCCACCAGCAGTGTACTAGAGTCCCCTTTTCTCCACGCTCTCGCCAACACTTGTTGTTTGATGATTTGTTGATGGCGGCCATTCTGACAGGTGTGAGGTGATACCTCATTGTTGTTTTAATTTGCATCTCTCTGATGATTAATGATGTTGAGCATTTCTTCATATGTCTCTTAGCCATTTGTATGTCCTTTTTTGGAGAGGTGTCTATTTAGATCCTCTGCCCATTTTTTAATTGGGTTCTTTGTCTTCCTTTTGTTGAGTTGTATGAGCACTCTGTATATTTTGGAAATTAACCCCTTATCTGATGTATCATTGGCAAGTATGCGCTCCCATAGAGTGGGTTCCCTATCTGTTTTGATGGTTGTTTCTTTTGCTGTGCTGAAGCTTTTGAGTTTGATGTAGTCCCATGTGTTCATTTTTCCCTTTGTTTCTGTTGCCTTAGGTGATTTATCAGTGAAGATTCTACTGTGTATGATGTCCGAAATTTTGTTGCCTACATTTTCTTCTAGGATTTTTATGGATTCAAGAGTCACATTTAAGTCTTTTATCCATTTTGAGTTTATTCTTGTGTGTGGTGTAAGTTGATGGTCTAGTTTCATTTTTTTGCATGTAGCTGTCCAATTTTCCCAACACCATTTATTAAAGAGGCTATCTTTACTCCATTGTATGCTCTTGCCAGCTTTGTCAAATATTAATTGAGCATAATGTCTTGGGTCAATTTCCGGATTCTCTGTTCTGTTCCACTGGTCTATATGCATGTTCTTGTGCCAGTACCAGGCTGTTTTGATTACAGTGGCTTTGTAGTATAAGCTGATATCCGGTATTGTGATCCCACCTACTTTGTCCTTCTTTTTCAAGATTGCTGTTGCTATTTGGGGTCATTTTTGGTTCCATATGAACTTTTGAAATATTTGTTCAAGTTCTGTGAAATATGTCACTGGTATTTTGATGGGGATTGCATTGAATCTATAGATTGCTTTGGGTTATATGGGCATTTTAATGATGTTAATTCTTCCAATCCATGAACAAGGTATGTGCTTCCACTTTTTTATATCTTCCTCTATTTCTTTTTTCAATGTCCTGTAGTTTTCTGCAAATAGGTCCTTTACTTCTTTGGTTAAGTTTATTCCTAGGTATCTTAATTTTTTTGCCGTGATGGTAAATGGAATTGTTTTTTTAGTTTCTCTTTCTGTGAGTTCATCATTGGTGTATAAGAATGCCGTTGATTTCTTGATGTTAATTTTGTATCCTGCTACTTTGCCAAATTCATTTATTAAGTCTAGTAGATTTTTGATGGAGTCTTTAGGGTTTTCTATATATAATATCACATCGTCTGCGAATAATGACAGTTTCACTTCCTCCTTCCCAATTTGGATCCCTTTTATTTTTTCTTCACGTCTGATTGCTGTGGCTAAGACTTCCAGTACTATGTTAAATAAGAGTGGCAAAAGTGGGCATCCCTGTCTTGTTCCTGTTCTTAAGGGAAATGTTTTTAGTTTTTGCCCATTGAGTATGATGTTGGCTGTAGGTCTTTCATATATGGCCTTTATTATATCAAGATATGATCCGTCTACTCCCAAATTGCTGAGCGTTTTTATCACAACTGGGTGCTGGATTTTGTCGAATGCTTTTTCAGCATCTATTGATATGATCATGTGGTTTTTATCTTTCATTTTGTTTATGTGGTGTATCACATTTATTGATTTGTGAATGTTGAACCAGACTTGCATCCCTGGGATGAATCCCACTTGGTCATGGTGAATAATTTTTTTGATGTATTGCTGGATCCAATTTGCTAATATTTTGTTTAAGATTTTGGCATCTACATTCATCAGGGTTATTGGCCTGTAGTTTTCTTTCTTTGTAGTGTCTTTTTCTGGTTTTGGAATTAGGATTATGCTGGCCTCATAAAACAAGTTTGGAAGTCTTCCTTCTTCTTGAATTTTTTGAAATAGTTTGAGAAGAATGGGTGTTAGTTCTTCTTTGAATGTTCGGTAAAACTCCCCCATGAAGCCATCCGGTCCTGGGATTTTGTTTGCTGGGAGAGTCTTGATTACATCTTCAATTTCCTTAGCTGTTATTGGTCTGTTCAAGTTTTCTATCTCTTCCCGGTCCAGTTTTGGGAGACTATGTGTTTCTAGAAATTTGTCCATTTTACTTAGATTGTTGAATTTGTTGCCATATAAATGTTCATAGTATTTGCTAATGATCCTTTGTATTTCTGTTGTGTCAGTTGTTACTTCTCCTCTTTCATTTCTGATTTTGTGTATTTGGGTTTTCTCTCTTTGTTTCTTGGTGAGTCTAGCTAAGGGTCCATCAATCTTGTTTATCTTTTCAAAAAACCAGCTCTTTGTTTCATTGATCCTTTTTATTGTTTCTCTGGTCTCTATGTCGTTTATTTCTGCTCTGATCTTTACTATTTCCTTCCTTCTACTTGCTCTGGGGTTTTCTTTTTGTTTGCTTTCTAGTTCTTTAAGTTGTGAGGTTAGATAGTCTATTAGAAATTTTTGTTGTTTCTTGAGGTAGGCCTGTAGTGCTATGAACTTCCCTCTCAGAACTGCTTTCACTGCATCCCATAGATTTTGTGTTGTTGTGTGTTCATTTTCATTGGTTTCCAGGAAGTTTTTAATTTCTTCCTTGATCTCCTCGGTAACCATTCATTGTTTATTAACATGCTATTTAGCCTCCATGTATTCAAATGTCTTTGCATGTTCTTGTTGCAATTGATTTCTAGTTTCAAGCCATTGTGATCTGAGAAGATGCTTGATATGATTTCAATCTTCTTGAACTTGTAGAGATTTCTTTTGTGTCCTAACATGTGGTCTATCTTTGAGAATGTCCCATGTGCACTTGAGAAGAATGTGAATTCTATAGTTTTGGGGTGTAATTCTCTGTAAATATCTATTAAATCCATTTGGTCTAGTGCTTCGTTTAGAGTCTCTGTTTCCTTGTTAATTTTTTGTCTAGAGGATCTATCCAGTGATGTCAGCGGGGTGTTGAAGTCCCCTGCTATGATTGTATTGCTGTCAATTTCTCCTTTGAAGTCCTCCAGAAGATTTTTAATATATTTTGGTGCTCCTATATTCGGTGCATATATGTTTACCAAGGTTATATCTTCCTGTTGGATAGATCCTTTCAATATTATGTAGTGACCTTCTTTGTCTCTAGTAATGGCTTTCATTTTGAAATCTATTTTATCAGATATGAGTATTGCTACCCCAGCTTTTTTTTCCTTTCCATTTGCTTGGTAGATTTTTTTTCCATCCCTTCACTATCAGCCTACGTGAGTCTTTTTTTGTGAGGTGGGTCTCTTGTAAACAGCATATATATGGGTTATGCTTTCTTATCCAATTCGCTACTCTGTGTCTTTTTTTGGAGCATTCAATCCATTTACATTTAAGGTGATTATTGATATGTACTTATTTATTGCCATTTTTGTTCAGTGTGGTTCTACTTTCCTTCCCATTTCTTCTACTAATTACAGCAGTCCTTTTCACATTTCTTTCAGTGCTGGTTTGGTGCTAATGTATTCCCTTAGCCTTTTTTTTTTTGTCTGAGAAGCTCTTTATTTGACCTTCTATTTTGAATGACAGCCTTGCTGGGTAGAGTAGTCTTGGATTCAGATCCTTGTTTTTCATGACCTTGATTACTTCATGCCATTCCCTCCTGGCCTGGAGTGTTTCTGTTGAGAAGTCAGCTGACAGCCTGATGGGGGTTCCTTTGTAGGTAACCTGTTGCTTTTCTCTTGCTGCCTTGAGGATTCTCTCTTTGTCTTTAATTTTTGGCATTTTAATTACTATGTGTCTTGGTGTGTGCCTGTTTTGGTTCTTCCTACTTTTGACTCTCTGTGCTTCTTGAACTTGAATACCTTCTTTCTTCACCAAATTAGGGAAGTTTTCTGTCATTTTTTCTTCAAATGTATTTTCTAACCCTTTCTCATTTTCTTCTTCTTCAGGGACTCCAATGATGCGAATATTATTACGATTCCAGTTGTCCCACAGTTCTCTTAAGCTGTCTTCCTGTTTTTTCATTGTTTTTTCTTTTTGGTTTTCTGATTGGTTGATTTTTTTCTACCCTATCTTCTAATTCACTGATCCAGTCCTCAGCTTCCTCTACTCTGCTGTTTAGTCCTTCCAATGTGTTCTTCATTTCTGCTATGTCATTCTTCATTTCTTCTTGCTGCTTCTTCATTTCTTCTTGCTGCTTCTTCATTTCCACTTGGTTGGTTTTCAGTGTTTCTATGTCCTTGCTCATGGTGTGGATGTCTTTACTCAAGGTGTTGATGTCCTTACTCATGCTGTTGAGCTTCCTCAAGATCATGGCTCTGAATTCTAGCTTTGTTAACTTGCTTAAGTCCATTTCATTTATCTCATCTTCGGTAGAGGTCTCTTGTTCTTTCATTTGGGCTCTGTTTCTTTGTTTCCCCATTTTGGCTATCTCAGTGGTTTTTGGAGCCTGCCAAATTTTCCTGGGGATGTTGGTGTTCCTTTGTTTGTGGCTCCCTCTACTGGGTTTGGATGAGCATGGGAGGACCCACGTTAAACACCACACTGTTGTCTTACTTTCCAGAGTATATTTGCAAGCCCAGCAAAGGTTAAGTTATCCTCTAGCTTTTTGCCTAGAGGCTATTAGTTGTGGTTGCTTGAAGAGCTTTGGGTTTTCAGTTGAATGAAAACCTCCCTCAGGTGTTCAGCGTGAGAGGATTTCCAGGGGGTAGGGCAGATGCTAGTAGTTAATGAGCCTCAGTTTGCATTTCAATGGCCCTCTAGGGTGTGGCTGGATCTCCCAGGGAGGGGCTGCTGCCTCTCCCCAGAGCCTTGGGATGGAGTAAGACGACCAGGCCACAGTCCTGCGTGGCCGCAACTCAGCAAAAGCTCTGAGCGCCCTCCAAATCCCAGGTGTCCCCACACAGTTCCAGCCCAGTCTGCCCTCCCTCTGCCGGAGCCCAGGTGAGTGGCTGCGGCTATTTAGCGCTCTGTCCTGGCTCTGGGCTGTGGAGCCGGCTTGGGCATTAACCCTGAGGGCGGGCGCTGCTCCCGGCTAAGGCCGCTGCTGTCTGTGGGCTCCCAGCCCCCCTCTTGTGCCTCAGCAATCCTACCAGGATCGAGTCAGTGTCCCTGGTTGTATCATCCTCGCAAGTTGCTTTTCTGTTGCTTTTCCCTGATGATTTGTCTTTATTTTAGTTGTAATTCCAGTTTGGTCCTGGGAGATGGTCTGTGTAGCTTCCATTCACTCTGCCGCCATTTTGGAATCCTCTGTTTCCCTTTCTGAATGTTCGTTTTTGGTGTATAAAAATGCCAGTGATTTCTAGATGTTAATTTTGTATCCTGCTACTTTGCCAAATTTATTTATTAAATCTAGTAGTTTTTTTGGTGGAGTCTTTAGGGTTTTCTGTGTGCAATATTATGTCATCTGGGAATAAGGACACTTTTACTTCCTCCTTTCCAATTTGGATGCCTTTTATTGTCTCTTCTTGTCTGAGCACTGTGGCTAAGATTTCCAGTGCCGTGTTGAATAAGAGTGGTGAAAGTGGCTATCACTGTCTTATTCCTTTCTTAATAGATACACTTTTATTTTTTTCCCTTGGGGTATGATGTTGGCTGTAGATTTTTGATATATGTCCTTTTTATGTTGAAGTATGATCCTTCTATTCCCACTTTGCTGAGAGTTTTTATCAAAAATAGGTGCTGGTGTTTATCAAATGCTTTTTCAGCATATATTGATATGACCACATGATTTTTATGTTTCCTTTTTTTAATATGGTATATCACATTTATTGATTTGCGAATATTGTACCAGCCTTGCATCATTGGGGTAAATTCTACTTGGTTGTGGTGAATAATTTTGTTGATATATTGTTGGATCAGATTTGCTGATATTTTGTTGAGGATTTTGGCATCAGTGTTTATCAGGGATATTGGCCTGTAATTTTTCTTCTTTGTAGTGTCTTTATTTGGTTTTAGACTTAGGATTATGCTGCTATCATGAAAAGAGCTTCAAAGTCTTTCACCCTCTTGAATTTTTTGGAATAGTTTAAGGAGAATAAGTGTTAGCTCTTCTTTGAATGTTTTGTAAAACTCCCCTGTGAAGCTGTCCAGTCAAGGGCTTTTGTTTGGTGGGAGTTTATTGATTATTGTTTCAATTTCCTCAGTTGCTATTAGTTTGTTCAGGTTTTCTGACTCTTCCTGGTTGAGTTTTGGGAGAAGATATGATTCTAGGAATTTGTCCATTTTGCCTAGGTTGTCCAATTTGTTGGCATATAATTATTCATAGTATTTTCTTACAATCCTTTGTATTTCTCTGATGTCAATTGTTACTTCACCTCTTTTGTTATTTAGTTGGGAGCTCTCTCTTTGTTTCTTGGTGAGCCTGGCTAAAGATTCAAAATCTTGTTTATCTTTTCAAAGTACTACCTCTTGGTTTCACTGATCTTTTGTATTTTTTTTTTAGTCTTTATGACATTTATTTCCTTTCAGATCTTTATTATTTTCTTCCCTCTACTTACTCTGAGTTTTTCTTTTTTTCTCTTTCTAATTCTTTAAATGGTAAGGTTAAATACTTTATTATAAATTTTTGTTGTTTCTTGAAGTAGTCCTGTAGTGCTATGAACTTCCCTCTCAGGACTGCTTTTGCTGTGTCCCATAGATTTTGGGTTGTTGTGTGTTCATTTTCATTTGTTTCCAGGAAGTTTTTTATTTATTTCTTGATCTCATTAGCAACCACTCATTTTAATAACATGCTATTTAGCCTCTACATACTTGAATGTTTTTGAGTGTTTTTATTGTAATTGATTTCTAGTTTGATGCTATTGTGATCCAAGAAGAGGCTTGATATGATTTCAGTCTTCTTGAACTTGTGGAGACTTAGTTTGTATCCTAACATGTGTTCTATCTTTGAGAATGTACCATGTGCACTTTACAAGAATGTATATTCTGCAGCTTTGGGGTGAAATATTCTGTAAATATCAATAAATCTATCTGATGTAGTGTGTCATTTAAGGTCTCTGTTTCCTTGTTAATTTTTTATCTAGAGGATCTATCCAGTGATGTCAGTGGGGTGTTGAAGTCCTTTACTATGATTGTATTACTTTTTTTTTTTTTTTATCTTCCCCTGAGGACATTTTTTCATTTTTTTTGTTCAGATAGAGTGGGAGGGAGAGAAAGGAAGAGAGAGAGAGAGAGAAACATTGATGTGAAAGGGACACATCGAGTGGCTACCACCTGCACGACCAACCAGGGCTGGGGACAAACTGCAACCGAGGCACATGCCCTTAACGGGAACCGAACCCAGGTCTCTCTGTACTGCAGGCCGACCCTCTAACCGCTGAGCCAAACTGGCCAGGGCGATTGTATTACTTTTGATCTCTCCCTTAAAGTCCTCCAGAAAATTTAAAATATGATTTAATGCTCCTGTATTGAGTACACATAGGTTTACCAGGATTATATCTTATTGTTTCATCAATCCTTTTAATATTACATAGTGGCCTTCTTTGTCTCTTGTGATGGCCTTCATTTTGAAGTCTATTTTATCAGATATGAATATTGCTATTCCAGCCTTTTTATTCGTTGCCATCTACATGGAAAATTTTTTCCCATCCCTTCACTTTCATCCTGTGTGAGTCTTTTATCTGAAGTGGGTCTTTTGTAGACAGCACATATATGGGTCATGTTTTTTTCTCCATTCAACTACACTATGTCTTTTGGTTAGAACATTTAATCCATTTACATTTTAAGTCATTATTGATAGGTACATATTTGTTGCCATTTTTAATTCTTTGTGACTGTGTTCCTTTCTCTCTCTCTCTGTCTTTCTCTATATATATTTCTTCTTTTTATAACAGTCCTTCTAGCATTTCTTACAGTGCTGGTTTGGTGGTAGTAAACTCCTTTAGCCTTTTTTGTTGTTGTTGTTCTGGAAAGCTCCTTCAATCATGAATGATAACTTTGCTGGATAAAGTAGTCTGGATTCAGTACCATGCTTTTTATTACTTTATATACTTTATGCCACTATTATATACTTCATGCCACTCCCTCTGGCCTACTGTGTTTCTATTGAGAAATCAGCTGACAGTCTAATGGGAGCTCCCTTGTAGGTAACTCTCTGTCTTTCTCTTATTTTGGGTTGCTTTAAGATTCTTTCTTTGTCTTTAATGTTTGCCATTTTAATTATAATGTGTGTAGGCTTGTGTTATTTTGGGTTAATCTTGGTTGGGACTCTCTGTGTTTCCTGGACACAGTGACTTTTTCATTGACCAGGTTAGGGGAGTTTTCTGCCACTATATCTTCAAACCAATTCTCTATTTCTTGCTTTGATTCTTCTCCTTCTGGTTCCCCAATGATGTGGATGTTGTTATGTTTCGATGTGGATGTTTTTACGTTTATGTAGTCCCAAAGCTACCTTAAACTATCCTCTTGCTTTTTAGTGTTTTATTGTTTGTTTGTGTGTTTTCATGATGATGAAATTTCCACTAAGTTTATTGTAATTCTAAGTTGTTTTAGCCTCCCTATAACAATTGCTTTGAAATCTGTATCTGATAAATCACTTGCCTTCATTTCATTTCGTTTTTTTTTTTGTTGTTGTTTTGTTTTTCCTGGAACTTCCTCCTGTTCTTTCATTTGGGGCTTGTTTCTTTGTTTCCCCATTTTTGCTGTTTCTGTGTATGTGTGTGTGTGTGTGTGTTCCTGTGCATTGGATAAGACTGCTATGCCTCCCAGTCTTGGTGGAGTGGCCTTCTTGTGGAACTCAGTGGAGTAGTCTCCTTGATCTTCTGAGCTGAGTGCTCTAAGAATGACTCTGTATGGGTTATGTGGGCTCTCCTGTTGAATTTGAGTCTTGATTGCTGTTGTCTGTTTGTGGGTAGGTTAAGCCCTCAGTGTTGTTGACTGTGAGTCTCAACCCCGACCATGTTGTGCCAACTGTTATATAGGTGCTGACAGAACATAACAAAGAAAAACCAGATCAAATGAAAACAAACAAATAAAAAACACACAAAAAATATCAGCTACAACAATAATAAAAGCAACAGCCTCAACAAAGAGATTAAAAGACAAACAAACAAACAAAACAAACACACACACAGAATATTAGAAAGCATGAGACCAAAATAATTAGAGAAGGGAAACAAAAAAGAATATGAAAGCAAAGAAGGCAGATACCAGAAATAGGGTAAGTATAAAAAAATAAAAGGTGGAAAATAATGAATAACATAATAATTTTAGAAACTAATAATGCTAAATAAAATAAAATATAAAATAAGAAAGTAAAAAATTAGAAAAGAAAGTAAGAAAAACATTGAATGAAAAATAAAAATTAAAAAAATAACAAAAACACAAAAATAATCACCACAACAAAAATAACCTGTATCTGCTATTTGTGGAGCTCACTGGATTTTGCCCCGATGTTGTTGGATCTGGCCCCTTAGTGTGTGAGTCCCTGCCCTCTTGGACAGTTCTCTAGTGCAGGCCAATGTGGATCACTGTCCCCGCCTGGCCCTGGGCAGCCTGGCTGAAGCCCTGCAGGGTGAGACCCCAAGTAGTCTGGTGGGTGGGGCTTCCCTAACCCAAAGGCTGGGTCTGTTTTAGGCCTAGCCCCTTGGGCTGCTTTCACTTCCCCCACAGGGTTTGTCTCTGTGGGATATGAGGTCCAATCAAGATGGTTAAACAGATTTGCATTGGGGCTGGTCTGTGGGCTCCTTCTGCTAAGCCCTGCTGCAGAGTGCCCTGAACACATGGTGGGTGAGAGGTGGGAGGGTGATGGCACAATGAAGCACATCTCAGTAGACCCAATGCCTGCATTCACAGAGCCTACCTGTCTGTGCAGCACTTAGCAGAGTCCCTTCCATATATGTTTTCTTCATTCCTCAGGGGTCACCTCTCATAATAATAGGTGTTATTAACCCAGTTTGCAGAAGAGGCACAGGTTCCATAGGGTTGGTCATGGGGTGTGAGGGACCCACTTGCTCATATTCACAAAAAGGGGCTTTGCTCTGAACCACATTTTGAAACCCATTTTGCCACAGATTCCATTTGGTCTTTTACTCTTCAGGCTACTGATCTAGCTACTTACTTCCATTTCCTTTGTATTCAGATTTGAGGTCATATGCTCAGTACCTGGGCATAAATCAGGGCACAGTGTCAGATTCTGTGTGCCAGAATCCATTTCCTTCTGAGATTTGTATACCTCTTTTGTGTGCTTTTTTTGTCTCTTCTTTAAAAAAAGATCCATTCATTTTTACAAGGAGAAGAAGGAGAAAGAGGAGGAGGAGGAGGAGAAAAAATCAAAGCAGGGAGAGCAAAGAAGGCTTGGCTCATGGAGTGGAAATTTAGGGTTGTAAGGGAGGAAACTTGCAGTGGAACCTGCTTTTTCTCCAGATTCAGGAAGCAGCTACTTGATGCAGTTTCCAGCTTTTGTATCTGCAAAATAGAGATGCTAATTTCTGGATTTCACCTCCCACCCAGGGGCATTAGGAGGATGAATGAGCTTCCATTTAAAATATTCAGAATGCTTTTGGTGTCCCTTGATGATACTGTGTTGGCTCAAATAAATTCTGTTCCAGCAAATGAGTGTTTTAAATCCTTGTAAGCGGCAGTGAACAACACCCTTCCACCAAACATAGACCCATATTTTACCTTTAAAGAGACATTCTAGTTAATATTTCATTCTTTTTTCCCAGCTCTGAGTGTGTCTGTGATGACTGACTACACACAGCAGTCCCCTGATGCAGGGACTGGTACCACTAACACTGTTCACACAAGTCCCAAAGAGGTTAAGTGATATTCTGGAAATACTCAGCTGGAAAGGACCATAATGTGGAGCAACCTGACGCCAGGCCCATGCTTAGAAGGATTAAACTACTTCTGCTCTTCTTAAACAGGGCCAAGTGGACTATGGAATATCTACTCATCCTGGGTTTGTTTCATTCATCTTTATGTACTTCTGCCCCCCAAAATTGCTTCCTTAGAGATGCTCAGAAATGTTCGCTGTGTCATATTTCTATGTTCATGACAAGTCACTTCAGGAGGGATCCTGAGTAATGCTGTACAGCAGATCCCAGGCATGTGGAGTGCATGCCCCTTAGTACCCTGTGAGGGCTGCCATTCTTTGTCAGGCTTTTCTTCCTTAAGTCTGACACCAGCCCCTCTTCTTGTACATTAAGTTATATCCTGGATCTAGGAAGGATGGGGAACATCTGGCCTGTGGGCCCGTATTAGGCCCACAAAATCAACAGCAGCTAACATCACATGCCTTATCAAAGAGAAGCAGTTCCAGTCATCACCTTAGGGGTGAGTTAATTAAATGTTTGACCAAATATAGCAGGCTAATTTTTAAGTTGACAATTTTGCATGGCCTGCAAATGATGTTATGAATATCCAAATTGCTGTTGGCTTAAAGAAGGTTCCCCACCCCTGATCTATAGTCACCGAATCAGTCATTGTTCTCTTTTCACTGAGTCTCTATTTACTCGCACAGTTACTGGATCACTATTTCATCTTCTATTAAGGCTAAATATTCTAATTATATTCTAATTCAATATTTCTTTCCAATATTTTAAAATATTTCAATCTCCTTAATCTATTTCACTCTGTACATTTGGATGGCCTCCCAGTTCCCCACATTCCCTGATAAGGTCCTGGGATTGTGTAGTAATGGGGTGTGGTTCTGATCTGGGCTCCAAGGCTAAGGCAACTAGATTCCATTTTATGTAGGCCCCTTGGTTAAGGTGACTAAAAGACTCCATTTTGTCACCAATAGACATTCCTCGATATTCTTCCAACAATAGGCTAATTACCCCTAGACAGAAAGGAATTTTACCTAAGATTATAGTTGTCCCAGGAGTTGGGAGGCCTTTGCAGTTTCCTGAGTATAGGTATTTGCAGGTACTTATAAGTACTTATGCCGTCGGTAAATAATGCTAATTTTGACTTCTGTTGTCTCTGTCACTCCCACTATTGTACTGGTTCCCTGAGGGGAGGGGGCAAAGGAGGAGGGAGTTTCTGTCTTTAAAATGGGACGAGTAAGAAGAATCGGGGCTGTTGATCTGAGGGGAAACTATGCCCTCCACAGCCCACCGGCGAAATAAAGTGCTCCTTTACAATTCGGCCATGCGTCTCTGGTTATCTCGCCGTCAGGTTATAACAGTTCTGGCTCCATGTTTAGCACTGTACTAACAATTGTGGCCCTGTGACATGGATCCAGGTGATATCCATCCAGACACCCTTGATTCCTTTATCCAACCTGTGCCCCTACCCTACAGCACGCTGTTCTCCTAACTTTAGCACTCATAGTTTCTTCAAAACACTTGGCCTTACCATTGAAGCTCAGAAAACTAGTAGTACCAATGGGTTTGTTGTCCCTGGTATCCAGTAACCAGGGATAGACAGGTACATATATGAAAGTCCAGCTCCCTTGCTCCCAGGCAGGATAAACTCAGAGAGGTGTTGCTTACCCTCCAGAACCCTCTGCAGGGTCAGGCTGCAGCTCCTCTCTACAGGACTTCCCTGACACCCTGCCCCATGTGACTTCTTCCTTTCCCCATTCTCTTCTGCTCCCTGCCTGACTCTCCTGGGACTTCTTCCATAACCAGTCACTTGCCTAGGGATCCTAATCTTGGACCGGATTCTGGGAGAACCTGCCAAAGACACTTGGGTTTCAAGACCCCCTCTAGGTCCCAAAAGCTCTTTGGCTAACCTCCTCTGTGTACCCCAAGCACCATGTTCACTTGCACTTATATTTGAATTTCTCAATTGAAGTTGAATTTATGCCAGTTATAACTTCATGAGAGTCTACACTTTAGATCCATAAAAGGAGGCTGCTTGCAGGCGGCATCCTAACATCCTGTGTAGGAGGTAGATCTCTGGGTCAATAGGCTGCTCTGCCACTATTAACTCTGTGCACATGAGAGAGAGCAAGATCAACTCTGGGTGAGCTACTGAATCTCTCTGGGCTTCAGATCTAAACTGTGAATTAGGGACAATGATAACATCTTTTCTTCATGTTGAGAGGGTTCAATGGCATCACCATGCAGCATGCTTGATCTAGACAGAGCCTCTTGCTATCATTCAGTGTACACTAAACACTAGTCCTTTACACTTTTTCCCTGAAGTCACAGTCCTAAGGGCATCTGGGAATGTTTATATGATAATTCTCTTTTAGATCACTTATCTAAGAGGTTCTCTTTAATTGCCTGGGGCTGGGAGTAGGTGAAGAGACAAGAAGATACTCTCCTCACTCTCCTTGACTTTCTGCAAAGTGACACAAGGAGCAAGGATATGCATGGCCTGTTTTTTTTTTTTTAATTTTAATTTTTTATTTTTGTTGCACATGTTTCTTCTTTTTCCCCTATTGACACCGTCCTCCCACTCCCTCCCTGCCCTGTACCCAGCTTTGTTGTCCATGCCCATTGGTTATGTGTACATGCATATAAGTTCTGTGCTTTATCTCTTCCCTCCCCCCACCTCCTCTTCTGAGGATTGTCAGTCTATACCGTACTTCCACATCTCTAAGATTACCCTGTTCATCAGACTGTTATGTTCATCATATTCCACAAATAAGTTAGATCATGTGATATTTATCTTTCTCTGCTTGGCTTATTTCTCTTAGAATAATACTCTCCAGGTACCTCCATGTCATCTCAAAGGATAAGAGATCTTTCTTTCTTACAGCTGCTAAGTACTCCATTGTGTATATGTACCTGAGCTTTTTTATTCATTCGTCTACTGATGGACACTTGGGCTGTTTCCAGATCTTAGCTATTGTAAATAGTGCTGCTATGAACATGGGGGTACATATATTCTTTCTGGTTGGTGTTTCAGGCTTCTTAGAGTATATTCCAGGGAGTGGGATCACTGGGTCAAATGGTAATTCAATTTTTAATTTTTTGAGGTAACACTATAGTGTTTTCCACAGTGTCTGCACCAGTCTGCATTCCCACCAGCAGTGTACTAGTGTCCCCTTTTCTCCACACCCTCGCCAACACTTGTTGTTTGATGATTTGTTGATGGCGGCCATTCTGACAGGTGTGAGGTGATACCTCATTGTTGTTTTAATTTGCATCTTTCTGATGGTTAGTGACATTGAGCATTTTGTCATATACCTCTTGGCCATTTGTATGTCCTGTTTGGAGAGGTGTCTATTTAGGTCCTCTGCCCATTTTTTTAATTGGGTTCTTTGTCTTCCTTTTGTTGAGTTGTATGAGCACTCTATATATTTTGGAGATTAACCCCTTATCTGATGCATCATTGGCGATTATGGTCTCCCATATAGTGGCATCCCTTTCGGTTTTGATGATTGTTTCTTTTGCTGTGCAGAAGCTTTTGAGTTTGATGTAGTCCCATGTGTTCATTTTTTCCTTTGTTTCTCTTGCCTTAGGTGTTGTATCAGTGAAAATTCTGCTGCATATGATGTCTGATATTTTGTTGCCTGCATTTTTTTCTAGAATTTTTATGGATTCACGAGTCACATTTAAGTCTTTTATCCATTGTGAGTGTATTATTGTATATGGTATAAGTTGGTGGTCTAGCTTCGTTATTTTGCAAGGAGCTGTCCAATTTTCCCAATAACATTTATTGAAGAGACTGTCCTGACTCCACTCTATGCTCTTGCCATCTTTGTCAAATATTAATTCAGCATATTGTCTTGGGTCAATTTCTGGATTCTCTATTCTGTTCCATTGATCTCTCTGCCTGTTCTTGTGCCAGTACCAGGCTGTTTTGACTACACTGGCTTTGTAGTATAACCTGAAATCTGGTAATGTGATCCCTCCTACTTTGTTCTTTTTCAAGATTGCTGTAGCTATTCGGGGTCTTTTTTGGTTCCATATAAAATTTTGGAGTGTTTGTTCTAGTTCTGTGAAATATGTCGTTGGTATTTTGATGGGGATTGCATTGAATTTATAGATTGCTTTGGGTAGTAAGGACATTTTAATGAAGTTAATTCTTCCAATCCATGAACAAGGTATATGTTTCCACTTTTTTATATCTTCTTCTATTTCTTTTTTCAAAGACCTGTAATTTTCTGCAGACAGGTCCTTTACTCCTTTGGTTAAGTTTATCCCTAGGTATCTTAATTTTTTGCTGTGATGGTAAATGGGATTTTTTTTTAGTTTCTCTTTCTGTGATTTCATCATTGGTGTATAAGAATACCGTCAATTTCTTGACATTAATTTTGTATCTTGCTACTTTGCCAAATTCATTTATTAAGTCTAGTAGATTTTTGATGGAGTCATCAGGGTTTTCTATGTACAATATCATGTCATCTGCAAATAATGACAGTTTCACTTCCTCCTTTCCAATTTGGATCACCTTTATTTTTTCTTCATGTCTAATTGCTGTGGCTAAGACTTCCAGCAGTATGTTAAATAAAAGTGGTGAAAGTGGATATCCCTGTCTTGTTCCTTTTCTTAAGGGGAATGCTTTTAGTTTTTGCCCATTGAGAATGATGTTGGCTGTAGGTTTTTCATATATACCCTTTATTATGTTGAGATATGGACCCTCTATTCCTACATTGCTGAGCGTTTTTATCAGAAATGGGTGCTGGATTTTGTCGAATGCTTTTTCAGCATCTATTGATATGATATCTTTTTATCTTTCATTTTTTTTATGTGGTGTATCACATTTTTTGATTTGCAAATATTGTACCATCCTTGCATGCCTGGGATAAAACACACTTGGTCATGATGAATAATTTTTTTAATGCATTGCTGTATTCGATTTGCTAATATTTTGTTAAGGATTTTGGCATCTGTGTTCATCAGGGATATCAGCCTGTAGTTTCCTTTCTTTGTAGTTTCTTTATCCAGTTTTGGAATTAGGATTATGCTGGCCTCATAAACTGAGTTTGGAAGTGTTCTGTCTTCTTGGATTTTTTGGAATTGTTTGAGGAGAATGGGTATTAGATATTCTTTGAATGTTCGGTGAAACTCCCCAATGAAGCCATCTGGACCTGGGCTTTTGTCTGCTGGGAGTTTCTTGATTACATCTTGAATTTCCTTTGTTGTTATTGGTCTGTTCAAGTTTTCTATTTCTTTCTGGTTCAGTTTTGGGAGACTGTGTTATTCTAGAAATTTGTCCATTTCTTCTAGGTTGTCCAATTTGTTTGCGTATAATTGTTCATAGTATGTTTTGATGATCCTTTGAATTTCTGTGGTGTCAGTTTTTACTTCTCCACTTTCATTTCTGATTTTGTTTATTTGATTCCTCTCTTTTTGTTTCTTGGTGAGTCTGGCTAAAGGTCCATCAATCTTGTTTATCTTTTCAAAGAATCAGCTTTATGTTTCATTGACCTTTTGAATTTTTTTTTTGTCTCTATATCGTTTATTTCTGCTATGACCTTTACTCTTTCCTTCCTCCTAGTAGCTCTGGGTTTTTCTTTTTGTTCACTTTCTAGTTCTTTAAGTTGTAGGGTTAGAAAGTCAATTAGGAATTTTTTTTTGTTTCTTGAAATAGGCATGTAGTACTATGAACTTCCCTCTCAGGACTGCTTTCGCTGTGTCCCATAGATTTTGTGTTGTTGTGTGTGTGTTTTCATTGGTTTCCAGATAATTTTTAATATCTTTCTTGATCTTGTTACTAACCCATTCGTTGTTTAATAGCATGCTATTTAGCCTCCAAGTGTTTGAATGTTTTGGGGTGTTTTTACTGTAATTGAGTTCTAGTTTCATGCCTCTGTGATCTGAGAAGATGCTTGAAATGATTTCAATTTTCTTGAATTTGTAGACACTTGTTTTGTGTCCTAACATGTGGTCTATCTTTGAGAATGACCCATGTGCACTTGAGAAGAATGTATATTCTGCAGCTTTGGGGGGAAATGTTCTGTAAATATCAATGATGTTCAACTGATCTAGTTTGTCTTGTAAGGACTCTATGTCCTTGTTAATTTTTTGTCTAGAAGATCTATCCAGTGGTGTCAGTGGCATGTTAAAATCACCCACTAAGATTGTGTTACTATTAATTTCTCCCTTGAAGTCTTCCAGAAGTTTTAAAATATATTTTGGTGCTCTTCTTGTTGGATTGATTCTTTTAATATTATGTAGTGACTTTCTCTGTCTCTTATTATGGCCCTTGTTTTGAAGTCTATCTTGTCTGACATGAGTATTGCTACACCAGCTTTTTTTTTCATTTCCATTTGCTTGGAAAATTTTTTCCATCCCTTCACTTTCATCCTGTGTGAGTCTTTTGTTGTGAGGTGGGTCTCTTGTAGACAGCATATATATGGGTCGTGTTTTCTTATCCAATCAGCTACCCTATGTCTTTTGATTGGAGCATTTAAGCCATTTACATTAAAGGTAATTATTGATAGATAGTTATTAGTTGCCATTTTAATTTTATGCCTGTGTTCCTCTCTCTCACTCTGTTTCTTCTTCTTCTTCTTACCACAGTCCCTTCAGCATTTCTTGCACTGCTGGTTTGGTGGTGGTAAATTCCTTTAGCTTTTTTTTATCCGTGAAACTCTTTATTTCTCCTTCAATTTTGAATGATAGCCTTGCTGGATAGTGTAGTCTTGGATTCAGACCCTTGCCTTGTATTACTTTGTACACTTCATGCCACTCCCTTCTGGCCTGCAGCTTTTCTATTGAGAAATCAGCTGACAGTCTAATGGGAACTCCCTTGTAGGTAACTTTCTGTCTCTCTTTTGCTTTCTTTAAGATTCTTTGTCTTTAATGTTTGCCATTTTTATTATGATGTGTCTAGCTGTGGGTCTTCTGAGGTTCATCTTGCTTGGGACTCTCTGTGTTTCCTGGACTTGTGTGACTTTTTCCTTCACCAGTTTAGGGACGTTTACTGTCATTATTTCTTCAAACAGGTTCTCTATTCCTTTCTCTGATTTTTCTCCTTCCGGTATTTCTATAATGCGAATGTTGTTACATTTCATATTGTCCCACAGCTCTCTTAAACTTTCCTCCTGCTTTTTAATTTTTTTTCCCCATTTGCTGCTCTCTTTGGGTGTTTTTCTCTACCTTGTCTTCTAAGTCACTGATTCGGTCTACAGCTTCTTCTAATCTACTGTTGAACCCTTCTAAGGTATTTTTCATAACAGCTATGTCATTCTTTACTTCCTTTTGATTTTTATGCATAGCTTCTCCCTCTTTTTTTAAGCTGAAGTAGTTCCCAGTGAGCTCTTCATAATTCTATTTAAGTTGCTTGTAGTTCTCACCGAAATGTTTGATCACGCTTATAATCATTACTTTGAATTCTTTATCTGACAAGTTCCTTTCTTCTAGTTCCTGTAGTTCCTTTTCTGGTGATTCTTCTTTTTCTTTCCTTTGGGTGTTGTTTCTTTGTCTCCCCATTTTAGCTGTCTGGTAGCTCTAGACATGGTGAGGAATGTTTGGATATGTAGACAGCTTACTGTATATCCAATAAGGCTACTGTGCCTCCCAGACTGTTGTTTTGTGTGTTACCTCTTGCCCACTGTGGATACTGAAGGACTGACTACTGGGGGCTGGTATTGGTGTGTCCTGGTAGGTGCTGCTGCTGGATCACATGGGCCCCTTTGGAGCTATGTTCCCAGCTGGTCACTGGTGCCACCTGTAGGTGTATAGCTCAGGCACTGTTGGACCTTGGGCAGCTGTGTTGCACAGGTCTCACTGGAGCCCTGCCTTCCCACAGATCTTATGGGCAGCTGGATCACACCTTCCTTTTGGAGACCAGGCCCCATGCCTATCTTGTGGGCCTCTGGCTCTTGCAGGCTTCTCTGGTACCCTAGCACTCCGCAGGTCCTGGATGCAGTTGGATCGCACAGTGCCTTTGGAGACCCAATGCCACGACTATCTTGTGGGCAGCTGGGTCACACAGGTGTCTCTGCTGCCTCAGCACCCTGCAGGTCCAGTGGGCAGTTGGATTGCACCAGTCCCTCTGGAACTCAGGCTTCCCACAGCTCTTGTGGGCCGCTGGGTCACACAGGTCTCTGTGTAGCCCCAGGTCCTGCCGCTGGTGGCTGGGTAGTGCTGCTGCCCTGTGGGGCTCAGCTCCTGCTTAGCCTTTGCTGTAGTTTTTGGGGATAGATCTCTGCTGCTGGTCTGTGCTTTTGTTGCCTGGGGCTGGATGTCTGCTCCCCAGCCTCTATTGCTGGGGGTATATCTCTACTCTGATTGTGCTGCTACTGTGAGGGATGGTGCTGGGATCCTGGCCCTTTGTGGCTTCTGCAACCAGCACCTTGGCAGCTCCACTGCTGTGCACTGGCCTGTATTGACACAGGGTGTCCACTGGTTCCAGGGTGCCAGGTGCACTGGTGGGCTCAGGTTGCTGGGCCCTAGCAGCTCCCACTGCCTTCACCCAGGGAAGAACCAGGATCTTCCAAAATGGTGAGACTTCTCCTCAGCACAGGGAGAAGCACTCTGAAAAGGCCGCTTACCTCGGTAGCCTGCTCCTCCCCATCCACAGCACAGGAACCTGCTGTTCTGTGTCTCTGCACTGCATGAGTTTGGTAGTCTACCTTCATGTCCACTCACACTCTCCCACACACTAGCTCACTCTCTCATGCACTCACCCTCACTTCGGCCCTGCCTGCCTAGAACTTCTCCCAGGCTGTTTTGATTACAGTAGTTTTGTAGTATAACCTGATATCCTGTAATGTGATCCCACCTACTTTGTCCTTCTTTTCCAAGTTGCTGTGGCTATTTAGGGTCTTTTTTCATTCCATATGAACTTTTGATGTATTTATTCTAGTTCTGTGAAGTATGTCGTTGGTATTTTGATGAGGATTGCATTGAATCTATAGATTGCTTTGAGTAGTATGGACATTTTAATGATGTTAATTCTTCCAATCCATGAACAAGGTATGTGCTTCCAATTTTTAATATCTTCCTCTATTTCTTTTTTTAAATTCCTGTCGTTTTCTTCAAATAGGTCCTTTGCTTCCTTGGTTAAGTTTATTCTTATGTATCTTACTTTTTTTGCTGTGATAGTAAATGGGATTTTTTTTTAGTTTCTCTTTCTATGAGTTCATCATTGTTGTATAAGAATGCCATTAATTTCTTGACGTTAATTTTCTATCCTGCTACTTTGCCCGATTCATTTATTAAGTTTAGTAGATTTCGAATGGGGTCTTTAGGGTTTTCTATGTATAATATTATGTCATCTGCGAATAATGACAGTTTCACTTCCTCCTTTCCAATTTGGATCCCTTTTATTCTTTCTTCATGTCTGATTGCTGTGGCTGAGACTTCCCGTACTATGTTAAATAAGAGAGGTGAAAGTAGGCATCCTTGTCTTGTTCCTGTTTTTAAGGGAAATGCTTTTAATTTTTGTCCATTGAGTATGATGTTGGCTGTAGATCTTTCATATATGTCCTTTATTATGTTGAGATATGATCCCTCTATTCTCAAAATACTGAGCTTTTTTGGTAGAAATGGGTGCTAGATTATGTTGAATGCTTTTTCAGCATCTTTTGATATGATCATATGGTTTTTATCTTTCATTTTGTTTATGTGGTGTATCAAATTTATTGATTAGTGAATATTGTACCAGACTTGCATCCCTGGAATGAATCCCACTTGGTCATGGTGAAAAATTTTTTTGATGTTTTGCTGGTTCCGATTTCCCATTATTTTGTTCAAGATTTTGGCATCTATGTTCCTCAGGGATATTGGCCTGTAGTTTGCCTTCTTTGTAGTGTCTTTTTCTGGTTTTGGTATTAGAATTATGATGGCTTCATAAAACGAGTTTGGAAGTGTTCAGTCATCTTGGATTTTTTGAAATAGTTTGAGGAGAATGGGTGTTAGTTCTTTTTGAATGCCTGATATAATTCCCCAATGAAGCGTTCTGGGCCTGGGCTTTTGTTTGCTGGGAGAGTCTTGATTACATCTTCAATTTCCTTTGTTGTTTTTGGTCTGTTCAAGTTTTCTATCTCTTCCCAGTTCAGTTTTGGGAGACTATGTGTTTCTAGAAATTTGTCCATTTCACTTAGATTGTCCAATTTTTTGCCGTATAATTGTTCATAGTATTTGTTAACAATCCTTTGTTTTTCTGTGGTGTCAGTTATTACTTCTCCTCTTTCATTTCTGATTTTGTGTATTTGGGTTCTCTCTCTTTGTTTCTTGGTGAGCCGAGCTAAGGGTCCATCAATCTTGTTTATATTTTCAAAAAACCAGCTCTTTGTTTCATTGATCCTTTGAATTGTTTTTTTGCTCTCCATGTCGTTTATTTCTGCTCTGATCTTTACTATTTCCTTCCTTCTACTTCCTCGGAGGTTTTCTTTTTGTTTGCTTTCTAGTTTTTTAAGTTGTGGGATTAGATAGTCAGTTAGAAATTTTTCTTGTTTCTTGAGGTAGGCCTGTAGTTCTATGAACTTCCCTCTCAGAACTGCTTTCGCTGCATCCCATAGATTTTGTGTTGTTGGGTGTTCACTTTCTTTGGTTTCCAGGAAGTTTTTAATTTCTTCCTTAATCTCCATGGTAACTTATTGATTGTTCAATAACATACTATTTAGCCTCCATGTCTTCAAATGTCTTTGCATGTTCTTGTTGCAATCGATTTCTAGTTTCATACCATTGTGTTCTGAGAATATGCTGGCCATGATTTCAATCTTCTTGAACTTGTAGAGACTTATTTGTGCCTTAACATGTGGTCTGTCTTTCCGAATGTCCCATGTGCACTTGAGAAAAATGTGAATTCTGCAGTTTTGGGGTATAATTCCATAAAGATAACTATTAAAACCATTTGATCCAGCGCTTCATTTAGAGTCTCTGTTTCTTTGTTAATATTTTGTCTAGGTGATCTATCCAGTGATATCAGCGGGGTGTTGAAGTCCCCTGCTATGATTGTATTGTGGTCTATTTCTCCTGTGAAGTCCTCCAGGAGATTTGTAATATATTTTGGTGCTCCTATATTTGGTACATGTATGTTTACCAATGTTATATCTTCCTGATCTTTTCAATATTATGTAGTGGCCTTTTTTATCTTTAGTTATGGCCTTTATTTTGAAATCTAATTCATCAGATATGATTATTGCTGCCCCAGCTTTTTTTTTTTTTTTTCTTTTTTGTTTACTTGGAAGATTTTTTTCTATCCATTTACTTGCAACCTGTGTGAGTCTTTTGTTGCGAGGTGCGTCTCTTGTAAACAACATATATGTGAGTCATGCTTTCTTATCGAGTCAGCTACTCTGTGTCATTTTATTGGAGCATTCAAACCATTTACATTTAGGATGATTTACATTTAAGGTGATTATTGATATGTACTTATTTATTACCATTTTTGTTTAGTGTGTTTATATTTTTCTTCCTATTTCTTCTATTAATTACAGCAGTACTTTTAACATTTCTTGCAGTGCTAGTTTGGTGATAATGTATTCCCTTAACATTTTTGTCTGGGAAGCTATTTATTTGACCTTCTATTTTGAATGATAGCATGCTGGATAGAGTAGTTTTGGATTCAGATCCTTGTTTTACATGACCTTGATTACTTCATGCCATTCCCTTCTGGCCTATAGTGTTTCTGTTGAGAAGTCAGCTGATAGCCTTATGGGGGTTCCGTTGTAGGTAATCTGTTGCTTATCTCATGCTGCCTTTAGGATTCTCTCTTTGTCTTTAATTTGTTGGCATTTTAATTATTATGTGTCTTGGTGTGGGCCTGTTTGGGATCTTCTTCTTCTTTTTTTTTTATTAATTTATTTTTGTTACAGATGTTTCTCCTTTTTTCCCTATTGACACCCTCCTCCCCAAACCCCCACCCCGTCCCCAGCTTTGTTGTCCATGTCCATCAGTTATGCATACATACACATAAGTTCTGTGGTTTATCTCTTCGCCCCCCCACCCCCTCTTCTGAAGGGTGTCAGTCTATATCCTACTTCCACATCATTGTTCTACCCTGTTCCTCAGACTGTTATGTTCATTATATTCCACAAATAAGTGAGATCATGTGATATTTGTCTTTCTCTGCTTGGGTTGTTTCGCTTAGGATAATACTCTCGAGGTCCCTCCATGTCGTCTCAAAGGATAAGAGATCTTTCTTTCTTACAGCTGCGTAGTATTCCATTGTGTATATGTACCACAGCTTTTTATCCATTCATTCACTAATTGACACTTGGGCTGTTTCCAGATCTTAGCTATTGTAAATAGTGCAGCTATGAACATGTGGGTACATGTATTCTTTCTGGTTGGTGTTTCAGGCTTCTTAGGGTATATTCCTAGGAGTGGGATCACTGAGTCAAATGACAATTCAATTTTTAATTTTTTGAGGTAACACCACAGTGTTTTCCACAGTGGCTGCACCAGTCTGCACTCCCACCAGCAGTGTACTAGAGTCCCCTTTTCTCCACACCCCTGCCAACACTTGTTGTTTGATGATTTGTTGATGGCGGCCATTCTGACAGGTGTGAGGTGATACCTCATTGTTGTTTTAATTTGCATCTCTCTGATGATTAGTGATGTTGAGCATTTCTAAATATGTCTCTTAGCCATTGTATGTCCTTTTTGGAGAGGTGTATATTTAGTTCCTCTGCCCATAATTAAATTGCTTTCTTTGTATTCCTTTTGTTGAGATGTATGAGCACTCTATATATTTTGGAGATTAACCCCTTATCTAATGTATCATTGGCAATTATGCTCTCCCATAGAGTGGGTTACCTATTTGTTTTGATGGTTGTTTCTTTTGCTGTGCAGAAGCTTTTGAGTTTGACGTAGTCCCATGTGTTCATTTTTCCCTTTGTTTCTGTTGCCTTAGGTGATGTATCAGTGAAGATTCTGCTGTGTGTGATGTCTCAAATTTTGTTTCCTACATTTTCTTCTAGGATTTTTATGGATTCACGAGTCACATTTAAGTCTTTTATCCATTTTGGATTTATTCTTGTGTACGGTGTAAGTTGATGGTCTAGTTTCATTTTTTTTTTGTATGTAGCTGTCCAATTTTCCCAACACCATTTATTAAAGAGGCTGTCTTTGCTCCATTGTATGCTCTTGCCACCCTTTGTCAAATACTAATTGAGCATAATGTCTTGGGTCAATTTCCGGATTCTCTGTTCTGTTCCACTGGTCTATATGCCAGTTCTTGTGCCAGTACCAGGCTGTTTTGATTACAGTAGCTTTGTAGTATAACATGATATCCAGTATTGTGATCCCACCTACTTTGTCCTTCTTTTTCAAGATTGCTGTGGCTATTAGGGGTCTTTTTTAGTTCCATATGAACTTTTGAAATATTTGTTCTAGTTCTGTGAAATATGTCACTGGTATTTTGATGAGGATTGCATTTAATCTATAGATTGCTTTTGGTAATATGGACATTTTAATGATGTTAAATCTTCCAATCCATGAAAAAGGTATGTGCTTCCACTTTTTTATATCTTCCTCTATTTCTTTTTTCAATGTCCTGTAGTTTTCTGAAAGTAGGTCCTTTTCTTCTTTGATTAAGTTTATTCTTAGGTATCTTAATTTTTTTGCCGCGATGGTAAATGGGATTGTTTCTTTAGTTTCTCTTTCTGTGAGTTCATAATTGGTGTATAGAATGCTGTTGATTTCTTGACGTTAATTTTGTATCCTGCTACTTTGCCACATTCATTTATTAAGTCTAGTAGATTTTTGATGGAGTGTTTAGGGTTTTCTATATATAATATCATGTCCTGTGCGAATAATGACAGTTTCACTTCCTCCTTTCCAATTTAGATTCCTTTTACTTTTTCTTCACGTCTGATTGCTGTGGCTAAGACTTCCAGTACTATGTTAAATAAGAGTGGCAAAAGTGGGCATCCCTGTCATGTTCCTGTTCTTAAGGGAAATGTTTTTAGTTTTTTCCGATTGAGTATGGTGATGGCTGTAGGTCTTTCATATACGGCCTTTATTATATCAAGAAATGATCCCTCTATTCCCAAATTTCTGAGTGTTTTGATAAGAAATGGGTGCTGGACTTTGTTGAATGCTTTTTCAGCGTCTATTGATATGATCATGTGGTTTTTATCTTTCATTTTGTTTATGTGGTGTATCACATTTATTTATTTGTGAATATTGAACCAGCCTTACATCCCTGGGACGAATCCCAGTTGGTCATGGTGAATAATTCTTTTATGTATTGCTGGATCCGTTTTGCTAGTATTTTGTTGAGGATTTTGGTATCTATTTTCATCAGGGATATTGACCTGTAGTTTTCTTTATTTGTAGTGTCTTTTTCTGGGTTTGGAACTAGGATTATGCTGGCCTCATGAAATGAGTTCGGAAGTCTTCCTTCTTCTTGAATTTTTAGAAATAGTTTGAGAAGAATGGGTATTAGTTCTTCTTTGAATGTTCGGTAAAACTCCCCCGTGAAGCCATCCGGGCCTGGGCTTTTGTTTGCTGGGAGAGTCTTGATTACATCTTCAATTTCCTTTGTTGTTTTTGGTCTGTTCAAGTTTTCTATCTCTTCCCGGTCCAGTTTTGGGAGACTATGTTTTTCTAGAAATTTGTCCATTTCACTTAGATTGTCGAATTTGTTGCCATATAAATGTTCATACTATTTGCCAACGATCCTTTGTATTTCTGTTGTGTCAGTTGTTACTTCTCCTCTTTCGTTTCTGATTTTGTGTGTTTGGGTTCTCTCTCTTTGTTTCTTGGTGAGTCTAGCTAAGCGTCCATCAATCTTTTTTATCTTTTCAAAAAACCAGCTCTTTGTTTCATTGATCCTTTGAAGTGTTTTTCTGGTCTCTGTGTTATTTATTTCTTCTCTGATCTTTACTATTTCCTTCCTTCTACTTGCTCTGGGGTTTTCTTTTTGTTTTCTTTCTAGTTCTTTAAGTTGTGAGGTTAGATAGTCTATTAGAAATTTTTGTTGTTTCTTGAGGTAGGCTAGACGTGTAGTGCTATGAACTTCCCTCTCAAAACTGCTTTCGCTGCATCCCATATATTTTGTGTTGTTATGTGTTCATTTTCATTGGTTTCCAGGAAGTTTTTAATTTCTTCCTTGATCTCCTCGGTAACGCATTCATTGTTTAATAACATCCTATTTAGCCTCCATGTGTTCATATGTCTTTGCATGTTCTTGTTGCAATTGATTTCTAGTTTCATGCCATTGTGATCTGAGAAGATGCCTGATATGATTTCAATCTTCTTGAACTTGTAGAGACTTCGTTTGTGTCCTAACATGTGGTCTATCTTTGAGAATGTCCCATGTGCACTTGAGAAGAATGTGAATTCTGTAGTTTTGGGGTGTAATTCTCTGTAAATATCTATTAAATCCATTAGGTCTAGTGCTTCATTTAGAGTCTCTGTTTCCTTGTTAATTTTTTGTCTAGAGGATCTGTCCAGTGATGACAGCAGGGTGTTGACATCCTGTTGGATAGATCCTTTCAATATTATTTAGTGACCTTCTTTGTCTCTAGTTGTGGCTTTCATTTTGAAATCTATTTTATTAGATATGAGTATTGTTACACCAGCTTTTTTTTTCTTTCCATTTGCTTGGAAGATTTTTTTCCATCCCTCACTTTCAGCCTATGTGAGTCTTTTGTTGTGAGGTGGGTCTTTTGTAAAAAACATATATATGGGTCATGCTTTCTTATCCAATCCGCTACTCTTGTGTCTTTTTATCGGAGCATTCAATCCATTTACATTTAAGGTTATTATTGATATGTACTTATTTATTGCTATTTTTGTTTAGTATGTTTTTACTTTCCTTCCTATTTCGTCTACTATTTACAGCAGTCCCTTTTACATTTTTTGCAGTGCTGGTTTTGTACTATTGTATTCCCTTAGCCTTTTTTTTTGTCTGAGAAGCTCTTTATTTGACCTTCTATTTTGAATGACAGCCTTGCTGGGTAGAGTAGTCTTGGATTTAGATCCTTGTTTTTCATGACCTTGATTACTTCATGCCATTGCCTTCTGGCCTGTAGTGTTTCTGTTGAGAAGTCAGATGATAGCTTTATGGTAGTTCCTCTCTAGGTAACCTGTTGCTTATCTCTTGCTGCCTTTAGGATTCTCTCTTTGTCTTTAATTTTTGGCATTTTAATTACTATGTGTCTTGGTGTGGGCCTGTTTGGGTTCTTCTTACATGGGACTCTCTGTGCCTCTTGAACTTGAATGCCTTCTTTCTTCACCAAATTAGGGAAGTTCTCTGTCCCTATTTTTTCAAATATATTCTCTAAACCTTGCTAATTTTCTTCTTTTTCAGGGACTCCAATGATGCGACTATTATTACGTTTCCAGTTGTCCCACAGTTCTCTTAAGCTGTCTTCCTGTTTTTTTATTGTTTTTTCCTTTCTGTTTTCTGATTGATTAATTTTTTCTACTCTGTCTTCTAATTCACTGATCCGGTCCTCAGCTTCCTCTACTCTGCTGTTTAGTCCTTCCAGTGTGTTCTTCATTTCTACTATGTCATTCTTCATTTCTTCTTGCTGCTTCTTAATTTCCACTTGGTTGGTTTTCAGTATTTCTATGTTTTTGCTCATGGTGTTGATGTCTTTACTCAAGGTGTTGATGCCGCTACTCATGCTGTTGAGCTTCCTCAAGATCATGGCTCTGAATTCTAGCTCTGTTAACTTGCTTAACTCCATTTCATTTATCTCATCTTCAGTAGAGGTCTCTTGTTCTTTCATTTGGGCTCTGTTTCTTTGTTTCCCCATTTTGGCTATCTCAGTGGTTTTTGGAGCCTGCCAAATTTTCCTGTGGAGGTTGGTGCTCTCTTGTTTGTGGCTCCCTCTACTGGGTTTGGATGAGCGTGGGAGGACCCACGTTAAACATCACCATGGAGTCTTACTTTCCAGGGTAGATTTGAAATCCCAGAAAAAGTTAAGTTATCCTCTAGCTTTTTGCCTAGAGGTTATTAGTTGTGGTTGCATGAAGAGCCTTGGGTTTTCAGTTTAATGAAAACCTCCCTCAGGTGTTCAGCATGAGAGGATTTGCAGAGGGTAGGGCAGATGCTAGTAGTCAATGAGCCTCAGTTTGCCTTTCAATGGCCCACTAGGGTGTGGCTGGATCTCGGAGGGAGGGGCTGCTGCCTCTCCCCAGAGCCCTGGGATGGAGTAAGATGGCCACATTCTGCTTGGCTGCAACTCCGCAAAAGCTCTGAGCTCCCTCCAAATCCCGAGTGTCCCCACACAGCTCCAGTCCCGTACGTCCTCCCTCTGCCAGAGCCCAGGTGAGTGGTTGTGGCTGTTTTAGTGCTCTGTCCCGGCCCTCTGCACTGTGGAGCTGGCTTTGGCTTTAACCCCTAGGATAGGTGCTGCTCAAGGCTAAGGCCACTGCTGTCCGTGGGCTCCCAGGCCCCCTCTAGCACCTCCAAAATCCTACCAGGATCGATTCAGTGTCCCTGGTTGTATGGTTCTCTCATGCTGCTTTTCTGTTGCTTTTTCCTGATGATTTGTCTTTATTTTAGTTATAATTCCAGTTTGGTCCTGGGAGATGGTCTGTGTAGCTTCCATTCACTCTGCTGCCATTTTCTCCCCAACTGTTTGGTTTCTTCTTACTTGGGGCTCTCTATGCTTCTTTTTTTTTTATTTATTTTTTATTTTTTAATTATTTTAAGTTTATTTATTTATTTTTTTGGTTACAGATATTTCTCCTTTTTCCCCAATTGACACCCTCCTCCCACTCCCTCCCCACCTGTTCCCCAGCTTTGGTGTCCCTGTCCATTGGTAATCCATACATGTGTATAAGTTTTGTGGTTTATCTCTCCCCCACATCTCCTCTTCTGGCAATTTTCAGTCTGTACCCTACTTCCACTTCTCTGGGACTACCGTGTTCCTCAGACTGTTATATTCATTACATTCCACAAATAAGTTAGATCATATGATATTTATCTTTCTCTGCTTGACTTGTTTCATTTAGGATAATATTTTCCAGGTCCTTCCATGTCGTCTCAACGCATAAGAGATACTTCTTTCTTACAGCTGCATAGTACTCCATCATATATATGTACCACAGCCTTTTTATCCATTCGTCCACTGATGGATACTTGGGCTGTTTCTAGGTCTAAGCTCTTGTAAATAGTGCTGCTATGAACATGAAGTTACATATATTCTTTCTGATTGGTGTTTCAGGCTTCTTAGGGTATATTCCTAGGAGTGGGATCATTGGGTCAAATGGCAATTCAATTTTTAATTTTTTGAGGAAAAACTATTTGTTTTCCACAGGGGCTGCACCAGTCTGCATTCCCACCAGTAGTGTACTAGAGTCCTCACACCTTCACCAACAATTGTTGTTTGATGCTTTGTTGATGGCAGCTATTCTGACAGGTGTGAGGTGATACCTCATTGTTGTTTTAATTTAAATCTTTCTGATGATTAGTAATGTTGAGCATGTCTTCATATGTTTCTTTGCCATTTGTATGTTCTGTTTGGAGAGATGTCTATTTAGCTCCTCTGCCCATTTATTAATTGGGTTCTTTGTCTTCCTTTTGTTGAGTTGTATGAGCACTCTATATATTTTGGAAATTAATCCCTTATCTGATATATCATTTTGCCACTCTTATTAACATACTACTGGAAGTCTTAGCCACAGCTGTCAGACATTAATTAAAAATAAAAGGGGTCTAAATTATAAAGGAGGAGGTAAAACTGTCATTATTCGCAGATGACATAATGTTATACATAGAGAACCCTAAAGCCGCCATCAAAAATCTACTAAACTTAATAAATGAATTTGGCAAAGTAGCAGGATACAAAATTAATGTCAAGAATAGGACTTCCGGTCAAGATGGCAGCGTAAGTAAACAAGGAATCATGTCCTCCTACAACCACATCAATGTTACAACTAAACTACAGAATAACTATCATTCAAAACCACCTGAAAGCAAGCTGAATGGAAGTCCTACAACTACGAAATTAAAAAAAGAAGCCGCTTTGAGACTGGTAGGAGGGGCGGAGGCACGAGGGGCTGATCCCACACCCGCATATTATGGATAAAAATTAGGACGTTACCTTGGCTGGGAAGATCCTCCCTGAGGACTGAAGGGTCCCCATCCCACACCAGGTGCCCAGGTCAGTGTTCCAGTGCCTGGAAGAGAATCCCCATCACTTCTGGCTGGAAAAACTAGCAGGAACTGAGGCTGAGGCTGCTGTAGCCCCTGGCAGCTCCTCTTAAAGGGCCCATGAACAGACTTACTCGGACTCCCACCCTCCAGGCTCCAGCATGCAGGAGGCAGCTTGAAAGGCACCAGAGTCATATGAGGAAGAACTGAGCTGTTTGGCATTGGAGCGAGGGCTGAGAGACAGCTTTCTCCTGGACAGACGTGCTATCAGAGGCCTTTGTTCCTTTAGTGATCCCTTCCCTGGGCCAGCAGATGCCATCATATCTGGGACTCCAGCAACCTGGCTCACACTGTTTGCCCCTCCCTCGTGATTCCCTGAGGCCCCACCCCACCCAACGTTCAGGCCCACCGAATCTGTTGCCAGTTGCTTTACCATAGGATTGGCCTGACTTGGATCCTGCTTCAGCTTTTCCTAAATTCTTTCAAACAAGCAGCGTCTGGTCTCAGCTGGCCCCATACCTCTCGCTAAGTAATACATAGAAACAAACACAGGGAGACAGCCAAAATGTGGAGACAATGAATCAGGTCCCAAATGAAAGAACAGAACAAAACTCCAGGAAAAGAACTAAATGAAATGGAATTAAGCAACCTAACAGATGCTGAGTTCAAAACACTGCTTATAAGGATGCTCAGTGGACTTAGTGAGAACCTCAGTGAACTTAGTGAGGACCTCAAGAGCATAAAAAAGGACCAGTCAGAAATGAAGGATGCACAGTTAGAAATGAAGGATTCACTAACTGAAATAAAGAATAGTTTACAATTCAATAGTAGAGTAGGTAAAGCCAAGAAGCAAATCATCGATTTGGAATACAAGGAAGCAAAAAACACCCAATCAGAACAGAAAAAAGAAAAAAGAATAAAAAAAAAAATGAGGATAGTGTAAGGAGTCTCTGGGACCACCTTAAGCGTGCCAACATTTGCATCTTGTGGGTTCCAGAAGGAGAAGAGAGAGAACAAGAAATTGAAAACCTATTTGAAACAATAATGGCAGAAAACGTCCCTAGCTTGGTGAAGGATACAGACATACAAGTCCAGGAAACACAGAGAGTGCCAAACAAGATGAACCCCAAGAGGCCCACACCAAGACACATCATCATTTAAAATACAAAAGTTTCAAGACAAAGAGAGAATCTTAAAAGCAGCAAGAGAAAAGCAGTTAGTTACCCACAATGGAGCTCCCATAAGACTGTCAGCTGATTTCTCAAAAGAAACTTTGCAGGCCAGGAGGGAGTGGCAAGAAATATTCAGAGTGATGAAAAGCAAGAACCTACAACCAAGATTACTGTGTACTGCAAAGCTGTCATTTAGGATTGATGGCCATATAAAGAGTTTCCCAGACAAGGAAACACTACAGGAATTCATCAACACCAAACCATTATTATATGAAATGTTGAAGGGTCTTCTTGAAGAAAAAGATAAAAAAATATGAACAAACAAAATGGCAATAAGTACATATCTATCAACAATTCAATCTACAAACAAAATGAATAAGCTGAACAGAAAAATTCTCATAGATACAGAGAACTTTTGTTGGTTACCAGATGGGTGAGGGCTGGGGGAATGGGTGAAAAAGGTGAAGGGATTAAGAAGTACAAATTGGTTGTTAGACTGACAAACCTCAAAGGGAAGGGTGGTTGGGGGGTGGGAAGAAATAAACCAAAGAACTTATATGTATATATGCATAACCAATGGACACAGACAACAGTGTGGGGTAAGGTGGGAATGGGGAGGAGGCGGTCAATGGGGGAAAAATGAGGAACATCTGTAATACATTCAACAATGAAGATAAATTAAAAAAAAAAGAAAAGAAAGAACTCAACGGCATTCTTATACACCAAAAATGAACTCACAGAAAGAAAAACTGAAAAAATATTTCCATTTACCATCGTGGCAAAAATATTAAGATACCTAGGAATAAACTTAACCAATTATGTAAAGGACGTGTTTACATAAAACTACAGGAAACTGAAAAAAAAAATTGAGGAATATATAAAAAAATGGAAGCACATACCCTGTTAATGGATTAGAAGAATTAACATCATTAAAATGTCCATACTACCCAAAACTATCTATAGATTCAATGCAATCCCCATCAAAATACCAATGACATATTTCACAGAACTAGAAAAAATATGTCAAAAGTTCATATGGAACCAAAAAAGACCCCGAATAGCCACAGAAATCTTAAAAACGATGGACAAAGTAGGCAGGATCACAATATGGGATATCAGGTTATACTGCAAAGCTACTGTAATCAAAACAGCCTGGTACTGGCACAAGAACAGGCACATAGATCATGGAATAGAACAGAAAACCCAGAAATTGACCCAAAACATTATGCTCAATTAATATTTGACAAAGGTGGCAAGAGCATACAGTGGAATAAAGACAGCCTTTTTAATAAATGATGTTTGGAAAATTGGACAGCTACATAAAAAATGTAAAACTAGACCATGAACTTACACCATACACAAGAATAAACTCAAAATGGATAAAAGACTTTAATGTTACTTGTGAATCCATAGAAATCCTAGAAGAAAATGTAGGCAACAATATTTCAGAAATCATACACAGCAGAATTTTTACTGATACATCACCTAAGGCAAGAGAAACAAAGAAAAAAGTGAACACATGGGACTACATCAAACTCAAAAGCTTCTGCACAGCAAAAGAAACAACCATCAAAATGGAAAGGCAATCCACTGTGTGGGAGAGCATAATTGCCAATTATATAACTCTGTGCTTCTTGAACTTGAATGCCTTCTTCCTTTACCAAGTTAGGATAGTTTTCTGTCACTATTCCTTCAAATATATTCTTTAACTCTTGCTCATTTTCTTCTTCTTTGGAGACTCCTATTATGTGAATATTATTACGTTTCCAGTTGTTCCACAGTTCTCTTAATCTGTCTTCCTGTTTTTTAATTGTTTTTTCCATTTGGTTTTCTGATTGGTTGATTTTTTCTGCCCTGTCTTCTAATTCACTGATCCGGTCCTCAGCTTCCTCTACTCGGCTGGTTATTCCTTCCAATGTGTTCTTTATTTCTGCGATGTCATTCTTCATTTCCACTTGGTTGGTTTTCAATGTTTCTATGTCTTTACTCATGGTGTTGATGTCCTTACTTATGCTGTTGAGCTTCCTCAAGATCATGGCTCTGAGCTCTATCTCTGATAACTTGCTTAACTGCATTTCATTTATCTCTTCTTCAGTAGAGTTCTCTTGTTCTTTTGTTTTGGATTTATTTCTTTATTTCACCATTTTCGCTATCTCAGTGGGTTTTGGAACCTGCCAAATATTCTCTGTTGGTGTTGATGTCTGTTGTTTGTGGCTCCCTCTACTGGGTTTGGATGAGAGTGGGAGGGCTCACTTTAAACCCCACTGTCAAGTCTTACTTTCCTGGGTAGATTTTCAAGCCCAGGAAATGTTCAGTTATCCTCTAGCTTTTTGCCTGGAGGCTATTAGTCTCAGTTACTCAGGGCCTTGGAATGTAGCCCTCTGGTATTCTGTGTATGAGGATTTCTAGAGACTGGGACAGATGCTGGTTGTTAATGATCCTCAATTTGCATTTATTTGGCTCACCTGCAGGAGACTGAATCATAAGGGAGGGGTGCTCTTTCTCTCCACAGCTCCAGGGAGGAGCAAGCTGGCCACTGACATTTTTGGCCATGACTCAGCAAAAACTCTGAGCACCCTCCAAATCCCAGGTGTCCCCTCAGAGTTCCAGTCCAGTCTGCCCTCTCTCTGCTGGAGTCCAAGGTGAGTGGCTTTAGCCAATCTAGTGCTCTATCGTGGCCCTCTGCAATGTGGAGCAGGCTTGGGATTTTAACCCCGAGGGCGCTGCTCACAGGTAAGGCCACTGCTTTCCGTGGGCTCCCAGCCTGCCACCCTCTCGTGCCTCTGCAGATCCTACCAGTGTCCCTGGTTATATGGTCCTTTCCCGCTGCTTTTCTGTTGCTTTTTCCCGATGATTTGTCTTTATTTTAGTTGTAATTCCTGCTTTTTTCCTGGGAGATCGTCTGTGTAGCTTCCATTCACTCTGCCGCCATTTTTTCTCTCGTATGACCTGTTCTTGAGGCAAAGGAGGCAGACATCCCAACTCTTAGGCTATGGAGTTAGCACAAACATCTGGTACCCACCTTTGCAAAGGGTCAGGAGTGGCTTCAGGTTCATTGGGAACAAGAAGACATTCATCTCCAAAGTCAATGGTAAAAGCAAAAATGAACTCATTTATTCTTCTCTTTGGCTTGCAGGCAAGAAGTATTTTATTATTATTTTGTCAAGGAGGGAATGTCAGAAATTTATGGCACCATTTCCTGCTCACTGATGCTCACATATAAGAGATAAAGGACAAAACACTTAAGGAAATTAGAAGCCATTTAGAAAATAAATCCCCAAAGAATCTGTTGAATTTCTATTAACCTAGGGCAATTATTATTTCTTTACTATATTCTCCTGTCTTCTTTCTTTGCTCACAGTCAGGTCATACTTATGAAGTCATGAGTGAGTCAGCAAGGACTCTTAAGCAGTCATGAAACTATGCTTAGAGAAAGTGGATTCTGAATCCACAGAAAACATTCCACCCTCAGATCAATAGACAGTCAAGAGACTTAGTTCAGCCCTGGCTGGGGTGGCTCAGTTGGTTGAGCGTCATCCTGTCATGGAAAAGTCACTGGTTTGATTTATGGTTGTGGGTTCAATCCCTGGCCATGTGTGTGGGAGACAACTGATCAATGTTTCTCTCTCTCTCTCCCTCCTTCCCTCCCTCTCTCCCTTCCTCTCGCTCTAAAATTAAAAAAAAAAAGTGACCCAGTTCACTCTAGCAATTAATGAACTCAATATATCTTTTTAGATGCTACAGAGAATATAAAGATGATTATAACACAGCCTCTCCCTGGCAAGGCTTATAATCTAGGAGTAGGGAAGAGACAAAACTAAGAACATCCAAAACAAAGAGAGAAAGCACAGTGAAGAAATTGCAAAGTAAGAGTACAAGTGGTCAAAGAAACAGAAGTTATGTCTGAAGCTAAGGGTTGAGGGTATGTACAGTCCCCTATCCCATTGTGCTGGATAGCCTCTAATTTAGCCAGCTGATTACTGTGTATTCTCCTAGTCCTGCCACCTTTGAAATATTTAACAAATCTAATATATTTTATTGTCTCTAATCAGATTTCTGATTTTAATTTCTAATTGGATGTAACATCATTGTATTGCATTATATAGACCAAGTCATTTGATAGACTAATACATTTATGTTCATAATATGCCTTACTTCACTAAAAAAAATATTAGATTGATTCATTAAACTGTGATTAAGATATTGCATTATATTACTAATCATGAAATGGTTTAATATTAAAATAAAAATTAGTAGCTAACTCAGAGAGGCAAGAAATCTTTCAGTCTCTGCTCACCCTAGTGACTGCAGAGGCTGCTGCATTTGCTTTCATCTGAGCTTTTCTTTCCTCATGAACGTATAGATTTTTATTTACCCTTTTCTGAGACTTCCTTTTGCATGGATTCAAATGTGCTTTTAAGCCTTCATAAACTCTGCCCAATTCCAATTTTTCCTCACTTTTCAAGACCTGCCCAATAATCACTGAGTTCAGTGCTCTTAATGTTATAGCTAGCCTGCAAGAAAACTGATGACACCACAACCGAATTAGAACAAATAGGAGCGTTTATTCAACAGTGGGCTGCAGGGGCAGACATTACCAAAATCAGCGGCCCTGATTGTTCTTCCTAGTCAGCTTTTAAAGACAGAAGCCACATCTCCTTTTGGCTCTCGTTCAGGGAACCAGTACGATAGTGGTTGCAAAAGCAGTTACAGTCGTTCCTCACCACTTCGCGTTTTGACTTTTGCGGCTTCACTCTATCGCGTTTTTTTCAAGTATAGTATAGTATAGTATTTGAAAAAACCGTGATTGAGTGAAGTCGTGAAACTCAAAGTGCAAAGTGGCGAGGGATGACTGTATAGTAAATAAAGAATCCTACTTCGTGGAAATTCATTTATCATGGTAGAGTCTGGAACTGATTATCCGTGATAACGAGGGCTGACTGTATTACAGAAGCCAAGATAAGCATTAGTCACTGGGCTCATGATTTTCAGTTCCTGTTAATCAGAAACCGTCAGGGTGAGTTTATGCAAGATACCTCCTGTTATGTAGGTCAACCATAACCTTAGGCAAAGTTCCTTTACTTCTAGGGGTAATCAACCTATTATGGAAAAATACCGAGGAAGGTCCACTGCCGATGAAAATGGAGTCGCTTAGTTGCCTTAGCCAAGGGGCCTAGCTCATTATTAGCACTGGCCAGACTATCCAGGTGGGTCTCCCTTCCTGTGGTATGTCCTTTCCTGGAGTCCTTTGGAGGAGTTGGAGGTTGATAGTATTGAGACTGAGGGCTGGAACCTGCGTTCAAGGTGACTCTTAGCCTTGTATGCACATTTGATTCACATGAGTATTTTCAACAAATATGATACCTGAGCTCTTCTCCAGAAAAATTAAATTAGATATTCTGGGTATGGAGCCCTGATGTTCATATTTTTTAAAGCTGACATTTGATTCTTTTGTGCCTCAGGTTGATAATCACTCATGCAGAAGGTCAGCATCTGTCAGTCAGCTATTTAATCATTCATTTAGTAAATATTTATTGACTGCCTTATACATGCCAGGTCACTGGGCACTGGAAATAAAATATAAACAAACTGTCTTGTTTGTATACTCAAAAGATTTATATTCTATTGGGAGAAGAAATAGAGTAATCCCATTATTAAGGTAATGCTTATGATGACAATAAAGACAGAGGTATCTGAGGAGGCAATGAGGAGAGTATATCACTTTACAATTCATGGTCAGAGAAGACCTCTATGAGGAGGTAATCTGCATCTGGGCCCTCTTGTTAGAAAGAGCAGCCATGTGAGCCTCTGGGGGAAAACATGCAGGTAGAAGGAGGGGCATGTGTTTAGACCCTAAATCAGGTGTGAGTTTGGATTATTGAAGAAAAGAGAGAAGGTCAGTGCATCTGGACTGTATTGAACCAGAGGGAGAGTGGCCCAAGATGCAACTGGAAGGTAAGCAGGCTGGCTCTTGTGGTAAGGGGTTTGCATGTTACTCTAATTTCAGCAAAGGCCTTGGCAGAGGTGCAGGGTCAGGAAGGGGTATCAACAGGGCAGTCCCTTGATATGACTTCTCCAACAAGAAATCATGGGCTCTGCTCAGAAAACAGATTGTAGGGAGTAGGAAAGGAAGCTCATATAACAGTCATGAAGCTACTGCTGAGTCTGAGAGTGGATGATGACAACACTGACCAAGATGGAGCAAAGGAGATGGTTGGAAGAACTGGACATGTCTGACTTTATATGGAGGCAGAGTCAAGAGAACTGATAATGAGTGAAAGAAGGGCATGAGGGAAAGAGATCAATCAGGAGTGATGTCTTGGTCTGATGATGACCATCACCATGAGGAAGAAGAGAGAGAAGTGTGAGCACAATCCAAAGTTGAGTTTCATATGCCTGTTCCACATCCAGGTGGAATGTCAGGGAAGCATAGAAGAATGCAGGTAAAGTTTAGAACTAGAAATTGGTATTTGACACTTACAGGAGTCACCATGAGTATTTAGATGCATTAATAACTACATTGACGATGACATTACCTCAGTTTAAAGTGAAGATAGAGCACAGAAAAGACCCTGGGATCCACTGCTAGAACACATGGATATGCCTCTGATGGACAGCAAAGGAGAGAGCTACAAAGTGGTGGAAAATGAGTGGCCATGGAGGAGTTCCAGGGGTTGTGTCATCCTCACAACCAAGAGGACAGAGGGCTTCCACACAGAGGTAGCATCTGACAGCCTAAGGCAAAAAATCAGGGAGGGAGGGATATATGTGAATTAGTGTATGAATGTAAGTGTGTATGTATGTATATATGTGTGACTGCATGTAAGTATGCATGTATTTGTGTATGTATTTATATGAGTGTGTGTGTTCATGTGTGTTGGTGTCAGTGGGTATTGGATGATGTGACAGTAAGTAAGTCTTTGGCTTCATATCACAAGTTTAGTCCTCAGAAGATGGAGGCCAGTGAACTGTGTCCAGTCCTCATTCTTTTTTTTTTTTTTTTTTATATGTTTTTAAATTGATTTTAATGATAGAAGAAAGGAAAGGAAGAGGGAGAGAGAGATAAAAACATTGATGAGAGAGAAGCATTGATAGGCTGGCTGCCTCCTGCACACTCCCACTGGGGATCAAGCCTGCAAACCAGGCATGTGACCTGATGGAATTGAACCAGTGACCTCCTGGTGCATGGATCAACACTCAATCAACTGAGCCACACTGGCTGAGCCAGTCCTCATTCTTCACAAAACACTAGTGTGAGGCAAATTTATCTATTGTATTTAGATACAAATTCTGGGCATGTAGTGACAGGAAAGCATTGCTGATTTTATCTACAAACTTGCAGGATTCAAAATAGTCTTGAAAAGCCAGAAGTTGTCCTCAAATTGAGAAGAACAATTTTAACAAGATAACATTGGCCACCCCATTTTGAAACGGACAGTGATAAATTAGACCAGGCAATAGAGGGTAGTCACAAATCAGGAGGATACATAAATGTGCGTTATTGGAAAGAAGAGCATGGCCATAGAGGTGTTTAACCCAAAAAAGGGAGATGACAAGGAGAGAGAACAGCAGTTCACATGTGTACTTGGATCAGAAACTAGACCCCATTCTGCCTTAAGCTGAATTAGAAGCTCTAATGACTGTAAGGAAGAACTCTGCAATAATAGTGTCAGCTGCTCCTGAGAAAAAAGGCTGTTCCAGCACATATGGTTCTGACAGTGCCAGGCCCAGCTTGAAGAGGGGTCCCTATGGTGGGTGAGTGACTGAGCGTACTCAGGCCCTTTCAACTGAGAAATCTTTTGTTGCCCAAATATAGTGAGGGTGCTAGAATTCTATAATCAGGGCATGAGAAAATACCCTTGTCCTGGAGGCAGTAGAAGACTAAAATTTAAGTCCACTCTAAGTGACTCTGGACAAGTCATAAATTTCTCTTGCCTCCATTTCCTCATCTGTAGAATGTGGCTAATGATTTCCAACACCTAGGAGAGTGATAGCAAGGGACAGTTGATAGGTAAGTGGAGACTTGCTGAAGAAGAGAAGGAAAACTTTGGTAAATGTCAGGCACCCTTAATCTATGAAAAGCAGAGATGGGAGTCTCCATTCCATTCCAAGTACAATAGTGAACACATGAAAGGGAGTCGGCAGAGCCTGAGCAAAGTTTCTTCTTTGTCAGTTAAAGCTTCCTTGATGGACTTCCAGACTGTCTGACCACCCTATTTTATACTGTTGGTGAGAAAGACCCAATTTTCTGGCTCCTGGACATTTGACAAATACCCTAAAGGGGTCAGGTGGATAATAGCATTTCAGTTTTTTGTTGATAAATGCTAACTCAGAGAACATGGCTTGGAGCTAGAGTCAACAAGGCTTCCTAGATCTTGCCCACTGAAGGGAAAATTTCGGCCCTATTAGGGAAATCCAGCTGGAGCCCTGGTCCTCAGTCTACTTTTATAAGAAACAGCTAACACCCATCTGCTCTTCTGAAATTAAACTAAAAGTAATATTACTTACATGCGTATATAATATCAAATACTTTCAAACTTCAAGTCAATTTAATGTCCTAATTATAAGATGAAAGAGAGGTAAAAGAAAGTAAGCTATGCCATCTCATATATGTTTTAATGCATAGATCTTAGGGTACAAACATGTATGGTAGGAAAATGAAAGACAACTGATGTGGTAGACACTAGAATGAAAACCATTCAGCCATTGTGAAAAGTAATAATAGGGTTGGTTGGGTTGTTTGTGCTTTCTAAGAGAATGAGAGGCTCACCTTCATTGAAGTGAGAATAACAGTTGGGAGAGCTGTGGGCTGTCAGCATGGAGGAAATGAGACTGTGTGCTTCCCCTGCCCCTCCCCCACTTGCCCTGTGAATGTGCTGAGCCTATGTTCAAGTGTAGTGAAAACAGAATTCCTCATGTCATAGATAGCGTCAACATGAGTCCCTGTGAGATGACAAGCATGAGAATAACATAGGGTCAAGAAAATATATTTCTTGTCTTAGAACCTTACATGTCCTGGCATTTATTCTAGTTAAACAGACCTTGGATACTATATCCTTTGATAGGTGGCAGAATAAATCATTTAAGTAAGTTTTCTGATAGATCCCTGAGGAAATAACTGTGTCCCCAAAAGAAAGAAATATATTTAGTATGTTATCTTCACAACTGAGATTTTCGCACTGTGGTTATGCGCACATGCAGGCACGCACGTGCGCACGCGCATACACACACACATTTTATAGCAATTATATAAATTGTTGTTTAAAACAACTTATTGATAAAATCAAGTGAGATCTCTGCATTTCATGTGTCTTTGCCAACATGATAACACCTGCTTCTATGGCTACATGATGAGTCTTCAGTTTGCTTCTTATATGATGGCCACCTTGTAGGTATTCCAGCCTACAGGGTAGGACAAGGAGGGGGAAGGAGGAAGGAAAGGAGTGGGCTGTGTTTTTAATGACAAACATTTACTAGCCCTGTTTCAAATATAAAAAACAATGCATATCCATTTAAATTGTCTCTACATGTAGAAAATTATGAGAAAATAAAATTTACCCAAATTTTCAGTGACCAGAGCCACATTTAACAATTTAATATCTTTACAATATTTTGTCTTTGTATTTTTTAAACTAAATTGGATTCATACTATGTAATTATTATTATCATTATTATTTGCACAAAACATTATATTATCAAAATTTGGTCATGTTACTATTCCTTGCTCTGTACTCCCAGGCTACATCATATTATATCTGATTATATACTTTATCTATTGTACTCCTTCTTTTTGGACACATGTCTTTTAAAGTGCTTAATGCTTATAAACAGTGCTCTTTACAAGAAATTTCGAACATGAATTTCATTACTTTTGCCACAGCAGTAAATACATAGCCTTGTTATATCATCCATAGCTCAAGGATATCATTTTTTAGCAGCTGACTAGCTGACTACCCCTTTTTACTGTAAGGAATATAAGCATCATAACACTTCAAATGATATTTTTGTCTATGACATAGACTCTATGTAATCCCATTAAAAGTATCACAAACCACAATAAAAATAAATTAAAAATATTTTTTCAATTAACTTAAAAATTATACTGAGATATGAGATATCTCCCAAGAAATGTCATAGAGAAATTTTAAAATTTTCTAGTTCTATAAGAGATTCCCCATTGTTGGGAGGGCAAATGAGACATATAATAAAAGTTAGATGACTAAGCCCGGCTGGTGTGGCTCAGTGGTTGAGTGTTGACTCATGAACCAAGAGGTTGCTGGTTCGGTTCCCTGTCAAATCACATGCCCAGGTTGTGGGCCAAATCCCCAGTGAGGGGCATGCAGAAGGTAGCCAATTGATGTTCTATGTTCTCTCTCATTGATGTTTCTATCTCTCTCCCACTCCCTTCCTTTCTCTCTAAAATCAATAAAGAAAAAAAAAAAAAGATGACTAAGAAATGCTAAAAATCAAAACTAAACTATATAGTTAAGAAAGTCCTGAATGTATATGCTTCAGAAACAGCAAGTGGAGTAGAGCTTGCCCAATCTCTTTGACAGGTATAGAAATGCACTAGATTCCAAGGTTCATACACCAAAAGCATAGTCAACAAATAAAAAAAAAGAAAAAATATATATCTTGAACTTCAAAATTAAATACTTTTGTGTACCAAAGGATACTGTGAATAGAGTGAAAAGGCAACCAACCCTGGAACTGGAGAAAATATTTGCAAATCGCATGTCTTGTAAGAGGTTAATATCCAGAATATATAAAGAGCTCTTACAACTCAACAAGGAAACAAATAACTTGATTAAACATGAGCATAGAAAGACATTTCTCTAAAGATAAACAAGTGGCCAATAAGAACATGTGCAACATCACTAATCATTAAGGAAGTGCAAATTAAAACCACAATGAGATATTACTTTATATCCATTAGCATGGCTATTAAACACACACACACACACACACACACATGCACACACACAAAGAGAAAATAAATATGAGAAAGGATGTGGAGAAATTAAAATTGGAATCCAGTACACTTCTGCTGGTAATGTAAAATGGTATAGCTGCTATGAAAAACTACATTGTGATTCCTCAAAATTTAAACATAGAATTATCATTTAATCTAGTAATTCCACTTCTGGGTATACACTCAAAAGAACTTAAGGCTAGGGCCTGAATAAATTTTTATACACTCATAATCATACCATCATTATTCACAAAGGCCAAAAGGTGGAAGCAGCCCATCTCCATCGACCAATGAATAAATAAGCAAAATGTGTTATATACATTAAGGGAAGTATTGTTCAGCCATGAAAAGGAAGGGAATTCAATGCATGACACAGCATGGATAAATCTTGAAGACATTATGCTAAGCAAAATAAGACTGTCACAAAAGGAAAAAAATATTGTATTATTCTTCTTTGGTGTGATATGTAGAGTAGTCAGATTTACAGAGGTAGAAATGTTGGAGGCCGAGGTGAAAGGAAGGAAGATGGAGGAGCTATTGTTTAATAGGTACAGAGTTTCAGTTTGAGATGTTGAAAACATTCTGGAGATATATGGTTATGATAGTTGCACTACACTGTAAATATACTTCGTGCCATTGAACTATATTTTTGATCCACAGTTTGGAATCTGTGTATGCAGAGGGCCAACTTAAGTTATACTAGGATTTTCAACTGTATTGGGGGTCGGCACCTCAACTCTTGCATTGTTCAAGAATCAATTGTTCTTAAAAGTGGATAAAATTGTTAATTGTATATTATCTATATTTTACCACAATAAAAAACATATTGAAGTTATGAGGGTAGCATAATCTTTGCTATTTCAATGGCATAATCAGAGGTTCAGGTTGGCAGGCAATGGAGGAATGAGTGTGTTGCTAAAGTACCAAGTTGGGTATCCTAACCTAGATCTTCTGGGGAGAGAGGGTAAATGTTTCTAAAGAAAGGTGATGTGTTAGTTAAGTTAACATTTGACTTGAATTAAAAGAGCTGAACTGGTGAGTTTAGGATAAGAAATGAGAATGAGAGCTGATGCTAAAGCAACTACTTGAATGAGAAAGATAGGAGGCCAGTGTGGGAGCTGCTGGGATAAAGAAATGGTATCACAGGATGGTAGAGGACCCACACAGGGGACAATCTACCACTACTCCCAACCTGGCTGAGGTTGCTTTGTTCTATGGAAATTCTTCAGAAATCTAGGTTTGCTTACCATGTTGAATACTAGTCTTTCTCAAAGTGGATTCCCCAAGATGCAAAGTGTTGACCTTCTACAAAGTTATTCCTATCACAGGGGTAAAATTCTATTGGAAAAAGGAAAAATGACTAATTATATTATTTAACATGTTTTCTTGTTAATTCTTCTGGAGTAAAATAAATAAAAAGATTATCACTAGCCCTGGCTGGTGTGGCTCAGTTGTTTGGAGTGCTGTCCCTGTCCAGGAAATGTACGTTGGATTCCTAGTCAGTTCACATACCTAGGTTGTGGGTTCCATCCCAGTTCGGTACATTTACAGGAAGGCAAATGATTGTTGTTTCTCTCTGACATTGGTGTCTCTCTCTCTCTCTCTCTCTCTCTCTCCCTTCCCCTCTCTCTAAAATCAATAAGCATGTCTTCAGGTGAGGACCCCAGGGCATATCTTATTTCCTTGGGCAGCGTACTTAATCTGTGGTGAGCCAAGGGTCCAGGTTGCCCAAGTACATGGTTCCTGGATTCCTCCCAGCAGGACCTCCTTGATGAATGCTGCCTTCTAGGCCTACCTGGCAAATTTACTAGTTACAAGGGCTGATTCCAGTCATTTCTAGATTAAGCCTAGAGGGGAAGAGTACTTCTTGGTTCTTTCCCCAAGGGCTACATTCCAGAATCCCTTGATGAGAAGCCCTTAGAAAGCAGGTGCCCCATTTTCCACCCCAGAGCACCTAAATCAGAATCAAGTGGGACCTAGGAATCTGTATTTGAAAGGGAGCCGGCTGGTGTTGTTGGAGTCTGCCTTGGATTAGAGGCTTTTGCAAACCCTGGTCTATGACAAAGACTCTCTGGAAATTTAAGTTTCACATGGAGAAACTTAACTTGATCCCTTTTAGTCACTTTACAAATATATTTTTTTCAATCAGTTGTGTATGATGTGGCAGGCAGAATTCTAGGATAGTCCCAAGGGTCCCACTCCCTGGCACATACTTTCTCCAAGTCACTCAACAAAATCAGACTTAGGGAGTACTGCCAAGCTTTCTCACAAATGTAACTAGAGGTTTACAGCAGTCTACTTTAAGGTGGGAGATTATCCAGCAGGCTTGACCTAACTGTTATAGCCCTTGCAATACATCTAGAGGTCAAAGACAGGGAAGTGAGTGAGAGAGAGGTTTTCTGCTCTGCAGATGGAGGGACCACAAGGCAGGCAGCCAAGCATGGCCTTTAGAAACTGAGCATGGTCCCTGGGACCAGCTAGAGAATGACTTCAGGCCTATGGCTGCTGAATAAGCCTGAAAACAGATTCTGTTCCAGAGCCTCCAGGTGAGAACAAAGTTGGGCCTGGACAGCACCTTGATTTCAACCCCGTGAGACCCTGAGCAGAGAATCCACATGCTGTGCCCAGACCCACAGAACTGTGAGATAATAAATAAGTACTGTTTAAGTCATTCAGTATGTGATAATTTGTTACAAAGCAGTAGAAAGCTGACACGTGTGCCACTCATAGGGTTCTGTCCTGCAGGCAAACAATGAATAAACAACTCATCCTTCCTGAGAACTAAAAACTTGAGAAGAAAAGAGATTTTTGGAAGTTGTTATAATAGAGATGGGGGCCATGTGCATGAGGAGCCAGTTAAGTAATTAGAAAACAAGAGTATGCAGCCCAAACACCCAAGGACATTGGTGAGCTTTGTGGGAAAGTACTACAGTGCCAGGCATCCTGTTCAGTGATAATGTGCTGTGTGGGGATAAGTGGAGATCTCACTTGTAACCTTCAGTGTGTAATGCAGGAAGCAGATGAGACTTTCCAGAGAGTTCTGTCACATCTAGATCTTACTCTAGGCAAATCATTCTACACTGAGCAAGTACACCTTTGATCCTAAGTGAAAAAGGCAGCTCATCTGCCACACAGCAGTTAAGATGGCTGACAAAATATATCTGGATAACAGAAAAACTATTGACATTGTTTATATCACATCTATAATCACAACTGGTTTCCCAAAGCATTTTTCACGCATGTGATCCCACTCACACAAATTCCCCAAGAGGCAGAAACTATTGAAGTCACATTTGTAGTTGAGGAACTGAGGCTCAGAGAGGTCAAATCACTGATCCAAGTTTGCATAGCTATTGTGATGGAGAAATTCCTGAAGTCTAGAAATACTGGCATTATATCCTGATGCTCTCTCCTCTCTAGTTAGCACCTTGTGAGTAGAACTCTTTCAGCAGTTCTGGGCTAAAGCATGGCTGGGAGCTTCCTGTATTGCTGTCCATGCCCCATGCTTAGAGAAGGTAGACTATTTCTTCATTAACATGAGGTGAGAGGACAGCATACGGGAGGAGAGAGGACATGAGTATTGCCATTGCACTCATTGCTTTAGCTCCTAACAGATGGAAGAGGCCCAATGCCTTCTCACACAAAGCTGAGACAACCACCCAGATGCACTCTGATGTGGGACCTGATAATGGAGAAACAGCTCTCATATGTTTACCCATGACAGGCTCTCTGCTCAGTCAGCATCTGATTAAAGTCCTCCTTGGAGCCTGCTGTGGCAGAAAACAACTGCCTGCTGCACTAACAAAGGCTGCTCTGTGACTTGCTCCAGACTGGCTCTAGAAAGAGAAAAGATTAGGAAGACACATTCTGATTCATAGATGCAACTCTTTGACCTAAACCACATGGGTAGGTGGCAGGATACAGGTGACTAATGAGAAAGCATTAGTGGTGCCTAAACAACAGGAATAATAGACACTTTAGAACTTAGCTGTTTTTTTATACAGCCTTCCTTTGTGGATGTTTATGAGGCTTGAGCTTCAGATCACTCAGGATTAGGTGTCTGCCACCCAGATAGGAATTTTCAACTATTTAGTCCTTGCCTTCACAGTGAATTCTATTTAGCATGTCTCTAAAACATCATAGAATGCGATTTAATGGCTTCATGGTATTAACACCTGTGAGCTTGCAAGGCAGCACCTCGCCCAGTTGTCACTATGCCAGGTGGGCAGAGGTGAGTGAGCTAGTGGTTCTTTTTGTAGATAAAGAGATCCATGTGTTTTTAATTAGGGACATTGTACCAGAGTGTCCTGGGGTAAGAACACCAAAGAGCAGGTGAGCGTTCACAGTCAGTTCATCTCTGGGGACTCTCCTGCACACCATGAGTGAAATCAAAGCCTTCTTGAGTACCTCCCCAGGGGAGTGCGGGGACAGAGAGATGTTTAACCAGTCTTCAATGACAAGCACCATGCTGTGCAGATGGGTTTCCCAGATTAGCAGCCAGGAGCCTTTCTTGATGGGAGAATATGGCCTTTTCTTTTCTGTGTTGTTCTCTATACTCTCCAGCCTAGCTCATGGGAAACACCAGGAGTTTCACACCCAATAGCACTGAGGCACAGTCTGGGGCTCTTTGCCTACTGAATTCATGGCCAGTCTTCTGTCTCAATTTCTACACCAGGAACATAACTATAGTACTTGAGAGTTGTTATGAGAATAATCAGGATGTCTACCAGCCCGGCAGCCACATGCAACTATTCAGCATATGGCTTATTTATACTATATTACAGTAGAACATACAATAATAATATTTCTGTTTCTAGACTTTATGGCTACACTAAACTCTACTTCTTGGTTAGATGAGTAGAAAAACAAAAATACTCATTAATTGGTATTAATTACAAATGACATTGCATTAAAGGACTACATAGATTCAGTCTCAGCCTCTATAGATGTCTTCTGGAGCTAAGATCATAGACTCATGCTCACTATAAGTGGACTGGCTGTCCTCTGGAGTCTGGGTTCCTAGTCTGCCACTGTACTGTGAAAACAGTTTAGAGAAAAAGAAGAGTGAAACTTCCTGCCTTCCAACACCCACACACCCCCCAGCCTGAGGGACAGCTGTAATGCTGTTAGAGACAACACTACCATCTTTTGTTGCCCCAGAGAATTGTCTGCCACACCTTAGCTCTCTTCTGGTTAACACCCCTTCCACAGGACAACTGACAAGCAGCTATGACTAAGCACAATGGGGCTGTGAGGAAATACTTTCATGATCTACTGAGACAGGTTGTATTTCCAAAGACACTGAACCAGAATCTATTGCAGCACTCACTTACTATGTCATACTCACAGCTCTCAATATAGGGTTGGGGGTTTGGTGGATGAACAAAATGTAACATTGAGGTAAGCATTCTCATGACCTGGCAAAGATCAAAGTATACATGTGAATAGATAAGGTATGCCTGGTGGGTTGGAAAGCCATCCTATCTGAACTGAATGTATTGAATATGTGTGAATAGATAAGATTTGCATGAGAAAGGGTTGGAACATTGCCCTGAAAGAGACAATGGGTGATATGCTCAGGCATGATTGAAATTTTTTTTTAACATTTTATTTTATTTTATTTATTTTTTTGTTACAGATGTTTCTCCTTTTTCCCCCATTGACATCCTCCTCCCTCTCCCTCTCCTCCCCGTCCCTATCTTTCTTGTCAAAGTCCATTGGTTACGTGTACATGTATATAAGTTCTGTGGTTTATCTCCCTCCCCACCCCCTCTTCTGGCGACTGTCAGTCTATACCCTATTTCCACATTTCTGGGACTACCCTGTACCTCAGACTGTTATGTTCATTATATTCCACAAATAAGTGAGATCATATGATATTTGTCTTTCTCTGCTTGGCTTGTTTGGTTTAAGATAATTGTTTCCAGGTCCTTCCATGTCATCTCAAAGGATAAGAGATCTTTCTTACAGCTGCATAGTACTCCATTGTGTATATGTACCACAGCTTTTTTATCCATTCATCCACTGATGGACACTTGGGCTGTTTCCAGATCTTAGCTATTGTAAATAGTGCTGCTATGAACATGGGGGTACATATATTCTTTCGAATTGGTGTTTCAGGCTTCTTAAGGTATATTCCTAGGAGTGGGATCACTGGGTCAAATAGTAATTCAATTTTTAATTTTTTGAGGTAACACCATAGTGTTTTCCATGATGGCTGCACCAGTCTGCATTCCCACCAGCACTGTACTAGAGTCCCATTTTCTCCACACCCTCTCCAACACTTGATGTTTGATGCTTTGTTGATGGCGGCCATTCTGACAGGTGTGAGGTGATACCTCATTGTTGTTTTAATTTGCATCTCTCTGATGATTAGTGATGTTGAGCATTTCTTCATATGTCTCTTGGCCATTTGTATGTCCTGTTTGGAGAGGTGTCTATTTAGTTCCTCTGCCCATTTTTTAATTGGGTTATTTGTGTTCCTTTGTTGAGTTGTATGAGCACGCTATATATTTTGGAAATTAACCCCTTATCTGATGTATCATTGGCAATTATGCTCTCCCATAAAATGGTTTGCCTTTCCATTTTGATGGTTGTTTCTTTTGCTGTGCAGAAGCTTTGAGTTTGATGTAGACCCATGTGTTCATTTTTTCCTTTGTTTCTGTTGCTTTAGGTGATATATCAGTGAAAATTTTGTGCGTATTATGTCTGAAATTTTGTTGCCTAGGTTTTCTTCTCGGATTTGTATGGATTCACACGTCACATTTAAGTCTTTTATCTATTTTGAGCTTATTCTTATGTATGGTGTAAGTTGATGGTCTAGTTTCATTTTTTTGCATGTAGCTGTCCAATTTTCCAACACCATTTATTGAAGAAACTGTCTTTACTCCATTGTATGCTCTTTCCACCTTTGTTGAATATTAATCGAGCATAATGTTTGGGGTCAATTTCAAGGTTCTCTGTTCTATTCCTTTGATCTTATGTGCCAGTTCTTGTGACAGTACCAGGCTGTTTTGATTACAGTAGCTTTGTAGTATAACCTGATACCTGGTATTGTGATCCTGCCTACTTTGTCCTTCTTTTTCAAGATTGCTGTGGCTATTCGGGGTCTCTTTTGGTTCCATATGAACTTCTGAAGTATTTATTCTAGTTCTGTGAAATATATCATTGGTATTTTGATGGGGATTGCATTGAATCTATAGATAGTTTTGGGTAGTATGGACATTTTAATAATGTTAATTCTTCCAATCCATGAACAAGGTATGTGCTTCCACTTTTTTATATCTTCCTCTATTTCTTTTTTCAATGTCCTGTAGTTTTCTTCAAATAGGTCCTTTACTGTCAGGAGAAGTGTCACTGGAACAGTGACCACCACAGGTGAGCTCCACAGATTGACATAGTCCCAGGAGTTATGAAGGACTCCAATTGTTTGACATAGTTCCTGGAGGAGTGAATGCACTGCACAGGAGGAATCACGAAGAACAGTGGCTGAAGACAAAGGCTAATAAGAAAAATAAAATTATAGGATGGCAACTGAAGGAGACTAATATTTGCTTTCTCTATCTATATGTTATCTTTCTGTTAGGAATCATTATAGAACTAACATGTAGATGATTAATAATGTAGACGTCAGAGAAGACAGAAGAAAGTAATAAGAATTTAAGATAAGAATGTAAAAGCTTAAAAGGATCTTAGAGAAGAGGAAAATTCAAGGTCTATGAGAAAGTAACAGAAGTTGAAATAGAGGGTGTGGGGAAGGAATAAGTTAGATGAGACAATGTCTGCATAAATGTAAACAGGAAGGTTGTTAAACAATGAGTCACATGGTGAAAGTAATTGTAAAGGTTAAAAGCTGATACAATGTCATTTTTATGTCTGGATAAAAAAATGAAATAGTTAGTTATTAACCTTGTACCAATACCCAAGAGCTGTGTAAGTGGAAAAGATTATCTATACATACATACTTAAAGGTCAAAAGAAAAAAAATGAGTAACTTGTCACACAGCCTGAAGATATAAAAATAAAGATTCTGCTATCCTTAAGCAGAAGAAGGATCAAGCACCTTCTGTCTCACGTCTCCTTCTTCGCCGACTCCGTCCACACCTGATGGAAACCGTGGACTGCTGAGGTGGGACCTCGGCACTTTACTTCTTTGGTAAAGTTTATTCCTAGGTATCTTAATTTTTTTGCCACGATGGTAAATGGGATTTTTTTTTAGTTTCTCTTTCTGTGAGATCATCATTGGTGTATAAGAATGCTGTAGATTTCTTGATGTTAATTTTGTATCCTGCTACTTTGCCAAATTCATTTATTAAGTCTAGTAGATTTTTGATGGAGTCTTTAGGGTTTTCTATGTATAATATCATGTCACCTGTGAATAATGACAGTTTCACTTCCTCCTTTCCAATTTGGATCCCTTTTATTTTTTCTTCATGTCTGATTGCTGTGGCTAAGACTTCCAGTACTATGTTAAATAAGAGTGGCAAAAGTGGGCATCCTTGTCTTGCTCCTGTTCTTAAAAGAAATGCTTTTAGTTTTTGTCCATTGAGTATGATGTTGGCTGTAGGTCTTTCATATACGGACTTAATAATGTTGAGATATGATCCCTCCATTCTCAAATTGCTGACCATTTTTATCAGAAATGGGTGCTGGATTTTGTCTAATGCTTTTCCAGCATCTGTTGATATGATCATATGGTTTTTATCTTTCATTTTGTTTATGTGATGTATCACATTTATTGATCTGCGTATATTGTGCCAGCCTTGCATCCCTGGGATGAATCCCACTTGATCATGGTGACTATTTTCTTTGATGTATTGCTGGTTCCGATTTGCTAGTATTTTGTTCAGGATTTTGGCATGTATGTTCATCAGGGATATTGGCCTGTAGTCTTCTTTCTTTGTAGTGTCTTTTTCTGGTTTTGGAATTAGAATTATGCTGGCCTCATAAAACGAGTTTGGAAGTGTTCCTTTTTCTTGAATTTTTTGGAATAGTTTGAGGAGAATGGGTGTTAGTTCTTCTTTGACTGTTCTGTAAAACTTTCCTGTGAAGCCGTCTGGTCCTGGCTTTTGTTTGCTGGGAGGGTCTTGATTACATCTTGAATTTCCTTTGTTGTTATTGGTCTGTTCAAGTTTTCTACCTCTTCCAGATTCAGTTTTGGGAGACTATGTGTTTCTAGAAATTTGTCCATTTCACTTAGATTTTCGAATTTTTGCCATATAAGTGTTCATAGTAATTGTTAACAATCCTTTGTATTTCTGTGGTGTCAGTTGTTACTTCTCCTCTTTCATTTCTGATTTTGTGTATTTGGGTTCTCTCTCTTTGTTTCATGGTGAATCTAGCTAAGGGTCCATCAATCTTGTTTATCTGTTCAAAAAACCAGCTCTTTGTTTCATTGATATTTTGAAGTGGTTTTTTTTGGTCTCCATGTCGTTTATTTCTGCTCTGATCTTTACTATTTCCTTCCTTCTATTTGCTCTGGGGTTTTCTTTTTATTTGCTTTCTAGTTCTTTAAGTTGTGAGGTTAGGTAGTCAATTAGAAATTTTTCTTGTTTCTTAAGGTAGGCCTGTAGTGCTATGAAATTCACTCTCAGAACTGCTTTCACTGCATCCCATAGATTTTGTGTTGTTGTGTGTTCATTTTCATTGGTTTCCAGGAAGTTTTTTTTATTTCTTCCTTGATCTCCATGGTAACCCACTCATTGTTCAATAGCATACTATTTAGCCTCCATGTGTTTAAATGTCTTTGCTTGTCCTTGTTGCAATTGATTTCTCGTTTCATGCCATTGTGATCTGAGAAGATGCTTGATATGATTTCAATCTTCTTGAACTTGTAGAGACTTAGTTTGTGCCCTAACATGTGGTATATCTTTGAGAATGTCCCATGTGCATTTGAGAAGAATGTGAATTCTGCAGTTTTGGGGTGTAATTCTCTGTATATATCTATTAAATCCATTTGATCTAGTGCTTCATTTAGAATTTGTGTTCTTGTTAAATTTTTGTCTAGATGATATATCCAGTGATGTCAGTGGGGTGTTGAAGTCTCCTGCTATGATTGTTTGGCTATCAGTTTCTCTTTTGAAGTTCTCCAGAAGATTTTAAATATATTTTTGTGCTGCTATACTGGGTGTATATATGTTTACCAATGTTATATCTTCCAGTTGGATAGATCCTTTCAATATTATGCTGGGGCCTTCTTTGTCTCTAGTTATGGTCTTCATTTTGAAATCTAATTTATCAAATGTGAGTATTGATACCTGAGGTTTTTTTTCCTTTCCATTTGCTTGGAAAATTTTTTCCATCACTTTACTTTCAACCTATGTGAGTCTTTTGTTGTGAGGTGGGTCTCTTGTAAACAACTTATATGTGAATCATGCTTTCTTATCCAGTCAGCTACTCTGTGTCTTTTTATGGGATCATTCAATCCATTTACATTTAAGGTGATTATTGATATGTTCTTATTTATTGCCATTTTTGTTCAGTGTGGTTATATTTTCCTTCCTATTTCTTCTACTAATTACAGCAGTCCTTTTAACATTCTTGCAGTGTTGGTTTAGTGCTAATATATTCCCTTAGCCTTTTTTTTTTTTTTGTCTGGGAAGCTCTTTATTTGACCTTCTATTTTGAATGATAGACTTGCTGGGTAGAGTAGTCTTGGATTCAGATCCTTGTTTTTCATGACCTTGATTACTTCATGCCATTCCCTTCTGGCCTGTAGTGTTTCTGTTGAGAAGTCAGCTGATAGCCTTATGGGGGTTCCTTTATAGGTAACCTGTTGCTTATCTCTTGCTGTCTTTAGGATTCTCTCTTTGTCTTTAATTTTTGGCATTTTAATTATTATGTGTCTTGGTGTGGGCCTGTTTGGGTTCTTCTTACTTGAGGCTCTCTGTGCTTCTTGAACTTGAATGCCTTCTTTCTTCACCACATTAGGAAAGTTTTTTGTCAGTATTTCTTCAAATATATTCTCTAACCCTTGCTCATTTTCTTCTTCTTCGGGGACTCCTATGGTGCGAATGTTATTATGTTTCCACTTGTCCTTCAGTTCTCTTAAGCTATGTTCCTATTTTTTATTGTTTTTTCCCTTTTGGTTTCTGATTGATTGATTTTTTCTACTCTGTCTTCTAATTCACTGATCCTGTCCTCTGCTTCCTCTACTCTGCTGGTCAATCCTTCCAATGTGTTCTTTATTTCTGCTATGTCATTCTTCATTTCCAGTTGGTTAGTTTTCAGTGTTTCTATATCTTTACTCTTCGTGTTGATATCCTTACTCATGTTGTTTAGTTTCCTCAAGATCATGGATTTGAACTCTACCTCTGATAATTTGCTTAACTGCATTTCCTTTATCTCATCTTCGGTAGAGTTCTCTTGTTCTTTCATTTGGGATTTGTTTCTTTGTTTCACTAATTTGGCTATCTCTGTGGGTTTTGGAGCCTGCCAAATTTTCCCTATGGGTATTCGTGTTCTACTATTTGTGGCTCTCTCCACTGGGTTTGGATGAGCGTGGGAGGGACCTCATTAAACACCCCTGTCAAGTCTTACTTTCCTGGGTAGATTTTCAAGCCTAGGAAAAGTTCAGTTATCCTCTAGCCTTTTGCCTGGAGGCTGTTAGCCTCAGTTACTTGAAAAGCCCTGGGTTCTCTGTTGAATGAGAAACCCCCTCAGGTGTTCAGTGTAAGAGGATTTCCTGAGGGTGGGGTAGAATCTGGTTGTTAATGAGCCTCAATTTGCATTCTTTTGCTCACCTTGGTTTTGTTGAATCTCTGAGGGAGGACCTGCCACAGTTCCGCAAAGGAGCAAGCTGGCCACCGTTCTGTGTGGCTGGGAAGGAGCAAGCTGGCCACCGTTCTGTGTGGCTGGGTAGGAGCATGCTGGCCACTGTACTTTGTGCTGCAACTCAGACCAAACTCTGAGCACCCTCCAAATCCCAGGTGTCCCCACAGAGTTCCAGTCCAGTCTTCCCTCTCTCTGCTGGAGCCCAAGGTGTGTGGCTGTAGCTATTTAGTGCTCTGTCCAGGCCTTCTGTGCTGTGGAGCTGCTTGGGATCTTAACCTTGAGGGCATTGCTCACAGCTAAGGCTGCTGCTGTCCATGGGCTCCCAGCCCGCCACCCTTTGCACTTCCGTAGATCCTACCAGATTTGTTCAGTGTCCCTGGTTGTATGGTCCTCTCCCGCTACTTTTCTGTTGCTTTTTCCCAATGATTTGTCTTTATTTTAGTTGTAATTCTTGTTTGGCCCTGAGAGATCGTCTGTGTAGCTTCCATTCACACCGCCGCCATTTTTTTTGAGTGATGAATTTGTTTTGATGTATATCCACTGAAAACAGTGAGAGACGGGAAATACGCTGGGCTTGGCTGTATAGTGAGCAGAGATGCGATCTCAAGGACTTAATTACCTAAAACACCATGTAACCTAGGGAACTACTTTGCAAATAAATTGGGCTGCATCCAGAGACCTGGAGTATTTGCTCCCTTGTGTTTCTCCCCCTCACTCCAAGCAGTGTTTTCTTGTGGTTCATTGCATTGTAATTACCCCCAGCAGGCTGAGAGAGTCGGCACTCCCCTTGGGTCTGGGCAGGACTGTGGTGATGGGCAAGAAGTGCTGCAGAACTTCAGAAACAAAAATATCAGAAGTGATGCAGCCTCTGCCTGGACTCACTCTGGGAACAGCCACCCTGCAGTGAGCATGCCAAGAAGCTCTGTGTGCTCCAGCCATAGCTTCATTCTAACCACCATACAGGTGAGGGGCCAGCTGGCAGGTGGTTCCATCTCCTAGCCTTCAAGCCTTCCCAGCTGACTCTGTGTGAAAGCAAGCTGACTCAGTGCAAACTTCAGATTCACAAACAACCAGAATAGTGTCATTTTGTTATGGTGCTAAGTTTGAGGAGGAATACTTCAAATCAGTGATTTTCAACTGGTGTGTCACAAGAATTTTTAAAACATGCAATACCAGACTATTTAGTCAGGAACACTGACCTCTTTTCCCTTAGATTGTCAAATAAAAAATAATAACAGCCAACCCAACAATAGCCATTCAGTGTGAAGGAATCAAAATTATACCTATTTTTTTTTTTTTTTTTATCATACAGGCAAAAATATATATAATACATTGTTTGGTGTGCCGCAGAATTTTAGTAATTTGTTTATGAGATATTAGCAGTTAAAGTGCCATTAGATGCAAAGGTTGAAAATCACTACTCTGAAGCAACTGGTGGCTGGGACACCTGCCCCTGATGAATTATAGCAAAATATAAGCTGCAGAGGTACTGACTTTCTCAAATCTTTGTAAGACAATGCCACGCATGAAGGAGATGCACAGTTACTATTTGTTGAGTGAATGAATGATTGACTGAATGAATGAAGTATTTATAAATGCTAGCATAGTCACACCCCAATTGATGGCTGTTAAACCTGTCTCCCAACCTCCCCATTATGTAGCAATATTTTTAGGACAGATGATGTGGAGGTAAGTACCTATAACAAGTAAGTTGGCTTATAGGACAAAAATCATCACTTACTACTACCAAATATTATTATTGAACCAAAAATATGCAGCACTTTATAAAACATCACTGTGTTGCTTTTTAAAGACCTACTTTGAAGGTTAGGGAAAGAATGTGGGATTTGGAAATAACTAGAGAAAGCATGTAATCTGAGCTTAGTCACCCACATCTTATCCCCAGTCACCTTCTCCATAAAATACAGACAAATATGGTTGAAGGGTTAAGCACAGCCCTGGTATAAGGTAAATTCTCAGTAAATGATAGATATTTTTTTGAACTGTAGGTGGTTGCAATAAAAACTTCCCATAGTTCGGTCATTTTGATCGTGATATGGGCAGAAAGCATTTTGCTCCAGCAGCTTTGTTATGACAGGATTGTCCAAGGAAAATCTGAGAATTTTTGCTCTTGGGTAGAAGTAACTTCTTTGGGACTATGGATTAAAGCAAGACCCTCTAGTTTTTCATCTTAGTTTCATTTCAAATGTGGCATGGCTCAGAAGTTTTCACTCTACTATTTGGCTCCCAAACAGCATTTTCTCTTCCTGTATGTTGGAAATACTTATTCATAAACTCTATCTCATTTGCTTCCTGTCCAATATGGATTTTTAAAGAGTATCTTGTGTTACTATATTCTGCTGGCATCACTTTATCAATAAATCACTAAATATTGATTATTTATAATAAAGAATAGTTCTGAAGATAAAATATAAACAGGAAAAATGGTCAATTGAATAATTTAGGATGGTGATTTTCTAAGGTAAGTTTTGTAAAACCTATTTCAGAATATAAGACTAAATTGACACTTCCGGTCAAGATGGCGGCAGAGGTAAACGTGGTATCCCATCCTCCCACAACCACATCAAAGTTACAACTAAACTACAGAACAACCATCATTCAAAACCGCCTAAAATCAAACTGAACAGAAGTCCTACAACTATGAAATTAAAGAAGAAGCTGCATCGAGACTGGTAGAAGGGGTGGAGGTGTGACGGACTGGAACCACACCCACATGTGGCGGATAAAAATTAGGAGGGACACCTGAGCTGGGAAGGTCCTCCCTGAGGACTGAGGGGTCCCTGTCCCACACCAGGCGCCCAGGTCAGGGTTCCAGTGCCAGGAAAAGAATCCCCATCACTTCTGGCTGGAAAAACCAGCGGGAACTGAGGCTGAGGCGGCTGGAGCTGAGGCGGCTGGAGCTCCGGGCAACTCCTGCACAAGGGCCTGCGCACAGACTTACTCGGACTCGCACCCTCCAGGCTACAGCATGGGGGAGGCAGCTTGAAAGGCGCCAGAGTCATATGGGGAAGAACTGAGCTGTTTGGCATTGGGGCGAGGGCTGGAGAGGCAGCTTTCTCCTGGACAGATGTGCTGACAGAGGCCTTTGTTCCCTTGGTGAGCCCTTCCCTGGGCCGGCAGACACCACCATATCTGGGACTCCAGCAACCTGGCTCACACTGTTGGCCCCGCCCTGGTGATTCCCTGAGGCCCCGCCCCACCCACTTTCAGGCCCACCCAAGCTGTTGCCAGTTGCTTTACCATAGGATTGGCCTGTCTTGGATCCTGCTTCAGCTTTTCCTAAATTCTTTCAAACAAGCAGCATCTGGTCTCAGCTAGCCCTATACCTCTCGCTAAGTAATACATAGAAACAAACACAGGGAGGCAGCCAAAATGAGGAGACAAAGAAACAGGTCTCAAATGAAACAACAGAACAAAACTCCAAGAAAAGAATTAAGTGAAATGGAGTTAAGCAACCTAACAGATGCTGAGTTCAAAACACTGTTTATAAGGATGCTCAATGGACTTAGTGAGAACCTCAGGGGACTTAGTGAGAACCTCAGTGAACTTAGTGAGGACCTCAAGAGCATAAAAAAGGACCAGTCAGAAATGAAGGATGCACAGTTAGAAATGAAGGATTCACTAACTGAAATAAAGAATAATTTACACAGAATCAATAGTAGAGTAGGTAAAGCCAAGAAGCAAACCATCGATTTGGAGTATAAGGAAGCAAAAAACGCCCAATCAGAACAGCAAAAAGAAAAAAGAATCCAAAAAAATGAGGATAGTGTAAGGAGCCTCTGGGACAACTTCAAGCATGCCAACATTCGCATCTTGGGGGTGCCAGAAGGAGAAGAGAGAGAACAAGAAATCGAAAACCTATTTGAAACAATAATGGCAGAAAACTTCCCAAACTTGGTGAAGGAAACAGACATTCAAGTCCAGGAAGCGCAGAGTCCCAACAAGATGAACCCCAAGAGGCCCACACCAAGACACATCATCATCAAAATGCAAAAGGTTCAAGACAAAGAGAGAATTTTAAAAGCAGCAAGAGAACAGAAGTTAGTTACCTACAAGGGAGTTCGCATAAGACTGTTAGCTGATTTCTCAAAAGAAACTTTGCAGGCCAGGAGGGAGTGGCAAGAAATATTCAGAGTGATGAAAAGGAAGAACCTACAACCAAGATTACTCTATCCTGCAAAACTGTCATTTAGAATCGATGGCCATACAAAGAGTTTCCCAGACAAGGAAAAGCTAAAGGAGTTCATCACCACCAAACCATTGTTATATGAAATGTTGAAGGGTCTTCTTGAAGAAAAAGATAAAAAATATGAACAAACAAAGTGGCAATAAGTACATATCTATCAACAGTTGAATCTACAAACAAAATGAACAAGCAGAACAGAAACATTCTCATAGATACAGAGAACTTGTGTTGGTTACCAGATGGGTGGGGGCTTTGGGAATGGGTGAAAAAGGTAAAGGGATTAAGAAGTATGAATTGGTTGTTAGACTGACAAACCTCAAAGGGAAGGGGGGTTGGGGGTGGGAGGAAATAAACCAAAGATCTTATATGTATATATGCATAACCAATGGACACAGACAACAGTGTGGGGAAGGGCAGGAGGGGAGCAGGAATGGCGAGGAGGGGGTCAATGGGGGAAAAATGAGGAACATCTGTAATACATTTAACAATAAAGATAATTGAAAAAAAAAGACTAAATTGATAAAATAAAGGAGCTGGGTTCTTCTTGAAGGAAACTCTTTTCTATGTACATTCAAAATCAGTGACCTTAACTCCAAACAGAAAGTAGATTTGGAAACTGGTGCATCACTATTTGCAAAATTGAAAGATATTTATAGTAGTTTGGGTCAAACTCTTATTACACATAATGAAAACATGCTTGAATGAAATATTCAAGTGTACAGGAAAAACAGTAAGAGTACAAATTACATATGTAAGATACGCATATAATATACTTAAAAAACAAATGGCCAGTCCTGCCAGTGTGGCTCCTGGATTGGGCATTGTCCTATTGTCAGAGAGGTCCCAGTTCCATTCCCACTCAGGGCACATGTCCAGGTTGTGGGTTCGATCCCCAAGAAGGGGCATGCAAGAGACAGCCGATGGATGTTTCTCTCTCACATTGATGTTTCTATGTCTCCCTTACTCTTTCTCCAAAAAAAATCAATAAAACACATTAAAAAAATGGACAGGCCCTAGTTGAGGGGCTCAGTTGTTTGCAGTGTCACAGGTTTGATTTCCTGTCATGGTGCATACCTACATAGCGAGGTTGAAAAGCAGTCAGGACAAGTATGGGAGACAACATATTGATGTTTCTCTCTCTCTCTCTTTTTTTGTCTCTCCCTCTCTCTTTAAAAATCAATAAAAAAATCTTCAAATAAGGACTGAAGAAAATAAATGGACAAAAAGATAAGAAAAAGACTGGAAGTGGATTGACATTTAATACTTATTTTCAATTAGGGATTTATTTTTGTTTTTATTTTTTTTTAATTTTTATTTTTTTCAATTTTTATTAATTTATTTTTGTTACAGATGTTTCTCCTTCCCCCCCCAAGACACCCTCCTCCACATCCCGCCCCCCCACCCCCATAGCATTGTTGTCTATGTCCATTAGTTATGCATAAATGCATATAAGTTCTTTGGTTTATCTCATCCATACCTCCTCGCCCCAATACTCTGAGGTTTGTCAGTCTGAACCATACTCCTTTCTGTGTCTCTGGGTCTATTTGGATCATCAGACCATCTTGATCACTATATTCCACAAATAAATGAGATCATGTGGTATTTGTCTTTCTCTGATAGCCTTATTTCGCTTAGCACAATATTCTTGAGGTCCCTCCATGTCGTCTCAAAGGATAAGAGATGTTTCTTTCTTACAGATGCATAGTATTCCACTGTACATATGTACCACAGATTTTTTATCTACTCATCTATTGATGGACACTTGGGTTGTTTCCAAATCTAAGCTATTGTAGAGTGCTGCTATGAACATAGGGGTATATATATTATTTCTGGTTGGTGTTTTAGGTTTCTTAGGATATATTTCCAGAAGTAGGATCACTGGGTCAAATGGCAATTCAATTATTAATTTTTTGAGGAAACACCATAGTGTTTTCCATAATGGCTGCACCAGTCTGAATTCCCACCAGCAGTGTAGTAGAGTCTCCTTTTCTCCACACCCTCACCAGCACTTGTTGTTTGATGCTTTGTTGATGGTAGCCATTCTGGCAGGTGTGAAGTGACACCTCATTGTTGTTTTAATTTGCATCTTTCTGATGATTAGTTACATTGAGCATTTCTTCATATGTCTCCTGGCCATTTCTATGTCCTTTTTGGAGAGGTGTCTATTTAGGTCCTCAGCCCATTTTTAAATTGGGCTCTTTGTCTTCCTTTTGTTAAGTTGTATGAGCACTCTCTATATTTTGGAAATTAACCCCTTATCTGATGTATCATTGGCAATTATGCTCTCCCATACAATACGTTCTCTTTTCACCTTGATGGTTGTGTCTTTTGCTGTGCAGAAGATTTTTAGTTTGATGTAGTGCCATATGTTCATTTTTCCTTTGTTTCTGTTGCCTTAGGTGATGTGTCAATGAAAATTCTGCTGTGTATGATGTCTGATATTTTGTTGCCTACATTTTCTTCTTGGATTTGTATGGATTCACACGTCACATTTAAGTCTTTTATCCATTTTGAGTTTATTCTTGTGTATGGTGTAAGTTGATGGTCTAGTTTCATTTTGTTGCATGTAGCTGTCCAATTTTCCCAGCACCATTTATTAAAGAGGCTGTCTTTACTCCATTGTATGCTCTTGTGTGCTTTTTAAATATTAACAAGCATAATGTCTTGGGTCAATTTCCCGGTTCTCTGTTCTGTTCGTTTGATCTATATTCCTGTTCTTGTGCCAGTACCAGGCTGTTTTGATTACAGTAGCTTTGTAGTATAACCTGATACCCAGTATTGTGATCTACCTACTTTATTCTTCTTTTTCAAGTTGCTGTAGTTATTCGGGGTCTTTTTTGGTACCATATGAACGTTTGGAGTATTTGTTCTAATTCTGTGAAGTATGTTGTTGGTGTTTTGATGGGGATTGCATTGAATCTATAGATTGCTTTGGGTAGTATGGACATTTTTATGATGTTAATTCTTACAATCCATGAACAAGGTATATGCTTCCACTTTTCTGTATCTTCCCCTATTCCTTTTTTTAATACCCTGTAGTTTTGTGCAAATAGGTCCTTTATTTTTTTGGTTAAGTTTATTCCTAGGTATCTTAATTTTTTTGCCACAGAGGTAAATGGGATTGTTTTCTTAGTTTGTCTTTCTGTGAATTCATCATTGATGTATAAGAATGCCATCGATTTCTTGACATTAATTTTTTATCCTGCTACTTTGCAAATTCATTTATTAAGTCTAGTAGATTTTTGATAGAGTCTTTAGCATTTTCTATGTACAATATCATATAATCTGCAAATAACTACAGTTTTGTTTCCTCCTTTCCAATTTGGATCACTTTTATTTTTTCTTCATAACTGATTGCTGTGGCTAAGTCTTCCAGTAGTATGTTAAATAAGAGTGGTGAAAGTGGGCATCCCTGTCTTGTTCCCGTTCTTCAGGGAAATGCTTTTATTTTTTGCCTATTGAGTATGATGTTGGCTGTAGGTTTTTCATATATGGTCTTTATTATGTCAAGATATGATCCCTCTATTCCCACATTGCTGAGCGTTTTTATCAGAAATGGGAGCTGGATTTTGTCGAATGCTTTTTCAGTGTCTATTGATATAATCATGTGGTTTTTATCTTTCATTTTATTTATGTGGTATATCACATTTATTGATTTGAGAATATTGTACCAGCCTTGCATCCCAGGGATGAATCCACTTAGTCATGGTGAATAATTTTTTAAATGTATTGCTGGATCCGATTTGCTAGTATTTTGTTCAGGATTTTGGCATCTATGTTCATCAGGGATAATTGACCTGTAGTTTTCTTTCTTTGTAATGTGTTTATCTCGTTTTGGAATTAGAATTATGCTGCCCTCATAAAACAAGTTTGGAAGTCTTCCTTTTTTTTTGAATTTTTTGGAATAATATGAGAATGGGTGTTAGTTCTTTTTTTAATGTTCAGTAAAACTCCCCCATGAAGCGGTCCAGGCCTGGGCTTTTGTTTGCTGGGAGAGTCTTGATTACATCTTCAATTTCCTTCATTGTTATTGGTCTGTTCAAGTTTTCTATCTTTTCTCGGTTCAGTTTTGGGAGACTATGTGTTTCTAGAAATTTGTCCATTTCACTTAGATTGTACAATTTGTTGCCGTGTAATTTGTCAAAGTATTTGTTAAAGATCCTTTGTATTTCTGTGGTGTCAGTTGTGACATTTCCTCTTTCATTTCTGATTTTGTGTATTTGGTTTCTCTCTCTTTGTTTCTTGGCGAGTCTATCTAAGAGTCCATCAATCTTGTTTATCTTTTTGACAAACCAGCTCTTTATTTCATTGGTCTTTTGAATTGGTTTTTTTGGTCTGTATGTCGTTTATTTCTGCTCTGACCTTTACTATTTCTGTCCTTCTATTTGCTCTGGGGTTTTATTTTTGTTTGCTTTCTAGTTTTTTAAGTTGTGAGGGTAGTCAATTAGAAATTTTTCTTGTTTCTTAAGGTAGGCCTGGAGTGCTATGAACTTCCCTCTCAGAACTGCTTTCCCTGCATCTCATAGGTTTTGTGTGGTAGTGTCTTCATTTTCACTGGATTGCAGGAAGTTTTTAATTTCTTCCTTGATCTCCTTGGTAACCCATTCTTTGTTTAATAACATGCTATTTAGCCTCCATGTGTTCAAATGTCTTTGCATGTTCTTGTTGCAATTGATTTCTAGTTTCAGGTCATTGTCATCTGAAGAGATGCTTGATATGATATCAATCTTCTTGAACTTGTAGAGAGTTAATTTGTGCCCTAACATGTGGTCTGTCATTGAGAATGTCCCATGTGCACTTGAGAAGAATGTAAATTCTGCAGTTTTGGGGTGTAATTCTGTGTAGATAACTATTAAATCCATTTGATCTAGTGCATCATTTAGTGTCTCTATTTCCTTGTTAATTTTTTTTGTCTAGAGGATCTATTCACTGATGTCAGCAGGGTGTTGATGTCCTCTGCTATGATTGTATTGCTGTTCATTTCTCCTTTGAATTCTTCCAGAAGATTTTAAATATATTTTGGTGCTCCTATATTGGGTGCATATATGTTTACCAAGGTTATATCTACTGTTAGGTAGATTCTTTCAATATTATGTAGTGGCCTTCTTTGTCTCTAGTTATGACCTTCGTTTCGAAATCTGTTTAATCAGATATGAGTATTGTTACTCCAGCTTTTTTTTCCTTTCTGTTTGATTGGAAGATTTTTTTCCATCCTTTTACTTTCAACCTATGAGTCTTTTGTTGTGAGGTGGTTTTCTCTTAAATAACATATATATGAGTCCTGCATTCTCATCCAATCAGCTACTCTGTGTCTTTTGATCAGAGTGTTCAAACCTTTTACATTAAAGGTAATTATTAATATATACTTATTTATTGCCGTTTTGGTTTATTGTGGTTATACTTTTCTTCCTATTTCTTCTACTGATTACTGCAGTCCTTTTAACATTTCCTCCAATGCTTTGGTGCTTATATATTCCATTAGCCTTGTTTTGTCTGGGAAGCTCTTTATTTGACTTTCTATTTTGAATGATAGCCTTGCTGGATAGAGTAGTCTTGGATTCAGATCCTTGGTTTTCATGACCTTAATTACTTCATGCCATTCCCTTCTGACCTGTATTGTTTCTGTTGAGAAATCAGCTGATAGCCTTATGGGGGTTCCTTTGTAGGTAACCTGTTGCTTACCTCTTGCTGCCTTTAGGATTCTCTCTTTGTCTTTAATTTTTGGCATTTTAATTATCATGCGTCTTGGTGTGGGCCTGTTTGGGTTCTTCTTACTTGGGGCTCTCTGTGCCTCTTGAACTTGAATGCCTTCTTCCTTCACCAAGTTAGGGAAGTTTTCTGTTACTATTTCTTCAAATATATTCTCTTACCCTTGCTCATTTTCTTCTTCTTCTGGAACTCCTATGATATGAATGTTGTTATGTTTCCAGTTGTCCCACTGTTCTCTTAAGATGTCTTCCTGGTTTTTAACTGTTGTTTCCTTTTGTTTTTCTGATTGTTTGATTTTTTTATACCCTGTCTTCTAATTCACTGATCCGGTCTTCCGCTTCCTCTACTCTGCTGGTTATTCCTTCTAATGTGTTCTTTATTTCTGCTATGTCATTCTTCATTTCTTCTTCATGGTTTTTGCTTTCTAATTGGTTTATTTTCAATGTTTGTATATCTTTACTCACGGTGTTGATGTCCTTATTCATACTGTTGAGCTTCCTCAAGATCATGGCTCTGAACTCTGTCCCTGATAACTTGCTTAACCTCATTTCATTTATCTCATCTTCGGTAGAGTTGTCTTGTTTTTTCAATTGGGATTTGTTTTTTGTTGTTTCACCATTTTGGCTCTCTGCTTGCGTTTTGGAGCCTGCCATATTTTCCCTGTGGGTGTTGGTGTTCTGCTCTTTGTGGCTCCCTATACTGGGTTTGGATGAGTGTGGGAGGACCCATGTTAAACAGCACTTTTATTTCTTATTTTCCTGGGTAGATTTGCAAGCCCAGGAAAGGTTCAATTATCCTCTAGCTTTTTGCCTGGAGGCTATTAGTCTCAGTTGATGAGCCTTGGGTTGTACCCCCCAGGTGAATGTAAACCCCCCTCAGATGTTCAGCATAAGAAGATTTTCAACAGGGGGGCAGATGCTGTCTGTTAATAAGCCCCAATTTACATATCTCTGGTCCAGTGTGTGGGTTTTTAATTCCTGCAGAAGTAGCTGTTGCTTCTCCTTGAGGCTTTAGGAGCAGCAAGGTGGCCACTGTCCTATGAGGGTGTGATTCAGCACAAAGTTCCCTGTGCCCTCCCAGCATCCAAGCTCCCAAGTGTCCACACATTTCCATTCCAGTCCTCCCTCCCTCTGCCGGAGCCCAAGGTGAGTGTCTATAGGTAATTTAGTGCTCTGTCCCTTTCATCTGGGCTGTGGAGCCATCTTGGGATTTTAATCCTGAGGGAGCTGCTGACATCTAAAACAGCTGCTGTTCGTGGGCTCCCATCCCACCCCCTCATGCCTCCACAGTTACCAGGCTCAATTCAGTGTCCTCTTTCCTGTTTGTGGTTATACGGGTCCTCTTCAGCTGCTTTTCTGTTGGTTTCTTTTGACAATTTGTCTTTATTTTAGTTGTAATTCTAGTTTGGTCCTGGGAGATGGTCTATGTAGCTTCCATTCACTCTGCCGCCATTTTGGAATGTGTTTTTATTTTTTAAATATATTTATCTTGTAGACAATATTACAGATTTCCCCTTTCTTTCTACCTTTGGCACCCTCCACCAGGCCCTCACCCACCCCAGGCCTTCACCACACTATTGTCTGTGTCCATGGGATATGCATGTATGTATATAAATTTTTGGTTAATCTCTTTCTGCACCCCCTAACCCCCTCCCCTGTGAGATCTGTCATTCTGTTTCATACATTCCTGCTTCTGGATATATTTTGTTCACCTGTTTATTTTCTTCATTAAAGTCTAAATATAAGGTCATGTGATATTTGTCTTTCTCTGTCTGGCTTATTTCACTTAACATAGTAATATCCTGGTCCATCCCTGCTTTCACAAAGGGTAAGAGATACTTCTTTTTTACAGCCACATTGTATTCCAATGTACCACAGCTTTTTTATCCACTCATCTACTGATGGTTACTAGGGCTGTTTCCAGATTTATCTATTGTAAACAATGCTGGTATGAACACAAGAGTGCATATATACTTTCTGATTGGTGTTTTGGGGAGTTTTAGGATATATTCTCAGAAGTGAGATTAATAGGTCAAAAGGCAGTTCTATTTTTAAATTTTTGAGGAAAGTTCATACTGTTTTCAACAGTGGCTGAACCAGTCTGCATTCCCACCAGAAGTGTGCTAGGATTCGTTTTTCTCCACATCCTCACCAGCACTTTCTTTTGTTGATCTACTGAGGGTACCTTTTCTGGCAGGTGTAAGGTGATAGATACCTCATTGTAGTTTTAATTTGCATCTCTCTGATGATTAGTGATGCTGAGTAGTATGTCATCTTTGGAGAAGTGTCTATTCAGGTCCTTTGTCCATTTTTTAAATTGGATTGTCTTCTTTTTGTTAAGTTGTATGAGTAATTTATATATTTTGGAAATTAACCCCTTATCAGATGATATATTATTGGCGAATATGTTCTCCCATACAGTGGGTTCCATTTTTATTTTGCTTATTGTTTCTTTTGCTGTGCTGAAGCTTTTTAGTTTGATGTAGTCCCATTTGTTTATATTTTCCTTTGTTTATCTTGCCCTAGTAGATGTATGGGCAAAAATTCTGCTTTGTGAGATGTCTGCAATTTTACAGCCTATGTTTTTTTCTAGGATTTTTATGGTTTTGCAACATACTTTTAGGTCTTTATCCATTCTTAATTTATTCTCGTGTATGGTTTAAGTTGGTGTCTAGCCTCATTTTTTTTGCGTGTACCTGACTGATTTTCTCAACACCATTTATTGAAGAGATTGTCTTAACTCCATTGTATGCTTTTGCCTTCTTTGTCAAATATTAGTTGACCATAATAGTGTGGGTTGATTTTTGGGGTCTCTATTCTTTTCCATTGATCTATATGCCTATTCTTGTGTCAGTACCAGGCTGTTTTGATTACAATTGCTTTGCAGTGGAGTTTGCTATCTGGTATTGAGATCCCTCCAACTTTGTTTTTCTTTCTCAATAATACCATGGTTATTGGGGTCTTTTTGGTTTTATATACATTTTTGGAATATTTGTTTTAGTTCAAGGACATATGTCAATGGCATTTAAATAGAGATTGTGTTAAATCTATAGGTTGCTTTGGGTAGTATGAATATTTTAATTATGTCAATTCTTTCAATCCATGAACATTGCATGTGCTTCCACTGGTTTGCATATCCCTCTATTTCTTTTTTCTTTTTTTTTTTCTTTATTGATTTTTAGAGAGAGAGGAAGGGAAAGGAAAAGAAAGATAGAAACATCGATGAGCAAGAACATCGATTGTCCACCTCCTGCATGCCCCACACTGGGGATCAGGCCCACAACCTGGACATGTGCCTTGATGAGGAATCAAACTGGTGACCTCTTGGTGCGTGGGTCGATGTTCAATCACTGAGCCACACTGGCTGGGCTTTATTTCTTTTTTCAATTTCCTATAGTATTCCAACTACAGATCATTTACCCTCTTTGTTAAGTTTACTCTTGGGTATCTTTTTTTGTTGTTGCCATGGTAAATGGGATTTTTAAATTTTATTTTTAGTTTCTCTTTCTGAGAGTTCAATATTGGTGCATAAAAATGCCATCAGTTTCTGGGTGTTAACTTTGTGTCCTGCTACGAATTCATTTTAAAAATCTAGTAGTTTTTTTTTTTTTTTTTGTGGAGGCTTTGGTGTTTACTATGTACAATATCATGTCATCTGTGAATAATGACATCTTAGCTTGTTCCTTTCCAATTTTATTTTTTCTTCTTATCTGATCCGTGTGGCTAGGACTTCCAGTACTATGTTGAATAAGCATGGTGAAAGTATATATCCCTGTTTTTTAAGAAAAACACATTTAGTTTTTGCCCACTAAGTGTGATATTGACTGTGGGTTTGTCATATATGCCATCTTTATGTTGAAGTATGAACCCTCTGTTTCCACTTTGCAGAGAGGTTTTATCAAAAAAGGGCACTAGATTTTGTCAAATGCTTTTCTGCATCTATTGATATGATCATGTGATTTTATTTGTAATTTTGTTTATATGATATATTACATTTACTGATTTGCAAATATTCTACCAGCCTTGTATCCCTGTAATAAATCCCACTTGGTCATAGTGTATGATATTTTTAATGTATTGCTAGATCTGGTTTGCTAATATTTTGTTGAGGATTTTAACATGTATGTTTATCAAGCATATTGTCCTGTAGTTTTAACTCCTTGTAGCATCTTTATCTGGTTTTTTAATTCCTATAAGGCTGGCTTCCTAAAATGGGCTTGGGAGTCTTCTCTCCTGAGTGTTTTGAAATAGTGTGAGGAGGATATGTATTAGTTCTTCTTTGAATGTTTGGTAAAACTCACCTGTGAAGCCAACGGACCCATGGCTTTTGTTTACTGGGAGTTCTTAAATTACTGCTTCAATTTCATTAGTTTTTATAGGCCTATTCAGGCTTTCTGATTCTTCCTGATTGAATTTTGGAAACTTGTGTTTCCAGATATTTGTCCATTTTACCCAGGTTGTCATTTCTTGGCATATAATTTTTTGTAGTATTTTCTTACAATCCTATATATTTCTGTGGTGTCAGTTGTTACTTCACCTCTTTCTTTTCTGATTTTATTTATTTGGATCCTCTCTCTGTGTGTGTTTCTTGATGAGTCTGGCTCATCAGTCTTTTTTTTTTTTTTCCCCAAAGAACCATCTTTTGGTTTCATTGATCTTTTGTATAAAATTTTAAATCTCTATCATTTTTTTCCTTTCGTACTTCTTCCTCTGGGATTTTCTTGTTATTCTCTTTCTAATTATTTTAGAAGTGGGCTAGATTATTTATTTGAGCTTTTTCTTGTTTCTTGAGGTAGACCTGTAACACTCTAAACTTCTTTTTCAAAACTACTTTCACTCTGCTTCATAGATTTTGGGTTTCTGTGTGTTCATTTTCATTTGTTTCCAGAAGGTCTTTGATTTCTTCCTTTATCTCATTGGTAAGCTAGTCATTATTTAATAGCATTCTATTTAGTCTCCATGTGTTTGATGCTTTTGAGTTTTTTTGTTTGTTTTTACTGTTGTTGGTTTCTCGTTTCATGCCTTCATGATTGAAGAAGATGCTGGATATTATTTCAATCTTCTTGAACTTGTAAAGGCTTATTTTGTCCTAACATGTGGTCTATCTTTGAGAGTACTCCACATGTACTTGAGAAGAATGTATATTCTGCAGCTTTGTGATGAAATGGTCTGAAATATCAATTAAATCCATCTGAGGTAGCATGTTATTTAAAGTCGCTGTTTCTGCCTGGCCAGTGTGCCTCAGTGAACTGAGCATTGTCCCATGGGCTGAGAGGCCCCAGTTCAATTCCCAGTCAGGGCACATGCCTGAGTCACTGGCTCAATCCCCAGTAGGGGGCGTGCAGGAGGCAGCCAATGGATGTTTCTTTCTCACATCAATGTTTCTATCTCTCTCTCAAAAAATCAATACAAGCATATTTTAAAAATAAATAAAGTTGCTGTTTCCTTGTTTATTTTTACCTGAAATACTTATCCAATGATAGTGGGATGTTAAAGTTCCCTACAATAACTGTATTGCTGTCTATCTCTTCCTTAAAGACCTCCAGGAATTTTTTATTATTTATTTATTTATCCTCACCTGAGTATATTTTTCCATTGATTTTATTTATTTTTTTCAGATAAAGTGAAAGGGAGGAAGGGAAAGATAAACGTTGATGTGAGAGAGACACATTGATTGGTTGCCTCCTGCAGGATCCCAACTGGGACCAGGGATTGAACCAGCAACCCAGGTATGTTCTCTTGACTGAGAATCAAACCTGTGATCCTTTGGTCTATAGTCCAACACTCTAACCCTTGAGCCAACCTGGCCAGGGTCCTCCTGGAATATTTTAATGCATTTAGGTGTCTCTATAGTGGGTGCATATATGTTTACCAAGGTTATATCCTTTTGTTGGATGATCCTCTTAGTATTATGTAGTGACTTTTTTTTCTCTTGATATGTTCTTTGTTTTAAAGTATTACTTTGCCAGATATAAGTATTGCTACCCTTGTTTTTTTTTGTTGTTGTTGTTTTCTTTTGCATGGAAAATTATTTTTCAAACTTTTCACTTTCCTCCTGTGTGCATCTTTTTTTCTGTGGTGGGTCTCTCATCAACAGCATATGTATGGGTCATGTTTTCTTATCCATTCAGCTACCCTATATCTTTTGATTGGCACATTCAATCCATTTACATTTAAAGTTATTATTGGTAGGTACTATTTATTGCCTTTTTTGTTGTTGTTGTTAATCCTCTCCTGAGGATATTTTTCCATTATTATTATTTTTTTTTTGACATAGTGAAAGGAAAAGAGGGAGAGGAAAAAAAACATTGATGTGAGTGAAACACATTGATTGGCTGCCTCCTGTACAACCCCTAACCACTTCAGGCATGGAACCTGCAACCCAGGTACATGCCCTTGACCAGGAATTTAATCTGAGACCCCTCAGTCCATGACACTTTAACTGCTGAGCCAAACCAGCCAGGGCTATTTTTATTGTCATCTTTATTCTTTATGCCTATATTCCTCTCTCTCTCTTTCTTCTTTTTCTTAAAACAGTCCCTTAGCATTTCTTGCAGTGCTGGTTTGGTAGTAGTAAATTCCTTTAGCCTTTTTTTTTTTTTTCTACCTGGAAAGCTCTTTATTTCACCTTCAGTTTTCAATGATAGCCTTGCTGGATAAAGCAGTCTTCATTGCAGATCCTAGCTTTTCTTTACTTTGTATAATTAATGCCATTCCCTTCTAGCCTATAGTATTTCTGCTGATAAATCAGCTGACAGTCTTATTGGAGCTCCCTTGTAGGTTAGATTCTCTCTTTGTCTTTAATGCTTTTCACTTTAATTATGGTGTGTCTTGGTGTGGGTCTCTTTGTGTTAATCGTGATAGTAACTCTATGTGCTCCCTGAACTTGTGTGCATTTTTTCTTCCCCAGGTTAAGAAACTTTTCTCTCATTATTTCTTCAAACAGTTTCTCTATTCCTTGCTCACTTTCTTCTACCTCTGATACCCCTATCATGCAGATATTGTTCTATCTCATATTGTCACAAAATTTCCTTAAACTATCCTCATGGTTTTTAAGTGTTTTTTCTTTTTGCTGTTCTAATTGAGTTGTTTTCTACCTTGTCTTCCAAATCACTAAGTTAATCCTCTGCTTCATCCAACCTACTTTCAATCCTTCCAGTATATTCTTGATGTCAGATATAGTATTCCTCACTTCAGACTGGTTCTTATTTCTGGTTTCTATGTCTTTTATCATGCTGATATAGTTCCCATTAAGTTCCTGGTAGTTCCTATTAAGTTCCTGGTAGTTCTTACTAAGTTCTTTGATAATCCTTAGAACCCTTACTCTGTATGCTATGTCTGATTAATTGCTTACCCCCATTTCATCTAGCTCTTTCTAGAGATTCCTCCTTTTCTTTCATTTGGGGATTGTTTCTTTGTTCCTCATTTTAGTTGTCTCTTTGTGTTTTTTCTATGTACTAGATAGATCTAATATGAATCCTAGTCTTTGTTCAGTGGCCTTTTGTAGTAAATATCCTGTAGAACCCTGGGGTGTTGTCTCCTTGAACTGAGCTGGATGCTCTTGGTATGTCCCTTGTGTCAGTTACTTTGTCTCTCCTGTTGTAATTGGGTCTTTTTTTTTTTCTTTAATCCTCACTTGAGGATATTTTTCTATTTATCTTCAGATAGAGTAAGAGGGAGGGAGAGAGAGGGAGAGACAGAGAGGAACATTTATGTGAGAGAGACACATCGACTGGTTGGCTCTCACACGTCCCTGACCAGGGCCAGGGACAAACCACAACTGAGGTATATGCCCTTGACCAGAATTGACTCTTTGGTTCATGGACCAACACTCTAACCACTGAGCAAAACTGGCCAGGGCTGTAATTGGGTCTTGATTGTTGTTGTCCTGTTTGTGGGTGGGATCTTCTCTCAGGCTGGCTGACTGTGAGACTCAACCTCCCCCACTTCATGGGGGCTATTGTACAGGCACTGATAAGACAAAACAAAACAAAACAGAACAAGAAATACAGCAAAAACATATAAAGAACCCAATAACAATGAAAACATAACCAAAGAGGGAAAGAAATTTTGGAAAGATAAATGAGAAAAAAATAATATAAAAATGAAAAGAATACTACAAGAGAAAGGAGGAAGAAAAGGATTATGAAAAGAAAGTAGGGAGACAAAAAATAAGAATAAAGAATGAAAAGAAGAAAGAAAAAATTATGAAAATGTAAACAAAAAGAGAAAGATAAAGCAAAAGAAAAATAGAGTAAGAAAAGGAAAGAGAAAAATAAGAGATATGGAAGAAACTAGAGAGAAAAGAAAAAAAATATACGAAAGCAATAAAAACTAAAGAAAATATGGACCAAAAAAACCCCCACAACAGTTGAATTTATCTCCCAGATTTTAGTGCCTGCTAGATTTCCCTTCGGATCCTGCTCTTATGTTGTTTGAGGCTATTTTGTATGTTGATTTTGAATGTCCTTGGAGGTACTTTTGTGCTATCCAATGTCAGACACTGTCCACATTTGGCTCTTGGCACCCTGTCTGGATCTTCAAGTGATCCACAGCTTGTGGGTGCCTCCACTGGGCTTGACTGCCCATGGGAGGGGCCAAGCTGAGCTACTATGCTGGCCTTTTAGCAGCATGTGGCCCTCAGTGTGTCAGCAAATGTTCAGACTCCAGAGAAGATGGTGGGTGTCTTCTCCATCCCAGAGCCACGTCCCTGAGTCTGTTCTGAAATACTTCCCTGCCCTCAGCTGGGTAAAGACCCTCTTAGGTAGGCTGGTAGGGTCTGCCCAAAGCCAAGGGTTTTTTTAATCAGCTCTCCCATGAGAGGGAAACACAAACCAGGTTCCTGGAAATGTAGTTGGAATGGCCCCACCCCAAAGTCAGTCACTGATGATCCCCAAGTCTGCTGCCTCCTGGGAAGGGGTCAAGATGCAGGGTGGGGTGAGATGGATCCCAGAGGGTAGGGCAAGTGGGATCCCTTAGGGTGGGGTGAACTGTATCCTATGAGGTGGGGTATTTGCCTTTCCCCTGCAGCTGAGAGGGACTTGCACCTCTCAGGAAAAATAGATGCTGAGATATCAGGGAATTGACACAGCACAGGCATCCTGTCTGCAGCTGCCCTATGACTCTCCCCAATTCTTTCTACCCCAGTCTCTCCTCAGGCAAATCCAGTCAGCACTGCCTTCTCTCCATCCCCTGAAACCTAGGTTAAGTGACTGGGAATGAAAATCTTGTGTGCCTGCTCCTTAATATGAGTGGCTTTGTTTCCAGGAGACTCAGACTCTCCCTCGTGGATAGAAACCCCACCACTGGATACCGCATGGATGGCTATTCCTGGTTATGGCTCTCTGGGCTGGGGAGTCCAGTCTGGGATCCTGGCTACTTTCGTCTCAGGGGAAACCTCCAGCAGCCAAAATATCTCTCCCCACCTTAGTCCTCCCACTCCTGGTAGCTGGGTCAACCCTTCTCACAACCCCACCAGTGCAACCAGTCTGGATATAGTTTTTGCTCTTTCTTGTTTAAAAGTGTGCTCTTCAGCTAGTCATTGTTTCTCTAACCTGGGCAGAAGTCATATTTCCCATTACATTATCGGGGAGTGGTGTCACTGGAAAAGTGACCACCACTGTTTGACATAGTCCTGGGTCAGCTCCATGGTTTGACATAGTCCCTGGAGTTATGAAGGCCTCCATGGTTTGTCATAGTCCCTGGAGATGTGAAGACCTCCATGGTTTGACATAATCCCTGGAGAAGTGGATTTACTGCGTGGCAGGAATCATGAAGAACAGTGACTAAAGATATAGAGTAATGGGAAAATAAAAAGGCAGGATGGCAACTGAAGGAGACTAATCTTTGCTTTCTCTGTCTGTTAGCTGTCTGTTAGGAATCATTATAGAAGTAACATGTAGATGATTAACGATGTAGATGTTAGAAAAGACTATAGATAGAAAAGGCAAGTAAGTAATAAAGATTTAAGTAAAGAGGGTAAAAACTTAAAAGGATCTTAGATAAGAAGTAAAGTCAGGAGTCTTAGAGGAAGCAAACAGAAACTGAATTAGAGGGTTTAGAGAAGAAGGTAAATAAGACAATGTCTGGAAGGTTGCTGATAACAAATCAAGTTGTGTAAGCAATGATCTTAAAGGTTAAGAGACCGAGAGGCAACAATGAGATGTCTGGGTGAGGGATTAACATAGTTGTTAGTTAACCATGTAACAGACCTAAGAGTTGGGTAAACGAAAAAGGAATGTCTGTACTTACTTGCTTAAAGATTTAGGGGAAACAAAAAAGAAATTGCTAAGTAACCTGAAAATATAAAAATAAAGATTCTGCTAGCCTTGAGGTAGCAGAGGTGATCAAGATCTCTGGCTCACGTCTCCATCTCCTTTCTTGCCGACTCTGTCCACACCTTTGGGAAATGCTGGACTGCCAAGGCTGGCCCCCAGCATTACATCAGATTCCTCACACTTTTAAACTTCTATTGGGAAAGAGCTATACCTCACAATCATCCTGTTGTTTCCATCTTATCTCTGTATGTGGATATTTCACAGGCATTTCTACATCGTCAGAAAGGAACTTCACTTTCAATCTAACAGTGTTTATCTCATGGCCTTATGATCTTTTTTTTTATAAAATGACTTCACCTGTGCTATGAGAGCCACTTTCAGGTCTGAAATTCTTTTTAACTTTGAAGATTGCACATAGATAGTAGTTCATTTATGAATCTAGCAGCAGGTCTTTGGCCCAAAGGAGTTAAAGTCTCACTAATAGAAGGAATCAATGCTCAAAGGGAAGGGAAAACATATGCTTTACCACAATAATTAGGAGAAGTTAGGATTAAAAAGAAGATGTGAGGCTTGAGTGAATATGGAAGAGAGCACCAAGGCTTCCAGGCTAGTAAGCAGAAAGAATGAGACTCTTGGCTTGGGATCCCATCATTTGGTGAGGAGTTCTGTTATTCCAGGGGAGTGGACAGAGAATGAAAGCACTGGGTAGGGGAGACACAAAATAAAACCAAGAGTCTGCCTAAGATGGCTCTCCATCCATGAGGACTTTTGGGTGTGGGTGGGTAGAGACCAGTCTCTCATGTTTTGTTTAAGTCCTTTTATTCCACTCAGACTCTGTGCTCCTTGTCAGAGAATCTCAGAAGCAATATCTCAAATTAACAAACTAATTTTTATTTCCTCCCACCCATAATGTCCCTTCAAAGCTCCCTAGAGAAGAGAAAAGGGCAAAACAAAGTGTTACTACCAACAGGGAGAGAATTCACCAATCCTAGGGTCAAGCATAGGAAGGCCTTGCCAGAATTAAAAGCAGATCACTCCTCTCTAATGTGATCCTGCGTTTGTCCCAGTGGGGCAGATTTACACAGCTTTACAGAAATGGCAGAATTAAGCAACTGATCTCTGACTTATTGTATCTGAGATTTTAGCTCTGCTTCAGTTCAGCCGCTCTGACTTCTCTGTGTGTGTGTGTGTTCATGTGCCCATGAGTTTGTGTATATGTGTGCACATGTTTATCTTGTATATTGGAAAGGAAAAAAATTAGAGTTGACTCAACCACGGCATAAGATACAAACATAAATATTCTACTTTATTTTATTTCATTTTTATATGTTTCATACATTTACACTATGAAATAAAAGTTTATATAATATTTAAGCAATGACTGCTACAATATTTGAAAGGTTTGCCAATATATAATGAATGTTAGCTTCATTATCATTTCTGAGATACCATTTTTCCACATGTTTACTGTCCATTTAAATTGCTTATTCTAGGAATTAGCTGGTCTTCTACTGTATAATTTTTAAACTGTTATTATTTTTCTTGAATGTTGAAGTTCCTGTTTTCAACGATAAAGATGCTTCTACTTTTCCAATTACGACTCCCAGGCTAGTTTTGTTTTTAATTTTTTTGTCCTTCAGAACATTTTAAGTTTTTTGAGGTCATATTTGTCTATCCTTTTGTTTGTTTGTTTCTTTTCCTTTTGGATTTTATATGTTGCTTAGAGGGCTTCTGTCCACATCAAATGTATATACACATTCTACTAAAGCTTCTTTTATTCCCCCCATCTCATAAATGCATGTTTGTGTGTGCTTGAGTTTGTGTTTGTAACTATGTAACAAAATTTTTTGTTGTATTTGGCTCATTAATTAATCCAGAGTTTAGTTTTATATGTAGAATAAGGTAGAAATCTTATTTTTTCAAAGGTTTTCATTCCAGCTGTAACACAAATTTAAAGCAACAAACACAAAGTTATTATATCATAATATTACATTATATTAATAAATTAATATGATTATATTATATATAATATAACTTAAATAATTAAACTTATTATATTATAGAGCAGAAGTCCAGCATGGTCTGTCTCACTAAACCAAAATCAGGATGTTGGCAGAGTGACTTTCCTTTCTGTAGCTCTACAGAAGCATATTTTCTTATCTTTATCAGCATCTAGAGGTGCCACAATTCCTTGCCTCAAGGTCCCCTTTCTTTAGAAGCCAACAGTATCTCATTGCGCTGACCCTTCTTCAGTCTTTCTATCACTAACTACATCCAGGAAAGCTCAGCTTTTAAAGGCTTATGTGACTAGCTTAGGTCCACTCATCAGGATAGTCCCAGATAATCTCTGTTTCAGGGTCCATAAACTTAATTATGTATGTGAAGTTCTTTCTTCAGGTAAGGTAGTAGAATCTAGGGAGTAGGGTGTGTACATCTTTGGGGGCTATTATTCTGCTTACCACAAAATGGAGTGAAATTTTCAAACTACAATATATTGAATAATCTGTTCTTTCCCCACTGTTTCTAAATATCACATGTATATCACATACAAAACTGTTCCTGAACCGTCTATTTTCTACCACTCTGTTTAAACTGTGTCAATACTATACAGATTTACTTAATGTAAGTTTATAATCAGCTTTCACATATGGTAGGGCAAGTGTGACATTAATATTAATATTAACATTTTTTAGTATCATTTTATATTTCCTTTTTCCATATTAACTTTATAGATACTTTGTCAAGTTTCATTGAAAAATATAACAAGATTATGCTAGAGATTGTTTATATTTACTGATTAATTCAAGAGTATTTATATTTGTGTAGTACTGGGACTTCCCTTTTAGGAACACTGCACATCCCGCATCTATTTCTCTTTTTCATGTCATTCTGTAAAAATATGCTTGCCATATGTGTGGGTATGGATTTTTTAACCTATATCTATGCATTTTTCAATTTGTTTATTCCTGGTCATTTTACCCTGTTTTTACCCTTTTGAATGCAATCTATTTTTTTTTTCTTTCTGATTATCGCCAGTGAGTTGTTATTAAGCTTCCTTATTCAACTCCCTTATTAGTTTCAGCAGTTGGTCAGTTTATTCTATTGGTGTTTTTAAGTAGCCAAATATTTGGAGTTAGAATTTCAGAAACACATGAATTAGGGTTTTTAATAACTTTTTTTCCATTAAAGAGCTTTGACTTAAGGCTTTTTATAGTCTGGGGTGGGGGGAAGGTACAGTTAAATGATTTCTTAAATAGAATTTGTATTTGCCCCACTCTCAATTTATTTCAGAGGAAAGAATGAAAATCAGGAAGAGGAGAGAGTGTTTGGCCAGAAGGCTGGGGGCCTCCCCACAGTGAGGGTACTCAGGGACTTTCCAGGGGACCTGCAAGGGTTATTGCCCCCTCAGGCTTCCTAGCGTTCTTGCTAGAAACCCAGAATGTCCATCCCAGAGTAGCACTCTGCTCTGGGGAAAGGGTTTTGAACTCCTCTTGGATCTGGGGTCTCTTCCTTCTTTTCTTCTTTTTTTACCATACATCTTTGTACTCTCCTCACAAATGTCTTGGATATAATTAGAAAAACACTGTAATACTATCCATGTATTGTGAGTTCCTTGGTGTTTTCACACCTAATGTCCTTCCTGTATCTCAACATCATGTAAACTACGATTCTATTCAGTGGCATTGGAGCCTATGCTTAGAATTGTTGCCTTTGCTTTTAGCAAATCTGCAAAAAGGAAAAGACAGCCAAGTGGTCTTGAGAGGAAGGAATAAAACATGTTTCTTAGGAGGTTGCTGGATGTACCAGGAGAGAAGTCTGTGTCCTCAGACAGAGTCCCTCTACCGATACTGGAAAAACAAATAATTTTACCTTTTGCTCTTCTTTTTAGAAGAGTGCTTCCTGGTAGTGTTTGTGTGACTCTGTGCTTAGTATTGTTTGTTCTGGTATTTCATACATACATACATACATACATACATATACAAATATGTATGTGTATATAAATTATTAGCAATAATATTTCAAATTTCCTAATTTTCCTCTCCTCTCGTTCTCTGATTGCTTTTTTTTTTCATATCAGTCTGATCTTGTATTATGGATGCAATGTATTTATTATTCTCATTATGATCTCTAATGACAAATGTTTTAGGTTGATTTACTCCTACATTTAATATAGTTTCAGTGGGTCCATTTGATTAAGTTTGATTCCTCTTTTGAGTGACTAGGTCTTACATTTTATAAAGTCTCTTACATATAATATACATTATATTTATATAAGTATATATGTATATATAAATATATGATATATGCTATTATATTTATATAAATATATAATATATTTATAACTATTAATATATAATTATACTATGCTTACATATTATACTTATCTACCATAACCAATTTTACTAGTTGGTTTATTTTACTATTGATTTCTAATTTTTTTATTTCTCTCTACTTTCCTAAGCAACTTCCTTTGAGGTAATCAAATTATTAGTATTTTATTATTTTGATCTACTATAATTTAATTTTTAGTGGTTGTTCTAGGAACCTCATTAAACATTTTATTTGCACAATCTATATATAATTAACATGGTATCACTTTATATAAAATATTCCAATATTAAAACAGAATTTCATTTACCTTATATAATGCATACTTTTTATCATATACTATTGTGAATATGTATACTCCATCATTATGTTATTATATTATATATTATTTTGGACTGAATTTATTGAGGTGAAATTGGTTCACAAAACCATGCAGGTTTCAAGTGTACAACTCAATAAAATATCATCTGCACACTGCATCGTGTGCTCATTGTCCCAAGCAAGGTCTTTTTTCTTCCCCATTTCCACCCCTTTACCAACTCCACCAATCCCCATTCCCCTTTCCCTCTGGCTATCACAGATTGTTGTCTGTGTGTTTGTGTTATTTGTATATGATTTTTGGTTAATCCCTTCACCTTCTTTCAAGCAGTACTCTAACCCCCTCCTCTCTGACAGCCCTCAGTCTGTTCCATGTATCCATATCACTGGATCTACTTTGTTTGTTCGTTTATTTTGTTCATTAGATTTCACATATAAGTGAGGTCATATGGTATTTGTCTTTCCCTTAATGGCTTAATTCACTTAGCATAATAATCTCTAGGTCCATCCATGCTGTCGCAAAAGGTAAAATTTCTTTCTTTTTTTTTTTTTTTTTTTACAACAGAGTAGTATTCCATTGTGTATATGTACCATAGCTTTTTTCCCCCACTCATGTACTGATGGGCACTTGGGCTATTGCTAGATCTTGGCTATTGTAAATAATGCTACAGTGAACATAAGAGTGCGTATATTCTTTCAAATTAGTGTTTTGGATTTCTTAGGATATATTCTCAGAAGTGATTGCTGGCTCAAAAGGCAGTTCTAGAGGCGAAAAAATGGCGGTGGAGTGAATGGAAGCTAAACAGATGATCTCCCAGGATCAAACGGGAATTACAACTAAAATAAAGACAAATCATCGGGAAAAAGCAACAGAAAAGCAGCGGGAGAGGACCATACAACCAGGGACACTGAATGAGCCTGGTAGGATCTGCGGAGGTGCCTGAGGGTGGCGGGCTGGGAGCCCACGGAGGCCTTGGCTGTGAGCAGCGGCCTGAGCTGGGAGCAGCGGCCTTAGCTGGGAGCAGGGCCTGCCCTCAGGGTTAAGAGCCCCAGCTGCTCCACAGCGCAGAGCCGGGACAGAGCACTAAAGAGCCACAGCCACTAACCTGGGGCTCCAGCAGAGGGAGGGCGGACTGGACTGGAACTCTGAGGGGACACCTGGGATTTGGAGGGTGCTCAGATTTTGTGCTGAGCTGTGGCCACAAAGGACAGTGGTGGCCAGCCCCTCCTTCCTGGTTACTCAGAACAGCAACCAAGTTTGCTCCTTCCCAGAGCTGTGGAAGCCCCACCCTCGGAGATTCCCAGGTGAGGGAAAGAGGTAAAGAGATGCAAACTGAGGCTCATTAACAACCAGCATTGGCCCCACCCTCAGGAAATCCTCTTACACTGTAAACATCTGAGGGAGTTTCTCATTCAACTGAGATCCTAAGGCTTTTCAAGTAACTGAGGCTAATAGCCTCCAGGCAAAATGCTAGAACATAACTAAACCTTTCCTGAGCTTGCAAATCTACCCTGGAAAGTGAGACTTGACAGTGGTGGTGAAGGAGGGCCCTCCACACTCATGCAAACCCAGCAGAGGGAGCCACAAATAGCAGAACAGCAATACCCACAGGGAAAATTTGGCAGGCTCCAAAACCCACAGTGATAGCAAAAATGGTGAAACAAAGAAACAGATCCCAAATGAAAGAACAAGAGAACTCCACCGAAGATGAGATAAATGAAATGCAGCTAAGCAAATTATCAGAGGTAGAGTTCCAAGCCATGATCTTAAGGAAACTAAACAGCATGAGTAAGGACATCAACACCATGAGTAAAGATATAGAAACACTGAAAACCAACCAAGTGGAAATGAAGAATGACATAGCAGAAATAAAGAACACATTGGAAGGATTGACCAGCAGAGTAGAGGAAGCAGAGGACCGGATCAGTGAATTAGAAGACAGAATAGAAAAAATCAATCAATCAGAAAACCAAAAGGAAAAAACAATGAAAAAACAGGAAGATAGCTTAAGAAAACTGTAGGACAACTGGAAAAGTGATAACATTCGCATTATTGGAGTCATCGAAGAAGAAAATGAGCAAGGGTTAGAGAATATATTTGAAGAAATAGTGACAGAAAACTTTCCTAACCTGGTGAAGGAAGAAAGCATTCAAGTTCAAGAAGCACAGAGAGCCTCAAGTAAGAAGAACCCAAACAGGCCCACACCAAGACACATAATAATTAAAATGCCAGAAATTAAAGACAAAGAGAGAATCTTAAAGGCAGCAAGAAATAAACAACAGGTTACCTACAAAGGAAACCCCATTAGGCTATCATCTGACTTCTCAACAGAAACACTACAGGCCAGGAGGGAATGGCATGAAGTAATCAAGGTCATGAAAAACAAGGATCTGAATCCAAGACTACTCTATCCAGCAAGGCTATCATTCAAAATAGAAGGTCAAATAAAGAGCTTCCCAGACAAAAAAAAAGGCTAAGGGAATATATTAGCACCAAACCAGCACTGCAAGACATGTTAAAAGGACTGCTTTAATTATTAGAAGAAATAGAAAGATAATTAGAACCACAATGTACAAAAATGGCAATAAATAAGTACATATCAATAATCACCTTAAATGTAAATGGACTGGACGCTCTGATAAAAAGACACAGAGTAGGTGACTGGATAAGAAAGCATGATTCACATATATGTTGTTTAAAAGAGACCCACCTCACAACAAAAGACTCACATAGGTTGAAAGTACAGGGATGGAAAAAAATCTTCCAAGCAAATGGAAAGGAAAAAAAAGCTGGGGTAGCAATACTCATATCTAATAAATTAGATTTCAAATTGAAGACCATAATTAGAGACAAAGAAGGCCACTTCATAATATTGAAAGGGTCTATCCAACAGGAAGATATAACCTTGGTAAACATATATGCACTCAATATAGGAGCACCAAAATATATTAAAAATTTTCTGGAGGACTTCAAAGGAGAAATTGACTGCAATACTATCATAGCAGGAGACTTCAACACCCCATTGACATCACTGGATAGATCATCTAGACAAAAAATTAACAAGGAAACAGAGACTCTAAATGAAGCACTACATCAAATGGATTTAATAGATATATACAGAGAATTACAGCCCAAAACTGCAGAATTCACAATCTTCTCAAGTGCACATGGGACATTCTCAAAGGTAGACCATATATTAGGGCACAAACTAAGTCTACACGTTCAAGAAGATTGAAATCATATCAAGCATCTTCTCAGACCACAATGGCATGAAACTAGAAATCAATTGCAACAAGAACATGCAAATACATATGAACACATGGAGGCTAAATAGCATGTTACTGAACAATGAATGGGTTACATTGGAGATCAAGGAAGAATTTAAAAAATTCCTGGAAACCTATGAAAATGAACACACAACAACGCAAAATCTATGGGATACAGCGAAAGCAGTTCTGAGAGGGAAGTTCATAGCACTACAGGCCCACCTTAAGAAAGAAGAAATATTTCTAATTGACTACCTAACCTCACAACTTAAAGAACTGGAAAGCAAACAAAAAGAAAACCCTAGAGCAAGTAGAAGGAAGGAAATAGTAAAGATCAGAGCACAAATAAATGACATGGAGACCAAAAAATCAATTCAAAGGATCAATAAAACAAAGAGCTGGTTTTCTGAAAAGATAAACAAAATTGATGGACACTTAGCTAGACTCACCAAGAAACAAAAAGAGAGAACCCAAATACACAAAATCAGAAATGAAAGAGAAGTAACAACTGACACCACAGAAATACAAAGGATCATTAGCAAATTCTATGAACATTTATATGGTAACAAATTCAACAATCTAAGCGAAATGGACACATTTCTAGAAACACATAGTCTCCCAAAACTGAATCGGAAAGAGATAGAAAACTTGAACAGGCCAATAACAACGAAGGAAATTGAAGGTGTAATCAAGACTCTCCCTGCAAACAAAAGCCCAGGCCCTGACGGCTTCACGGGCGAGTTTTACCAAACATTCAAAGAAGAATTAACACACATTCCCCTCAAACTATTCCAAAAAATTCAAGAAGAAGGAAGACTTCCAAACTCGTTTTATGAGGCCAGCATAATTCTAATCCCAAAACCAGAAAAAGACACTACAAAGAAAGAAAACTACAGGCCAATATCCCTGATGAACATAGATGCCAAAATCCTTAACAAAATACTAGCAAATTGGATGCAGCAATACATCAAAAAAATTATTCACCATAACCAAGTGGGATTTATCCCAGGGATGCAAGGCTGGTACAATATACGCAAATCAATAAATGTGATACATCACATAAAAAAAATGAAAGATAAAAACCACATGATCATATCAATAGATGCTGAAAAAGCATTTGACAAAATCCAGCACCCATTTCTGATAAAAACGCTCAGCAATGTGGGAATAGAGGGATCATATCTCAACATTATAAAGGCCATATATGAAATACCTACAGCCAACATCATACACAATGGACAAAATCTAAAAGCATTTCCCTTAAGAACAGGAACAAGACAAGATGCCCACTTTCACCACTCTTATTTAACATAGTACTGGAAGTCTTAGCCACAGCAATCAGACATGAAGAAAAAATAAAAGTGATCCAAATTGGAAAGGAGGAAGTGAAACTGTCATTATTCACAGATGACATGATATTATACATAGAAAACCCTAAAGACTCCATCAAAAATCTACTAGACTTAATAAATGAATTTGCCACAGTAGCAGGATACAAAATTAACGCCAAGAAATCGACGGCGTTCTTATACACTAATGATGAACTCACAGAAAGAGAAACTAAAAAAACAATTCCATTTACCATCGCGGCAAAAAAATTAAGATACCAAGGAATAAACTTAACCAAAGAAATAAAGGACCTATTTGCAGAAAACAACAAGACATTGAAAAAAGAAATAGAGGAAGATATAAAAAAGTGGAAGCACATACCTTTTTCATGGATTGGAAGAATTAACATCATTAAAATGTCCATACTACCCAAAGCAATCTACAGAATTAATGCAATCCCCATCAAAATACCAACGACATATTTCACAGAACTAGAACAAATACTTCAGAAGTTCACATGGAACCAAAAAAGACCACGAATAGCTACAGCAATCTTGAAAAAGAAAGACAAAGTAGGAGGGATCACAATACCAGACATCAGGTTATACTACAGAGCTACTGTAATCAAAACAGCCTGGTAGTGGCACAAGAACAGGCACATAGATCAATGGAATAGAACAGAGAACCCAGAAATTGGCCCAAAACATTATGCTCAATTAATATTTTACAAAGGTGGCAAGAGCATACAATGGATTAAAGACAGCCTCTTCAATAAATGGTGTTGGGAAAATTGGACAGCTACATGCAAAAAAATGAAACTAGATCATCAGCTTACACCATACACAAGAATAAACTCAAAATGGATAAAAGACTTAAATGTGACTCATGAATCCATAAAAGTCCTAGAAGAAAATGTAGGCAACAAAATTTCAGACATCATACGCAGCAACATTTTCACTGATATATCACCTAAGGCAACAGAAACAAAGGAAAAAATGAACACATGGGACTACATCAAACTCAAAAGCTTCTGCACAGCAAGAGAAACAACCATCAAAGTGGAAAGGCAACCCACTGTATGGGAGAGCATAATTGCCTATGATATATCAGATAAGGGACTGATTTCCAAAATATATAGAGTGCTCATACATCTCAACAAAAGGAAGAGAAAGAACCCAATTAGAAAATGGGCAGAGGAACTAAATAGACACCTCTCCAAACAGGACATACAAACTGCCAAGAGACATATGAAGAAATGCTCAACTTCACTAATCATCAGAGAGATGCAAATTAAAACAACAATGAGGTATCACCTCACAGCTGTCAGAATAGCTGCCATCAACAAAGCATCAAACAACAAGTGTTGGCGAGGGTGTGGAGAGAAGGGGACTCTAGTACACTGCTGGTGGGAGTGCAGACTGGTGCAGCCACTATGGAAAACACTATGGTGTTACCTCAAAAAATTAAAAATTGAATTACCATTTGACCCAGTGATCCCACTCCTAGGAATATACCCTAAGAAGCCTGAGACACCAATCAGAAAGAATATATGTACCCCCATGTTCACAGCAGCACTATTTATAATAGCTAAGATCTGGAAACAGCCCAAGTGTCCATCAGTAGACGAATGGATAAAAAAGCTGTGGTATATATACACAATGGAGTACTATGCAGCTGTAAGAAAGAATGATCTCTTATCCTTTGCGACGACATGGGAGGACCTGGAAACTATTATCCTAAGTGAAACAAGCCAAGCAGAGAAAGACAAATATCATATGATCTCACTTACTTCTGGAATATAATGAACATAACAGTGTTAGGAACTGGGTAGTCCCAGGGACGTGGAAGTGGGGTACAGACTGACATTTGCCAGAAGAGGGGGTGGGGGAGGGGAGCGATGAACACAGCACTTGTACGCATGTACTCATAACCAATGGACATGGACAACAAAAATGGGGATGGGACAGGGAGGGAGGGGGAGGAGGGTGTCAATGGGGGAAAAAAGGAGAAACATCTGTAACAAAAGTAAATTAATAATAATAATTAAAAAAAAGACAGTTCTATTTTTAATTTTTTGAAAAAAACTTCATAGTGTTTTCCACAGTGGCTGCCCAAGTCTGCATTCCCATTAACAATGCAAGAGGTTTCCCTTTTCTCCACATCCTTGCCAGCATTTGTTGTTTGTTGACTGTTGATGATAGCCATTCTGGTAGGTGTGGGGTGATATCTCATTATGCTCTTATTTTGCGTCTCTCTCTGATGATATGTGACATTGAGCATTTTTTTTTCACATCTCTATTGGCCAATTGTCATCTTTGGAGAGGTGTCTATTCAAGTCCTTTGCTCATTTATTTAATTTTAAATCTCACCCAAGGTCATGCTTAAAGAGAGGAAGAAAGGGAGGGATGGAGGGAGGGCGAGAGAGAGAGAAACATTGATCAGTTGCCTTTCATACATATCCTGACCAGAGATTGACCCCGAAACCCAGGTATGTGTCCTGACTGGGAATCAAGCCATCAACCTTTCAGTGCACAGGAAGACGCTCAACCAACTGAGCCACTATGGCTGGGCAATATGTTTTGTTCATTTTCTAGAAGAATTGGTTGTCTTCCTGGTTTTGAGTTATATAATTTCTTTATATATTTTGGAAATTAACCCCTTATCAAAGGTATCTTTGGCAATTTTCTGCCATTCAGGGGGTTCCCTTTTCATTTTGTTGATTGTTTCTTTTGTTGTAGAAAAACTTATTAGTTTGATTTAGTCCCATTTATTTTTTCTTTTGTTTCCCTTGCCTAAGGAGATATATTGGCAAAAATATAGCTATGAGAGATGGCTCAGATTTTACTGCCTATGTTTTCTTCTAGGATTTTTATGGTTTTGCAACTTACATTTAAGTCTTTTATTTATTTTCAGTTTATTTTTGTGTATGGTATAAGTTGGTGGTCTAGTTTCATTTTTGCACACACCTGTACAATTTTTCCAACACCATTTATTGAAGAGACTCTCTTTATTGTATACTCTTACCTCCTTTGTCAAATATTAATTGACCATAAATGCTTGGGTTTATTTCTGGGCTCTCTGTTCTGTTCCATTTATCTACATGCCTATTCTTGTGTCAGTACCAGGCTGTTTTGATTACAATGGCCTTGTAGTATAATTTGATATCCAGTACTGTGTTCCAGCCTACTTTGTTCTTCGTTCTCAAGATTGCTAAGGCTATTTAGAGTCTTTTTTGGTTCCGTATAATTTTTGGAATATTTGCTCTAGATCTACGAAATATGCCATTGGTATTTTAATAGAAATTGTATTGAATCTATAGATTGCTTTGAGTAGTGTGAACATATTAATCATGGTTAAAGTCTTCTAATCTATGGTCACTGTATATGCATCCACTTATTTGCATTTTCCTTAATTTCTTTCTTCATATCCTATAATTTTCTGAGGACAGGTCTTTTACCTCTAAGTATCTTTTTTTTTTTTTTTTGCAAAAGTAAATGGGTTTGTTGCCTTAATTTCCATTTCTGATAGTTCATTATTAGCATATAAAATGCCACCAATTTCTGAATATACATTTTATATTCTGCGTCTTTGATGAATTTATTTATTAGACATAGTAGTATTCTAATGGAGTTTTTAGGGTTTCTATGTATAATATTGTGTCATCTGTGAATAATGACACTTTTACTTCCTCCTTTCCAATTTGAATGCCTTTTATTTCTCCTTGTCTGATCATTGTGTCTAGGACTTCCAGTTTTATGTTGAATAAGAGAGGTGAAAGCAGACCATCCCTGTCTTGTTCCTGATCTTAAGGGAAGTGCTTTTAGTTTTTGCCTATTAAGTTGGTTCTGGGTTTGTCATATATGGCTTTTATTATAGTTAGGTATGATCCCTCTATTCTCACTTTGCTGTGAGTTTTTATCAAAAACTGAATTTTATCAAGTGCTTTTTCTGCATCTATTGATATGATCATATAATTTTTATCTTTCATTTTATTTGTGTGATTTATCACGTTTATTGATTTTCAAATATTGTACCAAACTTGCATTCCCAAAATAAGTCCCACTTGATCATTATGTATGACCTTTTTAATGCATTGCTGGATCTGTTTTGCTAATATTTTGTTGAGGATTTTAGCATCTATGTTCATCAGGGATATTGGTCTATAATTTTTTTTCTTTGTAGTATTTTTATCTGCTTTTGGAAATGGGATAATGGTGCCCTCATAAAAAGAGTTTGGAAGTCTCCTTCTTTTAAATTTTTTTGGAATAATTTGAGAAGGATAGGTGTTAGTTCTTCTTTGAATGTTTGATAAAATTAACCTGTGAAGTTATCCAGTCCAGAACTTATGTTTGCAAGGAGTTTATTATTATTGTTGTTATTATTATTATTATTACTGCTTCAAGTTCATTAATTGCAATCAATCTATTCAGGTTTTCTGCTTCTTCCTGATTCAGTTTTGGAAGGTTGTATGTTTCTAGAAATTTATCTAGTTCACCCAGGTTGTTCAATTTGTTGGCACATAGATGTTGATAGTATTTTCTTGCTATTCATATTTCTGTGGTATCAGTTGTTACTTCACCTCTTTCATTTCTGATTTTATTTATTTGAGTCCTCTCTCTTTGTTTCTTGATGAAACTGGATAGAAGTTTGTCAATCTTGTTTATTTTTTCAAAGAACCAGCTTGTTGTTTCATTGATTTTTTATATATAAATATTTTTTTAAATCTCTATGTCATTTATCTCTGCTCTTATCTTTATTATTTCCTTCCTCTACTTACTCAGGACTTTTTGTGCTGTTAATTTTCTAGTTCTTTTAGGTGTAGGACTAGACTGTTTATTTGATATTTTTCTTGCTTCTTGAGGTAGGCCTGTAATGCTATGATCTTCCCTCTCAGGACTGTTTTCACTCTGTTCCATATATTTTGTGTTGTTTTGTGTTCATTTTTATTTGTTTTCTGGTTACATTTGATTTCTTCCTTGATCTCACTGTTAATCCATGCAATGTTTAATAACATGCTGTTTAGTCTCCATGTGTTTGAATGTTTCTCAGTTGTTTTTTTTAATTGTAGTTGTTTACTAGTTTCATACCATTGTGATCAGAGAAGGTGTGTAATATGTTTTTAATCTTCTTGAATTTATTAAGACTTATTTTGTATCTTAACATGTGGTCTATCTTTGAGAATGTTCAATATGCACTTGAAAAAAAATGTATTCTGCAGCTTTGGGATGAAATGTTCTATAAATATCAACAAAATTCATTTGATCCAGTGTGGTATATAAGGTCGCTGTTGCCTTGTTGATTTTTTGTCTGGAAGTTCTATCCATTGATGTCAATAGGGTGTTAAATATCCTATTATAACTGTGTTGCTGTTGTTTTTTCCCTTAATGCCCACCAAGATTTTCTTTATATATTTAAGTGCTCCTATGTTGGATGCATGTATGTTTACAAGGGTTATACCCTCTTATTGAATTGATAAGATTCAATAAGATTCAATAAGATTATGTAGTTACATTCTTTGTCTCTTGTTATGTCCTTTGTTTTGATGTCCATTTTGTCTAAGTATTGCTACCCAAGCTTTTTTGATTGTTTCCATTTGAATAGAATATTTTCCTCATCTCTTCACTTTTAGTCTGTGTGTATCTTTTGTTCTGAAATAGGTCTCTTATCTACAGAACAGAAATGGGTCATGTTTTCTTACCCATTCTGCTACTCTATATTTTTTGATTGGATCATATAATCCATTTACATTTACGGTTATTATTGATAGGTACTTGTTTATTGCCATTTTATTCTTTATACCTATGACCACTCTCTCTTATTTATTTTTTCTTTCTTCTTCTTTAAGCAGGTCCATTAACATTTTTTGCAATACTTGTTTTGGGGTAATAAACTCCTTTAGGTTTATTTTATTTATTTATTTTCTGGCCTGGGAAGTCTTTATTTTGCTTTCTATTTTAAATGATAACCTTGCTGGATAGAGTAGTCTTGGCTGTAAGGCCTTGCTTTTCATCACTTTGAATATTTCATGCCAATCCTTTCTGGCCTGAAGTGTTTCACTTGAGAAATCAGCTGACTACCTAATAGGAGGTAGGTAACTAATTGCTTTTCTCTTGCTGCTTTTAAGATTCTCTCTTTGTCTTTAACCTTTGGCATTTTAATTATGATGTCTCTTGGTGTGGGCCTCTTTTGGTTCATCTTGATTCAGACTCTCTGTGCTTTCTGAACTATTATATATATTTCAAACATTCAAGTATTTTTAAGAAAGTTATACAAAGAAAAAATATATAATATTTTTCAATTAATTAATTAATTTTGCCTTTCCAGTGCTTTCAACTTTTCCCATGTATTTATTTTTCCATCTAGTATCATTTCTCTTCACCATGAAGAATTTTTTTAATAGTTTGTGATCTGTTGGCACAACTTTTCTCGGATTGTATTTATCCACATATATTTTTATTTCACTCTCATGCTTAAGGATATATTTGCTACATATAGAGTACAACTTGATTTTTTTTTTTTTCAGGAGCTTACAGTTTATCCTCCATTGTCTACTGATCCTTGTTTATCATAAGAAGTCATCATTTTGTGTGTTATCTAAGTCTGATGATTTTCCTAGTATTTATTCTAATTTGCATTTACTGAAATTCCTTCATTTGTAAATTGTTTTTCTCCATTTTTGAGAAATTTTTGATAATTATTTTTTCAAGTATGTTTCTACCCTATTCTCATTATTCTCTCCTTCTGGAATTCCAATGGCCCAAATTATATTATGCCACAGGTCATTTATAATCACTTTATATTTTTTCAGAAATTTCTTTCACTCTTTATCTTCAAATTGCATAATTTCTATTTATCTGTGATTGGGGTCACTGACCCTTCTACAATCTATAATCTGCTTATATAACCCAAGGGAATTTATAATTTATATATTGTAATGATCAATTCTAGAATTTTCATTTGGTTCTTTTTTACTATTTCCATTTCTTCTGTGATTTTCCATCTGATCAATCATTACTATTCAACTTTTCTTTTAAATCTCTGAACACATTTATAAGCACTATTTAAAAACCTTTATTTCTAATTCTTTTACATGGATTAGCTTTAGTTGTTGCTTTATTGACTGTTTTTATTATAGATTCTAGATCATAATTTTCTGTTTTTTGGTGTGTCTAATAAATTTTAATTGTATGGTAGGTAATGTGAATTTTACATTATAGGGTGTATGAAGTAAATACTTTTATTTTGAAAGATATGGAGCTTTGTTGTGACAAGCAGTTAAATTACTGACAGATCTTCTAGTCAAGCTTGGTTTTATTCTTTTATAGACCTGGTCTGTTTTAGTATTTGCCACAGTCTTAAAGCATGGACCTTCATCTAGTAATGGACCTGTTAATATGTATGTAATTCTAGGTTTATACCTGGATGGCTTTTCACTAAAGGTAAAAATTTGGACTAGCTCTAAGTGACTCTGGGAAGTTACTTTTAATTCATTACATTCTGTATGTTTTAACTATGTTAATATATCCTTTTATAATTAAAACTACAAAAAAATTCATAGTTAATCCCATCTAAGGACTGAACTATTTAATTTGCTTTTTGTTGTTGTTGTTGTTTTACTTAGCCTGGTACATGCATTGTGTGAATTCCTGAAGGCTTTTCAGAGAAAATGTTTTTCTTCAATATGTATTTTAAAATTTTTATTTTATTTTTTTTCCATCCCCAGTTATCCTCTCTATGCCCTCTTCCACCTACACCCATCCCCCTCTACCCCCACAATCACCACACTATTGTACATGTCCATGAATTCTTTTTTGCTCAATCCCTCCACCCACTCCAATACACTGCCCCCTGCCAACCCCCCCAACCCGAGCTGTGTGTCTGCTCTTTATTTTTTTTAAATACCAAAAAATATTTGTTATTTAGATATTTAGCAAGGAGCTCAGTGCCTGACAAAGTATAACAAATTAATTAATATTTTTAAGTAAAAAGTCAATATACTGGCATTAAAGTCTTCAAATAAAGCACCATAATTATCATATTTGTTGACATTCTGTTTGTAAAAATACTCAATCTGTATTTGAAATCAGACGGACAAATTGAAACCTACATTTTTAACAAATATTTATTCTATAGAACATTGTTCTTGAAAGAATCCCACTATATAATTTTTCTGGGACCTATAAAGCCATCCATTTAGAAGTCTTGTGTGGTGGGATGGCAACAGAACTCACGGGTGGAGACCTGTTTCCAGGCCTGGTTCTGCTACAATTGAACTGCAACCGGCCCTATGGATAGCTCCCTGTGTGCATGTGTGTGTGTGTGTGTATGCATATGTGCATGGCCAAATATGAGTGAGATCAAATATGATGACATATACAAGAAACTGTTTGAAATTTCAAAATTGAATAAATGTAATTTTTTAGTTTATGCGTCAAGATTATCCCTTTAACAAAAACACTTCAGGTAAGTCAATATGGGGATCTAAGCAACCGAATCCCCTTAGTTGACTTCCACATGCTTTATATGCAGGGTGATTTATGTGCTGGTTTTCCAAGACAGTCTGAGTTTATACCTACTATTGGCATAATTACTGAAAGTACCCCCTCACTTGCAGAAGTGTTCTGGTTGGGGCCATTATGTGATCTCTATACTGATTGCAAAGTGTACCCTGTGATAGTGTGATTTATAAGAAATATATATATATATATATTTTGTCTTTATCCACAGTCCTGGCTCACAGCTCCTAAACATCTTGGAATTTTCTAAGTGACTAGAGCACAATGGGGTCTTTTGTTATGTAAATCATGTGACTTTTGGACCCCACTCAAGGGTGGGGCTGTTTGCTAGTAAGAGCCAACAATCATGTGGTTAGAGGACTGTAAATTTCAATCCCACTCCCTGATTTCCAGGGATAGGAAAGGGGCTTGATGATGAATTAATCACCAGTGGCCAATGACTTAGTCAATCATGACTAAATAGTGAAGCTTCCATAAAAACCCAAAAGACAACTCATTGGTTGGCCCTTTTTTGGAGAACCAGAATGTTTCCACATGCCACCTCAACATTGCCACCTTGCTGGGCCACAAGTTCCATGAGGACAGAAGCACCTTTGTTCAGGACCTCACTCTATGTAACTCTTAATCTGGGTGTGGATTTGTATCCATTAATATCCTTCATAATAAATTGGTCATCTAGTGAGTAAATGGGTTATCATTAATTATTTGAGCTGCTCTAGAAAATTAATTGGACCCAAGGAAGGGGTTATAGGAGCTTCCAATTTGTAACCCATTAATCAGAAGCACAGGTTTGCAACTGGCCTCTGAAGTGAAGGTTGCTCTTGTAGGACTCGGCCCTTTACCTGTGGAGTCTGATTTTATCTCCAGGTAAATAGTGCCATAATTGAGTTGAATTCGAGGACATTATACTGGCATCCAAGAATTGTTTGTTGGTGTGAGAAAGCTTCCACACACAAGATGGAATTGTATATGGGAATCCTTTTCACACCCTACCGTGCAGTGTGGTAAGTTCCAGTGCAAAGGACAAAAATAGTTTTGGTTCAAAAATATAAAATGTTTTGAATAATTTTCATGGATAAAAATTCATCTTTCACTCTTCTTTATATATAATGTATAGATAAGTTCAAAAGACCTGGTTATTTTGCATATTTATTAACTAAACTCTAGGACATAAAAGGGAATAAAAGCCCAAAACACGACATAAATATTATCATATTCACCATAAAAGGGAAAACATATGATCTTGAAAATTAAAATGACTAGTTTTAATGATACTTTTATCTGTCCCTACAAGTTCAATTAAAGTATTATACACTGTGGGAAAATACAGTAAAATATTCTCCAGGAAAGGAATGAAGGGGCAGGGATATTTTGATTCTTTTTTTTTTTTTTTTTTTTTGTAAACATAAGACAAATCCTGCAAGCAAAAAGTAGTCACAGGCAAATAGTGATGCATAAGGTATATTTGTTTATACTTTATGGTCATATCTGGGAACAACAATAACAATAACAACAAAAGACAAAGCAACACAAACAGCAGAAAATTACACCTGCAAATGACATCACTGTACCGGAAGGAGCAATGTCTCACACTCAAATAGAGTACTTTATTTCATGTTAAAGGGGAATTTTGATGGCTAACTTTAGCTTTGGGCTCAAGAGAAACTTCAGCCCCTTTCTTACTACTTAGTAGAACATAAATTAGTTGTCTTGCCCATAATAAGAGAGTATCAGAGATAATCTCTATTGACCTATGTATAGACAGGGCAAACTACTAATTTTTGAAGACATCATCTCCCTAAAATGACCTTCTTGCTCAAGGTGACTTACTTCATCCATAGCTCAGATTGTCATATGTATACCCATTTTTCTTTTCGTCTTTATACCTCTTGTGTATGTGAAGTCTCTGACTCTCATCTATGAGAGGTTCCCATACATATGTGTATAATTAAATTTGATCACTTTTTATTTTTAATCGGGCTCATGTTTATTTGATTATTCAACCAGCTGAAAGAAAGTTGAGGGTAGAAGAAAGTTCCTTCCTCCCCACAACGCCAATACCACATTTAGTAGTCCCATTGCTGTCATACATACAAGTGGCCTAAAATAAGCACAACTATTATTAATCACTAATATTTTTCATCATAAGATTAAAAATTGTCAGAACAGAATAACTTTTTGAGAAAATATTTTTACCTGTGTCTAGATATCAGACTAAAAGAGGATGGTTAATTGGAAAACAAAACAAAAAAATCAATTTGAGATGCAAGTCAGTCTCCAATTTATTCATAGTGCAGCTCTGAGGAAGTCATTAACAGATTTGAGCCTCATTTTTCTAATTTTTAAAAGGAATAACATCCTTAATATCTATCACATTGCCTAGAATATAGTAGATGCTGATAAAATTCTGCTGACATGCATAATGATTGAGACATAGTCAATGCTGTGTAGCCTTCTTGACGTAAGAATGTCCCAACCTGTAGAAAAAATAGAGTTTATTAGAGTTAATTTGAGCCAAACGGAGAATAGGTCTAGAAGCAAGATCTCAACAGCCTGAGAAAACTGTTTCTCAGAATGACAGTTTGAAGTTACTTTTATACATTTGGAATTAAGAAAGGAATATAAGGAAGATTACTTAAATGTAGGAAAAAGCTCGAGCAGGATTGAATTACAGGACAATTAACAAGATTATGTGCTCTCTTAAGGGCAGTTACTCTTCTGAGGGGTCTAAAAGAGGCATTTATTTCAAAGGTGTGTTAACCCAGATGCATGAAGACAATGAACAAAGCTTGTGTAAGGCAAAGATAACTTTTTACTGCAGAAGCTATAGGCCAAGGGCATGACAACACACCAAGATCTGCCCAGTTAGAAATGTATGATCAAATAACACTATGAGGTTACTTTCAGTTAGATTTATTACAAAGCCCCTTTTCATCCACAACCTTCTATTTCTGGACAAGGAGAAAGTCTCTGCTTTTCTGCTTTCCCCATTTGGGTTGAGGTGATTTGATTGACTTCTGGCTAATGAAATGTGAGCAGAAGCAATGTGAGCACTTCCAGATGTGGCATATATACTTCTATGTAGTATTCTGCATTGTCCTTGGAAATAAATGGTCTGGATCATGTAATTACACAATGGAGGTCAACTAGTCAATCTGCATCAGAGTATAACTTGACAAAAATCCATTGAAATATTGGAGTTCATTTTTACTACAATAAAGCCTAGTCTATCCTGCCTAATATAACTGTCTTATAAGTTGTTTGGAGAGTTAAAAGTGACAGCCCAAATGCCCATCAGTAGATGAGTGGATAAAAAAAGTTGTGGTACAGCCCTGGCTGGTTTTGCTCAGTAGTTAGAGTGTCGGCCCATGGTCCAAAGGGTCACAGGTTCATTTCCTGGTCAAGGGCATGTGCTTGGGTTGTAGGATTGATTCTCTGCCCCAGTAAGGGTTGTGTGTAGGCAGCCAATCTATGTATCTCGTTCACATCAATGTTTCTCTCTCTCCCTCCCTCCCTTCCACTCTATATAAACATCAATGGGAAAATATATTTGGGTGAGGATTAACAAAATAAAATAAAAAGGTGTGGTATATTTACACAGTGGCATACTTTGCAGCTGTTCAAAAAAGAAAGAACTCTTACCCTTTTCAACAGCACAGATGGACCTGGAGATTACTATGCTAAGTGAAATAAACCAGTCAGAGAAAGACAATATCACATTATCTCACTTATATGTGGAATCTAATGAACAAAATAAACTGGTGAACAAAACAGGTCCAGAAGCATGGATGCATGGAACAGAATAACAGATCATAGAAGGGAGGGGGATAGAGGGAACAGAAAGAGATTAACCAAAGAACATATATGCATATATGCATAGCCCATGGACACAGACAATAGTGTGGTGAAGGCCTGGAGTGGGGCTGGTGCTGGGTAGAATGGGGTAAAGAGGGGGAAAATGGGGTCCATCTGTAATACTGTCAACAATGAATATAAATTAAAATTTAAAAAATAAATAAAATCATAAAATAAAAAATAAAAGACACAATGCAATTGAAAGCCATTTGACTGGAAAGTTGTTCAGCATTATTAAAAGAAAAAGTGATAAAATTAATATATTTATATTAATTTATAGTACCTTGGAAGGCACTGCCTCTGATTTGGAGATAACATACCATAATATGTAATAGATGTCTCATGGAAACTTTGTATTGGAAGCATAAGTAAACTAGAACATGGTTTGCAATTCATGTAAGACCTGTACTGTGGAAGACCTTGCAAATTCTAACCTCCCCTGTTAAGTCCAATGCTGACAAAAATGAACAGGTCTTTGGTTTAAAGATGTAGAGGTTCTTCGGTGATCCTCAGTGTAAATGCAGCCTGAGAGGAGGAAAAATGGTGGTGGAGTGAATGCAAGCTACACAGACCATCTCCCAGGACCAAACTGGAATTACAACTAAAATAAAGAAAAGTCATCTGGAAAAACCAACTGAAGAGCAGATGGAGAGAACCCTTATAATCAGGGACATAAAGAGGAGCCCAAACTGAGACTGGTAGGAGGTGCAGAGGTGCGAGAGGGCTGGCTGGGTTCCCACAGGCAGCAGCTGAGGGCTATCTTAGCTGTCAGAAGTTCCCTCTGAGAAGTCAGGGGATTAACCTCAAGCCAGCTCCCCAACACAGAGTGGTGGAAAGTTGGCCTCATAACAGCTGGTTGTGAAAATCTCCAGAGAAGAGGTTCTGTCCATCAGGGAGAGGTGAAGGGAACACCAGAATTTCCCTGAGGGCCAGGGCACTAAATTACAGCTACAGCCACTCACCTGGGTCATTGAAAGAAGGAGAGAAGACTGGACTGGAGAGTTGGCACTGGGGAGAGAACTGGGAAGGATACCATCAGGAGCCCTATGCTGAGTCATTCCTCACACTGCCATTTTTCTCAGGAAGCCCATTTCCATCAGAGTGTCTTTAGCCTGAAGAAGAAGCAATAGCCTCTATCTTGGGAATTTAACATGCCCGGCCAGGAGAAGTGCAACCTGAGGCTCATTAACTGCCAGAGACTACCAACAAGCCAGTAGGCAGAGAAGAGTCTCTGAAGGCTTTAAGACTTGAACCTGGCTCTCATTTGTTGAGGTTCATGGCTCTGGGGACTGAGCTGTGAAGACTGAGGTCTGGATCCCTGTGCTAAGCAAATAACCCACATTGTAGAAACCATTCTTCTCAGGCACAGTGCTCCCATCAAAGTAGCTATAGCCTGGGGGGTGAAGGCAATTGCCCCTTCCTTGGAAATTTAACCCCACCCAGTTGGGGCAAGTGCAACCTGAGACTAACTTCCAGAGACTAACAACCAGCCTGCAGGTGAAGACCAGTCTCAGGGTGCTCTGACTCTTGGGCTCAGCTTGTGGTCATTGATCACAGGGTTTTGAGGCTCTGGGGTCAGAGCTGTGAAGGTGGCTACCTGGGCCACAGTGAGGAGTCATTAACCTGTGTTTCAGAAACCAGTTTCTTCAGGCAGAGTTTTCCTCTCAAAGCAGCTTTAGCCTGGGGGGAAGCAATTGCCCCATGCTGGAAATCCTCTTACCATGTCCACCTGGGGGATATTTCATTCAGCTGAGGACTACAACCTGAGGCACATTAAGTAACTGAGACTAACAGTCTGCTTGCAGACTAAGACTCTGAGATACTTGAATCACTGCCTGGCCTGTGACTCCAGCCAGGAAAGTAAGACTTTGATGTTCAGTGTGGCCCCTTCCATACTTATCCAAACCCAGTAGAGGGAGCAGAGATCTGTGCAACATCGATATCCAGGGAGACTTTGGCAGACTCCAAACACTGCTGAGACAGCCAAAATAGTGAAACAAAGAAACAAATCCCAAATGAAAGAACAAGAGAATTCTATAGAAGGGCTAAGTGAAATAGAATTAAACAAGTTATCAGGGGTAGAGTTCAGAGTAATGATTATGAAGAAACTCAACAGTATGAGTAAAGATATAGAAACAATGAAAATTGCCTGGGCTGGTTTGGCTCAGCAGTTAGAGCGTTGGCCTGCGGACCAGAGAGTCCCGGGTTTGATTCCCGCTAAGGGCATGTACCTGGCTTGCAGTTTGTCCCCAGCCCCGGTTGGGGTCATGTGGGTGACAATCACTCGATGTGTCCCTCTAACGTTGATGTTTCTTTCTCTCTTCCTTCCTCTCTCCCTCGCTATCTGAAAATAAATGCAAAAATATCCTTAGTGAGGATAAAAAAGAAACAATGAAAATCAATGAGTAGGATATGAATAAAACCCAAGCAGAAATGAAGAATGACAAGCAGAAATAAAGAACACATTGGAAGGAATAACCAGCAGAATAGAAGAAGTAGAAGATCAGATCAGTTAATTAAAAGATAAGATAGGAAAAAAATCACTCAATCAGAGAACCAGAAAGAAAAAGAAAAAAAAAAACAATTAAAAAACAGGAGAACATTTTAAGAGAGCTGTGGGATAATAGGAAAAGTAACACATCCCTCTGGGGGGAAAATGGTGGTGGAGAGAATGGAAGCTACACAGACGATCTCCCAGGACCAAACAGGAATTACAACTAAAATAAAGACAAATCACTGGGAAAAAGCAACAGAAAAGCAGCAAGAGAGGACCATACAACCAGGGACACGGAATGAGCCTGGTAGGATCTGCGGAGGTGCGTGAGGGTGGCGGGCCGGGAGCCCACAGACAGCAGCAGCTTTAGCTGTGAGCAGTGGCGGTGTCTGCCCTTGAGGTTAAGATCCCAAGCTGCTCCAAAGTGCAGAGGGCTGGGACAGAGTGCTAAATAGCTACAGCCACTCACCTGGGGCTCCGGCAGAGGGACTGGACTGGACTGGGGACACCTGGGATTTGGAGGGCGATCAGAGTTTGTGCTGGGCCACAGCCACAAAAAACGGTGGCCAGTTAGGTCCTTCCCAGTTACACAGAAAGGCAGCCAAGTTTGCTCCTTCCTGGAGCTGTGGCAGCCCCTCACTCGGATATTCCCAGGTGAGGCAAAGAAATGCAAATTGAGGTTCATTAACAACCAGCATTGGCCCCACCCTTGGGAAATCCTCTTACACTAGAAACACCTGAGGGAGTTTCTCATTCAACTGAGATCCTAAGGCTTTTCAAGTAACTGAGGCTAATAGCCTCCAGGCAAAATTCTAGAACATAACTAAACCTTTCCTGAGCTTGCAAATCTACCCTGGAAAGTGAGACTTGACAGTGGTGTTTAATAAGGGCCCTCCATGCTCATTCAAACCCAGTAGAGGGAGCCACAAATAGTAGAATGCCAACACCCACAAGGAAAATTTGGCAGGCTCCAAAACCCATTGAGAGTGCCAAAATGTGAAACAAAGAAACAGATCCCAAATGAAAGAACAAGAGAAATCTACTGAAGATGAGATAAATGAAATGCAGTTAAGCAAATTATCAGAGGTAAAGTTCAGAGCCTTGATCTTGAGGAAACTAAACAGCATGAGTAAGGACATCAACAACATGAGTAAAGATATAGAAACACTGAAAACCAACCAAGTGGAAATGAAGAATGACATAAGAGAAATAAAGAACACATTGGAAGAACTGACCAGCAGAGTAGAGGAAGCGGAGGACTGGATCAGTGAATTAGAAGACAGAGCAGAAAAAATCAATCAATCAGAAAACCAAAAGGAAAAAAAAAAATGAAAAAACAGGAAGATAGCTTAAGAATACTGTAGGACAACTGGAAACGTAATAACATTTGAATCATAAGAGTCCCTGAAGAAGAAGAAAATGAGCAAGGGTTAGATAATACAATTGAAGAAATAGTGACAGAAAACTCTCCTATCCTGGTGAAGGAAGAAGGCATTCAAGTTCAAGAAGCACAGAGAGCCCCAAGTAAGAAGAACCCAAGCAGGCCCACACCAAGACACATAATAATTAAAATGCCAAAAATCAAAGACAAAGAGAGAATCCTAAAGGCAGCAAGAGATAAGCAACAGGTTACCTACAAAGAAAACCCCATTAGGCTATCATCTGACTTCTCAACAGAAACACTACAGGCCAGAAGGGAATGGCATGAAGTAATCAAGGTCATGAAAAACAAGGATCTGAATCCAAGACTACTTTATCCAGCAAGGCTATCATTCAAAATAGAAGGTCAAATAAAGAGCTTCCCAGACAAAAAAAGGCTAAGGGAATATATTAGCACCAAACCAGCACTGCAAGACATGTTAAAAGGACTGCTATAATTATGAGAAGAAATAGAAAGACAACTAGAACCACACTGTACAAAAATGGCAATAAATAAGTACATATCAATAATCACCTTAAATGTAAATGGATTGAATGCTCCAATAAAAAGACACAGACTAGCTGACTGGATAAGAAAGCATGATTCACATATATGTTGTTTACAAGAGACCCACTTCGCAACAAAAGACTCACATGGGTTGAAAGTAAAGGGATGGAAAAATATCTTCCAAGCAAACAGAAAGGAAAAAAAAAAGCTGGGGTAGCAATACTCATATCTGATAAATTAGATTTCAAAATGAAGACCATAACTAGAGACAAAGAAGGTCACTACATAATATTGAAAGGGTCTATTCAACAGGAAGATATAACCTTGGTAAACATATATGCACCCAATATAGGAGCACCAAAATATATTAAAAATCTTCTGGAGGACTTCAAAGGAGAAATCAACAGCAGTACAATCATAGCAGGACACTTCAACACACCACTGACATCACTGGATAGATCATCTAGACAAAAAATTAACAAGGAAACAGAAATTCTAAATGATGCACTAGATCAAATGGATTTAATACATATATACAGAGAATTACACCCCAAAACTAGAGAATTCACATTCTTCTCAAGTGCACATGGGACAACCTCAAAGATAGACCTTATGTTAGGGCACATACTAAGTCTCTACAAGTTCAAGAAGATTGAAATCATATCAAGCATCTTTTCAGATCACAATGGCATGAAACTAGAAATCAATTGCAACAAGAACATGCAAAGACATCGGAACACATGGAGGCTAAATAGCATGTTATTGAACAAAGAGTGGGTTACCATGGATATCAAGGGAGAAATTAAACCCTTCCTGGAAACCTATGAAAATGAACACACAACAACACAAAATCTATGGGATGCAGCGAAAGCAGTTCTGAGAGGGAAGTTCATAGCACTACATGCCCACATGAAGAAAGAAGAAAAATTTCTAATTGACTACCTAACCTCACAACTTAAAGAACTAGAAAGCAAACAAAAAGGAAACCTAGAGCAAGTAGAAGGAAGGAAATAGTAAAGATCAGAGCAGAAATAAATGACATGGAGAACAAAAAAGAATTCAAGGGATCAATGAAACAAAGAGCTGGTTTTCTGAAAAGATGAACAAGCTGGATGGACCCTTAGCTAGACTCATCAAGAAACAGTGGCAGCGTAGGTAAACGTGGTATCGCGTCCTCCCACAACCATTATCAAAGTTGCAACGAAACTTCAAAACAACCATCATTCAAAACCGCCTAAAATCAAGCTGAACAGAAGTCCTACAACTATGAAATTAAAGAAGAAGCTGTATCGAGACTGGTAGAAGGGGTGGGGTGTGACCGGCTGGAACCACACCCGCATGTGGCAGATAAAAATTAAGAGGGACATCTGGGCTGGGAAGGTCCTCCCTGAGGAGTGAGGGGTCCCTGTCCCACACCAGGCACCCAGGTCAGGGTTCCAGTGCCAGGAAGAGAATCCCCATCACTTTTGGCTGGAAAAATCAGCGGGAAATGAGGCTGAGGTGGCTGGAGCCCCCCAGGAGCTCCTCTTAAAGGGCCCATGCACGGACTTACTCGGACTCGCTCCCTCCTGGCTCCAGCATGGAGGAGGCAGCTTGAAAGGTGCCAGAGTCATATGGGGAAGAACTGAGCTGTTTGGCATTGGAGTGAGGGCTGAGAGGCAGCTTTCTCCTGGACAGATGTGCTATCAGAGGCCTTTGTTCCCTTGGTGAGCCCTTCACTGGGTCGGCAGACACCGCCATATCTGGGACTCCAGCAACCTGGCTCACACTGTTGGCCCCGCCCTGGTGATTCCCTGAGGCCCCACTCCACCCACTTTCAGGCCCACCCAAGCTGTTGTCAGTTGCTTTACCATAGGATTGGCCTGTCTTGGATCCTTCTTCAGCTTTTCCTAAATTCTTTCAAACAAGCAGCATCTGGTCTCAGCTAGCCCCACACCCATCGCTAAGTAATACATAGTAACAAACAGAGGGAGGCAGCCAAAATGAGGAGAAAAAGAAACAGGTCCCAAATGAAAGAACAGAACAAAACTCCAAGAAAAGAATTAAGTGAAATGGAGTTAAGCAACCTAACAGATGCTGAGTTCAAAACACTGTTTATAAGGATGCTCAATGGACTTAGTGAGAACCTCAGGGGACTTAGTGAGAACCTCAGTGAACTTAGTGAGGACCTCAAGAGCATAAAAAAGACCAATCAGAAATTCTGGATGCACAGTTAGAAATGAAGGAGGCACTAACTGAAATAAAGAATAATTTACACAGAATCAATAGTAGAGTAGGTAAAGCCAGGAAGCAAACCATCGATTTGGAGTATAAGGAAGCAAAAAACGCCCAATCAGAACAGCAAAAAGAAAAAAGAATCCAAAAAAATGAGGATAGTGTAAGGAGCCTCTGGGACAACTTCAAGCATGCCAACATTCGCATCTTGGGGGTGCCAGAAGGAGAAGAGAGAGAACAAGAAATCGAAAATCTATTTGAAACAATAATGGCAGAAAACTTCCCGAACTTGGTGAAGGAAACAGACATACAAGTCCAGGAAGCGCAGAGTTCCAAACAAGATGAACCCCAAGAGGCCCACGCCAAGACACATCATCATCAAAATGCAAAAGGTTCAAGACAAAGAGAGAATGTTAAAAGCAGCAAGAGAAAAGCAGTTAGTTACCTACAAGGGAGTTCCTATAAGACTGTCAGTTGATTTCTCAAAAGAAACTTTGCAGGCCAGAAGGGAGTGGCAAGAAATATTCAGAGTAATGAAAAGCAAGAACCTACAACCAAGATTACTCTGTCCTGCAAAACTGTCATTTAGAATCGATGGCCATACAAAGAGTTTCCCAGACAAGGAAAAGCTAAAGGAGTTCATCACCACCAAACCATTATTATATGAAATGTTGAAGGGTCTTCTTGAAGAAAAAGATTAAAAAAAATATGAACAAACACAATGGCAATAAGTACATATCTATCAACAGTTGAATCTAAAAACAAGATGAACAAGCAGAACAGAAACATTCTCAAGATACAGAGAACTTTTGTTAGTAACCAGATGGGTGGGGGCTGGGAGAATGGGTGAAAAAGGTGAAGGGATTAAGAAGTACAAATTGGTTGTTACACTGACAAACCTCAAAGGAAAGTGGGATCGGGGGTGGGGAGAAATAAACCAAAAATCTTATATGTATATATGCATAACCAATGGACACAGACAACAGTGTGGGGAAAGGCAGGAGGGGGGCAGGAATGTGGAGGAAGGGGTAAATGGGGGAACACTGAGGAACATCTGTAATACATTCAACAATAAAGATAAGTTAAAAAAAAAAAAAGAACCACCAAAAAAAAAAAAAAGAAAGAAAAAAAAAAGAAACAAAGAGAGAGAACCCAAATACACAAAATCAGAACTGACAGAAGAGCAATAACAACTGACACCACAGAAATACAAAGGATTGTTAACAAATACTATGAACATTTATACGGCAAAAAATTCGACAATCTAAGTGAAATGGATATATTTCTAGAAACACATAGTCTCCCAAAACTGAACTGGGAAGAGATAGAAAACTTGAACAGACCAATAACAGCAAAGGAAATTGAAGATGTAATCAAGACACTCCCAGCAAACAAAAGCCCAGGCCCTGACGGGTTCACGGGGGAGTTTTACCGAACATTTAAAGAAGAACTAACACCCACTCTCCTCAAACTATTCCAAAAAATTTAAGATGAAGGAAGACTTCCAAACTCATTTTATGAAGCCAGCATAATTCTAATTCCAAAACCAGAAAAAGACACTGCAAAGAAAGAAAACTACAGGCCAATATCCCTGATGAACATAGATGCCAAAATCCTTAACAAAATACTAGCAAATCGGAACCAGCAATACATCAAAAAAATTATTCACCATGACCAAGTGGGATTCATTCCAGGGATGCAAGGCTGGTATAATATTCGCAAATCAATAAATGTGACACATCAGATAAACAAAATGAAAGATGAAAACCATAAGATCATATCAATAGATGCTGAAAAAACATTAGACAAAATCCAGCACCCATTTCTGATAAAAACACTCAGAAATTTGGGAATAGAGGGATCATATCTCAACATTATAAAGGCCACATATGAAAGACCTACATCCAACATCATATTCAATGGAAAAAACTAAAAACATTTCCCTTAAGAACAGGAACAAGACAAGGACGCCCACTTTCACCATTTTTATTTAACATAGTACTGGAAGTCTTAGCCACAGCAATCAGACATGAAGAAAAAATAAAAGGGATCCAAATTGGAAAGGAGAATGTGAAACTGTCATTATTCACAGGTGACATGATATTATACATAGAAAACCGTAAAAACTCTATCAAAAATCTACTAGACTTAATAAATGAATTTGGGAAAGTAGCAGGATACAAAATTAACGTCAAGAAATTGACGGCATTCTTATACAGCAATGATGAACTCACAGAAAGAGAAACTAAAAAAAAACAATCCCTGCCCTGCCTTGTTTGGCTCAGCGGTTAGAGCGTTGGCCTTTGGTCCAGAGAAAAACAATCCCATTTACCATCGCGGCAAATAAATTGATACCTAGGAATAAACAACCAAAGAAGTAAAGTACTTATTTGCAGAAAACTACAGGACATTGAATAAGAAATAGAGGAAGATATAAAAAAGTGGAAACACATACCTTCTTCATAGATTAGAAGAATTAACATCATTAAAATGTCCATACTACCCAAAGCAATCTATAGATTTAACGCAGTCCCCATCAAAAAAATAACGACATATTTTACAGAACTAGGACAAATGCTTCAGAAGTTCCTATGGAACCCAAAAAGACCACGAATAGCTACAGCAATCTTGAAAAAGAAGGACAAAGTAGGCGGGATCACAATACCGGACATCATGTTATACTACAAAGCTACTGTAATCAAAACAGCCTGGTACTGGCACAAGAACAGGCACATAGATCAATGGAATAGAACAGAGAACCCAGAAATTGACCCAAAACATTATGCTCCATTAATATTCAAAAAAGGTGGCAAGAGCATACAATGGAGTAAAGAGAGCCTCTTTAATAAATGGTGTTGGGAATATTGGACAGCTACATGCAAAAAAAATGAGACTAGACCATCATCTTACACCATACATAAGAATAAACTCAAAATGGATAAAAGACTTAAATGTGACGTGTGAATCCATAAAAACCCTAGAAGAAAATGTAGGCAACACAATTTCAGACATCATACACAGCAGAATTTTCACTGATATATCACCTAAAGCAACAGAAAACAAATGAAAAAATGAACACGTGGGACTACATCAAACTGATAGTTTCTGCACAGCAAAAGAAACAACCATCAAAGTGGAAAGGCAACCCACTGTATAGGAGAGCATAATTGCCAATGATATATCAGATAAGGGATTAATTTCCAAAATATATAGAGTGCTATTACAACTCAAAAAAAGGAAGACAGAGAACCCAATTAAAAAATGGGCAGAGTACTTAAATAGACACCTCTCCAAACAGGACATACAAATGGCCAAGAGGCATATGAAGAAATGCTCAACATCACTAATCATCAGAAAGATGCAAATTAAAACAACAATGAGGTATCACCTCACACCTGTCAGAATAGCCGCCATCAACAAAGCATCAAACAACAAGTGTTGGCGAGGGTGTGGAGAAAAGGGGACTCTAGTACACTGCTGGTGGGAGTGCAGACTGGTGCAGCCACTATGGAAAACACTATGGTGTTACCTCAAAAAATTAAAAATTGAATTACCATTTGACCCAGTGATCCCAGTTCTAGGAATATACCCTAAGAAGCCTGAAACACCAATCAGAAAGAATATATGTACCCCCATGTTCATAGCAGCACTATTTATAATAGCTGAGATCTGGAAACAGCCTAAGTGTCCATCAGAATATGAATGGATGAAAAAGCTGTGGTACATATACACCATGGCTTACTATGCAGCTGTAAGAAAGAAAGATCTCTTATCCTTTGAGACGACATGGAGGGACCTCGAGAGTATTATCCTAAGCAAAACAAGCCAAGCAGAGAAAGACAAATATCATATGATCTCACTTATTTCTGGAATATAATTAACATAACAGCCTGAGGAGCAGGGTAGTTCCAGAGACGTGGAAGTAGGGTACAGACTGACAATTGACAGAAGAGGGGCGGCAGAGCAATGAATCACAGAACTTGTACGCATGTACTCATAACCAATGGACATGGAAAACAAAACTGGGGACGGGGCAGGTAAGGTGGGGGAGGAGGTTGTCAATGGGGCAAAAAGGAGAAACGTCTGTAACAAAAATAAATTAATAAAAAAAAATAAAAAGTAACATCCCTATCATAGGATTTCCTGAAGGACAAAGTGAGCAAGGATTAGGCAATCTATTTGAACAAATAGTGACAGAAAACTTCCCTAACATGATGAAGGAGAATGGCGTACAAGTTCCTGAAGCACATAGAGCTCCAAGTAAGAAGAAGTCAAAGAGTCCCATGCCAAGACACATCATAATTAAAATGCCAAAAATTAAAGACAAAAAGTGAATCTTAAAGACAGCAAGAGAAATGCAACAGATTATGTACAAAGGAACCCCCATGAGACCATCAGCTGATTTCTCAACAGAAACACTACAAGCCAGAAGGGAATGGCATGAAGTATACAAGGTAATACAAAACAAGAATCTGAATCCAAGAATCCAAGACTACTGTATCCAGCCAGGCTATTATTCAAAATAGAAGGTAAATAAAGAGCTTTCCGGACTGAAAAAAAAAAAAAAAAAAGAAAGAAAAGAAAAAAAGCACCAAACCCGCACTGCAAGAAATGTAAAAGGACTGCTGTAATAAGCAGAAGAAATAGAGAGAGAAACATAGGCATAATACATTAAAATGGCAACAAATAAGTACCTATCAATAATAATATTAAATGTAAATAGATTCAATGCTCCAATCAAAAGACACAGAGTAGCTGAATGGATAAGAAAGCATGACTCATATATATGTTGTCTACAAGAGACCCACCTCACAACAAAAGACTCACTTAGGTGGAAAGTGAATGGATGGGAAATATTTTTCCAAGGAAATGGAAATGAAAATAAAGGCTGGGATATCAATACTCATATCTGATAAAATAGACTTTAAAATTAAGGCCATAACAAGACACAATGAAAGCCAGCACATAATATTCAAAACATTGATTCAACAGTAGGATATTACCCTGGTAAACATATATTCACCCAATATAAAAGCATCAAAATATATTTTAAAACTTTGGGAGGACTTCAAGGGAGAAATCAACAGCAATACAATCATAGCAGGGGACTTCGACACCCTGCTGATATCACTGGAGAGTTCTTCTAGACAAAAAATTTACCATGAAGCAGAGACCCTAAACAACACACTAGATTAGATGGATTTATTTATATTTACAGAATATTTCAACCTAAAGCTGCAGAATATGCATCTTTCTCAGGTGCACATGATACATTCTCAAAGATAGACTGCATATTAGGACACAAACTAATTCTCTATAAATTCAAGCAGATTGAGATCATATTAAGCATCTCCTTAGATTACAATGGCATAAAACTAGAAATTAATTACAATAAAAACACTCAAAATAATTTTTAAAATGGAAGCTAAATAGCATGTTGTTAAACAATGAATGAGTTACCAAGGAGATCAAGGAAGAAATAGCCACTTCCTGGAAACCAATGAAAGTGAACACCAACAACACAAAATCTATGGGACATAGTGAAAACATTCCTGAGAGGCAAGTTCTAAGCATTACAGGCCTAACTACAGAAACAAGAAAAAAATTCTGATAGATTATCTAACCATATAACTTAAATAATTAGAAAGTAAAAGAAAAGAAAAACCCAGAACAAGTAGAAGGAAAGAAATAATAAAAGTGAGAGCAGAATTAAATGACATAGAGACTAAAAAAGAAAAAAATTCAAAAAATAAATGAAATCAAGAACTGGTTCTTTGAAAGGATAAACCAGACTGATGAATCTTGAGCCAAATACACCAAGAAACAAAGAAAAAGGACCCAAACAAACAAAATCAGAAAGAAAAGAAGAGAACAAGTAACACCATGGAAATATAAAGGATTGTTAGAAAATACTATGAACAATTATATGCCAACAAATTTTATGACCTAGGTGAAAGGGACAAATTCCTAGAATCACAGAGTCCCCCAAAAACTGAACCTGGAAGAGTCAGAAAACTTGACAAGACCAATAATAACAAAGGAAAATTGAAGTGTAATCAATAAACTCCCAGCTATGAAAAGCCCGGGTCTGGATGACTTCACAGGAGAGTTTTACCAAACTTTCAAAGAAAAACTAACACCCATTCTTCTCAAACTATTCCAAAAAATTCAAGAGGAAGGAAGATTTTCAAGTTCTTTTTTTGAGACCAGCATAATCCTAATTCCAAAACCAGATAAAGATACTACAAAGAAAGAAAACTACAGGACAATATCGCTCACAGACATACATGCCAAAATCCTCAACAAAATATTAGCAAATTTGGATCCATCAATATATTTTAAAAAATTATTTACCATGATGAAGTGGGATTTATACCAGGGATGTAAGGCTGGTATGATACGTGCAAATCAATAAATGTGATACACCACATGAAAGATAACAATCACATGATTATATCAATAGATGCTGAAAAAGCATTTGACAAAATCCAGCATCCATTTCTGATAAAAATGCTCAGCGAAGTGGGGATAGAGGGATCATATCTCAACATAATGAAGGGCATATATGAAAAACCTACAGCCAATATCATACTCAATGGGCAAAAACCAAAAGCATTTCCCTTAAGAACAGAAACAAGGCAAGGATGCCCACTTTCACCACTCTTATTTAACATAGTACTGGAAGTCTTAGCCACAGCAATTAGAAAAGAAGAAAAAAATAAATGGCATCCAAATTGGAAAGGAGGAAGCGACACTGTCATTATTTGCAGATGACATGATATTGTACATAGAAAACCCTAAAGGGTCCATTAATAATCCCTTAGATGTAATAAATAAATTTGGCAAAGTAGCAGGATACAAAATAAACATGTAGAAATTGATGGCCTTTTTATACACCAATAATGAACACTCAAAAAGGGAAACTAAAAATGCAATCCCATTTACCATGGCAACAACAAAAAAAATAAGATACCTAGGAATAAACTTAACCAAGGAGGTGAATGACCTATTCTCAGAAAACCACAGGACATTGAAAAAGAAATAAAGGATGATATAAAACACTGGAAGCATATACCGTGTTCATAGATCAGAAAAATCAACATCTTTAAAATGTCCATACTACCCAAAGCAATCTACAGATTCAATGCAATCCCTATTAAAGTATGAATGGCATATTTCACAGATCTAGAACAAATACTCCAAAAGTTTATATGGAACAAAAAAAGACCCCGAATAGCCAAATCAATATTGAAAAACAAGTACAAAGTGGGAGTGATCACAATACCAGACAGATATCAAAGTTATACTACAAAGCCATCGTAATCTAAACAGCCTGGTACTCACACAGCTGGCATATAGATCAATGAAACAGAACAAAGAACCCAGAAATTGATCCACAACAGTATGCCCAATTAATATTCGACAAAGAATTTAAGAGTATATAATGGAGTAAAAAGAGTCTCTTCAATATGATGTTGGGAAAATTGGACAGGTACATGAAAAAAAAAATTAAACTAGACAACCAACTTGTGCCATATACAAGAATAAACTCAAAATGGATAAAAAACTTAAATGTAACTCGTGAAACCATAAAAATCCTAGAAGAAAAATATAGGCATAAAAATCTCAGACATCATGCCTGGCCAGTGTGGCTCACTGGTTGAGCATCGACCCACACACTAAGAGGTCACCAGTTCGATTCCTGGTCAGGTCACATACCCAGGTTGTGGGCCCCATCCCCAGTGGGGAGCATGCAGGAGGCAGCCAATCAATGTTCTCTCTCTCTCTCTCTCCCTTTTCTCTCTCTCTAAAATCAATAAAAAGAAAATCTCAGACATCATATGTAGTGAAATTTTCACTGATACATCACCTAGGGCAAGAGAAACAAAGGAAAAATTAATAAATGGAACTATATCAAACTAAAAAGCTTCTACACAGCAAAAGAAACCAGCATCAAAATCAAAAGTGAACACACTCTCTAGGAGAACATATTGCCAATGACACATCAAATAAGGGGTATATATCCAAAATATTTAGAGTACTCATACAACTCAGAAAAAGGAAAACAAACAATCCAATTAAAATTATCTCACTTATTTGTGTAATATAATGAATTAAACAAACTGATTAACAAAATTGACCCAGAGACATAGATGTGGGGTACAGACTGACAAACCTCACAGGAGGGGGGTTGGGAGGGGAGAGATAAACCACAAAACTTATATGCATGTATGCATAACCAATGGACATGGACAACAGGGATGGGGATGGGGTGGGGGGAATGGGGAGGAGGGTGTCAATGGGGGAAAAAGGAAAAACATCTGTAACAAAAACAAATTAATAAAAGAAAACAGTTTATCTACCAAAAAATAAAAAAATAAAAAATAAATAAAATGGACAGAGGACTTGAATAGACACTTCTCTAAACAGGACATACAAATGACAAGCAGACATATGAAAAAATGCTCAACATCTCTAATCATCAGAGAGATGCAAGTTAAAATGACTATGGTATATTACCTCACACCTGGCAGAATGGCTGCCATCAACAAATAATCAAACAAGTGCTGGCGAGGATGTGGAGAAAAGGGTACTCTAATATACTGCTGGTGATAATGTAGACTGGTGCAGCCACTATGGAAAACAATATGGTGTTTCCTCAACAAATTAGAAATGGAATTGCCATTTGACCCAGTGATCCCACTTCTAGGAATATATCCTAAGAAGTCTGAAACACCAATCAGGAAGAATATATGCATGCCTATGTTCATAGCAGCACTATTTACAATAGCTAAGATCTGGAAATAACCCAAGTGTCCATGAGTGGATAAAAAAGCTGTGGTACATTTACACAATGGAATACTATGCAGCTGTAAGGAAGAAAGATCTCTTATCCTTTGAGATAACATGGAGGGATGTAGAGAGTATTATGCTGAGCAAAATAAACCAGTCAGAGAAAGACAAGTACCACATGATCTCAGTTATTTCTGGAATATCATGAACAAATAAGCTGTTGATCAAAATAGATCCAGAGTCACTGAAGTAGGAAACAGACTGACAAACATCAGAGGGGTGGGGAATGGGGGTTGGGAAGATATAAATCAAAGAACTTATATGCACATATGCACAACCAGTGGACACAGACATTAGTTTGGGGAAAGCAGGAGTGGTGTGCAAGTGGGGAGGAAGGGATCAATGGGGCAATGAAGGGGGGACATTTGTAATACTTTCAACAATAAACAATAAATAAATTAAAATATATGCAGCCTGCAGTTGGTATGAGCCACTGCCTTGAAGTATGGGGATCCTGATTTAAACATTAATTTCAATTATTTGCATTATTTCAAATTTTGTACATAAAATTAATAGTTATTAATATTTACCATATTATTCCAGGTTTGTATGATTAAAATTTACATAACATATGACCGTGCATGTACTTGTGAAAATACAGAGTAGGAGAAAGAATTCCTTGGTAAAGAGGAAGGAAAAGCAAAGTGTAGTCATAAGGCCCCCACACTGTTAGTGTCCAAATTATATACATTGTCTATGTGAGAGCCTCAAGTGGGACAAGTTCTGCCTTTCACGAAATATCAAGTAACTGCAGCTAGAGTTGCATTTCCTAGAGAGCACCTCAGGACTAAAAACCCTAACCACCAAGTTGAAGGTAGAGATGGAGGTTTTTGAACAGTTACTTTACAATTCTAATGTTGGAGAAAACACTACTAGTGTGAGCAATTTACTATTCTTCCAGCCTGTGGCTAGCACTCTGTTCCTTTACTCAGGTTAAAAGGGGATGGGAGTTTCAGGGGGCTGATTTTGAGATTCTGCATTTCCATAGTATCTTTATTATAAAAATAGGCTCAATTGACTGCATTTATTTTATTTTTATTTTTTTGTCAGAAAATTCTACCTTTTCCAAATCTGAGAATGTATTTAAAACACACACTAGGTGCTAAGTTTATAAATGTCCTTCTTTCTCTTTCTTTTTCATATAGCCCTTCCCCCAAATCTCATTCGCCATCCAGTTTTGCTATTTACAATAGCTAAGATCTGGAAACAGCCCAAATGTCCATCAGTAGACGAATGGATAAAAAAGCTCTGGTACATATACACAATGGAGTACTATGCAGCTTTAAGAAAGAACGATCTCTTATCCTTTGCGTCGACATGGGAGGACCTGGAAACTATTATCCTAAGTGAAACAAGCCAAGCAGAGAAAGACAAACATCATATGATCTCACTTATTTCTGGAGTATAATGAACATAACAGTGTGAGGAGCAGGGTAGTCCCGGAGACGTGGAAGTGGGCTACAGGCTGACATCTGCCAGAAGAGGGGGCGGGGGAGGGGAGCGATGAACACAGAACTTGTACGCATGTACTCATAACCAATGGACATGGACAACAAAACGGGGACGGGACAGGGAGGGAGGGGGAGGGGGTGTCAATGGGGGAAAAAAGGAGAATCATCTGTAACATAAGTAAATTAATAAAAAAATAAAAATAAAAATAAAAAATAAATAAATAAATAAATAAAAAAAATAAAACACACACTAGGTGCTAAGTTTATAAATGTCCTTCTTTCTCTTTCTTTTTCATATAGCCCTTCCCCCAAATCTCATTCGCCATCCAGTTTTGGGGGAAGAGCCTGCCCATAGATGTGATATTTACTAAAAATGACAATAAAAGAAGATTCTAACAAGAAACTAACTGTCTGCCTGAAGGGATCATCAGTGGCAAGCAAATCTTGAGGCCAGTTTCTAATCCTGAGTTTTTCACTGCATCTGTGGACCCCCCCCCCCCGCCACGCTACAGAGTAGAGACTTCTAGATTCCATTTCACTGATGTGTCTCCATCACATAAAACAGCACATAGCAAGTTCACTAGGATTGAATACATTTGTCTCTATGGGTGAGGGCTAAAATTATTTATTTATATTTTTCATTTTGTAAGAAGAAGAAGAAAGGAAGGAAGAAATAGAGGAAAGAAGGAAGGAAAGATGGGAGGATGAAAGAAAACATCAATTTGAAGGAGGAAAATATATTTTCAATTTACATCATATCTTCATTCACTTTTACTGATACTTAGAGCTCTATCTGTTTTAAAACTTTATGTCAGAGATATCATTTTTATTAAGTTCATTCACATTTGAAGCAGAAAAATAAAAGACCCAAAGGGCAGGCAATGCCTTTCAGGCTGCCACCAGGTCCAGAGCTCCTGCCCACCTGCCTGCCTGCCCACATGTGCTGGAGTAGATCACCACTGCTTGGACACAGGAAGGAGAAGCTGAAGGTTCTGGGTGAGTCTTTTTAGGATTAAAAAGAATTCTAACTTCCAATTAACTTTTCATGTGTCATAACAACAAGGACAGAATATTTTGACAGAGGCCAGTCTATGGAATTTTATTCTTTTATTTTGGATGGAGACACAAGATGATTTATCAGCCAGATTCCTTGTCTTTGTTGGATTCTATCAGGGACTGATGCAGAAGTGCTGGGCCCCACCCATTTCAGAGGTTTCACTGTCCATCTCACCTGCTAGTCCTCTGGGGACTGGAAAGTCTGGCACTGGCTATACCTTTGACATCAGTAATTCCAAAAAACACTCTCTGAGTCCATGAGCGAGGCTTTTTAGTCAATAACAAATGAGATTTCACCTTTGTTTGGAAAGCCACTTGACAAAAAAGTCAATGGAGACCTTGTGGATTAAGGGGGATGGGGGCGTTTACTGATTTCCCTGCTCTCAGCCTCCAGATCCCTTTCCTCTAGCAGGCTGGCCACTCCCACCTCCCCACAGCTCTTCCCTGCTTCGTTCTGGGTCTATCTTAATTAGATTCCATGACTGGACATCGAGCTGACATGCAGCTTTGAATTTGTTGTCCATCCCTTGACATGGGTTTGTGTCCATTGTACAATCAGTACCTGCCATTTTGGCCCCATTGCGTCCACTGGGGTCCAGGATGCCAGTAGGAGTACTGCTGATAGGGGTTATTTCCCATCGTGGTGTTTGTAAGTCAAGAACATGGCAGTCATTCTCTATATCTCTATCTAATGAGGCTGGCTTTGGAGTAGATACAAAGTCTCTGTCAGGAGAGGCTGGCAGTGCTTTGATCCCTCCTGTGATATCCCCGTGTTCCTGCTCAGGTGCCATTTGCTAGCTGCTGGGAGCCCTTCTGAGAAAGAAGACTCCAGAGGTCAGAAAGGGCATGGGTGTCTGTCTGCAGGCTTGCCTCCTCTACCACTGTCCCGCCTCACTCATCACTTAACATGAGGAACGAGTCAGAGGAGCAGTGCAGCCATGTATTACTCAGTGAAAATGGCTCCCCTGGGTTACCGTGGGAGAGTGTTCCTGCTTTTTCCTAGAGATGCTGGGCTTTACTGTACCAATAAAAAGCCTGAGACAAGAGTCAGATGCTGCCTGCCACTTACTGACCCAGAAAGCCCAGGATTCTGAGACTGGTAGTCCATTATCCAGCTGCCTTTGAATAGACATCAAGTGCAGCCATGCCCTAGTCCTCCAACATCTAAATTAGCTGGCTGACCCTCTGTTTGAGAGTCTATGAGCAGAGTTGTAAGAGTCTCACAGGTCCTGGTTCATATGCCATATCTTACTATCTTCCCTGTTCATAGTGGCTCCTGGCTCCCCATGGCTGATCATTCAAGACAAAGCTCTGGACAGGCTGGACCTAACCCCCATCAGTGCCCTGTCACTACGAAATGCGTCAGGCCTTTGTCCCATTTCTATTTTCAGAATGGTTCCACTCTTCTTTCTGCCTCAGGGCCTTTGCACAGATAATTGTCTGCCCTCCACCTTTACCCACCTCACTATGTGACCTTCTACTCAACTTCATGTCTCAGATCTAACCTCAAAAGTCTCTTTATTCCTACCCCCACCTTTCCCAAGCCAGGTTAGGTTGCTGTGCTCTGTTTGCACACTTTTCAGTACTTGTCACAGAGTTTTTGTTGCTTGGCTTCTTGGTTAGTGTGTAGTTCCCCAACTGGACTGGACACTCCTTGGAGGCATGGTCAAATTTGTCTTCATTTCCTCACGTCAGTATCATCAGAGTCATGTACCATAGATAAGTTTAAATAAACTTATATTAAATAAAAAAAGAGGAAATACCCTTTTTTGATTCTGAAGATTAACTGAGAATCGAGTGTTATAGTACTCATTTCCATTTAGGGTGGAGTCCTCACCCTGGGCAACAACAGTCACTTGTGGCAGCTCTCCTATGGAATTGTCACCAGCATAAACCAACTTCAAGGCCAGATCTGGGTTTTATGCCTGGTTTATAACTTTAAAGTACCAAAACAACTGTTTGGATTAAGGGCTGAGCACATCAAAACAGGGCTCCCTCAAGCGGGGGTGGGAGGAAACAATGGAGAATTCCTGAGGGCACAAGGTATTGGCATTGGAGTCCCTCGGACCCAATTTCGGTTGTGGAATCCCTCTGACCAAGTGCAGACCCCACCCAGTAGCTAGAATTACTTTTGGAGTATTTGAGGGCAATTGGTGATGCGTGAAGTAAGTTGAATTAGGGATAAGGCTTGCAGACTTGGTCTAGAAATTTAGGCAAAAAGGAAGAAAACTTCATCTAAATCCTGGAATGACTGTCTAGTTTAGAAGCCTAAAGAAAAGCAAATAGTGATTCCATTATAATTTACTTAAATGGAGACCTCAGAATTCTGTTTTCCTGACAGGTACAGATACTTTTTTTTTTTTTTTTTTTTTTACGTGCAAAGCCTAAAGCATGGAACATCAGAGACTTGAAAGAAGGTATTTTATCTGGTTCTATTTTCCCCCAGATGGGCATTATGATACTCACGTGATCAAGGGCTAAAAGAAGACTAAGAAGGTTCCAGCATTTTCTATATTAACTCAGTCAGAGAGAAATGGGTGGAAGGCATGAGCCTCCCTCTCTGCACATAGTTTTATGATCTGGTGAACAATTTTCAGTTAGTGCTCCAGTCTGCATGCTGAAAGGGAGGAGGCAGCGTATATATTCAATTTAAAATGCAACATTTCTATCTCTGTAAAAGGTGCCTTTTCAATCTGATATTAAATATCAAAACTCTGCACTAGAGCAGTGATGCTTTCATTTAAGATGTACCAGTATCACCAGGACAGCAAGCAGAAATGCATTTCCCCAGGCCCCATCCTGGGAAACAGGCTGTGAGAGGGCCCACATGCAGACAAGATATTTATGATGAATGGAAACTGTGAGAACACTGTCCCATTGCTGTCTCTGGACATACAACTCAGAGCAAAGTTCCACTCCAGAAACACTTGACACAACCCTTCCTGGGTCTGAAGATAAATGTGCTTTGGCTCTAATGCCTGAGACAGAAAATAAATGACTGAAGCCCTTAGAAATCTGGATTTTGATAATCTTCAGAATACACCTAAGACATTAACAGTTTATGGGTGGAAATGTCCCATAGCCTGTACACAGGCTTTCCAAGTTCGTGTTTGCAATTTTGTTTACTGAATTTACCTTCTTGGTAAATCTGATCTCCAGGGAGTGGTGAAAGGTTCAGCTTTTCTCTTTGCACCCAGTATACTTGAATTGTTTTGGTGAGGACTCAACTGGCAGCATCATTTTATAAGAAGGGATTGTGAGCAACGCATATTTTAAAATATGGCCCATTTCGATAACTAAACGTGCTTCCTCCAAAAGACCTAATGGTGAAAACTTAGAGGTAATATGTCACGTGCCGAGCTAAATTCAAGCCCTAGCTCTGACACTTGCCAGTTGTAGAAACTGGGGGAAATTGCTTCATCAACAATAAGAATGTATATTTACATGAGCCAGAGTCAATCTCACAGAGAAGCTCACATTCTCAAACCCATTGAAAAGTCACAGACATCATCGGCTAACAGTGGCATAAAGCAAGTGTTTAATGATTGTTAGTATGAAAATGAGAACAACAGCAACACAAAATTATTCTAAGAAGCGGAGGTAATCTCAGTTCCTAAGTTAACTATATTTGCAAGAGCAAGTGCAAATTTTTCCATATGTGTTTCAATTTGAGTTACCTGCTGATTAATACAGATAGCTTGGGCTACATGTAGGTAAATAAAAGTAACTGTACTTTGTTTTTTTTTTGTTGTTGTTTTTTTTGTTTTTTTGTTTTTTATTAATTTACTTATGTTACAGATGATTCTCCTTTTTTCCCCCATTGACACCCCCTCCCCCTCCCTCCCTGTCCCGTCCCCGTTTTGTTGTCCATGTCCATTGGTTATGAGTACATGCGTACAAGTTCTGTGTTCATCGCTCCCCTCCCCCGCCCCCTCTTCTGGCAGATGTCAGCCTGTAGCCCACTTCCACGTCTCCGGGACTACCCTGCTCCTCACACTGTTATGTTCATTATACTCCAGAAATAAGTGAGATCATATGATGTTTGTCTTTCTCTGCTTGGCTTGTTTCACTTAGGATAATAGTTTCCAGGTCCTCCCATGTCGACGCAAAGGACAAGAGATCGTTCTTTCTTAAAGCTGCATAGTACTCCATTGTGTATATGTACCACAGCTTTTTTATCCATTCGTCTACTGATGGACATTTGGGCTGTTTCCAGATCTTAGCTATTGTAAATAGCGCTGCTATGAACATGGGGGTACATGTATTCTTTCTGATTGGTGTTTCAGGCTTCTTCGGGTATATTCCTAGGAGTGGGATCACTGGGTCAAATGGTAATTCAATTTTTAATTTTTTGAGGTAACACCATAGTGTTTTCCATGATGGCTGCACCAATCTGCATTCCCACCAGCACTGTACTAGAGTCCCCTTTTCTCCACACCCTCGCCAACACTTGTTGTTTGATGCTTTGTTGATGGCGGCTATTCTGACAGGTGTGAGGTGATACCTCATTGTTGTTTTAATTTGCATCTCTCTGATGATTAGTGAAGTTGAGCATTTCTTCATATGTCTCTTGGCCGTTTGTATGTCCTGTTTGGAGAGGTATCTATTTAGTTCCTCTGCCCATTTTTTAATTGGGTTCTTTGTCTTCCTTTTGTTGAGATGTATGAGCACTCTATAAATTTTGGAAATTAGTCCCTTATCTGATATATCATAGGCAATTATGCTCTCCCATACAGTAGGTTGCCTTTCCACTTTGATGGTTGTTTCTTTTGCTGTGAAGAAGCTTTTGAGTTTGATGTAGTCCCATGTGTTCATTTTTTCCTTTGTTTCTGTTGCCTTAGGTGATTTATGAGTGAAAATTTTGCTGCGTATGATGTCTGAAATTTTGTTGCCTACATTTTCTTCTAGGATTCTTATGGAGTCATGAGTCACATTTAAGTCTTTTATCCATTTTGAGTTTATTCTTGTGTATGGTGTAAGTTGATGATCTAGTTTCATTTTTTTGCATGTAGCTGTCCAATTTTCCCAACACCATTTATTGAAGAGGCTGTCTTTGCTCCATTATATGCTCTTACCACCTTTGTCAAATATTAATTGAGCATAATGTCTTGGGTCAATTTCCGATTCTCTGTTCTGTTCCACTGGTCTATGTGCCTGTTCTTGTGCCAGTACCAGGCTGTTTTGATTACAGTAGCTTTGTAGTATAACCTGATGTCCGGTATTGTGATCCCTCCTACTTTGTCCTTCTTTTTCAAGATTGCTGTAGCTATTCGGGGTCTTTTTTGGTTCCATATGAACTTCTGAAGTATTTGTTCTAGTTCTGTGAAATATGTCGTTGGTATTTTGATGGGGATTGCATTAAATCTGTAGATTGCTTTGGGTAGTATGGACATTTTAATGATGTTAATTCTTCCAATCCATGAACAAGGTATGTGCTTCCACTTTTTTATATCTTCCTCTATTTCTTTTTTCAATGTCTTGTAGTTTTCTGCAAATAGGTCCTTTACTTCTTTGGTTAAGTTTATTCCTAGGTATCTTAATTTCTTTGCCGCGATGGTAAATGGGATTGTTTTTTTAGTTTCTCTTTCTGTGAGTTCATCATTGGTGTATAAGAATGCCGTCGATTTCTTGACGTTAATTTTGTATCCTGCTACTTTGCCAAATTCATTTATTAAGTCTAGTAGATTTTTAATGGAGTCTTTAGGGTTTTCTATGTATAATATCATGTCATCTGCGAATAATGACAGTTTCACTTCCTCCTTTCCAATTTGGATCCCTTTTATTTTTTCTTCACGTCTGATTGCTCTGGCTAAGAATTCCAGTACTATGTTAAATAAGAGTGGTGAAAGTGGGCATCCTTGTCTTGTTCCTGTTCTTAAGGGAAATGCTTTTAGTTTTTCTCCATTGAGTATGATGTTGGCTTTAGGTCTTTCATATATGGCCTTTATAATGTTGAGATATGATCCCTCTATTCCCAAACTGTTGAGCGTTTTTATCAGAAATGGGTGCTGGATTTTGTCAAATGCTTTTTCAGCATCTATTGATATGATCATGTGGTTTTTATCTTTCATTTTGTTTATGTGATGTATCACATTTATTGATTTGCGTATGTTGTACCAGCCTTGCATCCCTGGGATGAATCCCACTTGGTCATGGTGAATAATTTTCTTGATGTATTGCTGGATCCGATTTGCTAGTATTTTGTTCAGGATTTTGGCATCTATATTCATCAGGGATATTGGCCTGTAGTTTTCTTTCTTTGTAGTGTCTTTTTCTGGTTTTGGGATGAGAATTATGCTGGCCTCATAAAACGAGTTTGGAAGTCTTCCTTCTTCTTGAATTTTTTGGAATAATTTGAGGAGAATGGGTGTTAGTTCTTCTTTGAATGTTCGGTAAAACTCCCCCGTGAAGCCGTCAGGGCCTGGGCTTTTGTTTGCTGGGAGAGTCTTGATTACATCTTCAATTTCCTTCGTTGTTATTGGCCTGTTCAAGTTTTCTATCTCTTTCTGATTCAGTTTTGGGAGACTATGTGTTTCTAGAAATGTGTCCATTTCGCTTAGATTGTCGAATTTGTTGCCATACAAATGTTCATAGTATTTGCTATTGATCCTTTGTATTTCTGTGGTGTCAGTTGTTACTTCTCCTCTTTCATTTCTGATTTTGTGTATTTGGGTTCTCTCTCTTTGTTTCTTGGTGAGTCTAGCTAAGGGTCCATCAATCTTGTTTATCTTTTCAAAAAACCAGCTCTTTGTTTTATTGATCCTTTGAATTGTTTTTTTGGTCTCCATGTCATTTATTTCTGCTCTGATCTTTATTATTTCCTTCCTTCTACTTGCTCTAGGGTTTTCTTTTTGTTTGCTTTCCAGTTCTTTAAGTTGTGAGGTTAGGTAGTTAATTAGAAATTTTTCTTCTTTCTTAAGGTGGGCCTGTAGTGCTATGAACTTCCCTCTCAGAACTACTTTCGCAGTATCCCATAGGTTTTGCGTTGTTGTGTGTTCATTTTCATTGGTTTCCAGAAATTTTTTAAATTCTTCCTTGATCTCCATGGTAACCCATTCATTGTTCAGTAACATGCTATTTAGCCTCCATGTGTTCATATGCTTTTGCATGTTCTTGTTGCAATTGATTTCTAGTTTCATGCCGTTGTGGTCTGAGAAGATGCTTGATATGATTTCAATCTTCTTGAACTTGTAGAGACTTAGTTTGTGCCCTAACATATGGTCTATCTTTGAGAATGTCCCATGTGCATTTGAGAAGAATGTGAATTCTGCAGTTTTGGGGTGTAGTTCTCTGTATATATCTATTAAATCCATTTGATCTAGTGCTTCATTTAGAGTCTCTGTTTCCTTGTTGATTTTTTGTCTAGATGATCTATCCAGTGATGTCAGTGGGGTGTTGAAGTCTCCTGCTATGATTGTATTGTGGTCGATTTCTCCTTTGAAGTCCTCCAGAAGATTTTTAATATATCTTGGTGCTCCTATATTGGGTGCATATATGTTTACCAAGGTTATATCTTCCTGTTGGATAGATCCTTTCAATATTATGTAGTGGCCTTCTTTGTCTCTAGTTATGGTCTTCAATTTGAAATCTAATTTATCAGATATGAGTATTGCTACCCCAGCTTTTTTTTCCTTTCTGTTTGCTTGGAAGATTTTTTTCCATCCCTTTACTTTCAACCTATGTGCGTCTTTTGTTGTGAGGTGGGTCTCTTGTAAGCAACATATGTGTGAATCATGCTTTCTTATCCAGTCAGCTACTCTGTGTCTTTTTATTGGAGCATTCAGTCCATTTACATTTAAGGTGATTATTGATATGTACTTATTTATTGCCATTTTTGTACATTGTGGTTCTAATTATCTTTCTATTTCTTCTAATAATTATAGCAGTCCTTTTAACATGTCTTGCAGTGCTGGTTTGGTGCTAATATATTCCCTTAGCCTTTTTTTGTCTGGAAAGCTCTTTATTTGACCTTCTATTTTGAATGATAGCCTTGCTGGATAGAGTAGTCTTGGATTCAGATCCTTGTTTTTCATGACCTTGATTACTTCATGCCATTCCCTTCTGGCCTGTAGTGTTTCTGTTGAGAAGTCAGATGATAACCTAATGGCGTTTCCTTTGTAGGTAACCTGTTGCTTATCTCTTGCTGCCTTTAGGATTCTCTCTTTGTCTTTGATTTTTGGCATTTTAATTATTATGTGTCTTGGTGTGGGCCTGTTTGGATTCTTCTTACTTGGGGCTCTCTGTGCTTCTTGAACTTGAATGCTTTCTTCCTTCACCAGGTTAGGAAAGTTTTCTGTCACTATTTCTTCAAATATATTCTCTAACCCTTGCTCATTTTCTTCTTCTTCAGGGACTCCAATAATGCGAATGTTATTACGTTTCCAGTTGTCCCACAGTTCTCTTACGCTATCTTCCTGTTTTTTCATTGTTTTTTCCTTTTGGTTTTCTGATTGATTGATTTTTTCTACTCTGTCTTCTAATTCACTGATCCGGTCCTCTGCTTCCTCTACTCTGCTGGCCAATCCTTCCAATGTGTTCTTTATTTCTGCTATGTCATTCTTTATTTCCACTTGGTTGGTTTTCAGTGTTTCTATATCTTTACTCATGGTGTTGATGTCCTTACTCATGCTGTTTAGTTTCCTCAAGATCATGGCTCAGAACTCTACCTCTGATAATTTGCTTAGCTGCACTTCATTTATCTCATCTTCGGTGGAGTTCTCTTGTTCTTTCATTTGGGATCTGTTTCTTTGTTTCACCATTTTTGCTATCCCAGTGGGTTTTGAAGCCTGCCAAATTTTCCCTGTGGGTGTTGGTGTTCTGCTATTTGTGGCTCCCTCTACTGGGTTTGGATGAGCGTGGAGGGCCCTCCTTGAACACCACTATCAAGTCTCACTTTCCTGGGTAGATATGCAGGCTCAGGAAAGGTTTAGTTATGCTCTAGCTTTTTGCCTGGAGGCTATTAGCCTCAGTTACTTGAAAAGCCTTAGGATCTCAATTGAGTGAGGACCTCCCTCAGATGTTTACAGTGTAAGAGGGTTTCCGAGGGTGGGGCCAATGCTGGTTGTTAATGAGCCTCAATTTGCATTTCTTTACCTCTTTACCTCACCTGGGAATCTCTGAGGGAGGGGCTTCCTCAGCTCCGGGAAGGAGCAAACTTCGCTGCAGGTCTGTGCAATCGGGAACGAGGGGCTGGCACCACTGTTCTTTTTGGCCACAGCTCAGCACAAACTCTGAGCGCCCTCCAAATCCCAGGTGTCCCCTCAGAGTTCCAGTCCAGTCCGCCCTCCCTCTGTCAGAGCCCCAGGTGAGAGGCTGTGACTATTTAGCGGTCTGTCCCGGCTCTCTGCGCTGTGGAGTAGCTGGGGCTCTTAACCCTGAGGGCGGGCACCGCCACCGCTGCTCCCAGCTAAGGTCGCCGCGCTGGGGCCGCTGCTCCTAGCCGGGGCTACCGCTCCTAGCCGGGGCTGCCGCTCTCAACCGGGGCCGCGGCTCCTAGCCGGGGCCGTAGCTCCCCACCGAGGGCGTCTCTCCCAGCCGGGGCCGCAGTTTCCCGCCGAGGGCGCAGCGGGGCCGCAGTTCCCCGCCGAGGGCGCGTCTCCCAGCCGGAGCCGCAGTTCCCCGCCGAGGGCGCGTCTCCCAGCCGGGGCCACAGTTCCCCGCCGCGGGCGCGGTTCCCCGCCGAGGGCGCGGCTCCCAGCCGGGGCCGCGGCTCCCAGCCGAGGGCGCAGCTCAGAGCCGGTGGCGATGCCCACAGCTGAGGGCGCAGCTCCCAGCCGGGGCCGGAGCTCACAGCCGAGGTCGCTGCTGTCCGTGGGCTCCTAGCCCGCCACCCTCACGCGTCTCCGCAGATCCTACCAGGCTCAGTCAGTGTCCCTGGTTGTGTGGTCCTCTCCCACTGCTTTTCTGTTGCTTTTTCCCGATGATTTGTCTTTATTTTAGTTGTAATTCCCGTTTGATCCTGGGAGATCGTCTGTGTAGCTTCCATTCACTCCACCGCCATTTTCTCCCCTCCTGTACTTTGAATTTATGTTATGCTTTAAAGTTTATGAAGCACTTTCTTTTTTTTTTTATTTTTCTTTTTTATTTTTTATTAATTTACTTTTGTTACAGATGTTTCTCCTTTTTTCCCCCATTGACACCCTCCTCCCCCTCCCTCCCTTCCCCGTCCCCAGTTTGTTGTCTATGTTCATTGGTTATGAGTACATGCGTACAACTTCTGTGTTCATCGCTCCCATCCCCCACCTCCTCTTCTGGCAAATGTCAGTCTGTACCCTACTTCCATGTCTCTGGGACTACCCTGTTCCTCAGACTGTTATGTTCATTATATTCCAGAAATAAGTGAGATCATACGATATTTGTCTTTCGCTGCTTGGCTTGTTTCACTTAGGATAATAGTTTCCAGGTCCTCCCATGTCGTTGCAAAGGATAAGAGATCTTCCTTTCTTACAGCTGCATAGCACTCCATTGTGTATATGTACCACAGCTTTTTCATCCATTTGTCTACTGATGGACACTTGGGCTGTTTGCAGATCTTAGCTATTGTAAATAGCACTCATATGAACATGGGGGTACATGTATTCTTTCTGATTGGTGTTTCAGGCTTCTTAGGGTATATTCCTAGGAGTGGGATCACTGGGTCAAATGGTAATTCAATTTTTAATTTTTTGAGGTAACACCATAGTGTTTTCCATAGTGGCTGCACCAGTCCGCACTCCCACCAGCAGTGTACTAGAGTTCTGAGTAACCGGGAAGGAGGGGCTGGCCACCACCGTCCTTTGTGGCCACAGCTCAGCACAAACTCTGAGCGCCCTCCAAATCCCAGGTGTCCCCTCAGAGTTCCAGTCCAGTCCGCCCTCCCTCTGCCGGAGCCCCAGGTGAGTGGCTGTGGCTATTTAGCGCTCTGTCCAGGCCCTCTGCGCTGTGGAGCAGCTGGGGCTCTTAACCCCGAGGGCGGTCGCCGCCGCCGCTGCTCCCAGCTAAGGCCGCTGCTCCCATCTAAGGCCGCTGCTCACAGCCAAGGCCGCTGCTGTCCGTGGGCTCCCAGCACGCCACCCTCACGCGCCTCTGCATATCCTACCAGGCTCATTCAGTGTCCCTGGTTGTATGGTCCTCTCACGCTGCTTTTCTGTTGCTTTTTCCCGACAATTTGTCTTTATTTTAGTTGTAATTCCCGTTTGGTCCTGGGAGATCGTCTGTGTAGCTTCCATTCACTCCACCGCCATTTCTTCCGTTTCCCTTGACAGCATTCTTATACGCCAACAATGAACTCAACAGAAAGAGAAACTAAAAAAAAAAAAAATGATACCTAAGAATAAGCTTAACCAAAGAAGTAAAGGACCTGTTCACAGAAAACTACAGGACATTGACAAAAGAAATAGAGGAAGATATAAAAAAAGTGGAAGCACATACCTTGTTCCTGAATTGGAAGAATTAACATCATTAAAATATCCATACTACTCAAAGCAATCTATAGATTCAATGCAATCCCCATTAAAATACCAACAACATATTTCATGGAACTAGAAAAAATACTCCAAAAGTTTATATGGAACCAAAAACAACTCCGGATAGCGACAGCAATATTGAAAAAGACAAACAAAGTAGGAGGGACCACAATACCTCATATCAGTTATACTACAAAGCCATTGTAATCAAAACAGTCTGATACTGGCACAAAACTGGCATATAGATCAATGAAACAGAACAGAGAACCCAATAATTGACCCAAGGCATTATGCTCAATTAATATTTGACAAAGGTAGCAAGAACATACAATGGATTAATGACAGCCAATTTAATAAATATTGTTGGGAAAATTGGACAGCTACATACAAAAAAAAAAAAAAAAGAGAATAAAATAAATAGAGCCTCTACTTACACCATACATAATAATAAACTCAAAATGTATTAGGGATTTATATATTTTATTTTTATTTTTGGGATCACTGGGTCAAATGGCAGTTCAGTTTTTAATTTTTTTAGGAAACACTATATTGTTTTCCATAGTGTCTGCCCGAGTCTGCATTCCCACCAGCAGTGTGCTAGAGTACCCTTTTTTCCATATCCTCACCAGAATTTGTTGTTTGAGGATTTGTTGATGGCCATCATCCTGGAAGGTGTGAGGTGATATCTCATAGTCATTTTAATTTGAATCGCCCTGATGATTAATAGTGTTGAGCATTTTTTTTTTTTCATATGTCTCCTGGCCATTTGTACATCCTGTTTAGAGAATGGTCTATTCTCTTCCTGTGCTGATTTTTTAATTGGATTGTTTCTCTTCCTTTTGATGAGTTGTATGACTACTCTATATATTTTGGATATCAATCCTTTCTTGATGTATCATTGACAAATATGTTCTCCCAGAGAGTGGGTTTACTTTTCATTTTGATGCTGTTTTCTTTTGCTGTGCAGAAGCTATTTAGTTTGATGTAGTTTCATTTACTAATTGTTTCCTGTTTCTCTTGCCCTAGGTGATGTATCAATGTAAATTCTGCTTCATATGATATCTGAGATTTTTCTGCATACATTTTCTTCTAGGATTTTTATGGTTTCACGGGTCACATTTAAGTCTTTTATCTATTATGTGTTTATTCTTGTGTATGATATAAGTTGGTGGTCTAGTTTCATTTTTTTGCATGTAGCTGTCCAATATCCCAACACCATTTATTGAAGAGACTGTCTTTTCTCCATTGTATGCTCTTGCCTCCTTTGTCAAATATTAATTGTGCATACTGTCTTGGGTCGATATCTGGGTTCTGTTCTGTTCCATTGATCTTTATGCCTATTCTTGTACAATTACCAGCCTGTTTTGAATACATTGGCTTTGTAGTATAACTTGATATCTGGTACTGTGATTCCTCCCAATTTCTTTCTTTCTTTTTATTTTTTTTTTGAAAAATTGCCTTGGCTATTTGGGGTCTTTTATGGTTCCATATTAACTTTTGGAGTATTTGTTCTAGGTCTAGATTTGTCTAGATCTAGAATCATAGGGATTGCTTTGAATCTGTAGATTGCTTTTGGTAGTATGGACATTTTAATGATGTTGATTCTTCCAATCCGTGAACATGGTATTATTTTCACTTTTTTTTTATATCTTCCTCTATTTATTTTTTCAAGTCCTGTAGTTTCACTTCCTCCTTTCCAATTTGGACCCCTTTTATTTTTTCTTCTCTTTTAATTGCTTTGGCTAAGACTTCAAGTACTATGCTAAATAAGAGTGGTTAAGTTGGGTATCCCTGTCTTTTTCCTGTCTCTAGGGAAATGGTTTTAGTTTTTGCCCATTTACTATGATGTTGGCTGTAGGTTTTTCACATGTGGCCTTTATTATGTTGAGATATGATCACTCTATTCCAACTTTGCTGAGCATTTTTATCAGAAATGGGTGCTGGATTTTATCAAGTGCTTTTTCTGCATCTATTGATATGATTTTATGGTTTTTATATTTCATTTTGTTCATGTGGTGTATCACATTTATGTATTTGTGAATATCATACCAATTTTGAATCCCTGCAATGAACCCCACTTGATCATGGTGAATATATTTTTAATGTATTACTGGATCCTATTTCTTAATATTTTGTTAAGAATTTTGGCATCTATATTCATCAGGGATATTGCCCTATAGTTTTCTTTCTTTGCAATGTCTTTATCTCATTTTGGGATTAGAATTATACAGTCCTCATAAAAAGTTTGGAAATCTTCCTTCCTCTTGAATACTTTGGAATAGTTTAAGGAGAATGGATGTCAGTTATTTTTTGAAATTCTGGTAAAACTCCCTTGTGAAGCTGTCTGGGCATGGGTCTTTGTTTGCTGTGAGTTTCTTGATTACATCTTCAATTTCCTAGTTGTTACTGGTTTGTTCAAGTTTTCTGTCTCTTTCTAGCTCAGTTTTGGGAGACTCTGTGATTTTAGAAATTTTTCCATTTCGCCTAGGTTGTGCAATTTTTCATAGTATTTTTAAAACAATCCTTTGTATTTCTGTGGTGTCAGTTGTTATTTCTCCTCTTTCATTTCTGATTTTGTTTACTTGGGTCCTCTCTCTTTGTTTTGTCATGAGTCTGGGTAAAGGTTCATCAATCTTTATCTTTTCAAAGAACCATCTCTTTGTTTCTTTTATTTTTTAAATTGTTTTTGTTTGTTTGTTTTTAGTCTCTATGTTGTTTATTTCTGCTCTGACCTTTACTATTTCTTTCTTTCTACTCTGGGTTTTTGCTTTTGTTTACTTATAGTTCTTTAAGTTGTAGGGTTAGATAGTCTATTAGAAATTTTTCTTATTTCTTGAATTAAGCCTGTTGTGCTATGACCTTCCCTTGCAGAGCTGCTTTCACTGCATTGCATACATTTTGTGTTGTTGTGGGGATTGTGCACACAACCTGGCCATGTGCCCTGACCGGGAATTGAACCAGCTACCTTTTGGTGCATGGGTCAATGCCCAACCAGTGAGCCACACCAGCCAGGCAACCCCTCTGTTCTCAAAGGGAATGGCTCACAATTAAGACAGCCCTCAGCTGCTCTCCGTGGGCATCCAGCCAGCCCTCTTGTGCCTCCATAACTTCTACCACTCTCAATTTGGTGTCCTTTTTATGTCCCTTGTCATAAGGGTTGTCTCCAGCTGCTCTTCAGTTGTTTTTCCCCAATTACTTCTTTATTTTAATCGTAATTCTAGTTTGGTCCTGGAAGACAGTCTGTATAGTTTCCATTCACTCTACCACCATTTTTTCCTCCTCTACCCTGTTTCTTTTGATTGGAGCATTTATTCCATTTACATTTAAGGTTGTTAGTGATAGGTACTTATTAATTGCCATTTTAATTTATTATGTTGATGTTTCTGTATGTTTCTTCTTATTATAGCAGTCTCTGAAACATTTCTTGCAATGCTGTTTTGGTGGTAATAAATGCCTTTAGCCTTCTTTTGTTGGTAAGCTCTTTACTTCACCTTCTATTTTGAATGACGGCCTGGCTGGATAGAGTAGTCTTGGTTTCAGATCCTTATTTTTTATTACCTTGAATATTTCATGCCATTCCCTTCTGGCCTGAAGTGTTTCTGTTGAAAAGTCAGCTTATAGCCGTATGGGAGCCTTTTTGAAGGTAACCTATTGCTTTTCTCTTTCTGCCTTTAAGATTCTCTCTTTGTCTTTAATTTTTGGCATTTTAATTATTATGTGTCTTAGCATGGGCCTCTTCATGTTCTTCTTGCTTGGAACTCTCCCTGCTTCCTGTGCTTGTGTGCCTTTTTTTCTTCACCAAGTTAGGGAATTTTTCTGCCAATATTTCTTGAAATAGTTTCTCTAACCCTTACTCACTTTCTTATTTTTCTGGTACTCCTATGAAGTCATTGTTGTTATGTTTCATATTCTTCCCCAGCCCTCTTAAACTACCCTCCTGTTTTTTTGTTTTTTCTTTTGATTCTTTGATTGAGTAATGTTTTTCTACCCTGTGTTCTAATTCACTGATCCAGTCCTTGGCTTCCTCTAATCTGCTGGTTATTTCTTTGAATTTGATCTTTATTTCTGCTATGTCATTATTGATTTCTGATTGGTCATTTTTCCTTGTTTCTATATCTTTTCTCATGCTGTTTGTTGAGCATTATTATAATCATTACTCTGAATTCTATATCTGATAGCTTGCTTATCTCCATTTTATTTAGCCTTTGTTCTGAAGAATTATCTTGTTCTTTCATTTAGGGCTATTTCTTTGTTTCACCATTTTGGTTGCCTGTTTGTGCTTGTTTCTAAGTATTATGTAGATCTACTATAACTTCCAGTCTGGGTTGTGTGATCTTATGTTATAGGTGACCTGTGGGACCCAATGGCACAGTCTCCCTGATCACCAGACCTGGATACTCTAATAATGTTGCTTGTGTTCTTTGTGTCATCCCTCCTATTGCAATGTAGTCTTGATTGCTATTGACCTGTTCGTCTGTGGGCTCAACCCTCTGGCTTTCTGACTGTGATGTTCAGCCCCCAACACAGCAAGTAGTCTTCTGTGCAGTTGCTTATCATGTGAAGCACAATTTACCTCATCAGGGTTTGGAGCCTGCCAAAATCTCCTACACTCGATGTGGGCTCCTCTTTACATCCTTTGTTATAAGAGTTCTCTCCTGCTGGTCTTCAGTTGGCTATTCAGGGTTATTTTTCTATATTTTAGTTGTAATTCCAATTTGGTCCTGGGAGAAGGTCAGTGTAGCTTCCATTCAATCCACTGCCATTTCTCTCTCTCCTCAACATCTCCTTTGGATATCTCTTGGACCTTGAGTAGAACTCTTGGTTCCCTACCCCCACTGAGTGCTATCCTCTCCCAGCCTTCCCCAACACAGTAAATGACAGTTACCATTTCAATATCTAAAGTCAGAAATCTGCATTCATCTTTGGCTCTTCCTTTTTTTTTTTTTTTTGTATTACCTTTAATCTGGTCACCTCTGAGTTCTCTCACTTCTATCCCTGAAGTGCATATCTGTCTCTTTTGTTGCAATATAGTCCAAGTCACTGTTATCTCTTGAGTTGACACTGGAGGTAACTCTTTCACTGGTTTTCATTCATCTAACTTGCTGCCCTTCTAATCCATTCTCCATAGCATGCTAGGGTAACATTTGGAAGTCTAAATTAAATAATACATAAAATCTATGTACATTGCACTTGAAATCCATCTAAACTCACCACAGCTATGGGACTGCATGATCTGTCTCCTGCCTGCCTCTGTACCTCATCTTACAACATGGATTTGTCCACTCACATAATTTCTCACTGGCCAGGTCAGGGTATTTGTGTTTTGAATTCAAATCACCTTGGTTTTACAATGGTTTGTGCTCACTTTTAATCACCAGTTGTCATCTGAGAAAACTTCCTGGGCTGTTCCATCTAAAGGAGATTTCTTTTTATTGCCACCCTTGTACCCTGTGGGTTTATTTTACTGCTCTTAATCTGTAATTGTTTTATTTGTATTGTGTTTATTGGTCTTTGTCATCTCTCTTACCAGAATATAATCTCCATGGTACTAGGTACATCTTTTCCACTACTGCATCCCTAATGTCTAGGTATGAGAGGGTCTCTACCAATGCTAGTTGAAGGAGTAAATGATGGCTACTATTGTGTAAAGAGCCCTGTTATTCATGGAATGTTTTACCATCACCCATCCTCACTGTGTCTTAGTTATCTCATCAAAAAAATGTACACATGGAATAGTTGCTCTTCAAGTTTCCTTCTAATTCTGATCTTTATTGAAGCAAGCCAAGTGTCTGGGTAGGTCATCTCTAAATTGCATATCTTGCTGGGTTTCAGTTCTTTATTTGGACAATATTTTTCACATCATAGTGGTTGTCACTGAATCTGCATATGTTCCATTCCACATTGGCCACTGGCTTTCAAGTCCCAGGATAATGTAAAGAAAAATTATTAGCTGCACATGGCATTTAGGATATCAGGCCCTTCAATTATGTGACAGCATAGTAAAACTGTGGTTTGAGATTGTCCCACAAAAACATCTTTCATCAATATTATTAACTCATTTTCCACCTGTATCCTCTCCCTAACATGAATGAGCTCAGTACAGCTGGCATCTGAGGGGAGATCCCATGTATCACCCACTCTGTGGTCTTCATCTTCTCTAATATGCAACATGTGCTACATGTTTCCTTTGGGCTTTGGCAATCCCATGTTATCTAATTTTTATGTATCAGAAGACCTGGCTTTACTGTAAGTGGTGGTGGAAACCCAAGCCAGTTCTAAAGTGATTTAGTTGAGGTAGTCACAAGACTTTTAAGACCAACAGGAAGGTCACTTACAATGATGTGGCTGCCAAAAGGCAAACAATTCCAGTCTGCAGCCCCACTGATTCAAGTCAGGACTTCGTGATGTTATATACTGTTGAATTTGAGAAAGTCCCACTGAGGTTCAAAATTTGGAGTTTACAGGGGTACTGGTGGAAGCTTTCCCTTTCATGGGAGAGTTGTAAGGCTTAAATTAAATAAGACATGCAACATATTTGGCACAGTGCCTGGAATGAGGTGACCACCTAATAATCATTAAACCATGTGAGTGGTGAAGCATGTGACTGGTGGATTCACAAGTGCCCTGCTCTGTTTTTCTGAATATGATGGGCCTGAGTCTGTGTGACATTAGGTATGTACATGACCATTCCTTGTCAATACCCCTTGAAAGAGGTGAACAAAGGAGTACAATCCCAAGAAGTGTGGGGTCATGTCACATGGATGTGATAGAGACATATATTTTGGTAGATATACCCGGAGGAGTGGAATACCTAAGAAAGAATTGGGGTGGACAAAGAAGAAATGCCAACCTCAGATACTGCCATAGATTTGAGTGTCTTTTGGAGGTGATAGTGATGAAACTCACTACATTTTTAGAGAAGAGGAGACTTTTTTCTGAGAGTCAATTAATAAATCTTGTACAAAACAGATGACATTGGAAAGACTCATGTACTCTTTATAAGGAGATGGCAAAATAGATTGGCCCCATGACAATGCAACATTTGACTTAACATATTAATATGTATTTAAACAAAATATGTTAATCAGGAAAGTGAGGAAAGGATTGGTCAGCAGAAAGTATGTAAACATTATGAAATAAAATTAATACTTACAGAAACAAATGTTGAAGTGTCCATTAATTTACTGCTCTAGGTCTTAATAAGAGGACTCTGGCTATTCATTCTTCTTGAATAATCCAAATAACCCTTTTTTGTGTGAGTTCATATAACTTGAGTGGCCTTCACGTGATGATTCTATTCATTTTTCATCTGTGGGAATAGAATGGACTAGGGATACCAGGGAGAGCTATATGGTCAACCAAAGAAGTACATTTTTATTATAGTTTTTCTATAGTATCCTTGTTTATAAGTCTTTATCCTGTGAGCTTGGCAAATGTGGATCTGTATCTGTGGGCAGGTTTACACTGTAAAAGCTGATAAGATCAGATTTCTGATGCTACAAAGCACGGTGGAATGCCATTTGACAGACATTTTGGCAGCTTATCGGGTAGGAAAGGCAAATTGACCCCACTTTTATTCAAAGTTCAGGTCAATATAGATGCCCCTCACAGATGCTCAAATTACAACCTGAAACCATTACCAAAAATCCATGATAAAAAGTATCACTTTGTTTTGTCTTATAGGGTGCAGATTCTTCATTCCAGTATACTAACTAGACTGTCATAAACACTTGGCCTTTGGTAGGAGAAAACAAAGTGATACTTTTTTATTGTGGATTTTGGGTAATGGTTCCAGACTAACACTTGGCCTTGCCCCTGTCCTACCTCAATGCCACAGCATCTGTAAGCTAAGTAATCTTGCTTAAGAAAAATAAAAAAAAAAGATTTCAATCTATAAATCACACTGAAATCTGGCACAGCAGAGCATACCCAAACTAAAAATGAAAATATAAATTACTCTTTCAGAGGTTGCCTGCCAGTGTGTTCTGTGCTTTCAGATATATATTTTTTTCTCAGTAGTACATAGCCACTATGTCATTGAGGAGCTCAAGCCAGAACCCAGGGCAGAACTGTGGCTCTTCAGTGTGTGTGGGGCTACCTTCCCAACCCCAGTTCATGGAGTTGCAGAAACCCAGAGGTGGAAATGGTTTATTCATCAGGAAAATGTGGCAGGTTCTATCTATGGTGGTTGTGGAGTGGGTGGCCAATGTGGAGCATAGTGAAGTTAGCAGTAATTGTGGGCCCAATTATTTAAAAGAAAAACAAACAAAGAAACTTATGACTGAAAATGTTTTCCAAAGAAGGTGCCTAGGAGTATTGTTGATTTTTCTTCCAGATGCTTGTCTTGGCCAGATTTATTCTCAGAAAATCTAGGTAGAGGTTTCCCTAAAGCAGATAACCAGCCCTAGTGAAAGCCAGATGCTGCGACAGCTAAAACCAAGACTCTGAGCTTGTGTGGAAACCCACTTCTTTTTTCCCCCAAGAACCAGGACAAACTGGCTCTTGTGGTTTATGTGGTTTATGGGGCTTGGTAATTTTTTGAGTTGCTTTACTTCAAGACTTTTTTAGTCCTGCATAGAGCCATTTCCTCCCACCCAATCAAGCATGCCTCAGAGAAGGAAGGTGGCAGGGGTAGAGAGAGTTCAGCCTGAGAGATTTTCTGCACCTATGGGGGCTTTCTCAATGCTAGTGAAGGAAGTAGAGGGAGATACATTTTGTGGTGGAAGCAAGATGCCTTGGAAACAATAGGGAGGAGAGATACATCTTTCTAGGCTGAAAGGGAAAGGAGAGCAGTATAATAGGCAGGAAACTTCTCACTGAGCAGGGAGTTGGAAGGAAGCAGAGCAGAGTTCTCATAGCACCCTGGAAGGAGGCTACCTGACCTCACAGAAATGTGTCTAGGAGAGGACCTCATAGAAGATTCTTCTAACTCCTGTGGCAATCAGCATGGGTGGAAAATGAAGACAGGGCATGAAACCTTAAATAAAACTGAGCAGGTAGGTAATGGATACCCAAGAACCTCTCCCCACACATGGACTCCTTCCAACCATTTTGTAACACAAGATCCTAGAAACACAGCACATTCTTATTGGTGGAACTCCAAGATTAAATGAGATGAATTTCCTGCCAAGCCAGTGGGGTGGGATCCAAAATCCCAATTAAGTTAGAGATTACAGATTGATAGCCCCCCTTTCCTAAAGCTTCCAATAACACATATTTTCAAATTCAAGAATAAAACATATCTTTCTGGATTTTTTTTTCCCCTCGACAGATAGGAAGGGATTGGGTTTGATGCAAAGGTGACCTAACTTGAGTGGATCCCAGGGGCTACAGTCAGATGCAGGGGTGAGGCTTCTCTTATAGAAAGTTATAAAGTATGCAGTCAAGGACCTATAAAGGTTTGGGAAACACTACTATATCAGAGTTTACCCCAGATGGTTCAAATGAAGAGACTTTAATGAAATCATGATTTAGAAGTGAGGAGCAGGCCTATGGAACTAAACTACATATCGTGAAGGCACTTTGAGCCTGGTAAGATATAAGCTGTAGACAAAATCATCTGGTAGGAAATGTTGCTGCAGATAATCCAGTTACTACCAGGACAAGTTACTAGAACAGGGGGTTATTTGTTAAGAAATACCCAATTTCTCACTACTCCTACCTTTCATTTTTTGCTGATGTCTTCTACTGGTCAGACTCAATTGGAAACCCAGTAGCCTGGTGGCAGCCTCTTGGTCCTCAGGTATTAGCCTCCTGGGACATAAAGCAGGGAAGAGAAGGTTGTGGAATGAGTCTGGGTAGAAAATAAGAAATGATAAAGAAGGTACTATGGTCTAAGGCAAGGTGCACAGTCTAAGCCAAAGTCTTTGGTCTCTGTGGTTAGTTCAAGAAAAGAAGCCAAGTCATGGAACCAAAATGGTTCTCCATGGAGCAGAAGAGCAGATAAATAAGAAGGGAATCTACAGAGATTTTAGGATTTTTAGAGAGCTATAATCCTACACTGGGTTTGTGGGATGTCATTATGTTTGCAGTAAGTCCATATATTTCCAGGGAAGTTTAACATTTGGTTTCTCTTATGTGTTACATTGACAGTAGTTGTACTTAAATCTGCTGAACAAGACACTCATGTCACACAGAAACAAAGGCCTATAGTCCTCGTCTTTGTACTCAGCTGAGATTGATTTGTCTCCTGTACTACATAGCTCAGCTTTTTATTAAAAAAAATACATTTTACTAAGTTTTTATATTGAAATATAATTGGCATATAACATTATGAGTTTCAGATGTACAACATAATGATTCAATATTTGTATATCCTGTGAAAAGATCACCATAATAAGTCTAGTTAACATCTATCATCATACATAATTACAAAGTTTTTTGTTTGTTTGTTTTTTCTTGTGATGAGAACTATTAAGATCTACTCTTTTAGCTCTCAGCTTTCAGGTAAAATAAAATGATAAAATTCATCTCCAGAAAGTCTTTATAATGTAAATAATGTTTAGAACAAAAATTGTTCTAGCTAAAAAATAATTAGTATCCTCTAGAGCACTCAATCAAAAGCAAAAACACTTAATTCTGACTTTTATTACCCAAACAACATCAAGTAGAATAAGATATTTAGCACATGAGAGAAGAGTAGGATGAGAGCAGTACAATCTCATAATAGAAGTACCCTGCATCAAAGAAGGGACCTGCTCTGGCCCTCATCCATGTGTCCAGAAGCTGAGGGCCAAGAAGACACACACACATCAGGAGTCCCCCTCCTACCACAAAACACATTCCAAGTTCCTGATATAGGAATGCTCTGCCCAAATGACACTGAACTTGCTTCTGTGGGCTGTACAGGTAGCTAAGAGTGACAAAAGGGCTCAACAATATTAGCTGTGGATCTGAAAAAGAGATAAACAGGTTAAAGGGGAATTTTGAAAGATGATATCAGAAATTCAGCAGAGAAGAAGCCCCATGGAATTAAGCTCTAAACTTTTTCAGGCCAAACATTGCTCTCCCACCACTGCTCTTCCAGTTCATCCACTTACCTAGGATAAGGAGACAGAGCAGTGGTGGGACAGGATCCTTGAAGAATGGGTCTATGAGCATCTTGGCAAAGTAAAGAGTTTGTTCAGTGACTGGCCACTTCTAGGAAATACCAGGATGTTAGACTAACAAGATAGCATGGTAGTGGAAACTGAAACCTGGGTTTCTTTAACAGAGCATTGACATTTGAAAGGAGCAAGCAAGAAAGCTGTGCTGGGTCAGAGATAAGCGTTTTTATTTAGATTCTTTTGGCAGTGAGCCTAATGTCTGAAGGAGGGAGATCTCAACAATTTGTGAGAAAACTGTTTAAATATCCTCTAGATATAACATTACAGATAAATCTGCTTCCCACTGCATCTGGGCCTGTGAGAAGTTGTGTACATACCTCTTTCATGACAGCTTCCCTTTCAGATTTGCTCAGTGTAAAACTCAGTTTCATCTTCTCTCAGTTCTAATCCCATGACTCCTTTATTCCCCCAGAGGAGGAGGCTAAGACCCAACATTGGTCCACAGGATCTGATGATTCTGAGCAGCTTTGAAAAAAGAAATCCAGCCTGTCTATGCCTGCACCAGCTCAGCAGCATGCCCACACTCCTCTCAGGGAAGTAGAGGATAAATTCAAAGATGCAGAGACAGTGGCCAGGAATCATATGATAGAGCATAAGGACACTGGAACTTGATTTCTGGCTTCATCATTCAGCCTCTCTGAGATTCAAAGGTCCATATCTGTAAAATAGGAATGACAATACATTACAACAACAGAAGTGACCATATGTGCAAATATGAATCACCTGAGTCATGCCAGGTGCTGTTCTGGCTTCAGGGATGTACAGCCTGGGTTGTTCTTTATACTCTGTACATTTCCTACAATTTCATGTAAGGTTGAAACATGAGAATGTACAGGATAGTTTCTGGCACAAAGCACTCCAAACTGTGGTTGGCTGTGAAGTTGCCAGAAGACTGAAAGCACTTGATAAGGTATGTACTCAGGTTAAAGCTTTAGGAGGGTCCAGGCTAGGAGTTGGCTGGTGATTGAAGTAACTACAGAGCTATTTGAGAGGACAATATGGATTAGTGTCTCTCTCACAGGAGATGTTCAGATAGTATCAATTAAAGACATTCCCTCCAAGCACCCTTAGAGAGGGCTCGGGGTTTGCCATTGACATGACTCTCAGACCACTTTTGACTCTAACCTTGACCCTGGACCTGGCCCACTTCCAAAGATAACCAAAAGGGAACATGGCTACTCTGTCAATAAATGAAATGCCCCAGAGAACCAAAGAGCTGGAGTGGATTTGGGTTGTTGAGAACCTACAGCCTCGTGTGATGGAGCCCAAGTCCCAGAGAAGTGAGGGACTTGAGGCATGGAGGTCTCTTCAGGGAAGAACAGCCAGGGTCCTCCCCTTTGCAGTGGTCAGGTGCTGACTCAGTATGAGGCCAACTGGGCTAGAGTCTCTGAGAGAAGGAACTGCAATACTCCTCAGGATTAATGGTTCTGTAGACCCCATGACCACACTATCTTGCCCAGGTTTCCTCTCCTGATCTCTCAAGGACTTTAGCACCATTGCCTGACAGATTTCTTTTACCTATTTTTCTCTTAAAGGCAGTCATCATTCCAGTGGAAATCAGGATTTCAGGTCTTATAGCAACATAATCCATTGTTTTGGCTACTTGTTGCATTGTAACACCATTCAACATCAATGGCTAAAACATCAATACCTTTGTTAAAGCTCATGATGTTATCAATCAGGAATTCAAGCAGGATTTGAGCAGGTGATTTGAAGTGCACATAGTTTACTGGGATCACTTGGCTATATTCAGCTGATGGCTAGGCTGGATGTTCTAAGATAGTACCATTCACATGCCTGGTGTCTTATTGAAAATGGCTGGAAGGTGAGACCTGGTTAGCCCCTCTTCATCCATGTGTAGACCCAGGATATTTCCCATTATCTTTTCAGCAGGGTAGTTGGCCTTCTTGCTCCAAGTCTAAGTGTCCCAAGGGACTCAGGTGGGATTTTCAAGGATTCTTATTACCTAGACACAGAAATCCCACCACATTCTATTGGTCAAGTAAGCCTTGAGGGTCAACTCATATTTAAAGGAAAGGGAGGATATTTCATCTCTCAAGAAGGGAATGGCATGCAATAACATGCCATAACCCCCCACCCCACTTTTTTTTTCCCCACTGAGGGTGGGGGGGATGGCTGGATGTACCATTCTGAAGACAAGCCACAATCCCAGAGTTCTGGATTGTGGAGATTAGAGTCAGATATATATGTTCAACCCAGGGATCCTTCATTTACAATGGAGATTTGGAGCAAGTTATACAATTCCCATAAAACTGTTTCATCATCAGTGAACTTGGAGTAATAATACTACATCCTTCAGAGAGTTACTAGGATTCCAAAATGGTGGCGGAGTGAATGGAAGCTACACAGACCATCTCCAGGGATCAAACTGGAATCACAACTAAAATAAAGACAAATCATCTGGAAAAAGGAACAGAAAAGCAGCTTGCAAGGACAATACAACCAGGGACACTGAATTGATCCTGGTAGGACTGCGGACGCATGAGAGGGGGGCTGGGAGCCCATGGACAGCAGTGGTCATAGCTGTGAGCACCGCTCTCAGGATTAAAGCCCAAGCCTGCTCCACAGCACAGAGGGCCAGGATAGAGTGCTAAAATAGCCATAGCCATTCACCTTGGGCTCCAGCTGAGAGAGGGCGGACTGGACTGGAACTGGGTGGGGACACTCAGGATTTGGAGGGTGCTCGGAGAATTGCTGAGTTGTGGCTATGCAAGACGGTGGCCATCTTACTCCTACCAGGGCTCTGGGGCGAGATGGCAGCACCTCCCTCATAGATTCAGCCACACCCAGGTGGTCAATTGAAATGCAAATTGAGGCTCATTAACTACCAGCATCTGGCCCACCCTCGGGAAATCCTCTCATGCTGAACACCTGAGGGAGGTTTTCATTTAACTGAGAACCCAAGGCCCTTCAAGTAACCATGACTAATAGCCTCTACACTAATAGCCTCTGGGCAAAAAGCTAGAGGATAACTTCACCTTTACTGGGCTTGCAAATCTACCCAGGAAAGTAAGACTCAACAGTGGTGTTTAACGTGGGGCCTACCATGCTCATCCAAACCCAGTACAGGGAGCTACAAACAGCAGAACACCAACATCAATGGGAAAAATTTGACAGGCTCCAAAACCCACTGAGATAGCAAAAATGGTGAAACAAAGAAACAGATCCCAAATGAAAGAACAAGACACCTCTACTGAAGATGAGATAAATGAAATGGAATTAAGCAAGTTAACAGAACTAGAATTCAGAGCCATGATCTTGAGGAAGCTCAACAGCATGAGTAAGGACATCAACACCATAAGCAAAGACATAGAAACATAGAAAATCAACCATTTGGAAATGAAGAAGCACCAAGAAGAAATGAAGAATGACATAGCAGAAATGAAGAACACATTGGAAGGGTTAAACAGCAGAGTAGAGGAAGCTGAGGACTGGATCAGTGAATTAGAAGACAGGGTAGAAAAAAAATCAACCAATCAGAAAACCAAAAGGAAAAAATAATAAAAAACCTGGAAGACAGGTTAAGAGAACTGTGGGACAACTGGAAAAGTAATAATATTTGCATCATAGGAGTCCCTGGAGAAGAATAAAATGAGCAAGGGTTAGAGAATATATTTGAAGAAATAGTGACAGAAAAGTACCCTAATTTGGTGAAGAAAGAAGACATTCAAGTTCAAGAAGCATAGAGAGTCCCAAGTAAGAAGAACCCAAACAGGCACACACCAAGACACATAGTAATTAAAATGCCAAAAATTAAAGACAAACAGAGAATCCTAAAGACAGCAAGAGATAAGCAACATGTTACCTACAAAGAAAGCGCCATAAGGCTATCAGCTGACTTCTTGACAGAAACACTACAGGCCAGAAGGGAATGGCACGAAGTAATCAAGGTCATGAAAAACAAGGATCTGAATCCAAGACTACTCTACCCAGCAAGGCTATCATTCAAAATAGAAGGTCAAATAAAGAGCTTCTCAGACAAAAAAAAGGCTAAGGGAATACATTAGCACCAAACCAGCACTGCAAGAAATATTAAAAGCACTGCTGTAATTAGTAGAAGAAATAGGAAGAAAAATATAACCAAAGTAAACAAAAATGGCAATAAATAATTACATATCAATAATCACCTTAAATGTAAATGAATTGAATGCTCCGATAAAAAGACACAGAGTAGCTGATTGGATAAGAAAGCATGACTCAAATATATTTGTTTACATGAGATCCACCTCAAAACAATAGACTCACATGGGTTGAAAGTGAAGGGATGGAAAAAAATCTTCCAAGCAAACAGAAAGGAAAAAAAAGCTGGGGTAGCAATATTCATATCTGATAAAATAAATTTCAAAAAGGAGGCCAGAACTAGAGAAAAAGAAGGTCCCTACATAATATTGAAAGGAGCTATCCATCAGGAAGATAGAGCCTTGGTAAACATATATGCACTCAATATAGGAGCATCAAAATATATTAAAAATCTCCTAGAAGACTTCAAAGGAGAAATCGACAGCAATACAATCATAGCAGGGGACTTCAACACCTCATTGACATCACTGGATAGATCCTCCAGAAAAAAAATCAACCGGGAAACAGAGACTCTAAATGAAGCACTAGACCAAATGAATTTAATAGATATCTACAGAGAATTACACCCCAAAACTGCAGAATTCACATTCTTCTCAAATGCACATGGGACATTCTCAAAGATAGACCACATGTTAGGACACAAACTAAGTCTTCACAAGTTCAATAAGATTGAAATCATATCAAGCATCTTCTCAGATCAAAATGGCATGAATCTAGTAATCAATTGCAACAAGAATATGCAAAGACATTTGAACACCTGAATGTTAATAGCATGTTAGTAAACAATGAATGGGTTACCAAGGAGATCAAGGAAAAAATTAAAAACTTTCTGGAAACCAGTGAAAATGAACACACAACAACACACAATCTATGGCATGCAGCGAAAGCAGTCCTGAGAGAAAAGTTCATAGCACTACAGGCCTACTTCAAGAAAAAAGAAAAATTTCTAATAGACTATCTAACCTTACAACTTAAAGAACTAGAAAGCAAACAAAAAGAAAACCCCAGAGTAAGTAGAAGGAAGGAAATAGTAAAGATCAGAGCAGACATAAAAGACATACAGACAAAAAAACAAAAAACAAAAAAAACCACACACACACACACACACACACACACACACACACACAAACAATTTAAAGAATCAATGAAACAAAGAGCTGGTTTTTCGAAAAGATCAACAAGATTGATGGACCCTTAGATAGGCTCACCAAGAAACAAAGAGAGAGAACATAAATACATAAATCAGAAATGAAAGAGAAGTAACAACTGACACCACAGAAATACAAAGGATCATTAACAAATACTATGAAAAATTATAGAATATTCTTGATTGCTCGAAAATGGCGGTGGAGTGAATGGAAGCTACACAGACGATCTCCCAGGATCAAACGGGAATTACAACTAAAATAAAGACAAATCATGGGGAAAAAGCAACAGAAAAGCAGCGGGAGAGGACCATACAACCAGGGACACTGAATTAACCTGGTAGGATCTGCGGAGGCGCGTGAGGGTGGCGGGCTGGGAGCCCACGGACAGCAGCGACCTCGGCTGTGAACTGCGGCACGGCTGTGAGTGGCGCCCCGGCTGTAAGCGGTGCCCCGACTGTAAACGGCGGCCCCGACTGGGAGCTGCGGCCCCGGCTGGGAGCTGCGGCCCCGGCTGTAAGCGGAGCCCCGACTGTAAATGGCGGCCCAGGCTGGGAGCTGCGGCCCCGGCTGTAAGAGGAGCCCTGACTGTAAACGGCGGCCCAGGCTGGGAGCTGCGGCCCCATATGGTAGTGGCGGAGGCAGCGCCCGCCCTCGGGGATAAGAGCACCAGCTGCTCCACAGCGCAGAGGGCCTGGACAGAGCGCTAAATAGCCACAGCCACTCACCTGGGGCTCCGACAGAGGGAGGGCGGACTGGACTGGAACTTTGAGGGGACACCTGGGATTTGGAGGGCGCTCAGAGTTTGTGCTGAGCTGTGGCCACAAAGGACGGTGGTGGTCAGCCCCTCCTTCCCGATTGCAGAGACCTGCAGCCAAGTTTGCTCCTTCCCGGAGCTGTGGAAGCCCCTCCCTCGGAGATCCCCAGGTGAGGTAAAGAGGTAAAGAACTGCAAATTGAGGCTCATTAACAACCATCATTGGCCCCACCCTCGGAAATCCTCTTACACTGTAAACATCTGAGGGAGGTTCGCATTCAACTGAGATCCTAAGGCTTTTCAAGTAACTGAGGCTAATAGCCTCCAGGCAAAAAGCTAGATCATAACTAAACCTTTCCGGAGCTTGCATATCTACCCAGGAAAGTGAGACTTGATAGTGGTGTTGAAGGAGGGCCCTCCACGCTCATCCAAACCCAGTAGAGGGAGCCACAAATAGCAGAACACCAACACCCACAGGGAAAATTTGGCAGGCTCCAAAACCCACAGTGATAGCAAAAATGGTGAAACAAAGAAACAGATCCCAAATGAAAGAACAAGAGAACTCCACCGAAGATGAGATAAATGAAATGCAGCTAAGCAAATTATCAGAGGGAGAGTTCCGAGCCATGATCTTGAGGAAACTAAACAGCATGAGTAAGGACATCAACACCATGAGTAAAGATATAGAAACTCTGAAAACCAACCAAGTGGAAATGAAGAATGACATAGCAGAAATAAAGAACACATTGGAAGGATTGACCAGCAGAGTAGAGGAAGCAGAGGACCGGATCAGTGAATTAGAAGACGGAGTAGAAAAAAATCAATCAATCAGAAAACCAAAAGGAAAAAACAATGAAAAAACAGGAAGATAGCGTAAGAGAACTGTGGGACAACTGGAAACGTAATAACATTCGCATTATTGGAGTCCCCGAAGAAGAAGAAAATGAGCAAGGGTTAGAGAATATATTTGAAGAAATAGTGACAGAAAACTTTCCTAACCTGGTGAAGGAAGAAAGCATTCAAGTTCAAGAAGCACAGAGAGCCCCAAGTAAGAAGAACCCAAGCAGGCCCACACCAAGACACATAATAATTAAAATGCCAAAAATCAAAGACAAAGAGAGAATCCTAAAGGCAGCAAGAGATAAGCAACAGGTTACCTACAAAGAAAAACCCATTAGGCTATCATCTGACTTCTCAACAGAAACACTACAGGCCAGAAGGGAATGGCATGAAGTAATCAAGGTCATGAAAAACAAGGATCTGAATCCAAGACTACTCTATCCAGCAAGGCTATCATTCAAAATAGAAGGTCAAATAAAGAGCTTCCCAGACAAAAAAAGGCTAAGGGAATATATTAGCACCAAACCAGCACTGCAAGACATGTTAAAAGGACTGCTATAATTATGAGAAGAAATAGAAAGACAACTAGAACCACACTGTACAAAAATGGCAATAAATAAGTACATATCAATAATCACCTTAAATGTAAATGGACTGAATGCTCCAATAAAAAGACACAGAGTAGCTGACTGGATAAGAAAGCATGATTCACATATATGTTGTTTACAAGAGACCCACCTCACAACAAAAGACTCACATAGGTTGAAAGTACAGGGATGGAAAAAAATCTTCCAAGCAAACGGAAAGGAAAAAAAAGCTGGGGTAGCAATACTCATATCTGATAAATTAGATTTCAAATTGAAGACCATAACTAGAGACAAAGAAGGCCACTACATAATATTGAAAGGGTCTATCCAACAGGAAGATATAACCTTGGTAAACATATATGCACCCAATATAGGAGCATCAAAATATATTAAAAATCTTCTGGAGGACTTCAAAGGAGAAATCGACCACAATACAATCATAGCAGGAGACTTCAACACCCCACTGACATCACTGGATAGATCATCTAGACAAAAAATCAACAAGGAAACAGAGTCTCTAAATGAAGCACTAGATCAAATGGATTTAATAGATATATACAGAGAATTACACCCCAAAACTGCAGAATTCACATTCTTCTCAAGTGCACATGGGACATTCTCAAAGATAGACCATATGTTAGGGCACAAACTAAGTCTCTACAAGTTCAAGAAGATTGAAATCATATCAAGCATCTTCTCAGATCACAATGGCATGAAACTAGAAATCAATTGCAACAAGAACATGCAAAAATATATGAACACATGGAGGCTAAATAGCATGTTACTGAACAATGAATGGGTTACCATGGAGATCAAGGAAGAATTTAAAAAACTCCTGGAAACCAATGAAAATGGACACACAACAACGCAAAACCTATGGGATACTGTGAAAGCAGTTCTGAGAGGGAAGTTCATAGCACTACAGGCCCACCTTAAGAAAGAAGAAAAATTTCTAATTGACTACCTAACCTCACAACATAAAGAACTGGAAAGCAAACAAAAAGACAACCCTAGAGCAAGTAGAAGGAAGGAAATAGTAGAGATCAGAGCAGAAATAAACGACATGGAGACCAAAAAAACAATTCAAAGGATCAGTAAAACAAAGAGCTGGTTTTTTGAAAAGATAAACAAGATTGATGAACCCTTAGCTAGACTCACCAAGAAACAAAGAGAGAGAACCCAAATACACAAAATCAGAAATGAAAGAGGAGAAGTAACAACTGACACCACAGAAATACAAAGGATCATTAGCAAATACTATGAACATTTGTATGGCAACAAATTCGACAATCTAAGCGAAATGGACACATTTCTGGAAACACATAGTCTCCCAAAACTGAATCGGAAAGAGATAGAAAACTTGAACAGGCCAATAACAACGAAGGAAATTGAAGATGTAATCAAGACTCTCCCAGCAAACAAAAGCCCAGGCCCTGACGGCTTCATGGGGGAGTTTTACCGAACATTCAAAGAAGAACTAACACCCATTCTCCTCAAACTATTTCAAAAAATTCAAGAAGAAGGAAGACTTCCAAACTCGTTTTATGAGGCCAGCATAATTCTCATCCCAAAACCAGAAAAAGACACTACAAAGAAAGAAAACTACAGGCCAATATCCCTGATGAACATAGATGCCAAAATCCTGAACAAAATACTAGCAAATCGGATCCAGCAATACATCAAGAAAATTATTCACCATGACCAAGTGAGATTCATCCCAGGGATGTAAGGCTGGTACAATATACGCAAATCAATAAATGTGATACATCACATAAACAAAATGAAAGATAAAAACCATATGGTCATATCAATAGATGCTGAAAAAGCATTTGACAAAATCCAACACCCATTTCTGATAAAAACGCTCAGCAATTTGGGATTAGAGGGATCATATCTCAACATTATAAAGGCCATATATGAAGGACCTACAGCCAACATCATACTCAACGGACAAAAACTAAAAGCATTTCCCTTAAGAACAGGAACAAGACAAGGATGCCCACTTTCACCACTCTTATTCAACATAGTACTGGAAGTCTTAGCCACAGCTGTCAGACGTGAAGAAAAAATAAAAGGGATCCAAATTGGAAAGGAGGAAGTGAAACTGTCATTATTCGCAGATGACATGATATTATACATAGAAAACCCTAAAGACTCCATCAAAAATCTACTAGACTTAATAAATGAATTTGGCAAAGTAGCAGGATACAAAATTAACGTCAAGAAATCGACGGCATTCTTATACACCAATGATGAACTCACAGAAAGAGAAACTAAAAAAACAATCCCATTTACCATCGCGGCAAAGAAATTAAGATACCTAGGAATAAACTTAACCAAAGAAGTAAAGGACCTATTTGCAGAAAACTACAAGACATTGAAAAATGAAATAGAGGAAGATATAAAAAAGTGGAAGCACATACCTTGTTCATGGATTGGAAGAATTAACATCATTAAAATGTCCATACTACCCAAAGCAATCTACAGATTTAATGCAATCCCCATCAAAATACCAACGACATATTTCACAGAACTAGAACAAATACTTCAGAAGTTAATATGGAACCAAAAAAGACCCCGAATAGCTACAGCAATCTTGAAAAAGAAGTACAAAGTAGGAGGGATCACAATACCGGACATCAGGTTATACTACAAAGCTACTGTAATCAAAACAGCCTGGTACTGGCACAAGAACAGGCACATAGACCAGTGGAACAGAACAGAGAATCCGGAAATTGACCCAAGACATTATGCTCAATTAATATTTGACAAAGGTGGTAAGAGCATACATTGGAGTAAAGACAGCCTCTTCAATAAATGGTGTTGGGAAAATTGGACAGCTACATGCAAAAAAATGAAACTAGATCATCAACTTACACCATACACAAGAATAAACTCAAAATGGATAAAAGACTGAAATGTGACTCATGAATCCATAAAAATCCTAGAAGAAAATGTAGGCAACAAAATTTCAGACATCATACGCAGCAAAATTTTCACTCATAAATCACCTAAGGCAACAGAAACAAAGGAAAAAATGAACACATGGGACTACATCAAACTCAAAAGCTTCTGCACAGCAAAAGAAACAACCATCAAAGTGGAAAGGCAACCCACTGTATGGGAGAGCATAATTGCCTATGACATATCAGATAAGGGACTAATTTCCAAAATATATAGAGTGCTCATACATCTCAACAAAAGGAAGACAAAGAACCCAATTAAAAAATGGGCAGAGGAACTAAATAGACACCTCTCCAAACAGGACATACAAACGGCCAAGAGACATATGAAGAAATGCTCAACTTCACTAATCATCAGAGAGATGCAAATTAAAACAACTATGAGGTATCACCTCACACCTGTCAGAATGGCTGCCATCAACAAATCATCAAACAAGTGTTGGGGAGGGTGTGGAGAAAAGGGGACTCTAGTACACTGCTGGTGAGAATGCAGACTGGTGCAACCACTATGGAAAACACTATAGTGTTACCTCAAAAAATTAAAAATTGAATTGCCGTTTGACCCAGTGATCCCACTTCTAGGAATATACCCTATGAAGCCTGAAAAACCAACCAGAAAGAATATATGTACCTCCATGTTCATAGCAGCACTATTTACAATAGCTAAGATCTGGAAACATCCCAAGTATCCATCAGTAGATGAATGGATAAAAATATTGTGGTACATATACACAATGGATTACTATGCAGCTGTAAGAAAGATCTCTTATCCTTTGAGACAACATGGAGGGACCTGGAGAGTATTATCCTAAGCAAAACAAGCCAAGCAGAGAAAGACAAGTATCATATGATCTCAATTATTTGTGGAATATAATGAACATAACAGTCTGAGGAACAGGGTATATCCAGCGACGTGGAAGTAGGGTACAGACTGACAACCCTCAGTAGAGGGGGTTAGGGGGGAGGGAAGAGATAAACCATAGAACCTGTATGCATGTACACATAACCAATGGTCATGGACAGAAAAGCTGGGGATGGGGTGAGGGGGATGGGGAGGAGGATGTCAATGGGGAAATTATGAGTAACATCTGTAACAAAAATAAATCAATAAAAAAAAAATAACACACACACACACACACACACACACACACACACACAAATGAACTGGTAAATCTAGCATGTCCCCATTGGAAATACCCTTTAGGAGGTCTGTCAGGGCACCCCTGAGCTAGAAGGCAAGCACCTATCTCTTTTCCTGAGGTGGCTGAGTGCCACCCCAACAAAACATTAGCATTTCCAAAATATGCTAGCAAGTCCAACAGGGGAAAGGAAGTGCAATTCAGAACAGAGACATTTAGGGCCACCCCTCTCAGATGCCTCTATCAGGGCCTCTGGCAGTGAGTTGCAGAGATAAGGGGGTGAGAAGCTCTCACACCTCTTTGGAATTTTGTATGGTTTTGAGTATTTTATGTAAGTCTTTAATTCATTTTGAATTTATTTGTGTATATGGTGTAAGATGGTGGTCTATTTTCATTTTTTAATATGTATCTGTCCAATTTTCCCAGCACTGTCTTTACTTCATTGTATGTTCTTGCCTCCTTTATCAAATATTAATTTACTATATAGGTGTGGTTTAATTCTAGGATCTCTATTCTGTTCCATTTATCTATATATCTGTTTTTATCCCATTATCTTCTGTATTGATTACTATGGCCTTGTAATATAGTTTGCTGTCAGGTAGCACGAATCTTCCAATCTTTTTATTTTTCAATATTGCTGAGGTTATTCATGGTTTTTTGTAATTTCATATACATTTTTGAATCATTTGATCTATTTCTTTGAAATATACCATTAGTATCTTGATAAGAATTGCATTGAATCTATAGATTGTTTGGGGTAGTATGGACATTTTAATAATGTTAATAAGTCTTATTCATGAGCATGGTTTATCCTCCCATTTGTATTTTCTTTAATTTCTTTATTCAGGATCTTATAATTTTTCAAATACTGGTCTTTTGCCTCCTTTGTTAAATTTATTTAGATGTTTTGGGGTTTCTTTTTATTGACCTTAGAGAGAGGAAGGGAGAAGAGAAAGAGAGAAACATTGACTTGAGAAAGAAAAATCAATTGGTTGCCTCCCACACCCACCCCAACTGGAGATCGAATCTACAACCTGAGTATGTGTCCTGACCAGAAATCAAATTCACCACCTTTTGGAGTATGGGATGATGCTCCAACTAACTGAGCCACACTAGCCAGAGCTCTAGGTGTTTTTTGTTTTTTTTGTTTTTTTTTTTTTATGATGTAATTGTAAATGAAATTGTATTCTTGGTTTATATTTCTGATAATTCATTATTTGTATATAAAAGTGCAACAAATTTTTTTAATATCAATTTTGTGTCCTGCTACTTTACTGAATTTATATATCAATTCTAGTCATTTTTGGTGGAGTCTTTAGGATGGAGATTTATATATATATATAATCATGTCATCTGCAAACAGTTATAGTTTTATTTCTTCCTTTTAATTTGGATGCCTTTAATTTCTTCTTCTTGACTGATTGCTGGGGCTAGAACTTCAATTACTGTTTTGAATAAGAGTGAGGGAAATGGACATGCTTATCTTGTTCCTGATCTTAATGGAAACACTTTTAAACACTTTTAAATTTTCCTTGATGAGTGTGATGCTGGCTGTGGGTTTGTCAGAAATGGCCTTTATTATGTTGTTGTATGTTCTCTTTTCTTCCACTTTGCTGAGAGTTTTTATTATAAATGGGTGCTGTATTTTGCCAAATGCTTTTACTGCATCTACTGATATGATAATGTGATTTTTAAACTTCATTATTTTATGTGGTGTATCTCATTAATTAATTTGCAGATATTGTACCAACATTGCTTCCGAGGAATAAATTCCACTTGATTATGGTGTACAATATTTTTAATATATTGCTAGATTTAGATTGCTAATATTTTGTTGAGAAATTTTACAACTATTTTTATCAGAGGTACTGGCCTATAATTTTCTTTCTTTGCAGTATCTTTATCTGGTTTTGGAATTAGGATAATGTGAGCCTCATAAAATAAGCTTGGAAGTTTTCCCTCCTGTTCAATTTTTTTTTAATAGTTTGAGAAGGATAGGTGTTAGTTCATCTCTTAAATTTTGGTAAAATTCACCTGAGAAGCCATCTGGTTCAGAGCTTTTGTTTCTTGGGAGTTTTTATTTTTATTTTTATTACTGCTTTGTATTAGTTGTAATTGGTCTGTTAAGATTTTCTGTTTCTTCTTAATGCAGTTTCTAGGAATTTATCCATTTCTTTCAGATTGTCCAATCTGTCTGCATATAGTTGTCCATAATATTTTCTTATAATCCTTTGTAGTTATGTGGTATCAGTTGCTACTTCTCTTTCATTTCTGATTTTATTTATTTCAATCTTCTCTTTTTCTTTCTTGGTAAATCTAGTAAAAGGTTTATCAACCTTGATTAAATTTTTAAACACCTGACTCTTGATTTCATTGTTCTTTTGTTTTTTTTGTTTTTATTTTTTTTTATTTTTTTTTTTTTATTAATTTACTTTTGTTACAGATGATTCTCCTTTTTCCCCCCATTGACACCCCCTCCCCCTCCCTCCCTGCCCCGTCCCCATTTTTGTTGTCCATGTCCATTGGTTATGAGTTCATGCGTACAAGTTCTGTGTTCATCGCTCCCCTCCCCCACCCCCTCTTCTGGCAGATGTCAGTCTGTACCCCACTTCCACGTCCCCGGGACTACCCTGCTCCTCCCCCTGTTATGTTCATTATATTCCAGAAATAAGTGAGATCATATGATGTTTGTCTTTCTCTGCTTGGCTTGTTTCACTTAGGATAATAGTTTCCAGGTCCTCCCATGTCGACGCAAAGGATAAGAGATCGTTCTTTCTTAAAGCTGCATAGTACTCCATTGTGTATATGTACCACAGCTTTTTTATCCATTCATCTACTGATGGACACTTGGGCTGTTTCCAGATCTTAGCTATTGTAAATAGCGCTGCTATGAACATGGGGGTACATGTATTCTTTCTGATTGGTGTTTCAGGCTTCTTAGGGTATATTCCTAGGAGTGGGATCACTGGGTCAAATGGTAATTCAATTTTTAATTTTTTGAGGTAACACCATAGTGTTTTCCATAGTGGCTGCACCAGTCTGCACTCCCACCAGCAGTGTACTAGAGTCCCCTTTTCTCCACATCCTCGCCAACACTTGTTGTTTGATGCTTTGTTGATGGCGGCTATTCTGACAGGTGTGAGGTGATACCTCATTGTTGTTTTAATTTGCATCTCTCTGATGATTAGTGAAGTTGAGCATTTCTTCATATGTCTCTTGGCCATTTGTATGTCCTGTTTGGAGAGGTGTCTATTTAGTTCCTCTGCCCATTTTTTAATTGGGTTCTTTGTCTTCCTTTTGTTGAGATGTATGAGCACTCTATATATTTTGGAAATTAGACCCTTATCTGATATATCATAGGCAATTATGCTCTCCCATATAGTGGGTTGCCTTTCCACTTTGATGGTTGTTTCTTTTGCTGTGCAGAAGCTTTTGAGTTTGATGTAGTCCCATGTGTTCATTTTTTCCTTTGTTTCTCTTGCCTTAGGTGATTTATCAGTGAAAATTTTGCTGCGTGTGATGTCTGAAATTTTGTTGCCTACATTTTCTTCTAGGATTTTTATGGATTCATGAGTCACATTTAAGTCTTTTATCCATTTTGAGTTTATTCTTGTGTATGGTGTAAGTTGATGATCTAGTTTCATTTTTTTGCATGTAGCTGTCCAATTTTCCCAACACCATTTATTGAAGAGGCTGTCTTTACTCCATTGTATGCTCTTACCACCTTTGTCAAATATTAATTGAGCATAATGTCTTGGGTCAATTTCCGGATTCTCTGTTCTGTTCCACTGGTCTATGTGCCTGTTCTTGTGCCAGTACCAGGCTGTTTTGATTACGGTAGCTTTGTAGTATAACCTGATGTCCGGTATTGTGATCCCTCCTACTTTGTCCTTCTTTTTCAAGATTGCTGTAGCTATTCGGGGTCTTTTTTGGTTCCATATGAACTTCTGAAGTATTTGTTCTAGTTCTGTGAAATATGTCGTTGGTATTTTGATGGGGATTGCATTAAATCTGTAGATTGCTTTGGGTAGTATGGACATTTTAATGATGTTAATTCTTCCAATCCATGAACAAGGTATGTGCTTCCACTTTTTTATATCTTCCTCTATTTCTTTTTTCAATGTCTTGTAGTTTTCTGCAAATAGGTCCTTTACTTCTTTGGTTAAGTTTATTCCTAGGTATCTTAATTTCTTTGCCGCGATGGTAAATGGGATTGTTTTTTTAGTTTCTCTTTCTGTGAGTTCATCATTAGTGTATAAGAATGCCGTCGATTTCTTGACGTTAATTTTGTATCCTGCTACTTTGCCAAATTCATAAAAATTTTAGTCTTTATTTTGTTTACTTATACTATGATCTTTATTATTTCCTTCCTTCTACACACTATAGGCTTTGTTGTTCTTATTCTAGTTCCTTTAGGTATAAATTTAGATTGTTTATTTGATTCTTTTGCTTCTTGAAGTAGGCCTGTGTTGCTATGAATTTTCCTTTTAGGAGTGCTTTCACTATCTTCCATAGATTTTGGGTTGTTGTGTTTTCATTTTCATTTGTCTCAATGTATCTTTTATTTTTAGTAACATGTTATTTAGCCTCCATGTGTTTGTGTATAGTTCAGTTGTGTTATTTTGTTTTGTTTTCTTTTATTTCTAGTTTTATAACATAGTGGCTGGAGAAGACGCTTGATATGATTTCGATCTTTAAAAAATTATTGAGACCTGTTTTGTGTCCTAACATGTGGTCTATCCTAGAAAATGATTCATGTGCACTTGATAAGAATGTATATTTTGCTTCTTTGGGTTAAATGCTCTGAAAATATCAATTAAGTCCACCTGGTCTAGTGTGTTATCTAAGGCCACTGTATCCTTGTTGATTTTTTTTGAGGGGGGGGCGGTTCTGAAAGATCTATCCATTAATATAAGTGGGTTTTTTTTTAATCCTCACCTGAGGACATTTTTCATTTTTTGTTCAGATAGAGTGGAAGGGAGAGAGAGAGAAACATCGACATGAAAGGGACACATCGAGTGGCTGCATCCCAACCAGGGCCGGGGACAAATTGCAACCGAGGTACCTGCCCCTAGCAGGAACTGAACCCGGGTCTCTCTGGATCGCAGTCCGACACTCTAACCGCTGAACCAAACCAGCCAGGGCTATAAGTGGGGTTTCAAAATACCCTATTATGACTGTATTATGGTCGATATCTCTCTTTAAGTACATCAAAATTTGTTTTATATATTCTGTGCTCCCATGTTGTTTTGGGGAAAAAATGTTTACAAGGATTACATGCTCTTGTTGGATTGACCCCTTTAATATTAAGTAATGTCTTTCTTTGTCTCTTGTGATAGCCTTTGTTTTAAAGCCTATTTTGTCTGATATAAGTATTGCTACACAAGCTTTATTGTTGTTGTTTTTATATGTATTAAATATCTTTGTTTATTCCTTTACTTTCAGTCTGTGTGTATCTTTCGTTCTGAGGTGGGTCTCTCGTAGAACACACATATATATGGGTCTTGTTTTCTTATCCATTCAGCTTTCCTGTTTTTAGATTGGAGCACGCAATTAATTTATTTATATCAAACGTGGTTATTTGGATTCCAAAATGGCGATGGAGTGAATGGAAGCTACACAGACCATCTCCCAGCACCAAATGGCAATTACAACTAAAATAAAGACAAATCATCAGGAAAAAGCAACAGAAAAGCAGCTTGCGAGGACCATACAACCAGGGACACTGAATCGATCCTGGTAGGATTGTGGAGGCACGAGAGGGAGGCTAGAAGCCCATGGACAGCAGTGGCCTTAGCTGTGAGGAGCGCACTGCCCTCGGGGTTAAAGCCCAAGCCAGCTCCACAGCTCGGAAGGCCAGGACAGAGCGCTAATAGAGCCGGAGCCACTCACCTTGGGCTCCGGCAGAAGGAGGGTGGACTGGACTGGAACTGTGTGGGGATACTCAGGATTTGCAGGGCACTCAGAGCTTTTGCTGAGTTGCAGCCACACAAGACTGTGGCCTGGCCATGTTGCTCCATCCCAGGGCTCTGGGGAGAAGCTGCAGCACCTACCTCGAGATCCAGCCACACCATGGTGGGCCATTGAAATGCAAACTGAGGCTCATTAACTACCAGCATCTGCCCTACCCTCAGGAAATCCTCTTATGCTGAACACATGAGGGAGGTTTTCATTCAACTGAAAACCCAAGGCTCTTCAAGCAACCACGACTAATAGCCTCTAGGCAAAACGCTAGAGGATAACTTAACCAATTCTGGGATTGCAAATATACGCTGGAAAGTAAGACTCCACGGTAGTGTTTAACATGGGTCCTCTCACACTCATCCAAACCCAGTAGAGGGAGCCACAAACAGAAGAACACCAACATCAACAGGAAAAATTAGGTAGGCTCCAAAACCCACTGAGAGAGCCAAAATGGTGAAACAAAGAAACAGATAGCAAATGAAACAACAAGAAAACTCTACCGAAGATATGATAAATGAAATGAAGTTAAGCAAGTTAACAGAGCTAGAATTCAAAGCCATGATCTTGTGGAAGCTCAACACCATGAATAAAGACATCAACACCATGAGTGAAGACATCAACACCATGAGCAAAGACATAGAAACACTGAAAACCAACCAAGTGGAAATTAAGAAGCAGCAAGAAGAAATAAAGAATGACATAGCAGAAATGAAGAACACATTGGAAGGACTAAACAGCAGAGTAGAGGAAGCTGAGGACCGGATCAGTGAATTAGAAGACAGGGTATAAAAAATCAACCAATCAGAAAATCAAAGGAAAAAATAATGAAAAACACGAAGACAGCTTAAGAGAAATGTGGGACAACTGGAAACGTAATAACATTCACATCATTGGAGTCCCTGAAGAAGAAGAAAATGAGCAAGGGTTAGAGAATATATTTGAAGAAATAGTGAAAGAAAACTTCCCTCATTTGGTGAAGAAAGAAGACATTCAAGTTCAAGAAGCACAGAGAGTCCCAAGTAAGAAGAACCCAAACAGGCACACACCAAGACACATAGTAATTAAAATGCCAAAAATTAAAGACAAAGAGAGAATCCTAAAGGCAGCAAGAGATAAGCAACAGGTTACCTACAAAGAAAGCGCCATAGGGCTATCAGCTGACTTCTCGACAGAAACACTACAGGCCAGAAGGGAATGGCACGAAGTAATCAAGGTCATGAAAAACAAGGATCTGAATCCAAGACTACTCTACCCAGCAAGGCTATCATTCAAAATAGAAGGTCAAATAAAGAGCTTCTCAGACAAAAAAAAAGGCTAAGGGAATACATTAGCACCAAACCAGCACTGCAAGAAATATTAAAAGGACTGCTGAAATTAGTAGAAGAAATAGGAAGGAAAATATAACCAAAGTAAACAAAAATGGCAATAAATAATTACGTATCAATAATCACCTTAAATGTAAATGGATTGAATGCTCCGATTAAAAGACACAGAGTAGCGGATTGGATAAGAAAGTATAACCATTATATATGTTGTTTACAAGAGACCCACCTCACAACAAAAGACTCACATAGTCTGAAAGTGAAGAGATGGAAAAAAATCTTCCAAGCAAACGGAAAGGAAAAAGAAAGCTGGGGTAGCAATACTCATATCTGATAAAATAGATTTCAAAATGAAGGCCAAAACTAGAGACAAAGAAGGTCACTGCATAATATTGAAAGGGTCTCTCCAACAGGAAGACATAACCTTGGTGAACATATATGCACCCAATATAGGAGCACCAAAATATATTAAAAATCTTCTGGAGGACTTCAAAGGAGAAATTGACAGCAATACAATCATAGCAAGGGACCTTAACACCCCACTGACATCACTGGATAGATAGATCCTCTAGACAAAAAATTAACAAGGAAACAGAGACTCTAAATGAAGCACTAGACCAAATGGATTTAATAGATATTTACAGAGAATTACACGCCAAAATTACAAAATTCACATTCTTCTCAAGTGCACATGAGACATTCTTAAAGATAGACCACATGTTAGGACACAAACGAAGTCTCTACAAGTTCAAGAAGATTGAAATCATATAAAGCATCTTCTCAGATCACAATGGCATGAAACTAGAAATCAATTGCAACAAGAACATGCAAAGACATTTGAACACATGGAGGCTAAATAGCATGTTATTCAACAATGAATGGCTTACCAAGGTGATCAAGGAAGAAATTAAAATCTTTCTGGAAACCTATGAAAATGAACACACAACAACACAAAATCTATGGGATGCAGTGAAAGCAGTTCTGAGAGGGAAGTTCATAGCACTTCAGGCCTACCTCAAGAAACAAGAAAAATTTCTAATAGACTATCTAACCTCACAACTTAAAGAACAAGAAAGCAAACAAAAATAAATCCCCAGAGCAAGTAGAAAGAAGGAAATAGTAAAGATCAGAGCAGAAATATATGACATAGAGACCAGAAAAACAATTCAAATGATCAATGAAACAAAGAGCTGGTTTTTTTGAAAAGATAAACAAGATTGATGGATCCTTAGCTAGATTCATCAAGAAACAAAAACAGAGTACCCAAATACACAAAATCAGAAATGAAAGAGAAGAAGTAACAACTGACCCCACAGAAATACTAAGGATCATTAGCAAATACTATGAATATTTATATGGCAAAAAATTCGAACATCTAAGTGAAATGGACAAATTTCTAGAAACACATTGTCTCCCAAAACTGGACCGGGAAGAGATAGAAAATTTGAGCAGACCAATAACAGCTTAGGAAAATGAAGATGTAATGAAGACTCTCCCAGCTAACAAAAGCCCAGGCCCGGATGGCTTCACGGGGTAGTTTTACCAAACATTCAAAGAAGAACTAACACCCATTCTCCTCAAACTATTTCTAAAAATTCAAGAAGAAGGAAGACTTCCAAACTCGTTTTATGAGGCCAGCATAATCCCAATTCCACAACCAGAAAAAGACACTACAAAGAAAGAAAACTACAGGCCAATATCCCTGATGAACATAGATGCCAAAATCCTTAACAAAATACTAGCAAATCGGATCCAGCAATAGATCAAAAAGATTATTCATCATGACCAAGTGAGATTCATTACAGGGATGCAAGGCTGCTTCAATATTCGCAAATCAATAAATGTGATACACTACATAAACAAAATGAAAGATAAAAACCACATGATCATATCAATAGATGCAGAAAAAGCATTTGACAAAATCCAGCACTCATTTCTGATAAAAACGCATAGCAACTTGGGAATACAGGGATCATATCTTGATATAATAAAGTCCATATATGAAAGACCTACAGCCAACATCATACTCAATGGGAAAAAACTAAAAACATTTCCCTGAAGAACAGGAACAAGACAGGGATGCCCACTTTCACCACTCTTATTTAACATAGTACTGGAAGTCTTAGCCACATCTATCAGACGTGAAGAAAAAATAAAAGGGATCCAAATTGGAAATGAGGAAGTGAAACTGATATTATTCGCAGACGACATGATATTATATATAGAAAACCCTAAGACTCCATCAAAAATCTACTAGACTTAATAAATGAATTAGGCAATGTAGCAGGATACAAAATTAATGCCAAGAAATCAATGGCATTCTTATACACCAATGATGAACTCACAGAAAGAGGACGTGAAAAAACAATTCCATTTACCATAGCTACAAAAAAATTAAGATACCTAGGAATAAACTTAACCAAAGAAGTAACGGACCTATTTGCAGAAAACTGCAGGATATTGAAAAAAGAAATAGAGGAAGATATAAAAAAGTGGAAGAACATACCTTGTTCATGGATTGAAAGAATCATCATCATTAAAATGTCCATATTAACCAAAGCAATCTATAGATTCAATGCAATCCCCATCAAAATACCAGTGACATATTTCTCAGAACTAGAACAAATACTTCAAAAGTTCATATGGAACCAAAAAGACCCCGAATAGCCACAGCAATCTTGAAAAAGAATGACTAAGGAGGTGATATCACAATACCGGATATCAGGTAATATTATAAAGCTACTGTAATCAAAACAGCCTGGTACTGGCACAAGAACAAGCATGTAGACTAGTGGAACAGAACAGAGAATCTGGAAATTGACCCAAGACATTATGCTCAATTAATATTTGACAAAGGTGGCAAGAGCATACAATGGAGCAAAGACAGCCTCTTTAATAAATGGTGTTGGGAAAATTGGACAGCTACATGCAAAAAAAATGAAACTAGACCATCAGCTTACACCATACACAAGAATAAACTCAAAATGGATAGAAGACTTAAATGTGACTCGTGAATCCATAAAAAATCCTAGAAGAAAGTGTAGGCAACAAAATTTCAGACATCATACGCAGTAAAATCTTCACTGATACATCACCTAAAGCAACAGAAACAAAAGGAAAAATGAACACATGGGACTACATCAAACGCAAAAGCTTCTGCACAGCAAAAGAAACAACCATCAAAACAGAAAGGGAACCCACTGTATGGGAGAGTGTAATTGCCAATGATACATCAGATAAGGGGTTAATCTCCAAAATATATAGAGTGCTCATACAACTCAACAAAAGGAAGACAAAGAACCCAATTAAAAAATGGGCAGAGGAACTGAATAGACACCTCTCCAAACAGGACATACAAATGGCTAAGAGACATATGAAGAAATGCTCAACATCACTATTCATCAGAGAGATGCAAATTAAAACAACAATGAGGTATCACCTCACACCTGTCTGAATGGCCACCATCAACAAATCATCAAACAACAAGTGTTGGCGAGGGTGTGGAGAAAAGGGGACTCTAGTCCACTGCTGGTGGGAATGCAGACTGGTGCAGCCACTGTGGAAAACACTATGGTGTTACCTCAAAAAATTAAAAATTGAATTGCCATTTGACCCAGTGATCCCACTTCTAGGAATATACCCTAAGAAGCCTGAAACACCAACCAGAAAGAATACATGTACCCCCATGTTCATAGCAGCACTATTTACAATAGCTAAGATCTCGAAACAGCCGAAGTGTCCATCAGTGGACAAATGGATAAAAAAGCTGTGGTACATAAACACAATGGAGTACTATGCAGCTGTAAGAAAGAAAGATCTCTTATGCTTTGAGACGACATGGTGGGACCTCGAGAGTGTTATTCTAAGTGAAATAAGCCCAACAGAGAAAGACAAATATCACTTGATCTCACTTATTTGTGGAATATAATGAACATAACAGTCTGAGGAACAGGGTATACCCAGAGATGTGGAAGTAGGATATAGACTGACACCCCTCAGAAGAGGGGGTGGTGGAGGAGGGAAGAGATAAACCACAAAACTTAAGCGCATATATGCATAACTGATGGACATGTACAACAAAGCTGGAGACGGGGTGAGGGGCTGGGGAGGAGGGTGTCAATTGGGAAAAATGGAGAAACATCTGTAACAAAAATAATTTAATGAAAAAAATAAATAAAAAATAAATAAATGAAGTGGTTATTTATTACCATGTTCTTTATCACTATGTTCCTTTTTTTTTTCTTTCTTTCTTCTTTTTAAAAAGGACCCATTAACATTTCTTGTTTAATGGTAATGAACACCCTTACATTTTCTTGTCTAGGAAGCTATTTCATTTTAATTTTAAATGATAGTTTTGCTAGGTAGAGCAGTCTCAATGGCAGGTCCTCACTTTTCATTACTGAGTATTTTATCACAATTTCTTCTGACCTGAAATGTTGCTGTTGCAAAATCAACTGACAGTCTAATAGGAGCTCCCTTGTAGGTAACTGTCTTTCTCTAGAGACTTTTAAGATTGTATTATTATTTTTAACTCTTGCCATTTTAATTTTGATGTATCTTGGTGTGGGCTTCTTTGTGTTCATCTTGTTTGTGACTGTGCTTCCTGGACATGTGTGTCTTTTTCTTTCAGCAAGTTAGGAATGTCTGTGGTTATTATTTCTTCAGATAGTTTCTGTACTACTTGTTCTCTCCTTCTCCTTCTGGTACCCATATGATGTGGATGTTGTCATGCTTCATGCTGTCCCAGAAGTCCCTTGGAGTAGCCTCATTAAAAAAATTTTTTTTTTTCTTTTCTTTCTCTTCCAATTGGGTATTTTCTGCTCCTTTGTGTTCCAAATTGCTGATTCAGACTTCTGCTTCATTTACTCTGCTCTTGATTCATTCTAGTGCATTCTTCATTTTAGATATTGTATTTTTATGACTTATTTTTTGTTTCTGTGTATTTGTTTATGCTTGATATCTTTTTGTTGAAGTTATCACTAAGTTTCTTGAGCATCTTTATAACCATTGTTTTTAATGCTGTGTCTGGTTGCTTGCTTGCCCCAATTTCATTCAATTATTTTTCTGTGAATTTCTCCTGTTTATTCATTTGGGGTATATTTCTTTGTCTCAGAATTTTGGCTGTCCCTCTGTATTTGTTTCTGTGTATTAGGCATATTTGCTCTGCCTCCCAGTCTTGCTATGGTGGCTCGAAATAGTAGGTGTCCTGTGGGGCTCAGTGGTGCAGTCTCCCTTAGCTAGGTGCTCCAGGAATATCCCCTGTGTGGGTTTTGGAAGCCCTCCTATTGTAGTTGAGTCTTGAGTGCTCTTGGCCTGTCCATGTGTGGGATTTCTACCCTGGCTGGCTATAAGTATCAATCCCGACCACAGTGTTTGAGCTGCTGTGTGGAAGCTGACGTCACAATGCTGAATTCACCCCAGCAGTGTTTCATGCATGCTGAGATCTCCCTTTTTGCATGCCAGTTGTGGAGCTCATTGGGTAGTGCTCTAATGTGGCCTTTACTATGAGTTGCTTTTGGTGACATGTAGGGAATACAGTGCTGGTCAATGTCAGGCATTGTCTGTGACTGGTTGTAGGATAACTTATTGAAGTTAAAAAATGCTCCAGAGTTTGTGGTTTCCTCTGCTGGGTCTGAGTGTGTGTGGGAGGGGCCAAGTGCATAGCAAGGCCAGTTTCCACCAGCACTGAGCCTGGGGGCAGGTCATCAAAAGGCCCAAGGCTCTCTGAGATTTGCCTCCACCTGCTAGCTGACTGTTAGGTTCAGTCAACGAAAGAGCCTCTGGCGGATTACAAGTCACACAAGGGAGGCTCTCAGTAAGTCACCAGGTAGGGGCATGCAGTGTTCATCAGATTTATATAGATTTAACTCAGCACCAGTGCTGGGTTTGAGACCATTTAGCAACAGTCTCATGGTACAACAATGTCAGCTGCCTCCCTCAGCTGCCTCCCTCAGGTGCCTGTGGACAATTGTGGAGAGGCAGGGTCTCAGGGACTTATCAGTGTGGCGCCAGCAGTGTCATCAGGCCCAAACAGTCTAAGATTTGGTAGTGTGAAGGTAGGGTTCTGCATAAAAACAGTGGTGTCAGTCTGGCATGTGTGGGAGAAATGGCCGCCACCCAAGAGCCATACAATTGAGTTTTTCCCAGAGTATTCCTGGACCTCTGGGAGTTTTCTGCATGAGGAGTCCAGGCTGGCACAACCCACTGACAATACTGCATAATGCAAGCTCAGCAGAGTGAGATCACTGAGAGTCAGGAGGTTAGAGCTAGTAGTTATTCCCTGGTGGAGCTAATGGATCTCAAATGTGGTGGTAGGGTGCCTTTGTGATGGCCTGTGGGGGATAGGGTGCCATTATTCTGGCCCACAGTGGGGGCAAGCATTGCTGCTCTAGTGGGCATGGTTGCTGATCTGGCCTGTGGGGTGCTGCTTCTCTAGGGTGCTGTGAGCATGTGACATCACTGCTCTGTCACACTGAGGGTTAAGGAAAGGAAATGACCACTGCTCCAGGCCCATACAATTTGTCTTGGATTCTTCCTGAGTTTATCCTCAAGATCCCTACAAGAAAGTCTATACCACAGGCTCAGGCAGCAGGCTGCTCTATAGAATGTAAGCTTGGCAGGATGGGGTGACAGGGAGTCAAGAGGGTGAGGCTTAAGCAGTGCACCCTGGCTGATGTAGTTTGGAGGGGAGTGCTCCACCCAGGAAAGATGACATCTGAGGGCTGTATGGGAAAGGGACTCAGTACAGGGATCCTGGTTACTGTCCTATCAGCTTTCTCCTGAGAGCTATACAACCCAATATGTCCTTGCAAGACTCCAGTTCACTCCAATCCACCCTCCCTTTGCTGAAGCCCAGGGTGAGTGGCTGAAAACAAGATTTTATGTGCTGGCCCTTTGCAAGGGCACCTGTATTTCTAGAAGACTCCCATCTCTCTCTGGCAGACAGATCCCTGCTCACTTGCACAGCCAGATATTATGTGGTTGCCTCTTCTCAGCTTTGTTGCTCCAAGCTGGAGAGCCTAGCATGGAGTTGAGACTCCACATTCATCAGGGAGGACGTTTGCAGCTGAGATATCCCTCTGGATTCTCAGCCTCTGCACATCATTGTGGGACCAGTACTTTCCATGTCTCTTCCCTTTTACCAGTCTTAATGTGGCTTCTTCTGTAAATCCTTGGTTATAAGATTTCTCTTCAGCTACTCTTCAGTTGGATATTCAGGTTGAGTGTAACTATCACCCACTCTGCCACCATTTTCTTCCTTGTTATTATTATTTATATTAGAAACTATTTAAAAATTCCTTTCCTCCTGATCATTTCAAACTTTCAGGGTTTAATCATTCTTACCTTTCACATCTCAGTTTTATATCTTTTCTTTCAGATATTTTAAAAATTTTATAATTATATATAAACATAATATATTTAGCTACCTTTTTACTTCTGATTTTTATCTCATATTTGCCTTTATTTTATTTGTAAGTAAGGATTTTGGTGTGTGCTAACAGGCAGATGGTAGGGAGCAGAGATAGAGGAGAGAGGATTGCAGACAGCTGACAGTGGAGATAGTCTTTCTTTTTAGCCTTCCCAGAAGACAGCTCACTGGTTTACTTAGCAGTTAATGCTACTTCTTCTGGGTGGGTTTTTGAGGTTATACTCACTCTCTTCAGCTCAAGACCTGCCCCAGAAAAATTCTGTCTGGTTTGAGATTCTACTTCTGTCACATATTAACTGAGGATGCTGGATGATAATTGAGATGTACTGAAGCTGAGCTTCAAATACCTCATGTAGAGATTGGACGAAGTAATGCCCACTTCACAGGGTTGTTGTGAGACTAGATACACTAATACCCATGCATTCCTCCATGCATGGCCCCCAATATGCATACACTAAATAATCAAAATTACTGTCCATCTGAACAGTGCTGGTGACATACTTATGTGAACATGCACATCTTTACATATCTGCTTACCTGAATATAGCTCTTCTATTCTCTAGGTATACAAACAAGAACTTTAATACATTTACTCTATTAACTAATTATTTTTTTTATAATACCTCATCTGTAATATCTCACCATCCAAAGTCAAGTATATTTTTGTTACCATTTATCTTCCCGTTACTCTCTCCTACCTCCGCACTCCTCTTTCCCTCTTGTAATCATCATACTGTTGTCTGTGTCTATGAAATGAGAGGGTTTCTTTTTTTGCTTAATTCCAGCCCCCCAAACCCCTTCTCTGACAGCTGTCAGTTTTCTATGAGTCTTTATCTATTTTGTTTGTTTACTTATTTTGTTCATTAGATTCCACATATAAATGTTTAACTAACCTTTATCTGAGATTTTAGGTGAGATGAAGGATGTTGCCTTGGGCTAGGAGGGAATATGTAAAGTTAAGTGAGATCCCTAAAACCAGTGTCTTAGGGGACTTAATAATTCAGTCATTGAAAAAAATCAACATGCCATGCTCTGATATGGTCTGTGTGATCTACTTGGTTCTGGCAATCCACCTGTAAGAGACAAACATGGTCTTGGTTTCTGTTCTCCTGGAACCCAAAGATCATACAACTTGACCAGCTCTGGGAGAGGGAAGTGGCAGGATTAGCATAGAGCCATCTTGTATTTAAGGACAATTCTTTTTCTTTTTATAACTTTATACTAACAATTGAAGTGCACATACATCAAAGGATGGGGCAACACCATAGCACAGTACGCCATCATGGGACCAATATGCCATCACCTACACATTTATCCAGACTGTATTACCTTTCTGATGCTGTGTTACTTCCTTTGCCATGAAGGATCAGGAAGGATGTGAGCCCCACTTGAATCTCCTTAGTTCTCTCTCCATGCCTCATCCATTGGGTTTGTCTCCCTGCATGGCCTTGCCCTCATTCTCTTGGGGGCAGACAACAGTGGAGAGATTGCTGGACCCTAAGGGATATTGCAAGGTCTCCACACTCATCTCTCCCCTGTAATACACTTTTTTTTATTTCCCATCCTCAACATGAAAGGGCATTTACTTATACCTCAGTCAAATAGAAGATCACTCTTTTCAAGTTTTATGTTCTCTCAACTGATGTCTCATTATCAACTCTCAATCCTAATGTATAAGGAGAGCCTTAGAAATCTCTTTTCTCTGTCTACAGTTTTGTCTTCAAATTACGATCTCAACAAACTGGAGACTTCAAAAATCTAGTTTTACAGCCAAAGGTGACCAATAACTCTATTGTTTTTACTGTATCCATCTTTATCCTGAAGTAATGAAATTCATTCATGTAATGGTAATGTATTATAAAATAAGGTATACAAAAATACAGTTATTAATCGTTTCATCAGTAATGTATCCATTGCATTAACATAAAAAGAAAAATATCAGAAAATCGAGTAGCAAATAAAACTCAAAGAGGAGGAGGAAAAAATGGTAGTGGAGTGAATGGAAGCTACAGAGACCATCTGCCAGGAACAACTGGAATTACAACTAAAATAAAGGCAAATCATCACAAAAAATCAATTGAAAAGAAGCTAGAGAGAATCCTCATAACCAAGGTTGGAAGGAGGACACCAAATCAAGCCTAGTAGGAACTTCAGAGGTGTTACAGCATGGACTGGGTGCCTATGGAAGCAGCTGAGGGCTCTTTTAGAGGAAAGCAGTTCCCTCTGAGAAGTAATGGGTTAAAACCCCAAGCCAGCTCTGCAGCACAGAGTGGCAGCTCCCCAGCACAAAGTGGTGGCTCCCCAGCACAGAGTGGAGGCCTCCCAGCCCAGAGTGGTGGGACATGGAAAGGTGCACGCATAACACTTGGATGAAATTACCAGAGCTGAGGCTTTGTATGGCAAGGAGAGGTGTAGGGAAAAATGGCACCTCCCAGAAACTCCAGAGCACTAAATCAGCTACAGTCACTCACCTTGGGCTCTGGCAAAGGGGGGGCAGACTGGTCTGGAACTGTGTGAAGATAGTTGGGGGTTCATGGCACAGGGGAGAGAGCTGGGAAGGAGGACACAAGGAGCATTATGCTGAAGCTCTCCCTCAGAGGACAGTAGCCATCTCACTCAAAGATCCCCTTCCCAGAGCCCTGGGGAGAAGCAACAGCCTCTCCCTCAGAAATTTAACACCACCAGGCCAGGCCACAGAAATGCAAATTGAAATTCATTAACAACTAGAGAATATTAGTAAGCAGGGAGGTAAAAAAAGCCATTGCCTCACACACTGGAAACCCTCTGTACAGCTGAGGGATTTTTCATTCAGCTAAGAGCTACAGCCTGAGGCTCATCAAGTAACTGAAACTAATAGCCTTCAGCCAAAAGCTTTAGGATAACTGAATCTTTACTTGGCCTGAAAATATACAGAGGAAAGTAAGACCTGACAGTGGTGTTTAATGTGGGTCCTCCTACATACATCCAAAACCATTAGAGGGAGCCACAACCAGCAGAACACCAACACCCACAAGGAAAATTTGGCAGGTTCCAAAACCCATGGAGACAGCCAAAATGGTGAAACAAAGAAACAAAGCCCAAATGAAAGACAAGATAATTTGACAGAAGATGAAATAAATGAAATGGAAATGAGCAGGATATTAGAGGGACAGTTCAGAGTAAAAATCATGAGGAAGCTCAACAGCATAAGTAAAGATATAGAAGCATTGAAAACCAACCAATTAAAAATGAAAACCAAACAATAGCAAAAATAAAGAATACAGTGGAAGAAATAAACAGCAGAGTAGAGGGAGCCAAGGGCAAGATAAGTGAATAAGAAGACAGGGTAGAAAAAATTACTCAAATAGAGAACCAAAAAGAAAAAACAATTTAAAAACAGGAAGCCAAGTTTTAAAGACATGGATGTAGTGAGTGTTTTTGTGTAAAGAAATGTTCACGATTTCTACTTGAAGGAGCAGAATTGCTATGCATGAGATACTAAAGCCTCCAATTGTTTCTCATTCTTCTAATTAAATACTATCTTAAACTGAGATCAAAATCAAAACCAAATTAAAGGAGATTCCAAAATGGTGATGGAGTGAATGGAAGCTACACAGAGCATCTCAAAGGACAAAACTGGAATTACAGCTAAAATAAAGACAAATCATTGGGAAAAAGCAACAGAAAAGCAGCTTGTGAAGACCATATAACCAGGGACACTGAATTGATCCTGGTAGGATTGTGGAGGTGTGAGAGAGGGGCTTGGAGCCCATGGACAGCAGCGGTCTTAGCTGTGAGCAGCCCCCATGAAGTTAAAATTCCAAGCCTGCTCCACAGCGCAGAGGGCTGGAACAGAGCACTAAAATACCCACAGACACTCACCTTGGGCTCCAGAGAGGGAGGGAAGACAGGACTGGAACTGTGTGGGGACACTAGGGATTTGGAGGGTGCTCAGAACTTTTGTTGAGTTGTGGCCATGCAGGATGGTGGCCATCTTATTCCTTCCCAGGGCTCTGGGAAGAGGCAGTGGCCCCTTCCTCTGAGATTCAATGCCACCCAGGTGGGCCATTGAAATGCAAATTGAGGCTCATTAATGAACAGCATCTGCTCCACCCTCAGGAAATCTTCTGATGCTGAACACCTGAGGGAGATTTTCATTCAACTGAGAACCCAAGGCTCTTCAACTAACTTGCAACTAATAGCCTCCAGGTAAAAAGCTAAAGGATAACTGAACCATTCCTGGGCTTGAAAATCTACCCAGGAAAGTAAGACTTGACAGTGGTGTTTAATGTGGGTCCTCCCACACTCATCCAAACCCAGTAGAGGGAGGTACAAACAGGAGAACACCAACACCCACAGGGAAAATATGGCAACCCAGTAGAGGGAGGTACAAACAGGAGAACACCAACACCCACAGGGAAAATATGGCAAGCTCCAAAACCCACTGAGATACCCAAAATGGTGAAACAAAGAAACAAATCCCAAATGAAAGAACAAGAGACCTCTACCAAAGATGAGATAAATGAAATGCAGTTAAGCAAGTTATCAGAGGTAGAATTCAGAGCCATGATCTTGAGGAAGCTCAACTTCATGAGAAAGGACATCAACAATATGAATAAAGACATAGAGACATTGGAAATCAACAATTGGAAATGAAAAACCACCAAGAAGAAATGAACAATGACACAGCAGAAATAAAGAACACATTGGAAGGACTAAACAGCAGAGTAGAGGAAGCTGAGGACAGGATCAGTGAATTAGAAGACAGAGTAGAAAAAATCAACCAATCAGAAAAACAAAAGGAAAAAAACAGTTAAAAAACAGGAGAACAGCTTAAGAGAACTGTGGGACAACTGGAAACGTAATAATCTCATAATAGGAGTCCCCGAAGAAGAAGAAAATGAGAAAGGATTAGATAATATATTTGAAGAAATAGTGACAGAAAACTTCCCTAATTTGGTGAAGGAAGAAGGCATTCAAGTTCAAGAAGCACAGAGAGCCCAAAGAAAGAAGAACCCAAACAGGCCCACACCAAGACACATAGTAATTCAAATGCCAGAAATTAAAGACAAACAGAGAATCCTAAATGCAGTGAGAGATAAGCAAAAGGTTACCTGAAAAGGAACCCCCATAAGGCTGTCAGCTAACTTCTCATCAGAAACACTGCAGGCCAGAAGGGAATGGCATGAAGTAATTAAGGTCATTAAAAACAAGGATCGGATTCCAAGACTACTCTATACAGCAAGGCTATCATTCAAAATAGAAGGTCATATCAAGAGCTTCCCAGACAAAAAAAAAAAGGTTAAGGGAATACATTAGCACCAAACCGGCACTGCAAGAAAGGTTAAAAGGACTGCTGAAATCACTAGAAGAAATAGGAAGAAAAACATAACCACAGTAAACAAAAATGGCAATAAATAACTACATATCAATAATCACCTTAAATGTAAATAGATTGAATGCTCCTATAAAAAGACACAGAGTACCTGATTGGATAAGAAAGCATGACTCATATATATGTTGTTTACAAGAGACCCACCTCACAAGAAAAGACTCACATGGATTGAAAGTGAAGGGATGGAAAAAATCTTCCAAGCAAACGGAAAGGAAAAAAAGCTGGAGTAGCAATACTCATATCTGATAAAATAGATTTCAAAATGGAGGCCAGAACTAGAGAAAAAGAAGGTCACTACATAATATTGAAAGGATATATCCAACAGGAAGATATAACCTTGGTAAACATATATGCACCCAATATAGGAGCACCAAAATATATTAAAAATCTTCTGGAGGATGTCAATGGAGAAATCAAAAGCAATTCAATCAGAGCAGGGGAGTTCAACATCCCGCTGACATCACTGGATAAATCCTCTGGACAAAAAATTAACAAGGAAACAGAGACTCTAAAGGAAGCACTAGATCAAATGGATTGAATAGATATCTACAGAGAATTACACTCCAAAACTGCAGAATTTACATTCTTCTCAAGTGCACATGGGACTTTCTCAAAGACAGACCACGTGTTAGGGCACAAACTAAGTCTCTACAAGTCTCAGATCACAATAACATGAAACGAAAAATCGATTGCAACAAGAACATGCAAAGACATTTGAACACATGGAGGCTAAATAGCATGTTATTGAACAATGAATGGGTTACCATGAAGATCAAGGAAAAAATTAAACACTTCCTGGAAACCAAGGAAAATGAACACACAACAACACAAAATCTATGGGACACAGCGAAAGCAATTCTGAGAGGGAAGTTCATAGCACTACAGGCACACCCCAAGAAATAAGAAACATTTCTAGTTGACTACCTAACCTAACAAATTAAAGAACTAGAAAGCAAACAAAAAGAAAACCCCAGAAAAAATTGAAAGAAGGAAATAGTGAAGATCAGAGAAGAAATAAATGACAGGGAAACCAAAAAAACAATTCAAAGGATCAATAAAACAAAGAGATGGTTTTTTGAAATTATAAACAAGATTGAAACACCTTTAGCTATACTCACCAAGAAACAAAGAGAGAGAACCCATATGCACAAAATCAGAAATGAAAGTGGAGAAGTAATAACTGACACCACAGAAATACAAAAGATCGTTAACAAATACTGTGAACAATTATTCGGTAACAATTTGGACAATATAAGCGAAACGGACAAATTTCTAGAAACACATAGTCTCCCAACACTGAACTGAGAAGAGATAGAAAACTTGAACAGACCAATAAAAACAAAGAAAATGGAAGATGTAATCAAGACTCTTCTAACAAACAAAAGCACAGTCCCAGACGGCTTCATGGGGAAGTTTTACCGAACATTCAAAGAAGAAATAACACCAGTTCTCCTACAACTATTCAAAAAAATTCTAGAAGGAGAAAGACTTCCAAACTCGTTTTATGAGGCCAGCATAATTCTAATTCCATAACCAGAAAAAGACACTACAAAGAAAGTAAACTACAGGCCAATATCCCTGATGAACATAGATGCCAAAATCCTCAACAATACTAGCAATTCGGATCCAGCAATACATCAAAAAAATCATTCACCATGACAAAGTGGGATTCATGGTGCAAGGCTGGTACAATATTCACAAATCAATAAATGTGATACACTACATAAACAAAATGAAAGATAAAAACCATATGATCATACCAATAGATGCTGAAAAAACATTCGACAAAATCCAGCACCCATTTCTGATAAAAAAGCTTAGCAATTTGGGAATGGAGGGATCATCTCTTGACATAAAAGGCCATATGTGAAAGACTTACAGCCAACATCATGCTTAATGGGAAAAAACTAAAACCATTTCCCTTAAGAACAGGAACAAGACAGGGATAACCACTTTAACCACTTTTATTTAACATAGTACTGGAAGTCTTAGCCACAGCAATCAGATATGAAGAAAAAATAAAAGAGATCCAAATTGGAAAGGAGGAAGTGAAATTGTCATTATTCGCAGACCACATGACATTATACATAGAAAACCCTAAAGACTCCATAAAAAATTTACTAGACTTAATAAATAAATTTGGCAAAGTAGCAGGATACAAAATTAATGTCAAGAAATTGACGGCATTCTTATACACCAATGATGAAATCACAGAAAGAGAAGCTAAAAAATCAATCCCATTTACCATTGCAGCAAAAAAATTAAGATACCTAGGAATAAACTTAACCAAAGAAGTAAAGGACCTCTTAACAGAAAACTACAGGTCACTGAAAAAAGAAATAGAGGAAGATATAAAAAAGCTCATGGATTGTAAGAATTAACATTAAAATATACTTACTACCCAAAGCAATCTATAGGTTCAATGCAATCTTCATCAAAATACCAATGACATATTTCACAGAACTAGAACAAACACTCCAAAAGTTTATATGGAACCAAGAAAGACCCCGAATAGCCACAGCAATCTTGAAAAAGAAGAACAAAGTAGGAGGGATCACATTACCAGACATCAGGTTATACTACAAAGCAACTGTAATCAAAACAGCCTGGTAATGGTACAAGAACAGGCAGATAGATCAATGGAACAGAATAGAGAACCCAGAAATTGACCCAAGATAATATGCTCAATTAATATTTGACAAAGGTGACAAGAGCATACAGTGGAGTCAAGACAGTCTCTTCAATAAATGGTGTTGGGAAAATTCAACAGCTACTTGGAAAAAAATGAAGCTAGACCACCACCTTACACCATACACAAGAATAAATTCAAAATGGATAAAAGACTTAAATGTGACTCATGAATCCATAAAAATTCTAGAAGAAAATGCAGGCAACAAAATTTCAGACATCATATGCAGCAGAGTTTTCACTGATACAACATCTAAGGCAAGAGAAACAAAGGAAAAAATGAACACATGGGACTACATCAAACTAAAAAGCTTCTGCACAGCAAAAGAAACAACCATCAAAATGGAAAGGCAAACCATTGTATGGGAGAGCATAATTGCCAATGATACATCAGATAAGGGATTAATTTCCAAAATATATAGAGTGCTCATACAACTCAACAAAACAAAGACAAAGAACTCATTTAAAAAATGGGCGGAGGACCTAAATAGACACCTCTCCAAACAGGACATACAAATGGCCAAGGGACATATGAAGAAATGCTTAACATCACTAATCATCAGAGAGATGCAAATTTAAACATCAATGAGTGCCGGGGTCCAGCCTCGGCAGGTCCAGGGGTTCCCAAAGGTGTGGACGGAGTCGGCGAGAGAGAGAGAGAGAGAGAGAGAGAGAGAGAGAGAGAGAGAGAGAGAGAGAGAGAGAGCGCACGCAACGTGGGAGACAGAAAATCCTTGATCTTACTTCTGCTTAGTCTTCATGCTTCTCCTTCTCCTCCTGCACCAGACTAGCAGAGCCTTTTATTATGTACATCGATCCACACCTTACATTGTTTCCCCCAAACCTTTTAGGCAAAAAGGTACAGACATTCTTTTGGTTGTTTACCCAACTCTTAAGTATATTACATGTTAATCACCAACCATCTCCACCCTTCATCCAGACATCCTCTCAAAACTCCTGACCTTCCCTCCCATCTAAGATCCCTTTAAGCTTCCACATTTCTGTCCTAAATCTTATTTTCTTGCTTTTCTTCCTGTAATCTTTTCAACCATTTACATCATTAGTCATCTATATGTTACTTCTATAATAATTTCTAACAGACAGCTAACAGATAGAGAAAGCAAAGATTAGTCTCCTTCAGTTGCCATCCTGCATTTTTATTTTCCCATTTACTTTATATCTTCAGTCACTGTTCTTCGTGATTCCTGCCACGCAGTGAATCCACTTCTCCAGGGACAATGTCAAACCATGGAGCTCACCCGGGACTGTGTCAAACCGTGGTGGTCCTCGTATCTCCAGGGACTATGTCAAACCATGGAGCTCACCCGGGACTATGTCAAACCGTGGTGGTTGCTGTTCCAGTGACACCGCTCCCAACATCTCCCCCTTTTTTATTTTATTTAAGTGGCTGAATTCCTTGAGAGGACTGTGCCTGTCTTAGGTCAGGATGTTCTCACACGGAGCCGACCAACCTTGCCCGTCATGGGAGACTGAGGCAGCGTGGGCCCAGTTCCTGTCTTAGGTGGCGGTCGGCAATGCGTATGGACTCCAGTTGCCCGTCATTGACTAACCAGTCCAGTTCACCAAGGTCTAGGCATGGTCAGCCATCTCTAGGATGGAATTACTTAGGAGTTAGAAGGAGGACTAGAAAGAGACATAGAATTAAGAGAATGAGTAAGAAAAGCCCTATACTGATTAATGAGGATAGCAAAGCTGACTGATTAACTTCTAAGGGAGTAATACATATCTATCCTATCTATATCCTAAGTGACACTTAAATGAAGTTCTAACCTTTAATGTTAGTATCTCACTTCTAATAACTATTAAGACCTCTTCTAAAGCATCTATTTTAGCCTCTAATTTCTTAAAACCTGTATTTGGACAGGTGGGCAGAAATGGAGTAAGAATTACATTTTTATCTTTGGAAGCCCTTGTCACATTAACAACAGATAATACTAAAATCTAACACTGACTTTTAGAATCTTTGGGAGTAACAATTGTAAGAACTCTTTTAGACATATGCACACATTTCTGGGATATGCCCTTTTTCAAATCGAAAACATATAGGAACTAAATCACTCCTACCCATATAGGCAAAATCAACGGTAGAGACATTTCTAATAAAATCAATTGAACCTCCCCCCAACAATAATGGTTGGTTAGTACATACAGGAATATTCTCATTTTCCCAAGCAACAGGTGGTAACAACGCAGGTTGTGGAACACAAGCCCAATGAGTATAAATTGGTGAGCCTGAAACACCAGACCCTTGCACCCAGAATGCAATTACAGCCAACATAGCCAAAAATAGGGATGATGGAGAAAGTTCTGTCCCGCTAACTCTCACAATGGTGGTTGCTTCTTCTGTGAGCCTCTTTAGCTGTCCTCAGGTGGGAATAGTTGCCTCGCAGGTGGCTCTGGATCGTCCCACGTGCCTTCTTGGATAGGTAGGGTCTCCCCTTCTTCTGGCATGAATGAATAGCCATTCGTCTCAGGTAACAGTCCAGAGAGCTCTCATCAGGATCTGGATGCTCCGTGGTGCACTGGGGTCTGAGTGGTGGCGGGTGACTCATTGCACGGCCGAATTAGTCTGTCTGGAATCCAAATCGGACTTTCTGCGTCCTGTGGAAAAATACAAGCATACCCTCGCCCCTTGGTTAGCAATGTATCAGGCCCTTTCCATTGTCCTGATAATAAATCCTTCCATTTAACGTAAGTTGCTGGCTTTGCTGGAGTTGGTGCCCAATGTCTGGACATGGCAGAACTCTCATCTATGTTTAAATTTAAAATATTTATTACATAAAGAGCATGTTGCAGTATCTGATGAGGTGAACTGTATTTAAATTCTGCCTTTTGTAATTTGTTTATTTGAGTTTTCAAAGTCTGGTGAGCTCTTTCAATAATTGCCTGCCCCTGAGGATTATATGGAATACCTGTAGTATGAGTGATGTTAAATCTCTGTACAAATTCTGCAAATGCTTTAGAAGTATAGGCAGGGCCATTGTCTGTTTTTATATTTTTTGGCCAACCCATATAAGCAAAACATGCAAACAAATGTTGTGCCACATCTTTAAATGCCTCTCCTGTTCTTGCAGTGGCCATAATTACATGCGAATAGGTGTCCACACAAACATGCACAAAGCTTAATTTTCCAAATGAGGACATATGAGTTACATCCATTTGCCAAAGATCATTAGGTTGAAGACCTCTGGGATTTACTCCCATAGGGAGACTGTTACTATACTGAGGACAATGAGGACAAACTTTAACTATTTCTCGTGCTGCTTCTCTTGTTATTTTAAATTGCCATCTGAGAGCAGCAGCATTCTGATGATGCACAGCATGTGAATTTCTTGCTTGTTCCACAGCAGAAAGAACAGTTACAGTCATCACTTCTTTTGTAAGTGCATCAGCTAATGCATTACCTTCTGAGAGTGAACCAGGCAATCCTGAATGTGCTCGTATATGCCCAATATAAAATGCCAAATCTCTTTTTTGAACCAAATTTTGCAATTCCTGTAATAAGATGAATATTTTTGTTTTGTTTTCTGGAATTTGAGCTGTTTCAATATGAGGAAATAATCTGACTACATATTGGGAATCTGTATATAAATTAAAAGTTCTGTCATTAAGAACTGAAAAAACATGAATAATAGCCAATAATTCTGTTCTCTGCGCTGATGTCTCAGCTGTATTCCATTGCTTTTGTTTTGAATCTATAATGACTGCTGCATTTCCATTAGATGACCCATCAGTAAACACCAAGGCAGCAGGTGGCGGTAAAGGTTTAGCCGAGCATTTTCGTGGAAAAATAAACTTTTGTCTAGAAAACAGCATTAACAAAGGGTGAGATGGTAAATGATGAGCAATTTGTCCTGAGAATGAAGCAAGAGCAATCTGCCAATTTTCTTGTTGAATGAGAGACTGTAATTGATCTGAGTTATAAGGAATTACAATTTCTTGTGCATCTTTTCCAAATAACTCTAAACTTCTTTTTCTGCCTTTGGTAATCAATGTAGCAACCAAATCTGGATAACTTGTAAGCACTCTTCTAGGAGTAGAAGGGAGATGCAGCCATTCTAACGGTCCCTTCTGCCATAGACATCCTGTAGGTGAGTGCTCAGTAGCTAGAATAATTATACTCCAGGACTCAGTATAGGACACATAAGTTAGGAACTGCTTGTTAATAGCATGTTCTACTTTTCTTAATGCTTCCCGAGCTTCAGGAGACATTTCCCTTGATGAATTAGGATCACTGTCTCCCTTTAAGATGTCAAATAATGGCTTCAATTCCCCTGTACTTAATTTCAAAAATGACCTAATCCAATTAATATCCCCTAGCAATTTCTGAAAATCATTCAAAGTACGCAAATGCCGTGTTTTTAATTGCAAAGGTTGATGAGTTATAATTTCTGTATGCAGAATTCTTCCTAAATATGAATAAGGTGGGTTAACTTGAATTTTCTCTGGAGCTATTTTCAATCCCTTTTCTTTCAGAGCCTCAGTAGTTTGCATTAGAACCTCCTGTAAATAGGCTCGATCTGGGTGGGCGAGCAAAATGTCATCCATATAATGAATTATATAAACTGTTGGATGTTGATCTCTGATTCCTTGCAATGCCTGATCTACAAATTTTTGACATAAAGTTGGACTGTTTTTCATTCCCTGAGGGAGAACTTTCCATTGATACCTCTGATAAGGCTGTTTTAAATTTTCAGAGGGAACACTGAAGGCAAATCTCCTTTTGTCTGGCTCATAGAGAGGAATAGTGAAAAAGCAATCCTGCAAGTCTATAACAATTAAATTACTTCCTTTTGGAATTGCTACTGGACTGGGGAGGCCTGGTTGAAGAGGCCCCATATCCTCCATAGTTTTATTGACAGCTCTGAGATCCTGCAGTAATCTCCATTTCCCTGATTTCTTTTTAATTACAAAGATTGGAGTATTCCATGGACTGGTAGAAGGCTCTATGTGTCCTTCATCTAGTTGCTGCTGAACTAACTGACGTGCTGCCACTAATTTTTCAGCTGACAGAGGCCACTGCTCCACCCAAACCGGGGAATCATTAATCCAGGTGATTGGGTCTGCAGTCAGAGCAGTGACCTGACCTATAAATCCTGAGATCCCAGTCCAGCGCGAGATTTCCTAGGCTGAGGAATGATTGGCATGATCATGCCTTGTTCATCTGTTCCCATTCCTTTAAGAGGATTGAAATTCATATTCAGCATTTGATTTGCCACGGTGTTATTTGGACTGAATATTAACACTCCCATCTGTGACAAAACATCCCGTCCCCATAGGGTTATGGGAATTGTTGAAATCACATATGGAGTAAAATGGCCAGAATTATTTTCCTCATCTTCCCATTTAAGTACCTGCGAACTCTTTTGAACATTTTGTGCTGACCCCAGACCCACTAATGAAGTTGGAGTAGTAACCGTGGGCCAGGATGAAGGCCAATCTTTGCCTGCTATACAGGAGGCATCTGCCCCTGTATCTAATAAGCCTAATATCGGTTTTCCTTGAATTTTCAAAATTTTAGTAGGTCTCTGTGACTTTATTTCCTGAATCCAAAAAGCCGCATCACTAGATCCAAATCCTGCATTCCCTCTTTCGGCCTGCGTTATCGGCTTTCCAGTTTGAGTAATAGGTAACAATAATAACTGAGCTATTCTTTGTCCTGCCTGTATTTGAATAGTCTGAGTAGGTGGGGATAATAAAATTTGTATTTCTCCAGTATAGTCTGCATCTATTACTCCTGGAATAATTATTAATCCTTTGAGTGATGACGAACTATGCCCAATTATTAACCCAACTGTTCCAGGAGGAAGCGGACCATAGGTTCCTGTAGGAACTTTAGTCACTGGAGCATCAGGAGTTAATATGACACTGGTGGAGGAACAGAGGTCCAATCCTGCGCTGCCTGGGGTGGCCCTGAATAAGTTGTGGACTGTGCGAACGGATTGGTTACACTCAAGGCCCCTATTGTTGTCTGGGCCCGGGGCTGGCCCTGTTGGAAGTTTCCCTGCCAATTACCTTGTTGTGGGCCATTGGAATTATTCCTTCTCCCTTGAAGGAGAGTGCCATTTTTATGATATTTAGATCTACAATCTTTAGCCCAATGAAAACCCTTCTCACAACGAGGACATAGTGTTGTTGGAGCATTATTGCTCCTCCCTTGGGCCCCCTGAGGAGGGGGTATAGGAGCTCCATTGTTTCCTGCTTTGGTAGGACAATGTCTGCTAAAATGTCCTGGCTGCCGACATGAATAACAAAGTCCTGAATCTGACTGATTATTTCCTTTTGTCTTATTAACATTTTTGATATACTGAGTAAATGTCTCTCCCTTCAGGGCAGCTGCGATAGCTACACCCTGAATAAATGCTGGAGAAACTTCAGAACATTGTTTTATATAGTCTCCAATTGATCCTGTCCTTCTGATGGGCCGAAGGAGAGACTGACAAGTAGCATTAGCATTTTCAAAAGCCAGTTGTTTAACCAAAATATCAGCAGCTTCTTGGTTAGTTATTACTCGCTTTACTGCCTGGTCAAGTCTGTACAAAAATTCCTGAAATGGTTCATCCTGTCTTTGTCTAATTTCTGCCAATGCCGTAGACTTTCCTGAAGTTACAGGAAGTCCCCTCCATGCACTTAATGCACTATGATTAACCTGTATTAGCCCTTCCCTGGGAATGTAAAGCTGATCATTAACCGTAGCATAATCACCTTCCCCCAACAGCATGTCTAATGTAAAGCCACCATCTCCTCTTTTCTTTTCCTTTTCTACAGCCTTTTTTACCAGATCTTCATATTCAGTCCTCCACAACAAATAATCTCCCCCACTTAAACAAGCCTTACACACTTGAAACCAATCATGAGGAGTCATCCATTTAGAAGTAACAGCCTCAACCAAAGTCAAAGTATAAGGAGCCAAAGGACCATAATTTTGACAGGCGCATTTCAATTCTTTCAAAATTTTGTAAGATAAAGGTTCCCAAACCGGATATTCATCATCTTCCGAATCTCTCTCAAACATTACAGGACAACAGAGAGAAAAATCAAAATCTCCTGCAGCCTCTGCTTCTTTAACTGCTTGTTGAAAACTGGAACCTAGCTTAGTGCTTGGTCTATCCCAAGGTGGAGGCGGGCCCTGAAACTTTCTAGTAGGCTTTCGAGGCAGCTTCCGAAAAGGAGGAGGCCCCTTTTCTTCCCGAGTTACGGGGAAGCCCCAGGGATCATCCCTATGATATTCTGCAGCAGCTTCATCGAACTCCCTTTGCTCTTCAGGAGTTACTTTATCATACTTTTCTGATCGCTCATCATCTTCCTTTTCCTCCTGCTCATTCTGTGCCACATATGCTAGAGATTCTAGGAATGTCGGAGGAGCAGTAGCTCCATCCTCCTGTTCGTGAGCCAGGGTGTCTCCATTTAGATCCCAAAGCATAAAAATACTTAATAGATTGCTAAGAAGACGTAGCACTTTAGATCCTGTCTGACCCATTTCTTAATTTTTAGTTCTTCAACTTTCCACCCTTACCTACCTATCTTATGCAGGGGGTCCCGGGCACCCACGGTGGAGTCCTATCCGTCCCGAGCAATACCTTACCTTCAGGTCCCTGTTCGGGCGCCACTTGCCGGGGTCCAGCCTCGGCAGGTCCAGGGGTTCCCAAAGGTGTGGACGGAGTCGGCGAGAGAGAGAGAGAGAGAGAGAGAGAGAGAGAGAGAGAGAGAGAGAGAGAGAGAGCGCACGCAACGTGGGAGACAGAAAATCCTTGATCTTACTTCTGCTTAGTCTTCATGCTTCTCCTTCTCCTCCTGCACCAGACTAGCAGAGCCTTTTATTATGTACATCGATCCACACCTTACATTGTTTCCCCCAAACCTTTTAGGCAAAAAGGTACAGACATTCTTTTGGTTGTTTACCCAACTCTTAAGTATATTACATGTTAATCACCAACCATCTCCACCCTTCATCCAGACATCCTCTCAAAACTCCTGACCTTCCCTCCCATCTAAGATCCCTTTAAGCTTCCACATTTCTGTCCTAAATCTTATTTTCTTGCTTTTCTTCCTGTAATCTTTTCAACCATTTACATCATTAGTCATCTATATGTTACTTCTATAATAATTTCTAACAGACAGCTAACAGATAGAGAAAGCAAAGATTAGTCTCCTTCAGTTGCCATCCTGCATTTTTATTTTCCCATTTACTTTATATCTTCAGTCACTGTTCTTCGTGATTCCTGCCACGCAGTGAATCCACTTCTCCAGGGACAATGTCAAACCATGGAGCTCACCCGGGACTGTGTCAAACCGTGGTGGTCCTCGTATCTCCAGGGACTATGTCAAACCATGGAGCTCACCCGGGACTATGTCAAACCGTGGTGGTTGCTGTTCCAGTGACACCGCTCCCAACAAATGAGGTATCACCTCACACCTGTCAGAATGGCCGCCATCAACAAAGCATCAAACAACAATTGTTGGCGTGGTTGTGGAGAAAAGGGGACTCTAGTACAGTGCTGGTGGGAATGCACACTGGTGCAGCCACTATGGAAAACACTATGGTGTTTCCTCAAAAAATTAAAAATTGAATTACCATTTGTCCCAGTGATCCCACTCCTAGGAATATACCCTAAGAAGCCTGAAACACCAATGAGAAAGAATATATATCCCCCCATGTTCATAGCAGCACTATTTACCCTAGCTAAGATCTGGAAACAGCCCAAGTGTCCATCAGTAGATTAGTGGATAAAAAAGCTGTGGTACATATACACAATGGAGTACTATGCAGCTGTAAGAAAGAAAGATCTCTTATCCTTTGAGATGACATGGAAGGACCTGGAAAATATTATCCTAAGCGAAACAAGCCAAGCAGAGAAAGTCAAATATCGCAGGATCTCACTTATTTGTGGAATGTAATGAACATAACCATCTGAAAAACAGGGTAGTCCCAGAGATGTGGAAGTAGGGTACAGACTGACAATCCTCAGAAGAGGGGGTGGGGCGGAGAGATGAACCACAGAACTTATATGCATGTATGTATAACCAATGAACATGGACAACAAACCTGGGGACGTGTGGAAGGGATGGGGAGGAGCGTGTCAATGGGGGAAAAAGGAGAAACAATTGTAACAAAAATAAATTAAAAAAAAAAAAAAGACACAGGGACCTACATCTGGGTGAGTGGGACAGTCTGCCAGCACAAAGTAATGCTGCATCCAGAGCATCTTCCCTGAGACCTGGCAATACCACCCCTGGTCATCATTAGCATTGAAATCCTTTATCTTCCTGAGTTGTATGTCATCTTCAAGGTCCTCACTTGTTTCTTTGTTTTTGTTTTTAATTTACTTTCTTTTTTTAATGCCCGGCATTTTGTGGTATGAAATGTACAACTCATGATATGTTTGCTGAGTAAAGATTTAATCCAGTCATTCCCAAACTTTCCATATTAACATGAACTGAAGATTTTTAAAAAATTCTGTAAACCTAGTTAAACCCCAAGACAAATCAGTCACAGTTTTGAGTCTATTAGTGGAATTGCAGACAAATGTGAAAACCACTGGTACAATCTCATAGGTCCAAAACAAACAGACAAAAAACAAAAACAAAAAAAAACAACAAACCTTCTCTGTTTCCTATTCATGAGATAATCATTTAAGTACAATGACTGGCTTCATTTAGGGTATATGCATTAAGCCCTCCCAACTCTGTGGTCTCCCCATATCAAGCAACTCCTTACCTCCAAAGGCAGCAGGCATAGCCAGTTCTACTCCTAAACCACTGATCCTACTAGATGTATAAAGAAATGCATGAAGTAGATGAAGAATCACAAATGCAGAGCATTTCCATAGGGCAGTGTTATGCTATTGTGGTTTTTGTGCTTTTATTTTATTTTTACTTTTCATTTATGAGGAAGTTGGAGATCAGCTCTGTTTTATCTCTATTCTTGCAAAATGGATATATAATTTCTAAGTATGGCAACATTTTTAAGAACATTGCATTTCCACAAAAACTAATGACCTTTTCTGAATAGATTTTTATTATGAATAAATAGTCTCTTTCATGTATTCTCTTCCCAGTGAAGAAAGCCTGTGAAAAGTCTGGATAAGAGCCAGAGAGTATAGCTCACTTGGAGCAATAGTTGCATTATATGCATGTTGGTGACTAGAAGCAGGGATGGGTTCTGGGAAGTGGTGTCCAATAGACAAGGCTGCCACCTTAATCAGTTATTCTGACATGACCATCCCTTCCTTTATCACCTGAAAAATAGCCTTAGCTTCAGTTCTGTCCTTGTACACTTGGATGTGAGTGATGCGTCTGCAGGGCAAGGACAGATATTCACAGTGACTGGGAATGCCAACGTGTTCTGACCTATGTGGACCTTGGACTGGCTTCTTGTAATGGCAATTTTGAAAATAATTCATTCTGTCTTTGATTTGAAGATTCTCATGGCTCATCTAAATTGCTTGGTCCTTATCTTCAAATTGATCTCATGCCAAAATTATCTCTTTTTGGGTCAGAATTTCAGATCACTCAGACTTTTCTTCACTAAACTCTAAATTAAGTGTGGTTCTTCACTGTTCAGTAAAACACCCTTGTCTTTTGCACATTTGGCAGGATGTACAGAAGGAGGGAAAGAGACAGAGATACTTTCCTGTCCCAGGAAAATGATATGCACATTTCAGTTAATTTTAAATTTTACTATGTGTGCTGTTGAAGCAAATACTCTTTTCTAATTTTGAGAGTTCTTTAAATGTTCTGGATCAGCAATCAATCCTTTTGTAAATGGACTAGGTCTGAGCAGAGGTGAGTCCTGCCCTGGCACAGTCCAGGACAACAGGTTAATGACTTGTACAGGAAAATATTCAAGACACAAGTCCAGGTGACAGTGAAATTGAGTTTATTAAAGCTTAGAACAGTGATTTTCAACCTTTTTCATCTCCTGGCACACATAAGTTAATTATTAAAATTTGTGGCACACCAAAAAATATATTTTTTGCCAGTCTGACAAAAAAATAGGTATATTTTGATTCATTCACACTGGACGACTGTTGTTGTGTTGGCTGTTGTCTTTTTTATTTGACAGTCTAAGGGAAAACAGGTCAGTGTCTCTGACTAAATAGTCAGGTATTGCATATTTTAGACATTCTTGCATCACACAAGGGTGCCTGCAGAGTGCTTGCTTCAGCAGCACATATAGTAAAAATTGGACCAATACAGAGAAGATCAGCATGGCTCCTGCATATGAATGTCATATGAATTTGTGAAAAATTCCATATTTTTATGGAATGAAAGTGGTCAAAAGTGATACATACTTCCAGTTATAATATAAGTCCTGGGGATGTAATATACAATATAATGACTATAGTGAACACTTCTGTATGATATATTTAAAAGTTTCTAAGAGAGTAGAACTTAAAAGTTTTCATTGCAAGAAAAAACATTTTTTCCTTTTTTTGATATCTATATGAAAATATGAATGTAACTCAACTTATAGTGGTAATCAATGCCAACAGGAATCCCCAATTTGGGATGCGGTGAAGAAGAAAATTTTATTCCGTGGAAAACAGCTTAATTGTGACACAGCACAGATGTGAGAACAGCAAGGCTATAGAACAGCTCTGGGGCCAGATGGCACTGGGACCAAGCCTCCTCCAGCTAGACAACTCTGCTCTGCTCCTTGAGGTCTGGTCTGGTCTTCTATGCTCTGCTATGTGCTGGTCTGGTTCACTCCATTCCACAGTTGTCTGCTGCACTCTGCTTGACAAGACATCTTCTGTGTTTCAGCTCAGCCAGGGAGACACAGTCTTCATTCTTCTGTGGGAAGGTGCAGGGGGGATACTGGCTTATATGTACAGGAGTCCCTGCCCTGGTCCCTGACTGATCTGTCCTCACAAAAATGATGAGTCCAAATTCTCATAGTTTGAATGGTCCAAACCTGTCTGGTCAGGTCAGAACAAAGCCACTCTGATTGGTTGGAGCTGCTCAGCTCCGACTGAATGAAGAAAGCCTCCAAAAAAAAAAAAAAAGTCAGTTCCTAGCACACACAGCAGCAGCTTCACGACAGCTCCCTCCGGTGGTTGCAACTCCAGCCACAGCCTTCGCGCCGCATCATCTCCTCAGCTGCCCATTTCCTGGGTCGGTCCTTCAGGCACAAGGCTCCAGCCATGCCGCAGCTGCCTTCCGAGTCTTCAGGCGCCCCGGACCCGGCCAGGGAAGATGATGGGTCTCGAGCAACTGGTGCAGAAAGCCGGGCTGGCTGAGCAGGCAGAGCGCTACGACGACCTGGCCTAGGCTAGGAAGAACGTGACAGAGCTGAATAAGCCACTGTCCAATGAAGAAAGAAACCTTCTTTCTGTGGCCTACAAGAATGTAGCTTGGGACGTCATTCTTCCTGGAGGGTCATTTATAACATATAGCAGAAGACTTCTGCAGATGGTAATGAGAAGAAGATAGAGATGGTCCGTGCTTACCGTGAAAAAATAGAGGAGGAGCTGGAAGCAGTATGTCAGGATGTGCTGAGTCTGCTGGATTACTGCCTGATCCAGAATTGCGGTGAGACTCAATAGGAGAGCAAAGTGTTTTACTTGAAGATGAAAAGGGACTATTATCGCTACCTGGCTGAAGTAGCCACTGGAGAGAAAAGGGGGACGGTTGTGGAATCATCTGAGAAGGCCTATAGCGAAGCCCATGAGATCAGCAAGGAGCACATGCAGTTTACTCACCCCATTAGATTAGGCCTGGCTCTTAACTACTCCGTTTTCTACTATGAGATCCAGAATGCCCCAGAGCAAGCATGCCACTTGGACAAGACCGCCTACGATGATGCCATTGCCGAGCTCGACACTCTCAATGAGAACTCCTACAAGGACTCCACTCTCATCACGCAGCTCCTTCATGAAAACCTACTGCTCTGGAAAAGCGATCAGCAAGATGACGACGGTGGAGAAGGCAAGAATTAAGACCCCCAGGTGGACTGGCAGTCACGCTGATGCTACTATTGCAGTCTTTATTTTTTTCCCTTGAGTTTGGGGGTCGGGTGGGAGAGGGAAAGGGAGGGATGGACTTCCTAGGAAGAAACTCACAACATGTCCTGTCTTTGTCTTTGTTTGTTTGTTTTTATTTTTTTTATGTTTATTTATTTATTTTTGTTACAGATGTTTCTCCTTTTTCCCCTACTGATACCTTCCTCCCAATCTCACCCAGCCCAGCATTATTGTCTATGTCCTTGTTTACACATACATGCATATAAGTTCTGTGATTTATCTCTTCCTTCCCCTCATGTCCACCTCTTCGTTGGTGTGTCACTCTGCTCCCCACTTCCATGTTTCTGGGTCAATTTGTTCCACAGCTTGTTTTGTTTATTATATTCCACAAATAAGTGAGATCATGTGATATTTGTATTTCTCTGATTGGCTTGTTTCACTAAAAATAATACTCTCCAGTTTCCTCCGTGTAATCTCAAAGGATAAGAGATTTTCCCTTCTTACAGCTGCATACTATTCTATTATGTATATGCACCACAGATTTTTTTATCCACTCATTTATTGAGGGACACTTGGACTGTTTCCAGGTCTTAGCGATTGTAAATAGTGCTGCTATGAATATAGGGGCACATATATTATTTCTGATTGATGTTTCAGGCTTCTTAAGGTATATTTCTAAAAGTGGGATCACTGGGTCAAATGGCAGTTCAATTTTTTTTTTTATCCTCACCCGAGGACATTTTTCATTTTCTGTTCAGATAGAGTGGGAGGGAGAGAGAGAGAGAGAAACATCGACGTGAAAGGGACACATCGAGTGGCCGCCACCCGCATGACCAACCAGGGCCGGGGACAAACTGCAACCGAGGTACATGCCCTTAGCGGGAACCGAACCCCGGTCTCTTTGGACTGTTGGCCGACGCTTTAACCGCTGAGCCAAACCGGCCAGGGCGGCAGTTCAATTTTTAACATTCTGAGGTAAAACCATATTGTCTTCCATAGTGGCTGCACCAGTCTGCATTCCCACCAGCAGGTACTAGAGTTCCCTTTCTCCGCACCCTCGCCAGCACTTGCTGTTTGATGATTTGTTGATGGCAGCCATTCAGACAGGAGTGAGGTGATACCTTATTGTTGTTTTAATTTGCATCTCTCTGATAATTAGTGACATTGAGCATTTTTTCATATGTCTCTTGACCATTTGTATGTCCTGTTTACTGAAGGTGTATATTTAACTCCTCTGCCCATTTTTTTAATTGGGTCCTTTGTCTTCCTTTTGTTGAGTTGTATGAATACTCTATATATTTTGGAAATTAGCCTCTTATCTGATGTATCGTTGGCAATTATGGTCTCTCATATAGTGGGTTCCCTTTCCATTTTAATGCTTGTTTCTTTTGCTGTGCAGAAGCTTTTTAGGTTGATAGAGTCCCATGTGTTTATTTTTTCCTTTGTTTTTCTTGTCTTAGGCATGTATCGGTGAAAATTTTGCTGCGTATGATGTTTGAAATTTTGTTGCCAGCATTTTCTTCTAGGATTTTTATGGATTCATGAATCACATTTAAATCTTTTATTCATTTTGAGTTTATTCTTGCGTATGGTGTAAGTTGGTGGTGTAGCTTCATTTTTTTGCATGTAGCTGTCCAGTTTTCCCAACACCATTGATTGAAGATGCTGTCTTTACTCCACTATATGCTCTTGCCACCTTTGTTAAATATTAATTGAGCATAATGACTTGGGTCAATTTCTGGGTTCTCTGTTCTGTTCCATTGATCTATCTGTCTGTTCTTGTGCCAGTCCCAGGCTGTTTTGATTACAGTGGCTTTGTATTATCACCTGATATCCGGTATTGTGATCCTTCCTACTTTGTTCTTCTTTTACAAGATTGCTGTGGCTATTTGGGGTCTTTTTTGGTTCCATATAAACTTTTGGATTGTTTGTTCTAGTTCTGTGAAATATGTCGTTGGTATTTTGATGGGGATTGCATTGAATCTATAGATTACTTTGGGTAGTATGGACAGTTTAATGATGTTAATTCTTCCAATCCATGGACAAGATATATACTTCCACTTTTTTATATCTTCCTCTACTTCTTTTTTCAATGTCCTGTAGTTTTCTGCAAGTAGGTCCTTTACTCTTTGGTTAAGTTTATTCCTCGGTATCTTAATTTTTTTGCAACCATGGTAAATGGGATTTTTTTTCTTTTTTCTTTTTTTTAGTTTCTCTTTCTGTGAGTTCATTGTTGGTGTATAACAATGCCATCGATTTCTTGATGTTAATTTTGTATCCTGCTACTTTGCCAAATACATTTATTAAATATAGTAGATTTTTGATGGTGTCTTTAGGGTTTTCTATGTACAATATCATATAATCTGCAAATAATGACAGTTTCACTTCCTCCTTTCCCATTTTGATCCCATTTTTCTTTCTTCATGTTTAATTGCTGTGGCTAAGACTGCCAGTACTATGTTAAATAAGAGTGACAAAAATGGGGATCCTTGTCTTGTTCCTGTTCTTAAGGGAAATGGTTTTAGTTTTTTCCCATTGAGAATGATGTTGGCTGTAGGTTTTTCATATATGGCCTTTATTATATCAAAATATTATCCCTCTATTCCCACATTGCTGAGAGTTTTTATTAGAAATGGGTGCTGGATTTTGTGGAATGCTTTTTCGGCATCTATTGATAAGATCATATGGTTTTTATCTTTCATTTTGTTTATATGGTGTATCACATTTTTTGATTTGTGAATATTGCACCATCCTTGCATCCCTAGGATGAATCCCACTTGGTCCTGATGAATAATTTTTAAATGTATTGCTGGATCCAATTTGCTAATATTTTGTTAAGGATTTTGGCATCTGTGTTCATCAGTAATACTGGCCTGTAGTTTTCTTTCTTTGTAGTGTTTTTATCTGATTTTGGAATTAGGATTATGCTGACCTCATAAAATGAGTTTGGAAGTCTTCTGTCTTCCTGGATTGTTTTGGAATAGTTTGAGGAGACTGGGTGTTAGATCTTCTTTGAATGTTCAGTAATACTCTCCCATGAAGTTGTCCAGGTCTGGGATTTTGTTTGTGGGGAGTTTCTTGATTACGTTTTCAATTTCTTTAGTTGTTATTGGTTTATTCAAGTTTTCTATCTCTTCCTGGTTTAGTTTTGGGAGACTGTGTTTCTAGCTATTTGTCCTTTTTATTTCAATTGTCTAATTTGTTGACGTATAATTGTTCACAGTATGTTTTAATGATCCTTTGTGATTCTGTCGTATCTGTTGTTACTTCTCCCCTTTGTTTCTAATTTTGTTTGTTTGGTTCCTCTCTTTTTGTTTCTTGGTGAGTGTGGTTAAGGGTCCATCAATCTTGTTTATCTTTTCAAAGAACCAGCTATTTGTTTTATTGATCTTTTGAATTGTGTTTTTAGTTTCTATGTCATTTATTTGTGTTCTGACATTTACTATTTCTTTCTTTCTACATGCTCTAGGTTTTTCTTTGTGTTTACTTTCTAGTTCTTTAAGTTGTAGGATTAGAAAGTCAATTAGGAATTTTTCTTGTTTTTTTAGGTAGGCTTATTGTGCTATGAACGTCCCTCTCAGGACTGCTTTCACTGTGTCCGAGTTTTTGTGTTGTTGTGTGTTCATTTTCATTGGTATCCAGGAATTTTTAAATTTTTTCCTTGATCTCTCTGGTAACCCATTCTTTGTTTAATAACATGCTATTTAACCTCCATGTGTTTAAATATTTTTTTCATTGATTTCTAGTTTCATGCCATTCTGATTGAGAAGATACATGATATAATTTCAATCTTCTTTAACTTGCAAAGATTTACTTTGTGTCCTAACATGTGGTCTGTCTTTGAGAGTGTCCCATGTGCCCTTGAAAAGAATGTGACTTCTGCCCTTTTGGGGTGTAATTCACTGTAGATATCTATTAAATCCATTTGGTCTAGTGCTTCATTTAGAGTCTCTGATTCCTTGTTAATTTTTTGTCTAGAGGATCTATTGAGTGACATCAGTGGGCTATGGAAGTCCTTTGCTACGCTTGTATTGCTGTCCATTTCTCCTTTGTAGTCCTCTAGAAGTTTTTAAATATATTTTGGTGCTCCTATATTGGGTGCATATATGTTTACCAAGGTTATATCTTCCTGTTGGATAGATCTTTCAATATTATGCAGTGGTCTTGTCTCTAGTTATGGCCTTCATTTTGAAGTCTATTTTATTGGATATAGTATGGCTACCCCAGATCTTTTTTCTTTCTGTTTGCTTGAAAGATTTTTTTCCATCCCTTCACTTTCAAACTATGTGAGTCTTTTGTTGTGAGGTGGGTCTCTTATAATCAACATCTATATGAGTCATGCTTTCTTATCCATTCAGCATTCAATCCATTTACATTTAAGGTTATTATTGATATGTACTTATTTATTGCCATTTTGTTTATTATGGTTATGTTTCTCTTTGTATTTCTTCAACTAATTACAGCAGTCCTTTTAACATTTATTGCAGTGCTGGTTTGGTGCTAATATATTCCCTTAGCCTTCTTTTTTCTGGGGAGCTCTTTATTTGACCTTCTATTTTGAATGATAGCCTTGCTGGATAGAGTAGTCTTGGACTCAGATCCTTGTTTTTCATTATCTTGATTACTTCTTGCCATTCCTTTCTGTTTGTTACTGTTTCTGTTGAAAAGTCAGCTGATAGCCTTATGGGGGTTCCTTTGTAGATAACCTGTTGCTTTTCTCTTTCTGCCTTTAGGATTCTCTTTTTGTGTTTAATTTTTGGCATTTTAATTATTATGTGTTTTGTTATGGGCCTTTTGGGTTCTTCTTACTTGGGTCTCTCTGTTCTTCTTGAACCTGTATGCCTCTTTCCTTATCCAAGTTAGGGATATTTTCTGTCACTATTTCTTTAAATATATTCTCTAACCCTTGCTCATTTTCTTCTTTCTGGGACTCCTATAATGTGGATGTTCTTATATTTCTGGTTGTCCCACAGTTCTCTTAGGCTGTCTTCCTCTTTTTATAATATTCTTTAATTAATTTGTTTTTGTTACAGATGTTTCTCCTTTTTTCCCGCATTGACACGCCCCTCCCCATCCCCCCCCTCCATCCACAGCTTTGTTGCCCATGTCCATTGGTCATGCACACATGCATATAAGTTCTGTGGTTCATCTCTTCCCCCCCAACTTGCCTCCTCTGAGGTTGGTCAGTCTGTACCTCACCTCTATGTCTCTGGGTCAATTCTGTTCACCAGTTTGTTTAGTTCATTATATTCCACAAATAAGTGAGATCATGTGATATATGTCTTTCTCTGCTTGGCTTGTTTCACTTAGCATAATACTCTCCAGGTTTCTCCATGTCATCACAAAGGATAAGAGATCTTTCTTTCTTACAGCTGCATAGTACTCCATTGTGTACATGTACCACAGCTTTTTTATACACTCATCTACTGATGGGCACTTGGGTTGTTTCCAGATCTTAGCTATTATAAATAGTGCTGCTATGAACATAGGAGTACATATATTCTTTCTGATTGGTGTTTCAGGCTTCTTAGGATATATTCCTAGAAGTGGGATCACTGGATCAAATGGAAGTTCAATTTTAAACTTTTTGAGGTATCATGATAGTGTTTTCCACAGTGGCTGCCCCAGTCTGCATTCCCACCAGCAGTGTATTAGAGTCCCCTTTTCTCCACATCCTTACCAACACTTGTTGTTTGATGATTTGTTGATGGCGGCCATTTTGACAGGTGTGAGGTGATACCTCATAGTTGTTTTAATTTGCATGTCTCTGACGATTAGTGATGTTGAGCATTTTTTCTTATGTCTCTTGGCCATATGCATGTCCTGTTTGGAGAGGTGTTTATTTAGGTCCTCTGCCCATTTTTTTAATTGGGTTCTTTGTCTTTTGTTGAGTTGTATGAGCACTCTATATATATTGGAAATTAACACTTTCTGTGATGCACCATTGGAATTATGGTCTCCCATATAGTGGGTTCCCTTTCCATTTTGATGGTTGTTTCTTTTGCTGTGTAGAAGCTATTCAGTTTGATGTAGTCCAGTGTGTTCATTTTTTCCTTTGTTTTTCTAGTCTTATGTGTTGTATCAGTGAAAACTCTGCTGCATATGATGTCTGAAATTTTGTTGCCTGCATTTTCCTCTAGAATTTTTATGGATTCACGAGTCACATTTCATCCATTTTGAGTTTATTGTTGTGTATGGTGTAAGTTGGTGGTCTAGCTTCATTTCTTTTGCAAGTAACTGTCCAATTTTCCCAACACCATTCATTGAAGAGACTGTCTTGACTCCACTGTATGCTCTTGCCACCTTTGTCAAATATTAATTGAGCATATTGTCTTGGGTCAATTTCTGGGTTCTCTATTCTGTTCCAATGATCAATCTGCCTGTTCTTGTGCCAGTCCCAGGCTGTTTTGATTACAGTTGCTTTGTAGTATAACCTGATATCTGGTAATGTGACCCCCTCCTCCTTTGTTCTTCTTTTTCAAGATTGCTGTGTCTATTCGGGATCTTTTTTGGTTCCATACAAACTTTTGGAGTGTTTGTTCTAATTCTGTGAAATATGTCATTGGTATTTTGATGGGGATTGCAATCTATAGATTGCTTTGTGTAGTATGGACATTTTAATGATGTTAATTCTTCCAATCCATGAACAAGGTATATGCTTCCTCTTTTTTTAATCTTTCTCTATTTCTTTTCTTTTTATGACCTGTAGTTTTCTGTGAAGAGGTCCTTTACTTCTTTGGTTAAGTTTATTCCTAGGTATCTTAATTGTTTTGCTGCATTGGTAAATGGGATTTATTTGCTAGTTTCACTTTCTGTGAGTTCATCATTGGTGTATAAGAGTGCTGTTGATTTCTTGACGTTGATGTTGTATCCTCCTACTTTGCCAAATTTATTTATTAAGACTGGTAGATTTTTGATGGAGTCTTTAGGGTTTTCTATGAACAATATCATTTCATCTGCAAATAATGACAGTTTCACTTCCTCCTTTCCATTTTTGATCCCTTTTATTTTTCCTTCATGTCTGATTGCTATGGCTAAGACTTCCAGTACTATGTAAAGTAAGAGTGGCGAAAGTGGGCATCCCTGTCTTGATGCCGTTCTTAAGGGAAATGTTTTAGTTTTTTCCCGTTGAGTGTGATGTTGGCTTTAGGTTTTTCATATATGGCCTTTATTATGTTGAGATATGATCCTTCTATTCCCACATTGCTTTGAATCTTTATCAGAAATGGGTGCTGGATTTTGTCAAAGGCTTTTTCAGCATCTATTGATATGATCATATGGTTTTTATCTTTCATTTTGTGTATGTGGTGTATCATATTTATTCATTTGCAAATATTGTACCATCTTTGCATGCCTGGGATGAATCCCACTTGGTCATGATGAATAATTTTTTGATGTATTGCTGAATCTGATTTGTTCATATTTTGTTAAGGATTTTGGAATGTGTGTTCATCAAGGGTATTGGCCTGTAGTTTTCTTTCTTTATAGTGTCTTTATCCAGTTTTGGAATTAGGATTATGCTTGCCTCATATAATGAGTTTGGAAGTGTTCTGTCTGTTGGATTTTTTGAAATGGTTTGCGGAGAATGGGTACTAGATCTTTGAATGTTCAGTAAAACTCCCTCCTAAAGGTATCTGGGACTGTGCTTTTGTTTGCTGGGAGTTTCATAATTACTTCTTTAATTTCCTTTGTTGTTATTAGTCTCCTCAAGTTTTCTATCTCTTCCTGGTTCAGTTTTGGGAGGTTCTGTGTTTCTAGAAATTTGTCCATTTATCCTAGTTTGTCTAATTGTTGGCGTATAATTGTTCATAGTATATTTCAATGATCTTTTGTATTTTTATGGTGTCAGTTGTTACTTCTCCCCTTTGTTTCCGATTGTGTTTATTTTGTTCCTCTCTTTTTGTTTCTTGGTGAGTCTGGCTAAAGGTCCATTGATCTTGTTTATCTTTTCAAAGAACCAGTTTTGTTTCATTGATCTTTTGGATTTTTTTGTTGTTGTTGTTCCCTATGTCATTTATTTCTGCTATGCCCTTTACTATTTCCTTCCTCCTACTAGCTCTGGGTTTTTCTTTTTGTTTACTTGCTAGTTCTTGAAGTTGTAGTGTTAGAAAGTCAATTATGAATTTTTCTTGTTTCTTGAGGTAGGCCTGTAGTGCTATGAACTTCCATCTTAGGACTGCTTTCGATGTGTCCCATAGATTTTGTGTTGTTGTGTCTTCCTTTTCATTGGTTTCCAGGAAGTTTTTAATTTCTTCCTTGATCTCGTTAGTAACCCATTCATTGTTTAATAACATGTTATTTAGCCTCCAAGTGTTTGAATTTTTTTGTGTGTTTTTATTTTAATTGATTTCTAGTTTCATGCCATTGTGATCTGAGAAGATCCTTGATATGATTTCAGTCTTCTTGAATTTGTAGAGACTTGCTTTGTGTCTTAACATGTGGTCTATATTTGAGAATGACCCATGTGCACTTGAGAAGAATGTATATTCTATAGCTTTGGAGTAAAATGTTCTGTAAATCAATGAAGTCCAACTGATCTAGTTTGTCTTATAAGGACTCTATGTTCTTGTTAAATTTTTGTCTAGAAATCTATCCAGTGTTGTCAGTGGCATGTTAAACTCACCCACTATTATCGTGTTGCTATTGATCTCTCCCTTGAAGTTCTCCAGAAGTTTTTAAATATATTTTGGGGCTCCCGTATTTGGTGTGGATATGATTACCAGGGTTATATTTCTTGTTGGATTGATCCATTTAATATTATGTAGTGACCTTCTCTGTCTCTTATTATGGCCCTTGTTTTGAAGTCTATCTTGTCTGATATGAGTATTGCTACACCAGCTTTTTTTGCATTTCCATTTGCTTGGAAAATTTCTTCCATCCCTTCACTTTCATCCTGTGTGAATCTTTTGTTTTGAGGTGGTCTCTTGTGGACAGCATATATATGGGTTGTATTTTCTTTTCCAATCATCTACCCTGTGTCCTTTGGTTGGAGCATTTATGCCATTTACATTTAAGGTAATTATTGATAGATAGTTATTAGTTACCATTTTAATTTACCCTTGTTTTCTCTCTCTCTCTCTCTCTCTCTCTCTCTCTCTCTCTCTCTCTCTCTCTCTCTCTCTCTCCCCTGTTTCTTCTTCTTACAACAGTCCCTTCAGCATTTCTTGCAGTGCTGGTTTGGTGGTGGTAAATTCCTTTAGCTTTTTTTGTCTGTGAAGCTCTTTATTTTTCCTTCAATTTTGAATGATAGCCTTGCTGGATAGAGTAGTCTTGGATTCAGTCCCTTGCCTTGCATTACTTTGTACACTTCATGCCACTCCCTTCTGGTCTGCATCGTTTCTATTGAGAATTAGCTGACAGTCTAATGGGAACTCCCTTGTAGGTAACTTTTTGTGTCTCTCTTGCTTCCTTTAGATTCGTTCTTTGTCTTTAATGTTTGCGATTTTTATTTTGATGTGTCTATCTTTGGGTCTTCTGGGGTTCATCTTGCTTAGGGCTCTGTGTTTCCTGGACTTGTGTAACTTTTTCCTTCACCAGTTTAGGGAAGTTTTCTGTCATTATTTCTTCAAACAAGTTGTCTATTCCTTTCTCTGATTCTTCTCCTTTCAGTATCCCTGTAATACGAATATTATTACATTTTGTATTGTCCCACAGCTACCTTAAACTCTCCTCCTGCTCTTTAAATTTTTTTTCCATTTACTGCTCTATTTGGGTGTTTTTCTCTACCTTGTCTTCTAAGTCGCTGATTCAGTCTTCAGCTTCTTCTAATCTACTATTGAACCCTTCTAAGGTATTTTTCATAACAGCTATGTCATTCTTTATTTCCTCTTGATTTTTATGCATAGCTTCTACCTCTTTATGTGTAGCTTCTATTTCTTTTTTTTTTTTAAGCTGAAGTAGTTCCCAGTGAGCTCTTCATAATTCTTATTAAGTTACTTGTAGTTCCCACCACATTTTTTGAGCACCCTTAAAATCATTGGTTTGAATTCTTTATCTGACAAGTTGCTGTCTTCCTTTTCTGGTGATTCCTCTTTTTCTTTCCTTTGGGTGTTGTTTCTTTGTTACCCCATTTTAGCTGTCTGGTAGCTCTAGACCTGGTGAGGGATGTTTGGATGTGTAAGCAGCTCACTGTATATCAAATAAGGCTACTTTGCCTCCCAGAGTGTTTTGTTTCATGTCGACTCTTGCCTGCTGTGGATCCTGGAAGATTGACTACTGGAGGCTGGTTGGTGTGTCCTGGTAGGTGCTGCTGCTGGATCATGTGGGGCCCTCTGGAGCTGTGTTCCAGCTGGTCGCTGGTGCCACCTGTAGCTGTATAGCTCAAGCACTGCTGTAAGCTGTGTTGCACAGGCCTCAGTGGAGCCCTGGCTTCCCACCGATCTTGTAGGCAACTGGGGTGTACATACCTCATTGGAGCCCCCATTTCCTCCTGATCCCGTGGGGAGCTGGATTGCACAGTCCCTTTGTAGACCTGGCTCCACGCTTCTCTTGTGGGCAGCTGGGTCGCACAGGCCTCTTTGGTGCCCCAGCTCCCCACAGGTCCTGCAGGCAGCTGGATTGAACAGTCCCTTTGGAGACCCGGTTCCATGCCTATCTTTTGGGCAGCTGGGTTGCACAGGCCTCTCTGGTGCCCCAGCTTCCTGCAGGTCCTGCAGGCAGCTAGATCGCACAGTCCCTTTGGAGACCCGGCTCCGCACCTATCTTGTGGGCAGCTGTGTCGCACAGGTCTATCTGGTGCCCTGGCTCACCACCACTCTTGTGGAAAGCTGTGTTGCCCAGGCCCCTGTGGAACCCCAAGTCCTGCCACTGGCAGCTGAGGAGTGCTGCTGCCCAGTGGAGCTCAGCTCCTGCTCAGCCTTTGCTGTAGTTTTTGGGGATGGGTCTCAGCTGCTGATCTGTGCTTCTGTTGCCTTGGGATGGATGTCTGCTCCCCAGCCTCTGTTGCTGGGGGTGTATTTCCACTCTGATCGGGCTGCTACTGTGGGGGATGGTGCTGGGTTCCCAGCCATTTGTGGTTTCCACAGCAGGCACCTTGACAGCTCAGCTACTGTGCACTGGTCTGTGTTGACACAGGGTGTCCACTGGTTCCAGGGTGCCAGGTGCACTGGTGGGTTCAGGTTGCTGGGCCCTAGCTTCTCCCACTGCCTCTTCTCAGGGAAGACCCAGGATCTTCCAAAATAGCGAGACCTCCCCGTGGCACAGGGGGAAGCACCCTGAAGAGCCGCTTACCGTGGTAGCCGGCTGCTCCCCGTCCACAGCACAGGAACCTTCTGCTCCATGTCTCTGCACTGCACGAGTTTGGTCATCCACCTTCAAGTCCACTCACACTCTCTCACACACTAGTTTACTCTCTCACACACTCACCCTCCCTCTGGTCCTGCCCGCCACCATCTTTTAATTGCATTGCCCTTTTTTTTTTTTTTGGTTCTCTGATTAGGTGATTTTTTCTACCCTGTGTTCTAATTCACTGATCTCATCTTCAGCCTCCTCTACTCTGCTGGTTATTCGTTCCAATGTTTTCTTTATTTTGCTATGTCATTCTTCATTTCCAATTGGTTGGTTTTCAGTGCTTCTATATCTTTACTAATGCTGTTGAGCTTCTTCATGATTATTACTCTGAACTCTCCCTCTGATATCTTGCTCAATACCCTTTCATTTATTTCATCTTCTGTTGAATTATCTTTTTCTTTTATTTGGGATTTCTTTCTTTGTTTCACCATTTTGGCTGTCTCAGTGGGTTTTGGAGCCTGCCAAATTTTCCCTGTGGGTGTTGGTGTTCCACTGGTTCTAGCTCCCTCTGTTGGGTTTGGATGGGTGTGAGAGGACCCAGGTTAAATGCCTCTGTCAAGTGTTACTTTCCTGGGTAGATATGCAAGCCCATGAAAGGTTCAGTTGTCCTCTAGGTTTTTGTCTGGACACTGTTTGTTTCAGTTACTTGATAAGCCTTGGGTTGTAGCCCTCAGCTGAGTAAAAAAAAATCTCTCAGGTGTTCAGGGTAAGAGGATTTCCTGTGGGTGGGGAAGATGCTTGCTGGCTGTTAATGATCCTCAATTTGTATTTCTCTGGCCTGGCTGGGTTGTGTTAATTTCCTGAGGGAGGGGCTGTTGTTTCTCTCTGGGGCTCTGGGAAGGGGCTCTTTGAGTAAGATGTCTACTGTCCTATGAGAGAGTGATTCAGCCCAAAACTCCCAATGCCCTCCAAATACCAAGTCTCTCCACACATTTTCAGTTCAGTCTGCCCTCCCTCTGCTGGAACCCAAGGTGAGTGGCTGTAGCTAATTTAGTGCTCTGTCCCAGCCCTCTGTGCTGTGGAGCCAGCCTAGGATTTTAACCCTGAGGGAGCTACTCACAACTGCTGCCATGGGCTCCAAGCCCACCCTCTCATGCCTCCGCAGTTCTTATCAGGCTCGTGGTTATGTGGGTTCTCTGCAGCTGCTTTTCTGTTGGTTTTTCCTGATGATTTGTCCTTATTTTAGTTGTAATTCCAGTTTCGTCTTGGGAAATGGTCTGTGTAGCTTCCAGTCACTCCACCGCCATTTTGGAATCTCTTTCTCATTGATATTTTCTGCCCTTTATGACTTTTAAAGAGGCTGAAAAAGGGGAATATCAGACAGAGCAATTCTAGCTACTTCAGTTTTAGAAGTGCCAGTTTTTTTCCTCCAGTTATCTCAGATTAATTTACATTTCTAATTACATAGCAAAAGACCTGTTGAGATTCTCGACATTTTCAAAGGCCTTAAATGAGCAGTGGAAATAAAGAACATGTGAGATCCAATTCAGGGAACTACATTATGTAATATCCCAAATAGTTGTTTGAATGGGAAGATAAGTGCTGAACAAGGTTGAGAATATCTGGTCCCCAAAAGAAGAGAGAGCAATATGAAAATAAAGTTTGCTTGTAGAAAGCAGAAGCAAAACAGGGTGGGTCCATTGGTCCCTAGCTCAAGGTGGTACCCTGTCACCTGGGAGCTGTGGATGGTCACGTGGACATTCTTACCCTGTGCTCTGAGGGCAGACTTAACAACCACTGTGGTGGTGGATAGTCACTCTGATGTTCGTTTTACTCCACTCAGATAAGAGGCTTAACTCCATACAGACTCTAGTGACAGGAAAAGGGACCAAAATAGAGAAAAGTGAAGACCTCCTGATGAGCTCATCATGGAAGTATGTTACTGGCCGCTTCTATGCTGTGGGCTGGCCCTGCCCCACCATAGACTGGAAACTTTTTTGTGTTAGGCAACCTCCAGGTTCTTCACTCACCCAGGAAAATTTTCAAGGATGGGTTAGAGTGAGAACAAAGGAAGTTTGATTCAGGTGGAGAAAATCAAAGAGGCCAGGATGCAGGCAAAAAAAGCAAAAAATACACATCAGAGTGGACATAGGCCAACTCACCAGTGAGTTGTGCATGTGGTCAGTTAGTTCTTGAGATTTTATATATTTTCAAGGAGAGGTTGCCTCTAAGCTTTGTAGTGCCAAATTCTGACTCTGCCTTCTGGCTGGGAAGGGGGGTCCTTTTCCTGATATTGTCTGTTCCAGAAGTGTCATGATCATTCTTACTAACCTGCCTCACCAAAAAGTCAGAGGGTGGAAATGAAAGTTTCAACACTTTCATTCATTGTTTGTTCTCTTAGAAACCAGCCCCCATCCTTTGGGGTAGAGGGGAGGCTTCCAAAAGTCACCCCATTAACATAACAAAAGACACCATTGTTGTTCTAATCACTTAGGAAATTCCAAGTATCTTAAGAAGTCTGTGCCAGGAATGGATAAAGACCATCTATATATTTATAATTATAAATCCCAATCTCACAGCCACATGTTAGAAGGAGCTGAAGGTACATCCTTTCCAGGGAAGGTCTATAATTTGCTCCCACACATTGGGTATTTGGATTCAATGTTTAGAAATGGCTCAAAAGAGTACATGGGAAGATGCTCGTGATACTACCATACTTCCTCCTAGACATGACTAAGAGGGAGGGTCATGTAGGTATACAGGTTTAGCACATGAAGCCTTCACCAGATGCAAAAGTACATTGAACCCAATAATATTTCTTTTGAGCTTTGATTTTTTTCTGAAATATTTGTTTCTTATATAGCACAATAGTATAAATTATTATTGCATGAGAGTGGGTCTGCCTCAGTCTGGCCTGTAGTGTGGGGGTTCTTGACTTCCTGCAAGAAATATTTTACAATGCAAGTCCAGGTGCTATTGAGAGTACCTATATTAAAGCTGGGGACAGTGAAACAAAGGAAGGGCTTAGACTAGAAGAAGCAACAGGAGAGAGCCTAGCAGTGCTACTTTGGCTCCCTAGAAATATCATAGAAAAGAAGTGAGCCAAGACGGGGCTGCTGTTGGGTCACAGAGATGTAAAGGCCACAGTGACAGAAGTGTCGATGTGGGGCTGCTTTTAGCTTATGGGAAAGTCAGAGAAAAAGGGTGCCTTAGAGACAGGTTCAGGGGTAAGCCCAAAATGATCTACCACTGCCCATTGCTCCCTGGTTGCAAGTCTTGTGAGAATCCTTAGAGTTTAGGAGGAAGTAAAAAGTTCATGCCAGAGAAGGGGCATGGGCATGCTCTAGAGTGAGCCCACACTAATATCCTTTGTTTTGAGGGTTTTATCTCTCTTCTGTGGGTGAGAATTTTAGGGAAGGGTTTTAGCAGAATATTCATCAGCTTTCCAAGTGTGTTTTTAATATGCTAATGCATCAAAATGAGCACATAGGGGAGTTTGGGATTACTCTTTGGTTGGCTTTACTGTTTTACTTTTATCTTGGGTTTGTCTGGCTTTAATCACATTTTTGTTATTTCTTTCCCTGACTTCATCCGTTCTTGGGATTGGCTGGCACAAATGGCATTAATTGGGTCTCTGTTCCCTATCTTCCCAACCAGGGTGATTTTAGCTATGTATTCTCTTGTTAGGAAGGAGAGGTACAAACCATTTTCTTTCAAGTGTCCCTGGTTAGGAGAGATAAGGTTTTGTGATTCACTAGCTGTCTGTAAGTTGCCCAAACTGTTTGGCCTTGTTTAATTATATTGTCTTAGTTTTCCCATACTGTCTGCCCGGGAATTTTCCTAGCTTCTTACTAGAATGCCTCAAAAGTAATATTCTGTTTTCAAAAATCAAAGCAAAGATTCAAACACCAAGTGTTATGTTTATAGTAAGAAATACTCAGGCTGGGAAGCACAGACTTGCTCTAATTTCTTATTGTTGACTAAAGAATAATGAGAGGTCAGTTTCTAGTTTGAATCTTCACCTTTAAAAAAAGAAACTGATACAGCCCTGGCCAGTTTGGCTCAGCAGTTAGAGCGTCGGACCACAGACCAGAGAGTTCTGGGTTCTGTTCCCACTAAGGGCACGTACCTGGGTTGCAGTTTGTCCCCTGCCCCGGTTGGGGTCGTGTGGGTGGCAACAACTCGATGTGTCTCTCTCACATCAATGTTTTTCACTCTCTGTTCCTCCCTCTCTCCCTCCCACTCTATCTGAAGTTAAATGCAAAAATGTCCTTGGGTGAGGATAAGAAAAAAAAGAAACTAATACAGGAAAGAAGTGTGGATAAAATAAATAAGAGAAGAATATATCAAGAGATTAAAAAGAGAGAGTCTGGCAATTACAGAAAAGTTTAATGCAGTTGAGGCCATTTCTCCAGCTGAAACTATTAAGAAGGTGAATCAGTGATGGTCTTTGAGCACATAAAAGGTTATCATGAGGGCACTCTCAATGATTTTCTTCCTCCCCAGAACTACAAATAGAAAGAAATGGACTGGCATTGTAACAACAGCAACAAAAACGTTAATTAGAAAGATAAGAAAGGATTTGGCAATAAAAGCTTTTTAATCATTCAATAGGTTCCAAATAGTAGGGTTCAAACTATGGAGGAAAAATAACCCATCTTGAACACAGAGGCAGACAACATTAATGCTCCAGCCACATCCCCTCTAAGACATTTGCCATTTAGTGCAGCCAGACTCTAGTACACCATCACTCCCAACAGCCAGCATCTGTGTCTTGACCAGAGGCAGCATCACCCTATGGGTGATACTCACTCTACTGTGCCCATAGAAATCCAGAGTGCTTGAGAATACACACTGTTGATCTTAACCAATGACTGCCTGGTGAGGAGATATCAACATTGCAGTTTCCTTGCCCCTGATTGACACAGTTTTGGAGTGTGACCTACACTATCCCCAGAGTTCCCTGCAAAGTTAAGCAATACTTGTCCTTTATGACTTTGATTGGTATCTTATTCATGCTAGAACTTCTTCCCTTCTTGGTCTCCATTCTCCACCCACCACTGGGTTTTTATGGGAACACATTCTAATCAATCATTTTTACATAAATCCTCATCTCAACATCCACATCAGAGAAATTCAATCTAAGTAAGCCAAAATATAAGTTAATTTTTGCTGCATAACAAACCATCCCCAAACTTAGAAGCTCAGAACAATTATCATTTATTGACCTCAATTCTGTAGTTTGGTGATTTGTGCTAGGTTCAGCTGGTAGATTTTTCTGGTCTGGTAAGCTGTAATAAATTGTAAAATTGGCCAAGACACTTTGCAGCATTTTCCATGAACAAGTGGAATCTGTTTACCTACGCCTTGGATCTGGGCTCATCTTGTGACTTTCCTTGGACAATAGAACATTAAACCAGTTTTACGTGTAGGCCTAAAGGGCCTTGCAGCTTCTGCGTTGTGCTCTTAGAACCTTAACCAGCACATAAACATGCCAAGCTAACCTGATGGAGAAGGAGAGACCTCATGAAAAAAAGGCTTCTGCCATTCCAGTCTAGATCATCCTAAATCATGACCCCAGCCATCTGACCAGCTGACCACAGATACAGATATAAGCCAGGCAGAGATCCAGCCCAGAAACCACCCAGCTGTCTAAGTTGCCAACTTGAATAATAATGAGCAACATAGATGGCTGTTATTTTGAGCCATGAAACTTTGGGTGGTCTGATATGCAGCAAAATCTAACTGATACAAACACTTTCAGCTCTTAACTTTTTGGAGGTTGGGGTCTGGACTGTAGAAAGTCTTGAGGTGCTGTCAACTGCTCTGAGGCAGCACATATTACTTTTTATTGTCTCTCTAATGTGAGAAATTTGCAGATAAGTAATGGAAACCATAAAAATCTGCATGATATAAAATTAGGCTCAGATCATTCGTTTAACCAATATGCAGGAGCCTGCTTAGTGTGAACACTGTGCTGCTTATTATAGAACCACCCTTTGTTCTCATGAGTTCACAGTTTGTTTTTCACTTTTTCTTTCAAGGTGTAGTTACAGTGCCTGCATAGTGTGCTTTGATATATGGTTTAGTCAAAAACAGTGGGTCTTCAATTGATTTTAATTTTTTTTCTAACTCAGGCTTTTCTTTTAAGATTTTAGAAAAGTTTTCACCAGAAAAATGCACATACTTAAAAAAAGTATAGCCAGTATAATTTAAAGGTTCCTAAACCTCCATAAAGTATATTCATAGTCTCTGAATCCTCAGGTTAATAATATCTGTCTTGATGATTTAGCATAGTTAAATAAGAGAAAGCCTGGCTTTTAGAATTGTTGACCACAAATATATTTTTTTCATTAATTTTTCAAAGGACTAAACTGTGAGGTAAATGGGAAACTTGGCAGGCTGTCAGGGAAACAGGGGGCAAAGAAGGATGAAATTGATAGGAGTGCTCCCAGTTAAAAAGGGATAGAATGGGAAGGCACCAGCCTAATTTGGAGTGCATCTGGAGACTCCAGGTTAATCTACTATTGGTAGTTTCTAGGACCTGCCCCAGTGGACACTGACAGTGCCCTACTTTGACCCCTTCCAGTGGAATCTGGTCCCCACATGCCTGTCCCTAATTCTTTTAGCCCAAGGGTCTCTCTGGCTGGCAGCTGGAAGGGTCAGGAAGCCAGTACCCACAAGAGCATCCCTCAACCAGGATTGATGGCAACAAGTGAACAAATGTCCAGGCCCCCTCTCTCAGGTAGAAAACCCAGAAGCACAGTCTGCCCTAAAGGATCCTGCAGTGAGAAGCTCCCTGATAACATACCTTTCTGTGAACCAACTGCTGCCCCGCTCTGCCATCTCACTTCCCCAGCTCCTGGTCCCATCTCCTAGCAGCACCCATAAAATAAGCCACATGTTCCAACCCTTGTCCCAGGGCCTGTTTCTAGGCAATCCTAAGAAAAACAGTGTTTTTCTAGAACTTGTCTTTCCATGTGTCAGGTTAGATAGCTGACTGGGCCAGAGTGGGAGGTGACAGGTTTTCCAAGTGGGCTTTCTTGTGGGAATGGTTCTCCAGGTAGAGCTGGGCCAAGCTCTCAGCAGGGACCAGGCTGGTTGCAGCCTTGCTCAATGGGTTGGAGTTCAGTGCGGAAAATGGAGAATGGAATCAGGACCCAGTCTGCAACTCCACCTTGAGTTGGGGCCACAGGAAGGCTCTTGTGAAAAGGGCAGTCAAGGGACACAAAAAGCCAGGTGTTTGGCAGCAGGGTGAACTCCAACCATCCCTGCTGGGGTTGGGGGTTGATTTGTTAGGGTTGGAGGGGCACAGGCTTAAGTTACAGGTACCTTTGCACCTGGCTATGGAGGGCAACACCTGACATCAGCAGCCCAGTATTTGTTTTCCTGGTGCTGTGAGAGGGGGTGGCCAAGATCACAGGCAGCTAAAGGCTACCAGCAAGGTCCTGGCTGTTGGCTGGGCATCTGAAGGGTCATTTTTAGGGGCAGAGAAAACACTGAACACAGACTGCAGTGCCTGCGTGGGCCATGGGTTCAGATTTTAGACAGTCAAAGGAAGTAATTTCCTCACAGCAACATATTTCCTCTAAGTGCAAGGGTCCCATGCCTAGTGAACTGCTCCTCTTCTCCCATAAACGTGGTCCAGCATCGAGAAGACAGGGATGGAGCAAGGCCTAAGAAGAACAGAGGATTATCACAGAGTGACAAATAAAAAAAAAAGTAAAATTAAAGATTGGTAAAATTGGTGAATAGCTGGCATGTTCAGGCCTAGATAGCAGTCGTTGACCCAGTCGCACTGCATACATGATTGGAAGATGACTGAGGAAACTAAGGGGTGTTCTCAATCCTTAGTCTATTAAAAAGAAAAAAAACTGACAGACTGATGGTAATATTTATTTTTCATAATAATTAGCATTGTTTTTAAATCTTTCCAGGTGACATATAATAACTTTGCCAAGGAGAGTGAGGACTGGACCTGAAGAATAGTCAGCTGGGGTCTGACGTTCACTGCCGAGGAGACACTTCCTTCCCAGTCATCTGCTATCATCACCATTGCTTTTCCAAGGTAATACCACATCTGTGTCCCAAGAACTGACATTGCTTAAACCTGGCAATTAGGAAATGTCAGTTTGCATCTAATATAATTGTATGTGGGTAGAGAGTTCCCTCATTATTCATTTAAAATGTTCATAGACACATCAGATGGATAAACATCAGTCATGTCATTTTTCTACTTGAAGCTCTGCCTGTGATAGTGGTTTTATTCCAGGTCTTATTCTCAGCTTGTCAATAAATAATAATGAGGAATAGGGCTGTGGGAACCTCCTTGCCCCAAGAAAGCCCTGACATCAAATTAGCCACATATTTATCCTGCTTCACATTGTTCAAGCTCAAGGCCCACATGGGGAGGATTGCATCCAAATGTCCTAGGATCTGAGCCACACATATGCACATGCACACACACACACACACACACACACACACACACATACACACACTCTCACATACATACCATGCATAAATTCACAAGCTCTTTTATTATTCCCCTTCTACAATCTATGATGAGTGCCATACGGTACAGTCTGTGGTGGCAGTTTGAAATTAGCAAGGATAATTAATGCATTGCATCAGGAGTATGAGTGACAGTTGTTAAGAGCATCTGCCTTGGAGAACTGGAGTCAACAATGGATATGTTACATTATGTAACCTTTTTTTAAATGTAATTCTTCATTCATTCTGGACTTCAATTTTTTTTCTTTATTGATTTTAGAGAGAGAGGAAGGGAAAGGGAGAGAGAGACAGAGATAGAAACACCGATGAGAGAGAACATCGATTGGCTGCCTCCTGCATGCCCCGCACTGGGGATTGGGCCCACAACCTGGGCATGTGCTCTGACCAGGAATCAAACCAGTGACCTCTTGGTGCATGGGTCGACGCTCAACTACTGAGCCTCACCGGCTGGGCACATTATGTGACCTTTTGAAGTCACACTAGCATTGCCATATAATGGGGGATATCTAAGTACTTGCTTCTTAAACTTGTTATAAGAATTTAAAAAGATGTTATAGGACAAGAGCTTAGTATATTGCCATCTTTTTCCCCCTCAAAACAAACAAACAAAAAGAACAAACAAAAAAACTGATGGACGTAATCCATGAGTGGGTCATGAAATTACTTCAGTGTATTGTGGCCAGTATTTATAAAAAGTGACAGAATACAATAGGAGATATCAGAGTACATAGACTAGCTAAAGCTAAGTATTTTTAGCATGTCCTGTTTTTAAAATAGCCTCAATTATTTCTTGCATCCAATGTGCTCTTCTAGAGTGGAAATTTCCCACTCGGGCACCTTGAGATGAGGTCTATTTCTCCTCCTCTTGAATCTGCGTAAGCTTGTGATTACTTTGAGTGACAGAATGCGGTGGAAAAGATGCTGTGATTTCTAAGTTTGGATTATAAAATAATGCCATGTTTGCCCTGTCAGCTAGAACCTTCAATCGTGGGGCACAAAGCTACCATTTTACAAATCAGACTACCTTGAGGTTACAATACTGTGAGGATGCTCAAGCCACATGGTGAGGCCACAGGTCTACAGATTGACTTATCTACCTGCTGATTACTATTTAGTGGCCTCAGTTGGTACCACAAGGAACAAAATATTTGCCTAGCTAAATCATGCTTGAATTCATGAGTATGACACAATGATAGCTGTTTTATTTATATATTTATTTTTAAATATTTTTTCTTGACTTTAGAGAGAGAGGAAAGGAGAGTGAGAGAGAGAGACAGAAACATCAATGAGAGAGAAACATTGATCGCAGCCTCCTGCACGGCCTCTACTAGGGATCGAGCCCACATCCCAGGCTTGTGCCCCGATCAAGAATCAAACCAGTGACCTCTTGGTGCATGAGACGATGCCCAGACAACTGAGCCATGCCAGCCAGGTGGTATGTGTTTTAAATTTGCATTATGGGGTAGTATGTCATTTCAGTATGAATACTAGGTTACAAAGTAAAAAGTAATATTTATTATGTGTCTTTCACTTTAAAAAGTTTGAAAATTTCTGGGTTAGCCTAGAATAATTGCTCAAGTGTTCAATACATGTTGGCTATTACTATAATTACCTTCAAATTGTTTAAGGTTTACTAAGTGTTCTGGCAGTTGTTATTACATTTTCACCCTTACAGTAGTTGTATAGGTAATCTTGGGCAAGTTACTTAACTTTTCTGTACCATTTTCTCATCTGCACATTTAGCAAAACAAGAGCTTCCTATTAGGAGGATGAAATGAATTAACATTTGTGGGAATCTGTACATTTTATAGCTTCCCAGTCACAGACTGAAAATTCTGAATTAATTGGGGTTCTTCAGAGAAATAGAACCAGTAGAACAGATATAACTATAGCTATAGCTGTAGGTGTAGATAGATGTATATACCTCCTGTAGAAGACAGATAAAAGGAGATTTATTATGAGGCATTGGTTCATGCAATTATAGAGGTTGAGAATTCTCACAATCTGCCTTCTGCAAGCTGTAGACCCAAAAAGCTGGTGGTGTAATTCAGCTCAGAGCCTGTAGGCCTGAGTATCAGGGGAGCTGATGGTGTAAGTCTCAGCCTAAGAGACAGGGAAGATAAGATGTCTCACCCCAACAGTGAGGCAGGGAAAAAAAAAAAAAAGAAGCCCATTCCTTCTTTCTTCACCTTTTCGTTCTATCCAGGCCTCGATAGCTTAGATAATGCTCATCCACAAAGGGGAAGGCAGTGACTTTATTGTGTCCACTGATTTAAATGATAATCTCATCTGGGAACACCATCACAGACATGCCCAGAAATAATGTTTAATCTGGGCACCCTGTGGCCTATCAAGTTAAGACATAAAATTAATCATCGTAAGTCAAGTACCAGGCCATTTACATCTTTGATTGTCAATACACTGGTTATTCTGCCATCTTGGACTTGAAGGTCTATGAATTGGTACTTTGAGATTGTTTGGTTCCTGCTTAATAAATGTCCTATAACCCTGCTTCCAGTCGTCAAGGTACCTCCCAGGCAGGAGAAGGTGTGGCCTCAATGGAACTCCATGGAGCTACCAAATACTCTCCCCTCTGTGCACCACTGTGGCATGCTGGAGGTGCCTATTCTAATAAATCCCCTTTGTCTTGTTGAAGCAATTGTCCAATCAAAACTGTGCTGGGGACTTGCTGTTCAATAAAATTCCTCTTAATGAAAGCAAATATCTATGTCTCAACTCAGATCAAAGTGGTTTTAGCACCATCAGCCTTAGATGCCAGAAGTTGCACTCACTTAGGGGCTGAATATCTAATTTTCAAATGAGAAACTATCAAGAGCCTTATAGATTCAGTAGAAATACCTTATTCATCTCCCCCTGATTTGAGTCCAAAATTCCATTTAGTCCAGTTAAAGTTTACACTCTGAGTCAATATGACTTTTATTTTTTGGACCCAAATGGTGGTGATATACATCATTTTCAGTATTTGGAAAGCAAAGAGAAAAGGTCTCTGCGGTATTGACACAGAGAAGTCATAAAACAGAATTAAAAATTAATTTCTTCTAAAGTGTGCTGAACATGCATTGTTATGACCTTCTTCTGAGCACAGCCTACAATGATTTATGGAAACTGCAGACTGTGGGGAGAGAGAGGGAGAAGAGAAGGGTGGACTTATCAAGCCACAAAGAGGAAGAGCAGAAACTGGTAATGTGAAGTTTGGAGGAGTCTGTCTGTCAGCAGAGCTCAAATAGGCAAGTCCATTTCTGGCACTTGACTGAGATGTAAAGAGCTCAAGAGACAGCTACTAGGATTTTGGTGAAGGCCGATTCAGAAGCTGCCTTTGTGCTGACCTCTGACCTTAAGGGGAAACAGGCAGGTATTTATAGGATCTGGTCTGCTTCTGGGAATATTCTCTCCCAGTGTAGCAGTCTGGTGCATTACAACCCAATTTATTGAAGCACTGTCCTCCAACACCTGCCTAGAAATCACCTGGAGATTTATTGAAATGTAAAATGTCAATCAATAAATATGTTTGTCCCTGAATTTGTGTGAAAATAGAGATTTTCTAATATTGGAGATGGATCCTTCCCTCTTTAAAATCTTGCAGGTTTTATACAATAAGCCAGGAGAAAATGACATTACATTGTACACAAAGCTTAAACAAGACTGTAATTTTTATTTTTTTTTTATTAATTTGTTTTTGTTACAGATGTTTCTCCATTTTCCCTGATTGACAACATCCCCCCAATCACCCCCACCCCATCCCCAGTACCATTGTCCATGTCCATTGGTCATGCACACATGCATATAAGTTCTGTTGTTTATCTCCTACCCTCCCCCACCCCCCACATCTGAGGCCTGTCAGTCTGTATCCCATCTCTATGTCTCTGAGTCAATTCTGTTCATCAGTTTGTTTAGTTCATTATATTCCACAAATAAGTGAGGTCATGTGATATTTGTATTTCACGTCTTGGTGTGTTTTGCTTAACATAATACTCTCCAGGTCCTTCCATGCCATCTCAAAGGATAAGAGATCTTTCTTTCTTACAGCTGCATAGTACTCCATTGTGTACATGTACCACAATGTTTTTATCCACTCATCTACTGATGGATACTTGGGTTGTTTCCAGATCTTAGCTATTGTAAATAGTGTTGCTATGAACATAGAGGTACATATATTCTTTCTGGTTGGTGTTTCAGGTTTCTTAGGGTATATTCCTAGAAGTGGGATCACTGGGTCAAATGGCAGTTCAATTTTTAACTTTTTGAGGTGACACCATAGTGTTTTCCACAGTGTCTGTACCAGTCTGCATTCCCACCAGCAGTGTACTAGAGTCCCCTTTTCTCCACACCCTCACCAAACTTGTTGTTTGATGCTTTGTTGATGGCGGCTATTCTGACAGGTGTGAGGTGATACCTCACAGTTGTTTCAATTTGCATCTCTCTGATGATAAGTGATGTTGAGCATTTCTTCATTTGTCTCTTGGCCATTTGTTTGTCCTGTTTGGAGAGGTGTCTATTTAGTTCCTCTGCTCATTTTTTAGTTGGGTTCTTTTTCTTCCTTTTGTTGAGTTTTATAAGCACTCCATATATTTTGGAAATTAACCCCTTATCTGATGTATCATTGGCAATTATGCTCTCCCATACAGTGGATTCCCTTTCCGCTTTGATAGTTGTTTCTTTTGCTGTGTAGAAGCGTTTGAGTTCAAGATAGTCCCATGTGTTCATTCTTTCCTTTGTTTCTGTTGTCTTAGGTGATATATCAGTGAAAATTCTGCTGCGTATGATGTCTGAAATTTTGTTGCCTACATTTTCTTCTGGGATTTTTATGGATTCACGAGTCACATTTAAGTCTTTTATCCATTTTGAGTTTATTCTTGTGTGTGGTGTAAGTTGATGGTCTAGTTTCATTTTTTTGCATGTAGCTGTGCAATTTTCACAACACTAATTATTAAAGAGGCTATCTTTACTCCATTGTATGCTCTTGCCACCTTTATCAAATATTAATTGAGCATAATGTTTTCGGTCAATTTCGGGGTTCTCTGTTCCATTCCATTGATCTATGTGCCTGTTCTTGTGCCAGTACCAGGCTGTTTTGATTATAGTAACTTTGTAGTAAAACCTGATATTTGGTATTGTGATCCCGCCTACTTTGTCCTTCTTTTTTAAGATTGCTGTAGCTATTTGGGGTCTTTTTTGGTTCTATATGAACTTCTGGAGCATTTGTTCTAGTTCTGTGAGATATGTTGTTGGTATTTTGAAGGGGATGGCATCCTTTACTTCTTTGGATAAGTTTATTCCTAGGTATCTTAATTTTTTTGCTGCGATGGTAAATGGATTGGAAGATTAACATCATTAAACTGTCCATACTACCCAAAGTAATCTATAGATTCAATGCCATCCCCTATGAGTTTGGAAGTCTTCCTTCTCCTTGAATTTTTGGAATAGTTTGAGGAGAATTGGTGTTAATTCTTCTTTGAATGTTTGGTAAAACTCCCCTGTGAAGCCATCTGGGCCTGGGCTTTCATTTGCTGGGAGAGTCTTGATTACATCTTCAATTTCCTTCGTTGTTATCGGCCTGTTCATGTTTTCTATCTCTTCCCTGTTCAGTTTTGGGACACTATGGTTTTCTAGAAATATGTCCATTACACTTAGATTGTCCAAATTGTTGGTGTAGAATTGTTCATAGTATTTGTTAGCGATCCTTTGTATTTCTGTGGTGTCAGTTATGACTTCTCTTTCATTTCTGATTTTGTGTATTTGGGTTCTCTCTCTTTGTTTCTTGGTAAGTCTAGCTGAAGGTCCATCAATCTTGTTTATCTTTTCAAAAAAACCAGCTCTTTGTTTCATTGATCCTTTGAATTGTTTTTTTGGTCTCCATGTCATTTATTTCTGCTCTGATCTTTACTATTTCCTTCCTTCTACTTGCTCTGGGGTTTTCTTTTTGTTTGCTTTCTAGTTCTTTAAGTTGTGAGGTTAGGTAGTCTATTAGAAACTTTCCTTGTTTCTTGAGGTGGGCCTGTAGAGCTATGAACTTCCCTCTTAGAACTGCTTTCATTGCATCCCATAGATTTTGTATTGTTTTGTGTTCATTTTCATTGGTTTCTAGGAAGTTTTTAGTTTCTTCCTTGATCTGCATGGTAACACATTCATTGTTCAGTAGCATGCTATTTAGCATCCATGTGTTCAAATGTCTTTGCATGTTATTGTTGTAATTGATTTCTAATTTCATGCCATTGTGATCTGAGAAGATACTTGATATGATTTGAATCTTCTTGAACTTGTTGAGACTTAGTTTGTGCCTGAACATGTAGTCTATCTTTGAGAATGTCCCATGTGCACTTGAGAAGAATGTGAATTCTGCAGTTTTGGGGTGTAATTCTATGTAGATATCTATTAAATCCATTTGATTTAATGCTTCATTTAGATACTCTGTTACCTTGTTAATTTTTTGTCTAGATGATCTATCCAGTGATGTCACTGGGGTGTTGAAGTCTCCTGCTATGATTGTATTGCTGTCGATTTCTCCTTTGAAGTCCTCCAGAAAATTTTTAATATACATTGGTGCTCCTATATTGGGTGCATATATGTTTACCAAGGTTATATCTTCCTGTTGGGTAGATCTTTTCAATGTTATGTAGTAACCTTCTTTGTCTCTACTTATGGCCTTCATTTTGAAATCTAATTTATCAGATATAAGAATTGCTACCACAGCTTTTTTTCCTTTCTGTTTGCTTGGAAGATTTTTTTCCATCACTTCACTTTCAACCTATGTGAATCTTTTGTTGTGAGGTGGGTGTCTTGTAAACAATATATATGTGAATGATGCTTTCTTATCCAGTCAGCTACTCTGTGTCTTTTTGTTGGAGCAATCAGTCCATTTACATTTAAGGTGATTATTGATATGTACTTATTTATTGCCATTTTTGTTCAGTGTGGTTCTATTTTCCTTTCTATTTCTTCTACTAATTACAGCAGTCCTTTTAACTTTTCTTGCAGTGCTGGTTTGGTGCGAATATATTCCCTTAGCCTTTTTTTGTCTTGGAAGCTCTTTATTTGACCTTCTATTTTGAATGATAGACTTGCTGTAGAGAAGTCTTGGATTCAGATCCTTGTTTTTCATGACTTTGATTACTTCATGCCATTGTCCTGTGACCTGTAGTGTTTCTGGTGAGAAGTCAGCTGATAGCCGTATTGGGATTCCTTTGTAGGTAACCTGTTGCTTATCTCTTGCTGCCTTAAGGATTCTCTCTTTGTCTTTAATTTTTGGCATTTTAATTAATATGTGTCTTGGTGTGGACCTGTTTGAGTTCTCCTTACTTGGGGCTCTCTGTGCTTCTTGAAATTAAATGCCTTCTTCCTTCTCCAAGTTAGGAAAGTTTTCTGTCACTATTTCTTCAAATATATTCTCTAACCCTTGCTCATTTTCTTCTACAGGGACTCCTATGATGCGAATGTTATTACGTTTCCAGTTGTCCCAGAGTTCTCTTAAGCTATCTTCCTGTTTTTTCATTGTTTTTTTCCTTTTGGTTTTCTGATTGATTGATTTTTTCTACTCTGTCTTCTAGTTCACTGATCCGGTCCTCAGCTTCCTCTACTCTGCTGGTCAGTTTTTCCAATGTGTTCTTTATGTCTGCTATGTCATTCTTCATTTCCACTTGCTTGGTTTTCAGTGTTTCCTTATCATTACTCTTGGTGTTGATGTCCTTACTCATGCTCTTTAGCTTCCTCAAGATCATGGCTCTGAACTCTACCTCTGATAATTTGCTTAACTGCATTTCATTTATCTCATCTTCGGTAGAGTTCTCTTGTTCTTTCATTTGAGATTTGTTACTTTGTTTCACCATTTTTGCTATCTCAGTGGGTTTTGGAGCCTGCCAAATTTTCCCTGTGGGTGTTGGTGTTCTGCTATTTGTGGCATCTTCTACTGAGTTTGGATGAGCGTGGAGGGCTCTCCTTAAACACCACTGTCAAGTCTCACTTTCCAGGGTAGATTTGCAAGCTCAGGAAATATTCAGTTATCCTCTAGTTTTTTGCCTAGAGGCTATTAGCCTCAATTACTTGAAAAGCCTTGGGTTCTCAGTTGAATGAGAAACTCCCTAAGGGTTTAGTGTAAGAGGATTTCTGGAGGTTGGGACCAATGCTGGTTGTTAATGAGCCTCAATTTGCATTTCTTTGCTTGCCTGGTTTGGGTCGAATCTCTCTGATGGAGGGGCTGCCACAGCTCCCAGAAGGAGTAATCTGGCCACCATTCTGTGTGACTGGGAAGGAGCAAGCAAGCCATTGTCCTTTGTGGCCATGACTCAGCACAAACTCTTAGCTCCCTCCTAATCTCAGGTGTCCCCACAGAGTTCCAGTCCAGTCTACCCTACCTCTGCTGGATCCCAAGTGAGTGGCTGTAACTATTTAGCGCTCTGTCCTGGCCCTCTGTGCTGTCGAGCAGCTTAGGATATGTACCCCAAAGATGCGCTGCTCACAGCTAAGGCCGCTTCTGTCCATGGGCTCCCAGCCTGCCACCCTTTTGCAACTCCTCAGATCCTACCAGGCTCATTCAGTGTCCCTGGTTGTATTGTCCTCTCCTGCTGATTTTCTGTTGCTTTTTTCCGATGATTTGTTCTTATTTTAGTTGTAATTCGCACTTGGTCCTGGGAGATCATTTGTGTAGCTTCCATTCACTCCGCCGCCATTTTCTCTTTTCTACCTCATAGTTGTTTTAATTTGCATCTCTCTGATGATTAGTGACATTGAGCATTTTGTCATATGTCTCTTGGCCATTTGTATGTCCTGTTTGGAGAGGTATCTGTTTAAGTCCTCTACCCATTTTTATTTGGGTTCTTTGTCTTCCTTTTGTTGACTTATATGAGCACTCTATATATTTTGGAAATTAACCCCTTATCTGATGCATCATTGGCGATTATGGTCTCCCATAAAGTGGGATCCCTTTCCGTTTTGACGGTTGTTTCTTTTGCTGTGCAGAAGCTTTTTAGTTTGATGTAGTCCCATGTGTTCATTTTTTCCTTTGTTCTCTTGCTTTAGGTGTTGTATCAGTGAAAATTCTGCTGCGTATAATGTCTGAAATTTTGTTACCTGCATTTTCTCCTAGAATTTTTATGGATTCATGAGTTACATTTAAGTTTTTTATCCATGTAGTGTTTCTTCTCATGTATGGTATAAGTTGGTGGTCTAGCTTCATTTTTTTGCAAATAGCTGTCCAATTTTCCCAACACCATTTATTGAGGAGACCATCTTTACTCCACTGTGTGCTCTTGCCAACTTTGTCAAATATTAATTGAGCATATTGTCTTGGGTCAATTTCTGGGTTCTCTATTCTGTTCCCTTGATATATCTGTCTGTTCTTTTGCCAGTACCAGGCTGTTTTGATTTCAGTGGCTTTGTAGTATAACCTGAAATGTGGTAATGTGGTCCTGCCTACTTTGTTCTTCTTTTTCAAGATTGCTGTAGCTATTCAGGGTCTTTTTTGGTTCCATATAAACTTTTGGAGTGTTTGTTCTAATTCTGTGAAATATGTCGTTGGTATTTTGATGGGGATTGCATTGAATCTATACATTTCTTTGGGTAGTATGGACATTTCAATGATATTAATTCTTCCAATCCATGAACAAGGTATGTCCTTCCACTTTTTTATATCTTCCTCTATTTCTTTTTACAATGTCCTGTAGTTTTCTACAAATAGGTACTTTACTTCTTTAGTTAAGTTTTTCTTTGGGTGTCTTAATTTTTTTGCTGTGATGGTAAATGAGATTATTTTTTGTGTTTCTCTTTCCAAGAGTTCATCATTGTTGTATAAGAATGCCATTGATTTCTTGACGTTAATTTTGTTCCTGCTACTTTGCCAAATTCATTTATTAAGTTTAGTAGATTTTTGATGGAGTCTTTAGGGATTTCTATGTACAATATCATGTCATCTGCAAATAATGACAGTTTCACTTCTTCCTTTCCAATTTGGATCCCCCCCTTTTTTTATTCCATGTCTGATTGCTGTGGCTCAGACTTCCAGTACTATGTTAAATAAGAGTGGTGAAAATGGGCGTCCCTGTCTTGTTCCCATTCTTAAGGGGAATGCTTTTAGTTTTTGCCTATGATGAATGATGTAGGCTGTAGATTTTTCATATGTGGCCTTTATTATGTTGAGATATGGTCCCTCTATTCCCACATTGCTGAGCGTTTTTATCAGAAATGGATGCTGGATTTTGTCGAAGGCTTTTTCAGCATCTATTGATATGATCATATGGTTTTTATCTTTCATTTTGTTTATGTGGTATATCACATTTATTGATTTGCGAATATTGTACCATCCTTGCATGCCTGGGATAAAACCCAGTTGGTCATGATGAATAATTTTTTTGATGTATTGCTGGATCCGATTTCCTAATACTTTGTTAAGGATTTTGGCATCTGTGTTGATCAGGCATATTTCCCTGTAGTTTTCTTTCTTTGTAGTGTCTTTATTCGGTTTTGGAATTAGGATTATGCTGGCCTCATAAAATGAGTTTGGAAGTGTTCTGTCTTCTTGGGTTTGAGGAGAATGGGTATTAGATCTTCTTTGAATGTTTGGTGAAATGCCCACGTGAAGCCATCTGGGCCTGGTATTTTGTTTGCTGTGAGTTTCTTCATTACATCTTCAATTTTCTTTGTTGTTATTGATCTGCTCAAGTTTTCTATCTCTTCCTGGTTCAGTTTTCAGAGGCTGTGTGTTTCTAGAAGTTTGTCCATTTCTCCTACGTTGTCCAATTTGTTGGCATATAATTGTTCATAGTATATTTTGATGATCCTTGGAATTTCTGTGGTGTCACTTGTTACTTATCTTCTTTCGTTTCTGATTTTGTTTATTTGGTTCCTCTCTTTTTGTTTCTTGGTGAGTCTGGCTAAAGGTCCATCGATCTTGTTTATCTTTTCAAAGAACCAGCTTCTTGTTTCATTGATCTTTTTTTTTTTTTTTTATTTATTATGTCGTTTATTTCTGCTCTGACCTTTACTATTTCCTTCGCCTACTAACTCTGGGTTTTTCTTTTTTTACTTTCCAGTTTTTGAAGTTATATTGTTAGAAATTCAATTCGGAATTTTTCTTGTTTCTTGAGGTAGGCCTGTAGTGCTATGAACTTCCCTCTCAGGACTGCTTTCACTGTGTACCATAGATGTTGTGTTGTTGTGTGTTCGTTTTCATTGTTTTCCAGGAAATTTTTACTTTCTTTCTTGATCTTGTTATTAACCCATTTGTTGTTTAATTATATGCTACTTAGCCTCCATGTTTTTGATTGTTTTTGTGTGTTTTTACTGCAATTGAGTTCTAGTTTCATGCCATTGTGATCTGAGAAAATGCTTGATATGATTGCAATTTTCTTGAATTTGTAGAGACTTGCTCTGTGTCCTAACATATGATCTGTCTTTGAGAAATATGCACTTGTGAAGAATGTATATTCTGCAACTTTGGGGTGAAATATTCTGTAAATATCAATGAAGTCCAACTGATCTAGTTTGTCTTGTAAGGACTCTATGTCCTTGTTAATATTTTGTCTAGAAGATCTATCCAGTGGTGTCAGTGTCATGTTAAAGTCACCCACTATGATCATGTTGCTATTGATCTCTCCCTTGAAGTCCTCTAGAAATTTTTAAATATATTTTGGTGCTCCCATATTTGGTGCATATATGTTTACCAGGGTTATATCCTCTTGTTGGATTGATCCTTTTAATATTATGTAGTGACCTTCTGTCTCTTATTATGGCCCTTGTCTTGAAGTCTATCTTGTCAGACATGAATATTGCTACAATAGCTTTTTTTTCATTTCCATTTGCTTGGAAAATTTTTTCCATCCCTTCACTTTCATCCTGTGTGAGTCTTTTGTTGTGAGGTGGGTCTCTTGTAGACAGCATATATATGGGCCATGTTTTCTTATCCAATCAGCTACCCTATGTCTTTTGATTGGAACATTTAAGCCATTTACATTTAAGGTAATTATTGATAAGTAGTTATTAGTTGCCATTTTAATTTTATGCCTGTGTTCCTCTCGCTCTCTCTGTTTCTTCTTCTTCTTACAACAGTCTCTTCAACATTTCTTGCACTGCTGGTTTGGTGGTGGTAAATTCCTTTAGTTTTGTTTTTTTTATCCTTGAAGCTCTTTATTTCTCCTTCAATTTTGAGTGATAGCCTTGCTGGATACAGTAGTCTTGGATTCAGACCCTTGCCTTGCATTACTTTGTGCACTTCATGCCGCTCCCTTCTGGCCTGCATTGTTTCTATTGAGAAATCAGCTGACAGTTTAATGGGAACTCCCTTGTAGGTAACTTTCTGTCTCTCTCTTGCTTCCTTTAAGATTCTTTATCTTTAATGTTTGTGATTTTTATTATGATGTGTCTATCTGTGGGTCTTCTGGGGTTCATCTCTCTTGGGACTCTCTGATTTTCCTTGACTTGTGTGACTTTTTCCTTCACCAGTTTAGGAAGTTTTCTGTCATTATTTCTTCAAACAAGTTGTCTATTCCTTTCTCTCTATCTTCTCCTTCTGGTATCCGTAAAATGCGAATGTTGTTACATTTTGTATTGCTCCACAGCTCCCTTAAACTTTTCTTCTGCTTTTTAAAATTTTTTTCTATTTGCTGCTCTATTTGGGTGTTTTTCTCTACCTTGTCTTCTGAATCACTGATTCAGTCTTCAGCTTCTTCTAATCTATTATTGAACCCTTCTAAGGTATTTTTCATAACAGCTATGTCATTCTTTATTTCCTCTTGATTTTTATGCATAGCTTCTACCTCTTTTTTAGGCTGAAGTAGTTCCCAGTGAGCTCTTCATAATTCTTTCTAAGTTGCTTGTAGTTCTTGCCAAATTTTTTGAGCACCCTTAAAATCATTGGTTTGAATTCTTTATCTGACAAGTTGCTGTCTTCTTTTTCCTGTAGTTCATTTTCTGGTGATTCCTCTCTTTCTTTCCTTGGGTATTGTTTCTTTCTTTCCCCATTTTAGCCATCTTGTAGCTCTAGACTTGGTGAGGGATGTCTGGATGTGTAAGCAGCTCACTCTATATCAAATAAGCTACTGTGCCTCTTAGACTGTTTTGTTGCATGTCTCCTCTTGCCTGCTGTGTATCCTGGAGGGTTGACTGCGGGGGGCTGGTATGGTGTGTCCTGGTGTGTGCTGCTGCTGGATCACCTATCTTGTGGGCTGCTGGATCACCTGGGCCCCTCTGGAGCTCTGTTCCTAGCTGGTCACTGGTGCCACCTGTAGCTGTATAGCTCAGGCACTGTTGTGAGCCAGGCTCCCTGCCGTATATTGGGCAGCTGTGTTGCACAGGCCTCAGTGGAGACCTGGATTCCCGCTGATCTTTTGGGCAGCTGGGTTGCACAGGCCCCTTTGGAGCCCCCACTTCCTGCTGATCCCATGGACAGCTGGTTCGCACAGACCTCTCCGGTGCCCCAGCACCCCACAAGTCCAGAGGGCAGTTGGATCACACCATCCCTTTGGAGACCCATCCCTATGCTTGTCTTGTGGGCCACTGGGTCTCACAGGCCTCTCTGGTGCCCCAGCACCCAGCAGGTCCTGGGGGTGTGTGGCTGGATCACTTGGTCCCTTTGGAGACCTGGCCCCACACCTATCTTGTGGGCTGCTGGGTCACGCAGGCCTCTCTGGTGCCCCAGCACCCCCCAGGTCCCACGGGTGGCTGGATCTCACAGTCCCTTTGGAGACTCAACTCCATGCCTCTGTTGTGGGCTGCTGGGTTGTGCAGGCCTCTCTGGTGCCCCAGCACCCAGCAGGTCACGCAGGTTGTTGTATCACCTTGGTCTCTCTTGATCTCAGGCTTCTCACAGCTCTTGTGGACCACTGGGTTGCAAGGTCCTCTGTGGAGCCCCAGGTCCTGCTGCTGTAGGCTGGGGAGTGCTGCTGCCCCATGTGCCTCAGCTCCTGCTCAGTCTTTGCTATAGTTTTTGGTGATAGGTATCAGCTGCTGGTCTGTGCTTATGTTTCCTGGAGATGGATGTCTGCTCCCCAGCCTCTGTTGCTGGGGGTATATCTGGACTCTGGTCAGGCTGCTACCCTGGGGTATGGTGCAGCTTCTGCAACTGGCACCTTGACAGCTCCGCTACTGTGCACTGGTCTGTGTTGACACAGGGTGTCCACTTGTCTGATGGTGACAGGTGCACTGATGGGCTCAGGTTGCTGGGCCCTAGCTGCTCCTACTACCTCCCTCAGGGAAGACCCAGGATCTTCCAAGATGGTGGGACCTCCCTGTGGCACAGGGAGAAGCACCCTGAAGGGCCACTTACCTTGGTAGCCGGCTGCTCCCTGTCCACAGCACAGGAACCTGCTGCTCAATGTCTCTGCACTGCAGGAGTTTGGTCTTGCACCTTCACGTCCACTCACACTCTCTCACACACTAGCTCACTCTCTCATGTACTCACACTTCCTCCGGTCCTGCCCACTGCCATCTTCCCTCTGTAATTTTTCACTAATCAAAATTCAGAGTACAAATCTTAATGGAAGTCTCCTGCCCTTACTTTGGAAATCTTCCTTTCTCTGAAGTCTTGGCCTACCTTTCCCTTCACTGTGAGTAAAGTTGCCAGCTTATGCTTAATATCTTTCCTTCGAGTTCACATTTCTGACTTTTTTCTACATATAGTATTCTTTATTTTGCATTTTTCATTGAAAAAAAGATATCTTGGAGATCATTTCTTAACAAACATAGTGCTTTCTAATATTTCCAGCTACATTACATCCCTTTGTATGAATGTCTCATAATTTACCAGTTTCCTATTGTTTTCTTTTTTAAAATTTATCTTTACCGTTGACAGAATTGCAGATGTACTCCCCTTTCCCCCATTGATCCCCATCCACCCTGCTCCCACCCCTGTCAAGCCTGGTAGAAAAATATTGACAAAACACAAGAAAAGATTTGCTAAGTCATCTTGCAGAGGAAGGAAGCAGACCCTCAAACAGGAAATCTATCTTTCATCTGACAGCCCTTATGACTTGCAGTATTCATTTCTCCCTCTGAAAATTGGTATGTCATCCTTGTGTTCCTCAGCAAGTTTATGTGACTATCTTTGTGAAATGCCTGAATGTTCTCTTCAGGAAGGGGTCTTATTAGCATCTGGGGCCTTCCTGCCAAGGAGTTAAAGTGGCTAGAACTCCACATTATATTGAAACCATTCAGATGCATCAATTAGCTATCAAGGTGAGTCATTAAAATGCATTATAATGAATCTCAATCTCAGTAATCATTGTAAGTGTGCACAGTGTATGAGGGTGCTGATTAAGTAGTTTCAGTTTTGTGAGCATGACTCTTAATGATTCTTCTTTGTACTGATCTAGATGTATTAAGCTTCAGAGGGAATTAGAATTCCTTTGCTCTTGTCAGGAAGAATATTGAAGTCACACAGTGTCTGGTGAGGGAACCATTTCCATTAGTCATCAACAGAGAGCAAAATAAAGTTTTCTAAACTGAATTTATTCCAGAGATGCCAATGTGCCAGACAAGAGGTGATCACTGGTCCAGCCTGATATGGAAACTTATGGTTGGAGGTGGTATTGGACCTTGTTTTGTTTTGTTTTCCTCTTTTTTTTATGAATTTATTTTTATTACAGATGTTTCTCCTTTGTTCCCCATTGACACCCTCCTCCCCATCCCTCCCAGCCCCATCCCCAGCTTTGGTGTCCATGTCCATGGGTTATGTGTACATGCATATAAGTTCTGTGGTTTATCTCTTCCCCTTGCCCCAATGCCTCTTCTGTGGATTGTCAGTTCGTACTCTACAATCATGTCTCTGGGTCTACCCTGTTCCTCAGACTGTTATGTTCATTATATTCTACACGTATGTGAGATCATGTGATATTTGTCTTTCTCTACTTGGCTTGTTTTGCTTAGGGTAATACTGTCCAGGTCCCTCCATGTCGTTTCAAAGGATAAGAGATCTTTCTTACAGCTGCTTAGTACTCCATTGTGTATATGTACCACAGCTTTTTTATCCATTCATCCACTGATGGACACTTGGGCTGTTTCCAGATCTTAGCTATTGTAAATAGTGCTGCTATGAACATGGGGGTACATATATTCTTTCTGATTGGTGTTTCAGACTTCTTAGGGTATATTCCTAGAAGTGGGATCACTGGGTCAAATGACAATTCAATTTTTCATTTTTTGAGGTAACATCATAGTGTTTTCCACAGTGGCTGCACCAGTCTGCATTCCCACCAGCAGTGTATTAGAGTCCCTTTTCTCCACACCCTCGCCAACACTTGCTGTTTAATGACTTGTTGATGGCGGCCATTCTGACAGGTGTGAGGAGATACTTCATTGTTGTTTTAATTTGTATCTCTCTGATGATTAGTGATGTTGAGCATTTCTTCATATGTCTCTTGGCCATTTGTATGTCTTGTTTGGAGTGATGTCTATTCAATTCCTCTGCCCATTTTTTAATTGGATTCTTTGTCTTCCTTTTGTTGAGTTGTATGAGCACTCTATATAATTTTGAAATTAACCTCTTTTCTGATGTATCATTGGCAATTATGCTCTCCCATACAGTGGGTTCCATTTGGAAGGTTGTTTCTTTTGCTGTGCAGAAGCTTTTGAGTTTGATGTAGTCCCATGTGTTCATTTTTTCCTTTGTTTCTCTTGCCTTATGTGATGTATCAGTGAAAATTCTGCTGTGCATGATATCTGAAATTTTGTTGCCTACATTTTCTTCTAGAATTTTCATGGATTCATGAATCACATTTAAATCTTTTATTCATTTTGAGTTTATTCTTGTGTATGGTGTAAGTTGACAGTCTAGTTTTATTATTTTTTTTGCATGTAGCTGTCCAATTTCCCAACACCATTTATTAAAGAGGATGTTTTTACTCCATTTTATGCTTTTGTCACCTTTGTGGAATATTAATTTAGCATAAAGTTTTGGACCAATTTCTGGGTTCTCTGTTCTATTCCATTGATCTATATGCTTGTTTTTGTGCCAATACCAGGCTGTTTTGATTACAGTAGTTTGTAGTATAACCTGATATCCGGCATTGTGATCCCGTCTACTTTGTCCCTCTTTTTCAAGATTGCTGTGGCTATTCGGGGTCTTTTTTGGTTCCATATGAACTTTTAAAGTATTCTAGTTCTGTGAAATATGTCATTGGTATTTTGATGGGGATTGCATTGAATCTATATATTGCTTTGGTTAGTATGAACATTTTAATGATGTTAATTCTGCTAATCCATGAACAAAGTATGTGCTTCCACATTTTTATATCTTCCTCTGTTTCTTTTTTGAATGTCCTGTAGTTTTCTGCAAAATGTCCTTAACTTCTTTGGTTAAGTTTATTTCTAGGTATCTTCATTTTTTTGCTGTGATGGTAAGTGGGATTTTTTTTTTAGTTTCTCTTTTTGTGAGTTCATTATCAGTGTATAAGATTGCCATCAATTTCTTGACATTAATTTTGTATCCTGCTACTTTGCCAAATTCATTTATTGAGTCTAGTGGAGTCTTTATGGTTTTCTATGTATAACATCATGTCATCTGCCAATAATGACAGTTTCACTTTCTCCTTTCCAATTTTGATCCCTTTTATTTTTTCCTTCATGTCTGATTGCTGTGGCTAAGACTTCCAGTACTATGTTAAATAAAAGTTGCAAAAGTGTGCATACCTGTCTTGTTCCTGTTCGTAAGGGAAATGCTTTTAGTTTTTGCTCATTGAATATAATGTTGGCTGTAGGTTTTTCATATATGGCCTTTATTATGTTGAGATATGATCCCTCTATTTCCACATTGCTGAACGTTTTTTTTAGAAATGGGTGCTGGATTTTGTCGAATACTTTTTCAGCATCTATTGATATGATCATATGGTTTTTCTCTTTCATTTTGTTTATGTGGTGTATCACATTTATTGATTTGTGAACATTGTACCAGTCTTGCATCCCTGGGATGAATCTCATTTGGTCATGGTGAATAATTTTTTTTTAATGTACTGCTGGTTCTGATTTGCTAGTATTTTGTTCAGGATTTTGGCATCTATGTTCATCAGGGATATTGGCCTGTAGTTTTCTTTCTTTGTAGTGTCTTTTTCTGGTTTTGGAATTAGAATTATGCTGGCCTCATAAAATTTGTTTGAAAGTCTTCCTTCTTCTTAAAATTTTTGGAATAGTTTGAGGAGAATGGGTGTTAGTTCTTCTTTGAATGTCCAATAAAACTCCCCCGTGAAGCTGTCCAGGCCTGGGCTTATGTTTGCTGGGAGAGTCTTGATTACATCTTCAATTTCCTTAGTTGTTATTGGTCTGTTCAAGTTTTCTATCTCTTCCTGGTTCGGTTTTGAGAGACTGTGTGTTTCTAGAAATATGTCCATTTTGCTTAGATTGTCGAATTTGTTGCTGTATAATTGTTCATTGTATTTGTTCATGGTATTTTTTTATTTCTGTGGTGTCAGTTATTACTTCTTCTATTTAATTTCTGATTTTGTGTATTTGGGTTCTTTTTGTTTCTTGGTGAGTCTAGCTAAGGGTCCATCAATCTTGTTTATCTTTTCAAAAAACCAGCTCTTTATTTCATTGATCCTTTGAATTGTGTTTTTGGTCTCCATGTCATTTATTTCTGCTCTGATCTTTACTATTTCCTTCCTTCTACTTGCTCTGGGGTTTTCCTTTTGTTTGCTTTCTAGCTTTTTAAGTTGTGAGGTTATATAGTCAATTAGAAATTTTTCTTGTTTCTTGTGGTAGGCCTGTAATCCTATACATATCCCTCTCAGAACTGCTTTTGCTACATCCCATAGATTTTGTGTTGTTTTGTGTTCATTTTCATTGGTTTCCAGAAAGTTTTTAATTTCTTCCTTGATCTCCATGGTAACTCATTCATTGTTCAATAAAATGCTATTTAGCCTCCATATTTTCAAATGTATTTGCATGTTCTTATTGCAATTAATTTTTAGTTTCATTCCATTGTGATCTGAGAATATTCTTGATATGATTTCAATCTTCTTGAACTTGTAGAGACTTAGTTTGTGTCCTAACATGTGGTCTATCTTTGAGAATGTCCCATGTGCACTTGAGAAAAATGTGAATTTTTCAGGTTTGTACTGTCATTCTCTGTAGATATCTATTAAATTCATTTTATCCAGTGCTCCCTTTAGAGTCTTTGTTTCCTTGTTAATTTTTTGTCTAGGGGGTCTATCCAGTGATGTCAGTGGGTTTTTGAAGTCCCCTGCTATGATTGTACTGATATCAATTTCTCCTTTGATGTCCTTCAGAAGATTTTTAATATATTTTGGTGCTCCTGTATTGGGTGCATATATGTTTACCATATCTTCCTGTTGGATAGATCCTTTCAATATTATGTAGTAGCCTTCTTTGTCTCTAGTTATGACCTTTATTTTGAAATCTATTTTATCAGATATGAGTATTGCTACCCCAGCTTTTTCTTCCTTTCCCTTTGCTTGGTAGATTTTTTTCCATATCTTGACTTTCAACCTATGTGAGTCTTTTGTTGTGAGGTGGGTCTCTTGTAAACAGCATATATCTGAGTCATGCTATATTATCCAATCAGCTACTCTGTGTCTCTTTATTTGAGCATTCAATCCATTTACATTTAAGGTGATTATTCATATGTACTTATTTATTGCTATTTTTGTTTAGTGTGGTTATATTTTTCTTCCTATTTCTTCTACTCATTACAGCATTCATTTTAACATTTCTTGCAGTTCTGGTTTGGTGCTAATATATTCCCTTAGCCTTTTTAAATTATTATTATTATTTTCTGAGAATCTTTTTATTTCACCTTCTAATTTGAATGAGAGCCTTGCTGGATAGAGTAGCCTTTGATTCACTTCCTTGTTTTTCATGATCTTCATTACTTCATGCCTTTCCCTTCTGGCCTGTAATGTTTCTGTTGAAAAGTCAGCCGATAGCCTTATGGGGGTTCATTTTTACTAACCTGTTGCGTATATCTCTTGCTGCCTTTAGGATTATTTGTTTGTCTTTAATTTTTGACATTTTAATTGCTATGTGTCTTGGTATGGGCCTGTTTGGGTTCTTCTTACTTGAGGCTCTCTGTGCTTCTTGAACTTGAATGCCTTCTTCCTTCACCAAGTTAGGGAAGTTTTCTGTCATTATTTCTTCAAATATATTCTGTAACCCTTGCTCCTTTTTTTCTTTTTCCTCGGGGACTCCTATGATGCGAATGTTATTACATTTCCAGTTGTCCCACCATTCTCTTAAGCTGTCTTCCTGTTTTTTAATTGTTTTTTTTTTTTTTTTTTGGTTTTCTCATGGGTTGTTTTTTTCTACTCTGTCTTCTAATTCACTGATCTGGTCCTTAGCTTCCTATGCTCTGCTGGTTAGTCCTTCCAATGTGTTCTTTATTTTTGCTATGTCATTCTTCATTTTCACCTGATTGGTTTTCAACGTTTCTATATCGTTACTCATGGTGTTGATATCCTTACTTATACTGTTGAGCTTCCTCAAGATCATGGTTCTGAACTCTACCTCTGATAACTTGCTTATCTGCATTTCATTTAACTCATCTTTGGTAGAGTTCTCTTGTTTTTTGATTTGGGATTTGTGTCTTTGTTTCACCATGTTGACTATCTCAGTGGGTTTTGGAGCCTGCCATATTTTCTCTGTGGGTGTTGGTGTTCTGCTGTTTGTGGCTCCCTCTTCTGGGTTTGGAAGAACGTGGGAAGACCCACATTAAACACCACTGTCAAGTCTTACTTTTCTGGTTAGATTTGCAAGCCCAGGAAAGATTTGGTTTTTCTCTAGCCTTTGACCTGGAGGCTATTAGTCTCAGTTACTCAGGGCCTTGGATTGTAGGGCTCAGCTGCATGGAAAACTCCCTCAGGTGTTCACGGTAAGAGGATTTCTTGAGTGTGGGGCAGATGCTCATTGTTAATGAGCCTCAATTTGCATTTCTTTTGCCCAGCTTGGTGAGGTTGAATCTCTGAGTGAGGGGCTGCTGCTTCTCCCCAGAGCTCTGGGAAGGAGCAAGATGGCTACTGTTCTGTGTGGCTGTGACTCATCAAAAACTCTGCGAGCCCTCCAAATCCTGTGTGTCCCCACAAAGTTCCAATCCAGTCCACCCTTCCTCTGCCGGAGCCCAGGGTGAGTGGCTGTAGCCAATCTGGTGCTCTTTCCCGAACCTCTGTTCTGTGGTGCCAGCTTGGGATTTTAACACTGAGAGCACTGCCCACAGCTGAAACTGGTGCTGTCTGTGTGCTCCCAGCCCCCCGCCCTCTTGCACCTCCACAGACCTACCAGTCTCGCTTCAGTGTCCCTGGTTATATGGACCTCTCCAACTGCTTTTCTGTTGCTTTTCCCCTATGATTTGTCTTTATTGTAGTTGTAATTCCATTTTGGTCCTGGGAGATTGTCTGTGTAGCTTCCATTCACTCTGCTGCCATTTTTTTTCTCCTGTTGGACCCTGTTTTGCTTTTGTCTTTCTGAAAGCATATTAAAGGGAGATTTTAAAATGTTCTGCTTTTCTAAATAGCAACAACTGTAGAGGACACCAGAGATGCCTAGTCACCTGGGAAAGGTAGGGCAAGAAACAAAAAGCCAATGCTGCTCTTTGCTCTTGTTCCTATCCCTGCCACTGCATTGTACTGACTATGATTACAAAGGGACTTTCATTTGTGCTCTCCATCCATCACCTAGTGCATAATACACAAAACAAAATAACATGATGTTTAACTTGAAGTCAACTATAGTAATTCTGAAAAAATAAATAAAAAGAAAACACTTTAAGTATTTTGTGCTTTCATGTTTAAAATACCCTTAGATTCCATTATATGACCAAGAAAAGTGAGTTTAAAACCAAAATAGGGAGAGGAACAGATGTGTTTATTGACTTTTGTTTTCTGGTGAGTTAATGGAGCTATATGAGTTTCAGGGTAATTTTGACTATACATAATTTTTGTCTTACATACATAGACCTTAGAATATATACTTCTCTCTCTCTCTCTCTCTCTCTCTCTCTCTCTCTCTCTCTCTTCCTTTCTCTCTCTCTCTCTCCTTCTCACCTTCTTATTGTCTTTCTCTTCCTAAGTTTTATAGTTTCATAACTGATCTCATTATAACCTTTCCTATAAAAGAAAAGGCTGCCATTCTGTAAGTCACCCATGCCTGAATCAGGAAAGTCAGTACCACCTCCTCTCGCTTTCTCACTGCCCCAATTACTCTCCATACTCATGGCCTCCTTCTTATATTTTCTGAATATCCCCCACCCTCTATCCTCACTAATGGCCTTAATAAGTTCCTTGTCTCTGACCTTGACTATTGTACTTTTCCCAAATGGACACCCTGCTTCTTTTTTGAAAATATGTTTTTATCGATTTTTTAGAGAGAGAGAAAGAGAGAGAGAGAGAAACATTGATGTGAGTGAAATACATCAATTGGTTGCCTCCTGCATGTCCCCCACTGGGGATTAAGCCTTCAACCTGGGCATGTGCCCTGACCAGGAATCAAACTGGGACCACTCAGTCCATGGGATGATGCTCAATCCAGTGAGCCACACCAGCTGGGCCCTGCTTCTTTTTGTGCATGTGTGACCATAGTCCTTCATCCATTTAACCACAAGGATTAATTTTGTATTATACAATATAATTATATTCACCTCTTGTTTAAACATAGTGCTTCTCACTTCCCCCAGTATAAAACAAACATTCTTTGTCCTAAAAATCTTCCATGAGTAGCATCTATCTTTCTCCAGCATTCTCTGAACTCCAGCCATAATGAATTCTTACAGTTTCCCCAAATTCTATACCAATCATGCCCTCATGCTGTTGGACACATGTCGGCTACTTAGTCTTCAGTGACATTCCATATCTCTTAGAATTGTACATGCCCAAGCTTTATCATGGTCTATTAGCTTCTGGATAACCCAAGTCCTGCTTCTCTGCAGTGTCACCTCATATCTCTTTCTTCCCTGTACACTGGAAATTCCAGCTAGCCTAGCCTTATTCTTTCTATTGAAAGCTCAGTTGTCACATCCACAGGGAAGCCTTGCTGAATTCCTTCAGTAGGTCAGAGCACTACATACCTCTGCTTTATGATACTTCAACTGAAGCTGTAAATTTTTGTATATTTTTGTATGTTTTTTGCTTTCTCTATAACTATACATGCTATGAGAGCATCAATCCTGTCTTGGTGTTGTTTGTTGGCTTATATCATGTCTTTCTTCACTAGTTTATCCCCAACATTGGCAGAATATTCCCAACATTGGCAGAATAAATTGGAATGTCAATAAGTAATTGTTTAATTAATTAATATCATTTTAGTATCCTTGATATTTTTATTATGCATGAAACATATAGTTATGGCATAAACCTTTGATGAATGAATGACTTAGCCATGACATCTGACTAGATGTTAAGGTATAGAAGACACGTAGAACCTGGACCCTATTTACTCCATTTTATTTTACTCAATATTCATTCTGATGTATAATTGTAGGAACTTTATTTTCTTGTTCTTTGTAACATAGAGTACCCTACCCTACCCTAGGGCCAACTAAGAAAATGGGGAGAGGAGATGGCAAAATCTCTGATGTTTCCCCACATTCACTGCTGCTCCCTTTTACTTCTTTTCCAGTTCCCTCCCTACCTAGCTTAAGCCAGCTGGTTAGATGAAGTGAGACAAGAAGCAGAAGCCCAAACCAGAAGAGGAGCTTTAAGGGTTTCAGAAATGGGGACTGTACGCTGAAATGACCTGGGTCTTTTCTGGCTGGAAGAGATGGTGGGTTCAGGCCTAATTCACCCTTAAGTCACTTCAGACTGACTATGGAGCAGTGAAAAATATCACAGATTTAAGTGTTTAAACCTTAACTCTCATTTGCCATATGCACTTTTTATTTAACGTATGCAGAAAATAAGTTCGGTACTCATTCTTTACCTTCTTTAAAATTGAACATGAAAGTGAAAAACCATGTATCATATTTCAATTGGTTGGGGAATGGGCTGGTGAAGATGAGTGGAGGGCACATAGCCCCTCGGCAGGTCAGATGTAACTTGTATAAGTCTGAACATTATGAAAATCACTCATTGTCTTTTGCTCTGTTATGTATCTTTCAATGTGTTTTTGTTCCCTTTTGGATGTATCATAAATATAAATAACTTTTTGTCTCTCTCTATGGTTTAATATATCATCAATTCTTGCTTAGCTGACTCACCAATCTTCAGATAACTTCTTATCTATTTGACATAGATCCACCACCTGCTCCTTTTTTCTCTGTAACTCTTCCTTCCAACATTTATCCTCCAGCTTGTATCTTGACATCCATTTGGCCCACTCTAGAAATTAATCATCCTTGGTCTCTGTTTTGGTCCATATGCTGTCATTCACCCTACCTCCTAATCGCTGCTAGACAATTTTCCTTTTGCCAGACCTTCATAATCACTTATTTGATGGCTGGAGATTCTAACTTGACCCTGAGTTTGACAAGCCAGGACCACTGGCCCTTATTTATAACATATCGCTTGTTTGTAGTCCAGTGCTTGCTTCAGACTAACTGCTCATGTGTATAATTTCACTGACTTTCGTTTACTGGGTTCTACCCCTTTCAGTTCATGTTATCACTCTCTGTTCTTCATCTGTATTAGTCAAGATCAAGCATATATATATATATATATATATATATATATATATATATATAAAGAATTGGCTCACACAGTTATGGAGGCTCAGAAGTCCCACAATCTGCCATCACAAAACATGAAAATCAGAGGTAAATTCAGTCTGAGTCTGAAGGCCTGAGAACCACTGACTGCTGGTGTAGGTCCCCAAGACTGAAGGCTCAAGAATGAAGAACTCAGATATTCAAGGGCAGAAGATGGTTGCCCTAGAAGAGAAACAGAATTTGTTCTTTCACCTTTTTGTACCCTTTGAGCCCTCAAAAGGATTGGATGATGACATGTACATTGGTGAATGTGGATCTCTTTACTTAGTTTAGTAAATCAAATGTTAATTCCTTCCAGTAATACTCAGAAATATGATGTCTTGTCAGCTATCTGGTCATCCATAGGCCAGTCAAGTTAACACATAGAATTAACTCTCACAACAACCTTCAATGGCTTCCCATTCTCCCTAACATCGATATACAAGACTCCCAAATGTTTGATCAGGCACTAATTTTAAATGGTCATCTTTTACCACTTTTTACATGAATTCTTTACCCCAGATGAATTTTTGTGTTAGTCCCTGAATATAAGAAAAGAACACTGTTTTTATTCTTTTCTCTTTCTTGTCAGATGCTATTTCCTCTGCCTGTTTCCCACTTTTATGTCCTTCACTTTTTAATGAAGGATACAATTTTGTTCTTCCTTAAAAGATAATTCAGATTTCACTTCCTTAAGCAAACCTTCTATGTTCCAAATCAATGATTTAGAAGACAAGTTTGCAAAAACAAACAACAAAAAAACACCCAATTGGAACAAAAAAAAGAAAACAGAAATTAAATGAAGATAGTTTAAAGGCCCTCTAGGACAACATTGACTATAAGAATGTTTCATTATAACGGTACCAGAAGGATAAAAAAGAGAGTAAGTGATTGAAAACCCATTTGAAAAAATAATAACCAAAAACTTTCCTACTTGGGCAAAGAAAATAGATATACAAGTCCAGGAAGCACAGAGAACCCCAAACAAGTTGAACCCAAAGAGACTCACACCAAGACACGTCATAATTAAAATTCCAAAGGTTAAAGACAAAGAGAAAATCTTAAAGACAGCAAGAGAAAAACAGTTAGTTACCTACAAGGGAGCTCCCATAAGACTGTCAGCTGAATTCTCAATATAAACTTTGCAGGCCAGAAGGGACTGTCATGAAATGTTCAAAGTGATGAAAAGCAAGAACCTACAACCAAGATTACTCTACCCAGCAAAGCTATCATTTTGAATTTTATTTTTTACATTTTTAAATTAATTTTTGTTACAGATGTTTATCCTTTTCCCCTCATTGTCACCCTCCTCCCCCTCCCTCCCTGCCCTGTCCCCAGTTTTGTTGTCCATGTCCATTGGTTATGAGTACATGAGTACAAGTTCTGTGGTTCATCGCTCCCCTCCCCCACCCCCTTTCTGGCAATTGTCAGTCTGTACCCTACTTCCACATCTCTGGGACTACCCTGTTCCTCAGACTGTTATGTTTATTATATTCCAGAAATAAGTGAGATCATATGATATTTGTCTTTCTCTGCTTGGCTTGTTTCACTTAGGATAATAGTTTCCAGGTCCTCCCATGTCGTCGCAAAGGATAAGAGACCTTTCTTTCTTACAGCTGCATAGTACTCCATTGTGTATATGTTCCACAGCTTTTTTATCCATTCGTCTACTGATGGACACTTGGGCTGTTTCCAGATCTTAGCTATTGTAAATAGTGCTGCTATGAACATGGGGGTACATATATTCTTTGTGTTTGGTGTTTCAGGCTTCTTAGGGTATATTCCTAGGAGTGGGATCACTGGGTCAAATGGTAATTCAATTTTTAATTTTTTGAGGTAACACCATAGTGTTTTCCACAGTGGCTGTACCAGTCTGCATTCCCACCAGCAGTGTACTAGAGTCCCCTTTTCTCCACACCCTCGCCAACACTTGTTGTTTGATGCTTTGTTGATGGCGGCTATTCTGACAGGTGTGAGGTGATACCTCATTGTTGTTTTAATTTGCATCTCTCTGATGATTAGTGATGTTGAGTATTTCTTCATATGTCTCTTGGCCATTTGTATGTCTTGTTTGGATAGGTGTCTATTTAGTTCCTGTGCCCATTTTTTAATTGGGTTCTTTGTCTTCCTTTTATTGAGTTGTATGAGCACTCTATATATTTTGGAAATTAATCCCTTATCTGATATATCATTGGCAATTATGCTCTCCCATACAGTGGGTTGCCTTTCCACTTTGATGGTTGTTTCTTTTGCTGTGCAGAAGCTTTTGAGTTTGATGTAGTCCCATGTGTTCATTTTTTCCTTTGTTTCTGTTGCCTTAGGTGATATATCAGTGAAGATTCTGCTGCGTATGATGTCTGAAATTGTGTTGCCTACATTTTCTTCTAGGATTTTTATGGATTCGTGAGTCACACTTAAGTCTTTTATCCATTTTGAGTTTATTCTTGTGTGTGGTGTAAGATGGTGGTCTAGTTTCATTTTTTTGCATGTAGGTGTCCAATTTTCCCAACACCATTTATTAAAGAGGCTGTTTTTACTCCATTGTATGCTCTTGCCACCTTTGTCAAATATTAATTGAGCATAATGCTTTGGGTCAATTTCTGGGTTCCCTGTTCAATTCCATTGATCTATGTGCCTGTTCTTGTGCCAGTACCAGGCTGTTTTGATTACAGTAGCTTTGTAGTAAAAAACTGATGTCTGGCATTCTGATCCCGCCTACTTTGTTCTTCTTTTTCAAGATTGCTGTAGCTATCCGGGGTCTTTTTTGGTTCCATATGAACTTCTGAAGCATTTGTTCTAGTTCTGTGAAATATGTTGTTGGTGTTTTGAAGGGGATTGCGTTAAATCTATAGATTGTTTTGGGTAGTATGGACTTTTTAATGATGTTAATTCTTCCAATCCATGAACAAGGTATGTGCTTCCACTTTTTTATATCTTCCTCTATTTCTTTTTTCAATGTCCTGTAGTTTTCTGCAAATAGGTCCTTTACTTCTTTGGTTAAGTTTATTCCTAGGTATCTTAATTTTTTTGCTGCAATGGTAAATGGGATTTTTTTTTTTAGTTTCTCTTTCTGTGAGTTCATCATTGGTGTATAAGAATGCCGTCGATTTCTTGACGTTAATTTTGTACCCTGCTATGTTGCCAAATTCATTAATTAAGTCTAGTAGATTTTTGATGGAGTCTTTAGGGTTTTCTATGCATAATATCATGTCATCTGTGAATAATATCAGTTTCACTTCCTCCTGTCCAATTTGGATCCCTTTTATTTTTTCTTCATGTCTGATTGCTGTGGCTAAGACTTCAAGTACTATGTTAAATAAGAGTGGTGAGAGTGGGCATTCTTGCTTTGCTCCTGTTCTTAAAAGAAATGCTTTTAATTTTTGCCCATTGAGTATGATGTTGGCTGTAGGTCTTTCATATATGGCCTTTATAATGTTGAGATATGATCCCTCTATTCCCAAATTTCTGAGCATCATTTTCAGAAATGGGTGCTGGATTTTGTCAAAAGCTTTTTCAGCATCTATTGATATGATCATATGGTTTTTTTCTTTCATTTTGTTTATGTGATGTATCACATTTATTGATTTGCGAATATTGTACCAGCCTTGCATCCCTGGGATGAATCCCACTTGGTCACGGTGAATAATTTTTTTGATGTATTGCTGGATCCGATTTGCTAGTATTTTGTTCAGGATTTTGGCATCTATGTTCATCAGGGATATTGGCCTGTAGTTTTCTTTCTTTGTATTGTCTTTTTCTGGTTTTGGCATTAGAATTACGCTGGCCTCATAAAATGAGTTTGAAAGTCTTCCTTCTTCTTGAATTTTTTGGAATAGTTTGAGGAGGATGGGTGTTAGTTCTTCTTTGAATGTTCAGTAAAACTCCCCCATGAAGCCGTCATGGCCTGGGCTTTTGTTTGCTGGGAAGGTCTTGATTACATCTTCAATTTTCTCCGTTGTTATTGGCCTGTTTAAATATTCTATCTCTTCCCGGTTCAGTTTTGGGAGACTATGTGTTTCTAGAAATGTGTCCATTTCACTTAGATTGTTGAATTTGTTGCCATATAAATTTTCATAGTATTTGCTAACGATCCTTTGTATTTCTGTGGTGTCAGTTGTTACTTCTCCTCTTTCATTCTGATTTTGTGTATTTGGGTTCTCTCTCTTTGTTTCTTGGTGAGTCTAGCTAAGAGTCCATCAATCTTGTTTATCTTTTCAAAAAACCGGCTCTTTCTTTCATTGATCCTTTGAATTGTTTTTTTGGTCTCCATGTCATTTTTTTTCTGCTCTAATCTTTATTATTTCCTTCCTTCTACTTGCTCTAGGGTTTTCTTTTTGTTGGCTTTATAGTTCTTTAAGTTGTGTGGTTAGGTAGTTGATTAGAAATTTTTCTTCTTTCTTGAGGTGGGCCTGTAGTGCTATGAACTTCCCTCTCAGAACTGCTTTCGCTGTATCCCATAAATTTTGCATTGCTGTGTCTTCATTTTCATTGGTTTCCAGGAATTTTTAAAATTCTTCCTTGATCTCCATGGTAACCCATTCATTGTTCAGTAACATGCTATTTAGCCTCCATGTGTTCATGTGTTTTTGCATGTTCTTGTTGCAATTGATTTCTAGTTTCATGCCATTGTGGTCTGAGAAGATGCTTGATATGATTTCAATCTTCTTGAACTTGTAGAGACTTAGTTTGTGCCCTAACATATGGTCTATCTTTGAGAATGTCCCATGTGCACTTGAGAAGAATGTGAATTCTGCAGTTTTGGGGTGTAATTCTCTGTATATATCTATTAAATCCATTTAATCTAGTGCTTCATTTGGAGTCTCTGTTTCCTTGTTAATTTAAATACAAAATTTTAAAAATCATTTAGGATGTTAGAGGAATCCCAGGATGGTATGCAGAATGTGACAAAATTATCTATTTTCTTTAATTTAATTTAATTTCTTTTTCTTTTTATTTATGTATTTTTTATTAATTTATTTTTGTTAGATATATTTGTCCTTTTTCCCCCATTGACACCCTCCTCCCCATCCCTCCCCGCCCCTTCCCCAGTTTTGTTGTCCATGTCCATTGGTTATGCATACATGCATAAAGGTTCTGTGGTTTATCTCTCCCCCCCCGCCCCTCTTCTGAGGATTGTCAGTTATTTTTTTAAAGCAATGTAGTGTATATGGAAAAAGCACAACTGATATAATTAGAAATCTAGTGAGAAACCCCTGGTATGAGAGTCTCAGAAGTACCCACATTTTTCATAAGTGATGGAGCTAGTCATCCTGTACCTGTTAAATGGGAGTCTTTCCCCTTGTCCTTCTTTTAACCCTGAGGGTCATGAGTATCTTCTAGCTTAGGGGTTATGGAGCAGCTAGCAAATATCAAAGATGCCAACAATATGGCCTTCCAACTCCAACCATTCTCATTTGTGTCTAGACCAAGCTAGAAGCAGGAATAAAGCTTAGAACTCATGGATTGATGGAATTGGGGGTTAATGGTGTGGTAAAGTGAATTTATTTGATGCTTTCACCATATATAATCCAGCTCATGCAATATGATGGACAAACAAGTAGATGGGCAATACTAACAAATAAAAAGAAGTAAAGTCATGGAGAACTGAGGTGACAATAGCAGTGGTTGGCACCATTTTGCTGGAGAGGTCAAGGAGGTCAAGGAAGATTCTATGTAGACACTTGCATGAAAAAGGCAGAGCTTAAGGGCCACTGTAAACCCTCTGAAAGATGTTGGAATATTTGTGTTCAAGAAGAAGCTGGAAGGCTGAATTCTCAGCTCTCTCCTGGAGACCACAGCAGAGGAGATGGAGACAGCAGTAAGGAGTGGGGTTAGCCATGTAGCCAGAATCCAGTTCATAAAGAATCTTCTAGACAAGGTATGGTTGTGTACATTTCTATAGCAGTGATGGGAAGCCACTGGGGGCAGGGGTCAAAAAGTTTGTTCTCCTAAATCAAAGTAAATCCCCAGCTTTGGCTTCTTCAAATAATGATCAGATTTATTAGCACTTTAATGCTCATTGAAAGTCTAAAATAATAATTTTTTACACATTGTCAACCAGTGGTTGTTGGCACCAATTAAATGCCAACAGGAATCCCCAATTTGGGGTGAGGTGAAGGTGGAAATTTTATTCAATGCAAAACTGCTCAATTGTGATGATACAGTATGGCAATATAAACAGCAAAGCTGTGGAAAGGCTCAATTGTGATACAGCACAGCTGTGAGGCAACCCTGGGGCCAGGCCCCTATCTGTCTAGACAGCTCTGCTCTGCTCCTCCCTGGTCTTCTCTGCTCTATGCTAGTTTGCTTTGCGTTGTGCTGGTCTGCTCTTCTTTGCTCTGGTCATCTCCTATCTATGCCAGTCTGCTTTGGCTTGTGCTGTACTGCTCTACTCTGCTCTAGTGAGACATCTTTGATGTTTCAGTTTACCTGAGAAATCACGGTATTCAGTCTTCCATGAAAATGGAAAATGCCAGAGGGGAGGCTGGCTTACTTAGACTGAATGGGGAAAGCCCAAGTTCTATTGGTTGAAATAGGATTCCAGGGACTCCTTTATAAGGGCTGGAACTCCCTTTCGTAATTTAACCTGGTAAGTTTCAGAAGGTACAAGTTTTGTGAAATGAATAGTAATGTTGAGGACATTTGATAAATTACTAATGAAAATAACTATGGGATCACTTGTTTCACCAGAGGTAGAAACAGGCATTGAATGGTTGGGTTCCATAGGAGGCTTAGGTTTCAAAGCATTGTTTAAAATATAAGAAAGGTGACCAGCTTGTTGTAAGAGAGATAAAGTTGTTAAAATACCCAAGAAATAAATGTTATAGCAACTATGAAGTAAACATAAGGGTTATACATAACAAGCATTGACTTTACTGGCCCAATCCCAGATCCTTAGAAAAGTAATCTGTTTTGAGTGCCATTTGCATTTTGTTTGAGTGGTTTTCTGTTCTGGATAAATTTAATCTGAGGTCTCCTATAGATTAGGATGTTCAACTAGGTGAATTAGGTGCAAATGTGGGAGTCTTTTAAAATAAAGAATGACAATTTATGCATCAATAACTTTTTAATCTTGCAACTCTGGGGTTAGTTAACAATACCCAGTATGGTTCCTTCCAGGCTGGGGTGAGACCTTGTGAAGATGTCTTTTTTGATGGATTATGTATTCAGGTTATAGGCCATGATTTTCAGTGCCTTTGTCTCTATTGAGTGCACTGTGGAAAGATTGTTCTACCAGCTTGCATGAATTTCAAGAGCTTCTGTAAGTTTTTTTGCAATAAGTTAGAAGGTCTCCTTAATAAGGCAAGTTTGCACATTCCCTGATCTAGACTCCTAAGATAGGCCTTTCTGTAACAATTGTTGAATAAGACACAATTGTATTTGCCAAAGGAATACATATTGTTTTTATTGTTAATCCTCACCCAAGGATATTTTTTTTCATTGATTTGTAGAGAGAATGGAAGGGAGAGTGAGAGGGGAGGAGACACACACACACACACACACACAGAGAGAGAGAGAGAGAGAGAGAGAGAGAGAGAGAGAGAAAGAGAGAGAGAGAGAGAGACAGAGACAAGTTTTGTTGGTTGCCAGAGACAAGTTTTGTTGGTTGCCTCCTGCACCCAGGTACTTGCCCTTGACTGGGAATCAAACCTGTGATCCTTTGGTGCCTGGTCTGATGCTGTAACCATTGAGCCACACTGGCCAGGGAAAAATACATCTTGATTTAAGCAATACCAAGGGAAGGGCTTTAGGCCAAGACACATTAAAAGAGACAAGTTTTATCAATTGAATTGTATCTATCTTGTCAGTTTATCTATATAGTATCAGTTTTTTTTTAATCCTCACCTGAGGACACCTTTTGCATTCATAGAGCGGGAGGGAGAGAGGGAGGAAGAGAGAGAGCGAAGAAACATCGATGTGAGAGAGACACATCGACTGGCTGCCATGCACACAACCCCAACCGGGGCCGGGGACAAACTGCAACCGAAGTACGTGCCCTTAGCGGAAACCGAACCCGGGTCTCTCCAGACTGTGAGCTGGCGCTCTAACCATTGAACAAAACCAGCCAGGGCTATAGTATCAGTTTTTGTCAATATGCTCAATAGAAATGCTGCAGTATCAGCCAAGTTTTTCATACCTTGTGTAGAATTTGTTTAGTAAAATGGGTTATCCAATCCGTATGGGACATTTTGGGAATTTTTTGAGCAGGAAAAATCCTTTCTACAAGTATTTAATAACTGCTGTGGTTGTAGCCCCTCAACGTGGTAATGCTTTTAACCAATGAGAATACATATGTATCATCAATACATTTTTGTCCTTGAGGGAGGGCAACTGGATTGAAATCCACTTTCCAAACATCAAATAGGCATCATTAGTTTTATTCCCCCCTTTTCTAAAAAGATGTTTCTTTATTATGTACTTAATCATTTACTTAAAAAAGAAAAACTTTACAAGCAATTATAGAAAGTTAAATGGTTGGAAGTAAGATTTAGTTCTTTAAATATTAAGGTTTGGTTTACCTAAGCAATCAAAGACCTGATGACACAGAGTACATCTTCACTTTTCCTTTATAATTTCCTATTAAGATTGTACCAATAGTACACAGGGAAAAACAGTCAAACAAACAAACCTTTTGTCTTTAAACAGAGAGAAACTCAAATTCCAATTCTGTATCAGCATACTTTAAATTAAATAAATCCATTTCAAACTTAGTTTGACCATACATAAGATTTCTTTTTCAATATTACCTTTCTATGAACCTTCTGCAGATACACAAGCTTTCTGCACACAAATTTTTATCCTTTATCCTCTTTTTTTCATTGTTTGTATTCCAGAACATTATTTACTTTGGAACAAATGACTTTCCTTTTCATAAATAAAAATGTATTTCTATTTCTCATAACTTATTTTACCAAATACACAACTTATTTTCTATATGTAATAATTTTCACCACAGCAACCTAATCAGGTTTTATCACCTGTGTCTGGATCTTAAACTGAGGCATCTTGTGCCCATCTAACCTTATAAAATGACACATTAATTAAGGACTCTATCTTATTACCTTGGTTTTCCATCTGCTCTGTTATTTTTTTATTTTAATTTTTAAATCATTTTTATTTTTTGATTACAGATCTGGTAGCTCTGAAGCTAGTGACAGTAGACAACTATATGTCCTTAATTAAACCAATATTCTTAAGCTAGTTTTTATTTACTAAAGATTAATCCTAAATCTTGTGCACTTTAAAAGCAATTGTGTTAACTTCTGTTATTTCTCCAATTTGTATGAGTGCTCATTTGTTTTAAGCCAATTTAATGGGGTCCTTTTACAATTTAAATTTGAATTTACAAATCAACTTTTGGTAGTATCACCTAGTAATAGAAATATACCATATCTATAATAGACATATATAGACACCCGTAAACACACAAACAGTACAATAATGCAAGACACAAAAGAAAAATTATGAATCCAAATATGTTTTCCTCTGGATAGACTAAGTTGAAGTTTTGCTTAGATGGTCAAAGTTTTTGCATGTTGTAAGAATTTATTTAAAGCTTTTTAAAGCTTTTTTTTTTCTTTTTTTTTTTTTGTCTAATCAAAGAATGAATTCCATTGTCTCTGAGAGATTTGAGATTTTGTCTTTTAATCTTTTTTTAAATCCTCACTTGAGAATATGTGTTTATCAGTTTCCTCCTGTACATGCCCCAACCAGGGATCAAACCCACAACCTAAATATGTGCGCTGACAAGGAATTAAACCTGTCACCCTTTCAGTGTCTAAGGTGACACTCCAACCAACTGAGCTACACTGGCCAGGGCAAGATTATCTCCTTTAAACTTTCTCCTTAAGGTAGGCTTATCAACAAACACAAACAAAAGAAATGAAAATTAAATTTTCACAATAAAATTGGAAAGCTCTAAAAGTAAGGAGAATGGCCCCCAAAGGCCAGAGTCTTAAAAGGGGCAGATTTTTCTGGAGAGAGGATTTAAAAAGGGCTCCAGAAGAAAACTTGAGCATCTGATGGATGCTGCTCATCTAAAGACAAAAATAGGGGAGGGGAAAAGTGTAGCGGGTAAGCAGTGATAGGCAAGGTCAGGGAGCTAAAAAATGAGGGATCATTTGAGCTTTTTAGGAAATCTGGTTTTTGAGTCACAAGCACAAGGATAAGAGGTAAAGTTTTTCAATGATCCACTTTTTGTTTTAGTTTCCGGCGTACTTGTTTTCTTTTAATTTATGAAGGCATTTACCTAATTTAGAATAATTTATTTGTAGCCTCTTGATTTAATTTAGGGCCAAGATACATATGAAAAAATGCTCAGCATAATTAATCATCAGGGAGATGCAAATTAAAACAACAATGAGGTATCACCTCACACCTGTCAGAACAGCTGCCATCAACAAATCATCAAACAACAAGTGTTGGCGAGGGTGTGGAGAAAAGGGAACTCTAGTACACTGCTGGTGGGAATGCAGACTGGTGCAGCCACTATGGAAAACAATATGGTGTTTCCTCAGAAAGTTAAAAATTGAACTGCCATTTGACCCAGTGATCCCACTTCTAAGAATATATCCTAAGAAGCCTGAAACACCAATCAGAAAGAATATATGTACCCCTATGTTCATAGCAACACTATTTAGAATCACTAAGATCTGGAAACAGCCCAAGTGTCCATCAATAGACGAGTGGATAAAAAAGCTGTGGTACATATACACAATGGAGTACTATGCAGTTGTAAGAAAGAAAGATCTCTTATCCTTTTTGATAACATAGAGGGACCTCAAGAGTATCATGCTAAGCGAAATAAGCCAATCAGAGAAACACAAATACCACATGATCTTACTTATTTGTGAAATATAATGAAGAAGGTGGGCTGATGGTCGAAATAGACCCAGAGACATAGAAAGCAGTATGGTTCAGACTGACAAATCTCAGAGTAGGAGGGTGGGGTGGGATAGATGAGATGAACCAAAGAACTTATATGCATGTATGCATAACCAGTGGACATAGACAACAATGCTAGGGGGGTAAGGAGGCAGGATAGGGAGGAGGGTGTCTGGGGTGGGGGGAGTAGAAACATCTGTAACAAAAATAAATTTAAAAAATTGGGAAAAAAATAAAATAAATAAAAATCAATAAAAAACAAACAAACAAATAAAAAATAAATAAATATATAACAATTTACCAACCATTAAGGTTGTAGCTTTCCTGCAAGGGAATATCTCAACCCAGTGAGGAAACATACAAATCATAACTAATATATTTTTTTATTCTTGAAATGGCGGCATTTGAATAAAATCCAATTGCTATATCTCAAATGGACCTAATGGAAGTGGGATCCATGAGTGGTTTTCCTGAGTTATATTTTGGATAGATAGAACATTTGCTGTATATTTTATGAGTTATGGTAGGATAAAGTTTCAAGTAATATTATTTATTCCATGAAACCATCTTTTTAAGACCCCAATGTTTTAGTTCATGTACATGTTGAAGTATAAGGAGTTGTGCCTCTATAGGTAAAATAGGTTTCTGATTGGGTCTAAGGCATATATGTCTGTCTGGGTCAAAGATTTTCCATTTCTGTTGCCATATTCTCCGTTTTTCTCCATAGCTGTCTGTTGAAACTGGAAACCATATTTTTTTATTGATTTAATCAAAAGCAAAGAACATTCTTGGGTTGGGACAACTTGACTGTTTGTTTAATGCTGCCTGCTTAGCTGAAGCATTGACAAAATGATTTCCTTTTGTTTCCTTGGTGGTAGCTTTGGAATGCCCTGGGATTTTGATAATTACCAATTGTTTTGGTTGCTATATAATATCCAAAATTTCTGTAACCAATTTCCTATTTTTTATAGACTGTCCTGAGGAAGTTAAGAAGCCTCACTGTTTCCATAACATCCCAAAGTCATGAGCTACACCAAATGCATAGTGACTACCAGTGTAAATATTTACTACTTGGTTTTTGGCCAATTGACAAGTCTGGGTTAGAGCAGTTGTTCAGCTTGCTGGGCAGACCTTATTTTAGGTATATAGGAACTTTCAATTGTTGTAATGTGGTAGCGAGATAACCAGAGATGCACAGCCGAATTTTAAAGGAGCACTTTATTCACCGGTGGGCTGGGGGAGCTCTCCACAAATCACAGCCCCAATTGTTCTTGCTCGACTGCTTTTAAAGACTGAAGCTACATTCCCTTTTGGCTCCCCCTCAGGGAACTGGTACAATAGTGGGTGCAAAAGCGGTTATTACAGAAGCCAAAATAAGCATTAGTCACTGGTCTCATGATTTTTCAGTTCCTGATACTCAGAAACTGGAAAATACATCCCCTTACGTAGGTCAACCATAACCTTAGGCAAAGTTTCTTTACTTCTAGGGGTAATCAACCTATTATTGGAAAAATACTGAGGAAGGTCCACTGCCAATACAGATGGAGTCGCTTAACCAAGGGGCCTAGATAAGAATGGAGTCACTTAGTCTCCTTAGCTAAGGGGCCTAGATAAGAATGGAATCTAGTCGCCTTAGCCTTGGGGCCCAGCTCACAATTATGTCTACCATGGAAGTTATTGCCTATCCAGCTCAGTAATGTCACTGTTCATTTTTTAGATAAGATTCATCTGTGAACCAAATTAAATTAGTATTATCAATAGGAGTTTCCTGTAAATTATTCCTAGGAAAAAGAAGGTGGTCAGTAAGCAAAACACAACTGTGAGTATCTTCATCCTGCAAAGAGGGTAACAAAGTTGCAGAGTTAAGGCAATTATACTGAATGAAAGTAATATTAGGTGTAGAGAGCAGGAGTACCTTATAAGAAGCAAGTGACTGACAGAAAAAGTGTTGAGTGTGATGAGAGTTCAGCAAAGATTTAACATAATTGTAATAACTCCATTCTGACCCTCAGTTACTGCACGTACACACCCTGGTAGTTTCTTTTCTGTAAACATAAGGGCCTTGAGACACCCAAAGAAAACTGTAAAGATATGGGGTTGAGGATGGCCTTGGGAAACTCGGAGAAACCATGAGAAAAAGGAGATTAATGGTGGCCCTGAGCTAACAAACTTTTCTCCCCCACTTCTCTGTATCAGCCCCCCTTAATGGTGCCAAAAGCGGCGCCAAGAGAACGTAATTTTTTTTTTTTTTTCCTGTAGTTTGTGCCTTTAAAAGAGGGCAACAAAGAAGGCTTGGGGCTGAGGATCTGGGGAAGCTATACCCCCGCAGCCCGCTGGTGTAACAGTCCTCCAGTGTAATGAAGTGCTCCTTTACAATTCGGCCATGCATCTCTGGTTATCTCGCTGACACGTTACAACAATAATGAAGAACATAAACAGTTAGTGAGCCCATAACTATTTTTTTCTTGTCTGTTTACATAACATGGCTGTAGCAGAGATTGCCCTCCTACAGGGAGGGAGCCATTTTGCTACTCAGTCTAGTTGCCGAGTATAATATACTATATGTCTATGATGATTTTTATGTTTCTGAGTTAGAATTCTTAAAGCATTTCCCTTATTTTCATGGGTGAAAAGGAAAAAGGAAAGTCTATAATTTGGATATCCCAGAGGAGGAGTTTTAGACAATACTTCCTTTAGAGTCTCTACAGCTGGTTTTCCTTTGGGGTTCCATCGAATTAGATCAGGTTGATCTGACTTTAATAGGACATATAGAGGCTGGGTTATTAATATAAAATTTGGAACCCAATGTCAACAATATTCCATTAAACCCAGGAATTCTCTAAGCTGCTTTCTTGTTCTTGGAATATGGAAAGATAGGATTCCTCTGAGTCTTTCAGGGTTAATCAGTAGCCCAACTTTACATTTGAGATAGCCAAGATACTTTTTTGTGTGTGTGTGTGATTGTGTGATTTAGATGCCAGCTTTCTTCTTTTTTTTTTTATTAATTTACTTTTGTTACAGATGTTTCTCCTTTTTCCCTCATTGACACCCTCCTCCCCCTCCCTCCCTGTCCCATCCCCAGTTTTGTTGTCCATGTCCATTGGTTATGAGTACACACGTACAAGTTCTGTGGTTCATCGTTCCCCTCCCCCACCCCGTCTTCTGGCAATTGTCAGTCTGTACCCTACTTCCACGTCTCTGGGACTACCCTGTTCCTCAGACTGTTATGTCCATTATATTCCAGAAATAAGTGAGATTATATGATATTTGTCTTTCTCTGCTTGGCTTGTTTTGCTTAGGATAATAGTTTCCAGGTCCCCCATGTTGTCTCAAAGGATAAGAGATCTTTCTTTCTTACAGCTGCATAGTAGACAAATGGATAAAAAAGCTATGGTACATATACACAAGGTACTTTTTTATTTTATTTATTTTATTTTATTTTATTAATTAATTTATTTTTGTTACAGATGGTTCTCCTTTTTCCCTATTGACACCCTCCTTCTGACTCCTCCCCCGGCATAGTTGTCTATGTCCATTGGTCATGCATACATGCATATAAGTTCTGTGGTGTAACTCTTCCCTCCCCCCACCCTCCTCTTCTGAGGTTTGTCAGTCTCTACCCCATACCCATGTTTTTAGGTCCATTCTGTTCATCAGTTTGTTTTGTTCATTATATTCCACAAATAAGTGAGATCATGTGATAGTTGTCTTTCTCTGACTGGCTTATATCCCTTAGCATAATACTCTCCAGGTCCCTCCATGTTGTCTCAAATGATAAAAGATCTTTCTTTCTTACAGTTTCAGAGTATTCCATTGTATATATGTACCACAGCTTTTTTGTCCATTCACCTATTAATGGACACTTGGGCTGTTTCCAGATCTTAGCAATTGTAAATAGTGCTGCTATGAACATAGGAGTAGATACATTTTTCTGATTGGTGTTTCAGGCTTCTTAGGATGTACTCCTAGGAGTGGGATCACTGAATCAAATGGCAGTCCAATTAAATTTTTTTGAGGAAACACAATGTTGTTTTCCATAGTGGCTACCCCAGTCCGCATTCCCACCAGCAGTGTACTAGAGTCCCCTTTTCTCCACACCCTTGCCAGCACTTGTTGTTTGATGATTTGTTGATGAAAGGCATTCTTGCAGGTGTTTTAATTTGCATCTCTCTGATGATTAATGATGTTGAGCATTTTTTTATATGTCTCTTGACCATTTGCATGTACTGTTTGGAGAGGTGTCTCTTTAGGTCCTCTGCCCATTTTTTTATTTATTTTTATTTTTTATTTTTTATTATTAATTTACTTTTGTTACAGATGATTCTCCTTTTTTCCCCCATTGACACCCCCTCCCCTTCCCTCCCTGCCCCGTCCCCATTTTTGTTGTCCATGTCCATTGGTTATGAGTACATGTGTACAAGTTCTGCCCATTTTTTAATTGGGTTCTTTGCCTTCCTTTTGTGGAGTTGTATGAGTACTCTATATATTTTGGAGATTAACCCCTTATCTGGTATATCATTGGCAATTATGCTCTCCCATATAGTGGGTTCCCTTTCCATTTTGATGGTAGTTTCTTTTACCGTGCAGAAGCTTTTTAGTTTGATATCGTCCCATGTGTTCATTTTTTCCTTTGTTTCTCTTGTCTCAGGCATTTATTAGTTAAAAGTCTGTTGTGTGTGATGTCTGAAATTTTGTTGCCTACATTTTCTTCTAGGATTTTTATGGATTCATGAGTCACATTTAAGTCTTTTATCCATTTTGAGTTTATTCTTGTATATGGTGTAAGTTGGTGGTCTGGCTTCATTTTTTTTTTGCCTGTAGCTGTCCAATTTTCCAAACACCATTTATTGATGAGGCTGTCTTTACTCCACTATATGTTCTTGCCACCTTTGTCAAATATTAATTGAGCATAATGTCTTGGGTCAATTTCTGGGTTCTCTGTCTAGTTCCATTGATCTATATGCCTGTTCTTGTGCCAGTACCAGGCTGTTTTGATTACAATGGCTTTGTGTTATAACCTGATATCTTGTATTGTGATCCCTCCTACTTTGTTCTTCTTTTTCAAAATTGCTGTGGCTATACAGAGTCTTTTTTGGTTCCATATAAACTTTTGGAGTATTTGTTTTAGTGCTATGAAATATGACATTGATATTTTAATGGGGATTGCTTTGAACCTGTAGATTGCTTTGGGTAAAATGGACATTTTAATTATGTTGATTCTTCCCATCCATGAACAAGGTATACGATGCCACTTTTTTTATATCTTTCTCAATTTGTTTTTTCAATGTCTTACAGTTTCCTGAGAACAGGTCCTTCTTCGGTTAAGTTTATTCCTAGGTACCTTAGTTTTTTTGCCACAGTGGTAAATGGGATTATTTTTTTAGGTTCCCTTTTTGTGAGTTCATTGTTAGTGTATGAAAATGCCATCAATTTCTTGATGGTAATTTTGTATGCAGCTACTTTGAAAAATTAATTTATTAGATCTAGTAGATTTTTGATGGAGTCTTTAGGGTTTTCTATGTACAATATCATGTCATCTGCAAATAGTGACAGTTTTACTTTCTTCTTTCCAATTTGGATTCCCTTAATTTCTTCTTCTTGTTTGATTGCTGTGGCTACGACTTCCAGTACGATGTTAAATAAGAGTGGCGAAAGTGGGCATGCCTGTCTTGTTTCTGTTCTTAAGGGAAATGCTTTTAGTTTTTGCCCATTGAGTATGATGTTCACTGTGGGTTTTTTATATATGCCTTCATTATGTTGAGATATGATTCCTCTATTCCCACATTGTGAGTATTTTTATTAGAAATGGTGCTGGCTTTTGTTGAATGCTTTTTCAGCATCTACTGATATGATCATATGGTTTTTATCTTTCATTTCATTTTGTTAAGGATTTTGGCATCTATGTTCATCAGAGATATTGGCCTATAGTTTTCTTTGTTTTTAGTGTCTTTATCTGGTTTGGGGATTAGAATTATGCTGGCCTCATAAAATGAGTTTGGAAGACTTCCTTCTTCTTAGAATTTTTGGAATAGTTTGAGAATGGGTGTTAGATCTTCTTTGAATGCTTGGTAAAACTCCTCCTTGAAGCCTCATGGGTCTGGGGTTTGTTTGCTGGAAGTTTCTTGATCACATCTTTAATTTCCTTAATTGTTTTTGGTCTGTTCAAGTTTTCTATCTCTTCCCAGTTCAGTTTTGGGAGACTTTGTTTCTAGAAATTTCGTCATTTTGCCTAGATTGTCCAATTTGTTTGCATATAAATGTTCATAATATTTTTAATGGTCCTTTGTATTTCTGTGATGTCAGTTGTAACTTCTCTTTCGTTTCTGATTTTGTTTATTTGGTTCCTCTCTTATTGTTTCTTGGTGAATCTGGCTAAGGGTCCATCAGTCTTGTTTATCTTTTCAAAGAATCAGCTCATTGTTTCATTGATCTTTTGAGTTTTTTTTTTTTTTTTTTTTTTTTTTTTTTTTTTTTTTTTAGTTTCTATATCATTTATTTCTGCTCTGACCTTAACTATTTCTTTCCTTCTACTTGCTCTGGGTTTTTCATTTTGTTTACTTTATAATTCTTTAAGTTGTGATGTTAGATAATGAATTATAAATTTTTCTTCTTTCTTCAGGTAGGCCTGTAGTGCTATGTACTTCCCCCTCAGGACTGCTTTTGCTGTGTTCCATAGATTTTGTGTTCATTTTCATTGGTTTTCAAGAATTTTTAAATTTCTTCCTTGATCTCCTTGATAACCCATTCATTGTTTAATAACATGCAATTTAGCCTCCACGTGCTTGAATGATTTTGCTGTAACTGATTTCTAGTTTTATGCCATTGTGTTCTGAGAAGATGCTTGATATGATTTCTATCTTCTTGAACTTGTAGAGACTTACTTTGTGTCCTAACATGTGGTCTATCTTTGAGAATGTCCCATGTGCACTTGAGGAGAATGTGAATTCTGTAGTTTTGGGGTGTAATTCTCTGTAGATACCTATTTAATCCATTTGATCTAGTGCATTATTTTTGTTTGTTCTGGTTATATTTTTCTTCCTAAGTCTTCTACTAATTACATTTGTTACAGTGCTGTTTTGGTGCTAATATATTCCCTTAGCCTTTTTTTTTTTTTTTTTTTTTTTTTTGTCTAGGAAGCTCTTTATTCCATCTTCTGTTGTGAATGATAGCCTTGCTGGATAGAGTAGTCTGAGTTCAGGTCCTTTTTTTCCTTTCCTTGATTGCTTCATGCCTTTTCCTTCTGGCCTGTAGTGTTTCTGTTGAGAAGTCAGCTGATAGCCTTATGGGGGTTCCTTTGTGGTTATCCTGTTGCTTATCTCTTGCTGCCTTTAGGATTCTCTCTTTATGTTTAATTTTTGGCATGTTAATTATTATGTGCCTTGGTGTGAGCCTTTCTGAATTCTTCTTACTTGCGGCTATCTGTGCTTCTTGAACTTGTATGCCTTTTTCCTTCACCAAGCTTGGGAAGTTTTCTGTCACTATTTCTTCAAATATATTCTCTAACCCTTGTTCATTTTCTTCTTCTTCTGGCACACCTATGATGCATATGTTGTTATACTTCATTTTGCCCCACAGTTCTCTTAATCTGTCTTACTGTTTTTTAATTGTTTTTTTTTTTTTTCCTTTTGGTTCTCTGATTGAGTGATTTTTTTCTACCCTGTCTTCTAATTCACTGATAGGGTCCTTGGCTTTGTCTACTCTGCTGGTTATTCCTTCCAATGTATTCTTTATTTCTGCTATGTCATTCTTCATTTCCAATTGGTTGGTTTTCAATGTTCCTATATCTTTACTTATGCCATTGAGCTCTTTACTCATGCTGTTGAGCTTCCTCATGATTATTGTTCTGAACTCTCCTTCTGATATCTTGCCTAATTCTATGTCATTTATTTCTTCTCCTATAGAATTGTTTTGTTCTTTCATTTGGGATTTGTTTCTTTGTTTCAGCTATTTGACTGTCTCAGTGAGTTTTGGAGACTGCCAAATTTTCCCAATGGGTGTTGTTGTTCTGCTGGTTGTGGCTCCCTCTACTGGGTTTGGATGTGTGTGGGAGGACCCACATTCAACACCTCTGTCAAGTCTTACTTTTCTTGGTAGATTTTTCAAGCTAAGTAAAGCATCATTTATCCTCTAGCTATTTGCCTGGAGGCTATTAGTCTCTGTTGCTTGATGAGCCTCTGGTGGCTCTTGCTAGCTTATTCAACTGATATCTTAATGAATCTCAATTTGCATTTCTGTGGCCTGGTCTGGTGGTGTTGAACTTTTGTGGGTGGGTCCCTTGTTTCTGCCAAGAGCTCTAGGAATGGGCTCTTTGAGTAAGATGGCCTCTGTCCCATGAGGGAGCAACCCAGCACTGAACTCCCAGCATCCACCCCCCACCCTGAGCTGGGAGTTCTGGACTTTCTCTATTCAGTTACAATCCAGTCCGCCATTCTTCCACTGGAGCTCAATGTGAGTGGCTATAGCTGATTTGCCAGTGAGGTCCTTACTAGCTCATTAAATTGAGATGTTAAGGAGCCTTAATTTGCATTTCTCTAGTCTGGCTTATGGTGTTGATTTTCTGTGGGAGGCGCCATTGCTTCTCCCCAGGGCTCTGGGAAGGGGCTCTTTGAGTAAGGTGGGTATTGTCCCATGATGGAGCAATTCAGCACAGAACTCCTTGCATCCACCCCTCTGGAGCTAAGAGCCCTCTTTTCACTCTGTTCCAGTCCAGTCCACCCTCCCTCTGGCTGAGCCCAAGGTGAGTAGGTGGTTTGGTGCTTTTTTTTTTTTTAAAAAAAAAGCACACCACTAATACAGCTCTCTGCTGCTCTGCAGACTCACTGTCCGTGCCCTGCGTGCCTCAGCAATTCCTGCCAGGGTCGATTTGGCATCCCTGGTTGTAGTGGTTCTCTCCAACTGCTCTTCAGTTGGCTTTTCCTGATGATTTGTCTTTAAAAACACCACTTTCTCAGCGGGAACTGCACATTGCTAATACAGCTCTCCGCTGTTCCATGGACACCCAGCCCATGCCTGCACATCTCTGCCTTAATAGAGATTTTATAGTATTTTAAAGCCAGTGATGGCCTAGGAGCCAAGAAGGTGGAGAGAGCTACTTGCTTCTTTTATAACTGGGCCCAGGCCTGATGCATTTGCTCCATCTTTTGCTCTTTATACCTTTTCCATCACCTCCACTGCTAATTATGGCTTGCTGCTATCAGGAGGCTCACTTCCCATGGTCCATGGTATTTTATTTGAGGTAAGCAAAATTGAAACTTATCCTTTGAGACCTTATGTTACAGCTAGCTGTTGCAATAGGCAAATTATGTCCTTTTGGGACTCTAGTAATGTCCTAGAGCATAAAAGTAAATTATCCACATGCTGGATTAGAGTGAAATTTCTAGAAAATTTAATATTATTTAAATTAGCTTTTAATATCTGGGAGAAATGGGTGGGACTTTCTGTATGTCCCTGGGGCATTACAGTCCAAGTAAATTGTTAGTCTTCCCAGGTGAAGGCAAAGAGATATTGACTCTCATTTTCTACTGGAATGCTGAAAAAGGCACTACATAAATTCATTGTTGTTAAATATTGACAGTTCACAGAAATGACTGATAATGAAGTATGTGGATTTGGAACCACAAGATGTCTGGGAATAACTGTCTTATTTATAGCTATGAGATCCTGTACAGATCTTCATCCTTTTCCATTTGGTTTCCTTTACTAGAAGGATAGTAGAATTATAGGAGCTTGTACATAAAATCATAAGTCCCCTTTTTAAGTAATCTTGTATAATGGGTTTAATTCTAGCTAATGAATTAGGTTCTAAAGGGTATTGGTGAATATTAAGTAGAGACAATGTATTATAAATAGTTATTTTAATAGGTGTGGTTGACTTGATTTTGCCCAATATCTGTACTGGAAAGGGCCCAAAGTTGCACTGGAATGTCCTGCAATAAACAGTCAGTTTCAAGATTATTTTCCTCTGGTGGAAGTTCCTTTAACAGTATTATTTTCCCAATTAGTTCAGTGTTTGAGTTATTTAGTTCTTTTTTTTTTTTTTTTTTTTTTTTATTAATTTACTTTTGTTACAGATGATTCTCCTTTTTCCCCCCATTGACACCCCCTCCCCCTCCCTCCCTGCCCCGTCCCCATTTTTGTTGTCCATGTCCATTGGTTATGAGTTCATGCGTACAAGTTCTGTGTTCATCGCTCCCCTCCCCCACCCCCTCTTCTGGCAGATGTCAGTCTGTACCCCACTTCCACGTCCCCGGGACTACCCTGCTCCTCCCCCTGTTATGTTCATTATATTCCAGAAATAAGTGAGATCATATGATGTTTGTCTTTCTCTGCTTGGCTTGTTTCACTTAGGATAATAGTTTCCAGGTCCTCCCATGTCGACGCAAAGGATAAGAGATCGTTCTTTCTTAAAGCTGCATAGTACTCCATTGTGTATATGTACCACAGCTTTTTTATCCATTCATCTACTGATGGACACTTGGGCTGTTTCCAGATCTTAGCTATTGTAAATAGCGCTGCTATGAACATGGGGGTACATGTATTCTTTCTGATTGGTGTTTCAGGCTTCTTAGGGTATATTCCTAGGAGTGGGATCACTGGGTCAAATGGTAATTCAATTTTTAATTTTTTGAGGTAACACCATAGTGTTTTCCATAGTGGCTGCACCAGTCTGCACTCCCACCAGCAGTGTACTAGAGTCCCCTTTTCTCCACATCCTCGCCAACACTTGTTGTTTGATGCTTTGTTGATGGCGGCTATTCTGACAGGTGTGAGGTGATACCTCATTGTTGTTTTAATTTGCATCTCTCTGATGATTAGTGAAGTTGAGCATTTCTTCATATGTCTCTTGGCCATTTGTATGTCCTGTTTGGAGAGGTGTCTATTTAGTTCCTCTGCCCATTTTTTAATTGGGTTCTTTGTCTTCCTTTTGTTGAGATGTATGAGCACTCTATATATTTTGGAAATTAGACCCTTATCTGATATATCATAGGCAATTATGCTCTCCCATATAGTGGGTTGCCTTTCCACTTTGATGGTTGTTTCTTTTGCTGTGCAGAAGCTTTTGAGTTTGATGTAGTCCCATGTGTTCATTTTTTCCTTTGTTTCTCTTGCCTTAGGTGATTTATCAGTGAAAATTTTGCTGCGTGTGATGTCTGAAATTTTGTTGCCTACATTTTCTTCTAGGATTTTTATGGATTCATGAGTCACATTTAAGTCTTTTATCCATTTTGAGTTTATTCTTGTGTATGGTGTAAGTTGATGATCTAGTTTCATTTTTTTGCATGTAGCTGTCCAATTTTCCCAACACCATTTATTGAAGAGGCTGTCTTTACTCCATTGTATGCTCTTACCACCTTTGTCAAATATTAATTGAGCATAATGTCTTGGGTCAATTTCCGGATTCTCTGTTCTGTTCCACTGGTCTATGTGCCTGTTCTTGTGCCAGTACCAGGCTGTTTTGATTACGGTAGCTTTGTAGTATAACCTGATGTCCGGTATTGTGATCCCTCCTACTTTGTCCTTCTTTTTCAAGATTGCTGTAGCTATTCGGGGTCTTTTATGGTTCCATATGAACTTCTGAAGTATTTGTTCTAGTTCTGTGAAATATGTCGTTGGTATTTTGATGGGGATTGCATTAAATCTGTAGATTGCTTTGGGTAGTATGGACATTTTAATGATGTTAATTCTTCCAATCCATGAACAAGGTATGTGCTTCCACTTTTTTATATCTTCCTCTATTTCTTTTTTCAATGTCTTGTAGTTTTCTGCAAATAGGTCCTTTACTTCTTTGGTTAAGTTTATTCCTAGGTATCTTAATTTCTTTGCCGCGATGGTAAATGGGATTGTTTTTTTAGTTTCTCTTTCTGTGAGTTCATCATTAGTGTATAAGAATGCCGTCGATTTCTTGACGTTAATTTTGTATCCTGCTACTTTGCCAAATTCATTTATTAAGTCTAGTAGATTTTTGATGGAGTTATTTAGTTCTAAATACATTTCACCGTTCCAGGAAAATGACACATGGGCATCATGGGTTTTAAGAAAATCTGTCCCTATCAGGTGCATTAGGGCTGATTTGACCAGTAAAAATGTTTCCCAGACAGGTTCTGATTGAAAAGCAGTCATTGGTTGGTTAGATACCCCTATAATTTGCACGAAGCTTTACTCTGAGGGAGAGGGAAATTGAATTGGATAGGGTTAAGAATGGATAAAGTAGCCCCAGTATCTACAAGGGCCTTAATAACTTCTTCTTTTATGATAATTTCAATTTTTCCTAAAGTATTGGTAAAGAAAAGGGGGAATACCCTCTCCTAATCCTCAGAGCAGCCCTATGTTTGCTTCTGTTTATTTTCTCTTTGTAAATCCCATTTGTTTTCTATAATTATTTTTTATGGAGACCTGGCTTTTTACAATAAAATACATACTAATTTTACCCCTTTTCTAAGAGACTTTTCAGTAGATTTGACTTGGTTGCTTAATTGTTGGAGCTGTAAGTTTATAATTTGGACAGTGTTTTTCTCTTTTTTGAATAGTTTCATTTAGTTGATCAGCCAGAATACCCAGTATGTCAGAATGTATGGTCTGTTAGTTTAATTTATCTTATTTGATTAAAGTTACAAGTTCTTGATTTAGTCCTTTCAAAAATGTTAAATTTAGAAAGGGATTATTTTGATGATCCTTAAAACTGTCTGAAGACAGACCTGAGTACTGTTTGAAAGTTTTTCAAAACATTTAAAGAAATTAAGCACTGGTTCATCAGGCTTTCTTTTACATTGCTAGATCTTGGTCCAGTCCATTTTCTGAGAGAAAAAAATCTCAGTTATGGCTTGATAAAGCCAGTGAGCCAATTCCCTGCATTTTTCCCAGTCTGTCTGTTTTTAAAAATCCTATACAAGAGTATGCCAGTGAACCTTATTCAGCCATTCTGTTGCCTTTTTCTCAGAAACCAGTTGTATTAATTGGAATATGTCTGAATAGCTAAGAATATATGTTCTAATAGTTAAACAAAATTCCTTTGAAAACCCATGAGGGTCTTGAAGAGGGTCAGGAAAATCTTTAGTCAGATTTCTTAATTTTGTTCTAGTACAAGGAACACACAATCACTGGTTTTCCTGTAACTGAGACAGGCTTTTCCTTAAGGAAATACTAGAATTCTTGAATTATCATTTTTTTCCTGAATTTGTATTTTTATCTTTCCCTAGGTCAGTAGGGAATGGTAGTGAAGGAGATATAAAAGAAGAAGAAAGAAGGGAAGTGGAAAGCAACTCTGCACCAGGAAGCTCGGAAAACAAAGGGCATAATAGAAGAGGTGTAGAATGGGGTGGAATGGGGTTTTGACGTTATTGGCTTCAGGAGCCTTCTTTAGTTCATATACAGTCTTTAAAATTCTCTTACTAACTTTCTGAAGGGAAGGTATTTTATCTGATCCACTCCTAGAAGCTTCTAATTTTCAATCAAGATAAGCTTCCTTTTCATTCATTTTAATTTTAGATCTGGCTTTTTCTAATTGAGTGTGCAAAAAAAATCAATTTGGAGATGTCAAAAGTTCCCCACTTTGGCAATTTCAAGTTGATAACAATTTTATTTAAATATTCCCATTTCTATAGATATTTGCAACCTGCGATTCCATATGAATTGTACATGTACACTGTAGGAGTATTAATGGGGGGCCAAGATTCTTGGGGTTCATTAACTTTACAAGTATAATTTTTCATTTTAATTTTAGTCTTTCTTTGGATATCAGCAGAGTCTGAGCAAATTTTCTAGGATGTTATGTAGTGGGTCGAAGTGTGCTGCTTCATGGGTTGAGCTCAACAAGGCTCTCATCCCTTGAGTCACATTCAACACTGTTGTGTGTCTCAGTTTCTCTTCTAGCTGTCTAAAACAACCAGAAGGGCTCAGAGTGCTGGTAGACCAAACTTATGTGTGCTACCCCAGATGAACCAGTCCATTAATCAGAGTGTAGTTGGAATTTCCCTATGGGGCTACTGCTCATAGTGAGTAATGACCTCTGAGACCTCCACAAAGATTCTTAGTCACCTAAGAACACCCAAGATTTAGGCTAGAGGGAGAGTATGCCCCTTACCTTTGGAGTTGAATGAGTTCAGCTCTCATATATACACCAAAAAGTTTTGCTTAGATTCTCAGAAAGCAATTCCAATTGAACAGTCAAAATCAAAACCAGCCACCATTTCAACATCTATCCCTTAGCACCACCTCAAGGATTTTCTAAGAACACCTCAAATAAAGCCAGACCCTCTATTACAAGCAAGGGAATGTCCTGGATCTAAGTTCACACGAAGTTTCAGGGAGCCAGTAGGGCTCAATGGGCCCCTTGCTGAATCCTAGCACTGGGTCTGGGTCCACAGGGTGGTCCAAGGTGAGCTTCTTTGGAATATTGCCAACTATGCCGAGTAAATGTCAAGATAAGAAACATTCAAAGCTGTGAAGAATTTGTGTGAGTTTATTTGAGCCAAAACTGTCGACAATTGTTGGGAAGCAAAATCTCAATGGATTGAGATAATGCTCTGGAGGAGGGCAGTTTTGCACCTTATTTTATACATTACAATGAAAAGAGGAGACATAAAAGGGTTACATGAAATCCATTGGTGATAGATTAGGGAGGCAGGCAAAGCAAAGTGGGGAAACCTCTGGGACTGAATAAAAAGTGAAATGATTGACACATGCTTCTTTTACATAGGTGAGTATAGAATAGTTAACAGTTAACAATTCAACAATTAATTAAATAACAATGAAGAAATGTGGTTGCCACAGAGCAGTGCCTGTGTTTTGAGGGGTCCAGAAAAAGGAAAATGACTTTGATGTTTCAAAGATATGTTATCACAGATGCAAAAAGATAATAGACAGCCTCAATTAAGGTTAAGATTGACCTCTGCCAGGAAAGATACCAGCCTAAGACATGACTATACAACATAAACTTCTTTTAGTTAAAATTTTTTTATTTCATATTATCCTTAGTGATTATTTTAGGTCTCTGAGTTTGTAAGGCCACCACGTAGGCCTCCCCTGAACTCATCAGGTATAGTATGTTACCATTTTTTGTCCACATAGTGTTTTGGGTTTCTTTGCGTAAATAACCAGAAGTAGAATTGCTGGGTCATAAAACAGTATCATTTTTAATTTTTTGAAGAACCTCCACACTGTTTTCCATACTATTGGCACCATTCTGAATTACCACCAACAGTGCACTAGGGTTCCCTTTATCTGCATTCTCACCAGCACTTGTTGTTTACTGATTTATTGATAGTAGCTATTCTGGCAGGTGTGAAATGATATCTCATTCTATTTTTGTTTTTAATTATATGTTTCAGTTTATTGTGCTTTCATTGACCTGAGGTCACCTTGAGATTTCATTTAAGGGATTTTTATTATTGGAAGTATCAAAAGTATGCAACTAGGTCTTAGATCCTACTATAATCTATAATTTAGATCTTCAAAACATTATAGTAAGAAAGCATCCACACTGTATGTTCTGAGGTGAAGCCAAAAACCAAACTTTGTGCTCCTTGATAAAAGTAATATTACAGCAGAGTTTATTGATATATCAGTTTCTCTGATAAAAGCAACACAAAGGTTATTGTAGTGAACATACAGTTTGGTAGAAGATCTGAATTATTGTAAAAATTGAGGCATGTCAAAGGAGGGAGTATTGGAGTTGCACCAATGTATTTAGCATATAAGACCATAAGTACTGGTTTTAATTTGCATCTCTCTGGTGATTACTGATGAGGATATTTTTCATATATCTATTGATTATCTGTACATACTCTTTGGAGAAGTGTCTATGCAGGTCCTTTCCCATTTTTAAATTGCATTGTTTGTCTACCTGGTGTTAAGTTGTATAAGCTCTTTATATATTTTAAAAATTAACCCAATATCAGATATATCATTGGCAAATATGTTCTCCTGTACAGTGGGTTTCCTTTTCATTTTGTTGATGGTTTCTTTACCATGCAAAAACATTTTAGTTCGGTGTAGTCCAATTTGTTTATTTTTTTCTTTATTTCTCTTGCCTTAGGGGATGTATTGGCAAAAAATATTGCTATAAGATATGTTTGAGATTTTACTGCATATATTTTTTCTGGGATTTTTGTTTTCGTGACCTACATTTAAGTCTTTTATTCATTTTGAGTTCATTCTTCTGTATGGTGTATGTTGGTGGTCTAGTTTCATTTTTTTTGTATGTACCTGTCCAATTTCCCCAACATCATTAATTGAAAAGACTGTATTTACTCCATTGTATGCATTTGCCTTCATTGTCAAATATTAATTGACCATAAGGCATGGATTGATTTCTGGAGTCTCTGTTCTGTTCCATTGATCTATATACCTGTTCTTATGCCAATACCAGGCTGTTTTGATTACAATGGCCCTGTAGTATAGTTTGATATCAGGTATTGTGATTTCTCTAACTTTGTTATTCTTACTCAAGATTGCTGAGGCTGTTTGGTTTCTTTGTTTGGTTACATATACATTTTTAGCATTCACCTCAGGACTGTCTAGTGCCTGCTGTGATCTCTTTTTGGATATGCTCTGTGAAGATTTGGTGGCCTGCTCCAATGTTGTCTGAAGCCAGCCACTTGGTTCATTGGTTCCGGGGCTCTTGGGAGAAACTCTAGTGCAGGTCAATGTCAGATGCTGCCTCTGCCTGTCCCTCAGCAACCTGTTTTAAGCTACAAACTGTCCATAGTTTGTGGATGCCTTGCTTGAGCTTGGCTGCACATGAGAAAAACAAAGCTATACTCCAAGCTCAGATTTCACTAGTACTGGGCCCTGGGGCAGATCAGCAAATGTTCCAAGGCACCCTGAGTTTTGCCTCTACCTGCCTCTGCCTTCTGGCTGCTTATTAGTCTCAGTCACTGAAAGAGTCTCTGGTAAAATCTGGAATATGGGCCTAGTGGGTCTTTTTTGAGGGGCAGGTGCCACTCAGATTTCTGAGAAGGTGGTAGGTGTGATTCTCTCACCCCAGAGCCACATGACTGAGTCTGTCCAGGATTTTGCCTTGACCTTGACAGGGTAGAGTCTCTAGTAGTCAGGCAAGTGAAGCCTCCATAGCCCAGAGATTGGGTTTTCCAAAAGCTGGGAGGATGTTTCTATTGGATCGCTCATGAAGGGAAAGCACCAGTCAGGATCGTGGGAAAGTGGAAGAAATTGTCTCACCAAAAAGCCAGTCACTTATACTCCCTGAGTTTGCCCAGACTTCTATGTCCCAACCTAGGTTGCTGACTCCTAAGCAGGGCTTAAGAACTGTGGGGTGGGGTGAGTGCAATTTCTGAGTTTGGGATAGTTGCTTTCCACCAGGCTGGTGCCTCTCAAAGGGGATTGTTCTGCCAAAGAAAGATGGTTACTGCAGAATCTGAGAATGACTCAGTACAGGGATCCTGGCAGATCTCCTCCCTCATCTCTCTCCAGAGCCACAAACCCCAAACTGTCTTCAGGGGACTCCAGTTTTCACTGTCCTCCTTCCACTGGAGCCTAGCATGAGTGACTGCAGATGAAATTTTGCACATTGGCACTTTAAGAGTGTGCCTGTGTCTCTAGCAGACTCCACCCCTATTTGGCTGACAGAAACCCACCACTTTTTACAGCCAGATGCTATGTGGGTACCTCTTTCCAGATCTGGTGCTCTGGGATGGGGAGCCTGGCCTGGCACTTAGGCCCCACACCTTTCAGGAGAAACCTCCCACAGCTGAAATATTCCTCCAACACCTCAGTTGCTGCCTGTGGGAGTTGGGCCAGCCCCTTTCGTGTCTCTGCCCTTTCTACTAGTCTCAATGATGTGGCTTGTGCTGCAAATTCTTGACTATAAAACTTCTCTTCAGCTAGTCCTCAGTTGGTTATTCAGGATGATTGTTCTCCAATTTAGTTATATTTCCAGTTTGGTCCTGAGAGGAGGTGAGTGCAAGATCCACCTACCCTGCCACCATCTTGAAAATGGATTATTTGTTTTAGTTCTACAAAATACACCAGTGGTATTTTGATAGTAATTACATTGAATCTATAGATTGCTTTGGGTAGTATTAACACAATTTTAATGATGCTAATTCTTCCTATCCATGAGCACAGTGTATATTTCCATTTATTTGTATCTTCTCTAATTTCTTTCTTCAATGTCTTATGATTTTCTGAGTACAGGTCTTTTACCTTCTTGGTTAAATTTATGCCTAGGTATTTTTTGAGGCATATGTAAATGGGATTATTTACTAATTTTCCTTGCTGATAGTTTATTATTGGTATATGAAAATACAACTAATTTCTGAATATTTATTTTCTATTCTGCTACTTTCCTGAATTCACTTATCAATTCTAGTAGTTTTTTTTTGTTTGTTTTGTTTATATCTTTAGGGCTCTCTATATACAGTATTACATCATTTGCAAATAATGACAGTTTTACTTCTTCCTTTCCAATTTGGATGTTTTTTATTTCTTCTTCTTGTCTGATGTTATGGCTAGGATTTCCAGGACTATGTTAAATGAGAGTGGTGAAAGTAGACATCTTTGTCTTGTTCCTGATCTTAAGGGAAATGCTTTTAATTTTACCCCACTGAGTATGATGTTAGCTGTGAATTTATCACATATGACCTTATTATGTTAAGGTATGTTCTTTATATTCCCAGTTTGATAATTGTTTTAAATCATAAGTGGTGCTGTATTTTGTCAAATGATTTTTCTGAATCTATTGATATGGTCATAATTTTTATTCTTTAATTTTTTTATGTAGGTATCATGCTAATTGATTTGCAGATATTCTATCAAACATGTATCCCACGAGTAAAACACACTTTATCATGGTGTATGATATTTACAATGTATTAATAACTTTTATTTGCTAATATTTTGTTTAGGATTTTTGCATGTATGTTTATCAGGGATATTGGTCTATAAATTTCTATATTTTTAGTGTTTTTACTGGTTTTTGAATTAGGATAATTCTGGCCCTATAAAATGACTTAAGGATCTTCCATTTTCTTTAATATTTTGAAATAGTTTGATAAAGATAGTCCTTAGTGCTTCTTTGAATGCTTGGTAAAATTTAATTGAGAGCCATCTGTCCAGGATTTTTATTTTGGGGGAGTTTTTAATTACTGCTTCAGTTTCATTAGTTAAAATCAGTTTGTTCAGATTTTCTTTTTCTTTTGACTCATTCTTGGAAGAGTATAAGTTTAGAGGAATTTATTAATTTTACCCAGATTGTCCAATTTGTTGGCATATAGTTGTTCATAGTATTCTCTTATAATCCTTTATATTTTTGTGGTACCAGTTACTTCCCCTCTTTTATTTTTTTATTTTGTTTATTTAAGTCCTCTCTCTTTTTCTTGATAAGCCTTGTTAAAGGTTTATTATTCTTGTTTATCTTTTGAAAGAACTAGCTCTTGGTTTCATTGATCTTTTGTGGTATTTTTTAGACCCTAATTTGTTCATTTTTGTTCTGATCTCTTTTATCTTATTCCTTCTACTCATATATGTCTTTGTTTGTTGTTGTTTTTGTTGTTGTTGTTCCTTTAGGTGTAAGGTTAAATAGTGTATCATAGATTTGTCTTATTTCTTGGGGTAAGTTTGCATTACTAGGAATTACCCTTTTAGGACTGTTTTCATAGATTTACATAGCTTTTGAGTTGTATTTTATTTTTTATTTGTCTCAAGATCTCTTTTGATATATTTCTTGATTTCATGGTTAAGCAATTCATGTTTTAGTAACATGTTATTTAGCCTCCATGTGTTTGTGTATTTTTCAATTTTATTCTTGTAATTGATTTCTAGTTAATACAATTGTGGTTGGAGAAGATGCTTGATACAATTTTAGTTTTCTTCAATCTGTTGTGACTTGTTTTGTGTCCTAACATGGTCTACCCTGGAAAATGTTCCATGTGCACTTATAAAACTATACATATTCCACTTCCTTGGCATGAAATGCTTTAAAAATGTCAATTAAATCCATCTTGTGTAGTGTATATTTAAGGTTGCTGTTTCCTTGTTGATTTTCTGGTTTGAACATCTATTCATTGATGTCATTGGGGTGTTAAAATCCCCTACTATGTTTACTGTCAATTTCTCCTTTTATATCCATCAATTTGCCTTATATACTTAGGTGCTCATATGTTGGATATATAAATGTTTACATGGGTTATATCCTCCTTTTTGTGTTGATCCCTTTATCTATATGTAATGTCCTACTTTATGTTTTATTATAGCCTTTGTTCTAAAGTCAATTTTGTCTGATATAAGTATTGATATCCCATATTTTAAAACTTTTTTTTGCATGAAATATTTTTTTCATCCCTTCACTTTTAATCTCTGTGTGTGTCTTTCTGAAAAACAAAAAACAAACAAACAAAAAAACTGTAGACAGCATATATATGGGTTTTGTTTTCTTATACATTCAGGAACCCTATGTATTTTGATTGGAGCATTTAATCCACTTACATTTAAAGTAATTATTGATAAGTATGTACATACTGCCATTTTATTTTTCATAACTATGGTTTTCATTTTCTTCTTCTTAATAATGACCCTTTAACATTTCTTTTAACACCTGTTTGGCAGTAATACAACTTCTTTAGTGTTTTCTTATTTTGGAAGCTCTTTATTCTTTATTTATTTATTTATTTATTTATTTATTTATTTATTTATTTTTCATTTAGAAACACCACATCTTTATTTCATAGGAAAAATAAAAGACCCTCCAAACTCTTTCCAAAAAAGAAAAATAATAATAATAACACTAATTAACTCTTTTTTTCTTTTATTGATTTTAAAGAGAGAGAAGGGGAGAAACATCAATGAGAGAGGACATCGAATGGACACCTCCTACATGCCCCCCCAGTGGGGATTAGGTCCACAACCTGAGCATGTACCCTGACCAGGAATTGAACCAGCAACCTCTTGGTGCATGGGTCGACACTCAACCACTGAGCCACACTGGCTTGGCAATAATAACAATAATTTTAAAATCTTGTTAGAAACCACAAGGAAGCACTGAGAGTTTGAACATTATATTTTTCAAGTATGCTATTTGGATTTTTTGTTTTGTTTTTTAAAATTTGTGAGTACACAAATTTTTTAAAATTTAAGTTTTTTAAAAATCTTAAAATTAAGTATATAGAGAATTACTTCAAAATACTGTAGTAGGACTATGCAGTGATCCTGTGGGGCATGGTGCTCTCACATTTGCATCATAGCAAAGGTTAAGGGACCAGGTTCAAAAGTGATTATTTTGCCAAGCCGATATGGCTGTGATTGAGTGTTGACCCATGCACCAAGAGGTTGCCAGTTTGATTCCTGGTCAGGGTACATGCCTAGGTTGTGGGCCTAATCCCCAGTGGGCAGCATGCAGGAGGCAGTGTTAGCACCAGTGGCCATTTTGGTTAAGAAAGCCAGGGAGATCCATGTGTTTTTCCATGGAAAAGGAAAATCCACACTGAATTTTAAAAATTCAGAAATGGAATGTGGTAGGATTTCACAGTAATGTTAGTCTGGGATGGGGAGAGGTGGTGAGCTCAGACAAGGCAGGGTGTTAGGTTTAACTGGTTGCCCCCATCAGGTTTTCACATCTTTTTAGCTGGTTTCAATGAAGTCTTTCTCTTGTTGCTTTTAAGATTTTCCCTTTGTATTTAATCATTGGCATTTGGATTACGATGTTCTCTTTCTGTGGGCCTCTTTGAGTTTATATTTTGGGAACTCTCTGTGCTTCTTGGATTTGTGTCTTTTTTCTCCACTAGGTTAGGAAAGTTTACAGTCATTATTTCTTCACATTGGTTTTCAATCTCTTGCTCTTGCTCTTCTTCTTCTGGTACCTCTATGATGTGGATGTTATTAGGGTTAGGGATGTTGTCCCACAGATACCTTAACCTATCTTTAATTTTATAAATTAGTTTTACTTTTTTAATTTATTTTCTGATTGTATGTCTTTTGCTATCTTGTATTCTAAATTGCTGGTTCAATTATCTCCTTTCTCTAACCTGTTGTTGATTTCTTCTAGGGTATTCTTTATTTTATACATTATATTCTTTATTTCAGACTGTTCTTTTTTATGGTTTATATGTTCTTTTTATGCCTGCTACCTCTTTGTTTAAGCTCTCACTGAGTTCATCCATTATTTCCCTAAGTTCCTTGAGCATTCTTATAATCATTGTTTTGAACTCTGTATTTGGTAGGTTGTTTGTATGAATTTCATTTAGTTATTTTTCTGGGGATGTCTCATTTTATTTATTTGGTATGTGTTTCTTTGTCTCCCCATTTTGGCTGGCTCTCTGTAATTATTTTTGTGTACTAGGTAAATCTGCTATGTTTCCCACTCTTGGTAGGGTGGTCTTATGTAGTAGTAGAATTGTGAGACTCAGTGTTGCAGCCTCCCTCATCACCTGAGCTAGGTGCTCCAGAAATGTCTGGGTTATGTGAGCCCTCTTGTTGTAGTTGAGTATTGAGTGCTGTTGGCCCCTCCAAGGGTGGGATTGGCCCTCAGGCTGGCTAACTATGAGTATTGATTCTGACCACAGTGTATGGCTATATTGTGGGAGCTGACCCCACAAAGCAGAATTTGCCACAGGATCTGATGGTTGGCAAAATCTCCCATTGGGTAAGCCACTTGTGGAGCTAATTGAGTCACTTTCTAATGTGTTCTGAAACCTACCACAATGCTTGTTGGTTCTGGGATCTCCTGGGAAGAACTCCAGTGCAGATCAATGTCAGGAGCTACCTGTTACTGGCCCTGGGCTACTCATTAATTATTTTTTTTATCCTCACCTGAGGACATTTTTGCATTTATCTTCAGATAGAGCAGGAGGGAGAGAGAGAGAAACATTGATGTGAGAGAGACACATTGAGTGGTTGCCACCCACACAACCCCAACTGGGGCCGGGGACAAACTGCAACTTAGGTATGTGCCCTTAGCAGGAACCGAACCCGGGTCTCTCTGGTCCGCAGGTCGATGCTCTAACCACTGAGACAAACCAGCCAGGGCATGGGCTACCCATTTAGAGCTATAAAATGCTTCACCATTTGTGGCTGCCCCTGCTAAGCCTGGGTGTGTATGAAAGTGTACAAACTTCATATGAAGGCTGGCTTTCACCAACACTGAGACTGGGGGCAGGTCAACAAAAGGCTCAGTGCACCCCAAGTTCCTCTTTTGCTTGCCAGCTTCTCTGCCTGAGTCTTTCTGGACTCCCTAAAGAGCCTTCCAAGAAAGTCTGCATAGTGAACTCAATCTGGCCCATGCCAGCATGCCACCATTCTTCTTCACAGGCTTCAGCTCTGCAGGTCAGGGCCACCTGGTGTTGAGAGGCTAGGGCTAGTGGATTTCTCATAGGGGGGTGGTGCCAGCTAAGTACAAAGAGTAAAAAAATGGTTCACACTCCAGAGCCACACATCTCAGTCTCTCCCATGCCCATGTGACATCCTCTAAGTCTTCCCAGAAGTCCTCAAGAGCTAGCTCTCCAAGAAATTCTGTACCATGGGCCTAGGCTGGCTGCAGCCAGTAGACTTCTTCATAGGGAGTATTGTGGTTAGGGCTAGTGTTTTTCCCCAAGTTGATGCCAAATGGAGGGGAGTGCTCAACCCAGGAAATGTGATATCTGTGGGTAGTATGGGAGAGGAATTCAGCACAGGAACCTTGGGGGCTCCCTCTCTAGCTCTCTCCTCAGAGCCACACAACTCGTCTTACTCGGTATGACTCCAGTCAGATTTGAGCTGCCTTCCCTCTTCCAGAGCCCAGGGTGAGTGGCTGAAAACAAGATTTTGTTTGTTGGCCCTTTAAGAAGTTGCCTAATTTTTTAGCAGTCTCCAGTCTCTCCTGGGCAGACAAAATCCCTGCTGATTTTCACAGGCTGATGTTATATAGAAATCTCTTCCCAGCTCTGGTGCTCTGGGGTGAGTAATCTGGTATGGTGTTGAGACTCTCCTTTCTCAGTAGAAACATTTGCAGCTAGGATATCCCTTCAGATTCTCAACCGCTGCACATTGCCAGGCCTTTTTGCATCTCTTCCCTTCCTACCAGTCTCGATGTGGTTTCTTCTGTAAACCTTTGGTTGTAAGACTTCTGTTAAGATAGTCTTGAGTTGGCTATTCAGGTTGATTTTTCTATAATTTAGTTGTAATTCCAGTGTAGGTCTGGAAGGAGGTGAATGTAAGTTTCACCTGCTCTGTCATCGTCTTTGATCTCCTCCATGTTCTGTAGGTGTCTGTACATCTGTCCATAGGAACATGGGTAGTGGGGATCTGGGAAGTGGGCAGCCAGGATGGGATGGGGTGAGATAAAAAGGTGAGAGAGAGAGCAGCTAGAGTGCTGGGGACAAAGGACAGGTGGCTGGGGTTTCTTTTTGAGGTGATGAAAATATTCAAAACTTGATTCTGGTGATGGTAGAACAATTGTATGAATATAATTAAAACAAAAACATCAACCCATATGCTTTAAATGGATGAATTGTATGGGATGTGAATTATATTTCAATAAAGCTGTTGATATAGAGATGATATAATAATAAAATAAAAATTACAGTGTTAATGTCTTAGAATCAATATATTCCTATCTTATTAAGAGACCCCCACTGTAATTACAATAACTTGTCATTGCAATGGGAAGAGTCAGTCACCATAATCACCATTTACCAGACACAGGGGTTAGATAATAAGCTTCTTAGCTGTGTTGGGTAATCTTCCATTTCTCAGTGAGAACATCTGAATCTGAAAGTAAAAATGTGATCACATCCCTTGGTCATTATAATTTATCTACTCAAGTCATAGTATTTGTAGTCAACTTCATGGAGCAAGATGGCAGTGGCACTGGGAAGGTTAGTAAACTCAATTAGACATCTTTTCTTGTTATCTAATATTAGCCCTGACTAGTTTAGTACACTCACACAATACAATTGGAATCAACCTACCTAATTAAGAGTATCAGTGCAGGCCCCAAATTGGAATTTCAGGTCTTAAAAACTATCTCGGAACTCATTTAATATAAATCTTTCATTTTGTGGCTGCAGAACTAAAACTTATGTACATGAGGAGACTCCATAACTAATGTTATGAAGCTGGCCAGAAACATAAATAGAGCTAGAACTCCCATCTTGGCTCTAAAATGCTCCTTCCAACCATCACAATGGACTAGCGTGAACCACAGAAAGTCAATGGTCTATATAGTTCAAGGCAGATTACCAGCCTCTGGGACCCTGACTCTACTCAGTGGTGCTAGGAGCTAAGTAAAATATTCTGGCAAAGGGTCCTCTTTGTATACCCTTGCAACACAAAATGATTGGGTATAGACTTATTTCTAGACCTAAACTCATTGTCAGCTCTTGGGAAATAATTACCAGGCTTTAAAAAATTATTTAAAACTGTATGATTATCAGCATTTCTGTGTATATAAAAGCATTGTTTTACCAAATATATGTAAGGACATTTCCAAAGACACAAGCTCTACCCACACAACTCATAGACCAATAACTTTCACAGCATAAGGTGGAGTCACCTTCCCTGAGATATAAAAGGCATCACGGTATCCTCTCAGACTCTCAACCCTGGCCTCATTCTATGCTAGGCTGTACTTTGTTGGTTTGGATCTGACATAACCATAGATCAGTTGCATTTCTACCCTACTGAAATTCCCTCCTTGAGATTGCAAACCTTCCACAGGACCCAAGGTGGACTTTGCCTGGGGTCTCTTTTTCCACAGGGTAAAAAGGCCTGCAGGCACTAGGTAATTCTGTCCAATGTGGAGTTTAGCTACTTGTGTTTATGCCACATCAGCAGAGAGACTCTTAGGTTAAATGCCCAAGCCCATTTACTTAGTTTCAGGATGTATGTCAGCTGTTGCTGCAGAAAGCCAAGAGAGATATAGGAGAGTAATTCTGTTTTGCAAAGAGCTCCAATGAGTCTTATTTAAGATGGATTCCACCCATGTTTTCATGGCAACCAGTATCTGTTGAAAAAGAGCAAAGAGACCAAACAATCATGTTGCGAACTAAGTCTTGTAGAAACACTGAGTTACAGGAAGCAGAGTAGAAGTTTTGAAGTACAGAGTTCATGTGATCAAGTAAGCCTCTGTCCCATTTCATGAAAGGGAACCTTGTGATTAGGAGAGGAGTTTGTGCCTTCAGATTTAAGGGCCTGGTTACCTTTTGGTGCAGTAGCTGCCCTGTCTCCATGACAGAAGCCACAGAAGTATCTTGCTGGTCTCAGGAAAACATCTAAGAACAAAGAGATTTTTACTCCACTGGAGCATTTGGGAAAGGCTTTCTTCAGACTTTTCACACTGACCTGCTGGACACCTATAGGACAAGAATGAAAGAAGAATAGACAATCGGCAAATTCTTCAACATGTGTCCAGGAAGGGTTTTCAGATCCATGCATGGAGGAGAACACTGGGCCACCTCCCTATCATGATAATGGTTCTTCCATCAGCCTGACATGCTCTTCTCCATGTGATCCCATGACATGCACAGAAACATGTGCAAAGTGGTGTTCAATTGTAGGCCCCAGGGTAATCATTACTATGACAGAGTGTTCAATGAAGTTACAAGAGTAAGCATATTTTATTGAATTAATTGCAATCAAAATAAAGTCTTGGTGACTGTAGCACTATTAACTGCTTTTGTAAAATGGCACTTTGGCATGATCTATGCTGGTGTTTCAGTTCCTGACTTGATCATTTGATAACGTGGTAAATCATCACTGAGTACTTCACTGAGTTAGGAACTCAGCCTTATTCACAAGAGTGTCTCACAAATAATAGACACTAAAGAATCATTATCTTCATACCAATAATGGCTGGGAATTCTTCAGCAAAGCCATTTGCAGGAATTGGTCAAGGAGAGGAGCATGTTGGTAGGATAACAAAATACTAATGGGACCTACAGCCATCACTTTCTAGAGGAACTGTCAGCCTCTTGTCTTGGAGAAAGGAATTTATGTTTTTCTCTTTGTGTTGCATTTTTCTTGGCCATTTTTATAGCTAGTACCCAGGTGAAATTTACCCAGGAGTCTGACTCCTTGAGAACTCTGGTAGTCATTACCCAGTGATACAAGAGAGAACAGGACTAAATGCTCCCATGCCATATCTTCACAGAACCCTTCCAATTCCCAGTCACCTGGCACAGTGCCCAGGCTGGACAGCATTTCAGCCTAAACAGAAAGATTTAGATATTTATGGTACACTGAGACAATTTGCCATTTTAGGAAAGTTCCCCTAGTAAAGATTACTGACAAGTATGCAGCCTTGACAGTCTTTGGCTATAAACTTCTTCTTGATGGCTGATCTTTCAAAAAGCCCTACATAATGTTACACTCACTACATTTGGAAAATATAGGCTAAAAATGCTTAGATAAGTTTTCTCAGGATGAGATGGAATTAATTCATACCAAAGTCTTGAAATTGATATATTTATGGGTTTTCTTTCTGCATATTTAAACATTAAGATGATGGAGTGGTGCTGCTGTTGGCTGTAGAGAATGATCACTGGTTGGCAGTGAAGAAGATTATGGTGTGAATCTTAAAATTGCTAAGTCTCATATACTTACAAGACCAGGGAGCCTGCCTGACATTTGACTCTGTCATTGTGCACCATCCTCCTGGAAGCATTGACACTTCAGTTTGGTGGACAGAACCTGGACCCTCACTTAAATTTTGATAGGTTTTGTAATCTATTTTTAAAATGTTTAATAAAATGATTTTAGAATAAGACCAAGGATGTGCATAATTGCCATTTCTACTCATTGTTCATATTGCCTGACTTTTTTTAACTGGGGTGGATTTAGATTTTTGTCAATTTTTTGGTGGTAAACATTGTAATTGGTTAAATGAGTTATAATTTACGTAAGTAGAGAAAGTTCAATAAAAAGATCAGTTTTCAAAATGACAGCATGAGAAGCTATATGAAAGTGTTCATCCTCATTAAGACCCGAAGAAGAGTTTATACTGAAAGTGTCATGTTACTCAAATAGTTTTTTTAACAGTTTGCAACCCTATTCATACAGTTGTAAAAAAAAAAAAAATGTTAGTGAGTGGATGAAAATGATTAATCAGGGTAACAGAAAAGTACTGAAAGTATTATAAACCAAGATGGTGGTAAGGAGCAAATCAAATAGAAGTTGAGTGACTAGGCCTTAGATTCTGCTAGAGTGACTCAACAGATTAAAGGTGTTGAGGAACGGAATCTCTTTGCCCTAGTGGCACTTGAGGGAACAAGCTATCTTAGATCTCTCATGGCTGGTCCAGTGTAGGTACTACTGACACCCAGTACTTGGAGCTAGTCGTGACCTCATTGACTCTAAATTTCCTTCAAAGAGACTATCAACATCAGATGAAGGTGTTGTTTGTCTATTCAAACGTGATCTTCGGTCAGTTTCTCAGTTACATTAAACTTTTGTGAATTTGGAAATATGATGTGTGTTTTTCAGCAAATTTCTGCAATTGCATATGAAAAAGCCATGCTACTCAAGTCACACTGTGTCATCCATAATTAGCAACATGGACCAGGAAAGCAAAAACAAGTAAGTGAATCCCGCATATAGTCAGAACCTGCATTTCTGCTCATGTGATGTGAGCTTCTTTTTTCTCAGTCCATTTACCTAAGCTTCTAGCAAGAAGCTGATGGCTTTGAGTTTACATTTCTATTATTTGTGCTATGTACATTCTGATGGAGGTGTAGATGAGTTAAAGAACAGAGTGAAAAAGAGGAAGTAGGGTGGAGAAAGCAGAAAGAATGTAAAACTTCTGTAATCCCCCATTTATAATAAAATTGTACTTGCATATATATGACATTCATCCAGATATTACCATATGTAGATATATGTCATGAATAAATCTCTGAACACATAAATATGCATAGCTCAAAATAAACAATAAAATTGACCTTTGACTGTTTAGTTCAGTTTGTATTTGTATTTGCATTTCCTCTAAGAAAAAGAATAGTCATTTGCAAAAAAAAAAAATAGTCATAGGAATTGTTTCCAGGATTACCAATGAAGCTTCACTACTGCAGTGAGATCTCAGGAAGGCTTTAATCTCTGTTTTATGCAAAAGACTCAGATTTGTTACATGTATTTCTCATGCTTATACTAGAAACAAGCATCTATAAAGTACTATCTTCTTTAATGTTTTAGAAAAGAATAAGCTATTAATTAATGTTTATTTACTTAAATATGTTTAATTCTTAAACCTATTGCAGAAGGTATGAACCCCATTTTACAAGGTAAATATTGTGCTGGATTTGTCTTAATTATAATAATTTCCAGGACCTTATTTTATATAAATTTATCTTAAATTCTCTAAAGTCCACTCCAGCCATCATCCACTCTTCTTCTTCCCTAGCATTAATCATCAGGCATTTAACATCACCTATTTAAAAATGCATATATATACAACCTGGAAACATGAAAATGAACATACAACAACTCAAAATCTATGGGACACAGTGAAAATAGTCTTGAGAGGGAAGTTCATAGCATTACAGGCCTACCTAAGAAGAAGAAAAATCTCAAATAAATACTCTAACCCTATACCTAGAATAACTAGAACAGGAACTACAAACAAGGCCAAAGTAAGTAGAAGGAAGAAAATAATAAAAATTAGAGTGTAAATAAATGACATAGAGAAAAAAATAAATAAATAAATAAATAAATAAATAAATAAATAAATAAATAAATAAAAAATGAAACCAGGAGCTGGCTCTTTGAAAGGATAAAAATAAATAAATAAAATAAAATAAAGAAAGAGACTTTAGCCAGCCTAACAAAGAAACAAATAGAGAGGACTCAGCTAAATAAAATCAGAGAGATGCCAAAATGGCAGCAGAGTGAATGGAAGCTACACAGACCATCTCCCAGGACCAAACTGGAATTACAACTAAAATAAAGACCAATAGTCAGGAAAAAACAACAGAAAAGCAGCTGGAGAGGACCATATAACCAGGGACAGGAAAGAAGGACACTGAATCAATCCCAGTAGGTCTGCGGAGTCAAGAGAGGGCAGGCTGGGAGCCCACGGATCGCAGCTGTTTTAGCTGTGAGCAGCTTCCTCAGGATTAAAATCCCAAGCCAGCTCCATAGCACAGAGGGCCAGGACAGAGCAATAAATTAGCTATAGCCACTCACCCTGGGCTCCAGCAGAGGGAGGGTGGACTGGACTGGAACTCTGTGGGGATACCCGGGATTTGGAGGGTGCTCAGGATTTTTGCTGAGTCATGGCCACACAGAATGGTGGCCATCTTGCTCCTTCCTATAGCTCTGGGGAGAAGCAGAAGCCCTTTCCTTGGAGATTTAACCCCACCCAGCAGGGCCAGAGAAATGCAAACTGAGGCTCATTAACAACCAGCATCTGCCAACCCCCCTCCCCACCCTGGAAATCCTTTTATGCTGAACACCTGAGGGAGTTTTTCATTCAGCTGAGGGCTACAACCCAAGGCTCATCAAATAACTGACACTAATAGCTTCCAGGCAAAAAGCTAGAGGATAACTGAACCTTTTCTGGGCTTGCAAATCTACCCAGGAAAGTAAGACTTGACAGTGGTGTTTAACGTGGGTCCTCCCACACTAATCCAAATCCAGTAGAGGGAGCTACAAACAGCAGAACACCAACACCCACAGGGTAAATTTGGCAGACTCCAAAACCCACTGAGAGAACCAAAATGGTGAAACAAAGAAACAAATCTCAAATGAAAGAACAAGAGAACTCTACCAAATACGAGATAAATGATATACAGTTAAGCAGATTAACAGAGGTACAGTTCAGAGCAATGACCTTGAGGAAGCTAAACAGCATGAGTAAGTACATCAACACCATGAATAAAGGTATAGAAACATTGAAAACTAACCAAGTGGAAATAAAGAATGACATAGCAGAAATAAAGAACACATTGGAAGGAATAACCAGCAGAGTAGAGGAAGCTGAGGACAGCATCAGTGAATTAGAAGACAGGGTAGAAAAAACCAACCAATCAGAAAACCAAAAGGAAAAAAAAAATTTTTAAATGAAGACAGCTTAAGAGAACTGTGAGACAAGTGGAAATGTAACAACATTCACATCATAGGAGTTCCAGAAGAAGAAGAAATGGAGCAAGTATTAGAGTATATATTTGAAGAAATAGTGACAAAAACTTCCTTAACTTGGTGAGGGAAGAAGGCTTTCAAGTTCAAAAAGAACAGAGAGCCCCATGTAAGAAGAACCAAAACAGGCCCACACCAAGACACATAGTAATTAAAATGCCAGAAATTAAAAACAAAGAGAATCTTAAAGGCAGCAAGAGAAAAGCAACAGGTTACCTACAAAGGAATCCCCCATTAGGTTATCAGCTGACTTCTCAACAGAAACACCACAGGCCAGAAGAGAATGGCATGAAGTAATCAAGGTCATGAAAAACAAGAATCTGAATCCAAGACTACTCTATCCAGCAAGGCTATCATTCAAAATAGAAGGTGAAATAAAGTGCTTCCCAGGCAAAAAAAAAAAAAAAAAAAAAAAAAAGGCTAAAGGAATGCATTAACACCAAACCAGCACTGCAAGAAATGTTAAAAATATTGCTGTAGTTAGTAGAAATAGGAAGAAAAATATAATCACAATAATCTAAAATGGCAATAAATAAGTACATATCAATAATCACCTTAGATGTAAATAGACTGAACGTCCTGATCAAAAGACGTAGGGTAGCTGGTTGGATAAGAAAGCATGACTCATATATATATGTTGTTTACAAGAGGCTCGCCTCATAACAAAAGACTCACATAGGCTGAAAGTGAAGGGATGGATAAAAATCTTCCAAGCAAATGAAAGAAAAAAACACCTAGGGTAGCAACACTTGCATCTGATAAAATAGATTTCAAAATGAAGGCCATAACTAGAGACAAAGAAGGTCACTACATAATATTGAAAGGATCTATCCAACAGGAAGATATAACCTTGGTAAACATATATGCACCCAATATAGGAGCACCAAAATATATTAAAAATATTCTGGAGGACTTCAAAGGAGAAATCGACAGCAATAAAATCATAGCAGTGGATTCAACACCCCACTGACATCATTGGATAGATCCTCTAGACACAAAGTTAACAAGGACAGAGAGACTCTAAATGAAGCACTAGATCACATAGATTTAATAGATATCTTTCAACAATAAAAAAAATAAATTAAAAAAAATTATAATGAGGTATCACCTAACACCTGCCAGAACGGCTACCATCAATAAATCAACAAATAACAAATGCTGGCAAGGATGCAGAGAAAAGGGAATGTTAGTGCACTGTTGGTGGGGATGCAACCTGGTGCAGCCACTGTGGAAAACAGTATGTAGTTGCCTCATAAAGTTAAAAATGGAACTGCCTTTTTGACTCAGTGATCTCACTTCTGGGATTATAACCTAAGAATTCCAAAACACCAATAAGAAATAATACATGCATCCCTATGTTCATAGCAGCATTATTTACAATAGCAAATATCTAAAAACAACTCTAGGGCCCAGCAGTAGATGAGTGGATAAAAAATGATGGTAAATTTACACAATGGAATACTACATGACTTTAAAATAAAAGGAACTGTTACCCTTTGCAACAGCATGGATGAACCTGGAGAGTATTATGCTAAGTGAAATAAGCTAGTCAGAGAGAGATAAATACTATATGATTTCATTTATGTGGAATCTCATGAACAAAATAAACTGATGAACAAAATAGAACCAGAGTCATGGATGCTTGGAACAGATTGACAGAGGTCAGAGGGTTGTGGGGTGAGGGAGACTGGATAAAAGAAGATGAAGAGCTCTGGCTGGTTTTGCTCAGTGGCTACAGTGTCGGCCCAGGGACTGATGGGTTACAGGTTCGATTCCAGGTCAAGGGCACAATATCTGGGTTGCAGGAGGCAACTAATCAATGTGTCTCGCTCACACTGATGTTTCTCTCTCCCCCACTCTCTTCCACTCTATCTAACAATCAATGGGAAAATATCCTTGGGTGAGGATTAACAAAAGAAAAAAAAAAAGAAAAGAAAAGAAAGTGAAGAGAGTAGCTGAAGAACAAACATACATAGCGTATGGACACAGACAACAGAGTAGTGAAGGCCAGGGGAGGGGTAGCAGGGGCTGGTGGAGGTGACCAAATAAGGTAATTGATTCTTGTATGTTGAGCACATTGAATTGTCCCTATGAGGTAAATTTAAAAAGCAAATACTATAAGAGATATGGAAGCCAGTCCAGAAAACTTATATTATTTTTATTTGGGTACTTTGCAATAGAGCAAAACATGTCTATGAAAATATAGGACAAGACTTCATTTACTGTCATTAATATAGAAATAATTTCATTTCAGTCTAAACCAGCATTAATTCTCCCCAATTCCATGAAACAGTCAAGATGAAGCAATGACTTTGCAGCTTTCTATGTTATCATGTTTACTATGTTTTGTCACATTAGTGGGCCTTACTAAGCATGCAAAGGCCCTAGTTAATCAACTATGCAAGGTAAAACATAAACATATTGTATTTAAATTCCCCTCCTCTACAGAAGATTTGACCAAAAAAATCCTTAGATTAATGAAATGGGGGTCTTCATAATAACATAAGATATGACAGTGAGACTATAAAAATTAAATAGCTTCTAAATATAATATCCAGACCAGTAGTTCTCAATGTGTGGTCCCCAGACCACCAGCATCAACATCACCTGGAAACCTATTAGAAATAAAAATGATCAAACTCCACTGCAGACATGGTGATTCAGAAACTCTGGGGGTGGGGCCCTGCCATCTTTGTGTTATCAAGCTCCCCAGAGGATGTTCTCCTGAGCACTGAACCATTGTTTTATTAAACCAATCAAAGATGCAATTAGCTGAATAAGGTCACATCCAAGGATCAGCAAAAAAAAAAAAAAAAGAAAAGAAAGAAAGAAAAATATTCATTTCTTTCTCTTTTGACAGGACTTAAGAGAGAGAAAGGGGTCTCACTACAAAAATAGTTTTGTTATAAGGACTTCCTTATCAGAGGCAGATGGGAGTCTTGTGTGTCCCATTTTTTTGATCTATGTATTAAACAAATTTTAATGGAACTCTTACTATGTGACAGAATTGTCCAAGGTCCTAGGACACAATAGTAAAATAAATGAATGTGGATTCTGCCTTTAGAGGTCTTGCAGTTTAGTGAACAAGATAAACATTAAGCATGAAATGACTCAAAAGTATGAAGACTATTATGTAAGGTATGTTACTGGGAGTTATGAGACCAATCTAGTCTTATATTGAAAGTGGTAATTTCTTTACTCCAGCCCCCAAAGCAGATATATTGAACTTAGGACCCAAACAAAGTGCAGAATGCAGAAGTATTCCAGGAAATGGGAACAGCATATGAAGAAAACAAGAGACTAATAAAATCTTGGGGAGTGTGGGGAGTGAAAAAACATTCAGTGCAACTAAAGAGTGGCTGAGCAAGAGAAAAGACTGGTGAAGGAGGCAAGGCCATGGGGAGAAAGTCTCTATGAAACATTAAGTATTTGAATTTCCTTGTAATAACAGTGGGTAAGTACTATCTGGCTATAGACAAGGAAACAAAATTATTAGTCTTTGTTTTGGAAGAATAGCTCTAGGTGAAAAAGTAGAGAATAAAATCAGACAGAATGGAGGGGAAGATTGAGAAACCATTTGAGAGAATACTGGGTAATCCAGTAAAGAGAGAAAAGTTGTGCCTGGATTAGTGTTAATTTCATAATAAGCAATGTATAAATCCCTTTATACAAAGATGACTACTGCTTTACAGAAGCCATAATCCACCAGATGTTCCCATGGGAATCATTGGCAAGACCTTATGGATATTTCTCTTGTTTTACTGTATGTTCCTCTGACCAGGCAAGGGTTATCTCCTGGTGTCTTTACCCTATTCAGCCATAAACTCACATGAGCACTTGGGAATGTGAAAATAACTGAAGCGATAGCCCCGCACTCATTTTTCAGAGCTGTAACCCCTGGAACTTACCATTGTTTCTCTTTTTAATTTTATTTGTTGATTTTTAGAGAAAGAAGAAAGGAGAGAGAGAGAGACATCAATTAGTTGTCCCACTTATGTAGACATTCATTAGTTGCTTCTTGTGTGTGCCCTAACCTGGGACTGAACCCACAGCCTTGGTGTAGCAGGATGATGCTCTAACCAACTAAACTACTCGGCCGGGGCTTACCATTGTCTCTCTATTCTGTTGTTCCTCTGGGTATCATTTGAGCATCTGGCCTCAATTACACATCCCTGATAAACTGAAGAACATTAATTATTCATACTAGATGTCTGCATCTCCCGGAATTAGCTGCTCCCAGAGTGATTCAGTATAAGACACCTGCTTGGTGAATGTGCTGCCTCAAACTGTAATGAAGAAAGCTTTGCTACTAATATTCCAAGCAGAATTGCCCTGGCTAGCTTTTTTTTTTTTTCTTTTTTTTTTCCTTTTATTATTTTTTCAAGATAAAAGAAAAATAATAGCAGTTTTTAAAAAAATATATAAGATAATTTATATTTGAGATTATTTTCATAAATGCATAATCTCTTTGAGATTCAACAAATTAATGCAAATTTAATTTTTAATGAGCAATATATAAAAAAATAAATACAGTCAAGGGTGCAGGAGAGAGGACCTGATATTCACCATTGGAACCAAGATAGCTGAGAAAAACTGAGAGAACATTCTTGTCATAAAGGTTATCTAATCCATCCTTCCTTTCACCTTTCTTAGTCAGAGAATTGTGATGAAATAATTCCACAAAGTCGTTTTGTGATGTCAATTCTCATCCAAGGGGTGGACAAAGAAGCAAATTCCTCCAAATAGAAATGATAACTAAATCTGCAACAAGAATATTGACAAGTCTTAAGAAATGAATTGAGGAACTACAGTAAAGACATAGTCTTTTAAAACCCAACTTAGGGCCCTGGCCGGTTTGGCTCAGCTATTAGAGCGTCAGCCTGTGGACCAATGAGTCGCGGGTTCAGTTCTGGTCAGTTGCGATTCATCCCCAGCCCTGGTCACCAGGGCCATGCTAGAGGCAATCAGTCGATGTGGCTCTATCACATCAATGTTTCTCTCTGTCTCTCTTTCCCTCCTTCCCACTCTATCTGATGATAAAGAGAAAAGTATCCTCAAGTGAGGAAACAAAAAAAACAATTTAGGTACTCCATATTTCCAACAATTTTAAACTTTTAGGTAAAAAATTTCAGCCTTGGAAAACTAAGAAAACAAATTCACTCAGTCATTTATTCATTCAACAAATATTAACTTACCATCTATATGTTGGTCCTGTGCTTGGAGCTGGGGTTATGATAAAAACAAAACCCTATTTCTATTTTCTAGGAGCTTAGAAGCTTATTCAGAGTTTTCCAGAAGAATATTTTTAGATACAATAAATAGATTTTAAAACAAATGAATTATAACAGTAGAGATACGGTTATTAAACTAATTCAAAAGTTGTGATATAGTAAAAGATATAATTTTTAATTAATGTATTAAACAACTACTGTGATGAGATATAAAAATACCCATGACAATATTGCTGATATTTTGGATTATTTTTTTCTTTTTGGAAATTCTTATTTTCAGTTAGATGTAAGTCAAAATAAAGTTATGATTTCCCATGAAAGTTCATGCAATTTCTGAATTCTATTTATGGGCTCTCTTAGGGACCTCTAAGGGGTCCCTGAATTCCAAGAGTGGCTGACAGAACCTTCATGAAACCAGTGTTGGAAGGGCAGAAAATAGCAAGGGCCTCTTACAGTGATGCCAGACTAACTGTTTCTTTAGGATCTATTCAAAAACCCCAATCTAATTTTTAAAGAAAATGAAAACTGTATTTAGCTCTGACAAACAGATGGCTGAAGTTACCATCTTGGAGAGGAATCCTAAGTGAGGAATGTGGGAGTGGGGGCAGTGGATAAATGTAAATCGTTTAAAGTCCCAATGCTCCACAGACCAGTGCAGAGCTTCCAAGCTATACTTTATTCAGCCAATGACATGTTTCTATTTGAGTAAAATTTGAAGCCAGGGTCCTCAACCCAGGACATGCATTCTCTCTGACAGAACTACCCTCTTCACCTGCATGATGTTTGATCTTAGACACTTCAGTCTATTTCTTAAAGTTAGGAATAGGAAGTAACCCACATTTTATTGCCATCATCTTAGAGGAGAAAAATAAAATCATAAATTGCTTCAAAAAATGAAAGGCGCCTCTTACAGTTACACTACAAAGGTATATAATGTTTAGCTATGTAAAGAAACAAAGGCAATATGTGCGGGAAAGATGGGGACAGGCAAGACCTGAGGGAGGGTGAGTGCGTGAGAGAGTGAGCTAGTGTGTGAGAGAGTGAGGGTGGACGTGAAGGTGGACGACCAAACTCGTGCAGTGCAGAGACACAGAGCAGCAGGTTCCTGTGCTGTGGAAGGAAGCAGCTGGCTACTGCGGTAAGCAGCCCTTCAGGGTGCTTCTCCCTGTGCCACAGGAAGGTCCCACCATTTTGGAAGATCCAGGGTCTTCCCTGGGAGGAGGCACTAGGAGCAGCTAGGGCCCAGCAACCTGAGCCCACCAGTGCACCTGGCACCCTCAGACTGGTGGACACCCTGTGTCAACACAGACCAGTGCACAGTAGTGGAGCTTCCAAGGTGCTGGCTGCGGAAGCCGCAAAGGGCCGGGAGCCCAGCACCATCCCTCACAGTAGCTGCCTGAACAGAGTCCAGATATACCCCAGCAACAGAGGCTAGGGAACAGACATCCAGCCCCAGGCAACAGAAGCACAGACCAGCAGCAGAGACCCATCCCCAAAAACTACAGCAAAGGCTGAGCAGGACCTGAGCCCCACAGGGCAGCAGCACTCCCCAGCCAACAGTGGTGGGACCTGGGACTCCAAAGAGACCTGAGTGACCCAGCAGCCCACAAGATAGGTGTGGAGCTGGGTCTCCAAAGGAACGGTGTGATCCAGCGGCCAGCGGGCCCTGTGGGGTGCTGGGGCACCAGAGAAGCCTGCATGACTGAGCTGCCCACAAGATAGGCATGGAGATGGGTCTTCAAGGGGTCTGTGCGTTCAGCTGCCCATGGGACCTGCAGGGTGCTGGGGTACCAAGAGGCCTGTGCGAACCAGCAGCCCACAAGATAGGCTTGGGCCTGCTCTCCAAAGGGACTGTGTGATCCAGCTGCCCACAAGATCAACAGGGAGCCAGGGCTCCAGTGAGGCCTGTGCAACACAGCTCTCCAAGGTGCAGGCAGGGAGCATGGCTCTAACAGTGCCTGAGCTATACAGCTATAGGTGGCACCAGCGACCAGCTGGGAACACAGCTCCTGAGGGTCCCACGTGATCCAGCAGCAGCACCTACCAGGACACACCAATACCAGCCCCCAGTAGTCAATCCTCCAGGATCCACAGCAGGCAAGAGGTGACACACAACAGAACAGTCTGAGAGGCACAGTAGCCTTATTTGATATACAGTGAGCTGCCTAAACATCCAAACATTCCTCACCACATCTAGAGCTACCAGACGGCTAAAATGGGGAGACAAAGAAACGACACCCAAAGGAAAGGAAAAGAGGAATCACTAGAAAAGGAACTACAGGAAATGGAAGACAGCAACTTGTCAGATAAAGAATTCAAGGTGATGATTTTAAGGGTGCTCAAACAATTTGATGAGAACTACAAGCAATTTAATAAGAATTATGAAGAGCTCACTGGGAACCACTTCAGCTTGAATAAAGAGGTAGAAGCTACACATACAAATCAAGAGGAAATAAAGAATGACATAGCTGTTATGAAAAATACCTTAGAAGGGCTCAATAGTAGATTAGAAGAAGCTGAAGACCAAATCAGTGACTTAGAAGACAAGGTAGAGAAAAACACCCAAATAGAGTAGCAAATGGAAAAAAAAAAATTAAAAAGCAGGAGGAAAGTTTAAGGAAGCTGTGGGACAATATGAAACGTAACAACATGCACATTATAGGGATACCGGAAGGAGAAGAATCAGAGAAAGGAATAGAGAACCTGTTTGAAGAAATAATGACAGAAAACTTCCCTAAACTGGTGAAGGAAAAAGTCACACAAGTCAAGGAAACACAGAGAGTCCAAAGCAAGATGAACCCCAGAAGATCTACAGATAAACACATCTTAATAAAAATGGCAAACATTAAAGACAAAGAAAGAATTTTAAAGGAAGCAAGAGAGAGACAGAAAGTTGCCTACAAGGGAGCTTCCATTAGACTATCAGCTGATTTCTCAATAGAAATGATGCAGGCCAGAAGGGAGTGGCATGAAGTGTACAAAGTAAAGCAAGGCAAGGGTCTGAATCCAAGACTACTCTATCCAGCAAGACTATCATTCAAAATTGAAGGAAAAATAAAGAGCTTCATGGATAAAAAAAGGCTAAAGGAATTTACCACCACCAAACCAGCACTGCAAGAAATGTTGAAGAGACTGTTGTAAGAAGAAGAAACAGAGAGAGCTAGAGGAACACAGGCATAAAATTAAAATGGCAACTAATAACTATCAATAATTACCTTAAATGTAAATGGCTTAAATGCTCCAATCAAAAGACATAGGGCAGCTGATTGGATAAGAAAACATGACCCATATATATGCTGTCTACAAGAGACCCACCTCACAACAAAAGACTCACACAGGATGAAAGTAAAGGGATGGAAAAATTTTTCCAAGCAAATGGAAATGAAAAAAAAACCTGGTGTAGCAATACTCATATCGGACAAGAGAGACCTCAAAACAAGAGCCATAATAAGAGACAGAGAAGGTCACTACATAATATTAAAAGGATCAATCCAACAAAAGGATATAACCCTGGTAAACATATATGCACCAAACTCGGGAGCACCAAAATATATTTAAAAACTTATGGAGGACTTCAAGGGAGAGGTCAATAGCAACACGATCATAGGGGGTGACTTTAATACGGCACTGACACCACTGTTTAGATCTTCTAGACAAAAAAATTAACAAGGACATAGAGTCCTTACAAGACAAACTAGATCAGTTGGACGTCACTGATATTTATAGAACATTTCATGCTAAAGCTGCAGAATACACATTCTTCTCATGTGTTCATGGGTCATTCTCAAACATAGACCACATGTTAGGACACAAAGCAAGTGTCTACAAAATCCAGAAAATTGAAATCATATCAAGCATCTTCTCAGATCACAGTGGCATGAAACTAGAACTCAATTACAGTAAAAGCACACAAAAACATTCAAACATTTGGAGGCTAAATAGCATGTTATTAAACAACGAATGGGTTACTAACAAGATCAAGGAAGAAATTAAAAATTTCCTGCAAACCAATGAAAATGAACACACAACAACACAAAATCTATGGGACACAATGAAAGCAGTCCTGAGAGGAAGTTCATAGCACTACAGGTCTACCTCAAGAAACAAGAAAAATTTCTAATTGACTTTCTAACCCTACAACTTAAAGAACTAGAAAGTGAACAATAAGAAAAACCCAGAGCTAGTAGGAGAAAGGAAATAGTAAAGGTCAGAGCAGAAATAAAAAACATAGAGACTAAAAAAATACATTTCAAAAGATCAATGAACAAAAAGCTGGTTCTTTGAAAAGATAAACAAGATCGATGGAACTTTAGCCATAATCACCAAGAAACAAAAAGAGAGGAACAAAATAAACAAAATCAGAAATGAAAGAGAAGTAATAACTGATAACACAGTAATTCACAGGATCATCGAAACATACTATAAACAATTATATGCCAACAAATTGGACAACCTAGGAGAAATGGACTAATTTCTAGAAACACACAGCCTCCCAAAATTGAACCAGGAAGAGATAGAAAACTTGAACAGACCAATAACAACAAAGGAAATTGAAGATGTAATTAAGAAACTCCCAACAAACAAAATCCCAGGCCCAGATGGCTTCACGGGAGAGTTTTACTGAACATTCAAAGAAGATCTAGTACCCATTCTCCTCAAACTATTACAAAAAATCAAAGAATACGGAACACTTCCAAACTCATTTTATGAGGCTAGCATAATCCTAATTCCCAAACCGGGAAGACACTACAAAGAAAGAAAACTACAGACCGATATCCCTATGAACACAGATGCCAAAATCCTTAACAAAGTGTTAGCAAATCGGATCCAGCAATACGTCAAAAAAATTATTCATCATGACCAAATAGGTCTCATCCCAGGCAAGCAAGGACGGTACAATATTTGCAAATCAATAAATGTGATACATCATATAAACAAAATGAAAGATAAAAACCATTTGATCATATTAATAGATGCTGAAAAAGCATTCGACAAAACCCAGCACCCATTTCTGATAAAAACGCTCAGCAATGTGGGAATAGAGGGTCAATATCTGAACATAATAAAGGTTTTTTTTTGGTTTGTTTGTTTTTTATTGTTAATTTACTTTTGTTACAGATGTTTCTCCTTTTTTCCCCCATTGACACCCTCCTCCCCCTCCCTCCCTGCCCCGTCCCCATTTTTGTTGTCCATGTCCATTGGTTATGAGTACATGCGTACAAGTTCTGTGTTCATCGCTCCCCTCCCCCACCCCCTCTTCTGGCAAATGTCAGTCTGTACTCCACTTCCACGTCCCTGGGACTACCCTGCTCCTCACACTGTTATGTTCATTATATTCCAGAAATAAGTGAGATCATATGATGTTTGTCTTTCTCTGCTTGGCTTGTTTCACTTAGGATAATAGTTTCCAGGTCCTCCCATGTTGATGCAAAGAATAAGAGATCGTTCTTTCTTACAGCTGCATAGTACTCCATTGTGTATATGTACCACAGCTTTTTTATCCATTCATCTACTGATGGACACTTGGGCTGTTTCCAGATCTTAGCTATTGTAAATAGCGCTGCTATGAACATGGGGGTACAAGTATTTTTTCTGATTGGTGTTTCAGGCTTCTTAGGGTATATTCCTAGGAGTGGGATCACTGGGTCAAATGGTAATTCAATTTTTAATTTTTTGAGATAACACCATAGTGTTTTCCATAGTGGCTGCACTAGTCTGCACTCCCACCAGCAGTGTACTAGAGTCCCCTTTTCTCCACACCCTTGCCAACACTTGTTGTTTGATGCTTTGTTGATGGCAGCTATTCTGACAGGTGTGAGGTGATACCTCATTATTGTTTTAATTTGCATCTCTCTGATGATTAGTGACATTGAGAATTTCTTCATATGTCCCTTGGCCGTTTGTATGTCCTGTTTGGAGAGGTGTCTATTTAGTTTCTCTGCCCATTTTTTAATTGGGTTCTTTGTCTTCCTTTTGTTGAGATGTATGAGCACTCTATATATTTTGGAAATTAGTCCCTTATCTGATATATCATAGGCAATTATGCTCTCCCATACAGTGGGTTGCCTTTCCACTTTGATGGTTGTTTCTTTTGCTGTGCAGAAGCTTTTGCGTTTGATGTAGTCCCATGTGTTCATTTTTTCCGTTGTTTCTGTTGCCTTAGGTGATATATCAGTGAAAATTTTGCTGCGTATGATGTCTGAAATTTTGTTGCCTACATTTTCTTCTAGGATTTTTATGGATTCATGAGTCGCATTTAAGTCTTTTATCCATTTTGAGTTTATTCTTGTGTATGGTGTAAGTTGATGATCTAGTTTCATTTTTTTTGCATGTAGCTGTCCAATTTTCCCAACACCATTTATTGAAGAGGCTGTCTTTACTCCATTGTATGCTCTTACCACCTTTGTCAAATATTAATTGAGCATAATGTCTTGGGTCAATTTCCGTATTCTCTGTTCTGTTCCACTGGTCTATGTGCCTGTTCTTGTGCCAGTACCAGGCTGTTTTGATTACAGTAGCTTTGTAGTATAACCTGAAGTCCGGTATTGTGATCCCTCCTACTTTGTCCTTCTTTTTCAAGATTGCTGTAGCTATTCGGGGTCTTTTTTGGTTCCATATGAACTTCTGAAGCATTTGTTCTAGTTCTGTGAAATATGTCGTTGGTATTTTGATGGGGATTGCATTAAAATGTAGATTGCTTTAGGTAGTATGGACATTTTAATGATGTTAATTCTTCCAATCCATGAACAAGGTATGTGCTTCCACTTTTTTATATCTTCCTCTATTTCATTTTTCAATGTCTTTTAGTTTTCTGCAAATAGGTCCTTTACTTCTTTGGTTAGGTTTATTCCTAGGTATCTTAATTTTTTTGCCGCGATGGTAAATGGGATTGTTTTTTTAGTTTCTCTTTCTGTGAGTTCATCATTAGTGTATAAGAATGCCGTCGACTTCTTGACGTTAATTTTGTATCCTGCTACTTTGCCAAATTCATTTATTAATGTAGTAGATTTTTGATGGAGTCTTTAGGGTTTTCTATGTATAATATCATGTCATCTGCGAATAATGACAGTTTCACTTCCTCCTTTCCAATTTGGATCCCTTTTATTTTTTCTTCACTTCTGATTGCTGTGGCTAAGTCTTCCAGTACTATGTTAAATAAGAGTGGTGAAAGTGGACATCCTTGTCTTGCTCCTGTTCTTAAGGGAAATGCTTTTAGTTTTTGCCCATTGAGTATGATGTTGGCTGTTGGTCTTTCATATATGGCCTTTATAATGTTGAAATATGATCCCTGTATTCCCAAGTTGCTGAGCCTTTTTATCAGAAATGAGTGCTGGATTTTGTCAAATGCTTTTTCTGCATCTATTGATATGATCATGTGGTTTTTATCTTTCATTTTGTTTATGTAGTGTATCACATTTATTGATTTGCGTATATTGAACCAGCCTTGCATCCCTGGGATGAATCTCACTTGGTCATGATGAATAATCTTTTTGATGTATTGCTGGATCCGATTTGCTAGTATTTTGTTAAGGATTTTGGCATCTATGTTCATCAGGGTTACTGGCCTGTAGTTTTCTTTCTTTGTATTGTCTTTTTCTGGTTTTGGGATTAGAATTATGCTGGCCTCATAAAATGAGTTTGGAAGTCTTCCTTCTTCTTGAATTTTTTGGAATAGTTTGAGGAGAATGGGTGTTAGTTCTTCTTTGAATGTTTGGTAAAACTCGCCCGTGAAGCCATCAGGGCCTGGGCTTTTATTTGCTGGGAGAGTCTTCATTACATCTTCAATTTCCTTCGTTGTTATTGGCCTGTTCAAGTTTTCTATCTCTTTCCGATTCAGTTTTGGGAGACTATGTGTTTCTAGAAATTTATCCATTTTGCTTAGATTGTTGAATTTGTTGCCATATAAATGTTCATAGTATTTGCTAATGATCCTTTGTATTTCTGTGGTGTCAGTTGTTACTTCTCCTCTTTCATTTCTGATTTTGTGTATTTGGGTTCTCTCTTTGTTTCTTGGTGAGTCTAGCTAAGGGTCCATCAATCTTGTTTATCTTTTCAAAAAAACAGCTCTTTGTTTTATTGATCCTTTGAATTATATTTTTGTGTCTCCATGTCGTTTATTTCTGCTCTGACCTTTACTATTTCCTTCCTTCTACTTGCTCTAGGGTTTTCTTTTTGTTTGCTTTCCAGTTCTTTAAGTTGTGAGGTTAGGTAGTTAATTAGAAATTTTTCTTCTTTCTTAAGGTGGGCCTGTAGTGCTATGAACTTCCCTCTCAGAACTGCTTTCACAGTATCCCATAGATTTTGTGTTGTTGTGTGTTCATTTTCATGGGTTTCCAGAAATTTTTAAAATTCTTCCTTGATCTCCATGGTAACCCATTCATTGTTCAGTAACATGCTATTTAGCCTCCATGTGTTTATATGCTTTTGCATGTTCTTGTTGCAATTGATTTCTAGTTTCATGCCATTGTGGTCTGAGAAGATGCTTGATATGATTTCAATCTTCTTGAACTTGTAGAGTCTTAGTTTGTGCTCTAACATATGGTCTATCATTGAGAATGTCCCATGTGCACTTGAGAAGAATGTGAATTCTGCAGTTTTGGGGTGTAATTCTCTGTATGTATCTATTAAATCTTTTTGATCTAGTGCTTCATTTAGAGTCTCTGTTTCCTTGTTACTTTTTTGTCTAGATGATCTATCCAGTGATGTCAGTGGGGTGTTGAAGTCTCCTAATATGATTGTATTGCGGTCGATTTCTCCTTTGAAGTCCTCCAGAAGATTTTTAATATATTTTGGTGCTCCTATATTGGGTGCATATATGTTTACCAAGGTTATATCTTCCTGTTGGATATACCCTTTCAATATTATGTAGTGGCCTTCTTTGTCTCTAGTTATGGTCTTCAATTTGAAATCTAATTTATCAGATATGAGTATTGCTACCCCAGCTTTTTTTTCCTTTATGTTTGCTTGGAAGATTTTTTCCATCCCTTTACTTTCAACCTATGTGAGTCTTTTGTTGTGAGGTGGGTCTCTTGTAAACAAAATATGTGTGAATCATGCTTTCTTATCCAGTCAGCTACTCTGTGTCTTTTTATCGGAGCATTTAGTCCATTTACATTTAAGCTGATTATTGATATGTACTTATTTATTGCCATTTTTGTACAGTGTGGTTCTAATTATCTTTCTATTTCTTCTAATAATTATAGCAGTCCTTTTAACATGTCTTGCAGTGCTGGTTTGGTGCTAATATATTCCCTTAGTCTTTTTTTGTCTGGGAAGCTCTTTATTTGAACTTCTATTTTGAATGATAGCCTTGCTGGATAGAGTAGTCTTGGATTCAGATCCTTGTTTTTCATGACCTTGATTACTTCATGCCATTCCCTTCTGGCCTGTAGTGTTTCTGTTGAGAAGTCAGATGATAGCCTAATGGGGTTTTCTTTGTAGGTAACCTGTTGCTTATCTCTTGCTGCCTTTAGGATTCTCTCTTTGTCTTTAATTTTTGGCATTTTAATTATTATGTGTCTTGGTGTGGGCCTGTTTGGGTTCTTCTTACTTGGGGGTCTCTGTGCTTCTTGAACTTGAATGCTTTCTTCCTTCACCAGCTTAGGAAAATTTTCTGTCACTATGTCTTCAAATATATTCTCTAACCCTTGCTCATTTTCTTCTTCTACGGGGACTCCTATAATGCGAATGTTATTACGTTTCCAGTTGTCCCACAGTTCTCTTAAGCTATCTTCCTGTTTTTTCATTGTTTTTTCCTTTTGGTTTTCTGATTGATTGACTTTTTCTACTCTGTCTTCTAATTCACTGATCCGGTCCTCTGCTTCCTCTACTCTGCTGGTCAATCCTTCCAATTTGTTCTTTATTTCTGCTATGTCATTCTTCATTTCCACTTGGTTGGTTTTCAGTGTTTCTATATCTTTACTCATGGTGTTGATATCCTTACTCATGCTGTTTAGTTTCCTCAAGATCATGTCTTGAAACTCTACCTCTGATAATTTGCTTAGCTGCATTTCATTTATCTCATCTTTGGTGGAGTTCTCTTGTTCTTTCATTTGGGATCTGTTTCTTTGTTTCACCATTTTTGCTACCTCAGTAGGTTTTGGAGCCTGCCAAATTTTCCCTGTGGGTGTTGGTGTTCTGCTATTTGTGGCTCCCTCTCCTGGTTTTGGATGAGTGTGGAGGGCCCTCCTTCAACACCACTGTCAAGTCTCACTTTCCTGGGTAGATTTGCAAGCTCAGGAAAGGTTTAGTTATGTTCTAGCTTTTTGCCTGGAGGCTATTAGCCTCAGTTACTTGAAAAGCCTTAGGATCTCAGTTGAATGAGAAACTCCCTCAGATGTTTAGAGTGTAAGAGGATTTCCCAAGGGTGGGGCCAATGCTGGTTGTTAATGAGTCTCAATTTGCATTTCTTTACCTCTTTACCTTACCTGGCAATCTCCAAAGGAGGGGCTTCCATAGCTCCTGGAAGGAGCAAACATGGCTGCTGGGTCTGTGCAACCGGGGGAGGGGCTGGCCACCACCGTCCTTTGTGGCCACAGCTCAGCACAAACTCTGAGTGCCCTCCAAATCCCAGGTGTTCCCTCAGAGTTCCAGTCCAGTCCGCCCTCCCTCTGCCGGAGCCCCAGGTGAGTGGCTGTGGCTATTTAGCGCTCTGTCCCGGCCCTCTGTGCTGTGGGGCAGCTGGGGCTCTTAACCCCGAGGGCGGGCGCCGCTGCTGCTGCTCCCAGCTAAGGCCGCCGCTCCCAGCTAAGGCCGCCGCTCACACCCAAGGCCGCCGCTCCCAGCTAAGGCCGCTGCTCACAGCCAAGGCCGCTGCTGTCCGTGGGCTCCCAGCCCGCCACCCTCATGCGCCTCCACAGATCCTACCAGGCTCATTCAGTGTCCCTGGTTGTATGGTCCTCTCCCGCTGCTTTTCTGTTGCTTTTTCCTGACGATTTGTCTTTATTTTAGTTGTAATTCCTGTTTGATCCTGGGAGATCGTCTGTGTAGCTTCCATTGACTCCACCGCCATTTCCAAGTCTCCTAATAAAGGTTTGATATGAAAAACCTACAGCCAACATCATTCTCAATGGGCAAAAACTAAAAGCATTCCCCTTAAGAATGGGAACAAAACATGGATTCCCACTTTATTCACTCTTATTTAACATAGTACTGGAAGTCTTAGCCACAGCAATTAGACATGAAGAAAAAATAAAGGGGATGCAAATCATAACGGAGGAAGTGAAACTGTCATTATTTGCAGATGTCATGATACTGTACACAGAAAACCCTAAAGCATCTTTTCAGATCGCACTGGCATGAAACTAGAACTCAGTTACAGTAAAAACACACAACAATATTCAAACACTTGGAGGCTAAATAGCATGCTATTAAACAATGAATGGGTTACTAACAAGATCAAGGAAGAAATTAAAAATTTCCTGAAAACCAATGAAAATGAACATACAACAACACAAAATCTATGGGACACAGCGAAAGCAATCCTGAGAGAAGTTACTGGACTTAACAAATGAATTTGGCAAAGTAGCAGGATACAAAATTATCTTCAAGAAATTGACGACATTCTTATACACCAATGATGAAATCTCAGAAAGAGGAACTAAAAAAAAATTTCATTTAACATCACAGCAAAAAAAAATTATGATACCTATGGATAAACTTAACCAAAGAACTAAAGGACCTCTTCACAGAAAACTACAGGTCATTGAAAAAAGAAATTACCAGATTTCAGGTTATACTGCAAAGCCACTGTAATCAAAATAGCCTGGTACTGGTACAAGAACAAGCAGATAGATCAATGGAACAGAATAGAAAACCCAGAAATTTACTCAAAACAACATGCTCGATTAATATTTGACAAAGTTTGCAAGAGCATACAGTGGAGTCAAGACAGTCTCTTCAATAAATGGTGTTGGGAAAATTGGACAGCTACTTGCAAAAAAATGAAGCTAGACCACCAACTTACACCATACACGAGAATAAACTCAAAATGGATAAAAGACTTAAATGTGACTCGTGAATCCATAAAAATTCTAGAAGAAAATGCAGGCAACAAAATTTCAGACATCATACACAGCAGAATTTTCACTGATACAACACCTAAGGCAATAGAAACAAAGGAAAAAATGAACACATGAGACTACATCAATCTAAATATCTTATGCACAACAAAAGAAACAACCATCAAAACGGAAAGGGATCCCACTATATGGGAGACCATAATCGCCAATGATGCATCAGATAAGGGGTTAATTTCCAAAGTATATAGAGTGCTCATACAAGTCAACAAAAGGAAGACAAAGAACCCAATTAAAAAATGGGCAGATAACCTAAATAGACTCGTCTTCAAATAGAACATACAAATGGCCAAGAGACATATGACAAAATGCTCAGTGTCACTAATCATCAGAGAGATGGAAATTAAAACAACTATGAGGTATCACCTCACACCTGTCAGAATGGCCGCCATCAACAAATCATCAAACAGCAAGTGTTGGCGAGGGTGTGTAGAAAAGAGGACTCTAGTACACTGTTGGTGGGAATGCAGACTGGTGCAACCACTGTGGAAAACACTATGGTGTTACCTCAAAAAGTTAAAAATTGAACTGCCATTTGACCCAGTGATCCCACTTCTAGGAATATACCCTAAGAAACCTGAAACACCAACCAGAAAGAATATATGTACCCCTATGTTCATAGCAGCACTATTTACAATAGCTAAGATCTGGAAACAGCCCAAGTGTCCATCAGTAGATGAATGGATAAAAAAGCTGTAGTACATATACACAATGGAGTACTATGCAGTTGTAAGAAAGAAAAATCTCTTATCCTTTGAGACGACATCGAGGAACCTGGAGAGTATTATCCTAAGCGATACGAGCCAAGCAGAGAAGGACAAATATCACATGATCTCACATACTTGTAGAATATAATGAACATAACAGTCTGAGGTACAGGGTAGACCCAGAGACATGGATTTAGGGTACAGACTGACAACCCTCAGAAGAGGGGTTGGGGGGGAGAGGGAAGAGATAAACCACAAAACTTATATGCATGTACGCATAACTGATGGACATGAACAACAATGCTGGGGATGGGGCGGGGGGAATGGGGCGGAGTGTGTCAGTGGGGGAAAAAGGACAAACGTCTGTAACAAAAATAAATTAATAATAATAAAAAAAAGAAACAAAGGCAAGAAGTTGGGATTGTTATTGGAATTATTATATCTCAGCATTATTCAATAGTTCTTAATCCTCTGTGGAGATAAATCAAGTTATTATAACATTGAACATGTCCAAAATAGAGTTCCTGCTTCTCCACCCAAACCTGCCGCCTCTGAATTTCTTTTTACTTATTTTAATGCAGTCTCTTTTCTTCCAGTTTGTCAGGTAGAAAACCATGTACTAACCATTGATTATTTTAAAAATTAATACCCCACTTTCAATCCATTAGCAAATGATGTAGGCTTTATCTTCAAAACATATCCAAAATCTAACCATTTCTCAATGCTTTGGTGTCATCACTCAGGTTCAAACTTTCATCTAAATTATCTTCTTTCCCACCTACAACCACACCTGTCATGCATCCATTATTATCTTCTTACTTCCCACCTCAAGGAAAGAACAATGCTTTTGCTTTCCCTGCTCGCTAAACTCTGGAAGACCCTACTGTCACATTCTGTTCCAGGAACTTCTTCTTCTACCCTGGACATTAATAAGTCATATAATCTTGTGTCTCAACTGCTATGGCTACCCACAGTTGTAGACCCTGATGCCACAACTTCAAGAGCTCACACAGCCTGAAAAATTTACCATGGTATCCTCTTCCTCAGTTTTCACACCTACTCTACTCATGCTCCACAGAGACATCTCTCAGTAAGATGCTGGATGGGTATAGACACTCCATCCTTTGACCCCCCCCCACTCACAGACCTATGCCTTTTTTGACATAGCTGTCCTATTTTCATGATAAATCCTCCAAGTTTAATATGTCCTAGAAGAGAGCAAATAAATTGCCAAAACTTTCCAAATGGTTATTTCGTTGTTAATTGTCCCCCAACTTATAGTAATAGAGTGGTGGAAATTTGTGAGGGAGAGACATGTAAGCAGCTAGAAAATTTGTGAACCAAATCATCTCAGATTTTTTTATGTCTGTAGCCATCATGTCCTATACTCTATACATTTAACCATATCCTCTCTATTAGAACTTTATTATTAATTTATAAACTTACTAAATTCTTTAGGTCTACTCTCATTGTCCCTTTTATTTTTCAACTCCCAAAAACCTACTTATCTCCCATTCGTTTTACTGAGACATTGGTTTCAAGTGAGCTCACTTTGGCCAAACCCAAGGATCATCTTCTGCTCCTTGTTATAGGAGTCTTTCTGATGTATTACGTTGTCTCAAGCACTTCTTTGTCTCTGTGGTCTTCCCATTTACCTAACTTCTTTCTTCTCTCTAACCATTTCATTTCTTTTAAAAAAAACTTTTTTTATTGCTTTTAGATAGAGAGAAAGGGAGAAGGAGAGAGAGATGGAAACATCGATGAGAGAGAACACTTATTGGCTGCCTCCTGCATGCCCCTCTACTGGGGATTTGGCCCACAACCTGGGCATGTTCCCTGACCAGGAATTGAACCAGTGACCTCTTGGTGCATGGGTCAATGCTCAACCACTGATACTTTCTGGTTCAGTCTTTGGTTTCCCATTAAACTACCTCATGTGTTTGAGTGATGCCCTCTTCCACTTGATAATAAATTTAAAATCTATGGACTACACCTGGGATCTATTTAGCCACCTGATGGTCACTGGCATATGAATGTTTCACAAGTACTGCATGTGTCCCAAATTTAATTTATCAAAAACCTGCATAATAATTCATGAATCCAAAGAAAACATGTGAGATTTTTCTTCCTCTTCTGTGTCTTCACACGATTTCAATCATTCAATGATCAAGACCAGATGATTTTGCCTCCTGCTCCTTCTTACATCAATTTTCTATTAGTTCTTGATATAATGCCTGCATTAAGGTGTAAACCTTAATGTTGCCCTGGGCTCCTATTTGTTTTCCCAGCCTCTAGGCTTGATGGTATGAATTCTCTGAATTACATGCCTCACTGCATTACTTTCCTTCTGAAGTTCCTTATTTATGCACAACAAACCTGAGCTTGGCATATGTCATGAATGTCCTCAAAACTGAAACTTGCCTGCCTCTTTTTTTGCATTCCCCATCTCTTTCCTCATACCCTGCACTGAATGTGGAATTGTTTATGGTTCTTGCATATGCCATATTATTTTACAACTTTTGGCATTCATTTACTTAAAGCTGCTCGAATACCTTCTCTTCTGTCCTTGCATGGATGCATCCAAACTAATGGCTCTCAAACATTTGTGCTCCCTGGAGTCACCTGAAGAAACAAAAAAATTCCTCATGCCCTTGAAGCACCCCAGGCCAACTACATCAATATCCCTGAGATTGGATCCCAGGCATCATTATTTTTAATGTTCTCCAGGTTGATTCTAGTATACAACCAAGTTTGACACCCAGGGCTCAAAATAAATGTTTGTAAAAGTTTAACATATATAAAAATTGTTTGGAGTCTCCCTGGCCGGTTTTGCTCAGTGGTTAGAGCGTCAGCCTGCGGACCGGAGTGTCGCGGGTTTGGTTCCTGCTAAGGGCATGTACCTCGGTTGCAGTTTGTCGGCCCCGGTTGGGGTCGTGTGGGTGGCAACCATTCGATGTGTCTCTCTCACATTGATGTTTCATTCTCTTCCTCCTTCTCTCCCTCCCGCTCTATCTGAAGATGAATGCAAAAATGTCCTCAGGTGAGGATAATAAAAAAATAAATAAAAATTGTCTGGAAAATGTCCATTTCTTTTTACCTTAAATATTTTTATTTATTGGTTTTAGATAGAGAGGAAGGGAGAGGGAGAGATAGAAACATTGATGAGAGAGAACATCGATTGGCTGCCTCCTGCACTGGGGATCGGCCTACAACCTGGGTTTGTGCCCTGACCAGGAATCAAACTGGCAACCTCTTGGTGCATGGGTCCATGCTCAACCACTGAGCCACACCTGTCAGGTTGGAGAATATCCATTTCCAACAAGCTACCAGGTGATGGGATGTTCCTGGTCCTGAGACCATGGTTTGAGTAGAAAAACTTCAGATAATTCCCATCTACATTCAATTTGAGAATCTCAGCTCTAATCGTTAAGAAGTTATCAGATTTCAATCCACCCTTAGGAAGTCTTCCTTAATTACTCAAGGTAAGTGAAATGCTCCATCTCTGTGTCCATAGCATCTGTGTTTACTTCTGTCTCAGCATGTTTTATAGAATTGCTGCCTTTTCTTTATGTGACCATTGTCTTCATTGGAATGTATGATTACCGAAAGCTGTAGTGTGATTGGAATTTGGTAAATATTTGGGAAAATGAAAGAGCCACTTCCTTATGACTAAGTGTGTCCTCAGCTTCCCAGGCACTGGATAGAAGGGAAATCAACATGATTGAGTCAGGTCTCCTCATATTTTTGCCTTATTGACTTCCAGTCAGAGCTCTAGCCTTTTTACCTTTCTCCCAGTAATCTCTGGACATTGCCAAGTAGATCTCATACTCACAAACAACATGGTCACATTCTTCTTTTCCAGAAGCCCTCTCTTCCACTCAGGAATTCAGTGGTTCCTTTTATTCCTGGTCCTTAAAGTTCACTGTTTATGTTGACATTTGTCAAAGTGTCCCTCTATTTGTAGGACTTTTCTCTTGAGGTTCATGAACAAAATGTATATACAATTTATTTAGATTGAAACATTTTTCAGAGTGATATGAGAAGATATATGAGATATTAATAATTAATAATAATGCCAGGACAAAAAGTCACTCTGATCCAAAATAACTCTGAGCTCACCAGAAAAATGTTTACCACAACACACATTGTTTCCTCCATCTCCTCTTTCTGGACCAGCCTGCGTCTCAAAAATCAGCACATCCCCTCACAAAATGACATAGTTAAGAAGATACAGAAGATCATAAATATAATAGTGATAGACTAAATGTACCCATAATTCTCAGTCAATATTAATAGGCAGTAAAACTCACTAAGAGAATAGGCTTTGAAATTAAATGTATTTGATCAAATTCCAGTGACAATCAGCTGCAAGACCGTGGAAATTTAATATTCATATAATGAGATATTTCCTACTTCACAGAGCTTTTCCAAATATTAAGTGAGATGATAATTGTTTAATAAAGTGTTTAGTATATAGCAAGTATTTGAAAATGGTAGCAATTAGAAGAATTCCAAATTCATCTGCAACATATAAAAAGTTTGCAATTACTTTTATCATTGCAAGAGTTGAAAAAACTGAAAATCAATAACTTCTCTTGGACCCATTAGAGAACTAAGGGTGCAGAGGAAAATACTACCCTCATTCTGGGGAGAAGGGCACATCCAGAGACATACATTTGAGATCTGCTTACTAGAAGCAGAAGCTCTGGGGTCATAGACTGGATGCCTATGGAAAGAGTAGACAAAATGCAGAAAGATATGAATACTGTAAGCACAAAGACAGAAACTCTAGGAAGGAGTCAAAAGAAAATGCCACACAACAAAAATAGTGTAACATAAAGAATACCTTCAGTGGGTTTACCTATAGACTTGACACAGCCAAGAAAAGAATGAGTGAGCTTAAAAATAGGGCAACTAAAACTTCCAAAACTGCAGTACAAATATTAAAAAAAAAAAAAAAAAACTAAACTAAAAAACCAGAGCATTTTATAACTGTAAGACAATTTCAAAAGATATAATATACTTATTGTTGGAATACCAAAAGGAGAACAAAGAGAGAACAGAGAATAAATATTTGAAATAATAATGGCCAAGAAATTTTTAAATTAATGACAGGCACTAATACAGACCCTGGAAGCTCAGAAAACAATAAGCATAAATACACACACACACACACACACACACACACACATACATGCACACACACAGATACACACACACTTAGGCATATCATATTCAAAACCAAAGACATAAAAAAGTATTGCAAGAAGCTGGGGTAAGGGAGAACACCTTACTGATGTGGTCACTATTTAGAAGTAGAGTAAACCTTATCCAAAATTTGCTTTGTAGGTTGATATTGATAACGCCGCACATTCACCAACAGTATATAAAAACAGTTTATTACTCACATTATGAGGCTTTCTAATCAGAGAAGGGCAGCTCCAAAAAATAGCTTGAGAGAATAATGAAAGGATATTGGATTGAGATATCTATGACTTGAGATTGGGAGGGAGGATTAGAGTGAGGGTTCCTGTATGCCAGAAAACAGTTTGAACTTCAACCAGTGCCAAAGAAGAGAGCACTTACTTTCCTATCAGTTTCCCAGATTTGAGTAAGATTTTAAAGAGGCAAGGGTGAGACTTAAAATCAGTTTTCAGTCAAATATTTTTAAAAATGAGGTCAAATACTATATTATATTTATCTACAGAGAAACCAGGGTAAGAGTTACAGTTGACTTATCAGAAACCATGAAAACAAAAAGACAGTCAAGCAAAATATTTAAAGTACTAAAAAACCCCACAATATAGAATTATAAATCCAACAAAATTATCCTTCAAAAGTGAAAGACAAATAAAAAAATTTTTTCAAACAAAAACTGAAGAAATTCATCAAAGGCAGATGTGTTCTGTAAGAAATTTTTAGTGTTTCCTTAGGCAGAAGGAAATGACACAGGTCAGAAATGTGGATTGACATTAAGAAAAGAAGACCAGTTCGTGGGTTCCACTAGTGCCAGTGATCCCACTTCTAGGAATATACCCTAAGAAGCCTGAAACACCAATCAGAAAGAAAATATGTACCCCTATGTTCATAACAGCACTATTTACAATAGCTAAGATCTGGAAACAGCCCAAGTGTCCATCAGTAGATGAGTGGATAAAAAAGCTGAGGTACATGTACACAATGGAGTACTATGCAGCTGTAAGAAAGAAAGATCTCTTATCCTTTGAGATGACATGGAGGGACCTGGAAATTATTATGCTAAGCGAAACAAGCCAAGCAGAGAAAGATAGATATCACATGATCTCACTTATTTGTGGAATATAATGAACTAAACAAACTGATGAATAAAGTAGACCCAGAGTCATGGAAGTAGGGCACAGACTGACAGTCCTCAGAAGGGGTGGGGGGGGAGGGGATAAACCACAGAACTTATATGCATGTATGCATAACCGATGGACATAGACAACAAAGCTGAGGACAGGGTGGGAGGGGATGGAGAGGAGGCATTCAATGGGGGGGAGGGGAGAAACATCTATAACAAAAATAAATTAATGAAAAAGAAAAAAAAAAAAAAAAAGAAGACCTAGCAAGAATGGTTAGCAAGCTGAAAGCTCGACTCGAAGGAACCACTGAGCTAAAGCCACCACCAAACCAGAATTATATGAAATGTTGAAGGGTCTTCTTGAAGGAGAAGAATAACAAAAATATGAACAATAAAATGTCAATAAATACATCTCTATCAACAACTGAATCCACAAACAAAATGATCAAGCAGAACAGAAACAGACTCATAGATACAGAGAATTTTTGTTGCTTGCCAAATGGGAGGGGGCTGGGTGGATGAGTGAAGAATATGAAGGAATTAAGAAGTACAAATTGGTTGTTAGACTGATGAAGCTCTAATGGAAGGGGGGGGGGAGCGGGATGAGATAAGCCAAAGAGCTTCTATGCATATATGCATAACCAGTGGACACAAACAATAGGGCGGGGAAGACAGGAGGGTGGCGGGATGGGGGGGGGTCAATGAGGGAAAAAAGGGGGGACATCTGTAATACATTCAACAATAAAGATCAATTTTTTAAAAAGAAAAGAAGACCATGAAGAAGAAACAAAGGTAAAATAAATTATTTGATTTGTCTTATTTTTATTATTATTTTATTACTGACTCTACTACAGATGTCCCCCATGCCCCCACCCCCCTAGCTTCCTTCTGCCCTGCTCCCACTCCCATCATATTACTGTGTCCATGGGCTATACATATATGCATGTATATATTTGATTGTTCTCTTCCCATTCTCCCATCCTCCCACCCCTTCTCCCCTCTGAGATCTGTCAGTCTGTTCTGTTCCATTTATCTATGCTTCTGGTCCTATTTTGCTCATCAGTTTATTTGTTCTTTAGATTCCACATATAAGTGAGATTTGTCTTTCTCTTATGGGCTTATTTTGCTTAGTATAATAGTCTCCAGGTCTGTTCATTCTGTCATAGTGTTCATGTCATAGTATTCACAGTGTCCATTGTGTAAATGTACCACAGTTTTTTTTATCCACTGAACTGCTGAACAGCATTTGGGCTGTTTCCAGATCTTGGCAACTATAAATAACTCTGCTATGAACATAGGGCTGTATATATTCTTTCTGATTGGTGTTTTGGGATTCTTAGGATATATACTCAGAAGCTAGATCAGTGGTCAAAAGACCTTTCCATTTTTTTAATTTTTTGAGGAAATGCGATACTGTTTTATTTACAGTTGGTACACCAGTCTGCATTTCCACGAACAGTGTACTAGGGTTCCCTTTTCTTCACATCCTCACCAGCACTTGTTTGTTGATATATTAATAGTTCTTATTCTGACTAGTGTGAGAGAATACTTCACTGTAGTTTTAATTTTCATCTCTCTGATGAATGCTGTTGAGCATTTCTTCATATGTATATTGGCCATCTGTATGTAGTTTTTGGAGAAGTACATATTCAGATTCTTTGCCCATTTTTTATAGGATAGTTTGTCTTCCTGGTGTTGAATTGTATAAGTTTTTTATATATTTTGGAGATTAACCCCTTATCTGAAAAATCATTGGAAAATATTAATATGTTATTCCATGTGGTGGGTTCACTTTTTGCTTTGTTGGTTTTTTTTTTTTTTTTTTTACTGTGCAGAAGATTTTCAGTCTGATGTACTCCCATTTGTTTATTGTTTTCCCCTGTGTTCCCCTCTCCTTTGGAGACATATTGGCAAAAATATTGCTGTTAGAGATATCTGAGTATTTACTGCCTGTGTTTTTATCTAGGAGTCTTATGGTTTAGTAATTTACATTTAAGTCATTTTGCATTTATTCTTTTGTATGGTGTAAATTAGTGGTCTTGTTGCATTTTTTGCATGTTGCTGTCCAATTTTCCCAATACCATTTATTGAAGAGATTGTTTTCACTCCGTTGTATACTCCTGCCTCCTTTGTCGAATATTAATTGAACATATAGTCGTTGGTTGACTTCTGGGCTCTCTGTTCTGTTTCATTGATCTATATGCCTGTTCTTATGCCAGTATTGAGCTCTTTTAATTATGATGACTCTGTATTATACTTTATTTTTTAAATATATTTTTTGTAGTTTTATTTTTATTATATTTTTAATTAGTTTATTTTTGTTACAGATGTTTCTCCTTTTCCCCCCTAGACATCCTCCTCCTGATCTCATGCCCTCCGCCACGGCATTTTCGCCTATGTCCATTGGTTATACATATATGCATGTAAGTTCTTTGCCTTATCTCTCCCCCCCGCCCCGCCCTCTTCCTCTGAGGTTTGTCAGTCTGAACCCTACTTCTAAGTCTCTGGGTCTGTTTTGTTCATCAACTTATTTTGTTCATTATATTCTACAAATAAGTGAGATCATGTGGTATTTGTCTTTCTCTGATTGGCTTATTTTGCTTAGCATAATACTCTCCAGGTCCCTCCATGTTGTCTCAAAGGATAAGAGATCTTTTTTTCTTACAGCTGCATAGTATTCCATTGTGTATATGTACTACAGCTTTTTTATCCACTCATCTATTGATGGACACTTGGGCTGTTTCCAGATCTTAGCAATTGTAAATAGCGCTACTATGAACATAGGGGTACATATATTTTTTCTGATTAGTATACTTTAATATCCACTATTGTGGTCTGTCCAACTTTGTTCCTTTACTCAAGATCACTGAGGCTATTTAGGGTCTTTTTTTTGGGGGGGTTCCATATATATATTTTTGTATGTTTATTCTAAATCTGTGAAATATGCCATTGATATTCTAATGGGGATTGTGCTGAATCTATAGATTTCTTTGGGTAGTATGGAGATTTTAAAGTTGTTAATGCTTTCAATCAATGAACATGGAATATGCTTCCACTTGTTTGTATTTTCCTCTATTTCTTTCTCCAGATACCTATAGTTTTCTGCATATAGGTCTTTTATGTCCTTTGTTAAGTTTATTCCTAGGTACCTTATTTGTATTTGTTATTGAAATGGTAAATGGGATTTTTTTTTTTTTTAGTTTCTCCTTCTGATAGCTCATTATTGGTATATAAAAATGCCACCAATTTCTAGATATTAATTTTGTATTCTGCTACTTTGCCAAATTCATTTATTAAGTTAAGTAGCTTTTGGGTGGATTCTTTATGGTTTTCTATATACAATATCATACCATCTGTGAATAATGACAGTTTTACTTCATCCTTTCCAATTTGGAGGTCTTTTATTTTTTCTTCTTTTCTGGTCACTGTGGCTAGGACTCCCAGCACTATTTTGAATAAGAGTGTTGAAAGTGGACATACCTATTGTTCCTGATATTAAAGAAAACACTTTTATTTTTTGCCCATTGAGTATGATGTTGGCTGTAGGATTTTCATATATAGCTTTTATTATGTTGAGGTATGATTCCTCTATTCTCACTTTGCTGAGAGTTTTTCTCATAAATGCATGCTGGATTTTGTCAAATGCTTTTTCTTCATCTATTGATATGATCATGTGATTGTTATCCTTCGTATTGTTCATGTGATGTGTCACATTTACTGATTTGTGAATATTGTACTATGCTTGCATCCCCAGAATAAATACCACTTGGTCCTGGTGTATGATCTTTTTAATGCATTGCTGGATCCAATTTGCTAATATTTTGTTGAGGATTTTAGCATCTATGCTCTTCAGGGATATTGTACTATAATTTTATTTTTGTGCAGTGTCTTTGGCTGATACTGGATTTAGAATAATCTGGCCTTATAAAAAGAGCTAAGAAGTCTTTCTTCTTGAATTTTATGGAATAGTTTAGGGAATATAGGAGTTAATTGTTGTTTGAATGTTTGGTAAAATTCACCTGTGAAGTCTTCCATCCAGGACTTTTATATGCTGGGAGTTTGTTTGTTTGTTGTTTATTATAAATGCTTCAATTTCATTAGTTGTTATCAGTCTAATCAGGTTTTCTGATTCATGCTCATTGAGTTCTGGAAGATTGTATGTTTCTAGGAATTTGTCCATTACACACAGGTTGTCCAATTGGTTGGCACATAGTTGTCCATAGTATTTTCTTAAATCATTTTTATTTCTGTGATATCTGTTGTTACTTCACCTATTTTTTTCTTTCTGATTTTATTTATTTGAGTATTCTCTCTGTGTTTCTTGGTGAGTCTGGCTAAAGATTGATTAATCTTGTTTCTCTTTTCAAAGAATGAATTCTTAGTTTCATTGATTTTTTGTAATATTTTTAGTCTCATGTCATTTGTCATTTATTTTCACTATTATCTTTATTATTTTCTTCCTTATACTTATTCTGGGATTTTCTTGTTGCTTTTTTTCTAATTTTTTTATTTCTTTGTTTTCGTGTTTTTTGTTTGTTTGTTTAGTTGTGGGGTTAGATTGCTTATTTGAGATTTTTCTTGTTTCTTGTTCTAGGTCTGTAATGCTATGATCTTTGCTCTCAGGATTGCTTTTGCAATGTCCCATGGATTTTGGGTTGCGGTGTGTTAATTTTCACTTGTTTCCAGTAAATTTTTATGCATTAGTTAATAACATACTATTTAGCCTCAATGTGTTTGAATGTTTTTGAGTTTTGTTATTGTAATTGATTTCTAGTGTCATATCACTTTGATCCAAGAAGATGCTTGATCTGATTTCAATCATTTTGAATTTGTTAAGACTTATTTTAAGTCCTAAGATGTGGTCTATCTTCAAGATTGCTCCATGTGCTCTTGAGATAAATGTGCATTCTGCAGTTTTGGGATGGAATGCCCTATAATATCAGTTGAATCCATCTGATCTAGTGTATCATTTGCAATTGCTGTTTCCTTGTTGATTTTTATCTGGACAATCTATCCAACAATGTCAGTGGGGTGTTAAAGTCCCTTATTATGACTGTGTTGCTGTCTATCTCTCTTTTAAAGTCCTCCAAGAGTATTTTTTATATATTTAGGTGCTCCAGTATTGAGTGCACATATGTTTACCATGTTTATGTCATCTTGTTGAATTTCTTTAGTATCAGGTAATGAACTTATTTACCTCATGTTATGGCCTTTGTTTTGAAGTCTATTTTGTCAGATATAATTATTGATACCCCAGCTTTTTTTACTTCACCTTTGATTTTAAATGACAGCCTTCTGAAAAGAGTAATCTTAGTATCAGATCCTTGCTTTTCATTACTTTTAATACTTCACTCCTTGTGCCCTGTAGTGTTTCTGTTGAGAAATGAGCTGACAGAGATATGGGAACTCCTTTGTAGTAAGAAATTGCTTTTCTCTTGTTGCCTTTAAGATTCTCTCATTTTCTTTAATTTTTATCATTTTAATTATGATGTGTCTTGGTGTGGGCCTCTTTGGGTTCATCTTGATTGGGACTCTGTGTTTCCTGAACTTGTGTGACTTTTTCCTTCACCAGATTAGGGAAGTTTTCTGTCATTATTTCTTCAAGCAAATTTTTTATCCCTTGTTCCCTTTCTTCTCCTTCTGGTACTCCTATGAGTCAGGTGTTGTTAAATTTCAGTTGTCCCAATACTCCTTAAACCCTCCTCCTGCTTTTTAATTATTTTTTCTTTTGGTTCTCAGATTAAGTGACTTTTTTCTACCTTGTCTTCTAATTACTGATCTGGTCCTCTGCTTTCTCTAATCCGTTTATTCTTCCAGTGTATTTTTTAAAACTCATCTTTATTGTTGAATGTATTACAGATGTTCCCCTTCTTTTTCCCCATTGACCCCCTTCTCCCCAATCCCACCCCCTCCTGCCTTCCCCACACTATTGCTGGTGTCCATTGGTTATGCATATATGCATAGAAGTTCTTTGGTTTATCTCTTCCCACCCTCCCTCCCCACTTCCCTTTGAGGTTCATCAGTGTCTAACAACCAATTTGTATTTCTTAATTCCTTCATCTTTTTTACCCATCTCCCCATCCTCCACCCAGCTGGCAAGCAACAAAAAGTTCTCTGTATCTATGAGTCTGTTTCTGTTCTGCTTGCTCATTTTGTTTGTAGATTCAATTGTTTATATATATATATTAATTGCCATTTTATTGTTCATATTTTTGTTCTTCTTCTCCTTCAAGAAGACCCTTCAACATTTCATATAATATTGGTTTGGTGGTGATGAACTTTTTTAGCTTTTTCTTGTCTGGGAAACTCTTGATATGTCCATCGATTCTAAATGATAGCTTTGCAGGATAGAGTAATCTTGGTTGTAGGTCGTTGCTTTTCATTGTCTTGAATATATCTTGCCACTCCTTTCTGGCCTGTAAAGTTTCTTTTGAGAAATCAGCTGACAGTCTTATGGGAGCTCCTTCATAGGTAATGGACTGCTTTTAAGATTCTCTCTTTGCATTTAACTTTTGGCATTTTGATGATGATTTGTCTTGGTGTGGACCTCTTTGGGTTCAACTTGTTTGGGACTCTCTATGCTTCCTGGATTTATATGTCTGTTTCCTTCACCAAGTTAGGGAACCTTTCTGTCATTATTTTTTCAAATAGGTTTTCAATTTCTTGCTCTTTCTCTTCTCCTTCTGGCATCCCTATGATGTGAATGTTGGCACACTTGAAGTTGTCCCAGAGGCTCCTTACACTATCCTCATATTTTTTGGATTCATTTTCCTTTTTGCTGTCCTCACTGGATGTTTTCTGCTTCCTTATATTCCAAATCAATGGTTTGCTTCTTGGCTTTACCTACTCTACTATTGATTCCCTGTAAATTATTCTTTATTTCAGTTAGTGCATCCTTCATTTCTGACTGGTCCTTTTTCATGTTGTTGGTGTTCTCACTAAGTTCCTTGGAGGTCTCCTTAAGTTCCTTGAAGGTCTCACTAAGTCCCTTGAATGTCTCACCAAGTTCCTTGAGCAACCTTATAACCTGTGTTTTGAACTCTGCATCTGATTGATAGCTTATCTTCATTTTGTTTAGTTCTTTTCCTGGAGGTTTGTTCTTTTCTTTCATTTGGGACATGTTTCTTTGTCTCCTCATTTTGGCTGCTTCCCTGTGATTGCTTCTATGTACTTGGTAGAGTTGTTATGTCTCCTAGGCTTCATAGGGTGGCCTATTGTTGTAGGTGTCCTGTAGGATCCAGTGGCACAGCCTCCCTGATCACTCCAGCTGGACCCTCGAGGTGCACCCATCATGTGGACTGTACATCCTTCTGTTGTAATTGAGTCTTGATTGCTGTTGCCACATCAATTGGAGGGATTTACTCAGATTGATCAGCTGCAAGGATTGGCTGTGCTCACTGGCCACTGGCCTCTGACTACCTTGGAGGATCAGCTGTGTAGGGGCCCACCACACAGGGCAAGACTTACTTCATCAGGGCTCTGGTACCCACTGAGTCCGCTCATTGAGTGTGCCACTTCTGGAGGTGGTTGGGTGGTGATGTTTTGATGTGGTCTGAAGCTGTCCACTGGGTATGCTGACTCTCGTGCAAGGTCAGCCACTGCCTGTGTTCTATCCAAGGCCACCTGGCATAAGCTCCAAAGTGATCTGCAGTTGGCTCCTTCTAGTGCCAGGCCTGGGGCCACTTAATGAGAGGTATGGGGCTCGCTGAGACCAGATGCTGCTTCTTTGAGAGATTTTAGGAAACTGTGAATGAGGATTCAAGACAGGCCAATCCTATGGTAAAGCCTTTGGAAACAGCTTGGTTGAGTATAGAAGCTGGATGGGCAGGGCCTCAGGGAATCACCAGGGTGGGCCAAACAGTGTGAGCCAGGTTGCTGGAGTCCCAGATATGGCGGCTGTCTGCCATTCCAAGGAAGAGCTCACCAAAGGAACATCAGCCTCTGCCAGCATCTCTGTGCAAGAGAAAGCTGCCCCTCCAGCCCTCACCCCAAAGCCAAACAGCTTAGTTCTTCCCTGTATGTCTCTGGTGCCCCTCAAGCTGCCTCCCCTCTGAGCTCAGAGGTAGCAAGTCTGAGTAAGTCCATGCACGGGCCCTTTAATAGAATTTGCCTGGGGCTCCCGCAGGTGCAACCTCCCTCTGCCTCAGTTCCCACTGGTTTTTCCAGCCAGAAGTTGTGGGGACTTTTCTTCCTAGCACTGGAACCCTGAGATGGGCACCTGGTGTGGGACGGGGACTCCTCACTCCTCAGGGAAGACCATCCCAGCCGTGACTCCTGATTTTTATCCACCACACGTGGGTGATGGAGGGGTTATAGCATATGGATAGGGATAATAAATAAAAGTGATGTTGGGATTAGGAGAAAGGGGTTGGTATAAAGTACTTGAACTATAAATTAAATGATGTACTATTATCTGAAGGTGGACTTAGAAAAACATGTATATTGTAGGACATTCCATTTTCAGCTCTGACATTTAAAGAAGTGGAGTTGTCACTTCTATTGTTACAACAAGTAAAACATTGCAAAAATTGAAAATTAAAGCTTTTTTTTTTTCCAGACCAACAAGAGAATTGAGATTGCAGGGCAAATTACCACCCCCAAAACTGGACAAAAATATTCAGACAAACACAGGAGAGATCAGTATTGGTAAATCAAGTAGACAGAAAATCAGTAAAGATATAAATTACTTGAAGAACACTATTAATGAAATTGACCTAAATGATATTTGAAAAATACTTCATCCAAAAATGTCAGAAAACACATTCTACTCAAGCTCACATGGAGCATTCACCAATATAGACCATATTCTACACCACAAAACACACCTTAAAAATATAAAAGAATAAAAATTATATAACAAATTTTATTCAGCAACTGTGAAATTAAACTAAACATAAATAAAACAATGATAGCTAATTTTTTTCAAAAGTACTTTGAGATTAAACATACTTCTAAATAACACATGGATCATATAAGAAGTCTCAAGAGAAACTTAAAAAATATTTTAAACTAAAAAAAATAAAACAAAAGTACTGGTATGCAGTTAAAGCAGTGCTTAGAGGGAAATTTATAGCATTAAATGCATATATTAGAAAAACTCAACAATATAAATTTCTACAACAGAACCTTAAATAAAGAATAGCAATTGAAACCTAAGCAAACAAAAATATAATAAACATGAGCAGATGGAGATAAATTAATCTAACAACTTATATGCATATATACATTGTCCATGGATACAGACAACAGGGCGGTGAAGTTCTGGGGCAGAGTGGAAACTGAGTGAAGGAGGGCAATGGGAGAAAAATGAGGGGGTAGCTATAATACTCTCAATAATAAAGATAAATAAAAAAATAAAAGGTAAAAAATGATCAGAATTTACTGAAATTAAAAACAGGAAATCAATAAAGAAAATAAAACCAAAGCTGCTTAAAAAAATAGAAAAATGTATAAACCTCTAACTAGGATAGATAGAAGATACAAATTACTAAATCAGAAGTAAGAGGGGGGTCATTATTACTGATTTCATGGACATTAGAAGGATAATAAAATGTATTATCAATAATTCTATGTCCACAGATTTAATAACAGAGATGAAATGGTTGAATTCTGTGAAAGACTCAAACAACCAAAAGATATACAAGAAATAATAGATAATATGAAAAAGCCTATATCTATTAAATCGGTTGAATCAAGCACCAATTACCTTAAAAAAAAAAAAATCCAAGCCTAGGTGGTTTCAATGGTTAATTCTAGTAAACATTTAAGGGAAAACAATACCACTTATCTACAAACTCTTCCAGACATGGAAGCAGAGGAAATACTTTCTAACTTATTCTGTGAAATCAGTGTTACCCTAATACCAAAATTACATTAATATATTACAAGAAAACTACAGACCGATGTCTCCCAAGAATATAGATGCAAAATTCCTAACAAAATATTAGCAAATCAAGTCAAAGTATAAAAATAATTATACAGAACAACCAAGGGAAATTTATTGCAGCTATGCAAGGCTGATTCAACATTCAAAAACTCAATCCATGTAGCTGTAAGAAAGAAAGATCTCTTATCATTTGAGATGACATGGGAGGACCTGGAAACTATTATCCTAAGCGAAACAAGCCAAGCAGAGAAAGACAAATATCATATGATCTCACTTATTTCTGGAATATAATGAACAGAACAGTCTGAGGAACAGGGTAGTCCCAGAGATGTGGAAGTAGGGTACAGACTGACAATTGCTAGAAGAGGGGGTGGGGGAGGGGAGTGATGAACCACAGAACTTGTACACATGTACTCATAACCAATGGACATGGACAGCAAAACTGGGGATGGGGCGGGGAGGGAGGGGGAGGAGGGTGTCAATGAGGGAAAAAGGAGAAATATCTGTAACAAAAGTAAATTAATAAAATAAAATAAAAACAAAAACAAAAACAAAAACTCAATCCATGTAATTTATCATATCAGTAGGCTAAAAAAGAAAAAAAGATACATCATCATAGCAATAGATGCAAAAAAAGCATTTGACAAAATCAAACATGTATTAATGAAAAAAATTATCAGCAAACTAGGAATGGAGGGAAACTTTCTTAACCTGATAAATAATAACTGTAAAAAACCTATGGCTAACATCATGTTTAACTGTAGAAAACTAGATCCTTCCCCCTAAGACTGGGAAGAAGGCAAGTATATCTGTTCACACTACTTTTACTCACTATAATATTAGAAGTCCTAGCTAGTGCAATAAGACAAGAAAAGTAGCAAAATGTATACATATTAAGGAGAAAGAAATAAAATTGTTCATAGATGGTATGATTGTCTATATAGAAATTCCAAAGAATGGTCAACAAACAAACATAAAAAAAAAAAACTTTTGGAAATGATAAATGATCATAGCAAGGTCATAGCCTACAAAGTTAATATACCAAAGTCATTGGTGAATAAAATTATATAGGTTTTAGATATACAATTCTACTATACATCATTTATATATTGTACTGTGTGTTTACCACTCCAAGTCAGGTCTCCTTTCATCATAATTTATGCCCCCCAATACCCTCTTCTACCTCACCCCCCTTTCCCTCTGGCAATCATTATACAATTATCTGTGCCAATGAATCTTTTTTTTTTCTTCCTTTGCTTAATTCCTTCACCCTTCTCACCCAGCCCTCCCTCCCCTCTGAAATGTCACCACATTAAATTTGATAAAAGATAAATTAAAAAAAAAATTAAAGCTAGTGACTTGATGGTCTTTAAAAATTATACACACACGCGCGTGTGCGCACACACACACACACACACAATCACTTTTTTATATATCAGCAATGAAGAATTGGTATTTTAAACAAATAAAAGTAATAACATTTACAATAGTACAAATAAAAATACTTAAGTATAAATCTAACAAAATATGTACAGGATCTACAGATGTGAAACTACAAAACTAATAAAATAAATTTAAAAATCTAAATCTAAATAAATGGAGGGATATTTTATTCTTATGGATTGAAAATGCAATATTAACATATTCTTTATAGAAAGTCTTTCAATAAATGATTTTGGAAAAACTAAACGCTTGTTTATAAAAAAGAAAAAAAGTCTAACGAGATATACATTGTACAAAAATTAGCTAAAAATGAATTATAAATCTAAATTTAAAATGAAAACTATCCATGACCAAGAAGTTCTTAAGAGCGCTAGCTCCAAAATGTTTAAATTGACAGCTCCCTCCCACACGCCTATACACAGCCAGAAGCCTCCAGCAAATCCATGTGTTTATACATAAGAGCCTCCTCCTGCTGGCTTGTTCTATCCTGGGTCTTATTTCTGAGTAACTGCCACATATCTGGTCTCTCCCCTCTTGCCTAATGTGGATTAACTCCTTTTGTGACTGGGAGCATGACTCTTCGCTCTGGGTGTTATCATACATAGGAGCATCCTTGGCTCTACTCTGTCTCCCAACATCTGCTTCCAGAATCCGAGCAAAGATTTAACATCTAAACCTCTGCTTATCTGGGAGAAAAGATAAGGCAAGAAAAGATCTTCCATTGATTCTGATGTGATAATAGATTCAAATTCCACTGGAAGTAAAAAGGGAAAAGTGGTGAGCTTGTTTTTGTTTCTATTATATTGTAATTGAAGTGTAAATAACATACAATAAAATAGATAGATGTCAAAAATAAAATAAAATGAAAACTATAAAATTTATAGGATAAAATATAGGTGAAAATCTAGATGAGTTTGCCAAGAATTGTTTAGATATCAAACCAAAAACAGGTCAGTGAAAAAAAATTAATAAATTAACTTTATGAAAATGAAAAGTGTCTGTTCTGTGAAAGACACTGTTAAGAGAATGAAAAGATAAGCCACAGACAGGTGGAAAATATATGTAGAACACACATCTAATAAAGGATTTGTATCCAAATATACAAATGACTCTTAAATTCAACAATAAAAATGAAACAGCCCAATTTTTTAAAAAGGAAAAAGACGAACAGACACTTCACCAAAGAAGATAAACAGATGGCTAATAATGCATGTGAAATGATACTACATATCATTAACATTATTGCAAATTAAAATAATGAGCATTACAAAGCTATTACAATGGCTAAAATCTTTCTTAAAAAAATGACAACACCTATTGCTGATAAGATTGTGGAGCAAGAGGAACTCTATTCCAAAGTGGCTGTACTATTTTGCATTCCCACTTCACTGGATGAAAATTCATACTGTTTCACATCCTTGCCAGCAATTGGCATTGTCATATTGTTTTTTATTTTAGCCATTTGATTTAGTGTGTAGTGTTATCACATTGTTTTAATTTGCAATTCTCTAAAGAGTAAAGTATGGGAATGGGGAAAAAGGGTAACCTTACAGGGCAGAAACTTGACAAACTACATCAGCCAGGTTATCCAGGTGAATATCAACAGGGATGATGATGTAAGTGGTGCACCCTGATAAAATTGATCTTATTCTTCACAACCAACAACTCCAATCTAATCAAGGGGAAAACATAAAAAAAAAATTCAATTGATGGGCATTCTACAAAATACTTGACCAGTATTCCTCAAAACTGTCAGTTATTCAAACAAGGTAAATCTGAAAACTGTCACAACTGAAAGGAGTCTATCATATAATAAAATATGACGTGGTAACCTCGATGAAATCCTAAAACAGAAAAACATAATAGGCAAAAACTAAGAAAACGTGAATGAACTGTGACCTTTATGGTAATAATCCATATTTTTTATTAATTGTAACAAACATAACATACTAATGTAAGATGCTAATAATGGGGGAAACCGAGTGGGGGGAAACTCTCTATACTCTTAATTTTTCTGTAAACCTAGAACTGTTAAAAAATTAAAACCAATTTATTAACCTATACTTTTAAAACTATAGGACATCACTAAAATTTATGTTTAAAGAGAATTATAATTTATACACCGAGAGGATATAAAACAAAATCATAAAATATTCAATTAAAACAAGAGAAGGTACTAAAAGAGGGGAAATTAGTAGCAAAACTTATTAAGTCAATAGTATTTGATATGTCTATTGAAAGCCTCCCTTCTTTCCATTCTCTGCAAATGTTCAGCTTTGCTCATACATTGTATTTCCTCTTGACACTTTTCCCTGCTCTTCCATGAGAGGCTTCTGGTGTCTGGAACAGGATTTGAGATAAAAAAATTGCAAATTCACTTTGGAGATGAAAAAAATGGACAAGGTTATTCTGAGATGATGAAGACACCTTCTCTGCTATACAAGAAGTTTCCAGACAACTTGAAGGATTCCCAGGTTGGACGCCCTTTCTAATTACATTCTGAGTACATTTCTTCCCAACATGTACCTCTGCTTCAGCATTTTCTGCAGAGTCCTGAGATCCCATCAGGTCCCCTTTTGTTGAGGTATTTTCATTCATACTGGGCCCAAATCTGTAAAATACTCTACACATTTGACTATTTCTTGCTCACTTCAGATAAAATTAGATGGTCTTCTTACCATATAATGTGATTGATAGTAATTGTGGGGAAAATTGGTCACATTGTTAATGTCTTTCTTTCTTGTATTTGCATTACTAGTTTTTTTCTTTTACATTCAGAAATGTCTCTACTCCACAAATTAATTTAACACTGTCAGTTTGACTGAAACCTAATAATATAAACTCAAAATTCATTGCCTTTCAATGATGAACTGCACTGATTTATGAGCTATAAGCAAACAAAAGTGGCTGGGTGAGCACCTCAGTGAACTCCTCCTCTTCCCAGGAATACCAGGGAGGAAGAAGCAGTGCAATTCAGGTGTCTAATATTTAAATCCTATTATTTTTCATAAAAATATACAAAGTTCTAATATTTTGTTCACGACCACATGGATCATCTTGAGAAATGTGAGCAGATGTTCTCTCTGCTCTGAAGACTTTTGAACTAGCAGGGTGTGTGTGTGTTGAGTAGTGAGTTAGGGTATCTCCAGGAGAGAATCATCATCATCTTCAGGGTTTGGCTCTTTGCTTTTCAGCTGCAGAAATAGTGAAACCCAGGGATACTCCAACTTTTTACATGGCTTTACAATGTGCAATCTTACATGTGTATGCTGAAATGCCAATTTGGTGATTCCAGATGGAGCTTACTCTTTTCTAGGGATCATGACATTTACTATGAGTCTCAAATGCTCCCCTTGTCAAAGACCTTGCTGTGTGCTGAGCAAAACAGGAAACTAACTTGAGTTCTAGGAAAATCCCATTAAAGAGAATACTTTTCCAGGTACCAGCTCTGTTCTCTCATGGACAGGGCTGCAAGGACTCTGACATCCTTATTTTGTCATTTATTCCCTCAATTCTTTAATTTTTCTCTAATTTAGTTGAATGTCTTTTCTCTAAATTATAGATTGCAATTTTGAGTGGTCTACTGTGTACCAGAAACTGCCTTTAAGAATTTTGCACGTGTTTGCTCACTTAACCCTATGACAACCTTGGTGGCAGATACTATTACTTAACATTTTACTGACAAGGGAAATAAGGCCAAGAGGTTATAAGCAATCAGCCCAAGGAAGTGTGTCACGCTGCCTCATTCATTCTTGTTCAGTTTGACTCTGAACCCTATCCCACTTCTTGTGTGAGAATTATCATGACTTAGCCTCTCCTAAATGGAGCATGGAAAGCAGCCCACCCTTATGTTAGGATGTTAGTTTTACTCTTTTAAATATTGAGACTTATGGGGCAACTGAATGTCTTTATTTAACATTGTTCAGTATCCTCAGGTCTTAGCTTCAATCCAGGTGTTTCTTTTTGTTTTTTTATAACTTTCTCTCAGACCTCAGTGACCTATCTCCCAGACCCTAGACATCCCACAGCCTTCAGAGCCTCAGCCACACCAACAATTAGCAGTGATTTCTCAGTGATCTAAATGATTGCACTTGACTTTCCTACCCACTACATTTAAGCCCCCAAGAGCCTTCATAGTTCTGTGTCCCACAGTGCCCAACCTAGTGCAGAACAGGCAGTTGGCATGTCACATATGCATGCTGACTGGGTAGCTAATGGATAATCTGTAGCTTTAACTAATTTCCACCAGTTTCCAAAAACATTCAGCCATGGAAAAGATACCTGCATGAAGTCTGGGGAACAGCTGACTTCATTTGTTGGCATCTTCTAAGAATAGTATTTTGTGCTCTGCAAACTTTTGGGGGTCACTGGGATTTACTTGAAGTATTAGTTATACTTTAAAATTACCTCACAGACTCTAGAGACCATTTTTCCCCACTGGAAACCACTTGGTTACAGTCACACATGCCCAAATAGACTGACCCAGTCCTGTAACCACCAGCAGCACTTCTATCACACCAACACTCAGGTGTGAGAAACAGTGCTGCCTCCATGCTCTATTTTTTCCAATAAGCTAATTTGTGCCAAATGTATTTTCATAACCAATAAAGTCTGCAGGGCTCAAGAAGGCAAACAAGTCTTGCTTCTCTGCACTGAAGCCCACTAATTCAGAACACAGAATTGAATACATTTTTATTATTTTTATCCAGAAGCCTGCCTTAATGTGTAATATCGACCTTTTGCACATATATAAACAACACAAATATGGGTTGTCCCATCTGAATCAAAGGAGAGAGCTAAGCATTTGCAGGAATTAGGATTTTGTTAACACTTCATTATGGTTATCTTTGGCTTCTGTATGTACATTGCTTTCCCAAGATAAAACATTTAGAAGATTAATTGACTGTCAGACATTAAAGGATAGAAAGGAGCAGAGCTGATGACATTGCACTGCAGCTTCTTTGCCCTCTGAATTCCAACCCTATAGCTGTGGGCAGTAACAGGAAGGGCATAGGACATGTATCCAGTGATTTCTGCTCAAGGCTGGCATTAAGCCATTTAAGGTGGGTGACCTTGAGCCTTTTGGAGCATTATTTTCCATCATGGGATTATTGTGAGGCTAAACAAAACAACATTTGAAAATTGTGCTGAGATTTTCAAAGCCAGGTGTTATTATTTGTTATTTTTTAGATATAGTTCTCCATTAACAAGAGTGTTTCTGTGTTATAACTTGTAGAGTCCCCCAAACTGCTCATACTTCTTACTTTGGAGACAAATGGTGTATCTCCAGAGACAATATTTTCCTCTGAGGACCTATCTGAGAAGCCCCATGTTATTTATTTTTCTAGTGTGCCAGGTTTTGGGGACCTCAGGCAGAACCTTCAGCTTCTGAAGTTTAGATTTACATTTGAAACACCATGTGCCCATATAATTATTGCCCAAATCAAGACATGTCCACAGTGAAAGAGATGCTATTACTAACAAGGCTGGGACAAAAGATGTGATCCAGGATACAGCTAACACATAGCTGCTGCCAACATCAGAGAAAATGAAGCAAGACATTGGTAGTTTGTTGTCTCTAGTTCAAAAATTGTTGAGTGAGGCTGGGGCAGGAGCTCAATAATTTACTTTCTTGGCCATCTGCTCCTACTCTGGATAGTATCCACCTTCTAAGAAAAACACTCTTGTGAAAACTCCATAGGAGTGACACAGTGACAGTAAATTTCAGAGAATAGATTATGGGGCAGGGTGAGGGATAATTTGGGCCTTGACATTATATCACAGAGAGAGATGTCAGCTTCCTACCCACTCCCCTCTTTCTTATACTTGCACCCTATCACATATCCAGTCACACAAAGTGTTCTGATGGTGGAGGTGGTGGTAGTAGTAGGGTTTGTTTATTTGTTTATTTAGTGTGCAACACATTTGTGATCTAAGCGCTGGATTCTGGAGCTGTGTGGATTGTGGGCAGATGAAAAAGGACTTGGAACCCTCTCCAACAAGCTCACGTTGGTAATTTCTCCAAAGATCCAACAAGCTGTGTTATCTTTCTGCATACACAAGAGATCTACCCTTGTGTCATCTTTAAGTGAGTTATTCTGTCTTTTCCTGTATGATTAAATCAAACCACTGGGAATCAGAAAGAGGTCAGTGGCTGAGATTTATAGGAGTACTCAGTTCCACTTATAGATTCTGCTAATAGAAAAATCTGCAGAACACATAGCTCTGAAAGTTGAATTTCTGCTTCTTAGATTGAAAGCTTGATAAATTACACTTTCTTCTTTTTTTTTCTTTTTATGTTTATAGTGTCTATAGTGTTTCATGCATATTTAAACTATAGTTTTGGAAAATCACATTTGTATTCTTGTATATTTTTTATTCAGTTTGTAACCAAACAAAAATGGAGGTTCAGCTGCTTGCCCCAATGAAAACCAAACTTGTGAGGCAGGTGCTGGTACAAAAGGAAAGAGGTTTTATTCAGGAGCCACCTGACCTGGGACAATGGTGCCCTCCTGTCTCAAAGACCAATCCCTCTTCCTTCCCAAGCCCACCATTCTTATAGGGATAGGGAGAGAGTGCTTTTTTTCCAATTACCTTGCTATCTTTTTGAATGCTTGGAGCTCTATCTATCCATCTTTCTAATTTTTGGTGATCAGTGTGAGAACCTGCCCCTGCTGCCATCTTGGCTAATGAGTAAGACATTTGTGTTCTGACTGACTGTCTATGATAACAACAACCCCCTTCAAAACTCTGGCCCCTTGTAATTTTACAAGGAAAAATAGATGAAGGTCTCATCTTCTGTAGTTTATTTCTGCTGTCAAGGGGTGTAGTCTTACCTATCTCCAGGTTCAAAGATTCTTACTATTTACTAAAAGAAGAGAGGAGTCAAGAACGGAGTGAAGCCTTTAATTGAGGGAGGAGGTTTTCTGTCTTCAGAAGTTGGCATACAAGGTGTCTAGAGAATGGCACTGCTGAACAATCAAAGTTGGTGGACTGCTTCATATTTCAAGAGACAGTGTTACCAATGGGCTTCCAAAGTAAAACATATTCTGAAGACAATAAAGTGTTTACTAAGCAGTATGCCTAGTAGTACAGTGGAAATTGTAGTGAAATCAGAAACTGGAGAGACTAAAGGATCACCATGATCTAATCCTTAGCAGGGTTTGGATGGCACATCCAACAGCAGGATAAATTTACCAAGGATGCCACTGTCTAGGAAATTTAGACAAAGGCATCATTATTGGTCCAAGCATGGGCATAAAGTATATCAATTTTCAAAAAATAATAATAAAATAAAAAATAACATTGTCACTTAGCTTTGGGAGGTGCTGTCCCTTTCCAAAAGAGGAATTTTAAATCTCTTTAAGGAGTGCAGGCCCAGCTTTCCCTTGCAGTATCAACAATAGTAACAATATCTAAGTCCTTCTTAGGCAGCTCCCACATTATCCATGTGTGGTGGATCCAAGGCTTAATACCCGAGAGATTTAGGGAAGAGTGTGTTGTCAGTAGGTGTCACAGGAACCAGTCCATTGCTTGACTAACTGCTATTCAGGACCTTGAGTCTTCCAAGACTGGGTCTCCCAGCTGTTACAGATATAAGTAAGGGCTTGTTGGATGGGTAGAGAGAACTGCAATGAGCAAACCTGTGCAAAGTTTTAGTGTTTGCTCTAACTGTTGTACATATTGTTTGATTTTTTTATTCATGTTCTAAATCTAAAGGGGTTGTTCCTAAAAACATAAATTTGTAAGAGTCTCCCATAAACTATTTCAAAAGAGCTTAATTTACATCCACTTCCTGGCAGTACCCTAATTTGGAGCAAGGCAATAGGGAGTGCCTGGTCCCATTCCAAATGTGTTTCCTGGCATATTTTTACCCAGGTCTTCTTAATTATGTAGTTCATTTTCTCAGTCTTCCCCATGGATCAGGGTCTCCAAGATACATGTAGTTTCCATTGAATCCACAGTTCTTGTCCTATATTCTTGGAGATTTCTGAGATGAACTATGGTCCATTGTCAGTTTAAATGCTTAAGGAAGTCCAAAAGTAGGGATTATTTCTTTGAGTAGAAGTTTTGCTACATCAGTTGCCTTCTCAGTTCTAGTGGGGTATGTCTCTACACATCCAGAAAAACTAATACACATTTAAAGTTTTCTATGATTTTAAGCATCTATGTAAAGTCAACTTGCCAGTCCTCAAATGAGCATATCCCTTTATATTGTGTTTCCTTTCCTGTTGAGGCACTTTTATTTAGTCTTAGGATTGGGTTTAGTGTATATCTGAGAGGCTTGGGTAATCTTCTGAATGGTTCTTTGTAAATGAAGGTCCTTCAAATGTGGTCTAATGAGGTCCATTAAAGCACCCCTTCCATAATGCATCCCTTCATGTACGTGTTTGAGGATGGGATACACTAGAACTTCAAGGGAATAAGATTGCACCATGACTGTTAAACTTCCATATACAATTTGGTCACTGCTAAAAAATGATCCCATTCATGGGATCATTCTTCATCTCATTCTGTGTAATAAGGCTTAAATTCTGACAAGTCCAGGTGGGGAATTAAAGCCCCAAGAAGTGGTGGCCCTCAGACAGATTGTCTTCCTGCATTATTGTCAGTTTGGTTTCCCTGGCTTATTTGGGAATTGTTCTTCTGGTGTACTGGGCAGTGCATTATGACAATCTAGTTTGGCAAATTCATTGCCTCTAGAGATTTTAAAATATATTTTGCACATTTGGTGTCCTTATTGCCTGAGGTTAAGAGCCCTCTTTTTTTCCCTGGAACTGCCCGGTCACTCCAGCAACCATCACAACAGATGAATTTTTCTTGGTTAGTTTTGTATCTAGCACTGAGTAGGTAGCTCCTGTATCTATGAGGAATTCAATTAGCGTGTTCCCCACTGTCAATGGTACCCGAGGCTCCTATGGGAAAATAGTCATAGGTCAGGAGCCCCTGGGTCTCCTAATTTTTCATTCTGTTCTAAAATTTCTAAGCAAGAGTTTCTATCTTTTTCTTTTTTTTTTTTTGATTTTTAGGCAGTCCTTTCTCAATGGACTTCCTCTTTGCAATAGGTGCATTGATTGGCACCTAGTAGGCCTTTCCCTTTTTCTTTTGGGTCCTTCTGGTTTCCCCAAGCTCAGTATTTAAGAAAATGGTGCCCTGATTTAATTTTCTTGTTTCTTGTGCATGGTAAACTTTAAAGGCTATGTACACCAGCTGGGAGGGATTCATTCCCAACACCCCGTCTTAACTTGGAGATTCTTTCTGCTATCTGGGGCACTTTGCCCAATAAAAGTCCTATTTACCATCTGGACATTTTCTGGTTCTGGTGCCTGTGGATCGACATCAGTGTGCTTTCAATAGTCCTGATAGATCTTTTCTAAAAATTCAGAAGGATCTTTGCTTGGTTTCTGATGAATAACCTGTATCATATTCAGGCTCTTTTGTCTAGGCACCCCTTTCTTAAGCCCTCCCAATATGCACCATTTTTAATGTATAGAGAGGCTAGGTTCCCACTATTAGGGTCCCAGTTGGGCTCTGTCAAAGGAATTGCCCCAGCTGGATTGGAGGTCCCATTGAGATTCTCTTGATGGAAGCAATGAGCCTCTTCATTAGCATTGTGGAGGCTGCCTTTCATCTGCCTTTAGCAAGATGTTAAGGAGAGCCTGTACATCTGCCCAGTTTGGATGGTTGGTGGCAAAAATGGAGGTGATAAGATTTGCCATTTTCTGAGAATTCTCCCTATATGAGGGGTTAAAATTCTTCCAGTTTAGTAAATCTGAACGAGAAAATGGAGTATGAGGCCAATAGTAACCAGAAGGCTGACCTTCCTGGGTTTTTCATCTGTAGGTTATTACCTCAAAGGGAATTGTCCTGCTCCAGATAGGGATGCTCCCTGGACAAATTAGGTACCTTTGCCAGGTCTTTGAGGGGAGACCATTCCTTCATCATATAGGGGTGGGGCTGTCATCCCTTTGAGCCATATTTCAGGGGCATCCAGAAGTGGGGATGGTGGCATGGGAACTCTTCCTGCTTTAGTGGTCCAGCCCCTATCCATTCATATTTCTCACTTTTGGCACATTCAATCTAAGAACCTCCCCCTGACACCATCTTAACCAATGGTGGAGACTCCCCAGTGCTCTATCTATGGTAACAAGTTCACATTTCCAATCTCATTCACAAATCCTGGGTCCCCTGGATTAAGGTCATTAAATAGACTTATCTCTTCATTTTCCTTTTCTTCCTGTGTCTTACTCTCAGGGAGGGGTTTTTAAGCCAGTTCCCTTCTCCGCATCTTTAGTTTGTTCTCTTTGCCAAAACCTTATTGTGTAAAGACATAAACACTTGAACACAAGGGATTTCATCCCATTTTTCTGATGATTGTCAAAACAATTCCAACTGTATGATGCTGTAGTAATTTAGGGAACCATGTAGGGGCCATTGTACCCCCACAGTCTAAAGTACACATAGACCAAGCAGAGTTACAATAGAAAACCAAGTTAGTCTTAGTCATTGTATCATAGCTGTACGTGGACCAATTTGCTAAAATTCAGCCAGGTGGGAGTTAAAACATAATAACCTCTGATGGCATGAAAGTATAAATCCAATACTATAACCATAGCAAGACCCCAGACAAAGTGTGAATATATAAACAAAACTTGGGTCCATATTTCCATTATTCCAAATGAGTGCGTACAAGGAATTCTTAGTGTATTATCTTCTGCCAACCAATACTGCAAGCAGTCATAAGTGGACCCAAATGGCACAAAATCCGAGTGGCATAAAGCTGAAGTAGCCCAAAGCCTGAGTGGCACAAAGCCCAAGTGCAGGGTAGAGGACCCTGGTGTGCATTCCAGTTTGACTTACCAGTCTTGGAGTTCTTCTGCTTTTCAAAAACCCATTTCCTTTCACCAGCCAAGCATTTCAGTTGGCTGACACCTTGAGAAGGAATGCAGGGAAATTCCCCCAGGAAAGCTCTTGGCAGGTGCTGGGAAATTCCCATAGTCCCGCTCTCCCAGGTCAGCCTGCCGCAGGCAGCTGGGACCCCAGTCAGGGCCCTCTGGGACTTACTGAGGTCTACACTGTCTTATCTGGGTCACCAGAAACTGAAATAAAACAAAAAGAGGTTTGTCTTCTTGCTGTAAGGAAGGCCAAACTCGTGAGGCAGGTGCTGGTGAAAAAGGTTTTATTCAGGAGCCACATGACCTGGGAGAATGTTGGACTTCTGTCTCAAAGAATGATCCCTCTGCCTGCTCAAGCCTACCATTCTTATAGGGATAGGGAGGGGAGGGATTTTTTTCCATCCAATTATCTTGTTAGCTTTCAGTGTGCTCAGGGCCTTAGCCATTCATCTTTCTCACTTTTTGCACACTCAGTTTAAGAACCTCTTTCTGCTGCCATCTTGGCCAATGGGGTAAGCTCTCCAGTGCTGTGAATGACTGTCTATGGTAACAAGTTCACATTTCCAATCTCATGCACAAAGTCATAGCATTCAAGCCTACCCCCTCTATATAGAAATCAGGGGTTTCAACTCGCATCTCATGTGCCATATTCCCTGCAGGGCCCCGAAGACAGGTGTTGGTGCTTCCCAGGATGCTGATGTCCACCAGAGTCATGCAGTGGGCATACTCTATAGTGACCATGATGATGCCTCCAAGGAGAACCTGAGCAGCTGTGTTAGACAAGAATGGTGAGGGGCCTTCAAAGGATAGGCATCAAATTGTCAACTGTGGTGACTCAGATGGATGCTGAGGAGTGATAGAGCTCACATGTGCACACACACACATCCCTACCCCAGCCACCCAAAATAAATTAAATAATCCATTAAAGCCTGGAAAGCAAAAGTACTTCTGGAAAAATCAGAGTGAGTTCTCATGAAAAGTTCCATTAAATTATTAAATTCCCCGCAAAATCTGAAGCACACAACTTGAAGTATTTTGAAATCCAACAATTTCAAGCCAAAAAAAAAAAAAAGTGGATAAAGAGGTTACCCATGATGAGAGAAGAATTATTTAGTATAAAAGAAAGATACACAAACAAATAAGAGCTGCAAGACCCTGGTTTTAAAAAATATATAGAGAGATGAACAAAACAAAAATAATCTTAAAATATCTTCATGTACAGTTCAGTGCATGGATGAAGGTTTATTTAGGAGAGTAAAGAAGAAACAAATGGAGATGAGAAGAAATGTGGTGCAACTCTAGGAGCTAGAGAATATGTCAGAGCAAGATAATGTGGAAGGAATCTAAAAGATGCAAAGGCAAAGTGAGCTGATGATAACAATATAAACAATCATCATAAGAAAATGTGCTGCAATATGAAACTGAGAGTATAATTTCTAAGCAAGTTCATGGGTAAATGATAAAGTTGATCAAATATTCAGGTGTATTGTTTTAACTCAGAAATGAAACACAATGAAAGAACAAACAAACAAAATAGGTCCAGAGTAAGAACTACAATTATATTATTTATTACATACATTAAAACTTATTTTAGCTCAACTGGAGTGTCTCAGTTGGTTGAGCATCATCCTTTGCACTGAAATGTTGCCAGTTCGATTTCCAGTCAGGGCACATACTCAGGTTGCTGATTAGTTATATCCCCAGTTAGGGCATATACGAAAGGCAACCAATCAATGTTTCTCTCTCACTTTGATCTCTCTCTCTTTCTACCCCTTTCCTCTCTCTAAGCACGACCTTGGGAAAGGATTAAAAGAAAAAAAATTATTTCAGAGCTTATTAATAAAATTATGAAAAGTGAGAAAAATTGAGCCAATACTGTAAAGAAAATTAAAGATAAATATTTTTTCCAGAAGATCCTCAACTGAGCTGAGTTATCCTACCGACACATGGATGACTAACATATATTAATATGTTCAGTGAACCTAAAGAAATGTTTCAGAACAGAACCTTATATTCAGAGGAGTCTCCTGATGAAGCGTTCATTGAGCAGGGCATTTGTTTTTTTAAGGATGCAGCTGTAGTATGTAGGACAGCTTCCACACATAGCAGGTACTCCATAACATTTGTTTAATGAGCACATTATATAAACAGTGATGAACAAAGAAGTCTTTTCTAAAGTTATAGCCCAAGACTCCTTATATTTTTCAAAGGGAGTACTGAGAATTTATTTCAACAGATTTAAATGGAAGACAGAAATACAGAATGTAAATCTTAAGTGTCTAATTACAAATAAGTTAATCAGCATAAATGATCAAACAAGAAATGTTATCTAATTTATCTTGCTAAATGCCACAATAAATCTCATGTAGATTAAATCACTAAATTTAAAAACTTAAAAAATATAAATAAAAAAAATAAAAATAAAAATAAAAAAATGGAACTGCTTTCTGACCCAGCTATTCCACTGCTGGGAATATGTCCAAAGAAATCTGAAAGAATACATGCACCCTGTGTTCACTGCAGTGCTATTTAAAATAGCCAAGATTTGGAAGCTGCCCAAGTCCCTGTTAGCAAATGAGTGGATAAAAAAGCTGTGGTATATTTATCCAATGGAATACTGCTCAGCCATAAAAAAAAAAAAAAAAAGGAAATCTTACCTTTCACAACAACATGGATGGACCTAGAAAGTATTATGCTAAGTGAAATACGCCAGTCAGAGAAAAACAAATACCGGATGATTCCATTTATATGTGGAATAATGAACAAAATAAAAACAGACTCATAGATACCGAGAACAGACTAACAGCTTTCAGACAGGAGGTGGGTTGGGGGGGCTGGGTGAATTAGGTGAAAGGATTTAAAAAAAAACATTGACAGAGACAACAGTATGGTGATTACAAGAGAGAAGGGGGGGCAAGTAGAAGAGGGCTAAGGGGGGATAAATGGTGACTGAAGGAGACTGAACTTTCAATGGTGAACATACAATACAATATACAGATGATGTATTATGGAATTGTACACTTAAAATCTATATATATTTATTAACCAGCACTACCCCAATAAATTAAATAAAAAAGAAAAAAAAACTTAAAAAATATATTTTATAAAATCATAATGATATATTAATGCCCACTGTGGAATAAAAGTAATTGTTTTGTTGTTATATGATAGAATAAATTACAAAAGAAAGATGACAATAATGACTATACTATTTTAAAACCTTAATATAATGAAAATCAACAGTATGATGATAAAATCATAAGCAGCAGAACAGATAAAGTATGTTATAAATATGACAGGTAAATCTTAAAACCTGAAATATAGCAAGCTTTAATCTTTTTTATTTATTTTTTTTAAATCTTTACGTTTTTAAATCAGACTTGCTCTTCTTCTGAAATCTACTTTGGCCAAACACAGCATTGAATTTACTGCATTCCTCACACCTTCATTCCACTCCTGAGTTTAGGAACTCATCTAGATCAGCAGCACCTGAGTCTCTGTTCTGAATGGTCACAATATAAACAGGTTCCCTGTTACTGGTCCTGGAACTCAGAGGGAGGAACATAAACTCCATCCTCAGTGCCTCATGATTCACCAACACCTTCAATCAGCCAGTTACCTTCCATGAATCCATCTGAACAACTGGTTTCTGCATAAGTGCCTGAGTGTGAACTACTGACGAGGCAGGGGAACCACATAATATCACATAATATTGGCAACCAAACCATTATAATATACCTTTTCCCACGTCAGGCATGACTTTGATGGCACTGGGCTTTCCTTTTACTCACCTTCTATTTATGACAAAAAGGTAATTCTACTCCTGCCTATTCAGCATGCAGAATGGCAGCACCTGCTTGCTTCTTAAAAATGCAGAATTTCAAGCCCAAATCAGACTGAAAATGATTTTGCATTTTAGCAAGATCCCAGGTGACCTGATTTCACTTCAAAATTTTAGGAACACTCGTTTAAAATTCATCTTCCTCTTCTCTCTCTTTTTTTTTTTTTTTAGGTTTTATTTTTTTATTTATTTATTTATTATTTTTTATTATTTTTGTTTTATTAATTTACTTATGTTACAGATGATTCATTTCACGGAGAATATTGGCGCCAAAAAATAATGGTCCCTTTAATTTTCTTCAATCGCAAAGCCTTCTCTTTTGTTGCAAGATATATCCCAACACCCTGCTTTTCTTTCTTTCTTTTTTTAAATTATTTTTTATTAATTTAATTTTGTTACAGATGTTTCTCCTTTTACCCCCATTGACAACTCCTCCCGATCTCTCCGCCCCTGTCCCATCCCCAGCATTGTTGTCTATGTCCATTGCTTACGCATACATGCATATAAGTTCTGTGGTTTATCTCTTCCCCCAACCCCCTCTTCTGAGGTTTATCAGTCTGTACTCTACTTCGATGCCTCTGGGTCTATTTTGTTCATCAATTTGTTTTGTTCATTATATTCCACAAATAAGTGAGATCATGTGATATTTGTCTTTCTCTGACTGGCTTATTTCCCTTAGCATAATACTCTCGGGTCCCTCCATGTCATCTCAAAGGATAAGAGATCTTTCTTTCTTACAGCTGCATAGTATTCCATTGTGTATATGTACCACAATTTTTATCCATTCATCTACTGATGGACACTTGAGCTGTTTCCAGATCTTAGCAATTGTAAATAGTGCTGTTATGAACATAGGGGTACATATATACTTTCTGATTGGAATTACAGGCTTCTTAGGCTATATTCCTAGAAGTGGGATCACTGGGTCAAATGGCATTTCAATTTTTAAATTTTTGAGGTAACACCACAGTGTTTTTCATAGTGGCTGCTCGAGTCTGCATTCTCAACAGCAGTGTACTAGAGTCCCCTTTTCTCTACACCCTCGCCAACACTTGTGTGATGATTTGTTGATGGCAGCCATCCTGGCAGGTGTGAGGTGACACCTCACAGTCATTTTAATTTGCATCTCTCTGATGATTAGTGACGCTGAGCATTAATTCATGTATCTCTTGGCCATTTGTATGTCCTCTTTGGAGAGGTGTCTCTTTAGGTCCTCTGCCCATTTTTAATTGGATTATTCATCTTCCTTTTGTTGAGTTGTATGAATACTCTATATATTTTAGAAATTAACCCCTTAACTGATGTATCATTGGCAATTATGCTCTCCCACCCAGTGGGTTCCCTTTCCATTTTGATGGTTATTTCTTTCGTTGTGCAGAAGCTTTTTAGTTTAATGTAGTCCTATGTGTTCATTTTTTCCTTTGTTTCTCTTGCCTTAGGTGATGTATGAGTGAAAATTCTGTTGCGTGTGATGTCTGAAATTCTGTTGCCTATATTTTCTTCTTGGATTTTTATGGATTCATGAGTCACATTTAAGTCTTTTTTCCATTTTGAGTTTATTCTTGTGTCTGGTGTAAGTTGGTGGTCTAGCTTTATTTTTTTGCATGTAGCTGTCCAATTTTCCCAACACCATTTATTAAAGAGGCTGTCTTTACTCCATTGTATGCTCTTGCCACCTTTGTCGAATATTAATTGAGCATAATGTTTTGGGTCAATTTCTGGGTTCTCTATTCTATTCCATTGATCTATGTGTCTGTTCTTGTGCCAGTACCAGGCTATTTTGATTACAGTAGCTTTGTAGTACAGCCTGATATCTGGTTTTGTGATCCCACCTACTTTGTCCTTCTTTTTCAAGATTGCTGTGGGTATTTGGGGTCTTTTTTTGTTCCATATGAACTTTTGAATTATTTGTTCTAGTTCTGTGAAATATGTCATTGGTATTTTAATGGGGATTACATTGAATCTATAGATTGCTTTGAGTAGTATAGACATTTTAATGATGTTAATTCTTCCAATTAATGAACAAAGTATGTGCTTCCACTTTTTTATATCTCGCTCTATTTCTTTTTTCAATGACCTTTAGTTTTCTGTGAAGAGGTCCTTTACTTCTTTGGTTAAGTTTATTTCTCAGTATTTTAATTTTTTTGCTGCAATGGTAAATGGGATTTTTTTTTTTTTAGTTTCCCTTTCTGTGAGTTCATCGTTGGTGTATTAGAATGCTGTCAATTTCTTTTTTTCTTTTATTTTATCCTCATCTGAGGACATTTTTGCATTTATCTTCAGATAGAGCAGGAGGGAGAGAGGGAAGGAGAGAGAGAGAAACATTTATATGAGAGAAACATATGACACAAACTGGGGCAGAGGACAAACTGCAACCGAGGTACATGCCCTTAGCAGGAACAAAACCAGGGACTCTCTGGTCTGCAGGACGACTCTCTAACTGCTGAGCCAAACCGGCCAGGGCAGCTGTCAATTTCTTGAAGTTAATTTAGTATCCTGTTACTTTGCCAAATTCATTTATTAAACCTAGTAGATTTTTGATGGAGTCTTTAGGGTTTTCTATGTACAATATTGTGTGATCTGCAAATAATGACACTTTCACTTCCTCCTTTTCAATTTGGATTCCTTTTATTTTTTCTTCATGTCTGATTGCTGTGGCTAAGACTTCCAGGACTATGTTAAATAAGAGTGGCAAAAGTGGGCATCCCTGTCTTGTTCCTGCTCTTAAAGGACATGCTTGTAGTTTTTGCCCATTGAGTATGATGTTAGCTGTAGGTTTTTCATATATGGCCTTTATTATGTTGAGATATGATCCCTCTAGTTCCACAGTGCTGAGTGTTTTTATAAGAAATGGGTGCTGGATTTTGGTGAATACTTTTACAGCATCTATTGATAAGATCATATGGTTTTTACCTTTCATTTTGTTTATGTGGTGTATCACATTTATTGATTTGTGTATATTGTACCATCCTTGCATCCTTGGGATGAATCCCACTTGGTCAAGGTGAATGATTTTTTTGATTTATTGCTGGACCCTATTTGCTAATATTTTGTTAAAGATTTTGGCATCTGTGTTCTTCAGGGATATCGGCCTGTAGTTTTTTTCTTTGTGGTGTCTTTATCCAGTTTTGGAGTTAGGATTGTGCTGGCTTCATAAAATTAGTTTGGAAGACTTCCATCTTCTTGGATATTTTGGAATAGTTTGAGGAGAATGGGTATTAGATCTTTGAATGTTTGGTAAAACTTGCCTGTGAAGCCGTCTGGTCCTGGGCTTTTGTTTGCTGGGAGAGTCTTGATTACATCTTCAATTTCCTTAGTGGTTCTTATTTTGTTCAAGTTTTCTATCTTTTCCCGATTCAATTTTGGGAGACAGTGTGTTTCTTGAAATTTGTCCATTTTGCCTAGATTGTCCAATTTGTTGGCGAATAATTGTTCATAGTATATTTTGATGATCCTTTGTATATCTGTGGTGTCAGTTGTTACTGCTCCTGTTTCGTTTCTGATTTTGTGTATTTGGTTTCTCTCTTTTTGTTTCTTGGTGAGTCTGGCTAAGGGTTCATCTATCTTGCTTATCTTTTGAAAAAAACAGCTCTTTGTTTCATTGATTTTTTGAATTGTTTGTCTCTATGTCGTTTATTTCTGCTCTGACCTTTACTATTTCTTTTCTTCTACTTGCTATGGGTCTTATTTTTGTTTACTTTCTAGTTCTTTAAGTTTTAGGGTCACAATGTCAATTAGGAATTTTTCTTGTTTCTTGAGGTAGGCCTGTAGTGCTATGAACTTGCCTCTCAGGACTGCTTTCGCTGCATTCGATAGATTTTGTGTTGTTGTGTGGTGGTTTTCATTGGTTTCCAGGAAGTTTTTAATTTCTTCCTTGATCTCTTTGCTAACCCATTCATTGTTTAATAACATACTATTTAGCCTCCAAGTGTTCAAATGTTTTCGCATGTTTTTGTTGTAACTGAGTTTCATGCCATTGTGATTTGAGAAGATGCTTGATATGATTTCAATCTTCTTGAATTTGTAGAGACTTACTTTGTGTCCTAACATGTGGTCTATCTTTGAGACTGTCCCATGTGCACTTGAGAAGAATGAATATTCTGCATCTTTGGGATGAAATATTCTGTAAATATCAATTAAGTCCTATTGATCTAGTTCATCATTTAAGGACTCTGTGTCCTTGTTAATTTTTTATCTAGAAGATCTATCCAGTGGTGTCAGTGGGTTGTTAAAGTCACCCACTATGATTGTATTGCTATTGATCTCTCCCTTGAAGTCCTCCAGAAGTTTTGTAATATATTTTGGTGCTCCCTTATTTGGTGCATATAAGTTTACCAGGGTTATATCCTCTTGTTGGATTGTTCCTTTTAATATTATTTGGTGACCTTTGTCTCTTAATATGCCCCTCGTTTTGAAGTCTATCTTATCAGATATGAATATTGCTACACCAACTTTTTTTTTTTTCATTTCCATTTGCTTGGACATTTTTTTTCCATCCCTTCATTTTCATCCTGTGTGAGTCTTTTGTTGTGAGGTGGGTATCTTGTAGACAGCATATATATGAGTCGTGTTTTCTTATCCAATCAGCTACCCTATGTCTTTTGATTGGAGCATTTAAGCCATTTATGTTTATGGTTATTATTGATAGATACTTATTAGTTGCCATTTTTATTTTATGCCTGTGTTCCTCTCTCTCTCTCTGTATTTCTTCTTCTTCTTACAACAGTCCCTTTAGCATTTCTTGCAGTGCTGGATTGGTGGTGGTAAATTCCTTTAGGTTTTGTGTGTTTTTTTGTTTGTTTGTTTGTTTGTTTTTGTCTGTGAAACTCTTTATTGCTCCTTCAATTTTGAATGATAGCCTTGCTGGATAGAGTAGTTTTGGATTCAGACCTCTGCCTTGCATAACTTTGTACACTTCATGCCACTCCCTTCTGGCCTGCAGAGTTTCTATTGAGATATCAGCTGACAGTCTAATGGGGGGAACTCCCTTGTAGGTAAGTTTCTGTCTCTTTCTTGCTTCCTTTAAGATTCTTTGTCTTTAATGTTTGCCATTTTTATTATGATGTGTCTAGGTGTGGGTTGTTTGGGGTTCATCTTGCTTGGGACTCTCTGTGTTTCCTGGACTTGTATGATTTTTGCCTTCACCAGTTTAGGAAAGTTTTCTGTCATTACTTCTTCAAACATTTTCTCTATTCCTTTTTCTGATTCTTCTCCTTCTGGTACCCCTGTGATTCGAATGTTGTTACATTTTGTACTGTCCCAAAGCTCCCTTAGACTCTCCTCCTGCTTTTTAATTTTTTTCCCATTTGTTGCTCTATTTGGGTGTTTTTTTCTACCTTGTCTCCTAAGTCACTCTTTAGGTCTTCCGCTTCTTCTAATCTACTATTGAACCCTTCTAAGGTATTTTTCATAACAGCTATGTCATTCTTTACTTCTTTTTGATTTTTATGCATAGCTTCAACCTCTTTTTTTAAGCTGAAGTAGTTCCCAGTGAGCTCTTTATAATTCTTTTTACCTTGCTTGTAGTTCTCACCGAATTGTTTGAGCACCCTTATAATCATTGCTTTGAATTCTTTATCTGACAAGTTGCTTTCTTCTAGTTCCTGTAGTTCTTTTTCTGGTGATTCCTCTTTTTCTTTCATTTGGGTGTTGTTTCTTTGTCTCACCATTTTAGCAATCTGGTAGTTCTAGGTCTAGTGAGGGATGTTGGAATGTACAGGCAGGCCACTGTGTATCAAATCAAGCTGCTGTGCCTCCCAGACTGCTTTGGTGTATGGCTCCTCTTGCCTGATGTGCATCCTGGAGGATTGACAACTGGCAGCTGGTATTGGTCTGTCATGCAGGTCTCAGCTCCCCAAATCTTGCTGCTGCTTGGGTTGCTGCCTCTGCTGATGCCACTGGGGATGGGTTTCAGCTGCCAATCTGTGCTGCTGCTGCTGCCTTGGGTGCATGGGTCCAGCTGGTGCATTGCTGAGGTGCATGAGTCCTGCTTGTATACTGATGGGGTGCGTGGGGTCCCACTGGTATGCTGATGGAGTGTATGGGTCCCACAGGCACTCCGCTGCAGTGCATGGGTTCTGCTGGTGTGCTTCTGGGGTATGATGCTGCCTGGTGGGGCTCAGCTCCTGATCAGTTGCTGCTGGGGGTTAGTGTCAGCTCCCAGTTTGCACTGCTACTGCTGCTGCTGTTGCCAGGTGGTGCTCTCAGCTTTCAATCCTCTGTGGCTGTTGGGGGCTGAGGATGCTCCACTCCTGGAACTTTGCTGCTGCTGGGGGGAGGAGCTCCACTCCAAATCCTCTGCTGCAGTTGTCAGGGGCAGGTCTCAGCTTCCCGAGTCTTGCTGCTGCTTGGGCTGGGGCTCTACTCCTGATTAGCTTCTGCTGATGCTGTTGGGAATGCATCTCAGCTGCCAATCTGTGCTGCTGCCTGGGGATGGATGTCCGCTCCCAAGTCTTAGCTGCTATTGGGGGTGTGGCTCCACTCCTGCCCAGTCACTGCTGCTGTTTGAGAAGGTGCTGGGCTCTGATCACATTGCTGCTGTTTGAGAAGGTGCTGGGCTCTGATCAGGCTGCTGCTGTGGGGTATGGTGCTCGGCTCCCGGCTGGTTGTGGCTACTACAGCAGGCACCTCGATAGCGCTGCTGCTCTGTGCTGGTCTGTGTTGACACAGCGGGGTCCACTGGACCGATGGTGCAAGGCACTCTGGTGGACTCAGGTTGCTCGGCCCAAGACGCTCACCACTTCCTCCTCCCAGAGAAGACCAGGGATCTACCAAAATGGTAGTGCCTCCCACCTGCACAGGGAGAAGCTAGCTGAGGAGCCGCTTGCTGCAGTATCTGACTGCTTTCCATCCACAGCACAGGAACCTTTGGCCCCACGTTTCTGCACTGCTCAAGGTTGGTCATCCACACTCACATTATAATGGTCTCATTTAGACCTGGTTTATTTTCAGTCTCATTTCCTTAATGTATTTTTTTAGCCTTTAGTTTTGGACTGTCAGAATATTAACTGATTTAATTAAAAAAAAACATGCAAATGGTACAAAATCAATTACAAAGAAAAATACAATAAAAACTAAACCTCCTAGACTCCAAAAATCCCACTCTTCTTTCCACAGTAAATCAATAACCCTTTATGGTGACCCCTTCCAAGGTGTTACTCCAGCAAAACACAGGTGCAGGCATAAGCATAACTCCCTATTGCATGCCATTCCTTAGTAAACCTTGGAGATGGCTCCATATTACCATAAATAGCTCTGCTTCCCTCTTTGTCATAATTGTACTGCATTCCAGTATTTGAATGCTTAAAGATTTGTTTCCAGTGGTCTTCTATGATGCACACATAAGTGTGTTTTCAATGTTTGAAACTAGTAACAATATCACAATAGTACCATGGTGTATGCATTTTACAATTTAAAAGATGTTCCCATATCGTTTTCCAATATTTATGTGGTACTTTATATTTTCACTAATAATATATTAGAAAGTCTTTCCTCCCACAACACTGCCAGCAAAAGGAGATATTAATGATTTTAACAAAAGTGGCAAGTGATACTTTTTACTGTCAGCAAATTTGACTCTTTCTGATAATCAGTTAATTTGATCATATTTTCATAAATGCATTGCCCATTTGGATTTCAATGATCTATTTCTCTCCTTTCCTCTTTTTCCCCATTTTTTTTCCCTCTGGTTCATTTGAAATATTTCATTTTATAAAATGGATATTAACCCTTTATTTCAATTGGTATTTTAATGTCATCTTTTCCATGTTTTCAAAAGTTTTATATTACACACAACTGTCATTTCTTTTATATCTTATGTGTTTCATTGTGGTTAAAATGGCCTGTCTCAAATATAAAATTTGCATGTATTCTCCCAGATTTTCTCATAATAATTTAATTAACTATTGTTTACATTCAAGCCTTTGATCAGACTAGATTTTAATTTTGTATAACTGTTAACAGAGCTCTAATTTTATTTTATTCTAGAAGACTAACAGTTATGCCTGTGCTATTTATTAGTAATCTAATGTTTTCCTGCTAAATTGCATTTTATCACATATTAAATCCTCATACACTGAGACTGATGTCTGGATTCTTCATGGGGTTCCTCTGCTTCACCATTGACATAATAATTGATTATAAAAGCTGTTAGGATTGATTATAAAATCCCTAATAATTGGTAAAACCTAACCATCTTCACTGTTATTTTTAAAAAACATACTGTTCTTAACTATCCTCAATATGCATTTTTCCATATAAATTTTACAGTAATTTGTTTTATTCAATTCTAATAAAATACCTCTCTGAAATGCTAATTAGAATGATAGTGTTTGCATATTATTTTGGAGAGCATATGATATCACTATGATATTAAATCTTCTCAGGTTGTTTCTCTCCATTAACATTTCACATTCTTATTTCACATCTTATAATAAAAATTTGGATATAGATTCTACATCTTGTATCAGTTATTTAGGCTCTAGGTCTTTGTTGTTAAACATATTTCTAACTAGTTTATACATTTCTCTTTATTGTAGGTAAAATACATTTCTTATTTTATTTCTAATTACTTTTGATGGAAATGGGGGGGGGACTGAATTTCTGTGTGTATTTGTTTGTCCATCAACTTTACCAAGTTCTTTTATTTTTTGAAGTAGACTTTTCTGTGTGTGTGTTTTCACTATATAGTCATGTCATTAATAAAGAAACAATAAATAAATCTCTCCTTTTTTATGCTTGCACTATAGCAACTTTACTTTTATCTTTCTTATACAATTAAATTCATTTGAAGAAATCCCAGTCCATGAGATACAATAAAATCTTTTAAAATCATAGCCCCTTTTGTTTGTATTTAGATTCTTTCTAAAGCAGCCCCAAAACAAGGAGTTAAGTTCAAATCACTTATTTGAGAGGTGCTAGAGCATTGGTTAGGGAGTCGGGAAATGAAAAGGGATCAGGGAAAAGGCCATTAATGGTTGAATAATTAAGCCAGACTGTGGTGGACACTTTAGGCTCTACCTCTCTGGGGACCTCAGGAAGCCAGAGCAGGACACCTTTCTCAAAATTGTCCCCCAAGAGGAATGGATGAACTGGCGTATTTACACACCAGCTTTGTCAGCACAGTATTTGGAGGCTGCTTCCAGGAGGAGAAACTCAGGTGTTCTGACAAATTCAGAGAAAAGCAACTATGTTGTAGGCAATGTAACAGCACAATCTCATGTTTTGTGGCTGCCAACCCCCTGAATACTCTCACTTATGCATTTAAAAATAAGGGAGTCCAAGTAAAATACTAGGATAAAATAGTGGGAGGAAACAACTTTTTTGAAAAAGCTTCATGGATTAATAAAATTACAGAAAAAAATTATTTAACTCATTTCAAAGAGATGGACTGTGCAATGAAAAATTTAACAGTTTAATTCAGATTGAGAGTGCCAACACAATATGCACATGTACTTTCTCTGAAGTGATGCCAAGCTGCAGCTCAGATGGGAGAACTTCTTAGATATAGAGCAATATTTCCCAACCCAAACTATATTGTAATTAAGCATAATGTCTTACATCTTTACTACCACCTCTGCAAAGGAAGAAGAAGGGACATGTCTTCCTGCAGCTGAGGGAAGCTATCCTTGACATAAAAAGGCAGGGATTAACAGGCACAAAAATCACCCCAGGGAGCAGGACTTTGCACAACTTTATAGGACATGCTTAAAATTAGTGCAAGGAAACTGTGTTGCTTCAGCTCTCTCTGTAGAAAACATTACGTTCAATGGAGCTCCCAATATAAAGAAATGCTTTCCAAAGTTGATAAAAGAAAATAGTTATGGAAACCATGAGCTAAACAACAACCAACAGGTAACATAACAGTGCCAACAAAGGCTGGCTTCCTTATTTCTGGTTCCTAAGGGAGAGGCACTGTGATGGTGCCCACATGATCTTACTAAAAAGGCTTGCTGGCAGTGTAAAGGTACAGCCTTTAAAATAAGAAGTTTTTGGGTCTCGTGTTAGTCAGCAAGCTCTGAGTAGATAAGCTCCCCAGGGGGAGTTGGCTTACCCATCCGGATATTAGGATGGCCATTAATAAGCCATCAGAAATCACACATGCACGCAAGGGAAATTTTTTTAGTTTTTGCCCCTTGAGTATGATGTTGGCTATAAGTTTTTCATATATGGCCTTTATTATGTTGAGATATCCCTCTATTCCCACATTGCTGAGCATTTTTATCAAAAACGGGTGCTGGATTTTGTCAAATGCTTTTTCAACGTCTATTGTCATGATTATATGGTTTTTATCTTTCATTTTGTTTATGTGGTGTATCACATTTATTGATTTGTGAATAGTGTACCAGCCTTGCATCCCTGGGATGAATCCCACTTGGTCATGGTGAATAATTTTTTTGATGTATTGCCGGATTCAATTTGCTAATATTTTGTTAATGATTTTAACATCTATGTTCATCAGCTGTATTGGCCTGTAGTTTTCTTTCTTTGTAGTGTTGTTATCTAGTTTTGGAATTAGAAGTATGCTTGCCTCATAAAATGAGTTTAGATGTCTTCCTTCTTCTTGAATTTTTGGAATAGTTTGATGAGAATGAGCGTTAGATCTTTGAATGTTTGGTAAAACTCCCCTGTGAAGCTGTCTGGGCCCGGGCTTTTGTTTACTGGGAGTTTTTTTTTTTTTTTTTTTTATTACATCTTCAATTTCCTTAGTTGTTATTGGTCTGTTCAAGTATTCTGTCTCTTCGTGGTTCAGTTTTGGGAGACTGTGGGATTTTAGAAATTTGTCCATTTCACCTAGATTGTCCAATTTGTTGGTGTATAATTGTTCATAGTAGTTTTTAACAATCCTTTGTATTTCTGTGGCGTCAGTTATCAGAGTCCTCATCAAATTAAAAAATTGGCAGAGGACCTGAATAGACACTTCTCCAAACAGGACATACAAATGGCCAGGAGACATATGAAAAAATGCTCATCATCTCAAATCACAGAGAGATGCAACTTAAAATGATTATGAGATATCACCTCACACCTGCCTGTATGGCAGCCATCAAGAAATCCTCAAACAACAAATGCTGGTGAAGATGTGGAAAAAAGGGTACCTTAGCACACTGCTGGTGGGAATATAGACTGGTGCAGCTCTTACGGAAAACAATATGGTGTTTCCTCAAAAAATTAAAAATGGAACTGTCATTTGATCGGTGATCCCATTTCTTGGAATACATCCTAAGAAGCCTGAAACGCCAGTCAGGGAGAATATATGTACCCCTATGTTCATAGCAGCACTATTTACAATAGCTAAGATCTGGAAACAGCCCAAGTGTCCATCAATAGATGAGTGGATAAAAAAGCTGTGGTACATTTACACAATGGAATACTATGCAGTTATAAGAAAGAGAGATCTCTTATCCTTTGAGATGACATGTAGGGACCTGGAGCATATTATGCTAAGTGAAATAAGCCAGTCAGAGAAAGACAAGTACTGCATGATCTCACTTATTTGTAGAACATAATGAACAAAATAGCTGTCGACCAAAAGAGATCCAGAATCATAGAAGTAGGGAACAAACTGACAAACCTCAGAGAAACTGGGAGTGGGAGGAGAGGGAAGAGATAAACCAAAGAACTTGTATGCATGCATATATGCACAACGAATCGACACGGATACTAGGCTGGGGAAGGCAGGAGGTGAGATGGGAGCAGGAAGGAGGAGGTCAATGAAGAAAAAAGGAGGACATCTGTAATACTTTCAACAATAAAATAAAATAAAATAAAATAAAATAAAATAAAATAAAATAAAATAAAATAAAATAAAATAAAATAAATAAAAATGAGAGGAGGATCTGAATAAACACCTCTCAAAACAGGACATTCAAATGACCAAGAGACATATGAAAAAATGCTCAATGTCATTAATCATCAGAGAGATGCAAATTAAAATGACTATGAGGTTTCACCTCACTCCTGCAAGAATGGCTGCAAATCATAAAACAACAAATGCTAGCTTGGATGTGGAGAAAAGGGTACCCTAGCACACTGCTGGTGTGAATGCAGACTGGTGCAGCCACTATGGAAAACAATGTGGAGTTTCCTCAAAAAATTAAAAATTGGACTTCATTCGACCCAGTGATCCCACTTCTAGGAGTATATCCTAAGGAGCCTGAAACACCAGTCTGGAAGAATATATGCAACCCTGTGTTCATAACAGCAGTATTTACTATAGCTAAGATATGGAAACAGCCCAAATGTTCATCAGTAGTTGAGTGGATAAAAAACTATGGTACATATACACACTGGAATACTATGCAGCTATAAGAAAGAAATATCTCTTACCATTTGAGATGACATGGAGGGTCCTGTAGAGTGTTATGCTAGGTGAAATAAGCCAATCGGAGAAAGAGAAGTACCACATGATCTCACTTATTTATGGAATATAATGAACAAAATAAGCTGATGAACAAAATAGATCTAGAGACATGAATGTAGGGAACAGACTGACAAATCTCAGAGGGCAGGAAGAGATAAACCAAAGAACTTATATGCATATATCCATAACCAATGGACACAGGCAACAATACTGTGAAGGTGGTGGAGGTAATGGGAAGGGGGAATAGGGTGTTCTTGGGGGAAAAAAGAGGGACATTTGTAACAAAACAAAACAACAACACCAACAACAATAATAATAATAATGATAAAAAAAATTACACTAGCATCCACATGGCAACAAATCTTGGATGCAAAGCAGAGGTGCAGTCAGATAAACATTTCCAGCTCTTCTGGTGTGTAGTTAACTCATCCAATCTCCTAACTTACTGTTCACTCTCTCTGTAGGGTATTTTCACATAAGAAACACAATTAATTATTGCATGATAGTGCAAGTTTCTCAGGCATTTTCCATAAAATGTATTTCAAATGTAAAGTTTCTCTAGATCAGTAAGAAAAAATCCTGGAGAGAATCATGTGGGCTATAGACCAAGGGAATCAAAACATGTAGATGGGTTCCAAACAACTTGTGCAGAAAGTATGCCTTCACCCTTTGCTCACAAAATGCCTGTCACATTACAATGTCATATGTTTGTCCTGAAAAGCATATATTACAGAACAATTTTATAAGTGGAAATGGTGTCAGCTCCAGAATTTGCACTGAGAGTTCTGGGTATGGCTACATGGGTGAAGAAGGGAAAGAGGTTGAAGATTATCCTGAAGCTGCTGCTTTTAGAACAGACATGTTGAATATTGATGTGCTGATGAGTGTTCATGTGGAGGAGAATTAATGGATATTGAGGGGAGTTAAAGCTCTCCCTTCCAGGCCCTGCCTTGGGACCCTGGGAGATGACAACAGGAACTACAAGGAGTGAGGAGTAGAGAAGGATTTTGTAACACCTCTGAACTCTTGTATGTGAATGAGGCTATGATAATAACTGTCCTAAGAGTTCCTAATCAGTATATGGGGGAAGGAGAAAAATAGTTGCTTCAGTCCCCAGAAATGAAGAAACAGCTATGCTTTGCATACAGAGAAACAATCTTCACTTTGTCTCTTCATCTTGTGAACACATATTTATTCAGGTCTCAGCTCAAAGACCCCCTCTCTGTGAAGATACCCTATCTTCCATAGGAAGTTTGTGCCTCTGTCATCTGCAAAGATTGGTTGATCCCTGACTTAAGCCCTCCTTCATCTACAATGAGAGATCTTATGGACATGGACTCGGACTTGTTTCTCTGCATACCTCCAGTACCAGAACAATGCCTGGCACACAGTAGAAAATTAATACGCTCTTAATTAAGTGATAGCAACAGAGGTAGAAGCTAGCCCCTAAAAATAAGGTTCTGAGCACAAGTTTTCAGGATATATGCAGCAAGGATCTACAGTAGGTAATGCTGGGACCAGTTACTGCATTGCATATCAATTTCAATACCTCTATCTCTCTTCCATGCCTGTATACACTTTTCAACCCTAAATCCTCTTTCTACATCACGCTCTTTCTGCATTTCCCACCTGAACCCTTCAAATAGAACCCATATCTCAAGCATTACCCACTGCATAAATTACAATGCTATGCTCAGTTTCAAGTTTCAAGAGCCACAAAATCTAAATACATTTTCCCCATTATTATTTTTTCTTTCTTTTCCATGTGTATTTAATCTTCATTAGTTAAACAATCTACCCCAGTCTTTAAAAACTGCCTGGTATTGCTAGGTGTTAGCTAGAAAGTGGGAGGGACCCAAAAGTGGTGAACAGGCTTTTGATTGTGCTCGCAACACACATGGACCCAGCATTTAGATGAGCCCCATACTGAGCTTAAATGATAAGATGATATGTTACAGCACAAAGAACACAGGAGTGGAAACAGAACCATTTAGTTTTCCAGATCTGACTCTATCACTACTTAGCTTCATTGACCTGGAATAAAATATTTCACCTCTGGCTTTAAAATAAGGATAACTGGTCTAAAAGGGAGGAGATTAGAGTATCTACTTTCCAAAGTAAGCTTTTCTAAAATAATCCTATGACTTAGAAACTAGCTAAAGTGGGAACAAATCTTTGCTTGCAGAAATCCCCAAATCATGCTTCATTGGAACTCCTCTGGACTTCCGCAGGTCCAGGCAAAAAACAAACAAACAACAAAAAAAAACCCTTTGGTCTGGGTTAATATTTCTGCCTGTAATGCTGAAGGCCAAACTTAGGAGTTTGCATTTACCCAGTTTTTGCTCTGCAGACTCTGCATACTGGAAAGCCACTAAATCCTAAACAAACTGGGATGGTCAAATTATAGGATCAAATCTTTTCCCCTTTTTGTAGCAATCCTGCTCCTTGCCTGTCATGACAGAGGTTTGGGGAAATAATAAAATTTCTGCTAATTTCTAGTTTTGCCTGTTGACACATTGCTGGTATAAAATGTTTCTCATCCTTAACTCATTCCCCATTAGCATCTGGCAATTATAGGACCAGACCTATAGACTCTGCTAAACCACTCTTGGTTACCTGACCCCAGAGAATTTGTTTTTTCTTTTGAAAACAAAACAAAACAAAAACAAAACAAAAAATAAACAAACAAAGAAAAACCAAAAATTGAGCTGGAGCTGCTGTGCCAAAGGAACTGCCTTGCACATATTATGCCTCAAATCTTTGTAATGTTAAAATGTGGCAAAATAAGCTGTGGACTGGGCCCAAAGTAACATTGTACCCCAAGGAATGTTTACAAATATAACAAGAAAGTAGTTGTTATGACTCCTGAACTGATGATTACTAGACTTAAAATTAAAAATATTATTGAGAAATAATATCACTATGTTATGTTATCTCCACCGATAGAAATACCTTCCTTCTATCAATGTAATTTTCCTCTTCTCTTTCTCATAAATACTCATTGCCTTTGTCCTAATCAAACACTATTTGGGCTTCTGCTAGAATCAGTGCATCCCAAATAGCTATTCTTTGATCTCAAATAAATTCTGTTGCCTCTCATTTTGAAAGGCCTTTTTTATTTTTAGGTTAACACTTCCCTGTGTGGCACTGTTCTCTATGAATCCTTCAGACTACTTCCAACAATAATATGTTATTGACATCTTGAGTGAGCTAAATTTGGTGTGGTGAATAGGAAACAACTGTCTCTATCATAGCCTCAACTCTGCTCCAGGTCAGCAAACTCACTCTGTAAAGGGCCACAGAGTACATAAGTCAGGCCCGACAGTATATGTTTACAGAATAGGTAGAACCCTGCTTTTTTTCACTTGGTTGTTCATAAGCTAAAGGATGATATAGATCCAACCTAGCAAGACCAGCTTGTGCATCTGTGAAACCAATCAATCAAGAAAGTGACTGCTGTGGGCAGAGACCTCATACCACTTACAAGAGCTTAATTTTAGTTCACACTCTCATTGTGAGATACTAGCTAGAGGAATGGTGCCAATTGGATTTAACTTTGGGAGAAGAGACCTTTAGATATTTTACTCTGTGTAAGCTCAGCATTAGGGTGGTGTGTACGTGATTCACTCCAGAATGACTTTACACATACCCTTTTACATGATCTTTAACAGTGACCTATGAATGCAGAAATAGGAGCCCCAGTGAATTTTAGCTCCAATGATTTGATTTAAACAGTAGCACTTGAAAAAGTTCACATAAAAAAGTTTGAAATAATCCAGAGGTTAACATATGAAGTGAAGTGTTGTGATGACGTAAAACAAAAAAATGAGTTCAGAAATAGAGCATCTCCTTTCCTGGACAGTGGCAGCTGCTGCTTGTGGCACTGTAACACCCCCTCCACACAGCCACATGGCTTGAGAGCAGCCCACCCCTCCTCCTGGCCCTGCCCCACCCCCAACCTACCTGCTTCCCAGCTCCTCTTCCTCTGCCCACTGCCCCAGGGTCCTCACTAAACCACTGTCCTTGGCACCCTGAGGTGCCCTGAGGTGCCCGTGTCTTGCCCTCCAAGGGCTGCAGGCCTCAGTCTAGGCTGTGGTGAACAGCCTGAGAAGCCCTGAGTACTGCAACTATGAGGATGAAGTCCCAAACTGGGGTAATTTAGGTGATTACCAACTGGTTGGAAAACTTGGCTGGGAAAGTATATAAAATATTTGAGGCCATTAATATTACCGAAGAGACAGTAGTTGTACAAATTCTTAAGCCAATGAAGATGAAGATGAAACGAGAGATTAAGATTCTGAAGAAACTTCGTGTGGAATATCATTAAGCTGATTGACACTGTGAAGTACACCTGTGTCAAGAGACCAGCCTTGGTATTTGAATATATCAATAATACAGGTTTTAAGCAACTTTACCAGATCCTGACAGACTTTGATATCTGGTTTTATATGTATGAAGGACTTAAAGTTCTGGATTACTGCCACAGCAAGGAAATCATGCAAAGGGATGTGAAACCTCACAATGTCATGATAGATCACCAACAGGAAAAGCTTTGAGTGATAGACTGGGGTCTGAGAGAGTTCTACCATCTACTCACTAGTACAATTGTCCTCATGGCTTCCAGGTACTTCAAGGGACCAGAGGTTTTGTGGACTATCAAATGTATGATTTTAGCTTGGATATGTGGAGTTTGGGCTTTAAATTAGCAAGCATGTCCTTTTTATATAAACAGGACAACTACAACCAGCTTGTTTGAATTGCCAAGGTTCTGGATACAGATGAGCTGTGTGGCTATTTGAAGAAGTATCACATAGACCTAGATCCATCCTTTAATGATATCCTGGGACAACATTCATGGAAACACTGGGAAAATTTTATCCATAGTGAGAACAGACACCTCATCAGCACTGAGGCCCTAGATGTTCTGGACAAACTTCTGCAACACGACCATCAACACTGACTGATTGCCAAAGAGTACATGGAACACCCATACTTTTATCTCATGGTGAAGGAGCAATCCCGTCCTGTGTAGATAATGCTGTACTTTCCAGTGGTCTCAAGGCAGCCTGGTGAAGACTGGAAAGCGATGGGTAATGCAGCACTGATGCTTGCCAATAAAACCAAGCAACCAAACACAAATCTTGAAGGAAAACTACAGTGTGATAAGGAATTCTAGTCATATTTTCTAAATGCAGAGAAGAGTAAAGACCTAATTATCCATCAAAAAACAAACAAACAAACCTCCCTAGTACTAGTCTGCAGAGAACTGCTGCTCTAGCAGCGAGCGTGATGATGCACATCGTTTAGGAACTCAAGGACCTTTCGCTTTGGAATGCATGAGAGATGAGAGACTCGGAGTTGTTGGATAGTTACCTGTATTTAACAGGAGACTACTGTTGAATTAACCTTTTGGTCAATAAGCTCTGAATATCTATCTATTCCATTGCAGTCTGGGTTTCCTTGGGTGAATTCAGGCTCAAGTTTTAGCAATTCGTCAGCAGTCTGTAATGACACACCAGCCTCATTTACAAAAATGAGATATTAAAACAATGACAGTATTTTTTAAAAAACACAAAAAATAGAAATGGAATATCTGCTGTGTAACATGCTGGACATTCATGATTCTCTGGCTGAAAGACAAATGGAGGCTGGGAAGGTATCCTTGCAGTGGTTCTCAACCTTCTTAATGTCGCGACCCTTTAATACAGTTCCTCATGTTGTGGTGACCCTCAACCATAAAATTATTTTCATTGCTACTTCATAACTGTAATTTTGCTATTGTTATGTCTTAGGTGACACCTGTGAAAGAGTCGTTCAACCCCCAAAGGGGTTGCGACCCACAGGTTGAGAACCGCTGCTTTAAGATGTTGAATTTTCATTTGAAGAATTAGTATGTCAGTATGTAGTGTTAAATGGCTAATTTCCCCAGAGGGCTAAATGTGCTTCCTTACATCATTGATGCTTATGAAATTGTTCTAATTTCAAAGCTCTTGCCTGGATGTAAAGATGGAATAATAACTACTACAATAGAAGCTCAAAGAACAGTCTTCTTCCCAGAATGGCTCCACTGCAGCCCCTGTGTGTGTCACCTGTAGGCATGGTGATTCTGGCCTCCCTGGGTCAACTCTGCTACAGGTTGGAAATTCCATAGCAGCCTCTGACCACCTCCCATGACTGGTAGCCTACCTAGTTGTTCCTGTTGCTGTGAAGTGGCAAAGCTGAAAATTACACGCAGGCCAGGGGTCCTATACTGTGCATAGCCACAGGCAGTTGCACAACTTACCTTCAGCCCTGTTTCATTCACATACTGTAGGCCACACCTGCTGCGGCAACTGATTCCTCCTGGTCATGGAGTTGTAACCAGAGGTGAGCATAGCACACCTTCTGCAAGACTGTGGACTCAACCAGTATTTACATGGCACTGTAGCCTGCAGTACACTCTTGGGCCCTGTACTAACTACAGAGGACCTCAATGACTAGATCTTGCTCTCCCAAGCTGTCAGAATCTGGATCCCATATCTGCTGCCTGTGGTCTTTTATGAGCTGATCATTTGCCTCAAACCATGTGGGTGGTTTACCTGTCCAGTGACTTTTCCATATCTAACCATGGGATTTCTGCAGGGGCTCCCTGAAATTAGCAATTTGTCCTGCAGTGGCATCAGGCCCAAGTTGGCTATCACAGACACTTACAGTGCTGACTCACACCTCTGTGACTTACCATGCTCCCAGCTGAGCTGTGGTGGGCAATTTCCTGTGTCAAGACAGTGTTCCCCTCATAACCTGCTGTCAGACTCTCAGATTTTTGCCTGAGTGTTTTTATCAGAAGCTGTGGAAACTGTTCAGTGCAGGAAGGTTGGCTATCAGTCAACAGAGGATGCAAAGTGGCAGATAAATTCTCTGGTTTTCCATCTCTTGAATGAGTACATCTGTAAAGAATTCTGGAAGATGAGCCCCAGTGTGTTGTCAGAGTCAGCAATTGCCTACCCACTGATGGCTTTTCCTCCTGGGTCACACTCTTCTGCTCCATCACTCTGCTTCCTGGAGCCTCTCCCTGAATCCCTACTCCAGTTCACACACATCTCAGGTTCTGCTTGGAGGGTGGAGGCAAAGTAAGTTAAAGGGTTACTACAGGTCTTCCACAGGGTCATTTTGACCTAGAATCAGGCAATGAGTCCAGTGCATTCGGTGGCAAGGCTGCAGGAAGTCTCTCCTATCTCTCCTGGGAGTTGCTGGAACAATGTGCCAACCTGTAGATGATTTGGTCAGTGAGGAACAAGTTGAGACACAGTGGAAGCCAGGGTGGAAGGTGAGGGCACTGTGGTGTCCAGGTGCTTGCTTCTTCCATGAAAGATCAGGTGCTCCACGTCTTCCCTGTGGGTTAGTTAGAGAGTTAACGAATCCTTAATCTTGTATTGGCTAGTTTCAGGCTCCTTAGCGCACAACAGTGAGGAAAGACAAGATACCAGCCATCATCTCTCTTAGGCACTGCTCACTGTTATCCATTTCTTAAATCAGCCTTATTAACTGTCAGAGCTGGCTGGTGTACCCAAGGCATCAGGCCCAGCACTGACTAGGGCTTGCTGCCTCCCCCTCCCTGCGTGTTCTGTCCCCTTCCTGTCTTGTTCCACTGTCTTCTCCTCTTCTTTCTAGTTCTGTCTCTGAGACTCCTGAGTAATCACAATGACTAATAGAGGTTTGTGAATGGAATCCAGTTTTTAGTTAGCCAAGATCCATATAAAAATTTAATGTTCTTGTCTTTGGACTTTTAAAGTCTTGATTTCTGCTTTCTCCTATTTCTCATGTCCTCTTCCATGTTGTTTATCAAGTGCATTTTATGAAGATTGTGTGTCACTTTGAACTTCCCTCTGCTGAGCTCAGGGAGTCCTGGTTTAGTTATTGAATCCTCTTGGTCACTTTACATTGGTCAAGGCCACTTTGCTCTGGCTTATTTATCTTCTGCCTTTGTCTTCATGCCCTTCTCATTCTCGTCAATCAACTGAATGAAATCCAATGAGTCTGAATTCTATTCTTTTTTAATAACCATCCGTGTGCGGGTGCATGTGTGTGTGTGTGTGTGTGTGTGTGTGTGTGTGTGTGTGTGTATCCAGTAAATAACAGAAGCATAAAGTCAGAGAGGTGGTTAGTATAAGGAAAAACCATCAACTTCATAAATTTTAACTCTCTTAATTTTTCATATGAGGCAATAAGACCCAAACAGGTTAAATGCTACTTAAGAGCAAAACCACAACTAGTGATTATGTTTTCTTCTAGGACTTTTATGGTTTCAAGTCTAACATTTAAATCTTTATCCATTTTGAGTTTATTCTTTTGTGCAGTGTAAGAAGGTGGTCTATTTTCATTTTTTGCACATATCTGTATAATCTTCCCAACACCATTTATTGAATAGACTATCTTTGGCCCATTGTATGTTTTTGCCTCCTTTGTCAAATATTGACTGTAGAGGTTTGGGTTTATTTCAAGGCTCTCTATTCTGTTCCATTGATCTATATGTCTGTTTTTATATCAGTACCATGCTGTTTTGATTACTATGGCCTTATAGTATAGTTTGTTATTGGGTAGCATGATATTTCTCCAACTTTGTTCTTCTTTCTCAAGATTGCTGTTGCTGCTTGAGGACTTTTGTGATTCCATATAAACTTTTGTTCTAGTTCTCTGAAATATGCCATTGGTATCTTAACTTTTTTTTTCTTTCTTAATTTGAGAGAGAGAAGAAGGGAGAGAGAGAGAGAGAGATAGAAACATTGATGAGAGAGAACATCCATTGGCCACCTTGTGTATGATCCCTATTGGAGATTTGGCCCACAACCTGGGCATGTGCCATAACTAGGAATTGAACCAGTGACCTCTTGGTGCATGGGTCAATGCTCAATCACTGAGCCACACTGGCCGGGCTGCCATTGGTATATTAATAGGAATTGGGTTGAATCAATAGATTGCTTTGGGTAGTATGGACAGTTTAATGATGTTAATTCTTCCTATCCATGAACACAGTATATACTTCCTCTTATCTGTACCTTCTTCAATTTCTTTCTTCAGTGTGTATAATTTTTCGAGTACAGGTCTTTTACAACACATTCTTGGCTAAATTTATTCCTAAGTATTTTATTCTTTTTGAAGCAATTTTGAGTTGTTTTCTTAGTTTTCCTTTGTGATAGTTCATTATTGGTAGATAAAAATGCAACGGATTTCTGGATATTTATTTTGTATACTGCTAATTTACTGGATTCATTTATCAGTTCTAGTAGTCTAAATTTCAAATGAACTACACTCTGCCCCAGCCATTTTCAGTCTGGAAATTTAATTTGTAATATGGTCACTTAAATGCAAAGATACACATAAAAAAAACAAAAAACAAAACAAAACAAAAAAACAACTTTGTAAGAATAAGTCTGGGTCTAAGCAATTATTTATTAATAAAGAACCAGCTAAATAATTAATGGTTTATTCTTACAAAGGTATTTTATGAATTTGTTAAAAAATAATTGTTTATTTTTGACACTATTGTATTATCTCCAAAATGTAGTTTAAAGTCTAAATAAAAAACTGCAGAATGTGTAGTATACACATTTATGTGTAAAAAGAAAGACATACTCATATAGTTGTATTTGTATAGATTATTTCAAAAAAAGATAAGCAAATGAAGCAAAGTGATATAAAATAAAAACAAACTTAACAGAAGAACTGTCTCTGAGAAGGAGACTGGACATCCCTATGGTGGAGGCTGACTGCCTTTCACTGAATGAACACTGATTCAATTTGATATTTGAAAAATCTTGCTTGCATTCATGATTTTCTTAAAGTAAAATTGATTTAAGAGCAAACATTAACAATGTATAAGATCATAACCTCATGTTTAAAGGCACTATAGTTTACATCAAAACAGATTCTAAAAATTAAAATTTGGGAAGGAGACCGTGACTGATTCCATTGCAATGGAAAAGACTAGTGTGGCTACCTGAGTCACTGAGCCCTTTGCTCTGACTGTTAAAAGCTACTTACATAGCACAGAAGAGGTGCAGGGTTCCCACCTGCATCTGCCTTCTCTGGTAGTGAGGAGTTTCAGATCAGTCAGGTGAGAAAGGCATTGAGTTGCAGCTGCAGGCACAGGCAGGTAATGTGGGCTACTCACGTGCTAGCAGAGAGGCCTAAGTGGTTTCTGAGACATAAGATGTACCATATGATTTCACTCATATATGGAATCCAATGAATAAAATGAACTATCAAGCAAAATATAGACAGATGCATAGATAGAGAGAAGGTTGACAACTGTGGGGGTGCGATATGGGGAGCCTGGTGGGGGTCGTGAAGGGATTGAGAAAAAAAGAGAGAAAAACTCATGGACAAGGTCAACAATGTGGGATTTTCAGGGGGAGGGAAGGTTGGGGGCAGTGTAGAATGATATCAGGGAGATAAATGGTGACAGAAAGAGACTTGACTCGGATGGTGAACATACAATACAGTGTACAGATGATGTGTGGTGGAATTGTGCACCTGAAACATGTATAATTTTATTAACAAGCCGTACCCCAATAAATTTAAGAAAGAAAAAGAACAAAAGAAGTAAAGAAATAAAGGTCAGGACACTGGATAGTAAAACACTGCTTCACCTTAAAAAAAAAAAAATTCCAGGCGAGATAGAGGGAGAAGATAGGTGGAAATAGAACCATTGACTTGAAGTCTGGTCTTCAAGATCCTTCTGGATTAGCTCGGATACAGTTGCCCTCCCTGTCTCTTTGCTACCCCAGGAATGAACCTTCCTATCAACACACTGGTTGAGATCTGTTTTTATGACTGGGAGCTTTGACTGAATTTTGAGAGCGGCTAAGGAGTGTACCTTAATAGTGTGTTAAGTTATTAAAAGCAATTTGTGTTCAAAAGCCCCTTGTAATTCCAAAAATTTTCAGAAGATAGGCATTTAAATTGCTCTATAGTTGTTTTATAAAATTGAATATTATGAAATTAAAGCACACATGATTACTTAACAGTGTACACAAAAACTGATCAAAGAAGTCACACTGTTGCCCTGCCTGTGTGGTTAGAGCAGTGGTTAGAGCATCATCCTGCATATCAAAAGATCTCAGGTTTGACCCAGTCAAGGGCACGTACCTGGATTGCAGGCCTTAGTAGGGGCGTGTGTGGGAGACAACCAATCAATGTCTCTCTCACATCAATGTTTCTCTCTCCTTCTCTCTCTCTCTCTCTCCCCCTCCCTCCTTCCCTTCCACTCTCTCCAAAAAAAAAAAAAAAAAAAAAAAAAATCAGTGGAAAAAAAATATCCTCGGGGGAGGATTAACAAAATAAAATTAAATATAAAAAAGCAAGCCACACTGTTAACAATAATTTAAAAATCAGCATAATGATTTACTTTTTTTGAAGTGATCATTATAATTAACAAAAGTATTTTATCACTAGTTCTCTCAAGTTCATAAATATTTCAGGATTAACTCTGCTAAATGGGATAAAAAAATTCTCACAGGAGTCATAATACACCATAAAGTGGTGCTGTATGTACTAACCTAGGTCTCGGAATTAGAAATGATGCAAAGAAGTGGCTGGAATTGATTCCCAGCATCAGTGACATTAACAGCACATGACTGTTATTCTACTTGTGTCTTTAGCCCAGGCTCTGTGGGCTGTATCAGCCAACAATAAAAGCAGCCAAGAAAAGTGAATCTGTTACCTACAACCCTACATAGTTCCACTCTGTGCCCTCTCTCAGCCAGCTTTCATGAGGAGTCCACCGCTGGTAATGCCTCAATTCTCATCTCTGCCTCTAACCTGCTGCTGGTTATGCACATTCCTTGGTATAATTAAGGCAGTATTTACTCAATTACTTTTTGCAGGGCCTGATTCACTTGTGGAACTCCATGTGAGAAAGGCTGCTTTAGCAGCCTAATAAACATAGGTCTACAGAAAATTTGGTAAACCCACGACCATCCTCAGTAGATGTAAGTTTTTCTGTGTTCAACAATGTAAGACCAAAATGTATGTGTATCTCTTGACTGGTATATTATTAATATCATGTGTATGTTTGTTTTGTCTGTCTGATTTATCATTTCTTTTTTTTTAAATTTTTTTCTTTATTGATTTTAGAGAAAGAGGAAGGAAGAGGAAGAGAGAGATAGAAACATCGATGAGAGAGAAAATCAACTGGTCACCTCCTGCATGTCCCGTACTGGGGATTGGGACCACAACTTGGGCGTGTGCCCTGACTGAGAATTGAACTGGCGACCTCTTGGTGCATGGGTTGATGCTCAACCACTGAGCCACACCATCTGGGCTGATTTATCATTTCTGAGAGTATTTGTTAAAATCTACAAGAGGTAGTAACATTTATACCCATGATTCTTAACTTATTTCTATTAAATATTTTTAAATATGTGTTGTATGTGAATATATTCTAATGACTGTAGCTTCTTCATGGTCTGTGATACCCAGTTAAAATGGACTTTCATCATTCCATGACATATTGCCATGTTTTCCACTTGCTCAAAGAGTAATATGTAAGACCCCAGTATATCAAAAATATTATGTTAAAATTTTTCAAACATTATTTTTAACTTTCCTCCTTATTTAATTTTTTTTCCTTTATTGATTTTAGAGAGAGAGGAAGAGAGAGGGAGAGAGAGATAGAAACATTGGTGAGAGAGAACATTGACTGGCTGCCTCCTGCATGCCCCCCACCAGGGATCTGGCCCACAACCTGGGCATGCACTCTTGGTGCATGGGTCGACTCTCAACCATTGAGCCACACCACTGGACTCTTTATTATTTTTAAGTGTTTTTCAAATGGTTATTTCATAGTTGTATTTTGTATTTTTATATCTAGTATGAGATTTTTAATATTTTTATTAGTGTAATTACTACTTTAAGCATGATTTTTGTCGTACTAGGTATTATTTCTTCTTATTTCATATATAACATACAGGATTTTTATGTCTCCTGTTTGTACTATACACCAATCCTTGTGCTTATGCATTAACTTTACATATTTTGTTCTATGTGAATATTTTTAATGTAAGTTTCATATTTATGTCTTTACTACTATAACTTTGAACTTCTATACTTTGAAATATGAAAATTTCACCTAACTTCTTTGTACAGTTTAATGACTAACGGTAAAGTTTATATCTGTTTAACTACTGCCAACCAATGGAATATTATGCCTCCTGAGCATTTCATTCAATAACATTTTTCAAACCCAAAAGTTAAGCATAAATGATAAAGTCAACAGTTATTTGCTTTTTCTTGACATGTAGGGAATACTCACCAATTTGGTTTCATTTTTCTTGCTTTGAAACTTCATATGAATGAAATAATATGACAGGGAATATGTGTCTTATTTCACTCACACAATATAATATTTGTGATTTTACTCATGTTTTGGCATCAAGTTAATCATTTTCATTTCATATAATATTCCATAAAAGAAATTTTTGAATAAAATGTGCTTATACATTTAAAGAATGTACAGTAAGTGTATCTCTTTATTTAATGTAGATGATTTTTTGGGTATATCTCCGAGTTTGAGAGTTCATTAAGCAGAAACACACTGTTGAAAAACAAAATTGATTTCTATTCAAGAACCATTATAAAAAAAACTGCCTATTGATAAGCAAATGAGTAAATAGCTCTTTTGTTATGGTTTGCCCTTTGTAATCTTCTAAATTATACTTTCCTGGTATGCTTCTTTTCATATTTGGATCGAGAGCTTCAAACAAATTAACTGATTAGTTGATTCAGGCAAGTGCTGTTTTCAACTCATTCTAGAGACCTTGAGCAGAGATAGTGCTGGCTCCTCCATACTGCTGAGCATGTACCATTGGATTATAAATTCTGAAAGACCTGCACAGTGATTTTCCTGACAAATAATGGAAGCTCTGGCCTTTGGTGCCATTTTGCTATTTCCCTGCCTTTCTTGTATGCAGACAGGTTGTTTAATATCCAAAATTCACACTTCCCATCCCCCCAAAGTCCTCCCCATCCACACACACCTCTCTATATGTTCCTGGGGACCCTGTGACAAGAGTCAAGGCTGAGGGCTATGCAGGGAGGGCCTGGCAAAGGGGCTATCCCAATGCTCATATTCACAACCTCTCTTTCTCACTTTCAGGACAGGGGACTAGTAGGTCACTGTATACTTCTTCAGGGTTGTAGGGACAGGGTTATGTCCTATAAGCTTACTGACAAAGAAGTATAACTGACCCAGAGCTTTCGAACCTAGTAGATTTATAGTTCTCTGAATCACATTCTCATTGAACAAAAACAAACAAACAAACAAACAAACAAACAAACAAACAAAAAATGTCCTTTTGCCAGAAGTTCCCATTGTGCTTGTATTATTCATTCATTCTAGCTGCTAAGGACAATATTGTTGGTGCAAATGAACTGCAGGACCATGTGATCTGCACCAGTCCTTGAATCTTGAGCAGCTTTGGAAGGCACTAAAATGTGTCTCTTTTTAAAACTATCTCTCTCTCTCTCTCTCTCTCTCTCTCTCTCTCTCTCTCTCATCTATCTCACTTTCTGTGTAAGAGGGGGGCAGGTTGCTAGCAGCTTCCTCACACTCATAAATTTGGATGCCTTAAAAAAAAGGTAAATTTGGGAATGCAGAATGGTGGCAGAGTGAATGGAAGCTACACAGATCGTCTCCCAAGACCAAACTGGAATTACAACTAAAATAAAAACAAGTATTTGGGAAAACCAACTGAAGAGCAGCTGGAGATAACCCTTATAACCAGATATGTAAAAAGGACACCAAATCGAGCCTGGTAGGAACTGCAGAGGTGCAATAGGGCTGACTGGGTGCCATGGGCAGCAGCTGAGGGCTGTCTTAGCTGTGAGCAGTTCCCCCAGAGAAGTCAGGGGTTAAAACTCCAGGCCAGCTCCACAGCACAGAGTAGCAACTCCCCAGCAGAGTGGCGGAGCAGAGAAAGGCTCCCACATAGCACCTGGTGGAGGAAATCACCAGAGCTGAGGAGTGGGGAACAATGGCACTTCCCTGAAGGGCACTAGGGAGAGAGCTGGGAAGGAGGACACTGGGAGTTTTATGCTGAATCACTCCTTCATAGGACAGTAGTCATGTTACACAAAGAGCTCCTTCCCAGACCTTGAGGGAGAAGCAATGGCCCCTCCTCCAGGAATTTAACACCACTTGGCTGGAGAAATGCAAATTGAGGCTCATTAACAGCTAGAGTCTACCAGCAAGGAGGAGGGGAAAAAAAGCCTCTTGGACCAGGGTCTCAGTGTTGGGCGTCCTGGCTCTGAGGACTGAGCTGTGAAGGCTAAGACCTGAGTTCCTATGCTGAGCCCCTCCCCATGGCTTCTTTAGCCATCTCTGTCAAGTAGCCCTCTGTTTTACCCTGGGAAAGAAGCAACTGCCCCTCCCTTGAGAATTTAATACCACCCTGTGTATCTGGGGACTGAGCTGTGATGGCAGAGGCCTGCAACCCTGGCTGAGTCAACAATCCACACTGCAGAAACCACTTTCTTATCAAAGCAACTTTAACCCAGGGGGAAGCAATTGCCCGACTCACTGGAAATACACGTACCCTGTCCACCTGAGGGGTTTTTCATTCAGCTGTGGGATACAACGTGAGGTTCATCAAGTAACTGAGACTAAGAGCCTGCAGGCAAAACTTAAAGGATAACTGAATCTTTGCTTGGCCTGTGGCTCAACCCAGTAAAGTAAGACTTGATATTGATATTTCATGTGGGCCCTCCAACACTCATCAAAATCCAGTAGTGGGAGCCACAATCAGCAGAACACCAACACCCACAGGGAAAATTTGGCAGGCTCAAAAACCCACTGAGACACCCAAAATGGTGAAACAAAGAAACAGATCCCAAATGAAAGAACAAGATAATTCTACTGAATAAGAGATAAATTGAATGCAATTAAGCAAGTTATCAGAGGTAGAATTCAGAGTAATGATTATGAGAAAGCTCAGCAACATGAGTTAAAGAGCTCAATAGCAGGAGTAAAGATATAGAAACAATGAAAATCAACTAATTGGAAATAAAAAACCACCAAGCAGAAATGAAGAATGACATAGCAGAAATAAAGAACATATTGGAAGGAATAACCAGCAGAGTAGAGGAAGCCGAAGACTGGATCAGTGAATTAGAAGATAGGGCAGGAAAAAATCACCCAATCAGAGAACCAAAAAAAAAAAAAAAAAAAAAATTAAAAAACAGGAAGACAGCTTCAGGGAATGGTGGGACAACATGAAACATAAAAACATCTGTATCATAGGTTTTCCAGAAGAAGAAAACGAGCAAGGATTAGAGAATATATTTGAAGAAATAGTGACAGAAAGCTACCCTAATTTGGTGATGGAAAAAAGCATACAAGTCCAAGAAGCACAGAGAGCCCCAAGTAAGAATAACTCAAAGAGGCCCCACCAAGATACATAATAATTAACATGCCAAAAATTGAAGAGAAAGAGAGAATCTTAAAGGCAGCAAGAGATAATCAACAGGTTACCTACAAAGGAGCCCCCATAAGGCTATCAGCTGATTTCTCAACAGAAACACTACAGGTCAGAAGGGAATGGCATGAAGTATTCAACGTAATGAAAAACAAAGTTCTCAATTGAAGACTACTCTATCCAGCAAGGCTATCACTAAAAATAGAAGGTGAAATAAAGACCTTCCCAGACCGAAAAAAAAAAAGGGCTAAGGAACTATACAAGCACCAAACCAGCACTGCAAGAAATGTTAAAAGGACTGCTGTAATAAGCAGAAGAAATAAGGAGAGAAAAATAACCATAATAAATAAAAATGGCAATAAAAGAGAGAGAGAGAGTGTGTGTGTGTGTGTGTGTGTGTGTGTGTGTGTGTGTGTATATATATATATATATATATATATATATATATATATAATTTTAATATAAATGAATTAAAGACTCCAATCCAAAGAAACAGAGTAGCTAAACCGATTAGAAAGCATGACTCATAAATATGTTGCTTACAAGTGACCCACCTCACAATAAGACACACATAGGTTGAAAGTGAAGGGATGGAAAAACACTTTTTGAAGCAAACAAAATGGAAAAAAAAAAAAAAAAAAAAAAAGCTGGGATAGCAATACTCATATCCAATAAAATAGACTTCAAAATGAAGTCCATAACTAGAGACAAAGCAGGCCACTACATAATATTAAAAGGATCTATCCAGCAGGAGAATATAACCTTGGTAAACATATATGCACACATTACATGAGAAACAAAATATATTAAAACAACTTCTGGGAGACTTCAAAGGAGAAATCAACAGCAATACAATCACAGCAGGAGACTTCAACACCCTGCTGACATCACTGGATAGGTCCTGTAGACAAAAAATTAACAAGGAAACAGACACTCTAAATGTCACACTAGATCAAACAGATTTAATAGATACTTAAAGAGAATTACACCCCCAAACTGCAGAATTCACATTCTTGTCAAATGCACAAGGGACATTCTCAAAGATAGACCATTCTACAAGTTCAAGAAGATAGAAATCATACCAAGCATCTTCTCAGATCACAATGGCATGAAACTAGAAATTAATTACAATACAAACATTCAAAAACATTTAAACACATTGAGGCTAAATAGCATGTTATTAAATAATGAATGGGTTACCAGGGAGATCAAGGAAGAAATAAAAAAAAAAAGCTTCCTGGAAACCAATGAACGTGAACATACAAAAATGCAAAATCTATGGGACACAGTGAAAGCAGTTCTGAGAGGGAAGTTAATAGCACTACAGGCCTACCTCAAGAAACAAAAAACAAATTCTAATTGACTATCTAATCCTACAACTGGAAGAATTAGAAAGTAAGCCAAAAGAAAAACCCAAAGCAAGAAGAAGGAAAGAAATAGTAAAGGTCAGAGCAGAAATACATGACATAGGGACTAAAAAACAAACAAACAAAAACAATTCAAAAGGTAAATGAAACAAAGAGTCAGTTCTTTAAAAAAATAAACAAGAGTAATGAACCATTACCCAGAATCAACAATAAACAAAGAGAGGACCCAAAACAAACAAAATCAGAAACAAAAGAGGAGAAATAACTGATACCACAAAAATACAAAGGATCATTAAAAAATACCATGAACAATTATATATTAACAAAGTGGACAATCTAGGCAAAATGGACAAATTTCTAAACTCACATCGTCTCCCAAAACTCTACTGGGAAAAGACAGAAAACTTGAGCAGTCCAATAACAACTAAGGAAATTGAAAATGTTATCAATAAACTCCCAGCAAACAAAAGCCCAAGCTCAGACAGCTTCACGGGAGAGTTTTACTGAACATTCAAAGAACACTCATTCTCCTCAAACTATTCCAAATAATTCAAGAAGAAGGAAGCCTTCCAAACTCGTATTATGAGGCCAGCATAATCCTAATTCCAAAACCAGAAAAAGACACTACAAAGAAAGAAAACTACAGGCCAATATCCCTGATGAACATAGATGCCAAAATCCTGAACAAAATAGTAGCAAATCAGATCCAGCAGTACATTAAAAAAATTATTCACCATGATCACATTGAGATTCATCCCAGGAATGCAAGGCTCGTACAATATTTGCAAATCAATAAAAGTGATATGCCACATAAACAAAATGACTAATAAAAACCATATGATCATATCAATAGATGCTGAAAAAGCTTTTGACAAAATCCAGCACCCATTTCTGATAATAAAAAAAAAGCTGTGGTACATTTACACAATGGAATACAATGCAGCTGTAAGAAAGAAAGATCTCTTACCCTTTGAGATTACATGGAGAGCATTATGCTAAGTGAAATAAGCCAGCCAGAGAAAGACAAGTACCACATGATCTCACTTATTTGTGGAATATAATAAACAAAATAAGCTGTCAACCAAGAGATCCAGAATCATAGAATTAGGGAACAGAGTGACAAACCTCAGAGGGGTGGGGTGTGAGAGGTTTGGGAAGAGATAAACCAAGGAACTTATATGGATATATGCACAACCAGTCGACACGGACACTAGGCTGGGGAAGGCAGGAAGGTGGTGGGAGCGGGAAGGAGGGGGTCAATGGGGACAAAAGGGGGACATCTGTAATACTTTCAACAACAACAACAAAAAAGATGAATTTGGACCTGTTTTCCTGATTAGCTGATTAGCATAATTTTCATTCATGATTGAAGCTTCTTAAATCCTGCTTCTTCACATTGTTAGAAAAGGCAAAGAGAAGAAGGATTACTTAGGATTAAGACAGAAAGCCTAAGACCAACTGGTGAATTTGGATGCTTTCAGCCAGGAACAGTCAGGGACAGCTCTAGATGGGTTTTGCCCTGGGCTCAAAGGGCTTCATCATTTAGAGAATATGAAGGGTAAAGTAGAACAGTGAGAGACAGATTCAGGAGCCAGCACAATAAGGCCACTCTTCATTACATTGATTTCTTTTGGGGGAAGAGGTGGGGCAGGACCTTGTTTTCTGTTGTCAGTGAGCTTTGGTTAGCAGCAGAAAAGGCTGTCAGTATTTCTGGAGAAGCAAGAAAAGGCTCCAGGAACTAAATTTATACCCTGGAATTAGAAATACAGGGGGCTCTTTTATACTCTGTTCAAATAATTGCCAAGTGGCTCTGGGCAAATTCTTCACTCCTCCTTATATCCTTGTGTATGTCATGAAGTAAAAAACCCAGGGCTGCTTGCTTTGGAGAAGTGTCAAGATGCCCACTCCCTGCACACTCTAAGGCCTCCTTCCCTTTCCATCAGCAAAGACCAGTTCCTAGGATCTGTTCCTGTTCTGTTTGGCTCTGTGAGGTCCTATCACCAGCTCCAGGGGAAAGGCTAACCAAGCCTCTTCTCCCATCTTCTGACCTCATATAAATGTTATCATGTAATATTTGTCCAAAGCACATGCTTTGATTACAACAACTTTTTAATAAGTTGAAATTAGAAAGTATGATACATCCATGTTCTTTTTCAAGATTGTGCTATTCAAAGTCTCTTGAGTTTCTGAAAGGGGTTTTCTATTTCTAAAAAATATATATAACTGGAATTTTGATAGAGATTCCATTGAATATGTAGATCTCTTTGAGAGTGTTGATATCTTTTTAAAAATTTTATATTTATACTTCAGTTGCAGTCAACAATATTATATTAGTTTCAGTTGTAAAACATAGTGATTAGACTTTTGTATACTTTATGAAGTGATCTCCCCAATAGATCCAGTATCCATCTGTCACCATACATAGATATTGCAATGTTACTGACTGTATTTCCTATGCTGTACTTTATATCCCCATGACTATTTGTCATCTTAATGATATTATCCTCTAATCTCTAAACATAGGATTGTTTTCCCTTTAATTGTATCTTAATAAATTTGCTTCAGCAGCATTTAGTTGCTTTCAGTGTACAAGTCTTTCACCTCTTTGTTTGGGCTTATTTCCAAATATTTTATTATTTTGATGTTATTATAAATGAAATTATTTTCTTAATTTCCTTTTAGGTTGTTCATTGTTATTGCATAAAAATAGCTAAATTTTGTGTGTTGATTTTCCACAAAATTGTACTACTACAGCTTTGCTGAATTGTTTATTAGTTCTAACCATTTTTCTGTGGAATCTTTAGGGTTTTCTACATATAAAATCATGTTGTTTGTAAACAGAGAAAATTGTACTTCATCCTTTTCAATGTAGATGTCTTTTATTTGTTTTTATTGCCTAATTTCTCTGACTAGAACTTCCAATACTTTTTTTTATTCTCCCTTCTGGACAGTTCTGAGACTCATTTCACAAGCTTCCCAGAAGATCATGGTACCATGGTACCCAGTTGTCCGTATGAATGTCTGCACAGAGCAATCTCTTTCTATCCCGTCTCATCCTCATTGCCCTGCGCCTCTGCCACGTGGAGCCAAATTCCCAAATAAACTACTCAAGTTCAGGCTTTGCCTGAGGAGATCCCCAATGAAGATAGCAACTTTTTTTTCTCTCTCCTTTCATTTCTCCAGAGTCCTCTCCCCAAACACACACACCTGTGCTTGTATGCACATACACAAACCCCAACACTTAACTAATACAGTAACTCTGAGTCATCTGCAACCCAACTTCCAGTTGACCTTCAAGATCTGAGATTCACACTTTAACCCTTCCCTTCATTCTGTCTATTTTCCCCCCTTGCTTGGGAAAGGAATTTAGGATCTAATATATTTTGCATGTTTTATGCCAGATATTGCTGTAGATATTTCCACAAGTGTTTTTGTTGTTGTTTTGTTATTTTTTTTCATTTATTTCTCACTATAATCAGTAACAGAAAATATCCCTAGCCATGTTACATGGTAGGCAAATGAGTCATAGGGAAATTACATTTCTGGGCAAAGATTAGTCTTGTTACCTAACTCTAATGGCTCTTCAGGCCTTCAGAGAAAGGTCTGAGTAAAGAGGAATTCTTTCCCTCTAGAACAGCTGACCTAGAGCTGAAGTTCAGGTGAAACTCAAGCGTGCTGCATGGGAGGAATTGCCAGTAAATGAGAAACTTGATTTCTCTGACAGACCATCCAGTTTTAGTCGATGACTGGCAGGAATTGTCTAGAGAAAACTGGCTTGCTGTGATCACTCTACCATGTCCAAAAAATGGAAACCAGACAGAATTTCAGATTTTGTGGGAGAATGGAGAAAATGACTCAGACACACCAGAGATATTGCTGATGTTGAGAGCTGAAACATCATTAACTTTGGGTGTTTAAGAACAAACAGCATTGCAGGGGGTAGTTATTGTTATCTCCTGTGTCTCCCAGAGGATGATGACCTCTATTTAAGTCATTCCAGGGACACATTCACTTCAGGTGTTACTCACAGAGGACCACAGAGTCAGAAGCCCTTTCACCTCACCTAGTCACGCAGTTCCTATGCATAAAGAGGAAGGAGCCCAGATCTTAATCAAGGACCACAGAGACACGAAAACAGAAAGCTATTGAAACTAGTTCAAATATCAGTTGTCTCTATTGACACAGTAATGTAACAAACCAACCTGGAACTCAGTGACATAAAACAGCAGTTCAGTGGCCACTGGTCTCTGGGTTGATGGGCAGTTCTGCTGGCTCAGGCTAGTCTTGCTGAGCCATTGGATGAACTTGACTTAAATTTTCACTATGTGGGCCCTTGGCATGTGCAACTGGGCTGGCATACTTCTGGTCAATGTCACATCTTGTACTTCAGCAGCCTGTACCTAGCTTGTTCCTATGGCAAAGCATGGGTATAAGATCAGTTATGCAATGGCATGACATTGCTCCCTGTCACATTCTATTAGCTAAAAAGAATAGGAAAGTTGGTGAAATGGATTCCACCTCTAAATGGAAGGGGCTGCAGAGGGCATGGATACAGGGAGCGGTAGAGAACTGCAGCCATTTTGCAATTGTTTACCAAGGAATTTATTGAAAGGACTGATAGGGGAATAACAGGAAATGCTATGGGTCTTGCAGGAACTGGAAATACATTAACCTCCTTACCCCTTTTGCTGTTCCCAAGGAACCATGTGGTCTCACATTTCTGTATACTCTCAATGCCTGCTGTTTTCACATCTCTCTTGTTTCTCTTCCTCTATGAGATCCAACATGTAGGGCTCATCCATCTCTAGTTTACCCAATGTCAACTCTATTTGTAAGTGAACATGTCCACACAGCCTCAGTAAAACTGATTGCCTCAGTCTCATACATATAGTCATATACCACTTAGCAATGGGATATGTTCTGAGAAATTTGTAGTTAGGTGATATTGTCATTGTGCAAACATCATAGAGTGTACTCACACAAACTAGATGGTACAGTCTACCACATACACACCTAAGCTATATGGTCTAGCCTATTGGTCCTAGGATATGAGGCTGTACAACATGTTACTGTGCAAAACAACACAAGATTAAATCAAGCACAAGAAAAAAATGATGCCATCAAGAGACCCAGTAAACATGAGATATATGATGCTGCTACTGGTGTAATATGGCATACTCTTTTACAGAAAATTTTATTTTATATAAGTAGAAAGCATACACTCTAAAATAATGATAAAAAGTATAGTATAGTCCAGCCAATGTGGTTCAGTGATTGAGCGTCGACCCATGCACCAAGAGGTCACTGGTTTGATTCCCGGTCAGAGCACATGCCCGGGTTGTGGGCCCAATTCCCAGTGGAGGGCATGCAAGAGGCAGCAAATGGATGTTCTCTCTCATCACTGTTTCTATCTTGCTCTGCCTCTCCCTTCCTCTCTCTCTAAAAATGAATAAAGAAAAATAAATGTTAAAATATTTTAAAAGTATAGTATAGTAAATATATAAATCAGTAAAATAGTCATTTATTATCATTATCAACTATTATGTACTGTACATAATTCTATGGGCTACACTTTTATACAACTGATAGTGCAGTAGGTTTGTTTATACCAGCATCACTACAGACACATAAATAATGTGTTTCTGTGGGGAGCTGCCTGGCCCTAGGGTCTGCTCTGAAAGGAGCTGCCTAGGAGAGCTAGGGTCTGCTCTCCTGCTCTGACCTTTTACCTGAATACCTTGCTAACCACCTGGAGAGTTACAGAGAATAGCGAGTTTAGCAGTGCAAGGAAGTATAGATAATTGTTAACCTAAACAAGTTAACATACACATGGATGTGATTATCTTGTGTGTCAAGATAAAAGTATGTGTTCCTGGATTAGGGTAGTTTCAAAGGTCAGTAGTAAAGGGGGATTGTTTGTGAATCTTATAAAATCAGCTGTAACAATAAACTCAGGGCTGCAGTTTTGAACTGCAGTCCTCCTGATCTCAGCTTTTGTCTGTCTGTCTTTTCTTTAATCCTCACCCCTCCCTCAGGACTGTTCGATCTCGTCGGCTGGCTCCAACATGTTTCTCTACAATGTTAAAACATCACTAGCTAATAGGAATTTGTCAGCTCCATTATAATCTTATGGGAACACTGTCATACAGTCTGTTGTTGACCAAAACCTTTATATTTATTTATTTAATGAATTTGGCTCATATCATTATGCAGGCTGAGAAGTCTTATAATCTGAGTTGGCAAGCTGAAAAATCAGTAGAAACAATGGTGTTCCATTCTGAGTTTGAAGGCCTAAGAACCAGGGGAGCCAAGGGTGTGTATTCCAGTCCAAGTTCAAGAGAAGACCAATATTCCAACTCAATGGTCACGCAGAAAGGATGAAAGTTAAGTGTTCTTACTCCATCTTTCATTCTATTGAGGTCCTGAACAGATTGGATGAGTCCCATTCACATTAAGGAGATCAATCTGCTTTACTAGGTCAACTGATTTAAATGTTAATCTCATCCAGAAGCACCCTCAGAGACACAGCCAGAAATGTTTAACCAAATATCTCAAGCCATGAAAGATATTGCCCTAAAAATATCAACTTTGAGCTCTGGTTTTAAATTTTCAGTTCCTAGAGAGTTTAAAATTTTCCACACTACAGTTTTAGAGTTCTAGGTGGTAAGTGGATTTTTGTTTGTTTGTTTTGTTTTGCCTCTAGAATCTATCAGCAAATGCAATATCAGGTCAGCCTTGTGAAGAGGAAGTGGTGGGGCTGCTGAACACAGTTGCTGGTGGGTGAAAGCACTGGATACTCTCTGTGTGGATTGGGCAGGTAGACCATGTCTGGCCTCCTAGTTGAGTCATTGATGGCCCTAAAGAGTACATGATCATAAAGAAATTGAGTAAGTGAGGCATCTAATCTGACTTTCTAGAAGAAAGTTTAGCTTTTTTTTTTTTTTTTTTTTATCATTGAGTTGTAAGCCTTCCTTTCATGTCCAGCCACTTTGTAGCCAACAAAGTTTTGTTCACAGTTCTGCCTTGCAGCCAAACATGAACAATTACATGTGAGATTCCACAAGCACCTTCATTCCCAAAGGATTCCTTAGGATTGAGTGTTGACCATGTGCACTGCAGATAGAGTGGAGAGTAAGTAAGACTCACCCAGTGTTGCTCAATGTAACACTCACATTTTAGGTCCTGCTACTCCATAGATCTATGGCATCACCAACAGTTTGGCGCTTTTTAAAACGGCAAATTCTCAGCTCCCATCATAGACCTACTGGATCAGAAACTAACTTTATGGGCCCAGGGATCTGTGTTTCACTCTCCAGATGATTCTTTTGCATGCTCTGGTTTGAGAAGTATTGGTCTAGTGGAAATGTTACAGAAAATAAGCATGTAAGCCAATAAAAAAATAACAAGAATTTTAGATAATTATTAAGTGTAAGCAAAATAACACAGGGTAAAGTAAAGAAGAAGTGGGAGAAGATACAACAATGCATAGGGTGGCCAGTGAAGATGTTCTTTGAGAAAGTAGTATCCAAGATGCCATTGGAACACTGAACAAGGAAAAGACATGTAGAGTGGATATTTTAGTGAATTTAGCATGATGGAAAGGTCTTTTGACATACAATAGGGTTAAATCTATGAGTGAGAGAGAGAAGTGAGATAAAGGGTAGTTTAGGGCACAGTGAAATAAAGTCTTATGAAGAAGACAGGGTGTTTAGATTTTATTCTGTTTACCTGAAAGCCCATTGGAAGGTTTTAAACAGGAAGCTGATATGATTTGATTTAAATTTGAAAAGATCACTCTTTTTACAAACTGTGGATACAACAGGTTTTTCTGTTGCTATCACTGGGGCTGTGTTTCTATTTGTATGAAGGCCTTGACTGAAACCCTACTTGAATCTATACTCCTTTATTGTGAGTTTCCGGAGGGTGGTTTTACTCCTACAGTCTGCCACATGGCCCTCAACAGCATAACCCCCAGCAAGTGCTGTTGAAATGCTAACCTATTTAGATGAGATAGTACAATGAAAGCTCTAAAGGGAAAAACAAGCACTAAGCTCCACATCGGCCATTGTGTTATGCTTTTACTCAAACATCTCTCTTCATTCTGCTCTCTTTACTTTTCTTTTTCTGTTTGAGACTTCTGTTTCTGAATTACAGTTCACCAGAAATACACCCTGTAGTCATTTAAATGTAAAGAAGACACAATCTAGATGCCAGGGCATCCTTTCTCCTTGGACTACAGCAGTGGAAACTTGGCCAGACCTGAGCTGAGCTCCCAAGAACTAAGAAGAGTAATTTTGCTGTGATCTGGAGGTTAATATGTTCTGACTAAATTCCTGAGTTCACAACTCTCAGCAGGCTTTCAAAGTCCTGTAAAATCCATTCTTTGCTGATTGATTGATCTTGTCTTTATTGTGATTTATTTTTATTAGAACCAGAGCCCAGCAAAAAGTTCAAGGCTTTTCCAGACTATGAGTCCATCCAGATGTTAAAAAGACACTGCAAAAGCACTAATAGCTTCTATGTGCAAGGATGAGTGTCTGCCTTGGGAGCAAGGTCATGGCAAGAGAGCAGGATCCAAGTCTAGGAAGGGAGAACACGAAGCTTAATGTGATTATTCAAAAGGGAATAGGACTCCCTGATGCCACACATATTTAGGATATTTCTAGATTTTCTTACCTCATTCTTTATCTGTTCCTCTTGGTTTTGATGGTGTCTGGCCACAAACATTTTTTGGTTCCTCTCTGATGCTTACAATCTTGGTCCTCAGCTTCTCCCACTTTTCCTCCTGAGTTATAATGGATTGGGAAGTTTGACCTCAACCCTGTATCACCACAGCTGATAAGCTAACTAAACTTCCTGGACTGAGCTAAGAGAAAAGTATAAAAATGAAAGGTTCCTTGAAACATGTCAACTGTGCATCAGATACCTTTTCTGATTTCAAAGGTAGTGGTTGTTCTATCAGTGGATCTGTAGTTCCACATTTGTCTGTCCTATGGTGTTAATTCTAGACACCTCAAAGGGAAAGAAGGACCAGGCTTACATTTAACTAATTTGAGATTCAGAAACTACTTATTTTCCCTCTATTTTGATGTTTAAAATCAGAAAGTATACAGTCTTTGGTTAGTGTCCTACTAAAGTTGTGATTTTTAAAATTAAAATTATGTTGTGCAGAGGTAAAATAGAAAAGTACTAAGAAAAAATATTTATTTTCCTTATCTTATTTAACACTTCAAAGAGTGTTTCATAGCCAACCATTAAGTAATAGCTGGGGTCTCAGTGTGAAAACAGCAACAATGAGCCCCATTACTCAGAGAAAATGAAGAAAAAGCCTGAATTTCAACTAGTCACTCCTGCCAGACTGCCATTTCCCATCTGCCTGAGGGACTTGTTCACAATCCCACCTCTGAGGCTCCGAGAGATGATCCTGGAGGTCAAGGTCTGGGTGTCTAAATAAGACCTATAGCAGAAAAAGGGCCCATTTCACAGAGCATGCCCAAAGCTCAGGAAGGATATGAAGATAGTGCCCTGGCTGCTGCAAGGATATGTGATATCTATTGAAGGTGCTATGTACAGGGGGTCACAGTTTTAAGTTTCACCTTAATTTATAGAAACCATCTCCATTCCAATGGCACAAAATAATCATCAAAATAATACAATGAAGAACTGGAAGCAATGGAAGACTACATCCAAGAGTTCATCTCATCTGACCAGTGGGGAAAAAAATAAGGGGTGGGTGTAAAGGGAGTGAACTGTAAGTTCAGTTCCAGGAGGAAGATGGGACAATTCAGCACCTTCTGAGAAGCCAATAAGTTAATTCCAGATGGGATGCCTGGCACTGTGGGTACTAAAGCAGCCTAATATCAATGGTGGTCCAAGATGAGGGTCCAGACTAGAGAGAAGTGGTCACCTGGGTTTGAGAACATTTTGTGATGTGAATCTACTGTAGAGAGGATATTATGGGGAGCAATGCTCTCAGTCAGGTCACATGTCAGGAACCCATGGAGAACAGTCATAAGCTCTGCTGATTCAGGCCCAGGGACTGGAGAAAGCAGATTTATATGTCCCTAGAGGCAGTATCCTAGGCTTCCTTTTAAAAGAGCTGTCTATGTTCTCAATAAAGGTAACTTTTCTCAAATTGTATGATCCTCTTGAGCAATTTCTGAAGCTGGCAGAAATTCTCTCTTAACATTTTAATTAATAATAAGGCCAGGCAAAAACCTTGGAAGGAAAACAGAGCTGCATTTGTAGGATGTTTGGGGGGCTCCATGGTCATCACTGCTATACTTCCATAAGCTATTTTGTCACAGAGAATACAATCTAACTTAGAGGATGAGAAACTGAGGACAAAAAGTCCCTATTCAAATGCCCTGGTGGTCTAAATCATAACCTTACACAGGATTTTAAAAGTTCTGCTCATTGCAATGGATATTATGTCTGTCAGTGCCATCTCACTCCTCTGGAACCCCCTAGCAGTAGCTTTTGATCCAGCCTGTGCCAACTGCCTCACTCTCTTCAACTGAAGCTTGATGGTGACCCATCTCAGTTATCACATGCCACATCCTTCCCACTGTCACTGCTCAAGGGGAGGTCCTATTGTTCTTGAGAAACTTACCTGACCTGTGAACTATACAGGACACACTACATTGCCTTTCATGGCCTGCTGCCGGCCTGAACTCTTGAAGAGCCATCCCAAGTCTCTGTCTACCTTCAGCTGTCACAGAGAGCCACAAGGTGTGCTTTGTCTTAAGAATAACATAGAAGGAGCCTTGGTCGGTGTGGCTCAGTTGGTTGGGCATCGTCTGCTACACCAAAAGGTCTCTGGTTCCATTCCCAGTCAGGGCACATGCCCAGGTTTCAGGCTCGATCTTCTGTAGGGGCATACAGGGCATAGCCAATCAATGTTTCTCTCTCATATAGATGTGTATAGATGTTTCTCCCTATTTCCCTCTACCTTCTTCTATCTCTAAAATAAAAATTAAAAAAAAGAATAATATGGGAGGATAAAAACTAAACTTGGTTGTTGTTAATCAAGGTCTGATGGTGGTACTCTCCAGATTATAAGAATGGACTGTGCCTTCTTGGTGTCTCTTATAATTAGCAATCATTTTAACCAAGAGAATGTTTTCATTTTCATTGCTTCCACAGACCACCAGAACAAAGTAAAACTCCTATATTTCTTTTGGTCCTCAGGACACGTGTGTTCATTTGGGTCTTGGAATGTATTCCAGAATGTGCGGAGTTCCCACCAGGTATAGCTGGACCTGGCTAGTTCTGCAGGAATCACGCCAGACCCAACATCCTCCTAAGGCAGGACATTACTCGATCTAAGCTGGGAGGCTGGAAACCTGGTGGGAGTGCCCTCGGCGTGCAATGACAGAGTCTCCAGTTTGCCTGTCTCTGGCCAGGCCCTCTTTGACATGGAAAGGGAAGGGTACAGAGGGGTGTGGTTTAGGTGTGGGCTCAGGATGGAAAAGGACAAAGAAGGACAGTAGGTCTGTTGGCTCCATGTCCCAGCCCTGCCACTGGATGAGCAGAAGAATTTCTCTCTGAGGCTCGACAAGTTCAAGAAACAAACAAATAAACAAAAAATATGTATTTAGCTGACCTGTTCCTCTGTAAATCCATTGCTATTTGAAACCTTGCATGGAGATGCTTCTGGGGCAAAAGATGATAAAATGCTCAGAATACAAGATCCAGCCATGCTCCACCCCTCCCAGTCAATATTTACTCCTCATTTAATGGTACTTGAGTCCCGGGGCTAGAAACCTAGTGACAACCATTAACTGAGGTTCTGCTCCCAGTCTTATTTTGTTGGAAGCAAACCACTGCAAACCTGCTGTCCACTTTCTGTAGCAAGGGTCTCAAAGCACCTCTGAGAAGGTATGTCAGCCTTTATGCCTTGTCTTATTTCTAAAGTTTATGCTTTTGGATGCCATTTTGTGATCAGTGAGCGCCTTCAGGTGACTTGCCACAGGGAAAAGAAAGTGAAGCAGAGATGATGTTAGAATAAAATTTATCTTCAAGGGAGAAAAAATGATCCACTAGGCCTTGCAGTGGCAAAGTCAGACAACAACCTGGTTGAATAGGCTAAGAAGTCTAGCTTTCTGCATGAGATTTCTTCCTCTGCTTAATGTATACAGCCCTGAGAAATCCATTACCTGTGGATTTACTGAATCCACAGAAATGTACTGCCAACAAATATAACAATATTCTCTGGGTACTTAGGATAGACAGAAACACAGATTCTCTGTGAGCCAGTTTCTAAATAAATCACATAGCAGTGAGTTTACAATGTTTATACGTTAAAGTATCCATGCTCTGCAGGCAAGCAGAAAGGTGGCCCACCATGTTCTGAGAGGTGCCATGTTCTTAAATGTGCTCTGAGGCTTTCTTAAAATACTGATAATTGTATCCCAGGGGCATGCCAAGGTGGGCAGCCTGGTCCTTGGCACACAGGGCTTCTTGCCTAATCAGATGCTTGAAGAGAAGATTGAGGAAGGGTTGGCTATTATTCTGGATACTGTAAACATTTCCTTTAACTATTCAAATGGTCCCTCATCCAATAGTCCATAGGACTCTTCTTTGCTTACTGTTCTTGGAGAGAGGAGGGCTGAAGAGTGAATAGTTTGGTCCACAAGTTTGTGACTAGCTAGGCAAATTCTATTAATGTTTTTTTTTTCCGTTTCTTTTAATCTATCTCCAGAAAAAGAAAAATGAATTACATACCTCAACCTCCATTTGTTACAAGCCCTCTGATAAACTGACCAACAACACTGTGAAAAAAGAAGAATCACAAACAGTTTGGCCAACAGTTCACAAACATCCTAATTTCTCTATTTCATCTAATATGCAGAAGGAGTAATTGTTATTCATTGTGCAGACTAAATAGCACTTAACTAATTGTTCATATAAGTGAAGACATATTCATAGTCCATGGGGAATGGGGAGAAAGTGGGTCCTTTCTAGGACACAAGAAACAATATTTTGTGACTTTGGTTCAAGTGGAAACCCACCCTTCTTGGAGATCATCATGGCAGAACTGTTGATCATCTTTTCAATATCCATTGTCTGCTTTTTCGATGGTATTAAAGTTTAGAGCTAACATGTGGACACCTAGAATGAAGACTACATTTCTTAGCCTCCTTGCAGTTAGGTGTGGTCATGTGAGTAATAGCACTGACATGCCATGGGAGTACTCAGGACCTTCCCACAGTTTATGTGGCTCTCTGTGTTTTTTTTCTTTGTGTTACCAATCCTGCTGCCTAGAAAATGGAAGGACCATCATCGACCATGAGACTGAGGCCATGCATGGCAGCAAAATAGGATCTGACAATGTGGAATGACATATCCAATTTGGGTAGCTGTATGTTAATCTGAAAGTGGAGTAAACTTATGTCTTGTTTAAGCCTCTGTTAAGTTGGACTTCTATTCTTTTTAGATGAATACAAGCCTAACTGATTCAGTCCCTTTTTCCTTTTGGGGAAGCTGGACTTCCACATACTGTGGGAAGAGGTGGCTAAAACCCCAGGTTTTAGAGTTAAGCTGCCTGTGTTCAGACCCTAGGTTTGTAGTGTGCTATGTGGTGTGTCATGGGGAGGATGGACAGGCTTTGGTGCCAAAATAGCTTTTTCAAAGCTAGTTCCTTCACCTCCCATTTCCTGATTGTAAGGAGCCAGTCTCAATGAGCCTTAGTTTTCTTATTCCTGAGAGAGAAGAACATGGTATACATTGCTGGTTGTTGTGAAGTATTGAGGATCAGCACATTGATGGACACCTCAGAGTCACTTGGTGGCTTGGAGTGTGTTGGAGAAATAGATCCATGTGTGTCTTCACCAGGGCCAGACACTTCATGTTCTGATCTCTGTGTTTAATTCTCTTTGTGGTGGTCCCTCACCCTCAAACACTCCTCTCCACACCTGTGATGGGCTCACTGGATATACCTTCAACTGACATGCAGACACACCATGGGAAAACCCAAGGTTTAGCTCTGACAAGGAGATCCATAAAGATTGCTGGCCCACTGTGCACAGAGAAAAGGATAACCTGTAATGTGAGAGATGGTGTTTTCTTCCCAGTTGTTTTCCAATACTGTTCACTCTTGTAGTTCACCTGAACAACACAGTGGCAGCTTTGCCTTAGTTAGAGAAAAAAAAAATAGCAAGAACTTTGCTGTTTTAGATCTATGTGTAGAGTCAAATTTTTAACTTACTATGTAACTTAAAAGGCCTGAAAGAAGGTTGTTTTACAAATTAGTAATGTGTGAGGTTGACAAATTATGTGAGAATTGGATGAATAGTCTCTCATAAGAAATAAATCTAAAAATAGCCAACATAGGGTTACCCAATAGCTGTGGTATGACAAACATGACTTTTATTATTACAATCTTATGTAAGTTCTTTCATTTGGTTAGCAGTGCAGTGTAGAATAACACCAATGTGTTAAAATTAACATCAAGAAACCAATGGCATTCTTGTACACCAATAATGAACTCACAGAAAGGGAAACTAAAAAAAAGCAATCCCAATTATCATTGCTATAAAAAATTAAGATACCTAGGAATAAACTTAATCAAAGAAGTAAAGGTCCTATTTGCAGAAAACTACAGGATATTGAAAAAATAAATAGAGGAAGATATAAAAAAGTGGAAACATATACCTTGTTCATGGACTGGAAGAATTAACTTCATTAAAATGCCCATACTACTCAAAGCAATTTATAGATTCAGTACAACCTCCATTAAAATACCAATGACATATTGGGGGACCGGAAAGTAATGTCGTGTTTTTAAGACATTAATTCAAACAGATAAATTTTTAACAAGTTTTTATTTTTAATGAATGATGTAATCACCCTCGTTATCATCAACCTTTTGCCATCTAGTGTGCAAATTTTCAATGCCATATCGATAAAAATCAATTGGTTTTTGAGCAAAATATCTGGACAAGGCATTTTGGATATCATCTAAATTGTCAAATTTTTGCCACTTAGAAAATGTTGTAGCGATAGGAATAAATGGAAATCCAATGGCACAATATTGGGCGAGTATGGTGGGTAAGGCAATACCTCCCACCCCAATTCATTAATTTTTTCCAGGGTTCGTCTTGTGCAGTGCGGTCTTGCATTATCGTGTTGCAGAATAACACCTTTTCTGGTGACAATCGCTGGGCACTTTTCAATTAAAGATTGATTTACTTGATCCAATTGTTCACAGTAAAGGTCTGCATTCAGTTTGTCCAGGTTTCAGCACTTCAAAATGAACAATCCCACGAATACTCCACCAAACACACAAAAGTGCCTTTTTGGGGTGTAAACCTGGCTTAGCTATACTTCGTGCTCATTCCTTCGAAGAGAGCCACTGCCTTTTGCATTTTGGATTATCGTAGAGGACCCATTTTTCATCTCCAGTGATCAAGCGATCAAAAAACGCTTCTATATTGTGCCGCTGGAGCAATAAATTGCATGTGGTGGACCGGTTAGCTTTGTTTCCTTCGGACAGATTATGCGGGACCCAAATACCTGTTCTGCTTACTTTACCAATCTGCTGCAAATGTTCTTGGATGGTCGACCAAGGTACGTTAAGAGTGTTTGACAGTTCCTCGATTGTCTGACACGGATTTGCTTCCACTTCCACCCTTAACATGTCATTGTCTAAAGTTGTTGGTCTTCCTAATTGATACGAGTCAGAAAGATCAAAATTACCAGATTGGAACTTAGAAAACCACCTTTGGCATTTACGAATGTCTAATGCACTTGGATAAACATCGCAAATGTTTTTGGTAGCAACTGTTGCGTTACTACCCTTGTGAAACTCAAAAAGCATACAATGTCGGATATGTACCTCTTCTGGTATTTGGCTGGCTATTTCACTATAAATTGCAAAAAAAAAATTAAGATTTAATTATTTACAAGTAAACAAGTTATTCTAACCTTAAAATTTCTTTGGCATGATTTTGAAGTACACAATGAGCTGATAAATGACAACTGAATATCGAAATGCACAGAAACAACATTACTCTCCGGTACCCCTAATATTTCACAGAATTAGAACAAAAACTTCAAAAGTTTTTATGGAATCACAAAAGACCCTGAATAGTCACAGCAATCTTGAAAATGAAGAACAAAGTAGGAGGGATCACAATACTGGGTATCAGGTTATACTACAAAGTCATTGTAATCAAAACAGTACTGGCACAAGAACAGGCATATAGATCAATGGAACTAGACAGAGAACCCAGAAATTGACCCATGACATTATGCTCAATTAATATTTGACAAAAAAGGCAAGAGCATACAATGGAGTACAGACAGCCTATTTAATAAATGGTGTTGGGAAAATTTGACAGCTACATGCAAAAAAATGAAACTAGACCATCAACTTACACCGTACACAAGAATAAACTCAAAATGGATAAAAGACTTAAATGTGACTAATGAATCTATAAAAATCCTAGAAGAAAATGTAGGCAACAAAATTTCAGACATCACACACAACAGAATTTTTACTGATACTATGCCTAAGGCAAGAGAAACAAAGGAAAAAACAAATACATAGGACTACATCAAACTAAAAATCTTCTGCACAGCAAGAGAAACAACCATCAAAATCGAAAAGGAACCCACTATATGGGAGAGCATAATTGGCAATGATACATCAGATAAGAGATTAATTTCCAAAATATAATAGAGTACTGATATGACTCAACAAAAGGAAGACAACAAACCCAATTGAAAAATGGGCAGAGGACATAAACAGACACTTCTCCAAAGAGGACATACAAATGGCCAAGAGACATATGAAGAAATACTCAATGTCACTAATCATCAGAGAGATGCAAATTAAAATGACTATGAGGTTTCACCTCACACCAGCCAGAATGGCTGCCATCAACAAGTCATCAAACAACAAGTGCTGACAAGGGTGTGGAGAAAAGGGGACACTGTTGGTGGGAATGCAGACTGGTGCAGCCACTATAGAAATCAATATGGTGTTTCCTCAAAAAATTAAGAACTAAATTGCCATTTGACCCAGTGATCCCACTTCTAGGAATATACATTAAGAAGCCTGAAACACCAATCAGAAAGAATACATGTACTTCTATGTTCATAGCAGCGCTATTTACAATTACTAAGATCTGGAAACAGCCCAAGTGTCCATCAGTAGACAAATGGATAGAAAAGCTGTGGTACATATATACAATGGAATACTATGCAGCTATAAGAAAGGAAGATCTCTTATCTTTTGAGACGACATGGAGGGACATCGAGAATATTATGCTAAGTGAAATAAGCCAATCAGAGAAAGACAAATACCACATGATCTCATTTATTTTTGGAATATAATGAACAAGGTGGGCTGATGAACGAAATACACCTAGAGACATAGAAAGGAGTATGGTTCAGACTGACAAACCTCAGAGTAGAGGGGTGGACGGGATGGATGAGATGAACCAAATAACTTATATGCACATATGCATAATCAATGGACATAGACAACAATGCTGGGGGTGGGGGAGGGATAGGGAGGAGGATGTCGGGGGGTAAAAACGAGAAACATCTGTAACAAAAATAAAGTAATTAATGATAATAATAATAATAAAACAACTGCTTTGCCATAAACTAAAAACTGCTCCTGGTTTATCCAATTTTCCTCATAAGGAAATCTGTCTTGCTTCTGTTGGAGTTATCCTGCTTAACTCTCTCTGGATGATAAATCAGAATATACTGACCCTAATGTCTGAGCAGGTAATATGATGTTTAAATGTTGATCATTATGAAATGTCAGGAGCAAAAGACAGGCAACTTCAGTGCAGAGAAATGGCTCTGGCAAAACTTGATATGTCAAAGAACGGAAGCCTTGTCAGACAATGGATCATTTTTCCTGGCTGAAATTAATTGACTCTGTCACCAGCAAACTAAATGCAATTAGGATCTTGACTGGAATCATAAATTGTATTTAAATTACAGTTAGCAGTGAACTGAGGCTAGACATCAGTGCAAAGGAGTTTGCAAAGATATGTGGGTGAGTTGTCTCCTATTTTCTTAAGACTCTAAGTTGTTTTTGTTTTGTTTTTCCAATTTTTATTAATTTATTTTTGTTACAGATGTTTCTCCTTTTCCCCCCCTAGACACTCTTCTCCCCATCCTGCCCTCCCATTCCCCCAGCATTGCTGTCTATGTCCATTGATTACGCACACATGCATATAAGTTCTTTGGTTTATCTCATCCATCCACCCCGCCTCCCTCCTCTAAGGTTTGTCAGTCTGAACCATATTCCTTTCTAGGTCTCTGGGTTTATTTTGTTTGGAAAATACTCCGATAGATAAAAACTTGCTTATCAAAAAAACGAGTCAGAGAGAGAGAGAGAGAGGCCAAAAATGCCCCTTTGGTAATCATATTTAGTTAAACTGGAATGTATTACAGACAATCCAAAAGCTGTGAAGGCTCAAGACTAAAAAATTATTTTTGTGTGTATGTGGAGGGGGGGGCAGTCAACTGTTTTGTGGAGAAACTTATGACAATGGTCAACTGTTAAACTATCAAAATAATAGACTACTTTATTCCTGGTTGTGAGCTTTACATACATTAATCGTTTCCCTTAATGGGAGAGGACACATTCTCACCCTCATCTTATTCCCATTTTGAGTGGAGTCAGACAACTTGCTTGTTAGATGTTTCAAAATGTGCCAGTCTTCAAAAATCACATTTGAAAAAGCAACTTCTTGCAATGGGAGTCTCTCTTGATAATCTCGGAGAAGGGAAAACAGTAATATGTGTTTACTATGACTAGGGTTTCTGGGTAGTGAAACCCAAGAAGACTATGGATTAGAAATAGATGTTTTTGACAAGAATGTCAGGTAATGAGTGTAGGGAGAGCAAACCCTCCTGAGGGGTGGGGATGTATTTCTGTGTGCCTACTTTATGGCAGGATTTTGTTCAAGAATGGACCATGTCATTGTGACACAAAACAAGAAATCCACTTTAATAGCCTCCTTCTTTAGTCAGACAGATAATCCTTTAAAGAAAGTTTTTTTTTATGTGAAAATGTAAATTATACAATAAGGATAATGATGGCATGGCAAAAGAAACGACAAATGTAAAATAATATAAAAGATAAATGAGAAATAAATTAGAAAATTCCAATTTCAAATCTTTAAAAGGAAAGGAGAAACACAATAGAACAAAACAAGAGAACAAAACAATGAAGTAGATAAAACATTAGTTGAATAAGTCAAATTAAAAAAATGGACAAATAAAAAAAAATTACAAATCTCAGAGGTTTTATTTTTTTTAACAATGATTACTTTAATTTTTTATTGTTGAAAGTATTACAGATGTCCCCCTTTTTTCTCCACTGACCCCCTCCTTCCCACTCTCAGCACCCTCCTGCCTTCCACAGCCTACTGTCCCTGTTGATTGGTTGTGCATATATGTATATAAGTTCTTTGGTTTATCTCTTCCATCCCCTCCTACCCCCTATCCCTCTGAGGTTTCTCAGTCTGTTCCCTACTTCCATGATTCTGGATCTCTTTTGGTCAACAGCTATTTTGTTCATTATGTTCCACAAATAAGTGAGATCATGTGGTACTTGTCTTTCTCTGACTGGCTTATTTCATTTAGCATAATACTCTCCAGGTCCCTACGTGTTGTCTCAAAGGGTAAGAGATCTCTCTTTCTTAAAGCTGAATAGTATTCCATTGTGTAAATGTACCACAACTTTTTTTTCTACTCTTCTACTGATGGGCACTTGGGCTGTTTCCAGATCTTAGCTATTGTAAATAGCACTGCTATGAACATAGGAGTGCATATATTCTTCCTGGTTGGTGTTTTAGGCTTCTTCGAATACATTCCAAGAGGTAGGATCACTAAGTCAAATGGCAGTTCCATTTTTATTTTTGAGGAAACACCATATTGTTTTCCATAGTGGCTGCACCAGTCTGTATTCCCACCAGCAGTTTGCTAGGGTATCCTTTTCTCCACATCCTCGCCAGCATTTGTTGTTTGAGAATTTGTTGATGGCCACCATTCTGGCAGGTGTGAGGTGATGTCTCATAGTTGTTTTAATTTGCATCTCTCTGATGATTAGAGATGTTCAGCACTTTTTACATGTCTCCTGGCCATTTGTATGTCCTGTTTGGAGAATTGTCTAATCAGATCCTCTTCCTATTTTTTAATTGGATTGTTTGTCTTCCTTTTGTGGAGTTGTATGAGTACTCATCTATGTATTTTGGATATTAACCCCTTACTCAATGTATTGTTGGCAAATGTGTTCTCCCAGAGAGTAGGTTCCCTTTTCATTTTGATGCTGGTTTCTTTTGCTTTGCAGAAGCTTTTTAGTTTGATGTAGTTCCATTTATTAACTTTTTCCTTTATTTCTCTTGTCCTATGATGTATCAGTGAAAATTTCACAACAGATGATGCTGAGATTTTTCAGCCTACATTTTTTTCTAGGGTGTTTATAGTTTCATGGGTTACATTTAAGTATTTTATTCATTTTGACTTTATTCTTGTGTATGGTGTAAGTTGATGGTCTAGTTTCATTTTTGTGCATGTAGCTGTCCAATTTTCCCAGCACCACTTATTGAAGAGACTGCTTTTTCTCCATTGTATGCTCTTGCCTCCTTTATTGAATATTAATTGTGCATACTGTCTTGAGTATATATCTGGGTTCTCTGTTTTGTTTCATTGATCTATATGTCTGTTCTTGTGCCAGTACCAGCCTGTTTTGATTATGATGTCTTTGTCGTATAATTTGATATCTGGTATTGTGATCCCTCCCACTGTGTTCTTCTTTTTTAAAATTGCTGTGGCTATTTGGGGTCTTTTATGGTTCCATATAAACTTTTGGAGTATTTGTTCTAGATCTGTGAAATATGTCATTGACACTTTAATAGGGATTGCACTGAATCTGTAGATTGCTTTTGGTAATATGGTAATTTTAATGGTATTGATTTTTCTGATCCATGAACATGGTATATGTTTCTACTTTTTTATACCCTCTATTTCTTTTTTCAACGTCTTGTAGTTTTCTGAGAACAAGTCTTTTGCCATCCTGGCTAAGTTTATTCCTAGGTTTTTTGTTTGTTTTTTTTTCCCTTTCTGAGTGTTCATTATTGGTGTATATGAATGCTATCAACTTATGGATGTTAATTTTGTATCCCACTACTTTGAAAAATTCATTTATTAAATCTAGTAGATTTTTGATGGAGTCTTTAGGGTTTTCTATGTGCAATACCATGCCATTCACGAATAATGACAGTTTTACTTCCTCCTTTCCAATTTGGATTCCTTTTGTTTTTCTTCTTGTCTAATTGCTGTGGCTAAGATTTTCAGTACTTTGTTAAATAAGAGTGGCGAAAGTGGGCATGCCTGTTTTGTTCTTGTTCTTAAGGGAAATGCTTGTAGTTTTTGCACATTGAGTATGATGTTGACTATAGGTTTTCTATATAAGGCCTTTATTATGTTGAGATATGATCCCTCTATTTCCACATTGTTGAGCCTTTTTATCAGAAATGGGTGCTGGATTTTGTCAAATGCTTTTTCATCATCTATTGATATGATTATATGGTTTTTACCTTTCACTTTGTTTATGTGGTATATCACATTTAATGACTTGTGAATATTGTACCAGTCTTGCATCCCTGGGATGAATCCCACTTGGTCATGGTGAATAATTTTTTTAATATATTGCTGGATCAGATTTGCTAATATTTTGTTCAGGATTTTGGCATCAATGTTTATCAGGGATATTGGCCTGTAGTTTTCTTTATTTGTATCAGAGGCTATATTCTTAAATAGATAAAGAGTATTTCAGAAAGTATCCTTAACTTTGAATATATAAACACTAAAAACTAATAAAATGTCCATGATTGTCTGAATTACCAAAATTGATATCAAAACAAATATAAATACTAAATATACAAGAAATAAATGGAAGAAGATTTTAAACAATTAATTTTAAAAATCATGATTTTTTCAGACAACTTTGCATGTTGATTTCATACATTTTCAAGGAATAGATATTTCTCATGCTAAATAAAATAATCATGAATGTGGTCAAAGGTGAACAGTTTCTGCTAAGTTATTGTCATGAGACTACATCTATCAAAAAATCAAAAATAGTAAGCTAGTATATGAATGTGTACATGTTAAAAATATAGGGCATTAATTTGAAGTAGCAGTGTGAAAAGTGCCATGGTTCCTCCCACAGCAAAATAATGATAACTGGTAAAAAAAAAAAAATTGCTTAAAAACAACCATTTATAGTCTTAGGAAATTTTCCTAAGGACATAGAGCAAATGGAAAAACATTAATTACTTTTAAAAATCTACTAAATTTATGTAAGAACAATAAGAGTCTGTGGTGTTAGAACCGCAATATGCTCCCTTCTGCATTCTCCCAGCTCAGTCTAAAGAAACCTGTGGGAATTCACAGAAAACAACACAGGGGTCCATCTTCCCTGCTCCAAGACTAGAGCTTCAGTATCTCCCGGGAAGGACAGGCCAACAGCATTTGTCATCCTCCCCATCTCATGTTGTGGAAAGTCTACTTCAGGCAGTTGTGACCAAAAGGCCAATGGCTCTCTTTCTGTACCCATTCATAGGCCAAAAGATCTGCCATGGCACGGAAGACCAGAGCTTGTTTGTAGGGCAGGGAGGGAGAATCAAGCTGAGAATGCCAGAGGCTGAAAACTCTGTCCAGTGCCTCACTTGTAAAGCAGGGGTACCAAGATGAAAAAATCAGCCATTATCCAACCCTGAGTTCCAGAATAGTGGTACAGAGTTTTAGCCAAGGAAGAAAGGTGGAAAATTAAGAACAGAGAGCTCCACTGCTCTTTCCAGATGGAATTGACTTTATTTAAAAGAGCACATGGGAAGTTCAACTTTAATGGTTCTCTTGAAAACAATGAAAATTTTGCTGGTAAACTATTGAGAGGAAGCTGGTGACTCTGTGAGAGTAAAAGCCAAATCATAGACTAGCTAGACATTTACAAGAGAGAACCAGGAAAAGTCACAAAAGTGACAACTAAGAAGAGTTCTTTGGATTCTGAACAAACTTCAAAGACAGGCCTCTAAGACTACCCCTGAAAAAGAGCCCAAGTTTAATTGAATCAAACTGAAGAACAATTAATGGCTCAAGACATTTTTATTTTTTTTTATTTATTTATTTTTATTAATTTACTTTTGTTACAGATATTTCTCCTTTTCCCCCCATTGACATCCTCCTTCCCCCTCCCTCCCTGCCCCGTCCCCATTTTTGTTGTGCATGTCCATTAGTTATGAGTATATGCGTACAAGTTCTGTGTTCATCGCTCCCCTCCCCCACCCCCTCTTCTGGCAAATGTCAGTCTGTACCCTACTTCCACGTCTCTAGGACTACCCTGTTCCTCACACTGTTATGTTCATTATATTCCAGAAATAAGTGAGATCATATGATACTTGTCTTTCTCTGCTTGGCTTGTTTCACTTAGGATAATAGTTTGCAGGTCCTCCCATGTCATCGCAAAGGATAAGAGATCGTTCTTTCTTACAGCTGCATAGTACTCCATTGTGTATATGTACCACAGCTTTTTTATCCATTCATCTACTGATGGACACTTGGGCTGTTTCCAGATCTTAGCTATTGTAAATAGTGCTGCTATGAACATGGGGGTACATGTATTCTTTCTGATTGGTGTTTCAGGCTTCTTAGGGTATATTCCCAGGAGTGGGATCACTGAGTCAAATGGTAATTCAATTTTTAATTTTTTGAGGTAACACCATAGTGTTTTCCATAGTGGCTGCACCAGTCTGCACTCCCACCAGCAGTGTACTAGAGTCCCCTTTTCTCCACACCCTCGCCAACACTTGTTGTTTGATGCTTTGTTGATGGCGGCTATTCTGACAGGTGTGAGGTGATACCTCATTGTTGTTTTAATTTGCATCTCTCTGATGATTAGTGAGGTTGAACTTTTCTTCATATGTCTCTTGGCCGTTTGTATGTCCTGTTTGGAGAGGTGTCTATTTAGTTCCTCTGACCATTTTTTAATTGGGTTCTTTGTCTTCCTTTTGTTGAGATGTATGAGCACTCTATATATTTTAGAAATTAGTCCCTTATCTGATATATCATAGGCAATTATGCTCTCCCATACAGTGGGTTGCCTTTCCACTTTGATGGTTGTTTCTTTTGCTGTGCAGAAGCTATTGAGTTTGATGTAGTCCCATGTGTTCATTTTTTCCTTTGTTTCTGTTGCCTTAGGTGATATATCAGTGAAAATTTTGCTGCGTATGATGTCTGAAATTTTGTTGCCTGGATTTTCTTCTAGGATTTTTATGGATTCATGAGTCACACTTAAGTCTTTTATCCATTTTGAGTTTATTCTTGTGTATGGTGTAAGTTGATGATCTAGTTTCATTTTTTTGCATATAGCTGTCCAATTTTCCCAACACCATTTATTAAAGAGGCTGTCTTTACTCCATTGTATGCTCTTGCCACCTTTGTCAAATATTAATTGAGCATAATGTTTTGGGTCAATCTCTGGGTTCTCTGTTCTATTCCATTGATCTATGTGCCTGTTCTAGTGCCAGTACCAGGCTGTTTTGATTACAGTAGCTTTGTAGTATAATCTGAAGTCCGGTATTGTGATCCCTCCTACTTTGTCCTTCTTTTTCAAGATTGCTGTAGCTATTCGGGGTCTTTTTTGGTTCCTTATGAACTTCTGAAGTATTTGTTCTAGTTCTGTAAAATATGTCGTTGGTATTTTGATGGGGATTGCGTTAAATCTATAGATTGCTTTGGGTAGTATGGACATTTTAATGATGTTAATTCTTCCAATCCATGAACAAGGTATGTGCTTCCACTTTTTTATATCTTCCTCTATTTCTTTTTTCAATGTCCTGTAGTTTACTGCAAATAGGTCCTTTACTTCTTTGGTTAAGTTTATTCCTAGGTATCTTAATTTTTTTACCGCGATGGTAAATGGGATTGTTTTTTTAGTTTCTCTTTCTGTGAGTTCATCATTGGTGTATAAGAATGCCGTTGATTTCTTGACGTTAATTTTGTATCCTGCTACTTTGCCAAATTCATTTATTAAGTCTAGTAGATTTTTGATGGAGTCTTTAGGGTTTTCTATGTATAATATCATGTCATCTGTGAATAATGACAGTTTCACTGCCTCCTTTCCAATTTGGATCACTTTTATTTTTTCTTCATGTCTGATTGCTGTGGCTAAGACTTCCAGTACTAAGTTAAATAAGAGTGGTGAAAGTGGGCATCCTTGTCTTGTTCCTGTTCTTAAGGGAAATGCTTTTAGTTTTTGCCCATTGATTATGATGTTGGCTGTAGGTCTTTCATATATGGCCTTTATAATGTTGTGATATGATCCTTCTATTCCCTAATTGCTGAGCGTTTTTATCAGAAATGGGTGCTGGATTTTGTCAAATGCTTTTTCAGCATCTATTGATATGATCATATGGTTTTTAACTTTCATTTTGTTTATGTGATGTATCACATTTATTGATTTGCGTATATTGTACCAGCCTTGTATCCCTGGGATGAATCCCACCTGGTCATGGTGAATAATTTTTTTGATGTATTGCTGGATCTGATTTGCTAGTATTTTGTTAAGGATTTTGGCATCTATGTTCATCAGGGATATTGGCCTGTGGTTTTCTTTCTTTGTAGTGTCTTTTTCTGGTTTTGGAATTAGAATTATGCTGGCCTCATAAAACGAGTTTGGAAGTCTGCCTTCTTCTTGAATTTTTTAGAATAGTTTGAGGAGAATGGGTCTTAGTTCTTCTTTGAATGTTCGGAAAACTCGCCCATGAAGCCGTCAGGGCCTGGGCTTTTGTTTGCTGGGAGGGTCTTGATTACATCTTCAAGTTCCTTCGTTGTTATTGGCCTGTTCAAGTTTTCTATCTCTTTCCGATTCAGTTTTGGGAGACTATGTGTTTCTAGAAATGTGTCCATTTCGCTTAGATTGTCGAATTTGTTGCCATATAAATGTTCATAGTATTTGCTAATGATCCTTTGTATTTCTGTGGTGTCAGTTGTTACTTCTCCTCTTTCATTTCTGATTTTGTGTATTTGGGTTCTCTCCCTTTGTTTCTTGGTGAGTCTAGCTAAGGGTCCATCAATCTTGTTTATCTTTTCAAAAAAACAGCTCTTTATTTCATTGATCCTTTGAATTGTGTTTTTGGTCTCCATGTCATTTATTTCTGCTCTGATCTTTACTATTTCCTTCCTTCTACTTGCTCTAGGGTTCAAGACATTTTTAAAAAGAATAGAGAAATCAGACGGAAGTTACTGGAGGATAATGGCTAAAGGTCACAACAATAGAAGTGGACATTTTAATACACAGATTAAGGAAAGAGAGTCCAGGAAAGCCCTTCTAAAGTCACTCTTATTCCAGGATAACTGTGGCATGATCAAACCTGTGCCCTTTGAGGAAAAACAAGAGTCTACACTTTGTTGGGGAAATAGACTTCAAGCAGACAAGTAAACAACAGTATCAAGGCCCCAGGGATGAAAGTCAGTATTTATATTTGCTACAACATATGATATAAAATGTCCAATTTTCAACAAAAATTTTTGAGATGTGTAAAAAAGGTAAGCAATCCCTACAAAAGATAAGAATAGGCAACAAATATTGCCATTGACAGGGTCCAGATCTTGGGCTTAGCAGGTCTTATAAATATATTCAAAGAAATAAAGGAAACTATTATAAAATAAAGATATTTTGAGATTGTGTCATCAAATAAGGAGTAGCAATAAAGAGATAGATATTATTATAAAATTACAAAATAAAAATTCTGGAGTTAAAAAAATAATAAATGAAACAATCCATCAGAAGGTCTCAACAGTATGCTTCAGCTGGCAGTAGAAATAATTAACAAATTGAAGGTAGACTGACAGATATTATGCAATCCAAACAACACAGAGAAAAAAAATAATAAGGAAAATGAATAGTGCTTCAGCCAGGTGGCTTAGTTGGTTGGAGCATTGTCCTGTACACCAAAATGTTGTGGGTTTGATTCCCGATTAGGGCACATAAACTAAGTTTTGGATTCAATCCCTTGTCAGGGCACATATGGGAGGCAACCGATCGATCTCTCTCTCTCTCTCTCCCTGTCTCTAAAATCAATAAATATATACTCATGTGAGAAAAAAATGAACAACAACTCAGAAAAATGGGACACCATTAATTACAGAACATGAGTAAAATGGGTACAACAAGAAGAGAAGAAAAAGAGAAAGACGCAGAAAAAACAACATTTGAAGAAATAATAGTTAAAAAACTTTCTAAATTGTATGATTACAAAGTCATGGTAGAGTAAACTTTTGATTAGTTGAGTTCAACAAACTCCAAGTGATCCACAGACAAATACAAAAAATAAAAATATCAAAAGCCAAAGATAAAGAAAAATATGAAGGCATCAAGAGAAAAATGACTTGCCATATACAGTGAAACCCCATCTGAAACAATGGAGACCAAAAGAACGTTTGATGACACGTTCAAGATTGTGGGGGAAATAAACAAAACTCATCAGCCAAGAATATTAGAGCAAGCAATATTCTTTTCCAAAAATAAAAGTAAAATATATTTACAGATGAGCAAAAGATGAGAAAATTTGCCCAGCCAGTGTGGCTCAGTGGTTGAGCATCGACCGATGCACCAAGAAGTCGCTGGTTCAATTCCCAGTCAGGGCACATACTCAGGTTGTGGGCCAAATCCCCAGTGGGGGGCATGCAGGAGGTGGCCAATCAATGTTCTCTCTCATCAATTTTTCTATCTCTCTCTCCCTCTCCCTTCTTCTCTCTCTAAAAAATAAATAACGGAAAAAAATGTCTAAAGATGAGAAAATTCAATGCTAGTAAATCCAGCTTACAAGATATATTAAAGTAAATTCTTCAGGCAGAAATCAAGGAATCCCAGAGGGTAATTAAAATCCACAAGAAAAAAAGAAGAAACATCAGGAAATGTAATTATAAAATTATACAAAAGTACAAATACATATTTCTTTATCTTTATTTTCCTAAATGATTTAAAGAGCAACTTCATGACAAATATATATATATATGATTATAATTTTAGACATGTAACATACAGAAATATATTTGACAATAAGAGAACAAAAAAGGCAGGTGAGAGCAAAGCTGTATTAGAATTAGAAAATAAAACCAGATAAAATTTTGATTTGCAGGAACATAGAAAGAGAACCAGAGAAAAGAAATAAAATGTTTAATGTAACAAATTCAATAAATATGTCCGTTCTCCTTTATTCTTTTAGTTTATTTCAATGATACAAAATCACATGAAATAATTATTAGAACAATATATTGTGACTTTATAACAACTTTAGATGAATATGCATACCCATATTTAAAAATGTTGGATGAGAGAATAGAGACATATAGAAGTAAATTTTGAATATCTAACTAGAATTAAGTTACTATAAATCTCAAGTAGTTTCTAATAAGTTAAAGTGTATATAGCAAGTTCTAGAACAACAATAAGAATATAAACAAATATCATGAAAAAAATAAAATTAAAGGATTTAAATAATGCAAGGAAAGCAGTAAAACAGGAACGTAAAGCAATATATAAATAGTAAAATAACAGATACTAATCCAAATATATCAACAATAACATTAAATGTGAATGAATAGATTTAAAAATCTATTTGAAAGACATATGTTGTCAAAGTGAATAAAAATAATATTCAACTATATATATAACTATAGGAAGCACACTTTAGATTTAATGTTACAAATAGGATGAAAGTAAGATCAGAATTAGCATACAATCAGCAACCATAAGAAAGAAGACTGGCTATGCTAATATCAGACAAAATAGACTTTTCAACAAAAAAGTTATTATAAAGAAGAAGAATGTAAAATGGCAAAATATAAATCCATCGAGAATATGACAATCAGAAACATACATGCACATGAATACAATCTCAAAATGCATGAAGTAACAACTCAGAATTCTAGGAATAAATGGATAAACAAAAATAGTTGTAGATGTTGATAATCCTTTTTTAATAATGGGTAAAATAAACTAACAGAAGAATAATAAATACAAAACTTGAACACCATAAATCAACTAGACCTAATAGACAGGGAACACTTTATCAAATAATAGCAGAATGCATCTACTTCTCAAGTGTATATAAAATTTTCTTCAGGATAGCCAAAGGCTAGATGATCAAAAGTAGCTTCAATAAATTTAAAAGGGTTAAAATAATATACAATATTTTCACAAATACAAGGTATGAAATTAGAAATCAATTTGATGAACTTACAAATATGTGTAAATTAAAGAACACTCTCCTAAATAACCAATGAATCAAAGAAGAAATCAAAAATTAAATTAGAAAATACTTTGAGATGAATGGAAGTGAAGATGCAGCATACCAAAACTTTTCAGAAACAGCTAATGGGGTGCTTAGAAAACATTATGTTGTCAATTTCTACATTAAAAAGAATAAGAATATCAAATCATTGACCATGTTAATATATGGGAAAAAGAAGACAAACCAAACCCAAAGCAAGCAGAAAGACAATAATAATTATACCATAAATTAATGAATTTGAATATAAAAATATATAGAAAATGAACAAGCCATCATTTGGTTCTTTGAAAAGATGAACAAATTTGAGAAATCTTTAACTCGATTGGCCAATAAAAAAAGAAAAGTCACAGATTATTAAAATTGAGAATGAAAGAGAGGACAACACTGTTGACTTTACAAAATAAATAGAATTAGAAAGTAATAATATGGCTAATAGAATAATAACTATGTAAAAAACAGATAAAACTTGAGAAATTCCTAGAAAGACAGGTCCTGGATACCACTGTAGAGTGCAGTCCATAGGGGAAGGGATAGTAGCTTAGAGCAGGTACATTAGGTGTGAAATCTGAGGCACACCCAGCCTCTGGGATCCAAAGGCCGTGCCTGCCAGGATACTTGGGGCTCCACACTGCCAAGCTAAGTCAGGTTACTGAGGGCCAACCTGGGACAATGACTGGCACTAGCTTGCTACAGAGAACCTCCCAGGAGGGACATGAATTGCACAACAAGTGGCCAGATTAGGACAACATCAGAGCAAAGACCAGTGAGATCCACAAACAGCAGATCCAAAGGGTAACTGAAGCAGGCACAAAAATCTGTGGAGGCAAATTCCACTTATTACTATTTTTTAAAATCTTTCCTTTTTTTTCTTTTCGTTGTTTATTAATTTATTTTTGTTACAGATGTTTTTCCTTTTTTTGCCCATTGACATCCTCCACCCCACCCCTCCCCCGTCTCCAGCTTTGTTGTCTATGTCCATCAGTTATGGGTACATGCATAAAAGTTCTGTGGTTTATCTCTTCCCTCCCCCCCATCCTCTCTTCTGGGGGTTGTCAGTCTGTACCCTACTTCCATGTTTCTGGGTCTACCCTGTTACTCAGACTGTTACATTCATTATATTCCACAAATAAGTGAGATCATGTGATATTTGTCTTTCTCTACTTGGCTTGCTTCATTTAGGATAATACTCTCCAGGTCCCTCCATGTTGTCTCAAGGGAAAAGAGATCTTTCTTTCTTATAACTGCATAGTACTCCATTGTGTATATGTACCACGGCTTTTTTATCCACTCGTCTACTGATGGACACTTGGGCAGTTTCCAGATCTTAGCTATTGTAAATAGTGCTGCTATGAAAATGGGGGTACATATATATTTTTTTTCTGATTGGTGTTTCAGGCTTCTTAGGGTATATTCCTAGAAGTGGGATCACTGGGTCAAATGGTAATTCAACTTTTAATTTTTTGAGGGAACACCATAGTGTTTTCCATAGTGGCTGCACCAGTCTGCATTCCCACCAGCAGTGTACTAGTCTCCTTTTCTCCACACCCTTGCCAACACTTGTTTGATGATTTGTTGATGACTGCCATTCTGACAAGTGTGAGGTGATACCTCATTGGTGTTTTAATTTGCATCTCTCTGATGATTAGTGATGTTGAGCATTTCTTCCTATGTCTCTTACCCCTTTGTATGTCCTGTTTGGAGAAGAGTCTATTTCATTCCTCTGCCCATCTTTTAATTGAGTTTGTTGTCTTCCTTTTGTTGAGTTGTATGAGCACTCTATGTATTTTGGAGATTAACCCCTTATCTGATGTATCATTGGCAATTATGCTCTCCCATACAGTGGGTTCTCTTTCCTATTTGATGGTTGTTTCTTTTGTTGTGCAGAAGCTTTTTAGTTTGATGTAGTCCCATGTGTTCATTTATTTCTATATTTCTGTTGCCTTAGATGATATATCAGTGAGGATTCTGCTGCTTATGATGTCCAAAATTTTGTTGCCTACATTTTCTTCTAAGATTTTTATGGATTCACAAGTCACATTTAAGTCTTTTATCCATTTTGAGTTTATTCTTGTGTATGGTGTAAGTTGATGGTCTAGTTTCATTTTTTTGCATGTAGCTGTCCAATTTTCCCAACACCATTTATTAAATAGGCTGTCTTTACTCCATTGTATGCTCTTACCACCTTTGTCCAATAGTAATTGAGCATAATGGCTTGGGTGAATTTCTAGAGTCTCTGTTCTGTTCCACTGGTCTATATGCCTGTTCTTGTGCCAGTACCAGGCTGTTTTGATTACAGTGGCTTTGTAGTATAACCTGATATCCGGTATTGTGATCCCACCTACTTTGTCCTTCTTTTTCAAGATTGCTGTGGCTATTCGGGGTCCTTTTTGGTTCCGTATAAACTTTTGAAATATTTGTTCTACTTCTGTGAAATATGTCCTTGGTATTTTGATGGGGATTGCATTGAATCTATAGATTGATTTGGGTAAATGAACATTTTAATGATGTTAATTCTTCCAATCCATGAACAAGGTATGTGCTTCCACTTTTTTATATGTTCCTCTATTTCCTTTTTCAATATCCTGTTGTTTTCTGCAAATAGATCCTTTACTTCTTTGGTTAAGTTTATTCCTAGGTATCTTAATTGTTTTGCTGCAATGGTAAATTAGATTGTTTTTTTAGTTTCTCTTTCTGCGAGTTCATCATCAATGTATAAGAATGCCATCGATTTCTTGACATTAATTTTGTATCCTGCTACTTTGGAAAATTCATTTATTAAGTCTAGTAGATTTTTGATGGAGTCTTTAGGGTTTTCTATGTATAATATCATGTAGTCTGCAAATAATGACCGTTTCATTTCCTCCTTTCCAATTTGGATCCCTTTTATTTTTTCTTCATGTCTGATTGCTGTGGCTAAGACTTCCAGTACTATGTTAAATAAGAGTGGCGAAAGTGGGCATCCTGTCTTGTTCCTGTTCTTAAGGGAAATGTTTTTAGTTTTTTCCCATTGAGTATGATGTTGGCTGTAGGTCTTTCATATATGGCCTTTATTATGTCAAGATATGATCCCTCTATTCCCACATTGCTGAGCATTTTTTTCAGAAATGGGTGCTGGATTTTGTCAAATGCTTTTTCAGCATCTATTGATATGATCATGTGGTTTTTTAACTTTCATTTTGTTTATGTGATGTATCACATTTATTGATTTGCAAATATTTAACCAGGCTTTCATCCCTGGGGTGAATCCCACTTAGTCATGGTGAATAATTTTTTTGATGTATTGCTGGATCCGATTTGCTAGTATTTTGTTAAGGATTTTGGCATCTATGTTCATCAGGGATATTGGCCTGTAGTTTTCTTTCTTTGTAGTGCCTTTTTCTGGTTTTGGAATTAGAATTACACTGGCCTCCTAAAATGAGTTTGGAAGTCTTCCTTCTACTAGACTTTTTTGAAATAGTTTGAGGAGAATGGGTGTTAGTTCTTCTTTGAGTGTTCGATAAAACTCTCCCATGAAACTGTCCGGGCCTGGGCTTTTGTTTGCTGGGAGAGTTTTGATTCCATCTTCAGTTTCCTTTGTTGTTATTGGTGTGTTCAAGTATTCTGTCTCCTCCTGGTCCAGTTTTGGGAGACTATGTGTTTCTAGAAATGTGTCCATTTTGCTTAGATTGTCGAATTTGTTGCCCTATAAATGTTCATAGTATTTGTTAATGATCTTTTGTATTTCTGTGGTGTCAGTTGTTACTTCTCCTCTTTAATTTCTGATTTTGAGTATTTGGGTTCTCTCTCTTTGTTTCTTGGTGAGTCTAGCTAAGGGTCCATCAAGCTTATTTATCTATCTGAAAAACCAGCTCTTTGTTTCATTGATCCTTTGAACTGTTTTTTTTTTTTTGGTCTCTATGTCATTTATTTCTGGTCTGATCTTTACTATTTCCTTCCTTCTACTTGCCCTGGGGCTTTATTTTTGTTTGCTTTCTAGTTCTTTAAGTTTTGAGGTTAGATAGTCTATTAGAAATTTTTCTTGTTTATTGCGGTAGGCATGTAGTGCTATGAACTTCCCTCTCAGAATTGCTTTTGCTGCATCCCATAGATTTTGTGTTGTTGTGTGTTCATTTTCATTGTTTTCCAGGAAGTTTTTAATTTCTTCCTGGATCTCCTGGGTAACCTATTCATTGTTTAATAACATGCTATTTAGCCTCCATGTGTTCAAATGTCTTTGCATGTTCTTGTTGTAATTGATTTCTAGTTTCATGACATTGTGATCTGAGAGGGTGTTTGAATGATTTCAATCTTCTTGAATTTGTAGAGACTTAGTTTGTGTCCAAACATGTGGTCTATCTTTGAGAATTTCCCATGTGCACTTGAGAAGAATGTGAATTCTGTAGTTTTGGGGTGTAATTCTCTGTAAATATGTATTAAATCCATTTGATCTAGTGCTTCATTTAGAATCTGTTTCCTTGTTGATTTTTTGTCTAGAGGATCTATCCAGTGATATCAGCGGGGTGTTGAAGTCCCCTGCTATGATTGTATTGCTGTCGATTTCTCCTTTGAAGTCCTCCAGAAGATTTTTAATATATTTTGGTGCTCCTATATTGGGTGCATATATGTTTACCAAGGTTATAGCTTCCTGTTGGATAGATCCTTTCAGTATTAATGTAGTGATTTTCTTTGTCTCTAGTTATGGCCTTCATGTTGAAATCTATTTTATCAGATATGAGTATTGCTACCCCAGCTTTTTTTTTCCTTTCCGTTTGCTTGGAAGATTTTTTTCCATCCCTTCACTTTCCACTTATGTGAGTCTTTTGTTGTGAGGTAGGTCCCTTGTAAACAACATATATATAATATGAGTCATGCTTTCTTATCCAATTAACTACTCTGTGCCTTTTTATTGGGGCATTCCATCCATTTACATTTACGATGATTATTGATATGTACTTATTTATTGCCATTTTTGTTTAGTGTGGTTCTATTGTCCTTCCTAGTTCTTCTACTAATTACAGCAGTCTTTTTAACATTTCTTGCAATGCTGGTTTGGTGCTAATGTATTCCCTTAGCCTTTTCTTTTTGTCTTGGAAACTCTTTATTTGACCTTCTATTTTGAGTGATAGCCTTGCTGGGTAGAGTAGTTTGGGTTCAGATCTTTTGTTTTTCGTGACCTTGATTACTTCATGCCATTCCTTTCTGGCTTGTAGTGTTTCTATTGAGAAGTCAGCTGATAGCCTTATGGGGTTTCCTTTGTAGGTAACGTGTTGCTTAGCTCTTGCTGTTTTTAGGATTTTCTCTTTGTCTTTAATTTTTGGCATTTTAATTACTATGTGTCTTGGTGTGGGCCTGTTTGTGTTCTTCTTACTTGGGGCTCTCTGTGCTTCTTGAACTTCAATGCCTTCTTCCTTCACCAAATTAGGAAAATTTTCTGTCACTATTTCTTCAAATATATTCTCTAATCCTTGCTCATTTTCTTCTTCTTCGGAGACTCCTATGATGCAAATATTATTACATTTCCGTTGTCCCACAGTTCTCTTAAGCTGTCTTCCTGTTTTTAAATTTTTTTTTCCTTTTGGTTTTCTGATTTGTTGATTTTTCTATCCTGTCTTCCGATTCACTGATCCGGTCCTCAGCTTCCTCTTCTCTGCTGTTTAGTCCTTCCAATGTGTTCTTCACTTCTGCTATGTCATTCTTTATTTCTTCTTGGTGCTTCTTCATTTCCAAATGGTTGATTTTCAATGTTTCTTTGTCTTTGCTTATGGTGTTGATGTTCTTACTCATGTTGTTGAGCTTCCTCAAGTTCATAGCTCATGAATTGTAGCTCTGTTAACTTGCTTAACTGCATTTCATTTATCTCATATTCAGTAGAGGTCTCTTGTTCTTTCATTTGGTATCTGTTTCTTTGTTTCACCATTTTGGCTATCTCAGTGGTTTTTGGAGCCTGCCAAATTTTTCCTGTGGGTGTTGGTTTTCTGCTGCTTGTGGATCCCTCTACTGTGTTTGGATGAGCATGGGAGGACCCACGTTAAACACCACTGTCAAGTCTTACTTTCCTGAGCAGGTTTTCAAGCCCAGGAAAGGTTCAGGTATCCTCTAGCTTTTTGCCTAGAGGCTATTAGTGGAGATTACTTGAAGAGCCTTGGGTTTTCAGTTGAATGAAAACTTCCCTCAGGTGTTCAGGGTAAGAGGATTTCCTGAGTGTGGGTCAGATTCTGGTTGTTAATGAGCCACAATTTGCATTTCAATGGCCCTCATGTCTGGGGTTGAATCTCCCCTGAGCCCTGGGCAGGAGTAAGATGGCCACTGTCCTGCGTGACCTCAACTCAGCAAAAGCTCTGAGTGCCCTGCAAATCCAGTCCAGTTCACCCTCCCTCTGCCGGACCCCAAGGTGAGTGGCTGTGGCTATTTTAGTGCTCTGTCCCGGCCCTCTGTGCTGTGGAGTGGGCTTGGGTATTTAACCCCAAAGGCGCTGCTCACAGCTAAGACTGCTGCAGTGTCTGGGCTCCCAATCCTACCAGGATCGATTCAGTGTCCCTGGTTATATGGTCCTCGCAAGCTGCTTTTCTGTTGCTTTTTCCTGATGATTTGTCTTTATTTTAGTTGTAATTCCAGTTTGGTCCTGGGAGATTGTCTGTGTAGCTTACATTCATTCTGCCGCCATTTTGGAATCTCAAATCTTTTTTATTTTTTATTTTTTTATTTTGTGTTTCATTTTTTTGTGTTTTTTTCCTTCTCCTTTTTCTTTCATATTTTTCTTTTCTTCTATTTTTCACTTTTTACATTTTTATTTATTTTATTTTATTCCTTTTTTTCTACTCTATATTTTACTTTATTCATTATTATTTTCAATGTTATGATTTTATTTTTTTAATTATCCTATATATTTTTCTTTTCTCTTTTTTATTTTCTTCTATATTCTCTTTTACTATTTCTTTATTTCTTCTCTAATTTTTTGGCTGCATGTCTTTTAGTATTCTTTTTTTTTTTTTCAATTGTTGTTGTTGTTGTTGTTGGGTTGTTTTCCATATGGTATTGTTTAGTTCTGTCAGCACATACATAACGGTTGCACAATGTGGTCAGGGTTGAACCTCATAGTCACAAAGACTAAGGGATAAGCCCACCCTTAAATGGGACAAGAGCAATCAAAATCAATTACAACAAGAGGGCCCACATAACCAACATGAAGTATATTAGAGAACCCATTTCAGAATATTAATGTAACAACACCACTAGGTCCCACAAGACACCCACTACAGAAGGCCACACTGCCAACACCAGGAGTCATAGCAGTCCTATCAGATACATAGAAATAAACACAAAGAAACAGCAAAAATAGGAAAACAAAGAAACAAGCTCCAAATGACAGAACAGTAGAAATCTTAGAAAAAAGGACTAAATGAAATAGAGGCAAGCAATTTATCAGAAACAGAGTATAAATTAACAGTTTTAAGAATGCTTAATAGCATTAAAATACATGGAAACCATAAACAACCAGTCAGAAATGAAGAATGACATATCTGAAATAAAGAATACACTGGAAGGAATAAACAGTAGGATAGAAGAAGCAGAGGATCAAATCAGTGAATTAGAAGACAAGGTAGAAAAAAATCACTTAATCAGAGCAGAAAAAATAATAATTAAATACCATGAGGAGCCTGGCCATTGTGGCTCAGTGGTTGAGCACTGACCCATGCACCAAGAAGTTGCAGGTTTGATTCCTGGTCAGGGCACATGCTCAGGTTGTGGGTCAAATCCCCAGTGAGGGGCATGCAGGAGGTGGCCAATTGATGTTCTCTCTCATTGATATTTCTGTCTCTCCCTCTTCCTTCTTCTCTCTCTAAAATCAATACAGAAAAAAAAAATTAAAGAAAAAAAAACACAGCATGAGGATAATATAAGGGAAATTATAAGGGAACTTTGGGACAAGCTGAAATGTAACAATATCTGCAGCATACAGGTACCAGAGGGAGAAGAAAGTAATCAAGGGATAAAGAACAAATTTTAAGAAATAATGAGAGGAATCTTCGTAAGCTGGTGAAGGAAAACATCACACAAGTTCAGGAAGCACAGAGAGTCCCAATCAAGATGAACCCAGAGAGATCTACACCAAGATGCATCGTAATTAAAATACCAAAAGTTAAAGAAAAAGAGAAAATCTTAAAGGCAGCAAGAGAGAGAAAGTTGATTTCTTACAAGGGAGTTCCCAATAGGCTGTTAGCTGATTTCTTAACAGAAGCAGTACAGACCAGGAAGTAATGATAAGCAGGGATCTGAAACCAGCAAGACTATAATTCAAAATTGAAAGTGAAATAGAGAGCTTCCCAACAATAACAACAACAAAAAGATGGATAAAGGAGTATATTACCACAAAACCAGCAAACCAGCATTGCAAGAAATGTTAAAGGTACTGCTGTACAAAGAAGAGGAGATGATAGATGATGATAGATAGATGATAGATAGATAGATGATAGATAGATAGATAGATAGATAGATAGATAGATGATAGATAGATAGAGAGATGATAGAAAGATAGAAATAGGAATAAAGAATAAAATGGCAATAAATACCAATAAAAATAACCTTAAATGTAAATGGATTAAAAGCTGCAATAAAAAGATATAGAATAGTTAAATCATTAAAGAAACATGACCCATATACATGCCATCTAAAAGAAACCCACCTTGCTCAGCTGGTGTGAGTCACTGATTCAGTGTTGACCCATGCACCAAGAGGTTGTCGGTTCAATTCCCAGTCAAGTCACATGCCCAGGTTGTGGGCCCAATCCCCAGTGGGGGGCATGCAGGAGGTGGCTAATTGGTGTTCTCTGTCATTGATGTTTCTATCTCTCTCTCCCTCTCCCTTCCTCTCTCTCTAAAGTCAATAAAGAAAAAATATAAATAAATAAATAAATAATACTCACCTCAGAACAAAAGATTCACAGAGGATGAAAGTGAAGGGATGGAAAAAATTCTATGCATATGGAAACAACAACAATGACAAAGAAAACTGGGGTAGCAATACTTATATCTGACAAAATAGACTTCACAACAAAGACCATAACAAAAGACAAAGAAAATCACTATATAATATTAAAAGAATTGATCCAACAAGAGGATATAACCCTGGTAAACATATGTGTATACAACATAGGGCCACTTAAATATATTAAAAAAAAAAAAAAAAAAAAAACTTTTGGAGAACTTTAATGGAGAGATAGATAGCAACACAGGCATAGTAGGGGATTTTAACACCTCACTGACATCATTGGATAGATCTTCCAAACAAAAAATTAACAAGTAAACAATGACCTTAAACAACACATTAGATCAGATAGATGTAATTAATATTTACAGAAAATGTAATCTCAAAGCTGTGGAATATACATTTTATCTCAAGTAAGCATGGAAAATTATCAGATAGACCACATGTTAAGACACAAAATAAGAGTTAACAAGTTCAAGAACATTGAAATCATATCAAGCATCTTCTCATATAACAATGGCATGAAACTAGAAATCAACTACAATTTTAAAAAATTCAAAAACATTTAAACACATAGAGTGTGAATAGCATGTTATTAAACAATGAATGAGTTAGTAATAGGATCAAGGAAGAAATAAAAACTTCCTTGAAACAAGTGAAAATGAACACAAAAAAAAACAAAATCTGTGGGACACAGTGAAAGCAGTCATGAGAGGAAAGTTTATATCATTATAGACTTACCTCAAGCAACAAGAAAAATCTCAAATAAACAACCTAATCCTATAACTAAAACAACTTGAGATAAAACAACAAGAAAAGACCAGAATAGGTAGAAGAAAGGAAGTAATAAAGATCAGAGCAGAAATAAATGATATAAAGTTTACAAAAAAAAAAAAAAATGATCAATGAAATCAAGAGTAGTTTCTTTGAAAATATAAAAAAAAGATTGATGAACCTTTAGCCAAACTTATCAAGAAACAAATAGATAGGACCAAAATAAATAAAATCAGAAATGAAAGAAGTGAAGTATAAACTGACATCAGAGAAATCAAAAGAAAATACTATGAACATCTATATGCCAAAAAAGTTGGACAGCCTAGACAAAATAGGTAAATTCATAGAAAGATAAAATCTTCCAAAACTCAATCAGGAAAAATCAGAAAACCTAAAGAGGCCAATAGAAACTAATGAAATAAAAGGAGTAATCAAAAAACTCCCAGCAAACAAAAGTCCTGGACCAGATGGCTTCACAGTTGCATTTTACCAAACTTTTAAAGAAGAACTAACACCTATCCTCCCAAAACTGTTCCAAAAATTTTGAAAGGAAGGAAGATTTTCAAGCTCTTTTTACAAGGCCAACATTATCCTATTTCAAAAACCATATAAAGACACTACAGAGAAAGAAAGTTATAGGCCAATATCCCTGATGAACATAGATGCTAAAATCTTCAACAAAATATTAGCAAATCGAATCCAATTCTATATTAGAAAGATCATACATCATGATCAAGTGGGATTTATTCCAGGGATACAAGGGTTGTACAATATTTACAAATCAATAACTGTGATATATCACATACAAAAATTAAGGAAAAAAATTACATGATCATGTCAATAGATGCAGAAAAAGCATCTGACAAAATCCAGCACTTATTTTTTATAAAATTTCTCAGCAAAGTGGAAATAGAGTGATCATACATCAACATATTAAAGGCCATATATGACAAACCTACAGCCCACATCATACTCAAAGCATTTCCCTTTAGATCGAGAACAAGACAGGAGTGTCCACTTTATCTACTCTTATTCAACATAGTACTGGAAGTCCAAGCCACAGCAATCAGAAAAGAAGAAAAATATGAAAGGCATCCAAATGGGAAATGAGGAAGCAAAACTGTCCTTATTTAAAGGTGACATGATATTCTATATAGAAAACTCTGAAGACTCCCTTAAAAAATTACTAAATTTAACAAATGAATTCTGAAAAGTAGCAGGATACAATATTAAAATCTAGAACAATAGCATTTTTATACACCAATAATGAATTCTCAGAAAGAGAAAATAAAATCTCATTTACCATTGCAATAAAAAAACAATATGATACCTAAAATTGAACTTAACCAAGGAGGTGAAAGACCTGAACTCAGAAAACCTTAGGGCATTGAGTAAAGAAATAGAGGAGGATACAAAATGTAGATGCATACACCATGTGCATGGATTGTAAGAATTAACATTATTAAAATGTCCATACTACAAAACGCAATATATAGATTCAATGCAATCCCGATTAAAATACCATCAGCATATTTCACAGATCTAAAACAAATATTCCAAATATTTTTATGGAACCAAAAAGGACCCCAAATATGGAACCAAAAAGGACCCCAAATAGCCTCAGCAATTTTGAGAAACAATAACAAAGTTGGAGGGACCACAATATCAAATTTCAAACTACACTACAAAGTCATTGTAATCAAACAGTCTGGTACTGGCACAAGAACAGGCATATAGATCAATGGATCACAACAGAGACCCCAGAAATCAACCCACACCATTATGGTCCATTAGTATTTGGCAAAAGAGGCAAGAGCATACAATGGAGTAAAGACAAAGTCTTCAACAAATGGTGTTGGGAAAATTGAACAGGTACATGCAAAGAAAAAAATGAAACTAGACTACCAACTTACACCATACAAAAGAATAAACTCAAAATGGATAAAAGACTTAAATATAAGTCATGAAACCAAAAAGATTCTAGAAGAAAACATAAGCAGTAAAATCTCAGACATTTCATCTAGCATTATTTTTACTGATATATCTCCTCAGGCAAGAGACACAGAGGAAAAAAACAAACAAATGGGACTACATCAAACCAAAAAGCTTCTGCACAGCAAAAAGAAACCATCAACAGAAAGAAAGACAACCCACTATATGGGTGAACATGTTTGCCAGTAATACATCTGATAAGGGGTTAATTTTTCTAAAATACATAAAAAAGTTATACAACTCAACAACAGGAAGACAAACAATCCAATTAAAAAGTGAGCAAAGGACCTGAATAGATAGTTCTCCAAAGAGGACATAAAGATTACAAATAGACATATGGAAAAATGCTCAGTGTCACTAATCATCAGAGAGATGAAAGTTAAAAATACTGTGAGGTATCACTTCACACCTTTCAGAATGACTACTATCAAAAACTCAACAAAAAGTAAGAGCTGATGAGGATTTGAAGAAAAGGAAACACTAGTACATTGTTGGTGGGAATGCAGACTGGTACAGTCACTGTGGTAAATAGTATGAAGTTTCCTTAAAAAATTAAAAATGGAACTGCTGTTTGACCCAGCAATCCCACTTCTGGCAATGTATCCTAAGAATCTCAAAACACCAATCAGAAAGACTATATACATCCTTATGTTCATAGCAGCACTATTTACAATAACCATGATGTGGAAACAGCCCAAGTGCCCATCAGAGCTGAGTGAATAAAAAAAGCTGTTGTACATTTACACGATGGAATACTATGTGGTTATAAAAAAGAAGAATCTCTTACCCTTTGCGACAGCATAAATGGACCTGGAGATTTGTAAACTAAGTAAAACAGTCAGAGAAAGACAAATATCACATGATCTCACTTATATCTGGAATCTAATGAACAAAATAAACTGACAAACAAAATAAGTCCATAGTTATAGATACATGGACCAGACTGACAGCTCTCACAGAGGAAAGGGGTAGGGAGGACGAGAAGAGATTAACCAAAGAACATATATGCATCTATGCTTAGCCTTTGGACACAGAGAATAATGTGGTGAAGACCTGGGGTGTGTCAGGGGCTGAGTGGAGGGGGACAAATTTGGGGAAAATGGAGGACATCTGTAATAATATAAACAAAAATAAATAAATAAATAAATAAATAAATAAATAAATAAATAAATAAATAAAGTAAAATAAGAAAGCCAAACCAATATATTTTATAAATACTTATGAAAAAAAAATTCTCAATTGCCCTGGCTGGTTTGGCTCAGAGGTTAGAGCATTGGCCCATGGACCAAAGGGTTGCAGGTTCCATTGCCAGTCAAGGGCACACCTGGGTTGCAGCTTCAATCCTTGGCCCTGGCTGGAGTCATGTGGGAGTCAACCAATTGCTGTGTGTCTCTCACATCAATGTTTCTCTCTCTATCTCCCTCCCTACCCTCCAGTATATCTAAAAATCAATGAAAAAATATACTTGTATGAGGTTTAACAACAACAACAAAAATATTAGTAACCTCAATCTTCCAACATATAAAAAATAATTATACATCATGGTCAAGTGGTATTTATTCCAGGAAGGCAAGGTTAGTTTAACCTCCAAAAATCAAGTAATGTGGTGTTGTTGTTGTTTTGTCATTTTGTATCAGTCAGTGTTCTCCAGAGAAACAAAATCAAGAGGATGTGTATATACATATAGAAAAATATTTATTATAAAAACTTACTCACATGCTTATGAAGGCTGGTAAGTCCAAAATCTTCAATGTGGGCCAGCAGGCTCCAGACAAATGAAAGCTGATGGTGAAGATAAAGTCTAAAGGCGATGTCCCGGAGAATTCCCTTTTACTTGAGACTTAACCTCCATAAACCATATTTAATAAAGACAATAAGATCATAGTTCCACATAATATGATCCATCTATACTACAATCCATAATACACTAACCCTTCCCCGTAAGAGGATGCAAGTTCTTGGTGATGTTTATTCATCTCCTTGATATCATATAACTTAAATACTATGAAGTAAGGTTAACAATAATGACATACTATTATACAAAATTAATTTATCTTGTGTAGATAAAGAAATAAAAGAGAGAAGGAAAATGTTTTTATGTGTACATACATGGATATATATATATACACAAGCAATTATAAAAACATAAGAAAGATATACTCATGACTATTACAGTCTTTGTAAATGGATACATAATCATAATTGGTATTTATAGCTAGCTACCACCTGTTATCACTACTCATTCTGTATTTCCTTTGCCTTTAGCAAGCATTTACCTGGTGGAGTGACCCAAACATTCATTCCTGAGGGTCTAGGTCATTTGTCATTCTGCCTGGATTGTGTGGTTATAGTTTTCCACTAACATCAATCACAGGGCATAGTAATACTAAAAGACACCCTAAGGGATCTCCTGTATTCCAGACATACTCATCCTTATGTCTATTATAAAGTAGTATTCTAAATTCTACTTGGTGGTAAGAATCAATCACCCCAGCCAGCACAGTAACTCTCTTCTTTGTCAATTCAGAGGCATAAGGAGCCCAAAATGGCTGGATGGCAGTCTTAAATTTCAAATCAATGGAATAATTGATATATTTTGTGGGAAGCATTCCTCCCTATGGAACTAAGACCCCTAGGTCAGCAGGTGATAAGATTTTGAGAATGAGAGGCAAAAATTTGCCAGTAAGTCACTAGGGGTAATAATGAGAGGTTCCATTCTTACATCTAGCCCTTGATTTCTAGACCCATGAATCCTGGCTATGGGAGAAATAAAACCATATATTAGATGCTGATTCAGATTTTATACAGCTTCCTGGAGAACAGTGCCACAACCTTGCAAGGTATTATCAAATAACTAGTGCTGTAACTGAATCCTCAAAAGGCCATTTCACCATTCTATAAAGCCAGCTATCAAGTCACATAGTAAGACCAGTGACTTTCATGAACATGGTCCCATTGTCATACTTTATTTGCATTCTTCCATCAAATACAATTCTGTATATAATACCATGAAGATAGATAAGGCATTCTGTAAATCCACAGATGGTAGTTGTGCAAGAAGCATTCCATGCAGAGAAGATACATCTATATCAAGGGTAAGTGTATGTTCTATTAAGAAAAATCACTGTCCCTTCCCTTCCATGATGGAAGTGATCCAATGTAATCAACTGGCCACCAGGTAGCTGGCTGATTACCCAGGAGAATGGTGACATATTAAGGACTCAGTGTTGATTTATGTTGCTAGAAGATTAAGCTCAGCAGTGGCTTTCACTAGGTCAGCCTTAGTGAGTGCAAGTCCTTGTTGTTGAACCCATGCATAATCTCTATCCCTATCACCATGGTCACTTTGTTCATGAGGCCACTAGACAATGACAAAGGTAGCTGAGGAAAGAGGCTAAATGATATCTGAAGAGCAGGCCATCCTATCTACTTGAATATTAAGATCTTCTGCTGAGGTTATTCTTTGGTGAGCATTAACATGGTACACAAGTATCTTCATGTTTTTTTGCTCATTTAGAGAGGTCTGCCTATATACCTCTTCCACAAATTTTCTTGTTGCCAATTTCCCAATCATGTTTCTTCCAAGTCCCTGATTATCAATCAAACCTTGGCCACAGACTATGAATTATTATATAATAATATCTGACAATTTTTTCTTTCAAACAAAGTGAACAACCAGGTATATTGCCTGAAGTTTTGCCAACTGGGAGTATTTCTCTTCAGGGATGTCCCAAAAATAAGCTGTAGTGCTGCAGCTGTCCACTGACAGGTGGAGTCTACATATCATACAGAACCATCTGAAAAAAGTTCCTAATTTGATCTTCCTCTATTAACTGATCATAGAAAATGTCCCATAACACTATTGGTGCAGACTGGGACAGTGAGGCAAGATAATAGAGATTGAGATCATGGGCATTTGGGTGATTCTTTATGTGACTTACATTTGACTGAGCCAAATCATGTATATACTACTCGCATTTGAGGATGAAGTGCTTCTGTACACACCCAACATTATGACTTGGTCGATCAGATAAAACCCAGTTTATGATGGGCTTCTCAGTTTACATAGTAACTTGGTGGCCCATGGTCAAGTGTTTAATCTCTACTAAGACCCAGTAGTAGGCCATGAATTGTTTCTCTAAAGGAGAGCAGTTATCTGCAGAGCATGGCAGGATTTTGCTCTAAAATTCTAAGAGTTTGCTCTGTTATTTACACAAAGGGGTCCTGCCAAAAGCTTCAAATAGCATTTCATCTGCTGCTGACCCTTCAACACCACTTGAATCTGCTGGATAATATGAATATGTCTCAAGAGCAGAGCAGCTTGAATAACAGCAAAACTTCAGCTTTTTAGGTCACTTGATTAATGGGACAGAGAAACACAACCCGACTGAGGAATATGTTGCCTCTAAAATCCAGAGGCTCAATACGTATTGTACCTCATTCTTGGTCATATGAGGGGCCAGATGCTGTAAGCTATCCTTCACCTTAAAAGGGATATCTCAACATGACCCATATCTACAGCCCCATAGAAATTTAACTGAGGTAGAAAACTAAGGATTTTTTCGATTTATTTTCACCCCTTAGCACTTAATTGTGTCACCAACAAGTCTAGAATAGTTGACTTCTTACTCACTAGACCCAATAGGCATAATGTCATTAATATAATGGGCCAGTGTGATATCTTGTGGAAGCAAAAGACAATCAAGACCTTGCAAACAAAATTATGACAAAGGTCTGGACAGTTGATAGATGCTTGAGGTAGGACAGTGACAGTGGACTGTTGTCCTGGCCAGATGAAAGCAAATTGCTTCTAGAGGTGGCCATTAACAAGGATGGAGAAAAAAATGCTTTTCCCAGATCAATAGTTGCATACCAGGTATAAGGAGATATGTTAAAATGCTCAACAATAAAACCACAACTAGTAGAGCTGGTGCAATTGTAGTTGTTGAAGGCCACTTTAACTTTAGGGATGTTAAACAGTCTCTGTGAGCTGTTTTTGAGAAAAACTTTGTTCTGCAGGGGTCACCCCAACCCTAAGTCTTTGCATAGATATGAGAACTATGTAAAAGGGAGGCACACAGTAACCTTGCCTCAAGATAAACAGAACTAGGGAGGCATACAGTAACCTTGAGAATTGTTGAATCTTTCTGCAAATTGCTAATTGCTGACCATGATATCTGCTTCTGTACGTGCTTGCTTGCCATAGACTGCAAAAACCCTGCCCTATATAAGAACCCCCTTCCTGAGCTCAGAGCTACTTCCCTCCTCTGCAAAGGTTGGGAACAGTCCCTGTGTAGGTAATAAAGCTATTTTAATTTGACCTATAATGGAGCCTGAATGTTTGCTTCTCACTGGTTACAACATTTGGAGGCCCCAGCGAGATCTACATAAAAAGGACTCCCCACTTGGGGTGCACCTCCTCAGGCTCCAGCGGATGGGAATCTGTGGTCCTTGGGAGAGATAGGGGAAGGCCTTGGAGAGATGTTCCTCCACCCCAGCCTCACGGAGACCTTCTGTCTAACCCTCCACCACCCTAAAAGCACACATAAAGAGCATCTGAGCAGCTGGATCGAGCCCCAACTCTGTTTCAGGACATCCTCAGGTAAGCCGTTTCTGTTTCTGTTTCTGTTCTCTGCAGAAAAAAATAGGGGAGTGGACTAGCTGGACGTGGCACTAAGGTCCTACCCCGGGAGTCAAGCGAGACGTTGCTGTGTGTCCCATCCAGTTTTCAGTATCTATATCTGTGTTCTGTGTTGTTTGCCTGTTCATCTTGTGCTGGCTCTCTCTCTCTCCCCCCACAGCATGGGCCAAGGACCGTCTTGACCAAAGACCCCTCTCCAATGCCTTCTAGATAACTTTTCTGATTTCTCTAGGAGAGCAAGAGGATACGGGATCAGTCTGTACCCTGGGTTCTTACGCACCCTCTGTGAGCTCAAATGAACATCCTTCAGAGTCTCCTGGTCCTCAGAGGGCTCTTTTGACCTTTCCCTACGTTTTGCAGTATGGTTGGTGGTCTACAGGAGCCCAGGACACCCTGATCAGGCCCCATATATAGACACATGGATAGATATTGCCACAGATAAGCCAGGGTACATTAAGAAATGTCTCTGTGCTTACAAAAAGAAGTTCCTCCTAGGTGGACCACCCACCGCCCCCCAAAAGGACCCAGAAAAATGTCCAACGAGACGCCTTTACCCCATCCTATAAGATCAATCTGAGGACCCCTTCACTAACCCAGGAGTCAGATGTCCTCCTTATCGGCATCCACCTTTAGCCCAGGGTGGGGCTGAAGCTCAACCTTTGAGCCCCTCTCATAGCAGGGGAGGCACGTTTTATTAGGCGCCCCCATAACCGGAGGCACCACTCCCAGACTCTTCTGCTGCCATTTTACCTGTTAGGCAGGTGCCGCCTCTGGCGGGAGGGGATCCCAACCGCCCCTTTATGGTCTATGTTTCCTTCTCTAGTGGTGATTTATATAATTGGAAGCAACAGAATCCTTCCTTCTCTGAGAAACCGCAGGGCTTAATTTGCCTCCTGGAAATGGTTTTTCACACCCATCAGCTGACCTGGGATGACTGCCAACAGCTCCTCCAGGTCCTTTTCACTTCAGAGGAAAGGGATAGAATTCATCGAGAGGCAATAAAAACTATATTAGGCCCAGATGGGCTGCCTCTCACTAATGTCCAACAGCTAGAAACCCGCTACCCCGGCTCTCGTCCCGACTGTGACCCAAACACTGACCCGGGGAGGAATAGCTTATAGCAGTATTGCCAGTCTCTACTGCAGGGCCTCAGAGGGGCTTCTAAGAAGCCCACAAACCTGTCAAAAGTCAATGAGACAATCTGGAGGAATCCCTGGAAGCATTCCTAGAACACCTATTAGAGGCCTATCAGCTGTTCACCCCCATTAACCCTGAGGCACCGAAGAACAGCCAAACAATAAACATTGCCTTTGTCACTCAGTCAGCCCCAGATATCCATAAGAAATTGCAGAAACTTGAGGGATTTGAAGGCAAGAACCTTAGTGAGCTAATAGAAATAGCTCAGAAGGTGTCTAACAATCAGGATGGCCCTGAGGCAGCCCACACCAAGCAGATGACAAAGATAGTCATCGCTGCCCTCCAGGAAACTAAAAGGGAAACCAAGAAAGACCCCAAAAAGGGCAACAAAAGCTAGAGGGCAACCCTCAAAAGCCAAGGCAAAATTTAGACTCAGACCAATGTGCCTACTGTAAGGAGAAAGGACATTGAAAAATTGACTGCCCCAAGAAGAAGGGCCAAAAGGGACCCCCATGGAACACCATCCTCTTAGAGGACACTGAATGAGGGGGTCAGGGCTCCTACAATCTGGGCCTCCAGGAGCCCAAGGTAACCTTAAGAGTTGGGGGCCAACCAATTGAATTCCTAGTAGATACTGGAGCCACTTTCTCAGTTTTAAAGGAAACCCAGGGACCCATCACTGAGAAATGGACTCAGATTGTAGAGGCAACCAGAAAGCCTAAATTCTATCCCTGGACTACCACCTGGATTACAGACTTAGGAAAAGGGACTATCACTCACTCCTTTCTTGTCATGCCAGACTGCCCTTACCCCCTATTAGAAAGAGACCTTCTGCAGAAACTACAAGCAACCATCTCCTTTGCCGGTGGTGAATCTACCCTAACCATCCCAGAGGGGCCCCCTTCATCAGTTCTAGTCACTGTTCCTCTTTCCGAAGAACACGTTTTCTATGAGGGGATAGGGCAACCACAGGGATCACAAACCCTCCTTGAGAAATGGAGAATTGAAATTCCTGAGGTATGGGCAGACACCAGCCCCTTATAATTGTACAATTAACGGAAACAGCTTCCCCTATTAAAGTGAGGCAATATCCCATAGCCTGGAAGGCAAAGCAGGGAATTGCTAAGCACATCCATAGACTCAGAGAGACGGGGATTTTAGTGCCATGTCAATCGGCCTGGAACACCCCACTGCTGCTGGTCTGGAAACCGGGAATGGATGACTACTGACCAGTCCAGGACTTGCGGGAAGTGAATGCCCACATTGAGACTATACATCCCACAGTGCCCAACCCCTATACCCTCCTCAGTCTTGTGCTGACTAATAGGGATGTCTACTCCATCCTAGACCTCAAAGATGCTTTCTTCTCCATCCCTCTGTCGCCGCTCAGCCAGCCTATCTTTGCTTTTGAATGGACTGACCCTGATGGGGGATTCTCAGGTCAGTTAATTTGGACGAGGCAACCCCAAGGGTTTAAGAATCCCCCCACTCTATTTGAGAAGGCCTTGAGCAGGGATCTTCTGACATTCCGGGAACAACACCCCTATGTAACCCTCCTTCAATACATAGATGATCTTCTCCTTGCCGCTGTTTCTCAGCAGGACTGTGAACACACAACAGTGGCACTCTTAAGAGAACTAGGGTGACTTGGCAACCGGGTCTCTGCAAAGAAAGCCCAGCTCTGCATGTCCTCTGCCACCTATCTTGGCTACAACCTTATAGGAGGTAAGCGCTCCCTGTCCTCCAACAGAATTGAGACCATCCTGCAGATCCCGACACCGACTACCAAGAGACAGGTGAGAGAATTCTTTGGCACCATCGAGTATTGCCGCGTCTGGATACCGGACTTCGCAGACATAGCTAAGCCCCTATATACCAGCACTGGGGGAAAGGAAAGCCAACTAATCTGGACTGACACTGAACAAAAGGCATTTGAGGAATTAAAGCAGGCACTTGTCTCTGCACCTGCCCTGGCCCTGCCAGATATTACCAAACCCTTCCAGCTATTTGTTGCTGAGACTAAGGGAATTGCAAAGGGGGTACTGACTCAGACTCTAGGACCTTGGAAACAGCCTGTGGCCTACCTGTCAAAGAGATTTGATCTAGTAGTGGTTGGCTGGCCAAGTTGCATGAGAGGCATAGCAGCCACAGCCCTCCTAGTAAAGGAGGCATCCAAACTAACTTTAGGACAGGACCTCCAAATTATAGGGGGACATACTGTTGAGACCTTCCTCCGGTCCCCACTGGACAGATGGATTTCAAATGCTAGGGTCACTCAATATCAAGTCCTCCTACTGGACCCCCCAAGAATCCAGTTCCTAAAAACAGCTGTCTGGAACCCAGCCACCCTACTCCCAGATGATGACCCAAGAGAGCCCCTACACTATTGTCCCGAGGTTCTAGAGGCCCTCATGAATTTGCGAGCTGACTTAAAGGATAGCCCCCTGCCTGAGGCTGAACTAGAGCTGTATACAGATGGGAGCAGCTACATCCAAGAAGGGACCCAATATGCAGGGACAGCCATGACCACTCAGTCCGAAATTATCTGGGCTCAGGTACTGGGCCATGGAACCTTGGCCCAGAAGGCCGAGCTGATAGCACTTACCCAGGCCCTGAGACATGCAAAGGGAAAGACAACCAATATCTATACAGACAGCAGATATGTCTTTGCCACAGCCCATGTACATGGGGCACTATATCAGGAGCGGGGACTCCTCACCTCTGGAGATCCACACATATATTTCCATCCTCTCATCATTCCCCACCCCGAGAAATGCACTGAAATGGGAAAATGCAACCCAATCTACCTTACAGTAAAGATGAGCACAGACCCCAGTTGGCTTATGGGAAAAACCTGGGGGCTCAGACTTTACATAGAGGGGCATGATCATGGAACCACTTTCACCATCCAGAAATTTCCGATCAAAGCCCCTCTAACGCCCATCAGTTCCAACATACTACTGAACCTCCTTGCCCACCCTCCTATTCCTTGACACACGCCAGCCCCTCCTCCTCGATCCCTGACTGGGACACCTGAATGACCCTCAGCAGGACCCCTGACTTCGGAAGTGCCCCCCAACTAATGGTCCCCTGTCAGGAATCCCCTCTTTCATGCTCTGTATGCTGTATTCCAATTTGCAAATGTCACCAACCCTAACTTAACCAGGGATTGCTGGCTTTGCCTAAATCTTTCGCCCCCTACTGTGTCGGTCTGGCAACTAACCCGGTCTATAGAAAACAACTCTGACTCCATCCAGAACCTGACTACTCAGGTAGCCCTACAGCAAAGAAAATGCAAATGGGGTATCACTGGCCCTAGACTGGCACTAGGGGACCTCCAAAGATAAGGAACCTGTTTTTCTACTGGTAATTATAACTTTGCTTCCTCCCCTTACAAAGACTCCTGCACCAGCCCTCCCCAAAATCTAGGCAAAAATTCATCCCACGGGCCCGAATTGGATACTGAAAGCACCTGATGGGACCTGGTTTGCCTGCTCCTCGGGTCTCACTCCCTGCATTCTCCCAGTAAATCACTCAGATTTATGCATACTAACTTATGTACTCCCACAAGTATACTTCTTCTCAGGCATAGGAGGAGATGAACACTTCTTCGCTCCTGAAGATGCCTCCTGACTCCATAAATGGGCTCCTGTCATAGTACCCATCTTAGTAGGCTTAGGTATAGCTGGCTCAGGCTGCAATCAGGACCACTGCCTTGGTCAAGAATGACTATGATTTAAGGAAACTAATGGCCCAATTTACTGCAGATATTAATGACTTAGAGGAACAGATTTCTAACTTAGAAAAAGCCTTTGACTCCTTGGCTGAGGTAGTCCTCCAAAATCACAGAGGACTTGATTTATTATTTTTAAAACAAGGAGGTCTCTGTGCTGCCCTAGGGGAGACTTGCTGCTGCTATACAAACTATTCTGGAGTCATTAGAAAAAGCATAGATATAGTAAAGGAAAGATTAAGAGAGAAAGAATGCAGGAAGCCTCTAAGAACTGGTTTGAAAACTTATTCGACTGGTCCCCCTGGCTAATGACCCTAATCTCTGCCCTAGCAGGCCCTGCTCTGCTTCTATTACTAGAATTAACCTGTGGGCCCATTATAATCAATAGAATAGTCCAGTTTATTAAGAAAAGAATTCAGTCTGTTAAATTGATGGTACTTAGCTCCCCATACCAGAAGCTCCCCACTGCAGAATAATATATTACTGAGTCAAGGATTTGAACTCCCCCATAAAACCAGTGGGGAATGTTGAAGGCCACTTTAGCTTTAGAAATGTTAAACAGTCTCTGTGAGCTATTTTTGAGAAAAAAACTTTGTTCTGCAGGGGTTGCCCCAACCCTAAGTCTTTGCACAGATATGAGAACTATGTAAAATGGAGGGAGACACACAGTAACCTTGCCTCAAGATAAACAGAATTAGGGAGACATATAGTAACCTTGAGAACTGTTGAATCTTTCTGCAAATTGCTAATTGCTAACCATGATATTTGCTTCTGTATGTGCTTGCTTGCCATAGACTGCAAAAACCCTGCCCTATATAAGCAACCCCCTCCCTGAACTCGGGGCTGCTTCTCTCCTCTGCAAAGGTTGGGAACAGTCCCTGCACAGGTAATAAAGCTCTTTTAATTTAACCTATAGTGCAGCCTGAGTGTTTGCTTCTCACGAGTTACAACAGTAGTCACTACCTGATTAACCTTCACTGTTATTCAGAAAGCTCTGTCTGTCTTCTACACAGGACAAATAGGCAAGTTGAAAGGGATAGGAACCCTTGCACCTTTCATGTCTATGATGGTGGCACTAATTTCTGCAATCACTCCAGTAATGTTAATTGTATTTGGTTTATTTTCCTAGAGGTAGAGAGACAGTTTCCACCATAATAGTCTTCACTTTATAAGTCAGGGTACAAATGTGGGGATTCTGTCAGCTTCTGAGTATATTTATTTCAATGATGTATGCATTTCAGAACTGGGAACAAAAACACAGAATTGGTTTGGGGACCCACTGGGTCCACTGTGAAGTGGATCTGAGCTAAAACTCATTGATCACCTGACCTACCTTCCCTGAAGGGTGAACCACAGTAACATTTTGAGTTTCCTGGAATCAGTGTCAGTTCAGAGCAAGTAGTCCCAAAGAGCTCTGATTATTTCATTTTTCCCCAATACATTTACTCTGATGAAAGGCCGTAGTTCCATTTTGGGAAGGCTGAGAGAATGATTACATTATACATTTTTGACAGTATAATGTGATCCTTTTTTAAGGTGACTTGGCCTCCCCTTTATTCAAGCAGTTCTGGGTCTGTACTTGGCTCAACTTCAGGAATTAAGAGTCTGTCACTCTAGTACACTGCTGGTGGGGATGCAGATTGGTGCAGCCACTGTGGAAAACACTATGGTGTTATCTCAAAAATTAAAAATTGAACTGCCATTTGACCCAGTGATCCCACTTCTAGAAATATACCCTAAGAAACCTGAAACACCAATCAGAAAGAACATATGTACCCCTATGACCATAGCAGCACTATTTACAATAGCTAAGATCTAGAAACAACCCAAGTGTCCATTAATAGATGAGTGGATAAAAAAGCTGTGGTACATGTACACAATGGAATACTATGTAGCTGTAAGAAAGAAAGATCTCTTATTCTTTGAGATGACATGGAAGGACATGGAGAGTATTATGCAAAACAAGCCAAGCAGAGAAAGACAAATATCACATTATCTCACTTATTTGTGGAATATTATGAACTAAACAAACTGATGAACAAAATTGACCCAGAGACATAGAGGTAGGGTGCAGACTCACAAGCCTCAGAGGAGGGGGTTTGGGGGGGGGGAGAGATAAACCACAGAACTTATATGCATGTATGCATGACCAATGGACATGGACAACAGGGCTGGGGATGGGGCAGGGGGGATGGGGAGGAGGGTGTCAATGGGGGAAAAAGGAGAAACATCTGTAACAAAAACAAATTAACTAAAAAACAAACAAACAAACAAGATAAAGGTTTTAGAAACATGAAGGTAAAAAAAAAAGTTTATGACTCTCTCTTTTTATGATTCAGGTTCAGCTTATGTTTATTTAACCTAGAAAATTCTTGCTTATATAGTAAAAATTTATTTGACTTTCTATGTATTTTACTTATAGGAATACTATCATTAACTAGCCAACACCATAGGTCTTAATGAGTCAGACAGCTCTGTTTGCTACCTTGGCTCTGCTGTCCAGTTTGGTAAGCACACTCACCTTTCCTTTGTTGGTTGAGTGCCTACACTTGGCCCTATCACCCCAGGATCCTATTGCTCTTATTTCATTTATGCTTCCCAATTTAGTGGCTCCAGTTTCTACTATGAGATCTGATCTACAGAGAAGAGCAATCACAAATTTCCTCAAGGATGCTGGAGTTCCCCATACAAGTCTATTTATTTAACTGATATGCATTGCTGTAAAAGCTTAAGGTATAAAACATGATGGTTTGATTTATATAAGTGGTGAAATGATTACTACTGTAATAGGTCAACCAACATCTCATATAGATATAATAAAAAGAAGAAAAAAAAATTATTTCTCACAGTAGTAGTGACAGATATGTCTTCTGGACTCCTCCCAGCGTGAGTGAATAGGTCTTTCATGACAAATTCACTTTAACATTCCAATCTCCCTAAGCCTTTAAATCCTTTTCTCTAATATAAAGCAAGGCAAATTTGGTTTTTCAGTTTGCTCACTGTGGGCCATCTTTTGGTTCACGTTTAGCCAAACAACCAAATTATGAGAGCACCTTCTAACTCCCCCAAACTGTAATGTTAAATGTAAAATCTCTGCTTAGTGGGCCCATATAAAAAAAATTCAGCCTGATTCAGCTTTATTCCTTCCACCACTATCCCATATCCCTAGTATCTAACCCCACACATATTCTCTGGATTTATTTCTGTATAAGTTAGAAATATTAAGTAGTTCTTTTGGAATGTAGTATGCTTTTTCATGGATCACACTTTGTAATTCCTCTTGAGGGGCCTATTGGGGTTTGTGTCTAATTATAGGTCTAGAAACAAAGAAGGCTATTGGAGTGGGTTCTGAGAAGAATCAGCATTGTTTTGCAAATGTCCCCTTCATTGGGGTCTTCCCACACATCCAATTCCAAATTTTAGGATTCCATTCCTTCTGCCTTACTTTAGAGTTCTCACTTTAACAGTAGATACCACTACAAGGCTAGAAATTCAATTTGTGTTGTAAGTCAGCAACTCACAGAATGAGATTCTGGGTTTTATTTTCAGCAATCTCAGACCTTAAGCTATAAGAGGTAAGGATATCTTCCAGATAAACATAAAAGCTTTAAGATCATTTATACAGTGTTTGAGCTGGGAATTCTGAATCCCTGAACTCATCTGTTTCTTTTTCCACTTTGTCCAGTGACATTAGAAGCAATCAGCCAATCTCACTACACTTGTTAATTTGACAAAAATGTTCAAAAGTATTGCATACATAGTCATTCAGATTCTTGCATCTTATCTATGGTTGATTAAGAGTATCCAATGGTGATATTTTGAGTATCTCTATTGCCAGATTATACCATGAACAATCAAAAAGTAATCTCTTTACTACTGAAAATAAAGTCATTAGTGTTGTTAAATCTAATCAGATTAGAAATCTAATCTTAGAAACCCCAAAACCAGTTCAGAAAATTCATCCTTAAAATGATCTTCTTCTATAACCACTCTCCATACCAAATCCTGTATAATCATGGTTCTTTAGAGAAACAGAACTAATATGATGTGTGTATTGATAGAAATATATTTATTAAAATTAATTGACTCACATGACTATGGAGTTGGAAAGTCCAACATCTACAGTGTAGGTCAACATGCTAGCGACCAAAGGGCCAATAGTGCAGATGATGTCTAAAGGCAGTCTTCTGGAGAATTCACTCTTGTCTTTCTATTTACACCTTCAGTTGATTGAATGATATTCACTCATGTTATGGAGGGTAATCTTCTTTACCCAAAATCTACTGATTTTAGTGTTATTCTAATGCAAAAAACACTCTCCAAGTTGACCCATAAGTTTAACCATTACAATTTCCATCTGTTAATATAGTGTATTACATATATTGATACACAAAACTATACTTTTATATTTATGGTAAGTTGATTTTCAGTGAGAGTGTGAAACAATCCAATAGAGGGAAGAATGGTGCTGAGACAATTGCCTATCTACAAACAATATTGTGGTGAAGGCAGGGTAGAGTGGGAGCAGGGAAGAGAGGGGTCAATGGGGGAAAATAAAAGGAGTGACATCTTTAATACTTTCAACAATAAAGATAGATAAAAAAATAAATTCAGACCCCTACTTCATAATATACACAGAAATTAACTTCAAATATATAGACCTAAATGTAAGAATTAAAATGGTAAAACTAATAGAAGAAAAGTAGGAGTAAATCTCAAGACCTTGGCTTAGGAAAAATCTTCTTAGATATGACAACAAAAGCAGAAACAAAAGAAAAAATAAATTAGGTTATCAAAGTTTTAAAAATTTGTGTTTCGAACGATAACCATGAAGAATGCAAAAATATAATCCATAGGATGGGAGAAAATATCTACAAATTGCATGTCATTGATTTGTCATTATTTACAGAAGCTATGTTCTATAAAGTCTTCATGAATATTGAATTAACAAATACTAAATCATTGCTCCTAGAGGAAAAATTTCTGTGAGTCTCTGGTTATACTATATTTGTCAAGTTATCAATATACATCATCATTTTAAGTATGGTATTATTAAAAAATATTTTATTTAAAATATATCACTGATTTATTAACACTTAACTCATTGTCAATAGCACTATAACTCATGACTGAATAAAGTTTATCTAACTTATGTATTTTCTCTGTAAGGCACATCACAGCCTTCTTGTGCTTAGGGATACTAGACAGCTTGTCAGTACTAATTGGAGGCCATTTAAACCAGAACTCACTAATAAAAAGCACACACATTTAAAGCAGTGACACTAAATAGACAAAATAGGACACTTGTTTCTAGTGTATGACCTGAAACAAAATGGCAGGGCATCGTTGTGTTTGGTCTTAACTGGAAATGTATGCATCAGGTGACTCAAACTCTTTGTCCCCCTGTGCATGCCTATAAATAACTGTGGAAACACTGCAAGCGTTGATTTTGGGAAGCAGGAAATTTTTCAAATACAGAATTCATGAATAATAAAGATTGACTGTATCAGTTTCAGGTCTAGTGTCCAGAATATATGAGAAACTCTTATAACTTAATGATAAAAAGGATATACTGTATAACCAATTAAAGTGATTTGAGGATTTATATAGACATTTCCCTCAAGAAGATATAAAAATGGCCAATAAGCACATGAAAACATGCTCAATAGGCCTTTTGCTAACAAACTTTTTGGAAATTCAAATAGACAACAATGCTGTGGGGTGAGGGGAGGATCGGGAGGAGGGTATCAATAGGGAAAAAAAGGAGAAACACTTGTAACAAAAATAAATTAATTAATAAAAAAAATTTAATAGCTAAAAAAAAAAAAAAACCACAAACTAGAACGGCTAAAATTAAAAAGTTTAACAATAACAAGTATCAGAGAGGATGTGAATAAAGTAGAATCCTTATACATTGTAAAAGTGGAAAATGGTGCAGCTGCTTTGGAAACCAGTTTGGCAGTCCTTCAAAATGTTAACCATAGAATTACCATGTGACCAGTAATTCCATTCTTAGGCATATACCAAAGAGAAATGAAAACATATATTTACACAAAACTTGTACTAAATTGTTCATAATAGCATTATTCATAGTAGCTAAAAAATTGAAAACAAACCAAATGTTCATCAGTTGATGAATGGATAAATAAGTAAATAAATATGGTCTATCCATATAGTGGAATATTATTTGACATAAAAAGAATGGAGTGTTGATATATTCTTTAATATAAATGAATGTTGAAAATATTATGGTAAGTAAAAGAAGCCAGCCCCTAAAGACTACATATTGTGTGAATTATTTGGTATGACATTTCTAGAATAGGCAAATCTGGAGAGATATAAAGTAGATTAGTGATTGTCTAGGGCTGTGAGACTAAGACAATCACTAATGAAATGAAAAATGACTCCTAAAGATGAGTTAGTTTCTATTAGGAATGATGAAATGTCTTAAAGTTGATTGTGGTAATGGTTGAATAATTCTGTGAATATATTAAAACCCATTGACTTGTACATTTATGTGGGTGAATTATATGATATATAAATTATATCTCAATGAAGTTGTTAAAAATAAAAGTTACATATACATCTATCTTAAGACCTAGCAATCTTACTACTAGATATTGTTCAAGATAAAATAAACTGCAATGTTCATAATAAAATGTGTGTCAGAATGTTGATGGAAGCTTTTCTCAAAATAGTCAAAAACTGGAAACCACCCAAATGTTCATCAAAATTGTGATAATTCCACATAATGCAATTCTACTTATCAATAAAATAGAGTTGACTAATGATACATACAGCAATATGGATGAATTTAAATATAATTATGTTGATCAAAAGAAGCCTGACCTATAAGAAAGCATGATTCCACCTAAATAAAATTCTAAAACAACAAAAGGTGATCTATAGTGACTGAAACTGCTTGCCATAGACCAGGTAGTTGGAAATAAACTGTAATGGTACACAAGAGAATATTCTAGAATAATGGAAATCTATTTTTTCTTTTTTTTTTTTAATGTTTATTTATTTATTTTTGTTACAGATGTTTCTCCTTTTCCCCCCATTTGGAAATATATATTAAATAATAAAAAATATAAGACAAACATAAACAATAAAATAATATAAAATAAAATAGTTTGTGTGTATTACCTGGTATTAAAATATATTGTGAGGATACAATGAATAAAATATGTGCAGAAAAGGACATATGAATCAGTGGAGCAGACAAAGGTTCAGAAATGGAATTTGATTTTTATATATGATAAAGATAACATTTCAAATTATCATATTGCTCAATAGCAGTTTTGAGAACAGCTGTTTAACTTTGGAAATTATTATAACCACCCATGTAATTCACCTAAAAAATATTTCAAATAATGACACCAATTCATCTATAAGGATGTTAATTAGAATGTTATTTATTTTGAGAAAATATCACAAAGCATAACAAGTGCACAATGATAGACTATTTAATCAGTCATAATAGAGCCATTAATGGAGTGTAGTTTGTGTTCTGTGGGACCTTAAGAGAGTGCCCATGTGTTGTTGTCAGTAAGTTTGACCTTTATAACCAGCATCAGGATGTTAATTTTGTAAGGTATCTGAGATGTGACCAGCTCTTATTTTACAGAGGACATTAAGGCTCTAAGAAAATAAGTCACTTATCCTCGTTTACAGCTAATTGAAAACAGATTCAGACCAGGATAAAAATTTTAAATTCCATTCTCAATGTGTTTTATGATAGTCACATTAAAAAGGAAGTGTTGTTGTGTAAGATAATTTTCCATGATATTCTTTTTTTTTTTAATTTGTTTTTTCTTTATTGATTTTTAGAGAGAAAGGAAGGGAGAGGGAGGAGAGATAGAAACATCGATGAGAGAGAATATTGACTAGCCACCTCCCACATGCCCCCCACTGAGAATTTGGCCCACAACCTGGGCATGTGCCCTGACTGGGAATCGAACTGGCGATCTCTTGGTGCATGGGTCAACCACTGAGCCACACCGGCCGGGGTCCATGACATTCTTTTAAATATGTGCTCCTCTAGAACATTTTAAAAAGTGTTTATTTGTAACCTAATTCAGGAGAAATATTTCAGGAACACAACTGCACAGTATTTTTACAGGATTACTGCACACACCCAGTGGCATGATCATTATTTTTCATTCTAGCTTTCCAATATAATCATCAAGAAATCTGTGGAAATATGTAATTATATAGCACTTTAACTTTCTTAAAAAATGGTTTCTTAAGAAGTAATATTTTCGAGGTGTCTCCAGTATAAAGGAAAAACCTGATATTTTGTCAACTCAAAAGGCTGTAATCAAGGTGATTTCTAATTGACTTCATTACCCAGGACTATTCAATCTCAAGGTCATTACTAGGGCTAAGACTATGCTGAGAGCACCTGCCTAGCTAGTGGAATGGCAATGCTGCCCTTTGCCATGGTCCTACCCTGGTGGGTGCTGCATCTCATCTGTTCCTTATTCTCTCTCCTGCTGAGAGGGCAGTATGGGCCCCTCAGGACTCTGTACTATTTATCTGTGAACTAGAGATGCTCACAGATAAATAGTGCATCTATTAACCAATGGGCTCCCTCACTGGTTAAATAGGTAAAGCATAGATCTGGAGTAAAGACATGGAAAGAATATAAAAGATATTTCAAGCAAATACTAACCAAATAAAAGCTGGTGTTATTATCACAATATTAACAAAAGAGATTTTACTACAAAAATTACGTGGTAAAATAAAACATTAAATAATATTAAAAAGTTGCCCTGGCTGGTTTGGCTCAGCGGTTAGACCATCGGCCCATGGACCAGAGAGTCCCAGGTTCGGTTCCCGCTAAGGGCACGTACCTCGGTTGCAGTTTGACCTCAGCCTCAGTTGAGGTCGTGTGGGTGGCAACCACTTGATGTGTCTCTCTCACATCGATGTTTCTCTCTCTCTGTTCCTCCCTCTCTCCCTCCCACTCTATCTGAAGATAAATGCAAAAATGTCCTCGGGTGAGGATAAAAATAATAATAATATTTAAAAGTTTAAAAAATAAGAAATCTACAATAACTCAAAACTTTTATATATCTACAAGTTACATATAAATATACCTGTAATTAAAGGTTATATTAAGCTGTTTATATGTATAAATATATATTTGATAGGTCTCCAGGGTAAACAAACAAAAATTGATATAAGGAGATATTTTGCTAAGTTTAATGAGCTCAAGTAGACAAAGAATTTGTTGGGATTTTTAAAATTTTAGAAAATTAACACTCTTGACTTGATGGACAGAGAATATTTGCTTTTCCCAAGCACATATAGTTAATATATATATTTTTTAATCCTCACCCGAGGATATGTTTATTTATTTTAGAGAGAAGAAGGGAGAGAAAGAGAGCGAAACCTCTATGTGAGAGAAAAACATTGATTGGTTACCTTTTTTTTTTTTTTTTTTTTTTTATCCTCACCCGAGGACATTTTTTCATTTTTTGTTCAGATAGAGTGGGAGGGAGAGAGAGGAAGAGAGAGAGAGAGAAACATCGACGTGAAAGGGACACATCGAGTGGCCGCCACCTGCACGACCAACCAGGGCCGAGGACAAACTGCAACCGAAGTACATGCCCTTAGCGGGAACCGAACCTGGGTCTCTCTGGACCGCAGGCCGACGCTCTAACCGCTGAGCCAAACCGGCCAGGGCTGATTGGTTACCTTTAATACTTACCCAAACCAGGGACCAAACCTAAAATTTAGGTATATGCCCTGACCAGGAATTGAACTTTCAACATTTTGGTGTACAGATCAATGCTCCAACCAATTGAGCCACACTGAACAGGGTTATAAAGCATATATATTTTTTAAAGCTTATGGATTAAGCAATAAAGCATGTTAAAAAAATTTTAAATATACTATGATTTTGGTATCATGGAGTCATCTCTCTGACCACAAAGCAATTAAGTTAGAAATCAATTATAAAAAAAGATATAAAATGTTATAATGCTAGTATTTAAACAGTGTATTTCTAAGTAACCCATGAGACAAAGAAGAAATTAATATGAAACTTTAAAATTAATTATAACTAAATATAGTAAGAATATTACATTCCAAAACTTTTTTGAAAAAAATGTGATGATGGCTGTCTTTTTAAAGGTGCAGACGAGACCACTGAATGTTTTTTAATGAAATTCTGGCAGTGTCAAACAGGATGCTCCACCTCCAATAATTGTCTAGTTCTATGAGGTGAGTGCCTCTTTCTGTCCTTGGCCAGGCTATTTTGCAATTCTGTTAAGATAAAAATGGATTTGTGGAGGGCTGATGGCAATACAGGTGTTTTGTGTCCATTGTAATGCAAACGGTTCCTTTCAAAGCAATAAAAATATCCCCCCACCCTACCGCCGCTGTGGACATGGAATTGATTTCTGATCCAAAAAAGAATTTATCCAAACATTCTAATTTTTTAAAACATTACATTTTAGTGCCCGAAATTTAATCAATTTTGCATCTATTATTGAATTCATCTGAGCATCCTGATTGCCTATTACATGTCTATTCTTTAGATATACTCTTTTGAATCTGTTTTTATATCTTACATCATTAATTAATGAATTAAATAAAATTATTAGAACATATTTACTTTTGAGTTAAAGTCATAATTTTACCTTTTGGAATATTATCCCTTAAGAGTTTCTATATATTGCAAACTATAGTGCCCAAATATTGTAAACCTTAAGTTTTATCAATGATGTTCACAAATGTTTTACTTGATTCTCTCAGAAAATGTTGGAAGGATTAATTATGATGCCTCATTTTGAAGATGTTGAAATGAGACTCAGATTTTCTAAACCACTGGGATTTAGAATTGAGTTTTCTAAATAGGCCTGCACTCCTGCATCTAGAAAGTGTGATCCCCTGTACCAATCACAAGGATCCTGATCACAAAAGCATGGGACATACTCCTCTCACTGAAGATAAATAAATGTAATATTCTTTGGGTTAGAGATAGCTGACAATTTATAACTTCAGGAGTCATATTCTTAAATATGGAATTGTGAAAGGAGACATTTGTCAACAGCATTACTGCAGTGAATGAAAATGGTTAGTTTTGGGGACAACAGAGTACCTCCTTCTTTGTAGCCATCTGCTCTTGCCTTTAAGATATTTGGGCAGTGGACACTAGTCCAAGTCATTTTTTCTTCTATTGCTTCCTCTGCTGTGTCCTACAGGATGATGCACAACTTCAGGGACCCTGTAGGGAGATCGTATCTACTCAATTAGCAATGAAAACTAGGCAAGAGATGTGCTAACTTGAATAATGCCAAAATGGAGGAAATGTAAGAATGTCCCATGTTTGGGACATAAGATGTCTCAGGAGAGAGCTTGGTTTGGGTAGAATCAACACAGTAATTGGTTGAATTATTTCATTCATCAAACCAGTTTTCTAAAGAGATACTAAGCCAAAGGATCTTTTAGCAAATCAAAAAAATGCCATCTCGGGATTTGTTTAGGACTTCAAATTCTCATTACTTTCTGAGTAATATTTTAAGATTTATGCTTCAAATATAAAGTTTTTATTCACATCAGAATTGATTATTGGGGCATCTGGCAGATTGCATCTGTGTTTATAAAATTTTATTATATTGAGGAAAATTCCTCTCTCTCAAGAACCATATCATAAACTACAATTGCTGTTGACTAATTCCACCTCACAATAAGTTCTCTTTTTTTATAACCAATCATATCTTTGTACCATCAGATTTTATAAACATCTGTGGAATTCTCTGATCTATGCACATCTTCAATTTCTAACAATGTTAATTAAGTTTCCTGAGAAAAAAGCAAGGCAAGGACAATGTATCTCATAGTATTGAATCCATTACTGGTTCTAAGATACATAGTAGGCACTTTAAACATATGGCAGCTCTGCAGAGGAAATCCATATGTTTTCACCTACTCTGTCCACACAATGCTTAAACCTCTAGGTCAACTTACCTTCAATACCTGGCTCTGCTACAAACTGTCAATGTATCAGGCAAATTTCTGGGCTTTTGTCTCAGTTTCCTTACCAATAAAATAGGGATATACTCGTACATACCTCAGAAATTTGTTTTAGGAAGATTAACGTATTTAATATGGTAATAAACTTAGAAGAAAGCTGAGAAAATATTAAATAATCAGTAAGTGTTAGCCACTTTCAGAAAGAGATTTGATTTCAGGGATACTGTAGAACACATTGCCATTGAATATCTCCTGCATTTGCCTGATTTGATGTTTGATATAAAAATTACTTCATTTTCTGCTTTTGATGAGTATCAACAATTATAAATATCTGTTGAGAAACAGCTAAATCCTTGTGCCCCCAGCCTCCCAAAGGTTTATTTCAGCCTGTTGTTTGTGGTGGTTTCACCAATGAGAACAACTAAAGGTTCATGTAGTTTGAGTTTCTAGCACCTTCCCTGTAACATGGTGAGGCCATGGGAAAAAAGGGAGCTTAATTTATGTGGAGAGAAAAGGGAGAAATGCAGAGCAGAGAAATGGGACCCAGAGTCAGGTAGTAAAGAAGCAGGTGCCTGGGAGAAGGGAGGGCATAGAAAGGAAAGTGAAATGCTGGCCCTGTGTTAGATTCTTCATAAACACATTAAATGTAAGAACAACTTAATGCACCAGTAAATTAACTAATTAAATAGTAATTAAAGTGAGAATACCAAGGGAAAATATAAAAAATATTGTATATTAGAATCCCACAGGGAACAGATGTGATGTCAATATTCAAATTTGGATGATTTGAGCAGAAAGCATTAATGGCCATATTTACAAAATTGTAGAGAAGGGTTTTCTTTGGCCACCAGGTTTGGGAAGTTTCTGGCTGTCTGAGCTCATAGTGCCATTTAAGTACCCCCCTGCTGAGATCAGTTCATTATAATTAGAGGATGGATGAGTTGTGGACACTGTCACTTGACAATGAAGCTTCCATTGCTTTAGTTTATCCCCTGTATGATGTTTGGATAATTCAGAAAGGAAGTGTGGGGTGGATCTTGAGGTTTTTAATGACAGATCATTGATAATGGCCCAATGGCTCAGTAAATTCTTGTCTTTGGAATTTATTTTTTCCAAGGACCAATTGAGCCAATAATGCATGCATCCATTCATTCACTACTACATTCAACTTACATTTCAAGTGCTTTTTATATTTCTAGGAGTGAGGAGGAAACAACAGAAATGAGGCTTTTTCCTCATCCTCAAGAATTTACTGAGGAAACATGATACAAAACGGCAATTTAAGGACAAAAACTTTATGGTCTGGCAGGAAGAGGGTTGAAATAGGGGCAGAAGACCTGAACAATCTTATACCTGACAAGGACACATTTTTGCCCTTGTTCTTTTTCCTCTTTGAGATTCATTTTTTACTTACCTGGGTGAGATTAGTGGCCAGGGAATAGAGGATAGAGAAAACTTGAGGCGTCATCAATAACTTTGAGAAGTGGCAAAATGTCATAGTGGAGGACTGAACTCTTGTGATTGGTCAAACCTGGGGGTGCTTCCTGGATCAATACACATCAGTAAATTAAACTTGAGAAGGCTATTTCCCCTTGAAATATATGGGAAATAATAGCTTCTGTTCAAGGTTACCATAAAAATTAGCTGTTGCACATGCTGCATTGCAGTTTTCACAAAGGAAATGGCTTCATTTCCTTTCACTTATCTCTATGTACTCAGCACCTCAGGGTTGTATCTTGCATGGATTGGAATTTAATTTACTAAACTAGGTAACTGTCTAGCCTATAGTAGACTCTTAAAAATAGTAGATATTTTATTGTTTTATTTAGCTCACTCCTGGCTCTGAAATTATGTAATTTATTGATAGGATTCAAATGAAAATTAACAATAAAGGGAATGTCTTCTTTATGTATTAATGTATTATCATTGACTTTTTTTGTGCTAGGAGATCAGGCTCCAGAGATGAAATTGGATGTCTCTTTATGAGAATGAAATGTGAAGAATGATAGAGAGGAGAAGAAGTAAAGAATTTAAGAAGAGCCTGAGAAATAAGCCCTGTGGAGCACAAGCCAATGGTCTTGAAGCAGTCCTAGGATTGTGTGTTGTTAGATAGTGTCATAAGAGGGATTCTTTCAGTAGTCAACTCTTAGCCAAGGGTATAGCTGTGGGTGATTTATTAAGGATATGCTCCCAGAAGAAACTGGTAAAGTGATAAGGCAGGATATGAAAGGGATGCAGTATCAAGTGGAGACCCAGCCTCAGACTGATCTGGTGGGAGCTCTGGAGCATAAATTATACCTCAGTATTTATCTGTCTCATCGCAAAGCCAGGGGTTTGGGATTTTGGGACTATAAAATTGGAGGCAGTTCCACTAGTGCAAAGGCAATCCTGTGGAGAATGGTACCAGTGTGAGCCAGCAAGCAGCAGAACACAAAGAACTTGAGGGCTGGGTGCACAGAACCATTAAGGGATATATAGGGATACAAATAATTCACCAATAGTGATACTGAGGCAACAATAGAAGACTGCCTTAGATTGAAGCTCTGAGAGCCTAGAGTTCAACACCAAGTCTCCATTCCCAGTAATGCGTCTGGGAAAAGGCACCAAGCATATGATGTTAACACATCTCCTCTTGGTCTAATCCTCTTATTCTAATTCAGCCCTGTTGAATTATGTGGCATGGGAACAAGGGCTGCTCAAGCAGCTTCAAGGTGATCATGTAGCTCCTGTAGCAAAACTAATTTCTCTATAACTTAAGAGAAAGAGTGAAGACAAAATTAATCCTTGAAGTGGCAGTTTGAATTAAAAAATAAACTTCAAATGTCAATTTGCATTTCAATTTTTAAACAGCAAATGTAGAAAGAATCCAAATTTTGATGTCTTTGGTGATGGTTGAATATGGGATGATTTGTATATTAGAGCTGGTGGTCTCTACTAAGTGTCCAGGAAAAAGAATCATTTCTCTGGAACAGCTTGTTTGCTCATATCATATAAGGGCTGTAATTGCATAAATTATCATGTCATACTAAGTGATGAAAAGCAAAATCAAATGTGTGGCATATTTGCCGCAGGTAAATGGGTATTAAGATGTGTTCTTTGTATGTTAACATCGTCACAGACTGTGTCCAAAATTTTATCTTTGCTTTATTTTCCCATCTATGATCATTTATTTTCAGGCTTCAACTCTTTCTGAAATAATTATTTATTTTAATTACAGATCATTAACATACTTTAGCTAGTGTGTTATAATGCTAACAATGCTAAAGGCTGAAAATAAGCCCTCATTCAACTCCTTTGTCACTTGAGACATATTTCTAGTTAATTTATAATATTAGAATAAAATCTTCCTATTATAACCTATGTTTCCTACTGACTCACAAGCCCTTTAATACCAGGAGCCAGATTTTATGCAAATCTATATCCTTCTATACTACTCACACATCATGTGCCTAATAGAGTTGTTAACTGCACAAGAGGTCACTGATGCTTGATTCATGCCAGTTGACCAATCTAATTCAGAAACTGATGATGGTTGTCATCTCTGCACAGGCTATTCTTATGGCTAAAAACTTCCCTTAAATTATTTTGGTATATAAGGTAATAAGTATGTATTTCTTCAATGGGAAAATAAATCACAGACATTGTCTATTTATGTAAAAGACAATGCATACAATCATCCATTCTTAGAAAGAAGAGAGGGGTATACATGACTAGACATAGAATATAACAGAAAGAAAAAAATGTTAATTGTGGTTATCACTAGGCTCACAAATTAAAGAAGAATCTCATTTTAATTATGCCATTCAACAATATTCAACATTTCTAACAATAAAAATACCAGAGATACAGTAAAATATCCAAAAAAAAAAATGTGAAATATACAGAAAATTTTTCTTAAAAATAAAAATAGACTAGAGAGAACTTGTTGAAAAGGCATATTTCCATTTGGGAAGATGTGAATCTCTACAGTAAACATTATTGCATTGGCTGACCAACAGTAATTAAATATAGCATCCCTCCAGAGTATTAAATTTTTTATATTAGTCATTTAAGATTTAGTTTTAGAGTAACTCTTGACTGAACAATCTTCCAAGACTAGATTTTACATTTAAGTTTAAATTATTCTTTCATCTCTTCTTTCCCAATTTAAGTCATTTATTTGTAAAAAACACTGAGTGAAATGCAACCATATGAATGAATAAAGCATGAACTCCAGAGAATGCAGCCCTCATGCAGAGGATATAATGAAATCTATTTCACTTTCATGATTTCAATTAAAATAAGTTAACAGTTGGGCCCTGGTTGGTTTGGCTCAGTGGTTAGAGAATCAGCCTGTGGACCAATGAGTTGTGGATTCTATTCTGGTCAGGGGCACGTACTTCAGTTGTGGTTCATCCCCGGCCCTGGTGGGGGTCCTGTGGGAGGCCACCACTTGATGTCTCTCTCTCATTTTGATGTTTCTTTCTCTTTCCCTTTCTGTCCTTCCCATTCTATCTGAACAAAAAAGGAAAAATATCCTCAGGTGAGGATTTAAAAAATAATGATAACTTAAGAATTGGGAGTGTAGGGTTGGAAAATGGTGGCAGAGTGAATGGAAGCCACACAGACCATCTCTCAGGATCAAACTGGAATTATAAAACAAAGATAAATCATTGGGAAAAAGTAACAGAAAAACAGCTGAAGAGGACCCATATAACCAGGGACAGGAAAAAAGGACACTGAATCAAGTATGGTAGGTCTGCAGAGGTGTGAGAGGGTGGGCTGAGAGCCCACAGACAGCAGCTGTTTTAGCTGTGAGCAGCTTACTTGGGGTTAAAATCCCAAGCCACCTTCACAGCACAGAGGGTCGGGAGAGAGCACTAAATTAGCTACAACCACTCATACTGGACTCTGGGAGAGGGAGGGTGGACTGGACTGGAACTGTGTGGGGACATATGAGGTTTGGAGGGCACTCAGAGATATGCTGGGTCATGGCCACACAGGATGGTGGCCATCTTGCTCGGGGAGACCCTTCCCGGAGCTCTGGGGAAAAGCAGCAGACCCTCTCTCAGAGATTTAACCCAACCAGCTGGGCCAGAGAAATGCAAATTTAGGTTCATTAACAACCAGCATCTGCCCCAACCTCAGAAAATCCTCTTATGCTGAACAACTGAAGGAGTTTTTCATACAGTTAAGAGCTACAACCCAAGGCTCATCAAGTAACTGAGACAGCCTCCAGGCAAAAAGCTAAAGGATAACTGAACCCTTTCTGGACTTGCAAATCTACACAAGAAAGTAAGACTTGATAGTGGTATTTAACATGGGTCCTTCCACACTCATTCAAACACAGCAGAGGGAGCCACAAACAGCAGAACACCAACACCCACAGAGAAAATTTGGCAGGCTACCCACTGAGATAGCCAAAATGGTGAAACAAAGAAACAAATCCCAAAAGAAAGAACAAGAGAACTCTAGTGAAGACGAGATAAATGAAATGCAGTTAAGCAAGTTATCAGAGGTAGAGTTCAGAGCAATGATCTTCAGGAAGCTCAAAAGCATGAGTAAGGAGCTCAACAGCATGAGTAAAGATATAGAAACATAGAAAACCAACGAAGTGGAAATGAAGAATGACATAGCAGAAATGAAGAACACATTGGAAGGACTAACCAGCAGAGTAGAGGAAGCTGAGGACCGGATCAGTGAATTAGAAGACAGTGTAGAAAAAGTCAATGAATCAGAAAACCAAAAAGAAAACACACACACACACACACACACACACACACACACACACACACACACAGAAAGACAGCTTAAAAGAACTGTGGGACAACTGTAAATGTAACAACATTCACATCATAGAAGTTCCAGAAGAAGAAAAGGAGCAAGGGTTAGAGAATACATTTGAAGAAACAGTGACAGAAAACTTCCCTAACTTGGTGAAGAAGGCATTCAAGTTCAAGAAGAATAGAGAGCCCCAAGTAAGAAGAACCCAAACAGGTTCACACCAAGGTACATGCTAATTAAAACGCCAAAAATTAAAGACAGAGACAATCCTAAAGGCATCAAGAGATAAGCAACAGGTTACCTCAAAAAGAACCCCCATCAGACTATCAGCTGACCTCTCTGCAGAAACACTACAGGCCAGAAGGGAATGACATGAAGTAATCAAGATCATGAAAAACAACGATCTGAATCCAAGACTACTCTATCCAGCAAGGCTATCATTCAAAATAGAATGTGAAACAAACAGCTTCCCAGACAAAAAAAGTCTAAGGGAATATATTAGCATGAAACCAGCACTGCAAGAAATGTTAAAAGGACTGCTGTAATTTGTAGAAGAAATGGGAAAAATATATAATCACAATAAACAAAAAAGACAAAAATAAGTACATATTAATAATAACCTTAAATGTAAACAGACTGAACGCCCTGATAAAGAGTAGCTGATAGGATAAGAAAGAATGACTCATATATATGTTGTTTACAAGAGACCCACTTCACAACAAAAGACTCACATAGGTTGAAAGTGAAGGGATGGAAAGAAATCTTCCAAGCAAATGGAAAGGAAAAAAAAAAGAAAGAAAAAAAAAAGCTGGGATAGCAATACTCATATCTGATAAAATAAATTTCAAAATGAAGGCCATAACTAGAGACAAAGAAGGCCAATACATAATATTGAAAAGATCTATCCAATAGGAAGATATAACCTTAGCAAATGTATACGCACCCAATATAGAAACACCAAAATATATTAAAAATCTCTGGAGGACTTCAAAGGAGAAGTTGACAGCAATGGAATCATAGCAGGGGACTTCAACATCTCCCTAACATCATTGGATACATCCTCTCGACAAAAATATTAAAGAAACAGAGACTCTAAATGATGCACCAGATCAAATGGATTTAATAGATATCTACAGAGAATTACAAGCCAAGACTGCAGAATTCACATTCTTCTCAGTGCATATGGGAAATTCTCAAGATAGACCACATCTTGGGACACAAACTAGGTCTCTACAAGTTGAAGAATATTGGAATCATATCAAGAATCTTCTCAGTTCACAATGGCATGAAACTAGAAATCAATGGCAACTAGAACATGCAAAGACATTTGAACACATGGAGGCTAAATAGCATTTTATTAAGCAATGAATGGGTTACCAAGGAGATCAAGGAAGAAATTAAAAACTTCCTGGAAACCAATGAAAATGAACACACAGCAACACAAAATCTATGGGATGGAGCGAAAGTACTGAGAGGAAAGTTCATAAAACTACAGGCCTACCTCAAGAAACAAGAAAAATTTCTGATTGACTATCTAACATCACAACTTAAAGAACTAAAAAGGAGACAAAAAGAAAACCCCAGAGCAAGTGGAAAGAAAGAAATAATAAAGATCACAGCAGAAATAAATGACATAGAGATTTAAAAAAAAAAAAATTCAAAAGATCAATGAAACAAAAATCTGGTTTTTCAAAAAGATAAACAAGATTGATGAACCCTCAGCTAGACTCACCAAAAAAACAAAGAGAAAGAACCCAAATACAAACAATCAGAAATGAAAGAGGAGAAGTAACAACTGATACCACAGAAACACAAAGGATCATTAACAAATACTATGAACATTTATACAGCAACAAATTAAACAATCTAAGCAAAATGGACAAATTTCCAGAAACACATAGTCTCCCAAAACTGAACCAGGGAGAGATAGAAACCTTGAACAGACCAATAACAACAAAGGAAATTAAAGCTGTAATCAAGACTCTCCCAGCACACAAAAGCCCAGGCCCTGACGGCTTCATGGGGGAGTTTTACCAAACATTCAAAGAAGAACTAACACCCATTCTCCTCAAACTATTCCAAAAAATTCAAGATGAAGTAAGACTTCCTAATTTGTTTTATGAGGCCAGCATAATTCTAATTCCAAAACCAGATAAAGACACTAAAAACAAAGAAACTACAGGCCAATATCCCTGATGAACCTAGATGCCAAAATCCTCAACAAAATACTAGCAAATTGGATCCAGAAACACATTAAAAATATTATTCACCATGACTAAGTAGGATTCACCCCAGGGATGCAAGGCTGGTACAATATTTGCAAATCAATAAATGTGATACACCGCATAAACAAAATGAAAGATGAAAACCATATGATCATATCAATAAATGCTGAAAAAGCATTTGACAAAATCCAGCACCCGTTGCTGATAAAAATGCTCAGCAATGTGGAAACAGAGGGATCATATCTCAACATAATAAAGGCCATATATGGAAAACCTACAGCCAACATCATTCTCAATGGGAAAAAAATACAAGCATGTCCTTTAAGAACAGGAACAAGACAGGGATGCCCATTTTTGCCACTCTTATTTAACATAGTACTGGAAGTCTTAGCCACAGCAATCAGACATGAAGAAAAAATAAAAGGGATTCAAATTGGAAAGGAGGAAGTGAAACTGTCATTATTCACAGGCGACATGATATTATACATAGAAAACCCTAAAGACTCCATCAAAAATCTACTAGACTTAATAAATGAATTTGGCAAAGTAGCAGGATACAAAGTTAACATCAAGAAATCAATGGAAGACTTATATATCAATAATGAACTCATATAAAGAGAAACTAAAGGAACAATCCCATTTATCATTGAGGCAAAAAACTTAAGATACCTAGGAATAAACTTAACTAAAGAATAGTGGTCCTATTTTCACAAAACTACAGGACACTGGAAAAAGAAATAGAGGAAGAAATAAAAAAGTGGAAGCACATACCTTGTTCATGGATTGGAAGAATTAACATCATTAAAATGTCCATACTACCCAAAGCAGTTTATTTATTCAATGCAATCCTTATCAAAATACCAATGACATATTTCACAGAACTAGAACAAATACTTAAAAAGTTCATATGAAACCAAAAAAGACCCGGAATAGTCACAGCGATCTTGAAAAAGAAGGACAAAGTAGGAGGGATCACAATATCGAATATCAGGTTATTCTACAAAGCCATTGTAATTAAAACAGCCTGTTACTGGCACAAGAACAGGCATATAGATTGATGGAACAGAACAGAGAATCCAGAAATTGACCCAAGGTATATGGTCAATTAATATTTGACAATAGTGGCAAGAGCATACAATGGAGTAAAGACACCCTTTTTAATAAATGGTGTTGGGGAAATTGGACAGCTACATGCAAAAAAATGAAGCTAGTCCACGAACTTACACCATACACAATTAAACCCAAATGGATAAAATACTTAAATGTGACCTGTGAATGCATAAAAATCCTAGAAGAAAATGTAAGCAGCAGAATTTCAGATATCATATGCAGTAGAATTTTCACTGATATATCACCTATGACAACAGAAACAAAGAGAAAAATGAACACATGGGACTACATCAAACTAAAAAGCTTCTGCACAGCAAAAGATACAACCATCAAAATGGAAAGGGAACCCACTGTATGGGAGAGCATAATTGCCAATGATACATCAGATAAGGGGTTAATCTCCAAAATATATAGAGTGCTCATACAACTCAACAAAAGGAAGACAAAGAACCCAATTAAAAAATGGGCAGAGGACCTAAGCAGACACCTCTCCTAAAAGGACATACAAATGGCCAAGAGACATATGAAGAAATGCTCAATGTCACTAATCATCAGAGAGATGGAAATTAAAACAAATATGAGGTATTACCGCACACCTGTCAGAATGGCTGCCATCAACAAATCATCAAACATCAAGCGCTAGCGAGAATATGGAGAAAAGGGGACTCTAGTACACTGCTGTTTGGAATGCAGACTGGTGCAGCCACTGTCGAAAACAATATGTGTTTCCTCAAAAAGTTAAAAATTGAATTGCCATTTGACCCTGTGATCCCACTTTTAGGAATATACCCTAAGAAGCCTGAAACACCAATCAGAAAGAATATATGTACCCCCATGTTCATAGCAGCACTATTTACAATCACTAAGATCTGGAAACAGCTCAAGTGTCCATCAATGGATGAGTGGATAAAAAAGCTGTGATACATATATACAATGGAATACTATGCAGCTGTAAGAAAAAAAGATTCTTATCCTTTGAGACAACAGGGAGGGACCTTGAGATTATTATGCTAAGTGAAATAAGCCAATCAGAGAAAGATAAATGCCACATGATCTCATTTCTTTGTGTAATATAATGAACAATGGGGGCTGATGATCAAAAGAGACCCAGATACATAGAAAGGAGTATGGTTCAGACTGACAAACTTCAGAGTAGGGGTCGCGGGAGATGGATGAGATGAACAAAAGGTCTTATATGCATGTATGCATAACCACTGGACATAGACAACAATGCTGGGGGGTGGAGGGTGAGATGGGGAGGAGGGTGTCTAGGGGGGGAAAGGAGAAATATTTGTAACAAAATTTAATTAATAAAAATTGGGGAAAATAAAATAATGGTGTGTAACTTTATTTACAGATTTATCTGTGCTTTTTCCAGGCAGGAAATGTAAGCATGAGCTTCTGTCAGGGTTTCCCAAAGTTGTGTTTGATGTCAGGCCCCTGGAATAGATAAGTAGGAATATTTCAGGGAAGAGGACTAATCTTTGAAATGAAAGAATGAAAATTCAAAGCTTAGATAGAAAACAATATGTGTGTGTGTGTGTGTGTGTGTGTGTGTGTGTATTTTTCTTTTCGATTTGTCCACACAGTGGGTCAGAATTCTGGCTAGGCTGAGTTAGGTGATTTTTCTTCTCCATGTTACATTAACTAGGGTGACTTGTTTACATTCAGCTGGCAACTGGTCTGGTCTGGTGTGGAAGATCAAGGTGGCTTTCACTCATTTTTCTGGTACATTGTTACAGATGGTTGGGAAACTAGGTTATACTGGTCTTTTTTCCATACCCATGTCATCTTCTCAAGGTCTCTCTGTGTGGTCTCTATAGGAGTATGGTTGAGCTTACCTGACAGCACAGAGGTCCAAGAGCAAGTGTTCAAAAAGATGGGAAATGAAAGCTGCCAGTTTTTTAAGGTCTGGCATCAGAAATTTGGTACAGTGTCACTTATGCCATTATCTCTTAACCAAAGAATCCACAGAAACATCATTCAAGAAATATTCAAATTCAGAGAGAAAGGCATAGACTCCAACTCTTGATGGAAAGAGCATCAAAAAATGTGTTGCTGAGTAAAAAAGATGGTGGTGGGCAGGACCGGAGGGAGGGTGAGTGTGTGAGAGAGTGAGCTAGTGTGTGAGAGAGTGTGAGTGGACATGAAAATGGATGACCAAACTCATGCAGTGCAGAGACGTGGAGCAGAAGGTTTCTGTGCTGTGGACAGGAGCAGCCAGGTACCATGGTAAGTGGCCCTTCAGGGCACTTCTCCCTGCACCACAGGGAGGTCCCACCATTTTGGAAGATCCAGGGTCTTCCCTGGGAGGAGGCAGTAGGAGCAGTTAGGGCCCAGCAACCTGAGCCCATCAGTGCACCTGACACCATCGGAACAGTGGACACTCTGGGTCAACACAGACCAGTGCACAGTAGTGGAGTTGCCAAGGTGCTGGTTGTGGAAGCCGCAAATGGCCTGGAGCTCAGCACCATCCCCCAGAGTAGCAGTCCGGTCAGAGTCGAGATATACCCTCAGAAACAGAGGCCGGGGAGCAGACATCCATCCCCAGGAAACAGAAGCACAGACCAGCAACAGAGAACCATCCCCAAGAACTACAGCAAAGGCTGAACAGGAGCTGAGCCCCGCTGGGTAGCAGCACTCTCGAGCTGCCAGCAGTGGGACTTGGGGCTCCACAGAGACCTGTGTGACCCAACAGCCCACAAGAACTGTGGGAAGCCGGGAATCCAGAGGTACCAGTGCAATACAACCACCTGTGGAACCTGCAGGGTGCTGGGGCACCAGAGAAGCCTGCATGACCCAGCTGCCCACAAGATAGGCATGGAGACAGGTCTCCAAAGGGTCTGTGCAATCCAGCTGCCCGTGAAACCTGTGGGGTGCTGGGGCACCACAGAAGCCTGCATGACCCAGCAGCCCACAAGATAGGCATGGGGCTGGGTCTCCAAAGGGGCGGTGTGATCCAGCTGCCCACAAGATCAGTGGGGAGCTAAGGCTCCAGTGAGGCCTGTGCAACACAGTTGAACACAGTACAGGCTGGGAACACGGTTCCAACAGTGCCTGTGCTATACAGATAAAAGTGGCACCAGCAACCAGCTGGGAACACAGCTCCAGAGGGGCCCACGTGATCCAGCAGCAGCACCTACCAGGACACACCAATACGAGCCCCCAGTAGTCAATCCTCCAGGACCTGCAGCAGGCAAGAGGCGACAAGCAACAAAAGAGTCTGGAAGGCACCGTAGCCTTATTTGATATACAATGAGCTGCTTACACACCTAAACATCCCTTACCGGGTCTAGAAATAACAGATGGCTATAATGGGGAGACAAAGAAACAACACCCAAAGGAAAGAAAAATAGGAATCACCAGAAAAGGAACTACAGGAAATGGAAGACAACAACTTATCAGATAAAGAATTAAAGGCAATGATTTTAAGGGTGCTCAAACAATTTGGTGAGAACTACAAGCAACTTAATAAGAATTGTGAAGAGCTCATTGGGAACTACTTTAGCTTAAAAAAAGAGGTAGAAGCTACACATAAAGAGGTAGAAGCTATGCATAAAAATCAAGAGGAAATAAAGAATGACATAGTTGTTATGAAAAATACCTTAGAAGGGTTCAATAGTAGATTAGAAGAAGCTGAAGACCGAATCAGCGACTTAGAAGACAAGGTAGATAAAAACACCCAAATAGAGCAGCAAATAGAAAAAAAAAAAAAAAAAAACTAAAAAGCAGGAGGAGAGTTTAAGGGAGTTGTGGGACAACACAAAACATAACAACATTTGCATTATAGAGATACCGGAAGAAGAAGAATCAGAGAAAAGAATAGAGAACCTATTTAAAGAAATAATGGCAGAAAACGTCCCTAAACTGGTGAAGGAAAAAGTCACACAAGTCCAGGAAACACAGAGCATCCTAAGCAACATGAACCCCAGAAGATCCACAGCTAGACACATCATAATAAAAATGGCAAACATTAAAGACAAAGAAAGAATTTTAAAGGAAGCAAAAGAGAGACAGAAAGTTACCTACAAGGGAGCTCCCATTAGACTGTCAGCTGATTTCTCAATAGAAACGATGAAGGCCAGAAGGGAGTGGCATGAAGTGTACAAAGTAATGCAAGGCAAGGGTCTGAATCAAAGACTACTCTATCCAGCAAGGCTATCATTCAAAATTGAAGGAGAAATAAAGAGCTTCACAGATAAAATAAAGCTAAAGGAATTTACTACCACCAAATGAGCACTGAAAGAAATGCTAAAGGGACTGTTGTAACAAAAAGAAGAAACAGAAAGAGACAGAGAGAGAGAGGAACATAGACTTAAAATAAAAATGGCAACTAATAAATATCTATCAATAATAACCTTTAATGTAAATGGCTAAAATGCTCCAATCAAAAGACGTAGGGTAGTTGATTGGATAAGAAACATGACCCATATATATGCTGTCTACAAGAGATCCACCTCACAACAAAAGACTCACACAGGATGAAAGTAAAGGGATGGAAAAATTTTTCCAAACAAATGGAAATGAAAAAAAAAGCTGGGGTAGCAATACTCATATTTGACAAGATAGTCTTCAAAACAAGGGCTATAATAAGAGACAGAGAAGGTCACTATATAATATTAAAAGGATCAATCCAACAAGAGGATATAACCCTGGTAAACATATACGCATCAAACACTGGAGCACCAAAATATATTTAAAACTTCTGGAGGACTTCAAGGGAGAGGTCAATAGCAACACGATCATAGTGGGTGACTTTAACATGCCACTGACACCACTGGATAGATCTTCTAGACAAAAAATTAACAAGGACATAGAGTCATTACAAGACAAACTAAATCAGTTGGAATTCATTGATATTTACAGAACATTTCACCCCAAAGCTGCAGAATATACATTCTTCTCAAGTGCACATAGGTCATTCTCAAAGATAGACCACATGTTAGGACATAAAGCAAGTCTCTATAAATTCAAGAACATTGAAATCAAAGCAAGCATCTTCTCAGATCACAATGCTATGAAACTAGAACCCAATTACAACAAAAACACGCAAAAACATTCAAATACTTGGAAGCTAAGTAGCATGCTGTTAAACAACAAATGGATTACTAACAAGATCAAGGAAGAAATTAAAAATTTCCTGGAAACCAATGAAAATGAACACACAAAAACATAAAATCTATGGGAAGCAGTGAAAGCAGTCCTGAGATCAAAGTTCATGACACTACAGGCCTACCTCAAAAAACAAGAAAAATTCCTAACTAACTTTCTAACCTTACAACTTCAAAAACTAGAAAGGAAACAAACATAAAAACCCAGAGCTAGTAGGAGGAAGGAAATAGTAAAGGTCAGAGCAGAAATAAACGACATAGAGATTAAAAAGAAAAATTAAAAGATCAATGAAACAAAAAGCTGGTTCTTTGAAAAGATAAAAAAGATCGATGGATTTTAGCCAGACTCACCAAGAAACAAAAAGAGAGGAACCAAATAAACAAAATAAAAAATGAAACAGGAGAAGTAACAACTGACACCACAGAAATTCAAAGGGTCCTTGAAAGATACTATGAACAATTTTACGCCAACAAATAGGACAACCTAGGAGAAATGGACAAATTTCTAGAAACACCCAGCCTCCAAAACGGAAGCAGGAAGAGATAGAAAACTTGAATAGACCAAAACAACAAAGGAAATTGAAGTGTAATTAAGAAACTCTCAGCAAACAAAAGCCCAGGCCCAGATGGCTTCACGGGGGAGTTTACCGAACATTCAAAGAAGATCTAATACCCATTCTCCTCAAACTATTCCAAAAAATCCAAGAAGACAGAACACTTCCAAACTCATTTATTGCGGTCAGCATAATCCTAATTCTAAAGACACTACAAAGAGAAAACTACAGGCCTATAGCCCTGATGAATACAGATGCCAAAATCCTTAACAAAACATTAGCAAATCGGATCCAGCAATACATCAAAAAAATTATTCCTCATGACCAAGTGGGTTTCATCCCTGGGATGCAAGGCTGGTAAAATATTCACAAATCAATAAATGTGATACACCACATAAACAAAATGAAAGATAAAAACCATATGATCATATCAATAGATGCTGAAAAAGCATTCCACAAAATCTAGTACTCATTTCTGATAAAAACGCTCAGCAATGTGCGAATACAGGGTCCGTATCTCAACATAATAAAGGTTTTATATAAAAAACCTACAGCCAACATCATTCTCAATGGGCAAAAACTAAAAGCATTCCCCTTAAGAACAGGAACAAGACAGGGATGCCCACTTTTGCCACTCTTATTTAACATAGTACTGGAAGTCTTAGTCACATCAATCAGACATGAAGAAAAAATAAAAGGGTTTCAAATTGGAAAGGAGGAAGTGAAACTGCCATTACTTACAGATGACATGATATTGTACATAGAAAACCCTAAAGACTCCATCAAAAATCTACTAGATTTAATAAATGAATTTTCCAAAGTAGCAGGATACAAAATTAATGTCAAGAAATTAATGGCATTCTTATACACCAATGATGAAATCACAGAAAGAGAATCTAAAAAACAATCCCATTTACCATCACAGCAAAAAAATTAAGATACCTAAGGATAAACTTAACCAAAGAAGTAAAAGACCTCTTCACAGAAAACTAAAGGTCATTGAAAAAAGAAATAGGGGAAGATATAAAAAAGTGGAAGGACATACCTTGTTCATGGATTGGAAGAATTAACATCATTAAAATGTCCATACTACTCAAAGCAATCTATAGATTCAATGCAATTCCCATCAAAATACCAATGACATATTTCACAGAACTACAACAACACTTCAAAAGTTTATATGGAACCAAAAAAGACCTCAAATAGCTACAGCAATCTTGAAAAAGAAGAACAAAGTAGGAGGGATCACATTACCAGATTTCAGGTTATACTACAAAGCCACTGTAATCAAAACAGCTTGGTACTGGCACAAGAACAGGCAGATAGATCAATGGATCAGAATAGAGAACCCATAAATTGACCCAAGAACATATACTCAATTAATATTTGACAAAGGTGGCAAGAGCATACAGTGGAGTCAAGACAGTCTCTTCAATAAATGGTGTTGGGAAAATTGGACAGCTACTTACAAAAAACTGAAGCTAGACTACCAACTTACACCATTCACGAGAATAAACTCAAAATGGATAAAAGACTTAAATGTGACTTGTGAATCCATAAAAATTCTAGAAGAAAATGCAGGCAACAAAATTTCGGACATCATACGCAGCAGAATTTTCACTGATAGAACATGTAAGGCAAGAGAAACAAAGAAAAAATGAACACATGGGACTACATCAAACTAAAAAGCTTCTGCACAGCAAAAGAAACAACCATCAAAACAGAAAGGGATCCCACTATATGGGAGACCATAATCGCCAATAATGCATCAGACAAGGGGTTAATTTCCAAAATACATGGAGTGCTCATAGAAGTCAACAAAAGAAAGACAAAGAACTCAATTAATAAATGGGTAAAGGACCTAAATAGACACCTCTCCAAACAGGACATACAAATCGCCAAGAGACTTATGACAAAATGCTCAATGTCACTAATAATCAAAGAGATGCAAATTAAAACAATTATGAGGTATCACCTCACACCTGTCAGAATGGCCGCTGTCAACAAATCATCAAACAAGTGCTGGTGAGGGTGTGGAGAAAAGGGAACTCTAGTACACTGCTGGTTGGAATGCAGACTGGTGCAGCCACTATGGAAAACACTATGGTGTTACCTCAAAAAGTTAAAAATTGAACTGCCATTTGACCCTGTGATCCCACTTCTAGGAATATACCCTAAGAAGCCTGAAACACCAACCAGAAAGAATATATGTACCCCTATGTTCATAGCAGCACTATTTACAATAGCTAAGATCTGGAAACAGCCCAAGTGTTCATCAGTAGACGAATGGATAAAAAAGCTGTGGTACATATACACAATGGAATACTATGCAGCTGAAAGAAAGAAAGATCTCTTATCCTTTGAGACGACATGGAGGGACCTGGAGAGTATTATGCTAAGTGAAACAAGCCAAGCAGAGAAAGAAAAATATCACATGATCTCACTTATTTGTGGAATATAATGATCATAACAGTCTGAGGAACAGGGTAGACCCAGAGATGTGGGTGGAGGGTACAGACTGACAACCCTCAGAAGAGGTGGTGGTGGGGGGAGGGAAGAGATAAACCACAGAATTTATATGCATGTACACATAACTGATGGACACGGACAACAATGCTCGGCATGTGGCAGGGGGATGGGGAGGAGGGTGTCAATGGGGAAAAAAGAGAAACATCTGTAACAAAAACAAATTAATAAAAAAAATGTGTGGCTGTTGTTAATTCAATATATTCTCCCTTAGGGACATTTTCCCTATAAACAGGATGTCCCACTCTTACTACCTCTAAGCTGATAGAGCAAAAATCCTGGTCCCTTCTAGCGCATGGCCAAGGTCAACTTACATTTGTATGGGATAATGAGACAGGTTAGAGTCAAGGTTTGATATCTTCCCCTGTTTTTCTTTTTTTTTTGTTTGTTTTTTTTTTAAATCCTTAATTGTAAAAAAAAGGAATGATTAGATACTGCATATCAAGCCTATGATAAAAATATAATTCCTGGCTCTATATTTAAATATAAGCAAAACTGAATGACTGTCACCTTGTTTGAGATAATTCATCAGATGTTCTGAAGAAAAGTTCTGCCCTGTTGATCTTGACAGGAAGCAATGAAAGGTTGAGCTATTTCAATACCTATTCAACATGAAATAATTGAGTCTTCGGCGTTGTTCTTTTTTTTTCCTAATGTGTTAATCATGTTTTTGGGTTCTAGAAACTTACTGTTGAATAAGATTTTTAAAATCCCTGCCTTCATGAGCTTACATTCTAGTGAAAAAGATAAATAATAAGTAAAAAAATATATAGACATGTAGTTTCAGGTACAGTACAGAGAAGTGAAGAAAAATAACAAGGTAATGGTAGAAAATGGTTGTGGAGGCAGCAAGGGGCATTTTGTTTAGTTGGTGAAGGAGACTCTCCTGGCATGTGACATTCAAACAAATATGTTAATGAACTGAGAGTGTAAACCATTTGTCAGAAGGAGAAAATAAAATAAAAAATTATTTTGATTTGAAAAAAAAAAAAAAGAAACACAAAGTACCTGAGGCAGAAATAAGCTTTAACTGTTTGAGTAACACAGAGTGATTTAGGCAAAAGGAGAAAATTAAACAACTATTAGTTATTAAATGCCTCATAACAAATCAGCCCCAAAATCAGTGGCTTAAAACAATAATGATCATGTAGTATCTCTCATTAATTCTTGTTAGTCAAGAATTCGGGAGTGCGTGTGTATATGTTTCTTGCTCAGAATCTCCCATGACATTGCATTAGAGGTTATTCAGGACTGTCATCACCTGAAGGCTTGACGCAGGCTGGGGAATTCAGTTCCATGGTGGTCACTCACATGGGGAGCGAGTTTATGTTGGCTGTTGACTGGAGGCCTGTTTTCACAATATTGTAGCTGAGTTGTAAAGGTGAACAGGGAGGGAGAGAGGGAAGGAGTGAGGGAGAGAGAGTGAGATATCCAGGAGGAAGTCACATCTTTCCTATAATATAGCCTCAGAACTCTGACACAGTACCAACTCTATTCTACTCTATTGATTAAAACCCAAGTTAAAGGGGTGAGAGAGGAGTCAGGGACAAGATAAAGACGTAGGCCAGACAATCTTTAGGAAACATGTTCTGCTCCAGGTGGCTAGATATTCAAGGCCTGTGTATCACACAGTAAGAAGTCAGGAGTTTAGTGTAAGTGTAATGAGAATCCTTGAAGGTTTCGATATGGAGGTGACATGATCAGGTTTATATTTTTAGAAGTTCACTTCAGATGATGTGTACAAAATTGACTATAAAGTAGGAAGATAAGAGGCTCTGATGTTGTCCAGGAAAGAAAAGATAATTAATCTGCCTAGATTATACCTGTAGATAGGACAAGGCATTTCAAATTTGGGATATGTTCTGAAGTTTGAGTCAACAATGGATACTGACAATAGTGCACTGAGGCATGGCAGGGGTGGGAGTGGGGAGGAGGGGGTCAATAGGGGAAAAAAGGAGAGACATCTGTAATACTTTCAACAATAAAGATAAATCTAAAAAAATAAAAGAATTGGATGTGAAATTTGAGAGAGAGGAATTAAAGACTTCCTAGTTTAGGGGCTGGAGCAATTGAGTAAATTATGTATTCTTTATTGAAATGGAGAAGCTTGGGCAAGGAATTGATTTAGAGGCATTCACAGTTACATGTTGGGCATGTCCAGTTTGATGCTTATTGATAGGATGAATACAAAGAGTTCTAGGAATGTGCAATGCCGTGGGCAATGGCAAGGTCTTTGGTGATCCTGACAAGACCTCGAAGAAGATGTGGTTGAATAGGTTAAACAGAGAATAGATAAAGAAGAGGAGACAAAAGTCATGATACATTTTATTAAAAATAAAACAGTGAAAAAAACTATAGAGCTTTATTGAAAACTAGAAATAATGAAGGAATAAAATGATATAATCAATACGCCATGCTTTGAGCCCAAAGGGCAAATCAATAATTTTCTAAGCAACTAATGGTCTCAACTCACCTACATTATGTACACCAAAAGAGTCAAAACATTCTCTATTATTGAAGAGGATTCCAAATAGGAGGGACTTGCTGCTATACTCAGGAAAAGTTAGAACTGGTAAAAATAAAAATCTGCTTTCCCATCTCTCAATTTGAAATCCTAGGTGTGCCTGTGCTTAGGCAAACACATAAACATGGGACTCATATTTCCTTCTGTTTTACTCTGTGAATGGTGATTAGTACAAGATTTTTGCCCTAAAATCATGTGTAGGCTTTAGAAGCTGGGACAACTGCCCAGCATATTCATTCTCTCTCAGCTTTATGTAAGCTCAGAAGGCCCCCACCACAGTGTGCTCTACTTCTCAGTTGTATATTGGGTATAGTTACTATTAATTGGTTGTTATTCTTGACCTATGTTTATAATAGACATAGACCTCTGTCCCCATATATTGATATTTTCAACCTAAATTTGTTGAGCATTTACTATGTGCCAGGAGCTGCTAAGTGTTAGCAGTCAACATTGATATTTCAAACACATTGTGTCAGGCAGACAGAGAAAAACTTGTAAAGGCCTCAGGTGGGAGAAAGCATAGTCCAGGATTAATTATTGTATACAGGGAAGGGCATTGTCTTCCATGATCCTTCTAATCAGTTGTGGGCAGGCTTGACCTGAAAGGGGTGAGTGAATAAGAGTCTGCTCTTTGACTGATCCAGAAGATGCCTGAATAACAGAAATTGTCCATAATTATCAATGGGGAGTTGAGGGTGGGAGATTAGAGAGAGTCAAGTGGACAGATGTATGTGCATCAAAGACCCAAATGATTGGTACTCTTTTCAGGGCCTGCACACTCCTTGAGACTCGAAGTTCCTCTCCTGCCCGTGACTGCTGACATTACAGAGGCCCTTCATTTGTAAAATGAGAAAGGCAGAAGTGCTCTGGCCACCAGATGCTAGGAGGTATTTTTCCCAGGTCCAAACCATGTTGACTTATAACAGCAATCTTTACAAAGGGGCCCCACAGGAACCTCAACTCCTTGAGCATTTATTTTACTTAGTCTGTGTTAACTGCAGAACAAATTTGTCCTTGTTCCTGTCCAAGACTTTTTTCTCTGAGTCCCTCATCACCAACCAAGTCTCATAAAGTCTGTGCTTTCTCAGAGGCTGCGGCAACAATAAAGGTTTATCTTTCAAACAAGAATTCAGTTTCAGGGTAGACAAATTCTGCTCCCATTTACTTTAAAATAGCATTAATACTTTAAAAATAGATAGGTAGCTACTAAAATCAAACATTTTGTTATTAATGAAATTGAATTTTCTTAAGGTGCTGTAAAATGTTCAAATGGTACAGCTGTGCAGTTGCTGAAATTCTATGCTGAGTTCTCTGGCATCAGGTTTTCCCAGGTCAGTGAATGATACTGTGGGTGCTATCTGGCAAAACTTCCTACCCTTCCTTCCTATCTTGAAGTACTTCCCAGCTGTTTAAAAAAATTAGACACATGATAAGACATGGTGCCTGCTGTAGACTGAATACTTGTGTCTTCCCAAAGTATGTGCCATAACCCACAGTGTGATGGAAGGACCTTTGGGAGGTAAGTAGGGCTAGATGAGGTCATGAAGTTGGAGCCGTTCAGGATGTGATTAGTGTTCTTAGAAGAAGAAGAAAGACCAGAGTTTATGCTCTCTAACATGTAAGGATGCAGCAAGAAGATGACAGTCTGCAGATCAGGAAGAGAGACCTCACCAGATCCTGACCATCCTGGAATCCTGATCTTGGCCTTCCAGCTTCCAGAACTATGAAAAATAACTGTCTGTTGCTTAAGCCACAAAGTCTGTAGAATTTTCTCATAGCAACCTTAATGAACTAAGACAGAACATTTCTTCCAGTACTTCATGGTTCAATGAAAATAACAGCTTTTACATTTTAAATACTCACTTTAGGAAATGATCTATATAGCATTCAAACCCTATAGAGGTGTTGTGATGATTAAGGGGCAGATGGTGATAATAAAGCACTTAGCACTGAACCGGTTTTCTTAATTTCTGTTCTTACTACAAGGCATTTTTTGCAGTGAATATTGAATAAAGACTAGGTAGCAGCAGTAGCTGTGGTTGGTTTAGTTGTAGTGGTATCAGCAATATGAGTATTGTTAGTAGCAGTCTTCAGATATTTTGCATCTAAGACATTTGAGGAAGATGTCTACCAGTATGCCCTTGCATGCTATCCATGGTGAATGCCTGTGTTAGACCTAGACAAATATTTGAAAGTGTCTAGAACTTATCAAGAATATAGAATATGTTATTTCTGTGTCATGCTAGGATCTTCATTAATGACAAGTTTCTTAAAAATTTGGGATTTCCATGCTACTTGTGTTGGTGAAAAATGACATTATGACATTAAAGCCATTCATAGATTTCCCTTCATTTCTCCCACTAAGAGGTGGAGTTCATTATTCTCTGTCTGAATGTGGCTCCAATGATTTGCTTGACCACTTGAGTGCTATAAAAATCAATTACAGGGTTTCTACTTCTAAAAAGGCAAAGTAGATATATTTGGCCCTATTCCTCCCAATAAGTATAACTAAATTCCTAGAAATTATATATGAAACAGACATAAAAAGACTGGTAAAGGTCAAGAGAGAACTACAGACTGACTAGGGACCTTGAGACACAGTCCCAGGGAATGACATTGTACTGAGTTCTCTTGGTTTTATTTTTGCCTTGTATACCTCAGACAGAAGTTAGAAACCCAGAAATACCAATCACTGCAGATAATAAAACCCCAACAAAAGCCTGTCTCTGTCCATAAAAAATGAACATATAAAGAAAATATAGTATATACATAGAGTAGAATATTATTCAGCCTTTAAAAAGAATGAAATTCTGACACATGCTACAGCATGCATGAACCTTGAAGGCATTATGCTAAATGAAATGTCAGTTACAAAAGAACAAATATTTTATGATTTCATTTATATGAGGTAGGGAGCTGGGATTTCCATCTTTGCCAAATGAAACCAAGCCCATTCTCCTGAAGTATTAGTGAGGAGTCTGGACTTCTACCCCCTGCTGGCAGGACTGCAGAAGTACAACCCCTTTCCCTGCAGGAGTGGTGCAGATGAGATCAATTAAACCAGAAGGTCTAGGTGGTGTGGCTTGTGGATTAAGCATCATCCCATGGACTGAGATGTCCCAGTTTGATTCCTGGTCAGGGCACATGCCTGGGTTGTGGGCTCGATCCCCAGTAGGGGTGCATTCAGGAGGTAGCCAATCAATGTTTCTCTCTCACATTGATGTTTCTATCTCTTTCTTCCTTTGTCTCTCTCTTAAAAAATCAATAAAAACAGATTTAAAAAAACCAGAAGGTATAAAAGGTATAAATAAGGTCTGACGTCTCATAACATAAAAACAAAATGTTCAGTCAAAATTTCAATTAAGATCACTTCTCATACCAAGTAGAAAGATTTTAAACTGAGTAAAAATACTGAGCTGGGCCTTGAGGCTAAGCAACTAGATTCCATTCTTATCTAGGCCCCTTAGCTAAGGAGACTAAGTTACTCCATTATTACCTAGGCCCCTTGGCTAAGGTGACTAAGCGACTCCATCTTTATTGGTAGTGAAACTTCCACAGTATTTTTCCAATAATAGGTTGATTACCCCTAGAAGTAAAGGAACTTTGCCTAAGGTTATGGTTGACCTACGTAAGGGGATGTATCTTGCAGTTTCTGAGTATCAGGAACTGAAAATCATGAACCCAGTGACTAATGCCTATTTTGGCTTCTGTAATAACCACTTTTGCACCCACTGTTGTACTGGTTCCCTGAGAGAGAGTCAAAAGGGAATGTGGCTTCTGTCTTTAAAAGTAGACGAGCAAGAACAATCAAGCCTGTTGATCTGGGGAGACTATGTCCCCCGCAGCCCACCAGTGAATAAAGCACTCCTTTCATTTACAATTAGACTGTGTGTCTCTGGTTATCTCGCTGACACGTTACAACAATACAACCAATAGATTCCAACCAGAAGTTGTCAGAGCTGTTAGAATTAACTGACAAGAATTTTAAAATAGCATTATAAAAGTGCTTCAGCAAGCACTTACAAATATGTTTGGAACAAAAGAAAAAAATAGAAATTCTCAGCAAAGAAACTGAAGATATAAAGAAAAACTAAATAAAAACTTAGAACTTAAAATATAACTAAAATAAAAAGCTCAGTGTATAGGTTCAACAACATAATGGAGTATATAGAAGAAAGAAATAGTGAACTGAATGATAGAACAAAATAAATTAGCTGGTCTAATCAACAGAAAGAAAATAGACTTAAAAATAAAATACAAAGAACAATGCCTCAAGAACCAATGAGACTAAATTAACAAAAAGTATAACTTTGGTATCATCAGTCTCCCAGTAGAAGAAGAGAAAAGGGACAGGACTGAAAAAGTACTCAAAAATAATGACCTAAATTTCCCAGATTTGACAAAAGACATAAACTCACATATTCAAGAAGTTGAGTGAACCCTAAACTTGAAAAAAAAAAGTATACTAAGACACATAGAAGTCAAATTTCTGAAACTAAAGACAGGAAAACAGATATTTAAAGCAGAGAGAAACAAACAATTGGAATCATAGTATATTTCACATCAAAAGCTGTAAAAGCCCCTAATAAGAAAGTAGCATATTTTTCAAGTGCTTAAAGAAAATAATTGTCAACTTAAATCCTATATCGATTAAAATATCCTTCAGAAATAAAGGACAAATCAACATTGTCAGAAATAAGGGAACTAATAGATTTGCCACTAGCAGATGTACCCTAAAAGGATAGCAAAGGGAAATCCTAGAAACAGAAAGAAATAATTAAAGAAAATCCTTGGAACATTGTGTCAGGAAGGAAGGAATATAAATTATTTTTTTTTACAGTTATCTAATAATAATTTATTAAAAGGTAGCTTTTCCAGAAATAGAGATATGACCAGACATGCCAATTACTTAGATGTCCATATACATGTAGACTAGTGATTAACATACAAAGGCAAAATAAAGGCAAAATAATATTGTAGAAAACAAAACATGTCTTTTTCTTGACACTATGACTTAAGGTAAGCAATAACTTGAATATCCGGCCAATAAATGGTCCAGATTAGGAACCCATCTAATAACACATTGTTATTCACAACTTTATTTTATACTCTTGTATCTTTTATTAGGAAAGAACCTCCAGAACAATAAACTCTAAGTATTTAACTGACTCTGGTATTGTTCTTATTTTAACACACATATATCATATTTGCTTACTGACTCAATTTCTTTTTTTATTAATTTATTTTATTAATTTATTTTTGTTACAGATGTTTCTCCTTTTCCCCCATTGACACACTCTTCCCAACCCCCATCCCCAACATTGTTGTCTATGTCCATTGGTTATGTATACATGCATATAAGTTCTTAGGTTTATCTCTCCCCCCACCCCATCCATACCATTCTTCTGAGGTTGGTCAGTCTGTACCCTACTGCTATGTCTCTGGGTCTATTTTGTTCATCAGTTTATTTTGTTCATTATATTCCACAAATAAGTGAGATCATGTGATACTTGTCTTTCTCTGATTGGCTTATTTCATTTAGCCTAATACTGTCCAGGTCCCTCCATGTCATCTCAAAGGATAAGAGATCTCTCTTTCTTACAGTTGCATAGTATTTCATTATGTATATGTACCACAGCTTTGTTATCCACTCATCTATTGATGGACACTTAGGCTGTTTCCAGATCTTAGCAATTGTAATATATATAATAGGGGTATATATATATATTCTTTCTGATTGGTGTTTCAGGCTTCTTAGGATATATTCCAAGAAGTGGGACCACTGGGTCAAATGGCAGTTCAATTTTTAATTTTTTGAGGAAACACCATATTGTTTTCCATAGTGGCTGTACTAGTCTGCATTCCTACCAGCAGTGTGTTAGAATCCCCTTTTCTCCACGCCCTCGGCAGCACTTGTTGTTTGATGATTTGTTGATGGCAGCCACTCTGGCAGGTGTGAGGTGACACCTCATAGTCATTTTAATTTGCATCTCACTGATGATTAGTGACTTTGAGCATTTTTTCATATATTTCTTGGCCATCTGTATGTCCTGTTTGGAGAGGTATCTCTTTAGGTCCTCTGAACAATTTAATTGGATTATTTGTCTTCTGTTTGTTGAGTTGTATGAGTACTCTATATATTTTAGAAATTACCCCCTTATCTGATGTATCTTTGGCAATTATGCTCTCCCATATAGTGGGTTCCCTTTCCATTTTGGTGCTTGTTTCTTTTGCTGTGCAGAAGCTTTTTAGTTTGATGTAGTCCCACTTATGAATCTTTTCCTTTCTTTCTTGTGCCTTAAGCATTGTCTCAGTGAAAATTCTGCCATGTGTGATGTCTGAAATTGTGTTGCTTACGTTTTCTTCTAGGATTTTTATGGATTCACGAGTCACATTTAACTCTTTTATCCATTTTGAGTTTGTTCTATGGTGTAAGTTGGTGGTCTAGCTTCATTTTTTTACATGTAGCTGTCCAGTTTTTCCCAACACCATTTATTAAAGAGGCTGTCTTTACTCCATTGTATGCTCATGCCAATTTTGTCAAATATTAATTGAGCATAATGTCTTGGGTCAATTTCTGGGTTCTCTGCTCTGTTCCATTGCTCTATATGCCTGTTCTTGTGCCAGTACCAGGCTGTTTTGATTACACTGACATCCACTATTGTGACCTCTCCTACTTTATTCTTCTTTTTCAAGATTGTCGTGGCTATTTGGGGTCTTTTTTTTGGTTCCATAAAAACTTTTGGAGTATGTGGTTCAGTTCCATAAAATATTTCATTGGTATTTTAATGGGGATTGCATTTAATCCATAGTTTACTTTGGGTAGCATGAACATTTTAATTATGTTAATTCTTCCAATCCACAACAAGGCATATGCTTCCACTATTTTATATCGTCCTCAACTTCTTTTTTCAATGTCCTGTTGTTTTCTGAGAACAGGTCCTTTACTTCTTTGGTTAAGTTTATTCCTAAGTATTTTGATTTTTTATAGCAATGGTAAATGGGATTTTTTCTTTTAGTTTCTCTTTTTGTGAGTTCATTATTGGTGTACAGGAATGCCCTCGATTTCTTGATGTTAATTATATATCTTGCTACTTTGCAAAATTAATTTATTAGCTCTAGTAATTTTTTAATGAAGTCTTTAGGGTTTTCTTTGTACAATATAATGTGATCTGCTAGTAATGACAGTTTCGCTTCCTCCTTTCCAATTTTGATCCCTTTTATTTTTCCATCTTGACTAATTGCTGTGGCTAAGATTTCCAGTGCTATGTTAAATAAGAATGGCAAAAGTGGGCATCCCTGTCTTGTTCCTGTTCTTAAGGGAAATGCTTGTCGTTTTTGCCCATTGAGTATGATGTTGGCTGTAGGTTTTTCATATATGGCCTTTAATATTTCAACATATGATCCCTTTATTCCCATATTGCTGATTGTTTTTATCAGAAAGGGGTGCTGGATGTGGTCAAATGTTTTTTCAACATCTATTGATAAGATCATATGGTTTTTAGTTTCATTTTGTTTATGTGCTGTATCACATTGATTGATTTGCAAATATTGTACAAGCCTTGCATCCCTGGAATGAATCCCTTTTTGGTCATGTTGAATACTTTTTTGATGTATTGCTGGATCTGATTTGCTAATATTTTGTTAAGGATTTTGACATGTGTTCATCAGGGATATTGGCCTGTAGTTTTCTTTCTTTGTAGTGTCGTTTTCTGGTTTTGAAATTAGAATTATGCTGGCCTCATAAAATGAGGTGGGAAGTCTTCCATCTTCTTGCATTTTTGGAATAGTTTGATGAGAACGGGTGTTAGACCTTCTTTGAAAGTTTGGCAAATCTCCGCAAAGCCATCAGAGCCTGGGCTTTTGTTTGCTGGGAGTTTCTTGATTACATCTTCAATTTCCTTAGTTGTTATTGGTCTGTTCGAGTTTTCTATCTCTTCCTGCTTCAGTTTTGGGCAACTGTGTGTTTCTTGAAATATGTCCATTTTGCCTAGATTGTCCAATCGGTTGGTGTATAATTGTTCATAGTTTTTCCTTTTTTTTTTTTTTTTTTTTTTTTTATGATCCTTTTTTTATTTCTGGGCTGTCAGTTGTTATTTCTCCTTTTTTGTTTCTGATTTCATGTATTTGGGTCCTCTCTTTTTGTTTCTTGGTGAGTCTGGCTAAGGGTCCATCAATCTTGTTTATCTTTTCCAAAAAAAAAAAAGCTCTGTTTCATTGATCTTTTGAATTGTTTTTTTTGTTTTTTTGTTTTTTGTTTTTTTTTAGTTTCTATGTCATTTATTTCTGCTCTGACCTTTACTATTTATTTCCTTCTACTTATTCTGAGTTTTTCTTTTTGTTTTCCTTATAGTTCTTTAAATTGTAGGGTAAGAAGTAAATTAGAAATTTTTCTTGTTACTTGAGTTAGGCCTGTAGTGTTATGAATTTCCCTCTCAGGACTGCTTTCGCTAAGTCCCATAGATTTTGAGTTGTTGTGTTTTTACTTTTATTGGTTTCCAGAAGTTCTTAATTTCTTCCTTAATCTCCTTTGTAACCCATTCATTGTTTAATAATATTCTATTTAGCCTCTATGTTTGAATGTTTTTGCTGTAATTGATTTCTAGTTTCATGCCATTGTGATCTGAGAAGATGCTTGAAATGATTTCAGTCATCTTGTACTTGTAGAGATTTAGTTTGTGTCTTAACATGTGGTCTATCTTTGAGAATGTCCCATGTGCACTTGAGAAGAATGTGAATTCTGTTGTTTGACTGTGTAATTCTATCTAAACATCTACTAAATCCATTTGATCTAGTGCATCATTTAGAGTCCCTGTTTTCTTGTTAATTTTTTGTCTAGAGGATCTATCCTGTGATGTCAGCAGGGTGTTGAATTTCTCTGTTATGGCTGTATTGCTGTCAATTTCTCCTTTGACGTTCTCCAGAAGTTTTTAAATGTACCTTGGTGCTTCTATATTGCGTGCATATATGTTTACCAAGGTCATACCATCCTGTTGGATAAATTCTTTCAATATTATCTATTGGCTTTCTTTGTCTCTAGTTATGGCCTTCATTTTGAAGTCTGTTTTATCAGATAAGAGTATTGCTATACCAGCTTTTTATTCTTTTTTATTTATAAGACACCCACCTCACAACAAAAGACTCACATAGATTGAAAGTGAAGGGTTGGAAAAGTTAGTGGTCTAGATTCATTTTTTTTGCATGTAGCTGTCCAATTTTCCCAACACCATTTATTAAAGAGGCTGTCTTGGCTCCACTGTATGCCGTTGCCACCTTTGTCAAATATTAATTGAGCATACTGTCTTGGGTCAATTTCTGGGTTCTCTATTCTATTCCATTGATCTATGTGCCTTGTCTTGTGCCAGTTCCAGGTTGGTTTGATTACAGTGGCTTTGTAGTATAACCTGATGTCTGGTAATGTGATCCCTCCTACTTTGTTCTTCTTTTTCAAGATTGCTGTGGCTATTCAGGGCCTTTTTTGGTTCTATATGAACTTTTGGAGTATTTGTTCTAGTTCTGTGAAGTATATCGTTGGTATTTTGATGGGGATTGCATTGAATCTATATATAGCTTTGGGTAGTATGGATATTTTAATGTTAATTCTTCCAATCCGTGAACAAGGTATATGCTTCCACTTTTTTATATCTTAATCTATTTCTTTTTTCAATGACCTGTAGTTTTCTGTAAACAGATCCTTTACTTCTTTGGTTAAGTTTATTCCTATGTATATTAATATTTTTGCTGCAATGGTAAATGGGATTGATTTTTTAATTTCACTTTCTGTGAGTTCATCATTGGTGTATAAGAATGCCATTGATTTCTTGACATCAATTTTGTATCCTGCTACTTCTTTAAATTCATTTATTTAGTTTAGTAGATTTTTGATGGAGTCTTTAGGGTTTTCTATGTACAATATCATGTCATCTGCAAATAATGACAGCTGCACTTCCTTCTTTCCAATTTGGATCCCATTTATTATTTCTTCATTTCTAATTGCTGTGGCGAAGGCTTCCAGTACTCTGTTAAATAAGAGTGGCAAAAGTGGACATCCCTGTCTTGTACCCATTCTTAAGGGAAATGTTTTTTCGTTTTTGCCTATTGAGTATGATGTTGGCTGTAGGTTTTTCATATATGGCCTTTATTATGTTGAGGTATGATCCCTCTATTACCACATTGCTGAGAATTTTTATCAAAAATGTGTGCTGGATTTTGTCGAATGCTTTTTCATCATCTATTGATATGTTCATATGACTTTTATCTTTTATTTTGTTGATGTGGTGTATCAAATTATTGATTTGCGAATATTGTACCATCCTTGCATCCCTGGGGTGAATCTCACTTGGCCATGGTGTATAATTTTTTTGATGTGTTGCTGGATCCGATTTGCTAATATTTTTTTAAGGATTTTGGCATCTGTATTCATCAGGGCTATAGGCCTGCAGTTTTCTTTCTTTGTGGTGTCTTTATCCGGTTTTGGAATTAGGATTATGCTGGTCTCATAAAATGAGTTTGGAAGTGTTCCATCTTCTTGGATTTTCTGGAATAGTGTGAGAAGAATGGGTATTAGATCTTCTTTGAATGTTTGGTAAAACTCACCTGTGAAGCCATCTGGGCCTGGGCTTTTGTTGGCTGGGAGTTTCTTAATTAAAACTTCAATTTCCTTTGTTATTATTGGTCTGTTCAAGTTTTCTATCTTCCCGGTTCAGTTTTGGGAGACTGTGTTTCTAGAAATGTGTCCATTTCGCCTAGATTGTCCAATTTGTTGGCGTATAATTGTTCATAGTATGTTTCTATGATCCTTTGTATTTCTGTGGTGTCAGTTGTTACTTCTCCCCTTTCGTTTCTGATTTTCTTTATTTGAGTCCTCTTTTTTTGCTTCTTGGTGAGTCTGGCTAAAGGTCCATTGATCTTGTTTATCTTTTCAAAGAACCAGCTTTTTGTTTCATTGATTTTTTGAACTGATTTTTTTAGTCTCTATGTGGTTTATTTCTGCTCTGACCTTTACTATTTCTATCCTTCTACTTGCTCTGGGTTTTTCTTTTTGTTTTCTTTCTAGATCTTTAAGTTGTAGGCTTAGAGAGTCAATTAAGGACTTTTCTTGTTTCTTGAGGTAGGCCTGTAGTGCTATGAACTTCTTTCTCAGGACTGCTTTCACTGCATCCCATAGATTTTGTGTTGTTGTGTGTTCATTTTCATTGGTTTCCAGGAAGTTTTTAATTTCTTCCTTGATCTCGTTGGTACCCATTCATTGTTTAATAACATGCTATTTAGCCTCCAAGTGTTTAAATGTTTTTGTGTGTAATTGAGTTCTAGTTTCATGCCATTGTGATCCGAGAAAATGCTTGATATGATTTCAATCTTTTTGAATTTGTAGAGACTTAGTTTGTATCCTAACATGTGTTCTATCTTTGAGAATGCCTCGTGTGCACTTGAGAAGAATGTATATTCTGCAGCTTTGGGGTGAAATGTTCTGTAAATATCAATTAAGTCCAACTGATCTAGGTCATCGTTTAAGGACTCTATGTCCTTGTTAAGTTCTTGTCTGGAAGATCTATCCTGTGGTGTAAGTGGGGTATTAATATCACCCACCAAGATCGTATTGCTATTGATCTCTCCCTTGAAGTCCTCCAGAATCTTTTAATATATTTTGGACCTCCCATATTTGGTGCATATATGTTTACCAGGGTTATATCCTCTTGTTGGATTGATCTTTTTACTATTATGTAGTGACCTTCTATGTCTCTTATTATGGCTCTTGTTTTGAAGTCTATCTTGTCTGATATGGGTATTGCTACACCAGCTTTTTTTTCATTACCATTTGCTTGGTAAATTTTTTTTCCATCCCTTCACTTTCATCCTGTGTGAGTCTTTTGCTGTGAGGTGAGTTTCTTGTAGACAGCATATATATGGGTCATACTTTCTTATAAAGTCAGCTACCCTATGTCTTTTGATTGGAGCATTTAAGTCATTTACATTTAAGGTTATTATTGATAGATAGTTATTAGTTACCATTTTTATTTTATGTCTGTGTTCTTCTTTCTCTCTCTCTGTTTCTTCCTCTCTATTTGTTTCTTCTTCTTACAACAGTCCCTTCAGCTCTTATTGCAGTGCTCGTTTGGTGGTGGTAAATTCCTTTAGCTTTTTTTTTTTTTATCTGTGAATCTCTTTATTTCTCCTTCAATTTTGAATGATAGCCTTGCTGGATAGAGTAGCCTTTGATTCAGACCCTTGCCTTGCATTACTTTGTACATTTCACACCACTCCCTTCTGGCCTGCATCATTTCTATTGAGAAATCAGCTGACATTCTAATGGGAGCTTCCTTTTAGGTAAGTTTCTGTCTCTCTCTTGCTTCCTTTAAAATTCTTTCTTTGTCTTTAATGTTTGCCATTTTTATTATGATGTGTCTAGCTGTGGGTCTTCTGGAGTTCATCTTGCTTGGGACTCTGATTTTCCTTGACTTGTGTGACTTTTTTGTTCACCAATTTAGGGAAGTTTTCCATCATTATTTCTTCAAACAGGTTCTCTATTCTTTTCTCTGATTCTTCTTCTTCCGGTACACCTATAATGCAAATATTGTTACGTTTTGTATTACCCCACAGCTCCCTTAAACTCTCCTGTTTTTTAAGCTTTTTTTCCATTTGCCGCTTTTTTTTTGGTGTTCTTCTCTACCTTGTCTTCTAGGTCACTGATTCGGTCTTCAGCTTCTTCTAATTTACTATTGAACCCTTTTAAGGTATTTTTTATATCAGCTATGTCATTCTTTATTTCCTCTTGATTTTTATGTATACCTTCTAGCTCTTTATGTGTAGCTTCTACCTCTTTTTTAAAGTTGAAGTAGTTCCCAGTGAGCTCTTCATAATTCTTATTAAGTTACTTGTAGTTCTCACCAAATTGTTTGAGAACCCTTATAATCATTACTTTGAATTCTTTGTGTGACAAGTTGCTATCTTCTAGTTCCTGTAGTTCCATTTCTGGTGATTTCTCTCTGTTGTTCACTTGGGTGTTGTTTCTTTGTCTCACCATTTTCACAATCTAGTAGTTCTAAGCTTGGTGAGGGATGTTGGAATGTTTAGGCAGGTCAGTGTGTATCAATTAATGTTACTGTGCTTGTCAGTCTGTTTTCCTGTATGACTCCTCTTGTCTGCTGTCGGTCCTGGAGGGTTGACACCTGGTGGCTGGAATTGGTGTGTTGTGCTGGTCTCGGCTCCCTGAGACTTGCTTCTGCTTGGGCTGGAGCACCACTCTTGATCAGCTTCTGCTGATGTTACTGGGTATGGGTCTTAGCTGCCGATATGTGCTGCTGCTGCCTGGGAGTGTGCAGGTTTGTCTGGTGTTCTGCTGCGGTGTGGGGGACCCACTGTTATGATTCTGGGGTGTGTGAGGTTCCACTAGTGCACTGTTGGGGTGCGTGGGTTCCACTGGCACACTTCTGAGGTTCGTGGGTCTCTCTGGTATGCTGCTGGGGCATGTGGGTCCAGCTGGTGTTCTGCTGGGCTTTGTGGGTTTTGTTGGTACGCTGCTGGGGTTCGTGGGTTCTGCTGGTTTCGGCTACTGCTGCAGGCACCTACTGTATGCTGACTGTGCCAACACAGCTGAATTCACTGGATGGATGGTACAGGGCGTTCTAGTGGACTCAGGTGGCTGGGCCCCAGTCACTCCCTGTTTCCTCCTCCCAGGGAAGACCCAGGATCCTCCAAAATGGTGGGGTTTCCTAGCCATGCTAGGGAAAGTTCACTGGCCTTCCGCTTGTCATGTAGCCTTCTGCTTTCCATCCACAGTGCAGGAAACTTCTGTCCCATGTCTCTGCCCTGCTCAAGGTTGGTCTTCCATGTCATATTCACTCACACTCTCTCTCACACTCTCACACACTCACCCATGCTCCGGTCCTGCTTGTCACCACCTTCCTTCCTCTAAACAATGCACTTTTAGATAATACATGGGTCAAAGATAAAGTCTCAGTAGAGAAACATGCATTAAATTGAATGAAAATAAAAACATACCAAAACTTGTGGAAGAGAGCTAAAGCTGTGATAAAAGGGAAATAATAGCACTAAATGAATATATTAGAAAAGAGAAAGTCTCTGAAATAAACAACCTATACTCCTAACTAAAAAAACAAGAACAAAGTAAACACAAAGCAAAAAGCAAGCAATAGAAAGGAAACAACAAGGATAAAAATAGAAATAGATGAATTGAAAAATAATAAACAGTATAGAAAATTTATGAAACAAAGAGCTGATTTTTTTTTTTTATCCTCATCCAAGGATATTTTTTCATTTATCTTCAGCTAGAGTGGGAGCAAGGGAGAGAGAGAGGGGGGGGAGAAACATCAACGTGAGAGAGACACATCAATTGGTTACCTCCCCCACAACCCCGACCAGGGCCAGGGACCAAACTGCAACCAAAGTACATGCCCTTGACTGGAATCAAACCCACAACTCTGGTCTGAGGGCTGACACTCTAACTGCTGAATCAAACTGGCCAGGGCAAAAAGCTGATTCTTTAATCAAGTTTACTAAAATTAACAAATCTTTAACAAGATTAACAAGGACAAAAAGATAGAAACAAATTATGTGTATAAGGAATGAATTGGGGAATATCTCTATAGACCTTGTAGACAATATAATGTTAATAATAAAATATTAGAATAAATTCTACACACATTAATTTGACAACTGGAGAAAACTGACTAATTCCTCAAATAACAAAAATGGCAACAACTGACCACATTGAGAAGTGAATAATTTGTATAACTCTGTAACTATTAAGGAAATTAAACTCATGATTTTAAAACTATCCCCCCTAAAAAATATCCAGGCCCTGAAAAATTCTACCAAATGTTTATAGAGGAATTACCTCAATTCTACAGAATCTCTTTCAGAAAATAGAAGAGAAGGGATACTTCCCAATCCATTCTCTGAAGCTAGTATTACTCTAATATAAATATCAGAGATACTACATTCCTAAGGGCCTTTGGAGAGCGTTTCTATCCTTTTGGAACCTTCAACAGAATTTCTTCTTTGTTAGCTGTTCACTAGTGAGTGGATCAGCTGCAATTTGGCCTTGGAATGATTTGCAGTTCCATTGTCCTTCAGCAACTCTATGTTTTAACTTTGATGCTAAAATGATATGCCTTACAGTTTGTAGCTTTCAAGGTGGGGAAGAGATGCAGTGTGAAGGAGAGCAGGCCTGACTTTTCCTTTAAACATCTAATAGTGCACTTATTGAGTCTCGCCAGTGTGGCTCAGTGGTTGAGCATTGACCCATGCACCAAGAGGTCACTGGTTCAATTCCTGGTTAGGACACATGCCTAGGTTGTGGGCACGATCCCCAGTGGGGATCATGCAAGAGGCGGCCAATCGATGTTCCCTTTCATTGGTATTTTTCTATCTCTCTCTTCCTCTCACTTTCTCTCTCTCTAAAATCAATAAAGGAAAAAAAATTAAAAATAGTACACTTATTGATTATATTCTGTACAAATACAAAGCACATTATAAACCTCTTTTGTTTTTCACATAGACTGTATTATTATAAAGTGTATTTACATTAAGGAAAAAAAAAAGCTTTAAGGTACAAAGTCCAAATGAATATCTGAGTTATAAATACAAGTATATTTTATCGTCACCCGAGGACTTTTTTTTTTTTTTTTTGCATTTACCTTCAGATAGAGCTGGAGGGAGAGAAGGAGGAAAAGAGAGAGAGAAACATCAATGTGAGAGAGACACATCAACTGGTTGCCACCCACACATCCCCAACCAGAGCCAGGGATGAACTGCAACCAAAGTAGATGCCCTTAGCGGGAAACGAACCTGGGACTCTCTGGTTCACAGGCCGACATTCTAACCACCGAGCCAAAAAAGACCAGGGCTAAATACAAGGGTATTTTAAATAATAACTTTTATCATATTTAATCTATGTTTGAAAGAACAGTGGACATGTGTACATGTGTCTTCACAGAATGATATATACAACATATAATCTTACAAATCTAAAAGTCATTAAAATTGAATATAGAAGTATATCTTCATTATGAGGAACACTGATCTGAAATACTCACATTTTTAAAAATATTTTTCTTGTATTGCCCTGGCCAGTTTGGCTCAGCGGTTGGAGCATTGGCCTGTGGACCAGAGAGTCCCAGGTTCCGTTCCCACTAGGGGCACATACCAAATATATATTTTTCTCATATTTATTTTAGAGCAAGAGGAAAGGAGAGGGAGATAGAGATGGAAACATCGATCAGCTGCCTCCTGCATGCCCTCACTGGGGATCAGCTCACAACCTGAGCATGAGCCCTGACCAGGAGTCAAAATAGTGACCTCTTGTGCATGGGCCAAAGCTAAACCACTGAGCCACACCAGCCAGGCCAAAATACTCACATTTTACCACTGTAATCTATCTCCGCCAATTCTTCAAAGAACTTTTGAGATAACATTGACGATGGTAACTATTTATATAACAAAATAAAAATCTTTCTTACACAAAAAACTAGCAAACAAAAGCACAAAGATACTACAAAAAAAAAAGAAAAAATTAAAGAAAGCCAATACTAGCATCTGTTATCAATATACACTGAAAATCCTTAACAAAATATTAGCAAATAAAAATTAAACAACATGTAAAAAAATTGCACACCAGAACCAATTGGGTTTATTCCACAGATGTAAGGGCAATTCAATATTCAAAACCCAATCAACACAGTCTACCATATTAACAGTCTAAAGAAGGAAAATCACATGATTTATCAATTCATGGATTAAAAAAAAATTTTTGACAAAATTTAGCACCTATTCATGATGACAGTCCACTGAAAAAAATGGAGTAGCAGAAAAGTTTCCCAACTTGCTTAAGGGCACCTACAAAAGTCCTAAAGCTAACAATTATACTTATTGGTGAATGAGCAAATCCTTTTCTCTGAGATCAGTAACAAGATAAAGATGTCTGCTCTCATTATTCTCATTTTTCTAATTCAACATAGAAGTGGAAATTCTAGTACATTCAATAAAGCAAGAAATGGGATAAAAATACAGATAGTAAAGAAAAAGAAAGAAAGAAAGAAAGAAAGAAAGAAAGAAAGAAAGAAAGAAAGAAAGAAACGAAGAAACGAAGAAATGAAGAAACAAAGAAAGGAAAGAAGGGGAGAGAGAGAGACAGAGAGAAAGAAAGAAAGAAAGAAAGAAAGAAAGAGAGAGAGAGAGAGAGAGAGAGAGAGAGAGAGAGAGAGAGAAAGAAAGAAAGAAAGAAAGAAAGAAAAGAGAGAGAAAGAAAGAGAGAAAGAAAGAAAGAAAAGAGAGAGAAAGAAAGAGAGAAAGAAAGAAAGAAAGAGAGAGAAGGAAGGAAGGAAGAAAGGAAGTGAAAACTGTCTCTATTTGCAGATGACATGATTGTCTATGTAGAAAATCTCCCAAAGTCTACAAAAAATTTCTTATGCCTAGTAAATCAGTTCAGCAATGTCATATAATACAAGATATACAAAAATCAATTTTATTTTGATATGCTAGAAATGAACACATAAAACAGAAATTAAAAATGCAACATCACTTACAATTTCTCAAAAAATTAAATAAGTAGACATACATTTAACAGAATATAAATAGGACTTGTATGCTGAAGACTATAAAATACTCATAAAATGAATATAAGAAGATCTAAATAAATGAGGAGACATCATGTTGAGAAATTGGAAGTCTCATCATAATAAATGTCAGTTCTTCGCAAATTGATATACAAATTTAACACAATTTCTATGATAATCCCAGAAACTTTTTTAGATACAAAAAAAATTATTCTAAAATTTATATGAAAAGTCAAAGGAACTATAATATAGAGAAGATTCTAAATATACATAGAAAGGCAAAGCTAAAACAACTTTAAAAAGGAAGATAAAGTGGAAGGAATCAGTTTACCCTGTTTCAAGAGTTATTATATAACTATAGAAATATGAACTGTGTAGTACTGGTGAAGGCATAGAAATATAGACCAATAGAAAAGAACCTTATCTGTTTCACATTATATATAAAAATTAACTCAAAATAAATCAGAGATTTAAATATAAAATAAAAGTATAAAAGTTTAGAAAAAAATCTTCTGGGGCCTAATATATTTTGATGGAAGATGATTTGACTTTCGGTGGTGGGCATGATAGGCACAGAGTGGGAATAGTAGAGCACTAGTAATACTCATATATGTTATTAATCATGTCTGCTCTGTCTTGACCACAGAAGACACACTTTGACTTGGTTGCTGTGCCTGGTCCCTGACTCCCTCTGGGAATTTGCCTCAGGAATGTTGCCATTCTCTGGTCCCAGGAACAGGCTGAGCTGTTTTTAACATCATAGAAGATTGTTGCCTTGTTATAAAACTTTGAGCTCCAGGAGGCAGACACACTGACTCAGACCCTTTATCCTGCTATAGTGCCAGCTACACTTAGTTGTTTTTTCTTAGTCTATATAAACAGGCAGCTGGCAGAAGAGGGGAAGGAGCAGTTTTTTTTTTTCCCCAGGGAATCATCCCTGCTGCTCACTCCACATTGCCAGCAATATGAACAAAACACTCATAAATGATTTGACCTTGTCTCTGCTTATTGGCTCAATAGTAATAGGCAGTGACACCTGATTTTGAGGTTCGGTTTTGGGCACACAATGCAATGTACAAATCTTGTGGAAGTCTACACCTTAAATCTATATAATCCTGTTAACTGATGTCTCCTCAACAAATTTAATAAAATAAATAAATTTAAAAGAAATACTACTCCAGAACCAGGTTAAAAAAATCTTCTGGATCTAGAGCTGGGTGAAAGTTCTTATATTTGACATCAAAAGCACAATCCATAAAACTAAAAGTTGATACATGGGACATTATTAAAATTAAAACTTCACCTCTTTAAAAGACCTTGTTAAGAGAATGCTAAGTTAAGCTGCATATTGGGAGAAAATATTTGAAAACCATATATTTAAGAATGTACTAGTATCTAACTACACTAAAAAAAAAGTCAGATGGGAGAAAAAATGGCAGCAGAGTGAATGGACGTCACACAGATGATCTCCTAGGACCAAACAGGAATTACAACTAAAATAAAGACAAATTGTTGGAAAAAAGCAAAAGAAAAGCAGCGGGAGAGAACTATATAACCAGGGACACTGGTAGGATCTGCAGAGGCACGAGAGAGTGGTGGGCTGGGAGCTCAAGGACAGCAGCGGTCTTAGCTGTGAACAGTGCCCTCAGAGTTAAAATCCCAAGCTGGCTTTACAGCGCAGAGGGCCAGGACAGAGCACTAGATTGGCTACAGCCACTCACCTTGGGCTCTGGCAGAAGGAGGGCAGACTGGACTGGAACTCAATGGGGACACCCGGGGTTTGGAGGGTGTTCAGAGTTTTTGCTGAGTCGTGGCCACAAAAGGTGTCCATCTTGCTCCTTCCAAGCCACACAGGACGGGGGCCAGCTTGCTCCTTCCTGGAGCTATGGAGAATAGCAGCAGCCCCTCCCTCAGAGATTCAACCCCACCCAGGTGAGACAAAGAAATGCAATTTGAGGCTCATTAACAACCAGCATCTGCTCCACGCTCTGGAAATCCTCTTACACAGAACACCTGTGGGCTACATTCCAAGGCCCTGAGTAACTGAGACTAATAGCCTCCAGACAAAAAGCTAATGGATAACTGAACATTTCCTGGGCTTACAAATCTACCCAGAAAAGTGAGACTTGACAATGGTGTTTAACGAGGGCCTTCCCACAATCGTCCAAACCCAGTAGAGGGAGCCACAAACAGCAGAATACCAACACCCACAGGGAAAATTTGGCAGACTCCAAGACCCACTGAGATAGCCAAAATGGTGAAACAAAGAAACAAATCCCAAATGAAAGAGCAAGAGAACTCTACCGAAAATGAGATAAATGAAATGCAGTTAAGCAAGATATCAGAGGTACAGTTCAGAGCCATAATCTTGAGGAAGCTCAACAACATGAGTAAGGACATCAACATCATGAGTAAAGATATAGAAACACTGAAAACCAACCAAGTGGAAATGAAGAATCACACAGCAGGAATAAAGAACACATTGGAAGGAATAACCAGTGGAGTAGAGGAAGCTGAGGACTGGATCAGTGAATTAGAAGACAGGGCAGAAAAAATCAACCAATCAGAAAACCAAAAGGAAAAAAAACAATTAAAAAACAGGAACTGTGGGACAACTGGAAACGTAATAACATTCGCATCATAGGAGTCCCCGAAGAAGAAGAAAATGAGCAAGTGTTACACAATATATTTGAAGAAATAGTGGTGAAAACTTGGAGAAGGAAGAAGGCATTCAAGATCAAGAAGCAAAGAAAACCCCAAGTAACAAGAACCAAACAGGCCCACACAAAGACACATAATAATTAAAATGTGAAAAATGTAAGACAAACAGAGAATCCTAAAAGCAGCAAGAGATAAGCAACAGGTTACCTACAAAGGAAGCCCCATAAGGCTATCATCTGACTTCTCAACAGAAACACTACAGGCCAGAAGGGAATGGCATGAAGAAATCAAGGTCGTGAAAAACAAGGATCTGAATCCAAGACTACTCTATCCAGCAAGGCTTTCATTCAAAATAGAAGGTCAAATAAAGAGCTTCCCAGACAAAAAAAAGCTAAGGGAATATATTAGCATGAAACCAGCACTGCAAGAAATGTTAAAAGGACTACTGTAATTAGTAGAAGACATAGGAAAAAAATATAACCACACTAAACAAAAATGGCAATAAATAAGTATATATCAATAATCACCTTAAATGTAAATGGATTGAATGCTCCGATAAAAAAACACAGAGTAGCTGACTAGCATGACTCACATATATGTTTTTTACAAGAGACCCACTTCACAACAAAAGACTCCATATGTTGAAAGTAAATGGATGGAAAAAAAAAACTTCAAAGCAAACAGAAAGAAAAATAAAAGCTGGGGTAGCAATACTCATATCTGATAAATTAGATTTTAAAATGAAGGCCATAACTAGAGACAAAGAAAGCCACTACATAATATTGAAAGGATCTATCCAAAAGGAAGATATAACCTTGGTAAACATATATGCACCCAATATTGGAGCACCAAAATATATTAAAAATCTTCTGCAGGTCTTGAAAGGAGAAGTTGACAGCAGTGCAATCATAGCAGGGGTGTTCAACACCCCACTAACATTACTGGATAGATCCTCTAGACAAAAAATTAACAAGGATACAGAGACGCTAAGTGAAGCACTATATCAAATGGATTTAATAGATATCTACAGAGAATTATACCCCAAAACTGCAGAATTCACATTCTTCTCAAGTGCACATGGGACATTCTCAAAGATAGACGACATGTTAGGGCATAAACTAAGTCTCTACAAGTTCAAGAATATTGAAATCATATCAAGCATCTTCTCAGATCACAATGGCATGAAACTGGAAATCAATTGCAACAAGAACATGCAAAGACATTTGAAGACATGGAGGCTAAATAGCATGTTATTGAACAATGAATGGGTTACCATGAAGAGCAAGGAAGAAATTAAACACTTCCTGGAAACCAATGAAAATGAACACACAACTACAAAAAACTATGGGATGAAGCGAAAGCAGTTCTGAGAGGGAATTTCATAGCTCTACAGGACCTCCAAGAAACAAGAAAAATTTCTAATTGACTATCTAACCTCACAACTTAAAGAACTAAAAAGCAAACAAAAAGAAAACCCCAGAGCAAGTAGAAGGAAAGAAATAGTAAAGATCAGAGCAGAAATAAACAACATGGAGACCAAAAATCAATTCAAAGGATCTCAAAGAAGCAAAGAGCTGGTTTTTTCAGAAGATAAACAAGATTGATGGACCTTTAGCTAGACTCACCAAGAAACAAGGAGAGAGAACCCAAACACACAAAATCAGAAATGAAAGAGGAGAAGTAATAACTGACACCACAGAAATACAAAGGATTGTTAACAAATATTATGAAAAATTATATAGCAACAAATTGGAGAAACTAAGCAAAATGGACAAATTTCTAGAAATACGTAGTCTCCCAAAACTGAACCTGGAAACGATAGAAAACTTGAACAGACCAATAACAATGAAAGAAATTGAAGATGTAATCAAGACTCTCTCAGCAAACAAAAGCCTGGGCCCAGACCACTTTACTGGGGAGTTTTACCAAACATTCAAAGAAGAATTAACACCCATTTTCCTCAAACTATTTCAAAAAAGTCAAGAAGAAGGAAGACTTCCAAACTCATTTTATGAGGCCAGCATAATTCTAGTTCCAAAACCAGAAAAAGACACTACAAAGAAAAAAAAAAACAACTACAGGCCAATATCCCCGATGAACATAGATGCCAAAATTTTTAACAAAATACTAGCAAATTGGATCCAGCAATACATCAAAATAATTATTCACCATGATCAAGTGGGATTCATTCCAGGAATACAAGGCTTGTACAATATTTGCATATCAATAAATGTGATACACCACATAAACAAAATGAAAGATAAAAACCACATGATCATATCAATAGATGCTGAAAAATCATTTGACAAAATCCAGCACCCATTGCTGATAAAAATGCTCAGCAATTTGGGAAAAGAGGGATCACATCTTGACATAATAAAGGCCATATATGAAAGATGTATAGCTAACATCATACTCAATGGACAAAAAATAAAAGCATTTTCCTAAAGAACAGGAACAAGACAAGGATTCCCACTTTCACCACTATTATTTAACATAGTACTGGAAGTCTTAACCATAGCAATCAGACATGTGGAAAAAATAGAAGGGATCCAAATTGGAAAGGAGGAAGTGAAACTGTCATTATTCACAGATAACATGATATTATACATAGAAAACCCTAAAGACTCCATCAAAAATCTACTATACCTAATAAATGAATTTGGCAAAGTAGAAGGATACAAAATTAACATCAAGAAATCGACAGCATTCTTATACACCAATGATGAACTCACAGAAAGAGAAACTAAGAAAACAATCCCATTTACCATTGCAGCAAAAAAATTAAGATACCTAGGAATAAACTTAACCAGAGAAGTAAAAGACCTATTTGCAGAAAACTATAGGACATTGAAAGAAAATAGAGGAAGATATAAAAATGTGGAAGCACATACCTTGTTCATGAATTGGAAGAATTAACATCATTAAAATGTCCATACTACCCAAAGCAATTGATAGATTCAGTGCAATCCCCACCAAAATACCAAGGACATATTTCACAGAACTAGAACAAATACTTAAAAAGTTCATATGAAACCAAAAAAGACCCCGAATAGCCACAGCAATGTTGAAAAAGAAGGACAAAGTAGGCGGGATCACAATACTGGATATCAGGTTATACTACAAAGCTACTGTAATCAAAACAGCCTGGTACTGGCACAAGAACAGGCACATAGATCATTGGAATAGAACAGAGAACCCAGAAATTGACCCAAAACTTTATGCTCAATCAATATTCGACAAAGGTGGCAAGAGCATGCAATGGAGTATAGACAGCCTCTTTAATAAATGGTGTAGGAAAAATTGGACAGCTACATGCAACAAAATGAAACTAGATCATCAGCTTACACCATACACAAGAATAAACTCAAAATGGATAAAAGACTTAAATGTGACTTGTGAATCCATAAAAATCCTAGAAGAAAATGTAGGCAACAAAATTTCAGACATCATACACAGCAGAATTTTCACTGATACATCCCCTTAGGCAACAGAAACAAAGGAAAAATGAACACATGGGACTACATCAAACTCAAAAGCTTCTGCACAACAAAAGAAACAACCATCAAAATGGAAAGGCAACCCATTGTATGGGAGAACATAATTGCCAATGATACATCAGATAAGGGGTTAATTTCCAAAATATATAGAGTATTCATACAACTCAACAAAAGGAATACAAAGAACCCAAATAAAAAATTGGCGGTGGAGCTAAATAGACACCTCTCCAAACAGGACATACAAATGGCCAAGAGACATGAAGAAATGCTCAACGTCACTAATCATCAGAGAGATGCAAATTAAAACAACAATATGGTATCAACTCATACCTGTCAGAATGACCGCCATCACCAAATCATCAAACAACAAATGTTGGTGAGGGTGTGGAGAAAAGGGGACTCTAATACAGTGCTGGTGGGAATGCAAACTGGTGCAGCCACTGTGGAAAACACTATGATGTTGCCTCAAAAAATTAAGAATTGAATTGCCATTTGACCCAGTGATCCCACTTCTAAGAATATACCCTAAGAAGCCTGAAACACCAATCAGAAAGAATGTATGTACCCCCATGTTCATAGCAACACTATTTATAATAGCTAAGATCTGGAAACAGCCCAAGTGTCCATCAGTAGATGAGTGGATAAAGAAGCTGTGGTACATATACACAATGGAGTACTATGCAGCTGTAAGATAGAAAGATCTCGTATCCTTTGAGACGACATGGAGGGACCTGGAAAGTATTATCCTAAGTGAAACAAGCCAAGCAGAGAAAGACAAATACCATATGATCTCACTTATTTGTGGAATATAATGAACATAACAGTCTGAAGAACAGGGTAATCCCAGAGATGTGGAAGTAGGGTACAGACTGACAATCCCCGGAAAAGGGGGTCGGGGAGGAAGAGATACACCACAAAACTTATATGCATGTCTGCATAACCAGTGGACATGGACAACAAAGCTAGAGATGGGGTGGTGAGAGAGGGGGAAGAGGGTGTCAAAGGGGGAAAAAGGAGAAATATCTGTAACAAAAGTAACTAAGTAATGGATAACAAAAGCAAACAAACAAACAAACAACTCAGCATTCAATAGTAAAAAACTTATCATCCAATAACAAACTGAAAAAGTACATAAAATGGCAAATTATCAAATGAAATGATGTTCAACATCATTATTCCTTAGAAAAATAATAATAAAAATTATAATGATATATCAAAATGGCGGAAATAAAAAGAATAGTAACACCAAGTACTGGTGAGAAAATAGAGAAAATGGATCATTCATACATTGTTGATGGGAATGTAATGGTTCAGCCACTCTGGAAAACAATCTGGTAGTTTTTTTAAGGAAAACTAAGCATAAAACCACCATATGATTCAGCAATTGTACTGTTAGACATTTATTTATAAAATGTATATTTAAAAAATTTTATGTTTATAAATATTTATATTACAAAAATTTATGTTTATAAGAAAGCCATGTCAACATGAATATTTATAGAAGCTTTTATCATAATAACCTTCAACTGGAAATAACTCAGATGTCTTTTTTCTTTATTCTTTTTTTTTTTTTTTTTTTTTTTTTTTTTTTAGAGAGAGAGGACGGGAGAGGGAAAGAGAGAGATAGAAACATAGATGAGAGAGAACATCAATTGGCTGCCTCCTGCATGCCCCCTACTGGGGATTTGGCCCACAACCTGGGCATGTGCCCTGACCAGGAATAGAACTGACGACCTCTTGGTGCATGGGTCGATGCTCAACCAGTGAGCCACACCAGCCAGGCTCAGATGTCTTTTAATGGGTGAATAATTAAACAAAATCTAGTGCATCAACATTATGAAATACTATAGTACTACTATGAAATTCAACATGCATGAATCTTTAGATAATTATATTGAGTGAAAAAATTAAATCTCAATGTTACATATTATATTATTTAACTTATATAACATCATTGAAATAGCAAAATATGGAAATGTAGAATACACTGTGGTTTTGAAGAGTTAAGAATGAGTGGGGATGGGAAGAATTGGATGTGGCTATCCAAAGAGACAACATTTGGAATCCTTGTGGTTGTAAGAATATACTGAATCATGCTTGTATCAATGTTAATATCCTGGTTGTGTTATTGCACTATGACCCTTCTAGATTTTACCTTTGGGACAAACTGGGAAACGGGTACATAGGATTCTTCTGTATTATTTTATACAACTGCACATACATTTATAATAATCTCAAAATAAAAATTTTATTTAAATATTAGCTAGAATGTCTAAAATGGAAAAGATGAAAAATACCAAGTATAGACAAAAATATGGAGCAACGGCTCTCTCACACAGTGCTGAAGAGATGATAACTGCTGCTACACCTTTTTAAAACTGTTTGGTGGGTGTCTTTAAAGGTAAAATTTATGGATTAGCAATTCTATTTCTAGATACAAACCCATCAGAGATGTGTTCACCTCTGCCTATAAGACCTGCACTATGATGTTCCTGGCATGGAGCAATTCAGATGCCTGTCACAGGAAAACCGATGAACTAGCAATGGTGAGGGTTAACACAGCCCTCACACTGATTATTAGTGAAGGGCACCCACCTGGGTCACAGGTTTAATCCCTCACCCTGGTAGGGCCCCATGCAGGAGGCATGCAATCAACATATCTCTCTCACATCGATGTTTCTTTCTGTTTCTCTCTCCCCACCCCAACTCCTGCCTCCCTTCCATTCTCCCTATAAAGTCAATGGAAAAAAAAAATCCTTGGGTGAGGATTAACAAAAAAATAAAAGAAAAAGTCAAACTCAAGAAATTACATATGTATGGTCTATGTACATAAAGGACAAGAGTGACATGACAGGCACATGGAGGCTCAGAAAGGTTGGTTTCACTGGTTAAATGAATGTATTTGCTTTGTTCACATAAAGCTCACTCTGGATTTTGCACTTTCTTATATGTGTTGTATAGTGCAATAAAAATTAAAACCCAAGATCAGGTAAAATCCACTGAAACAGTAATATTGTATGTTATTTTCTAGGGAGGAAAATTAGAATGTGTCCCCCATTTTCTCACTATGACCACTGCACACCAAATATAGGAGTCAGGCATGCTGATGAGTATCTCAACAGCCACCTGTTGCCCCGTGTCCTGCCCCTTTTCAGCCTCACAGCTTTGGAGATTTCCATCCAGGAACCACCCTCTCCTGGGACTTTCACTGACCTCATGGTTGTTCTTTGTCTACTCATTTAAAACATTTTAAAGCAATTTTTATTTAAAGGGGATGTCCCATCCTCTCAAAGTTTTATATAGACAATTTATTAATTCATATACAAATATGGACTGAGGACCTGGATATCTTATGCCACACATTGCAATGTCCAGATACAGAAAAGATGAACAATTCTATTTCTAGATACAAACCCATCAAAGATGTCCTTGAGACACAGAGAGCTGGTAAGAAACACCACAGGCTCTACATGCAGATTAACAGAGGGGAGGGAGGCCCATAGGATTTGGGATCATGGAGGCTACCACAGCTGCCTGGAGAAGTCCAGGGTTAGTTATCAGGGTGGGTCTTGAGAATTGATGGTTGTTTGAGAAGGCCATTCTAGATAGCATGACCTACCAGTGTGGAGCTTAGAGGTATACAAGTATATATTGCATAGTGGCAAAACAGAATAACATGGAGAATGGAATGGTGGCTGGACGTAGAGCTGGAGAGGAAGGCTGGGGTGAGGAAAGCCTGGTGTGCCCACCTCAGGAGATGAAGCCTTAAGAACACTGAGGACCTATAGAGGTCTACAACAGGGAAACTGGATTAGTCTGCTTGAACTATAATAACAAAATACCAGAGACTCTGTGGCTTAACAATAGAAACTTATTTTCTCATGACTCTGGAGGCTGAAAAGTCCAAGATCAAGTTCTGGTGGTTTTGGTTTCTTCCTGGCTTGCAGATGGCTACCTTCTAGCTGTGTCCTCACATGGCAGAGTGAAAGCTCTCTAGTGTCTTTAATCATAAGGACATTAATCCTCTTGAATGAGAGCCCTGAACTTATGACCTAATTTCACTTTAATTACTTCCTTAGAGCCCTCATCTCCAAATATAGCCACATAGCCACACTGTATATGTAATATAGGAATATTATATTTATATATATATTTCATAATTGAATAACAATAATAATAGGCTAGAAGTTCAACATATGAATTTTGGGAAACACAAACATTTGCCTCATAACAGAAGGCATGATCAGATTTCCCACCAGAGAATGGGGACTATCAAGTGTGGAGTGACCCCCAGGGCTACCACACTGACCAGGCAGGGAAGGTGAGGCTAGAAATAATCAGGTTCTGACATGTTGGGGCAGGGTTCCAAATTCAAGAGGTATATAATTTGAAAAGACTTGGGAATCAACTAAATGTGGGGAATAATGAAGAAGAAAATGTCCAAAGTTACCCTGAGGCCCCTTTATCAATGTGGTTGGGAGCAATCCCATCACCTAAGATCAGAAAGAAGAAACTGCCTGCCCATGAGTCATGGGGAGGGAAGTCTCACTGGCTACATCACATTATCCAGAAGAAGCCCTGGTTCTTCAGAGGAGACCAGGGAGAGTGCTGGCTCTGTCATCATCTCTTAGCAGCTCGTGAGCAGCTTACTGATTGCCAGGAATACAAGTCTGTATTCACACACTTGCAAGATGTTGCTATGTTTCCTCTTTGCAGACCTGGAAACTGAGGTAAAGTCTAGGTTTCTTGCCTAAGTTAAGAAGTAAGGTCAAGATTCTGACTCTGGGCCTGGCTTCTGGATGATGGACAACAGAAAAGACAGAGAATTAAATCATGGAGTAGTCAGAAAATTAAGGAGATTCAGTGGGGAATAAATCACAGGAAAGCTAAGATAGGAGAATGCTTCAGGTAAGGAGTCAAAACAATTACAAAGTAAACTCCAAACAGGTAGTGGAGTAGAGCAATTTGATATTGGAGGGGTAAGGCGGCTGGAGACCTTGGAAGAGTGGTCAGGGCAGAATTGAAGGTTTCAACCTCTACCATTCTGTCTGCTTCCTCCAAACAAAGTATCCTTCTGGCGTTGTGTGCTTGGATGTAGCCCAGTTTATTTCCTTTCTGTAGACAATAATATAAACAAAGCCACTTTAAAATGGAGCTGGAGCTGCCATCCCAGAGGAACTGCCTTGCACTTCTTATGTCTCAAATCTTTGCAATGTTAAAACAGAGCAAAACAACATTTGGAACAGGCCTAGGGCAACATTGTGTCCCAAAAAACCATTTGTGAAAATAACAAGAAAGCAGTTATTATTACTGGACTGAAAATTAAAAACCTTGTTTAGAATCAGCATCAATATGGTAGCTTATCAGCACTAATATAAATGCTTTCCTTCTATTCATGTAAATTTTCCCCTTTCCTTTCTCATAAATACTCATTGCCTTTGTTTCCTAATTGGAACATTATTTGATCTTCTGCCTGAATTAATAATTATAGAATAGCTATTCTTATTGATTTCAGTTAATGCTTGTTGCCTCCAGCTTTAAAACATCTTTTATTTTTTGGTTAACACTTTAGATCTGAACATGAAATGAAGCTTCCTGCCTGCAGAGGCTGCTGCCCAATGCTCCTGGGATGAAAAGGTAAGATCACTTCAGGCAGGAGCAAAGGGCCCACTGGGTGACCTTTTCACACAGAGCCAAAGCCTCCACCACTTCAGGTCCTTTTCCCAGGCTCTGCCCAGTTAAGACAATTGTTCCTTAAGGACTAACAGCCTCAGAGCAAAGGTCAGATGCAACAGGGGCCTGGAAAGGATAAGGGGTTCCAGGAGAGGTACAGCCGGGGGCAGTAATAGGTGGTGCATGTGGAAAACAATTAGGAAGTTTCCAAACACTGACTGACTTGACTGCTTTTCTGCTTAGTTCAATCTCAAATAGCTTATGATTCCTGCAGCCTAAAACTCCTACTACTAATAATTTCCCTACTATAGTAAAAGTCATATTTTATTTTTATTTTTTAAGATGTTAGCAAGGAAAACTGGTGGTAGGGAATCATTTATTTAATCAATGAGTTAATATATTTTTGTATGCCTGCCCCATGCCAGGCTCTATTATCTGCAGTGGTCCAAACAGACAGAGAGACTCCTTGCTTGCTGGAGGTTCCACTCTAATTCCTTCATCTTCTTGGATTTGAGTGTTGGAGCCAGGCCCAGGTATAGGCAACCATGTATTTTGTTGATCCCAAAGGACTCTAAGCTACTGGAGAAACACCTTATACCACATACAGCTTTCCAGGGATCTTCCAAACAAAACCCTGAATCCATTTGACTGGGCATCTCTATGATAAACACCCAATGTGTGTGCACTTACTTCTTTATAAATAATGACCACATACTTCTGTACACAACATACTTCTACTGAAGTACATTACAAAGCACACACTGTAATAGAGTATTCAAAATGTTGAGACAAAAATATAAGCAAAGGTTCTATTGTTTTGGTGAACCCCAATGGGTCAACTTCAGTACACCACTTTGAGAGCCTATTCTAAACACCCTGCTGGCTGGACCTCTAGGCTCTGCCTTATCGGGGTGGAGAAATGGGGTGCCAGAAATATCATGCTACAGGCCTAGTGGAGGTTTTATCTCTGGGTTCTGAACTTATTTTCTTTCTTTCTTGTGTTTTTTGTTTTGTTTGTTTGTTCATTTCTTTTTGTTTGTTTTTCATTCTGGTAAGCTTTGAAATAAAATAATACCAGGCCAAGGATCTATCCTAGAGATACATCGTAATGAAAAGCAATCTCCTCTCAAACTTTCCTTTTCCAGCAGAGTAAGTTACCTTATTCTGAAACATTCCCACTTCTTCTAACTTCTGATCCCCTAGGTTTGTTTTGGGCTTGAACTGTGATTAGAAAACAATGACAAAGTTCATAACCCATGTTCCTTTGCATTCTTAAAAAAGCCACTATGCACTCTGACACCCACCCACCCACCTGGCTCCTCATGCCTCTGACCCTAGCAGACAAGAGATGAGTTAAAAAGTCGAAATATTGGTGTCTTATTTCCTGCCATTTTTTGACAGCTTCTCTTCTGTTTTTTAGATCTGAGTATTCAACTGAAGTCATGGAGTATTGAAACATGAAGCAAGTTTTGTGGAAGGGTGGCACTTCTCTAATTGTACATAATCCATATATCTTCAGACATTAATTTTCCTTAAATTCAAGATAATGAAAGTATTAGAAATCAAAACACTCATATAAATTGAATGATATGCATTCTCCCAATTGAAGAATGAATTTTGAGTGCCCAGATCCCAACTAGGGGTGCTTATCTGACATCTAGGCAGGGCACCTTGTAGGACATGCAGCATCAAGCTAGTCTACAGGAGCAGATTTATCTATTTTTTAATTGATTTTAGATAAAGAGAGGAAAGGAGAGAAAGAGACACTGATTTGTTGTTCTACTTATTTTATGCATTACTTGGTTGTTTCTTGTATGTGCCCTGACCAGGCATCGAACCCACAATCTTGGTGTATTGGAATGATGCTCTAACCACCTGAGCTACCCAGCCAGGCCTAGAAGAGCAGCTTTCTATAAAGTCCTTTTATTTAAATATGTTTTCATTGATTTGAGAGAGAGAAGAAGGGAAAGAGAGGGAGAGAGACCGAAACATCGATGTGAAAGAGAAACAGCCCAAGTGTCCATCAATAGACGAGTGGATAAAAAAGCTGTGGTACATATATACAATGGAGTACTATGCAGCTGTTAGAAAGAAAGATTTCTTATCCTTTGAGACTACATGGAGGGACCTGGAGAGTATGATCTTAAGAGAAACAAGCCAAGCAGAGAAAGACAAATATCACATGATCTCACTTATTTGTGGAATATAATGAACAAAACAAACTGATGAACAAAATAGACACAGAGACATAGAAGTACAGTACAGACTGACAAACCTCAGAAGAAGGATGTGGGGGAGGGAAGAGATAAACCACAGAACTTATATGCATGTATGCGTAACCAATGGACAATGGACATAGACAACAAAGCTGGGGGCAGGGTGGTGGGGAGGGGGGAACTGAAAATAAGAATAAAAATTTAAAAAACACACACATCCATAGAGTTCCTTCTGCAGAACCCCTACTGAGAATCGAGACAGCAACCCCGGCCATGTAGCCTGACTGGAAATCAAACTGGTGACCTCTTGGTGTATGAGGCAATGCTCAACCAACTGAGACACAATGGCTAGGGCTACAAAGTCCTTCTGATACTATTGAGTATATACATTTCACATACAGAATATTTTTGCTTCTGTCCTTATTTTGTCTTATATTTATTTGTGAAATACTATAAATCACAAAAAAGGAAAAAAAAAAAATCATAATCCTAGCCTACCCCTAGAGGGAAGCATCTTCAGAAGGCATGTCACTTCCCAGAAGTACATTTACTTTCTTTTTCCCACAGCCTCCAGCACTATAAAGAAATAATTGAAATCCTAGACCTTTATTTTAGGAAGTTGCCCTATTGACATTCCCAAGTGTCCTTAGCTGGGGCCCCATCAATCAAAGGTGTTTACCCCTGAGGACTGCATGCTCCTGACTTCTATGGTTTAGGACCCACCTTTTCTATGTAGGTGGACCAGATGGCTTCCTTATACCCTGTCCAAGCTATAAAGTCTATGCAGTAGCTTTCTTAAATACTGATGATGAAAACACTGCTAATAGCATTGCCTTCACATCCTCCTAGATCCACTGTTTCACCTGTGAAAGTCTGAGAAGCCAGGAACACCACAGGAGGGAAACCCCGTGATTACTAAGATTACCATGGTGATTTCTTTGTGCACACACTTGGAAACATGTAGGAATGCAAAAAAATCTCTTCATTAGAATTAGGTCTTTTAATTCATTTATAATTATCAGATATTATAATTCATAAATTATTTGCTACATAGCCAGCAATTTATTTCCTTCCAGTGTGGGCATCTGCTTCCCCCACACTACCTGTACATTGTTTTACTGGCAGGTGACCACAGCAGTCACAGCTCAGTGATTTCTGCATGCCAGACTTTATTTTCTCCATCCTGCCCCCATCTCTTCCTCCGACATCCACACTCTTGTACTTAGAATGGCCCATTGTTCAGAGCCTCACCAAATCATCCTCCCTAGTCAATGGTCCTGCTGATGTCACTTCCCAGGACATTGGCAAACTTTTTGCAAACATGTATATGATAGGCTTCAATAATGTGCTGGCTTTGGAGAACCCATGTGAAAATAAAAATGTTTCAGTTAAGGATAAATTTAACAGGTTTAAATATTAATTAGTGTATGAACAAGAAATATTGAGGTACATGCCTTCAAATATTAAAACAAAGCACTCTAACTGGGACACTGCATTTATTTCTGCTTTGAAACAGGCATTCCCATAATGAACAAAATAAGCTGATGATCAAAATAGATACAGCAACATGGAAGTAGGGAACAGACTAACAAACCTCAGAGGGAAGGGGGATGGGGGGCAGGAAGAGATAAACCAAAAAACTTATATGCATATCTGTATAACCAATGGACACAGACAACAGTGTGGGGAAGGCAGGAGTGGGGTGGCAGTGGGGAGGAGGGGGTCAATGGGAGAAAAAAGAGAGGACATTTGTAACACTTTCAACAATGAAGTGTTTTTTTTTAAAGTACAAATTGGTAGTTAAGGAATAGTCATGGGAATGTAAATTACAGCATAAAAAAATAAAAAACAGGCATTCCTTTTTTATAACCATTCCCCAGCTCTTATTTTGGGAACATAGGGAGTATAGCCAAATGTCTACAGACTATTTCCAGGACATCAGTTGGGTTGTAGGTACTTACCATGCAACACTTGCTATAAAAACTATTCTCACCCTGAATGCTAAGTGTGTAGGTCCACAGGGAATCCACTGGCTGGGGAACTTTTCTCTAAGTTCTTTCCTTACTGAACACCAGACCTCCCCCAACTGATATTTTACATACAAGTTTGTTTAGAGAGTTATTTCTTTTCTTCCATGGTTAGGTTCATGCTTAGATGGATGACAGAATCATACACTTGCATTCCAAGAAAGAACCTTGAGATTGTATATTCAAGGCCCTCACTTCACCAGGTTGAAACTGAATACCAGATAAAATGACTTGAAAAGGTGACATAGCCAGAGAAAGCAGCTCCTTGGCCAGGGCAAAAGTCAGAGCTCTGCCCTGGGTTCAATGATTTAGAGGGCTCCCCTAATGTGACTGCTCCACCCCATAATTCATGAAGTTCATGTGTCTTAAGGACTTGCCCTCCTGGAACTTCTACTCACATTCCAAAACCCAGAACCTCAGGATCCCCTGCTCAGTGGCCCACATCCTGTGTTTGTGAGCACCCCTAGGTCAAGGTGTGGCTGAGGTATGGCTGTTTGTGGCAGGTATGAACATTTAGCATGTTTGTGTGAGTATACAAGTCCCATCACTTGGTAGAACAGGACTGTAGCCAGGATGAGAACGAGTTGGGGGGATTCTTATCCAAAGCCCATCCCAGCATCTCAGTGCAGGCAGGGGTTTTTATAGGGAGGGAGAGTAAAAGTAGGACAAAGAGATCAAGAGGAAGGGCTGTGGATATGCAGACAGTGTCCTTGCTGGTCCCAATATGATTGTTAGTATCAGCATATTGGAACTGGTCAGTACTAGCCAATATCCTGCAATTGGGTGATCTGTGTCAACTGAAGTCATGGCCAAGGCCATTTCTCGTACAAGCAAGAATTGGAACTGCTGATGCCAGTAACATGCTTATAAGGAAATTGTCAGCATGTGAGTTCCTTTTATCAGTTTGTTAGTACATTTTATTTTAATTCCATTTCATGGTTATTCAGAGTAGTATATAGTTTTTATTTCGTGTTACAGTACCACATCTGGGAGCAGCCTCACCCACATCACAATTGCTGCTACTCAGTAGTGGTGAATACTACTAGAGTTTTGCCCTACCCAGATCTCTCTGCTGAGTTCCTGAACCATCTATTAAACTATTGGTATCTTGGAATTGTCTCAGACACCACATGCCAAATAGTAAACTTATTTTTTAAAATCCAACTTGCTTTCCTCTTTGAAATATTCAATTTATCATCTTTTTTTTTTTTCTCAAGCCAGAACACTGAAAGGATCACAGTCTCCTCCTTTTATTCACTCCAACATTAAATCAATCCCCAAGTCATATAGCTTCTACCTCATCAATTTCTTGTGTGCATACACCTTTCCTGTTCTTGCTGCCAGGCCTTACTAATATGACCATTGTTTTCCACCCAGATTCCTACAATATCCCATCATCCAGTATTTATACCTCTAGACACTATCTTCCAGCCTCCAGCATGACCTATTGAAATTGTAAATCATATGGTGTTGTTCCCTGCTTTACTGCACCAGTGGTGTTTAGTAGGTTTAAAGATACTGTGCAAATGCACAGACACAGCAGCACCAGGCTCTGCACAACCTGTCCTTTTGCTTGCCTCTCCAGCCTCATCCCTTATTACTCTCATGTGCCTCTGTGCCCTAAGTTTCACTTAATTACTTATAATACCTTGGATTCATAGAGCAATTTCACACTTTACAGGTATCAATTTCCTGCTTGGAACACACTTTTGAATCTGCCCTTCCTTCTCCCTTTTTCTTCTGTATGTCAGCCAGGTCAACCCTCACAGTCTTTCAACACTTGGCTCAAGTGATACTTACTCTGAGGAGTTTTTCCTTGCTTCTGTGGGTGCAGTTGGATGCCCCACCCATATGTTCCTACAGTGTCTTGGAAACCCTTTGTCAGTATAGCTATTGTGAGATATTACACTCATTGCAGTCCTGGATGTCACCCCTATATATCTGCAAACTCCCAGGAGGTATATGTAGTAGCCAAAATAATTCCCTCAAAGATGTCCATGTTCTAATCCCTGAAACCCGTGAATATATTATAGGGACATTGCAGGTATGAGTAAATTAAGGACCTAAAAATGGAAATAATATGGTGAATTATTTGGGTAGGCCCAATGTGATCAAAGAGTCCTTAAAAGTAGAAAAGGAAGTCAGCATGTCAGGGGGAGGTGTGACTATGAAAAGATGCTCAGAGGGATGTAATGTTGCTGGCTTTGAAGATGAAGGAAGGGGTCATGAGCCAAGGAATGCAGGCAGCCTCTGGAAGCTGGAAAGCATAAGAAAACAGATTCTTTCCTAGAGCCCTCAAAAGGGAATGCAGCCCTGCTGACACCTTGGTTTTAACCCAGTGAGACCTGTGTCAGAACTTTGACCTCCAGGACTAGAGGATAATGGATTTCCATGGTTTTAGGCCACTGTGTTTGTGATAATTAGTTACTACAGCAATATGAAGCTAACATAAGCTGTGTCCCTTTTGCTTGCACACACCAGGACACAGCACAGTCTGGTGCATAATTTTTTTTACATATACATGCGCTGGATGACTAATAAGCACATGGATAAATAAATAAAAAGTGAAATAAAGTCCACTAAACACACAGGTTTTCAACTGGGATGGATATAAGTCTGACCTATTAGGTAGCTCCACCTGTACAGGTGACCTTGTGTTACCTAACATCCCCAAGAATCTACCTGTCATTTTCCATTATCTTGAAAACCCTTGTAATTCCTGTAAGACTGACAATGTGGAAGCCCATTATTCAGGCTCTGGGTGGAAAGTCTTCTCCATTGTTTGGATAAATGATGCCCAAATTCAATGCTCCCAGCACTAGTATTTTGTGAAATTGTCACCAATCTTAGAATATGCAAATCTCCTTCTTAATGAATGGATGGATAAATGAATTAGAATAACAGACAGACAGATATAGATATAGATAAATACAGAATTAGATGTAGATATAGATGATAGATAGATGATATAGATAGATATAGATATAGATATAGATGATATAGGTGATATAGATATAGATATAGATGATATAGATATAGATATATCAATAAATATATAGATGATATAGATATAGATATAGATATAGATATAGATATAGATATAGATATAGATATAGATGATATAGATATAAAGAGATTTTTCTTTATACCTTGGTCAGCTGACGCTCATGAATGAGAAGAGGAATAACGTCATGGGGCTGCAAATGAGGCTGTTGCATTGAGTAGCCTGTTCCCTCTGCACATCCCTGGTCTTCCATCTCTCAGGGTTTTGGGGCATAAGTGCAGGCATGCTCTGGCTTCTCCCAGAGATGTGTGGTGTTTAGAATGAGTGCATGAGAAAAACTTCAACTCCCTTGTTTATCAAATCAAATTATTTTTATTTGTATATTAACACAGTACAGAAAACCTAGAGGATAGAATGTTTGCATGTGTGTTGTTACCGCCCTGCATTTTGAATTTGACTACAGAGTACTGGTGACACTGACAAGAAGGGATGAAAATCTGTTTTACTTTTGGAGGTTTTGATGTCTTCTCAAAGGAATTTTGGATATTATTTTTTCAACTTGGCCTTATCTTAGTTGTCCTAGCCGAAAAAAATACTTTCCTATCTGAGAAGAAGAAATTTATTATTATTATTATTATTATCATTATTATTAATTATTGAATGTGAGCATACTTTATACCAAGGTGAAGGGAGCAGAGAAGAATGACATTTCAGAATTTTTTGTTACCAATGTTTATTGCAACAATTAAGGTCAAAGCTTTTGATGAAATCTCCAAAAATATTGTGGAGAATGGTAGCCAGTGGCTTATAGATAAATAATGTGGAATGACATGCAGAGCAATTTTTGAAGACTCAGCTCTCTGGTCAGATTTAAGTCAATAATTTCACTTAGCACCTCCTATGGTGTCCAGGGTCCAATAGGAAACATAGCATCCTGCCTTCCAGATCTCACTCTCTTCCAAGGTAGGTCATTGGTACCTGAGCCATGGGACACCTCACATCTGGAAAGGTGAAGTGAGAGCCAATAACAACCTAGGTAAGTGATGAAGGCAAAGCATCAGTGCTGAACACAGAGAAAGAGCATCCATGGCTCAAACATGTGTCCTAAAAGCATGCTGTATGGGCAAGATGAAGCCCAAACATGTCACTGAAAAGCTAGTGGCACTTTATTTATTTTTTTTAAAATATTTTTATTAATTTGTTTTTGTTTCAGATGTGTCTCCTTTTTCCCCCATTGACACCCTCTTCCCCATCCCCCCCCATCCCCAACTTTATTGTCTATGTCCATTGGTTATGCATACATGCATATAAGTTCTGTGGTTTATCTCTTTAAATGTTCCTTGGGAGGATTGCAGGACTTCCTTTAGCAAGAAAGCCTTTTGTTTTATTCAGGGAATCACTACGAAGAATGTTTGAACCTCAACAGGAAAGACTATGTAAGCACAGGAGGTAGAAAGACAAGTGAGACATGTAAAGAGTTGATGTGCTTTGAGAAATGACATTATAGTAGTTTGGGAATTGTTTCCAAGCAGCTTGAGAAAATAAATAAATAAATAAAAGGTTTCCAGGAGGTTTAGGAGGTTGACAGAAGCTATAGAGAAAGGACTGGGCCTAGTCATGGAAAAAGATGCCTCAGTTCCTTGAAGGCAAGTCTGGGAGATCCTTTATGACTAACAGGGTTGAGGGATTTTCAATAATAGTAATGCTAGTATTCATTTTTTATTATTTTCCTATTCTGCATGTGGCCAATTACCCCCAAACTTTGGTCACATATTCCTACATTGTCTTGTTTCTACTTTGAGAAATAAAAGAAGGAAAGGAGGATTTGCATGATGAGACAGGTGGAGAAGGGATGGTAGAGGTGAGATGCTGAATAGCCAACAGGCTGGGGTGGAAGCACACAGTGGGTAGCAGGCTGGGCAGGATGACACAAGAACCAAGAAGTAGAACCTACTCATTTTCAAAAACACCTTAGAAAGTAGAGCCAGGTGCTGGGTGGGGGAAGATAAGCCTCTGCAATTATTGGATAGGAAATATCCTGCCAAAATATTCTTGAATCACATGCAGTCATAATGAAAAAAGAAAATGCCCAAGTAGCAGTATGGAGACAAAGCTGATGAATTTTGAAGAAAGGGATTACCTGGGGGGGGAAAAGGAAGCTTTTTTTTTTTTTTTTTTTTTTTTGGAGGAGATGGCTTTGAAACAGACTACATGTTTTCATGAGGTGAGATGATGAACTCTGGGGTCCAGATTCAACTGGGCTTCCAACTTGCTGTGTGACTTTGGTACATCATTTCTTCGTCTGTAAAATGATCTTAATAATGCAAGATATGGCATTAATATATGTCCACATGACACACTCAATCAACTGGTGGTGTTGACTTTCCTTTACTAGTTTCAAAGAATCTTAGACAGTCATCATTGTACTAATGCCTTCTGCATTTTAGACTGTTATTTTTTTTAATTAATTTATTTTTTGTTACAAATGTTTCTCCTTTTTCCCCCATTGACACCCTCCTCCCATCCCACCCCCCCAGCATTCTTGTCTATGTCCATTGGTTATGCTTATATGCATGAGTTCTTTGGCTTATCTTTTCCCTCCCCCCAACCCCCTCCTCTGAGGTTTGTCAGTCTGAACCCTACTTCTATGTCTCTGGGTCTATTTTGTTTATCAGCTTATTTTGTTCATTATATTCCACAAATAAGTGAGATCATGTGATACTTGTCTTTCTCTGACTGGCTTATTTCACTGCTTAGCATAATACTCTCCAGATCCCTCCATGGCTTCTCAAAGGATAAGAAATCTTTCTTTCTTACAGATGCATAGTACTCCATTGTGTATATGTACCACAGCTTTTTTGTCCACTCACTTATTAATGGACACCTGGGCTATTTCCAGATCCTAGCAATTGTAAATAGTGCTGCTATGAACATAGGGGTGCATAAATTCTTTCTGATTGGTGTTTCAGGCTTCTTAGGATATATTCCTAGAAGTGGGATCACTGAGTCAAATGGCAGTTCAATTTTTAATTTTTTGAGGTAACATCATACCGTTTTCCATAGTGGCTGCACCAGTCTGCATTCCCACCAGCAATGTCCTAGAGACTCCTTTTCTCTTTAATAATTTTTTGTTTTACATTAGAAATAAGTCTGTTGCTATCTTATTTGCTCTCTACATGTTAGAATTCTGAGGGCAAGGACAATATGAATATATCAATTTGTTCTGAACACACCTGTCTTGGTCTGGATCCCCTAGAAACAGAAGCTGTGTTAAGGACAGGAGGTGCACCCAGGAAGTAAGTACATGTGCAAGAGTGGTACAGGGTGTGTGCTCATGTGTTTGTCGCTATGGACAGCTGAGGTTCAATTCCACGGGAATGCTGTAGACAGTGTGGAACGTGCCTCAGAGTTGTCTCTCCTCTTCCCCACTATCATGTCCTGAGAGCTGATCCCAGAGTTGTTAACTGTCCTAGAATTTCTAGGCTGCTTCAGACCCCACCCAGGAGAAGGATATTCTTTCTCAATGGTGACTATGAGAGTCTGCTTGGAGCAGGTAATGCAGTTTGTTATGAGATTGAAGGAAGGAAGGAAAGAAAGATAAGAGAAAGGAGGACAAATAAGAATGTGATGTAAGATGTTAGATGTGGGTACCCTTCAAGCCCACTCAGGATTCTGTGCTCTGAGAACGGGGTTTAGAACTGCCATGGTGAGCCGTAACACCCCACACAAAGTTGGCAGGATTCCTAGGGCCACTTGAGGCTAAGTCGCCAGTGGGAGCACAGTCTCAGATATGGTTCCCAGATGCTATTCTCAGATTTGGGAAAGATGCTGAAAAAGAGAAGACCCTGCCCTAAGCCTTCACCTCTCCCAACAAACACTGAAACATCAGGAAACACTCAAGGTGTTTTTCTTTGCCAGTTTTGGACAGAGTACATAAAAGTAAAAAGAGAGAGAAATAATGCACGTGTGAGGGAGTGTGTGTGTCTGTATATGTCCTCAGAAAACTCTGGTGCCTCTAAATCACAGCTGCCCTATATATTGTAGGATGTGGGAACACTTGCCCGAAGCTCCTGTCCCTCCACTAGTGGTTTTCATAAAATTTAAAATAATGAAAAAAAAGTAGTTAGTATTTATTAAGCATTGAAATGGACAACAGTCTCAATTACACATCATACCTCTAGTGCATTCCAGAGCCCAAATGTGATTTCGGGGACATCAGAAGGATCACATTGCCATTGGCCCAATAACCTGGTTGGAGCCAAGGTCTGCCTGTTTCTGTTCTCCCAGAGGTCTTCCTGGACTCACAGGAATCTACTCAGACTCTCTCAGGACAGAAGATGGAACACTGGCTTCCTTGGCCTTCCAGCAACTACCCTTGGACTGGGAGCCGCCTTCTCAAGGTCACAGCCCTCTCTGAGGGCATCCTTTCTCCAATGCCTTGTTGATCCAGATCTCTAAAGCCTCTGCCTTCATGCTCCCCAGTTCTGAAGGTCTCTCTCAGCTCAGAGCTCCACATGGCATTGACTGAGAGTCAGTCCCCACCACATTGAAGGTCAGTGCCTCCCTCTACCCCATCCCACTTCCCTCACACTTCTTCAGCTTCCTGCATCCTATCTGCTCCCCAGAGAATGTGACCTGAAACCCCAGGAAGCAGAGTACAGGTTCCTGGGAGGAGAGTACCTTCTTAGATTACACTCTACCTGACCTGGGCCACCTGTCATGGCAGCTCAGAGGGACACTTTCCTTCAGCCACACTCCACACAGAAGTGAAGTATGGCTGGGATACCCAAGTTAGCACAGCTGGGTACATCCCTTTGCATTTATGAGTGAGAGAATCTTCATTGCCTTCTCCACACAGGAAGTGTGATTCATACAACAATTAAATTGGCTCCTGGCCCAGAGTATCTGGTTCATTCTTGGCATTGCGCCTATACAAATTCTGCTCACAACCCATTCCCTTTGGAGGGAGGGCAGGAACAAGGCTTCTGAAACTTCACTTCTAAGCACTGAGGATGAATGAATCCCAAGACAAAACCCACAAATCCTTGCTTCTCGGGGAAATCTGCATGGTACTAAGCACATAGCATTATTAGTGTCAGGGTACCATATGACCTGGTGGAAATACATCTTGAGTTTCCCCCTCAAGATTCAAAGTGCTCAGCTGCTCCCAAATGCACCTCACATCAGCCAAAGCTCCAGGACCCTGAAGTCCCAATTCAGTCCCTCCTGTTTAATCAGGGCTAAGACTTCCTGTACTGGGATTGAGAGCCAGACTGAGACATCTCAACCTGTAACCTTGGTAAGCTTCTTAAGCTCTCCTACACTCACTCAATGACCCTACCTGGGAAATAGGTTTATGATAGTGACTATGATTCCAAAGCTGGGCTTAAATGCATAAGGATAAAATGAGTTGAGATTAATGCCTAATAGATAATGAACACCCAATTTATGTTAGCTAGTATTGTTGTCTTGCATCCTGCATTTTCTACTTGATGGGGACACTAATTTGTATAATTTATCCTAGGATGTGGTTTTACTTCTTGCACCAGACTACAAGCCTGAGGATAATATTAGGGATTTAAATTTCACTTTTTTCACCATATGAGTCATACTCCTTGGGACAGGAAACCAATGTGAGGTTCTGCCAGCTGCTAAGCTTATCTTTTCCTATCCTTCGTTCAAGAACCAGGGAAGAGCCCACAGCTAAAGGGATTCATGTAAAATGAGCTGAAGCCAGATGTCTACTTATCATCTGACCTCTATGGGTCACCCCTCCAAGAATATTTCAGTCCTTGAAAGTCAGAATGTTGCCTCTTCCCCAATGCACAGTGGAGAAGGACCAGGAATATCAACCACCTATGCTGGATGACTGTTCAGGTCCTTCCTCAGAGGGCTCTGTCTTCCCTCAGTCCCTGCTCTGGGTCTATGAACTGACCAGTGGAGTAACTAACTGGTAAACTCACCCCTGTTGTCCCCTATGAGCCATCACTACTGGTCTTTGCAGGCCAGAGTTCCCTGTTGTTTTTTGGCACTGCTGCCTACTATGGTAAATTATTTCCTCCTTGCCTCTGGCCTTGGCTAGTCCCTAGTCCGAAATCCTATTCCAATCTCTTCCCACTGGTCCTATGGAAGTCAGTCTCCCTGTGGACCCCAGCCTCTGAGGACAGCTACCACCACCTGGTGTCAGTGCCTGCTCTTGGGCTCCCTTTTGCTGTGGTGGAGGGAGTATTCTCTGAGTCTTCTAGGACCATTACATGCTTCCCTGGCTTCTGGGTCAAGCAGTTCCAGCATCTCCACTTCATATCAGTGGGCACCCTGGGGTGTGATTCAAGGAGCTGCCCAGCAGTGTGTCAGAAATGGTCCAGGGTCCTCGACTGGATGGTGAATACTGACTCACAGGTGAGAACCTTATATCCATACATTCTTCCCTCTGTACTGCACAGCAGGGAGAGGCTGTTACCTTCTGAAAGACACCAGGGGACTGTGTCTGCTGGCAGCATGGATTTGGGGAATATGGAGATTATAATTTTTAGGCTTATCCAAGAAAAGTCCTCATCCCACATTTTAAGCCCCATCCTTTATTGTAAAGCTTCAGGGGTGGGGCCTCAGGCTTTCAAACATGACTAGAGGTGACAGTTGGGACATCTGAGCTTAGCTTCCCAAGATCCCCATGCAGTTTCCAAAAGCCCAATGACTCCATAAATGTTACCTTCATCATTGTCCCCCAAATGCTTACCTGCCTCAACCAATAGGTTCACTGAACACCTTCAATCTGCACAATATTTCAATTAACCACAGGTGATGGTCTTGTTAACTGATGCCCCCACGCCATAATTATCACATCTGTAACTATAAATGAGTCCTGATTACATGTAGGTGACTACTTAGCCTCAAAATTACCCCTGAGACCCTTATCTAGGTCAAATTCTGGTACCAGCTGCCTGTTCTTACATTCCCCTTAAAAGATATGTCTGAGCCACAGGCTCTGTGGGAGGAGTTTATTGGGAAATAAGATCTTAGGATGCAGGACTGAGTGGCAGAGTAGTGGGCATGGATGGGAAAACCAGGCCACAATGCTGTGTGCAGTGGGCAGTTACTCTGTGTGAATGTTTCTCAGTTTCTCAGGACTGCCTCCAAGAGAAAAATGGGACAAGTAATTTCCCATCATCCTGCTCCCATTGATCAAGATTACTTCAGAGTGCCTTAACTCTCTGTCGCAGATTATATTTTCCCAAAGTGAACACAGAAAATGTCTGGACCAACTAGGTCTTCCAGAATTTTGTCACTCCCATCAGAAGTGGAGTCTTTGTACTTTCCCTGCACAATGTGATAGAAATGATGCTGCATAACTTCTGAAGCTAGTTCATATATTTCTATCTCTTTCTCCTCTCCCCCCAACCCAGGAACTGAACCACCGAGCTGTGAGGAAGCCCAAACATGCAGAGGTCATGTGTACGTGTTCTGAGAAACATCCTCAGCTGACACAACATTAATCTCCAGACATGTGAGTGAGGAATCGCAGCCTCTGGCCACTCTGAAAAGCAGGACAAATAGAAATGTCCCCACTGAGCCCTGCCCAAACTGCAGGTTCCTGAACAAAATAAATGTGGTTATTTTAATCTACTGTGTTGAGCAGTCATCCTAACTAGACTACTCCCCAGAACTTCTGCACGTTCTACACAACTGTGTCAGAGACTCCCAAGGCAGGAAGTGAGGGGCATGCAGCCCAGCCTGGAAGCTCTGTGGAGCTGGTCACCAAGTAAGAAATATGCTGAATGGATTTGAAGAAGAATATCAAGGCAACACAGTCACCAAAACCAGGAGAAGCCAGCCTTTTCTTTGAGCAGCTGTGTTTGTTTCCTCTGAGAGGGACCACGAGTGGAATTTCAGGGCTAGGACAAATGTTCTAGATTGACATTCAAGAGTTGTTTTTGAAATCCTAGATCAGATAAGACTTTAGGAAAACAGTTCTCCCCTATTTTTTTCCAGATCTTCACTGACAAATAAAAAAGGGAGTGAACTTTTATTTCCAATAAGATTCATAGCGATGTATATAGTTTACAATTTTGCTCTGAAATTGAGCTTTATATCAAGATCAGTGGATACCTTGGGGCTGATGGCTGGGTTAAGGAATTAAGGCCACCCAGGAATCATTCCTGTGTGTGGACTGAATTCACTCTCACGGGATAAACATCACATCCAGGAGCACAGGCTTTGTTTTGGGGGACTGGCTGGAGTTTGAAAAGAAGGGCAGGTTTTTCTTCAACAGTCAGATGCAGGTTAATTTAGATTGTTTAATGATAGGATCCAGAAAACCTTGGCAAATTCTCAAGGAATATGAAGAAATGAAGGAAAAGTGAATCAAACCAAGTGAGATATGGTGAAGTCTGATACCAAGTAGTAAATCTGTGACATCTGGTTCAGAAACAGAACAAGGCTCACAGCAGTTACATTCCCATTTGACCCTGGACCAGATCAGGATAACCTATGGCAAAATCTGGGAGTCATCTCCAGGCTTCAGGTCAGCACGTGCATTTGTCAGCACACACCCAATGCCTTTGGAAAGATGGGAAGGTGGGCACTGGGGAAAGGCTGTGTTCCCAAGCTTTTAAGTTTTGTTGTTGTTGTTGTTGTTCCTGATGTATATAAACTAGAGAATCCAGTTTGTTTGTTTTGATTTCATTGCTGTTGTGGTGGCCCAGGTGTGAGGCAACATCAGGTACAGTATCTATCTCTAGCTTTCCGTTGTTCAGGGGGAAGTGACCACTTCAGAATCTCATTCAGAGAGGGAAATACTTTCCCTCAGACTTATTCCTTCTCCTTCTCCTTCTCCTTCTCCTCCACTGCTCCTCCTTCTTCTTATTATTGTTATTCTTTTCTACACACTTTGATTTCTAACACTTGGATGAGTAGTACTTTTACAAATAGATATTAGACAATTTAGGAAGACAATTTTCAGAAAAAAAGAAAACAAAACTCAAAGAACCAACCCAAAATACCAATTGGGGATCCCGTTCTCTGGAGGAAAGAGGCCAAATGAATTTACTCTGAGTAACATAAACAGAAACATGACGTATTCTCATCCAGCATGGCTTTAGTTCAGAAATCATAAACCCAATATACCACTCTTTAAAGAACCATCTCTCTGGATTTTTCTCCCTAACATTTTGTACAATGTTTCATGATCTCACTGAAGTCTCTGGTCACTTGATATCTTGGATTTTCCAGCCTTAAAATCTCCCTGGACTTTTCCCTTCTTGCCTAGACTATACCCCATGGTTTATCATTTAAATAGATAACTCATAAACATTTTTTTTTTTAATTTTCTGGTACCATTTTTTCTTCTGCTCCAAGAAAACATCTATGCTGAGTTAGGTAAGGCCACTAATTTTGGAGAAAATCCAACAACAGGACTTTACAGATTAGAACCATAAAATCATTCCCAAATTCAGAAGGGTCTCTAAAGCTATCTGTCCATTGCTTTGCCTTTCCTCCTTTATTTCTAAATATTTATTTTTTGCTCTTAGTCCCCTAATAAACCAGGCTCAATCCATTATCATTGTTAAACCCTGAGTCTGAATTCATTAGAGAGTTGAGGCAGCCAGATATTAACTTTATCAACTTCAAAACACTATACTTAAAATCTTATCCACAGTTCACCCATCCTTGCCTCATTTCCTCTGGTTTTGGAGGTTAGAGGAGTCCCTCCTCCTCTGATTCTTGTCTAATACCTCTACCATTTTTCTTAGTGTCAGTGATCCACAATGACCTTGTTCTGCCATAATAAATGTCAAAGGCCACCTAGAAGGGTTCAACCATTAACTGATTGATCATCCACTTGGCAGATGAGTCCTAAATGGCTACAAGAATTAAAGACTTCAGCTCCATGGTATGACACTGTGATCTAGCTCTGCAGGCCAGAGTTCCACAGTCACCTCATCCCTGGGCAAGGCAGGAGTCAACAACCATATGCCAAATGAGGAGCTCACCCCCAAATGTCCCCATCCACTGAAAGGTCATTTCCATTCCTAACCTTCTACGCTCATCTTATTTCCACCTCACTTTAGGGAAATATTGCTTGCCCTAGCCCCAGCTTTCCTATGGAAATAAATTCAGTGCTGATCAACACTGCAGTGTAATCATCTTCACCTCTTCGGCAGGTTGCTCTGTGAAATGTTTAGTCACCATCTGTCATATACCTGTCAGTCAAAGAAAAAACGATTTACACACACATCAGTAGGAAAAGAGGACCACCCAAGAAAAAGAAACACTAATAACAAGAATATCACTAGACAAATAATATAATTAGTGATTTATTTTTAAAAGACTTCTTCATTTTAGAAGATTAATTAATGGAATCTGAGGCCTGAATATATAGAAAGTAAATTCATTTAAATAAAAGTATTCTCAGAGATGGATTTAGAGAGTAAATTCATTTAAATAAAAATATTCTCAGAGATGGATTAATTTTTTTTTTTTTTAAAGTGAGATTTCTCAAAATTTAAATCCAAGCCTTTACCACAGGGAGGTGGGGTGGAAAATAAACATTCTACAAACTGAGCAGATGCCAGGAGGTTGGGTTATAAATAACAGACTAACTTATTTTGAAATAAAAATAATGGCCACAAAAGAGAAGAAAATGTGGACGGTGGATTGAGGTTGGGGAAAAAAAGAACTGAAAATGTATTTGAATAGAACTGAGAGCTGGATAATTGAACAAAGCTTGGTAAAGAACAGGCCTTGTCAGATTAATTGGGGGAGGATAGTGGGTGAATGTGGGTGTGACTCTAGTAATAAGATAATGGAACCCTTCAAATAAAATTCCTGAGACACAAAATCCTGCTTAGGAGCTGCAAATGAACACTGAACAGGGGAGCTTGAATGGAAGATACTTTTTATCTTACAATCAAGAAAATATATTAAACTTATATTTATATTGATGATATTGCTGCCTTATGTTTCTGTAGTTGATTGTATTTTAAGACCATACAGATAAGAATACAAGTGGCAGTGTAGTGTGGTGGAAGGATGCTTAGATTGAGAGTGAGGCAACTTCTTCATGCAGCTCACCAACTGAGCAGTGTGCACAGGTTTCCTCTCCAATCTGGCCTCAGTTTATTCACCTGTGAAATGAACAGCTGAAACTCCGGGGAGTTGAACAAAGGTACATCTGTGGTTTGGCTCTGGGTTTTCTGTGAACACCCAGAAATCGCATGCAATATTATATGTGTGTGAAATTTTCAGGGGTAGCTTTCATTAGATTCCCAAAGAAGCATGAGAAATATTCTTGATCAAACACCAGTAAATCAGATCCTGTCTAAGAAACATTCTAGCTCACTGATATTAAATGTAACAGAAGACCATGGAAATGGAAACTTGAAAGATCCTTGTATACATCAAAACTTATAACACTCTCATGCATCACATAACGATATTTCTGTCAACAATGGGCCACATATATGATGATGTTTCTATAACGTTATAAAAGAGTTGAAAATTTCCTGTTACGTAGTGATAATCTAGCTGTTGTAATGTTGGAACATGATGCATTACATGTTTGAAGTGATGCTGGTGTAAATAAATCTACTGTGCTGCCAGTAACATAACAAGTTTATTTTGTACAGTACATAATATTTGATAACATAAAAAATGACTATTTACATATTGGTTCATGTACTTACTATACTATTCTTTTAAACATTATTTTGGAGTGTACACTTTCTATTTATATAAAATAAAATTTTCTGTGAAAGAGTATGCCATGTTAAACCAGAAGTAGCATTATAAATCTCATGTTTACTTGGTCTCTTGATTGCATCATTTTCTCTTGTGCTTGATTAAATCTTGTATTGTTTTGTACAGTAACATGTGGTACAGGCTTATAGTCTAGGAACAATAGGTTATCCCATATAGTCTGTGTGTGTAGTAGGGTATACCACCCAGGTTTCTGTAAGTGTACTCTATGATGTTGACACAATGAAATGCCTGATGGCACATTTCTCAGAATGTATCCCTGTTGTTAACAAGTCATGATTGTAATTGGTTGTTTAAATGCAAACTGTCTATCAGGTGAATAGACATACATAATTCTAATATAACCAGAATTTGTTTTACATGGATAAGTGCGTTCGTTTGGATTCCCCCCAAAGTAGATACCAATGTGTATGTGTAAAGACTTATGGGAAAGGAATCTCAGGGAGCTTAAGTGTGGGATGGGGAAGATGAGAAAGGAAAGATGGTGTGGATAAATCTATTACTGTTCTGGGCAGGTGGGGCTCGATCCCACTGGGGGCTGCTAAGGACAATGTAGAATGCACTTCAAAATTGTCCCAACAAGGTGGAGAAACAGGCATCAACGTATCCAAGGACTCCTATCACTCATCAGCTGAGGATTGCCTCTTGAATCATAAAGTCCAGCTGCTTTGCACATGCACCCAAGGACTGCATTGTACATGAAGGAATCTTCAAATAGAGAAGCAGAGACACACAAGCATGTAGTCAGGAGTGGTCAGCACACATAGAACAGTCATCACAGCTTGAATATAAAGTAGGGAATGAAAAGACTTCAGTTTTCACACAGATCCAATCAGATCCCTACTCAATGACTGCCACCACAAGCCAAGAGCCCATGAGGACTGATACTAATACACGGTTAACAGTATGGACTCCGGACACCTGCTGGCATGCCTATCTTGGCTCTGCTGTGTGGCCCTGTGCAAGTTAGGTGACATCCCTGTACCTCAGTTTTCTCATCTGTAGAATGGGAATCCATTTATCCAACAACTATTCACTGAGTATAGCCCATGTGCCCACGCTGGTCTAGGTGTTGTGATAAGAAATGACTACACAGGTAAAGCTTACATCTTGGGGGTGAAATAATAACAGGAGAAATAATAAACACATTGAAATGTAATAGGTCATGCCCAGCCTGTGTGTCTCAGTGGACTGAGTGTTGTCCCAGGGACTGAGAGGTCCCGTTCCATTCTTGGTCAGGGTACATGCCCGGTTGCAAGCTCGACCCCCAGTAGGGGTCATGCAGGAGGCAGCCGATCGATATTTCTCTCTCACATGGATGCTTCTATCTCTCTCTCCCTTCCTCTCTAAAAAATCAACAAAAACATTTTAAAAATTCAATAGGTCAGGTAGGGATAAAAGGAAATCATCTTGGGAATTGTAGGAAGAGTGGTATTATTTTAGAGAGGTAGAAAAGGAAGGCATTTGATAAGATGACCTTTGAGTAGAGACACAAGTGAGAGGGTAAGTTGTTCAAAATCTGGGAAAAGAGTCTTCTGGGAAAAGAGGAAACAGTGAGTACCCATAAAGGATGTGAGACCCAAATGGATTAGTGTATGCATAGGAGGCTCAGAGGAGGGGCCTGACACATGGGAAGCAATCATGGCTATTATTATTATTACTATTACAATGATCATATTATCATGTATTATATGAGTACCCTTTGACCTAAGCTAGATTTTCAAAGTAACCATACTCCCTTTTGAAGGTAGTTCTTGGGCACAAAATGAGGGCTCTTCACTCCAAGAACCTAGGGTCAGTGGAATTGTATGGATCTCTGAATATTATTGTTTTAATATTATTTCAAGAGAAGAAAACGGGCATCTTAAGAAGATTCCTGGTTCCTTCCTAATACAAAAGGTAGCTGGTGGAGGTTGTAACTGTTTCAGAGAGTGGAAAAGGAAACTGTCACAAGGCTGGTCACAGAGGCAGTGCTGGTCCAGAAGGGGACTGCATGGGACAACGGACACTGTCTTGGAGAGTAGAGGAATCCCACAATGGGCTGATGAGTATAGTCATCCCAGACCATATCCCTCTATCCCATAATGTCATTCTCCTCAAACTGAGCCCATGTAAAGGTTGGCCCTGTACATTTTTGTGCTACTGTGTCCTTCCGTGCTCCCCTCTCTTCACCAAGAACATACTCTTGTGACTGTCAAGAAACACACTCCGGAACCCAGCCCGCATCACTTCCACTGCCCTGGTGGAGAAGGAGTTAAGTATCTTAGTCTATTCTGGCTACTATAACAAACTACTTTAAACTAGGGGACTTATAAACAACAGAAACATAGTTGTGGAGGCTGGGAATTTCAGATTCAAGGTTTACTGTGCACCTGCTTCCTAGTTCTTGTTTTCACTGTCCCCTCACTTGATGGAAGAGATGAGGGAGTGCTGTAGGTCTGTTTTATATGGGGGTGAAAATCCCATTCATGAGGGCTTCACTCTCATGACCTAATCACCTCCCAAATATTCACTTGATAGCACTAACCAAACAGGATATGGACTAAAATCTATGCCTTAGAGAGTTCCTGAAACAAAGGTGAATTAACAGGAGATTTAAACAGGTTTGGTGTATCTATATGCTATCAGAATAACCCTGCTGGGGGAAAGAGTTGTTAAACTGCTTGCAGGAGAAATGCTAGAACCAGCAGGTTTGTTCAGCTGGGAGGGATAAGCCCCTTTTCCCTGACTGAAGCCCCTCAGCATGTGTCTGCCGGCAGAAGTGTTGGAGGCTGCTGAAGCTGCAGCCTGAAGGCAGTGTGCAAAGATATTCTCCATTGCCTGCCAGGCCCCAGGCACAGCCTTGCCCTCATAGTGTGAGGGAGAGGATAGAGGTACAGGGCATAGCTGGGAGGAGGCAGGGTTGGAAGGGAAGAAGCAGGAGCAGTCTTACATGTGAAGTCAGTCAAGTGACTACAACAAGGGATAGTGATATTTCATGGGGGTGTAACCTAAATGCAGGTTTGGCTGCCCGCTGCAACAAAAGCCAAACTCCTAAACAGGTGGTGATGCAAAAGAAAAGAGGTTTATTCAGCTGCTTCAACCTGGGAGAATGGGGGACTCCATCTCAAAAATCATCCTCCACTCCCTGCTCAAGCCCATAGTTCTTATAGGGATAAGGAGGGGAAGACTTTTTTTTTCTATCCAACTCTCTCTCTCTCTCTCTCTCTCTCTCTCTCTTGGCAATTAATTTTTACTTTTTAATTTTTTTTCTTTAATTTATTTTATTTTATTTATTTAATTTTTAAATTTTTTTATTAATTTGTTTTTGTTACAGATGTTTCTCCTTTTCCCTCTCATTGACACCCTCCTCCCCATTCCCCCCGCCCCATCCCCAGCATTGTTGTCTATGTCCATTGGTCATGCATACATGCATGTAAGTTCTGTGGTTTATTTATTTCCCCTCCAACCTCCCTCCTCTGAGGCTTGTCAGTCTGCACCCCACCTCTATGTCTCTGGGTCAATTCTGTTCACCAGTTTGTTTAGTTCATTATATTCCACAAATAAGTGATATCATGTGATATTTGTCTTTCTCTGCTTGGCTTGTTTCACTCAGCATAATACTCTCCAGGTCCCTCCATGTCGTCTCAAAGGATAAGAGATCATTCTTTCTTACAGCTGCATAGTATTCCATTGTGTACATGTGCCACAGCTTTTTTATCCACTCATCTATTGATGGACACTTGGGATGTTTCCATATCTTAGCTATTGTAAATAGTGCTGCTATGAACATAGGGGTACATATATTCTTTCTGGTTGGTGTTTCAGGTTTCTTAGGGTATATTCCTAGAAGAGGGATCACTGGGTCAAATGGCAATTCAATTTTTAACTTTTTGAGGTAACACCATACTGTTTTCCACAGTGGCTGCACCAGTCTTCATTCCCACCAGCAGTGTACTAGAGTCCCCTTTTCTCCACACCCTCGCCAACACTTGTTGTTTGATGCTTTGTTGATGACGGCCATTCTGACAGGTGTAGGTGATACCTCATAGTTGTTTTAATTTGCATCTTTCTGATGATTAGTGACATTGAGCATTTTGTCATATATCTCTTGGCCATTTGTATGCCCTGTTTGGAGAGGTGTCTATTTAGGTCCTCTGTCCATTTTTTAATTGGGTTCTTCCTGTTGTTGAGTTGTATGAGCACTCTATATATTTTGGAAATTAACCCCTTATCTGATGCATCATTGGCGATTATGGTCTCCCATATAGTGGGATCCCTTTCTGTTTTGATGGTTGTTTCTATTGCTGTGCAGAAGCTTTTGAGTTTGATGTAGTCCCATGTGTTCATTTTTTCCTTTGTTTCTCTTGCCTTAGGTATTGTATCAGTGAAAATTCTGCTGCTTCTGATGTCTGAAATTATGTTGCCTGCATTTTCTTCTAGAATTTTTATGGATTCACGAGTTACATTTAAGTTTTTTATCCATTTTGAGTTTCTTCTCGTGTATGGTGTAAGTTTGTGGTCTAGCTTCATTTTTTTTTTTTTTTTGGACAGCTACTTGCAAAAAAATGAAGCTAGTCCTTTAATTTATTTTTTCCATCACCATGTTCACCATGTTTCCCCCCATATACCCTCTTTCACCATAACCCACTCATTGAAACCCACAATTGTCACACTTTTGTCTATGTTCATGAGTTCTTTCTCCTTTTTTTCTTTTTTTCTCAATCCTTTCATCCTCCCAAACACCCCTTCCCACCGCCCCGGAACAGAGATGTCCACTGCTCTCTATCTGTGAATCTGTCTCTAGTTAGTTAAGTCTCTTCATTAAATTACAAATATGCGTGAAATTATATGAAGCAGCAAAAGCAGGAGAGTTGATGTCATCACACAAAGAAGTTGATGCTGGTGTTGATGGTACAAGGCCAGCTCCAGAATTTCCTGTCTGAGTGGATGACTTCAGCTTCTGAAATTTGCCCTTCAACATTATTTCTTTCTCTCAGTAGATTTATTTTGAGGTATTTCCTTTGTAGCTGATGTTGGTGATCAGAAGAAGCAGAAGGGTTGATGTCATCACCTAAAGAAGTTGATTCTGGGGTTGATGTTACAAGACCAGCTGAGTGGTTGACTTCAGCTTCTGCAGCTAAATTTTTAGCTGTATGTGTATTCCTTTAGGATGTTTGACTTCAATGTCTTTTTCTTTTATTTGCTGTTGGTAAGCAGCAGCTTGCTGCTTAATTTGAAACTCTGATCTTTTGTTGTTGTTGAAAGTATTACAGATGTCTGCCATTTTTCCCCTTTGACCCCCTCTTTCCTGTTATAATATCCCTCCTGACTACCCCAGCTTAATGTCCACGTCGATGGGTTTTGCATATATGCATATCAGTTCTTTGGTTTATCTCTTGCCACCCCTCCCAACCCTCATCATTCTGAGATTTTTTAGTCTGTTCCCTACTTCCATGATTCTGGATCTCTTTTGGTTGACAGCTTATTTTGTTCATTATGTTCCAGAAATAAGTGAGATCATGTGGTACAGGTCTTTCTCTGACTGGCTTCTTTCTTTTTTTTTTTAATTTTTTTTTCCTTATTTGATTTTCTTTTTTTTTTTCTTTTTATTTATTTATTTTTTTTGTTACAGATGTTTCTCCTTTTTTCCCCATTGACACCCTCCTACCCATCCCCCCACCCTGTCCCCAGCTTTAATGTCCATGCCCATCACTTATGCATACATGCGCATAAGTTCTGTGGTTTATCTCTTCCCTCCCCCCCACCCCCTCTTCTGAGGGGTGTCACTTTATACCCTACTTCCACATCTCTGGGTCTACCCTGTTCCTCAGACTGTTATGTTCATTATATTCCACAAATAAGTGAGATCACGTGATATTTGTCTTTCTCTGCTTGGCTTGTTTCGCTTAGGATAATACTCTCCAGGTCCCTCCATGTCGTCTCAAAGGATAAGAGATCTGTCTTTCTTACAGCTGCGTAGTACTCCATTGTGTATATGTACCACAACTTTTTTATCCATTCATCCACTGATAGATACTTGGGCTGTTTCCAGATCTTAGCTATTGTAAATAGTGCTGCTATGAACATGGGGGTACATGTATTTTTTCTGATTGGTGTTTCAGGCTTCTTAGGGTATATTCCTAGAAGTGGGATCACTGGGTCAAATGGTAATTCAATTTTTAATTTTTTGAGGTAACACCATAGTGTTTTTCACAGTGGCTGCACCAGTCTGCATTCCCACCAGCAGTGTACTAGAGTCCCCTTTTCTCCACACTCTCGCCAACACTTGTTGTTTGATGATTTGTTGATGGCGGCCATTCTGACAGGTGTGAGGTAATACGTCATTGTTGTTTTAATTTGCATCTCTCTGATGATTAGTGATGTTGAGCATTTCTTCATATGTCTCTTGGCCATTTGTATGTCCTTTTTGGAGAGGTGTCTATTTAGTTCCTCTGCCCATTTTTTAATTGGGTTATTTGTCTTCCTTTTGTTGAGTTGTATGAGCACTCTGTATATTTTGGAAATTAACCCTTTATCTGATGTATCATTGGAAATTATACTCTCCCATAGAGTGGGTTCCCTATGTGTTTTGATGGTTGTTTCTTTTGCTGTGCAGAAGCTTTTGAGTTTGATGCAGTCCCATGTGTTCATTTTTCCCTTTGTTTCTGTTGCCTTAGGTGATGTATAAGTGAAGATTCTACTGCGTATGATGTCCACAGTTTTGTTGCCTACATTTTCTTCTAGGATTTTTATAGATTCACGAGTCACATTTAAGTCTTTTATCCATTTTGAGTTTATTCTTGTGTATGGTGTAAGTTGATGGTCTAGTTTCATTTTTTTGCATGTAGCTTTCCAATTTTCCCAACACCATTTATTAAAGAGGCTGTCTTTACTCCACTGTATGCTCTTGCCACCTTTGTCAAACATTAATTGAGCACAATGTCTTGGGTCAATTTCCAGATTCTCTGTTCTGTTCCACTGGTCTATATGCCTGTTCTTGTGCCAGTACCAGGCTGTTTTGATTACAGTAGCTTTGTAGTATAAGCTGATATCCGGTATTGTGATCCCACCTACTTTGTCCTTCTTTTTCAAGATTGCTGTGGCTATTCGGGGTCTTTTTCGGTTCCATATGAACTTTTGAAATATTTGTTCTAGTTCTGTGAAATATGTCACTGGTATTTTGATGGGGATTGCATTGAATCTATAGATTGATTTGGGTAATATGGACATTTTAATATTGTTAATTCTTCCAATCCATGAACAAGGTATGTGCTTCCACTTTTTTATATCTTCCTCTATTTCTTTTTTCAATGTCCTGTAGTTTTCTGCAAATAGGTCCTTTACTTCTTTGGTTAAGTTTATTCCTAGGTATCTTCATTTTTTTGCCACGATGGTAAATGGAATTGTTTTTTTTAGTTTCTCTTTCTGTGAGTTCATCATTGGTGTATAAGAATGCCGTTGATTTCTTGACATTAATTTTGTATCCTGCTACTTTGCCAAATTCATTTATTAAGTCTAGTAGATTTTTGATGGAGTCTTTAGGGTTTTCTATGCATAATATCATGTCATCTGTGAATAATATCAGTTTCACTTCCTCCTTTCAAATTTGGATTCCTTTTATTTTGTCTTCACGTTTGATTGCTGTGGCTAAGAGTTCCAGTACAATGTTAAATAAGAGTGGTGAAAGTGGGCATCCCTGTCTTGTTCCTGTTCTTAAGGGAAATGTTTTTAGTTTTTGCCCACTGAGTATGATGTTGGCTGTAGGTCTTTCATATATGGCCTTTATTATGTCGAGATATGATCCCTCTATTCCCACATTGCTGAGCGTTTTTATCAGAAATGGGTGCTGGATTTTGTCTAATGCTTTTTCAGCGTCTATTGATATGATCATGTGGTTTTTATCTTTCATTTTGTTTATGTAGTGTATCACATTTATTGATTTGCGAATGTTGAACCAGCTTTGCATCCCTGGGATGAATCCCACTTGATCATGGTGAATAATTTTTTTGATGTATTGCTGGATCCGATTTGCTAGTATTTTGTTCAGGATTTTGGCATCTACGTTCATCAGGGATATCAGCCTGTAGTTTTCTTTCTTTGTAGTGTCTTTCTCTGGTTTTGGAATTAGGATTATGCTGGCCTCATAAAACGAGTTTGGAAGTCTTAATTCTTCTTGAATTTTTTGAAATAGTTTGAGGAGAATGGGTGTTAGTTCTTCTTTGAATGTTCGGTAAAACTCCCCCATGAAGCCATCCGGGCCTGGGCTTTTGTTTGCTGGGAGGGTCTTGATTACATCTTCAATTTCCTTAGCTGTTATTGGTCTGTTCAAGTTTTCTATCTCTTCCCGGTCCAGTTTTGGGAGACTGTGTGTTTCTAGAAATTTGTCCATTTCACTTAGATTGTCGAATTTGTTGCCATATATATGTTCATAGTGCTTGCTAATGATCCTTTGTATTTCTGTGGTGTCAGTTGTTACTTCTCCTCTTTCATTTCTGATTTTGTTTATTTGGGTTCTCTCTCTTTGTTTCTTGGTGAGTCTAGCTAAGGGTCCATCAATCTTGTTTATCTTTTCAAAAAACCAGCTCTTTGTTTCATTGATCCTTTGAATTGTTTCTCTGGTCTCTATGTCATTTATTTCTGCTCTGATCTTTACTATTTCCTTCCTTCTACTTGCTCTGGGGTTTTCTTTTTGCTTGCTTTCTAGTTCTTTAAGTTGTGAGGTTAGATAGTCTATTAGAAATTTTTGTTGTTTCTTGAGGTAGGCCTGTAGTGCTATGAACTTCCCTCTCAGAACAGCTTTCACTGCATCCCATAGATTTTGTGTTGTTGTGTGTTCATTTTCATTGGTTTCCAGGAAGTTTTTAATTTCTTCCTTGATCTCCTCAGTAACCCATTCATTGTTTAATAACATGCTATTTAGCCTCCATGTATTCAAATGTCTTTGCATGTTCTTGTTGCAATTGATTTTAGTTTCATGCCATTGTGATCTGAGAAGATGCTTGATATGATTTCAATCTTCTTGAACTTGTAGAGACTTCATTTGTGTCCTAACATGTGGTCTATCTTTGAGAATGTCCCATGTGCACTTGAGAAGAATGTGAATTCTATAGTTTTGGGGTGTAATTCTCTGTCAATATCTATTAAATCCATTTGGTCTAGTGCTTCGTTTAGAGTCTCTCTGTCCTTGTTAATTTTTTGTCTAGAGGATCTATCCAGTGATGTCAGCGGGGTGTTGAAGTCCCCTGCTATGATTGTATTGCTGTCAATTTCTCCTTTGAAGTCCTCCAGAAGATTTTTAATATATTTTGGTGCTCCTATATTTGGTGCATATATGTTGACCAAGGTTATATCTTCCTGTTGGATAGATCCTTTCAATATTATGTAGTGACCTTCTTTGTCTCTAGTTATGGCTTTCGTTTTGAAATCTATTTTATCAGATATGAGTATTGCTACCCCAGCTTTTTTTTCCTTTCCATTTGCTTGGAAGATTTTTTTCCATCCCTTCACTTTCAGCCTATGTGAGTCTTTTGTTTTGAGGTGGGTCTCTTGTAAACAACATATATATGGGTTATACTTTCTTATCCAATCCGCTACTCTGTGTCTTTTTATCGGAGCATTCAATCTATTTATATTTAAGGTGATTATTGATATGTACTTATTTATTGCCATTTTTGTTCACTGTGGTTCTACTTTCCTTCCTATTTCTTCTACTAATTACAGCAGTCCTTTTAACATTTCTTGCAGTGCTGGTTTGGTGTTAATGTATTCCCTTAGCCTTCTTTTGTCTGAGAAGCTCTTTATTTGACCTTCTATTTTGAATGACAGCCTTTCTGGGTAGAGTAGTCTTGGATTCAGATCCTTGTTTTTCATGACCTTGATTACTTCATGCCATTCCCTTCTGGCCTGTAGTGTTTCTGTTGAGAAGTCAGCTGATAGCCTGATGGGGCTTCCTTTGTAGGTAACCTGTTGTTTTTCTCTTGCTGCTTTTAGGATTTTCTCTTTGTCTTTAATTTTTGGCATTTTAATTACTATGTGTCTTGGTGTGGGCCTGTTTGGGTTCTTCTTACTTGGGACTCTCTGTGCTTCTTGAACTTGAATACCTTCTTTCTTCACCAAATTAGGGAAGTTTTCTGTCATTATTTCTTCAAATATATTCTCTAACCCTTGCTCATTTTCTTCTTCTTCAGGGACTCCAATGATGCGAATATTATTACATTTCCAGTTGTCCCACAGTTCTCTTAAGCTGTCTTCCTGTTTTTTCATTGTTTTTTCCTTTTGGTTTTCTGATTGGTTGATTTTTTCTACCCTGTCTTCTAATTCACTGATCCGGTCCTCAGCTTCCTCTACTCTGCTGTTTAGTCCTTCCAATGTGTTCTTCATTTCTGCTAGGTCATTCTTCATTTCTTCTTGCTGCTTCTTCATTTCCACTTGGTTGGTTTTCAGTGTTTCTATGTCTTTGCTCATGGTGTGGATGTCTTTACTCAAGGTGTTGATGTCCTTACTCATGCTGTTGAGCTTCCTCAAGATCATGGCTCTGAATTCTAGCTCTGTTAACTTGCTTAACTCCATTTCATTTATCTCATCTTCGGTAGAGGTCTCTTTTTCTTTCATTTGGGATCTGTTTCTTTTTTTTTTTTTTTTTCACCATTTTGGCTATCTCAGTGGTTTTTGAAGCCTGCCAAATTTTCCTGTGGATGTTGGTGTTCTGTTGTTTGTGGCTCCCTCTACTGTGTTTGGATGAGCGTGGGAGGACCCACTTTAAACACCACCGTGGAGTCTTACTATCCAGGGTATATTTGCAAGCCCAGCAGAGGTTAAGTTATCCTCCTGCTTTGTGCCTAGAGGCTATTAGTCGTGGTTGCTTGAAGAGCCTTGGGTTTTCAGTTGAGGGAAAACCTCCCTCAGGTGTTCAAGGTGAGAGGATTTCCAGAAGGTAGGGCAGATGCTAGTAGTTAATGAGCCTCAGTTTGCATTTCAATGGCCCACTAGGGTGTGGCTGGATCTCCGAGGAAGGGGATGCTGCCTCTCCCCAGAGCCCTGGGATGGAGCAAAACGGCCAGGCCACAGTCCTGCGTGGCCACAACTCAGCAAAAGCTCTGAACACCCTCCAAATCCCGAGTGTCTCCACACAGTTCCAGTCCAGTCCGCCCTCCCTCTGCCGGAGCCCAGGTGAGTGGCTGTGGCTATTTTAGCACTCTGTCCCAGCTCTGTGCTGTGGAGCCGGCTCGGGCTTTAACCCTGAGGGCGGGCGCTGCTCCCGGCTAAGGCCGCTGCTGTCCGTGCGCTCCCAGCCCCCCTCTCGCGCCTCTGCTATCCTACCAGGATCGAGTCAGTGTCCCTGGTTGTATGGTCCTCGCGAGCTGCTTTTCTGTTGCTTTTTCCCGACGGTTTGTCTTTATTTTAGTTGTAATTCCAGTTTGGTCCTGGGAGATGGTCTGTGTAGCTTCCATTTACTCCGCCGCCATTTTGGAATCTCCTCCTTATTTGATTTCAGAGAGAGAGGAATTGAGAGGGAGAGAGAGAGAGAACAAAGATTGGCCACCTCCTGCATACCCCCCACTGGAGATTGGGCCCAAAACCTGGGCATGTGTCCTGACCGGGAATTAAACCGGTGACCTCTCTTTCTTACAGCTGCATAGTAGTTCATTGTGTAAGTGTACCACAGCTTTTTTATCCAAGCATCTACTGATAGGCAGTTGGGCTGTTTCCAGATCTTAGCAATTATAAATAGTGCTGCTATGAACATAGGGGTACATATATTTTTTTCTGATTTGTGTTTCACGCTTTTACAATATATTACTAAGAGTGCGATTTCCTGTGTCAAATAACAGTTCCATTTTTAATTTTTTGAGAAAACACCATATTGCTTTCCATAGTGGCTGCACCAGTCTGCATTCCCACCGGAAATGTGCTAGGATACCCTTTTCTCCACACCCCTGTTATTTGATGATTTGTTGATGATAGCCATTCTGGCAGGTGTGAAGTATATTTCATAGTCATTTTAATTTGCATCTCTCTGATGGTTAGAGTGGTTGAACATTTTTTCACATATCTTCTGGCCTTTTGTATGTCCTGTTTAGAGAAGTGTCTATTCAGGTTTTCTGCCCATTTTTGATTGGATTATTTCTCTTCCTTTTGTTGAGTTGTATGAGTACTTTATATGTTTTGGATATTAACCCTTTATCCTATGTATCGGCAAATATGTTCTCCCAAAGAGTAGGTTCCCTTTGCATTTTGATGCTGGTCTCTTTTGCCATGTAGCAGCTTTCAAGTTTGATGCAGTCCCATTCATTAATTTTTTTCCTTTGTTCTCTTGCCCTAGGCAATGCATCAGTGAAAATTGCACTACATATGATGTCTAAGATTTTTCTGCCTATATTTTCTTCTAGGATTTTTAGGGTTTCACGGGTTACATTTAAGTCTTTTATCCATTTTGAGTTTATTCTTGTGTATGGTGTAAGTTGGTGGTCTAGTTGCATTTTTTTTTTTTTAATGTAGCTATCCAGTTTTCCCAACACCATTTATAGAAGAGACTGTCTTTTCTCCATTGTAAGCTCTTGACTGCTTTGTCGAATATTAATTGTGAATACTGTCTTGGGTTGATATTTGGGTTCTCTGTTCTGTTCCATTGATCTATATGCATGTTCTTGTGCCAGTACCAGGCTGTTTTGATTACAATGTCTTTGCAGTATAACTTGATATCTAGTATTGTGATCCCTCTCACTTTGTTTTTTTTTTTTCCAAATTGCTGTGGCTATTTGGGGTGTTTTATAGTTCCATATAAACTTTTGGAGTATTTATTCTAAATCTGTGAAATATTCTGTTAGTATAATATAAATTGGGATTGTATTGGATCCATAGATTGCTTTGGGTAGTATGGGCATTTTAACGATGTTGATCCTCCCAATCCACAAACATGGTATATGTTTCCACTTTTTTATATCTTCCTCTATTTCTTTTATAAAAGTTTTCTGAAAACAGGTCTTTTATCTCCTGGGTTAAGTTTATTCCCAGGTATCTTAGTTTTTTTTTTGTTGCAATGGTAAATAAGATTATTTTTTCAGTTTCCCTTTCTGAGTGTTCATTTTTGGTGTGTAAGAATGCCATCAATTTCTGGATGTTAATTTTATCCTGCCCCTTCATTTACTAAATCTACTAGATTTTTGATGAGTCATTAGGGTTTTCTATGTATAATATCATGTCATATGTGAATAATGACAGTTTCACTTCCTCCTTTCCAATTTGGATCCCTTTTATTTTTTCTTCATGTCTAATTGCTGTGGCTAAGACTTTCAGTATTATGTTAAATAAGAATGGCGAAAGTGGGCATCCTTGTCCTGCTTCTGTTCTTAAGGAAAATGCTTTAAGTGTTTGCCCATTGAATATGATGCTGGCTGTAGGTTTTTCATATATGACTTTTATTTTGTTGAGATATAATCTCTCTATTCTCACCTTGCTGAGCATTTTTATCAGAACTGGGTGCTGGATTTTGTCAAATGCTTTTCAGCATCTATTGGTATGACCATATGGTTTTTATCTTTCATTTTGTTTATGTGGTGTATCACATTTATTGATTTACAAATATTGTACCAGACTTACATCCCTGGGATGAATCTCACTTAGTCATGGTGAATATTTTTTTTTAATGTATTCCTAGATCTAATTTGTTTATATGTTGTTAAGGATATTGGCATCTATATTCATCAGGGATACTGGCCTGTAGTTTTATTTTTTTGTAGTGCCTTTATCTGGTTTTGAAATTAAGATTATGCTGGCCTCTTAAAAAGAGTTTAGAAGTCTTCTTTCTTGAATTTTTTGGAATAGTTTGAGGAGAATGGGTGTTAGATTTTCTTTGACTATTTGGTAAAACTCCCCCATGAGTTTGTCTAGGAGACATTCCTTCAAGGCCCTTTCTATGGTTCTGAGTTAGCCATGTAAAGTTTATGAACTTGTTGAAAATTAGACAACGGGGCCATAGTAGAGTCTCTTATGCTAATCCCCATATTATTAAACTGAGACTTAACATATTAGGCTCTTAACAGGTTAGGTTCTCCCACAAATGGAATCTTAAGCTGGTCAATCAGGTATTGCCTGATCAGCACTAGTTAGGCTATCCCCTAAAGGAAAGTGACCTTGCAATAAACAACCAACTAGCCCTTTTGCCTAATATAACCTCCTTGTTTCCACTCCCTTTGGCTTGTAAAATCTCATTTTGTACAGCTCTTTGGAACACTTTTCTATCTATTAGACTGGATGCTACCCAATTCATGAATTGCTGAATAAAGCCAATAAGCTCTTTAAATTTTACATGGTTACTATATTAACAAACTTTTATTGAGACAGGAATAAAATACAAGACAAAGATAAAATGCAAAATAGGTCATATTGGGTGTAAATGCTCAAAAAGTTATGTACTTAAGTGTTTGCACATCCTTAGTACCCCATCTCTGCCTGCACATATTTATATGTGAATGAATGTGTGTGTAACACTGGCTATGCCTAATTATTTATCCTGTTCCTTGCAGGTGTTATTTATTGAATGGTACAGTAGCCAGATGGTGTTCTGAATTCCTGATACACTGATACTCTTTTAATCTTCAGAATAAGGTGGATACAATTTTTATCCCCATTCACAGGTGAAGAACAGAGGACATAGGGTGGGAAGGTGATCTTCTCAGGTCACATTGACAGCAGATGTGTGACAGGCTTTTCTACACTGGGACCCTGACTTTATAATTACACTGTGATGCTTTGCTGATGGATGGCTAGTGGGTATTACAAGTGTTAGATAGGATAAGGGTCTCAAGGTCTGGGCCATCTTACTAAATGCTATTCTTGCTGAATGTTAAAATGTAGAACAGTATTTTGCAGACCAGCTGTAAACAGGATGAGCTTGACAGGAACCCAGCCTAGTAAGGGTGCCAACTGAAATCAATGTAATTGACAAAATAGTGTATATAAACAATGGGTAAGCCTCCCTTGGAAGAAGCAGGACTTTGAATATGAATTCCTCTTGTCTGTCTTCTATACTTGCTCAAGTAAATAAAACTATCTTGTGACAATCATGTCTCATTTCTTAACAGAACACTCCAAGTGATGAATCCTTTGAGTTCGGTAATATGAAAATGTTTATCTAAGATCAAAATTAGAAATAAGCTAAGTAATTGTGAAATAAGATAAAACAATGGGGAGAAAGGGTGAGAATGTAAAAGAAACCTAACTCCCCCCACATGTAGCTCAGGGATGAGTAAACGAGCAAAGCACTAGTGTCATTCATGAGTGATTTTTGAGGAATCAGGAGGAAGACAGTTTTCTGCTTTAGAAACAGATATTTTATTGTAGGACTTTGAACCTGAGTGTCCTAAAAGAAATATGAGAGACTTTTATGATTTGAATGAGAAGGAAAAATATATAAATGAAAATAGACTAGCTCTTTGTGGAAACTTTTCCACTCCAATGCAGGTAGGCTGGAAACCCAGTCCTTCTCCAGGGCCCTCCATCCCAAGGCAGATGGTCCATTCACTCCTCCTTGGATAGTTCAGGTTCCAGTGAGACAGGGACTCCTGGCCTTGAGCAGTGGCATTCCATATTCAGGAAGAGCAAGCTGCTTATGCAGAGCTGGGTACCTGCTCCATGTCCTCACTGAGGAAATACAGAACAGAGGAAGTTGGTGGTTTCCAGGATTAATGAGGAAGAGAAGTTATGTCAAGGCATCCAGACATCCAAGCAGCCCATAACACCAGCAGCATCACACACAATGAAAAGCACCTCTTATCTCCCATGGGACCCAGATGGTGCCAGTGAGCTTTTGGGAGCAAGCAGGACATCTTCCCCACCACCTCTGCCCCAAACCTCTGGGCTTGATCAACTGTAGGACCCTGAGTTTCACAGGCCAACTCCAGGATTTTGTTCCCCTAAAATGGAAACAACAAAACATGTACTGAGCCCCAACTATAGGAGCACAAAGATGAGAGGTGGATAAATAGTTAAGCCTGCATACTCTTTCATTAGTTTCCTGGATTGGCTGTAACAAAGTAACACAAATGGGAACATAATGCAATGGAAACATATTCCTTCAAAGTTCTGGAGGCCAGAAGTCTGAAATCAAGGTGTGTGCAAAGCCCCAACAGAGGATCCTTCCTCATCTCTTCCAGCTTTCTGCATTCCTTTCTGTGCTCCTTGCCCTGTGGCAGCATCACTCCCATCTCTGTCTCCATCTTCATGTGGCATTTTCCTTTTGCGTCTGTATCTATGTGTCTCTTCTCTTTCTATAAGGACAACAGTTATATTGGATTAAGGCTCACTGTAATTACCTCATTGTAACTTGATTTAATCTGCAAAGACTCTGTTTCCACAGAAGGTCACATTACAGGTCCCAGGTTCACCATGTATTTTGGGTGAACACAATTCAACCCATAACACCCTCTGGTGGGAGACTTTGGAGGTATGGAGGTGGAGGAATATATGCTTTGCCTAGATTTCCCTGTGGGTTAAGCACCAGGTGCCATCTAGGTAAGTAGCTTATCAGTATGCCCTCACTGGCTGCTTTTCCTCCCCTCCCTTGCCATTGTTTCCTCACTTCCAAAATAAACTACTTGATCTTGAACCTTACCTAAAGAACAGGCTGCGAGTTCATGGCTTTTGTGGAGGAGAGGAATGGAGTAGGGTGGGACCAGCTGCTTTGAGAGGTCTCAGATCTCCAGGTGTAGCACCAGGGTGTCTGTGGGGCCAGGAGAACACATGTTTCTGCTGGAGTGAGTAGGATCTGAGCTGTGCCTAGGAGATGGGGTAAGGCAGAGTCCTCCCCTCCTTCAGCATAGCTATCACAGGTCCCTGGATCATCCCTTAGAGCTGTTGGCCTCATGACCTGGGACACTGCTCAGCCTTTATTCTGCCCACCTACATGGATACCAACTTTGAATAACTGGTGACCTGGTAATTCCCTCATTGTGAATGGTTACAGTGGGTACTGCCTGGAGGTCAAGTTCCCCACTTGGCTGAGAAAGGATATCAGAGCCAGCTCTCCTCTCAGTTTGCACTGTTAGAGCCCCTGCCCTTTCATTGCCACAGCATCTGGGGGTGGGGGGATGAACATTTGCATATTTTCTAGAGGGAAAAGTAAGAGTTCAATAGTTCCCCTTTATTCATGGGAAATAACTTCCAAGACCCCTGGTGGATGCATGAAACCTAGTATAGTGTCAAACATTATATATTCTATGCTTTTTCCTGTACATACATACTTATTCTGTCCCAGTAGCCAAATCTAAAGTGTTCAAGTATAAATGGTACCTTCTGGAGGCCTCAGGGAGTAGCCACAGGGTCAGAGTAGCTGCCATGGCCTCAAGCATACTATTCTCTGAAGCTGAGTTTCCTTACTTGGGAAGTGGGTTCAGTACAGAACAAGAGAGGTGCAGACCCAGGCCTGACCCACAGAGACCACTCAAGCAGAGCTATTGCCTCTTTACATTGAAAGAAAGACACCTTCAGAGTGAGGAGCCTACCTGAACTCACTCAGATCCACTATGCATCTGCACATACTCTTTTTCCAGTGCTGGTAGCCTCAGCTCTGCTATGCCCATGGATTCACACTGCAGCACTCCCAAATGTACCTGCTTTGACCCAAAAATCAACTTAAGCCACCCCAAGTCCTGTATTATTTTGTGGCCTCAGCTTCAAGGTCTGCCTACACAAGAACTCTTAAACTCACCCCATTCTCTCTAGGTCTCTGCTGTGCTTTTTTTGAGTCAGACAGAAAGAAAAGCATTGACAGCCACCACCACCCCCCCCCCCCAGGGTGGACTCTGCCCTGAATTGGGTAGCATAGCTGAGAACCTGTGCTGAGGTTGAATCTCTCCTCTGAGTTTGGTTCCAGTCATCTCCTTGTCCCCATCTGGAGATCCACTCTGTGTACTAGCAAAGTGACCAAGGGCTCTGTCATCACAGGGCCTGGGACAAGAGTTCACAAACCTCAGATTCAAATAAAGGTTGTAAATCAGTAAAACAAACTGTTAAATAAATGTATGTGTCCTCCTGCCTTGACAAATATAACTTCAAATGACCTACAATTCTTATAATCTTAGAAGTTTTGTGCTAGAAGGCAGCATTAACAGGAGAGCCATCCCACAACCCCCATACCTGGTCCCAGGGCTACTCTCTTCTCTTCCCACCCTCAAAACAAGCTGCCTTGCACACGTGCAGGGGAGACATCCTTGCCACATCTCCAAGCTCTATCCATACCCCTTGGCTAGCCTCTGCTTTAGGAGTACAGCTATCAGGGGTGCATTCTGCTCTAGGAGGGCTATTCTCAGGAAGACGACTGTGAGGCCACGCTGGCAGGCCCAGGGAGTTTGGACATTCTCTTTAGGCTCCCAGACACTCCCCCAAATTCCTCTTCCAAGAATCCACCTTTTACAACCCTTAGCTACTTGCTATTGAGGTGTCCTGGAATGTATCTAAATGGCGTGGATTTCTTATTGTTCTTGATTCTCTCTTCTTGGCTTCACCTACTGGTCCTCCACCACAGCAGACAAGGGTTTGAATTTTTGTCTTGCCCACACCCGCTTCTTCACATATATAATTTCTATCCTTGCATGCTCCCCATATGGTTATATCATAAATTCAGGTTTGTAAGTTGTCAAAGTTTCCATTATTGTGATTATATAAAGATTATTCATAGATGAGCCATGTAATATACACAATTATTTTGCATTTGGGGGTACATTAAAAGAAATTTGTTTTTCATGGAGTTAAAAATTATCTTGTTAGTTGTCATCACCAATTCATACCTTGACTCCACCTCAACTGTTCCAAACAGGACTCAGAGACTATGATCTGCATGTCAAATTTGACCTGTTTCTCATTTTTGTAAATAAAGTTTCCTGGAACATAAACACACCTATTTGTGTGTATATATTTTTATGGCTTCTTGCTCCCAATAATGGCAGAGTTGAGTACCCCATAATAGCAATACCTCAAATTTTTACTAACTGGCTCTTTAAGAAAAAAAAGTGTGGCTGCCTAGTCTAAATCATGCAAAGGTAACAAGTGCTCCACCATTTCCATTTTCTTGATATTTCCCCAGAGTATCTCTAATCTGTTTCCTTCAGGACTGCTTGTTCTCTGGGATTGGAGCACAGTTGTCATCTTGAAACCCTCTTCACTTCTCCTTCAAGTTGTGCCCCTGTTCTGTATCTTTTGTTCCTGTTTGTTAGTTTAGTTCCTTGTGTTGAAGGAGCACATCCTCTAGTAAAGATTTGTATGAAAGATAACTTGGCGATTGTATTTTAAGACTTACATGTTGTAAACTATCTGTTCTTGTGTTTATCTGACTAGGAATAGAATTATCAGATGGGAATAGTTTTTCTCAGAATTTTGAAGACATTGTTCCATTATTTTCTACTATCCAATATTGTTTTCTATACTTCCAAAGCTATGCTGATTCCTTGTCCTTTACTCTGATTTTTTTTTCCCATCCTCTCTTAGGAAACATTTAGTTTTTTCCCTCAGTTCTGACGAATTTTAGAACTCTTTATGTTTTCCCACCACTTTTTCGACTCTTTGTTCACTCTAACTCCGAATGATTTTTCTTAATTTCCAGATGTTCCATTATGTTTTCCAGTTGTGCTATCACTTATTTTATGTTTCATGGGGGTATAAATGCTCTCTACCTATCCCTGCTTTTTCCACAAAGCTTTTGTCCTATCATTCCTGTTAGGTGCTATATTGAGCATTGTTTGTGTCCCACCTCTTATTCTCTCAGCTCACCTTTCCTTTAGCCATTGCTGCCTGGATCACCATTAAAAAGGGTTGCTGTGGTAGAGCCCACTTTCTTTTGAACCCTGAATCTCTTTTTCTCTGTACCCAGGCTTCCCTGATGCCATGGAAAGTGTCACCTGTTAATTTCTTCTGGCACTCATACCTGTGCTAGCTGGCAATTCAGGAAGGCAACACCCCAGAGGGCATACTGGACTATTTACAGTGTGGAGTTGGTGGTGGATACTTCCCTCACCCATCTCTGTGTAAATAATTATAAACCACATTCCACAAGACTTCCCAAAGGAAGCCCAGTGACAGTGAGCCACAGTTGTCCATAATGGTGATCTGTTCAAACTGCAAGAGTAAATTGCCTCCCATTCTTTGCCTGCACTGTTTTCTTAGTTTTCATTCCTTTTCCCTAACATCACTTCCCCTGAATAAATTCTCTTGTGGCAAACTCTTGTCTCAGCTGAATGCTTTCCTTTGAGAAACCCAAGCTAAGACAGTGGTTGGCCTACAATATCTGGTGAACTGAGGGTATCTGAACAATATCAAGAGTGCTTCCCTAAACATAAATGGTTGGAAAGATAACAAATGGCAGGAATAGAGAGATATAGAAGCTGTGCAACCAGTCCCCAGTCCATTGCCTCCTTCAGGAAGAAAAGGGAATCCCAAATTCATTTCTCTACTGGTTTAACTTACTGACAAAGAGGGAAATGTCTGCCTCACCAGCTTGAACATTAAAAAGAAAATAACTGGAGTAATGGTGATGCTGAATTTGAACAAATTTTAATACTGACTTATGGTTCTATTTAAATCTATTTAAGCACAATCAGTTTCAAAGTAAACATAATTAGTTCTTCTGTGTTTTGAAAATGACATCTAGGTTCTGATACATCTATAGAAATGACAATCAGGAATTTTAATTTAGAGAAAAAAAATCACAAAAAGGGAACTAGATCAAATAGTTTTATCTTTTGTATTTACACTAACTTTTAAAAGGTTCAATGGAAAAATATCCCCTAAAGAAATGAATTACTCTAATTGTATCTTCAATTTCATATTTCAAAAATATCTGTCTTCATTAGGCCATAGCCATCCTGAACTAAGTGGCTTAAAACAACAAACATTGTATTATATATCATAATCTGTGTGTGGGTGATGGGTTCAGGCAGGGCTGGGGTAATTCTTCATTTCCATGTGGTAGTCACTGCAGTTTCAGTGGTGTTTAGTGGGCAGCTGGACTAGTTACTCATGTCCCAGAAAACTTTATTCACATGCCTGGTGCCTTGGTCAGGATAACTGGAAAGCTGGGCCTGCCTTGGCCCCCACCCTCTCCCTGGTATCTCAAGGCCTCTCTGTTTGGTCTTTCTACCATAAGACACATAGAATATAAAGGTAGACACATAGAATTATAAAGAATTAATTAATCTGCCTAGTGCCTCAATTATTAGTTTGGTTGGTTTATTCTTTTGCAATGGTCAGTTTGAACTGTATTTGGATACAAATGACACCAAACCTAACACAGTGCCATACACAAAAAGAAGTTTTAATTCATGTGATAAGTCATAGGGCCATCACCATAGGCCATCACCATTGGTTCAGTGGCTTAACAGTGTCAAAAATGATACCCCTCATATTCTCTTGACCCTTCCTTCATACTTTCAAAACGCCTGCTGCAGCTCAGATCATCACAACCATATCCAAGTCAAGAAGGAAAAAAAAGGACATGGCTTTAGAGTGAATGGAAGCTACAGGGACTATCTGCCAGGACCAAACTGGAATAACAACTAAAATAAATACAAAACATTGGAAAAATCAATCCAACCGAAGAGCAGCTAGAAGAGAGCCAGTACAACCAGGGGCAGAGAGAATGCCAAATCAAGCCTGGTAGAAACTACAGAGTAGATTGGAGGTGGGGTTGGAGCACACAGACAGCAGCAAGGGTTGTATTAGCGATGTGCCCTTACTGCTGAGAAAGCTACAGCCACTCATCTTGGGCTCCAGCAGAGGAAGGGTGGACTGGACTGGAACTGTGTGGAGAGAGTCCAGGGCTCCTAGTACAGGAGAGAGCTGGACCGGAGGGCACCAGGAGTCTTGTACTGAATCACTCCATCACAGGACAGTACCCATATTACTCAAAGGGCCCCTTCCCAGAGCCCTAGGAAGAAGCAATGGCCTCTCTGACAGGAATTCAACATCACCAGGCCAGGCCAATGAAAAGTAAATTTAGGCCCATTAAGATTTAAAGTCTGATACCAAGCAAGTGCTCCACCCCCTGGAAATGATCTTATAGCTGAGGGATTTTTTTATTCAGCTGCAGGGCAACACATCTAGGCTCATCAAGTAACTGAGACTATATAGCCTCCAGGAAAAAAGCCAGAAGATAACTGAAACTTTACTGGGCTTGCAAATCTACCCAGGAAAGTAAGACTTGACAGTGGTGTTTAATGTGGATCCTCCAACACTCACCCAATCACAGGAGAGGGAGCCACAACCAGCAGAACACTAACAACCACAGGGAAAATTAGGCAGGCTCCAAAACACACTGAAAGAGCCAAAATGATGAGAAAAAGAAGAAAGACAAATGAAAGAACAAGGTAATTATGCAGGAGAAGAAATAAATGACATAGAATTAAGCAACATATCAGAGAGAGAGTTCAGAATAATAATCATGAGGAGCTCAACAGCATGAATAAAGGTATAGAAACATAGAAAACCAACCAATTGGAAATGAAGGATGACACAGCAGAAATAAAGAACACAGTGGAAGGAATAACCAGCACAGTAGAGGAAGCTGAGGACCAGATCAGTGAATTAGAAGATAAGTTAGAAAAAACCATCCAATCAGAAAACCAAAAAGAAAAGAAAAAAAATTAAAAAACAAGGAATACAGCCTAAGAGAACTGTGGGACAATATGAAATGTAACAACATTTACATCATAGGACTGCCAGAAGAAGAAGAAAATGAGCAAGGGTTAGAGAATATATTTGAAGAAATGGTGACAGAAAATTTCCCTAGCTTGGTGAAGGAAAAAGATATACAAGTTCAAGAAGCACACAGAGCCCCAAGTAAGAACCCAAAGAGGCCCACACCAAGACACGTAATAATTAAAATGCCAGAAATTAAAGACAAAGACAGAAACCTAAATACAGCAAGAGATAAGCAACAAGTTACCTACAAAGAAATCCCCATAAGGCTATCAGCTGACTTCTCAGCAGAAAGACTACAGGCCAGAAGGGAATGGCGTAATCAAGGTAATAAAAAACAAGGTTCTGAACACAAGGCTACTCTATCTAGTAAAGCTATCATTCAAAATAGAAGGTGAAGTAAAGAGCTTCCCAGACAAATAATAATAATACAAAAAAAAAAAAAAAAAAAAAAGGCTAAGGACATGAGGACATGAAGGGAATATATTTGCACCAAGCCAGCACTTCAAGAAATATTAAAAAGACTACTATAATAAACAGAAGAAATAAAAAGAGAAACATAACTATAGTAAACAAAAGGACAATAAATAAGTACATATCAGTAATAACCTTAAATGTAAATGGTTTAAATGCTCTGATCAAAAGCCAGAGTAGCTGAATGGATAAGAAAAAATGATCCATATATATATTGTTTACAAGAGACCCACCTCACAACAAAAGACTCACAAATTTGAAAGTCAAGGGATGAAAAAATTGTTTCCAAACAAACGGAAAGGAAAAAAAAAAAAAAAAAAAAGCTGGGGTAGCAATACTCATTTCTGAAAAAATGGACTTCAAAATGAAGACCATAACTAGAGACAAAATAGACCACTACATAATATTAAAAGGATCTATCCAACAAGAGGATATAACCTTGGTAAACATATATACACCTAACATAGGAGCACCAAAATACATTTAAAAACTTCTAGAGGACTTGAAAGGTGAAATCAACAGCAATAAAATCATAGTAGGGGACATCAATACCCATCTGACATCACTGAATAGATCTTCTAGACAAAAAATTAACAAGGAAACAGCGTCTCTAAATAATGCACTAGATAAAATGGATTAAATAGATATCTACAAAGAATTACACCCCAAAACTGCAGAATTTACTTTTTTTTTTCAATTTCACATGGGACATTCGTAAAGGTAGACTACATGTTAAGACACAAATTAAGTCTCTACAAGTCCAAGAATATTGAAATCATATCAAACATCTTCTCAGAACACAATGGCATGAAACTAGAAATCAAATACAACAAAAACATTCAAACACATGGAGGCTAAATTGCATGTATTTTAGCAATGAATGGGTTACCAAGGAGATCAAGGAAAAATTAGAAACTTCCTGGAAACCAATAAAAATAAACACAACAACAAAAAATTGATAGAACATAGTGAAAGCAGTCCTGAGAGGGAAGTTCATAGCACCACAGGCCTACCTCAAGAAACAGATAAAAATTCTAATTGATTTTCTAACCCTATAACTTGAAGATCTAGAAAGTAGACAAAGAGAAAACGACACCCAGAGTAAGTAGACAAAAAGAGATAGTAAAGGTCAGAGCAGAAATAAATGACATAGAGACTAGAAAAACAATTCAAAAGATCAATGAAACAAAGAGCTGGTTCTTTGAAGAGATAAAAAAAAAAAAATTGATGGACCCCTATCCAGACTCACCAATAAACAAAAAGAGAAGACCAAATAACAAAATCAGAAATGAAAGAGAAGTAACAACTGACAGTACAGAAATAAAAAGAATCATTAAAAAAAAAATACTATGAACAGTTAAATGCCAACAAATTGGACAATCTAGATGAAATGGACAAATTTCTAGAAACACAGACTCTCCCAAAACTGAACTGGGAAAAGATAGAAAACTTGAACAGACCAATAAGGACTAAGGAAATTGAAGATGTAATCAAGAAACTCCCAGCAAACAAAAGCCCAGGCCAAGATGGCTTCTTGGGGGAAGTTTTACTGAACATTCAAAGAAGATCTAACACCCATTCTCCTCAAACTATTCCAAAAAAATTCAAGAAGAAGGAAGAATGTCATATTCATTTTATGAGGCAAGCATAATTCTAATTCCAAAACCAGAAAAACACAATACAAAGAAAGAAAACTACAGTCCAATATTCTTGGTGAACATAGATGCCAAATCTTTAAAAAAATATTAGCAAATCAGATCCAGCAATACATTAAAAAAATGATTCATCAAGACCAAGTGGGATTCATCTCAGGGATGCAAGGCTGGTACAATGTCTGCAAATCAATAAATGTGATACAGCACATAAACAAATGAAAGATAGAGGAGAAAAAATGGTGTCAGAGTGAATGGAAGCTACACAGACGATCTCCCAGGACCAAACTGAAATTACAACTAAAATAAAGACATGTCATTGGGAAAAAGCAGCAGAAAAGCAGCTGGAGAGGACCATATAAACAGGGACACTGAATAGAGCCTGGTAGGTCTGCAGAAGCATGAGAAGGTGGTGGGCTGGGAGCCTATGGAAAGCAGTGGTTTGGGCTATGGGCAGTGCCCTTGGGGTTAAAATCTCAAACTGACTCCACAGCACAGAGAGCTGGGACAGCACTAAATTACCTATAGCCACTCACCTTGGGCTTTGGCAGAAGGGGGGCGGACTGGACTGGAACTCTGTGGGGACACCCAGGATGTGGAGGGCGCTCAGAGTTTTTGCTAAGTCACGGCCACACAAGACAGTGACCATCTTGCTTCTTCCCAGAGATCTGGGGAAAAGCAGCAGCCCCTCCCTTGGAGATTCAACCCCACCAGGATGGGCCAAAGAAATGAAAATTGAGGCTCATTAACAACAAACATCTGCCCCACCCTCTGGAAATCCTCTTAAGCTGAACACTTGAGGGAGTTTTTTATGCAGCTGAGGGCAACAATCCAATGCCTTAAGTAACTGAGACTAATAGTCTCCAGGCAAAAAGCTAGAGGATAATTGAACCTTTCCTGGGTTTGCAAATCTACCCAGGAAAGTAAGACATGACAATGGTGTTTAACATGGGTCCTCCCACATTCATCCAAACCCAGCAGAGGGAGCCACAAATAGCAGAACACCAACACCCACAGGGAAAATTTGGCAGGCTCTAAAACCCACTGATATAGCCAAAATGGTGAAATAAAGAAACAAATCACAAATGAAACAACAAGAGGACCCTACTGAAGAGGAGGTAAACAAAATGCACTTAAGCAAGTTATCAGAGGTAGAGTTCAGAGCCATGATCTTGAGGAAGCTCAACAGCATGAGTAAGGACATCAACATCATGAGTAAAGACATGGAAACATTAAAAACAAACCAAGTAGAAATGAAGAATGACAAAGCAGAAATAAAGAACATGTTGGAAGAAATAATCAGCAGAGTAGAGGAAGCTGAGAACCAGATCAGTGAGTTAGAAGACAGGGTAAAAAAAAACAACCAATCAGAAAACCAAAAGGAAAAAACAATGAAAAAACAGGAAGACAGCTGAAGAGAACTGTGGGACAACTGGAAACGTAATAACATTCACATCATAGGAGTCCCTGAAGAAGAAGAAAATGAGTAGGAGTTATGAGTATATTTGAGAAATAGTGACCGAAAACTTCTCAGACTTGGTGAAGGAGGAAGGCATTCAAGTTCAAGAAGCACACAGAGCCCCAAGTAAGAAGAACACAATCAGGCCCACACGAATAAACATAGTAATTAAAATGCCAAAAATTAAAGACAAAGAGAGAATCCTAAAGGCAGCAAGAGATAAGAAACAGGTTACCTACAAAGGAACCCCCATTAAGCTATCAGCTGACTTCTCCACAGAAACACTACAGGCCAGAAGGGAATGGCATGAAGTAATCAAGGTCATGAAAAACAAGGATCTGAATCCAAGACTACTCTATTCAGCAAGGTTATCATTTAAGCCAGAAGGTCAAATAAAGAGCTTCCCAGACAAAAACAAAAGGGTAAGGGAATATATTAGCACCAAACCAGCACTGCAAGAAATGTTAAAAGGACTGCTGTAATTAGTAGAATACATAGAAAGAAAAATATAACCACAATAAACAAAAAGGCAAAAAATAAGTACATATCAATAATCACCTTAAATGTAAATGTATTGAATGCTATGATAAAAAGACACAGAGTAGCTGACTGGATAAGAAAGCATGACTCACACATATGTTGTTTACAAGAGACCCACCACACCACAAAAGACTCACATCCGTTGAAAGTGAAGGGATGGAAAAAAATCTTCCAAGCAAACGGAAAGCAAAAAAAAAAAGCTGGGGTAGCAATACTCATATCTGATAAAATAGATTTCAAAATGAAGGCCACAACTAGAGACAAAGAAGGTCAATACATAACATTGAAAGGATCTATCCAACAGGAAGATATAATCTTGGTAAACATATATGCACCAAATATAGGAGCACCAAAATATATTAAAAATCTTCTGGAGGACTTAAAAGAAGAAATTGACAGCAATACAATCATAGCAGGGGACTTCAACACCCCACTGACATCACTGGATAGATCCTCTAGACCAGCTATTCTCAACCTGCAGGTCGCGACCACTTTGCGGGTCAAACGACCCTTTCACAGGGGTCACCTAAGACCATCAAAAAACACATATTTCTGATGGTCTTAGGAACTGAGACACTGCTTCTCTATCAGTCTCCAGGAGGGTCCACCGACATGCAGATACGTCCACATACAGATATGCCCACATAAGAGTACCTGGTGTGATGACATCATCGCGCCAACCCCATCACCTATACCCCGTGCAAATACAGGTGTATGTGACAGGGTTGGCACCATAATTTAATTGTGGGGACCAGTCACACATGTGTAGAGAGCAGCTACTGTGAAGAAAGCAGGTACTCTGTTAAAAACAGTTATTGAAAGCAGCAATATTGGAGGTAAAATGACGCTTCATGAATTATAATTACTGGGTAACTGTAAAATCATTTACTGTAAAATCAACTACTGCAAAAAAATATATCTGTACCATGGGAACTTAATCTGGAAGCTGATTGGTCTTTTTATATTCAGCTATGGTTGATGTGAATACTGCTCCATTGTGATAGTAACAGGTATGTAACAAAAAACACAACATAGAGAATGGTAAATCATAGGAAACTTTAATGAACTGTACTGACTAAACTATACAATGTATAATCTTTTGTATTATTAAAGCTATTGTTATATATTATTTTCATTAGCAAACCATCCCATGACAACAGATCATGCAGAGAAGAAAGTTCAGAAAAAAATATATAGTGAGGATTTTTTACAGTATGGTTGTACCTCAATAATTACAGTAGGAATTGAGAAACAGCAATGTATTATTTGTTGTGAAGTTCTTTTTTTTCTTGTTTTTTTTTTTAATTTTATTAGTTTATTTTTGTTACAGATGTTTCTCCTTTTTTTTCCCATTGACACCCTCCTCCCCATGCCCCCACCCCATTCCCAGCTTTGTTGTCCATGTCTATCAGTTATGCATACATGCATATAAATTCCGTGGTTTATCTCGTCCCTTCCCTCCCACTCCATCTTATGAGGTTTCTCAGACTGTACACTACTTACCATCTCTGGGACTACCCTGTTCCTCAGGCTGTTATGTTCATTATATTCCACAAATAAGTGAGATCATGTGATACTTGTCTTTCTTTAATTGGTTTGTTCTGCTTAGGATAATACTCTCCATGTCCCTCCATGTCTTCTCAAAATATAAGAGATATTTCTTTCTAACAGCTGCATAGTATTCATTGTGTATATGTACCACAGCTATTTTATTCATTCGTCTACTGATGGACACTTGGGCTGTTTCCAGATCTTAGCTATTGCAAATAGTGCACCTATGAACATGAAGGTACATATATTCTTTTTGATTGGTGTTTCAGGCTTCTTACAGTATATTCCTAGAAGTAGGATCACTGGATTAAATGGCAATTCAATTTTTAATTTTTTCAGGTAACACCATAGTGGTTTTTTTTGTTGTTGTTGTTTTTTTCAGATTTTTTTTTATTAATGTATTTTTATTACAGATGTTTCTCCTTTTTTCCCCATTGACACCCTCCTCCCCATCCCCCCACCCTTTCCCCAGCTTTGTTGTCCATGTCCATCACTTATGCATACATGTGCATAAGTTCTGTAGTTTATCTCTTCCCTCCCCCCACACCCCCTCATTTGAGGGGTGTCAGTTTATACCCTACTTCCACATCTCTGGGTCTGCCCTGTTCCTCAGACTGTTATGTTCATTATATTCCACAAATAAGTGAGATCATGTGATATTTGTCTTTCTCTGCTTGGCTTGTTTCGCTTAGGATAATACTCTCGAGGTCCCTCCACGTCGTCTCAAAGGATAAGAGATATTTCTTTCTTACAGCTGCATAGGACTCCACTGTATATATGTACCAGAGCTTTTTTATCCTTTCATCCACTGATGGACACTTGGGCTGTTTCCAGATCTTAGCTATTGTAAATAGTGCTGCTATGAACATGGGGGTACATGTATTCTTTCTGATTGGTGTTTCAGGCTTCTTAGGGTATATTCCTAGAAGTGGGATCACTGGGTCAAATGGCAATTCAATTTTTAATTTTTTGAGGTAACACCATAGTGTTTTGCACAGTGGCTGCACCAGTCTGCATTCCCACCAGCAGTGTACTAGAGTCCCCTTTTCTCCACACCCTCGCCAACACTTGTTGTTTGATGATTTGTTGATGGCGGCCATTCTGACAGGTGTGAGGTGATACCTCATTGTTGTTTTAATTTGCATCTCTCTGATGATTAATGATGTTGAGCATTTCTTCATATGTCCCTTAGCCATTTGTATGTCCTTTTTGGAGAGGTGTCTATTTAGTTCCTCTGCCCATTTTTTAATTGGGTTCTTTGTCTTCCTTTTGTTGAGTTTTATGAACACTCTGTATATTTTGGAAATTAACCCCTTATCTGATGTATCATTGGCAATTATGTTCTCCCATAGAGTGGGTTCCCTATCTGTTTTGATGGTTGTTTCTTTTGCTGTGCAGAAGCTTTTGAGTTTGATGTAGTCCCATGTGTTCATTTTTCCCTTTGTTTCTGTTGCCTTAGGTGATGTATCAGTGAAGATTGTACTGCGTATGATGTCCTACATTTTCTTCTAGGATTTTTATAGATTCACGAGTCACATTTAAGTCTTTTATCCATTTTGACTTTATTCTTGTGTGTGGTGTAAGTTGATGGTCTAGTTTCATTTTTTTGCATGTAGCTGTCCAATTTTCCCAACACCATTGATTAAAGAGGCTGTCTTTACTCCATTGTATGCTCTTGCCACCTTTGTCAAATATTAATTGAGCATAATGTCTTGGGTCAATTTTTGGATTCTCTGTTCTGTTCCACTGGTCTATATGCCTGTTCTTGTGGCAGTACCAGGCTGTTTTGATTACAGTGGCTTTGTAGTATAAGCTCATATCCGGTATTGTGATCCCACCTACTTTGTCTTTCTTTTTCAAGATTGCTGTGGCAATTCGGGGTCTTTTTTGGTTCCATATTAACTTTTGAAATATTTGTTCTAGTTCTGCAAAATATGTCACTGGTATTTTGATGGGGATTGCATTGAATCTATAGATTGTTTTGGGTAATATGGACATTTTAATGATGTTAATTCTTCCAATCCATGAACAAGGTATGTGCTTTCACTTTTTATATCTTCCTCTATTTCTTTTTTCAATGTCCTGTAGTTTTCTGCAAATAGGTCCTTTACTTCTTTGGTTAAGTTTATTCCTAGGTATCTTAATTTTTTTGCCGCGATGGTAAATGGAATTGTTTTTTTAGTTTCTCTTTCCGTGAGTTCATCATTGGTGTATAAGAATGCCGTTCATTTCTTGATGTTAATTTTGTATCCTGCTACTTTGCCAAATTCATTTATTAAGTCTAGTATATTTTTGATGGAGTCTTTAGGGTTTTCTATATATAATATCATATCGTCTGCGAATAATGACAGTTTCACTTCCTCCTTTCCAATTTGCATTCCTTTTATTTTTTCTTCATGTCTGATTGCTGTGGCTAAGACTTCCAGTACAATGTTAAATAAGAGTGGTGAAAGTGGGCATCCCTGTCTTGTTCCTGTTCTTAAGGGAAATGTTTTTAGTTTTTGCCCATTGAGTATGATGTTGGCTGTAGGTCTTTCATATATGGCCTTTATTATATCAAGATATGATCCCTCTACTCCCAAATTGCTGAGTGTTTTTATCAGAAATGGGTGCTGGATTTTGTCAAATGCTTTTTCAGTGTCTATTGAAATGATCATGTGGTTTTTATCTTTCATTTTGTTTATGTGGTGTATCACATTTATTGATTTGCGAATGTTGAACCAGCCTTGCATCCCTGGGATGAATCCCAGTTGGTCATGGTGAATAATTTTTTTGATGTATTGCTGCATCTGATTTGCTATTATTTTGTTTAGGATTTTGGCATCTATGATCATCAGGGATATTGGCCTGTAGTTTTCTTTCTTTGTGGTGTCTTTTTATGGTTTTGGAATTAGGATTATGCTGGCCTCATTAAACGAGTTTGAAAGTCTTCCTTCTTCTTGAATTTTTTGAAATAGTTTGAGGAGAATGGGTGTTAGTTCTTCTTTGAATGTTCGGTAAAACTCCCCCATGAAGCCATCCGGGCTTGGGCTTTTGTTTGCTGGGAGGGTCTTGATTACATCTTCAATTTCCTTAGCTGTTATTGGTCTGTTCAAGTTTTCTATCTCTTCCCGGTCCAGTTTTGGGAGACTATGTGTTTCTAGAAATTTGTCCATTTCACTTAGATTGTCGAATTTGTTGCCATATAAATGTTCATAGTATTTGCTAATGATCCTTTGTATTTCTGTTGTGTCAGTTGTTACTTCTCCTCTTTCATTTCTGATTTTGTGGATTTGGGTTCTCTCTCTTTGTTTCTTGGTGAGCCTAGCTAAGGGTCCATCAATCTTGTTTATCTTTTCAAAAAACCAGCTCTTTCTTTCATTGATCCTTTCAATTGTTTCTCTGGTCTCTATGTTGTTTATTTCTGCTGTGATCTTTACTATTTCCTTCCTTCTACTTGCTCTGGGGTTTTCTTTTTATTTGCTTTCTAGTTCTTTAAGTTGTGAGGTTAGATAGTCTATTAGAAATTTTTGTTGTTTCTTGAGGTAGGCCTGTAGTGCTATGAACTTCCCTCTCAGAACAGCTTTCGCTGCATCCCATAGATTTTGTGTTGTTGTTTGTTCATTTTCATTGGTTTCCAGGAAGTTTTTAATTTCTTCCTTGATCTCCTCGGTAACCCATTCATTGCTTAATAACATGCTATTTAGCCTCCATGTATTCAAATGTCTTTGCATGTTCTTGTTGCAATTGATTTCTAGTTTCATGCTATTGTGATCTGAGAAGATGCTTGATATGATTTCAATCTTCTTGAATTTGTAGAGACTTCGTTTGTGTCCTAACATGTGGTCTATCTTTGAGAATGTCCCATGTGAACTTGAGAAGAATGTGAATTCTATAGTTTTGGGGTGTAATTCTCTGTCAATATCTATTAAATCCATTTGGTCTAGTGCTTCATTTAGAGTCTCTGTTTCCTTGTTAATTTTTTGTCTAGAGGATCTATCCAGTGATGTCAGCGGGGTGTTGAAGTCCCCTGCTATGATTGTATTGCTGTCAATTTCTCCTTTGAAGTCCTCCAGAAGATTTTTAATATATTTTGGTGCTCCTATATTCGGTGCATATATGTTTACCAAGGTTATGTCTTCCTGTTGGATAGATCCTTTCAATATTATGTAGTGACCTTCTTTGTCTCTAGTTATGGCTTTCGTTTTGAAATCTATTTTATCAGATATGAGTATTGGTACCCCAACTTTTTTTCCTTTCCATTTGCTTGGAAGATTTTTTTCCATCCCTTCACTTTCAGCCTATGTGAGTCTTTTGTTGTGAGCTGGGTCTCTTGTAAACAACATATATATGGGTTATACTTTCTTATCCAATCCGCTACTCTGTGTCTTTTTATCGGAGCATTCAATCTATTTACATTTAAGGTGATTATTGATATGTACTTATTTATTGCCATTTTTGTTCACTGTGGTTCTACTTTCCTTCCTATTTCTTCTACTAATTACAGCAGTCCTTTTAACATTTCTTGCAGTGCTGGTTTGATGCTAATGTATTCCCTTAGCCTTCTTTTGTCTGAGAAGCTCTTTATTTGACCTTCTATTTTGAATGACAGCCTTCCTGGGTAGAGTAGTCTTGGATTCAGATCCTTGTTTTTCATGACCTTGATTACTTCATGCCATTCCCTTCTGGCCTGTAGTGTTTCTGTTGAGAAGTCAGCTGATAGCCTGATGGGGATTCCTTTGTATGTAACCTGTTGCTTTTCTCTTGCTGCCTTGAGGATTCTCTCTTTGTCTTTAATTTTTGGCATTTTAATTACTATGTGTCTTGGTGTGGGCCTGTTTGGGTTCTTCTTACTTGGGACTCTCTGTGCTTCTTGAACTTGAATACCTTCTTTCTTCACCAAATTAGGGAAGTTTTCTGTCATTATTTCTTCATATATTTTCTCTAACCCTTGCTCATTTTCTTCTTCTTCAGGGACTCCAATGATGCGAATATTATTACCTTTCCAGTTGTCCCACAGTTCTCTTAAGCTGTCTTCCTGTTTTTTCATTGTTTTTTCCTTTTGGTTTTCTGAGTGGTTGATTTTTTCTACCCTGTCTTCTAATTCACTGATCCGGTCCTCAGCTTCCTCAACTCTGCTGTTTAGTCCTTCCAATATGTTCTTCATTTCTGCTATGTTATTCTTCATTTCTTCTTGCTGCTTCTTCATTTCTTCTTGCTGCTTCTTCATTTCCACTTGGTTGGTTTTCATTGTTTCTATGCCTTTGCTCATGGTGTGGATGTCTTTACTCAAGGTGTTGATGTCCTTACTCATGCTGTTGAACTTCCTCAAGATCATGGCTATGAATTCTAGCTCTGTTAACTTGCTTAACTCCATTTCATTTATCTCATCTTTGGTAGAGGTCTCTTGTTTTTACATTTGGGCTCTATTTCTTTGTTTCCCCATTTTGGCTATCTCAGTGGTTTTTGGAGCCTGCCAAATTTTCCTGGGGATGTTGGTGTTCTGTTGTTTGTGTCTCCCTCTACTGGTTTTGGATGAGCGTGGGAGGACCCATGTTAAACACCACCCTGGAGTCTTACTTTCCAGAGTATATTTGCAAGCCCAGCAAAGGTTAAGTTATCCTCTAGCTTTTTTCCTAGAGGCTACTAGTTGTGGTTGCTTGAAGAGCTTTGGGTTTTCACTTGAATGAAAACCTCCCTCAGTTGTTCAGTGTGAGAGGATTTCCAGGGGGTAGGGCAGATGCTAGTAGTTAATGAGCCTCAGTTTGCATTTCAATGGCCCACTAGGGTGTGGCTGGATCTCCGAGGGAGGGGCTGCCACCTCTCCCCAGAGCCCTGGGATGGAGTAAGACCACCAGGCCATGTTCCTGCGTGGCCGCAACTCAGCAAAACTCTGAGCACCCTCCAAATCCCAGGTGTCCCCACACAGTTCCAGTCCAGTCCGTTCTCCCTCTGCCGGAGCCCAGGTGAGTGGCTACGGCTATTTTAGCACTCTGTCCTGGCTCTGCGTTGTGGAGCAGGCTTGGGCTTTAACACGAGGGCAGGCGCTGCTCACTGCTAAGGCCGCTGCTTTCCGTGGGCTCTCAGCCCCCCTCTCATGCCTCCGCAATCCTACCAGGATCGAGTCGGTGTCCCTGGTTGTATCGTCCTAGCAAGCTGCTTTTCTGTTGCTTTTTCCTGACGATTCATCTTTATTTTAGTTGTAATTCCAGTTTGGTCCTGGGAGATGGTCTGTGTAGTTTCCATTCACTCCGCCGCCATTTTGTAATCCCCCAATACCATAGTGTTTTCCATAGTGGCTGCACCAGTCTGCATTCCCACCAGCAGTGTACTAGAGTCCCCCTTTCTCCACATCCTCACCACTTCTGTTTGATGATTTGTTGATGGCGGTCATTCTGACAAGTGTGAGGTGATACTGAATAGTTGTTTTAATTTGCATCTCTCTGATGATTAGTGATGTTGAGTATTTGTTCATGTGTCTCTTAGCCCTTTGTATGTCCTGTTTGCAGAGGTGTCTTTTAGTTGCTCTGCTTATTTTTTAATTGGGTTCTAGTCTTCCTTTTGTTGAGTTGAATGAGCACTTTATATATTTTGGAGATTAACCCCTTATCTGATGTATCATTGGCAATTATGCTCTCCCATACGATGGGTTTCATTTCCATTTTGATGGTTGTTTCCTTTGCTCTGCAGAAGCTTTTTAGTTTGATGAAGTCCCATGTGTTCATTTTTTCCTATGTTTCTGTTGCCTTAGGTGATGTGTCAGTGAAGATACTGCAGCGTATGATGTCCAAAATTTTGTTGCCTACATTTTCTTCTAGGATTTTTATGGATTCATGAGTCACATTTAAGTCTTTTATCCATTTTGACTTTATTCTTGACTATGGTGTATGTTTTTTTTTTTTTTTTTTTGCATGTAGTTGTCCAAATTTTCCATCAGAATTTATTAAAAAGGCTGTCTATAATTTATTGTATGCTCTTGTCACTTTTGTCGAATATTAAATGAGCATAATGTCTTGGGTCAAGTTCCGGATTCTCTGTTCTGTTCCACTGGTCTATATGCCTGTTCTTGTGCCAGTACCTGGGTGTTTTGATTACAATAGCTTTGCAGTATAACCTGATATCTGGTATTGTGATCCCACCTATTTTGTCCTTCTTTTTTAAGATTGCTGTACCTATTCGGGGTCTTTTTTGGTTCCATACGAACTTCTGAAGTATTTGTTCTAGTTCTGTAAAATATGTCATTGGTATGTTGATGGGGGTTGCATTGAATCCATTTATTGCTTTGGGTAATGTGGACATTTTAATGATGTTCATTCTTCCAATCCATGAACACGGTATGTGCTTCCACTTTTTTATACCTTCCTCTATTACTTTTTTCAATGACCTGTAGTTTTCTGTGAAGAGGTCCTCTATTTCTTTGGTAATGTTTATTCTTAAATGACTTAATTTTTTTGCCACGATGGTAAAAGAGATTTTTTTTTAGTTTTTCTTTCTGTGAGCTCATCATTGTTGTATAAGAGTGCCACAGATTCTTTCTTATACACCAATGATGAACTCACAGAAAGAGGAACTAAAAAAGAAATCTCATTTACCATCTCAGCAAAAAAATTAAGATACCTAGGAATAAACTTAACCAAAGAAGTAAAGGACCTATTTGCAGAAAACTACAGGACATTGAAAAAAGAAATAGAGGAAGATATAAAAAAGTGGAAGCAGATACCTTGTTCATGGATTGGAAGAATTAACATCATTAAAATGTCCATACTACCCCAAAGCAATCTATAGATTTAATGCAATCCCCATCAAAATACCAATGACATATTTCATAGAACTAGAACAAATGCTTCAGAAGTTCATATGGAACCAAAAAAGAACCCGAATAGCCACAGCAATCTTGAAAAAGAAGGACAAAGTAGGCGGGATCACAATACCGGTCATCAGGTTATACTACAAAGCTACTGTAATCAAAACAGCCTGGTATTGGCACAAGAACAGGCACATAGATCAATGGAATAGCACAGGGAACCCAGAAATTGACCCAAAACATTATGTTTAATTAATATTCGACAAAGGTGGCAAGAGCATACACTGGAGTGAAGGCAGCCTCTTTAATAAATGGTGTTGGGAAAATTGGACAGCTACATGCAAAAAAATGAAACTAGACCATCAACTTACATCATACACAAGAATAAACTCAAAATGGATAAAAGACTTAAATGTGACTCATGAATCCATAAAAATCCTAGAAGAAAATGTAGGCAACAAAATTTCAGACATCATACGCAGCAGAATCTTCACTGATATATCACCTAAGGCAACAGAAACAAAGGAAAAATGAACACATGGGACTACATCAAACTCAAAAGCTTCTGCACAGCAAAAAAAACAACCATCAAAGTGGAAAGGCAACCCACTGTATGGGAGAGCATAATTGCCAATGATATATCAGATAAGGGATTAATTTCCAAAATATATAGAGTGCTCATACATCTCAACAAAAGGAAGACAAAGAACCCAATTAAAAAGTGGGCAGAGGAACCAAATGGACACCTCTCCAAACAGGACATACAAATGGCCAAGAGACGTATGACAAAATTCTCAATGTCACTAATCATCAGAGAGATGCAAATTAAAACAACAATGAGGTATCACCTCACACCTGTCAGAATGGCCGCCATCAACAAATCATCAAACAACAAGTGTTGGCGAGGTTGTGTAGAAAAGGGGACTCTAGTTCACTGCTGGTGGGAATGCAGACTGGTGCAGCTACTATGGAAAACACTATGGTGTTACCTCAAATAATTAAAAATTGAATTACCATTTGACCCAGTGATCCCACTCCTACGAATATACCCTAAGAAGCCTGAAACACCAATCAGAAAGAATATATGTACCCCCATGTTCATAGCAGCACTATTTACAATAGCTAAGATCTGGAAACAGCCCAAGTGTCCATCAGTAGATGAATGGGGAAAACAGCGGTGGTACATATATGCAATGGAGTACTATGCAGCTGTAAGAAAGAAAGATCTCTTATCCTTTGAGACAACATGGGAGGACCTGAAAATTATTATCCTAAGTGAAACAAGCCAAGCAGAGAAAGACAAATATGATATGATCTCACTTATTTCTGGAATATAATGAACATAACAGTCTGAGGAACAGGGTTGTCCCAGAGACGTGGAAGTAAGGTACAGACTGACAATTGCCAGTAGAGGGATTGGGGGAAGGGATCAATGAACCACAGAACTTACGCATGTAATCATAACCAATGGACATAGACAACAAAACTGGGGATGGGGCAGGGAGGGAGGGGGAGGAGGGTGTCAATGGGGGAAAAAAGGAGAAACATCTGTAACAAAAGTAAACTAATAAAAAAAAATTGTGATCACAAAAAAAAAAGAATGCTGTAGATTTCTTGACGTTAATTTTGTATCCTGCTACTTTTCCAGATTCATTTATTAAGTCTAGTAGATTTTTGATCGAGTCTTTAGGGTTTTCTATGTATAATATCATGTCATCTGCGAATAATGACATTTTCACTTCCTCCTTTCCAATTTGGATCCCTTTTATTTTTTCTTCATATCTGATAGCTGTGACTAAGACTTCCAGTACTATGTTAAATAAGAGTGACGAAAGTGGGCATCCTTGTCTTGTTCCTTTTCTTAAGGAAATGTTTTTAGTTTATGTCCATTGAGTATGATGTTGGCTGTAGGTTTTTCAAATATGGTCTTTATTATATCGAGATATGATCCCTCTATTCCCAAATTGCAGAGTTTTTTTTTTTTTTTTTATCATAAATGGGTGCTGGATTTTGTCAAATACTTTTTCAGCATCTACTTATATGATCAAGTGGTTTTTTTCTTTCATTTTGTTTAGGTGTTGTAACACATTTATTGATTAGAGAATATTGTACCAGCCTTGCATCCCTGGGATGAATCTCACTTGGTCATGGTGAATACTTATTTTGATGTATTGCTGTATCCGATTTGCTAGTATTTTGTTAAGGATTTTGGCATCTATGTTTATCCAGGATATTGGCCTGTAGTTTTCTTTCTTTGTAGTGTCTTTCTCTCGTTTTCGAATAAGAATTATGCTGGCCCCATAAAATGAGTTTGGAAGTCTTCCTTCTTCTTGAATTTTTTGGACTAGTTTGAGGAGAATGGTGTTAGTTCTTCTTGCAATGTTTGGAAAACTCCACCGTGAAGCCATCTGGGCCTGGGCTTTTGTTTGCTGGGAGAGTCTTGATTACATCTTCAATTTCCTTAGTTGTTATTGGCCTGTTCAAGTCTTCTATCTCTTTCCGGTGCAGTTTTGGGAGACTATGTATTTCTAGGATTTTGTATATTTCGTTTAGGTTGTCGAATTTGTTGCCATATAAATGTTCATAGTATTTGTTAATGATCCTTTGTATTTCTGTGTTGTCAGTTTTTATTTCTCCCCTTTCAATTCTGATTTTGTGTATTTGGGTTCTCTCTCTTTGCTTCTTGGTGAATCTAGCTAAGGGTACATCAATCTTGTTTATCTTTTCAAAAAAATAGCTCTTTGTTTCATAGATCCTTTGAATTTTTTTTTTTTTTTGGTCTCTATGTCATTTATTTCTGCTCTTTACTATTTCCTTCCTTCTACTTGCTCAGTGTTTTTGTTTTTGTTTTCTTTTTAGTTCTTTAAGTTGTGAGGTTAGATAGTCTATTAGAATTTTTTCTTGTGTCTTGAGGTAGGCCTGTAGTGCTATGAACTTCCCTCTCAGAACTGCTTTCTCTGCATCCCATAGATTTTGTATTATTGTGTGTTCATTTTCATTGGTTTCCAGAAAGTTTTTAATTTCTTCTTTGATCTCTTTGGTAACACATTCATTGTTCCATATCATGCTATTTAGCTTCCATGTTTTCAAATGTTTTTGGATGTTCTTGTTGCAATTGATTTCTAGTTTCATGTCATTGTGATCTGAGAAGATGCTTGATATGATTTCAATATTCTTGAACTTGTAGAGACTTAGTTTGTGTCCTAACATGTTGTCTATCTTGAGGAATGTCCCATGTGCACTTGAGAAGAATGTGAATTCTGTAGTTTTGCGGTGTAATTCTCTGTTGATATGTATTAAATCCATTTGATTTAGTGTTTCATTTAGAGTCTCTGTTTCTTTGTTAATTTTTTGTCTAGAGGATCTATCCAGTGATGTCAGTGGGGTGTTGAAATCTTCTGCTATGATTGTATTGCTATCGATTTCTCCTTTCAAATCCTCTAGAAGATTTTTAATATATTTTGGTGCTCCTATATTTGGGGCATATATGTTTACCAAGGTTATATCTTCCTTTTGGATAGATTCTTTCAATATTATGTTGTGACCTTCTTTGTCTATAGATATGGCCTCATTTTGAAATGTATTTATCAGATATGAGTATTGCTACCCCAGCTTTTACTTTCCTCCCGTTTGTTTGGAAATTTTTTTTCCATCCCTTTACTTTCAACCTATGTGAGTGTTTTGTTGTGAGGTGGGTCTCTTGTAAACAACATATATATGGGTCATGCTTTCTTATCCAATCAGCTACTCTGTGTCTTTTTATCGGAGCCTTCAATCTATGTACATTTAAAGTGATTATTGATATATATACTTATTTATTGCCATTTTTGTTTATTGTGGTTATATTTTCCTTCCTATTTCTTTCACTAATTACAGCAGTCCTTTTAACTTTCTTGCAGTGCTGGTTTGGTGCTAATGTATTCTCTTAGCCCCCCCCCCCTTTTTTTGGGGGGGGGGGGTCTGGGAAGCTCTTTATTTGACCTTCTATTTTGAATGATAGCCTTGCTGGGTAGAGTAGCCTTGGATTCAGATCCTTGTTTTTCATGACCTTGAGTACTTCATGCCATTCCCTCTGGCCTGTAGTGTTTCTGCTGAGAAGTCAGCTTATAGACTTATGGGGGTTTCTTTGTAGGTAACCTGTTGCTTATCTCTTGCTGCCTTTAGGATTCTCTCTTTGTCTTTAATTTTTGGCATTTTAACTACTATGTGTCTTGATGTGGGCCTGTTTCTACCTACTTAGGGTTTTCTGTGCTTTTTGAACTTGAATGCCTTCTTTTTTCACCAAATGAGGGAAGTTTTATGTCACTGTTTCTTCAAATATATTCTCTAACCCTTGCTCACTTTCTTCATCTTTGGTGACTCCTATGATGTGAATATTATTATGTTTCCAATTGTCCCACAGTTCTCTTAAGCTGTCTTCCAGAATTTTAATTGATTTTTTTCCTTTTTGTTTTCTGATTGGTTAACTTTTTTCTACCCTGTCTTCTAATTCACTGATCCAGTCCTCAGCTTCTTCTACTCTGGTGTTTAGTCTTTCCAATGTGTTCTTTATTTCTGCTATGTCATTCTTCATTTCTTCTTGGTTCTTCTTGATTTACAGTTGGTTGATTTTCAATGTTTCTATGTCTTTACTCATAGTGTTGATGTCCTTACTCATGTTCTTGAGCTTCCTCAAGATCATGGCTCTGAATTCTAGCTCTGTAAACTTGCTTAACTGAATTTCTCTTATCTCATCTTTGGTAGAATTCTCTTGTTCTTTCATTTGGGAATTGTTTCTTTGTTTCATCATTTTGGCTATCTCAGTGGGTTTTGGAGCCTGCCAAATATTCCCTGTGGATATTGGTGTTCTACTGTTTGTGGCTCCCTCTACTGTGCTTGGATGAACATGGGAAGACCCACGTTAAATACCATTGTCATGTCTTACTTTACTGGGTAAATTTGCAAGCCCAGGAATGGTTCAGGTATCCTCTAGTTTTTTGCCTAGAGGCTATTAGTACTGGTTACTTTAAAAGCCTTGGGTTCTCACTTGAATTAAAACCTCCCTCAGGTGTTTAGTATAAGAGGATTTCCAAAATGGCAATGTGGTCAGATGCTGGTCCTTAATGAACCTCAATTTGCATTTCAATGGTCCACTGTGTGGGGTTGAATCTCTGAGGGAGGGGCCACTGCCTCTTCCCAGAGCCCTGGGACGGGGTAAGCTTGCCACCGTCCTGCATGGCCACAACTCAACAAAAGCTCTGAGTGCCCTCCAAATCCTGAGTGTCCACACACAGTACCAGTCCTGTCCTCCCTTCTTCTGCCAGAGCCCAAGGTGAGTGGTGTGGCTATTTTAGTGCTCTATCCCAGCCCTCTGCACTGTGGAGCTGCTTGGGAATTTAACCTTGACGGCGCTGCTCCAGCTAAGACTGCTGCTGTCCATGTGCTCCCAGCCCCCCTCTCGCACCTCCACAATCTTTCCAGGATCGATTCAGTGTCTCTGGTTATGTGGTCTTCACAAGCTGCTTTTCTGTTGCTTTTTCCCAATGACTTGTCTTTATTTTAGTTGTAATTCCAGATTGGTCCTGGGAGATGGTCTGTGTAGCTCCATTCACTCCGCCGCTGTTTTGAAATCGCTTTTGTGAAGTTCTATCAGCCAATTCTTTGAAGCTGAACAAACTAAAACCCCATTTTGATAGCAAGCATCCAATCTTTACTGGCAAGGATACCAACTATTTTAGAAGCAAAGCTGATGGACTCAAGAAAGCCAGACTTGGTACTGGTGACAAGTGCCACAAACAAAATGTAACAGCCGTTGAAGCTTCATATTTGATGGCACTCAGAATCACCAGAGCTATGAAACCTCACACCATTGCTGAGGATTTACAGTTGCCAGTGGCCAAAGACATTGTTTGAGTTATGATTGGAGACAAATTTGTTACAAAATGGAGTGCATGTTAGGACACAAACTAAGTCTCTATAAGTTCAAGAAGATTGAAATCATATCAAGCATCTTCTCAGATCACAATGGCATGAAACTAGAACTCAGTTATAACAAAATCACACAAAACCATTCAAACAATTGGAGGCTTAATGGCATGTTATAAAACAACAAAAGGGTTACCAAGGAGATCAAAGAAAAACAATAAAAACTTCCTGGAAACCAATGAAAATAAAAACATAACAACACAAAATCTATGAGATGCAGTGAAAGCAGTTCTGAGAAGGAAGTTCATAGCACTACAGGCCTACCTTAGGAAACAAGAAAAAATCTAATTGACTATCTAACCTCACAACCTGCACAGACTGGTGCAGCCACTATGGAAAACACTATGGTGTTACCTCAAAAAATTAAAAATTGAATTACCATTTGACCCAGTGATCCCACTCCTACGAATATACCCTAAGAAGCCTGAAACACCAATCAGAAAGAATATATGTACCCCCATGTTCATAGCAGCACTATTTACAATAGCTAAGATCTGGAAACAGCCCAAGTGTCTATCAGTAGACGAATGGATAAAAAAGCCATGGTACATATACACAATGGAGTACTATGCAGCTGTAAGAAAGAAAGATCTCTTATCCTTTGCTACGACATGGGAGGACCTGGAAACTATTATCCTAAGTTAAACCAGCCAAGCAGAGAAAGACAAATATCATATGATCTCACTTATTTCTGGAATATAATAAACATAACAGTCTGAGGAACAGGGTAGTCCCAGAGATGTGGAAGTAGGGTACAGACTGACAATTGCCAGAAAAGGGGGTGGGGGAGGGGAGCAATGAACCACAGAACTTGTACTCATGTACTCATAACCAATGGACATGGACAACAAAACGGGATGGGGCAGGGAGTGGCTGGGAGGAGGGTGACAATGGGAGGGAAAAGGAGAAACATCTGTAACAAAAATAAATTAATAAAAAAAAAGAAAAAGAAAAAAAATGTTTAATTTGCCATTGTTGACAAAACTGGGAAAATTTAGAACTTGTGTATCCCTGCCCATTGTCCATTTTTATTAATTGTGGCTTTCCTAGGGTGGCGATAGCATTTAGACAATGAGCTATGACATGTTGAGTGGCTTCTCCCCTCTGGCGGGTAGCATGCATCATGCCAGAATAAGTATCAATAGAGACATGTATAAATTTCTGAAGACCAAGTTCCGGGAAATGGGTGCCATCCATTTGCCATATAGCATTGGGAGACAAGCCCCGCAGGTTAACAGATGTAATTATACCTCCCATTTGTAAGGTTTGACAATCAGTGCAAGCTCTAATAATTTCTTTGGCTTGTTGTTGGGAGATTTGGAATTCTTTGGATAATGCTTTCGCATTCTGATGATAAAATTCATGCAAGGCTTGAGCTGCTTGTAAAGTTAAATTCATCACTGCCGCATCTGCCTGATTATTTCCCTCAGCTATGGGACCAGGCAGCACAGTGTGTGATTGGACATGAGTAAAATAAACTGGTTTAGTATGATTTTTTAAGAGCTGCTGAATCTTACAGAATAACTGATTTAAATTGGAGTCTCTAACATTAATGATTGCATCTACAAGCAGAATACTAGCTCTGACTGCATATTGGGAGTCACTGACAACATTCAAAGGCTCTTCAGTGAATTGGGCAAGCACCATACAGATGGCAGCAAGTTCGGCTCTTTGCATACTCTGATGCCCTTTACTAGTAAACTTTTTCCAAATTTGCCCTTCCTTCTAGCAAATCCCTGCTGTCCCAGTTTTTCCTGATCTGTCACTGAACACAGTGCGAGCTCCCAGCAAGGGCTCAGGTGAGATCACTATCTTTTCTATAAGCGGAACCTGCTATAAAAACTGAATGATTTTATCTCCCGGCGTGCCATACTTAATTTGCCCAATGAAGTCAGCAATGGCCACCTGTCCTGTGATACTAGCCTGAATATAGCTTTCAGTTAATTCCTTAGGTAAAGGAACCCAAATAGTAGCTGGATCTCATCCAGCAATCTGCACCATATGATGCTGGCCTTTTTCAATGAGACTGAAGATTAAATCCACATAAGTAGTGAGACTTCTCAGGATAATGTGGCAGATACATCCATTCTAGGCAGCCTATTTTAGCTGCTATCTGTCCTATGATTCCTGTGGGCCATGTCTGGGTAGCTAGAATAATTAAATGTATTGGTAAGGAGGGATCTATTCTCTGAAGAAACTGTTGATTCACCCTTTGAGCCACTAGTTCTAATTCCTGTTTAGCTAGAGGAGAAAGCCTTTTCTCAGAAGACAGCTGATTATCCCCTTTTAGGGTGTTAAACAGATGAGTTAATGCTGCGTTAGGAATGCCTAGAGATGGCCAGAACCAATTAATATCTCCAAGCAATTTTTGAAAATCATTAAGAGTTTTCAAATTTTCTTCCCTTATATTTAGTTTCAGAGGACAGACAGTTCGAGCCAATAGATGATAGCCAAGATATTGGACAGGAAAATTTTTCTGAATTTTTTCCGAGGCTATTTGCAATCCAACTTCATTCATTCTATGTTGTAGGTTAGAAAAAATTCTCTGAAGGGTCCCAGCATCTTGGTGTGACACTGAAATGTCATCCATGTAATGGAAAATTAAGGCCTGAGTATACTGGGACCTATTTGGAGCGAGAGCTGCATGTACAAAATATTTACAAATAGTAGGACTGTTTTTCACCCCTTGTGGGAGAACTGTCCATTGATATCTTTGCATTGGCTCTTGATTATTTAGTACAGGTATCGAAAAGGCAAATTTCTCACGATCTTGTGGCAAAAGAGGAATTGTAAAGAAACAGTCCTTAAGATCTGTTACTATATGTGGCCAATCTTTGGGTATCATACCTGGATTGGGAGTGCTTAATTTTAAAGGGCCTATCACCACCATCACTTCATTAATAGCTTGCAGGTCATGGAGAAGTCTCCATTTTCCTGATTTTTTAGGAATTGTAAAAATAGGGGTATTCCAGGGACTCTGAGAAGGCTCAATATGTCCCACAGCCAGCTGTTCTGAGACCAAGAGCTGTACTTGTTTTAATTTTTCCCCTTTTATGGGCCACTGCTCAACCCAGACTTGTTGATTAGTTTTCCAAGTCAGAGGCAGGGGTGGTATTTGAACAGTGGCCCCTAGGAAAAATTCTGTGGAGTAGCCAAATGCTGTCCCCATTGGGTCTGTAAGTCTCGACCCCAAAGGTTAAATGGGATAGGCAAGATTAATGGCTGCACTTGAGCAGTACGGACTCCCTTAGCTTGGCATGTTAAATATCAAGCACTAATTTGTGGATTTTTATAACCACCTAAATCCTGGATAATTTTGGAGCTCTGTTGAACAGGCCATTCTTGAGGCCATTCTTGTTCTGAAATCACAGTCACATCTGCACCTGTATCTACCATTCCTATGAATTTCTTTCCTGCTAGTGTGACCTCCATTAAAGGACGGTCCTCAGATAATGCTTTGACCCAATAAGCATCCTTAGAAGAGGTGCTGCCAAAGCCTTCTGCATCTTTCATGACTTTTTGAGCTCCTGGGATAATATAAGGGATAAGTAATAACTGGGCAATCCGATGTCCTTGGGGAATGTTCTGATAAATGTCACTGGAAATCATTACTTTAATTTCTCCTGTATAATTAGCATCAATAACCCCAGGGTGAACTTTTATCCCCTTTAAAACATTGTTAGATCTTCCTAAAATTAATCCTAAATACCCAGTAGGGAGAGGCCCATAAACTTCTGTCTTAGCGAGATACACTTTGCCAGACTCAGTTAATTCGAGTGATTTTGAGATGGCCAAGTCCAAGCCGGCACTGCCATGGTGACAGCGCAGAGTTGGCCCACCCCGAGTTTCCCATCCCCTGGACTGGGCCAGCATAATTCAGTGGCAAGTTCTCTCCCTGGTACTGGATAGGGGCACCAGAGAGATCGCCCCTCCTGGAATTTCCCCGTGGCTCCAGGATCTGGCCGTTCTTATGGAATTTAGAATGGCAGTTTTTTGCTAGATGATTGTCTTTACCACACCAGTGGCCTATCGATTTTTTCTTAGCTCCCGTATCAGAGGAGCATCCTTATATCTCTGAGCAATCCTTTTTCAAGTGGTCTTCCTTTTTGCAATGAAAGCAGGCTGGCATAATTAAGGTCGGGTTCTGAATGTTGGTTAACATGATCTTAAAAGACTCAGTGCCGACATTTTGGCAAGCCTTGATATAATCTCCTATATCTCTAGCAGTGGCTCTGATCCCTGACATAGCAGATTTGCAATCATTATTATCATTTTCATAGGCCAATCGCATTAATAAAGACTCAGCCGCCTCTTCATTTCTAATTTGCCTGGTAATAGCTGTTTGCAGGCAACCTACAAATAAATATAGGTTTCTGTAGCTCCCTGCCATATATTTACAAATGAGCCTCCAGGCTTCTGGTGCTCCGGTATCTGACGCCAGCACCCAAGGGCAATCTCAGTACATTGTTGAAATGCACGAAGGTCTATTTGTATTTGCACCTCGACATTAGCATATTGCCCTGTCCCTCTAAGCATATCTAAGTTAACAGGAATGCCAGCAGTAGTATTATCCATAGCTCTGACTTCAGTGTCAGTAGAATGCAAACTATTCCACATAGAATTTTGTGAGGGCATAAGCAGAGTGCGGCAAAACACTTTCCAGTCCCATGGAGTCATCATAAAAGAGCTACATATTGATTCTACCATCCCTTGAGTATAGGGCAAATGTAGCCCATTTTCTTTTATGCTTCTTTTAATTTTTTTGAACAGGTTCTATGGGATAAACTTATCCTGCCTCTGCCCTTGAGCACTAACTACTATGGAGAGAATTCCTATTTCAGGGTCTTCTTGGGCCTGTTTCAAACATTGAGCCATTGCCCCTATCATAGAAGGATATTCTGGTGGGGCGCTGGGATTACAGGCTCCCATTTTGACTGGGCGGTTCCAGTCCTCTCTATGCCATCCTAGGGGGACTATTTCATCTCCCGGATCTAGAACATGAGGGTTGGGGGTTTAGTAGGAGTGAACAGAGGAGGTTCTAGGTCCTCTGCTTCCTCTTGCTCGGGTTTCTCATGTATAGGGGCTAGCTTTTTGATCCTTTCTGTTGTCTGAAGGGGTTGAAAACCAGTAGCGACATATGCCCAGGTGCATAAAACACAACCACTAATTGTGCTACCTCTTTCTTGTTCTCTCCTCAATGTGGCCCCTACTCTATTCCAGACCTCAATATCTAAGGATCCCTTATCTGCAAACCAAAGGCAATGATAATGAATCTGCTCCATAAGAGCAATAAGATCCTTGTCTTTGACTTCTCATCCAGTTGCTTTTATATATTTATTTTATTTATTTTTATTTTAACTTTATTTTTTATTAATTTATTTTTGTTACAGATGTTTCTGCTTTTCCCCCCATTGTCACCCTCCCCTACTCTCTCCCTGTCCCGTCCCCAGTTTTGTTGTCCATGTCCATTGTTTATGAGTACATGAGTACAAGTTCTATGGTTCATCGCTCCCCTCCCACACCCCCTCTTCGGGCAATTGTAAATCTATACCCTATTTCCATATCTCTGGGACTACCCTGTTCCTCAGACTGTTATGTTTATTATATTCCAGAAATAAGTGAGATCATATGATATTTGTCTTTCTCTGCTTGGCTGGTTTAACTTAGGATAATAGTTTCCAGGTCCTCCCATGTCGTAGCAAAGGATAAGAGATCTTTCTTTCTTACAGCTGCATAGTACTCCATTGTGTATATGTACCACAGCTTTTTTATCCATTCGTCTACTGATGGACACTTGGGCTGTTCCCAGATCTTAGCTATTGTAAATAGTGCTACTATAAACATGGGGGTACATATAATCTTTCTGTTTGGTGTTTCAGGCTTCTTAGGGTATATTCGTAGGAATGGGATCACTGGATCAAATGGTAATTCAATTTTTAATTTTTTGAGGTAACACCATAGTGTTTCCCATAGTAGCTGCACCAGTCTGCATTCCCACCAACAGTGGACTAGAGTCCCCTTTTCTCCACACCCTCGCCAACACTTGTTGTTTGATGATTTGTTGATGGCGGCTATTCTGACAGGTGTGAGGTGATAACTCATTGTTGTTTTAATTTGCATCTCTCTGATGATTAGTGATGTTGAGCATTTCTTCATATGTCTCTTGGCCATTTGTTTCTCCTGTTTGGATAGGTGTCTATTTAGTTCCTCTGCCCATTTTTTCATTGGGTTTTTTGTCTTCCTTTTGTTGAGATGTATGAGCATTCTATATATTTTGGAAATTAACTCCTTATCTGATGTATCATTGGCAATTATGCTCTCCCATACAGTGGGTTGCCTTTCCACTTTGATGGTTGTTTCTTTTGCTGTGCAGAAGCTTTTGAGTTTGATGTAGTCCCATGTGTTCATTTTTCCCTTTGTTTCTGTTGCCTTAGGTGATATATCAGTGAAGATTCTGCTGCGTATGATGTCTGAAATTTTGTTGCCTACATTTTCTTCTAGGATTTTTATGGATTCATGAGTCACATTTAAGTCTTTTATCCATTTTGAGTTTATTCTTGTGTTTGGGGTCAGATGATGGTCTAGATTCATTTTTTTTTGCATGTAGCTGTCCAATTTTCCCAACACCATTTATTAAACAGGCTGTCTTTACTCCATTGTATGCTCTTGCCACCTTTGTTGAATATTAATTGAGAATAATGTTTTGGGTCAATTTCTGGGTTCTCTGTTCTATTCCATTGATCTGTGTGCCTGTTCTTGTGCCAGTACCAGTCTGTTTTGATTACAGTAGCTTTGTAGTATACCCTGATATATGGTATTGTGATCCCGCCTACTTTGTCCTTCTTTTTCAAGATTGCTGTAGCTATTCAGGGTCTTTTTTGCTTCCATATGAACTTCTGAAGCATTTGTTCCAGTACTACGAAATATGTCATTGGTATTTTGATGGGGATTGCATTAAATCTATAGATAGCTTTGGGTAGTATAGACATTTTAATGATGTTAATTCTTCCAATCCATGAACAAGGTATCTGCTTCCACTTTTTTATATCTTCCTCTATTTCTTTTTTCAATGTCCTGTAGTTTTCTGCAAATAGGTCCTTTACTTCTTTGGTTAAGTTTATTCCTAGGTATCTTAATTTTTTTGCTGAGATGGTAAATGGGATTGCTTTTTTAGTTTCTCTTTCTGTGAGTTCATCATTGGTGTATAAGAATGCTGTTGATTTCTTGACATTAATTTCGTATCCTGCTACTTTGCCAAATTCATTTATTAAGTCTAGTAGATTTTTGATGGAGTCTTTAGGGTTTTTTATGTATAATATCATGTCATCTGCGAATAATGACTGTTTCACTTCCTCCTATCCAATTTGGATCTCTTTTATTTTTTCTTCATGTCTGATTGCTGTGGCTAAGACTTCCAGTACTATGTTAAATAAGGTTGGTGAGAGTGGGCATCCTTGTCTTGTTCCTGTTCTTAAGGAAAATGCTTTTAGTTTTTGTCCATTGAGTATGATGTTGGCTGTAGGTCTTTTATATATGGCCTTTATTATTTCAAGATATGATTCCTCTATTCCCACTTTGCTTAGCGTTTTTATCAGAAATGGGTGCTGGATTTTGTCAAATGCTTTTTCAGTGTCTATTGATATGATCATATCTTTTTTATCTTTCATTTTGTATGTGATGTATCACATTTATTGATTTGTGAATATTGTACCAGACTTGCATCCCTGGGATGAATCCCACATGGTCATGGTGATAAATTTTTTTGATGAATTGCTACATCCGATTTGCTAGTATTTTGTTTAGGATTTTGGCATCTATGTTCATTAGGGATATTGGCCTGTAGTTTTCTTTCTTTGTAGTGTCTTTTTCTGGTTTTGGGATTAGAATTATGCTAGCCTCATAAAACGAGTTTGGAAGTCTTCCTTCTTCTTGAATGCTTTGGAATAGTTTGAGGAGAATGGGTGTTAGTTCTTCTTTGAATGTTCGGTAAAACTCCCCCATGAAGCCGTCATGGTGTTGACGTCCTTACTCATGCTGTTTAGTTTCCTGGGCTTTTGTTTGCTGGGAGGGTCTTGATTACATCTTCAAGTTCTTTTGTTGTTATTGGCCTGTTCAAGTTTTCTATCTCTTCCCGGTTCAGTTTTGGGAGACTATGTGTTTCTAGAAATGTGTCCATTTTGCTTAGATTGTCGAATTTGTTGCCATATAAATGTTCATAGTATTTGTTAATGATCCCTTGTATTTCTGTGGTGTCAGTTGTTACTTCTCCTCTTTCATTTCTCTTTTTGTGTATTTGGGTTCTCTCTCTTTGTTTCTTGGTGAGTCTAGCTAAAGGTCCATCAATCTTGTTTATCTTTTGAAAAAAACAGCTCTTTGTTTCATTGATCCTTTGAATTGTTTTTTTGGTCTCCATGTCATTTATTTCTGCTCTGATCTTTACTATTTCCTTCCTTTCACTTGCTCTAGGGTTTTCTTTTTGTTTGCTTTCTAGTTCTTTAAGTTGTGAGGTTAGGTAATCAATTAGAAATTTTTCTTGTTTCTTGAGGTGTGCCTGTAGTGCTATGAACTTCCCTCTCAGAACTGCTTTCGCTGCATCCCATAGATTTTGTGTTGTTGAGTGTTCATTTTCATTAGTTTCCAGGAAGTTTTTAATTTCTTCCTTGATCTCCATGGTAACCGATTCATTGTTCAATAACATGCTATTCAGCCTCCATGTCTTCAAATGTCTTTCCATGTTCTTGTTGCAATTGATTTCTAGTTTCATGCCATTGTGATCTGAGAAGATGCTTAATATGATTTCAATCTTCTTGAACTTGTAGAGACTTAGTTTGTGTCCTATCATGTGGTCTATCTTTGAGAATGTCCCATGTGCACTTGAGAAGAATGTGAATTCTTCAGTTTTGGGGTGTAATTCTCTGAATATATCTATTAAATCCATTTGATCTAGTGCTTCATTTAGAATTTCTGTTTCCTTGTTAAGTTTTTTGTCTAGATGATCTATCCAGTGATGTCAGTGGGGTGTTGAAGCTCCTGCTATGATTGTATTGCTATCGATTTCTTGTTTCAAGTGCTCCAGAAGATTTTTAATATATTTTGCTGCTCCTATATTGGGTGCTTATATGATTACCAAGGTTATATCTTCCTGTTGGATAGACTCTTTCAATATTATGTAGTGGCCTTCTTTGCCTCTAGTTATGGTCTTCAATTTGAAATCTAATTTATCAGATATGAGTATTGCTACCCCAGCTTTTTTTTTTTTTCCTTTTTGTTTGCTTGGAAAATTTTTTTCCATCCCTTTACTTTCAACCTATGTGAGTCTTTTGTTGTGAGGTGGGTCTCTTGTAAACAACATATATGTGAATCATGCTTTCTTATCCAGTCAGCTACTCTGTGCCTTTTTATCGGAGCATTCAATCCATTTACATTTAAGGTGATTATTGATATGTACTTATTTATTGCCATTTTTGTTCAGTGTGGTTATATTTTTCTTCCTATTTCTTCTATTATTTGCAGCAGTCCCTTTAACATTTCTTGCAGTGCTGGTTTGGTGCTAATATAGTCCTTTAGCCTTTTTTTGTCTGGGAAGCTCTTTATTTGACCTTCTATTTTGAATGATATCCTTGCTGGATAGAGTAGCTTGGATTCAAATCCTTATTTTTCATGACCTTTATTACTTCATGCCATTCCCTTCTGGCCTGTAGTGTTTCTGTTGAGAAGTCATATGATAGCCTTATGGGGGTTCCTTTGTAGGTAACCTGTTGCTTATTTCTTGCTGCCTTTAGGATTCTCTCTTTGTCTTTAATTTTTGGCATTTTAATTATTATATGTCTTGGTGTGGGCCTGTTTGGGTTCTTCTTACTTGGGGCTCTCTGTGCTTCTTCCACTTGAATGCCTTCTTCCTTCACCAGGTTAGGAAAGTTTTCTCTCACTATTTCTTCAAATATATTCTCTAACCCTTGCTCATTTTTTTCTTCATGAACTTATATAATGCGAATGTTATTATGTTTCCAGTTGTCCCACAGTTCTCTTAAGCTATCTTCCTGTTTTTTTATTGTTTTTTCCTTTTGGTTTTCTGATTGATTGATTATTTCTACTCTGTCTTCTAATTCACCGATCCGGTCCTCCGCTTCCTCTACTCTGCTGGTCAGTCCTTCCAATGTGTTCTTTATTTCTGCTATGTCATTCTCTATTTCTATTTGGTTGATTTTCATGGTGTCGATGTCCTTACTCATGCTGTTTAGTTTCCTCAAGATCATGGCTCTTAACTCTACCTCTGATAATTTGCTTAACTGTATTTCATTTATCTCATCTTCGGTAGAGTTCTCTTGTTCTTTCATTTGGGATCTGTTTCTTTGTTTCACCATTTTTGCTATCTCAGTGGGTTTTGGAGCCTGCCAAATTTTCCCTGTGGTTGTTGGTGTTCTGCTATTTGTGGCTCCCTCTACTGCGTTTGGATGAGCATGGAGGGCCCTCCTTAAACACTACTGTCAAGTCTCACTTTCATGGGTAGATTTGCAAGCTCGGGAAAGGTTTAGTTATGTTCTAGCTTTTTGCCTGGAGGCTATTAGGCTCAGTTACTTGAAAAGCCTTAGGATCTCAGTTGAATGAGAAACTCTCTCAGGTGTTTATGGTATGAGAGGATATCCCGAGGGTGGGGCCACTGCTGGTTGTTAATGAGCCTCAATTTGCATTTCTTTACCTCTTTTCCTCACCTTGGAATCTCCAAGCGAGGGGCTACCACAGCTCCTGGAAGGACTAAACTTGGCTGCTGTTCTGTGTAACCGGGAAGGATTGGCTGGCCACCACCGTCCTTTGTGGCCACAGCTCAGCACTAACTCTGAGCACCCTCCAAATCCCAGGTGTCCCCACAGAGTTCCAGTCCAGTCTGCCCTCCCTCTTCCGTTGCCCCAGGTGAGTGGCTGTGGCTATTTAGTGCTCTGTCCTGGCCCTCTGCGCTGTGGAGCAGCTGGGGGTCTTAATCCTGAGGGCAGGTGCCACCGCTGCTCACAGCCAAGGCCACTGCTCACAGCCAAGGCTGCTGCTCACTGCTAAGTCTGCTGGTGTCCGTGAGCTCCCAGCCCGCCACCCTCAGGCGCCTCCTAGATCCTACCATGCTCATTCAGTGTCCCTGGTTGTATGATCCTCTCTCGCTGCTTTTCTGTTGCTTTTTCCCGACGATTTGTCTTTATTTTAGTTGTAATTCCCATTTGGTCCTGGGAGATCGTCTGTGTAGCTTCCATTCCCTCCACCACCATTTCCCGGGTCCAGTTGCTTTTTGCAGCTGCTGAAGAAGCTCATAAAAAAGCTGTTGCTCTTTAATCATGGAATTCCCCATGCTTGATCAAGAAGGCTACGAAAGACTCACTCACCCAGCACTTTTGGCTTGGCCAAGAATCCTCCAATTGAACTCCCTGTCTTTCCGCAGGCTATACCGTCAGTCTCTGATAGGTAGCTCTTCCCCAGATTAGGTCCGGCTCCCTCACACAGGGCACCAATCTTCGGAAAGGAATAAGACACAAACAACAAATTACAGGTGAATAGCCAGTGGTGGCCCAGACCCACCTCTGGGTTTGGTTTTCATTGCGTTCAATTACACAAAGAAGTGCCCCACCACCCCAAAGCTTTTCTTATGGATAAACAATGGATATTATTGATTTACATCAATTCTAATGGCTAAGAAAAAATAAAAAATGAGTCAGGCAGGGTGCACATAATAAACATCTGCCCCCTGTCACATAAATTCCATTGTGATTAGAACTAACCTAATGATCCATAGCTTCAGGGAATTCCTGACCATTGAGTATAGAAGCCAGGCACAACCACAGGGCACATACCTTCCTTGAGATTGATTAAGTTTTCTTCTGCTGGGAACATAACAATCCAGGGTTCATCTGGGGGACATTGTCCCAGGATCCATAGTCTGCTACGGCTCAACCAGGCATATCCCCACATACGTACATATACACACACGTAAAATATACATGCACGCACACACACATACATGCATGCTTATATGCACATGCACGTATGCACATGCATGTATATACATCTATACAGTGTACACATGACCATACATAAAGTTTGCATGTATGCATATACACATACATGTACAAAAATATGCATCTATATGCATACACATGTACATCTACATACAGACTTATTTATGTAACTTAACACATAAGTGTATACCAACATCAACAGATGTTCTGAAAATCAGAACTTTTTTTTGAGGAAGCACCATATTCTTTTCTATAGTGGCTGCACCACTCTGCATTCCCACCAGCAGTGTACTAGAGTCCCCTTTTATCCACACCCTTGCCAGCACTTATTGTTTGATGATTGGTAGATGGCAGCCATTCTGGCAGGTGTGAGGTGATACCTCATAGTCTTTTAATTTGCATCTTTCTGATGATTAGTGATGTTGAGAACATTTTCATACGTTTCTTGGCAATTTTTATATCCTGTTTGGACAGGTGTCTGTTTAGGTCTTCTGCCCATTTTTTAATGGGAATCTTTGACTTCCTTTTGTTGAGTTGTATGAATACTTTATATATTTTGGAAATTAGCCCCTTATCTGATGTATTGTTGGCAATTATGCTCTTCCATATAGTGGGTTCCCTTTCCATTTTGATGGTTGTTTCTTTTGCTGTGCAGAAGTTTCTTTAGTTTCATGTAGTCCCATTTACCAATCTTTTCCTTTGTTTCTCTTGACTTAGGCATTGTATCAGTGAAAATTCTGCTGCATGTGATGTCTGAAATTTTGTTGCCTACATTGTTTTCTAGGATTTTTATGGATCCACGAGTCACTTTTAAATCTTTTACCCATTTTGGATTTATTCTTCTGTATGTTGTAAGTTGATGGTCTAGCTTCATTTTTTTTTTTTTTTTTTTGCATGTAGCTGTCCAATTTTCCCAACATCATTTATTAAAGAGGCAATGACAAACTCCACAAACATATAGATCTCATTACAAAGGCTGAAGCCAATGCATCAAAAGGAAGGAGTGATGCTCCAGGAACCTTAATTTGTGGTCAAAATGAGCCATCAACTGTATGATAACATTTTAAAATATATATTAGGTAGGTGATACATTTTATAGTAAGATTACTTGAATACTCACATGTTCATTCAGAGACTTTTGTTTACTGAGGGCCTACCTGATACTAAATACCCATAGGGCTCAGAATAATGTCCGTAGTCTAATACTGAGACAATGTTATGTTTGGATCTTAGTGTCTACTGAGCATCATATATGAAGTAAAGAGACTGGGGTTCACAGGTGACTTAGCATGAAGAAATCACAGTTTTCTTGCCCCATCCTGGTTCCTTCAGCACTTCATTATTTTTTCCTTTCTGTGCCAGCTCCTTGCTCAGATGGTATTTATTGCTGGAGGTAAATTTGATTCACAAGAGATGCCTCTCTGAAGCAACCATAATTTAAGCTAAAAGTGTGTGTATGATACAGTTATTGGATACTGAAAATAAAACTTATAAAACAAGTTTATGTTAGACAAAATTTAAGTTTCTTTATAACCATGTTCTACTTCATAGAATGAGCAAATAATGAGTCTGGTGTAGGTGGGTATGTGGTGAACAAGTTTTTTCAAAAAATACCATGAATACCTAGCATGAAGCCCTTAATCTTATGTTGGATTCCCAGGGTCCCATCTTAAGGGGAGAAGTTTTGGGTAGAGATGGGGAATAATTCTCCAAAGTTTCATTGATTTTTCCAAGAACCTCTTTTAATCCACTTATATTCAAGACATTATTTTCTGAAGATTGGCCTGTTGTAAGTCTCAGCAGCTACCTCTCCTTGCAGCATTGTGGGTCTCACTCTGTCAGAGCCAGTGAAGTGCTGCTTTTTGGCCGGCCCCAACATCTTCTTTCACTTTTGCAGTTGCTTGGCATTTTTTTAATGTATCTGAAGTTAAGAGCCATCAACAGAGGGATAATGACAAAACTATTAGTCGATTAGTAAGGATAGATATGACATTAAGCAGAAAAAAATAACTGAATTAAGACTAATTTCCCAAGTGGCTATAAGCCTATGGGAGTATATTTTTAGACCACAGTACTTTCTTGTGAAACCATGGAACAGTGAGGCATTAGAAAATGGCATACAGATAATGAGGACCCTTTGAAAATGCTGTTTAGTTCTGAGAACAACTAGTAAGATGCAGGAATTTATTCCCACTTCACAGAGAGAAAAAATAGACTCAGAAGTGAATGAACTTACACAAGTGTGCCCTGCCCACTAATACTATATAGCCAGAGTTCAAAATTAGTCCCTTCCACTTTTGTACAGTCTTATGTTAGATTCTCCTTACCTTGTTTAAGCACTCCATTTGAGCACTGAATCTCATAGACCTCACCCAGCTTCCTCAAGTGGTCTCAATTCTCCAACATATTAAATCTCCCCAAGCCTGAAAGCCTTTTGAGGGAGTGTCTTCACGTGAATGCCCCAAATCACCCAAAATCACCAGTGTCCCAAATGATAATAAACATCTACCACCTAAAATGAACACTGGACCCTGACCCTACCATGTCTCCATGTAATGAAATGGCACCAACATTCACCTAACTCCCAAACTAGGAGCCTAGGGGTCTGCTTGTTCTCCTCCACCCCTGCCAAACCCATGTGGAATCTTATAGTTTTACCTGTGTGTGTCCTCTCTAGTCTATTTCTTTCTCCCCAAGGCAGCACCATCTCTTCCCTGGATAATGATGGTTATCATATGTAGTCAGCATTGCTTAAGTCTTACACGTTCTCAAAACTACAAGCAAAGTGGTCCTCTAGGATGCAAATACAATAACATTGAAACCACCACCCCATAAAATATAAATAAAACTCTTGGGTGATGTATATAAATCTTGCACTTCCTGCTGCAGTCCAACATCTCAAGGCCCTGTCTTACTGTCCCCCTTACCATACCCAGGCTTGTCTCCTGAAATAGCCACCCTTCTCTCCCCAAAGTGGCATTGCCGGTTAATGTTGTCCATGCCCCCAGGCAGAGATCTAGTGTCAAAGTTGGGTTTATTACCTGTTGCAGCTAAGGAGACCTCAGACCATGGAGGGCCTTGCACATCTCAGTAGGATGGTGTTGAGAGGACCTTGTGATGGAGTTTTGACTGGTGTTAGGTAATTGGGAAGGTTCAAAGAAGCCAGGGTGTCTAGATTGGATGACATCAGAAAGTAGGTTACTGCATGATTTTTGTCTAAGGGTGAGAAGAATGGAGCAGGACTCAAGTTATTATTAGTAAAGGAGCAGCAGTCAATCCTGCTGGAAGGGAGGAGGGAATACGTGGTCATGTCTGTGTTTTGCAGTGTTCCTATTTTTGTCTATGCTCAGACATATGACAGAGGGGCCTTGATTTTGCTTACTCCTTTCTGGCTACAGAATAAAGAGCCTTTCCTGATGCTGGTTCCTGTTAAATGGTTTAGGTTCATACTGTCCTGGCTATTACCACCAGGCCAGCCACCAACTGATAGCTTTCCAGAGCTCTTCTCTTTCCTTACCTCTTTGGTTTTCAGTTTCTTCTTTCTTATTGGCATATGGAGGTTTATCTTATTTCTTTTCAAGGTTATCTTTGCATGAAGAGAATGCTTCTTTGATTTTATTGAGCATTATTGGGTACTTTATAGTGCTAGAGAATCTCAGGATATTGAGCCCTCCATATGTTCAGAAATAAATCTCTGACTTGCACTACTTATCCCTCATGTGCCATTGCTCAGTTGTGGATTCCAACAGATAATCTGAGAGTGGTATTCTGCAGGCCTAAGAGCAAGTGTTCACATTCAAAACTCAGGCACAGGCTATTCCTCTCTTTTTCTCAAGTTTCACCATTACTATAACAGCCAATCTAAATCAGAGAAGTTGTTGATATATTATTTTCTACTATAATGGTTGGGGTTTTTTTTTTTTTGGTGTTAATATTTTGATTTCTCTAGTTAAATGAGAAATTTGTAATAATTTACTTTAGTGTATTGCAGATTATAAATGTTGCCATTTTATTCTATTCTTATCCATTTGTTTTCCAACGTATATAATTCTCTTCTTAATGAGAAATAAAATTAAAAAGTGGAAGTTAGTGTCAAGAATAATGAAACACACCAATAAATATGATTGAAAAACAATGGCATATTTAAGAAAAAAATACACACACACATTCACTACTGAATGAGGAGAATTTATTGTGAAAAAGTAGTCTTATTTTAGAGAATCACAAATCAGAATTTCAAAGAGATTAAGAAGAAACTGCAGAAGAGTGGGGAGAAGTAAATTAAAGTTAAATCGTGGTATGCTTGCATGGCATTTTAAAGAATCAGCATGTGTTTGTTTTTGTTCTCTCTCATCGATGTCTCTATCTCTCTCCCTCTCCCTTCCCCTCTCTCTAAAATCAATAAAGAAAAATTATTTAAAAATACATAAATATGTTTTATTGATTTTACAGGGAGGGAGAGAAAGAGAGAGAGAAACATTGATGTAAGAGAGAAACATCGATTGGCTGCCTCCCACACACACCCTGACTGGGAAACAAACCCACAACCTGAATATATGCCATGACAGGGAATCAAACCTGAGACCTTTTGGAACACAGGATGACTCTCAACCAACTGATCCACACCCACCAGGACTTGATGTGTTCTGTGTTATCTAACAGATAAGAGTTGGCTCTTCAGACCCCTAAAAACTCCAGGTGACTTTTCAGAATCACTCTTCTGAGAATTTTTCTTCTGAAGGCCCTATCTAGGTGAATAGTAAGAGTCTTTCTTCCCTCTCTTCTCTTTCCCTGTCTCATTCTTCTAAACCAAGCTCTGAGTAGTTCCCATGTGGTGGCCATCATGGTCAGTGTCACTGGGGAAGGTAAGCTCTTCCATCTTTCAATTGGGTGAAGTGGGTCTGGGTGGTTCTTCAGGAAATACTATCTCACTGGCTCCCCTTCAGAGTGGAAAGGGAAGCAGCAATGGGACTTGTCATGGGGAGCATTTGCTTGTTTCTCCGTGGATCTCTGCTCTGCTAAGGATCTGGGCAAGGTGGTCAATCTCTCCTTTTTTTATGTTTCTCTCTCATCTTGCAGTTCTCACAAACTGCCTCTGACTCAACAGGCAGAGGGTAAGAACCAGGGGCTATGCTCAGAGCTCCTTGTGGAAGCTACACTCCTGACAGCTTTTCTCTGAGCTACCCTGGTGGAGGACAATTTGGTGTTTGTGGGATATTAACAAAATGGTGCTTTGGTTCCTAAGTGGCTCTCATCATTGTGAATTGTCTTCCTTGATACAAAACTCAAGGGGTGAGAATCAAAGGTGGGCACCACAACTCTAAAGCCCTTACACAACCCATACTGAGCCCATGTTGGCACCTGACACATGTGCTCTCATTCATTACTCATAGTGCTAAGCAGATCATTATCATCTCCAATTCACAGAGGAAGACAGTGAGGATGGATTGGCTCAGTCTCTCTACCACAGTTATGTGGCTCACAAGTAGCAGAGCTAGGACATAAAAGCTTGTAAAGTCCCATGGTGCTACCTGTATGTCCTGCTTTTGGCCCTGCATTCCCCTATCCCATATGAGACTTAGCTAAGCCACTAACCCCTTGTCCTGTTCCATGGCATCATTCATAGCTCTGCCTAAACTGCCCTGTACACCTGGTGTCTTCCTACTTCAGAATCACTTTCTTCTAGAGACATAAACTCATCTTCCTTCATGGTCCAGCATTTACTGACACAGGCCAAGATGGGACAAAGCCAGGCCCAGGAATGTTGTTACTGGTTCTGTCCTAGGATGAGTCATCAGGAGCATGTGACTACTTGGATTCTTGCCTCTCCTGTGCAGACTGAAGTGCTCCAGGGAGCTGGGTTCATGGTCCTCTTGATTTCTCAAGAGACTTCAGTAGTATCTCTTCCTCTTTCCATTTATTTATCTTTATTATTGCCGGACTTCAGTTTCCAAAGAAACAAAACTGAAAACAAAAACAAACTAAATCTCCGATGGTACTCACTACCATCAATAACACTGATTACTCAGATAGCACTTACTGAGTGCGGGGTACCACTGTGAGAATCTGTATGCATTAATTCAGTCCTCAGAACAGCATGGCTTGTTAACTCAGGTGCTACTATAACCACCATTTTACACATGAGGAAAATGAGACTCAGAAAGGCTCTATAATTTGGTCACACTCACCTATATGGGCTTTAGCATCAGAACTGGGAAACAGGCCATGTGGCTGCAGAGCTAAGCTCCCAGCCAAGACATATCTCATCTCACATCCCATCCCACTGCCTGCTTGAGTTATATCCTGTAGAACCTCAACATCTACTCATTCCTGCCTCCAAGCTGCTACTGCCACCCTAGACAGTCTCTACTCCATAACCCCAAACTCTGTCAGTTCTCAGAAAATCAGGTTCCTTAAAAATTTTGTTTTTTATACATATTTTTTCCTTTCTTAAAATACTGCTTTCCCTTGCCTAGGCTTGGTGAGCTCTGACCTCCCCTTTTCAGGAAGTCATCTTCAATCATCACATAATTATGAGACTTGGTCCTCTCGTGTCAGGACCACAATGTGCACATGAATCACCAGGAGCTTGTTAAAAGTAGGATCTCAGGCTCTGAATGCTTGTTTGGGGCAGGGCCTGAGCTTATCTGAATTTTAACAAGATCCTAGGTGAGGCTGGTACTGCCTCTCTAGACCCCTTTGAGCAGCCAGCTACGTCTATAGCACCTTTTTTGCTCCTCCCCTTGGCACAATGCTTATCCTTCTATATCTAGGGGAGAGGACTTCTAAGGCAGGTGGCACACCCATTCTATTGTTATTCCTGTCACTTATCTCAGTACCTGCATATTAGAAAAGTAAAAGAATGTAATTTTATTGTTTTTTAATGGATTCTAAAGACATCGCAACAGAAAAAGTCGAATAGCATCTAGATAAAATGTAAATAAGGGAGGGGGAGCATAAGCCACTTGCATTTAAATTAATTTTTTTATGAGAACCCAAACTATGAGAAGAGATGAAAGTCTGTTAAGCACAACAGAGCAAGAATTGAAGCTAAGGAAACTAAAGGGAGACTTTCAGATAAGTAAAGCCCAACACGACACATCTGCCCATAATTCTCTTACCAGCCCATAAAATAAAGACCCTCTGGTTTATAATTTATCCTACTTGTTTAGCTTAAAGGCCTATGTACAACCACAATATGTATTCAGTGCTGAGAAGCCTGAACTAAACAGGAAAAAAAAAAAAAGAGAGAGAGAGAGAGAGAGATTCCATGTATCTGAGAGTTACCCCTTTGTCTGTTGCCAAAAGCCGTGCATGATGTCTCCAAGCCTGCCCCTTCTTTCATTCTCTTTCCTCCTCCCTCTTTCATCACAGAATTTCAAGGTGGCTTTCTAATTATTCCTATTATTTTATGGATGAGAAATCCTGAAGGTCAGAAGGGAAGCACTAGGGTATGAAACTAGAAAGACTGACCTCAGACTCAGAGAAAATAACAAAATGTGAAAAAGTGTTCTCATACACTTTTGGCCCCATTGCTAGAGGCTATTCCTCTTTTCATTATCCTGCAGCATGGCTCAATTCCTTACCAGATGGCCTAATAAGGTCCTAATAACCCGAGACACTGACATCACATGGGAGGCTGCCCATTCGTTTTAACTAATGTCAACCGACAGCCCTCCTACAAAGTGAAATTACTATATTAGGAAACTAAAATCAAGTTTGCCTGGTTACATGCAGAAATTTATTAGAGAAAATGTGCTAAATTCAGTTACAACTTTGTATTATAATATTACTTTGCTTTGTGAGAAGATAAACTGAAGATAAGTAATGGATTACAAGAAGTTCAAAGAGGTGTGTGCATGTGTGTGGGGTATGCTGGTGGGAAGCAGGGGTGCATGTGGGGTGAAGAGAAGTGAGGAAGGGCTGTAGTGTGGGTATCTGTGGGTGATTGTGGGTGGTAGATGAATGTGTACATGTTTCTTTTCCCTTCTCCAAACCCTACCAACAGCAAACCTGGATTGCATCAGCTTCTTGAGTGTATTAAACAGAGTGTGGTGATGGCTGTTTCCTCCCTCCATCTCTTTCCCCTTCCTTTAAATATAATACAAATCAATAGGGCCCATTGCAGCACTATTAACCTCTCTTGCTTTGTCCCAGAAAAAAAGTCAAATGTCTCCAGAAATGAATATTTCTTAACTCAGCTTAAATTTACAGATTAAATATTTCAGAGGAGGTCTTGTATTATTATCAATGATAGGAAGTGTCTATCGGGCACCTATTACATGCCACTATCGCACTTAATTGTCACCACTATTCTTTGCAGCAGTCCTACACATGGGACCAAATCATCCCATTATTCATATGAGGCTGGTAAGAAGACAGGGGTATATGGAACAAAGTTGATTTGATTCCAAAATCTGGGCTTGAAATCCACTGGCCTAATGGAAATATCTGGACAGACTGAGAGCAGTTCTGGATTCTGCAGCATCAAACTCCTCCTTGACAAAATGCTCTCAAGAATGTATCAGAAACACTTCTGAGCCTCAAAAATCATGCTTGTGAAAATGGATCTCAAGTAGCCAGATCTGAGGGTCTCCACTTTTGGTGGGGTTTCAAGTGTTGTGGCGTGACAGCGTCAAAGAAAGACCACTAGAGAATTGAAGTCCAAATAAGAGCCGTTTATTAGCTGGCCAGTGTCTGATTCTGAACACCCCTGTGACAGAGTCTTCAGAATCAGCCCCAATATGCTTTATTACATGCCTTTTATATTGTACAGCAAAAGTTTAATGATATAAGAAAATAGGATCTTCCATATATAATGCCCAGGGCTACAACAATCCTGTATAGAATTAGTTTGCCTGGCAGATAACAGGAACACCCAGGCCCACCCAGGCCCAACCAGAAACACCCAGTCTGTTATCTCTGGTATTTCAAGGTACATTGGGTCACACTTAGCCCCGAGCTGCACAAACACAATGCAAACCTAATTCCTTGAGATTGTGGGGGAGGTCATGTCTCTGACTCAAGACCTCCAGGCTCCGTGGACTCTGTCAGACACATAGTGGCTCCCAACAATTTCTTGTTCAGGGAGCTATAAATCAAGTCAGCACAATAATTTACCAATCAGCACATTCCCCACTGGTTTTTAGGAGGAATCAAATCATTGTTTCTTCGTCATTTCTAGTACAGATATGCTGATAATGGGTCCATAATGAAAGGGCTAATAATGTTTTAACAAAATTAAACTCCATTCTGACCCTCACTTATTGCACTTACACACCCTGGCAGTTTCTTTTTTGTAAACATAAGGGCCTTGAGAAACCCAAAGAGAACTATAAAGATAAGGGGTTAATGAAGGCCTTGAGAAACTCAGAGGAACCATGAGAAGAAAGAGATTAATGATGGCCTTGACCTCTGTTGGAGCAGAGGTAACTCTGAGACAACTCGTACCAACCTGGACACCAATTACACAGTGCCAAGAGAATGTGGGGTTTTTTTTTAATGTAGAGTTTTTTTTGTGTGTGTGTGTTTTTTTGTGTGTGTGTTTTTTTTTTTAAGTTTCTGTAGTTTGCAACTATAAAACCCAGAAAACAAAGAGATTCCAAGGCTGAGCTCAAAATTTGCGACTCAGCCTGCCTGCACCCAGGCATATGCAGTAAAGCCATTTTGCTCTGCATTGGCCTTGTGTTGTGGATGTGATCTCCACTAGCTGAGACCTTTTATTTGGTGCCAAAACCCGGGAGGTCTGTGAGGATCCCACATAGGGGGCAACCGCTAGCCCCTAGAGTCCTCCGGGTCTCCTGTCAGATGGGGATCAATCACATCCTCAGCAGGATACCGGACCTCCAACCTTTCCTGCCGATCCAGCATCAACACTGGACACTAATTCACTGGTGAGTGTTTATTTGCCTACCAGTCTGATTCTCCGGGCTGTCTCGTTATGGTCTGAAACAAGAGAGCCAGGCTCTCAGTCACTACTGTGTGATCGTCCCTCTGAAAATCCAGTGCTGGTTGGGACATGCTCCTTGGGAACCAGGTTCCCTCAGCTCACCATATATCTGGGGATGCCTCGTATAGGTGAGTTGCACGTCTTTCTACTCTAGGGGAGAAGCAGGGATGCCTTCTTCTTCCTCTAGTGTATCTGTCAGACCTCTAGGCCATGACATCTCACACTGCAACATGGGACAACACCCCTAGGATGTCTCCTAAAACATCTACAGACCCTAGGATATGCTCAGGACTTATGTCCCAAGCATTTTTTACTGTAACACTGCATGGCCTCAGACAATGGGTCACAATAACCTGAAATGGCACTTTTGACATTCTACCAAAATAGACAATTTCTGTCAATGGCAAGGAAAATGGTCTGAGTTTCCTTACAGCCAAGCCCCTTTGCACTCACAACACAACCCTCTGTATGTGACTCTTACTCCCCCTCCCAAATCTTCCTGCTGCACTCTAATCTTCCCAAACCTCCCTCTGAAGACAGCATGCTAACTTCTTTTTCCTCCTTTGCCCCAACCAATCTCTGTCCACCACCTCCTCCCTCAGCCCCTCCAGCAGGGCCTCCTCCTCCAGCGCTTTCTGCAGGCCTCCCACCTTACTCCGAGCCTCTTACTTCAGTTTTGACTCCTCTACCTCTGCAAGTAACTCCCTCACACATGATCAGGAACCATCTCTGGTCCCTATCAGTCCCCTACCTCAGCCCCCATTTTAGAATGCCCCTGGAGGGAAGCAGCGGGAACTGAAGGAACTGTCAGTTTATGTCCCCTTCTCTCTCTCAGATTTGTCCCAAATAAATAAAAGATTAGGATTATTTACTCTGAAATAATCCAGGAAAGGAATGAAAACGCTAAAACCTTTCTATCTCGCCTTACACAGGCTATGAGAAGATATACTAACTTAGATCCCACTAGCCCAGAAAGAACTGTCATTTTAAACCTGAGATTTATCTCTTAGTCGGCCCTGGACAAAAACTTAAAAATGGCCCTCAAACCCTTCAACAGAAACGTCTAAATCTAACCTTTAAGTTGTTCAATAATCGTGATGAAGAGGCTAAACAGCAAAGAATTCCAAATGCTTGCTTCTGCCATCAGAGCCCCCACCAACCAAAGGGGTCAGCAAACCCCCTTCAGCGGACAGAAAAAGAACCCCCACCAGGATCAGTAGAGTGAACTCCCAGGTCCCTGCTTTAAATATAATCAGACTGGCCATTGGGTGAGGCAATGCCCCAACCCAGACCACCACCTAAGCCATGTCCTCAATGTGGAGGGCCCCACTGGAAGTCGGACTGCAGACAGACTGCGCAGAATCGGTCCTCATCCCTTCCTCTGGCTGATGGATTGGGCAATCCAGGCCTTGATCTGATTGTCTTCGCAGCTGAAGACTAAAGGTGCCCAGGTACGGACGCCCCAACCATCATCTCAAACTCCGAACCTTGGGTAACTCTGATGATAGCAGGTAGGACAATTTCATTTCTAATTGATACCAGGGTAACCTTACTCTGCCCTCCCTGAATTCAAGGGACCTCTTCAATGCTCTGGGGTTTCAGTTGTGGAAATTGATGGCTAAATATTGCAACCCAGGGCAACCCAGGGCAACTCAGGCACTCACTTGTTCTTTAGGCCCTTATATATTTCTCCACTCTTTTCTTACATTGTCAGACTGCCCCACTCCCTTATTAGGGTGGGACATTCTATCTAAACTCCATGCTACTTTAACCTTTACTCCTTCTCTCCCCACCAACCACTCTCTTTCTTTACTTTGTCTCCTCCAAGAATCTGCTTCCTCTCCTAACAAAAGCCCCTGGCACCCCTCCTCCCTTTGTGGGCCACAGCTGAAATACCACTACTCTTATCGGTTTTTTCAGTGACCCAATGAGGTGGGGGAGGGGAGCGAGCGAGCCCTGAGGGGCTATCGCTTCTGGAGCCAAGCGCTCAGCTGCATCAGCTGGGCATGGCCTGCTCTGGGAAAAGTACTAGGTGGGGAATTTGACTGGGGCGGTACACCTGTTAATCAATAATGCAGATGTCCTAAGGCATCTCAGGGAGGATAGAAACCTCCTGTGGAGAAGAAAAACTGGGGAATATGCAGACAGCAGATGGATTGAGCAAGCTTTCAGGTTTATGTCAGGGGAGAGACTAGGAAAGTCGCAGATGGTCTGTGTAAATTGAAGAAGGATTGTGGAGAAGGAAAGAAATAAAAAGAGAAGGATTGTGCAGAGAAAATAAAAATATAAGAAAGGATAAAAGAAAGGGACATACATATTACAGGAAGACAGGACATTAGAGGAACACTCAAGAAGGGAAGAAAATAGGACATTGAGAGAGGGAGAGCTTGCCCCTGGTAATGGAATAACAGTCTAGGATGTTGCAAAGGGAGTGACAGGTTTAGGCTACTCCTGACCCTTAGATCAGACAATGGCCCTACCTTTATAGCAAAGATATCACAGGATATCTTTAAGGGGTTAAATACAAATTGGAAGCTCAATTATGCTTACCGCCCACAGAGTTCAGGGAAGATGGAACGCATGAGCAGGACCTTGAGGGAAACCTTATCCAGGTTTGCTTTGGAAACTGGCTGGACCACTCTGCTCCCCCTTGCCCTCTTACAGTTCTTGCAGGCCCTGCAGTCTGCCCAGAAACCTGTCCAAAAACATGTCTGCGACACCCTGCCTGTGCCCACCTCAGACCCTGTGCACCCTTTCCAGCCCGGGGACTCAATGTGGGTAAAGAAGTGCACCACCCAGGGACTGACTCTGGCCTGGAAGGGACTATACACTATTATCCTGCCTGCACCAATGGCTATCAAGGCCAATGGTGCCCTAATCTGGCAGCACCATTCCTGACTGAGGGGGATTAGCCCCCAACTAGAAGACACCTCATCACGGAGCTGTGGAACATCTGCTGCAGAATGGGGATTACAAGGATAGGCTTTTTAGGAGTCCATGACAAAGGAAGTAGACAAAGAGAAACTTCTCCACTTTTCCCTTTTTTAAAATTATTATAAGGTGGGAATGAAAAGGTTAATAATGTTTTAACAAAATTAAACTCCATTCTGACCCTCAGTTACTGCACGTACACACCCTGGCAGTTTCTTTTTTGTAAACATAAGGGCCTTGAGAAACTCAAAGAGAACGATAAAGATAAGGGATTAATGAAGGCCTTGGGAAACTCAGAGGAACCATGAGAAGAAAGTGATTAATGATGGCCCTAACCTCTGCTGGAGCAGGCTCCTTACTTCTGAGACAACTCGTACCAACCCAGACACCAATTACGTGATGCCAAGAGAATGTGGGGTTTTTTTTAATGTAGTTTTTTTTTTTAAGTTTCTGTAGTTTGCAACTATAAAACCCAGAAAACAAAGAGATTCCAAGGCTGAGCTCAAAATTTGTGACTCAGCCTGCCTGCACCCAGACATATGCAGTAAAGCCATTTTGTTCTACATTGACCTTGCATTGTGGATGTGATCTCTCACCAGCTCAGACCTTTTATGTAAGACCATAAGTTTCACAGCCTTGATTCTTTTTCTAACATATGCAGTGAAGCAATTTACTATGCAAGGTCCAAAAAACAGTCCTAGGGTGATTAGTATTAGGGAACCTGCAGCAGTGGATAAGAGTAATTTGCCATGGGGACCAGTTATATAATCCCTCAAACCAGTTGTCACCATTTTTTTGTTGTTCCTCTCTCTCTTTCAGTCTTTGTCTCACCATAGATAGGCTGTCTTTGATAATGCCAGAATGATTGGCATAGAAACAGCAGGTTTACCCTAGGGCCAGGCATAATCCCCCTTGTTTTAGAAAGAGTAGGTCGAGTCCTCTGGGTTCTGGAGGACTACCTCTGCCAAGCAGTTTAATGAATTTTCTAAATGGGAGACTGACTTTTCCAGATATTATAGATCTAGATCTATTTGGTGACTTAGAGTTTTGCAGTTTTTGTCCCAGTTATGAGCAGCAGTTCCTACTGCAGTGGAGCCTGCCAACCCTGTGCCTACTAGGAGGGGCACAAGGATAGGGGTTCTTTTGGTATGCTGCATCTGTAATCCAAAATGTTCCTGTCCCCCTTCTCCAGAGTAGAAATAAACCTGTGGAATAACATGGGTTAGTATACAGAGGCCAACTTCTTTAGTCATAGTGCAAGGGGTGATGCAAGGGGTGAGACCAGTAGTACAAGCAAACCAAGTGCCTTCAGAAGCTGCTAAGAAAAAGGGGCCCTCATTGGAGTCAGAGTCCTTGGGTTCTTCAGTAGATATTATTCCTAGACAAGAGTCTCGATACTCTGAGTTATACACCTGCTAGCCCTTGGATATGAGACAAAGTCCCCATCTTTGAAAGTCTCCCAAAGTTAGTTTTGGTTCCTGTCCCCAGCGACAAAGACTAATGTCCCATGTGATATTTTTGATGGAAATATTTCTGATCTGATCCATAGAGGAGCCTATGGATCCATTTGTCCCAATCCTTGTATAATAATGAGGGAATGGATCTAGGCAGAACCAACAATCTGAGGTGACATTGGGGTTAGTCTGGTTTACAAATCTGTAGACCACTTCAAGAGTGTCCAAAACAGGGTTAAGAACCAAGTTAAGGCCTATTGGCTTAGCAACATGCTTGATGGGAGTCTTTGGATAGTAAAAGTAGTGCCGGGATCTCTGCCTTTTATATATAGGCACAGGCCCCAAGTCCTTCCTGTCAGCAAAATGGGGCTATCCCAAGTTTTTAGTTATTATGACAGGGTTGCAAGTCCCTGGTATTATACATTTTTCTGGTAGGGGCTGAATTTGACATAGAAATTGAATATCTGTGTCCCAGGAGGTCAAGGGGGCCAAGGTTTCACAACCCCAAGAAGCACAGTGATATTCATCTAGCCCCTAGCAGTCTGGGCTTCCCTCAGCAGGGCAAATATAGTGCTGAGAGTGCCATATCTCTTTTTCTAAGGAGACGGTACCACAACTGTAGGCTAGAACCCCTACACATCCCCTACGTCTAGGTGGGGGCATATACCATTTGAGTCCAAAGAGGTTACACACATCAGATCGAAATCAGGGAGCTCATAAGCGGGCTAGGTAGAGATGTTTTGTCCATCATTGGTTCGGATGAGGGTCTAAATATGTTGGGTTGGCTGATGAGGATTTCCTTGAATTACAGTGGTCCCAATCAGGATAATCAGGATCGATAGACTTTTACCTTTAAGGGATCCTCTGTAGGTCCATCTCTCCGGTATCTGGTCAGGGTGTGCCTTCTTTACTTGAGTATGGTGAATCCAGAATTGACAGGCTGCCACCTTAAGGGCCATTGGATTGGTGAGGATCACTGGAAATGGTCCAGTCCATCTGGGTTTGAGAGAAGCAGGTTGAATTTTCTTGACCCAGACCCAATCTCCTGGTTGAATATTGTGGGTTCTGAATTATCTGGAAGAGAAGTCTTAGGAAGAGAATCCTTTATTATCTGATGGTTTCTCTGTTGGGTGAATTGCAGAGCCTGTAAGGACTTAAGAAGAGAATGATTATTCAATTCAGCTAATGTCTCCTCCTCTATTGTGGAGAGGAGAGGTGGAGGTCTCCCATACATTGTTTAATAGGGAGACAGACCCTGAATATAAGGAGAACATCTAGTTTTTAGCAAGGCAAAAGGAAGGAGACTCACCCAATCTTCGCCTCTCTCTAGTTTTAGTTTAGTGAGGGTTTCTTTTAATGTTTGATTCATCCTTTCTACCTGTCCTGAGCTCTGTGGTCTATATATACAGTGGAGTTTCCAAGTTATGTTTAAGATTTTAGCTACTGTTTGGGTAATTTGGGTGATAAACACCAGGCCATTGTCATACCCCATTGCTAATGGAGGTTTAATCAAGAAACTATTTCAAAAATTAATTTTCAAGCAACTGTCTGAGCCATCTCTGACTTGGTGGGGAAGGTTCAGTCCATCCTGAAAAGGTGTCTATAAAAACTAGGAGGTACTTAAATCCAAATTTTCCCAGGATCACTTCAGTGAAGTCGACTTCCCATTGTACCTGCTATTAGTGTAAACGTTGATAGCTTTGTTCTTCCCTCACTGTAAAGCTTGGGTGAGGGCTATCAGTTCAGTCCTCTGGGCAGAGGTGCCATGGTCTAAGGCTTGGACCCAAAGTACCTTATTGTGGGTGACTACTGCAGCTCTGGCGTACCATGTTCCATCTGCAATGAAGCTACTCCTGTCAGTGTATAGTTCAGCATCTGGATCAGGCCATGGTGTGTCCCTTAGATTAGCTCTGAGATTGGTCAAAGAGCTGAGGACCTCCAGACAGTCATGGATGAGTTCCTCTGGGTCATCATTAGGGAGTAGCATGGCAGGATTTAAGGCAGCAGTTTTCAGGAACCAAATCCTCAGAGGGTCCAAGAGCAGTACCTGGTATTGGGCAATCCTTGGATAGAGGTAAAGAGAAGAAGGCATCCTTCAGTTCGAGGACAGTGTAGACTGTCTGGCTCAGTGGCAGGAGGCTAAGGAGGGTATAGGGGTTTGGCACAGTTGGGTGTATAGTCTCGACCTGCTTATTTAATAGAAGGACCTGAAAGTAATGTTACGTTTCTATGACATTGATTCAAACAGATACATTTTTAACAAGTTTTTATGTTTAATCAATGATGTAACCAACCTTGTTATCAACAACCTTTTGCCATCTAGTGGGCAAATTTTCAATGCCAGATCAATAAAAATCAATTGGTTTTTGAGCAAAATATCTGGACATTGCATTTTGGATATCATCTAAATTGTCAAATTTTTGCCACTTAGAAAATGTTGTAGCGATAGGAATAAATGGAAATCTGATGAAGCAATATCAGGCGAATATGATGGGTGAGGCAATACTTCCCACCCCAATTCATTAATTTTTTCCAGGGTTCATCTTGCACAGTGCAGTTTTACATTATCATGTTGCAGAGTAACACATTTTCTGGTGCGAATCCATGGACACTTTTCAATTAAATATAGATTTACTCGATCCAATTGTTCACAGTAAAGGTCTGCATTCAATTTGTCTAGGTTTCAGCACTTCAAAATGAACGACCCCATGAATACTTCACCAAACAAACAAAAGTGCCTTTTTGGGGTGTAAACCTGGCCTAGCTGTACTTTGTGTTGATTCATATGGAGACAACCTCTGCCTTTTGCATTTTGGATTATCATAGAGGTTCCATCTTTCATCTCCAGTGATCAAGCGATCAAAAAATGTTTCTGTATTGTGCCACTGAAACAATAAGTTGCATGTGGTGGACTGGTTAGCATTGTTTTCTTCGGACAGATTATGTGGGACCCAAACACCTACTCTGCTTACTGTACCAATCTGCTGTAAATGTTCTAGGATGGTCGACCAAGGTTGTTTAAGAGTGTTTAACAGGAAGGAGAAAATGGCGGTGAAGTGAATGGAAGCTACACAGACGATCTCCCAGGACCAAACAAGAATTACAACTAAAATAAAGACAAATCGTTGGGAAAAAGCAACAGAAAAGCAGTGGGAGAGGACCATACAACCAGGGACACTGAATGAGCCTAGTAGGATCTGCAGAAGCGCGTGAGATTGGTGGGCTGGGAGCCCACGGACAGCAGCAGCCTGAGCTGTGAGCAGCAGAGGCGCCCGCCCTCGGGGTTAAGAGCCCAAGCTGCTCCATAGAGCAGAGGGCTGGGACAGAGCACTAAATAACTACAGCCACTCACCTGGGATTCTGGCAGAGGGAGGGTAGAGTGGACTGGAACTCTGTGGGGACACCTGGGATTTGGAGGGTGCTCAGAGATTGTGCTGAGGCATGGCCACAAAGTATGGTGGTGGCCAGCCCACACTTTCCCGGTTACACAGACCCGCAGCCAAGTTTGCTCCTTGCCAGAGCTGTGGCAGCCCCACCCTCAGAGATTCCCAGGTAAAACAAAAAGCCAAAGAAATGCAAATTGAGGCTCATTAAAACCAGCATTGGCCCCACCCTCAGGAAATCCTCTTACACTATAAACACCTGAAGGAGTTTCTCATTCAACTGAGATCCTAAGGCTTTTCAAGTAACTGAGGCTAATAGCCTCCAGACAAAAAGCTACAGCATAACTGAACTTTTCCTGAGCTTTCAAATCTACCCATGAAAGTGAGACTTGACAGTAGTGTTTAAGGAGGGCCCTCTATGCTCATCCAAACCCAGTAGAGGGAGCCACAAATAGCAGAACACCAACAACCACAGGGAAATTTTGGGAGGCTCCAAAACCCACTGAGATGGCTAAAATGGTGAAACAAAGAAATAGATCCCAAATGAAAGAACAAGAGAACTCTACAGAAGATGAGATAAATGAAATGCACTTAAGTAAATTATCAGAGGTAGAGTTAAGAGCCATGATCATGAGGAAACTAAACAGCATGAGTAAGGACATCGACACCATGAAAACCAACCAAGTGGAAATAGAGAATGACATAGCAGAAATAAAGAACACATTGGAAGGACTGACCAGCAGAGTAGAGGAAGAGGAGGACCAGATCAGTGAATTAGAAGACAGAGTAGAAATAATCAATCAATCAGAAAACAAAAAGGAAAACACAATGAAAAAACAGGAAGATAGCTTAAGAGAACTGTGGGACACTGGAAACATAATAACATTCGCATCATAGGAGTCCCCGAAGAAGAAGAAAATGAGCAGGTGTTAGAGAATATATTTGAAGAAATAGTGAGAGAAAAATTTCCTAACCTGGTGAAGGAAGAAGGCATTCAAGTGGAAGAAGCACAGAGAGCCCCAAGTAAGAAGAACCCAAACAGGCACACACCAAGACACATAATAATTAAAATGCCAAAAATTAAAGACAAAGAGAGAATCCTAAAGGCAGCAAGAAATAAGCAACAGGTTACCTACAAAGGAACCCCCATAAAGCTATCATATGACTTCTCAACAGAAACACTACAGACCAGAAGGGAATGGCATGAAGTAATCAAGGTCATGTAAAACAAGGATTTGAATCCAAGACTACTCTATCCAGCAAGGCTATCATTCAAAATAGAAGGTCAAATAAAGAGCTTCCCAGACAAAAAAAAAAAAAAAAAAAAAAAAAAAAAGGCTAAGGGAATATGTTAGCACCAAACCAGCACTGCAAGAAATGTTAAAAGGACTACTGTAATTAGTAGAAGAAATAGGAAGAAAAATACAACCACACTGAACAAAAAGGCAATAAATAAGTACATATCAATAATCACCTTAAATGTAAATGGATTGAATGCTCCGATAAAAAGGCACAGAGTAGCTGACTGTTGTCTACAAGAGACCCACCTCACAACAAAAGACTCACATAGGTTGAAAATAAAGGCATGGAAAAAAACCTTCCAAGCAAACAGAAAGGAAAAAAAGCTGGGGTAGCAATATTCATATCTGATAAATTAGATTTCAAATTGAAGACCATAACTAGAGACAAAGAAGGCTACTACATAATATTGAAAGGGTCTATCCAACAGGAAGATATAACCTTGGTAAACATATATGCACCCAATAAAGGAGCACCAAAATATATTAAAAATCTTCTGGAGGACTTCAAAGGAGAAATCGACCCCAATACAATCATAGCAGGAGACTTCAACACCCAGCTGACACCACTGGATAGATCATCTAGAGAGAAAATTAACAAGGAAACAGAAATTCTAAATGAAGTACTAGATCAAATGGATTTAATAGATATATTCAGAGAATTACACCCCAATACTGCAGAATTCACATTCTTCTTAAGTGCACACGGGACATTCTCAAAGATAGACCATATGTTAAGGCACAAACTAAGTCTCTAAAAGTTCAAGAATACTGAAATCATACCAAGCATCTTTTCAGATCACAATGGCATGAAAGTAGAAATCAATTGCACAAGAACATGCAAAGACATTTGAACACATGGAGGCTAAATAGCATGTTATTGAACAATGAATCGGTTACCATGGAGATCAAAGAAGAAATTAAAAACTTTCTGGAAACGAATGAAAATGAACACACAACAACACAAAATCTATGGATGCAGTGAAAGCAGTTCTGAGAGAGAAGTTCATAGCACTACAGGCCCACCTCAAGAAAGAAGAAAAATTTCTAATTGAGTACCTAACCTCACAACTTAAAGAACTAGAAAGTAAACAAAAAGAAAATCCTAGAGCAAGTAGAAGGAAGGAAATAGTAAAGATCAGAGCAGAAATAAATGACATGGAGACAAAAAAAAAAAATTCAAAGGATCAATGAAACAAAGAGCTGGTTTTTTGAAAAGATAAACAAGATTGATGGACCCTTAGCTAGACTCACCAAGAAACAAAGAGAGAACCCAAATACACAAAATCAGAAATGAAAGAGGAGAAGTAACAACTGACACCACAGAAATACAAAGAATCATTAACAAATACTGTGAACATTTATAAGGCAACAAATTCAACAATCTAAGTGAAATGGACACATTTCTAGAAACACATAGTCTCCCAAAACAGAACTGGGAAGAGATAGAAAACTTGAACAGGCCAATAATCACGAAGAAACTTGAAGATGTAATCAAGACCCTCCCAGCAAACAAAAGCCCAGGCCCTGACGGCTTCATGGGGGAGTTTTACCGAACATTCAAAGAAGAACTAACACCCATTCTCCTCAAACTATTCCAAAACATTCAAGAAGAAGGAAGACTTCCAAACTCCTTTTATAAAGCCAGAATAATTCTAATTCCAAAACCAGAAAAAGACACTACAAAGAAAGAAAACTATAGGCCAATATCCCTGATGAACTTAGATGCCAAAATTCTCAACAAAATACTAGCAAATCGGATCCAGCAATACATCAAAAAAATTATTCACCATGACCAAGTGGGATTCATCCCACGGATGCAAGGCTGGTTCAACATTCGCAAATCAATAAATGTGATACATCACATAAATAAAATGAAAGATAAAAATCATATGATCATATCAATAGATGCTGAAAAAGCATTTGACAAAATCCAGCACCCATTTCTGATAAAAACGCTCAGCAAAGTGGGAATAGAGGGATTGTACCTCAATATTATAAAGGCCATATATGAAAGCCCTATATCCAACATCATACTCAATGGACAAAAACTAAAAGCATTTCCCTTAAGAACAGGAACAAGACAAGGATGCCCACTTTCACCTCTCTTACTTAACATAGTACTGGAAGTCTTAGCCACAGCAATTAGACATGAAGAAAAAATAAAAGGGATCCAAATTGGAAAGGAGGAAGTGAAACTGTCATTATTCACAGATGACATGATATTATACACAGAAAACCCTGAAGATTCCATCAAAAATCTACTAGACTTAATAAATGAATTTGGCAAAGTAGCAGGATACAAAATTAATGTCAAGAAATCGACGGCATTCTTATACACCAATGATGAATTCACAGAAAGAGAAACTAAAAAAACAATTCCATATACCATTGCGGCAAAAAAATTAAGATACCTAGAAATAAACTTAACCAAAGAAGTAAAGAACCTATTTGCAGAAAACTACAGGACATTGAAAAAAGAAATAGAGGAAGATATAAAAAAGTGTAAGCCCATACCTTGTTCATGGATTGGAAGAATTAATGTCATTAAAATGTCCATATTACTCAAAGCAATCTATAGATTCAATGCAATCCCCATCAAAATACCAGTGACATATTTCACAGAACTAGAACAAATATTTCAACAGTTCATATGGAACCAAAAAAGACCCCGAATAGCCACAACAATCTTGAAAAAGAAGGAGAAAGTAGGTGGGATCACAATACCGGATATCAGCTTATACTACAAAGCTACTGTAATCAAAACAGCCTGGTACTGGCCCAAGAACAGGCATATAGACCAGTGGAACAGAACAGAGAATCTGGAAGTTGACCCAAGACATTATGCTCAATTAATATTTGACAAAGGTGGCAAGAGCATACAATGGAGTAAAGACAGCCTCTTTAATAAATGGTGTTGGGAAAATTGGACAGCTACATGCAACAAAATGAAACTAGATCATCAGCTTACACCATACACAAGAATAAACTCAAAATGGATAAAAGACTTAAATGTGACTTGTGAATCCATAAAAATTTTAGAAGAAAATGTAGGCAACAAAATTTTGGACATCATACGCAGTAGAATCTTCACTGATACATCACCTAAGGCAACAGAAACAAAGGGAAAAATGAACACATGGGACTACATCAAACTCAAAAGCTTCTGCACAGCAAAAGAAACAACCATCAAAACACATAGGGAACCCACTCTATGGGAGAGCATAATTGCCAATGATACATCAGATAAGGGGTTAATTTCCAAAATATACAGAGTGCTCATACAACTCAACAAAAGGAAGACAAAGAACCCAATTAAAAAGTGGGCAGAGGAACTAAATAGAAACCTCTCCAAAAAGGACATACAAATGGCTAAGAGACATATGAAGAAATGCTCAATATCACTAATCATCAGAAAGATGCAAATTAAAAGAACAATGAGGCATCACCTCACACCTGTCAGAATGGCCACCATCAACAAATCATCAAACAACAAGTGTTGGCGAGGGTGTGAAGAAAAGGGGACTCTAGTACACTGCTGGTGGGTATGCAGACTGGTGCAGCCATTGTGGAAAACACTATGGTGTTACCTCATCAAATTAAAAATTGAATTGCCATTTGACCCAGTGATCCCACTTCTAGGAATATACTCTAAGAAGCCTGAAACACCAATCAGAAAGAATACATGTACCCCCATGTTCATAGCAGCACTATTTACAATAGGTAAGATCTGGAAACAGCCCAAGTGTCCATAAGTGGATGAATGGATAAAAAAGCTGTGGTACATATACACAATGGAGTACTATGCAGCTGTAAGAAAGAAAGAGCTGTTATCCTTTGAGATGACATGGAGGGACCTCGAGAGTATTATCCTAAGCGAAACAAGCCAACAGAGAAAGACAAATATCACATGATCTCACTTATTTGTGGAGTATAATGAACATAACAGTCTGAGGAACAGGGTAGACCCAGAGATGTGGAAGTAGGGTATAAACTGACACCCCTCAGAAGAGGGGGTGGGGGAGGGAAGAGATAAACCACAGAACTTATGTGCATGTATGCATAAGTGATGGACATGGACAACAAAGTTGGGGACAGGGTGGGGGGATGGGGAGGAGGGTGTCAATGGGGAAAAAAGGAGAAACATATGTAACAAAAATAAATTAATAAAATAAAAAAAAGAAAAGAAATCGATGATATTCTTATATACCATTGATGAACTCACAGAAACTAAAAAAAATCCCATTTACCATAGCTGCAAAAAAATTAAGATACCTAGGAATAAACTTAACCAACGAAGTAAAGGACCTATTTGCAGAAAACTACAGGACATTGAAAAAAGAAATAGAGGAAGATATAAAAAAGTGGAAGCACATACCTTGTTCATGGATTGGAATAATTAACATCATTAAAATTTCCATACTACCCAAAGCAATCTACAGATTTAATGCAATCCCTATCAAAATACCAATGACATATTTCACAGAACTAGAACAAATACTTCAGAAGTTCATATGGAACCAAAAAAGAACCCGAATAGCTACAGCAATCTTGAAAAAGAAGGAGAAAGTAGGCAGGATCACTATACCGGTCATCAGGTTATACTACAAAGCTACTGTAATCAAAACAGCCTGGTACTGGCACAAGAACAGTCACATAGATCAATGAAATAAAACAGATAACCCAGAAATTGCCCCAAAACATTGTGCTCAATTAATATTTGACAAAGTTGGCAAAAGCTTACAACGGAGTAAAGACAGCCTCTTTAATAAATGGTGTTGGGAAAATTGGACAGCTACATGCAAAAAAATGAAACTAGACCATCAGCTTACACCATACACAAGAATAAACTCAAAATGGATAAAATACTTAAATGTGACTCATGAATCCATAATAATCCTCGAATTAAATGTAGGCAACAAGATTTCGGACATTATACGCAGTAGAATCTTCACTGATATATCACCTAAGACAACAGAAACAAAGGAAAAAATGAACACATGGGACTACATCAAACTCAAAAGCTTCTGCACAGCAAAAGAAACAACCATCAAAGAGGAAAGGCAACCCATTGTATGGGAGAGCATAATTGCCAATGATATATCCGATAAGGGATTAATTTTGAAAATATATAGAGTGCTCACACATCTCAACAAAAGGAAGACAAAGAACCCTATTAAAAAATGGGCAGAGGTACTAAATAGACATTTCTCCAAACAGGACATACAAATAGCCAAGAGACATATGAAGAAATGCTCAACATCACTAATCATCAGAAAGATGCAAATTAAAAGAACAATGAGGTATCACCTCACACCAGTCAGAATAGCCACCATCAACAAATCATCAAACAACAAGTGTTGGCAAGGGTGTGGAGAAAAGGGGACTCTAGTACACTGCTGTTGGGAATGCAGACTGGTGCAGCCACTATGGAAAACACTATGGTGTTACCTCAACAAATTAAAAATTGAATTACCATTTGACCCAGTGATCCCACTCCTAGGTATATACCCTAAGAAGCCTGAAACACCAATCAGAAAGAATACATGTACCCCCATGTTCTTAGCAGCACTATTTACAATAGGTAAGATCTGGAAACAGCCCAAGTGTCCATCAGTGGATGAATGGATAAAAATGCTGTGGTACATATACACAATGGAGTACTATGCAGCTGTAAGAAAAATGATCTTTTATCCTTTGAGATGACATGGGAGGACCTGGAAACTATTATCCTAAGTGAAACAAGCCAAGCAGAGAAAGACAAATATCATATGATCCTCACTTATTTGTGGAATATAATGAACAGAACAGTCTGAGGAACAGGGTAGTCCCAGAGACGTGGAAGTGGGGTACAGACTGACAGCTGCCAGAAGAGGGGGTGTGGGAGGGGAGCAATGAACCACAGAACTTGTACACATGTACTCATAACCAATGGACATGGACAGCAAGACTGGGTACGGGGCAGGGTGGAATGGGGAGGAGGGAGTCAATAGGGGAAAAAGGAGAAACATCTGTAACAAATGTAAATTAAAAAAAAAAAAAAGAGTGTTTAACAGTTCTTCGATTGTCTGACACAGATTTGCTTCCACTTCCACCCCTAACATGTCCTTTTCTAAAGTTGTTGGTCTTCCTGATTGATACAAGTCAGAAAGATAAAAATTACCAGATTTGAAATTAGAAAACCACCTCTGGCATTTACGAACATCTCATGTACTTGCATAAACATTGCAAATGTTTTTGGTAGCAATTGTTGCGTTACTACCCTTGTGAAACTCAAAAAGCATACAATGCCAGATATGTACCTCTTCTGGTATTTGACTGGCCATTTCACTATAAATTGCAAAAAAAAAAAAAAAAAAATTAAGATTTAATTATTTATGAATAGACAAGTCACTGTAACCTTAAAACGTCTTTGGCATGATTTTGAAGTACACAGTGAACTGATAAATGACAATCGCGTATCAAAACGTGCAGAAACGACATTACTTTCCAGTTCGCCAATACCTCTCAGATGTCCTGGACTGGTTAGAAGTCATCTGTTCCTGGCTTTTGTACCATCAATAGAGGAGTGTCCAAGCAGAGTTGCAAGGGACAAGGATTCCTACTTCACTGAAACACCTGATGTGGTTTGCAATCCCATTTCAAGCCTTCAGATTAATCAGGTACTGGTGAATTCTCACTGAGGTAGCAGAACTGTTTAGCTGTACTATAATCAGGCTGATTGGCTGGCCAACCCTGGAGAGTTTGTCTCAGCCCAAACAGTGAGTATAGCTGCTTGAAATTCCTGGTAGAGGGTTAGGATGGGAAGGGACAGGTTCCTTCACAGGTTTGCGGGGAACTGAGAGGCTGAACTTCCCTGGGAATTATCATCCTTCAGGGAAGGCTGAGGCTGAGGTCTTGTTGAAAGAACAGTCCTTTTGGATTTCATAGGACACTGGCAATCCTTAAGATATTTAGCTTTATAATTAGCAATATCAATGCAGACATCTGTGTAGGGGGCCTGATCTGGGTGGCCAGGATTGCCATATATTTTACGTTGAACCTTAAAAGCCAATTGCAAATTGAAGCTGCTTTCAAGTGGCCAATCAACCCTCAAGTTGGGCCAGTTGAGTTGACAGAATTTCTGTAAGTCAAAGGGCATTACTGTGGCCCTGTACCCAGCGGCCTGTTTCTTAAAATCTTGGAAATTATTAAGTATGCATTGCAAAGGAGTTATAGGCATTGATGAAGACTGACGCAATACCAAAAGTGGAACAATGGGCAGACACCAGCAGAGACCAACAAGGACTAAGACACAAACAGTAATACACAGATACAGATACTGGTATGAACAGAACTCAGGGCTGACTGATTCAAACCCAGGTCTAGGGTGATGTCTCATCCTAGAATCAGGCTGGGGAAGTAATGCTGCATCCAGTCTTCCTCCAGCCACTGAATGGCGCCAAACAGAACAAACCAAAAGTTTGTACTCACTGGTGAGATTCAATCCAGATGGCTCATAAATCCATTTTGTAGACAAATTTGTGAAGACTGTCTGGGAAGTCAAGGAGCCCCTCTGAGCACCCAGGGTCGAGGGACGTCTCTCAAAGGCCTTCCCCGGGGCGGGACGGATCCAAGCTTCCCCAGTCAGTATAGTAGTCTAGAGATTCCCAAGAAAGGGAGAATCTCGCTGGGCCCTCCAAATGTTGTGGCACGACAGAGTCAAAGAAAGACCACTAGAGAATTGAAGTCCAAATAAGAGCCATTTATTAGCTGGCTGGCATCTGATTCTGAACACCCTTGTGACAGTGTCTTCAGAATCATCCTGGATATGCTTTATTACATGCCTTTTATATCTTATGGCAAAAGTTTAATGATATAAAAAAATAGGATCTTCTTGATATAATGCCCAGGGCTACAATAATGCTGTATAGAATTAGTTTGCCTGGCAGATAACAGGAACACCCAGGCCCACCCAGGAATATCCAGGCCCACCCAAGAACACCCAGTCTGTTATCTCAGGTATTTCAAGGTACATTTGGTCACACTTAGCCCCGAGCTGCACAAACACAATGCAAATCTAATTCCTTGAGATTGTGGGGGAGGTCCAGTCTCTGACTCAAGACCTCCAAGCTCTGTGGACTCTGTCAGACATGTAGCTGGTCCCAACAATTTCTTGGTTCAGGGAGCTATAAAACAAGTCAGCACAATAATTTACCAATCAGCACAAAGTTCATGAACTCCAGTCCTTCCTGACTTGACAACACAGACATGTGGGGCTGGAATAATTGCCAGGTGACCCAGTTAGATAGCAAAGGCTGAGAACAGCTGACTGTGTCATCAGTCTCTGTGGCTCATACTTTAGTGAAATGAGAGGATGTATTAAAACCAGGTGGCTGGACACCAACCCTGTAGTCTCTGATTGAGTAGGTCTGGGCTTGGGCCTAAGAATCTGCACTTCTAACAAATCTCAGGTGATTTTGATACTTTTGGTCCATGGAGCACTGCAGTATTGTGAGAAATAAATTTTAAAAGGCAAATAAAATACTACTGCAAGGTCTGGAGGAATTGGGTTCAATCGTGGGATGCACAGATGCTTTCCCTGAACAAAGTTAACCATGTTGTTTGCTCTGGAGGGAACAAAATCGAGTCCTGAGCCCCATGTTTTCATTGATGTTAAAGAGAAAATTTCAAGTCATGGAGTAATTCAGTAGACCTCATAAATATTTCAGATTGTAGAATATTTGTGCTCAAAAGGAGTGTTTTTGAGTGACCCTGCTTAACAAATGTCACTAGAGGATTAGAGAAATAAAATTGACTTGAGGAAAAGCAGGCAGCTAGTATTGCAGAGCCAGGACTAGAAGCCAACCCTCCAGGTTTTCAGTTCCTTAAGAAAGAGGAGTTTCAGTGAATATAGCACTGGGTACCTGAGACCCATGTGGCTGGAACTCTTTGTGCTGATGGCACCTCAGATGTGTCAGAGTGCTGTCTTCCCTGTGGCCCATGGCCATCAATGTACTACATGGCTATTGATATACCTCAGAGGAGAGGAAGTATGGACAATGAGTGCACCAAGTGTCAATCACATGGGGGCCATTATAGAAGTTGGGAACCTAGCATCCTGCCTTGGCTCACATGCTCCCAGCTCATTTGAGCCAAGTTCACTCACTTCCTTCATACTATTTCTAGGGGTACGAGACTCAGAGTTGGATGTTTGTGACACAGTCAATTTCTAATCTGCTTAATTCACTCTCTGAGTGTCTCTGGGCTGATCTCTCTTTCTCCACTCTGTTCATCTTTACCCACATTTAAATTAGTCTGACCTGGATGTCTTGTCTGAGCCTGCCTGACCAATCTGCTAGTGATTACTGCTGCTACATAATCCACTGACTACATGGTCCTGAAACCTGTTAGTTTGATTAGGAAGCAAGAAACAGCCACAAATCCAAACTTTCTGAAAGAGATTTGAGGTACACACAGAAAACCCACGAGACCATGACCCAGGGCTCAGGAAAGGAGCAATTAACTACTTGGACACAGGGTGGTAGAAAAAACAGATTCTGCTCATTCCCTGAAAGATAAAATGGAAAGGAAAATGGTGATGCTCACTGAAGAGAGCTGAAGACACACCATATTACCACTAGGGTCAGGAATCCTCTATGACATCCTCTTAGGCTCAATCACCCAGATGCCTCCCTGCCCTGCCAGAGGCTGGGCTCCTGGTGACAGAGCTGGATGTGTGTGCCTGTCCAGGAATCCATTGCTTTCTCTGTATGGCAAGGGATGCCTTGAAGGCACATCCTGAGGGACATGCTCTGTATCACTGCAAGGCCTTCACATGCCTTGTTACCTCTCTGAGCCTCAATTTCCTCATATATATTCCATGAAGCTGGTGACTCACTGGCTTGTTGCTCTATCTTTCTCATTGCTAGGTTTTAAGAGGTAGATTGCCCATAAGTACCCCCCTGCTCCCGAAAACAGGATGAGCATTATGTAATGGTTGGGAAAGCCCCACGGAAAGGAGGAAAAGTGAGGAGAGGGGTGAAGCAGGGAGGGAAGGGTTAGATGAGATTTAAATTTAACCCATAGTCCCCTAGCTTTCCTCTGAAGCAGGAACCAAATCCACTATTTGTTTTACACCAACTAGGACCCAAGCACTGTCTTTTGACCTTTCCAGCACCCCTACAAGCCATTTGGGCCATTGCTATTTTGTGAATGGGGGAGCAGGAGAGTTTAGTCCTGTGTTCAGGAGGCCCAGTTGAGGGGCAAACTTGGGGTCACTTGCCACTAGAGTTGTGCTGCCTTAGCAAGAGGACAAGAGGATCCCTTGGCTCTGGATTTTGAGAGAATATTCTGGCTGTGACAGAGTAGAAGGAAGGCCAGCCTCCTCCTGCCTTTCCCCAGGGGAGTAAAACCCTCCATGGAGAGAGAATGCTGCTCTAAGAAATCAGAAGTATGTTTGTGGGTAACTGCCAAACATGCCCCTGTTACAGGGAAGATAAATGGAGATCAGCGTCCCTGATGAACCATGGGGTGTGCTAGGTTGGTTCTGTGAGTGAGGAACAGGAAAGTAGTGTTGTTTTTGTTGTAACATCTGTGAATGAGCACTGATGGGTTCTTTCATGCTATTTAACTTCCAACAGACCTGTTAAATCAGTTTGTCGAGTTCCTTGAAAACTCCTGGTGAGGCTTTTGTTAAGGAATTCTATTATATTGAGTGATTGGTTTGAGGACACTTGACAACTCTGAAATGCTGAAAATTTCTGCCCACAAACTTGATATATCTCTTCACTTATTTAATACTTTTATAATGACTTTCAATAAAGTATCATTTATTTTCATGCCAAGGTCTTCCATTTACAAAATTTATTTCCAGTTTCTTTATATTTGTAGGCCAATGTAGATGAAATCTTTAAATTGCATGTTTTAACAGTTGTTTGAGTACAAAATACCATGGATCTTAATATACAGTCCTCATACTTAACAACAATGGTAGTCTCTATTATTATATCTGATAATTTGCCTATAGAATTTTTGCATTTTCTAGGTAAACAGTCATAACATCTGAAGTAATGGAAGCTTTATTTGTCCCAGTACTTGGGCCTTTGGGTTGTCTTATTGCTCTGACTGGAATATTCTGCGTGGTATGAATAGAAGTGCTAAGTGCTAGGCATTCTTGTCTTGCTTCTATTTTTAAAGACAATACTTCTGTCATTTCATACTTAAGTAAAATTTTTTTCATACCTTTCTGGCAGACTGAGAATTATTTTATTAATTTCTAATTTACTAAGAGTTTTTACTTTTCAAATTTATCAAATAATTTTTCTGCTTTCACTGAGATAACTATATTGTAATTTTCCTTTATTTAAATGGTGAATTATATTAAACTTTGTAATGTTTAACCAACATTGCATTTGGTAATAATTTCAACTTAGTCATGAATATTATCTTTTTTATATAATGCAGTACTTTGTTTAAACATTTTGCATCTATGTTTCTAATAGAGATCGGTCTGATTTTCCTTCCCTTAATCTAGTCTGGCATTAGAGTTAGACCAGGTCAATGAAAGAGAATCTCCTTCTCTGGAAGGGTATATGTAAAGCAGGTTTGTCTTTCCCTAGAAAATTATCTGTAGGTCCAGGGTGTTGTGGAGTCTGTACACACTGATACCCTGGGTTACAATCTTGGCTATCTTTTTTAGCATGAGCCTGGGCAGGTCACTTAACATCCTTATACCTCTTAACTCACCCTCAGGTTGAGGAAGCAAACCACCCACATGCTCAAGTCATCGTGACAGTTAAATAATTTAATATGTACAAGGCAGTGAGACTAATTCCTGACACATGGAAATTGTACATAAGAGTCATCAGTCCAGCCGGTGTGGCTCAGTGGTTGAGCATCAACCCATGCACCCAGAGGTCGCCAGTTCGATTCCTGGTCAGGAGACATGCCCAGGAAGTGGGCTAAATCCCCAGTGAGGGGCAGACAGGAGGTGGCCAGTCAATGTTCTCTCTCATTGATGGTTCTATCTCTTTCTCAATCTCCCTTTTTCTCTCTCTAAAATTAATAAAGAAAAAAAATTAATTGGGTTCTTTGTCTTCCTTTTGTTGACTTGTATGAGCACTCTATATACTATGGAAATTAACCCTTTATCTGATGTATCATTGGCAGTTATGCTCTCCCATATAGTGGGATCCCTTTCCATTTTGATGGTTGTTTCTTCTGCTGCACAGAAGCTTTTTTGTTTGATGTAGTCCCATGTGTTCATTTTTTCCTTTGTTTCTCTTGCCTTAGGTGTTGTATCAGTAAAAATTCTGCTGCATATGATGTCTGAAATTTTGTTGCCTGCATTTTCTTCTAGAATTTTTATGGATTCACAAGTCACATTTAAGTCTTTTATCCATTTTGAGTTTATTCTCCTGTATGGTGTAAATTGGTGGTCTAGCTTCATTTTTTGCAAGGAGCTGTCCAATTTTTGCAACACCATTTATTGAAGAGACTGTCTTGACTCCACTGTATGCTCTTGCCACGTTTGTCAAATATTAATTGAGCATATTGTCTTGGGTCAATTTCTGGGTTCTCTATTCTGTTCCATTGATCTATCTGCCTGTTCTTGTGCAGAGGACCTAAATAGACACCCTAAATAGACACCTCTCCAAACAGGACATACAAATGGCCAAGAGACATATGACAAAATGCTCAATGTCACTAATCATCAGAGAAATGCAAATTAAAACAACTATGAGGTATCACCTACACCTGTCAGAATGGCCGCCATCAACAAAGCATCAAACAACAAGTGTTGGCGAGGGTGTGGAGAAAAGGGGACTCTAGTACACTGCTGGTGGGAATGCAGACTGGTGCAATCACTGTGGAAAACACTATGGTGTTACCTCAAAAATTTAAAAATTGTACTGCCATTTGACCCAGTGATCCCACTCCTAGGAATATACCCTAAGAAACCTGAAACACCAACCAGAAAGAATATATGTACCGCTATGTTCATAGCAGCACTATTTATAATAGCTAAGATCTGGAAACAGCCCAAGTGTTCATCAGTAGATGAATGGATAAAAAAAACTGTGCTGCATATACACAATGGAGTACTATTCAGCTGTAAGAAAGAAAGATCTCTTATCCTTTGAGATGATATGGAGGGACCTGGAGAGTATTATCCTAAGTGAAACAAGCCCAGCAGAGAAAGACAAATATCACATGATCTCACTTATTTGCATAATATAATGAACATAACAGTCTGAGGAACAGGGTAGACCCAGAGACGTGGAGGTAGGGTATAAACTGACACCCCTCAGAAGAGGGGGTGGGGGGGAGGGAAGAGATAAACCACAGAACTTATATGCATGTACGTGTAACTAGTGGACATGGACAACAATGCTGGGGATAGGGTGGGGGGATGAGAAGGAGGGTGTCAGTGGGAGAAAAAGGAAACACATCTGTAACAAAAACAAATTAATAGCCCAGTCGGTGTGGCTCAGTGGTTGAGTGTCGACCCATGCATGAAGAGGTCGCAGGTTTGATTCCCGGTCAGGGCACATGCCCAGGTTGTGGGCTCGATCTCCAGTGGGGTGCATGTAGGAGGCAGCCAGTCGATGTTCTCTCTCATTGATGTTTCTATCTCTCTCTCCCTCTCACTTCCTCTCTCTCTAAAATCAATAAAGGGAAAAAAATAAAAAAAAACAAATTAATAAAAAATATTAATAAAAAAATAAATAAAAAAATTAAGGACAAATCATCAGGAAAAGCCAACTGAAGAGCAGCTGGACAGACTTACAACAACCAGGGACTCCAAATAGAGCCTGGTAGGAATTGTGGAGGCACAGAGGGGAGGGCTGGGAGCCCACAGACAGCAGTGGAGATCTGTATTAGTGGTGTGTACTTCCCACTGAAAAAGCAGGGTTTTTTTTTTAAAAAGCAGCAAACCAGCTACAGCCACTTACCTTGGGCTCTGGAAGAAGGAGGGAAAACTAGACTGGAACTGAGTGAAAAGAGGGCTCCTGGCTCCAGAGGGGTGGACCCCAGGAGTTTTGTACTGAACACTCTCTCACAGGATAGTAGTCATCTTACTCAAAGAGCCCCTTCTGAGAGCCCTGGTGAAAAGCATCTTCCCTTTCCACAGGAATTCAACACCACCAGGCCAGGCCAGAGAAATGCAAATTGAGGCTAATGAAAATCTCAATTTAACGAGCTAACAAGAACTCCACCTGAGGCTCATCAGCTAACTGTGACAGCATCCAGGCACATAGCTAGAGGATAACTGAACCTTTCCTGGGCTTGCAAATCTACCCAGGAAAGTAAGACTTGACAATGGTGTTTAACATGGGTCCTCCCACACTCTTTCAATCCTAGTAGAGGGAGTCACAACCAGCAGAACACCAACACCCACAGGGAAATTTGGCAGGCTCCAAAATCTACTAAGACAGCCAAAATGGTGAAACAAATCCCAAATAAAAGAACAAGATAATTCTGCAGGAGAAGAAATAAATGACATAGAATTAAGTAGGATATCAGAGGGAGAGTTTAGAGTAATAATAATAAGGAGTGCTACAGCATGAGTAAAGAGACCAATAGCATGAGTAAAGATATAGAAAAATTGAATCAATCAATTGGAAAGAAAGAATGACATAAGAAAAATAACAAAAATATTGGAAGGAAAACCAGCAGAGTAGAGGAAGCTGGGAACCAGATCAGTGAATTAGAAGACAGGGTAGAAAAAAAACATCCAATCAGAAAATCAAAAAGAAAAAAAAAAATTAAAAACAAGACCACAGCCTAAGAGAACTGACGGACAACTGGAAACATAACAACATAAGCATCATAGGTGTGCCAGAAGAGAAAGAAAATAAGCAAGGGTTAGAGAATATATTAGAAAAAATAGTGCCAGAAAACTTTCCTAGCTTGGTGAAGGAAAAGGCATACAAGTTCAAGAAGCACAGAGAGCCTCAAGTAAGAAGAACTCAAACAGGCCCAAACCAAGACACATAATAATTACAATGCTAAAAATTAAAGATAAAGAGAGAATCCTAAAGGCAGAAAGAGATAAGCAACAGGTTACATAAAAGGAACCACCATAAGGTTATTAGCTGACTTCTCAACAAAAATATTACAGGCCAGAAAGGAATGGCATGAAGTAATCAAGGTAATGAAACACAAGGACTTACCCCTGGCCAATTTTGCTCAGTGGTTAGAGCATCAGCCTGTGGTCCAGAGAGACTCAGGTTTGGTTCCTGCTAAGGGCATCTACCTCAATTGCAGTTTGCCTCCAGCCCTGGTTGGGTCATGTGGGAGGGAGCCACTCAATGAGTCCCTTTCATGTCGATATTTCTCTCTCTCTCTCTCTTCCTCTCTCTCCCTCCCACTCTATCTGAACAAAAAATGGAAAAATGTCCTCTGGTGAGAAATAAAAAAAAAGAAATAGAAGGACCCGAACCCAAGACTATTCTATTCAACAAGGCAATAACTTAAAACACAAAGTGAAATAAAAAGCCTCCCAGACCAAAAAAAAAAACAAACAAACAAACAAACAAACAAAAAGGCTAAGGGAATATATTAGCACCAAACCAGCATTGCAAGAAATATTAAAAGCAGAAAAAATAGGAAGAGAAACATAACCATAGTAAACAAAAATGGTAATAAATAAGTACATATCAATAATAACCTTGATTCCAAAATGGCGGTGGAGTGAATGGAAGCTACACAGACCATCTCCCAGGACCAAACTGGAATTACAACTAAAATAAAGACAAATCGTCGGGAAAAAGCAACAGAAAAGCAGCTCGTGAGGACCATACAACCAGGGATACTGACTCGATCCTGGTAGGATTGCGGAGGCGCAAGAGGGGGGGCTGGGAGCCCACGGACAGCAGCGGCCTTAGCCGTGAGCAGCGCTCTGCCCTTGGGGAGAAAGCCCCAGCTGGCTCCACAGCACAGAGCCAGGGCAGAGCGCTAAAATAGCCACAGCCACTCACCTGGGCTCCGGCAGAGGGAGGGCAGACTGGACTGGAACTGTGTGGGGACACTCAGGATTTGGAGGGCGCTCAGAGCTTTTGCTGAGTTGTGGCCAAGCAGGACTGGGGCCTGGCCATTTTACTCCATCCCAGGGCTCTGGAGAGAGGTGGCAGCCCCTCGCTCGGAGATCCAGCCACAACCTAGTGGGCCATTGAAATGCAAACTGAGGCTCATTAACTACTAGCATCTGCCCTACCATCGGGAAATCCTCTCACCTTGAACACATGAGGGGGGTTTTGACTCAATTGAAAACCCAAGGCTCTTCAAACAACCACTACTAAAAGCCACTAGGCAAAAAGCTAGAGGAAAACTTAACCTCTGCTGGGCTTGCAAATATACTCTGGAAAGTAAGACTCCATGGTGGTGTTTAAAGTGGGTCCTCCCACGCTCATCCAAACCCAGTAGAGGGAGCCATAAACAACAGAACACCAACATCCACAGGAAAATTTGGCAGGCTCCAAAAACCACTGAGATAGCCAAAATGGTGAGAAAAAGAAACAGATCCCAAATGAAAGAACAAGAGACCTCTACCGAAGATGAGATAAAAGAAATGGAGTTAAGCAAGTTAACAGAGCTAGAATTCAGAGCCATGATCTTGAGGAAGCTCAACAGCATGAGTAAGGACATCAACACCTTGAGTAAAGACATCCACACCATGAGCAAAGACATAGAAACACTGAAAACCAACCAAGTGGAAATGAAGAAGCAGCAAGAAGAAATGAAGAAGCAGCAAGAAGAAATGAAGAATGACATAGCAGAAATGAAGAACACATTGGAAGGACTAAACAGCAGAGTAGAGAAAGCTGAGGACCGGATCAGTGAATTAGAAGACAGGGTAGAAAAAATCAACCAATCAGAAAACCAAAAGGAAAAAACAATGAAAAAATAGGAAGACAGCTTAAGAGAACTGTGGGACAACTGGAAACATAATAATATTCGCATCATTGGAGTCCCTGAAGAAGAAGAAAATGAGCAAGGGTTAGAGAATATATTTGAAGAAATAATGACAGAAAACTTCCCTAATTTGGTGAAAAAAGAAGGTATTAAAGTTCAAGAAGCACAGAGAGTCCCAAGTAAGAAGAACCCAAACAGGCCCACACCAAGACATATAATAATTAAAATGCCAAAAATTAAAGACAAAGAGAGAATCCTAAAGGCAGCAAGAAATAAGCAACAGGTTACCTACAAAGGAACCCCCATAAGGCTATCATATGACTTCTCAACAGAAACACTACAGGCCAGAAGGGAATGGCATGAAGTAATCAAGGTCATGAAAAACAAGGATCTGAATCCAAGACTACTCTACCCAGAAAGGCTGTCATTCAAAATAGAAGGTCAAATAAAGAGCTTCTCAGACAAAAGAAGGCTAAGGGAATACATTAGCAGCAAACCAGCACTGCAAGAAATGTTAAAAGGACTGCTGTAATTAGTAGAAGAAATAGGAAGGAAAGTAGAACCACAGTGAACAAAAATGGCAATAAATAAGTACATATCAATAATCACCTTAAATGTAAATAGATTGAATGCTCCGATAAAAAGACACAGAGTAGCGGATTCGATAAGAAACCATGACCCATATATATGTTGTTTACAAGAGACCCAGCTCACAACAAAAGACTCACATAGGCTGAAAGTGAAGGGATGGAAAAAAATCTTCCAAGCAAATGGAAAGGAAAAAAAAGCTGGGGTAGCAATACTCATATCTGATAAAATAGATGTCAAAACGAAAGCCATAATTAGAGACAAAGAAGGTCACTACATAATATTGAAAGGATCTATCCAACAGGAAGATATAACCTTGGTAAACATATATGCACCGAATATAGGAGCACCAAAATATATTAAAAATCTTCTGGAGGACTTCAAAGGAGAAATTGACAGCAATACAATCATAGGAGGGGACTTCAACACCTCGCTGACATCACTGGATAGATCCTCTAGACAAAAAATTAACAAGGAAACAGAGACTCTAAATGAAGCATTAGACCGAATGGATTTAATAGATATTTACAGAGAATTACACCCCAAAACTATAGAATTCACATTCTCTCAAGTGCACATGGGACATTCTCAAAGATAGACCACATGTTAGGACACAAACGAAGTCTCTACAAGTTCAAGAAGATTGAAATCATATTAAGCATCTTCTCAGATCACAATGGCATGAAACTAAAATCAATTGCAACAAGAACATGCAAAGACATTTGAATACATGGAGGCTAAATAGCATGTTATTAAACAATGAATGGGTTACCGAGGAGATCAAGGAAGAAATTAAAAACTTCCTGGAAACCAATGAAAATGAACACACAAAAACACAAAATCTATGGGATGCAGTGAAAGCTGTTCTGAGAGGGAAGTTCATAACACTACAGGCCTACTTCAAGAAACAACAAAAATTTCTAATAGACTATCTAACCTCACAACTTAAAGAACTAGAAAGCAAGCAAAAAGAAAACCCCAGAGCAAGTAGAAGGAAGGAAATAGTAAAGATCAGAGCAGAAATAAATGACATAGAGACCAGAGAAACATTCAAAGGATCAATGAAAGAAAGAGCTGGTTTATTGAAAATATAAACAAGATTGATGGACCCTTAGCTAGACTCACCAAGAAACAAAGAGAGAGAACCCAAATACACAAAATCAGAAATGAAAGAGGAGAAGTAACAACTGACACAACAGAAATACAAAGGATCATTAGCAAATACTATGAACATTTATATGGCAACAAATTCAACAATCTAAGTGAAATGGACAAATTTCTAGAAACACATAGTCTCCCAAAACTGGACCGGGAAGAGATAGAAAACTTGAACAGACCAATAACAGCAAAGGAAATTGAAGATGTAATCAAGACTCTCCCAGCAAACAAAAGCCCAGGCCCGGATGGCTTCATGGGGGAGTTTTACCGAACATTCAAAGAAGAACTAACACCCATTCTCCTCAAACTATTTCAAAAAATTCAAGAAGAAGGAAGACTTCCAAACTCGTTTTATGAGGCCAGCATAATCCTAATTCTAAAACCAGAAAAAGACACTACAAAGAAAGAAAACTACAGGCCAATATCCCTGATGAACATAGATGCCAAAATCCTGAACAAAATACTAGCAAATCGGATCCAGCAATACATCAAAAAAATTATTCACCATGACCAAGTGGGATTCATTTCAGGGATGCAAGACTGGTTCAACATTCGCAAATCAATAAATGTGATACACCACATAAACAAAATGAAAGATAAAAACCACATGATCATATCAATAGACGCTGAAAAAGCATTCGACAAAATCCAGCACCCATTTCTGATAAAAACGCTCAGCAATTTGGGAGTAGAGGGATCATATCTTGATATAATAAAGGCCATATATGAAAGACCTACAGCCAACATCATACTCAATGGGCAAAAACTAAAAACATTTCCCTTAAGAACAGGAACAAGACAGGGATGCCCACTTTCGCCACTCTTATTTAACATAGTACTGGAAGTCTTAGCCACAGCAATCAGAAGTGAAGAAAAAATAAAAGGAATCCAAATTGGAAAGGAGGAAGTGAAACTGTCATTATTTGCAAACGATATGATATTATATATAGAAAACCCTAAAGACTCCATCAAAAATCTACTAGACTTAATAAATGAATTTGGCAAAGTAGCAGGATACAAAATTAACGTCAAGAAATCAACGACATTCTTATACACCAATGATGAACTCACAGAAAGAGAAACTAAAAAAACAATTCCATTTACCATCGTGGCAAAAAAATTAAGATACCTAGGAATAAACTTAACCAAAGAAGTAAAGGACCTATTTGCAGAAAACTACAGGACACTGAAAAAAGAAATAGAGGAAGATATAAAAAAGTGGAAGCACATACCTTGTTCATGGATTGGAAGAATAACGTCATTAAAATGTCCATATTACCCAAAGCAATCTATAGATTCAATGCAATCCCCATCAAAATACCAGTGACATATTTCACAGAACTAGAACAAATATTTCAAAAGTTCATATGGAACCAAAAAAGACCCCGAATAGCCACAGCAATCTTGAAAAAGAAGGACAAAGTAGGTGGAATCAAAATACCGGACATCAGCTTATACTACAAAGCTACTGTAATCAAAACAGTCTGGTACTGGCCCAAGAACAGGCATATAGACCAGTGGAACAGAACAGAGAATCCAGAAATTGACCCAAGACATTATTCTCAATCAATATTTGACAAAGGTGGCAAGAGCATACAATGGAGTAAAGATAGACTCTTTAATAAATGGTGTTGGGAAAATTGGACAGCTACATGCAAAAAAAATGAAACTAGACCATCAACTTACACCATACACAAGAATAAATTCAAAATGGATAAAAGACTTAAATGTGACTCATAAATCCATAAAAATCCTAGAAGAAAATGTAGGCAACAATATTTCGGACATCTTACGCAGTAGAAACTTCACTGATACATCACCTAAGGCAACAGAAACAAAGGGAAAAATGAACACATGAGACTACATCAAACTCAAAAGCTTCTGCACAGCAAAAGAAACAACCATCAAAACAGATAGGGAACCCACTCTATGGGAGAGAATAATTGCCAATGATACATCAGATAAGAGGTTAATTTCCAAAATATACAGAGTGCTCATACAACTCAACAAAAGGAGGACAAAGAACCCAATTAAAAAATGGGCAGAGGAACTAAATAGACACCTCTCCAAAAAGGACATACAAATGGCTAAGAGACATATGAAGAAATGCTCAACGTCATTAATCATCAGAGAGATGCAAATTAAAACAACAATGAGGTATCACCTCACACCTGTCAGAATGGCTGCCATCAACAAATCATGAAACAACAAGTGTTGGCGAGAGCGTGGAGAAAAGGGGACTCTAGTACACTGCTGGTGGGAATGCAGACTGGTGCAGCCACTGTGAAAAACACTCTGGTGTTACCTCATCAAATTAAAAATTGAATTGCCATTTGACCCAGTGATCCCACTTCTAGGAATATACCCTAAGAAGCCTGAAACACCAATCAGAAAGAACACATGTACCCCCATGTTCATAGCAGCACTATTTACACTAGGTAAGATCTGGAAACAGCCCAAGTGTCCATCAGTGGATGAATGGATAAAAAAGCCGTGGTACATATACACAATGGAGTACTATGCAGCTGTAAGAAAGAAAGAGCTGTTATCCTTTGAGACGACATGGAGGGACCTCGAGAGTATTATCCTAAGCGAAACAAGCCAAGCAGAGAAAGACAAATATCACATGATCTCACTTATTTGTGGAATATAATGAACATAACAGTCTGAGGAACAGGGTAGACCCAGAGATGTGGAAGTAGGGTATAAACTGACAGCCCTCAGAAGAGGGGTAGGGGGGGAGGGAAGAGATAAAGCACAGAACTTATGCGCATGTATGCATATGTGATGGATATGGACAACAAAGCTGGGGACAGGGTGGGGGGATGGGGAGGAGGGTGTCAATGGGGAAAAAAGGAGAAACACCTGTTACAAAAATAAACTAATAAAAAATAATAAAATAAAAAAAAATAAAAAAAAAACATAATAACCTTAAAAGTAAACAGATTAAATGCTCTGATCAAAAGACACAGAGTAGCTGAATTGATAAGAAAGCATGACCTATATATATGGTGTTTAAAAGAGACCCACCTCATAACAAAAGACACACATAGGTTGAAAGTGAAGGATTAGAAAAATTTTCCCAAGCAAATGCAAAGGAAAAAAGTGGCATAGTAATACTCAAATCTGATAAAATGGACTTCAAATTGAAGGCCATAACTAGAGACAAAGAAGGCTACTACATAATATTTAAAGATGTATCTAAAAAAAAGATATAACCTTGGTAAACATATAGGCACCAAACATAGGAGCACCAAAATATTAATACATTAAACTTCTGGAGGACTTCAAAGGATAAATCAACAGCAATACAATCATAGCAGGGGACTTCAACACCCTTCTGACGTCACTGGATAGATCTTTTAGACAAAAATTAACAAGAAAACAAAGACTAAATAATTCACTCAATCAAATGGATTTAATAGGTATCTGCAGAGAATTACTCTCCAAAACTTCAGAATTCACATATTTCTCAAGTGCACATGGGACATTCTCATAGATAGACCACATGTTAGGACACAAACTATATCTCTACATGTTCAGAAGATTGAAATAATATCAAGTATTTTCTTGGATCACAATGGCATGAAACTAGAAATTAATTACAACAAAAATATTCAAACACATTGAGGGTAAATAGCATGTTATTAAACAAATGGATTATCAAGAAAATCTAGGAAGAAATTAAAAGCTTCCTGGAAACCAATGAAAATGAACACATAACAACACAAAATCTATGGGGTGCAACAAAAGCAGTCCTGAGACGGAAGGTCTTAGCACTACAGGCCTACCTCAGGAAACATTTTTAATTGACTATCCAGCCTCACAACTTAAAGTAATAGAAAGTAGACAAAAAAGAGAATCCCAGAGCAAGTAGAAGGAAAGAAGTAGTAAAGGTCAGCAGTGATAATAAATGACACAGAAACTAAAAAAAAAAAAAACAAAAACAAAAAACTTAAAAGATCAATGAAACAAAGACCTGGTTCTTTTAAAAGATAAACAAGATTGATGGACCCTTAGTTAGACTCACCAAGAAACAAAAGGAAAGGACTCAAATAAACAAAATCAGAAACGAAAGAGGAGAAATAACAACTGACATCACAGAAATACAAAGGATCATTAAAAAATATTATGAACAATTATACGCCACCAAATTGGACAATCTAGGCAAAATGGCCAAATTTCTAGAAACACACAGTCTCACAAAACTGAAACAGGGAGAGATAGAAAACTTAAAAAACTAAAGAAATTGAAGATGTAATCAAGAAACTTCCAGCAAACAAAATCCTAGGCCCACAAAGCTTCATGGAAAAGTTTTATTGAAATTTCAAAGAAGATCTAACACCTATTCTCATCAAACTATTTCAAAAAATCCAATAAGAAGGAAGACTTCCAAACTCATTGTATGAGGCCAGCATAATTCTAATTTCAAAACCAGATAAAGACACTACTAAGAAAGAAAACTATAGGCCAATATTCCTGATGAACATAGAAGCCAAATTCCTTAACAAAATATTAGTAAATCCAATCCAGCAATACAACAAAAAAATTATTTCCCAAGTCTAACTAGGAGTAATCCCAGAGATGCAAGGTTGGTATAATATTTGCAAATCAAGAAATGTGATACACCACGTAAACAAAATAAAAGATAAAACCATATGATCCTATCAATAGACGCTGAAAATGTATTCAACAAAAACCAGCACCTATTTCTGATAAAAATGCTCAACAATGTGGGTGGGAATAGAGGGATCATATCTCAACATCATACAGGCCATATACGAAAAACCTACAGCCAACATTATACTCATTGGGCAAAAACTGAAAGCATTTCCTTTAAGAACAGGAACAAGAAAGGGATGCCAAATCTCGCCACTCTTATTTAACATAGTACTGGAAGTCTTAGCCACAGCAATTAAACAAAAAGGAAAAATAAAAGGGATCCAAATTAGAAAGGAGGAAGTGAAACTGTCATTATTTGCAGATGATATGATATTGTACATAGGAAACTCTAAAGACTCTTATCAAAAATCAACTAGATTTTTTTATCTATCACTCTCTCTTATTTCCTCTCTCTCTAAAATCAATAAAGGAAAAAAAATTATGTTAATAAACGGATTTGGCAAAGTAGCAGGATACAAAATTAACATCAAGCAATCAATGGTATTCTTATATACCAACAATGAACTCACAAAAAGAGAAACTAAAAAAAAAAATTCCGTTTAACTTTACTGCAAAAAAACGACAATACCTAGGAATAAACTTAACCAAAGAAGAAAAGGACCTGTTCTCAGAAAACTATAGGATATTTAAAAAAGAAATAGAGGAAGACATAAAAAAGTGGAAGCATATACCTTGTTCATGGATTGGAAGAATCAACATCATTAAAATGTCCATTCCACCTAAAGCAATCTATAGATTCAATGCAATCCCCATTAAAATACCAATAAAATATTTCTTGGAACTAAACCAAAATACTCCAAAAGTTTATATGGAACCCATAAAAACACCCGAATAGCCACAGCAATCTTGAAAAAGAATAATAAAGTAAGAGGGAGCACAATACTGCATATCTGGTTGTACTACAAAGCCATTTTAATGAAAACATCCTGGTACTAGCACAAGAACAGGCATATAGATCGATGGAACAGAACAGAGAACCCAGAAATTGACCCAAGACATTATGCTCAATTAATATTTGACAAAGGTGGCAAGAACCTACAGTAGAGTAAAGACAGCCTTTTTAATAAATGGTGTTGGAAAAATTGGACTGCTACATTTAAAAAAATGAAGTTTGACCACCAACTTACACCAAATACAAGAATAAACTCAAAATAGATAAATAACTTAAATGTGACTCATGAATCCATAAAAATCCTAGAAGAAAATGTAGGCAACAAAATTTCAGACAGTACATGCAGCAGAATTTTCACTGATACTACATCTAAGGCAAGAGAAACAAAGGAAAAAATGAATACATGGGACTACATAAAAGTACAAAGCTTCTGCACTGCAGAAGAAGCAAGCATTAAAGTGGAAATGGAACCCACTACATGAGAAAGCATAATTTCCAACGTAACATCAGATAAAGGGCTGATTTCCAAAATATATAGAGTGCTCATGCAACTCAACATAAGGAAGACAAAGAACCCAATTTTAAAAAGGGCAGAAGACCTAAATAGACACCTCTCCAAACAGGACATACAAATGGCCAAGAGACATATGAAAGTGCTCAATGTCACTAATCATCAGAAAAATTCAAATTAAAATGACTATGAGGTATCACCTCACACCTGCCAGAATGGTTGCCATCAACAAATCATCACACAACAAATGCTGGCGAGGGTGTGGAGAAAAGGGGACTCTAGTACACTGCTGGTGGGAATGCAGACTGGTGCAGCCACTGTGGAAAACACTATGGTGTTACCTCAAAAAATTAAAAATTGAACTGCCATTTGACCCAGTAATCCCACTTGTAGGAATATATCCTAAGAAGTGTAAAACATCAATCAAAAATTATATATACCCCTATATTTATAGCAGCACTATTTACAATTGCTAAGATCTGGAAACAGTCCAAGTGTCCATCAACAGATGAATGAATAAAAAAGCTGTGGTACATATACAATGGAATACAATGCAGCTATAGGAAAGAAAGATATCTCATCCTTTGAGACGACTTGGAGGGACCTGGAGGGTATTATGCTAAGCAAAATAAGCCAATCGGAGAAAGAGAAATATCACATGATCTCACTTATTTGTGGATTATAATGAACAAAACAAACTGATGAACAGACTGGACCTGGAGACATGGATGTGGGCTAGAGACTGACAAACCTCAGAAGAGGAGGGTGTGGGGAGGGAAGAGACATAACACAGAACTTATATGCATATAAGCATAATCAATGGACATAACTGCTGGGGGTTGGGGGTGGGATTAGGAGGAGGGTGTCAAGGGGGGGAAAAGGAGAACCATCTGGAACAAAAATAAATTAATTAATTAAAAAATAAACAGAGTATTAATTTTCACATCAGAGATACAGACCTAAAATTTTGTCTCTTAAATCCAAAGTCTGTTAAATCTATGTCTGGGAAATCAAAAGATTTACTGTATTTTATTAATTACTACTCTTATCCTTGTTATTCTATTTTCAGGGCTTAATCTGTGGCTCCTTTTGTAACATTTTATGCTTTATGGTTAGCTTATTAATTTTCATTGTCCTTTCTTTTCTAATATAGACTTATACAAGATGCATTGCTTTTCAGATTCTTGATCAAGTACATTCTCTTTGGTTTTAAAATCATGATTTTATTTTATTTCTATTTATTTATCATTATTATAGTAGTTTTTTAATTTCCATTTTTATTTATTCTTTGCCTTATGAGTTACTGATACATTTTTTTAAAAGTATTTCTAGTAGTGTTGGAAGGCTGCTTGCCATATTGGTATTATTGATTTATAACCAAATCCCCATGGTCAGAGATTGAAGTCTGAACAATACAAAAACACTAAGGTGAGCTCAAGGTGATGAAAGATTTATTCTAAGGATCCACAGAAATCTAGGCATCAGTCTTGGCAGCTCCAGGGAAGAAGTCCTCATCATCTTTCAAGTCACAGGGTTGGCTCCAGTGCTCCAGCCCCAAGGCCTCCTCTGTCACCACCCTTTTGCTTTCCACTTACTTTCTCCTCCCCCACCTTTGCTTCCCTCTTATCTTTCCTGCATCACAGTCCCTGAATGAAACAGCACTTTGGTTTGCACTATTGCACATGGGATTGGATAGAGCCTTTGGAATGCACCTTCTTATTATCTGCAGGCCTCCTTTTATCTGGACCCAACTAGATTTTGAACCTACCTGAAGTACCTGAGATGGCAGGATTCCAAGTCAAAAGCATGAATCATGTTCCTAGTCCCTTAGCCTTAGACTTCCAGGGTCCTGGGCCATGACAACAGTAAGTCCTGTGGATATTGGACCAGCTATGGTCTGGTTGGGTCTGTCTTTCTGCAAAGCTCTTTTATGACTGAATACAAACCCCTGTCCTCAGCTCCCTGGCTTCTACTTCAAGAGGCTCAATCCTCAGATGATGGGCCATTCTTAGTGCACAGAGGGAGCCCAGTATCTGCCTGCAAGAAGCACCTTTCCTATTGGGAGAAAGGTACTTATGTCAGAGGAGAAAGTGGCTGAGGTACTTCAAATTTGTAGAATAAAGGCTAGGGAGTAGGACTCTGGGGTATTTGGTTCCTCTTTGGAGCACACCAGGTATACACACACACACACACACACACACACACACACACACACACACACACATTGATTTTAGAGAGAGAGGAAGGGAGAGAAAGAGAAACATCAATGTGAGAGCCTCCTGAATGCCACCTACTAGGGATTGAGCCCACAACCCAGGCCTGTGACCTGACCAGAATCAAACCCACAACCTTTTAGTGCACAGGATGATGCCCAACCAAGTGAGCCACACCAGCCAAGGCTGGACCACACCAGTTTTACAGTGAAGGAGAGGAGAATGACAGAGTTAGAATCTTAGAATTTTGTTTAACAGAGAATATGTACCCCCCCAGGTTTTCTTTGTGATTATTCCTTGAAAGATGGACACAGGTACTTGGTGGATTCAAGGCTGCAGTCCTTGCCTTCTAGATAGCAGGGGCTTACTTCCAGTTCTATTGATTGGCGCATTCACAAGTAATACCTGCTGGGGTAATTCAATTTCTGCACCTGGAAATTGACATCACAGTTCCACTAACCATCAGAATAAAAAGGATAAAAAGGACGCTACCTGCTTCGAAAAATTCCCCACTGTGATATCAGCCTGACCTTTCTATCTTGAAATATGGACCATTTCAAAAGAAACAGTATTAGAAGGAGAGGCTAAATCTTTATTCCAGGGCTTTGGCTTTCCCTACTATATTCAGGTTAGGATGAGACAACTTTAGATAAGATTTAATAAGCCCAGTCAGTGTGGCTCACTGGTTGAGCATCGACCCATGCATCAAGAAGTCACCAGTTCGATTCTCAATCAGTGTACATGTCCAGGATGTGGGCCAAATCCCCAGTGGGGGGCATGCAGGAGGGGGCCAATCGATGTTCTCTCTCATCGATGTTTCTATCTCTCCCTCTCCCTTCCTCTCTTTCTAAAATCAATAAAGAAAACAAAAATTTAGTAAGATGCTATTTCTGGTCTGAAATGACATAATCAAAGAAGGCACCACTGGCCTCTGGTTATGGTAATGAATATAAAATTTTCTCTGAAAAGTTATTTTTCTTTTTAAGAGAGTTTACATTTTGTGATATCATTTTATTATGGCCCAGAAAGTGTCCATTTCAGCTTCTAAAGTTTCGTTTCTATACTTCATCAGAAGATACATTAAAGAGGAGATAGATTTATGCTTTGTGTTTAGTTAATAGATTTAGGAGTGTATCTTAAAATCATTTAATGAATATTTTCTGAAATCACTGTTGTATAGGCAGAGAGGCAAATACCACATTCTGTCCCATTAAAGTTATTTTTTTCCATTTGGTAAAATATGTCAACACAGAATAATTATATCTGTGGATAATCTCTAAAACATATAGTCCAACTGGCAACATTTCTATCAACTTTAGGGAAAACTCCCTGTCCTTGGGTTGAAAAGAGAAAAAAAAATTCCTAATGGCATTTCCTAGTCAGGATCTTGTAGGACTGAGGAGAAAAGAACTTAAGCCATAAACAAAATTTCAATTCAGAAGGAGACTAGGTTTGATTTAATCTCTAGGGAATTATTTGATCATCATTGCCATCTATATTGAGAAGACTTAATCTTATTACCAAAGTGCTTTCTGCTCTGAGAGGAACAGGAGGCAGATATGAAGTGCAAACAGAGAATGTCACTGCCTAATTAAGCCAAAGTGGAGCCAGAGCAGCATTCTTCACTGTCACAAGTTGATTAGAGCAAGGCAGTGCAAGGTACTGAGCACAATTATGAAGTACATTTTATTTATTTTTATTTTATTTTATTTTATTAATTACATTATTTTTGTTAGAAATGTTTCTCCTTTTCCCCTCATTGACACCCTCCTCCCGGTCCCACCCTCCCTCAAGGATTATTGTCTATGTCCATTGGTTATGCATACATGCATATAAGTTCTTTGATTTATCTCATCACTTCTCCCCACCCCTCCTCTGAGGTTTGTGTGAACAAACTTCTTTCTATGTCTCTGGGTCTATTTTGTTCATCAGCTTATTTTGCTCATTATATTCAACTAAGTGAGATCATGTATTTGTCTTTCTCTGATTGGCTTGTTTCGCTTAATATAATACTCTCCAGGTCCCTCCATGTCATCTCAAAGGATAAGAGATCTTTCTTTCTTACAGTTGCCTAGTGTTCCATTATGTATATGTACTACAGCTTTTTTATTGATTTATCTATTGATGGACACTTGGGCTGTTTCCAGATCTTAGCACTTGTAAATAGTGCTGCTGTGAACATAGAGGAACATATATTCTTTCTGATTGGTGTTTCAGGTTTTTTGCATATATTCCTAGAAGTGGGATCACTGGGTCAAATGGCAGTTCAATTTTAAAATTTTTGAGGGAACACCATAGTGTTTCCATAGTGGCTGCACCAGTCTACATTCCCACCAGCAGTGTGCTAGAGTCCCCTTTTATTCACACATTTGCCAGCACTTGTTTGATGACATGTTCATGGCAGCCATTCTGGCAGGTGTGAGGTGATGCCTCATAGTTGTTTTAATTTGCATCTCTCTGATAATTAGAAACACTGAGCATTTTTTCATATGTATGTCTCTTGGCTATTTGTATGTACTGTTTGGAGAGGTGTCTATTTAGGTCTTCTGCCCATTTTTTAATTGGGTTCTTTATCTTCCTTTTGTTGAGTTATATGTATACTCTATATATTTTGAAAATTAACCCCTTATCTGATGTATCATTGGCAATTATGCTTTCCCATATATTGAATTCCCTTTCCATTTTGATGCTTGCTTTTTTTGCTGTGCAGAAGCTTTTCGGTTTGGTATAGTCCTGTGTTTTAATTTTTTTTCCCTTTGTTTCTCTTGCCTCAGGCATTGTATCAGTGAAAATTCGACTGCATGTGATGTCTGAAATTTTGTTGCCTATATTTTCTTCTAGGATTTGTATGGATTCACAAGCCACATGTAAGTTTTTTATTCATTTTGAATTTATTCTTGCATATGGTGCAAGTTAGTGGTCTAGTTTTATTTTATTACATGTAGCTGTCCAATCTTCCCTACAACATTTATTAAAGAGGCTGTCTTTTCACCACTGTATATTCTTGCCACCTTTGTCAAATATTAAATGAGCATAATGTCTTGGGTCAATTTCTGGGTTCTCTGTTCTGTTCCATTTCTATATGCCTGGTCTTGTGCCAGTACCAGAATGTTTTGATTACAATTGGTTTGTAGTATAACTTGATATCAGGTATTGTGATCCCTCCTACTTTGTTCTTCATTTTCAAGATTGCTGTGGCTATTCAGTGCCATCTCTGAGCCTGTGGGATTGGTGCAATGCAATGAACCTACAACCACATGCTGGTTGGAATGTGGGGGAGCTTTGCAAGGGAGCAAAATACTCCAGAGCTTAGAACACCGTCCCACTTATTTGCAGTTTCATTCCCCCAGGTTATAAGTGGATTTATGTAAAATATTTCCTTGAGATGGCATCTCTGCAAACCATACAGCCTAGCTTTGTCTTTTGCTTTTTACTGGAAGAGACTTTGAAGCCAAAAGATAACAAACCTCTATTTACATGCAAATGAAGCCTCAATGCTCCTAGGCTGGCCAGGTTGCCAAGAATACATTAACACAGTGTTGTAAAGATGTCCATCTTCCAACCCCCCAACCCCACATCTCCCTCCTTTTTGTTTTCTTGAAATTGTGGGATTGCCACTGCTGTAGTGGTCAGGAACGTCATCACTCACTTTTTGGTCTTCTGCATAGAGGACACCATTTACCAGAGTCCTCGGAGAATCATATTGAGTCCTGGGCTGGAGAGGGTGCACAGGGTTCGAGATGGGCACAGGCAGGGCATCACAGATGAATTTATGGACTGCTTTCTGAGCGGACTGCAGGGCCTGCAAGAACTGTAAGAGGGCGAGGGGTAGCAGAGTGGTCCAGTTTTCACCAATTACTAAAGTAAATTTGGTTAAGGTTTTCTTTAAGGTCTTGTCTCTCTGCAATAAGTATGTCCCTTATTTATTTTTATTTCCTCTGCCTAGTCCTTTTCCTGACATAAACCTGAGAGCTTGCTCAATCTATCTGCTGTCTGCACATGGCCCAGTTTTCCTTCTCTTCCTCCCTATTTAGACCCACACAATCCTGCTTCTCTCCTTCTCCCTTTCCCTGTGACCTTACTGGACATTATTTGTCTCTCAGGAGTTAAGTAAGCTTGGTGTAACCTAAGTGGGTAGTCTGGTACAGCTGGTTGACTAAAGTCTGATCTAAAGCCTCTGGGACTAACAACCTCCTATTAGGCAATGTCCATCATCCATTGATTCTTGGGTGACTTGCTGCCTCCCAAGCTTTCTGGTCTACAGCAGATCTTCCTTGCCCCATCAGAGAGCCTGGATTAGGGCTATGAGTCCAGGCCATTGGGCTGAAGTTCCCCTACTTAATGACTGAGACCAAATGACATGGTGCAGAGTAAATACTGCTGCCCCAGCATACCTGATTTCTTCTTGGACATAGCTGCTCCTGTCCATGAACAATACCTCATTTGATGATGGCTGTGGAACATCCTTGAGGTCTGGGCCGGCTAACTGCACTATGTCGATTACCTCCAGATAGTCCTGTAGAGGTTTCTCCAGGTCATCATGCAGGAGACAGGCTGGCAGGCGTGATGGCCAATATCTTGTGGAAATTGATGTGGAACTGGCCTGGGGCAGTGACTAGTAATTGAGCAGTCACTGGAGAAGGTCACGTCTGAGTAGGGGGTATGGGCACTCCGGCATGACCAGGCACAAAGGAGTCACAGTAATTCTCCCAAGGTCCATAGTCCTCATTGTAGTCCCGGGGTAGGTTAGGGGCCCATTGACCTGGTCAGGACTGAGTCTGCTGCACCAGCATCTGTCATGAAACTAACTAGTTTGTCCCCTACTGTCCTGTATTCTTGGCTCCTGGGGGCTCAGCTGGAAGAAGCCTTGGCTCTGTCATTTTTTTAAGTTAAAAACTTTACATTGATCCTCTGCACCGGACTTTGCCCTAGTCTTTTCTATCCCTAATTGGGACCTAGGCCTGCCATCCTGACCCTTCCACACGTTTCCCTAAAGGCTGCTACTATCACCTTTGCTAAAGCAGCCAATTGGGCCAATAGGCCTAACAGGAGAACACAGTGAAAGTGTCCAAGGAAGCCCTTCCCCCAGCAGTGTTTGGGTCCCATCATGGGCAAAGGGATGGGGAAATTTCTTCTGACCCCAGGTTTACAATAGCATGCAGGAGAGGAGAACGCGCGTGGGACAGAGTGTTTTTTAACTCTCATCAAGAGTACTTTGCGCCTGCACCTGGGATCACTATTTTCAACTCCTCAAAGTTCAGAGAAGCATGTTGAAAACTGGCTGGTGCCAAATCCCGGCAGCAGACAGCAGACGAGCTGCCCAGATTGCAACTAAGGAACATGCCTGTTCTGTGGTCTGACTGCTCTCCCCAGGGAACTCTGTGGCCTCCAGGTGAGTGCCTGTGTGCCCGTCGACCTGCTGCCCCATTTCCCAGGATGAGGGGCTCTTTACACCAGACCCCAATCCTGAAGCATAGTATAAAACAGGAGCACAGAGCAGCCCACCAGCAGGGATGGCCACTGAAACACAAATTACTCTGTTAACTGCTTGTAGCAACCGAGCTACAAAATCTTGATATGGCTCTTCAGTATGCAACCCAATGAGGTCTTCTGAGCACTAGGGCTGCTATCCATGATTAGACTAACAGCAACAAAGTTGAGGGAGACACAATAGGAAGGTAGACAAGGACAAAAACAAGGGAAGACAGATACAATTACATTCACACAGTCACATTCACATACAGTTTGCATTTTCTTCCAGAAATTTCCTATCCTGAGTGGTGCCTATGCTGCATAGGAGGTGATTAGTCTCCCCTTCCACCCCAGTGGTGGGACTGAATAAACAGAATTTGCCAGGTTTTAACCCCACCTAATGTCTTAGGGGGATTCCCAGGAGAGGAGAGGCAGTGCCGTGTCTAGCCCTCTCACTCTCACCTAGATAGACAGATCATCTCTTCGGGGACATCTTGGTGTCTCCTGGCTGCTTGTCAGAAACCCAAGTAGGATATTTTGGGGCCCTGGAACATGTAGAGGGTGCTTTCCACTCAGACCTATAGGGGTCTGGCAGCCGGATTGGGAGAGGCCTCCCATCCTAGGTATTTAGCACTTGGTGTAGCAAAACACCAGGGAATCTCGCTGGAGCCTCCAAATGTTGTAATTGCTGCTTCAGGACTCAATAATATGGGCAGGCAGCATAAAATACCTACCCTAGATTGGGTGGAGATTTTAGATAAGCAAGCCAAAGAATATTCTCTGGGGTAAGAGAAGTCCCCATTCTAGTTAGCATTTCCTCAGAACATTGTTGCAACTGCTTAAGGCTTCCCCAGGCAACCCTAAAAGGGGTTTGAGAGGAGCCCTGGGACCCAGCCTGGGACTGAGTACAAGTTTTGTGATCAGTGTCCAAGGTCAGCTGTGTCATTTGGGGAGTCAGGTTGAAGGGCAGGTCCTTCCTGTTCGTGGTAAGGTATTATTCACTGAGCTGCCAGCCACTTGCGACCTGTAGGAGACAAAACACAAGCATACCCCCACCCCCAAGCCAGTAACTCTGCAAAACTTTGCCATTCAGGTCCTTGCTGTGGATCTCTGTACTGGACTAAAGGCTTGGGCCCTGTGGCAGAAGTATTTTATTGAAAATGTCGCTCCACAGCTGTAGTACCAAAACAATCTTGATTTTAAAAATTTAAGGTCTAGATTGCCAGAGAAAGCTGATTTACAGGGGGTTCACCCATATTCTCCCCTTTTTGTTTTGTAATTAATAATTTTAAAGTAGCATGAGCACGTTCAACAATAGCTTGTCCTGTAGGGTTATAGGGGATGCCAGTTTTATGGCTAATGCTCTATTGTTGGAGAAATAACAACGCTTTGAGATGTATAGTCTGGCCCATTATCTGTTTTAATTTCCAGTGGCACATCCATATGTGCAAAACAAGACAGCCAGTGACGCTTAATGTCTTTTGCTTTTTCCCCAGTAGCGGTGGTTGCATGTAGAAAATCGGAATGGGTATCTATATTAACATGTACCCACTGAACAGAAAAAGCGAATTTCTTTCTGTCTGTAAGGACCAAAGGGATAGTGAAAAAAACAATTTTAAGATCTATAACAATTCCATGCCAATTGTCAGGAATCATTGTAGAATTGGGGAGCCCAGGTTGTAATGCTCCCATGGGTTTTATAATAGAACTAACAGGGGTACCGGGGCTTTATGCCATTCCTTAGGTTATTCCCATGTTGTTATAATAGAAATGTCTGCCCCTGTATATTAATGGAGAGCAAGGGGTTTTTGGTGTTAATAGCCCCAATCCAGAAAATATCACACTGACAAGTGCTCCAAACCCTGCATTCTCTCTTATTGTGGAGTTGGCTCCAGGAATCCAGTAGGGTAACAAAATAAGTTGAGCTATTTGAGTTCCAGGTGTTAATACATGAAAGCCCACAGCCTTAAGCATTACTTGAATCTCTCCTTCAAAATCTGAGTCAATTACTCCTGGCATCAGTTGTATTCCTTTTATTGTTAAACTACATCTTCCAATCACTAAACCTACTTTCCCCTCCGGTAGGGGCCATACACTCCTATAGGAACTAAATAAATATCATCAGATTCCTTAAGGGTTAATTCTGTGGTGGTGATAAGATCCAAGCCTGCACCTCCTGCTGTGGAGGCTTAGAGGTCTCCAACCCTCCATTTGAACTTCCACATGGTGAATTGGGCAGGTGTCAACACTGTTTTTGCTAGGGCCATCCAATCCCAGGGAGTCATCAGATAACTACCAGCTATTCCCTCCTACATTCTTACAGTAAAGGAACTTTGCAAACCATTCTCCTTTATGCTTTGCCTGAATTCTTTAAAAACCTGATAGGACAAATATTCATGCACAGGTTGTTGACCTGGCTGTAATATAGCTGGAAAAGCCCCAAGGTCACCCACTTTCCTGGCCTCTATAAGACAGCCCTCCATTGCTGGGTGTGGTGAGGCTAAGAAATCCACAAAAGGTGGAGGAAGGGGAGGAAATCTTTCCTCCTTTGTTGCCCATGTGGGCTCTGGAGTTTCCCCAGAAGGGGAGACCGGAGCTGCCCTGCCCCTGGGACTGACCTCCCCAGCCAGCGGCTGCAATGCTGAAAATAGCAGTCACCATAAAAGAAGGGTCAAGGTGGAAATTTTACATCCCAAATCTTTGCACACCCTAAAAGTTTCCCCTACTTTGAACCACATGTCAGAATCCTTTGTGCCCTCCTTAAGGAACCACAGGCAGAACTCCTGTAGTCCCTCAGAAGCTGCAAGAACTTCTGCTCTGAAATGGAGCACTGAGCTGCTTTCAGCACCTTTTGTAAGACTCACACATAAAGTCGCTGATCTTTAGAAAATCCCGACCCCATGCGGTCTTACTGGAAACCCCTCATGACATTAGATTTGTGGGCAGCTTTCCCAAGCCGGGAGCTGCTGGCTAGAGAAAATTCTTTCTCCAGTGAAGTTTACTTTGCATACCTATCCCTAATGCCCCTCTGCATACCATTGCGTTACTGGTGGCCTCGAATCTTGCTTCTGTTTACCTGAGTCTCCTTGGGGAGTCACCACTTGCTGGTTGTGTTGAATCTCACCTCTGCATACCCAAATCACATTGGTGGGTCACCACTTGCCCTCTCAGAACCTGCCTGGATAAGTGCAATACAATGATCCTACAACCACATGCTGCTTGGAGTGAGGGGGAGCTTTGCAAGGGAGCAAAATGCTCCAGAGCTTAGGACGCAGTCCCATTTATTTTCACTTTCATTCCCCCAGGTTACAAGTGGATTTAAGTAAAATATTTCCTTGAGATGGCATCTCTGCAAACCATACAGCCTAGCTTTGTCTCCTGCTTTTTATGATGAGGAGACTTAGAAGCCAAAAGATAACAAACCCTGATTCATATGCAAAAGAAACACTTATGCATCTAGGCTGACCAGGTTGCGAGAGTGCATTAACACAAGGTTGAGAGTGCATTAACACAAGGTTACAAATCATCCATTTTCCAACCCCCCAACCTCACATCTCCCCCTTTTTGTTTTCTTGAAATTGCAGGATCACCACTGCTGCGGTGGTCAGGAGCATCATCACTTGTTTTTGGTCTTCTGCATAGAGGACACCATTCACTAGAGTCCTTGGAGAACCATATTGAGTCCCCGGGCTGGAAAGGGTGCACAGGGTCCAAGGTGGGCACAGATAGGTCATTGCAGATGAGTTTATGGACAGCTTTCTGGGCAGACTTCAGAGACTGCAAGAACAGTAAGAGGGTGAGGGGGAGCAGAGTGGTCCAGTTTTCACCAGTTTCTAAAGTAAATTTGGTTAAGGTTTCCTTTAAGGTTCTGTCTTCCTGTAATATGTATGTTATTTTGTATATGTAATATGTATTTTATCCTTTGTTATTTTTTTTTTATTTCCTCTACATAATCCTTCTATAACTTGCATAGACCCTCTGCAACTTTCCTAGGCCTTCCCCTGACATTAACCTGAGAGCTTGCTCAGTCTATCTGCTGTCTGCACATTGCCCAATTTTCCTTCTCCTTTTCCCTACTCAGACCCACACATCTTGCTTCTCTCTGCCTTCTCCCTTTCCCTGTGATTTTACTGGACATTACCTGTCTCTCAGGAGTTTAGTAAGCTTGGTGGAACCTTAGTGCATAGTCTGGTGCAGCTGGTTGACTAAAGTCCAACCTAGAGCCTCTGGGACTAACAACCTCCTATCAGGCAGTGTCCATCATCCACTGATTCTTTTATGGCTTGTTTCCATTCAGCCAAGTCATTTTCTGACCTAGTGTATCTGGAGAGGTTTTAGGGATGCCTCCCAAGCTTTCTGATCCGCAGCAGATTTTCCTTGCCTCATCAGAGGGCCTGGATTTGGGCTATGAGTTCAGGCTGTTGGACTGAAGTTCCCCTACTTAATGACTGAGACCAAATGACACAGTTCAGAGTTATACTGCTGCCCCAGCATACCTGATTTCTTCCTGGACATTGCTGCTCCCATCCATGAACAATACCTCTTCTGATGACAGCAGTGGAACATCCTTGAGGTCTGGTCGGGCCTTCTGCACTATGTCGATTACCTCCAGGTAGTCCTGTAGAGGTTTCTCCGGGTCATCATGCAGGAGGCAGGCTGGCAGGCTTGATGGCCAACATCTTGTAGAACTTGATGTGGAGCTGGCCTGGAGTGGCAGTGGCCAGTAATTGAATAGTCACTGGAGAAGATCACGTCTGAGTAGTGGGTATGGGCACTCCAGCATGACCAGAAACAAATGAGTCATAGTATTTCTCTCAAGGTCCATAGTCCTCTTTGAAGTCCAGGGGTAGGTTAGGGGCCCATTGGCTCTGTCAGGACTGAGTCTGCTGCACCAGTATCTATCACGAAACTAACTAGTTTGTCCCCTATTGTCTTGTTATTCTAGGCTCCTGAGGGCTCAGTTGGAAGGAGCCTTGGCTCTGTCAGTTTTCCAAGTTAAAGATTTTATTTTGTTCCTCTGCACCTGACTTTGCCCTAGTCTTTTCTATCCCTATTCGGGACCTAAGCCTGCCATCCTGACCCTTTCTAGGGTGATGCTTTTCCATGAGCCTTGTTTCCCTTAAAGCTGCTATTACTACCTTTGCTAATTCAGCCAAATGGGCCATTAGGCCTAACAGGAGAACACGGTGAAAAGTGTCCAAGGAAGCCATTTCCTCAGCAGTATTTGGGTCCCACTGTGGGCAGAGGGATGGGAAAATTTCCTCATACCCCAGGTTTACAAAAGGATGCAGGAAAAGGAAGCGTCACCCTAGTGTGCATGTTTATACAGGGCAGAGCATTTTTCAACTCTCCAAAGTTCAGAGAAGCCTGTTGGAAACTTGCTGCTGCCAAACCTGGGGTGGCAGACATATGAGCTGCCCGGGCTGGCACCAAAGGAACACGCCTCTTCCATGGCCTGAATGCCCTCCCCAGGGGGCACTGTGGCCCCTGCGGCCCCCGGGTGAGTGCCTGTGCACCTGCTCGCCACCCCCATTTCCCAGGACAAGGGGCTCTCCACACTAGACCCCAGTCCCGATACATGGCACCATGCAGGACGCACAGGGCGGCCCACCTACAGGGACGGCCCCTGAAACACTTATTACTCTGTTAACTGCCTATAGCAACCAAGCTACAAAATCTTGATAAGGCTCTCCAGGTCCTTGTCTGATGGATGTAAGATCTAGCAAATGAGTTCCCTTTTATTGGGAGCTCTTTCCAGGCCTTCAAAGCACAAATATTAATCACAACAGTAGCAGAAGATGGTGAGCAAGTCTTTAAGGACTCATAGCCTTTCTCCGTTTTCCTCAAGTCTTTCACTACACCTTGCTTCCCCACCTTTTTAGCATCCTGCACAGGATTAAGGTAATCTCTAATTAGGGCTCAAAGAGTAAATGTTTGAGCCAGAAACTTGTTTGGGCCTAATACTGTATCTTTGCCTCACAGGCACTGCCCTACCTTTGCCCAGGTTTCTCTTGGGGCCTATTTTGGGGCCCACTACCAGTATTCGTGCCCTGATCAGAACCTTCCTCAAATCTTTCTCTAAGAATGTTACAATATGCAACCCAATGAGGTCTTCTGGGCACTAGGGCTGCTATCCATGATTAGACTAACTGTAACAAAGTTGAGGGAGACACAGTAGGGAGGTAGATGAGGACAAAAACAAGGGAAGATACACAAGACAGAAATTTTCACTTCATCCACCTGGGCACTCCCTGCGCAGGTTAGGAGTGACACAGGCTCCGTAACAAGCATCATGGAGCACGGTCACTCACACACAGTTACATTCACACAGTCACACTCACACACCATTTGAATTTCCTTCCAGAAATTTCCTATACTGAGTGGCACCTATGCTGCTTGGGAAGTGATCAGTCTCCCCTTCTGCCCCAGTGGCGGATCTGAATGAACAGAATTTTCCAGATTTGAACCCACCTAACATCTTAGGGGGATTCCCAGAAGAGGAGAGGCTGCGCTGCATCCAGCCCTCTCACTCTCATACAGATAGACTGGTCACCCAGAACTCACCTCCAGAGGCTTTACCAGGTCTCCTTTAATATTTTGGGGACACCTTGGCATCTCCCAGCCACTCATTGGACACCCAAATAGGATATTTGGGGCCCTGGAACTCAGGGGGCGCCTCCCCTCAGATCTATAGGGGTCCGGCGGCTGGACCAGGAGAGGCTGCCCATCCTAGGAGTCTTGCAAAAACACCAGGGAATCTCACTGGGGCCTCCAATATTCTATCTGCTGCTGCAGGGCTCAATAATATGTGCAAGCAGCGTAAAATACCTACCCTATATTGGGTGGAGATTATAGATAAGTAAGCCAAAACATATTCTCTGGGGTAAGAGAAGCCCCCATTCTGGTTAGCATTTCCTCAGAACATTGTTGCAACTGCTTAAGGCTTCCCCAGGTAACTCTAGAAAGGATTTGAGAGGGGCCCTGGGACTGAGTCCGGGACCAACTGCGAGTTTTACGATCAACGTCCAAGGTCAGCTGTGTCATTTGGGGAGTCAGGTTAAAGGGCATGTCCTTCCTGTTCATGGTAAGGTTTTATCCACCGTGCTGCCAGCCACTTGGGACCTGTAGGAGACAAAATACAAGCATACTCCTGCCCCAAGCCAGTAACTCTGCAGGACCTTGCCATTCAGGTCCTTGCTGTGGATCTCTGTACCAGATTAAAGGCTTGGGCCCTGTGGCAGAAGCTTTTGTTGAAAATGTCTCTCTGAAGCTGTAGTGCCAAAGTGATCTTTATTTAAAATTTTTAAGGTCTAGATTGCCAGACAAAGCTAATTTATAGGGGGTTCACCCATACTCCCCCCTTTTTGTTTTGTAATTAATAATTTTAAAGTAGCATGAGCACGTTCAACAATAGCTTGTCCTGTAGGGTTATAGGGGATGCCAGTTTTATGGTTAATGCTCCATTTTCGGAGAAATAATTTAATGGTTTGAGATGTATAGGCTGGCCCATTATCTGTTTTAATTTCCAGTGGCACCCCCATATGTGCAAAACAGGACAGCCAATGATGTTTAACGTCTGTAGCTTTTTCCCCGGTAGTGGTGGTTGCCAGTAGAAAATTGGAATAGCTATAGTAACATGTACCCACTGAACAGAAAAAGCATATTTCTTTTTATCTGTAAGGACCAAAGGGATAGTGAAAAAACAATCTTTAAGATTTATAGCAATTACATGCCAATTTTCAGGAATCATTGTAAGATTGGGGATTCCAGGTTGAAATGCTCCCATAGGTTTTATAATAATATTGATTGCTCTTAAATCATGTAGTAATCTCCATTTACCACATTTTTTGGAATTACAAAAATGGGAGTATTCCAGGGACTGACTGAAGGTTCTATATGACCTGCTTCTAATTTCTCTTTCACTAATCTGTTTGCATGTAACAATTTTTCCCCTTTTAAGGGTCACTGATCAACCCATACTGGCTCTGTTGTTTTCCAGGCCAATGAAAGGAGGGGAATTTTTCCAGTGACCGTTAGCCAAGAGGCTGGGTTTGAATAACCATTCCCTATTGGGAGAGAAGATCCCTTCCACACATATTTAGGGGAGACTCCATGACATAAGGTTAAATCCATCCCTTTTGTCCATCTGGACCTGTACAGGAAAGAGAATGAGTACTTTGTTGAGGAGCTTGAGTTCCTCCCATTCCTGTAACTAGTAGGGGTACAGGGGCTTTAGGCCATTCCTTAGGCCATTCCTGTGTTGTTATAATAGAAATGTCTGCCTCTGTATCCACTAATCCTGAAAATAGTTACCCTTGTATATTAATGGAGAGCAAGGGCTTTTTGGTGTTAATAGCCTCAATCCAGAAAATATCACACTGACCAGTGCTCCAAACCCTGCATTCCCTCTTATTGTGGAGTTGGCTCCAGGAATGCAGTAGGGTAACAAAAGAAGTTGAGCGATTCAGGTTCCCAGTGTTAATACATGAAAGCCCACAGCCTTAAGCATTACTTTAATTTCTCCTTCAAAATCTGAGTCAATTATCCCTGGCATCATTTGTATTTCTTTCATTGTTAAACCAGATCTTCCAATCACTAAACCTTCTTTCCCTTCCGGCAAGGGGCCATACACTCCTGTAGGAACTAAGCAAATATCATCAGAGTCCTTAAGGGTTAATTCTGTGGTGGTAATAAAATCCAGGCCAGCACTTCCTGCTGTGGAGGCTTGGAAGTCTCCAACCCTCCATTTGAACTTCCACATGGTGAATTGGGCTGACGTCAACACTGTTTTTGCTAGGGCCATCCAATCCTAGGGAGTCATCAGATAACTACCAGATATTCCCTCCAACATTCTTATAGTAAAGGAACTTTGCAAACCATTCTCCTTTATGTTTTGCCTGAATTCTTTAAAAACTTGATAGGGCAAACATTCATGCACAGATTGTTGACCTGGCCATATTATAGCTGGGAAAGCCCCAAGGTCACCCACTTTTCTGGCCTCTATAAGACAGCCCTCTATTGCTGGGTGTGGTGAGGTTAAGAAATCCTCCACAAAAGGTGGAGGATGGGGAGGAAAACTTCCCTCCTTTGGTGACCACACAGGAGTGGTTGGCTCTGGAGTATCCTCCAAAAGGGAGGTTGCAGCTGCCTTGCTGCTGGGACTGATCCCCTGAGTCAGCTGCTGTAATGCTGTAAATACTGTCCCTATGTTGTCTTACTGGAAACCCCTTGTGACACTAGATATGCTGGCAGCTGTCCCAAGCCGGGTGCCGCTAGCTCGAGAAAACTCTTTCTCGAGTGAAGCTTACTTTGGATCTGGATCGCTAATTCCTTTTTGCATACCGTTATGTTGCTCTCGTGGTGCGTTCCCGAGTCACGTTGAGGGGGGGTGACCACATGCCATCTCTCGGCCTGCTGGGATCAGTGCAATGCAATGAAACTACAAGCACACACTGCTTGGAGTGAAAGGGAGCTTTGCAAGGGAGCAAATGCTCCAGATCTTAGGACACAGTTTCATTTATTTGCAGATTGTTTCCCCCACGTTACAAGTGGATTTATGTAAATTATTTCCTTGAGATGGTGTCTCTGCAAACCATACAGCCCAGCTTTGTCTCTTGCTTTTTATGACAAAGAGACTTGGAAGCCAAAACATAACAAACCTTTATTCACATGCAAAAGAAGCACTCAATGCATCTAGGCTGACCAGGTTGAGAGAGTGCATTAACACAAGGTTGAGAGTGCATTAACAAAAGGTTACAAATCGTCCATCTTCCAATCCCCCCAACCCCACAGGTGGTGGTGAACCAAGAAGCAGTTACAAAGGCCACAGCCAGGAGCACATGCTCATTAAAGGACTAAGACCTAATCATAGGACTACAGAATGTTTCCCTCCTTTATACTTCACCACTACATCAGTAGGGTTTCTCTATAATAACAGGGATACAACTGAAACAACTGTGTCTCAGACTTTATTTAACAAATAGTCTCTAGGAAAACCCCAAGATATCATGAGATAAAAAGAAACAAGGTTGCAGAAGAAAATTTTAGTCTTTGATAAATATAGCTATACAAACAATAAATACAACCTAATTCCTAGTCAAATAAATATAACATCTCATGCTAAAGGCCTATTGACCTCAGTTCCTCTTACCCAGTACAATCAAGCCCAGCTTTCAACAATAAATTACAATTTGTGTTAAAGGACAAAAAAGAAAAAATTGAAGAGACAAAGAAAACATCAGAATCAGACAGATAGGGCAAAGGTGTTACTATTTAATGGTCTGTGATTGTATTTTTACCCCAATGCTTAACAGTAAAATGAGGTGGAGGGGGGCAAATGGGCATGTAGTTTATCTCTTTTCTCTAATTCATATTTATCTATCTTGGTTTTCAACCACTATGACCCCATAAAACATGTATAATATCTAATCTATACCTCCAAACCTCAAATATCTGAATATCACTATAGGTCATTAATGGGTGTTGTTCTAATTAAAAAATGTTTGGTTATCAAGACAGTGTGGTATTGGCAAAAGAACAGACAAATATGTCAATGGAATAGGCAAATAGATCAATGGAATAAGATAGAGAAATAGACTCACATAAATATAGTCAACTCCTTTTTGAAAAAAAAATGAAGTCAATAAATGAAATTAATATCCAAAATATATATGAATTTCATACAAATCATTAACAACAGCAACAACAAAATAACAATCCAACTGAAAAATGGACAGAGGACATGAAAAGACATTTCTCTAAAGAAGACATATAGAGGACACACAGACATATGAAAAGTTGCTTAGCATAAGTAATCATTAGGGAAATGCAAATTAAAACAGCCCAAGTGTCCATCGATAATGAATGGATAAAAAAGCTGTGGTACATATACACAATGGGATACTATGCAGCTGTAAGAAAGAAAGATCTCTTATCCTTTGAGATGACATGGAGGGACCTGGAGAGTATTATCCTAAGAGAAACAAGCCAAGCAGAGAAAGACAAATATCACATGATCTCACTTATTTGTGGAATATAATGAACAAAATAAGCTGATGAACAAAATAGACCCAGAGACATAGAAGTAGGGTTCAGACTGACAAACCTCAGAGGATGGGGGTTGGAGGGGAGGAAAGAGATAAACTGAAGAACTTATATGCATAACCAGTGGACATAAACAACAATACTGTTGTGAGGGCGGGGGATCAGGAGGATTGTGTCAAGGGGGGAAAAAGAAGAAACATCTGTAACAAAAATAAATTAATTAATAATAAAAGTCCACAAATTTAAAACCAATTTTTAAATTTATTTTTATTTTAGTATAGCTGGTATACAATCTTATATTGGTTATATTAGTTTCAGGTATGCAATATAGTGATTTAACATTTTTATACCTTATAACATGATCACTTCACTAATTCTAGTAATCATCTGTCACCATGTAAACTTATCACAAAACTATTGACTAAATTCCCCTTCCCATTTTAACCCATCTTTCTACCCCCTCCCTTCTGATAACCATCCCTTTCATATCTGTTTCTATGAGTCTGTTTTTGTTTTGTTTTGTTTTTAGATTCCATGTATAAGTGAAAGAGTATGGTATTTGTCTTTCTCTGCCTGACTTATTTCCCTTAGCATACTACCCTTTAGATCAGTGGTTCTCAACCTTCCTAATGCCGTGACCCTTTAATACAGTTCCTCATGTGGTGACCCCCAACCATAAAACTATTTTTGTTGCTACTTCATAACTGTAATTTTGCTACTGTTATGAATAGCCATTGAAAATAGGTGTTTTCCGATGGTCTTAGGCGACCGCTGTGAAAGGGTCGTTTGACCCCCAAAGGGGTCGCAACCCACAGGTTGAGAACTGCTGCTCTACATCAATCCATGTTGTCACAAATTTTATTCATTTTTATTGTAGCATAACATTCTATTGTTTATATATACCACACGTTCTTTATTCATTTATCTATAGATGAACACCAAGGTTGCTTCCATATCATGACTATTGTAAATAATACTACAATTAACATATGGGTACATATATCTTTGAATTAGTATTCTCATTTTCTTTGGGAAAACACCCAGAAGTGGAATTTCTGGGTCATATGGCCTATTTTCAGTTTTTTGAGGGATCTCCATAAAGTTTTCCATAGCAGATGCACCAGTTTGCAGTCCCACCAACAGCGCATAAGAGTTCCCTTTTCTTCACAGTTTTGCCAACACGTTATTTGCTGACTTAGATAATAGCCATTTTGAATGGTGTGAAATAGTATCTATTTGTGGTTTTTTGTTGTTGGTTTTTATTTATTTATTTTTACTACAGATGTCTTTTCTTATTCCCACATTGTTACCCTCCTCCCTGTTCTTGTCCTCCCGACCCACCCACCCTGCTTTCACTGCACTGTTGTCTGTGTCCACTGGTTATGCATATATGCATATTATTTCTTTGGTTTATCTCTTCCCACCTCCCCTCTGAGGTTTGTCAGTCTATTGCCTACTTTCATGTCTCTGGATCAATTTTGTTCATCAGCTTATTTTGTTCATTATATTCTATAAACAAGTGAGATCATGTGGTTTTAATTTGTATTTCCCTGATGATTATTTATGCTAAGCCACTTTTCATATGTCTATGGGTCCTCTGTATGTCTTCTTTAGAAAAATGCCTTTTTCGTGTCCTGTGTATTTTTCAAATAGATTGTGTTGTTGTTGTTAATGATTTGTATAAATTTCATATATTAATTACTTATCAGATATATCATTTTCAAATAATTAGTAGGTTGCCTTTTTGTTTAGTTGAAGATTTTCTTCACAGTGCAGACATTTTAGTTTGATGTAGTCCTATTTGTTTATTTTTTATTTTGTTTCCCTTGATTAAAAGCATGTGTTGATAAATACATTACTCACATTAAAGTCAGATAGTTTACTTCCTATATTTTCTTCTAAGCGTTTTATTGTTTCAGACCTTACATTTAAATTTTTATCTCATTTTGAGTTTATCTTTGTACCTGGTGTAAGAGAGTGGTCCAGTTTCTTTTCTTTTCTTTCTTTTTGAATGTAATTGTTCAGTTTTCCCAACATCACTAGTTGAAGAAACTATTGTTACTCCAGTGTATATTTTTACCTCCTTTGTCATAAATTAGTTGACCATATAAGCGAGTGTTATTTCTGAACTTTCTATTCTGTTCCATTGATTCTTGTTTCTGTTTTTGTCCCAGTACCATACAGTTTTGATTAATATAGCTTTGTAATATAATTTGAGATCAGAGAGCATGATAACTCCACCTTTGTTCCTGTTTCTCAAGATAGTTTTGGCTATTCAAAGTCTTTTGTGATTCCATGTAAATTTTCTATTTGTTGTAATACTGAGAGAAATGACATTGGTATTTTTCCCGGCCAGTGTGGCTCAGTGGTTGAGCATTGACCCATGCATCAAGAGGTCATTGGTTTGATTCCTAGTCAGGGCACATGCCCAGGTTGTGGGCCCAATCCCCAGTGGGGGACGTGCAGGAGGCGGCCAATCAATGCTCTCTCTCATCGATGTTTCTATCTCTCTCTCCCTCTCCCTTCCTCTCTCTCTAAAATCAATTAAAAAAAATAAATAAAAATTTTTAAAAATGACATTGGTATTTTGATAAGAATTGCATTGAATTTGTAAATTGCTTTGGGTAGTGTGGTCATTTGAATATTAATCCTTCTTATCCATAAGCACGATACATGCTTCCACTTATTTGTGTCCTCTTAAATTTCTTTCTTCAATGTCCTATACTTTTTAGAGTAAAAATCTTTCACCTTCTTAGTTAATTTGATTTGTCAGCTCCCCACTCTTTCTTGGAGGGAGAGCCTCATGTGAGCACACAGTAACATCCTAATGCCTCTGCACTTCTTCTGAATTGGGCAGCCCTGCTGATGGGTATTACAGTGTTCTATTGGCTCTTCACTCTCTTCAGGTGGGAGAGCCTCTTGTTTGTGCAGCCCATTGGGAATGTGAAATAATACCCTGCTGTAACTGCTGTATCAATTTCTGGATAAAGAGACCTTTTGTATGCATGCTATGGCACTCTCCTTTTTCTACTGAGCCCATTAGGGGTAGCTGTGGATATTCTGCAGTGCCCTGGATAAAGCTCCTTCCTGCTCACTATCCAAGTTCAGGGGAAATGTAAACTATGGCTCTCACTCATTCCTCCAATCTTGGTGTTAGTTGACAGGGCCCAGGCCTGGAAATAGTGAAACAAAGGAAGGACTTATGGTAGAAGAAGTAACAAGACAGAGCCTAGGTGGTGCTCTACTTTGGCCCCCTAGATATGTTATAGGAAAGAAGTGTGTTAAGGCAGGCTTCTTCTGTTAGCTCACTGGGAAGTGGAGACCACAGTGACAGAAGTGAGCCAGTGTGGGGAGGCTTTAAGCTCATTGAATAGTCCAGGAAAGGAGGGCTTTGAAGATAGGATCAGGGAGTAAGCCAGGACAAGCTACCACTGCCCATTGTTTCCTTGGCTGCAAGTTTTGTGGGGACCATTAGAGTTCAGGAGGAAGTAAAAAGTTCATGCCTGAGAAGGAGTGGTGGCATGCTAGAGCAGGCCCACACTAATATTTTTTTATTTGAAGGTTGTAGCTCTCTTCTGTGGGTGAGAATCTTAGGGAAGGGTTTTAGAAGAATATTCATCAGCTTTCCAGGTGTGTTTTTAATATGCTGATACATCAAAATGATCATATAAGGGGGTTTGGGATTATTCTTTGGTCTACTTTACTGTTTTACTTTTATCTTGGATCTGTCTAACTTTAATCAAGATTTTGTTATTTGTTCCACTGACTTCATTCATCCTTGGGTTTAGTTAGTACAAATGACATTTATTAGGTCTCTGTTCTCTATTTTCCTGACCATTGTGATTTAAGCTGGTTAGGGTGGAAAGATATAAACCATTTGCTTTTAAGTGTCCTTGGCTAAGGAAGATAAGATCTTATGATTCACTGGCTGGTTGTAAGTTGTTCAAATTGTTTGACCTTATTTAATTTATTGTCTCAGTTTCCCCATTACACTTGCCCAGGAATTTTCCTAGCTTCTTAATATCCTGCCTCACTGGGTTGTTCCTTTAGATCCTGAAGAGCTCTCATGGTTCCTCAACCTTCTCTATGTGGTCAGTCTCTTTTGTTTGTTGGGCAGAGGCTGTTCAATTGGCTCACAGTTTTCTCTTAGAGAATTTGCTCTAAATATAGGTGTACATTTGATGTATTGTTGAGAGGGGATGAGCCCAGGGTCTACCAACACAAGCATCTTACCCCTAAGCCAAGATAGTATTTTAACACATGATGTAGAAAAATGGAACATCCACATGCAAGATTATGATTATAGATGTGGATCTTAGGTTTTTCACAAAAATTAACTCTAAATGGATCATAGATTATGTAAAATGCAAAACTATAAAACCCCTAGAAAATTACATAGGAAAAACCTATTTAACTTGAGTATGGTAATGATTTTTAGATATAGAACCAAAGGCACTATGCATGAAAGAAGTAATTAATGAGCTGGACTGCATTAAGAGCAAAAACTTTTTATGTGAAGAAGACACTATCAAGAGAATAAGAAGATAAGCCACAGACTGAGATAAAATATTTGCAAGAAATATATCTGATAAAGAACTGTTACCTTAAATATACAAATAACTCTTAAAACTCAACCATAAGACAAACAATCCAATTAAAAAATGAGCAACAGCCTTGGTTGGTTTGGCTCAGTGGTTAGAGCATCGGTCTGTGAACCAAAGAGTCACAGGTTCGATTCAGGTCAAGGCCATGTACCTAGGTTATAGTTCAGTCCCCGGCCCTTGTCAGGGTCGTGTGGGAGGCAGCCAGTCGATGTGTCTCTCTCACATCGATGTTTTTTTTTCTCTCTCTCTCCCTCCCACTCTGTCTGAAAATAAATGGAAAAATATCCTTGGGTGAGGATTAAAAAAAAAGGGAGGAGGGGACAACAGACCTGAATAAACACCTCACCAAAGAAAATATGCAAATGGCAAGTAATCATACAAAAGATGTTTAATATCATATGTCATTAGAAATAGCAAATTAAAACAATATGATACCACTCACTATACATCTATCGTAGTGGACAAAATCCAAAATACTGCCAATACCAAATGTTGATTAGAAAGGAACCACAGATACCTTCGCCAAACCTCCTCTTTTAACAAATGAATAAACATTTATCTAGTGGGTCCACGAGCAAATCTTATATACATACAAGATATCTTCAAGAAGAATATTACTAGGAAAAAAGATAAGGTAATGCCTGATTAAATAAAAATTTAATAGACTGGTAAATCCTAATAATAATAGCAAGCAGTCATCGAATGCTACCTCTGTGTCAGGTATCTCTAAGTATTTCATATGCATTAACTTATTATATATGAGTTTCAAAAATTACTCCATAAAGTTGGAAAGAACATTATATCTCTTTCAGAAGTAGAAACCAAGACACAGAGAAGTTGGGAAACCTGCCCAAGATTACCCAAGAAGTGGCAGAGCTGATACATGACCAGACATTTTGGCTCCCTAATGAACCCATGCTCTCATCAGAAACAGGAGCCTTTTAGCTGGATCCTTAAAGATGAAAGTATATAGGACTCAAGACACAAGTGAAAGGGGAAAGGAGGTCACTTAACATATTGGTACCAGAATAACAAATGATACTGACACAGGAATATTTGCCTCTTAATTATCTATCCAGGTCAGTCATGGTGGGTCCAATAAGCCAAGTTCAAATAGATGCACTTGTGCATATACTTATATCTTTTCAACCCACATTAATAGAGTGCTAGAAGCTTTGATAAAATAGACCATGATTCTGCTCTCATGGGTTTTCTGCTCAGTGAGAGAGCCATGCACATTTATCACCTAAATCAAAGGAAAATGACAACTCATCTCAGAGCTGGAAGAAAGCACAGACATAAGTTTGGTAAAGAGAAGGGTTGGCTCTCTGAGACCTGAAGGAGCTAACCAGAGAGTGGGAATGGCATGGGAGCCCAGCATCAGGCAGGGCAAGCAGCACATCAGAAAAGTTCAAGGTCAGAGGAGAAGGTGAAGATGGGATTGGAGCAAGATGGGATTTAACTCTTGAAAGCATCGTTTTGAGTGCAGGGAGGAGCATGGATGGCTTCTCACTGATAGCCAACAGAATGATTACCCCATATGTAATATAATAAGAGATGATTATGTGTGTAATAGGTAGACAGTTTTGCTGCCTCTGGCTCTGAAATGAACTGGCATGTGGACACGTGTATCTTCTAGGAATCTTAATCTTTTCAGATGATTCCAAAGATACCAAGGGCATCAGGAGCAGTAAGCCTTGGCATAGAGAAAGGCCATGTGATGAGAGTTCTGGGCAGTTTGAACTTCAAACCACACAGTTCTTAATGAAATTCCTTCGACCCTTTATAAATAATACGTGAAGTTGTTCAATATCCATTGTGTCCCACAGATATATAAAATTGCCAAATATATGTGTATTGGCAATGCCTCTTAAAATTTCATTGACTTATTGGTTTTAAGGGACCAAGTATTCAATCATCACTAAGACAAAGAAAATTCCTTCAAGATGTCACTCATCCATCCAAATCCTTCAAAGAAAAATGCCAGATGCATTTGCTTAGACAACTATGTTCATAAATGGATCATATTTGTATGTAAAAAATAAGAAGACAGTTACTCTAGCTCATCCAATCACATATGGATAGACTTTTAAAGAGTTTTCAGGCAGAAAAGTAAACTACTTTCTGACAGTTGTGATCCTTTCAATCATTTCTTTTTTTTTGGTAAAACCACTGTTACACTGTGACCAACAAAGTCCTCACCCCAAGATCTAGAGTATGGTAATTTGTGTAGTGTGGTTGGAATGTGAGCAACAAGGCACGCTGGCTTCATTTTCTCCCTGCTGAAGCCAGGATTCACACTACAAAACAGTCATTAAATAATATAAAGGCATTCTTTGCTAGCTTATTTGGAAAGTAAATACTTGGCAGTGTGATGTATTTATTAAACACACACTAATATAGAATATTATTCATGCCAAACATTGTTCTAATTATTTTGTAAATATTAGCTTATGCTTCTAATAACCCACTGAAATACAGAGAGGCTAAATAACCCACCCAAACTCACACAGCTGGGGAGACTGGCTCTCAAGACTGTGCACTTCACAACCATGCTCTATGTTATCAATTCTCTGACAACAATGGATGTACTAGTTGACTGATCTATCCCAGAGCCCCAAACACTGAAATGGGGGAAATAAAATGGAAAGAGGTCCTAAGGGAAATGTGCCTACCTCATGAGTTTGCAGGAAGAGTTAATGAGATAACATACATGGGTCACTGTTAGGGAAGAGGTGAAAAGCCAAGATTCAAAACTTGACTATATTTTCTAACTAACTGGAAACTGTGGATGTCACTTTTCTTTCTGTATAATTACATTAGACTCTTTCTAAAGTTCCTTCTCCAATTCTAAGCCTTCAGATATAGTGATTATCATAATCTTTGTTTCCTAAGAATTCTTTTCATTTATATTTATTCTCTACTCTTTGTGCTGTTCTATAAAAAAAATGAATTGCAAGGACATTATAAGAATATTAATCTCTGTGATAATTCAGAAAGCAATTCAGAGTTTCACAGTACTCAGGGTTATCATTTAAATATTAATTTTTCTCACTCGGTTGCTAAGCAGAAGACTTCATTAATAAACAGCTCTGTTTAATAGATGCCAAAAAGCAGAGTGTTTTTTACAACTGGATGGGCCACAGTTGGCAACTTTTGAAACTCTCTGTGCTTCATGTAGATTTATCTGGTCCCTTGTGGTCAGGGCATGGGAAGACCAGGTGGAAGTACCAGATAGATGGGCAAGAAGGATAGTCACTGGTCCTTATGTCCATGTGAGGCAGTGTTTTCCCTGAGGACCCTGTTTATTCCCAGATACAGAATGTGAAGAGTGCCCTGGGGGCTCTCCTCAACCTAACCACCATGGGTAAGAAACCCATGGTTCAGAGGAACATACCAGTGTGAGGTATTCTTCAGTATAAACCCTGTTTTATGTGTACAGATAAGAGGTTTGTATGTGCTAATGTGTACATTTGGTAGTTGAGGGAGATGAAGGAAGTACTAATAGGATAATGAAGAAATATCGTGTATGTGATTTTAGTTTACAAATTAAAGTGTAGCCCTCAGCTAAGAAGAGGTCTTTGTCATAATGGTGCTTTTAGTCATGTCATGGCTGTAAATATCAGGAACCCTGAATATTCCCAGAGTAGCAAAAGCCAGAAAAAGGAGAACAGTTGCTGATAACCATGGTACATGCGACCAAGGCCCCCAAAGCCAGTGCAAAAGAGAGCAGAAACAGAACACTCAGAGGCTCTGGTCCCATGAGAGGGATCAGGAAGAATCCTCCTGCAGGAAGTGGCAGTGGAGCTGTGGCAGATGCACATCATATGGGCATCTGGGACACTTAACATTTCCTGTCCAGCTTTGAAGGTATGCCTTAAGTAACCAAGAGCCAGGGTATTCCTGGACTTTAAATCTCAGTGGGAAAAAGACAAGTTATATACCACAATCTCTTTCATCAAGGTGAAGAGGTATCAGGCAGGAGTCATTTATCTAACTCTGGAAAGAGATATTTCTTTGCCTGAAAGCCTGTGGAAAAGCTCTATCTTCACCTGTCAAATATGACCCCATCAAGCTGCATGCTGAAGAACATTCATTTGCCAAGAAGGCTGAGTGCTTTATCTTCTTGAAACCTGAGGAAAGTCCCTGATGATGTTAATTGTTTTTGTTTTACATGACTTATTAATCAAGTCTTCTTCCCTGTTAAGTAGGGAGGAAGGCATTTCATAAATAATGATAAAATGTTCTCCAGAGCAAGAAATCACAGTAAGAATCAATCAATATTTCAGCAGGCCTTTCTTTTCACAGTTGAGCTAAGTCATCTGTCCCTGCAAGTATATCTGTGCACATTCATTACTTGCCTATTCAATCAATCATAATGATGCATTGACTTCATAATTGTACCTGGAGGTTCACGCAACACTGGGGGTGAGGCAGGGAGAGCAGGTGGTTACAAATAAATAGATTTGTGGGTGAGCTTTTTTACTGAACAGGTGCTGTACTGGATAGATAGAATATACCATAGACAGACACGACCTTGTTCTGCAAGGAGTGTATAGTCCAATGTTGGAGAAACAGATAAGAAAACAAATCACAATTTAGAACCCCCAAGCTAATAGAGGGAACCTAGGGAAATACACATAACTCACATTCAAACAAAAAAGTTAGATAAAAACATTGTAAGGTATGTAAATGTTGAAGCACTATGTTGTACACCTGAAATTAATGTAATATTGTATGTCAACTATACTATAATAAAAAATAAATAAATAAAAAACAATATGTTGTTGCAGATGTGAGTAGAATTTGGAGTTAACAGAGTTCAGTTTGAATGTTCAATGGAGGGATTTGAATGTTGTGGTGGACACCGCGTGGTCCCAGATGCCCATCAGTGAAGGCTATTGCCTGCTTCTTGGAATTCAGACCACTGATTGCCTTCAGAATTAGCCCCTTCAGAAATGGCCTGGCCAGCCCAGAGCCTACATATAATGACACATTGATGTGGCAGCATGAAGGCCTGGCCACTTAGGCTTAACTCAGCACAACTTGGAAGGGCCTTTCTGGCTCCAGATATCACTATAGGTCAGCCTACATCACAGCTCAAGCTTCTCTCTCCACCAGGTCTCTCTCTTCTGTCTTTCTGTAGCAGTAGGTCCTAAGAGTGCTCCTTAATCAATGATCTGCACACTAAGCTCCATTGCAGATCCTACTTACCTGCAAACTTGATCTGTAGCAAAAGCAGCCAAGATTGGGAGCCCTTGGTCAGAGAACACTTGATCTCATATCAAATCTGTTGTCAGTGTGACCTGAGGAGCTATAGATTTTGGTGATGTGTGTGGCCGGTTGTGATCTACACATATTTATTTTCCTTTCAACATAACTGACTCACTGTTTGCCAAACACTATTTTGAGATTTAGTATTCTTTCCCAAATACAATTCTCCATAACAAATTCATTATATGTCATTCCTCTTGATTTGGACCCTGCAGTATTTTCTCACCAGGCATTGTGAAATCCAGCTCAATTCCCCAATGTAGCAGCCATCATGACTTTTACCCCAAAATTTTATAAGACAGTTTCTTCCTAATTGTTCAGACCATTCATAAACATACATAGTTATAGCTGCACTGGATATGGCCTGGAAGTACATCTCACCTGATACAGTATCTCAAATGGTATCATCTTTATTCAAGTCTGATCATTTCACACAGTTTTGAGTCCCATTTTTACTTTCTATTTCAATTTTTCTCTTGTATTTTTTTTTGTTTGTTTGTTTGTTTGTTTTGTATTTTTTTTTATTATTAATTCATCCCTGGGATAAATCCCACTTGGTCATGGTGAATAATTTTTTTGATGTATTGCTGGATCCGATTTGCTAGTATTTTGTTTAGGATTTTGGCATCTATGTTTATCAGGGAAATTGGCCTGTAGTTTTCTTTCTTTGTAGTGTCTTTTTCTGGTTTTGGGATTAGAATTATACTGGCCTCATAAAACTAGTTTGGAAGTCTTCCTTCTTCTTGAATTTTTTTGGAATAGTTTGAGGAGAATGGGTGTTAGTTCTTCTTTGAATGTTCGGTAAAACTCCCCCGTGAAGCCGTCAGGTCGTGGGCTTTTGTTTGCTGGGAGAGTCTTGATTACATCTTCAATTTCCTTCGTTGTTATTGGCCTGTTCAAGTTTTCTATCTCTTTCCGATTCAGTTTTGGGAGACTATGTGTTTCTAGAAACGTGTCCATTTCGCTTAGATTGTCGAATTTGTTGCCATATAAATGTTCATAGTATTTGCTAATGATCCTTTGTATTTCTGTGGTGTCAGTTGTTACTTCTCCTCTTTCATTTCTGATTTTGTGTATTTGGGTTCTCTCTCTTTGTTTCTTGGTGAGTCTAGCTAAGGGTCCATCAATCTTGTTTATCTTTTCAAAAAACCAGCTCTTTGTTTCATTGATCCTTTGAATTGTTTTTTTGGTCTCCATGTCGTTTATTTCTGCTCTGATCTTTACTATTTCCTTCCTTCTACTTGCTCTAGGGTTTTCTTTTTGTTTGCTTTCTAGTTCTTTAAGTTGTGAGGTTAGGTAGTCAATTAGAAATTTTTCTTCTTTCTTAAGGTGGGCCTGTAGTGCTATGAACTTCCCTCTCAGAACTGCTTTCGCAGTATCCCATAGATTTTGTGTTGTTGTGTGTTCATTTTCATTGGTTTCCAGAAATTTTTTAAATTCTTCCTTGATCTCCATGGTAACCCATTCATTGTTCAGTAACATGCTATTTAGCCTCCATGTGTTCATATGTTTTTGCATGTTCTTATTGCAATTGATTTCTAGTTTCATGCCATTGTGGTCTGAGAAGTTGCTTGATATGATCTCAATCTTCTTGAATTTGTAGAGACTTAGTTTGTGCCCTAACATATGGTCTATCTTTGAGAATGTCCCATGTGCACTTGAGAAGAATGTGAATTCTGCAGTTTTGGGGTGTAATTCTCTGTATATATCTATTAAATCCATTTGATCTAGTGCTTCATTTAGAGTCTCTGTTTCCTTGTTACTTTTTTGTCTAGATGATCTATCCAGTGATGTCAGTGGGGTGTTGAAGTCTCCTTCTATGATTGTATTGCAGTCGATTTCTCCTTTGAAGTCCTCCAGAAGATTTTAAATATATTTTGGTGCTCCTATATTTGGTGCATATATGTTTACCAAGGTTATATCTTCCTGTTGGATAGACCCTTTCAATATTATATAGTGGCCTTCTTTGTCTCTAGTTATGGTCTTCAATTTGAAATCTAATTTATCAGATATGAGTATTGCTACCCCAGCTTTTTTTTTCTTTCCGTTTGCTTGGAAGATTTTTTTCCATCCCTTTACTTTCAACCTATGTGAGTCTTTTGTTGTGAGGTGGGTCTCTTGTAAAGAACATATATGTAAATTATGCTTTCTTATCCAATCAGCTACTCTGTGTCTTTTTATCGGAGCATTCAGTCCATTTACATTTAAGGTGATTATTGATATGTACTTATTTATTGCCATTTTTGTACAGTGTAGTTCTAATTATCTTTCTATTTCTTCTAATAATTATAGCAGTCCTTTTAACATGTCTTGCAGTGCTGGTTAGGTGCTAATATATTCCCTTAGCCTTTTTTTGTCTGGGAAGCTCTTTATTTGACCTTCTATTTTTAATGATAGCCTTGCTGGATAGAGTAGTCTTGGATTCAGATCCTTGTTTTTCATGACCTTGATTACTTCATGCCATTCCCTTCTGGCCTGTAGTGTTTCTGTTGAGAAGTCAGATGATAGCCTAATGGGGTTTCCTTTGTAGGTAACCTGTTGCTTATCTCTTGCTGCCTTTAGGATTCTCTCTTTGTCTTTACTTTTTGGCATTTTAATTATTATGTGTCTTGGTGTGGGCCTGTTTGGGTTCTTCTTACTTGGGGCTCTCTGTGCTTCTTGAACTTGAATGCTTTCTTCCTTCACCAGGTTAGGAAAGTTTTCTGTCACTATTTCTTCAAATATATTCTCTAACCCTTGCTCATTTTCTTCTTCTTCAGGGACTCCAATAATGCGAATGTTATTACGTTTCCAGTTGTCCCACAGTTCTCTTAAGCTATCTTCCTGTTTTTTTATTGTTTTTTCCTTTTGGTTTTCTGATTGATTGATTTTTTCTACTCTGTCTTCTAATTCACTGATCCGGTCCTCTGCTTCCTCTACTCTGCTGGTCAATCCTTCCAATGTGTTCTTTATTTCTGCTATGTCATTCTTCATTTCCACTTGGTTGGTTTTCAGTGTTTCTATATCTTTACTCATGGTGTTGATGTCCTTACTCATGCTATTTAGTTTCCTCACGATCATGGCTCGAAACTCTACCTCTGATAATTTGCTTAGCTGCATTTCATTTATCTCATCTTCGGTAGAGTTCTCTTGTTCTTTCATTTGGGATCTGTTTCTTTGTTTCACCATTTTTGCTATCTCAGTGGGTTTTGGAGCCTGCCAAATTTTCCCTGTGGATGTTGGTGTTCTGCTATTTGTGGCTCCCTCTACTGGGTTTGGATGAGCGTGCAGGGCCCTCCTTAAACACCACTGTCAAGTCTCACTTTCCTGGGTAGATTTGCAATCTCAGGAAAGGTTTAGTTATATTCTAGCTTTTTGCCTGGAGGCTATTAGCCTCAGTTATTTGAAAAGCCTTTGGATCTCAGTTGAATGAGAAACTCCCTCAGATGTTTACAGTGTAAGAGGATTTCCCCAGGGTGGGGCCAATGCTGCTTGTTAATGAGCCTCAGTTTGCATTTCTTTACCTCTTTACCTCACCTGGGAATCTCCAAGGGAGGGGCTTCCACAGCTCCTGGAAGGAGCAAACTTGGTTGCTGGTCTGTGCAATCGGGAAGGAGGGGCTGGCCACCACCGTCCTTTGTGGCCACAGCTCAGCACAAACTCTGAGCGCCCTCCAAATCCCAGGTGTCCCCTCAGAGTTCCAGTCCAGTCCGCCCTCCCTCTGCCGGAGCCCCAGGTGAGTGGCTGTGGCTATTTAGCGCTCTGTCCCGGCCCTCTGCGCTGTGGAGCAGCTGGGGCTCTTAACCCCGAGGGCGGGCGCCGCCGCTGCTGCTCCCAGCCAAGGCCGCCGCTCCCAGCGGAGGACGCTGCTCCTGGCTAAGGCCGCTGCTCACAGCCAAGGCTGCCGCTGTCAGTGGGCTCCCGGCCCGCCACCCTCACGCGCCTCCACAGATCCTACCAGGCTCATTCAGTGTCCCTGGTTGTATGGTCCTCTCCTGCTGCTTTTCTGTTGCTTTTTCCCAACGATTTGTCTTTATTTTAGTTGTAATTCCTGTTTGATCCTGGGAGATCGTCCGTTTAGCTTCCATTCACTCCACCGCCATTTTTTCCTAAATCTCTCTTGGGTTTTTAATAACATCTTATTCAGTTGTTGAGCTCTATTAGTCATTAATCTCAAAAGATTTTTCTGGACAAATATAGTCTTTGGTATTTTTGTTTGTTTGTTTTGTTTTGTTTTTTATTATAGAACAAATTAAAATTAATCTTGACCTAAAATTTTTACAATACTTTTTTACATAAATTATCATAGCCTCTGGTTTCTTAAACCCAGGATTGAACATTGCTAGTAAAGATGCTGGTTTATCAGAAAATATGTTGCACATGTTCAGGTTTTAGCCTCCTTGCCTCCCTTTCCTCTGACAAAGGCTCCCTCTTTGACCACACTGAAGTCAAGCTTTTCTGAGCCTTTTCTGTTCCAGGCTCAGACATTGGAACATTGGCCTGCTGTTCTGCTTGAACCCAGTTTCATAAAATGAACCTGAGAGGGCAGTGTATAAAGAATCTCCCCACACTTGATATCTGACCAAATTCCGAGTTCCCCACCCTTGATATCTAAGTCCTAAGCCTGCCTTTAGTAATAATCTTGTTAAGCCATTTTAGCAAGAATTGTTCTAAGTTCCTCTTAGCAATTTTCATCTTTGACTCCCTCTCTGTATTCATTAGCTATAAATTCTCAGCTATCTTTGCTCTATTATGAGTTGAGTTCAATCACTTTCCCCCACTGCAGTAGTCTTGAATAAAGTATCCTTGCTAATTTTAACAAGTACCCAAAGAGTAATTTATCTTTAACAAATCATTTCTTAAGTCAGTGGCTCTCAAGCTCTTGGAAATTCAGGCCACACACAGATGTATAAGCTTTTCTTTAAATATGTGCTGATGCATTGGTGCATATCCATGTGCGTTTGTGGTGTCCAAGGTTGTCCATAAAAATGTCTTTGCAGTAGTTTCCTTCCCATACCTGAAGCACTTCCATTAACATGTTTAAGAACTAGAGAAATGCAAAACCACTAGGGTAGACCAATCACTCTATTTGACATAAGTAAGAGAATCTTGGAGTGGAATCAGTCATGAGCAAACTCAGAGTAAGTGAGGGTGATTTCCTCTCCATCTCCCCACCACTCAGCAGCCTCCTTTTTTTTATTTTTTTTAATAAATGTATTTTTGTTACAGATGCTTCTCCTTTTTTTCCCCAGACACCCTCCACCCATCCCCCTCACCTCCAGCACCACCATCCATGTTCATTGTTTATGCATACGTGCACATAAGTTCTTTGGTTTATCTCATCCACTGCTCTGCCCCCCTCCCCTGAGGTCTGTCAGTCTGAACCATACTCCTTTCTATGTCTCTGGGTGTATTTTGTTCATCAGCTTACTTTGTTCATTATATTCCACAAATAAGTGAGATTGTGTGGTATTTGTCTTTCTCTGATTGGCTTATTTCACTTAGCATAATGCTCTCCAGGTCCCTCTTTGATGCAAGCTCTGATGGTTTTGCTCTCTCTATCTACCAATACCTGTTGGGCTGCCAATGAGCATGTCTGGAGGATTTGATTCACTCCATGTTGAAACTATTGTCCTTCCCTGACAGAAAGCATGTTAACAGAAGAGCTCCATAGAAGCTCGTGGATTTAACCATCACTTATGCATAGTTCAGGCCTGAGCAATGTGCAGGTTGGGGAGGAGAGTCTTTCCTAGATAATCAGATGTGTGGTGCAGCAGTTGTCAAAATGAGGTGTCTGGACCAGCAGCATCAGAATCACCTAGAACTGTGATAAATTCACACTCTCAGGCCCCCACCCACAGTTCCTTAGTCAGGAATGTTGAAGGTAGGGCCCATCAATTTGTGTTATAAGAAGTCCTCCAGGGCATTCTGATGCTCACCAATGTTAAGAAGCACTAGAGATATGGTCAAGAGTCTTGACTCGGACTCCATCTCCAAAATTTAAATAATGGTTCTGCCATTTACTAATTATGGTACCTCAGGAACTTTCCTAACCTCTCTGTGCTTCAATTTTCTTACCTGAAATATAGAAACATTAATGGACTTTGCTTTTTGATAAATAAATAGGGCACCACATTTATGCAATTTAGCACAGTGCCTGGCCCATAAAGGTTACAGCTGGAAAGTATAACCAGAGGGTAGAAATCTTGAACTGGAACCAGACACACATACACACACACACACACACACACACACACACACACACACAATAAAACACACATAGATACAGTCATATACAAAGACAAACAGAGTAACACACACAAATATGCACACACACCAGGCTGAGCCAAAGTATCTTATGAGATTAACATGGGCAGAGAGAAAATAAAGAAATAAAAGTTAAGAATCATAAAAAATCCAAATTCTGAGAGCTGTGATCCAAATAATCCACAGAGGAGAGGAGGAGGAAGCTTTTTCTAGTTATGCTGGAAGTGTACAAATTAGTTCAGAGAGGCAAAAATTTTAAAGTATAATATTAGCTTTCTCCTAAACCCTAATCTGAGGAGTCATGATAAAGAGGACAGTCATTGGAGAGTTTTATTACCATGAATGCTAGTTCATTGTCACCTACTATGATTTGAAGTCAGAACACCCTTCCCTTGGGAAGACTGTGCAGTGATAAAGGCACTCTTGATTTGGACCCTAAATGAAATTGACTACAGTGTCAAAATCCAAGGCTCCCTACCTGCATCACACCACCAGGAAGCCATTGAAAGCACTGGATATGATTTCCCTGGGGTTCAGTTTGTATGGTCATTCCCAACAAATTTCAGAAAGACAAGAGCTCCTCCATTTGTCTCAACTGCCAAGACCCTAAGAAAAAAAAGATAAGGGTTTGCTTTTTAGTTAGGAGCCAGTTGGTAGCTTTAAAACATTTCTGCACAGATTCCAGCTGGGAATATGGCGGCAGGCAGGACAAGAGGGAGGGTGAGTGCATGAGGGAGTGAGCTAGTGTGTGAGAGAGTGAGTGGACATGAAGGTGGATGACCAAACTTGTGCAGTGCAGAGACGCGGAGCAGCAGGTTCCTGTGTTGTGGATGGGGAGCAGCCGGCTACTAGGGTAAGCGGATATTCAGGGCACTTCTCCCTGTGCCACAGGGAGGTCCCACCATTTTGGAAGATCCCAGGACTTCCCTGGGAGGAGACAGTGGGAGCAGCTTGGACCCAGCAACCTGAGCCCACCAGTGCACCTGGCACCGTCGGACCAGTGGACACCCTGTGTCAACACAGACCAGCGCACAGTAGTGGAGCTGCCAAGGTATCCGTTGTGGAAGCTGCAAACTGTTGGGAGACAAGCACCATCCCCTACAGTAGCAGCCTGATCAGAGTTGAGATATACCCCCAGCAACAGAGGCTGGGGAGCAGATATCCATCCCCAGGCAAAAGAAGCACAGAGCAGCAGCTGAGAACCATCCCCAAAAACTACAGCAAAGGCTAAACAGGAGCTGAGCCCCATGGGGCAGCAGTATTCCCCAGCCACCAGCTGTGGGACCTGGGGCTCCACAGAGGCCTGTGCGACCCAGCAGCCCACAAGATAGGCTTGGAATCAGGCCTGCAAAGACACAGTGAAATCCAGCTTCCCATGGGACCTGCTGGGTGCTGGGGTACCAGAGAGGCCTGTGTGACACAGTGGACCACAAGATAGGTGTGGAGTGGGGTCTCCAAAGGGACTGTGCAATCCAGCTCCCAACAGGATCAGTGGGAAGCGGGCGCTCCAATGGGTCCTGCACAACCCAGCTGCCCACAAGATCGATGGGGAGCCAGGGCTCCAGTGAGGCCTGTGTAACACAGCTGCCAATGGTATGGGCAGGGAGCATGGCTACAACAGGGCCTGAGCTATACAGTTACAGGTGGCACCAGCGACCAGCTGGGAACACAGCTCCAGAGGGGCCCACGTGATCCAGCAGCAGCACCTACCAGGACACACCAATACCAGCTCCCAGTAGTCAGTCCTCCAGGATCCATAGCAGGCAAGAAGCAACATGCAACAAAACATGCTGGGAGGCACAGTAGCCTTATTTGATATACAGTGAGCTGCCTACACATCCAAACATACCTCAATGGATCTAGAGCTACCAGATGGCTATAATGCGGAAACAAAGAAATAGCACCCAAAGGAAAGAAAAAAAGGAATCACCAGAAAAGGAACTACAGGAAAAGGAAGACAGCAACCTGTCAGATAAAGAATTTAAAGGAATGATTTTAAGGGTGCTCAAACAATTTGGTGAGAACTACAAGTAAATTAATAAGAATCATGAAGAGCTCACTGGGAACAACTTCAGCTTAAAAAGAGAGCAATAAGCTATGCATAAAGAGATAGAAGCTATGAATAAAAATCAAGAGGAAATAAAGAATGACATAGCTGTTATGAAAAATACCTTAGAAGGGTTCAATAGTAGATTAGAAAAAGCTGAAGACTGAATCAGCAACTTAGAAGACAAGGTAGACAAAAACACCCAAAAAGAGCACCAAATGGAAAAACAATTTAAACAGCAGGAGGAAAGTTTAAGGGAGCTGTGGGACAATAGGAAACTTACCAACATTTGCATTAAAGGGATACCGGAAGGAGAAGAATCAGAGAAAGGAATCGAGAACCTGTTTTGAAGAAATAATGACAGAAAACTTCCTTAAACTGGTGAAGGAGAAAATCACACAAGTCCAGGAAACACAGAGAGTCCCAAACAAGATGAACCCCACAGGATCCACAGCTAGACACATCATAATAAAAATAGCAAACATTAAAGACAAAGAAAGGATCTAAAAGGAAGCAAGAGAGAGACAGAAAGTTATCTACAAGGGAGCCCCCATTAGACTGTCAGCTGATTTCTGAACAGAAATGATGCAGACCAGAAGGGAGTGGCAAGAAGTGTACAAAGTAATGCAAGGCAAGGGACTGAATCCATCACTACTCTATCTAGCAAGGCTATCATTCAAAATTGAAGAAGAAATAAAGAGCTTCACAGATAAAAAAAAAAAAAAAAAAGCTAAAGGAATTTACCACCACCAAACCATCCCTGCAAGAAATGCTGACGAGACTGTTGTAAGAAGAAGAAGAAACGAGAGAGAGAGAGAGAGAGAGAGAGAGAGAGAGAGAGAGAGAGAGAGAGAGAGGAACACTGACATAAAATTAAAATGGGAACAAATAACTATCTATCAATAATTACCTTAAATATAAATGGCTTAAATGCTCTAATCAAAAGACACAGGGTAGCTGATTGGATAAGAAAACAGGACCCATATATACGCTACATACAAGAGACCCATCTCACAACAAAAGACTCACACAGGATAAAAGTGAAGGGATGGAAAAAAATTTTTCAAGAAAATGGAAATGGAAAAAAAGCTGTTCTAGCAATATTCATATCTGACAAGATAGACTTCAAAACAAGGGCCATAATAAGAGACAAAAAAGATCACTACATAATATTAAAAAGATCAATCCAACAAGAGGATATAACCCTGGTAAACATATATGCACCAAATACGGGAGCACCAAAATATATTTAGAAGCTTCTGGAAGACTTCAAGGGAGAGATCAATAGCAACACAATCATAGTGGGTGACGTCAACATGCCACTGACACAACTGGATAGATCTCCTAGACAAAAAATTAACAAAAACATACAGTTCTTAAAAGTATATGAGATCAGCTGGACTTCACTGATATTTACAGAACATTTCACTCCAAAGCTGCAGAATATACATACTTCTCAAGTGCACATGGGAATTCCCAATGATGTGGTCTCAAACACCACATGTTAGGACACCAAGCAAGTCTCTACAAATTCAAGAAAATTGAAATCATATCAAGAATCTTCTCAGAAAACAGAGGCATGAAACTAGAACTCAGTTACAATAAAAACACACAAATACATTCAAACATTTGGAGGATAAATAGCATGTTATGAAACAATGAATGGGTAACTAACGAGATCAATAAAGAAATTAAAAATTTCCTGGAAAGCAATGAAAACAAACACACAACAACACAAAATCTATGGGACACAGCAAAAGTAGTCCTGAGAGGGAAGTTCATAGCATTACAAGCCTACCTCAAGAAACAAGAAAAATTCCTAATTGAATTTCTAACCCTACAACTTAAAAACTAGAAAATAAACAAAAAGAAAAACCCAGAGCTAGTAGGAGGAAGGAAGTAGTAAAAGTCAGAGCAGAAATAAATAATATAGAGACTAAAAAAACAATTCAAAAGAACAATGAAACAAAAAGCTGGTTCTTTGATAAGATAAGCAAGATTGATGGACCTTTAGCCAGACTCACCAAGAAACAACAAGAGAGAAATCAAATAAACAAAATCAGAAATGAAAGAGGAGAAGTAACAACTGACACCACAGAAATACAAGGAATCATTGAAACATACTATGAACTATTATACGCCAAAAATTTGGCCAATCTAGGAGAAATGGACAACTTTCTAGAAACACACAGCTTCCCAAAACTGAAACAGGAAAGATAGAACACTTGAACAGATCAATAACAAACAAGAAAATTGAAGATATAATTAAAAAAAACTACCAGTAAACAAAAGTCCAGGCCCAGATGGCTACACGGGGGAGTTTTACCGAACAGTCAAAGAAGATCTAATTCCCATTCTCCTCAAACTATTTCAGAAAATCCAAGAAGACGGAACACTTCCAAACTCGTTTTATGAGGTCAGCATAATCTTAATTCCAAAACCAGATAAAGACAGTATAAAGAAAAAAATTATAGGCCAATATCCCTGATGAATACACATGCCAAAGTCCTTAACAAAATATTAGCAAATCAGATCGAGCAATACATCAAAAAAATTATTCATCATGACCAAGTGGGTTTCATCCCAGGCATGAAAGACTGGTACAATATTCGTAAATCAATAAATGTGATACACCACATAAACAAAATGAAAGATAAAAACCTTATGATCATATCAATAGATGCTGAAAAAGCATTCGACAAAATACAGCACCATTACTGATAAAAACATTGAGCAAAGTGGGAATAGAGGGATCATATCTCAACATAATGAAGGCCATATATGAAAAACCTACAGCCAACATCATACTCAATGGGCAAAAACTAAAAGCATTCCCCTTAAGAACAGGAACAAGACAGAGATGCGCACTTTCACCACTCTTATTTCACACACTATTGGAAGTCTGAGCCACAGCAATTAGACATGAAGAAAAAATAAAAGTGATCCAAATTGGAAAGAAGGAAGTGAAACTCTCATTATTTGCAGATGACATGATATTGTACATAAAACCTTAAAGACTTCATCAGAAATTTACTAGACTTAATAAAGGACTTTGGCAAAGTAGCAGGATACAAAATTAATGTCAAGAAATCAACAGCATTCTAATATACTAAAAATGAAAGCACAGAAAGAGAAACTAAAAATCAATACCATTTACCATCATGGCAAAAAAATTAAGATACTTAGGAATAAACTTAACCAAAGAAGTAAAGGACCTCTTCACAGAAAACTACTGGTCATTGAATAAAGAAATAGAGGAAGATATAAAAAAGTGGAAGCACATACCTTGATCATGGATTGGAAGAATTAACATCATTACAATGTTCATATTACCCAAAGCAATCGATACATACAATGCAATCCCGATCAAAATACCAGTGACATATTTCACAGAACTAGAACAAATATTTCAAAAGTTCATATGGAACCAAAAAAGACCCTGAATAGCCAAAGGAATCTTGAGAAAGAAGAACAAAGTAGGAGGGATCACATTACCAGATATCAGTTTATACTACAAAGCAAATGTAATCAAAAGAGGCTGATACTGGCAAAAGAACAGACAGATAGATCAATGGAACAGAATAGAGAAAACAGAAATTGAAACAAGGCAATATGCTCAATTAATATTTGACAAAGGTGGCAAAAGCATACAGTAGAGTCAAGAGAGTCTCTTCAATAAATGGTGTTGGGAAAATTGGACCGCTACTTGCAAAAAAATGAAGCGAGACCACCAACTTACACCATACACAAGAATAAACTTGATTCAACTGAGAATCCAAGGCTCTTCAAGTAACTGGGACTAATAGACTCTAGGCAAAAAGCTACAGGATAACTTAACCTTTTCTGGGCTTGCAAATCTACCCAGGAAAGTAAGACTCAACAGTGGTGTATAACGTGGGTCCTCCCAAACTCATCAAAACACAGTGCAGGGAGCCACAAACAGCAGAACACCAACATCCACAGGGAAAATTTGGCAGGCTCCAAAACCCACTGAGATAGCCAAAATGGTGAAACAAAGAAACAAATGCCAAATGAAAGAACAAGAGACCTCCACCGAAGATGAGATAAATAAAATGCAGTTAAGCAAGTTAACAGAACTAGCATTCAGAGCCATGATCTTGAGGAACATCAACAGCATGTGTAAGGACATCAACACCATGAGAAAAGGCATAGAAATATAAAAAATAAACCAATGGGAAATGAAGAATGACATAGCAGAAATGAAGAACACATTGGAAGAACTAATCAGCAGAGAAGAAGAAGCTGAGGACCAGATCAGTGAATTAGAATACAGGGTAGAAAAAATCAACCAATCAGAAAACCAAAAGGAAAAAACAATGAAAAAAACAGGAAGACAGCTTAAGAGAACTGTGGGACAACTGGAAACGTAATAATATTCGCATCATAGGAGTTCCCAAAGAAGAAGCAAATGAGCAAGGGTTAGAGAATATATTTGAAGAAATAGTGACAGAAAATTCCCCTAATTTGGTGAAGGAAGAAGGCATACAAGTTCAAGAAGCACAGAGAGTCCCAATTAAGAAGATCCCAAACAGGCCCACACCAAGACATATAGTAATTAAAATGCCAAAAATTAGAGACAAAGAGAGAATCCTAAAAGCAGCAAGAGCTAAGCAACACGATACCTACAAAGGAACCCCCATAAGGCTATCAGCTGACTTCTCAACAGAAACACTACAGGCCAGAAGGGAATGGCATGAAGTAATCAAGGTCATGAAAGACAAGGATCTGAACCCAAACTACTCTACCCAGCAAGGCTATCATTCAAAATAGAAGGTCAAATAAAGAGCTTCCCAGAAAAAAAAAAAGACTAAGGGAATACATTAGCACCAAACCAGCACTGCAAGAAATGTTAAAAGGACTGCTGTAATTAGTAGAAGAAATAAAAAGGAAAATAGAACCACATTAAACAAAAATGGCAATAAATAAGTACATATCAATAATCACCTTAAATGTAAATGAATTGAATGCTCCAATCAAAAGACACAGAGTACCGGATTGGATAAGAAAGCATTACCCATATATATGTTGTTTACAAGAGACTCACCTCACAACAGAAGAGTCACATAGGTTGAAAATGAAGGAATGGAAAAAAATCTTCCAAGCAAACAGAAAGGAAAAAAAGCTGGGGTAGCAATACTCATATCTGATAAAACGGATTTCAAAATGAAGGCCATAACTAGAGACAAAGAAGGTCACTACAAAATATTGAAAGGATCTATCGAACAAGAAGATATAACCTAGTAAAAGTATATGCACCTAATACAGGAGCACCAAAATACATTATAAAATCTTCTGGAGGACTTCAAAGGAGAAATCGACAGCAATGCAATCATAGCAGGGGCTTCAACACCCTGCTGACATCACTGAAGAGATCCTCTAGACAAAAAATCAACAAAGAAACAGAGACTCTAAATGAAGCATTAGACCGAATGGATTTAATAGATATTTACAGAGAATTACACCCCAAAACTACAGAATTCACATTCTTCTCAAGTGCACATGGGACATTCTCAAAGATAGACCACATGTTAGGACACAAACGAAGTCTCTACAAGTTCAACTAGATTGAAATCATACCAGCATCTTCTCAGATCACAATGGCATAAAACTAGAAATCAATTGCAACAAGAACATGCAAAGACTTTTGAAGACATGGAGGCTAAATAGCATGTCATTAAACAATGAATGGGTTACCATGGAGATCAAGAAAGAAATTAAAAACTTCCTGGAAATCAATGAAAATGAATACACAACAACACAAAATCCATGGGATGCAGCGAAAGCAGTTCTGAGAGGGAAGTTCATAGCACTACAGGCCTACCTCAAAAAACAATAAAAATTTCTCATCGACTTTCTAATCTCACAACTTAAAGAACTAGAAAGCAAACAAAAAGAAAACCCAGAGCAAGTAGAAGGAAGGAAATAGTAAAGATGAGTGGAAAAAAATGACACAGAGACCAGAAAAACAATTCAAAGGTTCAATGAAACAAAGAGCTGGTTTTTTGAAAAGATAAACAAGATTGATGGACCCTTAGCTAGACTCACCAAGAAACAAAGAGAGAGAACCCAAATACACAAAATCAGAAATGAAAGAGGATAAGTAACAACTGACACCACAGAAATACAAAGGATTGTTAACAAATACTATGAAAATTTATACGGCAACAAATTCGACAATCTAAGTGAAATGGACAAATTTCTAGAAACACATAGTCTCCCAAAACTGAACCGGGAAGATTTAGAAAGCTTGAACAGACCAATAACAATGGAGGAAATTGAAGATGTAATCAACACTCTCCCACCAAACAAAAGCCCAGGTCCGGATGACTTGACAAGGGAGTTTTACCAAACATTCAAAGAAGAACTAACACCCATTCTTCTCAATCTATTTCTAAAAATTCAAGAAGAAGGAAGATTTCCAAACACGTTTTATGAGGTCAGCATAATTCTAATTCCAAAACCAGGAAAAGACACTACAAAGAAAGAAAACTTCATGCCAATATCCCTGATGAACATAAATGCCAAAATCCTAAACAAAATACTAGCAAATCGGATCCAGCAATACATCAAAAATAATTATTCACCATATCCAAGTGGGATTCATCCCAGGGAAGCAAGGCTGGTTCAATATTCGCAAATCATTAAATGTGATACACCACATAAACAAAATAAAAGGTAAAAACCACATGATCATATCAATAGACACTGAAAAAGCATTCGACAAAATCTAGCACCCATTTCTGATAAAAACACTCAGATATTTGGGAATAGAGGGATCATATCTTGATATAATAAGGCCATATATGAAAGACCTACAGCCAACATCATACTCAATGGGCAAAAACTAAAAACATTTCCCGTAAGAACAGGAACAAGACAGGGATGCCCACTTGTGCCACTCTTATTTAATATAGTACTTGAAGTCTTAGCCACAGCAATCAGACATGAAGAAAAAATAAAAGGAATCCAAATTGGAAAGGAGGAAGTGAAACTGTCATTATTCGCAGATGACATGATAATATACATAGAAAACCCTAAAGATGCCATCAAAAATCTACTAGACCTAATAAATGAATTTGGCTAAGTAGTTGGATACAAAATTAATGTCAAGAAATTGACGGCATTCTTATACTCCAATGATGAACTCACACAAAGAGAAACTAAAAAAACAATCTCATTTACCATCACGGCAAAAAAAATTAAGATACCTAGGAATAAACTTAACTACAGAAGTAAAGGACCTATTTGCAGAAAATTACAGGACATTGAAAAAAGAAATAGAGGAATATATAAAAAAGTGGAAGTACATACCTTGTTCAAAGATTGGAAGAATTAACATCAATAAAATGTCCATATTACGCAAAGCAATCTATAGATTCAATGCAATCCCCATCAAAATACCAGTGACATATTTCTCAGAACTAGAACAAATATTCCAAAAGTTAATATGGAACCAAAAAAGACCCCGAATAGCCACAACAATCTTGAAAAAGAAGGACAAAGTAGGTGGAATCACAATACCGGATATCAGGTTATACTACAAAACTCAAAAGCTTCTGCACAGCAAAAGAAACAACCATCAAAACAGATAGGGAACCCACTGTATGGGAGAGCAGAATTGCCAATGATACATCAGATAAGGGGTTAATCTCCAAAATATATAGAGTGCTCATACTACTCAACAAAAGGAAGACAAAGAACCCAATTAAAAAATGGGCAGAGGAACTAAATAGACACCTCTCCAAAAAGGACATACAAATGGCCAAGAGACATATGAAGAAATGCTTAACATCACTAATCATCAGAGAGATGCAAATTAAAACAACAATGAGGTATCACCTCAAACTTGTCAGAATGGCCACCATCAACAAATCATCAAACAACAAGTGTTGGTGAGGGTGTGGAGAAAAGGGGACTCTATTACACTGCTGGTGGGATGCAGACTGGTGCAGCCACTGTGGAAAACACTATGGTGTTACCTCAAAAATTGAATTGCCATTTGACCCAGTGATCCCACTTCTAGGAATATACCTTAAGAAACCTGAAACACCAATCAGAAAGAATACATGTACTCCATGTTCATAGCAGCACTTTTTACAAGAACTAAGATCTGGAAACAGCCCAAGTGTCCATCAGTGGATGAATGGATAAAAAAGCTGTGGCACATATACACAATGGAGTACTATGCAGCTTTAAGAAAGAAAGGTCTCTTATCCTTTGAGATGACATGGAGGGACCTGGAGGGTATTATCTTAAGTGAAACAAGCCAAGCAGAGAAAGACAAATATCACATGATCTCACTCATTTGTGGAATATAATGAACATAACAGTCTGGGGAACAGGGTAGACACAGAGATGTGAAAGTAGGGTACAGACTGACAACCCTCAGAAGAGGGGATGGGGGGGGAGGGAAGAGATAAACCACAGAACTTATACGCATGTATGCATAACTGCTGGACATGGACAACAAAGCTAGAGATGGGGTGGGGAGTTGGGAGGAGCGTTTCAATGGGGAAAAATGGGGAAACATCTGTAACAAAAATAAATTAATAAGAAAAAATTTTAAAAAAAGAAAAAAAAAAGAATAAGCTCAAAATAGATAAAAGGTCCTGGCCAGTTTGGCTCAGCTGTTGGAGCTTCGGCCCACGGACCGAAAATTCCCTGGTTCGGTTCCCACTAAGGACACACACCTTGGTTGCGGTTTTCTTCCCAGTCCCAGTTGGGGTCGTGTGGGTGGCAACCACTCGATGTGTCTCTCTCACATCGATGTTTCTCTCTCTCACTTCCTCCTTCTCTCCTTTCCACTCTATCTGAAGATAAATGCAAAAAAAAAAAAAATTGTGTCCTCTGGTGAGGATGAAAAATAAATTTTTTAAATAGTAAAATACTTAAATGTAACATGTGAATCTATAAAACGTCTAGATGTAAATGCAGGCAACAAAACTTCAGCCATCATACACAGCAGAATTTTCACTGATACAACACCTAAGGCAAGAGAAACAAAACAAAAAATGAACACATGGGACTACATCAAACTCAAAAGCTTCTGCACAGCAAAATAAACAACCATCAAAACAGAAAGGGATCCCACTATATGGGAGACTATAATCTCCAATGATGTATCAGATAAGGGGTTAATTTCCAAAATATATAGAGTGCTCATACATCTCAACAAAAAGAAGACAAAGAACCTAATTAACAAATGGGCAGAGGAACTAAATAGACACCTCTCCAAACAGGACATACGAATGGCCAAGAGACATATGAAGAAATGCTCAACATCACTAATCATCAGAGAGATGCAAATTAAAACAACAATGAGGTATCACCTCAAACTTGTCAGAATGGCCACCATCAACAAATCATCAAACAACAATTGTTGGCGCGGGTGTGGAGAAAAGGGGACTCTAGTACACTGCTGGTGGAATGCAGACTGGTGCAGCCACTGTGGAAAACACTATGGTGTTACCTCAAAAATTTAAAAATTGAACTGCCATTTGACCCAGTGATCCCACTTCTAGGAATATACCCTAAGAAACCTGAAACACCAATAAGAAAGAATATAGGTACCCTATGTTCATAACAGCACTATTTTCAATAGCCAGGATCTGGAAACAACCCAAGTTTCCATCAATAGATGAGTGGATAAAAAAGCTGTGGTACATGTACACAATGGAATATTATGCAGCTGTAAGAAAGAATGATCTCTTATCCTTTGAGATGACATGGAAGGACCTGGAGAGTATTATGCTAAGCGTTACAAGCCAAGCAGAGAAAGACAAATATCACATGATCTCACTTATTTGTGGAATATAATGAACTAAACAAACTGATGAACAAAATTGACCCAGAGACATAGAGGTGGGGTACAGACCGACATGCCTCAGGAGAGGGGGTTTGGGGGGGGGGAAGAGATAAACCACAGAACTTATTTGCATGACCAATGGACATGGACAACCGGGGTGGAGATGGGGCCGGAGGGGATGGGGAGGAGGCTGTCAAAGGGGGAAAAAGGAGAAACATCTATAACAAAAACAAAATAACAACAAAAAAACCTACTTCTGCATAAAATTAGAATCGCCCCCCATCTCTGTGAAGTATCCAGATATAAATGCATTCTTAATTTTTCATAATCATTAGTATTATCCCAATTTATAAATGAAGGAATCAGGGCTTGGAAAGGTTAACATGCCCAAATTCAGAGTATTTAAGAAGAATCAGGGAGAGAACACAGACCATTTGGCTGTAGGTCCATTGTCCTTCATGCCCTCTACTTATTCTGAAATTCCAGCAGCCCCAACCTCAGAGCAGGTGATTTAGTTCAGGATTCAAGTAATAGTGGACAAAAATAGTTTAATTCTGAAGCCAAATTCTCCGGCAAGTTATCGCTTCTGTAGGTACTGATGGGGGCCAAGAAAATTGTTCTAGTAATGGAGAATGGATGCAGAATTCACAAATAATCAAGAAAAATGATAGTAAACCAGAACTTGGAGGAATGTCCTCTATTCCCGTGAAATGAGAAAAAGACCAATGGACTTTTTATATCTGGCCACTCTAATGAATGAATGTGAGGCTGGGGGCTTAAAAATGCCTAAAATATCTCTTTAGAGTCTTATCTTTCTACCTTTAATTAGATGGCCATATATTACACTGAGGGATGTATGCATTTTAGAAATATAAAGAGTCAGTCCATCTGCCTCAGGGTACCACCTAGAAGGGCCTCACCCTTGATGATGGAAGGAATGGGCCCAGGCCAAGGACTTGGGGTTTTGTTCATGCATGTGTGGAGAATTGTGCCACGATTCACATCATACATAGGTTCCAAGGAACACTTGGACTCCCGGCACATGAACTTAAGCCTATGTCCCTGCATCATGAATTCAGGAAGAGTTAAGATTTCCAACATCTGTTTTAAATGCACCTCACTTTGTAATTTAGGTTAAAACATGAAAGGAATCTCAGTCCTGAAACCATGCTACTCTGAATTCCTGCTACACATGAAGACAAATAAGAGAGACAAAATGCTAGACATCAATGTCTTATTAGCAAAAGGCTGCTTGGAGTATTGGCATGAAAGCCATACATTTGTTTTCTGTTGTTGCATAACAAATTACCACACACTTAGTAGATTTTAAAAGCAAATTTATTATCTTAGTGTCTGTGGGTATGAAGTCCAGGCATAGTTTAGCTGGGTTCTCTTGCTACAATCACATAAGGCTACAATCAAGATGTTGGCCAGGGTTGTGTTCTGACCTAAGGCTCACTTAAGAAGTTGTTAGCAGAGTTCAGAGTCTGGAAGCTGTAGAATTAAGGGCTTCAGTTTCTTACTGGATGTCATCCAGAGGCTGTTCTCAGCTCTTAGAAGTCACCTATAGTCCTTGCTACATGCCCTCCCAACATAGGCAGCCATAGAACGGCAGCTTACTTTTTCAAAACCAACAAGTAAGAGACTTCAGCAAGGCAAGTTCTATATTTTCATATATATAGTGTTGCACATCTTGTCACATTTTATAAAGCCTTCAGAGACTTTTCTCTGCCTACTGGCTGTGTGGTAGTCTCTGGCTGTTAATGAACCTCAAGTTCCACTTGTCCCAGCCAGGGTGGGGTTAAATTCCAAAGGGTGCATCAGTTGCTTCCTCCCCAGGCTACAGCTGCTTTTATGGGTGAGCTCTGCTTGGTAATAATGGTTCCTGCAGCATGAGTTAATGGCTCAGCATGGGGAACCAGGCCTCAGCATTCACAGCTCAGTCCCCAGAGCCACAAAACCCAACATCCGAAAGCCAGGTCCAAGGTTCAAAGCCTTCAGAGACCAGTTTATGCCTACTGGCTTGTTGTAGTCTCTGCCAGTTAATAAGCCTCAGGTTGTGTTTCTCATGGCCAGGCAGGGTTAAATTCCCTGGGGAAGAGCAGTTGCTTCTACCTGGGCTAAAGTGGCTCTGATGGAAAGGGACTGCTTGAGAAAAATGGCTACTATAGCGTGAGGGAATGACTCAACATAGGGTTCCTGATGGCCTCCTTCCCAGTGCCACAAAACCCTGACTCTCCTCACATAGCTCCAGTCCAGTCTGACCTCCTTATGCCAGAGCTCCAGGTGAGTGGCTGTAGCTGTAATTTAGTGCCCTGGCCCCTCAGGGAAGTGCTGGTGTTCCCAGCTCCTCTCCCTGCTGGACAGAACCTCTGCTCTGGTGATTTTCACAGACAGGTGTTATGTGGGCACCTTTCTCTGTTCTGCCACTCTCTGCTGGGAATCTAGCTTGGGGTTTAAATTCTCAACTTCTCAGAGGGAATTTCTTATGCTAAGATAGCCCTCAGCTGCTGCCTGTGGGGACCCAGCCAGGCCTCTTGTGCCTCTGAACCTCCTACCAGGCTTGATTGGGGCTCCTCTTTACATTCCTGGTTATAAGGGTTCTCTCCAGCTGCTCTTCTGATAGTTTTTCCAGATTGGTTTTCTTAATTTAGTTGTAATTCTAGTTTGGTCCTGGGGGACAGTCTGTGTAGTTTCCATTCACTATGTCACCATTTTTCCCTCCCCTCTAGTGTTGACCTTTTAAGTTCTTTATACATTTTGGATATTGATCCATTATCAGATGTATCACTGGCAGATATGTTCTCCCATTCTGTGGTTTGTTTTTTTCATTTAGTTGATGGTTTTCTTTGCTGTGCAAAAACTCTTTAGTTTAATGGAGTCCATTTGTTTATTTTTTCTTTTGTTTCCCTTGCCAGAGGGGAAAAAATATTGCTACAAGAAATTTCCAATATTTTACTGCCTCTGTTTCTTCTAGGATTTTTGTGGTTTCAAGTCTATCATTTAAGTCTTTAATCCATTTTGAGTTTATTTTTGTGTGTGGTTTGAAAAGGTGGTCGTTTCTTTTTTTTTTTTTTAACATATTTCAATTTTCCCAGCATTATTTATTGAAGGGACAATCGTTAGTCCACTGTGTGTTTATGCCTCCTGTGTCAAATATTAACTGATTATAAAGGTGTGGATTTATTTATGGGCTCTCTATTCTGTTCCATTGATCTATATGTTTGTATTTTATGTCAGTACCATGCTGTTTTGATTACTATGACCTTGTAGTATAGTTTGATATCAGGTAGGGATGATTCCTCCAACTTTGCTCTTCTTTCTCGAGATCTCTGTTGCTATTTGGGATCTTCTGTGGTACCATACAAATTTTTGAAACATTTGTTCTAGTTCTGTGAAATTTGTTTTTGATATCTTGATAGGAATTGCATTGAATTTGTAGATTGCTTTTGGTAGTATGAACAATTTAATTATGTTAATTATTCCTATCCGTGAACACGGTAAATGCTTCTACTTATTCGTATCTTCCTCAATATCTTTCTTCAGTGACTTATAATGTTCCAAGTAGAGGTCTTTTACATCCTTGGTTAAATTTATTCCTAGGTATTTTATTCTTATTGAAGCAATTGTAAATGGGTTTTTTAAGTTTCCCCTTTTCCCATTTTTTTTAAAAACCAGATTGTTTGTCTTCCTTTTGCTGTGTTTGAGATCTTTATATATTTTGGAAATTAACCCCTTATCAGATGTATCATTGGTGAGCATGTTCTCCCATACAGTGGGTTCAATTTGCATTTTGAGGATGTTTCTTTTGCTGTGCAGAAGCTTTTTAGTTTTATGTAGTCCATTTGTTTATTTTTACCTTTGTTTCTCTTGCCCTAGGAGATGTATTAGAAAAGTTCTGATATGTGAGATGTCTGAGATTTTACTAGTTAGGTTTTCTTCTATGATTTTTATGGTATTGTGTCTTACATTTAAGTTTTTATCCATTTTGAGTTTATTCATGTGTATGGTGTAAGTGGATGGTCTAGTTTCAGTTTTTTTGCATGTACCTGTCCAATTTTCCTGACACTATTTGTTGAAGAGACTATCCTAAATCCACTGTGTGTTCTTGACTCTTTTGTCAAATATTAATTGAACATCATGTTGGGGGTCAATTTCTGGGTTCTCTGTTCTGTTCTATATATATATATGCCTGTTCTTATGCCAGTACTAGGCTGTTTTTATTACAGTGGCTTTGAAATTGAAATGTTCATACTTACTATCCAAAGCACTCTATAGATTTAATGCAATTCCTATCAAAGTACTACTGGCATATTTCTCAGATCTAGAACAAATAATTCAAAATTTACATGGAACCAAAAGACCCCGAATAGCCACAGCAATCTTGAGAAAAAAGAACAAAGTTGGAGGGATCATAATACCAAATATCAAACTATACTAATTTATTTTTTTCATGTATTTGTCTAGTTTTCCCAACTTTATTTATTGAATTAACTGTCTTTACTCTATTTTATATTCCTGCCTCCTTTGTCATTAATTGACTGTATAGCCATGAATTTATTTCTGGACTGTCTATTCTGTTCCATTGATCTATGTGTCTGTTTGTTTGCCAGTACCATGTAATTTTGATTACTATAGCCTTGTAGTATAGTTTGATATCAGGTAGCATGCTATCACCAACTTTGTTCTTCTTTGTCAAGATTGCTTTGTCTATTTAGAGTCATTTGTGGCTCCATATATATCTTAGGGATTATTTGTTCTAATTCTTTGAAAAATGTCATTGGTATTTTGATAGGGGTTGCTTTAAATCTATAGATTGCTTTCAGTGATGTAGACTTTTTAACAATGTTAATTATTTTTATCCATGAGCATGGTACATGCTTCCATTTATTTGTATCTTCTTAAATTTCTTTCTTCAATGTCTTCTAATTATCTAAGTACAGGTCTTTTAGCTCCATGGTTAAATTTATTCCTAGGTATTGTGTTTTTGATGAAATTTTAAATGGAATTTATCCCTTAATTTCTCTTTCTGATAGTTTATTATTGTGTATAAAAATGCAACCAATATTTGAATATTATTTTGTATTCTGGTAGTTTCCTAAATTTATATATTAGTTTTAATAGTTTTTTTTTTTTTAATTCTCACCTGAGGATTTTTTTTTTTTTCAGATAGAGTGGGAGGGGGAGACAGAGAGAGAGAGAGAGAGAAACATCAATGTGAGAGAGACACATGCCTTCTGCATGACCCCAACCAGAGCTGGAGACTGAATGGCAACCAACGTACCTGTCCTTGACCAGAATTGAACCCAAGACTCTGGTCTGTGGGCTAACACTGTAACCACTGAGCCAAACTGACCAGGGCTATTTTTTTTAATAGAATCTTTCAGTTCTCTCTATATAGTATATCATCTGCAAATAATAACAGTTTTTCTTCTTCCTTTCAAATTTGGATGCTTTTTATGTATTTTCCTTGTCTAATGTATGTATCAAGAGCTACTAATACTATGTTAAATAAAGAGGGAATCCCAGCTGGTGTGGCTCAGTGGATTGAGCATCATCCCATGGACTGAGAGGTCCCAGTTCTATTACTGGTTAGAAAAAATGCCCAGGTTGCAGGCTCGATCCCTGGTGGGGGGCGTGCAGGAGGTGGCTGATTGATGTTTCTCCCTCACATCGATGTTTCACTCTCTCCCTTCCTCTCTCTCTAAAAAATCAATAAAAAAATATATTTTAATTATATAAAATAAATAAATAAAAGGGTGAAAGTGGATATCCTTGTTTTGTTCCTGATTTTAAGGAAAATGCTTTTATCTTTTGCTGTTAAGTATGATGTTAACTGTGGGTTTGCCATATATAGTCATTATTATGTTGAGGTATGTTTTCTCTTTGTGAGATTTAACAGAGATGAATGATGGATTTTGTCAAAAGCATTTTCTTCATTTATTGTTATAATTACATGAACTTTATCTTTCATTTTGTTTCCACGGTGTATTATGTTAATTTATTGCAAATATTGAACAAATCTTACAACTCAGGTATAAATGCTACTTAATCATGGTGTATCATCTTTTTAATGTATTGATGAATTTGGTTTCCTAATATTATGTTGAGAATTGTTGCATCTCTGTGCATCAGAGATATTGGAAAATACATTTTTTTTTCTGTATTTTGTTTGTCTGGATAGGAACCAGAGTAATACCAGCCTTATAAAATAAACTTCGGAGCATTTCCTCATCTTCAACATTTCTAGAATAATTTGAAAAGGATAGAAGTGAATTCTTTGAATGATTGGTAAAATTCACCTGTGAAGCCATCTGTTGCAAAATTACCTGTAAAGTATTTTTGCTTATTGCTAGTTTGTTTTTTCTTTTGACTTATTTGATTTTGTTATTAGTTGACATTTTCTGATTTTTTTAATTTATTTATATTTTTTATTAATTTATTTTTGTTACAAATGTTTCTCATTTTTCCCCCAATGAACCCCTCCTCCTAAACCAGACCCCACATCCGTCCACAGCATTGTTGCCTATGTCCATGGTTATGCATATGTGCATAAAAGTTCTGTGTTTTATCTCTTCCCTCCCCACCCCAAACCCCTTTCTGATGTTTGTAAGTCTGTACCCTAATACTGTGTCTCTGAGTCTAATTTGTTCATCAGTTTGTTTTGTTCATTGTATACCACAAAGAAGTGAGGTCATGTGATATTTATCTTTCTCTGATTGGCTTGTTTCACTTAGGATAGTACTCTCCAGGTCCCTCCATGTTGTCTCAAAGGATAAAAGATCTTTCTCTCTTATATCATCATAGTATTCCATTGTGTTTATGTACCACAGCTTTTTTATCCACTGATCCATTACGGACACTTGGGCTGTTTCCAGATCTTAGCTATTGTAAATAGTGCTGCTATGAACATGGGAGTACAGGTATTCTTTCTGATTGGTGTTCCAGGTTTCTTAAGGTATATTCCAAGAAGTGGGATCACTGGGTCAAATGGCAATTCAATTTTTAGTTTTTGTGAGGTAACACCATAGTGTTTTCCACAGTGGCTGCACCAGTCTGTATTCTCACCAGCAGTGTAACAGGGTCCCCTTTTCTCCACACCCTCGCCAACACTTGTTGTTTGATGATTTGTTGATGGCGGCCATTCTGACAGGTGTGAGGTGATACCTCATTGTTTTAATTTGCATCTCTCTGCTCTGATGATTAGTGATGTTGAGCATTTCTTCATATGTCTCTTAGCCATTTGTATGTCCTCTTTGGAGAGGTGTATATTTAGTTCCTCTGCCCATTTTTTAATTGGGTTCTTTGTCTTTCTTTTGTTGAGTTGTATGAGCACTCTGTATATTTTGGAGATTAACCCCTTATCTGATGTATCATTGGCAATTATGCTCTCCCATGGAATGGGTTCCCTATCTGTTTTGATGGTTGTTTCTTTTGCTGTGCAGAAACTTTTGTGTTTGATGTAGTCCCATGTATTCATTTTTCCCTTTGTTTCTGTTGCCTTAGGTGATGTATCAGTGAAGATTCTGCTGCATATGATGTCCGCAATTTTGTTGCCTACATTTTCTTCTAGGGTTTTTATGGATTCACGAGTCACATTTAAGTCTTTTATCCATTTTGAGTTTATTCTTGTGTATGGTGTAAGTTGATGGTCTAGTTTCATTTTTTTGCATGTAACTGTCCAATTTTCCCAAAACCATTTATTAAAGAGGCTGTCTTTACTCCATTGTATGCTCTTGCTGCCTTTGTCAAATATTAATTGAGCATAATGTCTTGGGTCAATTTCCGGATTCTCTGTTCTGTTCCACTGGTCTATATGCCTGTTCTTGTGCCAGTACCTGGCTGTTTTGATTACAGTAGCTTTGTAGTATAACCTGATGTCCGGTATTGTGATCCAACCTACTTTGTCCTTCTTCTTCAAGATTGCTGGGGCTTTGGGGGGTCTTTTTTGGTTCCATATGAACTGTTGAAATATTTGTTCTAGTTCTGTGAAATATGTCACTGTTATTTTGATGGGGATTGTGTTAAATCTATAGATTGCTTTGGGTAATATGGACATTTTAATGTTAATTCTTCCAATCCATGAACAAGGTATGTGCTTCCTCTTTTTTATATCTTCCCCTATTTCTTTTTTCAATGTCCTATAGTTTTCTGCAAATAGGTCCTTTACTTCTTTGGTTAAGTTTATTCCTAGTTATCATATTTTTTTTGTCGCGATGATAAATGGGATTGTTTTTTTAGTTTCTCTTTCTGTGAGTTCATCATTGGTGTATAAGAATGCCGTTGATTTCTTGATGTTAATTTTGTATCCTGCTACTTTGCCAAATTCATTTATTAAGTCTAGTAGATTTTTGATGGAGTCTTTAGGGTTTTCTATGTATAATATCATGTCATCTGCGAATAATGACAGTTTCACTTCCTCCTTTCCAATTTGGATTCCTTTTATTTTTTCTTCACAACTGATTGCTGTGGCTAAGACTTCCAGTAGTATGTTAAATAAGAGTGGTGAAAGTGGGTATCCCTGTCTTTTTCCTGTTCTTAAGGGAAATGCTTTTAGTTTTTGCCCATTGAGTATGATGTTGGCTGTAGGTCTTTCATATATGGCCTTTATTATATCAACATATGATCCCTCTATTCCCAAATTGCTGAGCGTTTTTATCAGAAATGGGTGCTGGACTTTGTCAAATGCTTTTTCAGCATCTATTGATATGATCAAGTAGTTTTTATCTTTCATTTTGTTTATGTGGTGTATCACATTAATTGATTTGCGAATATTGAACCAGTCTTGCATTACTGGGATGAATTCCACTTGGTCATGGTGAATAATTTTTTTGATGTATTGCTGGATCCGATTTGCTAATATTTTGTTCAGGATTTTGGCATCTACGTTCATCAGGGTTATTGGCCTGTAGTTTTCTTTCTTTGTGGTGTCTTTTTCTGCTTTTGGAATTAGGATTATGCTGGTCTAATAAAACGAGTTTGGAAGTCTTCCTTCTTCTTGAATTTTTAGAAATAATTTGAGGAGAATGGGTGTTAGTTCTTCTTTGAATGTTCGGTAAAACTCCCCCGTGAAGCCATCTGGGCCTGGGCTTTTGTTTGCTGGGAGAGTCTTGATTACATCTTCAATTTCCTTAGCTGTTATTGGTCTGTTCAAGTTTTCTATCTCTTCCCGGTCCAGTTTTGGGAGACTATGTGTTTCTAGAAAATTGTCCATTTCACATAGATTGTTGAATTTGTTGCCATATAAATGTTCATAGTATTTGCTAACGATCCTTTGTATTTCTGTGATGTCAGTTGTTACTTCTTCTCTTTCATTTCTGATTTTGTGTATTTGGGTTCTCTCTTTGTTTCTTGATGAGTCTAGCTAAGGGTCCATCAATCTTGTTTATCTTTTCAAAAAACCAGCTCTTTTTTGCATTGACCCTTTCAATTGTTTTTCTGGTCTCTATGTCATTTATTTCTGCTCTGATCTTTACTATTTCTTTCCTTCTACTTGCTCTGGGGTTTTCTTTTTGTTTGCTTTCTAGTTCTTTCAGCTGTGAGGTTAGAAAATCTATTAGAAATTTTTCTTGTTTCTTGAGGTGTGCCTGTAGTGCTATGAACTTCCCTCTCAGAACTGCTTTTGCTGCATCCCATAGATTTTGTGTTACTGTTTATTCATTTTCATTGATTTCCAGGAAGTTTTTAATTTCTTTCTTAATCTCCTTGGTAACCCATTCATTGCTTAATAACATGCTATTTTGCCTCTATGTATTCAAGTGTCTTTGCATGTTCTTGTTTCAATTGATTTCTAGTTTCATGTCATTGTGATCTGAGAAGATGCTTGATATGACTTCAATTTTCTTGAACTTCTAGAGACTTCTTTTGTGTCGTAACATGTGGTCTGTCTTTGCGAACATCCCATGTGCACTTGAGAAAAATTTGAATTGTGTAGTTTTGGGGTGTAATTCTCTGTAAATATCTATTAAATCCATTTGATCTAATGCTTCATTTAGAGTGTCTGTTTCCTTGTTAATTTTTGTCTAGAGAGTCTCTCCAGTGATGTCAGCGGGGTGTTGAAGTCTCCTGCTATGGTTGTATTGCTGTCGATTTCTCCTTTGAAGTCCTCCAGAAGATTTTTAATATATTTTGGTGCTCCGATATTGGGTGCATATATGTTTACCAAGGTTATATCTTCCTGGTGGATAGATCCTTTCAATATTTTGTTGTGACTTTCTTTGTCTCTATTTATGGCCTTCATTTCATAATCTATTTTATCAGATATGAGTATTGCTATCCCAGATTTTTTTTCCTTTCTGTTTGCTTGGAAGATTTTTTTCCATTCCTTCACTTTCAACCTATGTGAGTCTTGTGTTGTGAGGTGGGTCTCTTGTAAACAACATATATATGGGTCATGTTTTCTTATCCAATCCACTACTCTGAGTGTTTTGATTGCAGCATTCAATTCATTTACATTTAAGGTGATTATTGATATACTTATTTATTGCCATTTTTGTTTAGTGTGGTTCTATTTTCCTTTCTATTTTTTCTACTAATTACAGCAGTCCTTTTAACATTTCTTGCAGTGCTGGTTTGGTGCTAATGTATTCCCTTAGCCTCTTTTTGTCTGGGAAACTTTTTATTTGACCTTTTATTTTGAATGATAGCCTTGCTAGGCAGAGTAGTCTTGGATTCAGATCCTTGTGTTTCATGACCTTGATTACTTCATGCCATTCCCTTCTGGCCTGTAGTGTTTCTATTGAGAAGTCAGCTGGTAGCCTTATGGAGGTTCCTTTGTAGGTAACCTGTTGCTTATCTCTTGAAGCCTTTAGGATTCTCTCTTTGTCTTTAATTTTTGAGATTTTAATTACTATGTGTCTTGGTGTGGGCCTGTTTGGGTTCTTCTTACTTGGGACTCTCTGTGCTTCTTGAACTTGAATGCCTTCTTCCTTCACCAAATTAGGGAAATTTTCTTTCACTATTTCTTCAAATATATTCTCTTACACTTGCTCATTTGCTTCTTTTTTGGGAAGTCCTATGATGCGAATATTATTATGTTTCTTGTTGTCCCACAGTTCTCTTAAGCTGTCTTCTTGTTTTTCATTGTTTTTTCCTTTTGGTTTTCTGATGGGTTGATTTTTTCTACCCTGTCTTCTAATTCACTTATCCAGTCCTCAGCTTCTTCTACTCTGCTGCTTAGTTCTTCCCCTGTGTTCTTCATTTCTGCTGTCATTCTTAATTTCCAATTGGTTTATTTTCAATATTTCTATGTCTTTGCTCATGGTGTTGATGTCCTTACTTATGCTGTTGAGCTTCCTCGAGATCATGGCTCTGAATTCTAGTTCTGTTAACTTGCTTAACTGCATTTAATTTATCTCATCTTTGGTGGAGGTCTCTTGTTCTTTCATTTGGCATCTGTTTCTTTGTTTCACCATTTTGGCTATCTCAGTGGGTTTTGGAGCCTGCCAAATTTTCCCTGTGGATGTTAGTGTTCTGCTGTTTGTGGCTCCCTGCACTGGGTTTGGATGAATTTGGGAGGACCCACGTTATACACCACTGTCATGTCTTACTTTCCTGAGTAGATTTGGAAGCTCAGAAAAGGTTATGTTATCCTCTATCTTTTGCCTAGAGGCTATTAGTCTCAGTTATTTGAAGGGCCTTGGGTTGTCAGTTGAATGAAATCCTCCCTCAGGTGTTTAGCTGAGAGGATTTCCTGAGGTTGGGGCAGATTCTGGTTGTTAATGAGCCTCAATTTGCATTTCAATGGCCCACCTGCATTCGGCTGAATCTCCAAGGGAGGGGCTGCCGCCTCTCCCCAGAGCCCTGGGAAGGAGTAAGATGGCCAGCATCCTATGTGGCCGTAACTCAGCAAAAGATCTGAGCACCCTCCAAATCCCAAGTGTCCCCACACAGTTCCAATCCAGTCTGCTCTCCCTCTGCTGGAGCCCAAGGTGAGTGGCTGTGGCTATTTTAGCTCTCTGTCCCAGCCCTCTGTGCTGTGGAGCCGGTTTTGGCTTTCACCCTGTGGGTGCTGCTCACAGCTAATACCGCTGCTGTCCAGAGCCTCCCAGACCCCCTTTCATGCCTCTGCAATACTAACAGGATTGATTCAGTGTCCCTGGTTGTATGGTCCTCACAAGCTGCTTTTCTGTTGCTTTTTCCCAGTGATTTGTCTTTATTTTAGTTGTAATTCCAGTTTGATCCTGGGAAATTGTTTGTGTAGCTTCCATTCACTTTGCTGCCATTTTGGAATCTCTCAAAAATATTTTTTCTTCATGTCTATTTTCTGTGGCTAAGACCTCCAGTACTATGTTAAATAAGAGTTGCTAAAGTGAACATCCCTGTCTTGTTCCTGTTCTTAAGGGAAATGCTTTCATTTTTTGCCCATTGAGTAAGATGTTGGCTGTAGGATTTTATATATGGCCTTTATTATATCAAGATATGATCCCTCTATTCCCACATTGCTGAGCGTTTTTATCAGAAATGGGTGCTGTATTTTGTTGAATGCTTTTTCAGCATGTATTGATATGATCATATGGTTTTTATCTTTCATTCTGTTTATGTGGTATATCACATTTATTAATTTGCGAATATTGTACCATCTTTGCATTCCTGGAATGAATCTTACTTGGTCAGAGTGAATAATTTTTTTATGCATTGCTGGTTCTTATTTGCTAATAATTCGTTAAGAATTTGGCATCTATGTTTATCAGGGATATTGGCCTGTAGTTTTCTTTCTTTGTAGAGTCTTTATCTGATTTTGGAATTAGAATTATGCTGGCCTCATAAAATGAGATTGGAAGGCTTCTATCTGCTTGAATTTTTTTGAATAGTTTGAAGATAATGGGTGTCAGTTCTTTGAATGTTCAGAAAAACTCTCCCATGAAGCCTTCTGAGCCTGGGCTTTGGTTGCTGGGAGATTTTTAATTATAATTTCAATATCCTTAGTTGTTTTTTGTCAGTTCAAGTTATTTATCTCACCCTAGTTCAGTTTTGGGAGACTATGTGTTTTTAGAAATTTTTCCTTTTTGCCTAGATTAACCAATTTGTTGGCCTATAATTGTTCATGGTAATTGTTAACTATCTTTTATATTTCTGTGTTGTCAGTTGTTACTTTTCTTTCGTTTCTGATTTTGTTTATTTGGGTCCTCTCTTTTTGTTTCTTGGTGATTCTAGGTAAGGGTCTATTAATCTTGTTTATCTTTTCAAAGAACCAGCTCTTTGTTTCATTGATCTTTGGAATTGTTTTCTTGGTCTCTATGTTGTTTATTTCTGCTCTGATCTTAACTATTTCTTTCCTTCTACTTACTCTGGTGTTTTCATTTTGTTTACTTCTTAGTTCTTTAAGTTGTGAGGTTAGAAAGTTGAATGGGAGTTTTTCTTGTTTCCTGAGGTAGGCCTGTAGCACTGTGAACTTCCCTCTAAGTACTACTTTCACTGCGTCCCATAGATTTTGTGTTGTGTGTTTATTTTCTTTGGTTTCCAGGAAGTTTTTAATTTCTTGCTTGATCTCCTTGGTAACCCATTTATTATTCAATAACATGCTATTTAGCCTCCATGTTTTTAAATGTTTTTGTTTTAATTGCTGTCTAGTTTCATACTATTGAGATCTGAGAAGATGCTTGATAAGATTTCAATCTTCTTGAACTGGTAGATAATTAGTTTGTGTCCTAACATGTGGTCTATCTTTGAGAATGTCTCATGTGCACTTGAGAAGAATGTGAATTATGCAGTTTGGGGGTGTAATTCTCTGTAGATATCTATTAATTCCTTTTAATGTAGTGCATCATTTAGAGTCTCTGTTTCCTCGTTAATTTTTTGTATAGGGGATCAATCCCATCATGTCAGTGGGTGTTGAAATCCCTAGATATGAATATATTGCTGTCCCTTTGTTCTTTGAATTCCTCTGGAAGTTTTTTTAGTATATTTTGGTGCTCCTATGTTGGGTGTATATATGTTTACCAAGGTTATATCCTCCTTTTGGATAGATTCTTTCAATATTATGTAGTGACCTTCTTTGTCTCTAGTTATCGCCTTCTATTTTATCAGACATGAGTATGGCTACCCAACTCTTTTTTCCTTTCCATTTGCTTGGAAGATTTTTTTCCCATCCCTTCACTTTCAACCTATGTGAGTCTTTTGTTTTGAGATAGGTCTCTTTTAAACAACATATATATGAGTTATGCTTTCTTTTCCAATCAGCTACTCTGTGTCTTTTGATCAGAACATTTTAATCCATATACATTATGGTTATTATTGATATGTACTTATTTATTGCCATTTTTGTTTATTGTGGTTATATTGTTTTCCTATTTCTTCTACTAATTATAGCAGTTATATTAATATTGCTTGTAATGCCAGTTTGGTGCTAATATATTCCCTTGGCTTTTTTTTTTTTTGTCTGGAAAGCTCTTTATTTTATCTTCTATTTTGAATGATAGCATTGCCAGATAGAGCAGTCTGGAATTCAGAGCCTTATTTTTCATTACCTTGATTACTTCATTCCATTCCCTTCTGGCCTGTAGTGTTTCTGTTGAGAAGACAGCTGTTAGTCTTGTGGAGATTCCTTTGTAGGTAACCTGTTACTTGTCTCTTGCTGCCTTTAGGATTCTCTCTTTGTTTTTAATTTTTGGCATTTAAATTATTATATGTCTTAGTGTGAGCCTCTTTGGGTTCTTCTTACTTGGGGCTCTCTGCTTCTTGTACTTGCATACTTTTTTACTTCACCAAGTTAGGGAAATTTTCTGTCACTATTTCTTCAAATATATTCCCTCATTTCCTTCTTCTGGAACTCCTATGATGTGGATGTTGTTATGTTTCCAGTTGTCCCACAGTTCTCTTTGGTTGTCTTCTTCTTTTTTAATTGTCTTTTTGGTTTTTGTTTTTTTGATTCTCTGATTGGTGATTTTTTCTACCCTGTCTTTTAATTCACTGTTCTAATCGTCCGCCTCTTCTACTCTGCTGGTTATTCATTCCAATGTATTCTTTATTTCTGCTCTGTCATTCTTCATTTCCAATTGGTTGGTTTTCAATGTTTCTATATTTTTATTCATGCTGTTGAGCTTTCTCATGATCATTACTCTGATCTTACCTTCTAATATCTTGCTCAATTTTCTTTAATTTATTTCATCTTCTGTCCAGTTGTCTTTTTCCTTCACTTTGGATTTGTTTCTTTGTTACACCACTTTGGCTGTCTCAGTCAGTTTTGGAGCCTGCTGAGTTTTCCCTGTGGTTGTCAGTGTTCTGCTGGTTGTGGCTCTCTCTACAGTGTTAGGATGAGTGTGACAGGACCCATGTTAAACACTACTGTCAAGTCTTACTTTCCTAGGTAGATTTGCAAGCCCAAGAAATGTTCAGTTATCTGCTAGCTGTTTGACTGTAGGCTACTAGTCTCAGTTATTTGATAATTCTTGGGTTGTAGTCCTGAGCTGAATGAAAAAAATCCTTCTGGTGTTCAAGGTCAGAGTATTTCCACAGGGTGGAGCAGGTTCTTGCTGGCTGTTAATGAGCCTCAATTTTCATTTATTTTGCTTGGCTGGGTGGTGTTATATTCCTGAGGGAGAGGCTGTTGCTTCTCTGCAGGACTCTGGGAAGGGAACTTTGAGCAAGATGGCTACTGTCCCGTGAGAGAGCAATTCAGCAAAAAAAATTTCCCATCGCTGCCCCAGCTCTCCCAGGTCTCCAAGCTCCTGAGTCTCTCTCCACAGTTCCAAACCAGTCCACCCTCCCTCTACCAGAACCCAAGGTGAGTGGCTGTAGCGAATTTAAGTCTCTGTACTGGCCCTCTGCACTGTGGAGCCGGCATGGGATTTTAACTGCAATAAAGCTGCTCACAGCTAAAACAGCTGCTGTCTGTGGACTTCCATCCTTCTTGCCTCTCACACCTCCACATTTTTTACCAAGTTCAATTTTGTGTCCTCTTTCTGACCATGGTTATATGGGTTTTCTTCATCTGCTTTTCCTTTTTTTTCCTCAACGATTTGTCTTTACTTTAGCTGTAATTTCAGTTTGGTCCTGGGAGATGGTCTGTGTAACTTATTCACTCTTCCACCATTTTGGAATTCACTCACCATTCTTATTTAATAAAGTACTGGAAGTCTTATCCACAGCAATTAGACAAGAAGGAAAAATAAAAGGGATCCAAATTAGAAAGGAGGAAGTGAAACTATTATTATTTTCAGATGACATGATATTATACATAGAAAACCCCCAAAACTCCATCTATTAAAGCAAATAAATGAATTTGGTAAAGTAGCAGGATACAAAATTAACATCAAGAAATAGACAGCATTCTTATACACCAATAGAGAACTCACAGAAAGAGAAATTGAAAACAAACCAACAAAAAACAATCCGATTTACCATTGCAGCAAAAAAGCTAAGATATCTAGAAATAAAATTAACCAAAGAAGTAAAGGGCCTGTTCTCAGAAAACCAAAGGACATTGATTAAAAAAAAGAGAGAGAGAAAGGTATAAAAATGTAGAAGCATACACCTTGTTCATGGATTGGTAGAATTAACATCATTAAAATGTCCATACTATCCAAAGCAATCTATAGATTCAGTGCAATCCCCATTAAAATACCAATGACATATTTCATAGAACTAGTCCAAATACTCCAAAAGTTTATATGGAATCAAAAATGAACCTGAATAGCCACAGCAATCTTGGAAAAGAAGCACAAAGTAGGAGGGGTCACAATACTGTATATCAGGTTATACTAGAAAGCCATTGTAATCAAAACACTCTGCTACTAGCAGAAGAACAGGTATATAGATCAATGGACCAGAACAGAGAACAATGCTGAGGGTGGAGAGTGGGATTGGGAGGAGGGTGTAAATAGGGGAACAAGGAGAAACATCTGTAACAAAAGTAAATTAATAAAAATTGCACAAAAATAAAAATAAAATGAAATTATTTCCCATAAGAAAAGGAACATGACAGAGATGCCCACTTTTGCCAGTCTTATTTAACATAGTAATAGAAGTCTTAGCCACAGCAGTTAGACAAAAGTTAAAAATAAAGGGGATTCAATTCAGAAAGAAGGAAGTGAAACTCTCACTATTCAATGAAAACATGATATTATACATGGAAACACTAAAGACTCCATCAAAAATCTACTAGATTTAATAAATTAATTTGGCAAAGTAGCAGGATACAAAATTAACATCCAGAAATTGATGGTATTCTTATATACCAACAATGAACTCTAAGAAAGGGAAACTCACAAAGAAAGCCCATCCCATTTACCATTGCAACAAAAAAATAATAATAATAAAATATCTCGGAATAAAATTAACCAAGGAAGTAAAAGATACAATGAAGAACACTACAGGATATTGAAAAAAGAAGTAGAGGAAGACATAAAAAAGTGGAACCATATACCATGTTGATGAATTGGAAAAATCAACAACATTAAAATGTCCATACTACCCAAAGCAACCTACAGATACAATGCAATTCCTATTAAAGTACCAATGGCATATTTCACAGATCCAGAAAAAATACTTCAAAAGTTTATATGGAACCATAAAACACTCTGAATAGCCACAGCAATTTTGAAAAAGAAGAACAAAGTGGGAGGGATCACAACACCAGATATTAAAATATTCTACAAGGACATTATATTCTAAACAGCCTGGTACTGGCACAATAACAGGCATATAGATCAATGGAAGAGAATGGAGAAACCATATATCAACCCAAGAAAGCACACACAATTAATATTTGACAAAGGAGGTAAGAGCATACACTGGAGAAAATACAATATCTTCAGTAAATGGTGCTGGGAAAATTGGACAGCTATATGCAAAAAAATAAAATTAGACCACAAACTTACACCATGTACAAGAATAAACTCAAAATGGATAAAAGACTTAAATGTAACCCGTGAAACCATAACAATTCTGGAAGAAAATGTAGGCAAAGAAATCTCAGACATCGTATGTAGTGGAATTTTTACTGATCATCACCTAGGGCAAGAGAAACAAACAAACAAAAAAAACATTGATAAGTGAGACTACATCAAACTTAAAAGCTTCTGCACGGCAAAAGAAACCAGCATCAAAATGAAAAGGACCCCACTCTTTGGGAGAACATATTTGCAAATGATACATAGGATAAAGGATTAATACCCAAAATATATACAGTACTCATACAACTCAAAAAAGGGAAGACAGACAGACAATCCAATCAAAACATGGGCAGAAAACCTGAATAGACACTTCTTTGAACAGGACATACAAAAGGCCAGGAGACATATGAAAAAATGCTCAGCCTCTCTAATTGGAGAGATGCAAATTAAAATGACTATGAGATATCACTTCATACCTGCCAAAATGGCTACCATCAACCAACCATCAACCAAGTGCTGGTGAGGGTGTGGAGAAAAGGGTACTCTGGCACATTGCTGGTGGGAATGAAGATTGGTGCAGCCACTATGGAAAAAAAATATGGTGTTTCCTCAAAAATTAAAAATGAAACTGCCATTTGAACCAGTGATTCCACTTCTTGGAATATATCCTAAGAAGCCTGAAAAACACCAGTCAGGAAGAATATATGCACCCCTATGTTCATAGCAGTGCTATTTACAATAGCTAAGATCTGGAAACAGCCCAAGTACCAGTCAGTAGATGAGTGGATATAAAATCTATAGTACATTTACACTATGGAATACTATGCAGCTATAAGAAAGAGAGATCTCTTACTCTTTGAGACTACATGGAGGGACCTGGAGAGTATTATGCTAAGCAAAATAAGCCAGCCAGAGAAAGACAAGTACCACAGGATCTCACTTATTTGTGGAACATAATGAACAAAATAAGCTGTTGACCAAAAGAGATCCAGAATCATTCAGATGGGAAACAGACTGACCAACCTCAGAGGGTTGGGATGTGGGAAGGGTGGGAGAGATAAACCAAATAACTTATATGCATATATGCACAACCAATCAACAGGGATGGCAGGCTGGGGAAGGCAGGAGGGGAGTGGGTGTGAGAGGAGGGGATCAATGGGGAAAAAGTGGGACATCTATAATACTTTCAACAATATAAATAAATAAATAAATAAATAAATAAATAAATAAATAAATAGCCTAGCTGGTGAAGTAATCTTAGTTGTAAGTTCTATTTTGAATAGTTCTTCCTCCTAGCCTGTAATGTTTCTGTTGAGAAATGAGTTGACAGTTCAATGGGAGTGCCCTTGTGAGTAACTAACTGCTTTTCTCTTGTTGCTCCTAAGATTCTCTTTGTCTTTAACCTTTTGGTATTTTAATTATCATATGTTTTAGTCAGACCTTAGTACAGTGGTTCTCAACCTTCCTAATGCCATGACTCTTTAATGCAGTTCCTCATGTTGTGGTGACCCCCAACTGTAAAATTATTTTCATTGCTACTTTATAACTGCAATTTTGCTACTGTTATGAATCATAATGTAAACATCTGATATGCAGGATGTATTTTAATTTTTACAAATTGAACAGAATTAAGGCATAGTGATTAATCACAAAAACAATATGTAATTATATAGTGTTAAATATTTATTTCTAATTCAAAATAAATGAAATTTTGTCTTGAAGCATGGTGTAGCATGGATAACAGTCTTAATATAACAACAGTAAACTACATTGCTACATTTTACAACAGTATGCATACAAAGCCAACGTCAGTGTGAAGGTTGATATTGCTTCTTTCTCACCAGATCAGAAATTCTCGGGGAAGTCTTTGCAAGAGCACAATGAAGATCATCTTCCACAACAAGTCTACTTCTGTATTTAGACTTGATAACCAACAAGCTGGAAAACCCTGTTTCACAAAGATATGTCGTTGGAAATTGAAGAAGGTGCAACACAGTGTCAGACAGAACAGGATATGACTGCAAACACTTGATCCAGAATTTTGTAACTGAAATTGTAGAGAAATCAGTTCTCACTGCATCACTGTTAATAAGTTCAATGAACTACTCTTGTGCTGTCTCAGGAACATCTTCAACTTTGACTGTGAATGGGCTTCTGGGAAGTGCAAATGGGGTGTCAGGTAGATTTGGAAAGTATGATGAAATTTCACCTGCAAAGATGTGCAAGTGTTCTTTCACAGAAATTATCATCGTAATCCTTTTGTCTGGTTCAATGTCATGTTCCTCAAAAAAAGCAGATAAGGTAGACAACATGTAAATTTTATTTTCATCCAATTTTTTTTTGCCAAAGCTGGAGTTTCATTTGTATCATATCTTTTCAGACAAATTGAGGCATGTTGCATTTGGTCCTTGCAGTGATAAATTTAACGCATTCAAGATGGCAAAGATGTCAACCAAGTAAGCTATTTTCTGCAGTTCACTTTTATCGCTGAAAAGTGCTTCAAACTGCGGTCATGCTTTCTGATTAAAAAACATTTTGAGTTCATCACGAAGCTCAAAAACACATTTTAAAACTTTTCCTGTCGACAACCATCTCACTTCAGTGTGAAATAGCAGAGCATTGTTTGGCGCATCCAACTCGTTGCACAGTTGCGAAAACAGTCGACTGTTCAAAGTGCTCGCCTTTACAAAATTGACAGAACTTATGACGTTTTACATTACTTCTTGTAACTCTTGTGGCAGTGTCTTTGTTGCTAATATTTGCCGATGAATCATACAGTGAGTTCTGATGACTTTTGGTGACTCATTCAGTACCAAATGTTGAAATCCAGATTGATATCCTAGCATAGCTGGAGAACCATCTGTGCAAACACCACAAACCTTTTCCCAAGAGATCTTATGCTCTTTCATAAGTGAACCAACTGTGTCAAATACATCACATGCAGTAGTTGTTGTTTCAAGAGGTTTGCAAAAAAGAAACTCATCTTTAAACTCGCCATCATTAATATACCTCATATAAACCAGTAACTGTGAACAGTTTGCAACATCTGTAGATTCATCAAGCTGGATGCTAAATATTGGAAGTGAAGCAGATTTGATTTCCTGGATTACCTGATAAAGAATATCAGCAGACATGTCATCTATTCTTCTGCAGACAGTGTCATTAGATAAGGAAATTGCACTCAATTTCGTAACAAATTTTACTCCAATCATAACTTAAACAATGTCTTTGGCCATTGTAAATGGCCAAAGTAAATCCTCAACAGTAAATCCTCAGCAATGGTGTGAGGTTTCATAACTCTGGTGATTCTGAGTGCCACCAACTATGAAGCTTCAATGGCTACTATGTTTTGTTTGTGGTACTTGCCACCAGTGTCAAGTCTGGCTTTCTTGAGTCCATCATCTTTGCTTCTAAAATAGTTGGTATCCATGCTGGCAAAGCTCAGATGCTTGCTATCAAAATGGTGTTTTAGTTTGTTCAGCTTCATATATTCGGTTGATAGAACTTCACAACAAATAACACATTGTGGTTTCTCAATTCCTGCTGTAATTATTGAGGTAAAACCATACTGTAAAAAATCCTCACTATATTTTCTTTTCTTAACATTCTTCTCTACATGATCCATTTTCATGGGATGGTTTGCTAATGAAAATAATATATAACAATAGCTTTAATAATACAAAAGATGATATATGGCATAGTTTAGTCAATATAGTTCATTAAAGTTTCCTATGATTTACCATTCTCTGTGTTGTTTTTTTTATATACTTGTTACTATCACAAGGGGGCAGTATTCACATCAACCACAGCTGAATATAAAAAGACTGATCAGCATCCAGATTAAGTTCCCATGGTACAGACATATTTTTTTTGTGTGCAGTAGTTGATGATTTTACAGTAAATGATTTTATATTTACCCAGTAATTATAATTCATGAAGTGTCGTTTTACCTCCAATACTGCTGCTTTCAATAGCTGCTTTTAACAGAGTAGCTGCTTTCTACACAGTAGCTGTTCTCTACACATGTGTCACTGCCGCATATGTACATTCTGGCGGTAACCTTGTCACATACACTTGTATTTGTATAGGGTGTATGTTATAGGTTGGTGCGATGATGTCATCACACCAGGTACTGGTATGTGGGCGTATCTATATGTGGGTGTATCTGCATGTGGGCGGACCCGCCTGGAGATGGATAGAGGAGCAGTGTCTTGGTTCCTAAGATCATCGGAAATATGTGTTTTCTGATGGTCTTAGGCAACCCCCATGAAAGGATTGTTTGACCTCCAAAGGAGTTGTGACCCACAGGTTGAGAACCACTGCCTTAGTAGATTCATTTTGTTTAAGACTCTCTGCACTTGTATTTTTTTTTCTCCAGGTTAGGGTAGTTTTCAGTCATTTTTTCATCAAATATATTTGCAATCCTTTGCTCTCTCTGCTCCTTCTGATATCCTATGATCCTAATATTATTATGCCTGATGTTGTCCCAAAAGTTCCTTAAACTATGCTCATTTCTTAAAATTCTTGTTACTCTTTTGATTGGATGTTTTACACTACATATTTTTTTCCAAATTGCTGATTCAATCCTGTGTTTTATCTAATTTGCTCTTGATTTTATCTAATGTATTCTTCATTTTAGTGACTGTATTCTTTATTTCTGACTGTTACTTTTTTATGGTTTCAATCTCTTCATGTAAATTCTCATTGAGTTCATCTGTTCTTTTCCTAACTTCCTTAAGCATCCATAGAAGCAACGTTTTCTAGTCTGTATTTGGTAGATTTCTTGTCTCCATTTTATTAATTTTTTTTTCTGGAGTTTTGTCCTGTTCTTTCCTTTGGGACATGTTTCTTTGTCTTCTCATTTTGTCCTCCTCCCTGTGTTTATTTCTATGTATTAGGTAGATTTCCAATGTCTCCCAGTCTTGGCAGGGTGCCCTTATATAATAGTTGTCCTGTGGAGTTCAGTGCTGCAATCTCTCTCGTCACCTGGGATGGGTGTACCAGGAGTGTCACTTGTGCAGATTGTGTGTGACTTCCTGTTGTACTAAAGCCTTGATGGCACATCAGTGGGTAGGCTTGACCCTTAAGCTGACTGACTGTGAAGACTGGCCATGTCTACAGTGGAATTGCTGTTCTGAGGGGGCTTACTCCACAGAGCAGGATTGACTTTAATGGGGCTCTGGTGACTTCCCTGTCCACCTTTTGGGTGTGTCATTTGCAGAGCTAATTGGGTGGTGTTCTTCTGTGGTCCGAATCCAGCCACCAAGTGTGTTGGTTCTGGGGCCTTTTGAAGGATCTCTAGTATAGGCCAATGTTAGCTGCTACCTGTGCCAAACCCAGGGCTACTTGGTAGGAGCCTAAAAGTGATCTGCAGTTGGTAGCTGCCTCTTCTGGGCTTGGAGTTCCCTGGGAGGGGTTATGCTGAAAACTCAATCCAGTTGCCTCTATTGCCAGGCTTGTGGCCACTCAGCCATAGGTACAGGGCACAATGAAGCCAGTTTCTGCTTATTTGGGGGTTTTTGACTTTTGAAAGAGTTTAGGAAAGTCTGTAGCATGGGGCAAAGCTGGCTAATTGTGAGGAATGGCTACTGAAAGAAGTTCAGGCAGGTGTGTAAGATGGGTAGGGTAGGATCTCAGGGAATCACCAAGGTGGGGTGAGTGGTGTTAACCAGGTAAATGGAGACATATTGCATCCACTTGTACTTACAGGCTGGGCAGTGAGAGGGCTCAACAAAAAACAATGGTGCCTGCCAGCACTTCCACCTGCTCCTGCAGGCTTTGTGGGGAAATGGAGGAGGGCTTAACAAATGGACAAGAGCACCTACCAGTATTTCTGTCCTGGATGGAACTGCCTCTCCAGCCCTCACTATGAAATCATACAATTCAGTTCCTTCCACATGCCCTTGGTGCTCTTTGAGCTGCTGTCCCTTTTCTGGAGCTTAGAGTTAATGTTGTGAACAAGTGAGTCTCTGTGCAGGCCCTTCAAGAGGATGCCTGTGTCTACAGAAGCCCTCTGTCTCACTCAAACAGAATTCCTGCTGATTTTCACAGTGAGATGTTTTGTTGACTCCTTTTCCCAGCACTGGTGCTTTGGAATGGGAAGCCCTATTTGGGACTGGGACCCCTCACTCCTCAAGGGGTAACCTCTGTAGCCAAGATATTGCTCTCAATTCTTAACCGCCACACATGGGTGTCAAATCAGCCCATTTCATGTCTCTGCCTCTCTTACCAGTTTCAACTTGGCTTCTTCTTTATATCCTTAGTTATAGGAGTTCTGCTTAGCTAGTCTTCAGGTGGTCCTCAAGGATGGATGTTCTATAATTTAGTTGTAATTTTGATGTGGTCAAGGGAGCACAGCTTTTACTTACTCTGACATCTTGACTGAAAGTCAATGTGCCACTTTCAATTATGAATAGAACTAGACAGAAGAAGAATAAAGTTACAGAACTCACTTTTCTCAATTTCAAAAGTACTACAAACAATAGTAATGTACACAGTATAAGGATAGACATATAAATCAATAAAATGGCATTAAGATACCAGAAATAAACTGTCATATGTATGGTCAGTAGAGTTTTGACAAGAATGCCAAAAGTATTCAATAGGAAAAGAAATATATTTTCAATAAACAGTGCTGAAACAAATGGATATCCACATGTGAGATATTCTACTTTACATAATATAATAAAGGAACTAAAATAGATCAAAGAGTTAAATGTAATAGCTAAAATTATAAAACAGAAGAAAATAGAAGAAAACATAAGTGTAAATCTTTACGACCTTGGATTTGAGTATGGTTTTGAGATATGATACTAAAAGCACAAACAATAAAAGAAAAACAGGTAAATTGAACTTCTTCAAAAAGTGCATGCTTTAAAAATCACCACCAAAAAAATGAAAGTATATCCCATAGAATGGGGAAATTATTATAAACTATATATCTGACAAAGGACTTGAATCCAGACTAAAGAATACTTACAACTTAATCATAAAATGACAACCCAATTTTAAAAAATGAGCAAAGAATCAAATAGACATTTTCCCCAGAGAATATATACAAATGACCAATAAGTTCATGAAAAAATGCTAAACATTATTAATTATTAGTCAAATGTAAATTAAAACCACAGTGAAGTACCACATAGTAGACACTAGGATGGGTGTAACCAAAAATATAGAAAACTACAGGTGTTGGAGTATATGTGGGGAAATCACAGCCCTCCTACACTGCTGGAAGGAATGTAACATGGTGCAGCTGCTTTGGAAAATAGCTAAGCAGTTCTTCAAAAAGTGAAACAGAATTACTATATGACCCAGAAATTTTAATCCCAGATATATACCCAAGAAAATAAAACATTCCCATAGGAAACTTGTACACAAACACTCAGAACCACTTTATTCATAATAGACAATAATTGTGAATAACCCAAATGCTCATCAATTGGTGAATCGATAAGCAAAACTATACCCATATAATGGGTTATTATTCAGCTATAAAAAAGGAATGAAGTACTGATACATGCTACAACATGAATGAATCTTAAAAAGATTATGCTGAGTTAAATAAACCAGACACAAAAGACCACGTATTCTGTGATTCTTTTTATATGAATTATCCAGGATAGGTAAATACATTAAGACAGAAGGTAGATTGGTGGTTGCCAGGGGTTGATATGAGAGTGGAATGGAGAGTGACTGCTAATGGGTACAGGGTTTCTTTTGGGGTGATGAAATGTTCTGGAACTAGATAGTGGTGATGAACCACACCTTTTGAATATACTAAAAGTAATTGAATCATATACTTTAAAAGAAGAAATCTAGGATATATGAGTTGTATATCTATTCTAAAAAATAATTAATTAATGAAAGAAAAATATAACAGTTGATGGGCATTATTAAAATTTTTAAATGTGTACTGCATTTTAGATATATAAATTCAAAAGATAATTTTGATAGATCATATTTTTTTCATGTTTACAGCAGTCTAAGTTTGTTCAAAGGGCATTGTATAGATTATGTCATGACAACAATCTTGTGACAACAATCCTATGAAAAAGATATACTCCTTTTTCCCAATTTACACAAAAGAATTTAAGCACACAGAAACTTGCCCATGGTCACTGAATGTCATTTGTTGGCAACTGAAAAAGCTTTACAATAAAGTAAGCTCACATATTTTATTTTCTAAGGTCCTAAGAACAATGTAATTTTTTTGTTATTGTTGTTTTCTTTAGTATTTTTTTTATCTCCAAGGATAAGTACTCCATAATTTCAATTTTATAGGTGAAACTAAGTTATTGAAAACTAAAATAAAATGTCAAAAAATATTCAGCCACTGAAAGGCAATATTAGAATTTGAACCCAGAAAGTCTCTTAAGAGAAATAAAAGAATATTTGTTGAACAAGGTCAGCTCATGAGCGTTGGTGTTAGGCAAAGCACCAGTGGACATTTTAATTTAAAAAGGCAGTTTAACAGACTAATAGTTGTCAGAGGGCACTGGGTGGGGCCTGGGTGAAAAATGTGAAGGGATTCAGCAGTACAAATTGGTAGTTACAGAATAGACACAGAGATGTAGATCTCAGCATAGGAAATATAGTCAGTAATATAATAAGTATGTATGGGATTAGGTGGGTACTTGAAGCAGTGGGGAAACCACTCTGTAAAGTACATGATTTTCTAACCACTTTGCTGTACATCTGAAACTAATACAGAATGATATTGAATGTAAACTGTAATTGATATTTTTAATCATAAAAAAATACAGAAGTCAACTTGAATGTTAAAAATGCCTAAGGATTATTCACATGACATTCTGGAAAAGGCAAAACTGTAGGAACAGAAAATGGATCAATTGCTGGCTCAGGGTGAGAATTGGAAGAAGAATTGACTGTTAAGGGGCACAACAGGACTTTTTGAGGCAATGGAAATGTTCTGTGTCTTGATTGTGGTTATGGTTATATAATGGCAGGTATTTGTTACAACTCACAACTGGACACTAAAAAGGGATGTTTATGTATGTAAATTATGCTTCAACAAATGTGATATTTTTAAAAATGGAATCACTGCCATCCTAGGTTCACACACGGGTTAGAGGCAAAGCCATAAAAGTAACTCAAGGCAGCTATTCCAATATACTAAGCAAAGTCAGACACAGGACTCACTGCCATGCCTACATCCTCCTAGGAAATGCACCTTACCTTGTCCTACTATCTGAACAGTAACCCTATTACCATATGATGAAGCTTTCATATAAAAGTCCATCTTTGGACTGGCTGGTGTGGCTCATTGGTTGAGTGTCAACCCATGTACCGGGAGGTCACTGGTTCAATTTCTGGTGAGGGCACATACCCAGGTTGTAGGCCAAATCCCCAAGGGGGGCATGCAGGATGCAGCCAATCAATGTTCTCTCTTATTGATGTTTCTATCTCTCTCTCCATCTCTCTCTAAAATCAATAAAGAAAAAAAAATATATATATATATATAATCTCCTATCTTTTTAAGCTTTTCTTTTTTATTTAGCATTTCTTCTCAAATTTTGAGCTTCAGAAACAAGAAAACTTTCACAGAAGTGTTGAATAATTAAATATCTGGAGAATGCCAAACATATTTAATTATAACTAGCATTATCTCCTTTTTTATTTATTTTTTTTTTATAATTTATTTTATTATTAATTTGTTTTTGTTACAGATGTTTTTCCTTTTTTTCCCCCCATTGACACCCTCCTCCCCCTACCCCTCTCCTCCTCCCCATCCCTGTTGTCCATGTCCATTGGTTATGCACCCATGCACATAGGCTCTGTGATTTATCTCTTTCCCCCACCTCCCCCCCTCCTCTGAGGCCCGTCATCCCGTACTCCACCCTCCATGTCTCTGGGTCAATTTCGTTGTTCAGTTTGCTCAGTTCTCCTGTGTGTTGCCTGCTTCCTCCGTTGGTGGGGGGCTCCCCGCGCTCCCCCACTCTGCCTGGGTTCCCCCACGGTGGGGGCGTCTCCCGGCACCCCCGTTCCGCCTGGGTTCCCCGCGGTGGGGGGGGTCGCCCGGCACCCCCGCTCCGCCTGGGCTCCCCCACAGTGGGGGCGTCTCCTGGCTCCCCCGCTCCACCTGGGTTCCCCCGCGGTGGGGGGTTCGCCCGGCACCCCCGCTCCGCCTGGGCTCCCCCGCGGTGGGGGCGTCTCCTGGCTCCCCCGCTCCACCTGGGTTCCCCCGCGGTGGGGGGTTCGCCCGGCACCCCCGCTCCGCCTAGGCTCCCCCGCGGTGGGGGCGTCTCCTGGCTCTCCCGCTCCGCCTGGGCTCCCCCACGGTGGGGGCGTCTCCTGGCTCCCCTGCTCCACCTGGGTTCCCCCGCGGTGGGGGCGTCTCCCGGTACCCCCGCTCCGCCTGGGCTCCCCCGCGGTGGGGGCGTCTTCTGGCTCCCCTGCTCCTGGGTTCCTCCGTGGTGGGGGGGGGGTCGCTCAGCTTCCGCAGGCGCCCCTGGCTGCAGGATCATGTCTCCTTTCAGGCAACAAGGAGGGTCTTGGAGGGCAGTATGCCGTCTCCATTCTGCTGCTTTTTCAATTTCGTAGTTGCAGGGCTTCCCCTCAGCTTGATTTCATGCGGTCTTTAAGTGATAGTTATTCTGTGATTTAGTTGTAACTTTGATGTGGTTGTGGGAGGACGCGGTTCCGCGTCCACCTAGGTCGCCATCTTGACCGGAAGTCCTAAGCTATTCTTTCTTTCAGTTAGTGCCTCCTTCATTTCTAGCTGTGTATCCATATTTCTGACTGGTCCCTTTTTATGCTCTTGAGGTCTTCACTAAGTTCACTGAGGTTCTCACTAAGTCCATTGAGCATCCTTATAAGCAGTATTTTGAACTCTGCATCCGTTAGGTTGCTTGACTCCATTTCACTTAGTTCTTTTCCTGGAGTTTTGTTCTGTTCTTTCATTTGGGACCTGTTTCTTTTTCTCCTCATTGTGGCTGCCTCCCTGCGTTTGTTTCTATGTATTACTTAGCGAGAGGTACGGGGCTAGCTGAGACCAGATGCTGCTTGTTTGAAAGAATTTAGGAAAAGCTGAAGCAGGATCCAAGACAGGCCAATCCTATGGTAAAGCAACTGGCAACAGCTTGGGTGGGCCTGGAAGCTGGGTGGGGCGGGGCCTCAGGGAATCACCAGGGCGGGGCCAACTGTGTGAGCCAGGTTGCTGGAGTCCCAGAAATGGCGGCGTCTGCCGGCCCAGGGAAGGGCTCACCAAAGGAACAAAAGCCTCTGATAGCACGTTTGTCCAGGTCGGTCCAGGAGAACGCTGCCTCTCCAGCCCTCGCGCCAATGCCTAACAGCTCAGTTCTTCCCCACATGATTCTGGTGCCCCTCAGGCTGCCTCCCCCGCGCTGGAGCCCAGAGGGAGCAAGTCCGAGTAAGTCTGTGCGCGGGCCCTTTAAGAGCTGCCGGGGGCTCCAGCCGCTTCAGCCTCAGTTCCCGCTGGTTTCTCCAGCCAGAAGTTCTGGGGGCTTCTCTTCCTAGCACTGGAACCCTCAGCTGGGCACCTGGTGTGGGACGGGGACCCCTCAGTCCTCAGGGAGGACCTTCCCAGCCGAGGTGCCCTCCTAATTTTTATCCGCTACACGTGGGTGTGGGACCAGCCCGTCATGCTTCCGCCCTCCTACCAGTCTCCATGCGGCTTCTTCTTTAATTTCGTAGTTGTGGGACTTCCATTCAGCTTGATTTCAGGTGGTTTTGAATGATGGTTGTTCTGTAGTTTAGTTGCAACTTTGATGTGGTTGTGGGAGGACGCGATATCGCGTCCACCTACGCCGCCATCTTGACCGGAGCCCTAATCTCCTACCTTTTTAAATCCTAATTCCCAGCAAGAACATATTAAATCTTTTTAGAAACTCTTTTCTTTAATAGCTTTTCATTCCAAGAAAATAAAACTAAAGACAAGATATATTAACAGCCACATGTTTCAGAAAGTGTCACATTGGTGCCTTGTAATATTAGAAAGTCATGACTATTAGAGAACATATGGAAAGCTTCATCTCATTTTATCTGATAGTTATGATCAGGTCTGTCTTCCCAAGACTTTGGCACTGCTCCTGCATGTTGGGAGAGTGCAGGAAACACTGCTGTCTCATGGAGGTGACTGGGCCATCAGCCCAGGTATGCTGAACTGTATGCACAGAGACTGAGAGCTGACTTCTCCTTTTTTTTTTTAAGTTAATTTTTGTTACAAATGTTTCTTTTTCCCCCATTGACCCCCTGATCCTGATCCTCCCCCTGCACTCATCCCGAGCAGTGTTGTCCATGTCCATGGTTATGCATACCTACATATAACTTCTGTGTTTTATCTCTTTCCTCGTTGACCCCCAACCCCTCTTCTGAGGTTTGTCAGTCTATACCCTACTTCTATGTCTCTGAGTCTGTTTTGTTCATCAGTTTGTTTTGTTCATTATATACCACAAATAAGTGAGATCATGTGATATTTGTCTTTCTCTGATTGACTTGTTTCGCTTAGGATAATACTCTGCAGGTCCCTCCATGGTGTCTCAAAGAAAAGAAATCTTTCTTTCTTTCTTCAGAATAGTATTCCATTGTGTATATGTACCACAGTTTTTTTAATCCACTCATCTATTGATGGTCACATGGGCTGTTTCCAGATCTTAGCGATTGTAAATAGTGCTACTATGAACAAAGGGGTACATATATTCTTTTTGATTGGTGTTTCAGGATTCTTAGGATAGATTCCTAGAAGTGGGATCACTGGGTCAAATGGCAGTTCAATATTTAACCTTTTGAGGGAACACCATATTTATTGTCTTCCACAGTGGCTGCACCAGTCAGCATTCCCACCACCAGTGAACTAGAGTCCCCTTTTCTCCACACCCTCGCCAGCACTTCTTGTTTGATGATTTGTTGATGGTGGCCATTCTGACAGGTGTGAGGTGATACCTCATTGTTGGTTTAATTAGCATCTCTCTGATGATTAGTGATATTGAGAATTTTTTTATATGTCTCTTGGCCATTTGTATGTCCTGTTTGGACAGGTGTCTCTTTAGGTCTTCTGCCCATTTTATAATTGGTTTCTTTGACTTCCTTTTGTTGAGTTGTATGAGTATTATATGTATTTTGGAAATTAATCCCTTATCTGATATACCGTTTGTAATCATGCTCTCCCATATAGTGTGTTCCCTTTCCATTTTGATGGTTGTTTCTTTTGCTGTGCAGAAGCTTTTTAGTTTGATGTAGGGCCATGTATGCATTTTTTCCTTTGTTTCTCTTCCTTAGGTGTTGTCAGAGAAAATTATGCTGCAAGTTATGTCTGAAATTTTGTTGCCTAAATTTTCTTTTAGGATTTTTATGGATTCAAAAGTCACATTTAAGTCTTTTATTCATTTTGAGTTTATTCTTGTGTATGGTGTAAGTTGATGGTCTAGCTTCATTTTTGCATGTAGCTGTCCAATTTTTCCAACACCATTTATTAAAGAGGCTGTCTTTACTCCACTGTATGCTCTTGTCAACTTTGTCAAATATTGATTGAGCATAATGTATTGAGTCTATTTCTGGATTCTCTGTTCTGTTCCATTGATCTATATACCTGTTGTTGTGCCAGTAACAGGCTGTTTTGATTATAGTGGTTTGTAATATAACCTGAAATCCGGTATTGTGATCCCTCCTACTTTGTTCTTCTTTTTCAAGATTGTTGTGGCTATTTTTTGATTCCGTATAAACTTTTGGAGTATTTGTTCTACTTCTGTGAAACATTTCATTGGTATTTTGATGGGGATTGCATTGAATCTACAGATTGCTTTGAGTAGTATGGACATTTTAATGATGTTAATGCTTCTGATCCATGAACATGGTATATGCTTTCACTTTTTTATATCTTCCTCTATTTCTTTTTTCAATGAACTTTAGTTTTCTGTGAAGAGGTCCTTTACTTCTTTGGTTAAGTTTATTCCTAAGTATCTTAATTTTTTTTGCTGTGATGGTAAATGGGATTGTTTTTTTAGTTTTACTTATGTGAGTTCATCTTTGGTGTATAAGAATGTCATAGATTTCTTGACATTAATTTTGTATCCTGCTACTTTGCCAAATTACTTTATTAAATCTAGTAAATTTTTTATGGAGTCTTTAGGAATTTCTATGTACAATATCATGCCATCTGCAAATAATGACAGTTTTACTTCCTCCTTTCCAATTGAAATTCCATTTATTTTTTCCTCATGGTCAATTGCTGTGGCTAAGATTTTCAGTACTATGTTAAATAAGAGTGGTGAAAGTGGACATCCCTGTCTTGTTCCCGTTCTTAAGGGAAATGTTTTTAGTTTTTGCCCATTGAGTATGATGTGGGCTGTAGGTTTTTCATATATGGCCTTTATTATGTTGAAATATGATTCCTTTTTTTCCCACATTGCTGAGAGCTTTTATCAGAAATGGGTGCTGGATTTTGTCGAATGTTTTTTCAGCATCTGTTGATAAGATCATATGGTTTTTATCTTTCATTTTGTTTATGTGGTGTATCACATTTATTGATTTGCTAATATTGTACCATTCTTGCATGCCTGGGATGAATCCCACTTGATTATGATGAATAATATTTTGGAGGTATTGCTGGATCCAATTTGCTAGTATTTTGTTCCAGAGTTTGGCATCTATGTTCATCAGGGATATTGGCCTATAGTTTTCTTTCTTTGTAGTGTCTTTATCCATTTTTTGGAATTAGGAGTATGCTAGCCTTATGAAATGAGTTTGGAACTCTTCTGTCTTCTTGGATTTTTTGGAATAGTTTGAGTTGAATGGGTGTTAGATCTTTGAATGTTCTGTAAAACTCCCCCATGAAGTCGTCCGAGGCTAGGCTTTTCTTTGCTGGGAGTTACTTAAGTACATCTTCAATTTCCTTAATTGTTATTGGCTTGTTCAAGTTTTCTATCTCTTTCTTGTTCAGTTTCGGGAGACTGTGTGTTTCTAGAAATTTGTCCATTTCACCAAGGTTGTATAACTTGTTGGAGTATAATTGTTCATAGTATGTTTTGATGATCCTTTGTATTTCTGTGGTGTCACTTGTTACTTCTCCTCTTTTGTTTCTGATTTTGTTTATTTGGGTCCACTCTTTTTGTTTTTTGGTAAGTAAGGCTAAGGGTCCGTCAATCTTGTTTATCTTTTCAAAGAACCAGCTCTTTTTTTCATTGATCTTTAGATTTTTTTTTTTTTTTTTTTTTTTTTAGTGTCTATGTCGTTTATTTCTGCTCTGACCTTTAATATTTCTTTCCTTCTATTTGCTCTGGGGTTTTCTTTTTGCTTACTTTCTAGTTCTTTAAGTTGTAGGGTTAGAAAATCAATTCGGAATGTATCTTGTTTCTTGAGGTAGGCCTGTAGTGCTATGAACATCCCTCTCAGGACTGCTTTCGCAGCATACCATAGATTTTGTGTTCATTTTCATTGCTTTCCAGGAAGTTTTTAATTTCTTCTTTTATCTCCTGGGTAACCCATTCATTGTTTAATAACATGCTATTTAGCCTCCAACTGTTTGAATGTTTTTGTGTGTTTTTGTTGTAATTAAGTTCTAGTTTCATGCATTGTGATCTGAGAAGATGCTGGATATGATTTCAATATTTTTGAATTTGTAGAGACTTACTTTGTGTTCTAACATGTGGTCTATCTTTAAGAATGTCCCATGTGCATTTGAGAAGAATATATTCTGAAGCTTTGTGTTGAAATGTTCTGTAAATATCAATTAAGTCCAACTGATCTAGTTTGTCATTTAAAGACTCTGTGTCCTTGTTAATTTTTTGTCTAGAAGATCTATCCAGTGGTGTCAGTGGGGTGTTAAATCCACCCACTACTATTGTATTGCTGTTGATATCTCCCTTGAAGTCTTCCAGAAGTTTTTAAATATATTTTGGTGCTCCCGTTTTTGGTGTGTATATGTTTACCAGGGTTATATCCTCTGGTTGGGTTGATCCCTTTAATATTATGTAGTGACCTTCTTTGTTCCTTATTATGGACCTCGCTTTGAAGTCTATCTTATCAGATATGAGAATTGCTTCACCAGCTTTTTTTCATTTCCATTTGCTTGGAAAAAAATTTTTCCATCCCTTCCTTCATTTTCATCCTGTGTGAGTCTTTTTTTGTGAGGTGGGTCTCTTGTAGACAGCATATATATGGGTCGTGTTTTCTTATCCAATCAGCTACCCTATATCTTTTGATTGGAGCAATTAAGCCATTTACATTTAAGGTTATTATTGATAGATATTTATTAGTTGCCATTTTAATGTTATGCCTGTGTTTCTCTCTCTCTCTCTCTCTCTCTCTCTCTCTCTCTCTCTCTCTCTTATTCTTCTTACAACAGTCCCTAGCATTTCTTCCAGTGCTGGTTTGGTGGTGGTAAATTCCTTTAGCTGTTTTATTGTCTGTGAAGCTCTTTATTTCTCCTTCAATTTTGAATGATAGCCTTACTGGATAGAGTAGTCTTGCATTCATACATTTTTGTCTTTCATTACTTTGTATACTTCATGCCATTCCCTCTGACCTGCAATGTTTCTATTCAGAAATCAGCTGATAGTCTAATGAGAGCTTCCTTGTAGGTAATTTTGTGTCTCTCTCTCGCTTCCTTTAAGATTCTTTCTTTGTCTTCAATCTTTGTCATTTTAATTATAATGTGTCTATCTGTGGGTCTCTTTGGGTTCAGTTTCCTTGACTTGTGTGACTTTTTTTTTTATCCTCACCTGAGGATATTTTTTGCATTTTTCTTCAGATAGTGTGGTGGAGGTGGAGAGGGGGGAAGAGAGAGAAAGAAACATCAATATGAGAGAGACACAGCGACTTGTAGCCACCTACATGACCCCAACCAGGGCCAGGGACAAACTGCAACTGAGGAGGTACATGCCCTTAGTGGGAACTGAACCCAGGACTCTCTGGTCCACAGGCCAACACTCTAACTTTTGAGCCAAACTGGCCAGGGCTGGACTTGTGTGACTTTTTCCTTCACCAGTTTAGGGAAGTTTTCTGTCTTTATTTCTTCAAACAGGTTCTCTATTCATTTCTCCGATTCTTCTCCTTCCAGTACCCCTATGATGTGAATGTTGTTACATTTTGTACTGTTCCAAAACTCCCTTAAACTCTCCTCCTGCTTTTTAATTTTTCTTCCCATTTTCTGCTTTATTTGGCTGTTTTTTTTCTACCTTGCCTTCTAACTCACTGATTCAGTCTTCTAAGGTATTTTTCATAACAGCTATGTCATTCTTTATTTCCTGTTGATTTTTATGCATAGCTTTTACCTCTATTTTTAAGCTGATGTAGTTCCCATGGAGCTCTTCGTAATTCTTATTAAGTTGCTTGTAGTTCTTACCAAATTGTCTGAGCACCCTTATAATCATCGCTTTGAATTCTGTATCCAACAAATTGCTTTCTTCCATTTCATGTAGTTCTTTTTCTGGTGATTCCACCTTTTCTGTCATTTGGGTGTTGTTTCTTTGTCTCACCATTTTATCAGTCTGGTAGTTCTAGGCCTGGTGAGGGATGTTGAAATTTGTAGGCAGATTTGTTTGTATCAAATAAGGCTGCTGTGCCTCCCAGCCTGTTTTGGTGTATGGTGTCTCTTGCCTGTTGTGGATTTTGGAGTATTGACAACTGGCAGCTGGTTTTGGTCTGTTGTGCAGGTCTTGGCTGCCTGAGTCTTGCTGCTGCTTGGGGCACCACTCCTGATCAGCCTCTGCTAATGCTGCTGGGGATGGGTCTCAGCTGCCAATCTGTGCTGCTTCCTGGGGTGTGTGGGTCCCGCTGGTGCCCTACTGTGGTGTGTGTGTCCTGCTGGTGCACTTCTGGGGTGTGTGGGTTTCACTGGAAATCTGCTGGGGTGTGTGGGTCCCACTGATATGCTTCTGGGTGTGTGGGTCCGACTGGTGTAGTGCTGGAGTGCATGGATCCTTCTGGTGTGCTTCTGGGGTATTCTGCTGCCTGGTGGGGCTCAGCTCCTGATCAGTCACTGCTGGAGGCGAGTGTCATCTCCCAGTTTGTTCTGCTACTGCTGCTGCTGTTTCTAGGGGGTGCTCTCAACTCCCAATCCTCTGCTGCTGTTGAGGGCTGAGGATTCTCTGCTACTGGGCCTTTGCTGCTGCTCAGGGAGGGGCTCCACTCCAAATCCACTGCTGCAGTTGTCAGGGGCAGTTCTCAGCTGCCTGAGTCATGCTGCTGCTTAGGCTGGGGCACCGCTCCTGATCAGCCTCTGTTGATGCCACTGGGGATGGGTTTCAGCTGCTGATCTCTGCTGTTGCTGCCTGGGGATGGATGTCCAATTTGAGCTCCTGCTGCTGGGGGTGTGTCTCAGCTCCTAAGCCTTGGCAGCTGTTGGGGGTGGGGCTCCACTTCTGCCCAGTCACTGCTGCTGTGGGGGAAGGTGCTGGGCTCCCAAGCTGGTGCTAGTGCTGCTGGGGATGTGTCTTTGCTTTCAAGCCTCAGCTACTGTTGTGGTTGTGGCTCCACTCCCACCCAGTGCTGCTGTGGGGGATGGTGCATGATTCTGATCAGGCTGCTGCTGTGGGGGATAGTGCTCAGCTCCCAACCAGTTGCAGCTACTGCAGCAGGCACCTAGATAGCACCACTACTGTGCAATGGTCCGCATTGGCTTAGTGGGGTCCACTAGTCCAGTGGTGCAAGGCGCTTTGGTGGATTCAGGTTGTTTGGCCCAAGCCACTCCCTGCTTCCTCCTCCCAGGGAAGACTGGTGAGCTTCCAAAATAGTGGGGCCTCCTGGCTGTGCAGGGAGAACCTTGCAGATGAGTCACTTGCTCTGGTAGCCAGCTGCTTTCTGTCCACAGCACAGGAAGCTTCTGCCCTACATTTCTGAACTGCTAAAGGTTGGTTGTCCAAACTCATGCTCACTCACACTGTCTCTCACACTCGCTCACACAATCACACACTCACCCTCACTCCAGTCTTGCCCACCGCCATCTTCACCTGTGAGTTCTACTTCTTTGCTCTCCATTCTCCAATAGCCCAGACTGGGGTGATTCTCCTGTGTAAAACAAACCTCAACTGGTGAATCCACTTGGAAAATTGCCTTCCTTACAAGATTAGTCACAGGGTTAAGAAAATTCTTAATGTGGGTTTCCACAGTAGAAAAAGAAAAGCAAACATTGATCAGTATGCATATGTCCCTAGTAACTCTGCCATTCAAATAAGTTTCTTATTAGATTTTTGTTATAACATTAATTAATATTTTTATGGACAACAAAACAAAGCGCATGTTGTATTTTTTAAAAAGTGTATCTAACACCTATTCTCAAATTATTTCAAAAAATTCAACAGGAAGGAAGACTTCCAAACTTATTTGATGGGGCCAGAATAATCCTAAATCCAAAACCAGATAAAGACACTACAAACAAAGAAAACTACTAGCCAATACCCCTAATGAACATAGATGTCAAAATCATCAACAAAATATTAGCAAATCAGATTGAGCAATACATCAAAAAAATTATTCACCATGACCAAATGGCATTCATCCCAGGGATTCAAGGCTGGTACAATATACGCAAATCAAAAAATTTGATACAACACATAAACAAAATGAAAGATAAAAACCATATGATCATATCAATAGATGCTGAAAAAGCATTTGACAAAATCCAGCACCCATTTCTGATAAAAACGCTCAACAATTTGGGAATAGAGGGATCATATCCCAAAATTATAAAGGCCATATATGAAAGACCTACAGCCAACATCATACTCAACGGACAAAAATTAAAAGCATTTCCCTTAAGAACAGGAACAAGACAAGGATGCCCACTTTCACCACTCTTATTTAACATAGTACTGGAAGTCTTAGCCACAGCAATCAGACATGAAGAGAAAATAAAAGGGATCCAAATTGGAAAGGAAGAAGTGAAACTGTCATTATCCGCAGATGACATGATATTATACATAGAAAACCCTAAAGACTCCATCAAAAATCTACTAGACTTAATTAATGAATTTGGCAAAGTAGCAGGATACAAAATTAACGTCAAGAAATCGACAGCATTCTTATACACCAATGATGAACTCACAGAAAGAGAAACTAAAAAAAAATCCCATTTACCATCGCAGCAAAAAAATTAAGATACCTAGGAATAAACTTAACCAAAGAAGTAAAGGACCTATTTGCAGAAAACTACAGGACACTGAAAAAAGAGATAGAGGAAGATATAAAAAAGTGGAAGCACATACCTTGTTCATGGATTGGAAGAATTAGCATCATTAAAATGTCCATACTACCCAAAGCAATCTATACATTTAACACAATCCCCATCAAAATACCAACGACATATTTCACAGAACTAGAACAAATGCTTCAGAAGTTCATATGGAACCAAAAAAGACCCGGAATAGCTTCAGCAATCTTGAAAAAGAAGGACAAAGTAGGAGGGATCACAATAACGGACATCAGGTTATACTACAAAGCTACTGTAATCAGAACAGCCTGGTACTGGCACAAGAACAGGCACATAGATCAATGGAATAGAACAGAGAACTTAAAAAATGACCCAAAACATTATGCTTAATTAATATTCGACAAAGGTGGCAAGAGCATACAATGGAGTAAAGACAGCCTCTTTAATAAATGGTGTTGGGAAAATTGGACACCTACAAGCAAAAAAAAAATGAAACTAGATCATCAGCTTACACCATACACAATAATAAACTCAAAATGGATAAAAGACTTAAATGTGACTCATGAATCCATAAAAATCCTAGAAGAAAATGTAGGCAACAAAATTTCAGACATCACTTGCAGCAAAATTTTCACTGATATATCACCTAAGGCAACAGAAACAAAGGAAAAAATGAACACATGGGACTACATCAAACTCAAAAGCTTCTGCACAGCAAAAGAAACAACCATCAAAGTGGAAAGGCAACCCACTGTATGGGAGAGCATAATTGCCAATGATATATCAGATAAGGGACTAATTTCCAAAATATATAGAGTGCTCATACATCTCAACAAAAGGAAGACAAAGAACCCAATTAAAAAATGGGCAGAGGAATAAATAGACACCTCTCCAAAAAGGACATACAAATGGCCAAGAGACATATGAAGAATTGCTCAACTTCACTAATCATCAGAGAGATGCAAATTAAAACAACAATGAGGTATGACCTCACACCTGTCAGAATAGCCGCCATCAACAAAGCATCAAACAACAAGTGTTGTCGGGGGTGTGGAGAAAAGGGGACTCTAGTACACTGCTGGTGGGAGTGCAGACTGGTGCAGCCACTATGGAAAACACTATGGTGTTACCTCAAAAAATTAAAACTTGAATTACCATTTGACCCAGTGATCCCACTCCTAGGAATATACCCTAAGAAGCCTGAAACACCAATCAGAAAGAATACATGTACCCCTATGTTCATAGCAGCACTATTTACAATAGCTAAGATCTGGAAACAGCCCAAGTGTCCATCAGTAGGTGAATGGATCAAAAAGCTGTGGTACATATACAAAATGGAGTACTGTGCAGCTGTAAGAAACAGAGATCTCTTATCCTTTGTGATGACATGGAAGGACCTGGAAACTAGTATCCTAAGTGAAACAAGCCAAGCAGAGAAAGACAAATATCATATGATCTCATTTATTTCTGGAATATAATGAACATAACAGTCTGAGGAACAGGGTAGTCCCAGAGACGTGGAAGTAGGGTACAGACTGACATTTGCCAGAAGAGGGGGTGGGGGAGGGGAACAATGAACACAGAACTTGTACGCATGTACTCATAACCAATGGACATGGACAACAAAACTGGGGACGGGGCAGGGAGGGAGAGGTAGGAGGGTGTCAATGAGGGAAAAAAGGAGAAACATCTGTAACAAAAGTAAATTAATAAAAAATAAAAAAATAAAATAAAATAAAAAATAAATAAAGTTGATTAACAGAAGGATATGGTATTAAAAATAATGATCTCTTAAAAAAAAAAAAAAAACAATGAATGGGTTACCCAGGCGATAAAAAAAGAAATTAAAAACTTCCTGGAAAGCAATGAAAATTAACACAAAAGAAGACAAAATCTATGGGACACAGCGAAAGCAGTCCTGAGAGGGAAGTTCATAGCACTACAGGCCTACCTGAAGGACAAAAGAAAAATTCTCAATTGACGCTCTAACCCTACAACTTAAAAAAATAGAAGGAAAATAAAAAGAAAACCCCAGAGCAAGTAGAAGAAAAGAAATATTAAAGGTCAGAGCAGAAATAAAAAACATAGAGACTAAAAAAACAGTTCAAAAGATCAATGAAACAAAAAGCTGGATCTTTGAAAAGATAAACAAGATTGATGGACCTTTAGCCAGACTCACCAAGAAACCAAAAGAGAGGACCCAAATAAATAAAATCAGAAATGAAAGAGGAGAAGTAACAACTGACACCACAGGAATCCAAAGGATCAAGAGAACTATTATAGGCCAACAAATTAGACAATCTAGGTGAAATAGACAAATTTCTAGAAACACACAGTCTCCCCAAACTGAACTGGGCTGAGATAGAAAACTTACACAGACCAAAAACAACAAAGAATATTGAAGATGTAATCAAGAATCTCCCAGCAAACAAAACCCAGGGCCCGGAAGGCTTCATAGGGGAGGTTTTGTTTTGTTTTGTTTTTTTCTCACCCGAGGACATTTTTGCATTTATCTTCAGAGAAAGCAGGAGGGAGAGAGGGAGAAACAGAGAGAGAGAAACAGAAACATCGATGTGAGAGAAACACATTGAGTCATTGCCACCCAAACGACCCCAACTGGGACCGGGGACAAACTGCAACTGAGGTATGTGCCCTTCGTGGGAAAGAAACCCAGGACTCTCTGGTTCATGGGCTGACACTCTAACTGCTAAGCCAAACCGGCTAGGGCCACAGGTGAGTTTTACTGAATATTCCAAGAAGATGTAATACCCATTCTCCTCAAACTATTCCAGAAAAACCAAGAAGACGGGAGATTTTCAATCTCATTTTATGAGGCCAGCATAATCCTAACTCCATAATGAGATAAAGACACTACAAAGAAAGAAAATTACAGGCCAATATCCCTGATGCACATAGATGCCAAAATCCTTAACAAAATATTAGCAAATCGGATCCAGCAATACATCAAAAAAATTATTCACCATGACCAAGTGGGATACATCCCAGGGATGCGAGGCTGGTACAATATTCACAAATCAATCAATGTGATCCATCACATGAACAAAATGAAAGATAAAAACTATATCATCACATCAATAGATGCTGAAAAGCATTCGACAAAATCCAGCACCCATTTCTGATAAAAATGCTCAGCAATTTGGGAATAGAGGGATCATATCTCGACATAATAAAGGCCAAATATGAAAAACCTACAGCCAACATCATACTCAATGGGCAAAAACTAAAAACATTTCCCTTAAGAATGGGAACAAGACAGGGATGTCTACTTTCCCCACTCTTATTTAACATAGTACTGGAAGTCTTAGCCACAGCAATCAGACATGAAGAAAAAATAAAAGTGATCCAAATTGGAAAGGAGGAAGTTAAACTGTCATTATTTGCAGATGACATGATATTGTACATAGAAAACCCTAAACACTGCATCAGAAATTTACTAGACTTAATAAAAAAAATTGGCAAAGTAGCAGGATACAAAATTAATGTCAAGAAATCAATGGCATTCTTATATACCAACAATGAACTCAAAGAAAGAGAAACTAAAAATACAATTCCATTTGCCATTGCTTCAAAAAAAATTAATATAACTAGGAATAAAGTTAACCAAAAAATTAAAGGATCCCGCCCTGGCCGGTTTGGCTCAGCAGTTAGAGCGTTGGCCTGCGGTCCAGAGAGACCCGAGTTCAGTTCCCGCTAAGGGCATGTACCTCGGTTGCAGTTTGTCCCCGGCCCTGGTTGGTCGTGCGGGTGGCAGCCACTCGATGTGTCCCTTTCACGTCGATGTTTCTCTCTCTCTCTCTCTTCCTCTCTCTCCTTCCCACTCTGAACACAAAAAGAAAAAATGTCCTCGGGTGAGGATAAAAAAAAAAAAAAAAAATTAAAGGATCCCTTCACAGGAAACTACAGATCATTGAAAAAAGAAATAGAGGAAGATATAAAAAAAAGTGAGAGCATATACCTTGTTCATGGATTAGAAGAATTTACATAATTAATATATCCATACTACCCAAAGCTATCTATAGATTCAATGCAATTCCCATCAAAATAGCAATGATATACATCACAGAACTAGAACAAATACTCCAAAAGTTTATATGGAACCAAAAAAGGCCTGAAGAGCCACAGCAATCATAAAAAAGAAGAACAAAGTAGGAGGGATCACACTACCAGATATCAGGTTATACTACAAAGCCACTGTAATAAAAACAGCCTAGAACTGGCACAAGAACAGGCATATAGATCAATGGAACAGAACAGAGAACCCAGAAATTGACCCAAGACAATATGCTCAATTAATATTTGACAAAGGTGGCAAGAGTATGCAATGGGATAAAGACAGCCTCTTCAATAAATGGTGCTTGGAAAATTGGATAGCTACATGCAAAAAAAAAAAAAAAAAATGAAGGCAGAACACCAACTTACACCATACACAAGAATAAACTCAAAATGGATAAAATACTTAAATGTGACTCGTGATTCCATAAAAATCCGAGGAGAAAATGCAGGCAACAAAATTTCAGACATCATATGCAGCAGAATTTTCACTGATACAACACCTAAGGCAAGAGAAACAAGGAAAAAATGAACACATGGAACTACATCAAACAAAAGCTTCTGCACAGCAAACGAAACAACCATCGAAATGGAAAGGGAACCCACTATATGGGAGACCATAATTTCCAATGATACATCAGATAAGGGGTTAATTTCCAAAATATATAGAGTACTCACACAACTCAACAAAAGGAAGACAAAGAACCCAATTAAAAAATGAGCAGAGGAACTAAATAGACACCTCTCCAAAAAGGACATACAAATGGCTAAGAGACATATGAAGAAATGCTCAACATCATTAATCATCAGAGAGATGCGAATTAAAACAACTTTCCCCAGAGAGATACCATTCTGACAGGTATCACCTCACACCTGTCAGAATGGCCACCATCAACAAATCATCAAACAACAAGTGTTCACGAGGGTGTGGAGAAAAGGGGACTCTAGTACACTGCTGGTGGGATGCAGACTGGTGCAGCCACTGTGGAAAACACTATGGTTGTTACCTCAAAAAATTAAAAATTTAATTGCCATTTGACCCAGTGATCCCACTTCTAGGAATATACCCTAAGAAGCCTGAAACACCAACCAGAAAGAATACATGTACCCCCATGTTCATAGCAGCACTATTTACAATAGCTAAGATCTGGAAACAGCCCAAGTGTCCATCAGTGGACGAATGGATAAAAAAGCTGTGGCACATATACACAATGGAGTACTACGCAACTGTAAGAAAGAAAGATCTCTTATCCTTTGTGAAGACATGGAGGGACCTCGAGAGTATTATCCTAAGCGAAACAAGCCAAGCAGAGAAAGACAAATATCACATGATCTCACTTATTTGTGGAATATAATGAACATAACAGTCTGAGGAACAGGGTAGACCCAGAGATGTGGAAGTAGGGTATAGACTGACACCCCTCAGAAGAGGGGGTGGGGGGGAGGGAAGAGATAAACCACAGAACTTATGCGCATGTATGCATAACTGATGGACATGGACAACAAAGCTGGGGACGGGGTGGGAGGATGGGGAGGAGGGTGTCAATGGGGATAAAAGGAGAAACATCTGTAACAAAAATAAATTAATAAAAAAAAGAAAAGACAAAAAATAAATAAATAAATTGTGTTAGGAAAATTGGACAGGTACATGCAAAACAATGAAACTAGACCAACAACTTACACCTTACACAAGAATAAACTCAAAATGGATAAAAGACCTACATGTAACCCATGAAACCATAAAAATCCTAGAAGAAAATGTAGGCAGAAAATTTTCAGACATCATATGTAGTTTAATTTTCACTGATAAATCACCTAGAGTAAGAGAAACAAAGGAAACAATAAGTCGGACTACATCAAACTTAAAATCTTCTGCATAGCAAAATAAACCAGCATCAAAATGAAAAGGGATCCCACTCTCTGGGAGAACATATTTGCCAAGGATACATCAGGGAAGGGGTTAATATCCAAATATATAGAGTACTTATACAACTCCACAAAAGGAAGACAAACAATTCAATTAAAAAATGTGCAGAGGAACTGAATAGACACTTCTTCAAACAGGACATACAAATGGCCCGGAGACATATGAAAAAATTCTCAACATCTGTAATAATTAGAGAGATGCTAATTAACATAACTATGAGATATCATCTCACACCTGCCAGAATGGCTGCCATCAACAAATCCTGAAACAACAAATGCTGACGAAGATGTAGAGAAAAGGGTATTCTAGCACGCTGCTGGTGGGAATTCAGACTGGTGGAGCCACTATGGAAAACAGTATGGTGTTTCCTCAAAAAATTAAAAATGAAATTGCTATTTGACCCAGTGATCCCACTTCTAGGAATATATCCTAAGAAGCCTGAAACACCAATCAGAAATAAGATATGCACCCCTATGTTCATAGCAGGGCTATGTACAATAACTAAGATCTGGAAACAGCCCAAGTGCCCATCAGTACAGGAGTGGATAAAAAAGCTGTGGTACATTTACACAATGGAATACTATGGAGATGTAAGAAAGAGAGATCCATTACCCTTTGAGATGACATGGAAGGACCTGGAGAGTATTGTGCTAAGTGAAATAAGCCAGTCAGAGAAAGACAAGTACCATATGATCTCACTTATTTGTGGAACATAATGAACAAAATAAGCTTTCGACCAAAAGAGATCCAGAATCATGGAAGTAGGGAACAGACTGACAAACCTCAGAGGGATGAGGGTGGGAGAGGTGGGAAGAGGTAAACCAAAGAACTTATATGCATATATGCACAACCAATTGACATGGACACTAGGCTGGGGAGGGTAGGAGGGTGTGGGAGCAGGAAGGAACGGGTCAGTGGGGAAAAAAAAAAAAGGGAACATCTGTAATTCTTTCAACAATAAATATATTGCCAATTTTCCAAAAAAAAAAAAAAACACTAAAATAAAAAAAGTGTCTCCCCTCAGGCAGCCCATACCCTGCCAGCAGTCTACTCTCAGTCCCATTCCTGCATTGTACACATGTACAGAAGCCTGTTCTTGCATGGCCCAGGCATTGTCTATTTTTTTATTTTGATAAAATATACACAACATAAAATTACCATTTTAATCATACATTTCAGTAGAATTAAGTGCATTCACATTGTTGTGCTACCATCACCATCATCCATCTCCAGAGTGTTTTCATCATTTGGAACTGAAACTCCATTCCCATTAAACACTAACTCCCTATTCCTAACCCATCCCAGTACCTGGTAACAACTGTTCTACTTTATATGTATGAAATTAATGCTCTAGGTAATTCATATAGGTATATGTACTTTTGTGACTGGCTTATTTTATTTAACATAACATCTTCAAGGTTTATCCATGTTGTATCATACATCAGAATGTTCTTCCTTTTTCAAGCTGAATATTATTCTATCGTATGTTTATACCACATATGTTTATCCATCCATCCATTAATGGACATTTGGATTGTTTTCATCTTTTGGCTACTATAAATAATGGTGCTATGAGGATTGGTGCACAAATATCAATTCAAATGCTTGCTTGCATTTATTTTGTGTGTATACACAGAATGTCATTGGTGAATCATGTGGCAATTCTGTGCATAATTTTTTATTAACTTCCATAATGTTTTCCATATTTGTTACACTATTTTACATTCCCACCAGCAGTACACAAGGATTCTGATTTCTCCATGTCCTTCACAAAAGTTACTATTTTCTGATTCTTTAAATGATAGAGCCATTCTATTTTGTATGAAGTGATATTTCATTGTATTTTTAAATTGCATTTTCCTAATAATTAACAATGCTGAAACTATTTTCATGTGCTTATTGGCCACCTTTATTTATTTGAAGAAATGTCTATTCAAGTCCTTGCACTATTTTCAAATGGGTTGTGGGATTTTTTGTTGTTGTGTTGTAAGAGTTCTTTATATGTTCTAGATATTGATCCTTTATTATATATATTATTTGCAAATATTTTCTCCCATTCTATGAATTGCCTTTTCATTCTTTTAATAGTGTCTTTTGATACATAAAAATGTTTAATTTTAGCCCAACTGGTGTGGCTCAGTTGGTTGAGCATTATCCCATGCACCAAGAGGTCGCCAGCTTGATTCCTGGTACAGGCACATGCCCGGGTTATGGACTTGCTCCCCAGTAGAGGGTTTGCAGGAGACAGCTGATGGATGTTTCTCTCTCATCAATATTTCTAACTCTCTTTTCCTCTCCCTTCCTCTCACTCTAAAATCAATAAAAACATATATTTTTAAAAATGTTTAATTTTATTGAAGTCTAATTTTTCTATGTTTTCATTTGTTGCATGTGCTTTTGATGTTATATCCAAGAAATCCCTATCAAATTGAATGTCATGGACCTTTTTCTTTATGTATTTTTTCTAAGAGTTTTATACTTTTAGCTTTTTCATTTAGGTCTTTGAGCTGATTCATATATATGGGGTAAGACAAGAGTCAAGTTCACTATTTTGCATTTGCTAACTTGTAAAAAATAATTTGAACACATTTGTGAGATTTTATTTCTCTATTTCAATGGTCTATGTGTCTGTCTTTATGTGACACTGTTTTAATTATTGCAATTTTATAGGAAATTTTAAATCAGGATGTGTGAGACTTTCAACTTTGTTCTTATTTTTCAATATTGTTTTGGCTATTTGAGGTATCCATTGAGTTTTAATTAATTAGATCATAGTTTATACAAATTATCATGCAACTGTTTTCTCACATTTGACAGTTTATCATGGACACCCCATTAGGGTGTGGCAATAGTGGTCACTATTTCTATGTGCACATAATTTTATTGAAGTGGATCATGTCATACATGCTAGGTTTCTAAAGTGTAATCGTTTATTTTCTTTTTCTTTGTTAACGTGTTTCCTCTTGTTCTCCCTTTTACTCGTAACCATTCCCTAATTCCACATGGCTCTTACAAATGTCTCTATGCTCATGTGATCATTACACACATGCTTGCACCTACAAAGTCACATAAACTATGCAGCTGTGCATTTCCTCATACATAGTTGTCCATGCATAGAACCATGGTTCTCAGTTGCTGCTTTACATATGCGTCTCTCAGTAATGCTTATGCATGCCTTCAAGTAAATGAAACTTCTATTTTTTTTGTTTTATTTAATGACTCCATAATTGTTTTGTGTGATAAGATAGGATAAATTATAGTATTCCTCGAATAATGGCAATATGAGTTGTTTTCCAAATTTTATCATGAAACACAAAGCCACAGTAACACATCCTTAAACATAAAATATTTCCATAGCCTGGTAGTATCATTTTTATAACATGAATTCCCAGGGGTGCAATTTCTGGGACATTATTTTTTATAAATTAAAAAACACTGAAAAACAACTCAACAAGCATGTTTTCCACAAATTGCAGATGAGGCAAAGCTCTAGAAAAGTAATAAGAAATCTGATGTTTTTTTTTTTTTTTTTTTTTTAACCAGCATGGTTTTCTCTCACTAAGATACAGGAATGATACTTTAATACATCTCCATCTCCTTATAGCTCATAAGACCCTGCACAAGATGATGCATCTCCTTTTACTTACCCAAGACCAAATGTATAAAGTTCCTAGAAATGTAATCTGGTTTCATTGCCCAGTGGCATCCCTGGGGAACTACTTATCATGGTGCAGTGCTGCCCCCAAACAGAGGTCATTGAGAACTTTAAAAATATCAAGAGCTCCTGAATGTAGTCCAATCAAAGGAGACCCTTTGGAGGCAGGAGAAAATGGATTAGGGGATACATGTCACCTCTATTGACTCCAGCAAATGTTATCTCTGAAGACAAGACCAACTGGTTTATTTGAATGTTCATTCAGTTAGTAAATAATTATTGAACATTCACTGGGCAAGGAGCATTTGGAGATTTGACAGCATAAGGAAGGGATGCAATGAGCGCCCCCTTCCCTTCTTATGGCAAATATTAACAATGGACCATGGCATGCCTTTCCACTGAGTTCAGGAAGATTTGAGTACCCTTCTTCCCCACCTTTTAAACTGCCCCTTTCACTGTCCTCTCACCACACCCAGGCACTGTCTACCCCTGCATAGCAAAATATCATTGCAGGATGACTCTGTCCATACACCCAGAAATAGATCACTGGGACCACATTTGGAGTGAGAGTAATGTTTATTACCTGCTACAGCTCAGAAGACCACAGGCCATGACCTTGTGCATCCCAGTAAGAGGATTCTGGGAGGATCTTGTGGTTGTATCTGAAATGGTAATCTAGGAAAGAGTCAGAAAGTATGAGTTTGTCTGTATTGGATGCTGTGAGATAGTAGGGCAACTATAATTGGACATTTGAAGCAGACTTTATTCTTTGTAATTTGAGTAGATTTGTAGACATTGAGACATTATCCACTGTGCATGTCTCTACTAAGAGAAGTCAACAAAGATAAAATTCATGTTCAAATTGTTACCCAGAAAGCTTTCTTTGCATATTTCTATTATACTTGGAACAGCTAGCTAAAACTTTATTAAATCTGTGTTCCCCTTCTCTTACATAGCAGTTGATTAAAAACAAAAAGAGTAATTTAGGCAAAATGCCAGATGATAATATGTTTCTGCCCCACAATTATTGCAAATGTTTTTCTGATTGGTGAACTCCAATATTTAACATCTGTCTATATTCATTTACTCTATAAATTTTTTTTATTAACTCAGTTAATAATTTACACATTCTCAAATCTGCAGACCTATTATTTTCTGTGCCATTCTTTTATTTAAAAATATGTTTTTTATTGATTTTTAGAGAGAGGAAGGGAGAAGGAGATAGAATGAAACATCAATAAGAGGGAAATGTTGATTGGCTGCCTCCTGCATACTCCCTACTAGGAATCAAGCCTACAACCCAGGCACATGCCCTCACAGAGAATCAAACTGGTGACCTCTTGGTGCATGGGATGACACTCTCAAACACTTGAGCTATACTGGCTGGGCTCTGTGCCATTCTTTCCAAATGTATGCTGTTCCCCCTTAAGGGTTTCTAAAGCAGCTATTACACAGGGAGGAAGTGAATTTCACACATGGTGGTTCAGTTATCAGCCACTCTTGCACTTATTAGCCATCCTGGGGAGATTATCAAGAATAATAAGGATTCTGGGCAGGTTTTTATACCTCCCTGGTCATTGTGGAAAAGGCACCAAGTATGGATGAGGCCTTGGTTTCTCAGTATAGACATCCAGGTAGGATGTTTCCAGAAAAATCTTCAACCAAACATAACCTTCATAGTGACAGTCAGTGGGAATTGTCTTCAAGCTTCTTAGATAAAAAACTAAAATGATCTAAGACAGATTCCGCTTGCCTTTTCTTGTATATATCCATATTAATAGATATAGATATATTGGATGCTCCCATTAAATTATTTAGGTGCATGTTTTCCTACTATGCCAAGTAGACAAATAACTATCCTTTCTTAAGTTGTTGAAAAGTTTCACTGTCATAAAGAGTGATTGATATTAATCAATCGTTCATATTTCTAGCTAATGTTGTTAGAGAGGATGACCTCAGATCAACTGTACTAAAACTAAATGTAATGATTTTGAAATATGATCCTCAAAATTTATTTTATAATCAATAATAATACAGAAAAGCAATTTCTTTAGTTTTTTTTAAATACATTTTACAACTAGCTAATCCTAGAATTTCACCAAAAAACTATGTGGTTCAAACAATACCTGTTGGAGTATTTTAAAATACTGATAATTGTTGTTGATCAATATAAGGGGCTGGAATACCTTTTTATAACTATTTCAGGCATGCTCTAGGTTTATAATAAACTAATTTTTCATGTGATAGAGATTCCAGATTTTTTAAAAATTATCATTTTGAGTAAAGAAGTTCTCTGAGACTGCCTTTTGCAGAGCTGAGAAAACCATACCCAGAAGGGTTTTAGGTGGGCTCTTCATTTTACACAAAAAGAATACAGACCGAGCAGTGATGTGTTTTATATGAAAAATCACAGAGCATTTGATGTACAATATTATGTTAGTTTCAGGTGTACAATGTAGTTATTTAGACATATATACCTCATGATATGATCACCATGATAAGTCTAGTGACCATCTGAAACCATGTATATTAACTACAATTAAAAATAAATTTTAAAATAAAATAAAAATCACAGTGCTCTTTCATCAGCCCAGAGACTTGCACTCTGTTCTGGCATATGAGGAGGTCAGACAGGTGATATCTTGTAGGAGTTCCATGCAGATGTGCTGGTGAAATGATGTGGAGGGGAATATATTTGGGAGAAAGGTCAGATGGGTCTTATATTAGAGATTGTCTTATGCATCTTTTAGCTTATGGTGTATATGTGAGTTCAGACAGCAGGCTCCTGAGAAAGCACTCTGACACACTGCAGGTCAGAGGTTGGCAAGAGGCTCTAAGGAGGGCCAGCATGTGGGTGATGGTGGTGAGCGGTGTCACAGCACCATGGGGTAAAGTTGTGGGTGCTCCCTGTAATAGCACAGACAAGGACAGGGAGACCCTAGTCCCTTGCATAAAGGTGAAGAGCATAATAAATGTTGTTCAGAAAGTAAGAAAAATCTCTGTATCTGTCAGCCCACTCATTTTTGGGTGGATTTTCCCTATCCAGAATTACACATTCCATGACAGAGAGGGCAATCACAATGTAGATTCCCGAAGACTCCAATTGCCTACTTTGTCTCAGATTTTTGGAAGCCTCATCTAGGAAAAGTGTAGGTTAAAGATCACCTGCACTCTGGACTTTCTTATACATCATATATCCCGTGACATGCTGGGACAAGGAAGAAACCCAAGGTGCAGTGAAGTCATTTCTTTTCCACCCACAGAAACTGTTGTTTCAACACTAAATAAATACATAGTTACCCTGTTCTAAGTGATTCATGACTAGCCCAAGGCAACCCCAGGGCTACTTTCCCAGAGAACCCTCCTATTTACTGTCTGTCAGATATGGCATCAGACAATGAATTTTGATTTAAGATGTTCTACTCTCCCCAGCTGAAGCTCTGAAGTTGCAGACCCAAGTGAGAAGCATCCAGGCCAGTGTGAGGGGAACAAGCAGCAGAAAGTGCACTCTGTCACCATCCCTTCCTTCTCTAAGCATGCTCTGAGGACAAATGAGCACTCATAACATTTGCTGCAACCAGAGATTCTATAATATTTATTCTTTATCAGAACAAGCTATGAAAATGAGGGTCAACATCACAGTATCATGCTAAGCGAAATAAGCCAGTCAGAGAAGGACAAGTACCACCTGATCTCACTTATTTGTGGAACATAATGAACAAAATAAACTGTTGACCAAAAGAGATCTAGAGTCATGGAAGTAGGGATCAGACTGACAAACTTCTGAGGGGTGGGGTGTGGGAGGGGTGGGAAGAGGTAAACCAAGGAACTTACATGCATACGTGCACAACCAATCAACACAGACACTAGGCTGGGAAAGGCAGGAGGGGGGCAGGAGCAGGGAGGAAGGGGTCAGTGGGGATAAAAGGGGGGCATCTGTAATACTTTCAACAATAAAAAAAAGAAAATGAGGCTCAAGACAACACATTTGTTCAACCTCCTCAAATGTCCTGTTGCTTTTAGTGAAACTGGGCTGATATCCATGAATGCCTCTTTGTTGCCATGGCAACAGGAATCAGCCATTCTGGCCAGAGCACTGTCCTCCGGAAACAAGAGTGAATTCTGATCTTTCTGTGCACCTTCATCCTATCCTGATATGGTAGCACAGGGGAGCAGATGCCTCACCTGGATCCCACACAGTGGGGCCTGTGAAATGCACAGAAACCCCAAGCTTCAAGAGACATCAAATCCATACCTGACAATGTTTTATTTGTTTTGGAATTTTGTTTTATTTTCACTTTTAAAATTATTTTTATTTTTTTCATCACCATTTATGCTCCCTATACCCTCTTCCACCTACACTCAAGCTCTCCACCCCACGACCACCACACTGTTGTCTGTGTCCATGAATTCTTTCTCTCTTTTTCTTTAGTTTTTGCTCAGTCTCCCCTCCCCCCCAACAAAGCTGTCTGCCTGCTCTCTATCTATGCCATTAAAGAGGGAAGATCTGGAGGTTTTTGCAAAAGAAGCATGGTTGAGTTTAAAGAGCTTTGAAGAAATATGAGTTTACAGAGTTGAGCAGGCCTTACAGTCCTCCAAACTCTTTTCACCATTAAATCAATAAGACCCAGAAATGTGCATGATTTGCTCAAAGTCACATCCTGTGAGGGACGAGGTGGCAGTTTCATCCCTGAATTCTTGAGGTCATACCAAGCAATTCTGCTTATCACTAGATGTTTTTTTCTGGTTGTAATTCTTTCTTTTCACAAAAAAATTGTCAAGAACTGACTTTGTGGCTTCCTGTTTGAATAACACCCATTGATAACCACTGTTAAGATAACTCATGAATTACACTGACTTCTTAAATAATTAAAATATTTCAACCTCAGAATGTATTTGATCCAGACCCATTCTCATGAATGGCAAAACCAAACCACCAGGAATACATAGAGAATCAGGCTGCACAGATCTGCACCAAACCTTTCCCTCTAGGAAGATTCTCTGGGCACTAGAACATGATTAGAGTGCAAGCAGTTCAAAGAATGGAATTCAATGTACTAGATGCCAAATTATGCCAAAATTATGTTTCTAGTTCAGTAGTATTTAACAAATTAGGATTACCTTTTCTGGGTTTTACAAGGAGAGGGGAAGCAGATGTTCACCACAGCATCTGCTTATGTTGAAAATTGTCTGATCTGCCTTCCTTTATTAGAAACACACTATCATTACTGTAATCTACTATTATTTGTTTTAAGGGAGAGGAAAATAAAGAATCTAAATAATAGTCCATGCAAGAAAATAATCACATAGTGTGGGTGCTTACAAGGAGGATGAATGAACCCACAAATTGTGCCTCAACCCTTGGTTGGGGAGGAGGAAGGAGAGAAAGAAAGAGAGACAAAAAGGGACAGAGACAGAGAGAGAAGAGGAAGGAAATGATTGAGAGAGATGTTCTCTTCCTTTAGGAGCCTGCAGCCCAGCCTGGCCATAAACCTTTTTGTCAACTTTGGTTCCCATGAAATTAATCCAGATCTTCCCTCACACCCCAGACTATTATTGCTTCTCTGAATGGTGTCCCAGAATTCCTTTTAGAAACTTGAAGTTGAACCCTTGTGATGCCCACACAAACATGAAGCACAAGGCTATATGCTTTCATTCATTCTGCCAACAGCTCAAACACTACAGTGTGGCCCTATCTTGTCAGAAACTGGTGTGTCTGGCTGGTCTCCCACAAGCAGGTGCTGAAATGCATGTTAGTATAGGCAGTAACTCCAGAAAACACTGTAGGGCATGGGAGTAAAGGATGAGAAGGGTCTTCACTAAGTGGGGAATTACAATTCTGGGCACCCCCAGTGGGCAGTACAGGCTTGTACATTATCCCAAGTAAAGGTCAGAAAAAGTGGCATATTTACCCATGAAGGCCTGTCTGCCATTGTTTGAGGGCTGCTCCCAGACACACCTGGCACTAACTGGTAGGAGCTACAAAGTAATGCACTGTTGTTAGCTGCCTGTGTTGGGCCTAGAGGTGTATGGGAAAGGCCACACTGGGAACCAAGATGGGCTGCCACTAATACTAGGTATGGGGCCACTTAACAAAAGGCATAGTGTACCCCAAGGCCTGCTGCTACCAGCCAGCTGCTTGTAAGGCTCAGCCACAGAAAGAGCCTCATACAATATGTGAGTTTGTTGAGGTGGGGTTTGAGGAAGTCACCAGTGTGAAGCAGATGGTGTTCACCAGGTTAATGCAGATTCAGGTTTTGCCATGTGGGGGAGGGCTCAACAAAGGAAGGATGACACCTGCCTGCAAGGTATGTTGGAAAAGGGCTCAACACAAGAACAGTGGCAGCTTTCCCTCCAGCCCTCGCCCTGAAGCCACAAAACTCAGTTTCTTTCTCTATTTATCTGATGGCCCCCCGAGCTGCTATTCCTTTGCTGGAGCCCAGGGAGTGTGCTTTGAAGTGAGTGAATCTGTGTAGGTGTCCTTTAAGAGGATGCCTGAATTTCCAGCAGCCTTCTAGTTCTCCCAGATGGACAGAATCCCCATTGATTTTCACAGCCAGTTGTTGTGGGAGCTCCTCTTCTCAGAACTGGTGTTCCAGGTTGGGGAGCTCGGTGTATAACTGCAACCACTACTCAGTGGGGGGGACCTCCGCAGCTGAGATTGAAAGGGTGAAAATGTTTTAACAAAACAAAACTCCATTCTCACCCTCAGTTACTGCACATACGCACCCTGGTGGTTTCTTTTTTGTAAACATAAGGGCCTTGAGAAACCTAGAGGAACCATAAGGAAAAAGAGATTAATGATGGCCCTGACCTCTGCCTGAGCAGACTCCTTACCTCTGAGACAACTCCTACCAACCCAGACACCAATTACGCGGTGCCAAGAGAATGTGGGTTTTTTTTTAATGTAGTTTTTTTCTGTAGTTTGTGCCTATATAAGCAAAGAACAAAGGAAGCTCGGGGCTGAGGATTTGGGGAAGCTGCACCCCCCCCCCCAGCCCGCCGGTGTAACAGCCCACCGGTGTAATAAAATGCTCCTTTCTCTGCACTGGCCTTACGTTGAGGATGTGATCTCCTGCCGGCTCAGACCTTTTAGAGATATCCCTTTTGATTTTCCACTGCCACACATAGGTATGGGAGGCCAACCCAATTCCCATATCTGTCTCTCCTACCAATATCAAAGTGGCTTCTTCTGTGTATCCTTAGTTATAGGACTTCTATTCAGCTAGACTTCAGATGGTTATCTAGGTTGACTGTTCTATAATTTAGTTTTAATTATGGTGTGATCATGGGAAAAGGCAAGCACAGCATTTACCTACTCTACCATCTTCATGAAAGTTTAAAATCCCAGATGCCACCAAGCTGTGATGGTTTCCAAGGCATGGGCCCCTCTCACAGGCCCCTCTCTCAAGGGGAATCCTTTCAAGAGCTCCATGCCCTTCTCCCCAGGGCTCCTGGGATTAGCAGTGTTACTGCAATGGACGACTACCAATGCCCAACTCTCCTGTCCTTATTCCTTGAATAAAATTCAAAAAGCTTCAATGGTTTTCCTGTTACTGGCAGTTATTTTATCAGACTCATTTTTTTAGACACAAAAAAGTCCAGTGCAAGCTAACTCAAAACAGCAATTTATCATCCATTCAAAGCTTTTTTCTCTCCCCAGCTCAAGAAGAGAGGTGAGAGAACTGCTAACCCTCCGGAAGACTTTATGGTCTATCCCCAGAACACTTGGGGAAGGAGTGTATTACCTCCACCTGGCAAACATGCAGCAGACGGTGTAAGCCTGCACTCCTACACGACCCTCACACTGATGGGTTTCATCATCAAAAGGAATGACCTGGCAAACCTGCTGGCCAGTTGCCCCTCAGTTGTGCTCGTAGTAGATTCAACACCCTCAAGGAGAAGGCAATGCTGTGAAAATTGATGAAAAAGAAGTTTCCTTTCAAGATAAATCCACCCTGTGGAGAAAGCATTGTGAAAATAAATATTTGAAAGTATTTTCATTGTCATATAATGTTATTGTTAAGAATGATGGAAGCAGATCACCTCAATGTCCCTCTCATCTGTACACTACTCAAAAATGCTTTAAATCTTTCAAATGAAAAGATTCCGTGGGTTATAAAGGCATTTATTAAAATCAACAGAGAAGACGGAAATTTACAGTAAAAAATATCTTTGCATAATAAGTAGATGGGATTGAAAAAATGACTATTAGAATTTACCGTCCATAAGAAATGTTAAATATTTGTAAGTATTTTCATCTGCTATGACAGCTTTCGAAACCAAATATTAAAATAAATTTATGTAAAATATACTCTCAAATTGCTATATTACAGAATGTAAAATATAATTTTCAAAATTTTGAAGCATACTTGATCTTATTGATTTCACTAAATTATTATCAATATGACTAAAACATTTTGCACTGTTCATAAATAAAATTTTCAAAAATGTCCTTCATATCACATTCATTACCACTGTACATGTACACATATGTGCACATGACATAAATACATATATAAAAACTGTGTACAGGGATTCCAAAATGACGGCAGAGTGAATAGAAGCTACACAGACCATCTTCTAGGACCAAACTGGAATTACAACTAAAATAAAGAGAAATCATTCAGAAAAAGCAACAGAAAAGCAGCTTGCAAGGACCATATAACCAGGGACACTGAATTGATCCTGGTAGGATTGCAGAGTTGCAAGAGTGGGGCTGGGATCCCACAGACAGCAGCAGACTTAGCTGTGAGCAGCACCCTGGGGGTTAAAATCCCAAGACGGCTACACAGTGCAGAGGGCCTCGAAAGAGGGCTAAAATAGCATTAGCCATTTACCTTGGGCTCCAGCAGAGGGAGGGCAGACTGGACTGGAACTGTGTGGGGCCACTCGGGATTTGGAGGGCGCTCAGAGCTTTTGCTGAGTTGTGGACATGCAGGATGGTGGCCAACTTACTCCTTCTCAGGGCTCTGAGGAGAGGGGGCAGCCCTTCCCTCAGAGATTCAACCCCACCCAGGTGGGCCATTGAAATGCAAATTGAGGCTCATTAACAACCAGCATCTGCCCCACCCTTGGGAAATCCTCTTAAGCTGAACACCTGAGGGAGTTATTCATTTAACTGAGAACCCAAGTCTCTTCAAGTAACCGAGACTAATAGCCTCTAGGCAAAAAGCTAGAGGATAATTGAACCCTTTCTGGACTTGCAAATCTACCCAGGAAAGTAAGACTAGACAGTGGTGTTTAACATGTGTCCTCCCACGCTCATCCAAACCCAGTAGAAGGAGCCACTGTTGGGAGCGGTGCCACTGGAATAGCGATCACCTTGGTTTGACATAGGCATGGGTGAGCTCCATGGATTGACATAGTCCCAGGAGTTATGAAGGCCTCCATGGTTTGACATAGTCCCTGGAGAAGTGGATTCACTGTGTGGCAGGAATCACAAAGAACAGTGACTGAAGACAAAGGCTAATAGGAAAAATAAAAATGTAGGATGGCAACTGAAGGAGATTTATCTTTGCTTTCTCTGTCTATCTGTTATCTGTCTGTTAGGAATCATTATAGAAGTAACATGTAGATGATTAATGGCATAGATGTCAGAATAGACTGCAGAAAGAACAGGCAAGAAAGTAATAAGAATTTAAGATAAGAATGTAAAAGCTTAAGAGGATCTTAGATAAGAGGAAAAGTCAAGGTCAATGAGTAAGTAAAATAAATTGAAATAGAGAATATGGAGAGGGAAGAAGTTAAATGAGACATTGTCTGTGTAAATATAAACAGGAAGGTTGCTAAGCAATGAGTCACATGGTGAAAGTAATTGTAAAGGTTAAGAGCTGATACAATGTCATTGTTATGTCTGGATGAAAAGGTGAAATAATTAGTGATTAACCCTGTACCAATACCTAAAATCTATGTAAGCAAAAAAGAATGTCTATACATACTTGCTTAAAGGTCAAAAGAAAAAGAAATGAGTAACTTGTTATACAACCTGAAGATATAAAAATAAAGATTCTGCTAGTCTTAAGTAGCAGAAGGATTAAGCATCTTCTGTCTCACCAAGACCCCTCTTTTGCCAACTCCATCCACACCTGAGGGACACTCTGGACCTGCTGAAGCAGGACCTCACCAAACCACAAACAGCAGAACACCATAACCAACAGGGAAAATTTGGCAGGCTCCAAAACACACTGAGATGGCCCAAATGGTGAAACAAAGAAACAAATCCCAAATGAAAGAACAAGAGACTTCTACCGAATATGGGATAAATGAAATGCAGTTAAGCAACTTATCAGAGGTAGAGTTCAGAGCCATGATCTTGAGGAAGCTCAACAGCATGAGTAAAGACCTCAACACCATAAGTAAAGATATAGAAGCACTGAAAACCAACCAAGTGGAAATGAAGAATGACATAGCAGAAATAAAGAACACATTGGAAGGACTAAACAGCAGAGTAGAGGAAGCTGAGGACTGGATCAGTGAATTAGAAGACAGGGTAGAAAAAATCAACGAATCAGAAAACCAAAAGGAAAAAAAAATTAGAAAACAGAAAGACAGCTTAAGAGAACTGTGGGACAACTGGAAACGTAATAATATTTGCATCATAGGAGTCCCCATAGAAGAATAAAATGAGCAAGGGTTAGAGAATATATTTGAAGAAATAGTGACAGAACACTTCCCTAATTTGGTGAAGGAAGAAGGCATTCAAGTTCAAGAAGCACAGAGAGCCCCAAGTAGGAAGAAACCAAACAGGCCCACACCAAGACACATAGTAATTAAAATGCCAAAAATTAAAGACAAAGAGAAAATCCTAAAGGCAGCAAGAGATAAACAACAGGTTACCTACAAAGGAATCCCCATTAGGCTATCAGCTGACTTCTCAGCAGAAACACTGCAGGCCAGAAAGGAATGGGATAAACTAATCAAGGTCATGAAAAAAAAAGGATCTAAATCCAAGACTACTCTATCCAGCAAGGCAATCATTCAAAATAGAAGGTCAAATAAAGACTTTCCCAGACAAAGAAAGGCTAAAGAAATACATTAGCACCAAACCATCACTGCAAGAAATATTAAAAGGTCTGCTGTAATTAGAAGAAGAAATAGGAGGGGGAAGAAAAATGGCGGCAGAGTGAATGGAAGCTACACAGACCATCTCCCAGGACCAAACTGGAATTACAACTAAAATAAGGACAAATCGTCGGGAAAAAGCAACAGAAAAGCAGCTTGCGAGGACGATACAACCAGGGACACTGACTCGATCCTGGTAGGATTGCGAGGGCGCGAGAGGGGGGCTGGGAACCCACGGACAGCAACGGCCTTAGCCCCTTAGCCGGATCGGCGCCCGCCCTCGGGGTTGGAGCGGCGCCAGCTCCACCGCGCGGGGACGGGGCAGAGAGCGCTGAAGTCCGCCCCAGCTACACCGCGCGGGGACGGGGCAGAGAGCGCTGAAGTCCGCCCCAGCTACACCGCGCGGGGACGGGGCAGAGAGCGCTGAAGTCCGCCCCAGCTGCACCGCGTGGGGACAGGGCAGAGAGCGCTGAAGTCCGCCCCAGCTACACTGCGCGGGGACAGGGCAGAGAGCGCTGTAGTCCGCCCCAGCCCCTCCGCGCGGAGACGGGGCAGAGAGCGCTGAAGTCCGCGCCAGCTCCACCGCGCAGGGCCGAGACAGAGCGCTAAAATAGCCGCAGCCACTCACCTGGGCTCAGGCAGAGGGAGGGCGGACTGGACTGGAACTGAGTGGGGACACCTGGGATTTGGAGGGCGCTCAGAGTTTTTGCTGAGTTGCGGCCACCCAGGACTGTGGCCTGGTCGTCTTACTCCACCCCAGGGCTCTGGGGAGAGGCGGAAGCCCCTCCCTCGGAGAACCATTCACACCCTAGAGGGCCATTGAAATGCAAACTGAGGCTCATTAACTACTAGCATCTGCCCTACCCCCTGGAAATCCTCTCACACTGAACACCAGAGGGAGGTTTTCATTCAACTGAAAACCCAAGGCTCTTCAAGCAACCACAACTAATAGCCTCTAGGCAAAAAGCTAGAGGATAACTTAACCTTTGCTGGGCTTGCAAATATACCCTGGAAAGTAAGACTACAGGGTGCTGTTTAACGTGGGTCCTCCCACGCTCATCCAAACCCAGTAGAGGGAGCCACAAACAACAGAACACCAACATCCACAGGAAAATTCGGCAGGCTCCAAAAACCACTGAGATAGCCAAAATGGGGAAACAAAGAAACAGAGCCCAAATGAAAGAACAAGAGACCTCTACCGAAGATGAGATAAATGAAACGGAACTAAGTAAGTTAACAGAGCTAGTATTCAGAGCCATGATCTTGAGGAAGCTCAACAGCATGAGTAAGGACATCAACACCTTGAGTAAAGACATCCACACCATGAGCAAAGACATAGAAACACTGAAAACCAACCAAGTGGAAATGAAGAAGCAGCAAGAAGAAATGAAGAATAACATAGCAGAAATGAAGAACATATTGGAAGGACTAAACAGCAGAGTAGAGGAAGCTGAGGACCGGATCAGTGAATTAGAAGACAGGGTAGAAAAAATCAACCAATCAGAAAACCAAAAGGAAAAAACAATGAAAAAACAGGAAGACAGCTTAAGAGAATTGTGGGACAACTGGAAACGCAATAATATTCGCATAATTGGAGTCCCTGAAGAAGAAGAAAATGAGCAAGGGTTAGAGAATATATTTGAAGAAATTATGACAGAAAACTTCCCTAATTTGGTGAAGAAAGAAGGTATTCAAGTTCAAGAAGCACAGAGAGTCCCAAGTAAGAAGAATCCAAACAGGCCCACACCAAGACACATAGTAATTAAAATGCCAAAAATTAAAACCAAAGAGAGAATCCTCAAGGCAGCAAGAGAAAAGCAACAGGTTACCTACAAAGGAACCCCCATCAGGCTATCAGCTGACTTCTCAACAGAAACACTACAGGCCAGAAGGGAATGGCATGAAGTAATCAAGGTCATGAAAAACAAGAACCTGAATCCAAGACTACTCTACCCAGCAAGGCTGTCATTCAAAATAGAAGGTCAAATAAAGAGCTTTTCAGACAAAAAAAGGCTAAGGGAATACATTAGCACCAAACCAGCACTGCAAGAAATGTTAAAAGGACTGCTGTAATTAGTAGAAGAAATAGGAAGGAAAGTAGAACCACACTGAACAAAAATGGCAATAAATAAGTACATATCAATAGTCACCTTAAATGTAAATGGATTGAATGCTCCGATAAAAAGACACAGAGTAGCGGATTGGATAAGAAAGCATAACCCATATATATGCTGTTTACAAGAGACCCACCTCACAACAAAAGACTCATATAGGCTGAAAGTGAAGGGATGGAAAAAAATCTTCCAAGCAAATGGAAAGGAAAAAAAAGCTGGGGTAGCAATACTCATATCTGATAAAATAGATTTCAAAACGAAAGCCATTACTAGAGACAAAGAAGGTCACTATATAATATTGAAAGGATCTATCCAACAGGAAGATATAACCTTGGTAAACATATACGCACCGAATATAGGAGCACCAAAATATATTAAAAATCTGCTGGAGGACTTCAAAGGAGAAATTGACAGCAATACAATCATAACAGGGGACTTCAACACCCCGCTCACATCACTGGATAGATCCTCTAGACAAAAAATTAACAAGGACACAGAGACTCTAAACGAAGCACTAGACCAAATGGATTTAATAGATATTTACAGAGAATTGCACCCCAAAACTATAGAATTCACATTCTTCTCAAGTGCACATGGGACATTCTCAAAGATAGACCACATGTTAGGACACAAACGAAGTCTCTAAAAGTTCAAGAAGATTGAAATCATATCAAGCATCTTCTCAGATCACAATGGCATGAAACTAGAAATCAATTGGAAAAAGAACATGCAACGACATTTGAATACATGGAGGCTAAATAGCATGTTATTAAACAATGAATGGGTTACGGAGGAGATAAAGGAAGAAATTAAAAACTTCCTGGAAACCAACGAAAATGAACACACAACAACACAAAATCTATGGGATGCAGCGAAAGCAGTTCTGAGAGGGAAGTTCATAGCACTACAGGCCCACCTCAAGAATCAACAAAAATTTCTAATAGACTATCTAACCTCACAACTTAAAGAACTAGAAAGCAAACAAAAAGAAAACCCCAGAGCAAATAGAAGGAAGGAAATAGTAAAGATCAGAGCAGAAATAAACGACATAGAGACCAGAGAAACAATTCAAAGGATCAATAAAACAAACAGCTGGTTTTTTGAAAAGATAAACAAGATTGATGGACCCTTAGCTAGACTCACCAAGAAACAAAGAGAGAGAACACAAATACACAAAATCAGAAATGAAAGAGGAGAAGTAACAACTGACACCACAGAAATACAAAGGATCATTAGCAAATACTATGAACATTTATATGGCAACAAATTCGACAATCTAAGTGAAATGGACAAATTTCTAGAAACACATAGTCTCCCAAAACTGGACCGGGAAGAGATAGAAAACTTGAACAGACTAATAACAGCTGAGGAAATTGAAGATGTAATCAAGACTCTCCCAGCAAACAAAAGCCCAGGCCCAGATGGCTTCACGGGGGAGTTTTACCGAACATTCAAAGAAGAACTAACACCCATTCTCCTCAAACTATTTCGAAAAATTCAAGAAGAAGGAAGACTTCCAAACTCGTTTTATGAGGCCAGCATAATCCTAATTCCAAAACCAGAAAAAGACACTACAAAGAAAGAAAACTACAGGCCAATATCCCTGATGAATGTAGATGCCAAAATCCTAAACAAAATACTAGCAAATCGGATCCAGCAATACATCAAAAAAATTATTCACCATGACCAAGTGGGATTCATCCCAGGGATGCAAGGCTGGTTCAACATTCGCAAATCAATAAATGTGATACACCACATAAACAAAATGAAAGATAAAAACCACATGATCATATCAATAGATGCTGAAAAAGCATTTGACAAAATCCAGCACTCATTCCTGATAAAAACGCTCAGCAATTTGGGAGTAGAGGGATTATATCTTGATATAATAAAGGCCATATATGAAAGACCTACAGCCAACATCATACTCAATGGGCAAAAACTAAAAACATTTCCCTTAAGAACAGGAACAAGACAGGGATGCCCACTTTCGCCACTCTTATTTAACATAGTACTGGAAGTCTTAGCCACAGCAATCAGACGTGAAGAAAAAATAAAAGGAATCCAAATTGGAAAGGAAGAAGTGAAACTGTCATTATTCGCAGACGATATGATATTATATATAGAAAACCCTAAAGACTCCATCAAAAATCTACTAGACTTAATAAATGAATTTGGCAAAGTAGCAGGATACAAAATTAATGTCAAGAAATCAATGGCAGGAAGCCCTGCAACTACGAAATTAAAGAAACAGCAGAATGGAGACGGCATACTGCCCTCCAGGACCCTCCTTGTCACCTGAAAGGAAATGAGATCCTGCAGCCAGGGGCGCCTGCGGAAGCTGAGCGACCCCCCCACCACGGAGGAACCCAGGAGCGAGGGAGTCGAGCGACCCCCACACCAACGGAGGAACCCAGGCAGAGCGAGGGAGCCGGGCGACCCCCACACCAATGGAGGAACCCAGGCGGAGAGAGGGAGCTGAGCGACCCCCACACCAACGGAGGAACCCAGGCGGAGCGAGGGAGCTGAGCGACCCCCACACCAACGGAGGAACCCAGGCGCAGCAGCGAGGGAGCTGAGCGACCCCCACACCATGGAGGAACCAAGGCGGAGAGAGGGAGCTGAGCGACCCCCCACACCAACGGAGGAACCCAGGCGGAGAGAGGGAGCTGAGCGACCCCCACACCAACGGAGGAACCCAGGTGGAGAGAGGGAGCTGAGTGACCACCACACCAACGGAGGAAGCCGGCAACACACAGGAGAACTGAGCAAACTGAACAACGAAATTGACCCAGAGACATGGAGGGTGGAGTACGGGATGACGGGCCTCAGAGGAGGCGGGGAGGCGGGGGAACAAGATAAATCACAGAGCCTATGTGCATGGGTGCATAACCAATGGACATGGACAACAGGGATGGGGACGAGGAGAAGGGGAGGGGGAGGAGGGTGTCAATGGGGGAAATAATATAAATAAAAAAAAAAAAAAAAGAAATCAATGGCATTCTTATACACCAATGACGAACTCACGGAAAGAGAAACTAAAAAAACAATACCATTTACCATCGCGGCAAAAAAATTAAGATACCTAGGAATAAACCTAACCAAAGAAGTAAAGGACCTATTTGCAGAAAACTACAGGACATTGAAAAAAGATATAGAGGAAGATATAAAAAAGTGGAAACACATACCTTGTTCATGGATTGGAAGAATTAACATCATTAAAATGTCCATATTACCCAAAGCAATCTATAGATTCAATGCAATCCCCATCAAAATACCAGTGACATATTTCACAGAACTAGAACAAATATTTCAAAAGTTCATATGGAACCAAAAAAGACCCCGAATAGCCACAGCAATCTTGAAAAAGAAGGACAAAGTAGGTGGGATCACAATACCGTATATCAGCTTATACTACAAAGCCACTGTAATCAAAACAGCCTGGTACTGGCACAAGAACAGGCATATAGACCAGTGGAACAGAACAGAGAATCCGGAAATTGACCCAAGACATTATGCTCAATTAATATTTGACAAAGGTGGCAAGAGCATACAATGGAGCAAAGATAGCCTCTTTAATAAATGGTGTTGGGAAAATTGGACAGCTACATGCAAAAAAATGAAACTAGACCATCAACTTACACCACACACAAGAATAAACTCAAAATGGATAAAAGACTTAAATGTGACTCGTGAATCCATAAAAATCCTAGAAGAAAATGTAGGCAACAAAATTTCGGACATCATACGCAGTACAATCTTCACTGATACATCACCTAAGGCAACAGAAACAAAGGGAAAAATGAACACATGGGACTACATCAAACTCAAAAGCTTCTGCACAGCAAAAGAAACAACCATCAAAACACATAGGGAACCCACTCCAAGGGAGAGCATAATTGCCAATGACACATCAGATAAGGGGTTAATTTCCAAAATATACAGAGTGCTCATACAACTCAACAAAAGGAAGACAAAGAACCCAATTAAAAAATGGGCAGAGGAACTAAATAGACACCTCTCCAAAAAGGACATACAAATGGCTAAGAGACATATGAAGAAATGCTCAACATCATTAATCATCAGAGAGATGCAAATTAAAACAACAATGAGGTATCACCTCACACCTGTCAGAATGGCCGCCATCAACAAATCATCAAACAACAAGTGTTGGCGAGGGTGTGGAGAAAAGGGGACTGTAGTACACTGCTGGTGGGAATGCAGACTGGTGCAGCCACTGTGGAAAACACTATGGTGTTATCTCAAAAAGTTAAAAATTGAATTGCCATTTGACCCAGTGATCCCACTTCTAGGAATATACCCTAAGAAGCCTGAAACACCAATCAGAAAAAATACATGTACCCCCATGTTCATAGCAGCACTATTTACAATAGCTAAGATCTGGAAACAGCCCAAGTGTCCATCAGTGGATGAATGGATAAAAAAGCTGTGGTACATATACACAATGGAGTACTATGCAGCTGTAAGAAAGAAAGATCTCTTATCCTTTGAGACGACGTGGAGGGACCTCGAGAGTATTATCCTAAGCGAAACAAGCCAAGCAGAGAAAGACAAATATCACATGATCTCACTTATTTGTGGAATATAATGAACATAGCAATCTGAGGAACAGGGTAGACCCAGAGACGTGGAAGTAGGGTATAAACTGACACCCCTCAGGAGAGGGGGTGGGGGGCAGGGAAGAGATAAACCACAGAACTTATGCACATGTATGCATAAGTGATGGACATGGACAACAAAGCTGGGGACAGGGTGGGGGGATGGGGAGGAGGGTGTCAATGGGGAAAAAAAGGAGAAACCTCTGTAACAAAAATAAATTAATAAAAAAAAATAAAATAAAATAAAAAAAAAAGAAGAAGAAATGGGAAGAAAAATATAATCACACTAAATAAAAACGGAAATAAATAAGTACATATCAGTAATGACCTTAAGTGTAAATGGTTTGAATGCTCCGATAAAAAGACACAGAGTAGCTGATTGGATAGGAAAGCATGACTCATATATATGTTGTTTACAAGAGACCCACCTCACAGCAAAACACTCATATAGGTTGAAAGTGAAGGGATGGAAAAAAATCTTCCAAGCAAAGGGAAAGGAAAAAGAAGCTGGAGTAGCAATACTTGTATCTGATAAAATAGATTTCAGAATGGCCCTGGCCGGTTTGGCTCAGCAGTTAGTGTCGGCGTGCGGACCAGAGAGACCAGGGTTTGGTTCCCGCTGGGGGCACGTACCTCGGTTGCAGTTTGTCCCGGCCCTGGTTGGTCGTGCGGGAGGCGGCCACTTGATGTGTCCCTTTCACGTCGATGTTTCTCTCTTTCCCTCCCACTCTATCTGAACAAAAAATGAAAGAGTATCCTTGGGTGAGGATAAAAAAAAAAAAAAAAAGATTTCAAAATGAAGGCCATAACTAGAGACAAAGAAGATCACTACATAATATTGAAAGGATCTATCCATCAGGAAGATATAACCTTGGTAAACATATATGCACCCAATATAGGATCAACAAAATATATTAAAAATCATCTGGAGGACTTCAGTGGAGAAATCAACACCAGTACAATCATAGCAGGGGACTTCAACACCCCGCTGACATCACTGGATAGATCCTCCACACAAAAAATTAACTAGGAAACAGATACTCTAAATGAAGCACTAGACCAAATAAATTTAATAGATATCTATAGAGAATTACACCCCAAAACTTCAGAATTCACATCTTCTCAAGTGCACATGGGACATTCTCAAAGATAGACCACATATTAGGACACAAAACAATTCTCTACCAGTTCAAGAAGATTGAAATAATATCAAGCATCTTCTCAGATCACAATGGCATAAAACTAGAAATCAATTGCAACAAGAACATGCAAAGACATTTGAATACATGGAGGCTAAATAGCATGTTATTAAACAATGAATGGGTTACAAAGGAGATCAAAGAAAAAAATTAAAAACTTCCTGGAAACCAATGAAAATTAACACACAACAACACAAAATCTATGGGATGCAGTGAAAGCAGTTCTGAGAGGGAAGTTCATAGCATTACAGGCTACCTCAAGAAACAAGAAAAATTTCTGAAAGACTATCTAACCTCACAACTTAAAGAACTAGAAAGCAAACAAAATGAAAACCCCAGAGCAGTTAGAAGGAAGGAAATAGTAAAGATCAGAGCAGAAATAAATAACATAGAGGCCAAAATAACAATTCAAAAGATCAATGAAACAAAGAGCTTGTTTTTTTGAAAAGATAAACAATATTGATGGACCCTGAGCTAGACTCACCAAGAAACAAAGAGAGAGAACCCAAATACACAAAATCAGAAATGAAAGAGGGGAAGTAACAACTGATACCACAGAAATACAAAGGATTGTTAACAAATACTATGAACATTTATACGGCAACAAATTCGACAATCTAAGTGAAATGTACAAATTTCTAGAAACACATAGTCTTCCAAAACTGGACCAGGAAGAGATAGAAAACTTGAACAGACCAATAACAACTAGGGAAATTGAAGATATAATCAAGACCCTCCCAGCAAACAAAAGCCCAGGACCTGACGGCTTCACGGAGGAGTGTTACCGAACATTCAAAGAAGAACTAACACCCATTCTCCTCAAACGATTTAAAAAAATTCAAGAAGGAAGACTTTCAAAGTCGTTTTATGAGGCCAGCATAATTCTAATCCCAAAACCAGAAAAAGACACTACAAAGAACGAAAAATACAGGCCAATATCCCTGATGAACACAAATGCCAAAATCCTTAACAAAATACTAGCAAATGGGATCCAGCAATACATCAAAAAAATTATTCATCATGACCAAGTGTGTTTTATCCCAGGCATGTAAGGCTGGTACAATATTAGCAAATCAATAAATGTGATACACCACATAAACAAAATGAAAGATAAAAACCATATGATCATATCAATAGACTCTGAAAAAACATTCGACAAAATCCACCACCCATTTCTGATAAAAACGCTCAGCAATGTGGGAATAGAGGGATCGTATCTCGACATCATAAAGGCCATATATGAAAAATCTACAGCCAACATCATACTCAATGGGCAAAAACTAAAAGCATTTCCCTTAAGAATAGGAACAAGGCAAGGATGCCCACTTGCACCACTCATTTAACATAGTACTGGAAGTCTTAGCCACAGCAATCAGACATGAAGGAAAAATAACTGGGATCCAAATTGGAAAGGAGGAAGTGAAACTGTCATTATTCGCAGATGACATGATCTCATACATAGAAAACCCTAAAGACTCCATTAATAATCTACTAGACTTAGTAAATGAATTTGGCAAAGTAGTAGGATACAAAATTAATGTCAAGAAATCGATGATATTCTTATACACCAATGATGAACTCACAGAAATAGAAACTAAAAAAACAATCCCATATACCATTACAGCCAAAAATTAAGATACCTAGGAATAACCTTAACCAAAGAACTAAAGGACCTATTTGCAGAAAAAACTTTGGACATTGAAAAAAGTAATAGAGGAAGATATAAAAAAGTGGAAGCACATACCTTGTTCATGGATTGGAAGAATTAACATCATTAAAATGTCTATATTACCCAAAGCAATCTATAGATTCAATTGAATCCCCATCAAAATATAAATGACATATGTCAGAGAACTAGAATAAATACTTGAAAAGTTTCTATGGAACCAAAAAAGACCCAAAATAGCCACGGCAATCTTGAAGAAGAAGGACAAAGTAGGTGGGATCACAATACTGGATATCAGGTTATACTACAAAAATGCTTCAGGAAGGCCAACAGATGGTATGTTTGTGTCATGAGTCTCAGGGTTGGGATTTTAAAGAGAAGGAGGAAGAAAGTCTGGAAGTGGCAATGAGAAGGGAGAAGAACCAGGTTCAAGGAGCACCAGGGTTCTAGGAGAAATGTATTCACTCTGTGTGGGCTACTACAGGGGAATCAGCATCCTCAGGAGCACCAGGTGGCTTCTCCTGGCTCCTAAGACAGAGGTAAAGTCTTTGTCATACCCGTGGGACCCTCCTGGACCAGTTTCTGGCTACTTTTCAGCCTTCTCCACCCCAGTACCCAGCTCACTGTGGTTCAATCCATAGGATCCTCCTCAGTTCTTGTGATGGGCCATATCCTTCTTACCCCAAGGCATTGCAGGGTCTGCTGCCCTGGAGAAATGCCTCCATGCTGATTTTCACACAGCAATTTATCTTTTTCCTGTGTCTCCTCAGGTCTCAGCTTACCTCTCTATAAGTGCACTTCAGGTAGGAGCCTTCCCACATGTTTCTTAAATTCTCTGGGCTAATTTCCCTCACCTCCCTACAGGCATGGAGTGCTTATCTCAGGGCCTAAAGCCTGTGGGCGAAAGAGGAAGCATCTGTGAATGGTTCCAGCCCAGGTCCTAGACTCTGAGCAAAGGTTTTCTGCATGTGAGCAGTAACTGTCCAATTAAAAGAGTGAAGTCTACACAAAGAAAAATGTTGGTTAAAATGATCGGCACTCCTCATCAAAGGTAGGGCATGGTTGGAAATTTCAGCTCACATGGGTGGACAGAAATAATAACTCTCCTTCCCTGCCCCTCTATTCCTGTGGCCTGATGCTAACAGCTCCACTTCAGGAAATGTGCAGGAGGGGAAAGCCAAAGGAACACCTGCTTTCCAGCTTGGAAGGACCAGGACCTCTAATGAAAGACCACTGTAGGCTCATTCAGTTCACATGGTCCAGCCCCCACCCTGCCCACAGTTGAAGGAGGGAAGGGGGTTTCTCTGAATGATCTGAGGAGTCCCTGTTCTCTGTCTAACAACCTGGGCTTTCCAGTGGTTCTAAGGATGAGGATCACCTGGGAGGCACTCTAGGATATGCTTTGGCAGAAAAGTCCAATATCTATCCCCATATCTATCCCCACATCTCTGGTGTCTGCTGCAGCTGCTCTTCCACCTCACAAGTCTCTGTGAAAAGCAGGGGCCTGAATCACCTGAGCCTGATCTGTAGACAGGGAGTAAAGGTCAGCATACCACCTGAAGGAGCTTTAAACTACAACTCCCTGGGGTGGGGGGGGGTGAGGCACTCAATTGTGTTGCTTTGTCTTGTATTCAAGCTGTGCAGTTCTGGGACATGAGGACTCCAAGAAACTCTTAAGAGGAAAATATGGTTAAGACCAGGGCTTCTCACTGAAATGAATCATCTGAAGACCAGATTTTAATTTTCTTCACCAAACAGTCCCAGTTGAATATTCTTTTTAGAAGGTCAGAAATGAGTGGACTTTCTGAAGTTTAAAATCTAAAAGATCCAGAGTTCAGTTAAAATCCTTAAATCCCACTGACCCAATCCTAATACCAAGCTTTGCAGGTTTAAGTGTTGGTTAGAAACAGAGTATTTTATTGTCCTGAGTTATTTAGAGTTGCTTCAGATGTCCAAATAGGTTGGGCTTTGCTACTGCAAATTGGGAATTTTCTAGATGTTTGAATTAAGCAGCCATAAGTATTCCCCAAAATCACACTCCCCCATTGTCCATCTTTTTCTCCCTTCTCTTTGTGGTTAAAGGTAAATAATTAAAATGTCATCATTCTAGCTAAATGGACAAGTAAATGTAATCATTAAAGTTCTCAACTAAGCAGCAAATGGAATTTGTGAGGTGACTGGGTAGCTCCTGAGTTCAAGGAAGGACTGACCATTCCTGCAGTAAAATAGGAAGCATACATAGGTCTCAGCAGGAAACAAAAACCTCTGGCATGCTACCATCAACTTAGCTTGTGTCCTACAGTGCCAACCACCTTGAGTGCTTGCATCTCTCAGGTCTTCATATTGTAATTTTTGCTAAAGAGCATATGACAAGCTAATCTTGGGTCTCACATCCAGCCCAGAAGAGTCACACTTCACCAACAAGGCTGTTGGGGCCACCCTGGGAATTAGAAACTCTTAAGAGGAAAATATGGGGAATTACAGCAGGTCTTAGAGGGAGGCACAATGATCATCCAGTTCATTTGAATTCTTATGCTAAAGGTCCAGCTCTGATTAGGTTGTTATGATTGGTAAAATGTAAATTCAGGAGTGATACCAGGTGAGGAGAAACACCATCTGTGGAGCCCAGTCCTACAGTCTATGTGGAATGCTGGTAGGGAAAGGACAATGTAGGTATCCCTGGAGCAGACCATCTCTTGATCAAGTCATTGGTTACCAATGCTCACTTCCAGTCTTAAATTTACTTGAATCCTCAGTAACATGAAACATTATCTAACAACTTTTTAAGATTTAAATCTCTCCTATTTTGTTCCAAGCCTGGACCTTTTAATTGGTTTTATCCAACCTGATTTTTCTTCTCTGCCTTTGTAGGATCCTTCTCCAGAAATACCGGCATCCCTTCACTCAAGAAATCCAACCTAGAAATTGGGTGAATAAGCATTCATCTCCAGCAGGCTGGCTTGTTTCAGGATTTTGCTCACTAAATACTCTATTATTTTTTCAACATTAAAAAAAAAAGACTTAACTTGAGTGTATGTTGACTTCAACAACATCAATGAATCTTAGTTTCTATCTTGCTATATTCAAAATCTAAATTTCCCAGGAAAGAGAATCTGATAACCCAGCTTGGGTGATGTGTCCATTCTTGGATTAGTTGGCTACTGCCTAAAAGACTACATGGTACATAATAGTCATGACTGCCACCACTGAAAGCTGAATGGATAAGAAAGCATGACTCATATATATGTTGTTTACTAGACATCCACCTCACAACAAAAGAGTGACACAGGTTGAAAGTGAAGGGATGAAAAAATTTTCCAAGCACATGGAAATTAACAACAACAACAACAAAAATGCTGGGATAGCAATATACATAGTCCATCTGATAAAAGAGACTTCAAAATGAAGGCCATAACAAGAGACAAAGTAGGTCACTATGTAATACTGAAAGGATCTATCCAACAGGAGGCTATAACCTTGATAAATATATATACACCCAATATTTGAGCACCAAAATATATTTAAAAACTTCTGGAGGACTTCAAAGGAGAAATCAACAGCAATGCAATCATAGCAGAGACTTCAACTTCATCTGACATAACTGGCTAGATACTCCAAAAAATTAACAAGAAAACAGAGATTTTAAATGATTCATTAGATCAAACGGATTTAATAGATATTTATAGAGATTTACACCCCAAAACTGCAGAATATACTTCTCGAGTGCACTTGGGGCATTCTCAAAGATAGACCACATATTAGGACACAAACTAAGTCTCTACAAGTTCAAGAAGATTGAAATCATATAAATCATCTTCTCAGATCACAATGGCATTAAACTAGAAATTAATTACAATAAAAACACTCAAAAACATTCAAACACACGGAGGCTAAACAGCATGTTATTAAGCAATGAATGGGATACTAACGAGATCAAGGAAGAAATAAAAAATTTCCTGGAAATCAATGAAAATTAACACACAACCACAAAATATCTATGGGATACAACAAAAGCCGTCCTGAGAGGGAAGTACATAGCACTACAGGGCTACCTCAAGAAACAAGAAACATTTCTGATAGACAATCAAATCCTACAACTTAAAGAACTAGAAAGTGAACAACAGCAAAAACAAAAAACAGAGCAAGTGGAAGAAAATAAATAGTAAAGATTATAGCATAAATGAATGACATAGAGACTAAAAAAACGCTTCAAAAGATCAATGAAACAAAGAGTTGGTTCTTTGAAAAGATAAACAAGATTGGTGAACCTTTAGCTAGACTCACCAAGAAACAAAGAAAGAGGATCCAAATAAACAAAATCAGAAACAAAAAAGAGAAATAACAACTGACAACACAAAAATAAAAAGGAACAATTATATGCCAACAAATTGGACAACTTAGGCAAAATGGACAAATTTCTAAAATCACAGTTTCCCAAAACTGAAGCCAGAAGTGTCAGAAAAGTTGAAGAGACCAATAACATCTAAGGAAATTGAAGCTATAATCAATAAAATCCCAGCAAACAAAAGTCTGGTCCAGACGACTTCAAAGGAGAGTATTACCAAACATTCTAAGAAAAGTTAATACGTATTCTGCTCAAACTATTTCAAAAAATTCCAGAGGAAGGAAGACTTCCAAGCTCTTTTTGTGAGGCCAGCATAATCCTAATTCCAAAACCAGATAAAGACACTACTAAGAAAGAAAACTATAGGCCAATATCCTTGATGAACATAGATGCAAAAATCCTCAACAAAATATTAGCAAATTGGATCCAGAAACACATTAAAATAATTATTCACCATGACCAAGTGAGATTCATCCCAGGGATGCAAGGCTGGTACAATATTCACAATAAATGTGATGCACCACATAAACAAAGTGAAAGATAAAAACCATATGATCATATCAATAGATGCTGAAAAAGCATTTGACAAAATCCAGCACCCATTTCTGATAAAAATTCTCAGCAAAGTGTGAAAAGAGGGATAATATCTCAACATAATAAAGGCCATATATGAAAAACCTATAGCCAACATCATACTCACTGGGCAAAAACTTAAAGTATTTCCCTTAGGAACAGGAATAAGATAGGGATGCTCACTTTCGTCACTTATTTAACATAACACTGAAAAGCTTAGCCACAGCAGTTAGACAAGAAGAAAAAATGAAAGGCATCCAAATTGAAAAGGAGAAAGTGAAACTGTCATTATTTGCAGATGACATGATATTTTACATAGAAAACACTAAAGACTCCATAAAAATTCTTCTAGATTTAATAAATAAATTTGCAAAGTAGCAGAATACAAAATTAACATCCATAAATCGATGGTACTCTTATATATTAATTATGAATGCTCAGAATAGGAAAGTAAACAAACAATGCCATTTACAATTGCAACAATACACACATACACACACACACACACACACACACACAAAATACCTAGGAATAAACTTAACCAAGAAGGTAAAAGACCTGTTCTCAGAAAACTACAGGACATTGAAAAAATAAATAGAGGAAGATATATAAATGTCGAAACATATACCATGTTCGTGGAATGGAAAAATCAACATCATTAAAATGTCCATAATAACCAAAGCAATCTATAGATTCAATGTAATCTCTATTAAAGTACCAATGGCATGCCCAGCCGGTGTGGTTGAGCATCGACCCATGCACCAATAGGTTGCCGGTTCAATTCCCAGTCAGGGCACATGCTCAGGTTGTGGCCAAATCCCCAGTGGGTAGCCAATTGATGTTCTCTCTCATCGATGTTTCTACCTCTTTCTCTCTCTCTCCCTTCCTCTCTCACTAAAATCAATAAAGAAAAAAAAAATTTTTAATAAAGTACCAATGGCGTATTTCACAGCTCTAGAACAAATACTCCAAAAGTTTATGTGGAACCATAAAAGACCCTGAATATTCACAGCAATCTTGAAAAAGAAGAAAAAAGTAAGAGAAATCAAAATACCAGATATCAGGTTATATTACAAAGATATTGTCATCAAACTAGCCTGGTACTGGCACAAGAACAGGCATAGAGATCAATGGAACAGAACAGAGAACCCAAAAATTGACCCAAGACAATATACAAAATTAATTTCCAACAAAGGAGGCAAGAGCATACAATGGAGAAAAGACAGTCTTTCCTATAAATAGTGTTGGGAAAATTGGACAGCTACATGCAAAAAAAAAAAAAAAAAAAATGAAACTAGACCACCAACTTACACCATACACAAGAATAAACTTAAACTGGATAGAACATTTAAATGTAACTGGTGAAACCATAAAAATCCTAGAAGAAAATGTAGGCAGAAAAATCTCAGACATCATACATAGAGGAATTTTCATTGATACATCACCTAGGGCAAGAGAAACAAAGGAAAAATTAATTGAGAGTACATCAAGCTAAAAGGACTCGGCACAGCAAAAGAAACCAGCATTAAAATGAAAAGGAACCCACTTTCTGGGAGAACATATTTGCCAATGATACATCGCATAAGTGGTTTATATCCAAAATATATAGAGTAATACAACCCAACTAAAGGAAGACAAACAATTCTATTTAAAAATGGGCAGAAGACATGAATAGAAAGTTCTCCAAACAGGATATACAAATGGCCAGAAGACATGAAAAAATGCTCAACATCTCTAATCATCAGAGAGATGCAAATTAAAATAACTGTGAGATATCACCTCACACCTGTCAGAATGTTGGCCATCAACAAATCCTCAAACAATAAATTCTGGTGAGGATGTGGAGAAAAGGGTACTCTACCACACTATTGTTGGGGAATCAGACTGGTGCAGCAACTATTGAAAACAATATGGTGTTTCCTCAAAAAACTAAAAATGAAACTGCCATTTGACCTAGTGATCCCACTTCTTGGAATATATCCAAAAAACCTGAAACACCAATCAGGAAGAATATATGCACCCTTATGTTCATAGCAGAACTATTTAAAATAGCTAAGATCTGGAAACAGCCCAAGTGTCCATCAGTAGATGAGTGGATAAAAAAGCTGTGGTACATTTACACAATGGAATACTATGCAGCTGTAAGAAAGAGAGATCTCTTACCCTTTGAGACAACATGGAGGGACCTGGAGAGTATTATGCTGAGTGAAATAAGCCAGTCAGAGAAAGACAAGTACTACATGATCTCACTTATTTATAGAACATAATGAACAAAATAAGCTGTCAACCAAAAGAGATTCTGAGACATGGAAGTAGGGAACAGACTAACAAACCTCTGAGAGGTGGGCAGTGGGAGGAGTGGGAAGAGATAAACTAAAGAACTTATATGCATATATGCTCAACCAATGGACACAGACATTAGGTTCAGGAAAGCAGAAAGGGGTTGGGAGCAGGGAGGAGGGGGTCAATGGGGAAAAAAGGAGGACATCTGTAATACTTTCAACAATAAAGACGATTATAATAATTGAGAGACATAAAAAAAGACAAATGAATAGCCCATAGCCCATGAAGAGTAAAACTTTTCTATACCTTAAAGACATCAATTCTCTTCAAATGCAATTATAATTAAAATCCCAACATGCTTTTTGTTGTGTATGTAATTTTAGATTTTAAAAATTCAATAGATAAGTATTATAAGATTGGACAAGACAGTCCTAAAGAAGAAAAATAAAGTGAAGAAACCACTATACCATATATTTTTAAGCTACAGTAATGAAGGCTGCAGAGGTACTCATTCTAGATGGATGAATTGACCACAGAGCAGTAAGAAACTCTGAAACAGGCCCACACAATCATGGGTGTATTGCATGTCCCTGGGGAAAGAAAGGACTGTTTAGTGAGTGGGGATGAAAACTCAGTTATCGATGCAGAAAATAAACTTTGATTAATACATCACCTCACACACAAAAATAATTTCAAGATGGAAATAAAAGGAATAAAAAGATACTTTGGGTTATTCATTATTCTATGATAAGAAATTAACCCCTATCTCAGCCAGTGTGACTCAGTGGTTGAGCATTGACCCATGCACCAAGAGGTCACCAGTTCGATTTCTGGTCACAGCACATGCCTAGGTTGTGGGCCCAATCCCCAGGGGGTGGGGGACTGCAGAAGGTGGCTAATTGATGTTCTCTATCTCTCTCTCTCCCCCTCCCTTCCTCTCTCTCTAAAATCAATAAAGAAAAGAAATTAACCCCAAATCTCATTGACTTGACACACAAAGTTAATTTATTCCTGTCAACATATTTCCTATGACTGCCAGAACTCACCAGGGCTTCTGTTTTCCATGTTGCAGCTGATCACCTCAGGGTTCTCTGGTCTGTGGCAGCTTCATGTCAATAGGTGCTTCCCCTGTTGCAGCAGCAGTGGACACAAGAACAGGGAATCACATGCTGGATCTTAAATGCTTCTACTGGACTGACACATGTCCCCCTCTGCTCATGTTTCTTTGGCTACAGCAATTTATAAGACCCTGCCTGTCTGAAAATGAGCTACTGTTACATATAACACCAAGGACAAGCCATCAGAACAAAATGTTAATGGAAGGAGAAAAAAAAAATCTCTGAAGAAACATATTTTGATAACATTTTTATAAAATTATATAACAGTTGAAAATAAATACTATATTATGTAAACATATACTTATAAAAGATAAACTGATGTATTTTTAACAGAAAAGGGTAACACCAAAATTCAGTGTTGGATATCTCTGTGGTTGGATCAGGGTGTGGGCAGATATGAGTTGTTGGAGCTTTTTCTTGTCCTAAGTGTTGATTCACATCACCAGGCCTCGGGGAGAGGTCAACAATTCTAAGGGAAACAACCAAGGTCAACAAAAATAACTCAATCTATGGGAAACAGATAATTTAGAAGACAATATTTTCAAATATCCAAAACACCTTCAAGTGTATTTGAGAAATTGCATCTATAAGACAAGAACAGGCAGCTGGGGAAAAGAACACATTCTTGGTAGTTAAAATGATTATCTGAAGTTAAAATAAATCATTAGTAATATTAAAATATGAAATATCCCCTGACTATAAAGTAAAAAGTTAAGGTCATAGAAAATGTCACAGAAATGTTCACAAACTCCAATCTAAACATTCAAAATCACATATAATAAGGTACAGATACAGGGAACAGAAATGATCCTGGAGTTCAGAAGGCTGTTTGTTATACTTTTTCCAGAGTGTGTAGATATTCATTCGGATGCAGTGTGCCCTGTTAAGCTGCAGATTCAGATCTTTATTTCAGGAAATTTTGTTTTATTACATTTTGGAAAAAAAAAATTTCCATTCTATTTTTTTTCTCATCTTCACAAGTCTCAATCAGTGCATTTTGAGATCCCTCTCAGATACTGCATAATATCTTGCATAAATCTCTGTTTTTCTTTTAACTCTTTTATCAATTATGATATTTGTAATTTATTTGAGTCTCTGGAGAAATAGGTGTTCAGATTCACCCATCTTTGGTTATTTCTCTTCTGATATATGCTTTTTATTTCATTCTGTTTTCATTCCTTCTTTGTATTTATGAACAGATTATGTCTGCTTACTTCTCACTGTTGAACCAGGATGGATGAAGCGTAGTGGGTGGGGAGAGGGGGAGGACAGTGAGCCAGGGACTCATCCTACTTGGTCTTTTTGGTTCATGTATCAGAAGACATGCAAACATGCCTCCCTGCAAATTACCAGCCCCAATAACAACAATTTACCAAAATCTAATCTCTTCTTTCCCCTAGCAGGTGCATCTCTCCTCAGTTTGCCATTAGAGATATTAGTAAGGTCCCAAGATTACTAGGTCCAATCTGGTTCTTTCATATTTTATCCTTTCTTCTAAAATAAGCTGAGAGGTACAAACTAAATCAATTTAGTGTCATAAATTATATTTCAGTCATTTCTCCTTGCTGTGCTTTGATGTAAATCTGGCTCTTTAAAGTATATCCCTTGCCTTTTCCACAGCCCTCCAAGCTTCTATATGTCTCTGTAATTAAAGACATGTTTTAGGACAGAGACTCACACATTTGGGAAATGTGGATTTTGCTTGAACTTTAAGAAACAAAAAAACATCTAAAAACTCCAGGAAAAAGCAAATAGCCTTTCAAGAAAGGCATGGTTTAAATGTGACTTCAATTAAAATGTGATCTGGTGAGCTATGAAAGAATGTAACTAGTATTCTACCCCAGAAATATTTTGGTCTGTTTGCCCCAGGGTCATAATATTGAGTTTGGAGAAAGGAATACAGCTCAAATATATGACTTGATTCTCAATAAATAATATTTACCAAACTTTTGTTAAGAAAATGTACTGGTTTTGAACAATTTTTATATACTTTTATTTTTTTTCCAATTACAGTTTACATTTGACACAATTTTGTATTAGTTTCAGGTGTGCAGCACAGTGGTTAGATAAATACTTTACAAAGTGTTTCCACAGCCCTGGCTGGTTTGGCTCAGCAGTTGGAGTGTTGGCCTGCAGACCAGAGAGTCCCGGGTTGGGTTCCGCTAGGGGCATGTATCCAAAAAACAAAACAAAAAGAAAACAAAGTGTTCCCCACATAGTTTTTTACCGTTGACAGTATTACAGATGTCCCTCATTTTCCTCCACTTTGCCCACCTCCACTCAGCCCCTGCAACTCCCCAGGCCTTCAAAACACTATTGTCTGTATCCATGGCATATATTATATATATTCTTTGATTAATCTCTTTCCATCTTTCCCACTCTCCTCCCCGCTGAGATCTGTCAGTCTATTCCATGCCCCTGGACCTATTTTGTTTATCAGTATATTTTATTCATTACATCCCACATATAAGTGAGATCGCGTGATATTTGTCTTTCCCTGACTGGCTTATTTTGCTTAGCACAATAATATCCAGGTCCATCAATGCTGTTGCAAAGGGTAAGAGATCTTTCTTATTTATAGCTGTGTAGTATTCCATTGTGTAAATATACCACAGCTTTTTTATCTACTCGTCTACTGATGGGCACTTGGGCTGCTGTTTCCAGATCTTATCTATTGTAAACATGCTGCTATAAACATAGGGATACAGATATTCCTTCTGATTGGTGATTCTGGATTCTTAGGATATATTCCTAGAAGTGGGATCACTAGGTCAAGTAGCAGTTCCATTTTTAATTTTTTGAGGAAACTCCATGTTTTCCATAGTGGCTGCACCAGTCTGCATTCCCACCAACAGTGTGCTAGAGTACCCTTTTCTCCACATCCTTGCCAGCATTTGTTGTTTGAGGACTTGTTGATGGCTGCCATTCTGGCAGATGTGAGGCAATACCTTATTGTGGTTTTAATTTGCATCTCTGATGATTGGTGATGTTGAACATTTTTTTCATATGTCACTTGGCCATCTGTATATCCTCTTTGGAGAAGTGTCTATTCAGGTTTCTGCCCATTTTTAATTGGATTGTTTGTCTTCCTGCTGTTGAGTTGCATGATTTCCTTATATATTTTGTAAATTAATCCCTTATCAGATGTATCATTGGTGAATATGTTCTTCCACACAGTGGGTTCACTTTCCACTTTGATGGTTTCTTTTGATATGCAAAAGATTTTTATTTTGATGTAGTCTCATTTGTTTATTTTTTTTTCTTTGTTTCTCTTGCCCTGGAGTTGAATCAGTGAATATTCTGCTACGTGAGATGTGTGAGATTTTATTGCCTATATTTTCTTGTAGGGTATTTATGATTTTGTGACTTATATTTAAGTCTTTTATCTATTTTGAGGTTTTATTTTTTGGAATATTTGTTCTAGATCTGTGAAGTATGCAATTGGTATTTTAATAGGAATTGGGTTGAATCTATAGATTTCTTAAGGTAGTAGGGCATTTAATGATGTAAATTCTTCTAATCCATGAACACAGTATATGTTCCATTTTTTGTATCTTCTTCAATGTCTTTCTGCAATGTCCTATAGTTTTCTTAGTACGGTCTTTTACCTCCTTAGATAAGTTTATTCCTAGGTATCTCTTTTTTTGTTGCAATGGTAGATGGAATTATTATTTTAGTTTCTCTTTCTGAGAGTTCCTTAGTGGTGTATGAAAATGCCATCTATTTCTAGATGTTAATTTTGTATCCTTGTACTTTGCTAAATTCATTTATTAAATATAGTAGTATTTTAGTGGAGTCTTTAAGGTTTTCAATGTACAATATCATGTCATCTACAAATAATGACAGTTTTACTTCCTCTTTCCAATTTAGTTTCCTTTTATTTTTTATTCTTTGATCATGGTGGCTAAGACTTCAAGCATAACATTGAATATGAGTGGTGAAAGCAGACATACCTCTCTTGTTCCTGTTCTTAATAGAAACATTTTTAGATTTTGCCCATTGAGTGTGATGTTGGCTGTAGGATTGTCATATCTAGCCTTTATTATAGTGAGGTATGATCCCTCTATTCCCACTTTGAAAAAATGGTACTAGATTTTGTCAAATGCTTTTTCTGCATCTATTGTTATGACCATATAATTTTCATCCTTCATTTGGTTTATGTGATGCATCACATTTATTGATTTACAAATATTACATCAGCCTTGCATCCCTGGAATAAATCCCCTTAGTTATGGTGTATGATCTTTTTAATGAATTGCTGGATCCAATTTTCTAATGTTTGGTTGAGGACTTTAGCATCTAAATTCATCAGGAACATTGGCCTGTACTTTCTCTGTACTGTATTTATCTGGTTTTGAAATTAGAATAATGCAGGCCTCATAAAAAGAGCTTAGAAGACTTTCCTCATGAAAAAATTTTTGAAATAGTTTGAGGATGATAGATGTTAGTTCTTTGAATGTTTGGTAAACTCACCTGTGAAGTCAGGTCAAGGACTTTTGTTTGCTCAGAGTTTCATGATTACTGCTTCAATTTCCTTTAATTGTTATTCTTCTACTCAGGTTTTCTGATTCTTCCTGATTGAGTTTTGGAAGAGTGTATGGTCTTAGAAATTTGTTTATTTTGTCCAGGTTGTTCAATTTTATTATTATTATTATTATTATTAATTTACTTTTGTTACAGATGTTTCTCCTTTTTTCCCCCATTGACACCCCCCTCCCCCTCCCTCCCTGCCCCGTCCCCATTTTTGTTGTCCATGTCCATTGGTTATGAGTACATGCGTACAAGTTCTGTGTTCATCGCTCCCCTCCCCCACCCCCTCTTCTGGCAGATGTCAGTCTGTACCCCACTTCCACGTCCCTGGGACTACCCTGCTCCTCACACTGTTATGTTCATTATATTCCAGAAATAAGTGAGATCATATGATGTTTGTCTTTCTCTGCTTGGCTTGTTTCACTTAGGATAATAGTTTCCAGGTCCTCCCATGTCGACGCAAAGGATAAGAGATCGTTCTTTCTTAAAGCTGCATAGTACTCCATTGTGTATATGTACCACAGCTTTTTTATCCATTCATCTACTGATGGACATTGGGCTGTTTCCAGATCTTAGCTATTGTAAATAGCGCTGCTATGAACATGGGGGTACATGTATTCTTTCTGATTGGTGTTTCAGGCTTCTTAGGGTATACACCTAGGACTGGGATCACTGGGTCAAATGGTAATTCAATTTTTAATTTTTTGAGGTAACACCATAGTGTTTTCCATAGTGGCTGCACCAGTCTGCACTCCCACCAGCAGTGTACTAGAGTCCCCTTTTCTCCACACCCTCGCCAACACTTGTTGTTTGATGATTTGTTGATGGTGGCTATTCTGACAGGTGTGAGGTGATACCTCATTGTTGTTTTAATTTGCATCTCTCTGATAATTAGTGAAGTTGAGCATTTCTTCATATGTCTCTTGGCCGTTTGTATGTCCTGTTTGGAGAGGTGTCTATTTAGTTCCTCTGCCCATTTGTTAATTAGGTTCTTTGTCTTCTTTTTGTTGAGATGTATGAGCACTCTATATATTTTGGAAATTAGTCCCTTATCTGATAGTTGTTCACGTAATTTTCTTACCATTCTTTTTATTTCTGTGGTGTCAGTTGTCACTTGGCCTCTTTCATTTCTGATTTATTTATTTAGGTCCCTCTCTTTGCTTCTTATGAACCTGACTAAAGGTTCATCAATCTTGTTTATCTTTTCAGAGAACCAGCTCTTGGTTTCATTAATCTTTAATATTATTTTTTGTTTATTTGTTTGGTTTTTTTTTTTAGTCATTATGTCATTTATTTCCACACTGATCTGATTATTTCTTTCCTTCTACTTACTCTAGACATCTTTTGTTGTTCTCTTTATAGTTATTTTAGTTGTAGGTGCAGATCACTTATTTGAGATGTTTCTTATTGCTTCGGGTATGACTGTAATGCTATAAACTTCCTTCTCAGTATGGTTTTCATCATGTCCATAGATTATTGTGTTGTTGTGCATTCATTTTCCTTAATTTCCAGGGAGTTTTTATATCTTCCTTGATCTCATAGGTAACCCATTCTTTGTTTAATAACATGCTATTTAGCCTCCATGTGTTTGAATATTTTTTTATTATAATTAATTTCTAGTTTAATGTCATTGTGATCCAAGTAGATGTTTAATATGATTTCTACAGTTTTGAATTTGTTAGAGGCTTATTTTCTGTCCTAAGATGTGATTGATATTTGAGAGTGTTTCATGTGCACTTGAGAAGAATGTATATTCTGCACATTTGTGATTTTTTTTTAGTAAATATCAGTGAAATCCATCTGATCTAATGTGTCATTTAGGGTTACTGTTTCCTTGTTACTTTTTTGTCTGGAGGATAAGTCCAGCGATGTTAGCGTACTGTTAAGGTCCTCTACTATGACTGTGTTACTGTTAATCTCTCTTTAAAGTTTCTCCAAGAATTTTTTTTATATATATTTAGTTGCTTCAATATTGTGTGAAGGTATGTTTATCAGGGTTATATCCTCCTGTTGGAGCAATCCCTTTAGTATTATGTAATTCCTTTTTTTTGTTTCTTGTTATGGCCTTTATATTCAAGTCTATTTTGTCTGATATAAGTATTGCTACCCCAGTTTATTTATTGTTTTCATTTGCATGGAATATTTTTTGCATCCTTTCACTGTTAATTTGTGTGTCTTTTGTTTTGAGGTGGGTCTCTTGTAGACTGCATATATATGGATTTTGTTATCTTATCCATTCCGCTAACCTCTGTCTTTTGATTGGAGCATTTAAACCATTTACATTTAAGGTTATTATTGATAAGTATTTATTTATTGCCATTTTTATTCTTTATGCCTATGTTTCTCTATTGCATCTTTTTTTATTATTATTTCTCTATTGCAGCTTATTATAACAGCAATGCCTTTAACATTTCTTGCAATGCTGGTTTGGTGGCAATAAATTCCCTTTTTTTTTTTTTTTTTTTTTTTTTGGTCTGGGAAGCTCTTTATTTCATCTTCTATTTTGAATGCTATCTTTGCTTGGTAGAATATTCTTGGTTTTAGATCATTGCCTTTTATTACCTTGAATACTTCATGCAAATCTCTTCTGGCCTGTAATGTTTCTGTTGAGAAATCAACTGACAGCCTTATGGAAGCTCTTTTGTAAGTAATGAATTGCTTTTCTCTTGCTGCCTTTAATATTCTCTCTTTGTATTTAATTTTTGGCATTTAATTATGATGTATTTTTTTTTATCCCCACCTGAGGACATTTATGCATTTATCTTCAGATAGAGCGGGAGGGAGAGAAGGAGGAAAAGAGAGAGAGAAACATCGACGTGAGAGAGACACATTGAGTGGCTACCACCCACACAACCCCATCCGGGGCTGGGGACAAACTGCAACTGAAGTATGTGCCCCTAGAGGGAACCAAACCCGGGCCCCTCTGGTCCATGGGCCGATGCTCTAACTGCTGAGCCAAACCAGCCAGGGCATGATGTACTTTGTCATGACTCTTTGTATTCATTTTTCTTGGGACTCTCTGTGTGTCCTTAAATTGTATTAGTTTTTCCTTCACCATGTTAGGAACATTTTTTGTCATCATTTCTGCAAACCGGTTCTCTACCCCTTGCTCACTTTCTTTTTCCTCTGGTACCCCTATAATACATATGTTGTTACACTTCATGTTTTCCCAAAGTTCCCTTAAATTGTCCTCATGCTCTTTAAGTATTTTTTGTGATTTTTTTCTCTCTGATTGAGTGATTTTTTTCTACCTTGTCTTCTAATTTTCTGATTAGAGCCTCTGCTACTTCTTATGTACAGTTGGCCCTCATTTATTGCAGTTAATCAGTTCTAGACTCTACTGTGATAAATGAGTTTCCATGAAGTAGGATCCTTTATTTATAAATCAAATATTTTCTCAGTTGAAGCACAGAAAACCTGTTTACGACCTTCTAAATACTTTTTTGAACATTATTAGAGCGCTCTAGACATGAAATAACACCCTTTAGTCACTATTACACTTGTATTACCCAATATATTAGACAAAGTAAGAGAAAATAAGACATATTAGACATTACAAATATATTATTATTGTACATTTAATTACACACACACAGTTCTCACACACAACCACTAACCTATGAAAATAGTGCAACTTGTTTAATGATGAAGTGATGAAGATGAAGAAATGTACTGCACAGCAAAGAAGAGCAAGGTTACTGCACCTCTGAAGGCATGACCTCAGTAGGAGAGACTTCAGGTGGTGCAGTATCTTCAGCAGGAGAGCCATCATCTTCTTCCACTGAAGGAGTACTAGAAGTAGGCAGTGGGTGTCTCAGTGCGTGGCTGAAGAACTCGTGATAGGTAGTTGCTGGCGCTGTCTTTTCATATGTATGAGAAGACTTTTGTAGGATTCTATTGCTCCATCAAGTGCATTCTGGAACCATAATGCACACATAATTTGTGGGTCCCATTCACCAATCATGTCCTGTACTACCTTAATAGTTCTCACAACTTGTGAGAGATGCTCAAGTGTAAGGCCAACTTCCTCCTCCTGATCCCCAGGAACGTCTGGCTGCTCTTCCTCCTCCTCACTCACAGACTTAGTCTTCTACACCATATCCTCATCAGTTAATAGATCCTGCTCTGGATGATACTTGCCCTCCTCAAGGATCTTCTGGAATGTGTTGTTCATGTAGTCCTCTGCTGCAGGCTGGTCAGCAGAGGCAGCTTCTCCATGGAGAACGACACTCTTCAGATGATACCTCTTCTGGAACTTCTTGAACCAACCCTTGCTTACTGTGAAATCCATGAACATTGCAGAAGAGGGTCCTGGTTGAGGTTCATCCTCCGTAAAGCGCTGATAGAGCTCCTTCGCCTTCTCCTGGATGACCAGTAAATTCAACAGAATGTTTTTCTTGTGGCTGTCGCTGATCCAAATGGCTAGGGCAGACTCACTTTTCACTATGAACTTATTACAACTTGTTACAATGCACTTTACTTCCTTCTTGAAAGAGACAGTAGCTGTTGCACGTATGTTCTTTTCATCTTTACAGATGGAGCGAACTGTAGACTCATTCAAGTAGTAATGGTGGGCAACCTCCATGATTTTCTTGCCATCTTTGATCATATCCAAGAGTTTCACCTTCTCCTGGATAGTAAGAATTTTCCTCTGGCACTTAGTTTCATTGTCAGAAGGCTTAGAAGAAGCAGCACGTTTAAGACCCATTGTGGGGCTTAGCTAAAAGTTCTCAGAAATGGCAAACACAAGAGCAAAGATGCTTCTGATGCATAGCAATGTAGAAGCATGTATGAGAGAAATGAACTTGCATGAGGCTGAGCCAATCAGTGGCCAGGATAGGAAGAGGATAGGATAGCCAATCAGTGAACAGCACACTCTGATTGGCTTGGTTTCACCCCATCTGATTTTTTGGAAAAACGTTATTGCCCACACACAAGGAGTGGTCGAATTGTTGTACCTGGCATTGAAGGATTTGTGGGGGTGCTCGAATACATAGGCCTACAGTCCATATATAAGGTAATTTTAATTTTAATTGTAATACAGGGGTGTATAATTGACTCAGACAACCAAGCATGCGCTGCATCATTTTCACTGTCTCGATTAACTTTTTAATGAATATATTTGAAAAAAACCATGATAGAGTGAAGCCGTGAAAGTCGAAATGTGACGTGGCAAGGGATGACTGTACTGTTAATTACTTCTAGTGTGTTTTTTATTTCAACTACATCATTCTTCATTTCCAACTGGTTGTTTTAATTATTTCTATATCCTTTCCATGCTGTTAAGATCTCTAAAAAACATTACTTTATAGTCTATTTAAGATAAATTGCTTGTCTCCATTTCAATTACCTATTTTTTGGAGATTCCTCCTGTTCTTCCATTTCAGGCCTGTCTCTTTGCTTCCTTATTTTTACTGTTACTTTGTGTTTGTTTCTGTGTATTGGATAAGAATGCTATGCCTCCAAGTCTTGATAAATTTGTCTTTTGGTGGGACCCAGTGGTGTAGTCGTTTTCATCTTCTGAGCTGGGGGCTTGAGGAATGTCCCTTGTGTTAGTGACCTGGGCCATCCTGTTGTATTTATGACTTGATTTCTTTTGTCCCATTTGTGGTGGGCTCAACCTTCAGGCATGTTGACTGTGAGGTTCAACACCACCACATCATACCAGCTTTTATACAGGTGCTGACAGAACAAAATAAGACAGAACTAAAAACAACACACACACACACACACACACACACATACACGAGGCTGAAACAGAAAAAGGATAGAAAAAAATACTAAAAGACACAAAACCAAAAGAATTACAGGGGGGAAAAAAGAATCAAAACAAAGAATTTGGAAGAAAAGGAGAAAAAGAAAAGAATAAAAAAAAAGAGAAAGAAAAAGAAAAAATAAACGAAACTAATAATTTTTAAAAGTAATAATAATAAATTAAAATATAGAATAGGAACTGTGGCCGGTTTGGCTCAGCAGTTAGAGAGTCAGCCTGCGGTCCAGAGAGACCCGGGTTCGGTTCCCACTAGGGGCATGTACCTCGGTTGCAGTTTGTCCTTGGCCCTGGTTGGTCATGCGGGAGGCAGCCACTCGATGTGTCCCTTTCACGTCGATGTTTCTCTCTCTCTTCCTCTCTTTCCCTCCCACTCTATCTGAACAAAAAATGGAAAAATGTCCTCAGGTGAGGATAAAAATAAATAAATAAATAAAATATAGAATAGGAAAAGAAAAATGGATTTAAACAATAAAAATTAAAAATAGGAAGGAATAACCAGCAGATTAGAGGAAGCTGAGGATAGGATGAGAAAATTAGAATTCAGGGTAGAAAAAAATCACTCCATCAGAGAACAGAAAAGCAAAAACAATTAAAAAACAGGAGGAAATTTTAAGAGAGCTGTGAGAAAATATGAAACAATAATATCTGCATCATATGAGTATAAGAAGAAGAGGAAAGTGAGCAAGGCTTAGAGAATCTATTTGAAGAAATAGGAGCAGAAAACTTCCCTAAATTGATGAAGAAAAAAGGCATGCAAGTTTAGGAAGCATACAGATCCCCAAGCAAGAAGAACCCAAAGAGGCCCATGCCAAAACACATCATAATTAAATGCCAAAAATTAAATACAAAGAGAATATTAAAGGCAGCAAGAGAAAAGCAATGCATTAGTTACAAAAGAGCTTCCATAAGGCTGTCAGCTGATTTCTCAACAGAAACACTACAGGACAAAAGGAAATTGTATGAAGTGTTCAAGGTCATGAAAAACAAGGAACTGAATCCAAAACTACTCTGTCCAGCAAGGCTATCATTCAAAGTAGAAGGTGAAATAAAGAGCTTCGTAGACTAAAAAAAAGCAAAGGTAATATATTAGCACCAAACTAGCATTGAAACAAGGTTAAAGGGACTGCTGCAATAAGCAGAAAAAAATAGAGAGAAATATAGGCATAAAGAATTAAAATGGGAGGTTGCGGATTGGATCCTAGTCAAGTGTGATCAATGCTTCTCTCTCTCTCCCTCTCCCTTCCTCTCAATCTAAAAAACAACAAAAAAAATCAATTAAAAAATTGATTTATTGAGAGAGAGAGAAAATGGCGGTGGAGTGAATGGAAGCAACACAGAAGATCTCCCAGGACCAAATGGGAATTACAACTAAAATAAAGACAATCGTTGGGAAAAGCAACAGAAAAGCAGCAGGAGAGGACCATACAACCAGGGACACTGAATGAGCCTGGTAGGATTTGTGGAGGCATGAGAGGGTGGCAGGCTGGGAGCCCACAGAGAGCAGTGGCCTTAGTTGTGAGCAGTGCACCTTCAGGGTGCAGATCCCAAGCTGCTTCACAGTGCAGAGGGTAGGACAGAACACTAAATAGCTACAGCCACGCAACTGGGGCTCTGGCAGAGGGAGGGCAGACTGCATTGGAACTCTGTGGGGACACCCAGGATTTGGAGGGCGCTCAGAGTTTGTGCTGAGTCTTGGCCACAAAGGACAGTGGCCAGCTTGCTCCTTCCCTGTCACACAGAACAGTGGCTAGCTTCCTCCTTCCCAGAGCTGTGGCAGCCTCTCCCTCGGAGATTTGACACAAACTAGGCAAGCACAGAAATGCCATTTGAGGCTCATTAACAACCAGTATTGGCCCCACCTTCGGGAAATCCTCTTACACTAAACACCTGAGGGAGTTTCTCATTCAACTGAGAACCCAAGGCTTTTCAAGTAACTGAGGCTAATAACATCAAGGCAAAAAGCTAAAGGATAACTGAACCTTTCCTGAGCTTGTACATCTACCCAGGAAAGTGAGACTTGACAGTGGTGTGCAAGGAGGGACCTCCGGGCTCATCCAAACCCAGTATAGGAAGCCACAAATAGCAGAACACGAACACCAACAGGGAAAATTTGGCAGGCTCCAAAACACACTGAGATAGCCAAAATGGTGAAACAAAGAAACAAAACCTAAATGAAAGAACAAGAGAACTCTACTGAAGATGAGATAAATGAAATGCAGTTAAGCAAATTATCAGAGGTAGAAACCAGAGGCATTATATTGAGGAAGCTAAATAGCATGAGTAAGGACATCAACACCATGAGTAAAGATACAGAAACACTGAAAACCAACCAAGTGGAAATGAAGAATGACATAGCAGAAATAAAGAACACATTGGAAGGACTGACCAGCAGAGTAGAGGAAGCTGAGGACCGGATCAGTGAATTAGACGACAGAGTAGAAAAAGTCAATCAATCAGAAAACCAAAAGGAAAAAAACAATTAAAAAACAGGAAGATAGCTCAAGAGAACTGTGGGACACTGGAAACGTAATAACATTTGCATCATAGGAGTCCCCGAAAAAGAATAAAATGAGCAAGGGCTAGAGAATATATTTGAAGAAATAGTGACAGAAAATTTTCTAACCTGGTGAAGGAAGAAGGCATTCAAGTTCAAGAAGCACAGAGAGCCCGAAGTAAGAAGAACAAAAACAGGCCCACACCAAGTCACATAATAATTAAAATGCCAAAAATTAAAGACAAGGAGAGAATCCTAAAGGCAGCAAGAGATAAGCAACAGGTTACCTGCAAAGGAACCCCAATCAGGCTATCAGCTGACTTCTCAACAGAAACACTACAGGCCAGAAGGGAATGGAATGAAGTAATCAAGGTCATGAAAAACAAGGATCTGAATCCCAGACTACTGTATCCAGCAAGGCTATCATTCAAAATAGAAGGTCAAATAAAGAGCTTCGCAGACAAAAAACAAGGCTAAGGGAATATATTAGCACAAAACCAGCACTGCAAGAAATGTTAAAAGGACTTCTGTAATTAGGAGAAGAAATAGGAAGAAAAATATAACCACACTGAACAAAAAAAAGCAATAAATAAGTACATACCAATAATCACCTTAAATGTAAATAGGCTGAATGCTCCAATAAAAAGACACAGAGTAGCTGACTGGATAAGAAAGCATGATTCACATATATGTTGTCTACAAGAGACCCACCTCACAACAAAAGACTCACATAGGTTGAAAGTAAAGGGATGGAAAAAAATCTTCCAAGAAAAAGGAAAGAAAAAAAAAAGCTGGGGTAGCAATACTCATATCTAATAATTTAGATTTCAAATTGAAGACCATAACTAGAGACAAAGAAGGAAAGTACATAATATTGAAAGAGTCTATCCAACAGGAAGATATAAACTTGGTAAACATATATGCACCCAATATAGGAGCACCAAAATATATTAAAATTCTTCTGGAGGACTTCAAAGAAGATATCGACTGCAATACATTACAGCAGGAGACTTCAACACCCTGCTGACATCACTGGATAGATCAGCTAAACAAAAAATTACCAAGGAAACAGAAATTCTAAATGAAGCATTAGATCAAATGGATTTAATAGATATATTCAGCGAATTACACCCCAAAACTGCAGAATTCACATTCTTCTGAAGTGCACATGGGACATTCTCAAAGATAGACCATATATTAGGGCACAAACTAAGTCTCTACAAGTTTGAGAAGATTGAAATCATATCAAGTATCTTTTCAGATCACAATGGCATGAAACTAGAAATCAATTGCAACAAGAACATGAAAAGACATTTGAACACATGGAAGCTAAATAGCATGTAACTGAACAATGAATGAGTTACCATGGAGATCAAGGAAGAAATGAAAAACTTCCTGGAAACCAATGGAAATGAACATACAACAACACAAAATCTATGGGATGCAGTGAAAGCAGTTCTGAGAGGGAAGTTCATAGCACTACAGGCCTACCTCAAGAAACAAGAAAAATTTCTAATTGACTACTTAACCTCACAATTTAAAGAACTACAAAGTAAACAAAAAGAAATCCCTAGAGCAAGTAGAAGGAAGGAAATAGTAAAGATCAGAGCGGAAATAAACAACAGGGAGACCAAAAAAAAAAAAAAATCAAAGAATCAATGAAACAAAGAGCTGGTTTTTTGAAAAGATAAACAAGACTGATGGACCTTCAGCCAGACTTACCAAGAAACAAAGAGAGAGAACCCAAATACAACAAATCAGAAATGAAAGAGGAGAAGTAACAACTGACACCACAGAAATAAAAAGGATCCTTAAAAAATACTATGAACATTTATACGGCAACAAATTCGACAATCAAAGGAAATGGACACATTTCTAGAAACACACTGTCTCCCAAAACTGAACCAGGAAGAGATAGAAAACTTGAACAGACCAATAACAACCAAGGAAATTGAAGATGTAATCAAGACCCTCCCAAGAAACAAAAGCCCAGGCCCTGACAGCTTCACGGGAGAGTTTTACCGAACATTCAAAGAAGAACTAACACCCATTCTCCTCAAACTATTCAAAAAAATTCAAGAAGAAGGAAGACTTCCAAACTCCTTTTATGAAGCCAGCATAATTCTAATTCCAAAACCAAAAAAAGACACTAGAAAGAACAAAAAACTACAGGCCAATATCCCTGATGAACATAGATGCTAAAATCCTCAACAAAATACTAGCAAATCAGATCCAGCAATACATCAAAAAAAATTATTCACCATGACCAAGTGGGATTCATCCCAGAGATGCAAGGCTGGTACAATATTCGCAAATCAATAAATGTGATACATCAAATAAACAAAATGAAGATAAAAACCATATGTCATATCAATAGATGCTGAAAAAGCATTTGATAAAATCCAGCACCCATTTCTGATAAAAACGCTCAGCAATTTGGGAATAGAGGGATCATACCTCAACATTATAAAGGCCATATATGAAAGACCTACAGCCAACATCATACTCAATGGGCAAAAATTAAAAGCATTTCCCTTAAGAACAGGAAAAAGACAGGGATGCCCACTTCTGCCACTCTTATTTAACATAGTACTGGAAGTCTTAGCCACAGCAATCAGACGTGAAGAAAAAATAAAAGAGATCCAAATTGGAAAGGAGGAAGTGAAACTGTCATTATTCGCAGATGACATGATATTATACATAGAAAACCCTAAAGACTCCATCAAAAATTTACTAGACTTAATAAATGAATTTGGCAAAGTAGCAGGATACAAAATTAACGTCAAGAAATTGACGGCATTCTTATACACCAATGATGAACTCACAGAAAGACAAACTACAAAAACAATCCCATTTACCATCATGGCAAAAAAATTAAGAATCCTATGAATAAACTTAACCAAATAATTAAAGGAATTATTTGCATAAAACTACAGGACATTGAAAAAAGAAATAGAGGAAGATATAAAAAAATGGAAACACATACCCTGTTCATGGATTGGAAGAATTAACATCATTAAAATGTCCATACTACCCAAAGTAATCTACAGATTTAATGCAATCCCCATCAAAATACCAACGACATATTCCACAGAACTAGAACAAATATTTCAGAAGTTCATATGGAACAACAAAAAAAAAAACCTCGAATAGCCACAGCAATCTTGAAAAAGAAGGACAAAGTAGGCGGGATCACAATACTGGATATCAGGTTATACCACAAAGCTACTGTAATCAAAACAGCCTGGTACTGGCACAAGAACAGGCACATAGTTCAATGGAATAGAACAGAGAACCCAGAAATTGACCTAAAACATGATGCTCAATTAATATTCAACAAAGGTGGCAAGAGTATACAATGGATTAAAGACAGCCTCTTTAATAAAAGGTGCTGAGAAAATTGGACAGCTACATGCAAAAAAATGAAACTAGACCATCAACTTACACCATACACAAGATTAAACTCAAAATGGATAAAAGACTTAAATGTGACTCCTGAATCCATAAAAATCTTAGAAGAAATTGTAGGCAAGAAAATTTCAGACATTATATGCAGTAGAATTTTCACTGATACATCACCAAAGGCAACAGAAACAAAGAAAAAGTGAGCACACGGGACCACATCAACCTAAAATCTTCTGCACAGCAAAAGAAAAAACCATCAAAATGGGAAGAGAAACCACCGTATGGGAAAGCATAATTGTCAATGATACATCAGATAAGGGGTTAATTTCCAAAATATATAGAGTGCTCATACATCTCAACAAAAGGAAGACAGAGAACCAATAAAAAATGGGCAGAGGAGCTAAGTAGACACCTCTCCAAACAGGACATACAAATGGCCAAGAGACAAATGAAGAAATGCTCAATGTCATTAATCATCAGAGAGATGCAACTTAAAACAACAATGTGGTATCACCTCACACCTGTCAGAACAGCTACCATCAACAAAGCATCAAACAACAAGTGTTGGCGAGTTGTGGAGAAAAGGGGACTCTAGTACACCGCTGATTGGAATGCAGATTGGTGCAGCCACTGTGGAAAACACTATGGTGTTACCTCAAAAAATTAAAAATTGAATTGCCATTTGACCCAGTGATCCCACTTCTAGGATTATACCCTAAGGAGCCTGAAACACCAATCAGAAAGAATATATGTACCCCCATGTTCATAACAGCACTATTTACAATAGCTAAGATCTGGAAACAGCCCAAATGTCCATCAGTAGACAAATGGATAAAAAAGCTGTGGTACATATGCACAATGGAGAACTATGCAGCTGTAAGAAAGAAAGATCTCTTAACCTTTGAGATGGCATGGAGGTACCTGGAAAGTATTATCCTAAGCAATACAAGCCAAGCAGAGAAACACAAATTTCATATGATCTCACTTATTTCTAGAATATAATAAACATAACAGTCTGAAGAACAGGGTAGTCCCAGAGATGTGGAAGTAGGGTACAGACTGACAATCCCCAGAAGAGGTGGTGGGGGGGGGAGAGATAAACCACAGAACTTATATGCATGTACGTATAACCAATAGATATGGACAACAAAGCTGGCGACAGGGCAGGGAGGGAGGGAGAGGAGGATTTCAATGGGGGAAAAAGGAGAAACATCTGTAACAAAAATAAATAAAAATAAATAAAATAAAAAATAAATAAAATTAATAAAACAAAACAAAAAAACATGGTGATTCTTTGAGAGAGTTCCATTTAATCTTAAAGTATACAGAACAACACATTATTAGTTCCACCAGTCCCTGCTATAGATAAGGGAGGTTTATCAAGGTAACTATTTTACAGAAAATCAGCTGAGGAGAGGCAAACTATGAAAACACCTACAGCATGGGATTAATGCCCTAATGTGGTCTCCAAGGCAGAGAGCCAGAGACGGGGGGAGGGGCATATTGCCCATATATATAATTCAGAATATTGTAAAGTGATTATTTTTAAATTACATCAATTTTCCTTTTATATTACAAACAGGGAATAAAGTTCATATTTTAATGCTTTCACCACCTGAAAGATCCAATTAAAATTAGAAGAGGAAATTGATTTTTCTTTGCATTCAATTAAATCTTTTTTTTGGTTATTCTATTCTCATGACAAAGAATTATTTGACTTAATAAGTCAGTAGCACCAAGTTTGAGAATCCTGCCCTGGAGGGTTTGCTAAAGGCAGAAAAATGGGCTAGCCTAGAATTCAGTTTTCTAGGAGAATTATTGGAATGAGCTTCCAGTGCTCTTCTTTTCTGGGGCACCACCATGAATTGATTATAACATGATTCAAAAAGTATTTCTGATGTCAGGAAGAATTTCTCCTCAATCAAACATCTACCATCAGACACTCAGACCAAAAGGCAACTACGGTCTTTGTTATTTTATCTGACCTGTTCTTTGAAAAATATGTTACTATAAGAGAATTACTAAGATATCTAAAAGAAGAATTACATTATGTCAAATATTCAAAAATTAGAAGATTAAATGTGTGTATTAGAGTTCCTGGTCCTTGAGGATTACGGGATTATGTGGGCCTCAATGGGGGAGAAATCCTCTGAGTACCCACAGTCCCTTTATGTCTCCCATCAATGGTCCCTCCAATTCTCTTCCTCGAAACACTTTTTACACTGCTGCCAGAGCAGATTATATTTTGCAAATGTGAATCTGATCACACCCTTTCCCTTCTCAAATCATTCACATCCCTGAATTGCCTTCAAGAAAGTTGAGAATATTGATACTCAGGGGGCCTCATCTTGCCCCTCCTGGATCCCAGGCCTACTACTATATGGGACACAGTGTTCTGCACACACAGTGCTCCCTTATACTCTCTCTGCCCTAACTAATTGTTCATTTGTCACTCCAGGGCACGGTTTTCAACCTTGGTGCTATGGACTTCTTAAGTCAAATAGTTCTTTGTCATGAGGCTATTGTATGCATTACAGGGTGTGGCCTCAACCATTAGTTGTTATTGCAACTCTTTAGTCATGACAATCAAAATGTCTCCAGATATTGCTAAATTTCCCTGGGAGGCAAATCATCTGCAGTTAGAGCAACTGAATTAGGCTTAGGTGATACCTCCCTTGAAAAGCTTTTTTTTCCCTCTCCACCTGTACATTCTCTACCTATATTGCCATATTGTAACTGTGTCTCTACTTGTCTACCTCCCCAAAGAGGCACCCTCAGCAGAGCTCATGGCATGCAGTAGATGCACAATTAATTCTGTTGGGTGGATGAATGGATGGATGGATGCATGAATGGATGTATGGCTAGACGGAAGGGTATGTCATTGAATAAATGGAAGAAAGAATAGGTAGATGGATGGATATATAGGTAGATGGACATATGGATGGGTGGATGGCAGATGTGTGTTGGGTAGGTGGGTAGATAAATGGACAGATGGATGAACAAATGAGCTTTCTGACTTCTGGAATTAAAAACATACCTATTTAGGGTGACAATTTCAAGCTTCAAGTCCAAAAGGTTTTCCTCAGGCACAATGCAGAGGTGGATGGTCACCCAGACAGAGAGCATAAAATGAGGGATGGCAAAAAAAAAAAAGCCCTCAACCAACAGTTCCCTGCAAGGTAGAGTCCAGATCATTTTATCCTCCAACCCAGGGAATCATAAAACTTAGCATTATCATCTTTCCTAAATTGTTGAAGAAAATAAAGAACTGTTGTTGTGGCTACTACATTTGAGAAGATGTATGCTTTATAATAATAGCAATAATTTAAGTTAAATTTTACTTCAGCAAAAGTGTTATTTCTATTTGAAATACCTATCAGTTTTTCCCAATATAGAGAACAATTTTAATTGGAAGAAAACTTGTTTTTCCACATAATGTACAGCTTTCAACTTAACTCAGAGAACAACAGATCACCCCTCCCACTGTTTCTCTTCTTGACACATATAGAAAATATCTCCCATAATAGCAGTGAACCTGCATGTTGACTGGCAGTTGGATCCCCAGGGTTGCTGTAGGAGAACCTGAGTTAGAAGGTCAGCCTCTCTCTGCAACCATGTTCAGTGGCCTTAGATCAGAAAATTCGTAGAACCTCTATGCTTCTGGATATTGAGGAAACAAAATTACTCATCTATGTCAATAAAGTACTTTTAGGAATCTATATATGAATCATTGCATTGCTCAATAGCTTTTAAGTTCTTGGAAGCCCAAGCTTCAAGGCCAAATGCAGCTCTTTTTTAATCCACTTTCCTTCTCTTCACCAATAATTTTTCCTAACAGTCTATAATTTAGCTTAGACATCTATATTTGTGAAGTTTCCCTTGGTCTTCCCTCTTCTACATCAACCTGCTGACCATGGGAATCTATTCCAGGCTCTTTGCTGTAAATTTAATGACTCTAAAGTTGTAACTTTCATTCTTACTTTGGCCTTATTCCAGGATCATATTTCCCAGGTGTCTATGCAATGTTTTCATTTTTATATCTAAGAGACATCTCAAACTCAACATATCCAGAAGTAGTCTCCTAGTTGTTTCCAGAAAGTTGCTCCATCCACAGTTTTTCCCATGTCAGTAAATGGTACTTTGTTCAGAATCCTGCTGCTCACACTTTTAATGTCTTCACAGATAAATTAAAGAGAATCTGTATTTAAAAAAAAAAATAAGCTGCAGCTGAATTCTTTCATAGGCCCACAAATTCTGATATAAGGAATATCTAAGGTTTAACTCTAGCTAGAACTGATGAATGAATGAATGTGATTCCCTAAAAATAATAGTTGCCACTTTGGGGCACTTCCTGTATGTTAGGCCCTGTTCTAAGTTCTTTACAGGAATTAGCTTACCTGTTTTATTATTGTAGCCCTTTTAAAGATGAGGAAGATGAGGCACAAAGAGGGTAACTTTCCCAACAATGGTACATGGCAGAGCCAGAAACCTGGTTGCAGAATCTATGCTTTTATTCACTCTACTTTGCTCTATGGACCTCACTGCATCTTCATAGACATGCCATTCCTTACATGTAGTTGGGAAAGTCTCTGAGCAGGAGTGGGACCCTGACTACACACAGCCTTCACCAGAGCTCAGTGAAATTGGACAGCATTCCCAATCCCTAGGGCCACGGTTGCCTGCTAGCCACTACCTGATGCAAAGTCCTTGTCTCGCAAGCTTAGGGAATATAAGGTTAAGAAAAATGAGCCAGGGGTCTTGATACAGAATTTCTAAGACTTTGAAAATACTAACATGCACGCAGGGGGAATGGGGGACAGGAATGCAGTATATAGTGCTTTCCTCAGCAAACTGGAGACAGAGCACTCTTTGCAGGGACAACTTTAGGTGTTTTCCATAATCACCTTTGAGAAAACATTCATTAAAAGGGCAAGCCCTCTGGCCCAAGACAGTCTCTCAATTACACAGGGTCTGCAACTTTTCTTTCTTCTCCATGCAAGGACTCCAAAGAAGCAAAAGCAAGGCTCTGGGGCAAAACCAAGCCTTGGACTTCCAGAGCCCATTGAATCAAACTGTTTTTGATCCCCATTCTTCTTCCTACTTGAAATTAGACAAAGTCTGTTTACTCTCTCTGACAAGAACCATCTTCATCCAACCTTAAGTAGAGGTTCTAGAATAGAACAGATAGAGTGTCACTGCTTCAGTCCAGGATCAAAGGTAGTGGGTGGTCTTTATGATGTAACCACAGTTCAATTTTTAAAGAAAATTTTCATATGGATTATTTTTATCTTCCATTTTTACTGATTTATTTGGAGTCATTCATTTTATATATGACACTTTTCATCATCAAGAAATGAAGCATATATAATCACTGTAAACAATAGAATAAGTATCACTTGTGAATGCATTTAAAGAACCCTTTCTATCAATCTCTAGAGTACTAGAAAGCAAACTCAGTGAAAGACTATTTCTATGCTACCTTCTTGTTCTATTTCATTAGTCAATTTAATCCCAGAGAAAATTATACACACACTTTATAGAATTATTTCATGACTGTAGGTAGTCATAACATTACCCTCCTCACTGTGGAGGAAAAAAAGATATTTCTTACGAACTCCAGTTGTTTGAAATTTCTATGACAGTTATTTTTATCTCATAATCATCCATAAATTAGAAGATGAAATATTCCCAGAAAATCCATCATTTTTATCAAATTTGTCTTTCCTAAAAGCACCTATTGATGAAGGAATAAAGATTGGGTCCTGAATGGTAGGATGTTATGACCTAATGTAGACATATTGTGATCCAAGTTGAGGAGGCTAAATATACCTAAGGCAGCCTTAATCAACTTTATAATTCTTCTAGCTAACATTGTTCCACATACCTTTGAAAAAAATAATTCTTTTCATGATCAAAGCTACATTCTGTCATCTCCTGCCTGTTTTTGTCATTTTCTAAGATGGTAGGAAAGGATTAGTCAAACTCTGCCGGAAAATATTGGTCTGTAATGATTTCCTTAATTTCCTTCAAGTAGTGTGTTAAACATGAGTAAACTCTCTGTATAAGGAAGGTGGGGAGGAATGAAGGAGGAGGGAAGGAGAGATGAAAAAGAGAAGGCAGGCAAGGGGAAGACATATTCTTCCAGCCAAGCCCTTGTTGCCTTGCAGAATCTGTGATCATTGGAGCCTCATTCTCAAAAGAGAAGAACAGATATGCTGGAAAGCCCAGTAGACCATTCCCTTTGCATCGGGAGAGAGTAGATAGTGTAAGGTGTATTTTATGTATCAACTTGACTGATCCATGAGATTCCCAGATATTTGGTCAAACAGTGTTATGGATGTGTTTGTGAGATTGTTTCTGGATGAGATTTATATTTGAATTGTCAAACTGAGTAAACCTGATTGCCTTCCCCAGTGTGAGTGAGTCTTACTCAAACAGTTGAAAACCTGAATAAAAACATTAAAAAAAAGATGACCTTGTCATGAGTAATAGGTAACTCCGCTTGGGATATAGGTCTTTTCTTGCTTCCAGACTCAAACTGAAAAAAGTAGCTCTTCTTGAATCTTGAATCTGTCAGCTTTTGGATGAGAACTTACACCATCAGCTCTCCTGGGTCTCTAGCTTTCTGACTGTAGATCTAGAGACTTAGCCTCTATAATCATAAGAACCAATTATGTGTGTGTGTGTATGTATGTTTATATATATATATATACATATATGTGTATATATATACATATATACATATACATATAAATGTGTGTGTGTGTGTATATATATATATATATATATATATGAGAGCCATTGGAATTTTAAAGGACTCACTTGTGCAACTGTTTACAAACAACTGGATTCAATTGTGTTTATGCATGAAACAATGTCTCTCTCTAATTCTATCTCTTGATCAGCTGGTCATCAGAGATGAAGATTTTCACACCTTAAAGCTTCTATTTCTCACAAAAGCTCTAGGGTAGGGAATTTATATCTTATTGTTTTAATTGTATCAAGAATCCCAGGGCTTGAGGAATAATTCAGTATGTATAAATTCTTTTTTTTTTTTTTAGAGAGAGAGATAAAAACATTGTGACAGAGAATATTGATCAGCCACCTCCTACACACCCCCACTGGTGATAGAGCCCACAACCCAGGCATGTGCCCTGACCAGGAATTGAACTTGGACCTCTCAGTCCATGGGATGGCATTTAATCCACTGAACCACACAGGCCAGACAGGTGTATAAATCCTTTATAGGCTAAAATCCCTCCAGGATTCTAGTAAGAAATTACTGTTTTGTTCCCAAGCAAAAATAAATTGGGACTAGAACATCATGTTGTACTGTAAAGCAAAGAAGTTCTCAAACAATCATGAGGACATGTCAAGAAATACAGAATCTAGCTTGTAGAGATTCCCAATGAGAAAATCTGGGACAATTTAAGCATCAACATGAATTATAATAGTCAGGTATTATAACACATTGAATTAAATAAGTATTCATAAATCCACAACGTTAAAAATAAAAAAAAATGAGAAAAAGAGCTTTGTCATATATGAATGTGTAAAATTAAATGTAGAAATAGTAATAAAATTAAAATATCATCAATAGATACTAAAATTTATTGCATTGAACCTTGATTAGGAGCTCTTTACATAGTATCAAAATATCTCTCTGATAATTATTTACTAATTAAAAAGATAAAAATAGTAACATTTTATTGGAGAAACATGGCAGTCACCATCTTAACACAATGGTCAAGGTTTAACATCACCAATATGGGGGCAAACCATCATCATGTATCTCTTGATGAATTTCACTGAGAACACTGTGGAATTCTGCCAAAAATGCATGATTTGAATCTAATCACAAGGCTATAAAAATGTTAGGGACATTCTACAAAATAACTGCTTTTACTTGTAACAAATATTCAGTTCAAGAAGCTCAAAGAAAGAATGCAAAACTGACTGGGTTTAAGAGAGACTAACAAGTTACATCAATTAAATGGAATGTAGATTTTGGGAAATTCCAGTCAAGATAGTGGTGTAGATAAACAAGGTACTCAGAACCTCCCACATACATCAAAATTATAAATAAAATACAGTACAACCATTATTCAGAACTGCCTAAAATCAGGCTGAACATAAGTCCTACAACTAAGGATATAAAGAAGATTCCACATCGAGGCTTATAGGAGGGGCAGTGATGTAGAACAAACTGATCCCATATCCATGTGTAGCAGTTAGAAATCAGGAGGAATGTCTTAGTTGTGGAGGTCTCCCCTAAAGAGTGAGGGGTCCCAGAAATGCATCAGAAACCCCAGCCCAGGGTTCTGGTGCCAGGAAGAAAAGTTTCTATAACTTCTGTCTTTAAAAACCAGCAGGGATTGTGGCTGAGTGAAACAGATTTCTTTTAGAGTCCAAGGCTTTCATTTTAAAGGGTTCACACACACACCTACTCAGACTCACTGACTCTGAGTTATAGCACTGGGGTAGCTGCTCAAAAGACACCGGGGACATCAGGTGAGGAACTGAATTGTCTGACTTCAGGGTAAAGGCTGGGGAGGCAACTTTCTCTCAGACAGAGTGTTGAAATAAGTCATTATTCCTTTGCTAAGCCATTTCCCACAGAGCTGGCACATGGGTACAATATCTGAATTTCCATCAACCTAACACTGTTTACTCCACCCTGGTGATTCCCTGAGATCCTGCCACACCCAACCTGTGGGCCCACCCAAGTCATTTCCAGTGGTTTTTCCATACAAATGGTCTCTCTTGCCTCATGCTTCAGACTTTTCTGAAATCTCTCAAATAATCAGCATCTGGCATATGTGTACCCAGTACCTCTTTCTAAGTGGCCCCAAGCCTAGCACTAGTGGCAGCCTGCCTTGGTTTGTATTTTTGTTTCTCCTGGGCACCTGCAAATCATCTGATGATTACTCAGTAGTTCATGCCAGGTAGCCCCAGGCAGGGCACAGGTGGTGGCAGACCTTGTACCTCCAGAGAGGCACTAGAGCCAGTGTACCTAATGGAAAGCTTCAGAATATGCTGGATTACAACCCAACCACATTCAAGGGCAGACATAGCGGGCACCAAAGCTCTACTGAGCAAGTCCTTCTCTATTAGGTTGGCCCCTACACAGCAGCTCTTCCACTGTAGTTGCAGCTGGTACTTTCAACCCATGGGCCTTGGGGCCAATCCCTTCTAGTGACATGCCAACAGCATTCAAGGCTGAAACATAACAGAACAGTGTACACAGCCCAACTGTAGCACCCAGATTGGGTGACTGGGAAAGGCGTGCCACTGGATCCTACATGACACCTACTTATATTAGGCCACTCTACCAAGTCAAGGATATGTAGCAGCTCTACCTAATACATAGAAACAAACACAGGGAAGCAGCCAATATAAGACAAAGAAATAGGTTCCAAATGAAAGAACAGGAGAAATATCCAGAAAAAATGCTAAATGAAATGAATGCAACCGAAATGTCAAACACAGAGATCAAAACAATGGTTATAAGGATGCTCAAGGAACTTAGTGAGAACTTGAACAACATAAAAAAGCATGGAGTCCAGTCGGTGTTGCTCAGTGGTTGAACGTCGACCCACGCACCAAGAGGTCACTGGTTCTATTTCCGGTCAGGACATATGCTCAAGTTGTGGGCCCGATCCCTAGTGGGGGGCATGCAGGAGGTGGCCAATTGATGTTCTCTGTCATCGATGTTTCTATCTCTCTCTCCCTCTCCCTTCCTCTCTCTCTAAAATCAATAAAGGGAAGGAAAAAAACAGCCAGAAATGAAGGATACACTAACTGAAATGAAAAATAAAGTACAGAGAATCAGCAGTAGAGTAGATGAAGCAGAAAATCAAATAAGCAATTTGTAATATAATTGCAGAAAATATGCAATCAAAGCAGCAAAAAGAAAAAAAATACAAAAAAAAAAATGAGGATAGTGTAAGGATTCTCTGTAATGCTACAAGTTTGCCAACATTAGCATCATGGTGGGAGGTCCAGAAGGAGAAGAGAGAGAGAAATACAATAAAAGCCTATTAAAAAAATAATAATGATACTTACCTGGTAGGGAGATACCATGATCATGAAGGTGGTTTTCCCAGGGCGAGGTTTATCCATTGCACTCCGGATATGCTGACCCCTGTAATTTCCCCAAATATGGGAAACTCGACTGCACAATTTGTGGTAGTGGGTGACTGCATTCAGGCTCTCCCCTGGGGGGAAAAAATAATGACTAAAAACTTCCCTAATCTGGTGAAGAAAATCTACATAAAAGTCCAGAAAGCACATCAATTTCTAAACAAGAAAAACCCAAAGAGATGCACATCATAATTAAAATGCCAAAAGTTAAAGACAAAGAAAATATATTAAGAGCAGCAAAAGAAAAGTAGTTATCTACAAGGAAACTCCCATAAGTCAGTCAGCTTAGTTTCTAACAGAAACTTTGTAAGCCAGAAGGAATGGCACAAAACATTTAAAATGATGAAAATCAAGAACCTACAACCAAGATTACTCTACCCAGCAATGCTATCATGTAGAATCAAAGGACAGATAACAAGCTTCACAGACAAGACAAAGCTAGAGGAGTTTATGACTATCAAACCAGTAATACCAGAAATGTTAAAAGATCTTCTTTTAGAAGAAGAAGGGGGAAAAAGATAAAAAATATGAATAATAGCCATAAAAAATAACAAAATCTTACCATTTGCCAAAGCATGGTTGGACCTAGAGGGTATTATGCTAAGTAAAATAAGTCAGACAGAAAAATACAAATACCATATATAATTGCACTTATATGTGGAGTCTAAACAACATAAATGAACAAACAAAACAGAAATGGACTCATAGATACAGAGAACAGACTGATGGTTGGCAGAGGGGAAAGGGCTTGGGGGACTGGGTGAAAAAGGGGAAGGGATTGAGAAGTGCAGATTGATAGTTACAAAATAGTCCTGGGATGTAAAGTACAGTGTTGTAATAAATATCAATGGTGCCAGTTGGGTACTGGAAATATTAGGAGGAACACTTTGTAAAGTATAGGATTGTCTAACCACTATGATGTATACCTGAAACAAATACAAAATATATTGAATATAAGCTATAATTGGAAAAAAAAATTAGAAAAAGAAAACTTTGGGTAAAACTGATAAAATTTAAATATGAACTGTGGATTAGAAAATTGTATTATATCAGTATTAAATTGATTTTGGTAATTGTGTTGTGATTGTGTGATAGAATATCCTTCTTAGGAAGTGCATATTAAATTATTTAAAGATAAAGGGACACAATGTCCCATATTTACTCTACAATGAATAAATAGATAGACAATAAATTACAAATAATAGATGAATCTGGATAAAAACATGTGAGATTTCCTTATACTACTCTGAAAACTTTTCTATATATTTAAAATTATAACCAAAAAAGTAAAAAATGTAAGTTGCAATACATCTTTACCATCATCTATATATCAAGAATAAATCCTATAAAAAGACAAATCTGAAAACCTGAGAGCAATCTATTTATTTACTAACCATTGATAATACAGTGGTGAACCAATGCAGTCAATTTCTCATGGAAAAAGGCAAGATTGGCACTCCAGACATTTCACTAGCTGCTCCCAGAGCCATTCTCATCCACAGATGCTCACAGCACTACTCCTTCTAAGCAGATGCTCTTAGCAACTTCATCTCCCTTCAGCCTGACTCATTTATTGACTCTCAATAATTACTCCCTGGAGAAGATGCTCCCTAGTGGTCCTCCCTTGTTGGTAGGGTGAAGACACAGTTATTGAGGCAGGCAGAGGTGGGTCTCTGGGTGCTTTGAGTCTTTGCCTGACCAGCAACTCTGCCACAGGAGAGTAAAACCAGACCATGGTGTTCAGCTTGGTCCCTTCCATACAAATCCAACACTAGCAAAAGGAGCCACAAATTGTGGATAGTTAATATCCACAGGGAGATTTTGGCAGGCTCCAAACCTGCTGAAGTAGCCAAAATGGCGAAACAAAGAAACAAGCCCCAAATAAAATAACAAGATAATTCTCCAAAAGAAGGGCTAAATGAAATGGAGACAAGCAAGTTATCAGATATAGAGTTCAGACTAATGATTATAAATATGTTCAACAACATGAGAAAAGATATAGAAACAATAAAAAAACAACCAATTGAAAATTAAAAACAACCAACTGGAAATGAAGAATGACATAGGAGAAATTAACAATACACTGGAAGGAATAAGCAGTAGATTAGTGGAAGCTGAGGATGAGATCAGAGAATTAGAAAGCAGGGTAGAGCCTGGCCAGTGTGGCTCAGTGGTTGAGCGTCAACTTGTGCACCAAGAGGTCACCAGTTTGATTCCTGGTCAGGGTATATGCCCAAGTTATGGGGCTAATCCCCATGAGGGAGCATGCAGGAGATGGCCAATCGATATTCTCTCTCATCAATATTTTGTTCTCTCTCTCCTTCTTCCTTCCTATGTCTAAAATCAATTTTAAAATAGTAAAAAAAAAAAAAAAAAATCACTCTATCAGAAAATCAAAAAGAAAAAAAACAATTAAAAAACAAGAGGATAGTTTATGAGAGCTGTGAGAAAATATAAAATGTAACAACATTCACATCATAGGGGTACCAGAAGAAGAAGAAGGTGAGCAAGGGTTAGAGAACCAGCTTGAACAAATAGTGGCAGCTATTTCCTAACACACTTTCCTAACTTGGTGAAGAAAAAAGTCACACAACACCAGAAAACACAGAGTCCCAAGCAAGAAGAATTCAAAGAGGCCCACACCTAGACACATCATAATTAAAATGCCTGAAATTAAAGACAAGGAGAGAATCATAAAGGCAGCTAGAAAAAAGTAACATGTTACCTACAAAGGAGCTCCCATAGAATATCAGCCGATTTCTCAACAGAAACACTACAGGCCAGAAGGGAATGATATGAAGTATTCAAGGTAATGAAAATAAAAAAGGATGTGAAAACAAGACTACTCTATCCAGCAAGGATATCATTCAAGATAGAAGATGAAATAAACAGCATCTCAGACCAAAACAAACAAACAAAACAAACAAACAAACAAAAACTAAAAAAAATTATTAGCACCAAACGAGCATTGCAAGAAATGTCAAAGGGGCTGCCATAATAATAATAAATATATAGAGAGAAATGGCATGAGAAATAAAAAAAGGCAATAAATAAGTACCTATCAATAATAACCTTAAATGTAAATGTATGAAATGCGCCAATCAAATACACAGGGTAGCTCAATAAATAAGAAGACATGATATCTATATATATATTGTCTATAAGAGATACACCTCAGAACAAAAGATACACACAGGATAAAAGTGAAGGGATAGAAAAAAAAAATCCCCATGCAGTCAAAAACAAAAACAAAGCTGGGGTAGTAATATTCATATTTGATAAAACAGACTTCAAAATGAAAGCCATAACAACAGACAAAGAAGAACAATACATAATATTAAAAGGAACAACCCAACAAGAGTAACTTTGGAAAACATATAGGTGCTCAATGCAAGATCACCAAAATATATTAAAAATATCAGGAGGACTATAAGGGAGAGATCAACAGCTATACAATTGTAGTAGGGGATTTTTACTCCTCATTTACATCACTGGATAGATCTTCTAGACAAAAGAGTAACAAGAAAATAGAGAACCTAAATGACTCACTAGATCAGATGGATTTAATTGACATTTAGAGAACATTTCACCTGAAAACTAGAGAATATACATTCTTCTCAAGTGCACATGGCACATTCTCAAAAATAGACCACATATTAGAACACAAATTAAGTCTCTAAAAATTTAAGAAGATGAAATCATATCAAGCATCTTCTAAGATCAAAATGGAATAAAGCCAGAAATTAATTACAATAAAAACACTCGGGTTCCAAAATGGCGGCAGAGTGAATGGAAACTACACAGATTATCTCCCAGGACCAAACTGGAATTACACCTAAAATAAAGACAAATCGTTGAGAAAAAGCAACAGAAAAGCACCTTGAGAGGATCATCTAACCAGGGATACTGAATCCAACCTGGTGGTCTGTAGAGGTGTGAGAGGGGGTCTGGGAGCCAAAGGACAGCAGCGGTCTTAGCTGTGAGCAGTGCCTTAGGGGTTAAAATCCAAAGCCAGCTCCACAGCGCAAAGGGCCAGGACAGAGCACTAAATTAGCTACAGCCACTCACCTTTGAATCTGGCAGAGAGAGGGCGGAATGGAGTAGAACTGTGTGGGGATACTTGGGATTTGGAGGGCGCTCAGAGTTTTTGCTGAGTTGCGGCCACACATGAGGGTAGCCACATTGCTACTTCCCAGAGCTCTGGGGAGAAGCAGCAGCCCCTCCCTTGGAGATTCAACTCCACCCAGCTGAGCCAAAAAAATGCAAATTGAAGCTCAGTAACAAAAAGCATCTGCCCCACACTCGGGAAATACTCTTATACTGAACCCCTGAGGGAGTTTTTCACTCACCTGAGAACCCAAGGCTCTTCCAGTAACTGAGACTAATCGCCACCAGGTAAACAGCTAGAGGATAACTGAACCTTTCCTAGGTTTGTAAATCTACTCAGGAAAGTAAGACTTGACAGTGTTATTTAACGTGGGTCCTCCATGCTCATCCAAACGCAGTAAAGGAAGCCACAAACAGCAGAACACCAACATCCTCAGGAAAAATTTGGCAGATTTCAAACCCAAGGAGATAGCCAAAATGGTGAAACAAAGAAACAAATCCGAAATGAAAGAACAAGAGAATTCTACTGAAGATGAGATAAATAATATGCAGCTAAGCAAGTATTCAGAGGTAGAGTTCAGATCCATGATCTTGAGGAAGATCAACAGCATGAGTAAGGACATCAACACCATGAGTAAAGATATAAAGATATTGAAAATCAACCAATTGAAAATGAAAAACCACCAAGAAAAAATTAAGAATGACATAGCAGAAATAAAGAACACATTGGAAGGATTAACCAGCAGAGTACAGGAAGCTGAGGACCAGATCAGTGAATAAGCAGACAGGATAGAAAAAAATCAACCAACCAGAAACCCAAAAGGAATAAAAAAATTAAAAATCAGGAAGACAGCTTAAGAGAACTGTGGGACAACTGGAAACGTAATAATATTCATATAATAGGAGTCCCCAAAGAAGAAGAAGATAAGCAAGGGTTAGAGAATATATTTGAAGAAATAGTGACAGAAAACTTCCCTAATTTGGTGAAGGAAGAAGGAATTAAAGTTCAAGAAGCATAGTGAGCCCCAAGCAAGAAGAACCCAAACAGGCCCACATGAAGACACATAGTAATTAAAATGCCAAAAATTAAACAATGAGAGAATCTGAAAGTAGCAAGAGATAAGCAACAGGTTACCTAGAAAGGAATCCCCATAAGGCTATCAGCTGATTTCTCAACAGAAACACTACAGGCCAGAAGGCAATAGCCTGAAGTAATCAAGGTCATGAAAAACAAGGATCTGAATCCAAGACTACTCTATCCAGCAAGGCTATCATTCAAAATAGAAGGTCAAAAAAAGAGCTAACCAGATTAAAAAAAAAAAAAAAAAAGGATAAAGGAATATATTAGCATCAAACCAGCATTGCAAGAAATGTTAAAAGAACTGCTGTAATTAGCAGAAGAAATAGGAAGAAAAATATAACCACACTAAACAAAAATGGCAATAAATAAGTACATATCAATAATCACCTGAAATGTAAATGGATTGGATGCTCCAATAAAAAGACACAGAGTAGCTGACTGGATAAGAAAGCATGACTCACATATATATTATTTACAAGAGACCCATCTCACAGCAAAAGGCTCATATAGGTTGAAAGTGAAGAGAAAGAAAAAAATCTTCTGAGCAAACGGAAAGGAAAAAAAAGCTGGGGTAGCAATACTCATATCTGATAAATAGATTTCAAAATGAAGGTCATAACTAGAGACAAAGAAGGTCACTACATAATATTGAAAGGATCTATCCAACAGGAAGATATAACCTTGGTAAACATATATGAACCCAATATAGGAGCACCAAAATATATTAATAATCTTCTGGAGAACTTCAAAGGAGAAATTAACAGCAATACGATGATATTACAGTATTTCAACACCCCGCTACCATCACTGGATAAATCCTCCAGACAAAAAATTAACAAGGAAACAGAGACTCTAAATGAAGCACAAAATCAAATGGATTTAATAGATATCTACAGAGAATTACACCCCAAAACTGCAGGATTCACATTCCTCTCAAGTGCACATGGAACATTCTCATAGCTAGACCACATGTTACGACACAAAATAAGTCTCTATAAGTTTAAGAAGATTGAAATCTTATGAAGCATCTTCTCAGATAACAATGGCATGAGACTAGAAATCAATCGTAACAAGAACATGCAAAGACATTTGAAGACATGGAGGTTAAATAGCATGTTTTTAAACAATGAATAGGTTACCGAGGAGATCAAGGAAGAAATTAAAAACTTCCTGGAAACCAATGAAAATGAAAACAAAACAACACAAAATCTATGGGATAAAGTGAAAGGAGTTCTGAGAGGGAAGTTTATAGCACTACAGGCCTACCTCAAGAAACAAGAAAAATTTCTAAGTGACTACCTAACCTCACAACTTAAAGAACTAAAAAGCAAAACCCCAGAGCAAGTAGAAGGAAGGAAATAATAAAGATCAGAGCATAAATAAACAACATAGAGACCATAAAAATAATTCAAAGGATCAATGAAACAAAGAGCTGGTTTTTCAAAAAGATAAACAAGATTGATGGATCCTTAGCTAGACTCACCAAGAAACGAAGAGAGAGAACACAGATACAGAAAATCAGAAATGAAAGAGAAGTAACAACTGACACCACAGAAATAAAAAGGATCGTTAACAAATACTATGAACATTTATATGGCAACAAATTCAACAATCTAAACGAAATGGAAACATTTCTAGAAACACATAGTCTCCCAAAACTGAACCAGGAAGAGATAGAAAACTTGAAAAGGCCAATAACAACAAAGGAAATTGAAGATGTAATCAAGACCCTCCCAGCAAACAAAAGCCCAGGCCCTGACGGCTTCACAGGAGAGTTTTACCGAACATTCAAAGAAGAACTAACACCCATTCTCCTCAAACTATTCCAAAAAATTCAAGAAGAAGGAAAACTTCCAAACTCTTCTTATGAGGCCATCATAATTCTAATGCCAAAACCAGAAAAAGACACTATAAAGAAAGAAAACTACAGGCCAATATCCCTGATGAACATAGATGCCAAAATCTTTAACAAAATACTAGCAAATCGGATCTAGCAATACATCATAAAAATTATCCACAATGACCAAGTGGGATTCATCCAAGGGATGCAAGGCTGGTACAATATTAGCAAATCAATAAATGTGATACACCACATAAACAAAATGAAAGATAAAAACCATATGATCTTATCAATAGATGCTGAAAAAGCATTTGACAAAATCCAGCACCCATTTCTGATAAAAATGCTCAGCAGCGTGGGAATGGAGCGATCATATCTTGACATAATAAAGGCCATATATGAGAAAGACTTACAGCCAACATCACACTCAATGGGCAAAAACTCAAGGCATTTCCCTTAAGAACAGGAACAAGACAAGGATGCCCACATGCACCATTCATTTAACATAGCACTGAAAGTCTTAGCCACAGCAAATAGACATGAAGAAAAAATAAAAGGGATCCAGTTTGGAAAGGAGGAAGTGAAACTGTCATTATTTGCAGATGACATGATATTATACATAGAAAACCCTAAAGACTCTATCAAAAATCTACTAGACTTAATAAATGAATTTGGCAAAGTAGCAGGATACAAAACTAACATCAAGAAATCGATGGCGTTCTTTTTTTAAATATTTTTATATAAAAAGAAATATTTCAGAACACACCAAAGAGTTACACTTCATATTGAATGCCTTCTTTTTTTTTTTAACGACAGCATTCTTACACAGTAATGATGAACTCACAGAAAGAGACACTTTAAAAAAAAATCCCACCCATTTACCATCATGGCAAAAAAATTAAGATACCTAGGAATAAACTTAACCAAAGAATTAAAGGACCTATTTGCAGAAAACTACAGGACATTGAAATAAGAAATAGAGGAAGATATAAAAAAAGTGGAAGCATATACCTTGTTCATGGATTGGAAGAATTAACATCATTAAAATGTCCATACTACCCAAAGCAATCTATACATTCAATGCAATCCAGGTCAAAATACCAACGACATATTTCACAGAACTAGAACAAATACTTCAAAAGTTCATAAGGAACCAAAAAAGACCCTGAATAGCCAGGGCAATCTTGAAGAAGAAGGACAAAGTAGGAGGGATCACAATACGGGATATCAGGTTATACTACAAAGCTACTGTAATCAAAACAGCCTGGTACTGGCACAAGAACAGGTATATAGATCAGTGGAACAGAACAGAAAACCCAGAAATTCACCCAAGACATTATGCTCAATTAATATTTGACAAAGGTGGCAAGAGCATACAATGGAGTAAAGACAGCCTCTTTAATAAATGGTGTTGGGAAAATTGGACAGCTACATGCAAAAAAATGAAACTAGACCATCAGCTTACGCCATACACAAGAATAAACTCAAAATGGATAAAAGACTTAAATGTGACTCCTGAGTCCATAAAAATCTTAGAAGAAAATGTAGGCAACAAAATTTCAGACATCATACGCAGCAGAATTTTCACTGATACATCATCCAAGACAAGAGAAAGAAAGGAAAAAATTAACACATGGGACTACATTAAACTAAAAAGCTTCTGCCCTGCAAAAGAAACAACCATCAAAATGGAAAGGGAACTCCACTGTATGGGAAAGCATAATTGCCAATGATACATCAGATAAGGGGTTAATCTCCAAAATATATAGTGCTCATACAACTCAACAAGAGAAAGATAAATAATCCAATTAAAAAGTGGGCAGAGGAGCTAAATAAACACCTCTCCAAACAGAACATACAAATGACCAAGAGACATATGAATAAATGCTCAACATCACTAATCATCAGAGATATGCAAATTAAAACAACAATGAGGTATCACCTCACACCTTTCAGAATGGCCACCATTAATAAATCATCAAACAACAAGTGTTGTCGAGGATGTGAAGAAACGGGGTCTGTGGTACACTACTGGTGGGAATGCAGACTGGTGCAACCACTATGGAAAACACTATAGTGTTACCTCAAAAGATTAAAGATTGAATTGCCATTTGAGCCAGTGATCCCACTTCTAGGAATATACTCTACGAAACCTGAAACACCAATCAGAAAGAATATATGTACCCTCATGTTCATAGCAGCACTATTTACAATAGCTAAGATCTGGAAACAGCCCAAGTGTCTATCAGTAGACGAGTGAATAAAAAAGCCGTGTTACATATACACAATGGAGTACGACGTAGCTCTAAGAAAGAAAGGTCTTTTATCCTTTGAGATGACATGGAGGGACCTGGAGAGTATTATTCTAAGCAAAACAAGCCAAGCAGAGAAAGACAACTATCACATGATCTCACTTATTCGTGGAATATAATGAACATAACAGTCTGAGGAACAAGGTAGACCCAGAGACGTGGAAGTAGGGTACAGACTGACAATCCTCAGAAGACGGGGTCATGGCAGGAGGGAAGAGATAAACCACAGAACTTATATGCGTGTACACATAACTGATGGACATGGACAAGAATGCTGGGGTTGGGCGGCATGGAGGAGGAGAGTGTCAAGGTGGAAAAAAGGAGAAACATTTGTAACAAAAATAAATTAATTTTTAAAGAAAGCTCAAAAATATTCAAACACATTGAGGCTACATAGCATGCTATAAAACAATGAATGGGTTACAAATGTGTTGAAGGAAGAAATAAAAAACTTCCTGAACACTAACAAAAATGAACACATAACAACAAAATATCTATGGGACACAACAAAAGTAGTTCTAAAAGGGAAGTTCATAACATTACAGGCCTAAATCAAAAAACAAAACAAATAATTACAAAAACTATCTTACGCTACAACTTAAAAATATAGAAAGAAAAAAAGAGAAAAACCCAGAGTAGTAGAATGAAAGAAATAATCAAGATCAGAGCAGAAATAAGTGACATAGAGACTATAAAAACAATACAAAGATCAATGAAACTAAGACTGATTCTTTGAAAAGATAAGCAAGGTTAATGAACCTTTAGCCAGAATCACCGAGAAACAAAGACTAAAGATTCAAATAAATAAAAACAGAAATGAAAGAGGTGAAGTAACAACTCACATCACAGAAACACAAACAATTGTAAAAAATTATTATGAAAAATTATATGTCAACAAATTGGTTAACCTAGGAGAAATGGACAAATTCCTAGATTCATACAATCTTACAAAACTCAACCAGAAAACGTCAGAAAACCTGAACAATAACAACTAAGGGAATTGAAACAGTAGTCAATAAACTCTCAGCAAACAAAAGCCATGGTTGGGACTGCATCACAGGGGACTTTTACGAAACATTCAAAGAAGAACTAACACTTATTCTCCTCAAACTATTCCAAAAAATTCAAGAGGAAGAAAAACTGACAAGCTTTGTTTATGAGGTCAGAATATTCCCAATTCCAAAACCAAAGAAAGACAATTACACACCAATATCCGTAATGAACATAGATGCTAAAATCCTCAACACAATATTAGCAAAACAGATTCAGCAATATATTTAAAAAATTATTTACCACCACCAAGTGTAATTTATCCCAGGGATTCAAGGCAGATATAATATTCACAAATAAATAAATGTGATGCACCCATAAATAAAATGAAAATAAAAATCATATGATCATATAAATAGATGCTGAAAAATCATTTGACAAAATCCAGCATCCATTTCTAATAAAAACTCCCAGCAAAGTGGGAATAGAGGGATTATATTTCAACATAATAAAGGCCATTTATGACAAATCTACAGCCAACCTCATATTCAAAGGTCAAAAATTAAAAGCATTTCACTTAAGAAAAGGAACAAGATAGTGATGTTCAATTTTGCCACTTACTCAACATAGTACTGGAAGTCTTAGCCAAAGTGATCAGACAAGAAGAAAAAGTAAAAGGCATTCAAATTGGAAAAGAGGAAGTAAAACTGTTATTATTCACAGATGACATGATATTGTACATAGAAAATCCTAAAGACTTCACAAAAAAACGACTAGATTTAATAAATTAATTTGGCAAAGTAGCAGGATGCAAAATTAACATCCAAAAATTGACAGCATTTTTATACACCAATAATGAACACTCAGAGAGAGAAACTTAAAAACAATCCCATTTATCATTGCTAGAAAAATATTAAGATATGAATAATAAACTTAACCAAGGAGACAAAGACCTGTTCTCAGAAAACCATGGGATATTGAAAAAAAATAGATGAATATATATTATAAAAGGGGAAACATATACCATGTTCACGAATTGGAAGAATCAACATCATTAAAATGTCCATACTACCCAAAGCAATATATAGATTGAATATAATCCTTATTAAAATACCAACAGCATATTTCACAGATCTAGGACAAACACTCCAAAAGTTTATATAGAATCAAAAAAGACCCCGAATAGACACAGTTATCTAGAAAAAGAAGAGAGGGTTGGAGGGATAACAATTCCAGGTATCAGGTCATACTACAAAGCCATTATAATCAAAACCGCCTGACACAAGGACAGGCATATAGATTAATGGAACAGAACAGAGATTCCATAAATCGACCCAAATCAGTATGCTCAATTAATATGTGACAAAAGAGGCAATAGCATGCAATGGACTAAAGACAAGTTCTTCAATAAATGGTGTTGGGAAAATTGGACAGGTACATGCAGAAAAATGAAACTAGACCACCAACGTACACCATACACAAAGAATAAACTCAAAATGGATAAATGACTTAAATGTAAGTTGTGAAACCATAAAAATCCTAGAAGAAAATGAAGGCAGAACAATCTCAGACATTACACAATGCAGAATTTTTACCAATACATTGCCTATTGGCAAGGGAAACAAAGAAAAAATGAATAAATTGAACTACATTAAATTAAAAAGCTTCTGCACAGCAAAAGAAACTGATATCAAAATAGAAAGGGAACCCACTGTATGAGAGAACATATTTTCCAATGGTACATCAGATAAGGGGTTAATATCCAAAATATATAAAGTACTCTTACAACTCAACTAAAGGAAAACAAACAATCATAAGAATCCTAGAAGAAAATGTAGGCAACAAAATTTCAGACATCATACGCAGCAAAATTTTCACTGATATATCACCTAAGGCAACAGAAATAAAGGAAAAAATAAACACATGGGACTACATCAAACTCAAAAGCTTCTGCACAGCAAAAGAAACAACCATCAAAGTGGAAAGGCAACCTACTGTATGGGAGAGCATAATTGCCTATGATATATCAGATAAGGGACTAATTTCCAAAATATATAGAGTGCTCATACATCTCAACAAAAGGAAGACAAAGAACCCAATTAAAAAATGGGCAGAGGAACTAAATAGATACCTCTCCAAACAGGACATACAAACGGCCAAGAGACATATGAAGAAATGCTCAACTTCACTAATTATCAGAGAGATGCAAATTAAAACAACAATGAGGTATCACCTCACACCTGTCAGAATAGCCGCCATCAACAAAGCATCAAACAACAAGTGTTGGCGAGGATGTGGAGAAAAGGGGACTCTAGTACACTGCTGGTGGGAGTGCAGACTGGTGCAGCCACTATGGAAAACACTATGGCGTTACCTCAAAAAATTAAAAATTGAATTACCATTTGACCCAGTGATCCCACTCCTAGGAATATACCCGAAGAAACCTGAAACACCAATCAGAAAGAATACATGTACCCCCATGTTCATAGCAGCGCTATTTACAATAGCGAAGATCTGGAAACAGCCCAAATGTCCATCAGTAGACGAATGGATAAAAAAGCTGTGGTACATATACACAATGGAGTACTATGCAGCGTTAAGAAAGGACGATCTCTTATCCTTTGCGTCGACATGGGAGGACCTGGAAACTATTATCCTAAGTGAAACAAGCCAAGCAGAGAAAGACAAACATCATATGATCTCACTTATTTCTGGAATATAATGAACATAACAGTGGGAGGAGCAGGGTAGTCCGGGGGACGTGGAAGTGGGGTACAGGCTGACATCTGCCAGAAGAGGGGGCGGGGGAGGGGAGAGATGAACACAGAACTTGTACGTATGTACTCATAACCAATGGACATGGACAACAAAACGGGGACGGGACAGGGAGGGAAGGGGAGGGGGGTGTCAATGGGGGAAAAAAGGAGAACCATCTGTAACATAAGTAAATTAATAAAAAAAAAAAAAAAAAAAAAAAAAAAAAAAGAAAATGGGCAGAGGACCTGAACAGGCACTTCTCCAAAAAGGACGTAGAAATGGGCAGTAGACATATGAAAAAATGCTTATTGTCACTAATTCTCAGAGAGATACAAATTAAAGTGACAATGAGGTATCACCTCACACCTGTCACAATGGTTACCATCAATAAATCATCAAACAAGTGCTGGTAAGGATGTGGAAAAAAGGGAAACTTAGTACACTGATGGTGGAATACAGATTGGTATAGCCACTATGGAAAACAATATGGTGTTTTCTCAAAGAATTAAAAATGAAATTGCCATATGACCCAGTATCCTAAGAAGCCTGTAGCACCAATCAGAAAAAATAATGCACCCCTGTATTCATAGCAGCGCTATTTAGAATAGCTAAAATCTGAAAACACCTGAAGTGTCCATCAGTAGATGAGTGGATAAAGGAGCTGTGATACATTTACACAATGGAATACTGTGCAGCTGTAAGAAAGAAAGATGCCTTACCCTTTGAAACAACATAGATGGGCCTGGAGAGTATTATGCTAAGCTAAATAAGCCAGTCAGAGAAAGACAAGTACCACATGATCTCACTTGTATTTGGAATATAATGAACAAAATAAGTTATCGAACAAAACAGATGCAGAGACATGGAAGTAGAAAACAGACTGACAAACCTCAGAAGGCAGGGCAGGAACAGATAAATCAAAGAATTTATATGCATACAGTTGTCCCTCGCTACTTCGCGCTTCAACTTTCATGGCTTCACTCTATCTCGGTTTTTTCAAATATATTCATTAAAAAGTTGATCGAGCCCTGGACGGTTTGGCTCAGCTGTTGGAGCTCAGCCTGCGGACCAGAGAGTCCCGGGTTCGGTTCCCGCTAGGGGCACATACCAAAAAAAAATTAAAAAAATAAAATAAAATAAAAAAATATAAAAAAGTTGATCGAGACAATGAAAATGATACAGTGTGCGCTCGGTTGTCTGAGTCAATTATACACCCCTACATTACAATTAAAATTAAAATTACTGTACGTATGGACTGTAGGCCTATGTATTTGAGCACCCCCACAAATCCTTCAATGCCAGATACAACCGCTCGACCACTCCTTGTGTGTGGGCAATAACTTTTTTCCAAAAAATAGGGTGTGGTGAAACCAAGCCAATTAGAGAGTGCTGTTCACTGATTGGCTATCCTATCCTCTTCCTATCCTGGCCACTGATTGGCTCAGCCTCATGCAAGTTTGTTTCTCTCATACATGCTTACACATCGGAAGCATCTTTGCTCTTGTAAATGTTTGCCATTTCTGAGAACTTTTAGCTAAGTACCACAATGGCTCTTAAAAGTGCTGCTTCTTCTAAGCCTTCTGACGATGAAACTAAGTGCCAGAGGAAGATGCTTGCCATCCAGGAGAAGGTGAAACTCTTGGATATGATCAAAGATGGCAAGAAAATTGTGGAGGTTGCCCGCCATTACGACTTGAATGAGTCTACCATTCGCTCCATCCGTAAAGATGAAAAAACATCTGTGCAACAGTTACTATCTCTTTCAACAAGGAAGCAAAGCATGTCGTGACAAGTCATAATAAGTTCATAGTGAAAACAGAGTCTGCCCTAGCCATTTGGATCAGTGACAGCCACAAGAAAAACATTCCATTGGATTCGCTGTTCATCTAGGAGAAGGTGAGGCAGCTCTATCAGCGCTTTATGGCAGATGAACCTCAACCAGGACCCTCTTCTGCAATGTTCATGGATTTCACAGAGAGCAAGTGTTGGTTTGAGAAGTCCCAGAAGAAGTATCATCTGAAGAGTGTTGTTCTCCATGGAGAAGCTGCCTCTGCTGACCATGATGACGTGGATGAGCTGCTGGAGACACATTCGGATCCCTTAATTGATGAGGATCTGGTGGAGATGACTAAGTCTGTGAGTGAGAAGGAGGAAGAGCAGCCAGAGGTTCCTGGGGGTCAGGAGGAGGAAGTTGGCCGTACACTTGAGCGTCTCTCGCAAATTGTGAGAACTATTAAGGTAGTACAGGATATGATTGGCGAATGGGACCCACAAATGATGCGTGGATTGCAGTTCTGGAATGCACTTGATGGAGCAATAGAACCCTACAAAAGCCTCCTCTTGCATATGAAAAGACAGTGCCAGCAACTGCCTATCACGATATTCTTCACCTGTGCACTCGAACACTCACTGCCTACTCCTAGTACTTCTTCAGTGGAAGAAGACAATGACACACCTGCCGAAGATACTGCACCACCTGAAGACTCTCCTACTGAGATCGTGCCTTCAGAGGAGCAATAACCTTGCTCTTCTTTGCTGTGCAGTACATCTCTTCATTTTCATCACTTCATCATCAAACAAGTTGCACTATTTTCATAAGTTAGTGGTTGTGTGTAAGAACTGTGTGTGTGTGTAATTAAATGTACAATAATAATAATATATTTGTAACATCTAATATGTCTTATTTTCTCTTACTTTGTCTAATATATTGGGTAATACGAGTGTAATGGTGACTACAGGGTGTTATTTCATGTCTAGAGGCCTCTAATAATGTTAAAATGTATTTAGAAGGTCATAAACAGGTTTTCTATGCTCTAACTGCGAAAATATTCGATTTATAAATAAAGAATCCTACTTTGCGGAAATTCATTTATCACGGTAGAGTCTGGAACTGATTAACCGTGATAAACAAGTGCCAACTGTATATGCATAACCAATGAATACAGACAACAGTGCAGTGAAGCCTGGGGTGAGGGCAGGAGCAGGGAGGGAGGTATCTATGGGGGAATAAAGAAGAAGAGAGTTATCACAATATGGATTCCTACCTTTTCAGGTGGTACTGAGGGAGTCACCACCTTCTCAGGTAAAGTCTCCTCCACAACTATATCTCTTCAGCCCCTAGAATATAAATAAAAGCCCTTATTAAACCTTCTACAGTCAGCTTTATGGCAGGCAGTACCAGGTTACTCTGTATATGAGTTAGTTTTAAGGCACAACAAGGTTACCCTGTATATGAGTTATCTACTGATATGTAACACATTATCCTAAAGCATGGTGACAAACATTTATTATCTCAAAGTTCAAAATGTCATGAATCATAGAACATCTTAGCTGGTTGATAACTGGCTCAGGGTCTCTCACAGGCTGTAACGTAGTGTTATCAGGGCTGGAGTCATCTGAAGCTTAGCTGGGAGTGGAGGATCTGCTTCCAAGTTCTCTCACATGACCATTGGCAGAAGACCTTAGTTGCTCATCATGTGGGCCTTTCTATGGGACCACTCAAAACATAAAGTCTGGCTTCTACCAGAGAGAATGATCTGATAGAGAGAGAGCTACCAAAATGGGAGCTGTAGGTGTCTCCTATAACCTAACCTTAGAAGTGACATGCCATCACTTCTGCCATCCCAACCCTGGGACAATGTGGGAGAAAACTACTCAATAAATAGAGATGAATAATTGGTCATTGGGGGCAATATTGGGAGTTGGATACTGCAGCCTGACCTCTGGCCCCAATGATTCACATCCCTCAGACATATATAATAGCTCACCCCTTTCTAAGACCTCCGTAAGATTTACCCCATCTCATCATCTGAAATCCTCTAACTTGCCCATTAATCAGTTCCAGGTGGAGAGAAGTCACCTCAAGGGTAATTTCTGTCAATCTGTAAACTGAAGACATGCAATCTCTCCAATAAGCAATGGAGGTAGGAGTAGGGCAACCCCATCAACACTCTAATTCAAAAGGTGGGAGGTAAATAAGAGGCACACAGGAACCATAGATCATAGCAGTTCTGAAATCCAGCCAAGGCAATGTTGGAAGTTCATTGCTTAGGGCTCAGTGCTACTTGAACCCAGGTGTTGTTCTCTATGGCCCCTGGCTCTGCCCTTTGGGTTCTGATTCTAATCTAACTCCTGCATCATTTTCCATGAAAGGTAGCATGCATTTGCAGCTAAGTAGTTCTCTCAGCTGACTTCTTGCTAGTAGAATTGGGGGAGAGGGGAAAAACAGCCTATTTTGTTTTATATTTTTCTATCCCTCTCAGTCTAGGTTGTCATTTGATTTAACTCTTAAATTTTATAAATCTTATTGGTGTTCATTCCATTAGACAAAAGCGAAACCCAAAATCTGTTTGAAATAGCCCTCTTGTTTTTAGGCTTTTGTTAAAAGACAACATCTTTAAACTTCTAAGAAGGTCTTTTGTATGACTGAGAAGATCTGTAAATGAGTCACACCATTAGTTACTTACAGGGTGTTTTTTTGACTAAATAATATTCTAGGATTTTTAGTATTCCTGAAGTGTTAATAAATAATTGTAGTCAAATCTGTGGCCTCATCTTAGATTGTGCTTTCCTGAGAGTGTCCTGGATTTGATCTTTACTTAGAAGACAGGTGTGAATTTTAGCATCATTTGCCATCTGGGGAAACTGCAAATCTTCAAAACCAGAAAACCCTGACTTGTTTTTGTTCTTCTTATAGCTTATATCATTCCTCTTTCATGTCATTATAAGTAGCAAGAAAAAAAAAAAAAGAAGAAGAAAAACTAGATGGCACCTTCAACACTCTGGCTGGAAATCTCCTTAGCTAAATCACCCAGTGCATTAGATACATTTTCAAGTTTCCACATCACTGCAGGCTATGGTGTTGCTCAACTTTCTGCCACTGTACACAAGTATTCCTCTTGCTACAGTTCCCAATAAGATTTTCCTTATTTTGTTTTTTGCTTTCATTGGCAGCCTCTTCAAAGTCTAAAATTCTAGTAGCAGTTAGTGATTCACTAAAGCCTCCTCTTACTTCCCCCTCCCACATTTTAGATTTTCTGTTATGTCAACACCCCATTTCCAGGTCAAATGCTGTATTAGTTGTCTACTGCTGTATAAAAGTTAGAGCAAAACTTAGCAGACTAGAACAACAAATAACTTCAGAGTGTTAGGAATTCAAAATGGCTTAGACGGTGGTTCTAACAAATAATTTCTCATGAGGCTGAAATCAAGAATATTTTAGTAGCACACAAATAATGGCATTTGACAATTTCATACAGTTTTTCAGCATTATACACCACAGATTTGGAATACCCCAGACTTTCTAATATTGAAGTATTTTACCCAGTAAATCAAGTCAGAAATCCTTCTGGATATTTAAGTAAAGGCTTCAGAGCAAATGATGCTTCCTAGAAGAAACTGAAGTAATACCTTTTTCCTTTTTAAGGGAAAATCAACTTGAACTACATAAGGAAAAAGATAACAATAAATTAAATAAAAACATTTGCAGCTGGAAAGTCTATGTAACATAGTTGACTACAAGTCTCTTAAATTAAATAAAATTTCTGAGCATTAAATAAATAGAACATAATGGTGACCTATTATTTCATATGATATTTCTATTTACTTCATCAGTTTCACTAATCATTCTACTTTATTTCTTAGCTGGTGCATTGTGACCTTGAAATCCATTTACTGAGGTGTCATATGATATAAAATAACTTCAGCAATGAGATGAACATTGAAGGAAAATATGCAACATGGAAGGAACCTTAAACCTAACTATCAAAAACACCACCATACTAGTCTCCTACAAATTGAATTTTACAGACAATAACAAGATAAATCTTCCAAGGTCATAGAATTTTTTCTTGGCAAAATACTGTTCAGATTTCAGAATGTGAAGCAAAAATTTTCAACACAATTTACTCTGACTCAGTCTTTTTGTTAATGACAGAAGTCTTATTTCATTACTAATCACTGATGCATAACCAACTGTAAATTCCCCCTCCCCCCCCCCCCCCCCAGTGAGAGCATGGGTAAGGCAAGAGAGCATACATGGGAGAGAAGCTCACTCTTGTGATGACAAACATCTTCTCTCTTCAGGCCAAGTCCCACAGGAATACACAATAAGTAGAGAATTATAATCCAAGATTTCACATCAGTCAGAATAATTAACATGATCTACTGCAATAATAGTAAGCCATCACTACTATTATTCCATTTGTGATAAGGACAAACTGAGGTTAAACAAGCTAAACAATTTTGACTGAGACCTCAGGTAAAAATCTGGACATTCAAATTGTAAGATTCTTATTCTTTCTCCTGTGTCATGGTTGCCTAACTAAAAGAGAATGTAGATTTTCCATCTACACCCAAAGAGTATAGAATCCAAATGATCTGAATAGATTAATTGGAGGACATTTAAAATAGAAGTTTAATGATTGGCATGAAGGCCATTGTAAGTGCCGTGCTTCGAGTCCTGGGATTAGTGTGGCCACCATGGTGAAAATTTGTCATTCTGACATTACCATAACTTCCTGCTGCTGCTCCATGATTTAGCTCTACTTCCAAATCTTTATATTCCAAGTAGCAATCTGATACCCACAGTCCCACTCTCAGCAAGTTTTTGAACCTCTGGACTGATCTAAAACCAAAATATAATTGTGTTTAAGATTTAATTTGCACTTGTTCCATTGTCCTGTTACATTTTCAGTTACTCAAGGATAGTAGCATGTCTGTTATTCCCAGTATCTCTTGAACTAACATATCTAAAACAGGGCCTAACACATAGTAAGCACTTGATAAAGACCCAACATCCAGGTTAACAAACTAGTGAGAGGACAATGCCTTGTTTCAAAAAAAGCACATTTCGTGACCCAGAGTTCTCTTTCTACTTAGTTAGTACAAAGGTGATCCCTGTGGTCAAGATTAGGGCAGCACAAAGTTTAAGTTATAGTTATCCATGTGGGAATTGAAATAAATGAACACTCTAGGTTTTCTTCCAGCATCACACAGCTCATGACAGCTATCAGCTCTCATTACTTTCATTTTCCAACCTAGACCACTTTAGTTAATGACTTAAAGATTCCCTGCACAGAACATATGTCCTGGGGAAAAACCAAAGGAAGCAAAGAAACAAAACAAAGACAACAAAACTCAAAATAAAACTATCCATCCTCCATCTGAGTCACTGACTGAAAGACATAGCAAGAGAAAGATATCTGAGGACAAAGGAACTTCTGGTCTCCATATTTGAGATATTGTAGGTAAGTGTTGGTTAAGTACTTCTATGTGCAGAATGATGCATTGGACAGGATGTTCAGGTGTAATAAAATATGAATGGGAGCAGAGCATTTCATCCCAAAGCAGCAGAATATATATTATTTTCAAGTGCACATGGAACAGTTTCTAGGATAGACCACATGTTAAGATACAAAACAAGTATAATAAATTTTAAAAGATTAAAATTATATCAAGCATCTTCTGTGACCATAATGTTCTAAAACTAGAAATCAATCATAAGAAAAATACTGAAAAACACACAAAGACATGAAAGCTAAATAACATGTTACTAAATAATGAATTGGTTAACAATAAGATTAAAGGAAAAATCGAACGATATCTTCAAACAAATGCAAATGAGAATGCGACAACCCCAAATCCACAAGACATAGAAAAAAAGACTCGTAAGAGGAAATTTCATAGTATTACAGGTCTATCCCAAGAAACAAGAAAAATCTCAAATAAAGAATCTAACTTTACACTTAAAGAAACTTGAAAAAGAACAATAAAAAGAGCCCAAAGTGAGTAGAAGAAAAGAAATAATAAATATCAGAGCAAAAATAAACAAAATAGAGTCTAAGAAAACAATACAAAATATCAATAAAACCAAAAGTAGGTTATTTGAAAAGATAAACAAGATTGACAAACCTTCAACCAGACTCATCAAGAAAAAAAGAGAAAAGACACAAAAAAATAAAATCAGAAATAAAATAAAAAAATAGAAGTAACAACTAACACCAAAGAAATACACAGGATTTTAAGAAAATATTATAAACAACTACAAGCCAACAAATTGGACAATATGGATGAAATGGATACATTTCTAGAAAGATACAATCTTTCAAAACTGAATCAGGAAGAATCAGAGAATCTGAATAGACATATTAAAACTAGTGAAATTGGCCTGGCTGGTGTGGCTCAGTGGTTGAGCGTTGACCCATACACCAAGAGGTCGCAGTTCGATTCCCGGTCAGGGCACATGACCAGGTTGTGGGCCAAACCCCCAGTGTGAGGCATGAGGGAAGCAGCCAATCAATGTCCTCTTTCATCGATGTTTCTATCTCTCTCCCTTCCTCTCTCTCTAAAATCAATAAAGAAAAAATGTTTTTTAAAAATTAGTGACATTGAAGCGGTAATAAAAAGCATTCCAACAAACAAAAGTCCTGGACCACATGGCTTCACAGGTGAATTTTACTAAACATTCAAAGAAGAACTAAACTTATTCTCTTCAAACTATTCCAAAAAATTCAAGAGCAAGGAAGATTCCCAAACTCATTTTACAAGCCCAGTATTATCCTAATTCCAAAACCAGATCAAGACACTACAAAAAACAAAAATTATAGACCAATATCCCTGATAAACATAGATGCTAATATCGTCAACAAAATGCTAACTAATCAGATACAGCAAAATATTAAAAAGATCATACACCATTATCAAGTGGGTTTTATTTCAAAGATCCAGGGTTGGCGCAATATCCGCAAATCAATAAACTTGATACACCACATAACCAAAATGAAAGATTAAAATGATATGAATATAATAATCTCCAGGTCCATCCATGTTGTCTCAAAAGGTAAGAGAAGCCAGTCAGAGAAAGACAAATATCACATGCTCTTACTTATATGTGAAATCTAATGAACAAAATAAACTGATGAACAAAATACATCCAGAGACATGGGAGCATGGAATAGAGTGACACATCTCAGAAGGAAAGGCGGGGAGCGGGTAAGAGATTAACCAAAGAACTTATATGAATATATGCATAGTCCATGGAAATAGACAACAGTGAAGTTAAGGCTTGGAGTAGGGCAGAAGCTGGGTTGAAAGGGGTAAAGGGGGAATAATGGGGGCATCTGTAATACTCTCAACAATTTTTTAAAAATCATACACACACACGATCATATCAAAAGATGAAGAAAAGGCATTTGATAAAATCCAGCACCCATTTATAATAAAAACTCTCAGCAAAATGGGAATAGAGAAAACATACCTCAGTGTAATAAAGGCCACATATAATAAACCTACAGCCAACATTATACTTAAAGGGATAAAAACTACAAGCATTTCCCTTAAGATTGGGAAGAAGACAGGAGCGTATGCTGTCTTGAACACCACTCTTACTTAACATAGTATGGAATTCCTAGCCACAAAAATCAGACAAGAAAGAGAAATAAAAGACATTCACATTTGTAAGGAAGAAGTGAAACTGCCATTATTTGCAGATGACATGATACTGTATATAGACAACATAGAAGATTTCACCAAAAAGCTACTCGAACTAATAAATGATTTAGAACTATCAGAAAGTAAAACTAAGAAAACAATACCATTCTCAATTGCTTAAAAATAATAATGAAATACCTAGGAATAAATTTAACCAAGGATGTAGAAATTCTCTACTCAATCCACAGCATTTGGCAATGTCCCCATGCATAATAGGTGCTCATTAAATTAATCGATGAGCCTTTTCCTCTTCTAGTGAGCATCAGCCTGAATCTGAGTTTTAACCTTTCTTCTTCTGCCCTTTTGTGTTTTTTTTTTCCCTTCCATCAGCAGCATCAGCTTCAAGGAGATGGCCACATTTTTCATTGGTCTCATTCTTTTGTAAGATTTGCCCCAGTGGCCTCTCAGGCAGGCCTGATCTTCATGGTTTCAAAAAAGCTAGGGTATGTTTGGGAATAATCTCAATAAATGCCGTTTCTCGCACACTAGTCTTTGATGGTGGCTCAAACATCCTGAGATGGTTTTCAGGATTGTCTCCTTTTTAGGAACTCTGTTTATGTCTTAATCTTTCTTTACACACTCTCTTAAAATAAAGAAACACAACAGTCAGAGTCATTATTAAATGGAAAAATCAAACAGTAATAATACCCCAGAGACACTAGAACTATTATGAAAAGGAAGTGTGTAAGTGGAAAATACCTAGCTTTGGAAATAAAACTACAGGCAGCAGAACTTAAGTATAAAACCCAGTCAAGGGATGTGAAAAATGGTGAAAAGCTCTCTTGTCATTGAGTCAAGTCTCTAGTAAGCGACCCTTGATGAATCTGTTTGCACTGGGATTTGAAATTTTCTTATTTATTTATTTATTTATTTATTTTATTAATTTATTTTTGTTACAGATGTTTCTCCTTTTTTTCCCCATTGACACCCTCCTCCCCATCCCCCCACCCCATTCCCAGCTTTGTTGTCCATGTCCATCAGTTATGTGTATATGCATAAAAGTTCTATGGTTTATCTCTTCCTTCCCTCCCCTCTTCTGAGGGTTGTCAATCTGTACCCTACTTCCACGTCTCTGGGTCTACCCTGTTCCTCAGACTGTTATGTTATGTTAGGTGGTATTATTATTATTATTATTATTAGCTATTTTTGTTTGTGATTATTTAAATGTTGTCTGAGAATCAAATCACATGGAGAAGAAAAAGACTCAGACCCTTCCCTCCAGGATTGTGGCCTGATTATACCACAAATATATACACAAATAAGAAAGACCTAATAGAGGGTGTGATAAATGTCCCAAGTGAACACAAAAATGCTGCAGAACTTCAGGAGAGAAAGGTTCACCTATGGCTAAGTGGATCAGGATAAGTTCATACTTAAAGAACGGGTGGGATTTGGAGAGGCAACGATTCAGGGTGAAGTGGGAAAACAGGTTAACTTTCCAGAATAGCAAAGTCATATAAGCCAAGACAGATAAGTGTGTGTGTGCAGAACATTAAGGATTCCAGTATACCTAGAGACCAGGCTATGTGAAGGGCAAAACTGAAGATGGTAGTTACCAAGGGCAACAAAATGGCTTTTCATGTGGCAGGTGATAACATCTCTTTGAAAATTTCAGACCAGAAAATTGAACTCTGAAGCAGGAGACAAGTGGCCAGTGATGATGTCATGGCAAATAGTCAGAATTCAGCTGGCTAAGGAGAGTCCAGCAAGATAGAGGACTAAGGAATAAAGTTGAGTCTTTATATTTCTTTAACTGCAATACAGATCTTGAGAGCAGAAACAAGCCCTTATACTCTCATATCTCAGTTCAAACACAATCACTACCTTATTTTTGTCTATAATTATAGAATTAGGGTGGTTATGTAATCAAATAAGGTTTAGGGCCGTAGCACAATGTCGAATGCAGAGTAACTGCTGACACCTAGTATTGGTGGTGATAATGATAATGGTGATTATGGTGATGATGATGGTGGAAATGTTCTTGGTGATAGGGGTAATTATAGTGGTGATGATTGTAATAATTGTGATGGTAGTGATGATGATTTGGGTAATAATGGTTGTGATGATGATGATGATGGTTGACATAGTGGCAAGCAATTGTGATGGTGGTTGTATGCTTAATGGAAAGAGAGAGAGCTCTTTGGAGCAGATAATAAGCACCAAAGCTGAGCCAATAAAGGGAGTCCTGTGGTTGCAGACATATTAGCTCAGGACTCTACAGATTCTTCTTCTCAGCCACCTCACCTTGGATAAAAAATAAATAAATAAAATTTTTAAAAAATGTCCATAACAAATAGGTCATGTACTCTTGTTAGCCACTGGAACAAAATAAGTGCTCCCTGGCACTCAGGCCTGTGTTTCCCAGAGGTGACTATGAACAAGAATGAGATAGTTGTCTTGAGAAACAAAAAAAAGGGAGGAGGAGAAAGCAAAGAAGAGAAGGTGGGGGAATAGAGGTGAGAGGGCAGAAACCAGATTTGTCCACGGGGGTATCCACACACTTATTGTCACCTGCTTGAAGAACGTGTCTGTCTCCCAAAATGATCAATTCTAGTTCTGTCTCTCTTTTATGGGGAAGCTTAGTTCTGGGCACTTTTGCTGAAGAGTTGAGTAAGGAAAGGCTGCTGCCATCTTCTGGCATTTACTTTGTTCAATAATGCCCAGTGTCTCCAGGTAGCCTAGAGCAGGGAGCATGGAGCCAGGATATGGGTTCGCTAAAACCTGAGACAGCACTCAGGAAGTGTTTGGTTTTCAGAGCTCTTTCCCTGAAGTCAGATTCTAAGTCACCACAGGAGAGACCTGGAGAATGTGCAGCACACAAGTATAAACTGAAATCAGAAGCTAGAGAAGAAGACTAATCATCAGTGGGTGAATTATTCCCTCTGGTGGTCATTGTGCTCAAGTGGAGAATGCAGACCTAAGCCTAATAGCAGTTCTCTGCAAACTTTGAAATTTGGCAGGAGTCACAGGGCAAGGAGACTGCAGGCCTTTATCATTGTGGTTGATGTACCAGCTTCAAAAATTATCTTCTTGGTGTCTTCATCTTCATATTTTATATCTCAGCATATCAACTGCTTCTTTACTGTGAACAGCATCTTGCCCCCTTTTTCCCCCTTTCTTTAGGGTCTCACACTGAATTTATTTATTTTAATTAATTTATTTATCTTACAGATGTTTTCCCTTTTTCCCCCATTGACACTCTCCTCCCAATACTGCACCTCCTCACAGCATTGTTGTCGATATCCATTGGTTATGCTTACATGCATATGTTTTTTATTTATCTCTTCCTTCCCCCGCCCCCCTCCTCTGAGGTTTGTCAGTCTGAACCCTATTTCTATGTCTCTGGGTCTATTTTGCTTATCAGCTTATTTTGTTCATTATATTCCACAAATAAGTGAGATTATAGGATACTTGTCTTTCTCTGACTGGCTTATTTCACTCAGTATAATACTTTCCAGGTCCCTCCACGTCATTGCAAAGGATAAGAGATCTTTCTTTCTTACAGCTGCATAGTATTCCATTGTGTATATGTACGACAGCTTTTTTATCCACTCATCTATTGATGGACGCTTGGGCTATTTCCAGATCTTATTAATTATAATAGTGCTGCTATGAACATAGGGGTGCATATATTCTTTCTCATTTGTGTTTCAGGCATCTTAGGATATATTCCCAGAAGTGGGATCACTAGGTCAAATGGCAGCTCAATTTTTAATTTTTTGAGGAGACACCATATTGTTTTCCATAGTGGCTGCACCAGTCTGCATTCTCACCAGCAGTGCACTAGAGTCCCCTTTTCTCCACACCCTTGCCAGCACTTGTTGTTTGATGATTTATTGATGGCAACCATTCTGGCAGGTGTAAAGTGATACCTCATAGTCATTTTAATTTGCATCTCTCTGATTAGTGACATTGAGTATTTTTTCATGTTTCTTGCCCATTTGCATGTCCTGTTTGGAGAACAGTCTATTCAGGTCCTCTACCCATTTTTAAATTTTACTGTTTGTCTTCCTTTGTTGAGTTGTTTGAGTAATGTATATACTTTGGAAATCAACCACCTATCCAATGTATCATTGACAAATATGTTCTCTCATACAGTGAGTTCCCTTTTCATTTTGATGCTGGTTTCTTTGATGTGCAGAAGCTGTTTGGTTGGCTGTAGTCCCATTTATTAAGTTTTTCCTAAGTTTCTCTTGCCCTTGGCAATGTACTGGTGAAAGTATTGTTTTGTGTGATGTCTGAGATTTTGCCGCCTACATTTTCTTCTAGGATTTTTATAGTTCCATGACCTATACTTAAGTATTTTATCCATTTTGACTTTATTCTTGTGTATGGTGTGAATTGGTGGTCTAGCTTCATTTTTTTGCATGTAGCTGTCCAATTTTCCCAACACCATTTATTAAAGAGGCTGTCTTTACTCCATTGTATGCTCTTGCCTCTTTTTTCAAATATTAATTGTTCATACTGTCTTGGGTCAATTTCTGGGTTCTCTATTCTGTTCCATTAATCAATATGCCTGTTCTTGTGCCAGTACCAGGCTCTTTTGATTTCAGTGGCTTTGTAGTATAACCTGATATCCAATATTGTCATCCCTCCATCTTTGTTCTTCTTTAAGATTGCTGTGGATATTTGGGGTCTTTTTGGTTTCATATAAACTGTTGGAATTTTTGTTCTGTCTCTGTGAAGTATGCCACAGAGCATTTTAATAGGGATTACATTGAATCTATATATTGCTTTGGGTAGTGTGGTCATTTTAATGATGTTGACTCCTCCAATTTATGAACGTGGCATATGATTTCATTTGTTTATGTTTTCCTCTATTTATTTTTTCAATGTCCTTAGTTTTCTGAGAACAGGTATCTTACCTCCTTGGTTAAGTTTATTCCTAGAGACCTTATTTATTTATATATTTTTTGTTTGCAATGGTAAATAGGATTTTTTTTAGTTTCTCTTTCTGAGTGCTTATTATTGGTGAATACAAATGTCATTGATTTCTGGGTGTTAATTTTGTATCCTGCTACTTTATCAAATTAATTTATTGTCTAGTATTTTTTTTTTTTTGGTGGCGTCTTTAGGGTTTTCTATGTACAATACCATGTCATCTGCAAATAGTGACAGTTTCATTTTCTCCTTTCCAATTTGGATACCTTTCATTTTTCTTCTTTTCTGATCACTGTGGCTAAGACTTCCAATACTATGTTGAATAAGAGTAATGAATGTGGGCATTCCTGTATTATTCCTGTTCTTAAGGGAAATGTTTAATTTTTGCCTATTGAGAATGATGTTGGCTATAAGTGTTTCATATAAAGCCTTTATTATGTTGAGGAATGATCCTTCTATTTCCATGTTGCTGATAGTTTTATCAAAAATGGATGCCAGGCTCTGGCCGGTTTGGCTCAGCGATTAGAGCGTCGGCCTGCGGTCCAGAGAGACCCGGGTTCGGTTCCCGTTAGGGGCACGTACCTTGGTTGCAGTTTGTCCCCGGCTTTGGTTGGTCGTGCGGGAGGCAGCCACTCAGTGTGTCTCTTTCATGTCAATGTTTCTCTCTCTCTCTCTTCCTCTCTCTCCCTCCCACTCTGTCTGAACAAAAAATGGAAAAATGTCCCCGGGGTGAGGATTAAAAAAAAAAAATGGATGCCAGATTTTTTCAAATGATTTTTCAGCATCTGTTGATATGATCATATGATTTTTATCTTCATTTTGTTTATATGGTGCATCACATTTATTGATTTGTAGATATTGTACCAGCCTTGCATCCCTGGGATAAATCCCACTTGGTCACGGTGAATAATTTTTTTTAATATATTGCTGGATCCAATTTGCTAATATTTTGTTGAGGATTTTGCATTTACGTTCCTCAAGGATATTGGCCTGTAGGTTTCTTTCTTTATCTGGTTTTAGAATTAATATTATGCCAGCCTCATAAAAAGAGTTTGGAAGTCTTTCTTCCTCTTGAATTTTTTGGAATAGTTTGAGAAGAATAGGTGTTATTTCTTCTTTGACTGCTTGGTAGAACTCCCATGTGAAGCTGTCCAGACCAAGACTTTTGTTTGCTGGGAGTTTATCAAATACTGCTTTAATTTCCTTCATTCGATTGAACTGTTCAGGTTTTCTGCCTATTCCCTGTTGAGTTTTGGAAGCTTGTATGATTCAAGGAATTTGTTCATTTTGCCTAGATTGTCCAATTTGTTGGCATATCATTGTTCATAGTAATTTCTTACAATTATTTGTATTTCTGTGGTGTCAGTTGTTACTTCACCTCTTTCATTTCTAATTTTACTTATTTGGGTGTTCTCTCTTTGTTTCTTGATGAGTTGGGCTAAGGGTTGGTCAATGTTGTTTATCTTTTCATAGAACCAGTGACTGGTAACCACAAAAATTATGATGCTAATCCAGAGACCTGGGTAAAGGCAATGAGATGGTCAAGTGGAAGGCAAGGACTATTGAATAAGGTAAGCCAGACTTATTACTCATTAGAAAATCAGAAAGAGTCAACTCTTAAACACTTGTGGAAGGATTGGTGTCTGGCTATATGTCCAGATGCACACATGTGTTTGTGTGCATGCGCATACACACACACAATATATTTAAGGTTATATTCAGAGGAAACATGCTCTGTAGATATTTTTCAACATTGGATATGCTTGAAAACAAAAAACACCTTTTGTTGATGACAAAAAACTTCTTGCAGGATGTGAAAGATCTCAAACAGCATTTTGCAAACTGTTGCATGCAGCACAAATGTGACTTGTTGGGTTAATATATGCTCCTAATTAATTTTTTAAAAATTCCTTGAATCAATACATTGAAAATATTTTGTGCATAAAAGCCTCCTTTGGGAAATACCAATTGACATTATAACACCCATTAAAACACTGAGAACATGTGCAGTAAAGAATATGGTTAATTTTCTTGAAATTTTCATAGATGATTTTAATCCTATTATCCTTTTACAGGAAGAGTAGGGCAATAGCTAACACTTTAAGCTTCAGAAATAGTGTCCTGTGGAAGTAAATTGTAAAGCATTCATGTGGAATAAAGTTTTACTTTCTGTGAATTCTAGTATTGAGAAAGTATAGTAATGATAATAGGATCCAAGTTTATAGCTATCATAAAAAGAAGTCACAGCTATAGAAAAGAAGGATTAGAATGAGTCTGATTATGTCGGAACTGGTGTCAATATGAACTCATGGTTTTTAATATATAGACACATAATATAAAAATAGATATCAATAGGTATGTTAGTGTGTATATTTTCTAGCTCTGTCCACTGAGAGGGCCCGGAATAAGGTTTATCAATGTCAGTACTATTGACATTTTAGACTTAATATTTTTTGTTGTGGGAGGAATCCTATTCATTGCAGAATGATTAACAGCATCCCTGACCCACTAGTTGCCAGTAGCACCTTGTCCCCTGCAATTTGTGACAGCCAAAACTCTCTTCAGATAAAAATAAATGTCCCTTGGGAGGCAAAAGTGATCCAGTTTGAGAACCACTATCTTAGATACAATGGCCTCCCAGTATTAATTAACACATTTAGCACCCAGATATTGTATTCCAACCAAGGAACATGAAATATGAACCTAAAAATTCTTGTTATATCATAAATTAAGGATGGGTTCAGAGCATTTTGGAGACATGTCAACAGGACAGAGGAAGCAGCTTAAAGGGGCTTCCATCATTCAACTCTGAGAAAACTTAAACATTAGAATAAATAGCCCTGGCCGGTTTGGCTCAGCGGTTGGAGCGTCAGCCTGCGGACCAGAGAGTCCCGGGTTTGGTTCCTGCTAAGGGCATGTACCTCAGTTGCAGTTAGTTCCCGGCCATGATTGGGGTTGTGTGGGTGGCAACCCGTCGATGTGTCTCTCTCACATCAATGTTTCTCTCTCTCTCTTCCTCCCTCTCTCCTTCCCGCTTTATCTGAAGATAAATGCAAAAATGTCCTCGGGTGAGGATAAAAAAAAAAAAAAGAATAAATAGTAATAAAATATTATAACTCAAGAAATCAAATAAGAAACTATGAGTCAAATATATATATGAAGAAAGGGAGGAATAAGGAGAGGGGGACCATAATGTCATTTTTCTGGAAATTATCAGAAATCCCAGAAGGTCCTGAATCAGCAGTCAGTGGTGGAAAAAAATGAAGAAATTAATAGGTATATTTTATAACTATAATGAAAGTCTTTAGGGAGAGAGGCACAGTGCACAGAAAGCAACTGAAACCAAATCTAATTGACTTAAGAGCAACTGGCTTTATTTGAAAGGAAATGAGGTGTTTCACAAACTTGAGGGGTGCCTGGAAAACCAGGATTGGAAAATGAGCACAGACTGAGTGTCATCAGGTAGCCAGAACATGACCAGGTCACACCTCAAGAAGCACCTGGTCTGGGCTGTAGCTCCTTCCACCTATATACAGTGGATAATGCCATTAGCACTGTGGTGTGATGGTCAGCATGCAGGTTTACCAACTCTGCCTTGACAGATATGGACATTACATTGCTCCATTTCTCATTAATCTATCTTTTTCTCTTTGTTAACCTATTCCCAATTTACAATCAAGAATCAGAGCATCTGGCATCCGTGTCTGACTGGCGTCCAGCCTTTGTCAGCTTTCACGGTAGAGGATGGAGCTCTGACTTCCTCCACAACACAAGGGGGTACCCCAAAGAACAAGCTTGTTCTGACACTAGACAGCCCCAAAAATTAAATGTTGAAGTTGCACATCTTTAGTAAAAAAACTTAAATATTAGATTTTAATAAGAGTCTAAATAATTAAGATTGCTTCAGTAGCGTAAGTAGCAAAAAGTCAAGTGGTTACTCTGAAAAAGTTTTCTTCCTCAGTGAATTTGTAAGATAAAACTAGGATTACTAGATATAAAGTAAACTGGAGCCTTCAAAGTCATTAGTAATGACTAATTTAAAGTCACAGTTTTTATGATAGTATATTAAATGTATGCATACACTTTGTGTTGTGTAGTAGTTGAACAGATTTTACTGCTGTGTGTTAAGGACACAAGCTAAACGCTAGTCACTGCTCATTTAACTCATTGGCACTTGGTCCCAGCTATATGATACTATTTAGGTTTACCTTTAAGTGCCAGATTAGCCAGACAAGGACCCTCCCAGCTTGAGATCAAGGATTGACTCAATACTGTGAAGACCACACTGCTGCCTATGTCCTGTATCCACAGCCCTATCAGCAGTCTGGCAGCATCAACATCACCTGTGACTGTGTCAGAAATGCAGAATCTCAGGTCTGCCCCAGAACTACTGAATCAAAACCTTCATTTAACAAGCTCTAAAAGCAGTTAATGTATACATTCAGTTTGAGAAGTCCTGGTGTATAGTACCCTCAGGCAGGGATAAGCTTCACAAGCACTGCTGTCTTGTCTGGGGTGTTGCTCACCTGTTCTTCCCCCTGTGTCACCAGTGTCTTACCTCCAGTTGTTAGCAGAGATAAACTCAGTTCAGAGATTGTTTATTACCAAGTTTCCTGCCTTAGTCCCACGACCTTGTGCTGTGGGCAGTCTCTATGCTATGCCATCTTATCATCTGTCACCATATGGTATCCAAGCTCCATTTTCTCCAGTGAGATTGAAAGTATTAGAGACTCCACACAGAGTTTTCCTCAAATCACACCATTTTCCCTCCTCTTCTCTCAGACCCTTTCCAGGGAGGCACTCACAAGGAATAATGGCCCAGAGGAAAGTGAGGTGCCTGCCCCATTTCTAGTCAAGATCCCAGGAACTTCCAGGGCAGGTCTTCCTGGTAAATTCTGAGGTTCAGTCCACATGTTGCTTTCCTTCAGAGACCCATCTGGACCTCCTGGTCCACTTGATAAACACAAGAGAAAATAGCCAGTCCACCACAGGCCAGTCCTTCACAGCCTGCTCTGAGCTTGGGAACAGGAAGTGAGAAGGGAAAGGAGAAGGTCTGGACTTCTTCTTTTGGGCTAAGAGAGGTTTGTTTCTTTATTTAATCCCTCAGGGAGGAAATGAAAGAGGAAGTGGGAAGCAGACCCGCTGTGCATGGGGCAGGAAGTGAAGAAGCTAAGAAAAGCCCAATTCCTCAGTGGAAGAAGACCCAGTCTCACAGACTGACATCTGTGGACCCTACAGAGAGCAGTGAGAGCCATCTGATGAGCATGTGCACTTAATGAACATTCAATGGAATGCTAAGGAAAAACAGAATTCTAGGCTTGGACACCATATTACAAGAAGGCTGTGTATTTAGCCAATTCCAAACTGATTCCCAGATCAAAGGCCCTTCCTAACCAGCTTCAGATGCTGCTCCCTCCCTGTCCAGTCAAATAGCAATGCCAGCAAACCTGAGATTTCTGCAACTCAATTTTAAGTACAAGATTTGGCAAACAGTACAATCCTTTATTCTACCTTCTTCTGTTCCCACAGGGAGAAATGTAAATTCTGGAAGGGAGAAAGCTCAAATTTATCCAGACTTTAACAGGGTAGCAAGAAGCTAGGAAAATTCCAAAAACTGAGCCAAGAAGAGCCTGTTCTCCCATAAATTAATTGTTTTGTTTTAATCAACTCCTTCAGGTCAGAATCTCCATACCCACAAAGGATCGTATTATTAAAAATGTGTTTTCTGTACTCATTGTTGTTTTGTTTTGTTTTTTCTTGAAGTATCAACACCAAAACCTTGAGTGTGTGTTGCAATTTATTGTGCTCTTGTGTGGATCTTTGGGACTGGAATTACTGAATGTTACTGAGTACCAAGTATAAGCCAAACATGATTATCAGTAATGATAAGCTTGACTGTGCCCATGTTGGAGAGCAAACACTGGTGCTCCCCTCCCAGCTTCCACCCTGATCAGGTGTGCTTATGGTTCCCCAACTTGATACTGTTCACTCCTTTTTCTGTTCCTTGTTCAGACTCACCCATCTCTTTTTAGAATGCATCTTCTCCATACTCAACCCACTTCCCATTTTCACAGAAAGGAAACAGATTTGGTTCATATCCTCTTTCTTATTGAATGAGTGTGCGAGATGTACTGACCTTTTCTAACCTCCATATTGATATGTAAAAACATAGGTCATGTCTCCCAGAATTGTTTGGAAATTAACTGAGGAAGAACATACAAAAGGACCTGGTAGACACCGGGGAAGCACAAGTTACCTTATAAACGTTCATTTCCTTGTTCCCACCCCTCTGTTACCACTCTCACCCCATTAAGGTCACCCCACTTTCTTACCCTGAGGCATTATCCTCTTCCCACCTGTTCTCACAGCCTCAGAGTGACAGGGAATTAAATTTATTTAGCACTACAGTGGTAACTTTAGGAAGAAACCAACATATTCATAGGATGACCCTTTCTACTGCAGATCCCTTAACCTTGTATCTCTATGCAGTCCTTGAACACTTACCCAGCCATGAGAATCTGGTTATCAGAACAGGAGAGTCAGAATGAGGACCTCTGACTCATAAAATACAAATATGTCAATGTAAGAAACATTTAAACCTATAGAGCACTTTTGTGAGTTTATTTGGGCCGCTGTCAATAATTGTCAGGAAGCAAAATCTCAACAGATTGAGAAAAGGCTCCAGAGAATGGCAGTTTTGCATCTTATTTTATACATTACAATCAAAAGAGTAGATATAAGTGGGTTACATGAAATCCATTGGTGATAGATAGGGAGGCAGGAGAAAGCAAAGCAGAGGAAATCTCTGGGATTGGATAAAAAGTAAAATGATAGACACACACTTCTTTTACATAGGTTCAGTGCATACAGCAACAATTAACTTAATAACAATGAGAAAATTTCTGGTCTTTTCACTAGTGCATTGGCTGTGCCCTAAGGGGCCTGGAAAAAGGGAAATTACCCTGTCATTCCAAAGGTTATGATCATGTTATCATAAATGCAAAAAGATAATAGACAAACTTAATTAAGGTCTTTTTGTATGGACTATGATTGAGCCTCTCAGAGACACAACTTTCAGGGATGCCAAACTAATGAAGATTGTGTGCCATCTCCTCTTGTCTTGATCCCAGAGGTAATAAAAGGAGAATGTGTCTGGCCCACAGAGTTGGGGGGTGGGATTCTGCCCATTCCTGCAGGGTAGGAAGATCACAGACGGCAAAGAATGGAGTAGGGGTGGGAAGGGAGAAATAGAAACAGGGAAAGCCTAATGCAGGTCCCTAAGATCAGGTACTCCTTCAAACCAGTGCTCCAGAAGCAGTGGCTCTCCAGTGTGATTCAGAAGCAGGCAGTTGCAGGTGGGACCTGGCTGGTCCTGAGTGGTGTGTGGGTTCCTTGGGTTGTCCAAGAGTCTGCCATCAGGTCTTCTCATTCAGGAGCCTCCTAGGACTCTTCCTGACTCCTTTTCAGGGATGGAGTGTCCAGCCACAAGCAATCACCAGTCCCTTTTAAATACACACTTTTAAATTGATTACACTGGCAGCTTCAGGCAAAGCACTGGCTTCTAAATCTAAACTACTGTCTCATTTCCATACTCCAGTAGACTTTAAGGCCTGTAGACTTTGGTGATATTAAAATGAAAAGGTAATATTATAAGTAGCATTTGTCAAAGGGTTCTCAAAGGTCTAAAAAGGGAGCTTCCTAACAAAATTTACCCAAAGAAACTCACATATTTCCCAGAGAAAAAAAAGCACATGGACTATTTTGGCTGACTTTGAGGACACCACCACCTTTTGTGCAGCCCAGTGTGGGGCTTTGCAGTAACACAAAAGTCAGAGCCTCGCCCAACAGATTACTGCATCTGGAGCCTAGGCCAAGAGCTGAATTTTAGAAGGAAAGGCAAGTACATAATAATAATCATAATAAAATAAACTAGGTTCAGACAAAAATCACCAATATACGCTAACCCACTAGAAAAAATTAACTGAAAAACAGGATATTTACAGAGTCTCAAAGTATCTCCCCACAGATAACTTATTCATTACGAAGCAAGAAAGATACATGTAGAAACATGGAAGCACTGCTTTAAACAAATGACGAAGTCAGTGTTTTCAGGGATGGGACAAACACACTGGGAGTGTGTCCTGATATGATGCCCTGAGGGGGCAGAGCATCATTATGTGGTGCTTCTGTTAAAAACATTTACTTTGAACCTAATCATCAGAAAAGCACTGAATAGTTCCAAATAATTATAGTATTATAACATATATAAGTCTGTACTCTTTAAAAATGTAAATGGCATGGCCTGGCTAGTGTGGCTCAGTGGTTGAGCGTCGACCCATGCACCAGGAAGTCGCTGGTTCGATTCCCAGTCAGGGCACATGCTCAGGTTGTGGGCCCAACCCCCAGTGGGGAGCATGCAGGAGGCAGTCAATTGATGTTCTTTCTCATCGATATTTCTATCTCTCTCTCCCTCTCCCTTCCTCTGTCTCTAAAATAAATAAAGAAAAAAAATTTAAATGCAAATGACATGGAAGACAAAGGCACAGCAATTGTTCCAGATTAAATTAGAGACATGGTACCTAAATGCAAAATGTGAATCTGAATTAAATCCTTGACCAGATGAGGAAAAAAAAAAGGGTAATGGACATTTCGAGGATAATTTAAAAAGTTTTTAAAAAGGACTGACTTTTAGATAATAATAGTGTACCAGTATTAAATTTCTGAATTTGATCATTATGTTGTGATTCTAAAAGAAAGAAAGAAAAAATCCAAAGGGCTATATTATCTACAACTTACTTTCCAAAGGGTCAGCAAGCAACTATAATTATAATGTGTATGGGTATATATAACGTTATATTTCAGATGGCTCTTGAATAATGAGCTCATCTTTCAAAATGAATGTTTTCCTTCAAATTATTGTTTCTAAGGGTTTATGAGCTACAAAACCAGAAAATGAGGTTTCTTTGACTTGTGTATAAAATTAGAGTTAATCAACTCTGAATGAAATGTTAAGAACTTCCTGATGAATAAATTAAATTAAATAAGGTGATAAATCTTTGGCCATTAATTAGAATATGTAGAATCATTTTATACTTACTCTTGGATTCTTGTGTGGTTGAGTTTGTTGGGAAAGTAATTTCTGAATAAAGTCTTGTATTTTATGCAATTAAATTTTTGTAGTCTATGTAAGGGAACCTTGCAATGATCCATTTTCTGAAATATGAAAGACAAAAAATATATGCTTGCTTTTCCATATGCTAACTTGTTTAAAGCAGGTCATGTTATTTTTTGTTTGTTTGTTTGTAAGTGTGCATTTCAGCCAAGCCTAGGAAGAGCTTTCGTTTTCAGAAATAAGGCAGAATAAGGATCAGAATAACTTTCCACTAGAAACAACCAAAAATTCTGACCAAAAATTTATCTTCTTAAAATCATTGAAGATAGTAAGAAACTAGAGTCCAAAATCAAAAGGAAAACAAGACCTATTCAAGTTATGGCATCCTAAAACTGTTTTTGAATTAAGGGCATTTGCCAATTTGTGCAAACTTGAACTTTAAATTGTATATTTTTAAAATATGTGTACATATATATAAAAGAAATTTAAAGCTAATACTGACAATTGGTATATTGGTGTGTATCAGTCAAGGTTCAACTGGAGAAACAGAACCAGAAAGTATTTATGGCAAAACATTGGCTTGTACAATTTTTGTAGATGGCAAGGCAAAAAAAAAGAATGTCCTCAGGAAAGGCAGGCTGGAACCCTGGGGCACATGCTGAAGCTGCTGTCCACAGGCAGAATATTTTTCTTTTTCCTCAGGGAAACTCAATTCTGCTTTTGTGGCCTTTGAACCAATTTAATAAGGCCACCCAGATTACCTAGAATAATCTCCTTTATTAAAGTGAACTGATTATGGACTTTAATAACATCTACCAAACACCTTTACAACAACACCTATTTACTGTTTGAATAATTGGTGTTGAAAGACTACCCAATATCACATATAAAACTGGTCATCTCTTTTTTCAGTTTTCTATCATTTTGAAATCTTTCTAAAAGAAACACCTCAAACACTGAGCTCCCTATTTCTATCTAAAATCCTAATGAGTGAAGGGCACTGCTGGAGAAAGAGTTTAAGATCTTCAGCCACCCCTCCGTGTGGAGCCGGGGCTCCAGATGGACCTGTGTGACCCAGCGGCTCACAGGATAGACTTGGAGCTGGATTCACAAAGGGGACTGTGTGATCCAGTTCCCCACAGGATCTTTGGGAAGCAAGGGCTCCAACAGACCCTGTGCAATCCAGCTACCCACAAGATCAGTGGGGGACCAGGGCTCCAGTAGGGCCTGTGCAACACAGCTGCTCACGGGTGTGGCTGGGAACTGGGCCTCAAGAGGGGCCTGTGTGACCCAGCTGCCCAAAGTGTGGGCAGGGAGTGCGGCTCCAGCAGGGCATGAGCAATACAGCTACAGGTGGAACCAGCAACCAGCGGGGAACACAGCTTCAGAGGGGCCCATGCAATCCAGCAGCAGCACCTACCAGGACACACCAATACCAGCCCCCAGTAGTCAATCCTCCAGGATCCACAGCAGGCAAGAGGCTACACAGAACAGAAAAGTTTGGGAGGCACAGTAGCCTTATTTGATATACAGTGAGATGCCTACACATCCAAATATCCCTCACTGGGTCTAGAACTACCAGAGAGGTAAAATGGGGAGACAAAGAAACAACACCCAAAAGAAAGAAAAAGAGGAATCACTAGAAAAGGAACTACAAGAAATGGAAGAAAGCAACTTGTCAGATAAAAAATTCAATGCAATGATTTTAAGGGTGCTCAAACAATTTGGTGGGAACTACAAGCAACTTAATAAAAATTATGAAGAGTTCACTGGGAACTACTTCAGCTTAAAAAAAGAGGTAGAAGCTATGCATAAAAATCAAGAGGAAATAAAGAGTGACATAGCTGTTATGAAAAATACCTTAGAAGGGTTCAATAGTAGATTAGAAGAAGCCGAAGACCGAATCAGTGACTTAGAAGATAAGTTAGAGAAAAACACCCAAATATAGCAGCAAATGGAAAAAAAAAATTAAAAAGCAGGAGGAAAGTTTAAGGGAGCTGTGGGGCAATACAAAACGTAACAACATTTGCATTATAGGTATACCGTAAAGAGAAGAATCAGAGAAAGGAATAGAGAACCTGTTTGAAGAAATAATGACAGAAAACTTCCCTAAATTGGTGAAGAAAAAAGTCACACAAATCCAGGAAACATAGAGAGTCCAAAGCAAAATGAACCCCAGAAGACCCACAGCTAGACACATCATAATAAAAATGGCAAACATTAAAGACAAAGAAAGAATCTTAAAGGAAGCAAGAGAGAGAGAGAAAGTTACCTACAAGGGAGCTCCCATTAGACTGTCAGCTGATTTCACAATAGAAATGCTGCAGGCCAGAAGGGAGTGGCATGAAGTGTACAAAGTAATGCAAGGCCAGGGTCTGAATCCAAGACTACTCTATCCAGCAAGGCTATCATTCAAAATTGAAGGAGAAATAACGAGCTTCACAGATTAAAAAAACAAAAAAAAAGCTAAAGGAATTTACCAACACCAAACCAGCACTGCAAGAAATGCTGAAGGGACTGTGTTAAGAAGAAGAAGAAGAAGAAGAAGAAGAAGAAGGAGGAGGAGGAGGAGGAGGAGGAGGAGGAGGAGGAGGAGGAGGAGGAGGAGGAGGAGGGGAAGAAGAAAAAGAGAGAGAGAGAGAGAGAGAGAGAGAGAGAGAGAGAGAGAGAGAGAAACACAGGCATAAAATTAAAATGGCAACTAATAACTATCTATCAATGATTACCTTAAAAGTAAATGGCTTAAATGCTCCAATGAAAAGACATAGGGTAGCTGATTGGATAAGAAAACACAACCCATATATATGCTGTCTACAAGGACCCAACTCACAACAAAAAACTCACACAGGATGAAAGTGAAGGGATGGAAAAAAATCTTCCAAGCAAATGGAAATGAAAAAAAGCTGGTGTAGCAATACTCATATCTCACAAGAGAGACTTCAAAACAAGGGCCATAATAAGAGACAGAGAAGGTCATTACAAAATATTAAAAGGATCAATCCAACAAGAGGATATAACCCTGGTAAACATATACGCACCAAATACAGGAGCAACAAAATATATTAAAAAACTTCTGGAGGACTTCAAGGGGCAGATTAATAACAATAAGATCACAGTGGGTGACTTTAACACTCCACTGACACCACTGGATTCTTCTAGAGAAAAAATTAACAAGGACATAGAGTCCTTAAATGACGACCTAGATCAGTTGGACTTCATTGATATTTACAAATATTTCATCCCAAAGCCGAAGAATATACATTCTTCTCAAGTGCACATGAGACATTTTCAAAGATAGACCACATCTTAGGTCACAAAGCAAATACTACAAATTCAAGAAGATGGAAATCATATCAAGCATCTTCTCAGATCACAGTGGTATGAAACTAGAACTCAATTACAATAAAAGCACACAAAAACATTCAAACACGTGGAGGCTAAATAGCATGTTATTAAACAACAAATGGGTTACTAACAAGGTCAAGAAAAAAATTAAAAACTTCCTGGAAGCCAATGAAAATGAACACACAACAACACAAAATCTATGGGACACAGCAAAAGCAGTCCTGAAAGGGAAGTTCATAGCACTACAGGCCTACCTTAGGAAACAAGAAAAATTCCTAATTGACTTTCTAATCCTACAACTTCAAGAACTAGAAAGGAAACAAAAAGAAAAACCCAGAGCTAGTAGGAGGAAGGAAATAGTAAAGGTCAGAGCAGAAATAAACGAAATAGTGACCAAAAAAATAATCGAAAAAATCAATGAAACAAAAAGCTGGTTCTTTGAAAAGATAAACAAGATCGATGGACCTTTAGCCAGACTCATCAAGAAACAAAAAGAGAAACCAAATAAACAAAATCAGAAACGAAAGAGAAGTATCAATTGACACCACAGAAATACAAAGGATCATCAAAACATACCGTGAACAATTATATGCCAACAAGTTGGCCAATCTAGGAGAAATGGACAACTTTCTAGAAACACACAGCCTCCCAAAACTGAACCAGGAAGAGATACAAAACTTGAACAGGCCAATAACAACAAAGATAATTGAATATGTAATTAAGAAACTCCCAGCAAACAAAAACCCAGGCCCTGATGGCTTCACAGGGGAGTTTTACCAAACATTCAAAGAAGATCTAATACCCATTCTCCGCAAAATATTGCAAAATATCCAAGAAGATGGAAAAGTTCCAAACTCATTTTATGAGGCCAGCATAATCCTAATTCCAAAACCAGAAAAAGACACTAAAAAGAAAAAAAAAAAAAAAAAAACTACAGGCCAATATCCCCCGTGAACCCAGATGCCAAAATCCTTAACAAAATATAAGCAATTCAGACCCAGCAATACATCAAAAAAATTATTCATCCTGACCAAGTGGGATTCATCTCAGGGATGCAAGACTGGTACAATATTCACAAATCAAAAAATGTGATACACCACATAAACAAAATGGAAGATAGAAACCATATGATCATATCAATAGATGCTGAAAAAGCATTTGACAAAATCCAGCACCCATTTCTGATAAAAATGCTCAGCAATGTGGGAATAGAGGATCATATCTCAACATAATAAAGGCCATATATGAAAAACCTACAGCCAACATCATACTCAATGGGCAAAAACTAAAAGCATTCCCCTTAAGAATGGGAACAAGACAGGTATGCCCACTTTCACCAGTCTTATTCAACATAGTACTGGAAGTCTTAGCCACAGCAATCAGACATGAAGAAAAAATAAAAGGGATCCAAATTGGAAAGGAGGTAGTGAAACTGTCATTATTTTCAGATGACATGATATTGTACATAGAAAACCCTAAAGACTCCATCAAAAATCTACTAGACTTAATAAATGAATTTGGCAAAGTAGCAGGGTACAAAATTAACATCAAGAAATCGACAGCATTCTTATACATCAATGACGAACTCACAGAAAGAGAAACTAAAAAAACAATCCCATTTACAATCTCAGCAAAAAAATTAAGATACCTAGGAATAAACTTAACCGAAGAAGTAAAGGACCTATTTGCAGAAAACTACAGGACATTGAAAAAAGAAATAGAGGAAGATATAAAAAAGTGGAAGCACATACCTTGTTCATAATTGGAAAAATTAACATCATGAACATGTCCATACCACCAAAAGCAATCTATAGATTCAATGCAATCCCCATCAAAATACTAACGACATATTTCACAGAACTAGAACAAACACTCCAAAAGCTTATATGGAACCAAAAAAGACCCTGAATAGCCACAGAAATCTTGAAAAAAAAAGAACAAAATAGGAGGGATCACATTACCAGATATCAGTTTATACTACAAAGCCACTGTCATAAAAACAGCCTGGTACTGGCACAAGAACAATGGAACAGAACAGAGAACCCAGAAATTGACCCAAGACAATATGCTCAATTAATATTTGACAAAGGGGGCAAGAACATACAGTGGAGTCAAGACAGTCTCTTCAATAAATGGTGTTGGGAAAATCGGACACCTACATGGCAAAAAATGAAGCTAGACCACCAATGTACACCATACACAAGAATAAACTCAAAATGGATAAAAGACTTAAATGTAACTCATGAATCCATAAAAGTTCTAGAAGAAAATGTAGGCAACAAAATTTCAGACATCATAGACATCATACCCAGCAGAATTTTCACTGATACAACACCTAACGCAACAGAAACAAAGGAAAAAATGAACAAATGGTACTACATCAAACTAAAAAGCTTCTGCACAGCAAAAGAAACAATCATAAAAATGGAAAGGGAACCCACCATATGGGAAACATTAATTGCCAATGATGCATCAGATAAGGGTTTAATTTCCAAAATATATAGAGTACTCACACAACTCAACAAAAGGAAGACAAAGAACCCAATTAAAAAATGGGCAGATAACCTAAATAGACACCTCTCCAAACAGGACATACAAATGGCCAAGAGACATAAAAAAATGCTCAACATCAGTAATCATCAGAGAGATGCTAATTGAAACAACTATGTGGTTTCACTTCACACCTGTCAGAATGGCCACCATCAACAAATCATCAAACAACAAGTGTTGGCAAGGGTGTGGAGAAAAGGGGATTCTAATACACTGCTGGTGGGGATGCAGACTGGTGCAGCCACTATGGTGTTACATCAAAAATTAAAAATTGAACTTCCATTTGACCCAGTGATCCCACTTCTAGGAATATAGCCTAAAAAAGGTATAAGAAACCTTAAACACCAATCAGAAAGAATATATGTATCCCTGTGTTCATAGCAGCATTATTTACAATAGCTAAGATATGGAAACAGCCCAAGTGTCCATCAGTAGATGAGTGGATAAAAAAGCTGTGGTACATGTACACAATGTAATACTATGGAGCTGTAAGAAAGAAAGATCTCTTATCCTTTCAGATGGCATGGAAGGACCTGGAGAGTATTATGCTAAGCGAAACAAGCCAAGCAGAGAAAGATAAATATCACATTATCTCACTTATTTGTGGAATATAATGAACTAAACAAACTGATGAACAAAATTGACCCAGAGACATAGAGGTAGGGTATAGACTGACAAACCTCAGAAGAGGGGGTGTTGGGGGAGAAGAGATAAATTACAGAACTTATATGCATGTATGCATAACCAATGGACATAGACAACAAAGTTGGGGATGGGGTGGGGGGAATCGGGAGGAGGGTGTCAATGGGGAAAAAGAAGAAACACCTGTAACAAAAACAAATTAATAAAAATAATTTTAAAAAATAAATAAATAAAAATAAAAGTTCATTATGAATTAAAAATAAATAATAAATAAATAAATAAATAAATAAATAAATAAATAAATAATATTTTCAGACTCATGTAACCTGGGGAAATATTATTAAAGCTAGCTTGTTTTTAGTTTGGTTAAATAGACATGTCTTTAGAGTAATCAGCATTAAGTTATTCTTTCATTTTACCTGGGTTTATTAGTTAAATATGTTCATTTTATCTGTTTCCAAAATTTGTCAGAAATAAAAATAACTATTATGATAACACTTTATAAGTCACTTAAACATAATTTTAAACTGCAAGTTAACTAAATAAATGTAAGTAGGATAAAAATGTCTTTGTAGGTTAACTCTTTAGTGATAATTATATTGCATATAAACTTAAAAATTATTTTTTAAATTTCTTTGGTAATTTAAAACTTTAAAGTTTAGCTAGCTAAATTAAATGATGGATAGTCACTGAGTATCTAAATCAGTTCCAAAACAGATAAAATGATGAAACATTAATACCTGAACGTAATTTTATTTACTTTTTGCTTGATACTATAGAAGAACCAAAGATAATTTTGTGTCTGTTAATAAACATGTTTTGTGCCACATTAAAAAATTGTACTATGAAAAGATATATATCTATTTCTGGGGAAAGAGGAAAGATGGCTGAAGCCTAAGGAAGTTTTATCCACTTGCTCCTAGCACAGGACTAGACTTGAGGCTAATCTGTAGAACACCCGATTTGAAAAACCACCTGAAAATAGCTGAATGGAAATAATGCAAGTGGGGAGCATGGAGAGGGGACAGAATAAGATATGGAGTGGGTGAACCAACTCACGCACCCGCATAGCCTGGCTGGCACCATCCAAAATGCAAATCTGTGTAAACCATCCTGATTGGACCTGATACACCACAGAGCTAGTGCCATTGGGGAAGGAAAAACAGCCCAGAGCAAAGCTCAAGGGGTGAATCTTGAAACAGACCCAGCCTCTGGGCTAGGGAAGCCTTGCCAACTAGACTATTTGTAATCCCACCCTGCAGGGCTTTAGGCAGGTGGCCCAGGGTCACGCATGGATAAGTATACACATTGACCTGCACCAGAGAACTGCACAAGAGAACAGGGACTCACACACCAAGGGATCAGATCCAATAACAGCAAAGCAAAATCCAGTGAGCTACACAAATAGAAGATCTAAGGTGTTTTGTGATGGTGGTGGTGATTGCTTTGTGTGTGTGTGTGTGTGTGTGTGTGTGTGTGTGTGTTTTAATTTTTAATCTAAATTTTTCTTTTCCTATATTTTACTTTCCCATTATATATTTTCTTTTATTTAACATTATTACTTTCTAAAAGTATTATTATTATTTAATTCACTCTTTTCTACCTTTTATTTTTTATACTTACCCTATTTCTGGTCTCTACATTTTTTCCTTTCATATTCTTTTTTTCCCCCTTCTAATTCTTTTCATCTTGTACCTTCTAATATTCTTTGTGCATATGTGTGTGTGTGTGTGTGTTTGTGTGTGTGTGTGTTTGTTTGTCCATGTGTTTTCCATTTGTCTTTTAATTATTGCTAAGGCTGTTGCTTTTATCATTGTTGTTGCTAATATATATATATATATATATATATATATATATATATATATATTTTAACTTCCTCTTGGTTTGGTCTGTTTTTACCTTGCTTTCTATACTTTCTTTCTTTCTTTTTTTTTTTCTTTATTAATTTTAGAGAGAAAGGGAGAGAAAGATAGAAACATCAATGAGAGCAAGAATATCAATTGGCTGCCTCCTGCATGTCCCCCAATGGGAATTTGGCCAACAACCTGGGCATGTGCCCTGACCAAGAATCGAACTGGTGACCTCTTGGTGCATGGGTTGATGTTCAACCACTGAGCCACACCAACTGGGATTGCCTTCTATGCTTTCATATACTTTTTCCCCTCCTCTAATTTTTTTGGTCTCATGTCTACTTGTATTCTTTATGCATGTATGTATGTATGTTTTTTTGTTTGTTTTTTAATCTTTTGGTTGAGGCTGTTGCTTTTATTAAAGTTGTAGCTGATATTTGGGGAGGGGTTCTTTTGGTTTGGTCTGGTTTTGCTTTGTTTTGTTCTTTCAGCACCTATATAACAGTTGGTAAAATAGGGTGGTGGTTGAGACTCACAGTCAACAACCCTGAGGGCTAAGCCCATCCTCAATCAGACAACAGCAATCAAGATTGAAATTCAACAAGAAAGCCAACATAACACACACAAGGGTCATTTCTAGAGCACCCAGCTCAAAAGATCAAGGAGACTGCTTCACTGAGTTTCAAAAGAAGGCCACTTCACCAAGGCTAGGAGGCACAGCAGTATTAGCTGAATCAATCTTATCTGCCTATGTGTCCCAGTGCACCTCACTTGACCCCAAACTATGAAACTGCTAAAATGGAGAGACAAAGAAACAACCCCAAAATAAAAGAAAAGGAGGAATCACCAGAAAATAACGAAATGAAATGGAGGCAAACAGTTTGTCAGATAAAGTATTCAAAGTAATGGTATTAAGGGTGCTCAAACAATTTAGTGAGAATTACAAGCAATGTAACAAAAATTATAAAGAACTCAGTGGGAGCTACTGAGCAGTAAAAAAAAAAAAAGGGAGGGTGTAGAAGCTATGAATAAAAATCAAGTGGAAATAAAGAATGACATAGCTGAAATAAAAAATACTTTGGAAGGATTGAAAAGTTGATTAGAAGAAGCTGAAGACCAAATCAGCACGTTAGAAGACAAAAGAGAGAGAAAAAAAAAAAAAAAAAAAAAAAAAAACAACAACAATTAGAGCAACAAATAGAAAAAAATATTGAAAGCAAGAGGAGAGTTTAAAAACTTTGGAACAATACAAAATGTAACAACATTCGCATCATAAGAGTACCAGAAGGAGAAGAATTGGGGAAAGGAATAGAGAGTCTGTTTGAAGAAATAATAACAGAAAACTTCCCTAATCTGGTGAAGAAAGAAGTCACACAGGCCCAGGAAACACAGAGAGTCTCAATCAAGATTTACCCCAAAAGACCCACACCTACTCATCATAATTAAAGTGAAAATGTTAAATAAAGATAAAGAAAGAATCTTTTTTTTTTAAATTTATTTTTGTTACAGAAGTTTCTCCTTTTTTCCCCATTGAAACCCTCCTCCCCATCCCCCCACCCCATCCCCAGCTTTTTTGTCCATGTCCATCAGTTATGCATATATGCGCATAAGTTCTGTGGTTTATCTCTTCCCTCCCCTGCCACTCCCTCTTCTGAGGGTTGTCAGTCTGTACCCTACTTCCACATCTCTAAGTCTACCCTGTTCCTCAGACTGTTATGTTCATTATATTCCACAAATAAGTGAGATCATGTGATATTTGTCTTTCTCTGCTTGGCTTGTTTCGCTTAGGATAATACTCTCAAGGTCCTTCCATGTCGTCTCAAAGGATAAGAGATCTTTAAAGAAAGAATATCAAATACAGAAAAAGAGAGACAGAAAGTTACCTACAAGGGAGCTCCTATTAGATTTCTATCTGATTTCTCAATAGAAACAATGCAGGCAGAAGGAAGTAGAATGAAGTATACAAAGTAATGCAAAGCAAGGATCTGAATCCAAGACTACTCAATCCAGCAAAGCTATCATTCAAAATTGAAGGTGAAATAAAGAGCTTCTCAGAAAAAAAAAGGGGGGGTGGGGGTGGGGGGGTGCTAAAGTGGTTTACTGCCACCAAACCTGTACTGCAAGACATGCTAAAGGGGCTATTATAAGAAGAGGAAGAAATAGAGGGGTGGAGCACAAGCATAAAGATTTAAAATGGCAAAAAAATAAGTACCTATCAATAATAACCTTAAATGTAAATGAATTAAATGCTCCAATCATTAAACCTAGGGTAGCTGAATGGATAAGAAAACATGACCCATATATATGCTGTCTGCAAGAGACCCACCTCAGAACAAAAGAATCACACAGGATGAAAGTAAATAGATAGAAAAATTTTTTCCATGCAAGTGAAACTGAAGAAAAAAAAATGCTAGGGTAGCAATACTCATATCTGATTAAATAAACTTCAAAATGAAGGCCATAATAAGAGACAAAGAAGGTCACTTTGTAATATTAAAGAGATCAATTCAAAAAGAGAATATAACCCTGATCAACATATATGTACCCAATATTGGATCACCTAAATACATCAAAACACTTCAGGAGGACTTCAAGTGAGAGACTGATGGCAATGCAATCATAATAGGGGAAATTAACACCCCACTAACATCACTGGATACATCTTCTAGTCAAATTATTAACAAGGAAACAGAGACCTTAAATAATACAGTGGATCAGATGGATTTAATTGATATTTATAGAACATCTCACACCAAAGCTGCAGAATATACATTCTTCTCACCTAGACTTGGGACATTCTCAAAGGTAGACCACATATTAGGACACAAACTAAGTCTCTATAAGTTCAAGAAGATTGAAATCATATCAAGCATTTACTCAGATCACATTGGCATGAAACTAAAATTTAATTACTAAAAACACTAGGAAATATTCAAACACATGGAGGCTAAATAGCAGGTTATTAAGCAGTGAATGGGTTAACAATGAGATCAAGGAAGAAATAAAAAACTTCCAGGAAATTAGTGAAAATTAATACACAACAACACAAAATTTCTGGCACATAGTGAAAGCAGTCTGGAGAGTGAAGTTCATAGCATTACAGGCCTACCTCAAGAAAATAGAAAAAATTCTAATAAACTATCTAACCCCACAACTTAAAGAATTAGAAAGAAAACAAAAAGAAAAACCTAGACAAAGTATAAGAAAGGAAATACATATCAGAGAAGAAATAAATGACACAGAGATAAAAAAAAATTACAAAAGAATAATGAAACCAAGAGCTGGTACTTTGAAAAAATAAACAAGATTAATGAACCTTTAGCCAGACTCACCAAGAAATAAAGAGAGAGAGGACCCAAATAAATAAAATCAGAAATGAAAAGGTGAAGTAACAACTGACACCACAAAAATACAAAGGATAGTAAAAAAATACTGTGAAAAATTATATGCCAACAAATTTCACAATATAAGTAAAACGGAAAAATTTCTAGAATTATACAGTCTTCCAAAACTCAACCAGGAAGAGTAAGAAAACCAGAACAGACAAATAACAATTAAAGAAATTAAAGCAGTAATCGATAAACCCCCCGCAAACAAAAGCCCTGGTCTGGACAACTTCACAGGGGAGTTTTACCAAACATTCAAAAAAGAACCAACATCTCTTCTCCTCAAATTATTCTAAAAATTCAAGAAGAAGGAAGACTTCCAAGCTCTTTTAGTGAGGCCAGAATAATTTTAATCCCAAAACCAGATAAAGACACTACAGAGAATAAAAATGACAGACCAATTTCCCTAATGAACAAAAATGCCAAAATCCAAAACAAAATATTAGCATAACATATCCAGCAACATATTTTAAAAAATTAATCAACATAACCAAGTGGTATTTGATGCAAGGATGCAAGGCTGGTACAATATTTGCATATCAATAAATGTGATATATCACATAATCAAAATTAAAGATACAAGTAATATCATCATGAAAAAACATTGACAAAATCCAGCACCCATTTTTTATAAAAACTCTCAGTAAAGTGGGAATAGAATAATCATACCTTAACATAATAAAGGCCATATATGACAAATCTACAGCCAAAACCATAGTCAAGGGGCAAAAACTAAATGCATTTCCCTTAAGAATAGGAATAAACCAGGGATATCCGCTTTCACTGCTCTTATTCTACATAGCACTGGAAGTATTAGCCACAGGATCAGACAAGAAGAAATAATAAAAAGATTACAAATTGGAATAAAATAAGGAAACTATAATTATCCACAGATGACATAATATTGTACACAGAAAACCCTAAAGACTCCACCAAAAAACTAATAGACTTAATAAATTAATTCAGTAAAGTAGCAGAATACAAAATTAACATCCAGAAATCTATGGCATTTTTATACACCAATAATGAACACTCAGAGAGAGAAACTTAAAATACAATCCCATTTTCTATTGCAAGAAAAATAATAAGATACCTAGGAATAAATTTAACTAAGGAGGTGAAAAATCTGTTCTCACAAAACCACAGGACCTTGAAAACAGAAATAAAAGAAGATATAAACAAGTGGAAGCATATACCAAGTTCATGGATTAGAAGAATCAACATCCTTAAAATGTTCATACTACCCAAAGCAATCCACAAATTCAACCCAATCCTTATTAAAATAGGAATGGCATATTTCACAGATCTAGAAGAAATAGTCCAAAGGTTTATATGGAACCAAAAAAGACTCTAATAGCCACAGGAATCTTGAAAAAGAAGAACAAAGTTGGAGGACTCACAATTCCAGATATCAGATTATACTACAAAGCCATTGTAATAAAAAGAGCCTGGTACAGGCACAACAACAGGCATATATATCAATGGACCAGAACAGAGAACCCAGTAATTGACACACAACATTATGCTCAAGTAATATTTGACAAAGGAGGCAAGAGCACACTATGGAGTAAAGTCTCTTCAATAAATGGTGTTGGAGAATTGGATATGTACATGCAAAAAAAGAAAGAAAGAAAGAAAGAAAGGAAGAAAGAAAGAAAGAAAGAAAGAAAGAAAGAAAGAAAGAAAGAAAGAAAGAAAGAAAGAAAAAACAAACAAACTAGACCACCCATTTACATCATACACAATAATAAACTCAAAATGGATAAAAGACTTAAATATAAGTCATGAAACCATAAAAATTCTAGAAGAAAATGTAGGCAGCAAAATCTCAGACATTAAAAATAGCAGAATTTTACCAATACATCACCTAGGGCAAGAAAAACATGGAAATTTTTAATAAATGGGACTACATCAAACTAGAAAGCTTCTGCACAGATCATCCAGGACACCATCTTACTGGAGGATTGGGATCCACCTCCAAGGAGGATGGGAACTGAATGGGGTGGACTAGGCCACCAATGGCAGGCCCCATGCTTCCTGGATCCTTGTGCTTCCTGGGGCAGAGCTTTTGCCCATGTTAGCTGGGTCTGTGTATTTGCACAGTGACTACAGGGTGACCTCAGCTGAAAGGTGGTGAATACTTTGTCCTTCCCCACCCCATCTCTGCCTGCCAGCCTATCCAGAGTGAAGCCAGCCAGCCTTGGCCCTGCATTCCTCTGATAGGTATAGACTTGCTGGAGGCCAAGTCTAGCAAGCTGGGCTCTGGGATCTGGGTGGGTGAGCAGGTGTGACTATTTTCATTTCATTTAATTTTTTGTGTAATGTTTTTGAGATTCATTTATATTGAGGAAGGAATAAATGTCTATTTTATATTGTCATATAACACTAAAAACAAGCAAACAAAAAACTCTGCACAGCAAAAGAAACCAACATCAAAATGAAAAGAGAACCCACTGTATAGGAGAACGTATTTGCCAAGGATACATCAGATAAGGAGTTAATTTCCAAAATATATAAGGTATTCATATTAGGGTGACCGGAAAGTAATGTCGTTAAAAATGACTTATTGCTTCAGCGGCACAATACAGAAGCGTTTTTTGATCGCTTGATCACTGGAGATGAAAGATTGGTCCTGTATGATAATCCAAAATGCAAAAAGCAGTGGCTCTCTCCGAAAGAATCGCCACAAAGTACAGCTAAGCCAGGTTTACATCCCAAAAAGGCACTTTTGTGTGTTTAGTGGAGTATTCGTGGGGTCGTTCATTTTGAAGTGCTGAAACCTGGACAAACTGAGTGCAGACCTTTACTGTGAACAATTGGATTGAGGAAATCAATCTTTAATTGAAAAGTGCCCAGCAATTATCACCAGAAAAGGCTCTATTCTGCAACACGATAATGCAAGACTGTACTGCGCAAGACGAACCCTGGAAAAAATTAATGAATTGGGGTAGGAGGTATTGCCTCACCCACCATATTCTCCCGATATTGCACCATTGGATTTCCATTTATTCTGATCGCTACAACATTTTCTAAGTGACAAAAAATTTGACAATTTGGATGATGTCCAAAATGCCATCTCCAGATATTTTGCTCAAAAACCAATTGATTTTTATCGATCCGGCATTGAAAATTTGCACACTAGATGGCAAAAGGTTGTTGATAACGAGGCTGATTACATCATTGATTAAAAATAAAAACCTGTTAAAAATGTATCTGTTTGAATTTAGTGTGAAAAAACGACATTACTTTCCGGTCCCCCTAATACAACTCAACAAAATGAAGACAATCAACCCAATTATAAAATGGGCAGAGGGCATGAATAAACATTTCTCCAAATAAGACATACAAATGGCCAAGAGACATAATGCTCATCACTAATCATCAGAGAGCTAAAATTAAAATGACTATGAGGTATCACCTCACACCTGCCAGAATAGCTATCGTCAACAAATCATCAAACAAAAAGTGCTGACGAGGATGTGGAGAAAAGAGTACTCTATTACACTGCTTCTGGTAATACAGACTGGTGCAGCCACTATGGAAAACAATATGTTTTTTCTTCACAAAATTAAAAATTAAACTGCCATTTGACCCAGTGATTCCACTTCTAGGAATATAACCTAAGTAGCCTGAATCAGGTATTTGCACCTCTTTGTTCATAGCAGTGCTATTTACAATAGCTAACATCTGGAAATAGCTGAAATGTTTGTCAGCAGATGAGTGAATAAAAACATTGTGGTACATTAACACAATGGAATACTATACAGCTGTAAGAATGATAGATCTCTTACCCTTTGAGATGACATCAAGGGACCTGGAGAGTATTATACTGAGCAAAATAAGCCAATCAGAGAAAGACAAATATCATATAATCTCATTTATTTGTGGAATATAATGAACAAAATAAACTGATGATCAAAATAGATTCAGAGACATGGAAGTGGGGAACAGACTGACAAATCTCAGTGGGAAGGGGGATGGGCGGACATTAACGAAAAAACATATACATATATGCATAACCTATAAACACAGACAGTAATGTAGGGAAGGCAGGAGGGGGGTGGGAGCAGGGAGGAAGGGAGTCAATGGGGGAAAAATGAGGGAACATCTGTAATACTTTTAACAATAAAGAGAAATGATATAGATATGGATAGATGATAGATACAGAGATAGAGACAGAGATAGAGATGATAGAGTTAGAGATAGAAATAGAGATAGATAGATAGAGATAGAGGAGAGAGAGATAGATATAGACATAGACATAGACATAGACATAGACATAGACATAGACATAGACATAGACATAGACATAGACATAGAGATATAGATATAGATATAGATATAGATATAGATATAGATATAGATATAGATATAGATATAGATATATCCAGAGACATGGAAGTAGGGAACAGTCTGACAAATCTCAGAGGGAAGTGGGGTAGGGTGGTGGGAAGAGACAAACCAAAGAACTTATATGCATATATGCATATCAATGGACACAGATAACAGTGTGATGAAGTCAAGGTGGGGTGGAAGTTGGGAGGAGGATGTCAATGGGGGGAAAAAGGAGGGACATCTGTAATACTTTCAACAATAAAGCTAAATTTAAAAGAGAGAGAGAGAGAGCTATTTCTAGAAAGTATAATGTGTTTATAAACTTGTTAATATATAGAGTACTAGTGTAACAGACATTTCACAATTGCTTACTTTTTAGACTTTATTAGAAATGAAGGTTTTAAAGGTGAATAATTTTAATATATGTAATTAAAGCTATAAAAATTAATAAAATAGAAAAAACTATTGTGTATATTAAAAATACGTTTGGCTTTTTTTTAATATATGAGATATGGAGATGTGTTTTTATTAATGGAAATAAAGTATTAATATTGTTGATTATTTATGAATGAGTAAGAGGACAAAAGACAAACTTAAAGAAACACTGAAATTCATATTAATGTTATGAAAAAGGAATTCTGAGAACTGAAATTTATTTGTGGTCAAGTTGAATAATACTGAAATTAATTTAGTGAAGTAAGTGAATTTAATATTAAAAGTAAGCTGATGAAAATTTAGAGTTACATTTTTTCTCTCTGATAAAAGGACCATTTTCATGGACTACTAGTCTGCTACTGATAAGTATTGTGAAAACTTTTTCTAAATAAGAAGCCGAGATTCTGTGTTTTATCAAAATAATTTTCTGTGTTTTGTGTTGAGAAAAATCAATATTCTCATTAGTAAGAACAAAGTTTTGTTAACAATTATGTAAACTTCTGCATTTGTCTTTGAAATCTATTATTGTGACTTTACTGAAATGGATAATTAGTCTTGTTTCATAATGATCTGTGTTCCAATTTAGTCAAATGTCTAAACTGAAGGGTGAAAGTCGGTGGTTCGTGGTGTGCTGGCATGCTAAATAGCAATCTCAGGAGGTGAATAAAGAACAATTGGGTTTATTTAAAGAAAAGGGGGTGGGGGTGGAGGATATCCAAAGGGAAGGCTACAAATCAGAGTCATGGGGTACTCAGTCGATGATGGCAGCCCTTAGGAGCTGGAGTATCGTTCTTGTATGCATCTACTGGTGGGAAGCTATTGTCAGTCAGTGGGTTTGTGGATCTTGGTTGGTGGGTTTGGGCAGGGGATTGGGTCTATAGGAATGTAGATGTGTGATTGGGTGATTCTTTGGTCCCTGGTGTCTGGTGGCAATTCTTGTCCTACAAGTTCTCCTGTGGTAAGAAGTATGGTCTTTGTTCTCCTGTAGCAGGAAAGCTTGCAAAATGGCCACTAGGAATTAAATTGTCTGTGTAAATCCTAACACAAATCTCTTATATATTTTGAATTTAAGTTATGAATGAAGTTTTAACCTAGGAATAACTTTGAGGTATTACAGAAGGGCCCCTGGAACATCTCAAAAGATGTATTTTCTCTCCTTGCAAAGGAGAAATTTTTAACTAATTGAGCATATTTTGTATGTTAAATTGCATGAAAAGCATTGTAAAATAAGTGATGGAAAACTTCTAGGGGACATTGTATGGGTAAACAATGGTTGTAAATTAAATAAATAGTTTGGGCTATAGAAAGCCCAAGATGGCTGCTTGATTTTTCCAAGTTTCCTGGTAAATCCCCATTTCCCCTTGTTTTTGCATTCCTTCATCTGCCATAGACATTTCATCTGGATTTAATTTAACTGCCACTAAGTATGGGTTGTCAATAAATTTTTGTTGTCATATGTATGTTTTCTGAATGGGTTAAAGCCTTTCAGGGGATGCCTCACAGTGGCTAAGGAACTATTTTAAAATGTATTTCCCACTTAGTGTATACCTTCTACAATCTAGCAATAAATGTACCCACTTCACTGAGCAAATTATACACACCTTGACAGACAACCTTGTAAACTCTTAGAATTATAACTGACTCTATCACCCTCAATTATCAAGCTAAGCTGAAAGAACTAATGAAAAATCTGAATATAAGAGAACAAGTTTGAATTAAATAGGACTGAATGAACTGATAAGAATATTGCAATTATTATGACTTTTTGTTTGAAACATTGATGATTACTTAATTTTATAATTTTCCAGATACTATAATATTTTTTTTTCTTAAGCTAGCCATGACTTAGAGAATTTGGTATATTACACCTTTGTAAGTATAATTGAAATAGTTCTCTTTTTTTCCCCTACTTGAACCCTCCAGAATTCAGAAAATCTCTGAGTATTCTTACTGTCATAGCAATATTAGTATTTGCGTTAGTTCAATAACAATTTGTTCACCTATTTTTTTTTTTTTGTTAAACTTCTCCCAAAGACACTTTTTCATTAATTTTTAGATAGTGTAGAAGGGAGAGAGGAAGAGAAAAACATTGATGTGAGAGAGACACATCAATTGGTTGCTTCCTGCATGACAGTGACTGGGGCTGGGGAGCAAACCTGCAACCCAGGTACATGCCCTTGACCAGGAATCATACCCACAACCCTTTGGTCCTCAGGCTGACCCTCCAACCACTGAACCAAACCAGCCAGGGCCTGTTCACCTTTTAACATAACATTTTAAACTATTTATATTACTGTGGCAGTATAGTGAAAAGCTATAAAAATTCCTGGGCAAATGGAATAGAGAAACTGAGACAAGAAAACTAAAGAGGACCAAACAGTTTGGGCAGCCTTCAGCCAGCTTGTGAATTACAAGACCTTATCTTCCCCAATAAAGGACACTTGAGAGCAAACAGTTAATACCCCTCCTCCCTAATCAGAGAATACATAGCTTAAATCACCCTGGAACTGCTAAGGCAAGAGGGAAAAGGGGGAAGGGAAAAAGGATAGTTTTATCTCACCCATGAAACAAAGAAGTCAGCCATTTTAGAACTCACCAAACAAGATGAGGAGGTGTATGTACAAATATCCCAAGATAAGCCACAACACTGTAAAGAGGGACTTTGAAATCTATTCTACTATTCAAGATATCCAGCAGAGGAACTTTGACACCTATAGGAAGAAGGATATAAAACTCTTAAACCCCTACCAGGCTTGAAACTCAGAATAGTTTTGTGCCTGCTTGTGCTTTATGCCAAGTGTATACTTAATAAATTTGCTTGCTTTACTTCAACACTGCTGTCACTCATCTGAAATCTTTCTTATGAGATTTACAAGAGCCAGGAGGGGACAGCCTTTCTGGTGCTGATAACATCTGGTACATTGATGCAGATTAGTGATTGGGATCTGAATCAGATAGCTGTCAGTTAACCTTTCACTGCTTGGTTGTCTTTGATTCCCACTGATGGATTGCAGTGAGTTCAGTCCCTCTGGAGATATCTTTTTCTGTTTTGCCATCAGGGTTCATGGGGTTGCAGCATAAACAAAAATTAGCAAAACATACTGAGCCTGTACCCAGGGGCAGAAAATTATAAGTAAAACCAAATAAGTACTTGGGCTCACCCTAGCTCCAAAGAAAGAAAAAGAGGCAAGTCTTCCTTCTGGTTTGAGTCTCAAATGTCCTTATGCTAGTAACGGCCTTGCGGAGGTGTCTGGAGTTGAACTATAAGATGTGCAGCAGCCTCATAGGGACTTTCATTTTACTTTCAATTAACTGACTGGTTCATCCAGGGACACACACATAAGTGTTGGTCACTCAGTGCTTTGAGCCCTTCTAGTTGTTTTAGACAGCCAGGAGAGAAATAGAGATGTGTGAAAGGGAACAGGATGGCTAGGGGTTTAACAGTCCCTAGAAGTCCTTTCTACAAGCAGCACATTTTGGACTCACTACATAAAATCCTTAGCTTTTCTGCCTCTGGAGCATGACCAGGAGAAAACTAAGTTTAAACCATCAGTCAGTTGTCAATCTACTGCACCTCTTTTCCCTGTGTGGCTTCTGGCAGCTCCATCTGCATTTATACTCTCTCTGTAGGGCTTGCAGGGGAAGACCTTGCTGTGTGTGCAGGCCAAACAGTATAGATCTAATTGGGGGCCCTACAAGTTTGCCAGATATTACCCTAGGTTGGGGAAGGAGTTTCCTTCCCTTGCTTGTATATATAAACATTGTAAGGAAAGAAGCTGGCCAGAGGCTATCAACTGACAACTATTGTTGTTATGTTAACAAAAGCTTAGGTAAGACACCCTGGTTAAATAAATTGAGGCTAAGATCTTAAAACTGTTTGCCAGGGTGATCAAGGCCCTTTACCCCATTAATTAGGGGACTGATTTTATGCCAATTGTGGAATAAATGGGATTAAGGGACCTTTTTCATGTATATACTCTAACTTTAAGACCCAAAAACAATGTGTTAAATATCTTGAGAAGGCTGACAGGTGCAGCAAGGAATGTTGGCTTTGTCATATTGAACTATACCAAAAATTAGGGGATATCAGTAAATTAGCTGCTTGGATATGGACAAAGGAAGGGTTGCACACTCTATTCAGGCATATTTTATGCATGGCTCCACAGGACTCATGAGGCTGTAAGAGTACACGGGAATGGCAGATTTTCAAAGACTGCAGTGGACAAATATATGGGATAGCAATTTTTTGAGTGAATGAGAATATTGCAAGAACCTGGAAGTGTCCAGTCTTTACAATGGCTGGTGGGACTAGAAATATACTACAATTCTTGCTCCAGCAGGGTGTTTGGAAGAAGGAAAAAAAAAAGTCAGTGACTGGTGGCATTGTCACCTAAATAGAATAGGAATGCACCCAGAAGGTAGTCAAGTGAAATGAGAATAGTTTAATCCCTCCTTCACTGCCATTGAGGGCCTAGCACTTCAAGGATATATTTTATCCAACAGATACCCCCAGCCATGAGGAAATGTTACCAAATACTAGTCTTGGGTCCCCAGACCCCCACTGAGCAACTGGTAGAATAACTTTCAGTGTTTTTAACAACCAAGACAGGGTAGAGGAAGAGCAAAAAAGCCATTTGATAGAAACAAAAGGCGCAGTTTTAAGTCTTGTGCTAACTCAAGGTCACCCAGCTCCCAGACTACAATGGACATCAAAGGGGCAATGCTATCTCTGTGGACAAGAAGGACACTGGAAAAGGGAGTGCCCTGGGAAGAGGTCTCTTCTAAAACCATGCCCTCTTTGCCACAAGTTAGACCACTGGAGGAGGGACTGTCCCTGGGCCCTGGACCAGAACCTTACCCACATGATGGTCTTGAACTGTAGGGGCCTTATGCCTCAGTTGGCTCCCACTAAGAACATCATAATTGAAGAGATGGAGCCAAGGGTAACCCTTGACATGGCAGGTAAGCCCATTACATTTTTATTAGACACAGGGACTGCTTGCTGTGCTCTGACTCACTTACCAGGGCTTCTTTCTTCTAAAATCTGTTTGATCACTGGGGTTAATAAGTGTCCTCAATGTTACCATTTCACTCAACCCCGTAGGCTGCAGTCTTGAGAGTCTTACTGTTAGTCATGCCTTTCTTGTAGATTCGGGGTGCCCCATTCCCTTATTAGGGAGGGATATCTTGTCTAGTCTAGGATGCTGGGTAGTTAAAAATATAAACAAGACTAAGATAATTGAAGGGAACTTTGTAAAAGTACGTCTTTTTAAATACTCTAAATCCTCCTCCTGGAGGTCCAGGAGCTACTGAGGTCCTAGAAACAATGGGAAACTAATAGTATCCCAAAATCCTATGCAGGTTCTGGAAACAGAAGGGGCACTGCCTCACCTCAACGTAAAGGAAAAAAATGGTACTTTTAAACTGAAGCTGTTGGAATGTTCAAGCCAAATATTTTAATGCATTAGATTTAAAGAATGCCTTTTACTGCAGTCCCCTTCATTCTGACTCCAAGTATTTATTTGCAAACTTGTCAATATAAGAAGACTGTGCTCCCTCTGGGCTTTAGGGACAGTCCCCATTTGTTTGGAAATGCCTCAGCCAAGGAATTAAAAGAACTCCAGTTGACCAAAGGGACCCTCCTACAATATGTTAATGACCTATTAATTTCTAGTATTAATAAAGATGACTCAGATAAAAATTTCATCCTGGTATTAAACTTCCTCACAGATAGAGGATTAAAATCTCTCCACAAAAGGCAGCAGGTCCAATATCTAGGATACTTACTTATCCCAGGAGTCTGAACCTTGTCACTCCAAAGAAAACAGATCATACTGGCTCTCAGGGTCCAAAAAATAAACAACAGCTTCAATAATTTTTAAGAATACCCAGCTTCTGTCACTTGTGGTTACCAGGTTTTGGTCTAATTGCTAAATCTCTATATAATACTTTAAAAGAAGACAACAAAGAGCCTATAGACTGGACTTCTAAATGCCACAAAGCCTTTAAGGAGTTAAAAGTTAAAGTAAGCAGTTCACCCACTGTAGAGCTGAGAGATAAGGAGTAGTACTTAAGTCCTCACGCCAAAATTAGGCCTGGTTCCAAGGTCAGTAGCTTACTTTTCAAAACAATTAGGTCCAATGTCAGGCAGCTGGCAACATTATTTCGAATGTCACATGCCCACGCTGCTATTTGCATGCCAAACTATGCCAAGAAATGTCAAAGTCTTGGGTTTCTCTGTTACCTATAGGTCTCATGAGAATTAGAACTACACCCAAAGAAAAGTTACATGTGACAAGGGATTAATTTCCAAAATGTATAAAGTACTCATGCAACTCAAGAAAAGGAAGACAAACGATCCAATTAAAAAATGGGCAGAGGACCTGAATAGATACTTCTCCAAACAGGACATATGGCAAAGAGACATATGAAAAAATGCTCAAAGTCACTAATCATCAGAGAGATACAAATTAAAATGTCAAGGAGGTACCACTTCACACCTGCCAGAATGGCTACCATCAATAAATCAATAAACAGCTAATGCTGGTGAGAATATGGAGAAAAGGGAATCCTAGTGCACTGCTGGTGGGAGTGCAGGCTGTAAAACGCTATAGAAAACAGTATGGAATTTCCTTAAAAAATTGAAAATGTAACTACCATTTGACCCAATGATCCCACTCTTAGGAATATATCCTAAGAAGCCTGAAACACCAATCAGAAAAAATATATGCACCCCTATGTTCATAGCAGTGCTATTCACAAGAGCTAAGATCAGGAAACAGCCCAAGTGCCCGTATTTAGATGAGTGAATAAAATAGCAGTAGTATCTATACACTAGAATACTATGCAGCTATAAAAAAAAAAGATCAATTACCCTTTGAGACAGCATGGAAGGATATAAGAGTATGCTAAGTGAAATAAACCAGTCAGAGAAAGATAAGTACCATATGATCTTATTTATATATGAAATATAATGAATAAAATAAACTGATGAATAAAATAGAAACAGAGTCATGGAAACAAGAACAGACTAAGGAACCTCAGAGCAAAGTGGGGAGGGGGTGCAGAAAGAGATTAACCAAGGAACTTACATGCATATATGCATTACCCATGGACACAAACAATAGAGTGGTGAAGGCCTGAGGTGGGAGAGGAACCAGAAGGAGGGGCACAATTGGGGAAAAAGAGGAGGAGAAATTTGCAATAATCTCAAAAACAAAGATTTAATAAAATAAATAAATAAACTAAAAAAAAAAAAAAGTTACAAATAAGCCCCTTTGAACTCACCTATAGCAGGCCCTTTCTCAGATCTGATCTGCTAATAGATAAGGAAACTACCCAGCTGTCATCTTACAGGCACAAAAAGCATTATAGGAATATAAAAACAAAATTCTACCAGCCCCCAATAAAGACTATCAATATAAAGAAGTTAAACCAAAGGACCTGTAGAGACAATTCTCCGCCCAACACTAACCCAAATAGAAAAGCCCACATCGATTCCAAAATGGAGGTGGAGTGAATGGAAGCTACACAGACCATCTCCCAGGACCAAACTGGAATTACAACTAAAATAAAGACAAATCATCGGGAAAAAACAACAGAAAAGCAGCTTGCGAGGACCATACAACCAGGGACACTGAATCGAACCTGGTAGGATTGCGGAGGTGCGAGAGGGGGGCTGGGAGCGCACGGACAAAAGCGGCCTTAGCCATGAGCAGCGTTCCGTCCTCGAGGTGAAAGCCCAAGCCGGCTCCACAGTGCAGAGGCCGGGACAGACTGCTAAAACAGCCACAGCCACTCACCTGGGCTCCGGCAGAGGGAGGGCGGACTGGACTGGAACTGTGTGGGGACACTCGGGATTTGGAGGGCGCTCAGAGCTTTTGCTGAGTTGCGGCCACGCAGGACTGTGGCCTGGCCATCTTACTCCATCCCAGGGCTCTGGGGAGAGGCGGCAGCCCCTCCCTCGGAGATCCAGCCACACCCTAGTGGGCCATTTAAATGCAAATTGAGGCTCATTAACTACTAGCATCTGCCCTACCCTCTGGAAATCCTCTCACACTGAACACCTGAGGGAGGTTTTCATTCAACTGAAAACCCAAGGCTCCTCAAGCAACCACAACTAATAGCCTCTAGGCAAAAAGCTAGAGGATAACTTAACCTTTGCTGGGCTTGCAAATATACACTGGAAAGTAAGACTCCAGGGTGGTGTTTAAAGTGGGTCCTCCCACGCTCATCCAAACCCAGTAGAGGGAGCCACAAACAACAGAACACCAACATCCATAGGAAAATTTGGCGGGCTCCAAAAACCACTGAGATGGCCAAAATGGTGAAACAAAAAAACAGAGCCCAAATGAAAGAACAAGAGACCTCTACCAAAGATGAGATAAATGAAACGGAGTTAAGCAAGTTAACAGAGCTACAATTCACAGCCATGATCTTGAGGAAACTCAACAGTATGAGTAAGGACATCAACACCTTGAGTAAAGACATCAACACCATGAGCAAAGACATAGAAATACTGAAAACCAACCAGGTGGGAATTAAGAAGCAGCAAGAAAAAATGAAGAATGACATAGTAGAAATGAAGAACGCATTGGAAGGACTAAACAGCAGAGTAGAGGAAGCTGAAGACTGTATCAGTGAATTAGAAGACAGGGTAGAAAAAAATCAACCAATCAGAAAACCAAAAGGAAAAAACAGGAAGACAGCTTAAGAGAACTGTGGGACAACTGGAAACGTACTAATATTCGCATCATTGGAGTCCCTGAAGAAGAAGAAAATGAGCAAGGGTTAGAGAATATATTTGAAGAAACAGTGACAGAGAACTTCCCTAATTTGGTGAAGAAAGAAGGCATTCATGTTCAAGAAGCACAGAGAGTCCAGTAAGAAGAACCCAAACAGGCCCACACCAAGACACATAGTAATTAAAATGCCAAAAATTAAAGACAAAGAGAGAATCCTAAAGGGAGCAAGAGATAAGCAACAGGTTACCTACAAAGGAACCCTAATCAGGCTATCATCTGACTTCTCAACAGAAACACTACAGGCCAGAAGGGAATGGCATGAAGTAATCAAGGTCATGAAAAACAAGGATCTGAATCCAAGACTACTCTACCCAGCAAGGCTGTCATTCAAAATAGAAGGCCAAATAAAGAGCTTCTCAGACAAAAAAAAAAAGGCTAAGGGAATACATTAGCACCAAACCAGCACTGCAAGAAATGTTAAAAGGACTGCTGTAATTAGTAGAAGAAATAGGAAGGAAAGTAGAACCACACTAAACAAAAATAGCAATAAATAAATACATATAAATAATCACCTTATGTAAATGGATTGAACGCTCTGATAAAAAGACACAGAGTAGCGGATTGGATAAGAAAGCATGACCCATATACATGTTGTTTACAAGAGACCCACCTCACAACAAAAGACTCATATAGGCTGAAAGAGAAGGGATGGAAAAAAATCTTCCAAGCAAATGGAAAGGAAATAAAGCTGGGGTAGAAATACTCATATCGGATCAAATAGATTTCAAAATGAAAGCCATAACTAGAGACAAAGAAGGTCACTACATAATATTGAAAGGATCTATCCAACAGGAAGATATAACCTTGGTAAACATATATGCACCCAATATAGGAGCACCAAAATATATTAAAAATCTTCTGGAGGACTTCAAAGGAGAAATTGATGGCAATACAATCATAGCAGGGGACTTCAACACCCCGCTGATATCACTGGATAGATCCTCTAGACAAAAAATTAACAAGGAAACAGAGACTCTAAAAGAAGCACTAGACCAAATGGATTTAATAGATATTTATAAAGAATTACACCCCCAAACTACAGAATTCACATTCTTCTCAAGGCACATGGGACATTCTCAAAGATAGACCACATGTAAGGACACAAATTAAGTCTCTACAAGTTTAAGAAGATTGAAATCATATCAAGCATCTTATCAGATCACAATGGCATGAAACTAGAAATCAATTGCAACAAGAACATACAAAGATATATGAACACATGGAGGCTAAATAACATGTTATTAAATAATGAATGGGTTACCGAGGAGATCAAGGAAGAAATTAAAAACTTCCTGGAAACCAATGAAAATGAACACACAACAACATAAATCTATGGGATGCAGCAAAAGCAGTTCTGAGAGGGAAGTTCATAGCGGTAAAGGCCTACCTCAAGAAACAAGAAAAATTTCTAATGGACTATCTAACCTAACAACTTAAAGAACTAGAAAATAAACAAAAAGAAAACCCCAGAGCAAGTAGAAGGAAGGAAATAGCAAAGATCACAGCAGAAATAAATGACATAGAGACCAGAAAAATGATTCAAAGGATCAATGAAACAAAGAGCTGGTTTTTCAAAAAGATAAACAAGATTGATGGACCCTTAGCTAGACTCACCAAGAAACAAAGAGAGAGAACCCAAATACACAAAATCAGAAATGAAAGAGGAGAACTAACAACTGACATCACAGAAATACAAAGAATCATTAGCAAATACTATGAACATTTATATGGCAACAAATTCAACAATCTAAGCGAAATGGATAAATTTCTAAAAACACATAGTCTCCCAAAACTGGACCAGGAAGAGATAGAAAACTTGAACAGACCAATAACAATGGAGGAAATTGAAGATGAAATCAAGACTCTCCCAGCAAACAAAAGCCCAGGCCCGGATGGCTTCACGGAGGAGGGTTACCGAACATTCAAAGAAGAACTAACACCCATTCTCCTCAAACTATGTCTAAAAATTCAAGAAGAAGGAAGACTTCCAAACTCGTTTTATGAGGCCAGCATAATCCTAATTCCAAAACCAGAAAAAGACACTACAAAGAAAGAAAACTACAGGCCAATATCCTTGATGAATGTAGATGTAGATGCCAAAATCCTAAACAAAATACTAGCAAATAGGATCCAGCAATACATCAAAAAAATTATTCACCTTGACCAAGTGGGATTCATCCCAGGGATGCAAGGCTGTTTCAATATTAGCAAATCAATAAATGTGATACACCACGTAAACAAAATGAAAGATGAAAACCACATGATCATTTCAATAGACGCTGAAAAAGCATTCAACAAAGTCCAGCACCCATTTCTGATAAAAACGCTCAGCAATTTGGGAATAGAGGGATCATATCTTGGTATAATAAAGGCCATATATGAAAGACCTATAGCCAACATCATACTCAATGGGCAAAAACTAAAAACATTTCCCTTAAGAACAGGAACAAGACAGGGATGCCCACTTTCGCCACTCTTATTTAACATAGTACTGGAAGTCTTAGTCACAGCAATCAGACGTGAAGAAAAAATAAAAGGAATCCAAATTAGAAAGGAGGAAGTGAAACTGTCATTATTCGCAGATGAAATGATATTATACATAGAAAACCCTAAAGACTCCATCAAAAATCTACTATCTACTAGACCTAATAAATTAATTTGGCAAAGTAGCAGGATACAAAATTATCGTCAAGAATTCGACAGCATTCTTATACACCATTGATGAACTCACAGAAAGAGAAACTAAAAAAACAATTTCTTTTACCGTCGCGGCAAAAAATTAAGATACCTAGGAATAAACTTAACCAAAGAAGTAAGGGATCTATTTGCAAAAAAAACTACAGGACATTGAAAAAAGAAATAGAGGAAGATATAAAAAAGTGGAAGCACATACCTTGTTCATGGATTGGAAGAATTAACATCATTAAAATGTCCATATTACCCAAAGCAATCTATCGATTCAATGCAATCCCCATTAAAATACCAGTGACATATTTCACAGAACTAGAACAAATATTTCAAAAGTTCATATGGAACAAAAAAGACCCCGAATAGCCACAGAATCTTGAAAAAGAAGGACAAAGTAGGTGGGATCACAATACCGGATATCAGGTTATACTACAAAGCCACTGTCATAAAAACAGCCTGGTACTGGCACAAGAACAGGCATATAGACCAGTGGAACAGAACAGAGAATCCAGAAATTGACCCAAGACATTATGCTCAATTAATATTTGACAAAGACGGCAAGAGCAAACAATAGAGTAAAGACAGCCTCTTTAATAAATGGTGTTGGGAAAATTGGACAGATACATGCAAAAAAATGAAACTAGACCATCAACTTACACCATACACAAGAATAAACTCAAAATGGATAAAAGATTTAAATGTGACTCGTGAATCCATAAAAATCCTAGAAGAAAATATAGGCAACAAAATTTCGGACATCATACGCAGCAGAATCTTCACTGTTACATCACCCAAGGAAACAGAAACAAAGGGAAAAATGAACACATGGGACTACATCAAACTCAAAAGCTTCTTCACATCAAAAGAAACAACCATCAAGACAGATAGGGAACCCACTCTATGGGAGAGCATAATTGCAATGATACATCAGATAAGGGGTTAATCTCCAAAATATATAGAGTGCTCATACAACTCAACAAAAGGAAGACAAAGAACCCAATTAAAAAATGGGCAGAGGAACTAAATAGACACCTCTCCAAACAGGACATACAAATGGCTAAGAGACATATGAAGAAATGCTCAACATCACTAATCATCAGAGAGGTGCAAATTAAAACAACGAGGTATCACCTCACATCTGTCAGAATGGCCACCATCAACAAATCAACAAACAACAAGTGTTGGCGAGGGTGTGGAGAAAAGGGGACTCTAGTACACTGCTGGTCGGAATGCAGACTGGTGCAGCCACTGTGGAAAACACTATGGTATTACCTCAAAAAATTAAAAATTGAATTGCCATTTGACCCAGTGATCCCACTTCTAGGAATATACCTAAGAAGCCTGAAACACCAACCAGAAAGAATATATGTACCCCCATGTTCATAGCAGCACTATTTACAATAGCTAAGATCTGGAAACAGCCCAAGTGTCCATCAGTGGATGAATGGATAAAAAAGCTGTGGTACATGTACACAATGGAGTACTATGCAGCTGTAAGAGAGAAAGATCTCTTATCCTTTGAGACGACATGGAGGGACCTCGAGAGTATTATCCTAAGCGAAACAAGCCAAGCAGAGAAAGACAAATATTACATGATGTCATTTATTTGTGGAGTATAATGAACATAAAGCCTGAGAAACAGGGTAGACCCAGAGATGTGGTAGTAGGGTATAGACTGACACCCCTCAGAGGAGGGGGTTGGGGGGGAGGGAGGAGATAAACCACAGAACTTATGCACATGTATGCATAGCTGATGGACATGGACAACAGGGCTGGGGATGGGGTGGGGGGATGGGGAGGAGGGTGTCAATTGGGAAAATGGAGAAACATCTGTAACAAAAATAAATTAATAAAAAAAATAAATAAATAATAAAAAAAGAAAAGCCCACATCAAGTCCTGGTAAGCACCCCACTATAGTAAAGCTCACAGGGCTACTCATGTTAATATGTCTGTAATTAAATCTGTTTTTCATAAGTCCCCACGGAAACCTCAACCTGAAACCTACTCTTGTGAACCCATTGAGGACCTCAAGATCCTCTTCAAGAAACAAAACCCTGTTACAGATGAATAATGTGGTGACTAGGGTTTATATAATTGTCTTCTACTCTACTAATCTTGTCAAAATTTCACTTCTAGAATATAATAATTCCATGTCAAGGTCATAACACTTCAGGGATTCCAGCCCATGCCTAAAAGAATCAGCCAATGGCCTATCTATTCCATCTGAAATCCCATCCCCTTGTCTCCCTTAGATTAGGCAAGGAGAGACTTCCATACTCTACATAGGCAGAAACTATGACCACTGTAACAAGGAAGCAATTACTGAAAACAAACTGTCCACCCGTATCAACCCTTAAGGAATTTAGGGATGGAAGTCTCTGACGGAGGGAATATGGCAAGATAGTAAGCAGCTAGAAAAATTCCTGGGTAGGTGGAATAGAGAAACTGAGACAATAAAATTAAACAAGGCCAGTTTGGGTAGCTTGCAGCCAGCTTCTTAATTGCAAGACCTTATTTTCCCCAACCAAGGACACTTGAGAACAAATGGTTAATACCTCTCCTCCCTAACCAGAGAATATATAGCTTAAATTATCCTGGAACTTCTAAGGCAGAAAAGGAAAAGGAGGAAGGACAAAAGAGGGGAGTTTATCTCATCCACAAATAAGTCAACTCTCTTAGCACTTGCTAAACAAGATGATGAGGTGTATGTACAAACATCCCAAGCTAAGCACAACAATGTAAAAGGTATCCAGCAGAGGAACCTTGAAACCTATAGGAAGAAGTGTGTAAAATTCCTTGAACCCCGGGGGGGGGGGGTGGGCACCCAGATTAGCTGGATGCCCACATGTGCTTTATGCCAAGTGTATATTTAATAAATATGCTTGCTTCACTTCAACACTCATATAAAAACTTTCTTACTAGACTGACAAGAGCCAAGGAGGGGACAGCGCCCCCCTCCAACTCAGGGGGCTATCTGATAAAATTTTTCTGGTGCCTACAACATTATCAAGGCTTAACTGGAATGTTATATTTGAGAACGACATGCATAGACTCAGATATGACCAGATAGCTTTAAGAAATTAAGATAGACATATGGAAGCCAGTTTAAAATCCTTGGAAATTTCAACCTGGTACCTTGCTTGCATGGTTCCCAAAAGTCTTACAAGGTGATTAAAGAATGTCAGTTTTGGGAAGGTGCAAGAACCTAAGAATATTTTAGAAACCTTGAGAAGAAAGGAACTAACTATAGGTATCTCAGGCGACATCTGATGGCAAGATCTTGTCTTGGCTTTTCTGGTCTTTAGATGACTTTTAAATTCAATTTGAATATTCCTTATAAAAATTACAGCAAAACAGATTTAAAAGAACCTATGTACTTTATTACTATTCTTGCTGCACTTATAAAAAAATTAGGTCAAGATAATTGAAACTAAACATACTTTTAAAATAAATTAGTCTTAATTTGGCTATCTTTGGTAAAAATGGAAGTGATTTTGAAGGGAAAATTATATTTTGATGGAAACTATAATATACCTTTGTGAATACTATATTCTAGTGCTGTTCATTGTCTTTTGAGGTTTTTTTTTTCTACTTGTAAAATGGACTGGATAAAAATTTTTTCTAATTTATTTCAATATCTGGCTATGACATTCCAAACTAACATTTTTATTTTTTCTTCCATCCTTTTACTTGCAATCTTTGAGAATTAAACTGCTCTTTCCCCAAAGCTTTGGAAACTAAAGTGGGACATTTTGACATAAACTTAAAGGAAAATGATCACACCAGCTTATATATGGACAATCTTCATGCCTACTGCAGAAAGATCACCAGAGACACTCAGAATGTAAGTCAGAAAAATCCATCAGATTGTCACTGCCTGCCTTGAATACATTTAAAGATTCTCTCTGGGACAAGCATCTAGAAATCTCAATTACCTGCTTTCAGTACTCAGAAACTGAGATTCGAGTCTGCTCCAATCATTAACCCTTGTTTTTATTTTGTTTTAATAAAAAAATACATCATATTAAATTTCATGGGTGCTACTGAAGGAGTTCATAAGCATCAATACCTCCTGAAATGAGACACCATCATTTAACAAAATAGACCTCTTCTTAAGACTGAAACTGGTTCAATGAGATATAAAACAATCCATCAATCAACACAAATTGTGGAATGTAAAACTATAAAGGAAGTTTCAGAAGAGAAAAGTGTAGTGGTTCAGAAAAAGATGCCCAAGATATGCTTCTGTGTTTTACAGGTTATTTTGACCTAAAGGCAATCAAGACCCTGCAGGCTCAACAGAAACTTCTATCGCCCCTTAACTACTTAGAGAATTTTGAATTAGAGTTCTTGTTCATAATACTAGATTATTAGAGATTATATTTACTAATATACCTATAGGGCATGGCAAACTTCTAATTACTGAACATCTTTTCTTTGTCATCTGGTGAAACACTTGCCCCACCTTCTGAAGTGTCAAGGTGCCTTACCTCATTCTTAGAATGTAATATATACTTCATTCTCCTTTTACTTTCCTTTTTATTGACTTTATTAGGGTAATATTGATTAACATAAGTATACAGATTTCAGGTGCACAATTCCACAACACATCATCTGTACACAGTATTGTGTGTTCACCCCCCAAAGTCAAGTCTTAGCCCATCACCATTTATACCCCCTAAACCCTTTTCCACCTTCCCCCAAAACCCCCTCACCTCAGCAATCACATTTTTGTTTGAGTCCAGTTTTTTCCGTTTTTTACTTTCTGTCTCAATCTATCCACACACAGTTCTGCAACCATACCTCCACCTCACAGTTGTCAGCCTTCTCTCTCTAAGACGTCTCTGTTTTCTTGTTAATTAATTTTGTGCATTAGATTCCACATATGAGTTAATTCATATAGTATTATTTAAGTCTGACTGGCTTATTAAACTTAGCATAATGCTCTTCTGGTCCTTCCATGCAATCACAAAGGGTAAGACTTCCTTCTTTTTATGGCTGAGTAGTATACCATTGTGTAAATGTATCACAGCTTTTTTACTCACTCATCTTCTGAAAGATATTTATGCTGCTTGCAAATTGTGGCTATTGTAAATAATGCTGCAATGAACATAAGGATGCACATATTTCTTCTATTAGTGTTTCAGATTTCTTCTGATAAATTTCCAGCAGTAGAATTGCTGGGTCATAAAGCAGTTTCATTCTTAATTTTTTGACGTAACTCCACACTCTTTTCCACATTGGCTGCATCAGTGTGCATTCCAACAGTTCACTAGGGTCCCCTTTTCTCCACATTCTCAGCAACATTTATTGTTTGTTGATTTATTGATGATAGCCATTCTGACAGGTGTGCGATGATATCTCAACGTGATTTAAATGTGCATTTATCTGATGGTTAGTGATCTTAAGCATCTTTTCATATGTCTAGTGGCCATCCATATGTCCTCTTTGGAAAAGTGTCTATTCAGGTTTTTTGCATATTTTTAATTGGATTGTTTGGTTATTTTGGTATTAAATTTTATAAGTTCTTTATAAATTTTGGATCTTTACCCCTTTTTAGATGTATTGGCAAATAAGTTCTCCCATTTTGTACATTGTTTTTTTTAATTATTATTTTGTTAATGGATTCCTTTGTTGTGTAAAAAATTTTGAGTTTGATATAGTCCCATTTCTTTATATTTTTTCTTTTGTTTTTCTTGCCCAAGGTGATATATCAGAAAAAAATATTGCTATGAGAAATGTCTGATATTTTACTGCCTATGATTTCTTCTAGATTTTTTGTTTCCAAGTCTAACATTTAAGTCTTTAATCCATATTAAGTTTATTATTGTGTATAGTATAAGAAAGTGGTCTAGTCATCTTTTGCATATATCTGTTCAATTTGCCCATTACCATTTATCGAATAGACTATTTTAACCACATTGCATGTTTTTGTGACCTTTATCAAATATGCATTGACTAGAAAAGCATGGGTTTATTTCTGGGCTCTCTATTCTGTTCCATTGAGCTATATGTCAGTATTTATGCCAGTATCATGCTGTTTTGATTACTATGGCATTGTAGTATAGTTTTATATCAGGCAACATGCATTTTCCAACTTTGTTTTTCTTTCTCAAAATTACTGTGGTTATTCAGAGTCTTTTGTGGTTTCATACAAATTTTTCAAACATTTGTTCTAGTTTTGTGAAATACACCATTGGCATCTTGATAAAAATTGCATTGAATCTATAAATTTATTTGGGTAGTATGGACATTTTAATGATTTTAATATATGCTTCTATTTATTTGTAACTTCTTCAGTTTCTTTTTTTATTTCTTTTTTTTAATTTTTGTTACAGATGATTCTCCTTTTTTCCCCATTGACACCCTCCACCCCATTCCCCCCATTCGTCCACAGATGGACACTTGGGTGGTTTCCAGATCTTAGCTATTGTGAATCATGCTGCTATGAACATGGGGGTACATATGTTCTTTCTGACTGGTGTTTCAGGCTTCTTAGGGTATATTCCTAAAAGTGGGATCACTGAGTCAAATGGCAATTCAATTTTTAATTTGTTGAGGTAACACCATAGTGTTTTCCATAGTGGCTGCACCAGTCTCCATTCCCACCAGCAGTGTACTAGAGTCCCCTTTTCTCCACACCCTCGCCAACACTTGTTGTTTGATGATTTGTTGATGGCGGCCATTCTGACAGGTGTGAGGTGATACCTCATTGTTGTTTTAATTTGCATCTCTCTGATGATTAGTGATGTTGAGCATTTCTTCATATGTCTCTTAGCCATTTGTATGTCCTTTTTGGAGAGGTGTCTATTTAGTTCCTCTGCCTATTTTTTAATTGAGTTCTTTCTCTTCCTTTTGTTGATTTGTATGAGCACTCTATATATTTTGGAGATTAACCCCTTATCTGATGTATCATTGGCAATGATGCTCTCCCATACAGTGGGTTCTCTTTCCATTTTGATGGTTGTTTCTTTTGCTGTGCAGAAGCTTTTGAGTTTGATGTAGTCCCATGTGTTCATTATTTCATTTGTTTCTGTTGCCTTTAGGTGATATATCAGTGAAGGTTCTGCTGCGTATGATGTTCGAAATTTTGTTGCCTACATTTTCTTTTAGAATTTTTAAAGATTCATGAGTCACATTTAAGTCTTCTATCCATTTTGAGTTTATTCTTGTGTATGGTGTAAGTTGATGGTCTAGTGTCATTTTTTTGCATGTAGCTGTCCAATTTTCACAACACCATTTTTTAAAGAGGCTGTCTTTACTCCATTGTATGCTCTTGCCGCCTTTGTCAAATATTAATTGAGCATAATGTCTTGAGTCAATTTCCAGATTCTCTGTTCTGTTCCACTGGTGTATATGCCTGTTCTTGTGCCAGTACCAGGCTGTTTTGATTACAGTAGCTTTGTAGTATAACCTGATATCCAGTATTGTGATCCCACCTACTTTGTCCTTCTTTTTCAAGATTCTGTGGCTATTCGGGGTCTTTTTTGGTTCCATATAAACTTTTGAAGTATTTGTTCTAGTTCTGTGAAATATGTCACTGGTATTTTGATGGGGATTGTATTGAATCTATAGATTGCTTTGGGTAATATGAACATTTTAATGATGTTAATTCTTCCAATTCATGAGCAAGGTATATGCTTCCACTTTTTTATATCTTCCTCTATTTCTTTTTCAAATGTCCTGTAGTTTTCTGCAAATAGGTTCTTAACTTCTTTGGTTAAGTTTATTCCTAGGTATCTTAATTTTTTTGCTGCAATGGTAAATGGGATTGTTTTTTTAGTTTCTCTTTGTGTGAGTTCATCATTGGTGTATAAGAATGCCGTTGATTTCTTGACATTAATTTTGTATCCTACTACTTTGCCAAATTCATTTATTTAGTCTAGTAGATTTTTGATGGAGTCTTTAGGGTTTTCTATGTACAATATCATGGCATCTGTGAATAATGACCATTTAACTTCTTCTGTTCCAATTTGGATCCCTTTTATTTTTTTCTTCATGTCTGATTGCTGTGGCTAAGACTTCCAGTACTATGTTAAATAAGAATGGCAAAAGTGGGCATCTCTGTCTTTTTCCTGTTCTTAAGGGAAATGCTTTTAGTTTTTGCCCATTGAGTACGATGCTGGCTGTAGGTCTTTCATATATGGCCTTTATTATGTTGAAATATGATCCCTCTATTCCCACATTGCTGAACGTTTTTATCAGAAATGGGTGCTGGATTTTGTTGAATGCATTTTCAATGTCTATTGATACGATCATGTGGTTTTTATCTTTCATTTTGTTTATGTGGTGTATCACATATATTGATTTGCTAATATTGAAACAGCCTTGCATCCCTTGGATGAATCCCACTTGGTCAAGGTGAATAATTTTTTTGATGTATTGCTGGATCCGATGTGCTAGTATTTTGTTAAGGATTTTGGCATCTCTGTTTATCAGGGACATTGTCCTGTAGTTTTCTTTCTTTGTAGTGTCTTTTTTTCTGGTTTTGGAATTAGAATTATGCTGGCCTAATAAAACAAGTTTGGAAGTCTTCCTTCTTCTTGAATTTTTTTGAAATAGTTTGAGGAGAATGGGTATTAGTTCTTCTTTGAATGTTCAGTAAAACTCCCCCATGAAGCCGTCCGGGCCTGGGCTTTTATTTGCTGGGAGAGTCTTGATTACATCTTTAATTTCCTTAGTTATTATTGGCCTGTTCAAGTTTTCTATCTCTTTCCGGTGCTGTTTTGGGAGACTATGTGTTTCTAGGATTTTGTATATTTTGTTTAAGTTATCGAATTTGTTGCCATATAAATGTTCATAGTATTTGTTAACGATCCTTTCTATTTCTGTGGTGTCAGTTGTTACTTCTCCTCTTTCATTTCTGATTTTGTGTATTTGGGTTCTCTCTCTTTGTTTCCTGGTGAGTCTAGCTAAGGGTCCATCAAGCTTGTTTATCTTTTCGAAAAACCAGCTCTTTGTTTCATTGATCCTTTGAATTGTTTTTTTTGGTCTCGATGGCATTTATTTCTGCTGTGATCTTTACTATTTCCTTCCTTTAACTTGCTCTGGGGTTTTCTTTTTGTTTGCTTTCTAGTTATTTAAGTTGTGAGGTTAGATAGTCGATTAGAAATTTTTCTTGTTTCTTGAGGTAGGCCTTTACCGCTATGAACTTCCCTCTCAGAACTGCTTTCGCTTTATCCATAGATTTTGTGTTGTTTTGTATTCATTTTCACTGGTTTCCAGGAAGTTTTTAATATCTTCCTTGATCTCCTCGGTAACCCATTCATTGTTTAATAACATGCTATTTAGCCTCCGTGTGTTTAAATGTTTTGCATGCTCTTGTTGCAATTGATTTCTAGTCTCATGCCATTGTGATCTGAGAAGATGCTTGATATGATTTCAATCTTCTTAAACTTATAGAGACTTAGTTTGTGTCCTAACATGTGGTCTATCTTTGAGAATGTCCCATGTGCACTTGAGAAGAATGTGTATATTCTGTAGGTTTGAGGTGTAAGTCTCTGTAGATATCTATTAAATCCATTTGGTCCAGTGCTTCATTTAGAGTCTCTGTTTCCTTGTTAATTTTTTGTCTAGAGGATCTATCCAATGATGTCAGCGGGGTGTTGAACTACCCTGCTATGATCGTATTGAGGTCGATTTTTCCTTTGAAGTCCTCCAGAAGATTTTTAATATATTTTGGTGCTCCTATATTGGGTGCATATATGTTTACCAAGGTTATATCTACCTGTTGGATAGATCCTTTCAATATTATGTAGTGACCTTCTTTGTCTCCAATTATGGCCTTCATTTTGAAATCTATTTTATCAGATATGAGTATTGCTACCCCAGTTTTTTTTTTTCCTTTCCGTTTGCTTGGAAGATTTTTTTCCATCCCTTCAATTTTAACCTATGTGAGTCTTTTGTTGTGAGTTGGGTCTCTTGTAAACAACATATATATGGGTCATGGTTTCTTATCCAATCTCCTACTCTGTGTCTTTTTATCAGAGCATTCATTCCATTTACATTTAAGGTGATTATTGATATGTACTTATTATTGCCATTTTTGTTTAGAGTGGTTCTATTTTCCTTCCTATTTCTTCTACTAATTACAGCAGTCCTTTTAACATTTCTTGCAGTGCTGGTATGATGCTAATATATTCCCTTAGCCTTTTTTGGTCCTGGAAGCTCTTTATTTGACCTTCTATTTTGAATGATAGCCTTGCTAGGTAGAGTAGTCTTAGATTCAGATCATTGTTTTTCATGACCTTGATTAGTTCATGCCATTCCCTTCTGGTCTGCAGTGTTTCTTTTGAGAAGTCAGCTGACAGCCTTATGGGGGTTCCTTCGTAGGTAACCTGTTGCTTATCTCTTACTGCCTTTAGGATTCTCTCTTTGTCTTTAATTTTTGGCATTTGAATTACTTTGTGTCTTGATGTGGGCCTGTTTGGGTTCTTCTTACTTGGGGCTCTCGGTGCATCTTGAACTTGAATTCCTTCTTCCTTCACCAAATTAGGGAAGTTTTCTGTAACTATTTCTTCAAATATATTCTGTAACTCTTGCTCATTTTCTTCTTCTTCGGGGACTCCTATTATGCGAATATTAGTACGTTTCCAGTTGTCCCACAGTTCTCTTAAGCTGTCTTCCTGTTTTTTAACTGTTTTTTTCCTTTTGGCTTTCTGATTGGTTGATTTTTTTCTACCCTGTCTTCTAATTCATTGATCTGGTCTTCAGCTTCCTCTACTCTGCTGTTTATTCTTTCCAATGTGGTCTTCATTTCTGCTATGTAGTTCTTCATTTCTTGGTGCTTCTTCATTTCCAATTGGTTGATTTTCAAAGTTTCTATGTCTTTACTCATGGTGTTGATGTCCTTACTCATGCTGTTGAGCTTCCTCCAGATCATGGCTCTGAATTCTAGCTCTGTTAACTTGCTTAACTCCATTTCATTCATCTCATCCTCGGTAGAGGTCTCTTTTTCTTTCATTTGGGATTTGTTTCTTTGTTTCACCATTTTGGCTATCTCAGTGGGTTTTGGAGCCTGCCAAATTTTCCCTGTGGGTGTTGGTGTTTTGCTCTTTGTGGCTCCCTCTACTGGGTTAAACTCCACTGTCAAGTCTTACTTTCCTGGGTAGATTTGCAAGCCCAAGAATGGTTCAGTTATCCTCTAGTTTTTTGCCTAGAGGCTATTAGTCATGGTTACTTGAAGAACCTTGGGTTCTCAGTTGAAAATCTTCTTCAGTTTCTATCTCAAGTGTCTTATAATTATTTGAGCACAGTTCCTAAACACCTCTGGTTAAATTTATTACTAGATATTTTATTTTTTGATGCAATTATAAATTGGATATTTTTAAATGTTTATTTCTGATAGTTCATTATTGCTGTATAAAAACGCAACTGATTTCTGGATATTTATTTTAAATCCTGCTACTTTACTGAATTAATTTTTCGGTTCTAGTTATTTTTTGGTGGAATGTTTAGGGGTCTCTATATATAGTGTCATGTCATATGAAAATAATGACATTTTTACTCCTTTCTTTCCAGAGAATATCTAGTATTTCTTCTTGTCTGATTGCTATGTTGAATAAGAATGGTGAAAACAGACATTCCTGTCTTGTTCCTGATCTTAATGGGAATGCTTATAGTTTTTGCCCATTGAGTATGATGTTGGCTGTGAGTTTATCATATATGTCCTTTATAATGCTGGGGTATGTTCCTTCTATTCCAACTGTGCTGAGAATTCTTATCATAAATCAGTGCTGGATTTTACCAATTGCTTTTTCTACATCTATTGATATAATCAGCTGGGGTTTGGGGGGTTTTTTCTTAATGTTTTCTTTTAATTGATTGGTTTGAGAGACAGAGGAAGGGAAAGAGAGATACAAAGAGAGAAAGAAAAGCATAGATTTGTTGTTGCACTTATTTATGCATTTATTGGCTCATTTTTGTTTGTGCCCTGTCTGGGGATCAAACCCACAACCTTGGCTAATCAGGACAATGCTCTAACCAACTGAGCTACCCAGCCAGGGATAATCAGGTGATTTTTATCCTTCATTTTGTTTGTGTGGTGTATCATGTTTATTGATATTGTAGCAGCCTTGCATCTCTGTGGTAAATTGAATTTGATCATGATGTATGATCTTTTCAATGTATTGCTGGATCCAATTTGCTAATATTTTGTTGAGCATTTTGCATCTATAGTCATCAGGGATATTGCACTATATATATTTTTTTTTCTTTGTAGTGTCTTTATCTGGTTTTGGAATTAGGATAATGCTGGGCTTGTAACATGACCTTGGGCATCTTTCCTTCTCCTGAATTTTTTTGGAATGGTTGAGAAGGATAGGTACTAGTTCTTCTTTGAATGTTTGTTAAAAATTAACCTGTGATGCCATCTGGTCCAGGCTTTTGTTTGTTGACAGTTTTTCTATTGTTGCTTCAATTTCACTAGTTGTAATCTATCTATTCTGACTCTGATTTTTTTCTAATTCAGTTTTGGAAGATTGTATGTTTATAGAAATTTATTAATTTCTTCCAGATTGTCCAATTTGTTGGCATGTAGTTGTTTGTAATGTTTCCTCACAATCCTTTGTATTTTTGTGATGTCAGTTGTTTTTCTCTTTTATTTTTAATTTTATTTATTTGAGTCCTCTCTCTCTCTCTCTCTCTCTCTCTCTCTCTCTCTCTCTCTCTCTCTCTCTGTCTGATTAAAAGTTTGTCAATTGTGTTTATCTCTTTAAAGAACTAGCTTTTTTAGACTTTATTTTGTTTATTTCTTCTCTAATCTGTATTAGTTCATTCTCCTACTCAGTTTGGGCTTCATTGTTCTTTTTCAAGTTTTGTTTCAGTGTAAAATGAGATTGTTTGAGATTTTTTCTTGTTTCTTGAGGTAGGTCTGAAATGCTATGAATTTTTCTCTTAGGACTGTTTTCATTATGTCTCATAGATTTCAGCTGTTGCATTCTCATTTTCATTGGTTTCAATGTATTTTTTGATTTCTTCCTTGGTCTCATTGTTAACCCATTCATTGTTTACTAACATGTTATTTAGCCTCCATGTCTTTGTGTGATTTTTAGTTTTGTTCTTATGATTGATTTCTTGCTTCGCACCATTATGGTCAGAGAAGACATTTTATATGAGTTTAATCTTTTTAAATATATTGGGACTTGCTTTGTATCCTAGAAAATATTATGTGTACTTGAAAAAATGTATATTTTACTGCTTCTGAGTGAAATGTTATGAAGATATATCTGATCTAGTGTGTCATTTAAGGTTATCATTTCTTTGTTGATTTTCTTTCTGGAAGATCTATCAAAAATCTCCTACTATGACTGTGTTACTGTCAATCTTTTTCTTTATATCCATTAAGATTTTCTTTACATAGTTAGAGTGAGTTTTGAAAATTTGTTCTTTATCTTTTAAAATCAGGTTTTTCTCTATTGATGGTAGCATCTTTTTATAAAAACTAGCTTTGGAGTGTGAAAGTAGGAAAGGTAGGGAGGAAAGGAAGTGTACCAGAGAAGGCAAGAGGGAAAAGTTGTTCCAAATTAATTTTAAAAAAAAAGCATCAGCAAAAATTATGAGTAAATAAGATTTTCCCTCCTCATTATGGCAGATCCTGCCTGTGATCCAGATCCTGAGACTCCTCCCCCCCCCCATGACAATCAAAGGCTGACTTATAACATACAACTTAAACAAGAGGGGTGAATCTCAACAATTTTAAGCTGAGTGAGAAAATACACACAGAGAAGTCTTCATACTGTAGAATTCCATTTATATGAACTTCTAAAATGGTAAAAATTAATCTATAGTGGAAAAGAGCAGTGGTTGTTTCTGGGGGTGAGAGCCCAAACTGACTGGGAAATGGAATAGGGAACTTTCTGAAGTGATAGTCATGTTCTGTCTTTGATATGAGTTTGGATTACACAGAAGTATGCACTTATCATAATTAAGTAAATGTATACCTTAAGTTTGTGCACTTCATTTTAGGTAAGTTTACAACAAATGAAAAAGCTGTAAATAATTATTGAATTCTAGCTAATATTACTCATTCTTACGTGTTCAGGGGTGAAGTATACTCATGTCTTTAACTCTGAAATGCATTAAAAAAAAAAGTTAAACAGGAGGAAAGACCTGATGAAGTCAGTAAAGTAGAATATTAATGGTAGAATCTAGGTGATGAGTATAGATATGTTTGCTATAAAATTCTTCTAACTTTACATATGTTTGAATTTTTTTATAATCAAGTGTCAGGGGAAATGCATTCCACTTTCCTACCCTCCACCTCCCCTGTGCCTCTTCTTTCCTGCCTGCTTCTCTCTTTGCCATTTCCACTTTCTCTGATCTCCAGTCTTACCAGCCCCTGGGCTTCTATTTGGCAACAGTATTCAGACCAGGTTTCAGGAAAAGTAGAACACTGACCTGACTGGCTTCTGGTGTTAAAGAAATATTATTCTGATGCTTGTTAAAATGGAAAGGGAGACTTCATTCAAAACTCATGTAAAAGGAACCAAGACTATAGGAGAGAGAAGGAGCTCAACTATAAATACAACCATGACTAATTAGAATGTACAACTGGTGTAGGGGTTGGTCAGAGGATGAAAAATTACTGAATGAAGACACTGGGAATATTCTGGTTAAACTGATCTAACAGGACTCTTTTAAGACTTAAACATCAGCACCACCAGTGTGGCTCAGTGGATTCAGCTTTGTTCCATGGACTGAGAGGTTCTGGTTAGATTCCTGATCAGGGCACATGCCCAGGTTACAGGCTCCATCCCCAGTAGGGGGCATGCAGGAGGCAACCAATTGATGTTTCTCTCTCACATAGATGTTTCTATCTCTCTCTCCCTTCCTCTCAATCTAAATTCTTTTTTAAATCAATAAAATAAAATAAATAAAAGACTTAAACATCAAATGTGGTGGATAAGGAACTTAATCAGATATCAGGGTGAAGGATTCTCTTCAAGGCAGGGTTAGCAGGCCTGGCAAGGACAGAACAGAGCCAAGGCCTAGGTCTAGTGATGAAACGGGCTTGGAGGAGCCAGACTAAAGCTTCATCGAGTCCATGTTATTAGATCTAGCCCCTCTGCAAGTGGCAGAAAGGGAGTAGGCAGAGAGCACTAGGGAGAGGGCAGGCTTCCTTCAATGGCCTCTGAGTTCCTCCTCAAAAATCTGGTAGGTCAGTTTTAATGGTATCCTGGGTAGGAACAAGACTCCCTCTCTCGCTCCATTGCAGATTAATAAAATAAAGTAAATAAAGCTGGAATGCATGGTTGCACAAACACTGAGAGGGAAGTCACATCAGCAACCACACTGTGGATTTGGAAAGAAAACTGACCACCCAGAGGTGCCAAGGGGATTGCTCAACCTAACTCAGAGCTATCCTGTTTTCCTTGTGGCCAGAGCTGAGGCCTGGAGTGAAGATAGAGCACCCAGCTGCACAAAACACCCATCTGAGTCTCCAGATGCCCTCTCTCTGTCCCTCCCCATTGGCTGTGCTGCTTCAGACACTAGAGCTGCTCTAGTTACTATGCACATTATGAAAATAAATGGTAACTTGTAATGTACAGTAGTTAGGGCTTGGTGGATTCTGAAAAAACTTCCAAAAACAATTATTTTTACAAGTAATTTAAAGTAGGGGTAGGATCGAGAAGAGGGTGTCAATGGGAGGAAAAGGAAAAACATCTGTAACAAAAATAAATTAATAAAAAAATTATTTTTGCAAAACAGGGGCTCTTAATAGGCTACTGTACTCTCTCTAGCCTTTTTGTACAGAGGCTGTACACAGACTTTCCCGTGACTATCACTGTTTTATAATAATACATCATCCATCTCCATCAGAGCCCTGTTTTCCCAATGTCAGTACATGGTGTAGAAGCATCTCCATGTCGTCCTGAGTTTGGCAGTGGGAAGGGGGAAAAGGAGGAAAAGTGTGTGCAAGGCACTACAGAGCCTGTGTCCTATCCATGTCTAACCATGTCTGGGGAGAAAAGGAAGCAACAGTTAAATTATCACTATGACATCAGTAAAGGGGTTCTTGCATCCCTTCAAGATAGAAATTAAGAGATGAGGTGAAACACATTCAAAAGAAGAGGTTTCCTGTAAACAACGTGGTGGGAAAGGAGAAAAGGAAGGAGCTTGGTGCATCAAGGGAGCACACACGAATGAAGAATGTGGGTCTGGTTTATTTAGGGCTAGGTTATTCATTCAGGTGCTAAGCAGAGCTCTTTGCTTTCCGAGTTCCCTCCATGGGCTGGTATCCACTGGAACAGGCACAGAGCTGAGCTCTTTGGGGAGTACTTGAAGAAAAACTTTAAACTTATCTAGGAGAGGCTTAGAAAATAACCAAAGAGGATTCCCATCCATTTAAGATAGGTTCAGCTTGTCTCAACAAAACATGTGGCAGCTCAAATATAATGCTGAGAGAAAGAGGTCATACACACCTGCACTAACACTAAATGATTCCCTCTGTGGGAAGCGTAAAAAGAGGCCAAAACTCAACTCTACAAGGACAGATGTGTGCATTGCCAGGAGTCAGGGGGTGGGCATGGGACTGATTGCAGAGGCAGTAAGGAACTTTCTGGGGTAGTGGAAGTGTTCTAGACCTTGATGGAGTTGTGATACTGTTGTATACATTAACTAAAATTTCTCATCTGGATACAAAAGGTGAAGTGTTTTAGTGTCTGTAACTTATATCTCATTCAAGGTGATCTTAAACATAAAGTTTTCTAAGCAGTGGACAAGAAAACAGTCAGTAATGTGGCTCCCTGAGAGGAGAAGCAAAAGTAACAGGTGTGCTTCAACATACATTCTCTCAGATGCCTGCTCTCTTCATTGTCTCTTTCACACCTGCCCTCTGCTCCATCCTGGTAGGGGTCTCTGTGTACCTCTTCCTTTGACCTCCACCCACAGTTTATTGTCCATACAGTTCCTAAACTGAAATTCTGAATTATATTTTTTCCCTGCTTAAACACTCTCCAGTTACTTCTTGTTACCCCACCTCAGGACCTTTGTACTGGCTGTTCTCACAGTCTGAAGCTCTCTTTCCCTGGTCTCAGAAGTACTTTTTTGTCTTTTAGGTTTCAGCTTAAATGTCTGTCATCTCAAATATTAATAGGTATCCCTAAACTGTGCACGGTTTCAATCATCTCTCTCTTTCACCATTTCTATTTTACTTCCAACAAAGCCTTATTACACCCTTAATTTAATTATTGATCGCTGTCCCCCAACACACACCCTAAAGCTGGGCTGTGCCACTAATCATACTTGGCCATGGGGAGCTTGAAATAAGAACAGTCTGAATTGACACCTGCTCTAAGTATAAAATATATACACAGGATTCCATAGACTTAGCACACAGAGAAGAATGTAAAACATCTCATTAACAATTGCTTGCATGCCCTGTCTGGGTAGCTCAGGTGGTTAGAGCATCATCCCAATATGCCAAGATTGTGGGTTCAATCCCTGGTTGGGGCACATACATGATGAAACCAATGAATGCATGGGTGAGTGGGGTAGCAGATCAATGTTTCTCTCTAAAATAAATCAATGAATTAAAAAGAAGTACATATAGTTCAAAAAATAATTGCTTGCATATATTAAAATAATATTATGGATTTGTAAAACAATTATATAAACAGAGTAGCTTCAAAGTGATATCAATGCTACCACCCCAGAGAAACTGCCTTGAATGTCTTACTCTTCCAATCTTTGAATGTTAAAAATGGGCAAAATAACCCTTGATCTGAGCCTACAGCAGTACTGTTTTCCAAACAACTATTTGCAAGACTAACAGGTGTCAAACACAGGTCATGGATGCCCATTCAATGCCAAAAGGAGTCCTCAATTTGGGATGTAGTAATGGGAGAGTGGCTTCATTCAGTTTAAAGAGCTAAATTGTGAAACAGCACAGCTGAGAAACAGCAGGATTTTTTTTCCATCACCATTAATCATCATACTGTTGTCTGTGTCTATGAGTTGTTTGTTTTGTTGTTGTTGTTGTTTTTGCTTAATCCCTTCACTTTTTTCACCCAGTCCCCCAACCCCTCCTCTCCTCTGACAGCTGTCAGTTGTTCTCTGTATCTATGAATCTGTTTCTATTCTATTTGTTATTTTATTTTGTTCATTAGATTCCACATATATGTGAAATCATATAGTATTTGTTTTTCTCTAACTGGCTTGTTTCACTTAGCATAATACTACCCTCCAGGTCCATTCAAGCAAAGGGTAAGATTTCATTCTTTTTTAAGGCCGAGTATTATTCCAGTTTTTTTACTCACTCACCTACAGGTGGACACTCGGGCTGCTTCCAAATCTTGGCTTTTATAAGTAACTCTGCAATGAACATAGGGGTGTAGATATTCTTTTGAATTAGTGTTTGGGGTTTCTTTGGGTAAATTCCCAGAAGTGAAATCACTGGGTCATAAGGCATTTCCGCTTTTAATATTTTGAGGTAACTCCAGACTGCTTTCCACAGTGGTTGCACCAATGTGCATTCCCACCAACAGTCCACTAGGGTTCCCTTTTCTCCATATTCTTGCCATTTATTGTTTGTTGATTTATTGATGATAGCCATTCTGACAGGTGTGAGATGATACCTCATTGTGGTTTGAATATGCATTTGTCTGATGATTAGTGACATCAAGCATCTTTTAATATGTCTATTGCCATCTGTATGTCCTCTTTGGAGAAATGTCTATTCAGGCCCTTTGCCCATTTTTTAATTGGATATTTTTTGGTGTTGAATTTTATACGTTCTTTATGAATCTTGGATATTTACTCCTTATCAGATGTATCGGTGAAATGTTCTCCCATTCAGTGGGTTGTCTTTTCATCTTGTTGATGGTTTTCTCTGCTCTGCAAAAACTTTTTAGTTTGATGCAGTCCCATTTGTTTACTTTTGTTTTTTCTTTTGTTTCCCTTGCCCAAGGAGGTCAGAAAAAGAAATATTGCTATGAGAAATGTCTGAGATTTTACTGCCTATGTTTTCTGCTAGGAGTTTTATGATTTCTAGTCTGACATTTAAGCCTTTAATCCATTAATGAATTAATTATTTTTTTCTTTATTGATTTTTTTTTTAAGAGACAGAGGAAGGGAGAGGGGAGAGAGAGAAACCAATGTGAGAGTGAAACATCATTAGGCTGCCTCCTGCACGCCCCATACCAGGGCATGAGCACTGACTGGGAACCAAGCCAACAACCTTTAGGTGCACAGGATGATGCCCAGTCAACTGAGCCACACTGACCAAAGTGAGTTTATTCTTGTGTATGGTATAAGAAGGTAATCTAGTTTCACTTTTTGGCGTGTATTTGTGCAATTTGTCTAACACTATTTGTTGAATAGATTATTTTTACCCCATTTTATGTTCTTGCCTCCTCTGTCAAATATTAATTGACCAAAGGAGTGTGGGTATATTTTGGGGCTCTCTATTCTGTTCCATTTATCTATATGTCTGTTTTTATTCCAGTACCACATTATTTTGATTACTATGGCTTTGTAGTATAGTTTGATATCAGGTAGCATAATTCCTCCAACTTTTTCTTTTTTCCTCAAGATTGCTGTGGCTACTTGGTGTCTTTTGTGGTTCCATATACATTTTTGGATTATTTGTTCTAGTTCTGCGAAATATGCCATCAGTATCTTGATAGGATTTGCATTGCATCTATAGATTGTTTCTGGTAGTATAGGTATTATAGTGATGTTAATTTATCTCTAAACACGGTATTTGCTTCCATTCATTTGTATCTTCCTCAATTTCTTTTTCAGTATCTTATAATTTTCTAAATAGAGGTCTTTTATATCTTTAGTTAAATTATTTCTAGGTATTTTTTAAAATTTATCTTTATTGTTGAAAGTATTACAGACCTATAGGGCAGTCCCTCTACAATGTCAAGTTCAAGGCTCACTCACTGTTACATACAGACTCAAGGCCTCCTGGCCTAGGAGAAGCACAAGAAAGATTTGTTGAATATATAAATGAGTTGTGAAAAGGAGAACCTGAACTCTTTACCAAGTAGAGGTTAATTACTTCACTTATATTTGGCAAAGATACTCCCCAGTACAAGATGCAGATGGCATCTTCCCCAGCCTTTGAAATCATACCCTTGCTCTGGGATCTCTAGAATTTGGCCAATTGCTCAGACACCAAGATACGTATTTTTCCCTTTTAAAAGAAGTAATTAGAAATCACGGGTACAAGCTGTTCAGGCCCAGGGAAGGGTGACACCTTCTGTTGAGACCAAAGTGAACTGAGCTTCAGAACACACTAGAGGAGGTATGGGAGTGGTGAGGAGGAGCTGAAATGAATAGGGGGAGGAGCTCAGACAGACTTAGGTGACAAGGCGGGGTCTGGGCGGAGGGGCAGGGCTCAAGGGTGCGGAGGAACTCCGGGCAAGGGAAGAATTCTTGCTGGAGGTCCGGGACTGGGAGGTAGGTGCTGAGTGAGAGGGTAACAAAGAGCTGGAGACAGCAGCTGGTAGGAAGGGCAGGACCTCAGGACTGAAAAGGAACAGGGCCCATGGGGAGAAGCTGGTTAGCGGAAAGGGTTGGGGGGATGTGACGGAGCGGAAGAGGAGGAGCCGAGGGAGGGGCGGGCGGAGGTAGGGCAACCGGGGGAATAAAAGCCTCAGTAAGTGGGTGGTGCTCGCAGCCTTAGGATCTTACTCTTCGCTTTTTCTCTACCCAGTTCGTATCCCCTGTGAGCCGACTATGGCCCGGCTCCTGCGTACCCAGCTGTTCCTGCTGGCCGCCCTGACCCTGGCCCAAGCAGTGAACCCTGCGGCCGGTGCTAGCCCCGACAAGCCTCGCTTGCTGGGAGGCCTGGCAGAGGCGGACGTGAACGAGGAGGGCGTGCAGCAGGCGCTCAACTTCGCCCTCAGCGAGTACAACAAGGCGAGCAACGACGCCTTCCACAGCCGCGCAGTGCGGGTGGTGCGCGCCCGGAAGCAGGTGCGTCCAGGGCTCTGGTGCAGGGGCCGCAGGGTGGGGTGGGGTGGGGGTGGGAGGGGCAACCGGGATGGAGGAGCCTGCACCTCAGGAGGGCGCGGCCCTCGTGACGTGATCAGCCCAGCCCCAATCACTCAACCCGCAGGCGGTTCACCCTGCCCGTGCTTCTCAACCAGGCAGTTTCTCTCATCTTTCATGTGGCCCATAGACCCACCACAGACCTTCACGTGTTTATTCAGCAGGAGTGGCATTGGGTCCGGCACTTTGGGTCAGTGCCCAGGCCTGCCTTTGTTTTCAAGCACCAGCCCAGCAAGAAAGACAGGTCTTGGGGTCAGGGTCGTTATACAGCCCGCTTAGCTCCCTACCAGGCTCATGGGATTGTGTGAGTTAGCAAATAAATGACAATAGGCGAAGGAAAACCAGAGGGCATACCTGGTTGCCCTCCTGGCTCTGCCACTGAAAGATTTTTTTAAACACTTTTATTCCTTATGGTATGATTTCAGACTTAGAACTCACTTGCAAAAATAGCACATAGAATCCCTATAGATTCTTCAACCAGATTACTCAAAGTGTTAAAATGTTGCTCTATTTACTTTATCCACTTCCCTCCCTTGCCACCTGTGTGTGGGTACATATATGCATTTATTTCTCTGAACCACTTGAGAGTATATATTTCCTAAAAACAAGGGCATTTTCTTATATATGTAATCACAGTACAATTTTGAAAATCAGGAATAAACACTGAAATAATGATCAATAAAAAAAAAAATTTTAAAGACACAAAGCATGTGACACACTTTAGAAGTGTTCCCATCACAAATAACTCTTAAAAGTCATACATTTCAGAGGCATCTTTTATTGGCCTCAAGCATCTGTGTGTGTGTATGTGTGTGTGTAAAGCAACTCATTTCCTACTGCTCAGTGAGGGCGTGAGTAAACCTGGTTACATGGAATGAGAGTCTCAATGGGTTGGATATTACAAATAGGATTACAGCTTCAAGTTCATTATCATGTGAGTCTTCCTGAGATGGAACCAGGATATTACTAATAGGACTACAGCTTCAAGTTCATTGTCATGTGAGTCTTCCTGAGATGGAACCAGCCTTGGCTCCAGCAGAACTGTCATTTTGTCTTAGTCCCTGTCCTGGTTCCTGGCGCTGGCACAGTTGATTTGCTGACACCCTGGCTGGCTCCCCAGAGCTGCACATTCAGCTCCTGGCAGAATTTTGGTGTCTAGCTCCACCTTCCATTTTCCTGCCTCTCTTCCCGCCAGGCTGTGTGGTGCTCCTTGTCAGAGCTGCTCTGTAAACAACTTGCAAGGAGGACCTGGGGCACATCAACTTTGGCAGCCATCAGGAGTGCCTCCTGGGTGCTGTCTCTGGCAACCCATGGATGTTGGCCCAATGTGCAATAACAGGAAGGTAACTGTCCCTGTGTGACATGGGTAGGTGTTGTAAGCCAATCCTACCCTTTTCATGGACAGGTTGTGGCTGGGCTTCAGTACTTCTTGGATGTGGAAATCGGTCGAACCACATGTACCAAGTCCCAGACCAACTTGGCCAGCTGTCCCTTCCATGACGAGCCGAACCTGAGGAAGGTATGTATGTGCTTCATCTGGGCCAGGGGTCAGGCATGCAGGGCAAAGGGGTGTGGCTGTGCCATGGAGGTATATGTTATGGGTAATACTGTGGCATGGGTGGAGTGTGCAGGTGTTGATGTGCGTGTGGGGGAAAGAGTGCCAGTTTGTATATGCTGGTTCCTAATTAGAATTTATAAGGGCATTTGAGCTGGACATTTGGGCACCATGGGCTTTGGGGATTGTTGCCTGCTAACTGGAGGAAGCAGTTGTGGGGAGATAGGGCCCTTTAATCCCAACCTCAGCCATTGGAACATATTAGAGGGAATTCAAGGCCTGTAAAGAAGAAGCCCTCCCATGCTGCCCTGCTCACTGAACACCAGACTATCCCCTGGGCTTGACTGGTTCTTGGGATGTCTCAGCCTCTGGGGAGACCTCCATCCTTGTCACCTCCCTAAACACACTATCTCTTTCAGGAGGTTTTACTGGACCCAGGTCCTTCCCTCTTAGTGCTAGCCCACTGGATGTGGAGGGAACTTGGCAACATACCATGCACTCTCTGAGGCTGTGTGACCTTGTCTGGGCTTCTCCTTAAAGGGCTGTGCTGGGGGTACAACAGTGTGGATTACTGCAGGGAAAGGGAACATGAAGCCATCTCCTGGACTTGGAGTGATGGGAGGGGTTACCAAGAGGCCACTGCTGAGTCCTGCATAGTCTTCTGGCGCAAGGCAGGGTAGGGGGCTGAGAGTTCCACCAAACAACCAGAATTCCTCATCTGTGCTTCTGAGATCTCATGCTGGGCCATTTCCTTTTTAACTGTAACCCAAGTTGACCATCTCTCTTGCTTCCCTTTTGCAGAAAGCACTCTGCTCTTTCCAGATATACACTGTCCCCTGGTTGGGCAAGACCTCCATGGTGAAGTTCAGCTGCCAGGATGCATAGAGGACATGTGACAGGCTGGGCCATGCAAACTGCCTCTCACTTGCACCTCCCACCCCTCAGTGGAGTCCCCTCGTGTCCTGTTCCCAGGAGACAAATAGAGAAGGCTTCTTGAGCATTGTTTGAACAGCTAAGTGGCTCTAACTTGTTTCTTTCTTTTGATTGCTTTCTAGATGCACCTGTCCTTGGTGCAAATGTTCTGGTTCTACTTCACGTAATAAAAAGTAACAGCAGCTACTCCTTGAGTTGTTCATTGTCTTGGGGATATACCTAAAGGGTTTAGACAGTTACTTTGTGAAGAGTTCCTGTCCTGCTGGCTCTGGAGGGCAAAGTAGAGGATGAGAGCTGACACATACGGCCACAGTGAGCATGTTAGGGGAATATGCTGACCCTTTTTGGATGACTGAGTCATGGAGGTGAACTGAGAACCCAGGCTTTTGGCTGTGGTGGCTCCAATAATCTGTAAGAAAGAGGAAGGGACCTATGCTGCTGCTCTGAAGACTTGGCTGCTATGTTTGAAAAGAAATCAGACAGTGAGCAGGGGCTGGGCAGTAGGAAAAGGTCAGGCGGAGGGGGGCCTCCCTCAGCAAGGTTTTGAAGAACCACAGGTTTTAGCCAGGTGTGCTGAGCTCATCAGACCCCTGCGACTGATGTGACTGCTGAGGTTCCCTAGAGACTAAAGAAATAATGCTTTATATCTACTTTTCCACCTAGGAGCCTATAGGCATCAATGAGGAGTTTAAGACTAAAAGTATAGGTGTGTATTTATAACTGATTGGGGAAATGCCAGTCAGAATCAAAATCAATCAAGGTCAGATACGGGCTTGAGAAAGAAAGTTAAAGCAGCACCTTCTCTGATATGGTCCAGCAAACTGTGGTCTACAAGGATTTTAGTAATTTATACCCACCAGCCTATTTGTGGGTCCCCAGGTGTTTGTGCCTTGTCTCATCTTAGCTGGCAGCAGAACCTGCTCACCCCAGACTTTAAGTAAAGGGCTTTGACATTAGAGAAGTGAAACATAGCTGGAAGAGACTTGGGCCTGGGCCCTGTGGGGGAAGGGAGTGGTTCCTGGACTTAGGGATAACATGCTTATATTGGGGGGTGGGGGATGGTATTGAAAAGCAGACTGTAGAGAGTAATTGTGGCCTGGGCTGAAGGGTCCCCTACAGGGTCTTGAGGGAAAATCTTGATTTTAAAATAGCAACCAGCATCCAGGCACTGCAATGAAATGATTTCATTTAAACCCATGACTTTGAGACATTTCCCATTTAATTTTGTCTTCCTCATGGAAGTTGGAGGTGGAGGGATGAGGAGCAGTGAGAAGGTGGGGGAGCAGGGAAGGAGCTGAGCACACAGCTCTACTCACCTGTGCCTCCCACACCTTAATCCCCTGCATCTGCTCCCTTCTCCTTCCACCACCCAGGCATCCTGTTTTACAGCCCACACCACAGGGATTCCAATTGATACCACCCCAGATAGGGGGCTGGTCTGTCGATGTCTAGACTCTGGGGTTCTGGGTGAGTTCATGTAACCCACAACACTCTGACCCAGACATCACTAAGACCAGTGTGTCATGGGGAAGTGTAGCCCTGCAACTTTTACTGCCAGTTTTACTTTGGTGTTTATTTATTTTAAATGTAAGTGTATAATTTATATAAAATATGAGAAGACTTAGCACAGTGCCTGACTGAGTAAATAATAAATACATTTTAGATATTTTGTTATTGAAATAATGATATATTTTGGTGGTTTAAAATATGGTCCCACACAGACAATAGTCTGGGGAAGGCAGGAAGGTGATGAGAGTAGGGAGGAGGGGTTAAATGGGGTAAAAAAAAAGAGGGAACATAAAAATAAAAATAAATTAATTAATTAAATAAAATACGGTCCCATATTTTATTTGCACTGAGAGGTGGGGTCTGTAAGCTGCCTCCTGACTCTGGGTGTGCTTGTGACTGCTTCAACCAAAAACTGCAGAGGAAGTGACCCTGTGACCTAGATGGGGTCAAGGAAGGACCCAGTGCTTCTGCCAAGATCTCGGGCACCTGCCCCAGTTATAAAGCCAGTATCCATGGAAGGGCCCCACTTCTCAAGACCACCATGCTGGAAAGGTCCTTACTGATGCCCACTTAACAGCCCCATCTGAGCTGCCAAAGCCGGCATTAGCTACCAGCCACTTGAGTAGGCCACCGTGAATGTCCAGCGTAACTGAGCTCTCAGTGACTGCAGCTCTGCTGTCATTTCACTGCAGTCACATGGGAGCCCACACAAGAATTGTCCACCTGCTCCCTTCTTGAATTTCTGGTCCACAAATTATAAGCAAGAGGAAATGGTTATACTACACCTCCAAGTGTTAAGGTGACTCATCACAAAACAGTGGTATCTGGGACATACTGTGTGTGTGTGTCCCTGCATACAGGTGAAGCAGTTGAAGCCAGATGGCCTGGGTGACACTTCCACTGGCTGTGTAACCTGGGCAATCTCCTTACTCTCAATGAACCCCACTTGTCATCAGTAAGGAGACAGTATGCACCCTCTTCTCTTCCACTTGTTCCCATCTGTAAAGCACCTAGAACAGTGCAGTTTGTTACATAAAGAGATATTATTCCAGTCAGAATGTTAACAGATTTTTATATGGTGTTCATAAGGGTTGTACATTTCACTTTTTCAAATGTTATTAGCCACTATTTTTTTACCTGTGAGGTTTCCAAGAACTCTTTCAAAAGGCCGTCAGTGCCCTGGCTGGTTTAGCTCAACAGTTAAGAGTGTCGGCCCATGGCCAAACTGTCGCAGGTTTGGTTCCAGTCAAGGGTACATATCTCGGTTGTGGTTCGGTCCCTGACCATGCGGGAGGCAACCAATTGATGCGTCTTTCTCACATCAATATCTCTCTCTCTCTCTCTCTCTCTCTCTCTCTCTCTCTCTCTCTCTCCCACACACACACACACACACACACACACACACACACACACACACTCTATCTGACATCTGACTCTATCTGGAGATAAATGGAAAAATATCCTTGGGTGAGGATTAAAAAAAAAAAAGCCATCATTTGTACAGCAAATTCCAATAGTATCATAGGTCAGTTTCTGCATCTGTCCTAAATCTAGCTGGGTTTATTTTTCTCTGCCAACTATTTCATTTAAAATATATTGTGTTGACTTCTGATCAAGATGGCTGCATAGGTAAACATGGTACTTGCCTCCTTCCACAACCATATCAAAATTACAACTAAACTACAGAAAAACTGTCATTCAGAACTACCTGAAATCGAGCTGAATGGAAGTCCTACAACTAAGAAATTAAAAAGAAGCCACTTTGAGACTGGTCCCACACCCATGTGTGGCAGATAAAAAATCAGGAGGGATACCTTGGCTGTGAAGGTCCTCCCTGAAGAGTAATGGGTCCCCATCCCACACCAGGACCCCCAGCTCAGGGTTCCAGTACCAGGAAGAGAAATCCCCATAACTTCTGGCTGTAAACACCCAACAGGAATTAAGGCTGAGGCTACTGGAGTCCCAGGCAGCTCCTCTTAAAGACCCCATGAATAGACCAATTGACTTGCTCCCTCCAGGTTCCATCATTGGGGAGGCAGATTGAAAGGCACCTGAGACATACAATGAAGAACTGAGTTGTTATTGGGGTGAGAACTGAAGAGGCAGCTTTTTCCCAGATAGACTTGCTAGCAGAGCTGTTTCTTTGATGATCGCTTCCCCCATGGGGCCAGCAGACAGGCACCATATCTGGGACTCCAGCAACCTGGCTCACACTGCTTGCCTCACCCTGATGATTCCCTGAGGCCCTACCCCACACAACTTTCAGACCCATCCAAGCTGTTTCCAGTGGCTTTAACATAAGATTGGCCTGTCTTGGCTCCTGTTTCAGATTTTCCTAAATTCTCAAACAAACAGCATCTGTTCTCAGCCCCATACCTCTCACTAAATGGCCCCAGACCTGGCGCTAGAAGCAGCCAGCATTGGTTCACACCTTGGCTTTGCCTGGGTACCTCCAAGCCCAGCACAAGAAACAGCTATCTGCAGATCATTTTGTAGCTTATGGCTGGTGGCCCCACCTAGAACACAGGCAGTGGCTGACCTTGGACTTGGTCTCCTGGGAGGACCCAAAGCCAGCACACCCAGTAGATAGCTTCAGACCACAACAAAGCACCACCACCCAACCACCTCCACAGTGACACACTCAAGGAGTGGACTCAGGGAGTACCAGAGCCCTCGTGAAGTAAGGCTTGCTCTGTGTGGTGGGCCCCTGCACAGCTGATCCTCCAAGATAGTCAGAGGTAAATGGTAAATGGACACAGCCAGTCCTTGCAGCTGATCATGCTTAGTAAATCCATCACATTGAAGTGCCTACAGTAATCAAGACTTATTTACAAGAGAAGAGTGGACAGTCCATACAAGAGGTCCAAACTACACCTTGAGGACCCAGCTGGGGTGACCAGGGAGGCTGTGCCACTGGACCCTACAGGACACTTACTATAATAGACCACCCTATGAAACCTAGGAGACATAACAACTCTACCTAATACATAGAAACAAATACAGGGAGGCAGCCAAAATGAGGAGACAAAGAAATGTGTTGTAAATGAAAGAACGGAACAAAACTCGAGGAAAAGTACTAAACAAAATAGAGATAAGCAATCTAACAGATGCAGAGTTCAAAACACTGGTTATAAGGATGTTCAAGGAAATTAGTGAGGACCTCAAGAACATACAAACAGACAAGTCAGAAATGAAGGAAGCATTGACTGAAATAAGGAATAATTTACAGGGGATCAATATTAGAGTAGGTGAAGCTGAGAAGCAAACCATTGATTTGGAATGTGAAGAAGCAAAAAACACCCAATCAGAACAGAAAAAGGAAAAATAATTTTAAAAAATGAGGCTAGTGTAAGGAGAATCTGGGACCACTTCAAGCGCACCAACATTTGCATCACAGGGTTGCCAGAAGGAGAAGAGCGAGAGAGCAAGAAATTGAAAACATATTTGTAAAAATCATGACAGAAAACTTTCCTAACTTGGTGAAGGAAATAGACTTACAAGTCCAGTAAGCATAGAGAGTATTTAACAAGATGAACCCAAAGAGAACCACATCATCATCAAAATGCAAAAGGTTAAAGACAAAGAGAAAATCTTAAAAGCAGCAAGAGAAAAGCAGTTACCCACAAGGGAGATCCCATAAGACAGTCAGCCAATTTCTCAGAAGAAACTTTGCAGGCCAGAAAGGAGTGGCAAGAAATATTCAAAATAAGGATTCCAAAATGGCGATGGAGTGAATGGAAACTACACAGACCATCTCTCAGGACCAAACTGGAATTACAACTAAAATAAAGACAAATCATTGGGAAAAAGCAACAGAAAACCAGCTTGCGAGGACCATGCAACCAGGGACACTGAATCAATCCTAGTAGAATTGCGGAGGTGCAACAAGGGGCCTGGGAGCCCACAAACAGCAGCAGTCTTAAATGTGAGCACCGCCCTCGGGGTTAAAGCCCAAGCTGGCTCCACAGCGCAGAGGGCTGGGACAGAGCGCTAAAATAGCCACAGCCACTCACCTTGGGCTCCGGCATAGGGATGGTGAACTGGACTGGAACTGTGTGGGGACACTTGGGATTTGGAGGGCACTTAGAGCTTTTGCTGAGTTGTGGCCACACAGGACTGTGGCCATCTTAGTCCTTCCCAGGGCTCTAGGGAGAGGCGGCAACCCCTCCCTTGGAGATTCAGCTACACCCAGGTGGGCCATTGAAATGCAAATTGAGGCTCATTAACTACCAGCATCTGCCCCACCCTTGGGAAATCCACTCACGCTGAACATCTGAGGGAGGTTTTTATTCAACTGAGAACTCAAGGTTCTTTTAGTAACCGAGACTAATAGCCTCTAGGCCAAAAGCTAAAGGATAACTGAACCTTTTCTGGGCTTGCAAATAAACCAAGGAAAGTAAGACTTGACAGTGGAGTTTAATGGGTCGTCCAAAGCTCATCCAAACCCAGTAGAAGGAGCCACAAACAGCAGAACATCGACATCAACAGGGAAAATTTTGCAGGCTCCAAAATTGACTGAGATACCCAAATGGTGGAACAAAGAAACAGATCCCAAATGAAAGAACAAGAGACCTCCATCGAAGATGATATAAATGAAATGGAGTTAAGCAAGTTAACAGAGCTAAAATTCAGAGCCAAAATCTCTTTTTTTTTTCCTTTTTTTTTGGTATGTGCCCCTAGCGGGAACCGAACCCAGGACTCTCTGGTCCGCAGGCCCACACTCCAACCGCTGAGCCAAACTGGCCAGGGCCAGAGCCAAAATCTTGAGGAAGCTCAACAGCATGAGTAAGGACATCAACACCATGAGCAAAGACATAGAAACATTGAAAACCAACCAACTGGAAATGAAGAAGCACCAAGAAGAAATGAAGAACTACATAGCAAAAATGAAGAACACATTGGAAGGACTAAACAGCAGAGTAGAAGGCCTGATGACCGGATCAGTGAAATAGAAGACAGTGTAGAAAAAAATCAACCAATCAGAAAACCAAAAGGAAAAAATAATGAAAAAAAAAACAGGAAGACAGCTTAAGAGAACTGTGGGACAACTGGAAACGTAATAACTTTCGCATCATAGTAGTCCTCGAAGAAGAAGAAAATGAGCAAGGTTTAGAGAATATATTTGAAGAAATAGTGACAGAAAACTTCCCAAACCTGGTGAAGGAAGAAGGCATTCAAGTTCAAGAAGCACAGAGAGTCTCAAGTAAGAAGAATCCAAACAGGCCCACACCAAGACACATAGTAATTAAAATGCCAAAAATTAAAGACAAAGAGAGAATCCTAAAGGCAGCAAGAGATAAGCAACAGGTTACCTACAAAGGAACCCCCATAGGGCTGTCAGCTGACTTCTCAACAGAAACACTACAGGCCAGAAGTGAATGGCATAAAGTAATCAAGGAAATGAAAAACAAAGACCTGAATCTAAGACTACTCTTTCCAGCAAGGCTATCATTCAAAACAGAAGGTGAAATAAAGAGCCTCCCAGACAAAAAAAAAAAAAAAAAAAAAAAAAAAAAAAAAAAAAAAAAAAAGCTAAGGGAATATATTAGCACCAAACCAGCACTGCAAGAAATGTTAACAGGACTGCTGTAATTAGCAGAAGAAATAGGAAGGAAAATATAACCACACTGAACAAAAATGGCGATAAATAAGTACATATCAATAATAATCTTAGTGTAAATGGCTTGAACGCTCCGATCAAGACACAGACTAGCTGAATGGATAAGAAACCATGACTCATATATATGTTGTTTACAACAGACCCACTTCACAACAAAAGACTCACACAGGTTGAACATGAAGGAATGGAAAAAAATCTTCCAAGCAAACAAAAAGGAAAAAAGAGCAGGGGTAAAAACATTCAAATCTGATAAAATAAATTTCAAAATGAAGGCCATAACTAGAGACAAAGAAAGCCTCTACATGACATTGGAAGGATCTATCCCACAGGAAGATATAACCTTGGTAAACATATATGCACCCAATATAGGAGCACCAAAATATATTAAAATTCTTCTAGAGGACTTCAAAGGAGAAATCAACAGCAATGCAATCATAGCAGAGGACTTCACTGACATCACTGGATAGATCCTCTAGAGTCTAGACAAAAAATTAGCAAAGAAAGAGAGACTTTATTGATGCACTAGATCAAATGGATTTAATAGATATCTACAGAAAATTAAACCCCAAAACTTCAGAATTCGCATTCTTCTCAAGTGCACATGGGACATTCTCAAACATAGATCACATGTTAGGACACAAACGAAGTGTCTACAAGTTCAAGAAGACTGACATCATATCAAGCATCTTCTCCGATCACAATGGCATGAAATTAGAAATTAATTACAACAAAAACATGCAAAGACATTTGAATATATGGAGGCTAAATAGCATGTTATTAAACAGTGAATGGGTTACCAAGGAGATTAAGGAAGAAATTAAAAACTTCCTGGAAACCAATGAAAATGAACACACAACAACACAAAATCTATGGGATGAAGTGAAAGCAGTTCTGAGAGGGAAGTTCATAGCACTACAAGCCTACCTCAAGAGACAAAAATTTCAAATTGACTATCTAACCTCACAACTTAAAGAACCAAAAAGTAAACAAAAAGAAAACCCCAGAGCAAGTAAAAGGAAACAAATAGTAAAGATCAAAGCAGAAATAAACAACATAGAGACCAAGAAAAACAATACAAAAGATCAATGAAACAAAGAGCTGGTTCTTTGAAAAAATAAAAAAAAATATTGATGGATCCTTAGCTAGACTCACCAAGAAACAAAGAAAGAGGACACAAATACACAAAATCAGAAATGAATGAGGACAAGTAACAACTGACACCACAGAAATACAAAGGATCGTTAACAAATGCTATGGATAATTATACGGCAACAAATTGGACAAACAAAGCAAAACGGACAAATTTCTAGTAACACATAGTCTCCCCAAACTAAACCTGGAAGAGTTAGAAAACTTGAATAGAACTATAACAACTAAAGAAATTAATGGTGTAATCAAAACTCTCCCAGCAAAGAAAAGCCCAGGCCCGGATAGCTTCTCGGGGGAGTTTTACCGAACATTCAAAGAAGAACTAACACCCATTCTCCTCAAACCATTCCACAAAATTCAAGAAAAAAGAACACTTCCAAACTCATTTTATGAAGCCAGCATAATTCTAACTCCAAAACCAGATAAAGACACTACAAAGAAAAAACTACTCGCCAATATCCCTAATGAACATAGATGCCAAAATTCTGAAGAAAATATTAGCAAATCGGATACAGCAATACATTAAAAAAAAATTATTCACCATGACCAACTGGGACTCATCCCAGTCATTCAAGGCTGGTACAATATTAGCAAATCAATAAATGTGATAAACTACATAAACAAAATGAAAGATAGAAATTATATGATGCTGGAAAAGCATTCAACAAAATCCCGCTCCAATTTCTGATAAAAACGCTCAGTAACGTGGGAATAGAGGGATCATATCTCGATATATTAAAGGCCATATATGAAAAACCTACAGCCAACATCATACTCAATGGGCAAAAACTAAAAGCATTTCCTTTAAGAATAGGAACAAGACAGGGATGCCCACTTTCATCACTCTTATTTAACATAGTACTGAAAGAACTAGCCACAGCAATCAGACATGAAGAAAAAATAAAAGGGATCCAAATTGGAAAGGAGGAAGTGAAACTGTCACTATCCGCAGAAAACATGGTATTGTACATAGAAAACCCTAAAGACTCCATTAAAAATCTACTAGACTCAATAAACAAATTTGGCAAGGTACCAGGATACAAAATTAACATCAAGAAATTGACATCATTCTTATACACCAATAGTGAATTCACAGAAAGAGAAACTGAAACAATCCCATTTACCACCATGGCAAAAAAAATTAAGATACCTAGGAATAAACTTAACCAAAGAAATAAAGTACCTACTTGCAGAAAAGTACAGGACATTGAAAAAAGAAATAGAGGAAGATGTAAAAAAGTGGAAGCACATACCTTGTTCATGGATTGGAAGAATTAACATCATTAAAATGTCCATACTACCCAAAGCAATCTATAGATTCAATGCAATTCCCATCAAAATACCAAAGACATATTTCACAGAACTAGAACAAATACTTCAAAAATTTATATGGAACCAAAAAAGACCCCGAATAGCCACAGCAATTTTGAAAAAAAGGACAAAGTAGGTGGGATCATAATACCGAATATCAGGTTATACTACAAAGCCACTGTCATAAAAGCAGCCTGGTACTGGCACAAAAACAGGTATATAGATCAATGGAACAGAATAGAGAACCCAGAAATTGACCCAAGACATTATGCTCAATTAATATTTGACAAAGGTAGCAAAAACATACAATGGAGTAAAGATAGTCTCTTTAATAAATGGTGTTGGGAAAATTGGACAGCTACATGCAAAAAAATGAAACTAGACCATCAACTTACACCATACACAAGAATAAACTCAAAATGGATAAAAGATTTAAATGTGACTCATGAATCCATAAAAATCCTAGAAGAAAATGTAGGCAACAAAATTTCAGACATCACTCGCAGCAGAATCTTCACTGATACATCACCTAAGGCAAAAGAAACAAAGGAAATATGAACACATGGGACTACATCAAACTAAAAAGCTTCTGCACAGCAAAAGAAACAACCATCTAAATGGTAGGGGAACCCACTGTATGGGAGAGTATAACTGCCAATGATACATCAGATAAGGGGTTAATTTCCTAAATATATAGAGTGCTCATACAACTCAATAAAAGAAGACAAAGAATTCAATTTAAAATGGGCAGAAGACCTTAATAGACACCTCCCCAAAAAGAACATACAAATAGCCAATAGAAATATGAAGAAATGCTCAATATCACCAATCATCAGAGAAATGCAAATTAAAACAACTATGAGGTATCACCTCACATCTGCCAGAATGGCTGCCATCAATCAACAAATCATCAAACAACAAGTGCTGGCAAGGGTGTGGAGAAAAGGGGACTCTAGTGCACTGCTGGTGGGAATGCAGACTGGTGCAGACACTATGGAAAACAATATAGTGTTTCCTCAAAAAATTAAAAATTGAGCTACCATTTGACCCAGTGATCCTACTTCTTGAAATATATCCTAAGAAGCCTGAAACATCAATCAGAAAGAATATATGTTTATAGCAGCACTACTAATAATCACTAGGATTTGTAAACAGCCCAAGTGTCCATCAATAGACGAGTGGATAAAAAAGCTGTGGTACATATATACAATGGAATACTATGCAGCTGTAAGAAAGAAAGATCTCTTATCCTTTGAGACGACCCGGAGGGACCTCAAGAATATTATGCTAAGTGAAATAAGCCAGTCAGAGAAAGACAAATACCACAGGATCTCACTTATTTGTGGAGAGTAATGGACAAGGTGGGCTGATGAATGAAATAGACCCAGAGACATAGAAAGGAGTATGGTTCAGACTGACAAACCTCAGAGGTCCGGGGCGGGGGGGATGGATGAGATGAACTAAAGAACATATGTGCATGTGTGCATAACCAATGGACATAGACAACAATGCTGGTGGGGTGTGGGTGTGCAATGTGGAAGAGGGTGTCTGGGGGAGAAGGAGAAACATCTGTAACAATAATAATTTAATAAAAATTGAAAAAAATGTTGTGGTACATTTACACAATGAATTATTACATGGCTATAAACAAGAAGGTACTCTTACCCTTTGCAACAGCTGGTTGAACCTGGAGATTATTATACTAAGTGAAATAATCCAATCAGAGAAAGACAAATAACATATGATCTCACTTATATGTGAAATCTAATGAACAAAATAAACTGATGAACAAAATAGGACCAGAGGCATGGATACATGGAAGAGACTGACAGATCTCAGAGGGGAGGGTGATAGTGAGACTGGAAGAGATTAGATAAAGAATATATATGCATATATGCATATCTCATGGACCCAGACAGCAATGTAGTGAAGGACAGAGGTGGTGGGGTGTTGCAGGGGCTTGTTTGAGGACAGCAAATGAAAGGATAATGGGGGATATGTATAATAGTGTCAAAATTTTTTTAAAGTTTACTTTGTCTGATATTAATATAATTATACCAGCTCCCTTTTGTTTCATTTTTGCATGCTATAGCATTTTCTATTCTTTTACTTTCAACATTTCATGATCATTATATTATATATTATATGCATATATGTATATGTATAAAATATACATATAATGTTTTCAAGAACAACAACAAAGAGTCTAAACTCAAAGCCAAACAATAATGCCCAATCCTGTTCCTGTTTTCCCACCTTCCCAGGGAACCTGATAGGTGGCAATAGAGTCATGGAAATCTCTGATCCTCTGTCATCCCCTTGTGCCCCAAGGTCCAACAGCTCAAAATATGTAGTGTTCATTTTCCACCTGCCTGGTGATAAGGATTGTTAGAACCAAACTTGGCTCCCAAGGTATGCTTTCCCAATAATTATGAAGAAGAGTTTGCACCCCAAACATCATTATTGAGTGCCTAGTTTTAACAGGCATCTGTCAATTTTTCCATACATTTTCTCATTTATTTCATAGCAACCCTTTGATTGAGATACTCAATAATTCTAATTCTATGGTTGTGAAAACAGAAGCTCACATAATGTAAAAATGTGCTCTTAGTGCGGCAAGTAGTAAGAAGTGAGACTTGAACTCAGATGTGTTAAATTCCAAAGATCTCCTCACTGATGCTTAGCTCCTACCATGGTTTCTGTAAACTACACCATATTGGCAATACAAATTATCTAACAACTTAACCTCTATAAATGGATATGATGATGACATAGTTTCTTCACAATCAATCCCTATTTCCAGTTCTGCACTCTCCCATCGCTCTCTGTGATGGACATCCCTACTCTTCTGGGCAAGTGCTTACCTGCATCCAAAAGGTAATTCTCACTTCCCAGGAAGACAATCTCCTTGAAGAATAAAAACAAAAATGTTGCCCTGGCCTCTTTGGCTCAGTGGTTATAGCGTCAGCCTGCAAGCCAGGGAGACCCGGGTTCAGTTCCTGCTAAGGGCATGTACCTCGGTTGCAGTTTGTGCCCAGCACCCAGTTGGGGTTGTGTGGGTGGCAACCAGTGTGTCTCTCTCACATCGATGTTTCTCTCTCTCTCTTCCTCCTTCTCTCCCTCCTGCTCTGTCTGAAGATAAATGCAATATATATATATATATATATATATATATATATATATATATATATATTTAGAAAAGGATAAAGAACACATGTAACACATGTTTCCAAATAGTAAAGGAATGAGGCAGAGCTTGAAGAGATGGATGCTTGAGATACTGACAACAGCATCCATAATAAGGCTCCAGGATGGGCTTTCTAACTCCTGGGAAACCCAAACCACTTTCCCTGAAGCCAATATCTGAGAGAAGATCATGGCAGAGAGGGGCATAGTCCAGTGACCAAAGGGTGTGACCAGGAGATAGGGGAGAGCAGGGAGCAGCCCAATGTAACAGGCAGCACCCTCTAGGACACATGTCCAGGCCTGGAATGTGTCCTAGCTTTTTATTCCCTTTTCTGGCCAGTGTCAAATGATCACCTTCTTACCTCAAGCCTGTGCTCTTTTACCCTCCAGTACAACAGAAGAGGGATGCAAAAGCAGCTAACATGGTTTGGAAAACAGGCATAAAACAGACATGCTGTTAGAATTGGATAGTAACAACTAAATTGTTCCATAAACAGTGCTGGAAGGCCAGCTTTGCATCTGGGATGAGGGACTCAAACCTTAGATCCCAACCTCACACCATACACACACTCAAAATCCAGCTGAATTACATATCTAAATGTGAAAAGCAAAAAAATAGCAGGATTGGAAAATATATATAGGAGAATATAGAAAAAAAAAGTTTAATGTCAGTCATAAAAAAGCACAAATCCTCAACCAAAATATTGATATATTGAACTGTCTTCAATTTAATATGAATAATGAAAGAAATTATGAACACAATAATCCCTAATAAAGGTGAGGGCTATCTCATACCCCAACAATGTTCCCTCTGGAACCCAACCAGGAGAAACTCTCACACATGTACACATAAAGACCAAGGTGAGGTGCTACTGAAGGCCTGATTTTAACATGAAAGTAATAGACCAATACAAGTTCACTCAGTAGGGAATTATTTTATTACCTATGTTCTATTAGGACAAGAATCTAACAAATAAAGCAAATGCTGGGATAAATGGAAGGACTAGATTGACTAGAGCTGGTGTGGATGACACAGATATGATATGAATCAAAAGCATCAAGTTGCAAGAAATATAGCATGATATTATTTATGCAAAATGCTAAAAGCATATAACTTAATACTATATATCATTTTGGCTGACTCTCTCTGTGGGGCTTAAATGAGTCAATGCATATAGAGAGCCTAAGATAGCACCTAGGCTCAAAAGTGAGTCATATTATATTATATTATGTCACATAATATCATATTATATTATCAACATGAGAAACATTTCCAACCTGAAGAGAATTTTTATAAGAGTTTATTTCACTCAAATTGATGAGATATGCCAGGGAGCAAGACCTCAAATGCTCCCAAGATAACAGTTTTTCATCTTCTTTTATGCATTTAAAATAAAGGAGGAAATGTAAGGAATATTATATGGAGGTGGAAGAAAGCATGCTGAGAATTGGATTACAGAATAGTTTACAAGATTATGTGCTTTCTTGAGGGTGGTTATAGCTTATATCAAAGATGTGTCAACCTAGATGCACAGGAAAAATGAACAAGGCTTGTTAAAGCAAATATAAACTTCTTTTTTTAACATTACTATGCCTGTTTTAATTTTTTTAAGCTTTAATTTTTTATTTTATTAATTTATTTTTGTTACAGATGTTTCTCCTTTTTCCCCGATTGACACCCTCCTCCCCATCCCTCCCTGTCCTGTCCCCAGTTTTGTTGTCCATGTCCATTGGTTATGAGTACATGCGTACAAGTTCTGTGGTTCATCGCTCCCCTCCCCCACCCCCTCTTCTGGCAATTGTCAGTCTGTACCCTACTTCCACGTCTCTGGGACTGCCCTGTTCCTCAGACTGTTATGTTCATTATATTCCAGAAATAAGTGAGATCATATAATATTTGTCTTTCTCTGCTTGGCTTGTTTCATTTAGGATAATAGTTTCTAGGTCCTCCCATGTCGTAGCAAAGGATAAGAGATCTTTCTTTCTTACAGCTGCATAGTAATCCATTGTGTGTATGTACCACAGCTTTTTTATCCATTCGTCTACTGATGGACACTTGGGCTGTTTCCAGATCTTAGCTATTTTAAATAGCGCTGCTATGAACACGCGGGCACATATATTCTTTCTGTTTGGTGTTTCAGGCTTCTTAGGGTATATTCCTAGAAGTGGGATCACTGAGTCAAATGGTAATTCAATTTTTAATTTTTTGAGGTAATACCATAGTGTTTTCCATAGTGGCTGCACCAGTCTGCATTCCCACCAGCAGTGTACTAGAATCCCCTTTTCCCCACACCCTCGCCAACACTTGTTGTTTGATGCTTTACTGATGGCAGCTATTTTGACAGGTGTGAGGTGATACCTCATTGTTGCTTTAATTTGCATCTCTCTGATGATTAGTGATGTTGAGCATTTCTTCATATGTCTCTTGGCGATTTGTATATCCTGTTTGGAGAGGTATCTATTTAGTTCCTCTGCCCATTTTTTAATTGGGTTCTTTGTCTTCCTTTTGTTGAGTAGTATGAGCACTCTATATATTTTGGAAATTAATCCTTTATCTGATATATCATTGGCAATTATGCTCTCCCATACAGTGGGTTGCCTTTCCACTTTGACAGTTGTTTCTTTTGCTGTGCAGAAGCTTTTGAGCTTGATGTATTCCCATATGTTCATTTCTTCCTATGTTTCTGTTGCCTTAGGTGATATATCAGTGAAGATTTTGCTGAGTATGATGTCCGAAATTTTGTTGCCTACATTTTCTTCTAGGATTTTTATGGATTTCCAACTCACATTTAAGTCTTTTATCCATTTTGAGTTTATTCTTGTGTATGGTGTAAGATGGTGGTCTAGTTTCATTTTTTTGCATGTAGCTGTCCAATTTTCCAAACACCATTTATTAAAGAGGCTGTCTTTACTCCATTGTATGCTCTTGCTACCTTTGTCAAATATTAATTGAGCATAATGTCTTGGGTCAATTTCTGGGTTCTCTGTTCTATTCCATTGATCTATGGGCCTGTTCTTGTGCCAGTACCAGGCTATTTTGATTACAGTAGCTTTGTAGTATAACCTGATTTCTGGTATTGTGATCCCGCCTACTTTGTCCTTCTTTTTCAAGATTGCTATGGCTATTCGGGGCCTTTTTTGGATCCATATGAACTTCTGAAGCATTTGTTCCAGTTCTATGAAATATGTCATTGGTATTTTGATGGGGATTGCATTAAATCTATAGATTGCTTTGGGTAATATGGACATTTTAATGATGTTAATTCTTCCAATCCATGAACAAGGTATGTGTTTCCACTTTTTTGTATCTTCCTCTATTTCTTTTTTCAATGTCCTGTAGTTTTCTGCAAATAGGTCCTTTAATACTTTGGTTAAGTTTATTCCTAGGTATCTTAATTTTTTTGCTGCAATGGTAAATGGGATTGTTTTTTTTTTTAGTTTCTCTTTCTGTGAGTTCATCATTGGTGTACAAGAATACCGTTGATTTCTTGACGTTAATTTTGTATTCTGCTACTTTTCCAAATTCATTTATTAAGTCAGTAGATTTTTGATGGAGTCTTTAGGGTTTTCTATGTATAATATCATGTCATCTGCAAATAATGACAGTTTCACTTCCTCCTTTCCAATTTGGATCCCTTTTATTTTTTCTCCATGTCTGATTGCTGTGGCTAGTTCTTTCAGTACTATGTTAAATAAGAGTGGTGAATGTGGGCATCCTTACCTAGATCCTGTTCTTAAGGGAAATGCTTTTAGTTTTTGCCCATTGAGTATGATGTTGGCTGTTGGTCTTTCATATATGGCCTTTATAATTTTGAGATATGATCCCTCTATTCCCAAATTTCTGAGTGTTTATATCAGAAATGGGTGCTGGATTTTGTCAAATGCTTTTTCAGTGTCTATTGATATGATCATATGGTTTTTACCTTTCATTTGTTTATGTGATGCATCACATTTATTGATTTGCGAATATTGTACCAGCCTTGCATCCCTGGGATGAATCCCACTTGGACATGGTGAATAATTTTTTTGATATATTGCTGGATCCCATTTGCTAGTATTTTGTTAAGGATTTTGGCATCTATGTTTATCAGGGATATTGGCCTGTAGTTTTCTTTCTTTGTAGTGTCTTTTTCTGGTTTTGGAATTAGGATTATGCTGGCCTCATAAAACGAGTTTGGAAGTCTTCCTGCTTCTTGAATTTTTTGGAATAGTTTCAGGAGAGTGGGTGTTAGTTCTTCTTTGAATGTTCAGTAAAACTCTCCCGTGAAGCCATCAGGGCCTGGGCTTTTCTTTGCTGGGAGAGTCTTGAATATATCTTCAATTTCCTTCTTTGTTATTGGCCTGTTCAAGTTTTCTATCTCTTCCCGATTCAGTTTTGGGAGACTATGTGTTTCTAGAAATGTGTTCATTTTGCTTAGATTGTCGAATTTGTTGCCATATAAATGTTCATAGCATTTGTTAACAATCCTTTGTATTTCTGTGGTGTCAGTTGTTACTTCTCCTCTTTCATTTCTGCTTTTATGTATTTGGGTTCTCTCTCTCTGTTTCTTGGTGAGTCTAACTAAGGGTCCATCAATCTTGTTTATCTTTTAAAAAAATAGCTCTTTAATTCATTGATCATTTGATTGTGTTTTTGGTCTCCATGTCGTTTATTTCTGCTCTGATCTTTACTATTTCCTTCCTTCTACTTGCTCTAGGGTTTTCCTATTGTTTGCCTTCTAGTTCTTTATGTTGTGAGGTAAGGTATTCAATTAGAAATTTTCTTCTTTCTTGAGGTAGGTCTGTAGTGCTATGAACTTCCCTCTCAGAACTGCTTTCGCTGCATCCCATAGATTTTGTGTTGTTGTGTGTTCATTTTCATTAGTTTCCAGGAAGTTTTTAATTTCTTCCTTGATCTCCATGGTAACCGATTCATTGTTCAGTCACATGCTATTTAGCCTCCATGTGTTCAAATGTCTTTGCATGTTCTTGTTGCAATTGATTTCTAGTCATGCCATTGTGATCTGAGAAGATGCTTGATATGATTTCAATCTCTTGAACTTGTAGAAACTTAGTTTGTTTCCTATCATGTGGTCTATCTTTGATAATGTCCCATGTGCATTTGAGAAGAATGTGAATTCTGCAGTTCTGGGGTGTAATTCTTTGTATATATCTATTAAATCCATTTGATCTAGTGCTTCATTTAGAATTTCCGTTTCCTTGTTAATTTTTTGTCTAGATGATCTATCCAGTGATGTCAGTGGGGTGTTGAAATCTCCTGCTATGATTGTATTGCTATCGATTTCTCCTTTGAAGTCCTCCAGAAGATTTTTAATATATTTTGGTGATCCTGTATTGGGTGCATATATGTTTACCAAGGTTATATCTTCCTGTTAGATAGACCCTTTCAATATTATGTAGTGACATTGTTTGTCTCTTGTTATGGTCTTCAATTTGAAATCTAATTTATCAGATATGAGTATTTCTACCCTAGCTTTTTTTTTTCCTTTTTGCTTGCTTGGAAGATTTCTTTCCATCCCTTTACTTTCAACCTATGTGAGTCTTTTGTTGTGAGGTGGGTCTCTTATAGACAACATATATGTGAATCATGCTTCTTATCCAGTCAGCTACTCTGTGTCTTTTTATCGGAGCATTCAATCCATTTACATTAAAGGTGATTATTGATATGTACTTATTTATTGCCCTTTTTGTTCAGTGTGGTTATATTTTTCTTTCTATTTCTTCTACTAATTACAGCAGTCCTTTTAACATTTCTTGCAGTGCTGGTTTGGTGCTAATATTTTCCCTTAGCCTTTTTTTTGTATGGGAAGCTCTTTATTTGACCTTCTATTTTGAATGATAGCCTTGCTGGATACAGTAGTCTGGGATTCAGATCCTTGTTTTTCATGACCTTGATTACTTTATGCCATTCCCTTCTGGCCTGTAGTGTTTCTGTTGAGAAGTCAGATGATAGCCTTATGGGGGTTCCGTTGTAGGTAACCTGTCGCTTAGCTCTTGCTGCCTTTAGGATTCTCTCTTTGTCTTTAATTTTTGGCATTTTAATTACTATGTGTCTTGATGTGGGCCTGTTTGGGTTGTTCTTACTTGAGGCTCTCTGTGCTTCTTGAACTTGAATGCCTTCTTCCTTCACCAGGTTTGGGAAGTTTTCTGTCACTATTTCTTCAAATATATTCTCTAACCCTTGCTCATTTTCTTCTTCTTCGGGGACTCCTATGATGTGAATGTTATTATGTTTCCAGTTGTCCCACAGTTCTCTTAAGCTGTCTTCCTGTTTTTTCATTGTTTTTTTCCTTTTGGTTTTCTGATTGATTGATTTTTTCTAGTCTGTCTTCTAATTCACTTATTCGGTCCTCCGCTTCCTCTACTCTGCTGGTCAGTCCTTCCAATGTGTTCTTTATTTCTGCTATGTCATTCTTTATTTCCACTTGGTTGGTTTTCATGGTGTCGATGTCCTTACTCATGCTGTTTAGTTTCCTCAAGATCATGGCTCTGAACTCTACCTCTGATAATTTGCTTAACTGCATTTCATTTATCTCATCTTCAGTAGAGTTGTCTTGTTCTTTCATTTGGGATCTGTTTCTTTGTTTCACCATTTTGGCTATCCTAGTGGGTTTTGGAGCCTGCCAAATTGTTCCTGTGCGTGTTGGTGTTCTGCTATTTGTGGCTCCCTCTACTGGGTTTGGATGAGCGTGGAGGGCTCTCCTTAAACACCACTGTGAGGTCTCACTTTCCTGGGTAGATATGCAAGCTCAGGAAAGGTTCAGTTATGCTCTAGCTTTTTGCCTGGAGGCTATTGGCCTCAGTTACTTGAAAAGCCTTAGAATCTCAGTTGAATGAGAAACTCCCTCAGGTCTTTATAGTGTAAGAAGATTTCCGGAGGGTGGGGCCGATGCTGGTTGTTAATGAGCCTCTATTTGCATTTCTTTACCTCTTTGCCTCACCTCGGAATCTCCGAAGGAGAAGCTGCCACAGCTCCTGGAAGAAGTAAACTTGGCTGCCGTTCTGTGTAACTGGGATGGAGGGGGCTAGCCATCACTGTCCTTTGTGGCCGCAGCTCAGCACAAACTCTGAGCGCCCTCCAAATCCCAGGTGTCCCCACAGAGTTCCAGTCCAGTCCGCCCTCCCTCTGCCAGAGCCCCAGGTGAGTGACTGTGGCTATTTAGCTCTCTGTCCTGGCCCTCTTCGCTGTGGAACAGCTTGGAGTCTTAACCCCGAGGGCAGCGCCGCTGCTCCTCACAGCTAAGGCTGCTGCTGTCCATGGGCTCCCAGCCTGCCACCCTCATGCGCCTCTGCAGTTCCTACCAGGCTCATTCAGTGTCCCTGGTTGTATGATCCTCTCTCGCTGCTTTTCTGTTCCTTTTTCCTGATGATTTGTTTTTATTTTAGTTGTAATTTCCGTTTGGTCCTGGGAGATAGTCTGTGTAGCTTCCATTCACTCCACAGCCATTTCTGATATCCAGCAAATATAAACTTCTTACTAAATAACTTATATGCCTGGAATATGACTACCCTCCATGACCTGCCCAGTTATAAATTTATGATCAGGTCACCCTATGAGGTTACTTTTCATATAACCCTTTTTTCTTTATATTATATTATATTATATTATATTAGATTAGATTAGATTAGATTAGATTAGATTAGATTAGATTAGATTAGATTATCTACTGTTAGTATCATGAGAGGAATAAACATCTTGCTTGTTTAAGCCAATGTTATTTGGAGTTTCCATTTTAATGAAAAAAACCCTACTTTTCACCTAGTAAAAATATTGTAACATTTCATACTTTTTCTAATTATTTAGAATAGTTTTAAGTTAAAAAAATAAAACTAAAGTAAAGAAAAATAAGAGCCGTGTTAGATGGGAGAAAATTCAGTTCCAAGAGTGGGAAAAAGAGAGAGTGGATACAGCTGTGTGCTAGACAGAAGTGAAAGAGTATGGGGCCTTTTGGAAAAGAGGAAAAGACATTATAATAAAAGAGATTTCAATGACAACAAACACATTTACAACAGGATGACTGTTTTCTTTCTTTTCATTTCAATCCTCAAATCCTCCTTGCCTACATATAACCCAAAGTTGAAGAAAAGTATTTGTTTTCATATAAACAAACAATAAAAGAGATGAAAAGCCAGCTCTGGTCACATGAAAGGAAAATCCCAGTTTTGAGTCATGGCAGGTGTGGCTCATAGTTAGAGCATGGACCCATGCACTGAAAGGTTGCAGGTTAGATTCCTGGTCAAGGATATGTACCTGGGTTGTAGGTTCCATCCCTAGACCTAGTAAGAGCACATGCAGGACACAACCAATCAATGTCCCCTCCCTGATTCCACCCTCAGGAGCAACAGGCTGCCCTGGGATGAGACAGGGAGGTGGGTACTGTCCCCCCAGCAGGCTCAGAAAGTCTTACCACCATGCAGCAGGCTGGACCAGTGGGAAAAGAAACTGCCCTGTGACTTTAGAAGTGCATGTGTTGCCAGCAAGTCCAGATTGAAGTCTTACATATTTTGTGGTCATGTTTATATTTATATTTTTTTCTTTTGCCATTTATAGATTCTTTTCTAGCTCTTCTTTTAACATTTAAATGTGATAGAGGTTTTCTATTTGTTTGTTTGTTTATCCTCACCCAATATTTTTCAATTGATTTTTAGATAGAATGAAAGGGAAGAGATTCCAAAATGGCAGCGGAGTGAATGGAAGCTACAAAGACCATCTCCCAGGACCAAACTGGAAATACAACTAAAATAAAGACAAATCATCGGGAAAAAGCAATGGAAAAGCAGCTTGTGAGGACCATACAACCAGGAACACTGAATCGATCCTGGTAGGATTGTGGAGGCATGAGAGGGGGGCTGGGAGCCCACGGACAGCAGCAATCTTAGCTGTGAGCGCCCTAGGAGTTAAAGCCCAAGCAGGCTCGACAGCACAGAGGACTGGGACAGAGCGCTAAAATAGCCTCACCCACTAAACTTGGGCTCCAGCAGAGGGAGAGCGGACTGGACTGGAACTGTGTGGGGACACTCGGGATTTGGAGGATGCTCAGAGCTTTTGCTGAGTTGTGGCCATGCAGGACAGTGCCATCTTACTCCTTCCCAGGGTTCTGGGGAGAGGCGGCAGCCCCTCCCTCGGAGATTGGGCCATTGAAATGCAAATCGAGGCTCATTAACTACCAGAATCTGCCCCACCCTCTGGAAATCCTCTCAGCTAAACACCTGAGGGAGGTTTTCATTCAACTGAGAACCCAAGCCTCTTCAAGTAACCTGGACTAATAGCCTCTAGGCAAAAAGCTAGAGCATAACTGAACCTTTTCTGGGCTTGCAAATCTACCCAGGAAAGTAAGACTCGACAGTGGTGTATACCGTGGGTCCTCCCACGCTCATCCAAACGCAGTACAGGGAGCTAAAAACAGCAGAACAGCAACATCCACAGGGAAAATTTGGCAGGCTCCAAAAACCACTGAGATAGCCAAAATGGTAAAACAAAGAAACAGGTGCCAAATGAAATACCAAGAGACCTCCACCGAAGATGAGATAAATGAAACGGAGTTAAGCAAGTTAACAGAACTAAAATTCAGAGCCATGATCTTGAGGAAGCTAATTAGCATGTGTAAGGACATCAACACCGTGAGCAAATACATAGAAATATTGAAAATAAACCAATTGGAAATGAAGAATGACATACCAGAAATGAAGAACACATTGGAAGGACTAAACAGCAGAGTAGAAGAAGCCGAGGACCGGATCAGTGAATTAGAAGACAGGGTAGAAAAAATCAACCAATCAGAAAACCAAAAGGAAAAAAACAATGAAAAACAGGAAGACAGCTTAAGAGAACTGTGGGACAACTGGAAACGTAATAATATTCGCATCATAGGAGTCGCTGAAGAAGAAGAAAATGAGCAAGAATTAGAGAATATATTTGAAGAAATAGTGACAGAAAACTTCCCTAATTTGGTGAAGGAAGACGGCGTTCAAGTTCAAGAAGCACAGAGAGCCCCAAGTAAGAAGAACCAAAACAGTCCCACACCAAGACACATAGTAATTAAAATGCCCAAAATCAAGACAAAGAGAGAATCCTAAAGGCAGCAAGAGCTAAGCAACAGGTTACCTACAAAGGAACCCCCTTAAGGCTATCATCTGACTTCTCCATAGAAACACTACAGGCCAGAAGGGAATGGCATGAAATAATCAAGGTCATGAAAAACAAGGATCTGAACCCAAGACTACTCTACCCAGCAAGACTATCATTCAAAATAGAAGGTCAAATAAAGAGCTTACCAGACAAAAAAAAGGCTAAGGGAATACATTAGCTGCAAACCAGCAGTGCAAGAAATGTTAAAAGGACGGCTGGAATTAGTAGAAGAAATAGAAAGGAAAATAGAAACACAATAAAAAAAAATGGCAATAAATAAGTACATATCAGTAATCACCTCAAATGTAAATGGACCGAACGCCCCGATCAAAAAACACAGAGTCGCGAATTGGATAAGAAAGCATGACCCACAAATATGTTGTTTACAAGAGACCCACCTCACAACAAAAGACTCACATAGGCTGAAAGTGAAGGGATGGAAAAAAATCTTCCAAGCAAATAGAAAGGAAAAAAAAGCTGGGGTAACAATACTCATATCTGATAAAATAGATTTCAAAATGAAGGCCATAACTAGAGACAAAGAAGGCCACTACATAATATTGAAAGGATCTATCCAACAGGTAGATATAACTTTGGTAAACATATATGCACCCAATATAGGAGCACCAAAATACATTAAAAATCTTCTGAAGGACTTCAAAGGAGAAATCGACCGCAATACAATCATAGCAGGGTACTTCAACACCCCGCTAACATCACTGGATAGATCCTCTAGACAAAAAATTAACAAGGAAACAGAGACTCTAAATGAAGCTCTAGGCCAAATGTATTTAATAGATATTTACAGAGAATTACACCCCAAAACTCCAGAATTCACATTCTTCTCAAGTGCACATGGGACATTTCCAAAGATAGACCACATGTTAGGACACAAACGAAGTCTCTACAAGTTCAAGAAGATTGAAATCATATCAAGCATCTTCTCAGATCACAATGGCATGAAACTAGAAATCAATTGCAACAAGACCATGCAAAGACATTTGAATATATGGAGGCTAAATAGCATGTTATTAAACAATGAATGGGTTACCGAGGAGATCAAGGAAGAAATTAAAAACTTTCTGAAAAGCAATGAAAATGAACACACAACAACACAAAATCTATGGGATGCAGCGAAAGCAGTTCTGAGAGGGAAGTTCATAGCACTACAGGCCTACCACAAAAAACAAGAAAAATTTCTAATAGACTTTCTAACCTCACAACTTGAAGAACTAGAAAGCAAATAAAAGGAAAACCCCAGAGCAAGTAGAAGGAAGGAAATAGTAAAGTTCAGAGCAGAAATAAATGACATAGAGACCAGAAAAACAATTCAAAGGATCAATGAAACAAAGAGCTGGTTTTTTGATAAGATAAACAAGATTAATGGACCCTTAGCTAGGCTCACCAAGAAACAAAGAGAGAGAACCCAAATACACAAAATCAGAAATGAAAGAGGAGAAGTATCAACTGACACCACAGAAATACAAAGGATCATTAACAAATACTATGAACATTTATATGGTAACAAATTCGACAATCTGAGTGAAATGGACACATTTCTAGAAACACATAGTCTCCCAAAACTGGACCGGGAAGAGATAGAAAACTTGAACAGACCAATAACAATGAAGGAAATTGAAGATATAATCAAGACTCTCTCAACAAAGAAAAGCCCAGGCCCAGAAGGCTTCACGGGGGAGTTTTACCGAACATTTAAAGAAGAACTAACACCCACTCTTCTCAAACTATTTCTAAAAATTCAAGAAGAAGGAAGACTTCCAAACTCATTCTATGAGGCCAGTATAATGCTAATTCCAAAACCAGAAAAAGACACTACAAAGAAAGAAAACTACAGGCCAATATCCCTGATGAACATAGATGCCAAAATCCTAAGCAAAATAATAACAAATCAGATCCAGCAATACATCATAAAAATTATTCACCATGACCAAGTGGGATTCATCCCAGGGATGCAAGGCTGGTACAATATTCGCAAATCAATAAATGTGATACACCACATAAACAGAATGAAAGATAAAAACCACGTGATCATATCAATAGACGCTGAAAAAGCATTCGACAAAATCCAGCACCCATTTCTGATAAAAGCACTCAGCAATTTGGGAATAGAGGGATCATATTTCAACATTATAAGGGCCATATATGAAAGATTGGAAGAATTAACATAATTAAAATGTCCATATTACCCAAAGCAATCTATAGATTCAATGCAATCCTCATCAAAATACCAGTGACATATTTCACAGAAGTAGAACAAATATTTCAAAAGTTTATATGGAACCAAAAAGTTTCCCAAATAGCCACAGCAATCTTGAAAAAGAAGGACAAAGAAGGTGGGATCACAATACCGGATATCAGATTATATACAAAGCTACTATAATCAAAACAGCCTGGTACTGGCCCAAGAACAGGCATGTAGACCAGTGGAACAGAACAGAGCATCCAGAAATTGACCCAAGACATTATTCTCAATTAATATTTGACAAAGGTGGCAAGAGCATACAATGGAGTAAAGACAGCCTCTTTAATAAATGGTGTTGGGAAAATTGGACAGCTACATGCGAAAAAATGAAACTAAACCATCATCTTACACCACACACAAGAATAAACTCAAAATGGATAAAAGACTTAAATGTGACTCATGAATCCATAAAAATCCTAGAAAAAAATGTAGGCAACAAAATTTCGGACATCATATGCAGCAGAATCTTCACTGATACATCACCTAAGGCAACAGAAACAAAGGAAAAAATGAACACATGGGACTACATCAAACTCAAAAGCTTCTGCACAGCAAAAGAAACAACCATCAAAATGGAAAGGCAACCCACTGTATGGGAGAGTATAATTGCCAATGATACATCAGATAAGGGGTTAATCTCCAAAATATATAGAGTGCTCATACAACTCAACAAAAGGAAGTCAAAGAACCCAACTAAAAAATGGTGAGAGGAACTAAATAGACACCTCTCCAAACAGGACATATAAATGGCTAAGAGACATATGAAGAAATGCTCAACATCACTAATCAGAGAGATGCAAATTAAAACAACAATGAGATATCACCTCACACCTGTCAGAATGGCTGCCATTAACAAATCGTCAAACGAGTGTTGGCGAGGGTGTGGAGAAAAAGTGACCCTAGCACACTGCTGGTGGGAATGCAGACTGGTGCAGCCACTGTGAAAAACACTATGGTGTTACCTCATAAAATTAAAAATTGAATTGCCATTTGACCCAGTGATCCCACTTCTAGGAATATACCCTAAGAAACCTGAAACACCAATCAGAAAGAATACATGTAATCCCATATTCATAACATCACTATTTACAATAGCTAATATCTGGAAACACCCCAAGTGCGCATCAGTGGATGAATGGATAAAAATGCTGTGGTACATATACACAATGGAGTACTATGCAGCTGTAACAAAGCAAGATCTCTTATCCTTTGAGACGACATGGAGGGATCTCGAGAGTATTATCCTAAGTGAAACAAGCCAAGCAGAGAAAGACAAATATCACATGATCTCACTCATGTGTGGAATATAATAAACATAACAGTCTGGGTAACTGGGTAGACCCAGAGATGTGAACGTCAGGACAGACTGACAACCTTCAGAAGAGGGGTGGCGGAAGGAAGAGATAAACCACAGAACTTATACGCATGTATGCATAACTGATGGACATGGACAACAAAGCTGGGGAAGGGGTGGAGGGTTCGGGAGGAGGGTGTCAACAGGGAAAAAGGAGAAACATCTGTAACAAAAATAAATTAATAAAATTTAAAAATAAAAAAAAAGAGAGGGAAGAAGGGAGAGAGAGAGAGAAAATCATCACTGTAAAAGACACATTAATTGATTGCCTCCCATATAACCCCAACAGCACCAGGGATCTAACTAGCAATCCACATACATTCCTTGATCAGGAATCGAACTTGCAGCCCTTTGGCCCATGGGCTAATGCTCTAACTCCTGAGCCAAACCAGCCAGGGCTTGCTGGAGGTTTAAATGGGATTCCTTAAATGATCAAAACTCAAAGTCTCCTGAAGACTGAACAACAAAGTACCTTCCAGGTAGAAGTACAGAGGGCATTGGGAGTAGAGAGCAGTTTCCCTACACTCTGGAACTGTTTCCGTTGACCCAGCTGTGATCACTCTGCGCTATCCTGAGTTCTGGGGTTTTCTTTGCCCCTGTTTACTTGTTTTGACCAAACAAGAAAGTCTGGGCACATTGTTGTTTTCCAACACATGGAAAGCCTGAGAAATCTCAGATTATTTGGGTGAGGGCCCTAAGGGAACCTTAAGCAGGAGGTGTAGGACCCTTAGAAAGTAATCTGGAAGTCAGGCAGGTGAGGAACATCATGTGTCCCAGACGCAGATGTTGGTTGGCTTCTGCTCACTGCTGTCTCACCTTCAGCTCCACAGAGAAGGGCTGGTGGTTTAATCCTGGCCACTGCTGACATTCTCTAATTGTTGAAAAGAATACTTCTATAAATATAGGCTTTTGTCTCTAGGCAATCATTTCAGTGAGCAGTTACTGAGATCTTCCTATGCTACCCATATGGGGTGCCCTGTGCCAACAAAACAAAAGTGGGCACAACAGAAGTCCTGCCTCCCCTCGGAGACAGACAGCTCCACAAGTGCCCATGGCTCAGTTTAGTGTGACAAGTTCTTCCACAGAAGTCAGATGGCTTTAAAAAAGAGTTAACATTGTGCCTGGGCATTAAAAGGTGAGTAAGGGTCAATGGAGAAGAGGCATCTCGGATCCCATATCAGAGAGTGGCCAGACAGAAGGCTGTGACAGGCTGCTTCAGTCTCCCCACCAGGCACTCCACACCTTCTGGGTTAATCTGGTCCTGTTCAATGTCTATACCCATGTCTTTAGTGTTCTGACAGGCTAGGGCACACATTCACTCTTCTTCCCTTGGCTCATATCTTGATTTGCCAGTAGCTCTCAGTCTGGGAAGGGGACCATCCAACTAGGAACCTAGCAAGAGTATAGACACACTTGTAAAGGCCAGCTGTGTCCATGTAGCAGTGATCAGGTCTGGGTATGACCATTTCCATACTCTTCTTGGCTGCTTAGTGAGGACAGATGCAGTGCATAGAGGTCTAAACCAATCCTCATGTTAAGGGCATGTGTGGACATTCCTTTGGAATGCACATGGGCTCTCAGAGTAGGGAGCATATTGATGCTGGTAGGACAGATCCATGTTGTTCAGACCCCTCTAGTGGTAAAGTGGGAGTGTCCTCTGTGTTTATTTTTTGGACACTGTCAAGACACTTGTAACCTGTCCCAGTGTGTTAGGACTCTACTTCACACAGATCTTCACAGCCTGTTCCCCTGAAAACCCACAAAGGTGTTCCTAAGATTGCTGACACCCATTCCAGCCCCAAACATGTAGAATACTTAGCAGGCTAAAAAACTGTATTACTTATGCTTCAGTTGCAGTTTTATTGAACTTGAAATCACCTGAGAAAAAATACAATCTCTTTTTTGTTTGCTTTGGTTAAATGACTATATTGAAGTATGATTGATATACAAAAGCTGCAACATCCAATATCTACAACCAAAACAGTTTGGAAATTAGTATACACCATGAAACCATCACCACAACCAAGGCCATACACTTATTGCATGCAAAAGTGTCCTCTGATGTCCATTACTTTAGTTAATTTATTTTTTTCTTTTTATGCTAAGAGCACTATCTACCCTTTTAGCACATTTTTAAGTGCACAATACAGTATTTTTAGCTGTAGGCTCCATGTTTTACAGCAGATTTCCCAAAAATTATTCATCCTGCATGACTCCATGCCCTTTGACCAACATCTTTCCATTGCACCTCCCGCAGTCCTGGTGACTACCACTCTGCTTTCTTTTTCTGGGAGCTTAACCATTTTGGATTCCTCATAAAAGTGGAATCATGCAGTATTTGTCTGGTGTCTGGCTAATGTCATTTGCCATAATTTCCTCCAGGTCTATCCACATTGGGGCAAATTTCCTTCTCATTTTATGGTTCAATAATTTTGCATAAGATAAAACCTGTCTGGGTGGAGTTCTGGTGCACATCTGCCTGTTTTTCACATGTGCTCATATCAAGTTGTTTATCCGTGGTAAATAACATATCCCAACTAGCTGTTGTCCTACCAGGTCCGAGTTGTTGTCTGGTGGGAAACAATGGAACTATGAACCTGGAACCTTGTCTGAAAGGAAAAATCACAAAGACGCATGGAGGATAGACAGATATGCGTGTGTGGTTAGGAACAGGAAGGCCAGTTCTGCTGGGAGAACATTAGCTGAGAGCATGCAGCAGGCTCTTCTGAATGTGGGAAACCTGAGGATGGGGAGGACTGGAACAGATTTAAGAGCGCTCTCTCCTGGGAAAGGACATCAGCTGTGACAATCTCTGTGAAGAAGATAGGCTGTCAGGTTCAAATCCACCTTCATCCATAAGCACCATCTGGTCACTGATGCCTGGGGTCTGTAAATGTTTTTTCTTTACCACCAGGCATGAAATTTTGGCCCTATTCCTGATCCAGGTGGCCACAGAAACCCTTCTCAAGCACCCGCCCCATGCCCTTACAGTTGAGTGACTTCATGTGATTGGCTACATAAAATCCAAGGGACTCACTCTGGCTGTGCTACTCAAAATGTGGTCCAGAGACCAAGAATATCACCATCTCCTGGTTTCTGGTTAAAAAGCAAACTCTCCAGGTTTTCCAAGACCTACTGGGTCAGAATCCTGGGAGTAGAGTCAAGCCCAGGCACCTGGATATCCACAGGCCTTCAGGAGATTATGGTACCCTTCAAAGTTCAAAAGTAGCTGCACAGAGGTGGTGGAGGCCTATTTTATGGCACAGAGCCGAAGATGGTTTGTGAAGAGAGTGTTATTTAATTATCCCAGAGCTGCATTTGCTGTCCAGCTGGAGACCTTGAATGTCCCTTCTCTGGAAACTGACTGCACACAGCAATTTGTGCCCTCTGAGCTGTGACAACTGTGGCCACAGGAGGGCACCAATGGTCACCTAATGGATACAGCTTAAGAATCCCTGGAGCTCATTTGCTTCGCTCTTCTCCCTTTCTGTTTCTCTTTCCCTCTACTCTTCTTTCTCTAGAAATAAATTCCTACAAAGAAAACTAGGTGCAATGTATGTCAGTGGCCACTTCCTATAAACATCTTTGGAGAGAGGGCATTTCCTCAGCCAGCCAGGCCCTCAGCCTTAGTTTGTAGAAGCACATCCATAAGCTAAGACGTGTAAAAAGTGATTCAGTAAGCTCAGCTTAATCCTCCAACATCCCTAGTGAGGCCACAGCCCCAGGAGCCAATGAGTCAAGTCTGTTTTAGAAGACAAAGTAGGTCTGAGGAGCCAGTGGGACAAGGAAACCTGGGACCCTTAAAAACCTCAAACCCCTTCTGCACATTTCTAATAAATACATATTCATCACTGGGCAGGTTGTCTTCTAGCACAAAGCTGGCTCTGGGAAACCCATCCTTTTTGGTTCTGCCCATCCTTATCTTGCTGATCTACACTCTATTGCTGTGTCTGGGGATCACCTTCATTTCTACCCCTTACATTGTGTCCTCATTTTAGCATCTGATTCTGAGGCATACCAATGAAGCATAGTTTTCTCTCCCCACTGAGGCACTGAGGGAGTGCTATGGCTGGGATTCAGCTACGGGGACCTCTTCTCCTATCACTGATCCTTCCCAACCCACTTGCCTGGGCCTTGTTCCTCAGTACTGAACAGGAGACAATTTTAACTGCTTTGGATGGAGGAGGCAGTGCATAGGTATGTTTATCCTTCTTGATATCATCCCTGAGAGATGTGTAAGCACTCCCAATGTGATTGTTCATTGCTGGTTTGCCTTGTAACAACACCAATTATTCTGTTGGATATTCAAACTCCCTGTGTTGTCTGAATTCAGGTTCATAGGTATTAGAGCTTTTTGTTGAATTAATTCTCTTATTATCACATAACCTGCCATTATATTGCTATAGATGCTTTCAGCGCTTGATTCAACCATGTTTCCAGTGTGCTGATACTGGATCCCCCAGCTGCAGGGAGCAGGTAGGGCACCTAGAGTCAGAGTGGGGTGTTGGGTATTGCCCAAGGACCAAATCCACTCCCTGCCTGTCTATACAAATAAAGTCTTATTGGAGGAAGGACACATCTGTTTGTGTTCACATTGCCTATGGTGCTTTCCAGATACAAGGCAACATTAGAGGGTTGAGAAGAAGACCACATGGCCCACAAAGACCCAAGAGTTCTCTTTTCTTTTTTGTAGAAAAATTGTGCCAAATCCTTTTCTAGGCAATTTGGGCAGCATCTCAATAGCATCTGGCACAGCAGTGCCTCTCAATCTTTAACTGTCCATGGGTTCCCTAGGAATTTGTGAAAATGCAGTCTCCTTGTCCAAAGGTACAGGCCCTGGGAACATACATTTCTAAAAGATTCTAAGAGCTGCTGCTGATGCTGGCCTTACTTGCTCTTTGAGTGGAGGCTAGAATCCCCTCCTACATTGTCCCAGATGTCATGAACCAGGGAATGTGTATGAGCAAGTCCCCTAGAACAGAGGCCACATGTGTCCTGAGGGGCCTGAGGCCCTGTCTGAGTCGATTCTTCAGACAAAGATTCCCTAACTTGGTCATAGTCATTGTACCTCTGGTGACATGCGTTATCTATCCCTCACCAGCCCTGAGCCAGCATCTCAGAGGCACCTTGTTTGTGCCACCTGGAGCTGGCTTAGGAAGTGCAGGAAAGAGAGAGAGCCCACCTTGGGCCACCAGGCTGCCCTGCTGGGATGACTCCAGAAACCTCCCATCCTCCTCAGTCAGGAATGATGCTACACAGAGCCTCTTGAAATGCTGATGTTTAATGTTCTATTCTACATGGGGGGGAAAATGGACAATGAGAAATTTCCACCATGCCCATGTATGAGACTCCAGATATTTTCAAAGCAGAGAACAGAGTTCAGAGCTGCTCAGTCACTGAAGGGCCACCCACAGAGAGTTGCTGGTGTCGAAGGGGGATAGAAATGCTGGGCTGGAGTGTAATATCACTCAGTAGGACCCCTCCAGGCAGGTCTTGTTTAGGAGTTTGAACATTGTTCTCCAGGGATCGGTACTGATGGTGAAGAAGCAGGTGAAGGTCTGAGGGAATAAGCACAGACATAAAGTGTGAGTGAAGAAGCCTTGGGAAGCTTATGACTCCAGTGCTGAAGATAGCATCCATCCCACACTTGCATTTGCAAGGAGAGCAGCTGGGGGATGCAGACTCTGGCCCTCAGGCGCAGCCCCAACCTAAATCTTGGATGTTCCTGATCTGGCTCTCTCTTGACCCTAGGGTCTCTTTTATCCCTCTGCTCTCCTCAGGCCTGTGGTCCCCAGGAGAATCCCTAGGCTGTCCCAGTGTGACTCATGCCTCTAGTACAGCCACATGTGCTCCTTCCCAGCGAGGCTTATCTCAAGTAGCCCTGACCTGAGGTGGGCTTGTGCTAGAGCATGGGTTCACTTTAGCTTATCCCCCAAGCAGGAACTGCAGTTCAGCAGGGCCTGGGGCAGAGCATGGGACAAAGGCCAGTAGGCTGTGGGTTCCCCTCACCCAAACCCCCATCAAGCTCTGCTTAGTGACAGGGGGATCTGAGAACTGGCCAGTCAGTCAAAGATGGTGTTGGCCACCCCTGACATATGCCTTCTCCTAAAAGCAGGAAATGGAAGTGGCTACAGAGCAGGAAGAGGACATCCTGTGGCCAGAACAAGGAGAAAATGGACCCTAGAGGTAGAAACAGTCTGTCACCACCAGTATGGCCCGAGGAGGTTCAGACAGCTTAATGGGGTGAGTGGAGAGTCAGGATCCCAGATTGGCCAGGGGCCTATAAGTGGACCCTGGGGCTTATCTGCCAGGCTGGGCTTCGTCTTTAGCACAAGCAGTGGCTATAGTATGGCCAGCAGTTTCTTCACTCTTCTGTGTCCCTAGGAATGGTATGTTCTCTACCCCACCCTTACTACACTCTTATGCAGGTCCACAGCTGTGGAACTTGAAGGAGGCTCATGTGTATCTTACGTTGTTCAGCTCTGGGCTTTGTTGAAAGGGACAGTTGTCAATGTCATCATCCAATTTCCCACACTTGGTTCTGCGAAGTTCCAGCTTCATGGAGAAAGCCATCATGGTCTCTACCTGTGGTATGTATAGACATTAAAGGAGAAACATCCCTCATTGTCTTATTAAGTAGTTGCTAGTGTAGACACATGAAGTGTAGGAGCAGACCCAAATAGTACTCTATTTGGGGCTTTCCTCTGGGTCTGGATCAGTTCCCTTGGAATAAAGCCACACTTTGGTTGTTCTGGGCAAATAGATACATGGCCCAGTGGAGGCCCCGGGGTAGAAACAGGATGATCACACACTCTTAATATCTCATACTGCGGCCTCACATTTCCAAATGCCATGGTGAGACACCACCTTCCATTTCAGCAAGCTTCTAGCTTCTACAGCATTTCCAGGGACAGGTGACAAATGCCTGGAAGGGTGTTGGCTCTGCAAGAGTTTGCTTGAAAATCTTGACCTTGAGGTGGGAGACTCATCTACAGCCCCATTGTCACATCCTTCATCTGCCCAACATCAGAAAAATGTCATACAATGCTAGTGAAACACACACACACACACATTTGAGGTGATGGTTTCAAGAAACAATTTCTTTTACAAAGTGCAATTTCTATTACAAAGTGAAATGTTCTGTACTCTTCTCCACTCCACTCTACTCATTTTATTCCATATCCTCCCACTGTATCCCATCCAGTATTCCTAACACCCAAACTCAGTCTGTGATTCTAGATATAAAAACCACAACCAGAGGTCCAACCTGAGCAAGCCTGAGTTGCCTGACCAGCGAAGATGTTACATACCATTGTCCACAGAGGGTTAAGCTCAGTGGAGGGTGGAGACCCTCTGCTCTTCATGTGGACTCTCAGTGCAGAGGTCCAGAGTGTGAGAGAGTAAGGCCCCTGAAACCACACACACACACATTCACACACACTCAGAGTCACACAACCAGAAGTACTCCTTTGAGAGAGTGTTTTCATCGTTCATGTATGTAGCCCAAATAAAAATTGCATTACTGGTTGCATTCTGAAAGAAATTCCATGACAAGGAGAACCCTTTAAGATTAACAACCATTGTCTAGGGAAGACTGTAAAATAACATCAATCCACAGCAGGGAGCCTAGAGCTCATGAAAGTCACAGCAGAGACCTTACTTCACAGTAGGACCTCTGGTTGAGAGAGAGAACTCACTTTTTCTGATCCTCAACCCTGCTTTCCCTCTCCTCTACTCTTTCTGTGGCTGTCACTCTCTTTCTTTCTAATTATCTTATTTTATTTCTTTGAAATAGCTCTTCATTTTCTTTTCAAACATTTTATCTGTATGTCTCTTCCTTACTGGATATTTTTATCCCCTCATAGGCTATATATATTTTATGTCATTCTTCATTAAACAATGTCATAAAGACTGAAAAAAATGTACATGAGTAGACACTGATCTAATTTTTTTAAATTTCCATGTAAAAACTTTTATAAAATCTGAAACTAAATATGTGGTATTTTTTAAAATATTTTTTCTTTATTGATTTTAGAGAGAGAGGAAGGGAGAGGGAGAGAGAGATAGAAACATCGATGAGAGAGAACATCGACTGGCTGCCTCCTGCATGCCCCCCATTGGGGATCGGGCCCACAACCTGGGCATGTGCCCTGACCGGGAATTGAACTGGCGACCTCTTGGTGCATGGGTCGAAGCTCAACCATTGAGCCACACCGGCCGGGTGGTGGTATTTCTTTTTTTTTATAAACTTCAGTATCATACAAGATCCTTTGATATGTCCCCTGTCCTTTACCCTGATTTAATACAATCGAAGGCCAATAGGACAGGAAAATGTGGTCACTTACCTGCTCCATCCAGGAATTCAGGATGCGCACCAGCTTATAGGCATTTGTGTCCTTGCTCTTCAGGTTGAATATGTGTAAGGCATACTCCACAGTGGCAGGGAAATAACTTCCCATGACTTTTTGGTCATCATTCTTCCTTAATTCTTCAGAAGTCCAGCTGTGAATCACTAGGAACTGGAAACCTATGAGAAGCAGGAACATATCCCAGGGCAGAGGACACCTTGATTGCAGGCACAGCAGGGCTGCAGGAAACCAGCCACCCATTGCCCTTCCGGCTCAGACTCCCACCAGATTCTACCTGGGCAGCGGTCCAACTTATCTGCTCCAAGACATATCCTTCCTGTGGGCCTCCTTTCTGCTATCACACCCTGTCCCTTCCCACATGTGACCCTGACTCCTCCATTCCTCCATCCAAAGCAGTTAAAATTGTCTCCTGTTCAGTACTGAGGAACAAAGCCCAGGCAGAGTGGATGGGGAAGGATCAGTGATAGGAGAAGAGGTCCCCTGTAGCTGAAACCCCTGTAGCACTCCCTTAATGTCTCAATGGGGAGAGAAGACTATGCTTCATTTATATGCTTCAGAATCATGCTAAAATGAGGACACAAATGTAAGGGGTAGAAATGAAGGTGATTCCCAGACACAGCAGAAGAGTGAAAGTCATCAAGACAAGGAGGGTCAGAGCCAAAAAGGATGGGTTTCCCAGAGCCAGCTTTGTGGGCAATAGAAAACAACCTGTAACCGCATTCTGGGAAAGGGTCCCAAACACCTGCCTGAGAATCATCAGTCTGACTTGTGGTACCTGGGAGGGCCTTGAAATGACGGCTAGACTTGGTCAGTTTTTCTTGTTGCTTTAGGCCTGATGCACTGACACACTAGCCTCATGCCAAAGAGTCAGTTGATGTTAGCCAGAGGTGATAGAATGGGGTAGCCACAATAACTGGTATAGACAGGATAGAAGTTTGGGCAGAGACAATGGTAGTCTTAAGAATCCCAAATGTCAAGGAGACAGGGACAGAGTCAAGGACTAATGTACAGGAACAATGCATGGATTTAATACCAAGTACTTTCTACTGACACAATTGGTCATGGGTACTGTCTGTGACAGAGCTCTGGATGATGGGATGAAAATTAGTGTGAGTCCAGGTCCATGGTATTCCCATGTGATTTGCAGCAAAGCATGGATTCCAGGAGATTTGTGGTAATCAAATGACCCTGAGTAGTTGCCAGGGCAGGAAATGCAGAGGGAGAGTATAAGAGCACAATTCTCCTTTCAAGATGAGCTCTAGCCAAAGGGTACGTTAGAACTTTGGACAGAGGCATAGCTCCAAAACTGAGGGACTCAACCCCTGCTCTGTCCAGTCTGCCCACCTGCGTCACCCAGATGCTCTCTCCTTATCATCTGAAACATTTGTTACCCACTTAACAAGGTGTCATGGTTAAATGTAGAAATGTATTGCTTGCATTAAAAGACCCCATTGTGGGCCAATTCTTTCTCATATATTTCTAGTCAAATGGCAACTAAAAGAATGTTCTCATAGCAATGGAAACAAGATTGGATCAAGTGCTGAAAGCATCTATAGCAATACAATTGCAGGTTATATGATAATAAGAAATATTTCAACAAGAAGCTCTAATACCTATGAACCTGCATCCAAACAATACATGGAGCTAGAATACCTAACAGAATAATTGGTGCTGTTACAGGGCAAACTGGCAATTCCACAATCATGTTGGGAGTGTCTTACACATCTCTCAGGGATATTATCAAGAAGAATAAACATTATAAAGAATATAGCTGAGTTGAAAGATGCAGTTAACTAGTCTACTTAAACAGTTTTCTGCAAATTCTTCTACCCAGTATGGAATGTGGATTTTTAAATAATGAAGTGGCAATCATAAATTAATACTGTTAAAATGTTACAAATATTTCTTTGCATCTTCTTCAATGTATTTTAATAATGTCTTGTAGTTTTTAGTGTATAGGTCCTTCACATCCTTTGATAAGTCTTTATTTATGGATTAGAAGAATCAACATAGTTAAAATGGCCATATTACCCAAAGCAATATACTCAGTTAATACAATCTCCATCAAAAATCCCAAGGGCAGTTTTTAAAGAAACAGAACAAAAGAATTACAGGATTTGTTCGGAACCTCAAAAGACCCCCAAAAGCAAAAGAAATCCTGAGAAAAAAGAACAAAGCTGGAGGCATCACATTTCTTGACTTCAAATTATACTACAAAGCAACAATAATCAAAACAGTATGGTATTGACATAAAAACAGATGCACAGACCCCAGAAATGCATCCATATGTACATGGGCAAATACTTCTTTACAAAAGAGCCAAAAGCATACCATGGAGAAAAAAAAAAAAAAAAAAAAGCCTCTTCAATAAATGGTGCTGGGAAAATTAGAAAGCCACATGCAAAAGAATAAAAATAGAATACTGTTTGTCACCATAAACAAAAATTAACTCAAAATGGATAAAAAACCTAAATATAAGACCCAAAACAATAAATTACATGTAAAAAAAAAAACATAGGTACTAAATATTTGGACCTTGGTCTTAGAGAGAATTTTATGAATTTGAACTCAAAGGCAAGAGAAGTAAAAGCAAAAATTAATAAATGAGACTATATCAAACTAAGAAGTTTCTTCACAGCAAAATAAACTGTCAACAGAACAAAAAGGCAATAAATTGAATAGAAAAAGATATTTGCAGACAATACCTGTGACAAAGGATTAATATCTAAAATATATAAAGAACACATACAACTCAACACCAAAAAAACAAACTACCCTATTAAAAATTGGGCAGAGAACCTGAACAGACACTTCTCCCAAGAAGACATACAAATGGCCAACAGATATACAAAAAGATGCTCAACTTCACTAGCTATTAGAAAAATGCAAATCAAAACTACAATGAGACCATTTTGGAGGATCTCAGGTCTTCCCTGGGAGGAGGAAATGGGGAGCGGCAGGGGCCCAGCAACCTGAGTCCACTACAGTGCCCTGCACCATCCGTCCCGTGAACTCAGCTATGTTGGCATGGTCAGCACACAGTAGGTGCCTGCAGCAGTAGCCCAAACCAGGGGGAGCCAGAGCCCGACCCCCAACAGCAGCAGCAGCTTGCCCAGGTCTGCTGCAGCGGCTCTGCAGCCCGCAGGACTCAGGCCCACAGCAGGGCGCACTCAACCTGGACCCTGGCCCGCGGTGGTGCACAGCCAGCCCAGGACCCAGGCCTGTGGGGGCGCGCATGCAACTGGGGACCCCGGGCCGTGGGGACGCACACCCAGCCCGGACCCCGGCCCACGGTGGAGTGCACCTAGCCTGGGACCCAGGCCTATGGCAGCGACAGGCCAGCCTGGGCCCCAGGCTCCAGGCCTGCAGCAGCGCAACAGCCCACCCAGGCTCAAGGCAGCTTGCCCAGGCTCCCAGGAGCACTAGCACCAGCTTGGGAACCCAGCACCTCCCCCCACAACAACAGTGACTGGGCCCAGTAGAGCCCCACCCCCAACCAGCATTAGCAGCTCAGTCTGGCAGCTGAAAACATCCCTAGCAGCATCAGCAAAGACTGACCAAGAGCAGTGCCCCAGACCAAACAGCAGGGCTAGGGCAGCTGAGACCTGCCCCTGACAACTGCAGAAGTGGGCTTGGAGTGGAGCCCCTCCACACAGGAGCACCAAAACCCCAGGTGCAGAGTATCCTCAGCCCCCAACAGCAGTAAAGGATTGGGACCTGAGAACACCCCCTGGCAGCAGCAGCAGCAGCAGTAGCAGTGCAAACTGGGAGCTGACACTCGTCCCCAGCAGTGACTGTTCAGGAGCTGAATCCCACCAGGCAGCAGTGTCCCCCAAAAGTACACAAGCAAGACCCACGTAACCCAGCAGCCTAGAAGAGGGACCCATGAACACCAGTAGTGCAACAGTGGAACCCACGAACCCCAGTAGTGTACCAATGAAACCCATGAACCCCAGCAGAACACCAGCTGGACTCCCACGCCCCAGGAGCATACCAGAGGGACCCATGAACCCTAGAAGTGTGCCAGTGGAACCCATGCACCCCAGCATTATACCAGAGGGTTCCCCACTCCCCAGGCAGCAGCAGCACATATTGGCAGCTAAGACCCATCCCTAGCAGCATCAGGAGAAGCTGATCAAGAGTGGTGCCCCAGCCCAAGCAGCAGCGAGTCTCAGGGAGCCGAGACCAGCATGACAGACCAATTCCAGCTGCCAGGTGTCAACCCTCCAGGACCCATAGCAGACAAGAGGAGCCATACACCAAAACAGGCTGACAGGCACAGCAGCCTTTATTGATACACACTGACCTGACTACACATTCCAACATCCCTCACTGGGCTTATAACTACCAGATTGCTAAAATAGGGAGACAAAGAAACAACACCCAAGTGAACAACAGAGAGAAATCACCAGAAATAGAACTACAAGAACTAGAAGAAAGCAACTTGTCAGACAAAGAATTCAAAGCAATGATTATAAGGGTGCTCAAACAATTTGGTGAGAACTACAAGCAACTTAGTAAGAATTATGAAGAGCTCACTGGGAACTACTTCAGCTTAAAAAAAGAAGTAGAAGCTACACATAAAGAGGTAGAAGCTATACATAAAAATCAAGAGGAAACAAAGAATGACATAGCTGATATGAAAAATACCTTAGAAGAATTCAATAGTAGATTAGAAGAAGCTGAAGACCGAATCAGCGACTTAGAAGACAAGCTAGAGAAAAACACCCAAATAGAGCAGCAAATAGAAAAACAAGTTTAAAAAGCAGGAGGAGAGTTTAAGGGAGCTGTGGGATAATACAAAACGTAACAGCATTTGCATTATAGGTATACCAGAAGGAGAAGAATCAGAGAAAGGAATAGAGAACCTGTTTGAAGAAATAATAGCAGAAAACTTTCCCAAACTGGTGAAGGAAAAAGTCACACAAGTCCAGGAAACACAGAGAATCCCAAGCAAGATGAATCTCAGAAGACCCACAGCTAGACAAATCATAATAAAAAAAGGCAAACATTAAAGACAAAGAGAGAGAGAAAGTTACCTACAAGGGAGCTCCCATTAGACTGTCAGCTGATTTCTCAATAGAAACTCTGCAGGCCAGAAGGGAGTGGCATGAAGTGTACAAAGTAATGCAAGGCAAGGTTCTGAATCCAAGACTACTCTATCCAGCACGGCTATCATTCAAAATTGAAGGAGAAATAAAGAGCTTCACGGATAAAAAATAAAAGCTAAAGGAATTTACCACCACCAAACCAGCGCTGCAAGAAATGTTGAAGGGACTGTTGTAAGAAGAAGAAAAAACAGAGAGAGAGAAAAAGGAACACAGACATAAAATAAAAATGGTAACTAATAATTATCTATCAATAATAACCTTAAATGTAAATGGCTTAAATGCTCCAATAAAAAGACATAGGGTAGCTAATTGGATAAGAAAGCATGACCCATATATATGCTGTCTACAAGAAACTCACTTCACAACAAAAGACTCACACAGGATGAAAGTGAAGGGATGGAAAAAAAAATCTTCCAAGTAAATGGTAATGAAAAAAAGCTGGTGTAGCAATACTCATATCTGACAAGACAGACTTCGAAATGAAGGCCATAATAAGAGACATAGAAGATCACTACATAATAGTAAAAGGATCAATCCAACAAGAGGATATAACCCTGGTAAACATATATGCACCAAATATGGGAGCTCTAAAATATATTAAAAAGCTTCTGGAGGACTTCAAGGGAGAGATCAATAGCAATATGATCTTAGTGGGTGATTTTAACACCCCACCTACACCACTAGATAGATCTTCCAGACAAAAACTTAACAAGGACATAGAGTCCTTAAACGATGACCTAGATCAGTTGGACTTAATTGATATTTACAGAATATTTCACCCCAAAGCTGCAGAATATGCATTCTTCTCAAGTGCATAAGGGACATTCTCAAAGATAGACCACATGTTAGGACACAAAGCAAGTCTCTACAAATTCAAAAAGACTGAATTCATATCAAGCATCTTCTCAGATCACAATGGCATGAAACTGAACTCAATTACAACAAAAACACACAAAAACATTCAAACACCTGGAGGCTAAATAGCATGTTATTAAACAACGAATGGGTTACCGACAAGATCAAGGAAGAAATTAAAAACTTCATGGAAAGCAATGAAAATGAATACACAACAACACAAAATCTATGGGATGCAGCAAGAGCAGTCCTGAGAGGGAAGTTCACAGCATTACAGGCCTACCTCAAGAAACAAGAAAAATCCCTAATTGACTCTCTAACCCTACAACTTAAAGATCTAGAAAGAAAAAACAAAAACCCAGAGTAAGTAGAAGGAAAGAAATAGTAAAGGTCAGAGCAGAAATAAACGACATAGAGACTAAACAAACAAACAAAAAAAAAAAAAAACAGTTCAAAAGATCAATGAAACAAAAAGCTGGATCTTTGAAAAGATAAGCAAGATCAATGGACCTTTAGCCAGACTCACCAAAAACAAAAAGAGAGGACCCAAATACACAAAATCAGAAATGAAAGAGGAAAATTAACAACTGACACCACAGAAATACAAAGAATCATCGAAATATACTATGAACAATTATACGCCAACAAATTGGACAATCTGGGTGAAATGGACACATTTCTAGAAACACACAGTCTCCAAAACTGAATCGGGAAGAGATAGAAAACTTGAACAGACCAATAACAGCAAAGGAAATTGAAGATGTAATTAAGAAACTCCCAACAAACAAAAGCCCAGGCCCAGACAGCTTCACGGGGGAGTTTTACCAAACATTCAAAGAAGAACTAATACCCATTCTTCTCAAACTATCCCAGAAAATCCAAGAAGATGGAACACTTCCTAACTCATTTTATGAGGCCAGCATAATCCTAATTCCAAAACCGGATAAAGACACTACAAAGAAAGAAAACTACAGGCTAATATCCCTGATGAATACAGATGCCAAAATCCTTAATAAAATATTAGCAAATCAGATCCAGCAATACATCAAAAAAATTATTCACCATGACCAAGTGGGATTCATCCCAGGGATGATAAGATGGTACAATATTTGCAAATCAATAAATGTGATACACCACATAAAATGTAAGATAAAAACCATATGATCATATCAATAGATGCTGAAAAAGCATTCGACAAAATCCAGCACCCATTTGTGATAAAAATGCTCAGCAATTTGGGAATAGAGGAATCACATCTCAACATAATAAAGGCCATATATGAAAAACTTACAGCCAACATCATACTCAATGGGCAAAAAATAAAAACATTTCTCTTAAGAATGGGTACAAGACAGGGATGTCCACTGTCGCCACTCTTATTTAACATAGTACTGGAAGTCTTAGCCACAGCAATTAGACATGAAGAAAAAATAAAGGGATCCAAATTGAAAAGGAGGTAGTGAAACTGTCATTATTTTCAGATGACATGATATTGTACATAGAAAACCCTAAAGACTCCATCAAAAATCTACTAGACTTAATAAATGAATTTGGCAAAGTAGCAGGATACAAAATTAACGTCAAGAAATCGATGGCATTCTTATACACCAACAATGAACTCACAGAAAGAGAAACTAAAAAAAAAAAATCCCATTTACCATTGTGGCAAAAAAATTAAGATACCTAGGAATAAACTTAACCAAAGAAGTAAAGGAACTCTTCACAGAAAACTACAGGTCATTGAAAAAAGAAATAGTGGAAGATATTAAAAAGTGGAAGCATATACTTTGTTCATGGATTGGAAGAATTTACATCATTAAAATGTCCATACTACTCAAAGTTATATATAGGTTCAATGCAATCCCCATCAAAGTACCAACGATATACTTCATAGAACTAGAACAAATACTTCAAAAGTTCATATGGAACCAAAAAAGACCCTGAATAGCCAAAGCAATCTTGACAAAGATGAACAAAGTAGGAGGGATCACATTATCAGACATCAGGTTATACTACAAAGCCACTGTAATCAAAACAACTTGGTACTGGCACAAGAACAGGCACATAGATTAATGGAACAGAATAGAGAACACAGAAATTGACCCAAGAAAATATGCTCAATTTATATTTGACAAAGGTGGCAAGAGCATACAGTGGAGTCAAGACAGCCTCTTTAATAAATGATGTTGGGAAAATTGGACAGCTACATGCAAAAAAATGAAGCTAGACCACCAACTTACACCATACACAAGAATAAACTCAAAATGGATAAAAGACTTAAATGTGATTCATGATTTCATAAAAATCCTAGAACAAAATGCAGGCAACAAAATTTCAGACATCATACGCAGTAGTATTTTCACTGATATATCACCTAAGGCAACAGAAACAAAGGAAAAATTGAACACATGGGACTATATCAAACTCTGCACAGCAAATGAAACAATGATCAAAGTGGAAAGGGAAACCACTACATGGGAGAGCATAATTGCCAATGATACATCAGATAAGGGGCTAATTTCCAAAATATATAGAGTACTCACACAACTCAACAAAAGGAAGACAAAGAACCCAATTTAAAAAATGGGCAGAAGACCTAAAGAGACACCTCTCTAAACAGGCCATAAAAATAGCCAAGAGACATACGAAAAAAGGCTCAACATCACTAATTGTCAGAGAGATGCAAATTAAAACAACAATGAGGTATCATCTCACACCTGTCAGAATGGCCGCCATCAACAATCATCAAACAATGAGTGCTGGCGAGGGTGCGGAGAAAAAGTGACCCTAGCACACTGCTGGTGGGAATGCAGACTGGTGCAGCCACTATGGAAAACACTATGGTGTTACTTCAAAAAATTAAAAATTGAACTGTCATTTGACCCAGTGATCCCACTTCTAGGAATATACACTAAGAAGCCTGAAACACTAATCAGAAAGAAAATATGTACCCCTATGTTCATAGCAGCACTATTTACAATAGCTAAGTTATGGAAATAGCCCAAGTGTCCATCAGTAGATGAGTGGATAAAAAAGCTGTGGTACATATACACAATGGAGTACTATGCAGCTGTAAGAAAGCAAGCTCTCTTATCCTTTGAGACAACATGGAGGGACCTGGAAAGTATTATGCTGAGTGAAACAAACCAAGCAGAGAAAGACAGATATCACATGATCTCACTTATTTGTGGAATATAATGAAGTAAACAAACTGATAAACAAAGTAGACCCAGAGTCATGAAAGTAGGGCACAGACTGACAGTCCTCAGAAGGGTTGGGGGGGGGAGGGGATAAACCACAGAACTTATATGCATGTATGCATAACCAATGGACATAGACAACAAAGCTGAGGACAGGGTGGGAGGGGATGGGGAGGAGGGAGTCAATGGGGGGGAAAAGGAGAGACATCTGTAACAAATATAAATTAATAAAAAGAATATGATTTTTTAAAAAAAACTACAATGAGATACCACCTCACACCTATTAGAATAGCTATTTTCAATAAGACAAATAATAACAAGTGTTGGAGAGGTTGTGTAGAAAAAGGCACCCTCATTCACTGCTGGTGAGAATATAAACTGATACAGCCACTATGAGAAACAGTATAGAAGTGCATCAAAAAATTAAGAATACAGTTATAAATAATTTATAATAATTATAAATTTAATTAGTAATAAAAACAAAATAGTAAAAACATAACTAAAGCATGTGGCTATGTAAGTTAATACCTTATCCTTAAATATCTCATCTGTTAATGATTTGTAAACAACAGATACAACACACTTTAAAATTTGTCAGTTGAATTTTATACTCATAAATGTATTTATTAAAAAGTCAAATAATAGAAAAAGAATATGTATTAAACAAAGTTGAAAGTTGAGATTAATGATAAAACAACAAAATTATAAAATAAAAGAATGTGAGATAACAAAATAAGCCAAATATTGGTTGAAAAGAAGTAGGCAAACATTTAGCAGGAGCTATCTGGAAAACAGAGAAAGAGAGAATATAAAACATCATTAATAATAAAGAGCAGACCATGAAAGACAAGAATAAATATTAATGTGTATATAAAAGAACTATTACAGAGTAAAGAGTTTTTAGATTTGACAGCAAAGCATAACCCCTAAAAGAAAAAAGTTGAGTCCGGCCAGTGTGACTCATTGATTGAGCATTGACCTATGCATCAAGAGGTTGCCAGTTCAATTCCCAGTCAGGACACATGCCCAGGGTGTGGGCCTTATCACCAGTGGGGGGCATGCAGGAGATGACCAGTTGATGTTCTCTCTCATTGATATTTCTCTCTCTCTCTCTAAAAAAATAAATAAATAAAGGAAAAAAATTAAAAAAGAAAAAAGTTGATAAATTAGTGGTCACCAAAATTTAAAACTTGTGCTCAGTGAAAGTTTATGTGAAGAGAATTAAGAGTCAAGCTAAAGAGCAGGAGAAAATATTTGCAAACTACATATTCCATAAACAACTTATGTCTAGAAGATATAAAGGACTCTGAAAACTTAACAGTAAAAAATAATAAATGTCATTAGAAAATGGGCAACAGGCACAAACATTTCACTTAAGAGGATGTATAGATGGCAAGCAAGTCTGTATGAATATGTTCAACATCACTAGCCAAAAAAGACAATGCAAATTAAAACACACAATGAGATATCACTATATACTCAGAATTACTAATATAAAAAAAAAAATAGTGACAGCATGAAATGTTGGCAAGAATGCAGAGAAACTGGCTCACTCATACATTGTTGATGGCAATGTAAAATGATATATCCACTCTGGAAAACAGTTGACAGTTTGTTATAAAACTCAATATGCAATTGCACTCTTGGGCATAGATCCCACTAAATGAAAACATGTTCATACAAAAACCTATACAGATATGTTCATAGCAGCTTTATTTGTAATAGCCCAAAACTGTAATCAACATAGATATGCTTCAACAAGGAAATCTTTAAACACACTGTAATACATACAAACCATGAAATACTACTCAGAAATATAAAAGAGTAAACTACTGATACACAAACAACTTGGATACATTTCCAGAGAAATATGCTGAGTGGGGAAAAAAAGTCAATCCCAAAGTTTATATACTATAGGATTCTATTTATATATTGGAATGTGGATTCCACTGTCATTTTGGAATGACAAAATTATAGAAATGTAGGACAAATTAGTGGTTGTCAAGGGAATGGAGAATGGGTGTTGGGGGGCAGATTTAGTTTGGTGCCGTTACAAAAGGACAACACAAGAAATTCTTGTAATGTTGGAATTGGTAGTGAATAGATGAACCTAAAAAGGAGATATAATTGTGTAGAACACAACACACACACACTCATTAGTACAAATACAACTGGGGAAATTTAAACAAGACGGATGTATCAATGTCAATATCTTGGGCTGTGATGTTTTACCGTAGTTTTACAAAATGTAACATTGGGAGAAAACTGGGAAAGTGTACACCGGGTTTCTCTGCATTATTACTTACAGCTCTATGTGTATCTACAATGATCTCAATAAAAAGTTAATTAAAAACACTGTAGGTTTAAACTAATGTATTTGAAATCTATGGCAGAGATGGTCTTTGTGCTCACCACACATTTTCTCTTCCCAGAAACACGGAAAGACTCCATCTCCCAGACTTCTTTGCAGTTAGATTGGGAGCATGTGACTGAGTTCCTGCCAATGACATCAAGAGTGGAAGTCACACCCCTCAAGTGGTTAAGAGCAAGAGTTAAGTGTGCACATTCTCTCTCTCTCCTGCCCATATAAATGAAAAAAAAAAAAAATGAATCTCAAGATAGGAGCTGTCAAAAGAAATCACATCAGATGCCCAAGGAATAGCACTGGGAGAGAAATGCCAAAAGAAGCTGCCTGACCTGTACTGGATTTACATGGTTCAAAATCAAACCTTTGTTGTGTTAAGCAACTGAGATCTGGGGCTCACTGCTTACTGCAACTAATAGATTACTACACTAATAGAAAATTAGTATTACATTAATACTACACTAATAGAAAAATCTTACCTAATTAGAATTTTTTTTCAGAAAAATACAGAGTTCTAATACATACTCATGAAAAACAGAGAACTTAAATATTCTAACAACTTTAAATTAATTTGAATCAACTGTCCACAATTCCTCCTGTCTTTCCCTGAAACAAAACAAAACTACCCAGACAGTTGTCCTGGCACCTTTCACAAAATTTTCAAAGAACAGATACTTTCTATCTTACATATGTTTCTCCAGATGATATAAACAGGTGTAAAGCACCCAAAAAATGTTTTATGAGACTAATGCATCTTACTATCAAAACTTAGCAAGAACCATATGAGGACATAACAGGTAGCTTAATCTACCACATGAATATAACTACTCAAATGTTCAGTACATCCCAAGATAGGAGCACAGCTGTGCATAAAATAAAGAAAAGCCAACACTTTATGAATCAGTCTAGAATTTATACCATGACACAAGAATAGTTCAGTAACAATTTCAATATAATAAAGAAGAAAATCATCTTTATTTTTATAGATACACTTGTAAAACATTTGATAAAATGTACTTACTCTAAAAGAAAGAAAATTCTTTGCTCATCAGTGTCAGAATAGAAATTACCTTATCTGGAAAAGGACTGCCTTTGAAGTTAAGAATAAAATAGTGCCCTGGCTGGTTTGGCTCAGTGGTTAGAGCGTCAGCCCGCGGACCAGGGAGTCCCGGGTTCCGTTCCCGTTAAGGGCACGTACCTTGGTTGCAGTTTGTCCCCAGCCCCGGCTGGGATCGTGTGGGTGGCAACTACTCGATGTGTCTCTTTCATGTCGATGTTTCTCTCTCTCTCTTCATCCCTCTCTCCCTCCCGCTCTATCTGAAGATAAATGCAAAAAATGTCCTTGGGTGAGGATAAAAATAAAAAAAAAGAATGAAATAGTGATTTCTGCTCACAGAGCTAATATTCAACACTGTAAAGAATGTCTCTGTCATTCACATGATCTCACTTATTTGTGTAATATAATGAACATAATAGTCTGAGGGTAGACCCAGAGATGTGGAAGTAGGGTATAGACTAACACCCCTCAGAAGAGGGGGTGGGGGGGGGAGGAAAGAGATAAACCACAGAACTTATGTGCATGTATGCATAACGGATGGACATGGACAACAAAGCTGGGGACGGGGTGGGGGGATGGGGAGGAGGGTGTCAATGGGGAAAAAAGGAGAAACATCTGTAACAAAAATAAATTAATTAAAAAAATAATAATACCAAAAAATAAATAAATAAATAAAAAATGCTGATTGGAGGATAAAAAAATATAGAAAAAAAAACACAAAAAAGTATAAAGATTTTAAAAAGAAAAGATAAAAATTAATCTATTTGAAGAGGATTTGGATTAAAAAACAAAACAAAACAAAACAAAAAAACCCTTCTATCAGATCAATGAGAGGGCCCAGCAGTATTAGTAACAGAAAATCAAGATATAAACATGGATAATGTGTTAAGGCACTTGAAAAGCAACTGTAAAATGTAACAAATAAAACAGTGCACCATTCAAAATGATAGAGGAAAAAAGTGGTCTATTATCTATGAATAATTCTTTCAAAAATCAAGATGATTTGAAAAAATATAACAATATATTGAGAAATGGAGATATGTTTGTGTGTACCACAATAATGCATGGAAACTCTCCCATTAAGGTGAATTGTTTTCCAATTTATTACAAATATAATGTAATTTCAATGAAAACTCCAAAGAAATTTTTATGAAATTAGACAAATACATTCTAAAATTCTATAAGGTAAAAAAAAAAAAAAATAGCTGAATTATTTCTTAAAAAGAACATTTACAGGGACATTTATGGTTATATGTCAAAATATTTTATTAACTAGACGAATAGAATGAAAGAGCACAGGGATTCCAAAATGGTGGAGGATTAAGTGGAAGGTGGAGGATTAAGTGGAAGCTACACTGACCTTATCCCAGGACCAAACTAGAATTAGAAGTAAAATATAGAAAATTCATCCTGAATAACCAACTGAATACTAGCTGGAGAGAATACTTATAACCAAGAATGTAAAGAGGAGGCCACATCAAAACTGGTAGGAAGTGTGGAGGCCTGAGAAGGCTGGCAGGGCTCCCACAGGCAGCAGCTGAAATGCTAGAGGGATATCTCAGCTGTGGGGGGGTTCCCTCTGAGAAGTCTGGGATCTAAATCCCAAACTGGGCTCACCAGCACAGAGTAACATAACCAGGAATAGTGCCCACATAACATCTGGCTATGAAAAGCACTGGGGGTTCTTTCTGGCAGGGAAAGACAACTAGAAACATCAGCACTCTCTTAAAGGGTCAACACAATAAATTTCATTTGCAGCCACTCAACTTGGGCTCCAGCAGAGGGAGGGCAGATTGTATTAGAGCTGCATGAGAAGAGTCTGGGTTGGTGACTCTGGGGAGAGCTGAGAGGACAGCCATCAGGATCCTTGTGCTGAGTCATTCCCCCATGCTGCAGAGGACATGCTTTTCAGGCAGAGCTTTCCCATCAATGCAGCTTTAGCCTGGGAGGAAGCAATTGCCCCGCCCAATGGAAACCCTCTTGCCTCACCCTGTGGAGTTTATGCCCCAATGAGGACTACAACCTGAGGCTCATTAAGTGACTGAGACTAATAGACAGCCTTCAGGCAGAGGTGGATCTCTGGGCACTTTGAGTCTTTGCCTGATCTCTCCTGGGCCCAGGGCTAGAAAAAGCAGAACTTGGTGCATAGCTTGATCTTTTCCACACACACACCCAGCCCCAGCACAGGGAGCCACAAGTTGTGGATCACTGATATATCTAAGCAGGGTAATCAGGGCCAGTCACAAACAGCGTCTGCCATTGGCCTACACCAGAGACCCTGAGAAGAGGCTCAAAACCAATAAATCCAATGGTCAGCTTCAGAAAACAACAGAGTAAGATCCAATAAGCTTCACAAGCAGTATACCCACAGGGAGATATTGACAGGCTACAAACGCTGATGAGGCAAATGCACTTCATGATAAGCACCTGCACAGTAGCTTGCATAATGTGTTGGGTGTTGAGCTTCACTGTCAGCAAGCCTCAGGGTCGAGATCACACATAAATGAGCCAATAGCAATGAATACTCAACTACTAAAGGAAGACCCACACAATACAAACAAGGGAAATTATTAGAGCACCCAGTTCTGGTGATCAGGGAGACTGTGCCACTGGGTCCCACAGGCAAGCTACTACATAAGGCCACGTTACCAAGACTGGGAGTCATAGTAGAACTGCCTAATACATATAAACAAACCCAAACATACAGCTAAAATGAGGAGAAAAAGAAAAAAGCCTCAGATGAAAGAACAAGAGAATTTTCCAGAAAAAGAGCTAAATTAAATGGAGATAAGCAATTTATCAAATATAAAGTTCAGAATAATGATTATAGGATGCTCAACATCATGAAAAAAGACATGGAAATTATAAAAAAACAAACAAACAAACAAACAGTCAGTAATTAAGAATGGCATAGCAGAAATACAGAATACACTTGAAGGAATAAACAGCAAATTAGAGGAAGCCAAGGATCAAATAAGTGAATTAGAAGATAGGATAGAAAAAAATTACTCCATCACAGAACCGAAAAGAAAACACAGGAGGATAGTGTAAAGGAGCTGTGGAACAATATGAAACATAATAATATTCACATCATAGGTGTATCAGAAAAAGAAAGTGAGCAAGGGATAGAGAACCTGTTTGAAGAAATAATGGCACAAAACATCCTTAACCTGGTGAATAAAAAAATCACATAAGTTCAAGAAGCACAGAGTTCCAAGCAAGAAGAACCCAAAGAGGCCCACACCAAGACATGTCATAATTAAAATGCCAAAAATTAAAAACAAAGAAAGAATCTTTAAGATATCAAGAGCAGGAAAGAGAAAAACATGGATGTGAGAAAGACATATTGATTTGTTTCCTCCTGCATGCACCCCGACCAGGACTGAGGATCGAACCTGCAACCCAGAGAAAATGGCAGTGGAGTGAATGGAAGCTACACAGATGATCTCCCAGGACCAAATGGGAATTGCAACTAAAATAAAGACAAATCGTCGGGAAAAAGCAACAGAAAAGCAGCAGGAGAAGACCATACAACCAGGGACACTGAATGAGCCTGGTAGGATCTGCAGAGGCACGTGAGGGTGGCAGACTGGGAGCCCACAAACAGCAGCTGCCTTAGCTGTGAGCAGTGGCCTTAGCTGTGAGCAGCGGCAGCGCCCGCCCTCGGGGTAAAGAACCCAAGCTGCTCCACACTGCAGAGGGCAGGGACAGAGCGCTAAATAGCTACAGCCACCCACCTGGGGCTCTGGCAGAGGGAGGGAGGAGTGGACTGGAACTCTGTGGGGACACCGGGGATTTGGAGGGCACTCAGAGTTTGTGCTGAGCCATGGCCACAAAGGACGGTGGTGGCCAGCCAGCTGCTTTCCGGTTACACAGGAAAGCAGCCAAGATTGCTCCTTCCCAGAGCTGTGGCAGCACCTCCTTCAAAGATTCCCAGGTGAGGCAAAGAGATAAAGAAATGCAAATTGAGGCTCATTAACAATCAGCATCGGCCCCACCCTCCGGAAATCCTCTTACACTATAAAGACCTGAGGGAGTTTCTCATTCAACTGAGATCCTAAGGCTTTTCAAGTAACTGAGGCCAATAGCCTCCAGGCAAAAAACTAGAGCATAACTGAACCTTTCCTGAGCTTGCAAATCTACCCAGGAAAGTGAGACTTCAAGTGGTGTTTATGGAGGGCCCTCCACGCTCATCCAAACCCAGTAGAGGGAGCCACAAATAGAAGAACACCAACACCCACAGGGACAATTTGGCAGGCTCCAAAACCCACTGAGATAGCAAAAATGGTGAAACAAAGAAACAGATCCCAAATGAAAGAACAACAGAACTCTACCGAAGATGAGATAAATGAAATGCAGTTAAGTAAATTATGAGCGGTAGAGTTCAGAGCCATGATCCTGAGGAAACTAAACAGCATGAGTAAGGACACTGACATCATGAAAACCAACCAAGTGGAAATAATGAATGACATAGCAGAAAAAAAGAACACATTGGAAGGATTGACCAGCAGAGTAGAGGAAGCGGAGGACCGGATCAGTTATTAGAAGACAGAGTAGAAAAAAATCAATCAATCAGAAAACCAAAAAGGAAAACACAATGAAAAAACAGGAAGATAGCTTAAGAGAACTGTGGGACAACTGGAAACATAATAACATTCGTATCATAGGAGTCCCCGAAGAAGAAGAAAATGAGCAAGAATTAGAGAATATATTTGAAGAAATAGTGACAGAAAACTTTCCTAACCTGGTGAAGGAAGAAAGCATTTAAGTTCAAGAAGCACAGAGAGCCCCAAGTAAGAAGAACACAAACAGTCCCACACCAAGACACATAATAATTAAAATGCCAAAAATTAAAGACAAAGAGAGAATCCTAAAGGCAGCAAGAGCTAAGCAACAGGTTACCTACAAAGGAACCCCCATAAGGCTATCATCTGACTTCTCAACAGAAACACTACAGGCCAGAAGGGAATGGCATGAAGTAATCAAGGTCATGAAAAACAAGGATCTGAATCCAGGACTACTGTATCCAGCAAGGCTATCATTCAAAATAGAAGGTCAAATAAAGAGCTTCCCAGACAAAAAAAGGCGAAGGGAATATATTAGCACCAAACCAGCACTGCAAGAAATGTTAAAAGGACTGCTGTAATTAGTAGAAGAAATAGAAAAAAAATATAACCACACTGAACAAAAATGGCAATAAATAAGTACATATCAATAATCACCTTAAATGTAAATGGATTGAATGCTCCGTTAAAAAGACACAAAATAGCTGACTGGATAAGAAAGCATGATTCACATATATGTTGTCTATAAGAGAGCCACCTCACAACAAAAGACTCACATAGGTTGAAAGTAAAGGGATGGAAAAAAATCTTCCAAGCAAACGGAAAGGAAAAAAAAAAAAAGCTGGGGTAGCAATACTCATATCTGAAAAATTAGATTTCAAATTGAAGACCATAACAAGAGAAAAAGAAGGCCACTGCATCACATTGAAAAGGTCTATCCAACAGGAAGATATAACCATGGTAAATATATATGCATCCAATACAGGATCACCAAAATATATTAAAAATCTTCTGGAGGACTTCAAAGGAGAAATTGACGGCAATAAAATCATAGCAGGAGACTTCAACACCCCGCTGACATCACTGGATAGATCATCTAGACAAAAAATTAACAGGGAAAAAGAAATTCTAAATGAAGCACTAGATCAAATGGATTTAATAGATATATAAAAAGAATTACACCCCAGAACTGCAGAATTGGACATTCTCAAAGAGAGACCATATGTTAGGGCACAAACTAAGTCTCCACAGGTTCAAGAAGATTGACATCATATCAAGCACCTTCTCAGATCACAATGGCATGAAACTAGAAATCAATTGCAACAAGAACATGCAAAGACATTTGAATACATGGAGGCTAAATAGCATGTTACTGAACAATGAATGGGTTACCATGGAGATCATGGAAGAAATTAAAAACTTCATGGAAAGCAATGAAAATGAACACACAACAACACAAAATCTATGGGATGCAGTGAAAGCAGTTCTGAGAGGGAAGTTCATAACACTACAGGCCCAACTCAAGAAAGAAGAAAAATTTCTAATTGACTGCCTAACTTCACAACTTAAAGAACTACAAAGTAAACAAAAAGAAAACCCTACAGCAAGTAGGAGGAAGGAAATAGTAAAGATCAGAGCAGAAATAAATGATATGGAGACCAAAAAAAATTCAAAGGATCAAGGAAAACAAGGGTTGGTTTTTTGAAAAGATAAACAAGATTGATGGACCCTTAGCTAGACTCACCAAGAAACAAAGAGAGAGAACCCAAATACACAAAATCAGAAATGAAAGAGGAGAAGTAACAGCTGACACCACAGAAATACAAAGGATCCTTAAAAAATACTATGAACATTTATATGGCAAAAAATTCGACAATCTAGTGAAATGGACACATTTCTAGAAACACTTAGTCTCCCAAAACTGAACTGGGAAGAGATAGAAAACTTGAACAGGCCAATAACAATGAAGGAAATTGAAGATGTATTCAAGACCCTCCCAGCAAACAAAAGCCCAGGCCCTGAGGGCTTCACGGGTGAGTTTTACCGAACATTCAAAGAAGAACTAACACCCATTCTCCTCAAACTATTCCAAAAAATTCAAGAAGAAGGAAGACTTCCAAACTCCTTTTATGAGGCCAGCATAATTCTAATCCCAAAACCAGAGAAAGACACTACAAAGAAAGAAAACTACAGGTCAATATCCCTGAAGAACATAGAAGCCAAAATCCTGAACAAAATACTAGCAAATCGGATCCAGCAATACATCAAAAAAATTATTCACCATGACCAAGTGGGAATCATCCCAGGGATGCAAGGCTGGTACAATATACGCAAATCAATAAATGTGATACATCACATAAACAAAATGAAAGATAAAAACCATATGATCATATCAATAGATGCTGAAAAATCATTTGAGAAAATCCAGCACCCATTTCTGATAAAAACGCTCAGCAATTTGGGAATAGAGGAATCATATCTCAACATTATAAAGGCCATACATGAAAGACCTACAGCCAACATCATACTCAATGGGCAAAAACTAAAAGCATTTCCCTTAAGAACAGGAACAAGACAAGGATGCCCACTGTCACCACTCTTATTTAACATAGTACTGGAAGTCTTAGCCACAGCAATCAGACGTGAAGAAAAAATAAAAGGGATCCAAATTGGAAAGGAGGAAGTGAAACTGTCATTATTTTCAGATGACATGATATTATACATAGAAAACCCTAAAGACTCCATAAAAAATCTACTAGACTTAATAAATGAATTTGGCAAAGTAGCAGGATACAAAATTAACGTCAAGATATCGACGGCATTCTTATACACTAATGATGAACTCACAGAAAGAGAAACTAAAAAAACAATCCTATTTACCATCGCAGCAAAAAAATTAAGATACCTAAGAATAAACTTAACCCGAGAAGTAAAGGACCCATTTGCAGAAAACTACAGGACATTGAAAAAAGAAACAGAGGAAGATAAAAAAAGTGGAAGCACATACCTTTTTCATGGATTGGAAGAATTAACATCATTAAAATGTCCATACTACCCAAAGCAATGTATATATTTAACGCAATCCCCATCAAAACACCAACAACATATTTCACAGAACTAGAACAAAAATACTCCAAAAATTCATATGGAACCAAAAAAGACCCTGAATAGATACAACAATCTTGAAAAAGAAGGACAAAGTAGGCGGGATCACAATACCGGACATCAGGTTATACTACAAAGCTACTGTAATCAAAACAGCCTGGTACTGGCACAAGAACAGGCACATAGATCAATGGAATAGAACAGAGAACCCAGAAATTGACCCAATACATTATGCTCAATTAATATTCGACAAAGGTGGCAAGAGCATACAATGGAGTAAAGACAGCCTCTTCAATAAATGGTGTTGGGAAAATTGGACAGCTACATGCAAAAAAATGAAACTAGATTATCAGCTTACACCATACACAAGAATAAACTCAAAATGGATAAAAGACTTAAATGTGATTCATGAATCCATAAAAATCCTAGAAAAAAATGTAGACAACAAAATTTCAGACATCATACGCAGCAAAATTTTCACTGATATATCACCTAAGGCAACAGAAACAAAGGAAAAAATGAACACATGGGACTACATCAAATTCAAAAGCTTCTGCACAGCAAAAGAAACAACCATCAAAGTGGCAAGGCAACCCACTGTATGGGAGAGCATAATTGCCTATGATATATCAGATAAGGCACTAATTTCCAAAATATATAGAGTGCTCATACATCTCAACAAAAGGAAGACAAAGAACCCAATTAAAAAATGGGCAGAGGAACTAAATAGACACCTCTCCAAACAGGACATACAAATGGCCAAGAGACATATGAAGAAATGCTCAACTTCACTAATCATCAGAGAGATGCAAATTAAAACAACAATGAGGTATCACCTCACACCTGTCAGAATAGCTGCCATCAACAAAGCATCAAACAACAAGTGTTGGCGAGGGTGTGGAGAAAAGGGGACTCTAGTACACTGCTGGTGGGAGTGCAGACTGGTGCAGCCACTATGGAAAACACTGTGGTGTTACCTCAACAAATTAAAAATTGAATTACCATTTGACCCAGTGATCCCACTCCTAGGAATATACCCTAAGAAGCCTGAAACACCAATCAGAAAGAATACATGTACCCCCATGTTCATAGCAGCGCTATTTACAATAGCTAAGATCTGGAAACAGCCCAAGTGTCCATCGGTAGACGAGTGGATAAAAAAGCTGTGGTACATATACATAATGTAGTACTATGCAACTGTAAGAAAGAACGATCTCTTATCCTTTGCGTCAACATGGGAGGACCTGGAAACTATTATCCTAAGTGAAACAAGCCAAGCAGAGAAAGACAAATATCATATGATCTCACTTATTTCTGGAATATAATGAACATAACAGTGTGAGGAACAGGGTAGTCCCAGGGACGTGGAAGTGGGGTACAGAATGACATTTGCCAGAAGAGGGGGTGGGGGAGGGGAGCGATGAACACAGAACTTGTATGCATGTACTCATAACCAATGGACATGGACAACAAAAATGGGGACAGGGCAGGGAGAGAGGGGGAGGAGGGTGTCAATGGGGGAAAAAAGGAGAAACATCTGTAACAAACGTAAATTAAAAAAAAAATAAAAAAATAAAATAAAATAAAATACCAACAGCATATTTCACAGATCTAAAACAAATACTCCAAAAATTTATATGGAACATAAAAAGACCCCAAACAGCCACAGCAATCTTGAGAAAGAAGAACAAAGTAAGAGGGATCACAAAGTGAATATCAAATTATCAAAGCCATTGTAATCAAAACAGCCTGGTTCTGGCACAAGAGCAGGCATATAGATCAATGGAACAGTACAGAGAACCCAGAAATTGACCCAAGCCATTACGCTCAATTAATATTTGACAAAGGAAGCAAGAGCATACAATGGAGTCAAGACAGACTCTTCAATAAATGGTGTTGGAAAAATTGGACAGGTTCATGCAAAATAATTAAAATATAACACCAACTCACACCATACACAAGAATAAACTCAAAATGGATAAAAGACTTAAATATAAGTCATGAAACCATAAAAATCCTAGATGAAAATGTAAGCAGCAAAATCTCCGACATCTCACGTAGCAGAATTTTTACGGATACATTGCCTATTGCAAGAGAAACAAAGGAAAAAATAAACAAATAGGACTACATTAAAATTAAAATCTTCAGTGCAGCAAAAGAAACCATCAACAAAATGAAAAGAGATCCCACTGTATGGGAGAACATATTTGCCAATGATACCTCTGATAAGGGGTTAATATCCAAAACATAAACAACTCATACAACTTAACAAAAGGAAGACAAACAATCCAATTAAAGAATGGGCAAAGTGTCTGGCCTGTGTGGCTCAGTGGTTGAGCATCATCCCATGCAACAAGAGGTCATTGGATTCTATTCCCGGTCAGGGCACATGCCCCGGTTGTGGGCTCAATCCCTAGTGGCAGGAGGTGGCCAATCAATGTTCTCATTCATCAATGTTTATATCTCTCCCTCTCTCTTCCTCTCTCTCTAAAGTCAATAAAGAAAAAACATTTTTTTTTAATGGGCAAAGATCCTAAATAGACACCTCTGCAAAGAGGACATACCAATTGCCAAGAGACATATGAAAAAAAAATATTTAGTCACTAATCATCAGAGAGATGCAAATTAAAATGACAATGAGGTATCACTTCACACCTACCAGAATGGCTACCATCAACAAGTCAACAAACAACAAGTGCTGGCAAGTATGTGGAGAAAAGGGATCCCTAATACTCTGCTGGTGGAAATGCAGACTGATACAGCCACTATGAAAACAGTGTGGAGTTTCCCCCCAAAATTAAAAATGAACCTGCCATTTGACCCACTGATCCCACTTCTAGGAATATATCCTGAGAATCCTGAAACACCAATCAGAAAGAATATATGCACCCCTATGTTCATAGCAGCACTATTTACAATAGCTAAGATCTGGAAACAGCCCAAGTGTCCATCAGTAGATGAGTAGATTAAAAAAATCTGTGGTACATTTACACAATGAAATACTACACAGCTGGGAAAAAAAAAAAGATCTCTTACCTTTGAGACAGCATGAAGGATATCTGGAGAGTATTCTGTTAGTGAAATAAGGCAGTCAGAGAAAGACAAGTATCACATGATCTCACTTATATGTAGAATCTAATGAACATAATAAACTGCTGAACAAAAGGCATGAAAACATGAAACAGACTGAGGAATCTCAAGGAAAGGAGGGAGAGGAGGGCAGGAAGAGATTAACCAAAGAATTTGCATATATGCATAACCCGTGGACACGGACAATATTGCGGTTAAGGGCTTGGTGGGGTGGGAGCAGGGTGGAGGGGGTTAATGGGGGATAAAGAGGGGGACATATGTAATATTTCCAACAATAAAGATAAATTTTAAAATAATAGTAAAATATTTTTTTTAAGTAGTCCAAACAGAATCAGATAAACTAATTTAAGTGTTATACCGTTAAGCATAAAGTGATGTTGATCACAATTTGCACATCTCTGGTATTAAGTTTACAATTTGATTTAAGAAAAGGAAAGCAAGAAAGCCAATGGAATGGTTGTTGTTGTGATGGGAAAGTGATCCCAATGAAAATTTTGAACAAATACTTTTGAAGGATATGGTCAGAGAAAGGAAGTTTGAAAACATTTGTCACATCTTTTATGAAAGCTTCAAATTATCATTACTGACTGACTTCAGAGCAGGATATCATGGCAGGATGAAAGATGCTGCCCTTTTTTGGTTGGTAGGTCATCACTGATGAACCTTAAACTGTGCCACCATAGGAAGAAGGGAAGAGAAATTCTTTAGAATTTTTTGGAAATCCACAAGAAAATGTAAAACAATTCTCTTTCCTTTTCCCAGGTGAGAGGATGAGTGCTCAGGGAAGCACTGAGCTGTGGTTCATCATTTTATTCTGATGTCTGAGTCATGGAAGCTCTTAAGTTGAACCTGGCTTTGGGACCATCTCTAAGCTCTCAGAGGTAAGCTTCTCAGGTCACCACTTACCCCTACACTGTGCTTTTGGACTTCCCTCCTGAAAGCTCCAATGAGCAGCTTGGGTGCACAGGCCTTGATCTAAATCAGCATGCGCCACTGGTAGCCACAAACTTTACCCCAAGGAGAACATGGAACCAGGTCCTCACACCTGAAATGAGACTTGGGGAAAGGCATCCTACACAACACAGCCCTGTATAAAATGGAGAAAGTTCTGGCTGCAGGGGCAGCTCATTTCCTATCCTCGTTTCCCCAAAGTTCCTAGGCCAGGACAACACACACAAGCCCCGGGATGGACTGGCTAAGTGGACTGGACATCTGACCCTTAAAACCAGGAAAAAGGCATGGAAATCATCAAGGACACAGGAAGAAGTCAAACCACTTTCAGGACCCTACAGAATAATAAGAGAAGGATCAAGAGGAACCATAGCCTACAAAGGAGGCTGCTGACCCACCAGGGAGCACTAAGGCTGCCTGGGCCTGTATGCACCTCTGATCTGCTCAAGGCCAGAAGCTGAGAAATCGAATGAAGACTCCCATCAGAGTTGATCTTTCTGCTTCCCAAGGCTTTGCCAACCAAGATTCTTAGAAGAGCATGGCTCAGCCACATTCACTGAGCCCCTAGTTTTCTATGTAGACCCCTTCTCCCACTCAGAGTTCAAATCTCATACATAATATTCGGTAACGTACTAAGTGCATATAAACCAGAGCAAAGAGAGGGGTAGGCATTGACACATATTTTTCCCAACTTACAACCCAACTTCTGGTCCATATTTAAATTTGGCTTTTGAGACATTCAATCTGGGCTTTAGGCAGGAACACTAACCAGCAGCCCACAGGACTGGGACCTGCTGGATAGCTTGCATTCCCATCTCAGTGAATTTAGTTCCTGTGAGTGCTTGATTTTAGGAAAGGCAAAGTTCTAGCATAAGACAAGGGACACCTCTGAGGTCTCCTGGAACTTTGCTCTGCTTCATTCATCATTTGTCTCTCTTGTTTTCCATGTATCTCCTCATCGTTCCTCTCCCTGTACTTCTTCCTCAGTCTTATCCACTTCACTGTCTCTTCAACTTTTTTTTTTTCCATTTTCTTCCTTTTTTTCTTCTCAGTTCTCATGTTGAAATCTTCACTAATAGACTTTAATGGACATCTAAAACATATTGTAAAATATTCATTTTGCTACCTAAATATATTTTCTTTTTATAGTATTATACAGTGGTTTAGTAATCTGCCCATAGTCTTTGATACTCTTCCCTTCAAGAGGTGAAACCTGTATTTTTTGTTTGTTTGTTTGTTTGTTTCTCCATTTGTGGTGGCTGGGCTCAGTAACTGACTTTTAACTAATAAAGTGTAAGTGATACAGTATAACTTCAGAGACTGGCTCATAAAAGGCCCTGTGGCTTTCTGCTTCCCTTTGGCCCCTGCTCTCTCTTGGATCACTTGCATTGGGTTTAGCCAGCTGCCCTGTAGAGCAGAACTATAGGGAGGCCCATGTGTGCTCTGAAAACAACTGGTAAGGAAATGAGGCCATTTCCAGCCTTGGGAGTGAGTCTCTTAGAAGTGGATCTTCCAGCCCAGTTAAGCCATCAGGTGACTGCAGCTCCAGCTAACATCTTGACCACAGCTTCATAAAAGACATCAACAAACACACCTGAATTTCCAATCCACAGACTATCAAAAGACAATTTTAAGCAAGAAATAGAATACTCTTTCTAAAGTATATAATCTATATACATTGAGAGTTATAGGTATCCATCCCAGTTATTTATTTTGTATAAAAAAATAATCCCAAAGTATATGTACTCAAAACTTGATTAAAATAAAGAGGTTTGTACTTAATTGCATGCAGACAGGGTTGAAACTGAGATTCAAAGCTACCCTTTCCCATGAGTTACAAAAGCAGCTTCTTTGTAGCCCACAGCAATTGACATTTTTCCCCTAAGTAGCCTGATGCACTTGCACATCCTGTGCCTCAGCCTCCGCCAGAGTGCTCAGATAAGATCTGGGGACATTGTGACTCTCATTTTCCCATTCTTATTCCAGCCAGAGAGAGGATCTCCTTTATTCAGAAAAACTGACATATCGGTTTGTTCTTTTCTTATTTCTAACACAGCAACAGTCAAATTCTTTCTGTGATAGGAAAATAGAATGATTAAAAATGACATTTTTTATCAACCATTTTATAATATAGTGGACAATAAGTCTTGGGGGAGAGAGCAAGAAAGACAGAGACCCATGTTCTGATGCCTCCATCCTTGTTAGGCACAGGCCAGCCTTGATTGAATTGTGAGCTTTTTAAATGTGGGTACTATCTGAGCAGCCCACAGTCCTACAGCTGCCATCCTCACAACACATGAACCTCTCACCTTAGTCTGGAACAACCACTTGAGACCAAAATTTAAATTACTACCCTGAGGTAGTATATGTTTCTGTCTCAAGAATAGGATGGTGAACGGGACCACTTCTGTGCACTTGATCCTTTTTGTCACAACCTAGTATTCTACCGAGGTGTTCTACAATGTAATATTTACCAAAACCAACCAATTTGTTGATTATTTTAAAATAAATTTTCAAGAAATAACTAATCTTAAAAAGGGAATAAAATATTGTGTTGACATAAGAATGAACATTCATATGGACATCTGACAGGACAAGTGAAATATGCAACACTGAGTTTGAAAATAACTATAGCCCAACAACTTGATAGAGATGGCCTGGAATTTGGCAGGGATGTTCAGGTGAGCTTACTGTTGAGGGAAAATGAATGAGGGAGACAGCTAACCAGGAGGGCTGGCCCCAATGGCCCTGGGAGGTAGCTCTCAGTAGGAATAGACAATGCCTGAAAGCAGTAATCTGAATGAAATGCAGTTGGAGATGGTACATTTCATGTGAAAGAGTTAGGGGCTCATGCCTCCTCCAGTAAGAGCTTTCCCACACCCTGGGCATTTGTGTGGCTCCAAAGCCCTGTGGCCATAGGTCACATGGGAATGGACTTTGCTTCTAAGCTTCACACACAGGGAGGTTGGAAACTTCCCCAAGGTTCCTGAAAGACCAGCAATGGGCCCTACACAGTGATAAAACCCAGAACCCTGGGCATCCTGTAAGGACAGATCTGGTCAGGACATGAACCCCTGACACCAGGAGTCAGTAGGGTTGCCCCTCCTTTTCTTGGAACCACCTGAAAGCTAACACATACTGGCAAACATTCACAGGAATGAATTTCCAGGCCTGCAGCTAAGAATCAAGTGGGATAGCAGAATAAAATAATTTCTTGTGTTGGTTATCAAATGCTCTGCATTTATATCTCAATTTATGTTCTGTGGCCACTTTACCATCTACCAGGGGACATTTGGAAATTTTCTAGGCTTCCATGGGGATCAATAAATACAGAACTAAACACAAAGCAACAATGAGATGGAGAACTCCAGAAGACCTTTGCAAATGCTCAGCCACTCCCATGAGGACAAAGGAAGGAAAGAGGGCTGAAGCCAGAGAGTAGTGTTGTCAGATGATGTACACAGAGACAAACCCTGCTGTCAGTGGTCCTTGCCCTGTATGCTCCTCAGCACAACTTCACACATTCCAAGTTTTCAGGTTGGTTCCTAATGCTCACAGCATCCCCTCAGGTACTGGTACAGCCCATTGAATTAGAACTCTCATTTCTCTTTGCCCCATCCCCCATGACCATCCAGCCTGTAAAAGAAACACTCCCTGCTTGAAAGATGCATCTTTTACTTTTTCTCTCCCCCCCGAAAAAAAAAAAAACATTTTTTTTTCATGATCTAAGAGGGGAAAAGGACATGATGGCAAAACCAACACTTCTGTCATTCAAGTATTATCTAAGAAGCACCGTCTCCAAGGAGAAGGGTTGGAGGTTCAACTTCTCATGGCTGCTGGTCCTTTGGGTGACCAAGATCACAGGTTTTAATAGGTCTTCAAACCCTTGGAGAATGAGCCAACATTGAGTTGTCTCAGAGTCTGAATTCCCAGATGTTCTAATTCCCTCTATATCACATAAAACATCACCAACCATGAGCAAATAAAAAATTAAAAATCTCATTAGTCAATTGAGCTGTCTTGATCCTGATTCTTCATCCTGACTCAATGTGTTAGAAGGGCCAAGAAGGTTTTCAAGAGTTAAACCCAAAGCAGTGCACTGCTGACCTCAGACGTGGACACTTTGGTTGGCCCTATAAGCTTACAATAGGCATTATTAGTAAGGTGAAAATGGCCAGTCCAGAATGTGTAAATGACTCTGGTCCCTCCAGGTGTGCAACCACACTGTCAGGGCTCAGAGGAGAAAGACTTTCTGAGGGACTGCTCATGGGACCAGGTGGGGCCTGCCAGTTCTGGCTACAGACCCAGGGAGTAAGTGCTCTGGCAGCACAGGCTCTGCACCCACAGCAATTGGGGCTTAGTATGTCCCACTGCCTGACACTACCTAGACAAGTCCCCAGGGTGGCCTCAGTCTATCCTTCAAAGTGGACCTGGGCTCCACTATAAGGATGTTTCCTTCAGAAGCTGACATTGAGATAAAAATTCAGATGCAAGTGGTTTATTTGGAGGTGATCTCAGAAAACACAAGAAGGGTCATGGGGAAGTAGAGGGGTAGTAGTATGTAACAGTGAGCAGAATCACAATGTGGGCAACGAGCTCCATCTCACTGGGCACCTCCCAAAGACTGAGTAGAACAAATTTTGGTGTTATCTCCTGGAGCGTTAGAAGGCTAGGATATTATTTATCCTCCAACTTCAGCCACTGGCTGAGACTCCTCTGAGGAGCATTACCTACCCAGCACGCTAGCCTGTCCTTCACAAGTGAAGAGGAAACCCTTAGACAAAGAGGCTCAGGTGCTCGCCACAATCCTGCCAGGAAAGAACTCTTGGGGAGTGTTTACCTGTCAGCCAGGTGGCATCTCAGCTTCACCATCTTTCATATGTCTAAGTTAGAACTCGCTCCTGCATTATTGTTGGTATTCCCCTGCTGACCTTGACCTACATATCAGTGCTATAGTTTCCACATTCAAGTTTCAGAAAGTGCCTCTTTCTGTTCATGCTAACCTCCTTCATCATCTCAGTCCACTCTTATACACACACACACACACACACACACACACACACACACAAACATTGAGGTAGCCAACATCCAAGATGGCCTCCACTGATCCTCATCTCCTGGTCCTTATACCCATGTAGAGTCCCCTTCCTCCGTGAACCAGGGATAATCTAGGTGACCAATAACACAAGGAAAAGATAATGGTGTGTGACATCTAAAGCTAGGTCACAAAGGGCATCGTGGCATCTATCTTGATCTCTCAGAACACTCTGTCTGGACAAAGCAGCCACCACACCAAGCACACAGCATCCTTATGGAGAGGCCCAGGAGGAGGAGAACAGAGACCTCCTGTCAGCAGCCAACACCAACCCGCAGCCATGAGAGTAAGCCACTTGGGAAGTGGTTTCTCCAGCCAAACTAACCTTCAGGTGAGGGCAGTACAGTCAATGTCTGAGTGTTACCTCTCATGAGGTTACACTCAGCCACGCCATCCTCAGATACCTGATCCACAGACACTGTGAGAGACATAAATATTGCTTAAGCCACTAAAGGCAGAGTTATTAGATAATATAATAGTCATGCAGCTTTAGATAATACATTCTACTCTATGTGTGCACACACAAATGCAGCCTGCTTTCCATTCACCATCACTTATGCATTTTATCTGCATCAATTCAAAACCAGAAGTAAAACACAAATCTCCAAATGACCTAACTATCTCCCAGGTACATCTGGCATTTAAAACTGTTTCTAAGCCATTAGGCTGTGTCTTCCCAGAAGTCCCAGGCAGGAAGATTTCTGTAGAAATCCATGGATGAATCCATGAATGGGCATTCTCAAGGCAACCAGACCCTTAGAACCTTGCAGAAACTACACAGCAGCTTGAAGCAATTCAGGGCTGGGTCCTCCATTTAGTTCTTCGGAAAGCTGTTAGTGAAAAGTAACTCGTGCTCAGGGTTGGTAAAATATGGAAACAAGTTCACCCTCTCTTCCATTCTCAGTAGAAGATTGTCCCTGCCAGAAGATGAATTAGCCAACTAGAAGAGGCTGCCCAACACTATAAAAAGACATCATATTCTCATCATCAGCCCCTGAAAAACACAGACACACAAATGGACACAAAAAAGTAAAACGCCCACAAAAATGAAGTCAGTGGAGCTGTGTTATTTAAATGTTTTGCAAGTATCTGCTTCTTTAAATGAAAGTGAGAGTGGAAGAATGTTCTAGAAAATTTTTAGACATCTTGACATTTTTTCTCCAGCATAGTGAGTTCAAATTCCCAGGGTTTGGTTGCAACGATAAAGGTGCAAAGAAACATCTAAAAGAGACAAAAAGAATAATCAGCTTTAAGAAAAATTTTTGAAAAAAAAATTATTTTTTAAATTCCTATTTTAAGGTGTGAGGATTTTGCTTCAGGAATGCTAAGAGGTGGTCTGAGCCAGCCAGGCCCCCATAAGTCTCAGAGTTATTGACATGAAACTTAATGGCAGAGGAGCCAGCCTCACTCACCAAGTTGGGCTCCTGCCAACTCACTTCCCTGTGATCTGAAGCCATCATGGACATGGCTCTATTTGCCTCAGGATAGCCCAGGAACTGGCTATCCTCAGAAATCCCTGCTTCCAGCTCTGGTTTTCATCTAGTCAGGCCAACTTCCCTGAAGCCCACAGAGACCCCATGCTTCATGGAGGGCCCAGTGGGTCCTTCCCAGGGGAGGCAACACAAGAATAGTACAGGGTCCAGCATGCCTTAGGGAGGGGACGGGGGTCAAAGACTGGCTGGAGACCACCAAGAAAGCTTTCAGTCTGGGAGCTGGGAAGAGGCACATAGTGCTCTTCCCATGGCCTTCAGAATAAGCAGGGCTTCAGGCTCATGGTGTGGGATGAATTGAATTGTGTCCCTCCTCTCTTTCCTAAAAATGTGATTCAGTTAGAATAAAAACAAACTAAGGCACCTCCATTACATCAATGGAAATGTGAATAGCAGCATCAAGTAGAACTGAAGTTGCATAAAATACAAAGACTAAGGGATCAGTTTGAGGGAAAAAAAATAGGACCAAGCTACCAGCAACCCAGACAGTCCACTGAAGGACAAAGCAAGGCTGAAGGGGTGTCTAGGTCAGATGGGTATTCAGGATGGGTTGAGCTTTTTCGTGGTAGTGGTGGGGAGGAGAGAAAGTGGGCTTATCAGAGAGTTAACTAACTGTTTAACTTCTGGATCAGTCAAGGAAGACAGGAAACAGTCATGAAACAGAGGGACTAAAAACTCAATTATCAAGATCAATCATAGAGAACATTTTAGCAATGTATATTAAAAACCTTTAAGAGGTGAAAAACATTAGATGAGTAATTCAACTTGTGGGGACTTTGTCTATAAGGAAATAATAATCAGATATGCATACAAATAGAAATAAAAAAGAATATTCATTAAAACACTGTTCATAATAGCTGAAAATCAGAAAAAAATCAGTTCTTAGAGATTGGCGAAATAATATGTGGAAATATTAAATCAAATCAAATAATTTCACTATATAATGTTTTCAAATAATTTTACAGTTTTGAAAATTCTTAGAGTTTATTATTAAATGAAATTCTAAATTATGGAACAGTGTACAGTATGATTCCCAACTATATAAAAATACAAATATAATATAAAATATAGAAAAAATAAGGATGCCAAAATATATTGAGAGTGGTACACTTTACATAAGGATACTTATACTTGGTTTTAAGGCATTAATACTTTTGAAAATTTCTAAATTTTCTACATTAAATGAATCAGGTCAATAATTATTTAAAATAATATAAAAATTTAAAATTAATTTTTAAGATGCCTACATTTACTTTTTCTGCCTTCTTAAACCCCAGTAAATAAAGGAAACAGATAAAGTAAAATCTCTAGGTTCAAATAGGAAAGGACCCCATGCAAAAAAAGAGAGACAGGGAGGAATCTCGCATGATAAGTGAATGTGAGCAAGGTGATGGAAGTCTACTGATAATAAGTACTCAATATACAGAATGAGCACATAAGAGAAATCCAAGAGAGTGAACTGCCTCCAAAACCTACAAACCTTAAAGTCATCCTTGATTTTCCTCCTCTCACACTCCATGGCCAATCTTTCAGCAAATTCTGACCAACTCTTTCACAGACATCCAGGACTGAACACCTTCACCATCCTAACCAACATAATCTCTCACCTGATCTATTCCAATAGACTCACAATAGACTCATACTAATCTTGCTGTCTCCACCCTTGCCTCTAGGATGGATTTGCTCCATTTGTCCCTCCAGGTCTACATTCCTTGTCTCTACCCATCACAGCATGTCTTGAAAAACAAACAACCTTTATGGTCTGTGCCAAATGGGCACCTTTGCCCCCTGGCCTCTATAGACCATGTTAATGAGCATCTTCCGGTTTCCAGTTGGGTTTGGCAAAGGGAGATAGAGGCAGGAAAGTGGGAGGCATGAGAATAATGAGCTCAGAGGTTTAGAGAAGGTGTTGTATTCCTTCACTTAAGGTCATGGCACTCGACAGATTTCTCCAAACCTTTGATTTTTCCAGAGAAAAGGATATTAAAAAGTCAATTCAAGAAGTGAAAACCTAGAAGATTAGAAATATTAAAGCATCTCAAATTTACTAAAAATCAAGGAAATTCAATGTTACATGATGAGATAACATTTCACATACATCAGACTGGAAAAATGTAAGACCATAACACCAAGTGTTGGCAAAGCTGAGGTGAAATGATTAATTGCACATGCCACTGATGGAAGATAGTTCAACCACTTTGAAGAGTAAAATTGAAGTCATGCATCATGTGTGGCCTGCTGAACAAAAATTTAAGTTTTATGTGATCCACAATACGGTTGTCCTACTCCCAATGTCATCATTGGTGAGAGTCAGCATGCACCATGACTTTCACGGCAGCATTGTTGTGAAGAGTGAAAAACTTTAAACAATCAAAAATCAAAGAAAGACAAATACCATATAATTTCACTTCTATGTGAAATCTAATGAACAAAATAAACTAATAAAATATAAATAGACTCATAGAGACTGAGAACAGAATGATAGCTTTCAGAGGGGAGGGGGGTTAGGGGTGCTAGATGAGAAAGTTGAAAGGATTTAAAAAACAGACACAGATAACAGTATGGTGATTGCCAGAGGGAAAGAGGGATGGGGAAAGGTGGAAGAGGGCAAAGAGGGGATATTGACTTTGGGTGGTGAGCATATGATGCAGTGTGCAGATGATGTGTTATAGAGCTGTATGCTTGAAATTTGTATAGTTTTATTAATCAGTGTCACCCCAATAAATTCAATAAAAAAAAGATCAAGAGAGAAAAAACATAAGATAAAACAACCAAAAGTTTTCAAAACAGGGAAATGGTTAACTACAATGTAATATACTCATACAAGAGCTCAATATACAGTAAATAAAAATAATTTTAGTCAATTTCTATATATATCAACAGTGCCAAGAAATCATTTGGCATAAATAAATACTAACAGATTATACCAACATGAATAAAATGAGAAAGTTTCAAAATGTACGTAAAATTTGAAAAACACACAAAACTCTATGTAGATAAAAATAATGTTTTAGTGGGTAGGAACACTTACCAATTTTAGGACAGTGGTTATCTTTGAGCGGGGAGCAGGATGGATATGTAACATTTTACTTGTTAAAATAAATATTTAAAATTAATGTAATAAAATGATAACAGCTATAAAATCTGTATGGCAGGCACATGGATATTTGATATATCATTCTTAGTATCTACTAGAATTTTTGAAATGTTACTTAATTGAAAATAATTTCTAAAACTTTAAAACAAGTATGCATTCTCTGGATGTAGCCATCTACTTGCATTTTTATATCCTGCTGTAGTGCCTGCTATTCATTAGACTATGTAGATATTTTTTATGTGATCATGTCTGGGAAATTTTTGGCAATCACCAATCTGACATTATTTTTGCTTACCCATGTCTTGTGCCAGTTTTAGGTATATATTAAAGAGACAAAATATACACAAAATACAGAAAGATATAGATAGACAAGAAAGAAAGAAAGAAAGAAAGAAAGAAAGAAAGAAAGAAAGAAAGAAAGAAAGAAAGAAAGAAAGAAAGAAAGAAAGAAAGAAAGAAAGAAAGAAAGAGAAAGAAAAAAGGAGGAAGAAAGGAAGGAAGGAAGGAAGGAAGGAAGGAAGGAAGGAAGGAAGGAAGGAAGGAAGGAAGGAAATAGATATCTATCTGCAACTTCATTGATAAAAGGGAAAAATTGAAAATCAACTTCTGTGAAAATATTGCCAAGACAAACTTGAAAAGGTGAAAAGGGAAGTTACATCAAAATATGCATAGTGTATCAGCAGTTGTTTTAAAAAAGGAGAAGAAAGATTATGTTTATTTATATAAATTTATGGTGAGATTATTTTGTAGATATCCACACAAATGATCCTGGGGTTACTCCTAGGGAAGGAACAGAGTTAGAAGGTCCTCAAGGTACCCAGAGGAGTATGCCATCACCTTTATCACTTATATTTTTATTTTACATAATTTTAGAAAATATTTATGTATACCTAAAAAGATTATATTTAAATTCAAAATGTCTTTGTTAAGCCCATATGATGAAGGTAAAAAAATTTCTTAACTGAGGCTGAAAAATGAACTGGCCCATTTGTGACAGTGCTCATCTGGGCATGAGGCCTGGCAACACCCAGACCTAGCTAGGATTGTTTCCCATTGGTGATGTGAAGAAGAAGACTGAACATATAAGGCTATAGATGGTACGTGATGCCATTGGGCTAAGAGTCTTGGAACAGTCCCAAAATTTCCAAGCCTTCTGTACAGCAGCTGAACCATTGGAACCAGCCAAACAAAGTTCCTTATGGTATTATTGGCTGCAAAGCAATCACAAGCCTGTGAAGTTGCTCAGGCCATGCTTTGTACTGGGTAAGCACCCTCCAGCAGATGATCCACCAAGATAGTTGCCATCAATTCCTTTCCTATTAGTATATGCAAAATGTTCTGCCCGTGGAGAGAGGAGACTGTGCTCTCCTCTTGTATCTGGGCTGACACTGTGACTTAATTTGACCAAAAAAATGTGTCGAAAGCGACATTCTGGGACTTCCAAGCCAAGGCCTGAGGAGGACTGTTGGCAGCTTCTGCTTCCTCCTCTTAGAAGTGCAACTCCCTTGAAACCACTATGTTGTAAGGAAGCCCTAACGTAGGATGATCAATTCATGCCAATTTCCCCAGGTTTTCACTGTTTTTAGCACTGAAAGTCCCACATCCCAGGAAACCTCTTAGTTCTGGACAAACCAGGATGACTGGTTATCCTGCAAGTTTGCCCCATGGAGAGTCCCTGAACAGAGTGAGAAAGATGGCAGCCAGCCCCCAACTGTTTCAGCTGTCCTGACTGAGACATAAGACATGTAAGTAGAGCAGACATCTGGAACATTCTTACTCCCAGCACACAACACAAGGAACAGAACCCAGCCCAGACTGCAGAAGAATGAGAAATAATGAGTTGATGTTGCTTTAAGTCACTAAGAGTGTGTGTGTGTGTGTGTGTGTGTGTGTGTGTGTGTGTGCACATGCACATGCACACACGCCAAGTTGACAGGGGTTGGAAGAAGGTGTATCAGCAAAACATAATAAAAACAGTGCTCTTTGTCTAGAACTTGGCCATCCTCAGTTCTGAATATGACCAGAATATGGTTTTAAAAGGAAACTTGAAAATTAAAGCACGGTTGCTTCTATCAGTTTTATCTGTCTGGAATGATAGAAACCTAATGATACACAAACCTAATGATAGAAATTATTTCCCCCTGTCTCAGCCACATACCTTTTTCATTTTGGAATCCTGTTGTAATGAGCAGTTTTCATTTTCTCCTAAAATTTTCTTGCACATTGTTCGGGCAATTTTGACTTTAAGAAAGTAGTCCAAACTATCTGTGACCTGTCAATGAATAATTTAAAAATTTGATATAATAAAATAATGCATAGTTTGCATAATGCAGAAATAGTCATCTCTGATAAATAAACATGACTACTTAGGGTCAATGACTCTTTCTCCTACAGTTTCCTTCTCTCTCTCTCTCTCTCTCTCTCTCTCTCTCTCTCTCTCTCTCTCTCTCTCTCTCTTATTAAGGTGTTTAATTTTAAAGTAACAGCAACTGTCCCAAGATAAAGCAAGAAAACTATTCTCCATAGAATTTTATTGGATTTAAGGAAGAAAACAACAAAGGTTTTAGCATCTTCATGCCTAGTCAATAGAAAAGACATCCCAGAAGTGAAATATACTTACAGTGTATTGCTTCTCTCTAAGCCTTCCATGCTTTGGTAATTTTAACAATACACACCTTACTCCATGTGATATACCCTCCAAAACTCCTGACTTCCAGGGCATCTTCCTCATCTGTGCAAAGCCCACATTGCCCTCTATTCAGGAGTGCCTCGTGGGGACATGGAGCCACACAATGGTAAATATAGACTTTCATTATTAAAAATGAACAAGACAAAAAGTTTTACAAGATGTAGGGGAGAGAACATATGAAAGAGAATGGCCAAGTTAAACACAGTCACTGACCTCAGAAGAATAAGAGATAATTCAGAAAATATAGCAAGCATTTTAGAAATTCTAGATGAAGTACCTGGGCATTGAACCAAATGAGTGTGGTAGTCAAGTGTGATTTCATGACTACTTTTAAGTTTTCAGTATGAATCACTAAATTAACCTCCTGTCCTGACCACATTAGAAAATGGGAAACTAGGCAGTAAGTATATAGAATGTGTCTGGAAGGACAGAGCAAAATGTTTCTGATGGTGCCCTTGGGAATTGAAAATGCAAGAAATGGAGTGTTCACTTTCATATTTTAACTCAACAACTTCCAAACATATGTACTCCTAGAATCTTATTATAACTGGATATCAACTTTCTCAGCCTCAGAACCACTGACATTTGAGGCTGGATCATTCTCTGGGGGAGGGGTTCCTGTGCACTGTAAGGTATTTAGCAGCAGCATCCCTGGCCTCTACCCACTGGATGTGAATAACTGGCCCTTCAGTTATGATGACCAAAAATGTCTCCAGATATTGCCAAATTCCCCTGCCAAACAAAACCCATAACCAGCTGAGAACCACTGCTTTATATTTGAGGGATATTTTCAAATCATGAGAATGGACTGATTTCAATCATACTCAACAGCCACCAACTGACCACCGGCCCTGTCTTGACCCCCTTCTACATTACCACAGAACAATCATCTTTCTCAGGAAATACTACATTCTTCAATGCTCACTTCTATGGTATAATCCACATTCAAATTTCTCCAACTGCCCTAATAACATTTTTTATAATGTTTTTAATCCAAGAGATAATACAGGGCCACATATTACATTTACTGTCATGTTTCTTAAGTCTCTTTTAATTGAGAACAGGTTCGCTGCTTTTCCCCCTGTCTTTCATGACATTGATTTTTTTCTTAAAGATTTAAAAAAATGTTTTATTGATTTTTAGATAGAGAGGAAGGGAAAGGGAGAAATAAAAACATCGATGAAAGAGGGGAATATTTATCAGCTGCCTCTCTCACATTCCCCACTTGGGATTGAGCTGTAACTGGGCATGTGATCTGAACAGGAATCAAACCGGCACACACACACACCCTGGGTGCATGGGACAACACCCAACCAATTGAGCCACACTGACCAGAGAGACATTGATAGTTTTAAGTGGTCTTATAGAATGTCTCATAATATGGATTTGTTTGTTGAATTGTTCTTCATGACTACATTCAGGATACGCTTTTTGTGCAAGAATAACATAAACAGGTGATGTTGTGTCCTTTTAGTGATATTACATCAGGGGCACACGATGTCAATTTTTCCCAATGTTGGTGCATTTGTTGAGTGAGGTGTTCACCAGAAAGTGTATCTTTTCTCCATTGTAATTAATCAATCCCTGATGAAATTTGTTCTCCAGCTCTCTCTCACCCAATTGTTGTAGAACTTATTGATAATCTTTGCCTGAATTAGTTATTACCATGGTGGTTGCAAAAGGTGATTTTCTAGTTACATATTCTTTTACATCTATAAGTAGGCATTCTTCTGTAAAGAAAATCCTTCCTGCACTGGCCAGTTTTGCTCAGCAGTTAGATCGTCAGCCCGCAGACCAAAGAGTCCCGGGTTCAATTCCAGCCAAGGGCAAGTATTTCGTTTGTGGTTTGTCCCTGACCCGGTTGGGCTTGTGCGGGTGGCAACCAGTCAATGTGTCTCTCTCACATCGATGTTTCTCTCTTTCTCTCTCTCTCTCTCTCTCTCTTTCTCTCCCCCCCCCACTCTGTCTGAAGAGAAATGTAAAAATATTCTCAGGTGAGAATTAAAAAAAAAAAAAGAAAATCCTTCCCTTCTCTGCCCTAGTTCTCTTTATCAGCGAAAGCTGGACTTGCAGTTTCTTTATTTGTTCAGTGTATAATAACTTATCCCCGTCGTCAGTCATTTTGTTGCTATTAGCCCAAATTTTCTCAAACTTGATCTCTTTTATATGTTTTATGATGTGACTATAATCAATTTTAAGTTATTTTAATGAATATTTTCAATTTCATCTCAGAATAATAAAGGATAAATTACAATTAATTTTATTCCAAAAACTCCTAAAATAAAATTAATATATTTGTCTAAAAGCATCTCTGAGCTGCTTTCCATTCCCTGGCCCCAGTAGCCATTCATGAATAATGGCCCCACCACAATCACAAACATGCAGACAACTGAGTAGCAAATGCCCACCAACCTGCTCCTGGGACTTCAGAACCTTCACCACCTTGAAGAGGTACTTATCTTTGCTGGCCTTGTTATACTCTTTCATAGCGAACCACAGTGCCTGCTGCACATAGACGTAGGTTTCCGGGATGTCCTGGAATTTCTTCACCACCTTCTCTGAGCTCCAGGCATGCACACCTCTGGACACAAGGATCATATTGGCCACCAGGACTAGTAGGCTTGGGTAGAGTCTAGCCATGGCACCTCAGTCAAGGGAACACAGTCTGAGTTCCCTCTGTCCTTCCAGGGCTGGGGTGTGGGACAGACTGGGCTAGCCCTGATGTCTCTGCTCCCCAGGTCCTCTTAACACTACTGTGGATAAAAAGGAAAGAATCTCTGTAAACTTTGTTTTTTATGGGTTTTCTCTCTCCTTCTCCAAAGAGCAGCCATGTGAGAAATCTGCAGTCACAATTCAGTCCATTTTCACACCTTAGCTCTTTTCTTTCTGGAAGAATGCATACCTCTATACATTCACACATGGAAGCATACACACACACACACACACACACACACACACACACACACACACGCCTTTCTTCCCTGCCAGATGATCCTTGTTGCCTTCTCTGCAAGATCCCTGTGTATCCAGTAAAGGCGCCTAACTGTATCAAGTCTGTGTGCACAGATGGGCACAAAGACCTGTGGCAGATACACTGCCACAGGGAGAAGACATGTCTCAAACTTCTCTTGTTTCCTTTCCAGGAGTACATATGAACGTCTTTGTACAGGCCTCAAAATTATGCCCTGCATCTCCCTTCTTTCTAGTCGGGCTCATTGGTAATCACCCTGGGATCTATTTGTTGAGTACTAATGAGTTTTGCCAAACCCTGTAATAAGAACTGTACATGTTTTATTCCATTTAATAATCACCATTCCCCATTGGGCCTTTTACGATGAGGAAAATGAGACTCACAAAGAAGTCAGTCCAACACCTCGGCCACTTGATAGAGTGAGAGCTTGACTTCACTGCTTGCCCTGACATGAACCTTTAGACCCACTCAAGCTGACACACAGATATGTAGAGATAACAGCTTATAATGTGCATTTGCTTTTGAGGAGATTCAGTTTTACTGTATAAGCCAAATAAGCCAGTCAGAGAAAGACAAGTATCACATAATCTCACTTATTTGTGGAATATAATGAAAAAAATAAGATGATGAACAAAATAGATCCAGAGACATGGAAGTAGGGTTCAGACTGACGAACTTCAGAGAAGGGGGTGGGGGGAGGGAAGAGATAAGCCAAAGAACTTAGGCACATAAATATAACAAATGGACATAGATAACAATGGTGGTGGGGAGAGGACAGGAGGAGGTAGTCAATGGGGGAAAAAGGAGAAACATCTGTAACAAAAATTAATTAATTGAATATTTTTTAAAAAGATAAATCAAAATATAGTTGGTGAGACACACAAAACGATTAAGAGTAAACAATGACTAAGCAGCCTAAAAGGCAAAATCCAGCTGTGTTCATTGCAAAGAAGTGGTAAGTACCACATGCCTAAACTGAACATAGAAGGTGACCCTGATATTTATCAGATACTAAGTACACATGCGATACACATAGCACACAATACTCAAAAAGTCTTCATTTTCTGCCCACAGGTGATGTCATTCTGGTCCCATGTGTCCTCTTCCCAGAAAACTTAAGCCAAATCCTGGACTGTGCAGAAGGCAACACAGCATGCCCAGCTGTGCAAGAGCAAGGCAGACTCGCCTAGAGGAGGCTGATGCAGCAGAGAATGTGGCTAGCCCATATCTTAAGCATGTTAACCTGCTCCTTCTCACTGCCTTGCTTCTTGGTTAATTGTTTATATTGATTAGATAGACATGCGATTTGAGCAGCAAACTTTGACCTGTGAGTTTTTCTGCTCCGTGATCCCTGAAATAAGTGGCCTGGGGCATACCTGGAGGCCACCCTCACATTGCTGTCATCTCCCACTGAGTTCAGCTATACCCCAGACCCACCTCAGAACCAAGATCTTCACTAATTTCCTGCTTGCTGAGCCTTAAGCTGGATGCCCTTGCCCACAGGTGGTGTCCTTCTCTTTCCTAGGGACTTGAGCTCTGACCAGTTCCTACCTTGTAAGCCACTCTGAGTCCCCAGCACACTCAGTTCATGCCTGTGTCTAGTCAGGATATCAGTGGGACCTGAGCTCAGGTCTGTCTCTGCCCTCTGGCTATTCTCCCCAGCCATGTGGTCACATCTATGACCCCTTTGTGAGGTAAGCCCAGCCCCGCTGATGCTGCTCAAGTGAGCAACAAGGGTCCCTCACATCTCAGTTCACAAGTTCACCAAGACCCATCAGCATCTGCCTGAAATACCAACTAGAAGATGCCAGCTGGCATCAACCATGCTGCCTGTTTTCAAGGTTCGTCAATGTGGTAGCATGATTGCTACTTAATTTTCTTTTATTGCTGAGTAATATTCCACTGTGTATATAATGTATTTCATTTATCCATTCATCAATTGCTGGACATTTGGGTTGTTTCCACTTTTTGGATATTATAAATAATACTGCTATGAACATGTTCAAGCTTTTATGTGGATATATACGTTTTTATTTCTCTTGAGTATATACTTAAAGTTGAATTATTGGCTTACTAACTTATTGCAGAACTACTGGATGGTTTTCAAAGTGGCTGCACCACTTTATATTCCCATCAGCAGTGTAACAGGGTTCCAATTTCTCTACCTCCATGACAACAGTGGTTATTAACTGTCTTTTTGATAGCCCTCCTAGTCAGTGTGAAGTGAAACAAGTGGTGAGAACTTGACAAATGTGACAGAAAAATTTAATTTACATAATATCAAAGAGCTATTATAAGTAATTATTTTTGTAAAAAGACAAAAATCCAATAGGAAACTTGTATAAAAATAACAAATACACAAATCACAGAAAAAATATATAAATGTCTCTAATACACATGTACAAATATGCTTAACCTCCTCAACAATAAAAATTCAAATTAACCCAACAATGAAATGTCACTATCTACACATCGGAAAAAAAAGTTAAACACAATAACAATGTCTTCTAAATAAGGTTCTTTCATCAACATTGGCAGAGTGGGGATCCAACAGTCTTTGTTCACAATGATTTAGCAATCTCTGTTGAACACTTAAAAGTTACATATGCTGCCCAGCCAGTGTGGTTCAGTGGTTGAGCATTGACCCACGCACTAAGAGGTTGCCAGTTCGATTCCCGGTCAGGGCACATTCCCAGGTTGTGGGCCCAATCCCCAGTGGGAGGCATGCAGGAAGTGGCCAGTTGATGTTCTCTCTCATCAATATTTCTCTCTCTCTCTCCCTCTCCCTTCCTCTCTCTAAAACCAGTTTAAAAATATTTTAAAAAGTTACATATGCCTTAACACGATATTCTGCATCTAGGATTGTATCCCAGAGAAATACTGGCCTGTGACATAGACAACAAAGCTTGGGGTGGGGTGGGGGAGGGGTGGCGGGATAGGGAGGAGGGTGTTGGTGTAAAAAGAAGAAACATCTGTAACAAAAATAAATTAATTAATAAAAATTTTTTAAAAAGAAATATTGGCCTATGTGTACAAAATTGACTGAAAAATTATTTACTGCAACAAAATTTTTAATAGTCAAACAAAGAAATTAACCTAAATACGTATCAAAATAGACTATTAAATAAGATATGTAATAGCCATGAAATGAGATTTTAAAAATACACAAAAATATGTGTACATACTGACAAGGAAACTATCTGCTCTATATAAAAGTTATAAGCAAGTTATAAAATACTAAGCAGAGAAATATTTTGATATGTTAAGAATAAAGATAGTGGTGCCCTGGCTGGTGTGGTTCAGTGGATAGAGTGTAGGCCCATACACAGAAGGGTCACAGGTTCAATTTCTGATCCAGGGAAAACACCTGGGTTGCAGGTTCGATCCCTGGCCCAGTCAGGGCACATGTGGGAGGCAACCAATTGATGTCTCTCTCTCACATCCATGTTTATTGATGTGTCTCTCTCAAATCGATGTTTCTCTCTCTCTCTCCCTCTCCCTCCCTCCTTTCCACTCTTTCTAAAAATCAATGGAACAAATATCCTTAGATGAGAATTAACAACAGCAACAAAAAGATAATGGTTTATTAAGCTCAAATAAAAGAAAATCTGGATATTTTGAACCATTCACAGGCTTGTGCCTGAGGAATGAGATTACACAGGAATGTCACTTTCTGAGTTAATTATTTCTGTAATGCTCTATCTCTTAATAACTATAATTACTTTTATAAAAATGTCAAAGTTCTAAAGTAAAAATCAAATGTAGAGAAGACCTTAAGATGATGAAAATCAAGTGTTCACCCCTACTTTTTACCACTTGGTTCCAATCTCCAGGACTCATGAAAGACATTGTGGGTCCTTGATATAGGAGTATCTAGTTCACATGCTGGCCCTTTATCTTTCTTCTTCTTCTTCTTCTTCTTCTTCTTCTTCTTCTTCTTCTTCTTCTTCTTCTTCTTCTTCTTCTTCTTCTTATTCCTCCTCCTCCTCCTCCTCCTCCTCCTCCTCCTCCTCCTCCTCCTCCTCCTCCTCCTCTTCTTCTTCTTCTTCTTCTTCTTCTTCTTCTTCTTCTTCTTCTTCTTCTTCTTTTTAGAGGAATGGGTGGATGGATGGATGGATAGATAGATATATAGATAAACATTCTGCTAGTTATTTTTTATAAGTTTAACAGATATAATTAAATCTCTATTTCTGATTCATCAACTCCCAGGAGTTCATTCTGAACTGTAGGATGTTGGCAGCCCTGCCTTTTCCATCACCTCCTTTACACACATGTCCCACCATCTGTTATCCACATCCTCATTTGTCCCTCTTCTCACAACCATACTTTGCCCATAGGTGGACCCAAAATGTTAAAAACTAAAAATCAACTGCTTAAACATGAAGATCTAGAGGACTGGCATTGTCAAATTCCTAATTTTTAAATTGTGATCCTCTGTATGATGGCAGATGATGGACTAAAGAACATCAAGAGTGGCTGGGTACTCAGTTAAAGGCTATTGGAATACTGAAATTGTGAGAGGGTGGCTGCTGCTGTGGTATAAGCAAGACAGAGGAGAAAATGAGTCACACCCAAAATTATAAGCTGATTTAACTAACGAGGCCTGGAGAAGGAGAAGTCAAAAGTCATATGTGACCCCAGATAATAAGTGGCTTAACCAGCAGGTGATGGCAGTATGTGCTGGAGTAAGGAGTGGAGGAAAAGCAGATTTGGACCGGAAATGGAGATGAATTTGGGGCAAATGGAGTGTCAGGTATTTGCAGGATACACCTGTCTCAGGCAGTCTTTTTTTTTTTTTTTCTTTATTGATTTTAGAGAGAGAGGAATGGAAGGAGAGAGAGAGATAGAAACATCAGTGAGAGAGAACACTGATTGGCTGCCTCCTGCATGTCCCCCAGTGAGGATTTGGCCCACAACCTAGGCATGTGCCCTGACTGGGAATTGAACCGGCGACGTCTTGGTGCATGGGTCAATGCTCAACCACTGAGCCATGCCGGCCAGGCTGTCTTGGGCAGTCTTTATCCTACTCCCCTTTGCCAGTCACTTTCTAGCCCACTACCCCATTTTATATTCTATTAGCACTTATGAATACTGGAAATAGTCTTATTTATTTGCTCATCGGTCTGTTGTCTGACTCCCCCCTTGCTCCCCAACATATAAAAAGGATCTTTCCAACTGTGATTGCCAAATAATGTCCATAACTGATTTAGTCTAGCCCTTATTCTGAACATGTATCATTTGCTATTACTATCAGCAGTATAATAATTCTGCGCATACCTCTTTCTATGTACCCAATTTTTTTATATGATTTTCTTGGAAAATCATCGTCACCATGTATGCAAATGTAACAAGCTGCATCTCCCATAGCACTGTAAAAGAATTTGTGAATGTGTGTGTGTGAGAGAGAGAGAGAGCATGAGCAACATATATAATTCAATAAACTCCCCAACCAGGCAGTAAAGTTTCTGTACATGGACTTACTGATTGGCATGTACCTTGTTCCCACATGAAGGCCAGTGGAGATGGCATAAAGAGGTGGAAAGGAAATGAAAAAGAGAGAAAAGGAGAAACAGAGAAGAAAATGAGAAGAAAGTGAAAGAAAGAAAGAAAGAAAGAAAGAAAGAAAGAAAGAAAGAAAGAAAGAAAGAAAGAAAGAAAGAAAGAAAGAAAGAAAGAAAGAAAAGAAAGAGAGAAAGAAAAGAAAGAGAGAAAGAAAAAGAAAGAAGCTGGCTTTGAAGCAGGGCAAGGGGTACAGTGAGGCCCACAAGCTCCCATAAGTGAAGACAGAAGATAAAGGACTGACACATCTCCTATATCTTCCAAGGCTTTGGATGTTCCTTGTCCCCTCACTGAGGTCTGGGAGACTGGGCTTTTGTCTTCCTTCTCCGCTTCCCCTGAGCTCACAGTCAATTCCTAATCTGGCTGGAGCCTCATCCCACAAACCTGCACCAGGTTTGTGGCAGTCTCACCTGTGTGCTTCCCTTTCTAGCCTTCCTGGTTAGGGAACATTTGCTCTCATACACTGTGACAGGTGCCTGCAAAGATGTTCACCGTCACTGAAGGAGGTATCTGTGCCACCTAGTGGTTCTGTCCACTTTTGTTCTATTTTAAGGCACATGCATACTTTGGAGTGTATTTGGGTTCAGAATTTTTACATCTTCAGAACAAATCACTCCTATGACATTAACTAGTAGCTTTATTTAGGTTATAAAATATATTTTCTGACTCCTACTGTGCTCTAAATATGGCAGTCAGGCTGGGCTCTGCCGCTTGGACGTTGGTGAGCACACCTGCTCAGGTAACTCATATGGGTCCAGTTACTGAGTGCATGTTTCACCACATGTTCTCGGATTCTCCAGGTGAATAATCATACAAAAAGAAATTGCTTTTTCTCCTCTTTTATAGAGTATATACCAGCTATTTTATTTTCTTGACTCATTGCATTTTTCAGTATGTTCTAGAGCAGCATCCTTTCTAATTCCTGAGAACTATTTTCATTTCTCTAGTCATATTTCTTACTCATTTGTTTTACAGTTATAAGCAATATATTGCTGAGTGTTGGGTCCTTAACAATATGAAATTACCTGTCACTGAATGAGAGAATTTAATCCACTCACATTTTTCTGATCACTGATCCACACACTTTTAAAAAAATTATCTTTATTGTTGAGAGTATTACAGATGTCTTCATTTTTCCCCTCATTTACCTCCTCTACCTTATTCCCACCCTCCACCCAGGTATGCACACACTTTTAATGCATAATAGCTCATTTATTTTCTTTACTTTTAATTATGAATTTAATTAGTTCTTTGTCATAGTTATTTTTATTCATTTTATTTATCAATAAATATAACTTATAAGGAACCTGGAAGGGGAGATCATCCTGGATTATTCAGGCAAGTCCAGAGTAAACATGAAGAGTTCTTATGAGGGACAGAGGGAGGCAAGAAGATGAGAGGAGATGTGACAAGAAGACAGAAGAGAGATTGATTTGAGGATTCTATGTTGCTGAATTTGAAGATTGGAGAAAGGACCACAGCAGGATGCAGATGGTCTTTAAAGAATAAAAAAGACAAAGATGTAGTCTCATGTGTTCATTTTTTCCTTTGTTTCTCTTGCCTTAGGTGTTGTATCAGTGAAAATTCTGCTGCGTATGATGTCTGCACAGCAAAAGAAACAATCATCAAAATGGAAAGGGAACCCACTATATGGGAGACCATAATTGCCAATGATGCATCAGATAACGGATTAATTTCTAAAATATATAGAGTATTCATACAACTCTACAAAAGGAAGACAAAGAACCCAATAAAAAATGGACAGATGACCTAAATAGATGCCTCACCAAAAGACATACAAATGGCCAAGAGACATATGAAAAAATGCTTAATGTTACTAATCATCAGAGAGATGCAAATTAAAACAACTATGAGGGCCCTGGTCGGTTTGGCTCAGCGGTTAGAGCATCGGCCTGCGGTCCAGAGAGACCCGGGTTCGGTTCCCACTAGGGACATGTACCTCAGTTGCAGTTTGTCCCCGGCCCTGGTTGGTTGTGTGGGTGGCAGCCACTCGATGTGTCCCTTTCACGTCGATGTTTCTCTCTCTCTCTCTTCTTCTCTCCCTCACACTCTATCTGAACAAAAAATGAAAAAATGTCCTCAGGTGAGGATAAATTAATTAATTAATTAATTAAAATAAAACAACTATGAAGTACCACTTCACACCTGTCAGAATGGCTGCCATCAACAAATCATCAAACAACAAGTGTTGGCGATGGTGTGGAGAAAAGGGGACTCTAGTAACACTGCTGGTGGGAATACAGACTGGTGCAGCCACTATAGAAAACACTATGGTGTTACCTCAAAAAGTTAAAAATTGAACTGCCATTTGACCCAGTGATCCCACTTCTAGGAATATACCCTAAGTAGCCTAAAACACCAATCAGAAAGAATATATGTACCCCTATGTTCATAGCAGCACCATTTACAATAGCTAAGATCTGGAAATAGCACAAGTGTCCATCAGTAGATGAATGGATAAAAAAGCTGTGGTACATATACACAATGGAACACTATGCAGCTGTAAGAAAGAAAGATCTCTTATCCTTTGAGATGGCATGGAGGGACCTGGAGAGTATTATGCTATGCGAAACAAGCCAAGCAGAGAAATACAAATATCACATGATCTCACTTATTTGTGGAATGTAATGAACTAAACAAACTGATGAACAAAATTGACCCAGAGACATAGAGTTGTGGTACAGACTGACAACCTTCAGAAGAGGGGATGGGGGGAGGGAAGAGATAAACCACAGAACTTATATGCATGTATGTATAACCAATGGACATAGACAACAAAACTGGGGATGGGGAGGAGGGTGACAATGGGGAGAAAAGGAGAAACATCTGTAACAAAAAAAAATTAATAAAAATAATTTTAAGAAAATAATAAAAAAGACAAAGAAATAGATTCTCCTCTAGAGCCTCCAGAGGGAATAAAGCCCTGCCAATCCACTTTAGACTTCTTACAAGTTCTTTTAAGTCAAAAAGAAATAAAGAAATATAACTTTGTGTATGCTTTCTATTTTGCCACTATTTTTATCAATAATTTAGCCTCTATTCAAACAATAAAAATTTAGAAAGATTTTAATCATTCTGCTCACCCATCATTCTAACCAAGTCTAACAGCTTTTGTGGAAATCATTATTACTTTTTATAAGTAATTTAAATTAGTGGTGATGACATTGATTTTAATATAGTTGGTGCTGATCACTTTGATAGCTGCTGAATTTAGGTTGAACTGAGCATTTTCTTGTATATTCAAGAGGCCTTTATATATTCTTATTTGACTTTGTCTTTTAAACTGTTCTTTCTCAGCAGGGGAGACTCTTTCTAGCTGGAGAATTCCCTCTCAGTGCTGAGCAGTGGGGGATCGGATGATGCAGGGGGTTGGGGATGGGATGGGGTAATGAAGTGGTCTTCTTTCCCTTTTTGTGTGGTTACTGTCCTGTATTTTGTTCCGATATACTGCTGAAGTTTCTTACGTGGTTCCTGGGCTCTCCTAGAGCTTGTTTTTGTTATGGATAACTGTCTCACCATTGATCTTTGTGGGAGGATGGATTCCAGGGTTCCCTGTATTTTATCTTAGAGACATCACTTTTACTTGATAGCTGGACATAATGTACCATAATGAACTGTGGTGAATAAGTTTTCAGTGATGTGGTGGTGAGGTTTGTGGGTGAGGAAGCTTTCTATGGTCCTATGATAAGGTCTCAATCATTTTTTAAAAACATCTTTATTGTTGAATGTACTACAGATGTCCCTATTTTTATCCCCCATTGACCCCTTCCTCCCCACTCCCAACCTCTCCTTCCTTCCCCACACTATTGTCTGTGTCCATTGGTTATACATATATGCATATAAGTTCTTTGATTTATCTCTTCAGCTCCCCTCTTCCCTTCCCTTTGAGGTTCTTCAGTCTAACAACCAATTTGTACTTCTTAATTCCTTCACCTTTTTCACCCATCAACCCAAACCCCCTCCCATCTGGCAAGCAACAAAAAGTTCTCTGTATCTATAAGTCTGTTTTTGTTCTGCTTGCTCATTTTGTTTGTAGGTTCAATTGTTGATAGATATGCATTTATTGCCATTTTATTCTTCATATTTTTTTTTTTGTTCTTCCTTAAGAAGATCTGTCAACATGTCATATAATACTGGTTTGGTGGTGATGAACTTCTTTAGCTTTTACTTGTCTGGGAAACTCTTTATATGTCCACTGATTCTAAATGATAGCTTTGTAGGGTAGAGTAATCTTGATTGTAGTCATTTGCTTTTCATTAATTTGAATATTTCTTGCCACTCCCTTCTGGCCTGCAAAGTTTCTTTTGATAAATCATCTGAGAGTCTTATGAGAACTCCCTTGTTGGTAACTAGCTGTTTTTCTCTTGCTGCTTTTAAGATTCTCTCTGTCTTTAACCTTTTGCATTTTGATGATGATGTTATCTTGGTGTGGGCCTTTTTGTGTTCATCTTGTTTGGGAACTGTCTGTGCTTCCTGGACTTGTTTGACTCTTTCCTTCATCATGCTAAGGAAATTTTGTCATTTTTTTTTTCCAAATAGGTTTTCAATATCTTGCTCTCTCTCTCTCTTCTCCTTCTGGAAACCTCATGATGTGAATACTGGTATACTTGAAGTTGTCCCAGAGACTCCTTACATTGTCCTCATTTTTTTGTATTCTTTGTTCTGTTGGGTGTTTTTTGCTTCCTTATATTCTAAATTGATTGTTTGCTTCTTGGCTTCACCTACTCTATTGATTCCCAGTAAATTATTCTTTATTTCAATTAGTGCATCCTTCATTTATGACTGGTCTTTTATTATGCTCTTGAGGTCCTCACTAATTCCTTGATGTTCTCCCTAAGTTCCTTGAAATTCTAAGTTCCTTGAGCATCCTTATAACCAGTGTTTTGAACTCTGCATCTGTCAGATTGCTTATCTCTATTTTGCTTTTATTTATTTTTTCCATTTTTTTGTTGTTGTTCAGATAGAGTGGGAGGGAGAGAGAAGAAGAGAGAGAGAGAGAGAGAAACATCGATGTGAAAGGGACACATCGAGTGGTTGCCACCCACACGACCCAACCAGGGCCAGGGACAAACCGCAACCGAGATACGTGCCCTTAGCAGGAACCGAACCCGGGTCTCTCTGGACCACAGGCCAACGCTCTAACCGCTGAACCAAATTGGCCAGGGTTATCTCTATTTTGTTTAGTTCTTTTCCTGAAGTTTTCTTCTGTTCTTTCATTTGGGACATGTTTCTTTGTCTCCTCATTTTGGCTGCTTCCCTGAGTTTGTTTCTATGTATTAGGTAGAATTACTATGTCTCCTAGGCTTCCTAGGGTGGCTTATTGTTGTAGGTGTCCTGTATGGTCAAGTAGCACAGCCTCCCTGATCACCCCAGCTGGGCCCTCGAGGTGCACCTCTCATGTGGACTGTACACCCTTCTGTTGTAATTGAGTCTTGATTGCTGTTGACATGTCAATGGGAGGGATTTATTCAGGCTCATCAGCTGCAAGGATTGGCTGTCACCACTAACCTCTAATCTCTGACTACCTTGGAGGATCAGCTCTGCAGAGCCCACCACACAGAGCAAGACTTACTTCAGCAGGGCTCTGATACAAATGAGTCCACCCATTGAGTGTATCACTTGTGGAGGTGATTGGGTTGTGGTGTTTTGACGTGGTCTGAAACTGTCCGCTGGATGTGCTGGCTCTGTGGCAAGATCAGTCACTGCCTGTGTTCTACCTGGGGCTACCAGGCATAAGCTACAAAGCTATCTACAGATCACTTCTTTTTGTGCTGGTCTTGGAGGTGCCCAGGCAAAACCAAGCTGTGAACCAAGACTGGCTGTTTCTAGTGCCAGGCTTGGGGCCAGTTAGCTAGAGGTATGCGGCTCACTGAGGCCAGGTGCTCTTTGTTTTAGAGAATTTAGGAAAATCTGAAGCAGGATCCAAGACAGGCCAAACATATGGTAAAGCCACTGGAAACAGCTTTGGTAGGCCTGAAAGATGGTCATGGCAGGGCTTCAGGGTATCACGAGGGCAAGAAAACAGTGTGAAGCAGGTTGCTGGAGTCCCAGATATGGCACCCAACTGCCTGCCCAATTGGGTAAGGGCTCACTAAAGGAACAACGGTTTCCACCAGCACACCTGTCCTGGAGAAAGCTGCTTCTCCAGCTCTTCCCCTGATGCAAAATAACTCAGTTCTTCCCCATATGTCTCTAGTGCCTTTCAAGCTACCTCCCCCACACTGGAGACTGGAGGGGGTAGGTCCAAGTAAGTCCGTGCATGGGCCCTTTAAGAGGAACTGTCTGGGACTCTAGAAGCCTCAGCCTCCCTCAGCCTTAATTCCTGTTGGTTTTTACAGCCAGAAGTTATGGGGAATTCTCTTCCTGGTACTGGAAACTTGGGCTGGGGGGCCTGATGTGAGACAGGGACCCCTTACTCATCAGGGAGGACCTTCACAGCCAAGATAGCCCTCCTGATTTTTATCCTTCTCATGTGGGTGTGGGACCATCCCATCTGAGCCTCAGCCCCTCCTACCAGTCTCTATGTAGCTTCTACTTTAATTTCATATTTGTAGGACTTCCATTCATCTCAATTTCAGGCAGTGATGAATGATGGTTGTTCTGTAGTTTAGTTGTAATTTTGACAGGTTTGTGGGCAGAGGCAAGTACTGCATTTACCTACACCACCATTCTGACCAGAAGTCTCCTAGGTCTCAATCTTTTACTGAGCCTGTAAGTCTGGACAGTGAACTCACAAGTGTTTCAGGTTTTCACTCACCCCTTGACCCTTAGGTAGGATAAGATGGCTAGAGATAGTTGTATATTTCCCTTCCCCAAGTCAGTTAGGCTCTGATAATAACCCCGCAGTTTAGGCTCTGGTTAACTAGTTTCCCCTGAGAGAAGGCTTTGTCAAGAAGAAAAAAGTGCTCTGGCATATTTCAAAATGACATTTTCTCCCTCCTCTTGCCAGAAGAAGCAGAAGGGAAATTTTCTCTGATATTTACTGTGGGAATCTGGTTGAAACTCCTGTTGGTAAATCACACTATATAGTGCTCACCATCCACCATGACTAGGTCCCTGCAGCTTCTAATTCTCAGAGTTGTCTGCATTGAGATTGAACTAGACTACTTAATTTAAATAATTCCATTCTGACCAGCAGTTGTTACATGTACACACCCTGACTCATCTAAACACCATGGCCTTAGGAAACCCAGAGGAACTATAAAGATAAAGGGATTAGTAATAGCCTTGGGAAACCCAGAAAAAACATAAAAATAAAGAGATTAATGATTGCCCTGACCTTTGTAATGCTCCTCATTCCCCCTATTGTATCAGTTTCCCCCTTAATGAAGCCAAGGCGGCATCAAGAGGATGTGATTTTAGTCTTTATAAACGGATTGCAAGAATGTTCAGGGCTGTTGATTTGGGAGACTATGCCGCTGCAGTCCGCCGGTGAATAAAGTGCTCCTCTCATTTACAATTCAGCTGTGCATCTTTGATTGTCTCACTGGCTGATCATAACATTTGTAGGCCCCAGCAAGATCCCTGGTGCTTTGTGACACCAGGGGCTAGATGCCTAGCATGGGCGGCCTCTCCTAGTCTGGCCACCAGACACCTAGAGGTCTTTAGGGGAGGCGCCACCTGAGATGTTCCAGGGCCCCGAAGATCCTACTTAGTTTTCTGAAGAGCGGCTGGGAGACACCAAGACTTCCCCCCAAAATTTTCAGAGTTACTGAAAATTCCTCAGGAGGTAAGATCTGTTTGGGTGACTGGTCTTTCTGGGTGAGAGGGAGAGGACCAGACACAGCGCAGCCTCTCCTCTCCAGGGATCCCCCTAAGATGTTAAGGGTGATTCAAATTGGGCAAATTCTGTCCCCTAGGGCCCACCTCTAGGGTGGAAAGGGAGTCTGATCACCTCCAAAGCAGCATAGACACCACTCAGGATAGGCAATTTCTAGATGGAAGTTTGAACTGTGTGATTGTGTGTGTGAATGACTGTGTTCCTCAACACTTGTTACAGAGCCTGTGTGAGTCCTTACCTGTGATTCCATGGTGGCCTCATATGGCTAATGGCAGTATCAGTTTCTTGGGGACATTTTGTCTCCACCAGTGAACCTTATCTGAGTTCAGGGTTTATACCAACCTGCCAATGCTAAGAGGTGCCTAAATCTCCATGAGGGAAGCGACCAGGAGGACAAAGTGAAAGTTTCTGTCTTGTGTGTCTTCCCTTGTTTTTGTCCTCATCCGCCTCCTACTGTTTCTCCCTCAACTTTGTTATGGTTAGTCTAATCATGGATGGCAGCCCTAATGCCCAGCAGACCTCATTGGGTTGCATGTTGAAACATTTTTAGAGAAGGATTTGAGGAAGGTTCTTATTACAGTATAAAAATGTCTAAAGGAAAGTTAAGGACCTTCTATATATTAAATTGGCTCACATTCAGGTGGACTGGCCTGACACAGGATCCTTTGACCCTCAACTTACTCATGCAGTATGGAATATTATAACCAGGGAGCCAGGACACCTGGACCAGTTCACCTATGTTGATCAATGGCTGGCCTTAGTCCAGAATCCTCCTCCCTGGCTTAAGAGGTATACCTTCCAGACCAGGGTGTAAATACTGGTAGTGAGCCCCAAACTGGGCCCCAAGAGAAACCTGAGGACTGGGCCTCCCATCCTTCCACCCCCCTCAGAGGAGGTGAATCTCCCCCATCCTTATAATACTGGGCTGCCTTGCATCTGGGCCCAGTGTACTAGTGCCAGCAGCAGCTGCACCAAGTACGGGGAGCAGCACCACCACAGCCACCAGCAGTATAGCCTCCAGGAGCCTCTGCTGCTGCTGGACTTCCAGCCTCCCACCCACCCTAGGGAGGCAGCAAGGTGTGCCCAGCAACCAGACATGTGGCAGAGGCAGGCTGGCACACAGGCATTTACCCAGAGGCTGCAGGTGCCAAGGGGTCTCCCGGGGAGGACAGTCCAGCCATGGAAGGGGCGTGTTCCTTTGGTGTCAGCCCAGCGACCCATCCTCCATCCCAGGTTTAGTGACAGCAGATGTGTAACGCAAATTTCCTGTGGGGTTCTTAACTTTGGGGAGTTGAACGTAGCGATCCTGGGCCTGGGCACAAAGTGCTCTTGGAGAGAGTTGAAAAACACTCTGTCCAGTGTAAATACATGCTAGGACATCGCTTTCCTTTACTGCCTCCTTTTAGAAACCTGGGGTCAGAAGAAAGGTGCCTGGACACAGTGGATAGAGACAAGAAGGGAAAGGGCCCCCTTCTCACCACCTCATACACAGAGCAGGCTCCAAGTGTGTGGGGGGAGGTGGGGGAGGCTCCTTCAGGGAAGACTATCTTGCCTCTGAGGGAAGCAGCCCTAGTGGATGGGAATCTGGGGGAGGGGGGGTGACCATTCATAGTCTATGCCCCATTCTCCACCAGTGATCTTTATAATTAGAAGACCTAAAGTCCGCCTACCCTCAGGCCCAGATGGGACCCCAATACCACTGCAGGGAAAAATTCACTGGACACTTTTCACTGGTACTTATTAAAAGATTAAAGGCGGCTGCTAGAAAGGTGTCAGAAGTAATTCAGGGCTTGCGGAAATCTCCTGCTGCCTTTCTGGAGTGACTTTGTGAAGCATACCGAGTGTACACTCCAATAGACACTGACGCTCCAGAAAACCAGCAGGCTGTAAACGTGGCCTTTGTTACTCAGTCAACCCAAGATATTAGAAAAAAGCTCCAAAAGCTAGAAGGTTTTGAAGGAATGAATTGCTCTCAGTTGGTTGAAATAGCTCAAAAGGTATATAATAATAGTGACACCCCTGGGGAAAAAACAAGATGAAAGAATAGCAAAGGTAGTAGTAGCAGCCTTAAGGGAAACAGGACCCTTGGAAAAGGATCACCCTAGGAAGGGAAACATGAGGAGGGGTCAGGATGGCAGGCCCAGGTCCCGATTAGGAATAGGAAAGATGAAGGCAAAGTCAGGTTTGGAAGAAAGGAGGTCTTGGGAAGTAGCTGGAAGTAACGAGAAGCTGGTACTAGGCATTGGTACAGGGAACAAAAGGATTGGGAGAAAGAAGGGAGGTCTGTAAGTAGCTGAAAGGGTCATGTGAAAAGAAAGAAGGTCAGAGTAAGTGAAGGAAAGATGAAGTATGGCTAGATCAAAGGGTTAAGAGAGGACAATTAGTAGAAGTGGATAAAGGAAGAAAGTAAAAAGCCGTCCTTAACTTAAAAGAATGACAGGGCCAGGGCTCCTTCCAACTGATCCCCCAGGAACCCAGGGTAACAATACAAGTAGGGAGTAAACTGGTTAGTTTCCTAGTAGATACTGGTACAGCCAACTCAGTCCTGACTGAGCCAATGGGGCCCCTAACCTCCAAAAAAAAATGTCTGTGCAAGGGGCCACCGGAAAGTCGGCCCTTTACCCCTGGACTTCAAAGAAGACTATAGACCTTCGGAAAAATATTGTGACTCATTCATTTCTGGTCATGCTGGAGTGCCCATACCCCCTACTCAGATGTGATCTTCTCCAGTGGTTGTTCAATTGCTGGCCACTGCCAATCCAGCCCAGCCCCGCATCAAGTTCCACAAGATATTGGCCATCAATCCTGCTAGCCTGCTTCTGGACAACGACCCAGAAGAACCTCTACAGGACTACCTGGAGGTAATCAACATAGTGCAGACGGCCTGCCCAGACCTCAAGGATGTCCCACTGCCATCATCAGATGAGGTATTGTTCACAGACAGGAGCAGTTATATCCAGAAAGAAATCAGGTATGCTGGAGCAGCAGTAGTAACTCTGGATAGTGTCATCTGGTCACAGTCCTTGAATAGAGGAACTTCAGCCCAAAATTACAGAACTAGTCACCCTAATCCAGGCTCTCCAATGGGGCAAGGGAAAGTCAGTAACCATCTACATTGACAGCAGATATGCATTTGCCACAGTGCACATGCATAGTGCCATCTACCGAGAATGGGAGTTATTAACCTCGGCCAGAAAGGACATAAAAATGAGGAAATTCTGACCTTACTCAAAGCCATCTGGCTGCCAAAAGCAGTAACGATAGTGCATTGCAAGGGACACCAAAAAGAGGATTCCATAGAGGCACGGAGAAACTGAGCAGCGGACCAGGGATCTCGAGAGGCAGCCCTAAAACCAGTGGGGCCTCTCCAGATATTAGCGCCATGCCAAACCCAAGTTTGCCTTCGACTCCTACTTACGCTGGGTCAGAAAATGACTTAGCCAAGCAGAAACAAGCCACAAAGGAAATCAATGGATGGTGGACACTGCCTGATGGGAGGTTGTTGGTACCAGAGGCTGTAGGTTGGACTTTGGTCAATCAGCTGCACCAGACTACAAGCTTACTGAACTCCTGAGAGGCAGGTACTGGTACTTCATACCCAATTTAGACAGTATAGTGGACAGCACTGTGCCCAGATGCACTACCTGTGCCCAGGTTAATGCTAAGTAGGGTAGAAAAGTTCCCCTGGGAATCCAGGTTTGGGGAGCCTCCCTAGGAGAACATTGGGAAGGAAATTTTACAGAAGTTAAGCCCCCAGCATCAGGATATAAATACCTCCTGGTTTACTTAGACACTTTCTCTGGGTGGGTTGAGGCTTACCCTACCAAAACAGAGACAGCCACCATTGTAGTTAAAAAATTACTCCAAGAAATCATTCCTAGATTCAGGTTACCTGTGACCCTAGGGTCAGACAATGGCCCCACCTTTACAGCAAGAATATCACAGGACCTTAAAGGAAACCTTAACCAAATTTACTTTAGAAACTGGTGAAAACTGGACCACTCTGCTCCCCCTCACTCTCTTATGGGCAAGATGTACCCCATACTGGGAAGGATTCTCCCCTTATGAAATTAGGTATGGTAGACCTCCTCCCATTCTTCCCAAGATCAGAGAAGAATTGAAGGCTAAAATTCACAACTGCTCCTTACTCAAGTTCTTGAAGGCCCTGCAGTCTGCCCAGAAGGCCGTCCATAAGCACGTCCACAATGCCCTGCCTGTGTCCAACTCAGACCCTGTGCACCCCTTCCAGCCTGGGGACTCGGCATGGGTAAAGAAGTTCACCACCCAAGGACTAACTCTGGTCTGGAAGGGACCATACACTGTCATCCTGACTACACCAATGGCTGTCAAGGTCAATGGCATCCTGACCTGGCTGCACCATTCCCAGCTGAAGGTGGAAAAAAAACAAAATGGACAGTCCAGGCTTCTCCACACCCCTTAAAGATAAGACTCTTGTGAGTATCAGAATATTAACATTGCTTTTACTATGTATAAATGGGAACCCCCATAAGCCAAAATCCAAATGGGATTGGGAATTTAGGAATGGAATCACAGGGGAAGTCCTTGCCAAGGTGACTTCAGGGGAACAGGAACAAGTGCAGTTCACTATAAATCTATGTTCCCTATTTAAGGATGTTATCCCCATATACCAAGGAGAGAACAAAAATTTATTAAGGGTTCAAAGGAATAGGAGGCTATGGGGACAGGGCTCATGGACTTAGGGATGAAGAAAAGGCAGGTGATATCCAATAAGGTCAAAGGGAAAGTCCAAAGAATGTTTAACTGGTCCCCTTGACTGACAACCCTCCTGTCTGCAGTAGCAGGGCCCAAGCCCTCTTGCTCTTAGCTCTGACCATTGGACCCTGCCTTGTCAATTGCCTTATCAAGACTATACAGAAAAGAATTAACTTGGTCAAATTACTAGTAGTCAGGGGTCAATACAATTTTCTCCCCAATGAAGACGAGTCCACAATTTGACTCTTATACATAAAACCAGTGGGGAATGAACCAGACTACTTAATTTAAGTAACTTCATTCTGACCAGCAGTTGCTACATGTATACACCCTGACTCATCTAAACACCATGCCTTAGGAAACCCAGAGGAACCATAAAGATAAAGGGATTAGTAATAGCCTTGGGAAACCCAGAAAAACCATAAAAATAAAGAGATTAATGATTGCCCTGACCTTTGTAACAGCTCCTCATACCCCCTATTGTATCATTAAGTTCCTCCCTTAATGATGCCAAGGCAGCATCAAGAGGATGTGGTTTTAGTCTTTATAAATGGATTGAAAGAATGTTCAGGGCTGTTGATTTGGGAGACTATGCCCCTGCAGCTCACCAGTTTATAAAGTGCTCCTCTCATTTACAATTTGGCTGTGCATCTCTGATTGTCTTGCTGGCTCCTCATAACATTAGATGACTCTGAGTTGTCTGCAATTCATCTTATTGATGAATTGCTTATTCCAGCTATGGTTCACACAATGGTTTCTGTTTGACACTGCTACAGTAAGCCACAGTGGTCCCTATATCTTCCCATTTATATGAGTCCAGAAAGAACTGTTGATTTGCCAGTCTGCTCAGTTTTTTATTTATTGTTAGGATGGAATGTTGACTTCCAAGCTACCAGGATGTTTTTTAAAACTTTTTGAATTAACATTTTCTTTTGATATAACTAAATGTATGTACAGTTATAAGAAATAATACACAGATTCATCCAGTTTCCTCAAGTGGCAACATTTTGCAAAACTATAGTTCAATATCATGACTAGGATATTGACAGTGAGTGATGCAGTCAAATCACAGAATATGAGATTTCAAAATGGTGGTGGAGTGAATGGAAGCTACAGAGACCATCTCCAAGGACCAAACTGGAATTACAACTAAAATAAAGACAAATCATCAGGAAAAAGCAACAGAAAAGCAGCTGGAGAGGGCCGTATAAACAGGAACAGATAAAGGACACTAAATCAATCCTTGTAGGAACTGCAGAGGCACAAGAGGGTGGGCTGGGAGCCCATGAACAGCAGCTGTTTTACCTGTGAGCAGCTCCCTCAGAATTAAAATCCCAAGCTGGCTCCACAGTGCAGAGGGCCAGGACAGAGCGCTAAATTAGCTACAGCCACTCATCTTGGGCTCTAGCAGAGGGAGGCTGGACTGGATTGGAACTGTGTAGAGACTCGGGAGCTTGGGGAGCTGGGAGGGCAATGGGAGTTTTGTGCTGAATCACTCCCTCACAGGACAGTAGCCATCTTATTAAAAGAGGCCCTTCCCAGAGCCCTGGGGAGAAGCAACAGCTTCTCTCTTGTGAATTTAACACCACCCATTCAGGTCAGAGAAATGCAAATTGAGGCTCATTAACAACCAGCAAGCATCTGCCTTACTCACAGGAAAACCTCTTACCCTGAACACCTCAGGGATTTTTTTTTTTTTTTTTTTTTTTTTTTTAGTATATGCTCCTAATGGGAACCAAACCCAAGACTCTGGTCCACAGGCTGATGCTCCAACTGCTGAGCCAAACTGGCCAGGGCACCTGAGGGATTTTTTCATTCAGTTGAAAGCAACAATACAGGCTCATCAAATAACTGAGACTAATAGCCTCCAGGCAAAAAGCTAGAGGATAACTGAACCTTTCCTGGGCTTGCAAATCTACCCAGGAAAGTAAGACTTGACGGTAGTGTTTAATGTGGGTCCTCACACTCATACAACACCAGTAGAGGAAGCCACAACAAGCGGAACACCAACACCCACAGGGAAAATATGGCAGGTTCCAAAACCCATTGAGACAGCCAAAATGGTGAAGCAAAGAAACAACCCCTAACAAAAGAATAATAGAATTCTAAAAAAAAAAATGAATAAATGAAATGGAATTAAGCAAGATATCAGAGGGAGAGTTCAAAGTAATAATCATGAGGAAGCTCAACATAATGATGACAGAGCTCAACAGCATGAGTAAAGATATAGAAACATTGAAAACCAACCAAATGGAAATGAAGAATGACAGAGCAGAAATAAGGAACAAGTTAGAAGGAATACTGAGCAGAGTAGAGGAAGCTGAGGACCAGATTAGTGAATTAGAGGAAAGGGTAGAAAGAAATCACCCAATCAGAGAACTAAAAAAAAAAAAAAAAAAAAAAATTAAAAATAGGAGGACAGCCTAAGAGAACTATGGAACAACATGAAGCATAACAACATCTGCATCATTGGAGTGTCAGAAGAAGAAGAAAATGAGTAAGTGTTAGAGAATATATTTGAAGAAATAGTGACAGAAAACTTCCATAACTTGGTGAAGGAAAAAGGCATACAAGTACAAGAAGCACAGATAGCCTCAAGTAAAAAGAACCCAAACAGGCCCACACCAAGACACATAGTAATTAAAATGCCAAAAATTAAAGACAGAGAGAAAATCCTAAAGGCAGCAAAAGATAAGCAACAGGTAACCTACAAAGGAAACCTGATAAAGTTATCAGCTGACTTCTCCACAGAAACACTACAGGCCAGAAGGGAATGGCATGAAGTAATCAAGGTAATGAAAAACAAAGATCTGAATCCAAGTCTACTCTGTCCAGCAAGGCTATCATTCAAAATAGAAGGTGAAATAAAGAGCTTCCCAGAAAAAAAAAAAAAATGGCTAAGGGAATATAATAGCATGAAACCAGGACTGCAAAAAATGTTGAAAGAACTGCTATAATTAGTAGAAGAAATAGGAAGAAAAATATAACCACAATAAATAAAAATGGCAATAAACAGGTACATATCAATAATAACCTTAAATGTAAATGGCATACAGTGGAAGTAGTCCTGAGAGGGAAGTTCATAGCACTGCAGGCCTACCTCAAGAAACAAAAAAAATTTCTAATTGACTATCCAACCTCACAATTTAAAGAACTAGAAAGCAAACAAATGAAAACCCCAGAGCAAGTAGAAAGAAAGAAATAGTAAAGATCAGAGCAGAAATAAATGACATAGAGAAAAAAATAACAATTCAAAAGATCAATGAAACAAAGAGCTGGTTCTTTGAAAAGATAAACAAGATTGATGGACTCTTAGACAGACTCATCAAGAAAAAAAGAGAGAGAACCCAAATACCCAAAATCAGAAATCAAGGAGGAGAACCCAAGGCTCTTCAAGTAACCGGGACTAATAGCCTCTAGGTGAAAAACAGGAGGATAACTGAACCTTTTCTGGGCTTGCAAATCTACCCAGGAAAGTAAGACTCGACAGTGGTGTATATAACATGGGTCCTCCCACGCTCATCCAAACCCCGTACAGGGAGCCACAAACAGCAGAACACCAACATCCACAGGGAAAATTTGGCAGGCTCCAAAAACCTCTGATAGCCAAAATGGTGAAACAAAGAGACAGATGCCAAATGAAAGAACAAGAGACCTCCACCGAAGATGAGATAAATGAAATGGAGTTAAGCAAGTTAACAGAGCTAGAATTCAGAGCCATGATCTTGAGGAAGCTCAACAGCATGTGTAAGGACATCAACACCATGAGCTACGACTTAGAAATACTGAAAATAAACCAATTAGAAATGAAGAATGACATAGCAGAAACGAAAAACACATTGGAAGGACTAAACAGAAGAGTAGAAGAAGCTGAGGACCGGATCAGTGAATTAGAAGACAGGGTAGAAAAAATCAACCAATCAGAAAACCAAAAGGAAAAAACAATGAAAAAACAGGAAGACAGCTTAAGAGAACTGTGGGACAACTGGAAACGTAATAATATTCACATCATAGGAGTCCCCAAAGAAGAAAAAAATGAGAAAGGGTTAGAGAATATACTTGAAGAAATAGTGACAGAAAATTTCCCTAATTTGGTGAAGGAAGAAGGCATTCAAATTCAAGAAGCACAGAGAGTCCCAAGTAAGAAGAACCCAAACAGGCCCACACCAAGACACATGGTAATTAAAATGTCAAAAATTAAAGAGAAAGAGAGAATCCTAAAGGCAGCAAGAGCTAAGCAACAGGTTACCTACAAAGGAACCCCCATAAGGTTATCAGCTGACTTCTCAATAGAAACACTACAGACCAGAAGGGAATGGCATGAAATAATCAAGGTCATGAAAAACAAGAATCTGAACCAAAGACTACTCTACACAGAAAAGCTATCATTCAAAATAGAAGGTCAAATAAGGAGCTTCCCAGACAAAAAAAAAAAAAAAAAAAAGGCTAAAGGAACACATTAGCAACAAACCAGTACTGCAAGAAATGTTAAAAGGACTGCTGTAATTAGTAGAAGAAATAAAGAGGAAAAAAGAACCACACTAAACAAAAATGGCAATAAATAAGTACATATCAATAATCATGTTAAATGTAAATGGACTGATCGCCTCGATCAAAAGACAGAGTAGCGGATTGGATAAAAAAGCATGACCCATATATATGTTGTTTACAAGAGACCGACTTCACAACAAAAGAATCACATAGGCTGAAAGTGAAGGGATGGAAAAAAATCTTCCAAGCAAACAGAAAGGAAAAAAAAAGCTGGGGTAGCAATACTCATATCTGATAAAATAGATTTCAAAATGAAGGCCATAACTAGAGACAAAGAAGGTTACTACATAATATTGAAAAGATTTATCAAACAGGAAGATATAAGCTTGGTAAACATATATGCACCCAATATAGGAGCACCAAAATACATTACAAAACTTCTGGAGGACTTCAAAGGAGAAATCGACAGCAATACAATCATAGCAGGGAACTTCAACACCCCGCTGATATCACTGTAGAGATCCTCTAGACAAAAAATTAACAAGGAAACAGAGACTCTAAATGAAGCACTAGACCAAATGGATTTAATAGATATATACAGAGAATTACACCACAAAACTGCAGAATTCACATTCTTCTCAAGTGCACATGGGACATTCTCAAAGATAGACCACATGTTAGGACACAAAGTCTCTACAAGTTCAAGAAGATTGAAATCATATAAAGCATCTTCTCAGATGACAATGGCATGAAACTAGAAATCAATTGCAACAAGAACATGCAAAGACATTTGAATACATGGAGGCTAAAGAGCATATTATTAAATAATGAATGGGTTACCAAGGTGATCCAGGAAGAAATTAAAAACTTTCTGGAAACTAATGAAAATGAACACACAACAACACAAAATCTATGGAATGCAGCGAAAGCAGTTCTGAGAGGGAAGTTCATAGCATTACAGTCCCAACTCAAGAGAGAAAAAAAATTCTAATAGATTTTCTAACCTCACAACTTAAAGAACTAGAAAGCAAAGAAAAAGAAAACCCTACAGCAAGTAGAAGGATGGAAATAGTAAAGATCAGAGCAGAAATAAACGACATGGAGACCAGAAAAACAATTCAAAGGATCAATGAAACAAAGAGCTGTTTTTTTGAAAAGATAAACAAGATTGATGGACCCTTAGCTAGACTCACCAAGAAACAAAGAGAGAGAACCCAAATACACAAAATCAGAAATGAAAGAGGAGAAGTAACAACTGACACCACAGAAATACAAAGGATCATTAACAAATACTATGAACATTTATATGGCAACAAATTCGACAATCTAATCGAAATGGACACATTTCTAGAAACACATAGTCTCCCAAAACTGGACCGGGAAGAGATAGAAAACTTGAACAGACGAATAACAATGAAGGAAATTGAAGATGTAATCAAGACTCTCCCAGCAAACAAAAGCCCAGGCTCTGACGGCTACCGAACATTCAAAGAAGAACTAACACTCATTCTTCTCAAACTATTTCTAAAAATTCAAGAAGAAGGAAGACTTCCAAACTCATTTTATGAGGCCAGCATAATTCTAATTCCAAAACCAGAAAAAGACACTACAAAGAAAGAAAACTACAGGCCAATATCCCTGATGAACATACATGCCAAAATCCTAAACAAAATACTAGCAAATCATATCCAGCAATACATCAAAAAAATTATCCACTATGACCAAGTGGGCTTCATCCCAGGGATGCAAGGCTAGTTCAATATTTGCAAATCAATAAATGTGATACACCACATAAACAAAATGAAAGATAAAAACCACATGATCATATCAATAGATGCTGAAAAAGCATTCGACAAAATCCAGCACCCATTTCTGATAAAAACGCTCAGCAATTTAGGAATAGAGGGGTCATATCTTGATATAATAAAGGCCATATATGAAAGACCTACAGCCAACATCATACTCAATGGGCAAAAACTAAAAACATTTCCCTTAAGAACAGGAACAAGACAGGGATGACCACTTTCACCACTCTTATTTAACATAGTACTGGAAGTCTTAGCCACAGCAATCAGGCGTGAAGAAAAAATAAAAGGAATCCAAATTGGAAAGGAAGAAGTGAAACTGTCATTATTCGCAGATGACATGATATTATACATAGAAAACCCTAAAGACTCCATCAAAAATCTACTAGATTTAATAAATGAATTTGGCAAAGTAGCAGGATACAAAATAAACGTCAAGAAATCTACGGCATTCTTATACACCAATGATGAACTCACAGAAAGAGAAACTAAAAAAACAATCCCATTTACCATCGTGGAAAAATTAAGATACCTAGAAATAAACTTAACCGAAGAAATAAAGGATCTATTTGTAGAAAACTACAGAACATTGAAAAAGGAAATAGAGGAAGATGTAAAAAAGTGGAAGCACATACCTTGTTCATGGATTGGAAGAATTAACATCATTAAAATGTCCATTTTACCCAAAGCAATCTATCGAGTCAGTGCAATCCCCATCAAAATACCAGTGACATATTTCACAGAACTAGAACAAATAATTCAAAAGTTCATATGGAACCAAAAAACACCCCGAATAGCCACAGAATCTTGAAAAAGAAGGACAAAGTAGGTGGGATCACAATACCGAATATAAGGTTATACTACAAAGCTACTATAATCAAAACAGCCTGGTACTGGCACAAGAATAGGCATATAGACCATTGGAACACAACAGAGAATCTGGAAATTGACCCAAGACATTATGCTCAATTAATATTTGACAAAGGTGGCAAGAGCATACAATGGAGCAAAGACAGCCTCTTTAATAAATGGTGTTGGGAAAATTGGACAGGTACATGCAAAAAAAAAATGAAACTAGACCATCAACTTACAGCATACACAATAATAAACGAAAAATGAATAAAAGACTTAAATGTGACTCGTGAATCCACAAAAATCCTAGAAGAAAATGTAGGCAACAAAATTTCGGACATCATATGCAGCAGAACCTTCACTGATACATCACCTAAGGCAACAGAAACAAAGGAAAAAATGAACACATGGAACTACATCAAACTCAAAAGCTTCTGCTGAGTAAAAGAAACAGCCATCAAAACAGAAAGAGAACCCACTGAATGGGAGAGCATAATTGCCAATGATACATCAGATAAGGGGTTAATCTCCAAAATATATAGAGTGCTCATACTACTCAACAAAAGGAAGACAAAGAACCCAATTAAAAAATGGGCAGAGGAACTAAATAGACACCTCTCCAAACAGGACATACAAATGGCTAAGAGACATATGAAGAAATGCTCAAAAATCACTAATCATCAGAGAGATACAAATTAAAACAACAATGAGGTATCACCTCACACCTGTCAGAATGGCCGCCATAAACAAATCATCAAACAACAAGTGTTGGCGAGGGTGTGGAGAAAAGGGGACTCTAGTACACTGCTGGTGGGAATGTAGACTGGTGCAGCCACTGTGGAAAACACTATGGTGTTACCTCAACAAATTAAAAATTGAATTGCCATTTGACCCAGTGATCCCATTTCTAGGAATATAGCCTAAGAAGCCTGAAACACCAATCAGAACGAATGTATGTACCCCTATGTTCACAGAAGCACCATTTACAATAGCTAAGATCTGGAAACAGCCCAAGTGTCAATCAGTGGAAGAATGGATAAAAATCTGTGGTACATATACACAATGGAGTACTATGCAGCTGTAAGAAAGAAAGATCTCTTATCCTTTGAGATGAAATGGAGGGACCTCGAGAGTATTATCCTAAGTAAACAGGCCAAGCAGAGAAAGACAAATATCACATGATCTCACTCATTTGTGGAATATAATAAACATAACAGTCTGGGGAACAGGGTAGACCCAGAGATGTGAAAGTAGGGTACAGACTGACAACCCTCAGAAGAGGAGGTGGGTGGGGAGGGAAGAGAAAAAAAAAAAGAAATGAAAGAGGAGAAGTAACAAGTGACACTACAGAAATACAATGGATCATTAACAAATACTATGAACAATTATACGGCAACAAATTGCACAATCTAAGCAAAATGGAGAAATTTGTAGAAACATAGTCTTGCAAAAGTGAACCGGGAAGAGATAGAAAACTTGAATAGACCAATAACAATGAAGGAAATTGAAGATGTAATCAAGACTCTCCCAGCAAACAAAAGCCCAGGCCTGGACGGCTTCACAGGGGCATTTCAACGAACATTCAAAGAAGAACTAACACCCATTCTCCTCAAACTATTCCAAACAATTAAAGAAGAAAGACTTTCAAACTCGTTTTATGAGTCCAGCAGAATTCTAATTCTAAAACCAGATAAAGACACTATAAAGAAAGAAAATTATGGGTCAATATCCCTGATGAATAGATACCAAAATCCTGAACAAAATATTAGCAAATCAGATCCAGCAATATATTAAAAAAATTATTCACCATGACCAAGTTGGATTCATCCCTGGGATACAAGGCCAGTGCAATATTCACAAATCAATAAATGTGATACACCACATAAACAAAATGAAAGATAAATACCATATGACCATATCAATAGATGCTGAAAAAGCATTTGACAAAATCCAGCACTTATTTCTGATAAAAACACTCAGCAATGTGGGAATAGAGGAATCATATCCCGACATAATAAAGGCCACATATGAAAAACCTACAGCCAACATCATACGCAATCGGCAAAAACGCAACATCATTAATCATCAGAGAGATGCAAATTAAAACAACTATAAGGTATCATTTCACACCTGCCAGAATGGCTACCATCAACAAGTCAACAACCAACAAATGCTGGCAAGGCTGTAGAAAAAAGGGAGCCCTAATACATTGCTGGTGGGACTGCAGACTGGTGCAACTTCTATGGAAAACAATGTGGTATTTCCTCAAAAAGTTAAAAATTGAACTGCCATTTGATCCATTGATCCCACTGCTAGGAATATATCCTTAGAATCCTGTAACACCAATGAGAAAGAATATATGCACCTCTGTGTTTATAGGAGCACTATTTACAATTGCTAAGATCTGGAAACAGTCCAAGTGTCCATCAATAGATGAGCGGATAAAAAAAGCTGCGGTACATATATACAATGGAAAACCATGCAGCTGTAAGAAAGAAAGATCTCCTATCCTTTGAGATGACATGGACGGACCTGGAGAGTATTATCCTAAGTGAAACAAACAAGTCAGAGAAAGACAAATATCACATGATCTCATTTATTTGTGGAATATAATGAACAAAACAAACTGATGAACAAAATAGACCCAGAGACATAGAAGTAGCTTACAGACTGACAAACTTCAGAAGAGGGGGTCGAGGGGCGTGGTCAGGGGAGGGAAGGAATAAACCACAGAACTTATATGCATGTATGAGTAACCATGGACATAGACAACAATGCTGGGCATGGGGTTGGGGGTGGTGATCGGGAGGAGGGTGTCAATGGGGGAAAAAGGAGAAACATCTGTAATAAAAATAAATTTTAGTTTTTTTTTTTCGTTTTTTTTTTTTGTTCAGATAGAGTGGGAAGGAGAGAGAGGAAGAGAGAGAGAGAGAGAAACATCGACGTGAAAGGGACGCATCGAGTGGCTGCCACCCGCACGACCAACCAGGGCCCGCGACAAACTGCAACCGAAGTACATGCCCTTAGCGGGATCCGAACCCGGGTCTCTCTGGACCGCAGGCCGACGCTCCAACCGCTGAGCCAAACTGGCCAGGGCTAAAAATAAATTAAAAAAAAAAATTATATTCTTTGTTTCTTACTGGTTCTCTTTTTATGGTTTATATATTATTTTTTATTCTTACTATATCTTTGTTGAATTTTTCACTAAACCCTTTGAGAATCCTATGAACATTGTTTTAAACTCTGTATCTGGTAGATTGCTTGAGGTCATTTCATTTAGTTCTTATTCAGGGATTTTTTTTTTTATGTTCTTTCATTTGGGATGTTTCTTGTCTCCCATTTTGGTTGCCTCTTCATATTTCTTGTTGTGTACTAGGTCAATTTGCTACTATGTCTCCCTGTCTTGATAGGATGGCCTTATGTGGTAAGTGTACTGTGGGACTCAGTGTTGCAGTGTCTCTGATCACCTAAGCTAGGTGCTCTAGGAATGTCTCTTATGTAGGTTATGTGAGCCCTCCTGTTGTAGTTTAGTTTTAATTTCTATTGGCTCATCTTTAGATAAGGTTGGCTTTCAGGCTGGCTGAATGTGAGGATTGACTTTGACAACCATGTACAAGCTGCTATGTGGGTGCTGACCCCTTGAAGTGGAATTTGCCTAAGCAGGGTCTAGTGCCTGCTGAACTCTCACTTTCAGTGTGCTGCTTGTGGAGCTAATTGAGTCATGCTCTGATGTGGTAAAGCCAGCCAGGTATGTTGGTTTTGGGGCCTCTTGGGAGGGATTCTGATGCAAGTCAATATCAGATGCTGCCTGCAACTGTTATTGGGCTACCTGTTTGGAGCTATAAAACGATCCATAGTTGGTGGTTGCCTCTGCTGTATCTGGGTGCATGTGGGAGGGGTCAATCTGCATACTGAGACCAGCTTCCACCAACATTGAGCCTGGGACAGGTTGACAAAAGGCCCAAGGCACCCCAAGAGCCACCTCCACCTGTTGGCTACCTTTTATTTAGGCTCACCCACTGAAAGAGCTGCTGGCAGTACACACATTGTATGAGGCATGTTCTGAGCTACTGGTAAGGTGAGTGGTGCTCACTATATTAATACAGATTCAAACTCAATGTGAGTGCTATTGGTAAGGCTTATTGGTAAGGTTTCCAGTCAACAGTAGGTTACTAGTAGTTAACTTTTGGGGGAGACAAAAGTTATAAGCAGATTTTTAACTGGGCAAAGGGTCAAATTCCCAATTCCCATGTTGTTCAAGAGTCAACAATATTTCCTATTATCCTTTTCATGATTGTTTCTATAGTGACAGCCTCTGTTTCATTCCTGATATCAGTAATTTGTGGTTTTTTTTTTATTTTTCTTTCAGTCTTCCTAGGGTTTTATCATTTTATTGATCTTTTCAAGGAAACACTCACAGTTTTATTGATTTTCTCTATAATTTTCTGTTTTCAATTTCAGTAAATTTGCTGTTATCTTCATTATTTCCTTCCTTTTGCTGATGGTGGGTTTATTTTCCTCTTCTTTTTCTAGGTTATTGAGATGAGAATTTTGATTATTGATTTGTGCCTTTTCTCCTTTTCTCATGTGTGCATTTAGTGCTATAATTTTCCCTCTCAGCACTGTTTTAGCTGTGTCCCACTTGCCAAGGCAGATGATAAGACACAAGGGCAGCTGTGACTAGGGATGGTGCTTAGCACATCAAGACTATGAGACATCAGGACACCTTGGCTCTTGTCCTAGTTTGAGAAAGTTGCTAGACCTCACTGGCATTCAGTTGTCTCTATGCAGTGGAGAATATTTCATTACTTGTAATCCCAGCTAGAATAGTCTGATTCAGTGATTCTTCTTATATCAATGCCCTTAAGTCTTGCTCCAGGGGTGGCAAAATTGGGAAATATTATCCTGTACAAATTACCCTTATTTTATCATAAATCTTTGTGAGGAGGAGAGTGAGGGTTTGAACCCCAGAACTTTTAACCAGTTCTCTGATCTGTAGCCTGGCTCATGGCCTTCCATTGTGAGTAAAGTTTGATGTAACAGTCAGCGAATTAAAGCTGGTTTCACCACAGGTAAGTTCCCCATGTTGGCAATGGGCACAGTCCCATTGTCCTGTTATTTTCCTAATGGCAAGATGAAGCTGAGTTAGTAATTGCAGAAAGGGCTTCCAATGAGCTTCACTGTGCAATGAGGGGCCAAGTGTAGACCCAGAGTTCTAGGCAGGGAGAGGCAGAGACTTTTCTGAAAGCAGAGAGATCTGATCACCTGTACATGTGCATGCATTTGGGTGCATCCTCTATGCTAGAAAACTTCAGAGGCCTGTCTGTAGTGTCCAAGGTGGGGGGTGGGGGTGTTTGGGGCAGGGTACAAGGTCATTACCCTCCTGCAATTTAAGCGTGACCCACAGATTCACATTCCTGTTCACATAGATGGGAGGGTGCATGCTGCAAATGTGTCATTGTGTTTAGATAAAAGCTGGAGAACTGCTCAACACAAGCCCTCCATATCATCCAGTCCAAGAACCTTCTGCTCTTTGGGCAAGAGCATTGCAGTCTATTTTGTCCCTGACCTACTTTGAAGTTGCAAGAATACAACTCTGTGTCAGCTCAAAAATAAAAGTGACCTTACAACTAACAGTTTAAAATTCCTTGGTGAGACAAGGCCATGCCTGAGAAGGAAAGTTATTAACTGGGACTGGTCACCAGGTATCTGAGCATTGCCTGCCTGATTATAAAACACTATGAGGAGAGGGACTTCCTCTACCCACTGTCCACCTCCTACCCCTGAGCTTGACCCCACAACCAAGGGCAGCAACCCAGATCATATAGCTCTTCTGTTCATTTCCCATTGTCCCATCTCACTCTGTCCTCTGTTTCCTGTGGATTCCTGGGGCTCCCATCCTTCCATGGCCCAGGCTAGGCTCCCAGGTATGTGGCTGAAGAGTCAGGAGGCTGCCAGTCACTGGGAAGTGGCCCTGACTGAGGGCAGGAGCAATGGTGTTGTGACAAGTCTCTGCAAAGGAGTCCTGACCTTGGATGAAGATCCTTCCTGTGTGACTGAGTCATGGTGTGGAGCAGAGGAGGGTCTAATGGGAAGGAAGTAAAATGGCTCTGGGCTGGGATGGGAGCACAGAAAGCACTGTCCAGTCCCTGCCATCAGCAACATCACCAAGTCTGCAGAGGGGCTTGTCCAGATACTGAAAGTCACCTCCCTTCCTGACAATCCACACTGGTTCGTCCACAGAAGAGGACCAATTCCACAGGGTGAACCTGAAGAGCCTTTCATTGACCTTGGATGAGATAAATGGCAGTGAGTTAACCTGGTCCCAGCATGTCCAGAAGAAGTCTAGTAAACAGGGGCAAAAGTAGACTTTTGCCACTTCTTTTTGGTCTATAGAAAAGGACAACCAATTTTGAAAATACATTAAGTAACAACAGAAACTGTATCAGTTATGCTCAAGTACACTTTATGGCCCTTTTAATATTTGAGGAGAGAGAATTTTGTTTTGTGACAATAATCAGGTAATTGCCACTGACTGATAGAAAATGCTAGAGAGGGAGACCAGGAGCCATTTTGAACATGCCATGTTCAGTTGTCTGTCTCGGTCCAGGTCTTGTCAGAAAATCAGTCACATTCCACAGATTTGAGAAGAGTTCATGGAGGTGCCATTTACCAAGGAAAACCAACATGTGAGGACAAAAGACCCACAGTCAGCTGACGTTCTCACCTCTCACCCAGAAGAGGTGTCCCTCATGCTGTCACAGCAATCCTGCTAAACATTCCTGCTGGCCACAGTCCTGGGCTTCTTGCTCTGTCCTTTCCCACTTTGCCTGTTGATCTCATCATCTCATGGAGCAGAGCCAAATCTTCATCTGTAGGTACTTCAGAAACAAAATTGCTTTGTTATTTTATTCACCTCACCTAGTTCCTTACTTTTTATTTCCTATTGGATCTGTCAACTACTGACAGAGATTTTCAATCTTCCCACTTTATTTGTGGTATTGTCATTTCCACAGTATTTGGATTATGTGTCATTTTGTTTGTTGTTTTTTGTTTGTTTGGTTGGTTTTTTTGGTATCTTGGAATTGGCTTTCTAGGACAGAATTTTTCACCCCCACATAATATTCTTTGCTTAAATTTTATTATGCTCAAAATTAATATTTCTCTCTTGCTTTCTTAAATTAGCAGCTGTTTGGTATATCTTTGTCCATCAACAAATTTTCAACATGTCAGTATTAGTTTGTGGTAGATGTGTCTCTTTCAAATATTCTATGGGTTTAATAATCTTATAAAATCCAAATGTCTCCATTTTATCAGTTTATAAAATCCAACTACATTTTTGCTTTTTAAATTTGTCCCTATTTATCATGATTTATTTTCTGGTTTGGGCTTGGGTGAATTGTCATTCCTTTGGATTTTCATTTTATGGTTTTGTAAGTGCTACCATTTTTTTCTATTCTACTTAACACTTACTGCTAAAGTTTATAAACTATGTATTTACTCTGATCTTTTTTTTTTTTCAATACATAAATCAGTATCTGCCCAATGAAACAAACCTTTTAGTCAATTTGACTCTTGCTACAGGAAACTTTTTTCCTTCCTCCATGATTATTCTTTTTGCCCACAAAAGCTAACTGATTCTTTTTCTTTTTCAGAAAACAATTTATTCTTTTTTAGTAGGAGCTAAATCATGGTTTTATAAGTTCTCTGTTATAAAACAACAACAACATTGTAATGATATCTAATAGTTTCCTAGTATATACATCCACCACCTATGCTCTTTAATTTTGTTCTTAAAACAGCAACGGCATGTATAAATGTTATTCTGAATATATTTACTCTGGTTGAATCTCCACCCTGGATTGATTTCCTGTACAAATTCTACAGCAAGTGTTGACTTTTGGGCAGTTTATGCAGATACACCAGTAGTTTTGGTTTTACTCAAAACCAAAATCAAGGCTAATTTCATAATCAGACATGGCTATTACAGGGTCCTTGAGGTTTTGTCACCTTATCTCTGATACAGGGCCTTGTCCCTGAGTCTTGAGCATCAGATTTGGAATTTTGTCATCTTTACCTGGGTTATCCAGCTATAGCCATGATATAGGTGACAAAATTTCTAGGAACTTTGTTAGCAAACTACAAAACTGTCTTGTCCAGGCCGATGGGAAATACAGTGGGTGTCCCAGTTGCTCCCTCAGAATATTTATGAATTTGGGGTAAGATTTGTATGATTTAAAGCAAGGAATTCTGAAGACTTTAGAAACAGAACACAAGAAAATTGATTACTCCAAGGGCAGGTTGCTCATTTTATTGCCTTCAGGCATTATAAGTTCACAACCAAAGAGTTTCCATCTGGCAACAAGTAGTAATCATCAGTTTGAGCTCTCACTTTCTCCTAAGCAAGGGCCAAAGATGACATTCTTGGTGCCACTTTTTTCTAGACTCCTAACTGACTCCAAGGCATTTCTGGTACCTGCTATACCCCTAAACAAGGGGCAGTGTTTATGTTCATCAAAGATGATTCTTGACTAGCTGATATTTTTGCTCTCCTGCATAGAGTGACAGACCTCTAAGGAGGCCCATCCCAGAGTCTCCTCAAGTTAATCTGATGGGAGATGGGCACAGTAAGGGAGGACTGTGGGTCCTGAGTCTCATAGGACACATATGATTCCCTGGAGTGTGGAAAACTTTGGAGGTTCATGTGGCAACTGTCAAAGGATTGTCAGAAAGTTACAAATTAGATCCTTTTACAAATATAGGATGAGCATCTGATTTATTCAACTCCATAAAGAGAACCAGCAGCAGTTGCATCTGGCTTAAAGGAGAATTAAGGGATCGAATTGTTGGGAATGGAGAAAAAATGTCAAGGGGAAAGTCCTAGGTTTCAAAATTGGTTCATATTCTAGAGAGTGATAAAACCATAGCCTTTAGGGTGATCTTTTCTGCTAGACACAAGTCATTTGCACATTGCTTTGATAAGAAGATCCACAAGTTAACATGTAAGTTTAGAGTCTAGCCTTTAATTGGTAAGAAAGAGCACATTGAAAAGAAGTGCATTCCCTAGATAATTCAATAATCATTTTAGGTCTGTTAAGCAATGTCTACAATGGCATGAAAAGCACATGCTGGCTTCTCTTGGCCTTTTTCCACATTTCAGGCACTATTTTCTTAACAAAGACACAGAAAAGAGCACAGAGTAAAGAACATGGCACTGGGGAAGTGGGCCATGGAGCAGCCCCATTCACTGGAGCTCCAGATCCATTTCCAGAGCTCGCCCACTACGTCTCACCCCTGCACAGCCCTCACTGCACAGGGTGCAGGTGGAGTCGGTGGTCACTTCACATACTCTAGCATTATCATGGTCACCATCTGTTCCAGGTCATAACTTTCTGCCTCTGATTCTTTTGATGACACTAGAAATGCCTCTACCAAGTCTAAATGTAGCAACCGCACAGAAGGGGAAATCTCCCCTCCTAGAGTACACATGGGAAATAACTGCACACCCACCCCTACAGTCTCCAATTCCAACAGGCCCCTGAGAGCCATGCAGTCCTGACTATTCCCCAGGTCATGGTGCGCACACCAGGGGTAGGTTCAGTGGTAAAGGTGCCATAAGTAGAAATTGGCACAGCTGGGATAGGATTGACATTATCTGAGACCAGAAACAGGCAGGACTCTCTGCATAGCCTACTGCAGTTTCAAGGCCCTGAGCTCCCTGCTGCTACTATCCATGTGGTCCCCACAGTGCCCACCCCTGGTCTTGGCAGGCCCCTTCCTCTAACCACATTGCCTACTCCACAGCCCAGGTTAAAAGCTAAATGGATTATTTATTCTCACACACAGTATATCCATGGGTAGCACCAGGTGGAAAGGCCACATGTTCCTGAAAAGATAGGGTGAGGATAGAGGGCTAGGTCCCCTTGTACTAGTCCTGAGCCTGGGCAACATTAGAGGCCACATATCTTGTCTGTCATGCCCCATTTCCTTTACCTCTGTAGCCTCCCATTACTCCAGTGCTCTTTCATCCCAAATGGAGACAGACAGTGCTTGAGGTCCAGAGCCCACCGGAGGGCTTCCGGAGAACCTAGCAGAGGCTATAAATCCTATTGTTACCAGAGAGTCGCCTGAGTCAGAGGGGACTCTCCCCTCCTCTGCTCTTGTCATGCTCACAAGAAATAATTCAAACAAGTGACAAAGCAGTGTTGAAGCAAAGCAAGGAAATTTATTAAGAATACATTTTATATAAAGCATAAGCATGCAACTCTGCTAGTCTGAGTGCACCGCCTGGTAGGAGTTCAAGAGTTTTATACCTTTTTCCACTATAGGTTTCAAGGTTCCCCTGCAAGATATATGAGATTTCAAGGTCCCCCTTTTACATTGCTGCAGCTTTAATCAGAATTTATGAGAACATCTGGCGATTTTATCTTGGCAAGTCTGAAGACTAACTTCTTTGTTCAGGGGGTGAGATAAACTCCCCCTTTTCCCCCTTTCCTTCCTTCTGCCCTAGCAGTTATCTTTCTTGCCTAACATTTCCCCCTCAAGTGATATCATCCAAATACTTTTGGGGTTTTTGTTATTTGTCCCCCAGACTTCATCTGTCCTTGGGTTTAGCTGGCACAAATGACATTAATTGGGTCTTTGTCCTCTATTTTCCCAGGCCAGAGTGATCTAAGCTCTGGTTAGGGAGGAGAGGTATAAACCATTTGCTCTCAAGTGTCCTTCGTTGGGGACAATAAGTTCTTACAATTCACAGGCTGACTGTAAGCTGCCTAAACTGTTTGGCATTATTTAATTTTTTTGTCTCAGTTTCCCCACTCTATTTGCCCAGGAATTTTCCTAGCTTCTTACTCTCTCCTACCACACTATCTCAGGGGCTCTACTCTTCCCTTCTCCTCTGCAGGGAAAGTGTGTGTGTGTGTGTGTGTGTGTGTGTGTGTGTGAGAGAGAGAGAGAGAGAGAGAGAGAGAGAGAGAGAGAGAGAGAAAGAGAATGAGCACTCATGTAACAGTAAAATAGACATGAAACCAAGCAAGGAGAAAGTGAGGCTTGCCTTGTATTTTACTTCATGTTTAGACACAGAAAATGAAAGATATTTGGAGAGACAGGTTATAAAGAGATGAGGTTAAAAGAAATAATATTTAATGTAAGTTAAAATATACTTAAAAATAGACCCCTACATATAAACACATACACAGCATGTCTCTGGGCCCATGTGGGATACAAACATGTACAGAGCACAGGAAGGCAGTCACCCCCAACTCCAGCATGTCCAGGCTGGCCCCTCACTGTTTGAGGCCTTCCTACTCTAGGATCTGATTCCCTGTGGTTCCCACCCAACTATGCACAAGGAAGGACAGTCCCAAGATATTGATTCAAGAATATAATCTTTCCTAAGGCACTTACATGTGCTTTATACTACCTCACAGACAGAAAAGACCTACAGAGCTGTAAGTTGACTCAGGTCCTGCAAGCCCTTCAAAGGCTGGGTATAGGTCTGCTGCTCCCACATGAGGCATGCATCCATGTGTCTAGAGAGGCAATTTTTTTAATGCAGCCCACCTGGCCCACAGAAAGGAAAAAATTTTCAATTAGTGTATTAGGTCCAAGTAATGTAAAAATCTGTTTCAGATCCAAATCCTGGACCCTTAGTCAGGAAAGGATCTTGAGAGGGGGAAGAAAGAATCAGAAAGGGCAGATGGGGTCAGGGGGAGTGGAGGTAGCTGGAGAAAAAGCAGAGGTTTACAAAGTGAATGCCACTTGTCTCCTGACACCTCAAATGATGTGGTGTCCCTAACTATGTAACATCTCTTGGCTAAATCAGAGGAACCAGAGACAAAATGAATGGCCTTTGAGTTTCATGGCCTCATCTGTCTGGGGCAGAAGTAGTGAAATCCCTACCACCCACCAGATCCTGTGAAAGAAAACTTGACTCAAGCACATTTGAAATACGTTTGGCCTACTGAATTGTACCCAATACCACATTTAAAACAGACACATCTATATTTTTTAGTAATTGTAGTAAATACATATCAAATTTATCATCTTAACCATTTTTAAATGTACAATTCGGTAGTGTTAAGTATATTCACATTGTTGTGCAAGTAATTTCCAGAACTTTTTTACGTTACAAAACTGAAACTCTGTACCCATTAGATAATTCTCCACTAGACACACTTATTTTTTTTTACAATAAACATGTTTATTAATATTTTGTCATATTTGCTTTATATGCCTATCTCTAAAGATGTATAAATATATTTTTTCTGAACCTTTTAAAAGTAAATTGTAGACATCAGGCCACTTAACCTTGGATACTTCAGTATACATCTTCTCAGAATAAGAATTTTTTTTTGCTTTTTAACCATAATGCTTTCTACATAATCACATGTAGGAAATTTAACAATTAACTAGTATTATCTAATATGCAACCTATATTCAAAATTTATTAATTGTCCCAAAATATCATATTGCTATTTGATTTTTAAACCAAGGTTCACTCAAGATTAGTGTAGTTTATTTGGCTGTTACAATTCTTTAATCTTTTAATTTAAAACAGCTCTTTTACTTTTTTGTTGTTGTTTGCTGTATTTTTTTTTCCTGTTTTTAATGATTATTTTCTTCAAGAGAATTTTATCTCCTGCATGTGTGCCTATTTTCTTCTCTCCATTCCCCTTTCCACATACATGCATGCACACACATGTACCCACCCACAGACACATGTGAATAATGCAGCTCACTCTCAAGACTTTACTGCCTTAACCTCTCTTTATATATATATCCACTGTTGACATTTACATAAGAAAAAAGAAACATAAATTACCGCAATTCACAGATACTCCACAGGGGAGGACTGCTTCTGCCAAGGGGTCTCCGGGCCCAGGTGATCCATTCACTCAGGGGAGAGGGCAGGGAAGGAGCCCCATACCCAAAGAGACTTCCAAAAGAAACACGTTGAGTTAGCACCCACTGGGTTCATACCTCTGTAAAGGGTTGTCACTCAATCAAAAATTGATTCCTGCTCAGACTTGCAGTAAGGGGCAGAATTAGACCTCACTCCATCCTTTGTACTCAGTGACAAATTCCTGCTGATGGGCCATCAGGCTGGCTAAAGGCAAGGGGCCCCCCTGAGGCCAGGAAGGAGGAATTGGACAGGCCCATCTTTTGTTACTACCTAATATGAAATTAGAAAACAAGATGGCAGGCAGAGAGGCATTCATGAAGAAAGCATGTTGCTAACAATTCTTTTCACAGAGAAAAGGCAGAGGTAGGGGGATGTGCTCCAGAACACCCTAGGTATCTCCACACTGCATCTTCATCACGGTGAAATCACCATTCCAGGGGAGCGCTCCAACTAAAAAGTTGCATGTTACTTTCTGAAAAAGACCACCACCACAAAAAAATCAGTAGTGTGCCAAGAGAAAGAGAAAAAAAAAAAATGTACTGCTGTTAGATATAAACTTAGAAATATACTGGACAATGGTCATCATCTATCAAGAAATGCTTCCAGGGATCTGCTAGCTGGTTGCTGCAAACCTTTACCATGATCAGCAAATGCTGATGACTCCAGAGGAGTCTCTGTTTCCATGCAACCATTAGACAGCAAATACTAACAATCATTATATTCTGGTGGGAGATCATATGTAAACTTCATTTTATTTTTAATCCTCTGTAATATTTTCTACAATATAAATAAAGCAGTGCTATGTCAGATATAAACTAATGTATGTTGCATTAATAATTAAATAATGCCTTTTGTTCTAATAACAAATAAGTCAGGATAAGAGCAATTTAGAAGGTTCTAGGCCCTAACATAACTTTTATTTCAAAGAGCCCTTCTCTCCCTTTCAAAATACCTTTGAAATAAAATATTCTATCTATGTATAATAGATGGATAAATGGGTAGATATGAGACAGATCAGTAAGTTACCACAAGTGAAATAGGAAAACTGGGGCAGATAGCTGAACAAACTGACAGAGCAATTTACAGCAGATACAGAAGGTCACCTCCCTACAAATAACATCTAGGCCTCCGTTGTATTTCAGCTCCAGACCCAGAAAAGCAGTAAAACCAGATGACAACACCAGGACCAGCTGCAATGACTAATCACCCCCTGCCCTGACACTGACCAAAGTGAAGACAATGACCCTTAAGGAGCACACCTAGAAAACAGGTGAATATTCTGTTGAAACCCTCTCCTGAGACTTCCCTTAAGATTTCCTGCCTACAAGAGAGAAATAAAAGCCTCAGGAAAAAGGACCCAGTGCGTGCTTTCCTTCCCAGCAGCATGGCCATAGGCATGCATCTTCTAGACTCTAAGGGTCCCCACAAGGCTTGGAACCAAGGCAACAATGGGCAATGGCAGTTCATGCCAGACAAACCTGGAGTCGTGTTGTGAAACTTTTCCTGAACGAAGTCAAGAACCCACACACTACCAGTGTGGCCCTAGGTAGACCACCCCAGGGCCAGGTCCTCTTTCCAGTAACAAATAGAGGGCTGAATAGGTGGATGGATGGATAAATGAGTCAAGGGATGCATGAATAAGTACATAGATGAATGCATACATGAATAGCTATAGATAATTAGATGGATGATAGATGGATAGATAGATGATAGATAGATGATAGATAGATAGATAGATAGATAGATAGATAATAGATAGATAGATAGATAGATAGATAGATAGATAGATAGATGATAGGTAGATGATAGATAGATAGATGACAGATGGATAGATAAATAGATGATAGATAGATAGATAGATAGATAGATAGATAGATAGATAGATAGATGATAGATAGATAGATAGATAGATAGATGATAGATAGATGATAGATTGATAGATTGATAGATGATAGATAGATAGATAGATAGATAGATAGATAGATAGATGATAGATAGATAGATAGATAGATAGATAGATAGATAGATGATAGATAGATAGATAGATAGATAGATAGATAGATGATAGATTGATAGATTGATAGATAGATAGATAGATAGATAGATGATAGATAGATAGATAGATAGATAGATAGATAGATAGATAGATAGATAGATAGATAGATGATAGATAGATAATAGATAGTGACAGGCAGGTAGAATTCTGGAAAACAGCAAAGGGCATCTTAGATAATTGACTGGAAACATAGAGGTACTTTCAGGAGCTATGAGTCCAGTGTAGTCAGAGAGAAGGAAGGTTGATCTGTGCTGAGCATTAGACACATGTAAAGGAGGACAATGGAGGCCTCTTTGCCCCACAGGTCCACAAAAAATATCAAATCAAGATAACTTTATAGGCAAATTACATTAGAACTAGGGAAACAAAAGCTCTCTTAGTTTTTAAACTGATTCAGAACACAGAAAAAGATGGAAAGCCTCCATTCTTATTATAACAGAGCAGACAAATCTGCTGAAACCAAATTATAAGCCAAGCTGCTGGTCCCAAGACCTGTAGAAGCAGTATCACCAGCAAACTTCAAAAATGGCATTAAGACATTTGTACTACTTACATGTTTGTCCGAGTAAATAGAACAAAAGTGCTTTAAAAAAATATTAGGGCCCTGGCCGGGTGACTCAGTTGGTTGGAGCATCATCCCGTACACCATAAAGTTTGTGATTGAATTCCAGGTCAGGGTACATACTTAGGTTTCAGGTTTGATCCCCAGTTTGGGTGTGCATGGGAGGCAGCCAATCCGTGTTTCTCTCTCCTGTCCATGTTTCTCTCTCTGTCTCTCTCTCTCTAAAATCAATAAACATATTCTCCAGTGAGGATTAAAAAAATACTAGCAAGTTAAACAATTACTGCTAGCTAGAGGCTTCAGACTTTTACACCTCTAATGCAGTGCTTCCCAGACTTTCTCAGTGATATAAAGTATATGTGGGTATCTGTACCTGGAAATTTGATCCAGTAGATTTAGGATGAGGAGATGGAATTGGTCTCCATGTGTATATGTGCATACGTGTGTTCGTGTACTTCATCCTCTGAAGATTCTTAACATTAGGGAAGTTTGAGAGTACTTAATATATATAAAAGCAAAAGTCCTAAATAAAAAGTGGCAATATTGAATCCCACTGCATTCTAGCAGATCAGTGCAGACACAATCCATCACACTCTTTCTTTCCAACCTAGGGCCAGCAAAAGGGCTGCAACAAAGAAAGGTGGTAGGAAGGAGAAGCTGTCTGCCATCAATGTGGTGGTAGCTAAGAAAACACCATCAGTGTTTACAAGCACATCTGTGGAGTGGCCTTCAAGAAGTGCACTCCCTCCCCCACTCTAGCACTCAGAGAGCTGGAAATTTTCTGTCAGAGATAAAAATGCCAGATGTGCCCATTAACACCAGGCTCAGCAAAGCTGTCAGAATCAAAGGAATAAGAAACATCCCACACCATATTCTGTATGTGGTTATGCAGAAAATGTATCTACTTTGTTACCTATGTACGTGTCACCATTTTAAAAAACCTACTGTCAGTCAATGAGGATGAGAACTAATAATCAAATAAAGTTTTAAAGCCACACACAAAAAAATAACAAGTGTACCATAGTCCAGACATGTAAGAATGACTCAAACTAGGGAATCTATTATTTTAGTTTACAATACTAACGGTTCAAAGAAGAAAAGTCATTCAGTATACTTGGTAGATGCTGAAAGGATAATTGATAGAAGAAAATATTCTTAATTTTAAAAATACCACTTCATAAAGAGGGAATTGGAGGAACTTCCGAATTTAGCATTTACATAATATTTAATAACAGAATTTAAATACTGAAAGTATTCCCATTAAAGTGGGAATAAGAATAATTGTTTGACATTATAACTCTTTAGCATTATTCCAAAGGCTTGGAAAGAAAGTTTTTAGTGTTGATAAATGTGTGCTTAAAAACATGTACCTTAAAACTGAGATTGTCCATGAAAACCTTAGATAGTATAAGTAAGCTTCTTGAGAAAAAAAAAACTCCTTAACTATCTTTAATATTTTCTACAAACAGGTAAAAGCAACCACTTTCAATACAACTCCAATGAGCCCAGTATAAAACATATATTTAAACCGACCATAATTCTACTAACAAAAAATAAAAACTAACATAAAAGATCAGATGGCATTAAGACATTCTCACTGCTTAAATGTTTGTCCTGATGAGTATCTACTATTAACTAGAAATGATCAAACTTGTTCAGTTTGAGCACACAGAGATAGTTTCAGACATAATGGTAGCGTACTTTGTTAGCAGGCCTTTGCAATTTCTTGTACTCAATGCCAGAAGCAGTAGCATCACCTGGGAACTTGTCAAGAATACACATTCTTGAATCCCATTCCAGACTAATGAATCAGAAATTCTGCAGGTGGAACACAGCCATCTGGGTTTATCAAGGCTGTCAGGTCATTCTGATGCCCACTCATGTGAACCACTGGTATAAAGAATGGGGCAAAAACACACCTCTTAGGCAAAACTCAGGGGTTTTCATCAATCCCAGACCAAGCACTTGGATAAATCCAGTGCTCTCCTCACCTCTGAAATACAAAATATAAGCTTGAGGCCAAAAGCCCCTGGGCCAAGTCAGCCCTTTGGTGGGAGTCATTAGACCTTCATGGAAACTATGGCTGAGCCTAGCAAGAATCAACTCTAAGCCTGGAATGGGGACACCGTCTGGCCTAGTCACTACTTAATCTCCAGCACACAGAATAGCACCTGGTGCAAGTAAGCTTAGATCAATAGATTAGTGAATGAGAAAATTTCCATTTGTGTCTTCATAAGGATGAACTGTTAGACCAGCAGCAGCTGAGTAGCTCATTCAGGTCCAAGAGAGTAGACTTTCAATAAATATGCATTGGCAAGTTTTACTGCACCAAGAGGCCAGAGCTGATGGAGCCCTTGAAATAAGAGTGATTTTGACAGCTGTCCCAAGGATGAGGGGTGGGGAAAGACTCAGAGAGGTCCACCACATTCTGCTACCCTACATTCTCCACTCTAAAAGCCACAGGGTTGGTTGACCACTTTGGGGGCTAAACATTGAGAGTGATCCAAAAGCTGCTTAGGTCTCAGAAAGAGAGTCTGAGTACCCCAAGTTCTTCTGGCTTGGGCTCAGAGTAGCCAAAACCATCGCAGACAGTTGGTTTGTCACTTACCTTTTCCAGTTTGGAATTTTCTTGAATGACACAGTTTTCATTATTGTTTGAAAGCTTTCTGCAATTGCTGCGGGCAAGTTCAACATCAATGAAGTATTCCAAACGGTTTGTGACCTGTCAATCAGCAATTATAACAATTGTTCAATTTTATTCAAAAAGTTGTATTTTACTTTTTAAAAGTTTTAGCAAACACTAAAAAATTGCTCTCACTTTCATCCTATTTCTCTATCTGTTGTAGTCTTTCTCCAATGATGCCCACTGCCTGGATTCCTTTGCACACTGATACCAGTTATGCAGCCCTACCTGGAGCTGGATACTCAGGGAAAAGTTTCCTTCTCAGTGTGGGGCCTCCTGGAATGCAAGGCCTTCTAATTCCATTTTTTGTTCCATGGTCAGTGAAGGGTTGGGGGTGGGGGGAGGGAACTGAAGTCACCAGGACCATAAGCTCCTCTGAGCCCAAGATGTTACATATTCATGTGGGCCAGGTGGGAGGACAGACACTTCAGCCACATTGGACATCCTCCCTGACTCTTCCTGCACACACACGCCACTCAGGTTCTGTTATCTGGTTAAATCTCCTGCCCCTTGAAGCTTTTCCACCCTAGGTTCCTCCCATCACTTCAGCAAACAGTCCTTAAGGAGCTATGCCAAAGGAATTTGTCTTTCTGTTTTCTGTTGAGTGTTTAGCAAGGACTGCAGCAATAGAATTGTAGCAAGGAATCAGCAATTACTGAATTCATTAATGAAAAACATCACAGCAGGCGATGAAAATAGGTATCTGCGACTCAGCTCCAGCTTCCCTGGACTCCACTTTTTCTATCACATTTCCTTATTGCCATCTCCAAGCCTCGATAAATTTGTATTAAATTTTGGCTGTATTCCAAAGAATTAACAAGGGAGACTCAGGCCTGTCAGGGAGAAGCTGGTTGGACAACATCAAGAAGTGACCAGCAGAGCTGCCCCTTGGGTTTGTAAATTAAGTTTGTATTTAAAGAACCTCAAAAATAGCTTGGGGGTGAACCTGATCATCAGCAGGACTTACCATTGGTCTTAGTACATGCTGACCCTCACCAGTGCTCACTCTCTGTCACACACTGTTCCCAGGGCTTTGCACATGATAACCCAGTTAACACACACATCAAACCTTCTATGATAAGGCTGTCATTTCCATTTTTTTATTGTAAGGAAACTGAGGCACAGAGGCACTAAGTAACTATCCATCTAGCAATCAGACAACCCAGGGCCCAAACAAGGTGTCCTCGCATGAGAACTAGTATCCCTAACCACCATGCTCACTCCTCTCTTGTTTCTGCCCACTCTTCTTGTCTAGCCAGAGGAAGGCAGAGGATTGTTGTGTGGTGATTCCTGGGAAACGTGAACCTGAACTGTGGGAGTTGGGAGCCATCCTCTTACATGGACACCTTGATTGAACCTGCATAACCTCTTTCTAAATATAAGTTAACTAGAATGACAGTTTTAAAACCCAAATCTAATGACATGGATCCTGAGAACTCCCTGACCTCATGTTTGACTGGCTTTCTAGTGCTCATAAAATAAAGTAAAAGTCTTGCCTATGGCCTACAAGGACAGACATGGTGGTCCCTGTTTACTTTCTGGCCAGCCACACTGGCTCCTGAGTTGCCAAATGGGCCCTGTTCCTTTCGACTGGCAGCCTGCTATGCCTAGCTGCTCTTTCCCACCAGCATGCTCCCCAAATCTTCCCTGCCTTCCTCCTGTAGCAGATACTATGAGTGGTGTCCCATGCCCCATGCTGTTCCTAAACATACTACCACTTACTCGGACTCCCTGCTGGGGGATTCCTGCTGTCAACAGGAGTCAAGGACTCCCAGAGTAGCTCTTGGACAATGCTGGGTAAGAGTCGGTGGATAAGTAACCCAGCTCGTCACCTACATTGTGGCCCAATTTCGAAGTGGGCTCTGCAACCTCTCCCTGAGTCCTTAGAAAGACTGAGCCCAGCTGCCCAAGGTGGTAACCTGGCTCAGTAATTCACCTTGCACTGACTGCCTCCCAGTCCCCTCACACTTTCCCTCTGGCCTTCTGGTGCTTCCTGGGATGGTCTCCCAAATATTTGCACTTGAATTCTAGCACAAGAGTCTGCTTCTGGGACACCCAAACTAAAACACTTCCCACCAATTTTCTTCACCTGTTTCACTCTTAGTCTGCATCTAAGGCTACAGGCTGCAGGCTGCATCTTCAACAGCACCCCCAAAGAAGTGGAGCTCAGCCTGTCTGCATATAGAGATCACCTGGAGGATTTTAATACCCACTGACACCAGGGTCCCACCTAGAGACCCTCATTTAATTGATGAGGGTGCAGTAGCACATTAAGCTCTTCAGGTGAGAAATGCTATTTAAAGAAGCCTTCCTTTGACACCAAGACCTTGTCTGTGTTCCATGCCACTGGAACAAACATCACAGCTCTCATTCCTGGTTTAGCATTTTTTCTTTCTAACTTGATTGCTGGCTCCCTAAGGGCTGTGATCATTTCTATCCATCTCATAGCCCCATCTACAGTGGCTAGCATAGAAATGGCTTGGAAGAAACTTGCTAAATGTGTTTGCTACTTAGGTACCAAAAGAAAAAACAAACTGTGAACAAGACTAGACAAGTTACAAGACTTAGGATCCATTCTTTTATCTCAAAATGCCACAAAAGTGTGCCTCCAGGTGGATTGTGGCTTGTGCCCAATCAATAAAACTGCTGCACCATCAGTGTAACATTCTGTAAATATTGTGCTCATGGCTCTCATGTTCCCAAGAGATGGGCTCCTAAGCACCAACAAGGAAAGTGGCCCAGCTCCTGCTAACAGAAACAGACTGGAGAGTATAAAAACTAAAATGAGCTCTGCTAACAATGACCTGTCATTTTCAACTCATTCTCGCAAGTTGCATGGTGCAAATACAAGCCTGAATTATAAGGCTGAATTTCAACACTGAGAGCCTTTTCTCAAACATGGCACCAAGGCCACATGTTGGAAACTCCAGGGAGCATCACCCACACTGGAATCCAAGTCAGCAACATCTCCTAGTGTTGGGCAATTCATGGTCCTATGAGGACGGATACATTTCTATAAACAGAAAATCATAATGTCTCTATTTATCTCAATTTATCTCTCAGTAACCTTAGCAAATACAAATAATGAGCATTTGATTTGTAGTTTTGGATTTAAATAAGTTACTATATATAAAGTACTTAGAGTGATAGCCCAAGAATATATAGAAAATGCACTAATGTTATAGTAATGTGCAAATGTACATGTGCTTGAACACTTACATATTTAAGATTTTCATATATCAGTGTTTTTCTCACAAGCCCAATCTTTCAGACTCGCTTTCCCGTCTGTACCACCATATGCAAATATGCATATTGAAAGAGACCACCTTTACCTGCAGCTGGACTTGCACTATCTTGACCACCTGGAAGATATACTTATCCTCACTCTCTTTGTTGTACTCTTGCATGGCAAACCACAGACACTGCTTCACGTTGAAATTCGAGGCATCGATAACTTTTAATTCCCTTAGCACCTTGACCTTATTCTTCTCTGGGTCTGTGCTGGCCACGAAGGCCACCAAAAGGGTAAGCAGGAGCAGGCAGGACCCACAGAGTCTTGTCATGGTCCCTCCATCCAGGGGCACAGGTGAGCCTCTTTGTCCTCTCAGGGCTGGAGGTGTGGGTGAGGTGTGGTGACCACTGCTGCTGCTACAGGTTCAAAGATTTTACCACAACAGCATCAGCCCAGTTAGATTCAAGATAGAGCTATTAGGGTCACCCATAGGTCTACCCTTGACCTCCAAGAAAATCCACCCACAATAGCCCATGAGGAGTCTCTCTGCTCCCAGACATCTGCCCTCCTTATCCAGGGTGTGATCTGTGGTTCTAGGGAGAGCACTTAGCCCAGATGTGCCAACACTTACAATTTCTGTCTCACCACCCACTCTTGCTTGTGTGTTTCAGGCCTATAACATGTGACTGTTAAAGTGTTTTGCTGCCCTAAGAGTTCCTGGCCCCAATCCTCAGTGGACTTTCCAACCTGCCCCACTGCCAGCTGCTCCTTCCTACTTGTGGAGTCAGACTCTGACCCAAGTGCCAGGTTGTGGTTCTCCTGAATCTCCAGCACTCTCAGCTTGCACATATACCCTGGTCCGGGGCCTCCCTCACTCCTGATCTCTGGTTTCTCTTCACTTCTGAGTCCATGCCCCTGAGGGAGGTCACACTTTGTGATGTAATCTAGCACTTGTGACTCTGCCTCAGGGAGGGCACCTCTAACCTGCCAACCACTGACCTTCAGTCCAGGCAAACCCTTCTTGCTTCTGCCCTCAGAGTGGGGGCCCCCCAAAAGTCTGCTCACTTGTGCCATGGCCCTAGCTTCCTAAATGTCGAGCTTCTAGACTCCCTCCAGCCCAATAGCTCCTCTCCACTGTCCTGCCAGAGAGCAGGTTACACAGCCCACCCTACGGGGCACATGTACTTTCTGGGCTCTCAGAAATTCTGTTTCTCTGTGAAAATCTCAAATTCCTGTCCAGCAAATTACGGGAAAGGCAGATAGATGGGCTTCGGTCCCAGGGTGCAAAAATTAATGAGCTCTTGACCATGAGGAGGGGTAGTATGTAGGAAACAAGAGATAGGCATGAATCTGCCAGGCAAGGCTGTAGAAAAATGAAGATTGTGAACATATCATATTGTGTTTAAGCTCTCTGCCTCTGGACGAATGTTTTGGTGGTTTCTCATATTCAACTGTTACAAACAGTGCTGTAGTGGATATTACTTTTTCAATATTTGTGCAAAATTATACAAGTATTTTTGTGAAATCAAAGATTAGATGGAGAATTGATGTCAAAACTTTACATAAATTTAAATTTAGTATATATTGCCAAGTTGATCGTTATTTACTAGTAATGTATTCATAATTTTCAAATATTATTGCATATGAAAAGGATGTGAGAATTTTTGGGTTTTTGTTTGTTTCTTTATTTTTTTTTTTCTTTTTGGTACATGCCCCTAGTGGGAACCGAACCTGGGACTCTCTGATCCGCAGGCCGACACTCCAACCTGCCAGGGCCAAACTGGCCAGGGCTGTTTTTTTTTTTTGTTTTTTTTTTTTTTTAAATAATATATATTTTACTTGTATTGTTGACATTATTACAGATACCCCTATTTCCCCCTTTTTGTTCCATCCACTCAAACCCTGCCCTTCCTTCCCTCTGACCCCCACCACATTGCCATCTGTGTCCATAGGGTAAAATAATCTTCCAAACTTCGGGGTCTGATTTTGTCTTTTATTTTTTAACTTATCTTTATTGTTTAATGTATTACAGATGTCCCCTCTCTTTTCCCCCATTGACCCTCTTCTCCCTGTTCCTGCTCCCCTCCTGCCTTCCCCATACTATTGTCTGTCCATTGGTTATGTATATATGCATATACGTTCTTTGGTTTATCTCTTCTCAGCCTCCCTCTGCCCTTCCCTTTGAGGTTCATCAGTCTAACAACCAATTTGTATTTCTTAATACCTTCACTTTTTTTTGTCTATCTTCCCAGCCCCCCTCCCAATCTGGCAACCAACAAAGTTTTCTGTACCTATGGTCTATTTCTGTTTTTCTTGTTCATTTTGTTTGTAGATTCAATCATATAGATGTGTATTTATTGCCATTTTGTTGTTCATATATCTTATCTTCTTCTTCAAGAAAATCCTGCAACATTTCATATAATACTGGTTTAGTAGTGATAACTACTTTAGCGTTTTCTGGGTTTTTTTGTTGTTTGTTTGTTTCAGGGAAATTCTTTATATGCTCATCAATTCTAAATGATAGCTTTGCAGGATAGAGTAATCTTGGTTGTAGGTACTTGCTTTTCATCACTTCGAATATTTCTTGCCACTCACTTCTGGCCTGAAAAGTTTCTTTTGAGAAATCAGCTGACATTCTTATGGGAGCGTCCTTGTAGGTAGCTAACTGCTTTTCTTTTGCTGCTTTTAAGATTCTCTTTTTGACTTTAACCTTTTGCATTTTGATGATGATGAGTCTTAGTGTGGGCCTCTTTGGGTTTATCTTGTTTGGGACTCTCTGTGCTACCTGAACTTGTATGTCTGTTTCCTTCACCAAGTTAGGGAAGCTTTCTATCATTATTTTTGCAAATAGGTTTTCAATGTCTTGCTCTCTCTCTTCTCCTTCTCGCAACCCCATGATGCAAACGTTGGTCTGCTCAAAGTTGTCCCAGATGCTCCTTACACTATCTTCCTTTTTTTTTTTTTTAATTCTTTTCTCTTTTTTCTGTTCTGATTGGGTGTTTTGCTTCCTTATATTCCAAATTAATGGTTTGCTTCTTGGCTTCACCTAATCTACTATTGATTCCTTGTAAATTGTTTTTTTATTTCAGTTAGTGCTTCCTTCATTTCTAACTGGTCTTTTTTTATGCTTTTGAAGTCCTCACTAAGTTCCTTTAGCATCTTTATAACCAGTGTTTTGAACACTGTATCTGTTAGATTACCTATCTCTATTTCATTTAGTTATTTCTCTGGAGTTTTGTTCTGTTCTTTCATTTGGGACATATTTCTTTGTCTCCACATTGTGACTGCATCCTTGTGTTTGTTTCTATGTGTTAGGTAGAGTTGCTATATCTCCTAGGCTTCCTAGGGTGGTCTATTGTAGTAGGTGTCCTGTAATGTACTGTGGCACAGTCTTCCTGATTACCCTACCTGTGCCCTTGAGGTGCACCCTTCCTGTGGACTGTCCACCCTTCTGTTGTAATTGAGTCTTGATTGCTATTGGAACATCAGTGGGAGAGATTTACTCAGGCTGATCAGCTGCAAGGACTGGCTGTGCCCACTGACCACTGATCTCTGACTACCTTGGAGAATCAGCTGTGCAGGGCCCACCACACAGAGCAAGACTTACTTCAGCAGGACTCTGGCACCCACCGAGTCTACTCCTTGAATGTTTTGCTTGTGGAGGTTGTTGGATGGTGGGGTTTTGATATGATCTGAAGTTGCCAACTGGGTGTGCTGGCTCTGGAGCAAGGTTAGCCACTGCTTGTGTTCTACTTGGGGCAGCTAAGCATAAGCTATAAAGCAATCTACAGATGGCTGCTTCTTGTGCTGGTCTTGGAGATGCCCAGGCAAAGCCAAGCTGTTAACCAAGGCTGGCTGCCTCTAGTGTCAGGCCTGGGGCCACTTAGCAAAGAGGTGGACAGCTTTAGACCACGTCAAAGAACCACCACCCACCACCTCTACAAACAACCCACTCAAGGGATAGATTCAGCAAGCACCAGATCCCAGCTGAAATAAGTCCTGCTTTTTGGGGTGGGCTCCTGCTCAGCTGATCCTCCACAGTGTTTGGAGGTCAGTAGTCGTAGGCAGTTTTTGCAGCTTATCGGCCTGAGGGTAAATCCCTCCCATTGACATACCAAGAGCAATCAAGGCTCAACTGCAAGAGGAGGGTGTATACAACCCATATGTGAGGTTAACCTCAAGTGCCCAGCCCAGTTGATTAGGGAGGCTATGACACTGGACCCTATAGGACACCTACTATATTAGTCCACTCTACCAAGCCTGGGAGACATAGCAGCTCTAACTAATACATAGAAACAAACACAGGGAAGCAGCCAAAATAAGAAAACAAATAATGGTTTCCAAATGAAAGAACAAGAGAAATCTCCAGAAAAAAGAACTAAATGATGGGGGGGGGGGTGCCAAGCAAACTGCCAGATAGAGTTCAAAACAATGGTTATAAGAATGCTCAATGAACTTAATGAGGACCTCAACAGCATGAAAAATGATCAGTCAGAAATGAAAGATACACTAGCTGAAATGAAGAAAAATTTACAGGGAATCAACAGTAGAGTAGATAAAGCCAAGAATCAAATCAGCAATTAGTAATATAAGGAAGTAAAAACCACACAATTAGAACAGCAAAAAGAAAAAAAAGAATTTTAAAAAATGAGGATAATGTAAGGAGCCTCTCAGACAACTTCAAGTGTACCAAGATTCACATCACAAGGGTGCCAGAAAGAGAAGCGACAGAGCAAGGAATTGAAAACCTAGGTAAAAAATAATAATGATGATGATGGAAACCTTCCCTAACCTTTTGAAGAAAATAAACATACAAGCCCAAGAAGCACAGAGAGTCCCTAACAAGATGAACACAAAGAGGCCCACTCCAAGGTTAAAGACAAAAAGAGAATTTTAAAAGCAGTTAGTTACCTACAAGGGAGCTCCCATAAGACTATCAGCTGATTGCTTAAAAGAAACTTTTGAGGTCAGAAGGGAGTATCAAGAAATATTTCAAGTGATTAAAAGCAAGAACTTACATCTAAGATTACTCTACTTAGCAAAGCCATTATTTAGAATTAAAGGACAGATAAACAGTTTCCCAGACAAGAAAAAGCTAAAGAAGTTCATCACCACCATACCAGTGTTATGTGGAATGTTAAAGGGTCTTGCTTAAGAAAAAGAAGAAAGAAAAAATAAATAAAAAATAAAAAACATGAACAATAAAATGGCAATAAGGACATGTCTAACAATTGAATCTATAAAACAAAGTAAATAAACAAGCAGAACAGAAACAGATTCATAGATACAGAGAACATTTTGACAGTTGCCAGATGGGAGGGGGATTGGAGGGATGGGTAAAAATGATGAAGGGATTAAGAAGTACAAATTGGTTGTTACAGAATAGTCATGGAGATATAAAGTACACCATAGGAAATATAGTCAATAAAAATCTAATAACTACCTATGGTGTCAGATGGGTGTGTTTTTTATCCAGATGATCATTTAGTAAGTTATGTAATGTCTAATCACTCGGATGTACACCTGAAACTAATATAATACTGTATATCAACTGTAATTGAAAATAAAAATAAAATTTTTAATTTTAAAAAAAGAACTAATTGGCAAAAATTGAAAGTACAAAAGAAGCTTTCTAGGTGTGGTTTATTTTTTATAATGCTTGATCTTATTAAAAACAGAAGTGTCCTTTAAAAAATTTGTATTACTTTTTAAAAATATTTTTAATATCTTTTTATTGATTTGTTAGAGAGCGAGATAGAAACATCAACGTGAGAGAAAAAACATCAATTGGCTGCCTCCTGCACACCCCCTTACTGGGGATCAAGCCCGAAATCCAGGCATGTGCCCTGACTGGGAATCAAACATGGAACTCTCAGCCCATAGGATGATGCTCAATCCACCAAGCCACACCAGCCAAGCTATTATTATTTTTTATCTTTCAATTACAGTTGCAGAAGTGTCCTTTTTTAAGAACACGAGACCATCACTGTATGTTGCTTAATTCTATTCTTATACTTGATCCCCTTCTCTCTTGTTTGTCTAAATAGAAGCTGCTAATGTTTAAATGTTCACTCTCCCAGCCTTCCTTCCTGTTCTATGTGAAATATGTAACACAGAATCGGTAATGGGATAAGGTCAATCCTTAAGTCCTGCCTTGAATGTTAATGCAATTGGCTGAGCTGCAGAACTAATTTCAGCAGTTCCAAGATGGCCAATGTCTCTGATTCTCTCAGCCTTTCTCTCATATTTTTTACCTCATAGTCACAGAACAGCTGCCTCTGCTCAATAATTTCAGGTATCTCTTAATATCACCAATTATTCAGTCAGTTTCAAATTGTATTAATCTTTTTTTTTCACAATTGGTTTATTTGAATCAGAATCATATTACATTGGATTATTTTTAACAATATTATATGGCTTAAGCCCCAAATTTCTTTTTATGCAATAAAATTAGTCCTTATTTATTTAAAATTAAGAGATTAATTAATAAAAATAAAAAGTGCCAGGCCATTCACATTGATAAAATCAATCTCTGGGAGAAGGTCCAAAAGTCAGCATTTTTTAAAGTTACCTGAGGTTTCAATACACAGCCAAGTTTGAGAACAAAGAAGGGAGAGGGATAGATAGAAACATAGATGAGAGAGGACATCGACTGGCTGCCTCCTGCATGCACCCCACTGGGGATTGGGCCCACAACCTGGGCATGTGTTCTGACCAGGAATCGAACCAGTGATCTCTTGGTGCATGGGTCGATGCTTAACCACTGAGGCACACTAGCCAGGTGCATCTGTGTTTCTTGAATATTAATTAATGTGTGGGTTCTGATTCAGTGGATCTGGGGTGGGGCATAAGATTCTGCATTTCTCTTTTTTTATTATTAAAATGTTCATTGGGGGGGTCTTCTTTTTACAACCCATTGTTTAAATTAAAAAATTATTTTGAAATAGTTTTAGATTTACAGAAAAGCTACAAATACAGCATAAAAGAGTTTCCATAAACCCATCACCCAACTTCCCTTATATTAACATCTTACATAGCACCATGTGATTTTGTTAAAAAGAAGAAATTCACATCGATACAATACCATTAACTTACAGACTTTATTTATTTCTAATATCATTTATTGTCAATGTTTAATCTTTTTTTTTTTAAACCTCACCTGAGGATATTTTTCCATTTATCTTCAGATAGAGTGGGAGGGAGAGAGAGAGAGAGACAGAGAGAGAGAGAGAGAGACATCGATGTGAGAGAGACACAAATTTCTGACTCTATATAGAAACATGCCTAACTTTGACCAATAATATAAATCAATGAAACAGAATTGTGTTTCTATTTGATTATTAAAGAATAACTAGGCTGGGGAAATCCTCTCACGCTGAACACCTGAGGGAGGTTTTCATTCAACTGAGAACCCAAGGCTCTTCAAGTAACCAGGACTAATAGCCTCTAGGCAAAAAGCTAGAGCATAACTGAACCTTTTCTGGGCTTGCAACTCTACCCAGGAAAATAAGACTCGACAGTGGTGTATAACGTGGGTCTTCACACGCTCATCCAAACCCAGTACAGGGAACCAAAAACAGCAGAACACCAACATCCACAGAGAAAATTTGGCAGGCTCCAAAAACCACTGAGATAGCCAAAATGGTAAAACAAAGAAACAGATGCCAAAAGAAAGAACAAGAGACCTCCACTGAAGATGAGATAAATGAAATGGGGTTAAGCAAGTTAACAGAGCTAGAATTCAGAGCCATGAACTTGAGGAAGCTCAACAGCATGAGTAAGGACATCAACACCATGAGCAAAGACATAGAAATATTGAAAATAAACCAATTGGAAATGAAGAATGACATAGCAGAAATGAAAAACACATTGGAAGGACTAAAGAGCAGAGTAGAAGAAGCTGAGGACCGGATCAGTGAATTAGAAGACAGGGTAGAAAAAATCAGCCAACCAGAAAACCAAAAGGAAAAAACAATGAAAAAAACAGGAAGACAGCTTAAGAGAACTGTGGGACAACTGGAAACGCAATAATATTCGCATCATAGCAGTTGCCAAACAAGAAAATGAGAAAGGGATAGAGAATATATTTGAAGAAATAGTGACATAAAATTTCCCTAAATTGGTGAAGGAAGAAGGCATTCAAGTTCAAGAAGCACAGAGAGTCCCAAGTAAGAAGAACCCAAACAGGCCCACACCAAGACACATAGTAATTAAAATGCCAAAAATTAAAGACAAAGAGAGAATCTTAAGCACAGCAAGAGCTAAGCAACAGGTTACCTGCAAAGGAACCCCCATAAGGTTATCAGCTGACTTCTCAATAGAAACACTACAGGCCAGAAGGGAATGGCATGAAAAAATCAAGGTCATGAAAAACAAGGATCTGAACCCAAGACTACTCTACCCAGCAAGGCTATCATTCAAAATACAAGGTCAAATAAAGAGCTTCCCAGACAAAAAAAAAGGCTAAGGGAATACATTATCAGCAAACCAGCACTGCAAGAAATGTTAAAAGGACTGCTGTAATTAGTAGAAGAAATAGAAAGGAAAATAGAAACACACTAAACAAAAATGGCAATAAGTAAGTACATATCGGTAATCACCTTAAATGTAAATGGACTGAACGCCCCGATCAAAAGACACAGAGTAGCGGATTGGATAAGAAAGCATGACACATATATATGTTGTTTACAAGAGACCCACTTCACAACAAAAGACTCACATAGGCTGAAAGTGAAGGGATGGAAAAAAATCTCCCAAGCAAACAGAAAGGTCAAAAAGCTGGGGTAGCAATACTCATATCTGATAAAATAGATTTAAAAATGAAGGCCATAACTAGAGACAAAGAAGGCCATTCCATAATATTGAAAGGATCTATCCAACAGGAAGAGATAACCTTGGTAAACATATATGAACCCAATACAGGAGCACCAAAATACATTAAAAATCTTCTGGAGGACTTCAAAGGAGAAATCGACAGCAATACAATCATAGCAGGGGACTTCAACACCCCGCTGACATCACTGGATAGATTCTCTAGACAAAAAATTAACAAGGAAACAAAGACTCTAAATGAAGCACTAGACCAAGTGGATTTAATAGATATTTACAGAGAATTACACCCCAAAACTAGAGAATTCACATTCTTCTCAAGTGCACATGGGACATTCTCAAATATAGACCACATGTTAGGACACAAACGAAGTCTCTACAAGTTCAAGAAGATTGAAATCATATCAACCATCTTCTCAGATCACAATGGCATGAAACTGGAAATCAATTGCAACAAGAACATGCAAAGACATTTGAATACATGGAGGCTAAATAGCATGTTATTAAACAATGAATGGGTTACCAAGGAGATCAAGGAAGAAATTAAAAACTTTCTGGAAATGAATGAAAATGAACACACAACAACAAAAAATCTGTGGGATGCAGCGAAAGCAGTTCTGAGAGGAAATTTTATAGCACTACAGGCCTACCTCAAGAAACAAGAAAAATTTCTTATAGACTTTCTAACCTCACAACTTGAAGAACTAGAAAGCAAATAAAAGGAAAACCCCAGAGCAAGTAGAAGGAAGGAAATAGTAAAGATCAGAGCAGAAATAAACGACATGGAGAACAAAAAAAAAAAAAAAAACAATTCAAAGGATCAATGAAACAAAGAGCTGGTTTTTTGAAAAGATAAACAAAATTGATGGACCATTAGCTAGACTCACCAAGAAACAAAGAGAGAGAACCCAAATACACAAAATCAGAAACGAAAGAGGAGAAGTAACAACTGACCCCACAGAAATACAAAGGATCGTTAACAAATACTATGAACATATATATGGCAACAAATTCGACAATCTAAGCGAAATGGACAAATTTCTAGAAACACATAGTCTCCCAAAACAGAATCAGGAAGAGATAGAAAACTTGAACAGACCAAAAACAACAAAGGAAATTGCAGATGTAATCAAGACTCTCCCAGCAAACAAAAGCCCAGGCCCAGACGGCTTCACAGGGGAGTTTTACTGAACATTCAAAGAAGAACTAACACCCATTCTCCTCAAACTATTCCTAAAAATTCAAGAAGAAGGAAGACTTCCAAACTCATTTTATGAGTCCAGCATAATTCTAATTCCAAAACCAGAAAAAGACACTACAAAGAAAGAAAACTACAGGCCAGTATCCCTGATGAACATAGATGCCAAAATCCTGAACAAAATACTAGCAAATCGGATCCAGAAATACATCAAAAAAATTATTCACCATGACCAAGTGGGATTCATCCCAGGGATGCAAGGCTGGTTCAATATCCGCAAATCAATAAATGTGATACACCACATAAACAAAATGAAAGATAAAAACCACATGATCATATCAATAGACCCTGAAAAATCATTCGACAAAATTCAGCACCCATTTCTGATAAAAACGCTCAGCAATTTGGGAATAGAGGGATCATATCTCAACATTATAAAGGCCATATATGAAAGACCTACAGCCAACATCATAATCAATAGGCAAAAACTAAAAACATTTCCCTTAAGAACAGGAACAAGACAGGGATGCCCACTTTCACCACTCTTATTTAACATTGTACTGGAAGTCTTAGCCACAGCAATCAGACGTGAAGAAAAAATAAAAGGAATCCAAATTGGAAAGGAAGAAGTGAAACTGTCATTATTCGCAGATGACATGATATTATACAGAGAAAACCCTAAAGACTCCATCAAAAATCTACTAGACCTAATAAATGAATTTGGCAACATAGCAGGATACAAAATTAACGTCAAGAAATCGACGGCATTCTTATACACCAATGATGAACTCACACAAAGAGAAACTAAAAAAACAATCCCATTTACCGTTGCAGCAAAAAAATTAAGATACCTAGGAATAAATTTAGCCAAAGAAGTAAAGGATCTATTTGCAGAAAACTACAGGACATTGAAAAAAGAAATAGAGAAAGATATAAAAAAGTGGAAGCACATACCTTGTTCATGGATTGGAAGAATTAACATCATTAAAATGGCCATATTACCCAAAGCAATCTATAGATTCAATGCAATCCCCATCAAAATACCAGTGACATATTTCACAGAACTAGAACAAATACTCCAAAAGTTCATATGGAACCAAAAAAGACCCCGAATAGCCACAGCAATCTTGAAAAAGAAGGATAAAGTAGGTGGGATCACAATACCAGATATCAGATAATACTACAGAGCTACTATAATCAAAACAGCCTGGTACTGGCACAAGAACAGGCATATAGACCATTGGAACAGAACAGAGAATCCAGAAATTGACCCAAGACATTATGCTCAACTAATATTTGACAAAGGTGGCAAGAGCATACAATGGAGCAAAGATAGCCTCTTTAATAAATGGTGTTGGGAAAATTGGACAGCTACATGCAAAAAAATGAAACTAGACCATCAACTTACACCATACACAAGAATAAACTCAAAATGGATAAAAGACTTAAATGTGACTCGTGAATCCATAAAAATCCTAGAAGAAAATGTAGTCAACAAAATTTCGGACATCATACGCAGCAGAATCTTCACTGATACATCACCTAAGGCAACAGAAACAAAGGAAAAAATGAACACATGGGACTACATCAAACTCAAAAGCTTCTGCACAGCAAAAGAAACAAACATCAAAATGGAAAGGGAACCCACTGAATGGGAGAGCATAATTGCCAATGATACATCAGATAAGGGGTTAATCTCCAAAATATATAGAGTGCTCATACTACTCAACAAAAGGAAGACAAAGAACCCAATTAAAAAATAGGCAGAGGAACTAAGTAGACACCTCTCCAAACAGGACATATAAATGGCTAAGAGACATATGAAGAAATGCTCAACATCACTAATCATCAGAGAGATGCAAATTAAAACAACAATGAGGTATCACCTCACACCTGTCAGAAAGGCCGCCATCAACAAATCGTCAAACAAGTGTTGGCGAGGGTGTGGAGAAAAGGGGACTCTAGTACACTGCTGGTGGGAATGCAGACTTGTGCAGCCACTGTGGAAAACACTATGGTGTTATCTCAAAAAATTAAAAATTGAATTGCCATTTGACCCAGTGATCCCACTTCTAGGTATATACCCTAAGAAGCCTGAAACACCAATCAGAAAGAATATATGTACTCCCATGTTCATAGCAGCACTATTTACAATAGCTAAGATCTGGAAACAGCCCAAGTGCCCATCAGTGGATGAATGGATCAAAAAGCTGTGGTACATATACACAATGGAGTACTATGCAGCTGTAAGAAAGAAAGATCTCTTATCCTTTGAGACGACATGGAGGGACCTCGAGAGCATTATCCTAAGCAAAACAAACCAAGTAGAGAAAGACAAATATCACATGATCTCACTCATTTGTGGAGTATAATAAACATAACAGTCTGGGGAACAGGGTAGACCCAGAGATGTGAAAGTAGGGTACAGACTGACAACCCTCAGAAGAGGGGGTGGGGGGAGGGAAGAGATAAACCACAGAACTTATACGCATGTATGCATAACTGATGGACATGGACAACAAAGCTGGGGAAGGGGTAGAGGGATGGGGAGGAGGGTGTCAATGGGGAAAAAGGGAGAAACATCTGTAACAAAAGTAAATTAATAAAAAAATAAAATAAATAATAAAAATGAATAAAAAGAGAGAAAAAAAAAGAATAACTAGGCTGAATGTACAGACATGGGGGAAGCAAGGATTTGTCTAATTGTGGTCTGAGTTGCTGGTTAGAAGGCTGGTGCACAGTTGGCATTCTTAGCCTTGGCAGCGGATCATCCAGGATTGAAACTTGGGTGAGTAACAAACATCCTGTTCTCAGTTTCCTTAGCTAAAATAAAGGTAATAATTAATAGGCTGGTCATTGTAAGATTGAAATGACATAATAGGTTCAAAGCACTCAGCAGTGACTAGAGCAAAATCAACACTTGATAAATGAAGTCCTTATTTCTAGTATCAGGTATTTCTGAGTCAGAGCTTGCCTCCCTCTTTGGTGTCTAGTTACATCATCACTAACAAATCATCTTTTTTTTTTTTTACTGAAAAACAACAAATAATCTATGTCAAAGTGGAAAAATACAGATATTAAGTGTATGTCACCATTTTTAACAAAAAAGTTGCTAAATGCAATGTGGTAGTGTTCCAGATTGGATCCTGAAACAAAAGAAGGACATGAGTGAAAAACTAGTGAAATCTAAATAAAGTCTTTGCCCTGGCTGGTTTGGCTCAGCGGGAGCATCAGCCCTGCGGACTGAAGAGTCGCACGTTCGATTCTGGTCAAGGGCATGTACCTCAGTTGCAGTTTGTCCCCAGCCCTGGACAGGGTCAAGGTTGCCAGATGGGAGGGGGGTAGGGGGAATGAATGAAAAAAGTGAAGGGATTAAGACGTACAAATTGGTTGTTAGACTGACAAACCTCAAAGGGAAGGTGATGGTGGGGGGGTTGAGAAATAAACCAAAGAACTTATATATGCATATATGCATAACCAATGGACACAGACAACAGTGTGGGGAAAGGCAGGAGAGGGGTGGGAGCGGCGAGGAGGGGGTCAATGGGGAAAAAGGAGGAACATCTGTAATACATTCAGCAATAAAGATAAGTTAAAAAAAAAAACAACTTTCAATAAAATAACATTTTTACAGCCCATATATTATCTATATTTATCCACATATTTATTCTTTTAAATGTTGCTTCTTTCTTCCTATCATACCATGCTTCCATCTGGGTTTCTTTTCTTTCTGCCCAGAACACTCCCTTTAGTATTTATTTTAGAAAAATTCTACTGGCAGCAATTACACTCCATTTTGTTTGTTGAAAATTACTGTTTCATATGCATTTTTGAGAGATATTTTTGCTGGCGAAGGAATCACTTAGAAGATGCATGGCAATATCATTTGACTTTCACTGTTTCCTATCTGAGGGCAGCTAAAAGCCTGATGTTTGCTTATTTGAAGACAAAACATTTTTTTACCACTGGCTAATTTAAGACTTTTTCTCCTTAAATTTGATTTTTAACTCTTTTATTCTCAGTTGTGGGTTTCTTTTCTTATTCTGCATGAGGTTTGTAATACTGCTTAAAACAATGGTTTGATGTCTTTGGTCAGTTCTAAATAACTTAGGCTTTACATCTGCAAATATTGTTTCTGCCCATTGCCTCTTTCTTTCACTATAGGGTAGATCTCACATTGATTTTCTCATACTTTTCATCCTGTACCATCTCTTCTGTTCTGCATCCTGTTGTCTTTTCTGCTGTTTCTAATCTGAGGTTAACCTAGCTGTCTCATTATTCATTTCAGTTATTGTATTTTTCAGTCCTAGGACTTTCCTTTTATTCTTTTTGATAGCTACAACTTCTTTGCCAGTATTATTTATCTTTTTTTTTTTTTTTAGTTTGCTGACACTTAATTTAGAAACATGCATCTTTTCTTTTTTAGTATAAATTCTGCATGCTTTATTTCCCACCATCAATATCAGAAGGCACCAATGGAAAAGGTTGAAAATAAGCTTTCCGAATATTATTTTATTTCCTCCCCACTCTTGCCCCCCCCCACTCAGCACTGTTGTCTGTACCTATTGGTTATGCATATATGCATATAAGTTCTTTGGTTTATCTCTTCCAGCCCCCATCCCCCCTTCCCTCTGAGGTTTGTCAGTCTGTTCCCTACTTCCATGTCTCTGGTCTATTTTGTTCATCAGTTTATTTTGTTCATTATAAAGCATTATAATTGAATTTCTTGAAATGATTCATCTTGGGTATGTTAAAGTCCTTATATATGATAACCACATTGTCTAGATAGCTTTTCAGATGTGTTTCTATTATTTATCTTTGTTCTGCCCTATCATGTCTTGTCTTTTTTTCTGATTGTTTTTTATTGTGTTCTAGAAATATAATATTTTTAAAATATAGAACTAATTTGAGTCTGTATGATTTGGATAATATTTTAGATTTATCTAACAGCTGTGCACAGAATGTAAGCCATAGGACAGGTCTATATAAAATATAAGCAATTTCAGCGATAATAGGTGTCACCCTTTAAAGAGTAGTAGATTTTGAAAGTAGGGTGCAGTGAGGAAACTGGAAGAGAAAGAAGAGGATATGGGACAGGGTCTATGGAGTGCTGGGAATAGACTGAGGCAGATGTTGTGGGGCACTTGAGCATGGGGCAGTTGGAGATGGAGAAACTCATCCTGACAAATGTAATTATTTGAGACATTGATTTGTTGGTTTTGATCCACTGATGGTGTTTCTGGGCTTACAATGTGACCTCATAAGAGAGGACAGGCCCTGGCCTGTTTGGCTCAGCGTTTGGAGCATCGGTCTGCGGTCCAGAGAGATCCGGGTTCGGTTCCCTCTAGGGGCACATACCTCGGTTGCAATTTGTCCCTGGCCCTGGTTGGTCATGCAGGAGGCAGCCACTCGGTGTGTCCCTTTCGCGTCGATGTTCTCTCTCTCTCTCTTCCTCTCTCTCCCTCCCACTCTATCTGAACAAAAAATGGAAAAATGTCCTCGGGGAGGATAAAAAAAAAAAGAGAGAGAGGACAGGAAAGCAGATAAACAACAGCAGTTTCTGTGGCAGATGATTTTGTTCTAAAAATAATATTTAGAAAGCATCACAAAAAGGAAATAAGAAGTGGTTAGTTAAAAGTGTTTCTAAGCCTCTGTTTTTTTGCTAATAATGATTAATCTTTATATTTGGAAACCAAAGAGCTAAAAGGGAAATTGGTGATAAAAGTGCTGGATTCAGTAGGCCTTGAACTCAATTTCAAAAAACCACAATAAAGAACCATGAGACTAGTTGCTAGTTCCCTGATATAGAACTGGAAAAGGGCGCTGGTGGTGAGGATTCACAGAGATAATCTCATCACTCAAAATTTACTACATCCAATTTGCAGAGGTATCATTTTCCTATTTCTCCTCCACCTCCTTTCCTCTGTCTTTGAACCTTACCCCCAAAGACCCTAGTACTGGGATTTGAGTTAAACACCAATTTCAGAGGTGGGGCTCTCAGCAAATATATTTCAATATTTTAAACCAGGTAATTCTATAAAACAATCTGGGTTTTAAGAATTTCTAAAAGGTGTCAATTTTTATAATGTGCTCGTATTATAACTTTCGAGTATATTTTTACTCCCTTCTGATTTGGGACAACTAGTGACTGGACTGAATTTGGAGAGATCTCTCCAGAACACAGTGACATACCATAGTGATTGATGCATCATTCAAAAACTGCTAATGTGAGTTCAATGACAGGGATGTCAGGCACACAATGTACCAACCTTACCAAAAACCTGTGAGTATAAACTAAATGAAAAGAGCCATGTTTTTAATCCCATATTCTGAGAGAGTGTGAATCAGAGGAAAGACATAGGCTATGAACAAAATACATTAACTGAGATGTACACAATTTCAAAATATTAGAATTCCTTAGAGAACCATTACACAACCATGGCCACAAGTGCCAATCACCTGGGGGCTATATGTATATTTCTGATGTTAGGTCACAAAATTTCTTCTATAGTAGTGATGGGGGTTATGGCCTGGTCTCTAGGAAATTTGTAAAATAAAACCAATAGGGTATACAAATCAAGGTAGGAAACAACTGAAATATAGTGAAAGAGAATAGGATACCAGGCATTTCTGATGTAAAATGGGAGGCAGAGGTGAAGGTGATTCCACCTGTGAGAAATGCCAACTAGCATTCAGAAAGGGTCTGGCTGTCTTCAACACAAAAACAATGGCTCAACAGCTACAAATCTGAGTACTATCATAGGCAACAGTGGGCAATATCCTGGCTTTGCTCACTACACACCTGCCTTTGTAAGTTTATATATGCCCTATAATACTGTGGGCAGACATTACAAAATCTATACACAGATTGGTCAAAAAATCCAAAGCTGACCCAGGCCACTGTCTTTGTGATGTCTGCAGTAGAGCTATCCCCAACTGTCCAGGGAAATCCTGTACCATCAGCCCTTATGACCACTTCATGGGAATGGGATGGCCAGAAAAGAGCCAGCCTTTCAACTAGGGACGAATTAATCCATAGTTTCCAGAAACCCAGGAGGAATCAGGGAAGTCCCAGCAGCCCTACATTCTGCAGTATTCCTCCAGATGGCATTGTCACTATGTCTCTGTCCTCATTCATGCTCCACACCCCCTCATGCCTTCAATCCCTCTGTCTTTCCAGGGCTGCTCCCCACCAGGACCCCAGGAGAAAGAGTTGCTCATCAGGGTGGGTGTCAGTGGTCAGAGTGCCCCTCCCAGGGAAACTGATTAGTGTTGATAGCCATGAAGGTCACAGTAGGCCAAGATGTTGAAATAGAGGCATCAGAGAGCTGGTGGGAATATAGCGACTGGAGCTGCTATATGATAGGCCTTCATAGAGAACATGAAACTATATTCATGTCAATTATGCAGCACTTTGTATAGATGCTCTGATGAGTGTACATGGAGGACAAAGACTTCAGTCAGCTTCAGTCACCCACTTCCCATCACTGTGCTAGGTATACTCACTACAAAAAGGCCACCACACTGTGGCCTGGGCTCAGAGATCAAAAAACTGTCTGCATTCCTATGAGTGGAATGAAAGAGGACCATGGAGAGAATGTAGACTAAATGAACAAACAAATAGATGGATGGATGGGTGGGTGGACAAAAGGAAAATGAATGAATGAATTAATATGCAAACAAACCAAGGAGTCCTACAAGAACCAGTAAGGGCAGCCTCACATGAACTGGGGAGTTTGGTTTACTCAACACTCTGCACCTGCAGCCAAGGTAAGAGTAATATTGATAAATCATCTACCATGTGTCACTGGCAGAGACTTCTCTGGAAAATAAAAAATACAGGAAATTGCAAAACTGACAGGGACCCAGAAAGTGGTCTGAGATGCCTTTAATTCCCCTGGTGCTTCACAGACCTAACTACTGTCACTCTCTAGAGGAAAAGAATCTTCTACTATGAGAAGCCAGGAGCTCTTTCTCCACCTATTTCTGCACGCAGGTGCTGTTCAGGAGGATGAACTGGGAAAACCATGGTCGGGCATCCACAACAAAAGTGCAGTCCACCTGAAAAATGTAATTGCAAGACAAAATAAGAATGATGTAACACATGAGAGCACTTACCATGAAGAACTTGATAGGAGCTCAAGATGCATTTAAAACTACCAAAGGAAACAAAAGCAAAAACAGTGGCCTGAGTAGGACTTAAGAAGCTCAAGGCTGCACCAGGATGATAGGCAGGGGTTACCTGAATATGCCCACCTGAGCCCAGGGGCTCTTCAGAGGATGCCCGGTGGGGCCAGCACCTGACTTTGAGGGGGTCTCCCAGTGCACATGATACTGCATGAATGTCCCCTTCCCCGTGGGTTCTAGAGAGCCAGCACAATGCCCAGGAGATGGTCCAGGTGGACATCCATCCACTCACCAGAAGCTGCAAACCCACCCCAAGGCTGGGATAGAAGGGGAAGACCAGCCCCACTGACAGTGTCACCCTGATTGAGGTTCATCTCCAAGGTCCAAGTCCCATAGATCAGATATCATCTCATAGGATAATGAGCAAGAGCTTGGACTGATAGGGCACATCTCTGCAGCCCAGGAGGCTAGAGGGAGAGGTGGGATGACCAGACTAACTAAACTGTCTAGGATCCGGAAGAATAGGAGCAAAGAAAGAGTGAGGACCAGAGGCAGAACAGCATCTGCCTAAACCCTGAGGTCTCAGGAAACTTCAAGGCTGGGAACCGTGGGGAGGGCTCCATCCAAGGAGGAAGCTGGGGTGGGTGTCATCACAGTATCTCTGGTCATCCTGTGAGGCTGGGAACACAGGGTTCAGCTCACTGCTCTGCTGGGAGCAGCTCTGTCTGCTTAGGGTGACCACCTTCTCCCTCTACAGGGGAGGCCTGGAACCTGGTGGGAGAGGGGCTAATACCCTCATCTGACACAGGAGCGTTCCTGAAGACTTTTTAAGTCTTCATTCATAGGTCTTCTTGATATTGATCTTATTTTTTATTCCCAGAAGTTTCGTGATTCTTTGGATTGTTTTTATTATCATACCTTTTTCTTGCCTGGGCCTTCTTGCAAGTGGCAGTTGTCAATGTCTTCATCATGTTTTTTACAAATTGTGCGGCCCATCTCCAAGTCCATTAAATAAACCCAAGTAAACTGCTGTAAAAAAGAAATTGGAGAAACTGCTATGACATACTTACTGTGAACTGATGAGAAAAACACAGACCACCAAATAGAAAGTGGGGAAAATACGTGAGTGTGCAGGTGCATGCATGTAAATAATGATATACATAGGTGCACTTTCCTTATTTTTCTTATTTTTTAATGTATTTATTATTTCACTCATTCCTTGATATTCCCCATTTCTCTTACCAAAAGATGTCCATATGTGTACACAAACCATGCCCTAGAATCTCCCCTGCCACACTCCCCCTGGTGGCCAATACCAGGTAACCATGCCATGAACATAGGGGGACATTTTCACAAGATGGAAAGCTCCACAGCAATGAGCCTACACATGCTGGAGTCACGCCTGACACACAACCCGTCTCTCAGTTCTATGCCTGAGCACAGCTGGACACCAGGAGAACACAGAGACTGATTGCTTCTGTAGAGAGTAGAATAATGAGCATGCTTGTTTTCTGACTAAACATCAGAGCATCACTATTTCTTTTGGGGGCCTTAGGGGCTGGGAACACGCTGTCTCTTCCTGTGGGAGCTGGCTACACAAAAGGGCTCATCTAATAGATATTCACTGAGGTGATATTTATGAATCACATGCTGCTTGTGTGTTTATTAGGCTTCTATAAGAAGTTATTAAAAGTTATGATTTCCTGCTCTGGCTGGTGTGGTTGGAGTGTCGTTCTGTGCACTGGAAGGTCATGGGTTCAATTCCAGGTCAGGGCACATACCTAGGCTGTGGGTTTGATCCCTGGTAAGGACACATATGGGAGGCAACCAATCGATGTATCTCTCTCACATCAATGTGTGTGTGTGTGTGTGTGTGTCTCTCCTCCCCCTCCCTCCCTTCCTACCTCTCTAAAATCAATAAGAAAATAGTTTAAAAAATAAAAATTTAAAAAACATATGATTTTCTTTCCTTAAATAGAATCCATGAAAACTAAGGAAGAACTGAAACACAGAAAAAAATCTAGCCAAAAACCAGTGCAAGCAGGAACATGCCTCTCTCACTGGACTGACCTGGAATTTTTTAGAAAGCTGATTTTTTTGGGTCTCAGAAATTTCTGCAGCTGACATGATACCCACCCATGCCTGGAAACACACCAACACCACATCAGACACACAGACACTCACACATACCCAGGTTCTCTGAAAAATCATCAGACCCTGAGCTAGGACAAGGTTCAGGATCTTGTGCAGGGGCAGTAGTGTTGGTGTTCAAGGGGCCTATATGGCCTCCCCAGGTACAGCAGAAGGAAGAGGCAGACATCAGGAAATGGAAAAGAATGAGGAAAGCTGGTGCTCCCATGCAAGTGAGGTCCACCCTCCTGTCTGTCTCTTCCAGAGTGTGGTCAGTGGTGAGATCCTGCCGACATGGTACCTGGCTCAGGGATGTTCATGGGGAACCAGAACCTGGGAATGGACACAATGACTTGAGGACAACACTCTTTATCAATTCAGTGTAAGCAGGAAATGGTAAGAAAAAACACCAGTGAGAAGGTTTGTACAATCAGATGCTAATGACGCCTACATTTATTTCAGGCCCAACCTCTTCCTATCCTTAAAGCCCTATAACCTACTGCCTTCTTGACCTTCTATATAGTTGGTTCAGGAATACTAAAGGTCATCTGTTCTGCCTAGATTTTTCCACTTTATTCCATTGTCTTTTACGTAATAGAGCCACTGGCCACCCACATGCTCAAGGGCAAACACGTTGGGTCCATCCTTGACCCCACTGTTTTTCCCATCAGTGCACCCCACATCCACCTTTAAGTAGACCCAAATGCCAGCAATTCTACCTCCTGGTGACCAGGAAGCCATCCCTGCCTCATAGTCTCAGCCTGCCCACGGGCTGTGGAACCTACTATGCTCACAGCATCCAGAGAGATGTTGCTAAAGTACCTGAGTTACTTCCTTCCATTGGTCCCCATTACTATGAGAATAATATCCTAACTCCTCACTTGTGGCTCTAAAGATGACCCAGCTTCACCTCCCCTTGAACACTCTTCTGTGACATAGGTCCAGATACTTTTAGGCTGCTTCTAGGACACCCATGGCTTGTCCTGGTCCAGGGACCTCTGTGGCTGCTTACCCTTCTTGTACCCAAACCTCCACCATATTGACTTGGTCCTACCAGGAGTACTCATCATAGAGAGGCCCTTTCTGACCTCCCACATATACCTTGCCCCCCTCCATGGCCCTGCGTCCCTGCACTGACCATTCTTGTCCCAACCTTCTACTATTTCACTCATGAAACTAAGGCCTGTTTGTCTCTCATCACCAGCATAACAGTCCTATGAGAACATGTCTCTGTCCATCTTCTCTGATGCCTCCCACCCAGGCCTGGATCCACAGAGGCTGCGAGGTCAAGGCCTGCTGGCTTCAAGCAGGAAACATCTCAGTATCCTGCCCACTGATCAACACAGCAAGGCTCCCAGGAGCCTGGCTGAGGCCTGCAGTGAGGCATCTCTGTGATGCCTTTCCTTCTTGAGCTTTTGTTTCCAACTACCACTTCTCTTTGTCTTTCTCATCACCTGTCAATCTCTGCTGTTCTTGCTCCTCTCAGCTACCTCACTTAAGAGATTGCTTTTCTTTCCCTCATTCTGCAGCTGAATCTCTGACACTAGTGCTTTTCTTTCTATCTTCTTCTTTCTCTACCCTGTTTTTCAGGGACTTTACTCATGAAAGAAACAAAACAGAAACTTGAAACACTTGTAATGATATCCTACATTTAAAAAAAATATTTACCCAAAACAAAAAAGTCCTTTCCTCTTTCTTACAGACCAAAGATTTGCCCCTCCCAGGCCTGATTTCAGGGACAACAAGAAGCCTCAGGGAGGGAAAGGCACCCCTTACCTTGCGTTGGCTTTTCCTCACCCACAGAAGCTTGTAAGCATACTCATCCATATAGGCTTGGTTAAACTGAAACATGGCAAACTCTACACACATGGCAAAGAACTCCGTGCTCTTATTAATGTCCACAAAATTGGAACTACAGGTAGGAGACCCCAGTGCAATGAGCCCCAGAAGTAGAGGCACCTTAAGGAACATGCTCTCTGGTGTCAACCCTGGAGGCCAGCAGCACACAAGTGTTGAGTGGCAGCTGCTCTATAGCTCCACATCCCACGCAGCCCTGCCCTCAAGAATCTCTGAGCTGACCTGCACCTTGTCCAGCTCCTCCTCTCCACTCCCTTCCTTGTCATCACCAAACAGAAGGCAGAACATTTTTCAATCCCTTGTAGCATAAGCCTTGAAACCAGTGACATTTATGCCCCATCATCTGTTCCTTGCACATTTCTAAGGCTGCCTCCTCTTGACACAGGTCAGGCCTAATAGGGTCTGGGTGGGGGGTCTTAAGCCCACCTTGCTTTCCCTCACAGCAGTGTAGCATGGGAATGATAGACTCATGGTAGTTCTTAGAAATACTGATGGGCCCTGAGTCCTGAAGACTTGATCTAAAAACCAGATCAACATCTAACCTTGGCTGCAGCTCAGAACTTCAGGGAACATCACAAGGGTCAGGGAGGGGTCAGTATAAGGGTTGGGACACAATCTTCTACACTAATTCTGGCACCTGCTGACCTAATTGCTATGATGCCTGCTCATGCTTGACAGTGCAGAGAGGGAATTCTATTATCCTGGGGTACACTTAAACTCCCAGAAAGGCCACCCCACTGTGAGCATGGTCACAGATATGAAAGCAGAGGGGACACAAGAAGCTGTTCCCTAGAAAAACTGTCTGCATTCCTATGAGTAAAATGGAAGAGGGTCATGGAGAGATTGGAGAATAAATGAATAAACAAAGATGGATGGATAGATAATGGACAAATGAACAAAAGAATGAATGAATAAGGATACCAAAACAAAACAAACAAACAAAAAAACAGTGATATCTTGGACAGTTTGGCTTAGCAGTTAGAGCATCGGCCCATGAACCAGAGTCGCGAGTTTGATTCCAGTCAAAGGTACATACCTCAGTTGTTTTTCGGTCCCCAGCCTTGGTCAGGGTTGTGTGGGAGGCAACCAATTGATGTGTCTCTCTCACATTGCTGTTTCTCTCTCTCTCTCTCTCTCTCTCTCTCTCTCTCTCTCTCTCTCTCTCTCTCTCTTCTCCCTCCCAATCTATCTGAAGATAAATGGAAAAATATCCTCAGGTGAGTATTTAAAAAAACAAAAAACAGTGAGGCATGTCCAGCCCATGGGCCTTATAAGGCCTGCAAAATCATTTGGTCTGGCCCTGTCAAGGCAATTGCAGGTGGAACTTGAACTTAAATAAATCTAGGAGTTTTTTCATAGCAACATAAATTTATATTAGGTGAATCACAATAATAACATAAATTTTGAGGGACAAGCAAGGAATGCCCATTATGGGATAGACAGGACACATAAAAGTACGTGATGGGACAGACACATATGCTTTTTGATGGCTGTCCATGGCTTGTTGCCTGTATTGCCGTGACTCGGAGGACAGTCAGTGCCAGGCAGGCTGAGAGTGTACACATTGTGAAAGTGTTAAAACACTGTGGAGAAACTACGGTGATCTGGTGATGATGAGACAAGATGCGATGAGATGATTCCTTGCAACACTGATGACCTTGCCTCCCATGATTGACAACAATGTTGTCAACTTCTTTGTTGACACAGATGACAACTCCAATCCAACCTTTATCCATATGTCCATGATTAACAATCCTCGCAAAAACTGAATCTCAGATGAAGATTAAGGAAATTACAGCACACAGAAAAGACCTCAAGAGTTGATGACATAAACACTGGATATGTTCCAAATCCAAAATGCAGGGTTAGAGCAGCAATCAAAGTAAAATAATTGTGTCACTGGTGACACCCACACTGGATAGTTATAACATAAGTGGTGTCATATCCTAAAAATGACAACGACAAAGAAAAGAAAAGTTGATGCAGAGTGTCGATCTTTCCAAGAGAAATGGGCAAATGATTATTTTTTTATTGAAGTAAAAGGCAAACCTGTGTGTCTAGTTTGTGGTGATGTGCTAACAGTAATGAAAAAAAGCCAATCTGGAGCATCATTACAGCTCAAACATTTTAAACTCAATGAATTGGGAGGCCAAATGCATCTGCATAAAATCAATACTCTAAAGCGGAGTTTGGAATCACAACAAGCCACTTTCATTAGGTCTTGTTGTGACAGAAACAATGTTCTTCAAATAAGTTATATAGTGAGTGAATTAATCACAAAGAAGCTGAGGCCTCACATAAAAGGAGAGTTTGTGCATGGTGGCTGCTGCAGAGTTGTTAGCCCCAGACAAAGTAAAATTGTTTCAGAGTGTTATTTTGTCTCAGAGAATTGTCTCAGATCAGATTACTGACTTAGCACAAGATATTGAAAAAACACTGAAGGATTCTGCAGATGTCCAATTTTTCTCTCTGGCTTGTGATGAGACAACAGACATAACAAATACCGCCCAACAGGCTGTTTTTATCCATGGGATAACTGCAGAGTTTGACACATGAGAGGAATTGCTGTCTCTGGAAGCCATGCATGGCACTACAAAAGGTGAGGACTTGTTTGAGAGGCTTGTTTTATCAATGAAAAAACTTGAGCTAACATTTAAAAAGCTAAACTTGAGCTCTAGTCATGGTTGTCTTGCAAAAAGGGTTAACTGCATTTGTCAAGAAAGAACTGAATGATCTCTGTTGATCCAAATGATTTAATTATATACCACTGCATCATACACCAAGAAAGTCTCTGTGCAGAGTTACTGCACTCAACAATGTGATGTCAACACTAGTGTCATGAATAAATTTTGTCAAAAGCAAAGGGTTTAACAGCCACCAGTTTAAGGAGTTACTGAATGATCTTGATTCTGACTACAATGATCTTATTTATCACTGTGAAGTGTGGTAGCTGAGTCGAGGAAACATGCTTATGAGGTTTTACAAACTGCAGGATGAAGTCAAGCAGTTCATGGAGATGAAGGGAAAACCTGTCAGGGAACTCAATGATAGCAAGTGGCTGTGTGATTTAGCATTTATGGTGGACATTACCAAGTACCTCTCATAGCTGAACATCAAGCTGCAGGGCCCCAACCAGCTTCTCAGCTCCATGTTTTCAAATGAGAAATCATTTGAAGCTAAATTAAGGCTGTGGAAAGTGCAACTCAAAAGGAATAACATGGTGCATTGCCCCATTCTGGAAGAACAAAAGCCTTTTATGACACTTGAATATGCTGGTGAATGTTTGAAATGAATTGAAGCATTTAATGAAAGATTCAAGGATGTGAAAATAAACAAATGGAATTGAACGTCTTTGCTACACCCTTCAATATGGAACTAGCTGATGAGCCTGATAACCTACAGCATGAAATCATTCAGTTGCAAAGCGGTGATGAGCTAAAAGCTAGATAAAGCAATGGCCTATTGCTTGAGTTCTATAAATGTTACATAAGCAATGATGAATTTCCCACTTTGAGAAGACATGCATTGAAATATGCATTTGTATTTGGAACAACTTACTGCTTCAAGCAGTTCTTTTCAAAACTTACCAATACAAAGAGTCTATTGTGCTCCAGACTGACCGATGCAAACCTGGAAAAGCAGTTGCAAAAAGCAACATCATCAATACCAGCAAACATCACACACCTCACAAAAGAGAAGCAGTTCCAGCCATCACATTAGGGGTGAGTTAATTAAATGTTTGACCAAATATAGCAGGCTAATTTTTAGGTTGATAATTTTGTATGTCCCGCGAATTATGTTATAAATATCCAAATGGTCCATGGGAAAAAAAATGCTCCCCACCCCTGCCCAACAAGAACCAGTAAGGGTAGCACATGAACTAGGAGTTTGATTTACTCAATACTGTGCACCAACAGCCAAGGTAAGAATAATAATGATAAATCATCTACCATATGTCACTGGCAGAGAATTCTCTGGAAAATAAACAGTATAGGAAATTGCAAAACTGACAGGGACCCAGAAAGTGCTCTGAGATGCCTTTAATTCCCCTGGTGCTTCACAGGCCTAACTACTGTCACTCTCTAGAGCAGTGGTTCTCAACCTTCCTAATGCCGCAACATTTTAATACAATTCCTCATGCTGTATGTGGGTGTATCTGCATGTGGGTGGACCCACCTGGAAATGGACAGAGGAGTGGTGTTTCAGTTGCTAAGACCATTGGAAAAAGTTGAGAACCGCTGCTCTAGAGAAAAATAATCTACTGTGAGAAATCAGGAGCTCTTTCCCCACCTATTTTTGCACGCAGGTGCTGTTCAGGAGGGTGAACTTGGAAAACCATGGTCAGGCATCCACAAAAAAAGTGCAGTCCACCTGAAAATTGTAATTGCAAGACAAAATAAGAATGATGTAACACATGAGAGCACTTACCATGAAGAACTTGATAGAAGCTCAAAATGCATTTAACACTACCAAAGGAGGATTTTCCAAAATGGCAGTGGAGTGAATGGAAGCTGCACAATCTCCCAGGACCAAAATGGAATTACAACAAAAATAAAGACAATTGGTCAGGAAAAAGCAACAGAAAACCAGCTGGAGAGGATCATATAACCAGAGACAGGAAAAAAAAAAAACACTGAATCAAGCCTGGTAGGTCTGCGGAGGCGAGAGAGGGCCAGCTGGGAGGCTGCGGACAGCAGCTGTTTTAGTTGTGAGCAGTTGTCTTGGGGTTAAAATCCTAAGCCGGCTCCACAGTACAGAGGGCCAGGACAGAGCACTAAATAAGCTACAGCCACTGACCTTGGGCTACAGCAGAGGGAGGGTGGACTGGATTAGAAATCTGTGGGGACACCCAGGATTTGGAGGGTGCTCAGAGTTTTTCCTGAGTCATGGCTACACAGGACGGTGGCCATCTTGCTCCTTCCAAGAGCTCTAGGGAGAAGAAGCAGCCCCTCCCTCAGAGATTTAACCACACACAGCAGGGCCAGAGAAATGCAAATTGAGGCTCATTAACAACCAGCATTTTCCCCACCCTCTGTAAATCCTCTACTCTGAACACCTGAGGGAGTTTTTAATTCAGCTAAGAGCTACAATATAAGGCTCATCAAGTACCTGAGACTAATAGCCTCCAGGCAAAAAGCTAGAGGGTAACGGAACCTTTCCTGGGCTTGCAAATCCCAGTGGTGTTGAACATGGGTCCTCCCACACTCATCCAAACCCAGCAGAGAAAGCCACAAACAACAGAACACCAAAACACACAGGGAAAATCTGGCAGGCTCCAAAACCCACTGACATAGCAACAATGGTGAAACAAAGAAACAAATCCTAAATGACAAGAGAACTCTGCTGAAGAGGAGATAAATGAAATGCAGTTAAGCAAGTTATCAGAGGCAAAGTTCAGAGCTATGATCTTGAGGAGGCTCAATAGCATAAGTAAGGAGCTCAAAACCATCACTAAAGATATAGAAACATTGAAAAGCAACCAAGTGGAAAGGAAGAATGACATAGCAGAAATAAAGAACACATTGGAAGAACTAACCAGCAGAGTAAAGGAAGCTGAGGACCGAATCAATGAATTAGAAGACAGGGTAGAAAAAATTAACCAATCAGAAAACCAAAAGGAAAAAACAATTAAAAAACAGGAAGACATCTTAGGAGAACTGTGGGACAACTGCAAACATAAAAATATTCGCATCATAGGAGTTTCGGAAAAAGAAGAAAAGGAGCACGGTTTAGAGAATATATTTGAAGAAATAGTGACAGAAAACTTCCCTAATTTGGTGAAGGAAGAAGGCATTCAAGTTCAAGAAACACAGAGAGCCACAAGAGGAACCCAAAAAGGCCCATACCAAGACACACAGTAATTAAAATGCCAAAAATTAAAGACACAGAGAGAATCCTAAAGGCAGCAAGAGATAAGAAACAGGTTACCTACAAAAGAATCCCAATTAGGCTATCAGCTGACTTCTCAACAGAAACACTACAAGCCAGAAGGGAATGGCATAAAGTAATCAAGGTCATGAAAAACAAGGATCTGAATCCAAGACTATTCTATCCAGGCTATCATTCAAAATAAAAGGTGTAATAAAGAGCTTACCAGACAAAAAAAGGCTAAGGGAACATATTATCACCAAACTAGCACTGCAAGAAATGTTAAAAAGACTACTGTAATTAGTAGAAATAGGAAGAAAAATATAACCACAATAAATCAAAATGGCAATAAATAAGTACATATCAATAATAACCTTAAATGTTAATGAACTGAACTTCCCCATTAAAAGACACAGAGTAGATGATTACATAAGAAAGCATGACTCATATATATGTTGTTTACAAGAGACCCACAATCACAACAAAAGACTCACATAGGTTGAAAGTGAAGAGATGGAAAAAAATCTTCCAGGAAAACAAAAAGAAAAAAAAGCTGGCATAGTAATACTCATATCAGATAAAATAGATTTTAAAATGAAAGCCATAACTAGAGACAAAGGCCACTACATAATATTGAAAGGACCTGTCCCACAGGAAGATATAACCTTGGTAAACATATATGCACCCAATGTAAGAGCACCAAAATATATTTAAACTCTTCAAGAGGACTTCAAAGAAGAAATCGACAGAAATACAATCATAGCAGGGGACTTCACACCACACTAACATCACTGGATAGATCCTCTAGACCAGCGGTTCTCAAGCTGTGGGTCGCGACTCTTTCACAGGGGTCACCTAAGGCATAAGAGCAGCAAAATTACAGTTATGAAGTAGCAACGAAAATAATATGGTTGAGGGTCACCACAACATGAGAAACTGTATTGAAGGGTTGTGGCATTAGAAAGGTTGAGAACCACTGCTCTAGACAAAAAATTAACAAGGAGACAGAGACTCTAAATGAAGCACTAGATCAAATGGATTTAATAGATATATACAGAGAATTACACCCCAAAACTACAGAATTCACATTCTTCTCAAGTGCACATGGGACATTCTCAAAGATAGATCACATGTTAGGACACAAACGAAGTCTTTACAAGTTCAAGAAGGTTGAAATCATATCAAGCATCTTCTCAGATCACATGAAACTAGAAATCAATTGCAACAAGAACATGCAAAGACATTTGAACACATGGAGGTTAAATAGCATTTTACTAAACAATGAATGGTTTACCAAGGAGATCAAGGAAAAAATTAAAAATTTCAGGGAAACCAATAAAAATTAACACACAACATCACAAAATCTATGGGATGCAGTGAAAGCAGTTCTGAGAGAGAAGTTCATAGCACTACAGGCCTATCTCAAGAAACAAGAAAAATTCCTAATTGACTATCTAATCTCACAACTTAAAGAACTAGAAAGCAAACAAAAAGAAAACCCAGAACAAGTACAAGAAAGGAAATAGTAAAATTCAGAGGAAAAATAAATGACATAGAGAAAAAAAAAACAATTCAAAGGATCAATGAAAAAAAGAGGTGGTTTTTTGAAAAGATAAACAAGACTGATGGACCCTTAGTGAGACTCACCAAAAAACAAAGAGAAAGAACCCAACTACACATAATCAGAAATGAGGGAAGAGAACTGACAACTGACACCACCGAAATACAAAGGATCGTTAACAAATACTATGAACAATTATACAGCAACAAATTAGACAACCTAAGTGAAATGGACAAATTTCTAGAAACACATAGTCTCCCAAAACTGAAGTGAAAAGAGATAGAAAACTTGAACAGACCAATAACAATTAAGGAAATTGAAAGTAATTAAGAAACTCCCAGCAAACAAAAGCCCAGGCCCGGATGGCTTCACAGGAAAGTTTTAATGAACATTCAAAGAAGAACTAACACCCATTCTCCTCAAACTATTCAAAAAAATTCAAGAAGAAGGAAGACTTTCAAACTTGTTATATGAGGCGACCATAATTCTAATTCCAAAACCAGAAAAAGACATGACAAAGAAAGAAAACTACAGGCTAATATCCCTAATGAACATAGATGCCAAAATCCTGAACAAAATACTAGCAAATCAGATAGAGCAATACATTAAAAAAATTATTTACCATGACCAAGTGAAATTCATCCAAGGGAAGCAAGGCTGGTAAAATATTTGCAACTTAATAAATGTGATATAGCACATAAACAAAATGAAAGATAAAAACTATATGATCATATTAATAGACACAGAAAAACATTCAACAAAATCCAGCAACCATTTCTGATAAAAACGCTCAGCAATGTGGGTACAGAGGGATCATCTCTCCACATAATAAAGACCATATATGAAAAACCTACAGCCAACATCATATTCATAGGGAGAAACAAAAAGCATTTTCCTTAACAACAAGAAAAAGGCAGGGATGCCCACTTTCACCACTCTTATTTAACATAGTAGTGGAAGTCTTAGCCACAGCAATCAGACATGAAGAAAAAATAAAAGGAATCCAAATAGGAAAGGAGGAAGTGAAACTCATTATTCACAGATGACATGATATTATACATAGAAAACCCTAAAGCCTCCATCAAAAATTTTCGAGATTAAATAAATGAATTTGGCAACATAGTAGGATACAAAATTAACATCAAGAAATTGATGGCGTTCTTATACACCAATAATGAACTCACAGAAAGAGAAACTGAAAAAGCAATCCCATTACCATTGCAGCAAAATAATTAAGGAACCGAGGAATAAATTTAACCAAAGGAGTATTTGTAGAAAACTACTGGACATTTAAAAAAGAAATAGAGGAAGATATTAAAAAGTGTAAGCACATACCTTGTTCATGGATTGGAAGAATTAACATCATTAAAATGTCCATACTATCCAAAGCAATCTATAGATTCAATGTAATCTCCATCAAAATACCAGTGACATATTTCATAGAACTAGAACAAACACTCCAAAAGTTCATATGGAGACAAAAAAGATCCAGAATAGACACATCAGTATTGAAAAAGAAGAACGAAGAAAGTGGGATCACAATACTGGATATCAGGTTATATGACAAAGCTACTGCAATCAAAATAGCCTGGTACTAGCACAAGAACAGGAATATAGATCAATGCAATACAATGGAGAACCCAGAAATTTACCCAAAACATTATGCTCAATTCATATTTGACAAAGTGGGCAAGAGCATACAATGGAGTAAAGTCAGCTTCTTTAATAAATGGGGTTAAAAACATTGAACAGCTACATGCAGAAAAATGAAACTAGACCATCAACTTACACCATACACAATAATAAACTCAAAATAGATAAAAAAATTTATCCATAAAAGATTTATCATTTATCGTGAATCCATAAAAATCCTATAAGAAAATGTAGACAACAAAATTTCAGACATCATATGAAGCAGAATTTTCACTGATACATCACCTAAGGCAACAGAAACAAAGAAAAAATGAACACATGGAACTACATCAAACTAAAAAGCTTCTGCACAGCAAAAGAAACAGCCATCAAAATGGAAAGGGAATTCAATGTATGGGAGAGCATAATCGCCAGTGATACATCAGATAAGGGGTTAATTTCTGAAATATATAAAGTGCTCATACAACTCAACAAAGGAAAGACAAAGAACCCAATTAAAAAATGGGCAGAGGAGCTCAATGGACACCTCTCCAAAGAGGATATACAAAAGGCCAAGAGACATATGAAGAAATGCTGAATGTCACTAATCATCAGAGACATGCAAATTAAAACAACAATGAGGTATCACCTTACACCTGTCAGAATGGCCGCCATCAACAAAGCATCAAACAACAAGTGCTGGCTACAGCGTGGAGAAAAGGGGACACTAGTACACTGCTGGAGGGAATGCAAACTGGTGCAGCCACTATAGAAAACAATATTGTGTTTCCTCAAAAAATGAAAAATTGAATTGTCATTTGACCCAGTGATCCCACTTCTAGGAATATACCCTAAGAAGCCTCAAACAGCAATCAGAAAGAATATATATACCCCGATGTTCACAGCAGCACTATTCACAATCACTAAGATCTACTAACAGCCCAAGTGCCTATCAATAGGTGAGTGGATAAAAAGCTGTGGTACAGCCTTTTTATATATATATAGAATAAAAAACTATGAAGCTGTAAGAATGAAACATCTCTTATCCTTTGAGACAACATGGATGGACCTCAAGAGTATCATGCTAAGTGAAATAAGCCAATCAGAGAAAGACAAATAACACATGATCGCACTTATTTGTGGAATATAACAAAGAAGGTGGCTGATGAACAAAATAGACCCAGAGATGTAGAAAAAAGTATGGTTCAGACTGACAAACCTCAAGAGATTCCAAAATGATGGCGGAGTGGGGGATTCCAAAATGGCGGCGGAGTGAATGGAACTACACAGACCATCTCCCAGGACCAAACTGGAAATACAACTAAAATAAAGTCAAATCGTCAGGAAAAAGCAACGGAAAAGCAGCTCGCGAGGACCATAAAAACAGGGACACTAACTTGATCCTGGTAGGATTGCAGAGGTGCAAAATGGGGGCTGGGAGCCCAGGGACAGCAGCAGCCTTAGCCTTGAGCAGCGCTCCGCCCCCGGAGGAGGCTCCACAGTGCAGAGCCAGGACAGAACGCTAAAATAGCCCCAGCCACTCAACTGGGCTCCGGCAGGGGGAGGGCAGACTGGACTGGAACTGTGTGGGGACACTCGGGATTTGGAGGGTGCTCAGAGCTTTTGTTGAGTTGCGGCCATGCAGGACTGTGGCCTGGCCATCTTACTTCATCCCAGGGCTCTGGGGAGAGGCCGCAGCCCCTCCCTCAGAGATTCAGCCACAACCAGTAGGGCCATTGAAATGCAAATTGAAGCTCATTAGCTACCAGCATTTGCCCCAAACCTTGGGAAATCCTCTCAGGCTGAACACCTGAGGGAGGTTTTCATTCAACTGAGAACCCAAGGCTATTCAAGTAACCAGGACTAATAGCCTCTAGGCGAAAAGGTAGAGGATAACTGAACCTTTTCTGGGCTTGCAACTATACCCAGGAAAGTAAGACTCAACAGTGGTGTATAACGTGGGTCCTTTCACGCTCATTCAAACCCGGTACAGGGAGCCACAAACAGCAGAACACCAACATCCACAGGGAAAATTTGGCAGGCTCCAAAAACCACTGAGATAGCCAAAATGGTAGAGCAAACAAACAGATGCCAAATGAAAGAACAAGAGATCTCCACTGAAGGTAAGATAAATGAAATGGAGTTAAGCAAATTAACAGAGCTAGAATTCAGAGCCATGAACTTGAGGAAGCTCAACAGCATGTGTAAGGACATCAACACCATAAGCAAAGACATAGAAATATTGTAAATAAACCAACTGGAAATGAAGAATGACATAGCAGAAATGAAGAACACATTGGAAGGACTAAAGAGCAAAGTAGAAGAAGCTGGGGACAGGATCAGTGCATTAGAAGACAGGGTAGAAAAAATCAGCCAATCAGAAAACCAAAAGGAAAAAACAATGGAAAAACAGGAAGACAGCTTAAAAGAACTGTGGGACAACTGGAAATGTAATAATATTCGCATAATTGGAGTCCCTGAAAAAAAAAGAAAATGAACAAGGGTTAGAGAATATATTTGAAGAAATACTGACAGAAAATTTCCCTAATTTGGTGAAGGAAGAAGGCATTCAAGTTCAAGAAGCACAGAGAGTCCCAAGTAAGAAGAACCCAAACAGGCCCACACCAAGACACATAGTAATTAAAATGCCAAAAATTAAAGACAAAGAGAGAATCCTAAAGGCAGCAAGAGATAAGCAACAGGTTATCAACAAAGGAAACCCCATAAGGTTATCAGCTGACTTCTGAATAGAAACACTACAGGCCAGAAGGGAATGGCATGAAGTAATCAAGGTCATGAAAAACAAGGATCTGAACCCAAGACTACTCTACCCAGCAAGGCTATCATTCAAAATAGAAGGTCAAATAAAGACCTTCCCCGACAAAAAAAGCTAAGGGAATATATTAGCACCAAACCAGCACTGCAAGAAATGTTAAAAGGACTGCTGTAATTAGTAGAAGAAATAGAAAGGAAAATAGAAACACACTAAACAAAAATGGCAATAAGTAAGTACATATCGGTAATCACCTTAAGTGTAAATGGACTGATCGCCCAGACCAAAAGACAGAGAGTAGCGGATTGGATGAGAAAGCATGACCCATATATATGGTGTTTACAAGAGACCCACCTCACAACAAAAGACTCACATAGGCTGAAAGTGAAGGGATGGAAAAAAATCTTCCAAGCAAACGGAAAGGAAAAAAAAAGCTGGGGTAGCAATACTCATATCTGATAAAATAGATTTAAAAATGAAGGCCATAACTAGAGACAAAGAAGGCCACTTCATAATATTGAAAGGATCTATCAAACAGGAAGAGATAACCTTGGTAAACATATATGCACCCAATATAGGAGCACCAAAATACATTAAAAATCTTCTGAAGGACTTCAAAGGAGAAATCGACAGCAATATAATCAAGCAGGGGACTTCAACACCTTGCTGACATCACTGGATAGATCCTCTAGACAAAAAATTAACAAGGAAACAGAGACTCTAAATGAAGCACTAGACCAAATGGATTTGATAGATATTTACAGAGAATTACACCCCAAAACTAGAGAATTCACATTCTTCTCAAGTGCACATGGGACATTCTCAAAGATAGACCACCTGTTAGGACACAAACGAAGTCTCTACAAGTTCAAGAAGATTGAAATCATATCAAGCATCTTGTCAGATCACAGTGGCATGAAACTAGAAATCCATTGCAAAAAGAACATGCAAAGACATTTGAATACATGGAGGCTAAATAGCATGTTATTAAACGATGAATGGGTTACCGAGGAGATCAAGGAAGAAATTAAAAACTTTCTGGAAATGAATGAAAATGAACACACAACAAACAAAAATCTGTGGGATGCAGCGAAAGCAGTTCTGGGAGGGAAGTTCATAGCACTACAGGCCCACCTCAAGAAACAAGAAAAATTTCTAATAGACTTTCTAACCTCACAACTTGAAGAACTAGAAAGCAAACAAAAGGAAAACCCCAGAGCAAGTAGAAGGAAGGAAATAGTAAAGATCAGAGCAGAAATAAACGACATGGAGACCAAAAAAACAATTCAAAGGATCAATGAAACAAAGAGCTGGTTTTTTGAAAAGATAAACAAGATTGATGGACCATTAGCTAGACTCACCAAGAAACAAAGAGAGAGAACCCAAATACACAAAATCAGAAAAGAAAGAGGAGAAGTAACAACTGACCCCACAGAAATACAAAGGATCGTTAACAAATACTATGAACATTTATATGGCAACAAATTCGACAATCTAAGCGAAATGGACAAATTTCTAGAAACACAGAGTCTCCCAAAACTGGACCAGGAAGAGATAGAAAACTTGAACAGACCAATAACAACCAAGGAAATTGAAGATGTAATCAAGACTCTCCCAGCAAACAAAAGCCCAGGCCCAGACGGCTTCGCAGGAGAGATTTACCGAACATTCAAAAAAGAACTAACACCCTTTCTTCTCAAACTCTTTCAAAAAATTCAAGAAGAAGGAAGACTTCTAAACTCATTTTATGAGGCCAGCATAATTCTAATTCCAAAACCAGAAAAAGACACTACCAAGAAAGAAAACTACAGGCCAATATCCCTGATGAACATAGATGCCAAAATCGTGAACCAAATACTAGCAAATCGGATCCAGGAATACATCAAAAAAATTATTCACCATGACCAAGTGGGATTCATCCCAGGGATGCAAGGCTGGTTCAATATCTGCAAATCAATAAATGTGATACACCACATAAACAAAATGAAAGATAAAAACCACATGATCATATCAATAGATGCTGAAAAGCATTCGACAAAATTCAGCACCCATTTCTGATAAAAACGCTCAGCAATTTGGGAATAGAGGAATCATATCTCAACATTATAAAGGCAATATATGAAAGACCTACAGCCAACATCATACTCAATGGGCAAAAACTAAAAGCATTTCCCTTAAGAACAGGAACAAGACAGGGATGTCCACTTTTGCCACTCTTATTTAACATAGTACTGGAAGTCTTAGCCACAGCAATCAAACGTGAAGAAAAAATAAAAGGAATCCAAATTGGAAAGGAGGAAGTGAAACTGTCATTATTCGCAGACGATATGATATTATGTATAGAAAACCCTAAAGACTCCATCAAAAATCTACTAGACCTAATAAATGAATTTGGCAACATAGCAGGATACAAAATTAACGTCAAGAAATCAACAGCATTCTTATACACCAATGATGAACTCACAGAAATAGAAACTAAAAAAACAATTCCATTTACCATCACGGCAAAAAAATTAAGATACCTAGGAATAAACTTAACCAAAGAAGTAAAGGACCTATTTGCAGAAAACTACAGGACATTGAAAAAAGAAATAGAGGAAGATCTAAAAAAGTGGAAGCACATACCTTGCTCATGGATTGGAAGAATTAACATCATTAAAATGTCCATATTACCCAAAGCAATCTATAGATTCAATGCAATCCCCATCAAAATACCAGTGTCATATTTCACGGAACTTGAACAAATATTTCAAAAGTTCATATGGAACCAAAAAATACCCCGAATATCCACAGCAATCTTGAAAAAGAAGGACAAAGTAGGTGGGATCACAATACCGGATATAAGCTTATACTACAAAGCTACTGTAATCAAAACAGCCTGGTACTGACACAAGAACAGGCATATAGACCAGTGGAACAGAACAGAGAATCCGGAAATTGACCCAAGACATTATGCTCAATTAATATTTGACAAAGGTGGCAAGAGCATACAATGGAATAAAGACAGCCTCTTTAATAAATGGTGTTGGGAAAATTGGACAGCTACATGCAAAAAAATGAAACTAGACCATCAACTTACACCATACACAAGAATAAACTCAAAATGGATAAAAGACTTAAATGTGACTCGTGAATCCATAAAAATCCTAGAAGAAAATGTAGGCAACAAAATTTCGGACATCATACGCAGTACAATCTTCACTGATACATCACCTAAGGCAACAGAAACAAAGGGAAAAATGAACACATGGGACTACATCAAACTCAAAAGCTTCTGCACAGCAAAAGAAACAACCATCAAAACAGATAGGGAACACACTGTAATGGAGAACATAATTGCCAATGATACATCAGATAAGGGGTTAATCTCCAAAATATATAGAGTGCTCATACTACTCAACAAAAGGAAGACAAAGAACCCAATTAAAAAATGGGCAGAGGAACTAAATAGACACCTCTCCCAAAAGGACATACAAATGGCTAAGAGACATATGAAGAAATGCTCAACATCACTAATCATCAGAGAGATGCAAATTAAAACAACAATGAGGTATCACCTCACACCTGTCAGAATGGCCGCCATCAACAAATCATCAAACAACAAGTGTTGGCGAGGGTGTGGAGAAAAGGGGACTCTAGTACACTGCTGGTGGGAATGCAGACTGGTGCAGCCACTTTGGAAAACACTATGGTGTTACCTCAAAAAATTAAAAATTGAATTGCCATTTGACCCAGTGATCTCACTTCTAGGAATATACCCTAAGAAGCCTGAAACACCAATCAGAAAAAATGCATGTACCCCCATGTTCATAGCAGCACTATTTACAATAGCTAAGATATGGAAACAGCCCAAGTGTCCATCAGTGGTTGAATGGATCAAAAAGCTGTGGTACATATACACAATGGAGTACTATGCAGCTGTAAGAAAGAAAGATCTCTTATCCTTTGAGACGACATGGAGGGACCTTGAGAGTATTATCCTAAGCGAAACAAGCCAACAGAGAAAGACAAATATCACATGATCTCACTTATTTTTGGAATATAATGAACATAACAGTCTGAGGAACAGGGTAGACCCAGAGATGTGGAAGTAGGGTGTAAACTGACACCCCTCAGAAGAGTGGGTGGGGGGGAGGGAAGAGATAAACCACAGAACTTATGCATAAGTGATGGACATGGACAACAAAGCTGGGGACGGATGGGGGGATGGGGAGGAGGGTTTCAATGGGGAAGAAAGGAGAAACATCTGTAACAAAAATAAATTAATAAAAAAATGTGAAAAAAAATGAGTTGCTTGGGATGTAGGTCCTGAGCGAGACCTAGGGTCTGTAGATTTTTTAGGAGACATTCTAGGGGTGTTGTCTCGGTTGCCTTGTGAGATGTTGCAGCCTAGCTGTCTGTTGGATACACTAGAGGAAGAAGAAGGCATCCCTGCTTCTCCCCCAGAGTAGAGAGACGTGCAACTCATCTATACCAGGCGTCCCCAGATATATGGTGAGCTGAGGGAACATGGTTCCAGAGGAGCGTTTCCTGACCAGCGCTGGATTTTCGGAGGGATGATCACACAGCAGTGACTGAGAGCCAGGCTCTCTTGTCCTGGATGGAGCATAACAAGACAGCCCGGATAATCAGACCGGTAAGCAAATAAACACTCAACAGTGAATTAGTGTCCGGTGTTGATGCTGGATTGGCAGGAAAGGTTGGAGGTCTGGTATTCGGCTTGTTATAACCTGATGGTGAGATAACCAGAGACGCACAGCCGAATTGTAAAGGAGCACTCTATTTCGCCGGCGGGCTGCGGAGGGCGTAGTTTCCCCTCAGATCAACAGCCACGATCCTCCTTGCTGGTCCCATTTCAAAGACAGAAACTCCCTCCTCCTTTTGCCCCCCTCCCCTCAGGGAACCAGTACAATAGTGGGAGTGACAGAGACTACAGAATTCAAAGTTAGCATTATTCACTGACAGTCACAAGTACCTGCAAATACCTATACTCAGGAAACTGCAAATGCCTCCCAACTCCTGGGGCAACTATAATCTTGGGCAAAATTCCTTTCCATCTTGGGGTAATTAACCTATTATTGGAAGAATATCGAGGAATGTCTATTGGTGATAAAATGGAGTCTTTTAGTCGCCTTAACCAAGGGGCCTACATAAAATGGAATCTAGTTGCCTTAGCCTTGGGGCCCAGATCAAGCTGAGGATGTGATCGATCCTGGTCCCACAGGAGGCCTGGAGGACTCCAGGGGCCCACGGTTGCCCCAATGTGGGATCCTCACAGACCTCCCGGGTTTCTGCACCAAATAAAAGGTCTGAGCTGGTGGGAGATCACATCCTCAACATAAGGGCCAGTGTAGAGAAAGGAGCATTTTATTACACTGGTGGGCTGTTACACTGGTGGGCTGGGGGGGTATAGCTTCCTCAAATCCTCAGCCCCAAGCTTCCTTTGTTCTTTGCTTATATAGGCACAAACTACAGAAAAAAAAAAAAAACTACATTAAAAAAAAACATTCTCTTGGCACCGCATAATTGGTGTCTGGGTTGGTACGAGTTGTCTCAGAGGTAAGGAGTCTGTTCCAGCAGAGGTCAGGGCCATCATTAATCTCTTTCTTCTCGTGATTTCTCTGAGTTTCTCAAGGCCTTCATTAAAGGAGATACAAGAAAATTTGAAGTGGATGAGTGAACTCGTACAGCTCTGCAGCCAGCTAGGAAGCTTGAGGGAAGGTGTGAAGGCACAACTCCTGCCCCCTGGAAGCTGGGGGACTCAGTCCCACACAGAGATCCCCAAATGAAAGCAACAGAGAAAGGAAGGGGAGCTAACTTAGCATTGGGTAGTGGGAATCCAAGGTGATTTAGCTCAACAGAGGGACTCAGCACTATCCCAGGATAAAAGCCAGTGCATGGTTGCAGCACCAGCCTGGAAAGCGTACCCTAACAGTGGGAACCAGAAAGGCCACAAAGCAAAATGGCACATCTGAGGAGGGGTCTAGCAGATCACATAGCAGTGAATCTGAAGGGCTGGGTATTCACTGAAAGAACTTTGAGAGGGGCTAGCCAGAGTGCCTGGGGGACTAGGCATGTTCCTCCCCTCCTCAAGCAAAGAGGAGAGCTCCTTCCCCCACCAGTGGAACAGCTCTGGGCTAGAAATCAGCACCCCCGTGGCAGGGCCTGGTAATGCTGGGGATTCAGATATCTAGCCAGGTGGGAGCCTGGGCAGAAGCCCCACCCTGTGGAACAGCTCCAGGCTGGGAATTGCCACTCCAACAGCAGGGCCTGGTGGTGCTGGAGATTTGGACACCTTGCCAGGAGGGAGCCTGGGTAGAAGTCTTGCCCAACAAGAGCCAGTCATGCTGAAAAATTGAAATACCAAGAAGGCCTTCTTTTTTCCTTTCTCCTTTTTTTTTTTTTTCTATTCTCCCCTGCTTGGGGTGGCAACCAGGGGGTGCCAGCAACCCAGGCAGAGCTGAGGCATTGGAAAGAGAGAAAGAGACTGCCTGCCCACCTATAAGCTACAGGCACCAACCCCATCACAAATCTATTTAGACCATGCTGACTGGACCTGATACACTGCAAAGCCCAATGCCATGAGGGAAGAGGAAAGCAGCCAGGAAAAAAATACATACAAGTGACAAGCCCTGAAGGCAACCCAGCCTCTGGGGTGGAAAACTCCACCCATAGGACTACTGGGACCATGCCCTAAAGGGCTTCAGCCAGGAGGCCAAGGACCAGGCAGAGACAGGAATTCACATTGGCCTACATCAGAGAATTGCCCAAGAGGCCAGATCCAACAACACCTGAGCAAAATCCAGTGAGCTCCATAAATAGCAGATCCAAGGCTTTTTGTTGTTGTTATGGTGTGTGTGTATTTTTAATTCAATTTAGTAGTAGTAGTAGTAGTAGTAGTAGTAGTAATAGTAGTAGTAGTAGTAGTAGTAGTAGTAGTAGTAGTATTTTACTGCTGAAAGTGTTACAGATGTCCCCCTTTTTTCTCCATTTACACCCTCCTCCCTGCTCCCACCCTCCTCCAGCTTTCCCCAAACAAATGAATATGTCCATTGGTTGTGCTTATATGCATATAAGTTCTATGGTTTATCTCTTCCCACCACTCCCACCCCCAACCCTCTGAGGATTGTTAGTCTTTTCCCTATGTCCATGACTCTGGATCTATTTTGGTTGATAGCTTATACTGTTCATGATGTTCCCTAAATAAGTGAGATCATGTATTACTTGTCATTCTCAAATTGGCTTATTTCACTCAGCATAATGCTTCCCAGGTATCTCCATGTTGTATCAAAGGGTAAGAGATATTTCTTTCTCACAGGTGTATAGTATTCCATTGTGTAAATGTACCACAGCATTTCATCCACTCATCTGCTGATGGACACTTGGGCTGTTTCCAGATCTTAGCTATGGTAAATAGCATTGCTATAAACAGAGGGGTGTATATATTCTTTCTGATTGGTGTATCAGGCTCCTTAGGATATATTCCTAGAAATGGGATCACTTGGTCAAATGACAATTCCATTTTTAATTTTTTGAGGAGGCACCAAATTGTTTTTCATAGTAGCTGCACCAGTGTGCATTCCTACAAGAGTTGTACTAGAGTCCCCTTTTCTCCAGCATTATCAGCACTTGTTGTTTGAGGCTTTGTTGATGGCCACCATTCTGGCAGGTGAAAGGTGATATCTCAAAGGAATTTTAATTTTAATTTTAATTTTAATTTGCATCTCTCTGACGATGTTGAGAATTTTTTTCCTTTGTCTCCTGGCCATTTGTATGTCCTGTTTGGAGAAGTGTCTATTCCGGTCCTCTATCCATTTTTAATTGGATTGTTCATCTTCCTTTTGATGACTTGTAGGAGTACTCTAAATATTTTGGATATTAACCCCTTATCCAATGTATCATTGGCAAATATATTCTCCCAGAGAGTGGATTCTCTTTTCATTTTGATGCTGGATTCTTTTGCTGTGCAGCATCTTTTTAGTTTGATGTAGTCCCATTCATTAATTTTTTTGCTGTTTCTCTTGCCCTAGGCGATGTATCAGTGAAAATTCCGCTACGTATGATGTCTGAGATTTTTCTGCCTACATTTTCTTCTAGGATTTTTATGATTCCATGGCTTATATATAAGTCTTTTATCCATTTTGAGTTTATTCTTGTGTATGGTGTAAGTTGGTGGTCCAGTATCATTTTTTTGCATGTACCTGTCCAATTTTCCCAACACCATTTATTGAACAAATTGTATTTTGTAGATTGTATGTTCTTGTGACTTTTGTCAAATATTAATTGTGCATACTGTTTTGGGCCAATTTCTGTGTCTTCTATTCTGTTCCATTGATCTACATGCCTGTTCTTGTGCCCGTACCAAGCTGTTTTGATGACAATGGTTTTGTAGTATAACTTTATATCTGGTATTGTGAGCCCTCCAAATTTGTTCTTCTTTTTCAAGATTGCTGTGGCTATTCTGGGTCTTTTATGGTTCCATATACATTTTTGGAGTATTTGTTCTAGATTTGTGAAATATATCATTGGTAATTTAATAGGGATTGCATTGAATCTGTAGATTGCTTTAGGTAGTAAGGGCATTTTAATGATGTTGATTTTTCCAATCCACAAACATGGTATATGTTTCCATTTCTTTATATCTTTCTCTTTTCCTTTAAACAATGTCCTGTAGATTTCTGAGAACAGGTCTATTATCTCTTTGGTTAAGTTTATGCCTAGGTATTTTTTGTTGTTGTTACAATGGTAAATGAGATTTTTTTTTAGTTTCCGAATGTTCGTTATTGGTATACAAGAATGCCATTGATTTCTGGATTTTAATTTTGTATCCTGCTACTTTGCCAAATTCATTTATTAAATCTAGTAGATTTTTGATGGAGTCTTAAAGGCTTTCTATATATAATATCTTGTCATCTGCAAATAATGACAGTTTCAGTTCCTCGTGTCCTATATGGATACCTTTTATTTCTTCTTCTTGTCTAATTGCTGTTTCTAAGACTTCCAGTACTGTGTCAAATAGGAGTGGTAAAAGTAGGCATGTCTGTCTTATTCTTGTTCTTAAGGGAAATGCTTTAAATTTTGCTCATTGAGTATGATTTTCTGTAAAATTTTCATATAAGACCTTTATTGTTTTAAGATATGATCCCTTTATTTCATTTTCTTGAACACTTTCATCAGATATGGGTGCTGGATTTTGTCAAATGCATTTTAAGAATCTATTGATATGGGCATATGGTTTTTATCATTCTTGTTTATGTAGTTTATCACAATTATTGATTTGTGAATACTGTACCAGCTGTGCATCCCTGTCATGAATCCCATTTGGTCATGGTGAATAATTTTTTTTAATATATTGCTGGATCTGATTCACTAATATTTTGTTCAGGATTTTGTCATCTATGTTCATCAGGAATATTAGCCTATATTTTTTTTTTCTTTGTAGTGTCTTTATCTAGTTTTGGAATTAGGATTACGCTGGTCTCATAAAAACTGCTTGGAAGTCTTTCTTCCTCTTGAAATTTTTGGAATAGTTTGAGACTAAGTGTTAGTTCTTCTTTGAATGTTTGGTAAAACTTTCCTATGAAGCCATCCAGATCCAGGCTTTTGTTTTCTAGGAGTTTATTGGTTACAGGTTCAATTTCCTTAGTTGTTATTGGTCTGTTCAAGTTTTCTAACTCCTTCCAGTTCAGTTTTGTGATACTGTGTGATTCTGGAAATTTGTCCATTTAGCCTAGGTTGTCCAATTTGTTGACATTTAATTGTTCATAATATTTTCTAAAAATCCTTTGCATTTCTATGGTGTCAGTTGTTACTTCTCCTCTTTCATTTCTGATTTTATTTATTTGGGTTCTCTCTCTTTGTTTCTTGGTGTCTGGCTAAAGGTTCATCAATCTTATTTATCTTTTCAAAGAAACAGCTCTTTGTTTTATTGATATTTTGAATTTTTGTTTGTTTGTTTGTTTGTTTCTGTTTTTGTTTTTATTGGTCTCTATGTCATTTATTGTCCCTCGGACCTTTACAATCTCTTTCCTTCTACTTGCTCTGGGTTTTTCGTTTTGTCTACTTTCTAGTTCTTTAAGTTGTAGTGTTAGATAGTCAATTAGAAAATGTTCTTGTTTCTTGAGGTAGGCCTGTAATGCTAGGAACTTCCCTCTTAGGGCTGCTTTTGTTGCATCCCATAGATTTTGTGTTGTTGTGTGTTTATTTTCATTGGTTTCCAGGAAGTTTGCTCTTTAGTCTCCATGTGTTTGAATGTTTTAGAGTGTTTTTATTGTAATTAATGTCTAGTTTCAAGCCATTGTTATCTGAAAAGATGCTTAATATGATTTCAATCTTCTTGAACTTGTAGAAACTTAGTTTGCATCTTAATATGTGGTCTGTCTTTGAGAATGTCCCATATACACTTGAGAAGAATGTGTATTCTGCAGTTTTGGGGTGTAATTCTCTGTAAATATCTATTAAATCTTGTAAATATCTATTAAATCGTGCATCATTTAGAGTCTCTATTTCCTTGTTAATTTTTTGTCCAGAGGATCTATCCAGTGATGTCAGCAGGGTGTTGAAGTCCTCTGCTATGATTGTATTGCTGTCGATTTCTCCTTTGAAGTCCTCTGGAAGATTTTAAATATATTTTGGTACTCTTATATTGGGTGCATATATGTTTACCAAGGTTATATCCTCCTGTTGGATAGATCATTCCAGTATTACATGGTGGCTTTCTTTGTCTCTTGTTATAGCCTTCATTTTGAAGTCTAGTTTACCAGGTTTGAGTATTGCTACCCCAACTCTTTTTTTCATTTCCATTTGCTTGGAAATTTTTTTTCATCCCTTCACTTTCATCTTATATGAGTCTTTTGTTGTGAGGTGAGTCTCCTGTAAAGAACATATATATGAGTCATGTTTTGTTATCCATTCACCTACTCTGTGTCTTTTGTTTGGAGGATTTGATTCACTTACATTTAAGGTTATTATTGATATGTACGTATTTATTTCCATTTTTATGTATTATGGCTGTTTCTCTCTATTTCTTCTGCTTATTTCAGAAGTCCTTTTAAAAGTACTTGTAATGCTGGTTTGGTGCTAATATATTCCCTTAGCATTTTTGGGTAGGGGGTCTGGGAAGCTCTTGATTTCACCTTCTATTCAAAATTGTAGCCTTGCTGCATAGAGTTGTCTTGGAATCAGATCCTTGTTTTTCATTATCTTGAGTACTTCATGCCATTCCCTTTTGGCCTGTAGTGTTTCTGTTGAGAAATCAGCTGTTAGCCTTATGGGGGCTCCTTTGTAGATAATCTGTTGCTTTTCTCCTGTTATCTGTAAGATTCCCCCTCTGTCATTAATTTTTGATATTTTAATTATGCTGTGTTGTGGTGTGGGCCTCTTTAGGTTCTTCTTACTTGAGGCTCTCTGTGCTTCTTGAACTTGTATGCCTTTTCCTTTGCCAAGTTAGGGGAATTTTCTGCCACTATTTCTTCAAATATATTCTCTAACCCTTGCTCACTTTCTTCTTCTTCTGGTACTCCTATGATGCTGATATTGTTACATTTCATAGTGTCCCACAGCTCTCTTAAATAGCCCTTTTGTTTTTTTAATTGTTTGTGTTTTGTTTTTTTTTTTTCCTTTTGGTTCTCTGAGTGATTTTTTTTTCTATCCTGTCCTCTAATTCACTGATCTCAACTTCGGCTTCCTCTACTCTGCTGGTTATTCCTTTCAATGTGTTCTTTATTTCTGCTGTCACTCTTCATTTCCGCTTGGTGATTTTTCATTTTTAATTGGTTGATTTTCATTGTTTCGATTTCTTTATTCATGCTGCTGAGATCTTTACTCATGCTGTTGAGCATCCTCATAATCATTACTTGAACTCTTTATCTAAAAACTTGCTTAACTCCATTTCATTTATGCCTTCTTCTGTAGAATTCTCTTGTTCTTTTATTTGGAATGTGTTTCTTTTCTTTTCTTTTCACCATTTTGGCTGCTTCAGCAGGTTTTGGAGCCTTCCAAATTTTCCCTGTGAGTGTCAAGGTTTTATTGATTGTAGCTACCCTGCTTGGTGTGGATGAGTATGGAAGGGACTCCACTGGACACAAATGTCTTGTCTTCCTTTCCTTGATAGAGTCACAGACCCAGAGAATATTCAATTATCCCAGATCTTTTGCCTGCAGGCTATTAGCTTCAGTTACTCAGTGAGCCTCTGGTTTTAGCCCGCAGCTGAATGAAAAATTTGTTAGATGAGCAGGGTAAGAGGATTTTTAGTGGATGGGAAAATTGCTTTCTCCTGGGCTAAAGTTGCTTTGAACAAAATCTTGTTTCTGCAGTGTGGGTTAATGGCTCAGCACAGGGACCCAGGCCTCAGCCTTCACAGTTCAGTCCTCAGAACCTTGCCACCCAACACTTGAGAGCCAGGACCAAGGCTCAAAACCTTAAGAAACTGGCTTGCTTGTAGTCTCTTGCTGTTAATGAGCTCCAGGTTGCTCTTCTCTGGGCTGGGTGGTGTTAAATTCATGAGGGAGAGACTGTTGTTTCTCTCCCAGGCTAAAGCTTCTGTGGTGTGAAGGGGCTGCTTGACAGATGGCAACTGAAAAATGGGGGAGTGACTCAGCATAGGAACCCAGGCCTCAGTCTTCACAGCTCAGTCCCCAGAGCCAATAAACCCAACATGAGAGCCAGATCCAAAGCTCAAAGCTTTCAGAGGTTCTTCTCTGCTTACTGGCTGGCAGGTAGTCTCTGGCTTTTAATGAGCCTCAGGTTGCACTTTCCCTGGGCCAGGTAGTGTTAAATTCATCAGGGAGGTACAGTTGCTTCTCCCACAGGCTAAAGCCACTCTGATGTGAAGGGGCTTCTTGAGGAAAATGGCTACTGCCTTGTGGGAGAATGACTCAGCATAGAGCTCCTGATGGCCTCTTTCCCAGCTCACTCCCAAGTGCCATGAACTCCCAAATCTCCTCACACAACTCCAGTCCAGTCTGCCCTCCCTCTACTGGAGCCCAAGTTGAGTGGCTGTAGCTGTATTTTAATGCATTGGCCCTTCAGGGATGTACAGTTGTTCCCAGAACCTGTCCCTGCTGGATAGAACCTCTGCTCTGGTGATTTTCTCAGCTAGGTGTTGTGTGGGCACCTTTCCCTGTTCTGCTGCTTTGTTCTGGGGAGCCAGCTTGGGGTTTAAACCTGCAGCTTCTCAGAGGTAGCTTCTCACAGCTAAGATAGCCTTCAGCTGCTGCCTATGGGAGCCCAGCCAACACTCTCATGCCTCTGAACCTCCTACCAGTCTCAATGTGGGGTCCTCTTTATGTCCCTAGTTATAAGGGTTCTCTCCCACTGCTATTCAGTTAGTTTTTCCAGATGACTTGTCTTTATTTCAGTGATAATTCCAATTTGTTTCTGGGAGACTGTTTGTGTAGCTTCCATTCACTTCCTGCCATTTCCCCTCTCTCCTAATTCAATTTTTGTTCTTCTTTTCCCATTTTTACTATCCTATTCTATATTTTATCCAATTTAACATTATTACCTTCTAAAATTATTATTACTTCAGTCATTTTTTCTACCTTTTATTTTTTATACTTACCTTATTTCTGGTCTCTGCTTTCTTTGCTTTCATATTCTTTCCTTTCCCCTTCCTAACCCTTTTGGTCTCATGTCTTCTAGTATTGTGTGTGTGTGTGTGTGTGTGTGTGTGTGTGTGTGTGTGTGTTCTGTTTGTATGACTTTTAATCTTTTTGTTGAGGCTGGTGCTTTTATGATTGTTGATGCTGCTATTTTTTAAGGTGTTTTTGGTTTGGTCTGGTTTTGGAATGCTTTCTTTACTTTCAAATATATTTTTTCTCCCTCTTCTAATTCTTTTGGTCACATAACTTCTAGTATTCTTGTGTGTGTGTGTGTGTGTGTGTGTGTGTGTGTGTGTGTGTTTTCAGTTTGTTTGTCTTATAATATTTTTGTTGAGGTGGTTGCTATTATTGTTGAAGTTGATATTTTGGAGGGTTCTTTAAGGTTTGGTTGTTTTTCACTTACTTTTGTTCTGTCAACACCTATATAATGATTAGCACAGCAGGGTTGACAGGGTCAGAGTTGAGACTTATAGTTAACAATTCTGAGGACTGAGCTGACCCACAAATGGACAAGAACAATCAAGACTCAAATTCAGAGAAGCAGAGAAGGAAAAAAAGGCAGTGTAGTAAATGGAAGATACACAGACCATCTCCCAAGATCAAACTGGAATTACAACTAAAATAAAGACAAATGACCAGGAAAAAACTCAGGAGCAACTGGAAAGAACCCTTATAACCAGAGACAGAAAGAGGACACCAAATTGAGCCTGGTAGGAACTGTGGAGGTGCGAGAGGGCTGGCTGGGTCCCCACATAGCATCTGAGGGCTGTTTTAGTTGTGCACAGTTTCCTCTGAGAAGTTGGGGGTTAAAACCCCAAGCTGGTTCCACAGCACAGAGAGGCTGTCCCCCAGCACAGAGTTGGTGGACAGGGAAAGGAGACTGCATAACACCTGATTGAGATAACCAGAGTTGAGGCTTTGTCTGGCAAAGAGAGGCACAAGGATCACAGGCACCAAAAAGAAGGACCAGAGCACAAAATCAGCTACAGACACCTTGGGCTCTGGCAGAGGGAAGGTAGACTGGACTGGGACTGTGTGAAGGAAGTTGGAGGTCCATGGCACAGGGGAGAGAGCTGGACAGGAGGACAATGAGAGGTTTATGCTGAAGCACACTTTCATAGGACAGTAGCCATGTCACTCAAAGGGACTCTTCTCAAAGCCTTGTGGAGAATCAATGGCTCCTCCCTCAGAAATTTAACACCACCTGGCTGGAGAAATTCAAATTGAGGTGCATCAACAGCTAGACACTACCAACAAGCAAGCGGGCGGAAGGCCTCCAAAAGATCTGAAATTTGGACCAGCTCTAATTGTTGGGGGTCCTGTCAGTATAGCGGGTCCTGGCTTTGAGGACTGAGCAGTGAAGGCTGAGGCCTGAATTCCTATGAAGAGGCCCTCCTACATGGCTTCAGTCACCATCTCTGTCAAGTAGCCCACTCTTTGATCCAGGGGAAGAAGCAACTGTCCCTCCCATGGGATGTTAGCACCACCATGTGGCTCTGGGGACTGCACTGTGAAGACAGAGGTCAACAATTCACACCATAGAAACTACTTTATTATCAAATAAACTTTAACCCAGGGGAAAGGAATTGCCCCATCTGCTGGAAATCCTCTTACCCTGTCCACCTGAGGGATTTTTCTTTCAGCTGAGGGTTACAACCCAAGGCTCATCAAGTAACTGAGACTAATAGCTTGTAGGCAAAAGATATAGGATAACTGAACCTTAACTTGGCCTGCAAATCTACCCAGGAAAGTAAGACTTGACATTGGGGTTTAATGTGGGTCCTCCCACACTCACTCAAACCCAGTAGAGGGAGCCATAATCAGTGAAACACCAACAGCCACAGGGAAAATTTGTCAGGCTCCAAAACCCACTGAGACAGCCAAAATGGTAAAACAAAGAAACAAATCCCAAATGAAAGAACAAGAGAATTCTACATAAGAAGGGATAAATGAAATGGAATTAAGGAAGTTATCAGAAGTAGAGTTCAGAGTAATGATTATGAGGAAGCTCAACAGCATGAGTAAAGATCTCAACAGCATGATTAAGATATAGAAACATTGAAAATCAACCAATTGGAGAATTCCAGTCAAAATACTGGCATAGGTAAATGCAGCACTCACCTTCACCTACAACCATATCAAAATTACAACTAAACTACAGAAGAACCATTATTCAAAACCACCTGAAATCAAGCAGAATGGAAGCCCAACAACTATGAAAATAAAGAAGAAGCCACATCAAGACTGGTAGGAGAAGCAGAGGTGCAGATGGGTTGGTCACACATGTATGTGTGGCAGATAAAAATCAGGTGGGATACCTCAGCTGTGAAGGTCTTCCCTAAGGTTTGAGGGGTTCCCATCCCACACCAGCAACCACAGCTAAGAATGCAGTGCCAGCAGAAGTCCCCATAACTTCAGGCTGTAAAAACCAGCAGGAATTCAGGCTGAGGGAGGCTGAGGCTGCTGGAGCCCCAGTCAATACCTCTTGAAAGGACCACACACCAATTTATTCGGACTTACTACCTCCAGCCTCCAGAACTGGGGAGGCAGCTTGAAAGGGTTCAGAAACATACAGTGAAGAACTGAGATGTTTGGCATTGGGACGAGAGCTGGAGAGGCAGCTTACTCCTGGAAAGATGTGCTGGTGGAGGCCATTGTTCCTTTGGTGAGCTCTACCAGGAAGATGACTGCCATATCTGCGACTCCAGGAACCTGGTTCACACTGTTTGTCCCACTCTGGTGATTCTCTGAGGCCCAGCCCCACCCAATTTTTAGGCCAACCAAAGCTGTTTCCAGTGGTTTTACCATAGGAGTGGCCTCCCTTGGCTTCTATTTCAGATTTTAAAAATTCTGTAAAAAACCAGCATAATCTCACTTCATTGAGCCACATACCTCTCACTAAGTGGCCCCAGGCTGGGCACTAGGAGCAGCCAGCCTTAGTTAACTACTAATCTTTGCCTGGGCACTTCCAAGCACAGCACAAGAAGCAGCCATTGGCAGATCACTATGCAGCTTATACCTGGTGGCCCTGGGTAGAACACAGGCAATGGCTGGCCTTGCCCCAGAGCAAGAACACCCAGTGAAGAGCTTCAGACCACATCAAAGCACCACCATCCAACCACCTCCACAAGCAACACACTCAAAAAGTGTACTCAGTGGTTACCAGAGCCCTGCTGAAGTAAGTCTTGCCTGTGTAGTGGGTTGCTGCACAGCTGGTCCTCCAAGGCAAAGTCAGTGGTCAGTGAACACAGCCAGTCCTTGCACCTGATCAGCCTGAGTAAATCCTTCACATTGACATGTCAACAGCAAGACTCAATTACAACAGAAGGGTGTATAGTCCACACAAGGGGTGCACCTTGAGGACACAGCTGAGGAAATCAGGGGGCTGTGCCACTAGAAGCTAAAGGAGAGCTACTACAGTAAGCCATCCTAGGAAGCCTGGAAGACATAGCAACTCTACCTAATACATAGAAACAAACACAGAAAGGCAGTCAAAATGAGAAAACAAAGAAATATGTCCCAATAAAAAAAAATAGACTGAAACTCCAGGAAAAAAAACTAAATGGCATGGAGATAAGCAATCTACTGATTCAGGGTTCAAAACACCAGTTATAAGGAAGCTCCTGGAACGTAGTGAGGACCTCAAGAGCATTAAAAAAACTGTCAAAAATTGAGTGCACAGTCAGAAATGAAGGAAGCACTAACTGAAATAAAGAAAAATCGGGAGAGGGGAAATGGCGGCAGAGTGAATGGAAGCTACACTGACGATCTCCCAGGACCAAATGGGAATTACAACTAAAATAAAGACAAATCCTTGGGAAAAAAGCAACAGAAAAGCAGCGAGAGAGGATCATACAACCAGGGACACTGAATGAGCCTGGTAGGATCTGCAGAAGCACGTGAGGGTGGCAGGCTGGGAGCCCACGGACAGCAGCGGCCTTGGCTGTGAGCAGCGGCCTTAGCTGGGAGCGGAGGCACCCGCCCTCAGAGTTGAGAGCCCCAGCTGCTCCACAGCACAGAGGGCCGAGACAGAGCGCTAAATAGCCACAGCCACTCACCTGGGGCTCCGGCAGAGGGAGGGCGGACTGGACTGGAATGCTGTGGGGACACCTGGGATGTGGAGGGCGCTCAGAGTTTGTGCTGAGCTGTGGCCACAAAGGACAGTGGTGGCCAATGCTCCTTCCCAGTTACACAGAATGGCAGCCAAGCTTGCTCCTTCCCAGAGCTGTGGCAGCCCCTCCCTCGGAGAGTCCCAGGTGAGGCAAAGAGGTAAAGAAATGCAAATTGAGGCTCATTAACAACCAGCAGCAGCCCCACCCTTGGGAAATCCTCTCACACTATAAACACCTGAGGGAGTTTCTCATTCAACTGAGATCCTAAGGCTTTTCAAGTAACTGAGGCTAATAGCCTCCAGGCAAAAAGCTAGAGCATAACTGAACCTTTCCTAAGCTTGAAAATATACCCAGGAAAGTGACCCTCACAGTTGTGTTTAAGGAGCACCCTCCACGCTCATCCAAACCCAGTAGAGGGAGCCACAAATAGCAGAACACCAACACCCACAGGGACAATTTGGCAAACTCCAAAACCCACTGAGATCGCCAAAATGGTGAAACAAAGAAACAGATCCCAAATGAAATAACAAGAGAACTCTACTGAAGATGAGATAAATGAAATGCAGTTAAGCAAATTATCAGAGGTAGAAATCAGAGCCATGATCCTGAGGAAACTAAACAGCATGAGTAAGGATATCGACACCATGAAACCCAACCAATTGGAAATAAAGAATGACATAGCAGAAATAAAGAACACATTGGAAGGACTGACCAGCAGAGTAGAGGAAGCGGAGGACCGGATGAGTGAATTAGAAGACAAGGTAGAAAAAAATCAATCAATCAGAAAACCAAAAGGAAAAAAACAATGAAAAAACAGGAAGATAGCTTAAGAGAACTGTGGGACAACTGGAAACGTAATAACATTCGCATTATAGGAGTCATCAAAGAAGAAGAAAATGAGCAAGGGTTAGAGAATATATTTGAAGAAATACTGACAGAAAACTTTCCTAACCTGGTGAAGGAAGAAGGCATTCAAGTTCAAGAAGCACAGAGAGCCCCAAGTAAGAAGAACCCAAAAAGGCCCACACCAAGACACATAATAATTAAAATTCCAAAAATTAAAGACAAAGAGAGAATCCTAAAGACAGAAAGAAATAAGAAACAGGTTACCCACAAAGGAACCCCCATAAGGCTATCATCTGACTTCTCAATAGAAACACTACAGGCCAGAAGGGAATGGCATGAAGTAATCAAGGTCATGAAAAACAAGGATCTGAATCCAAGACTACACTATCCGGCAAGGCTATCATTTAAAATAGAAGGTCAAATAAAGAGATTCCCAGACAAAAAAAAAAAAAAAAAAAGGCTAAGGGAAATATTAGCACCAAACCAGTACTGCAAGAAATGTTGAAAGGACTGCTGTAATTAGTAGAAGAAATAGGAAGAAAAATATAACCACATTGAACAAAAATGGCAATAAATAAGCACATATCAATAATCACCTTAAATGTAAATGGATTGAATGCTCCAATAAAAAGGCACAGAGTAGCTGACTGGATAAGAAAGCATGATTCACATATATGTTGTTTACAAGAGACCCACCTCACAACAAAAGACTCACATAGGTTGAAAGTAAAGGGATGGGGAAAAAATTTTCCAAGCAAACGGAAAGGAAAAAAAAGCTGGGGTAGCAATACTCATATCTGATGAATTAGATTTCAAATTGAAGACCATAACTAGAGACAAAGAAGGCCACTACATAATATTGAAACGGTCTATCCAACAGGAAGATATAACCTTAGTAAACATATAAGCACCCAATATAAGGGCACCAAAATATATTAAAAATCTTCTGGAGGACTTCAAAGGCAAAATCGACTGCAATACAATCATATCAGGAGACTTCAACACCCCACTGACATCACTGGATAGATCCACTAGACAAAACATTAACAAGGAAAAAGAGACTCTAAATGAAGCACTAGATCAAATGGATTTAATAGATATATACAGAGAATTACACCCCAAAACTGCAGAATTCACATTCTTCTCAAGTGCACATGGGACATTCTCAAAGATAGACCACATGATAGGACACAAACTAAGTCTCTACAAGTTCAAGAAGATTGAAATCATATCAAGCATCTTCTCAGACCACAATGGCATGAAACTAGAAACCAATTGCAACAAGAACATGCAAATATATTTGAAGATATGGAGGCTAAATAGCATGTTATTAAACAATGAATTGGATACCATGGAGATCAAGGAAGAATTTAAAAACTTTCTGGAAACGAATGAAAATGAACACACAACAACACAAAATTTATGGGATGCAGCAAAAGCAGTTCTGAGAGGGAAGTTCATAGCAATACAGGCCGACCTCAAGAAAGAAGAAAAATTTCTAATTGACTAGCTAACCTCACAACTTAACGAACTGGAAAGAAAACAAAAAGAAAACCCTAGAACAAGTAGAAGGAAGGAAGTAGTAAAGATCAGAGAAGAATTAAACAACATGGAGACCAAAAAAACAATTCAAAGGATCAATGAAACAAAGAGCTGGTTTTTTGAAAAGATAAACAAGATTGATGGGCCCTTAGCTAGACTCACGAAGAAACAAAGAGAGAGAACCCAAACACACAAAATCAGAAATGAAAGAAGAGAAGTAAAAACTGACACCAGAGAAATACAAAAAATCGTTAACAAATAATATGAACATTTATATGGCAACAAATTCGACAATCTAAGGGAAATGGTCACATTTATAGAAACAGATAGTCTCCCAAAACTGCACCGGGAAGAGATAGAAAACTTGAACAGGCCAATAACAACGAAGGAAATTGAAGATGTAATCAAGACCCTCCCAGCAAACAAAAGCACAGGCCTTGACGGCTTCACAGGCGAGTTTTACAGAACATTCAAAGAAGAACTAACACCCATTCTCCTCAAACTATTTCTAAAAAATCAAGAAGAAGGAAGACTTCCAAACTCGTTTTATGAAGCCAGCATAATTCTAATTCCAAAACCAGACAAAGACACTACAAAGAAAGAAAACAACAGGCCAATATCCCTGATGAACATAGATGCCAAAATCGTGAACCAAATACTAGCAAATCGGATCCAGCAATACATCAAAAAAATTATTCACCATGACCAAGTGTGATTCATCACAGGGATGCAAGGCTGGTTCAATATCCGCAAATCAATAAATGTGATACATCACATACACAAAATGAAAGATAAAAACCACATGATCATATTAATAGACGCTGAAAAAGCATTTGACAAAATCCAGCACCCATTTCTGATAAAAACGCTCAGCAATTTGGGAATAGGGGGATATCTCAACATTATAAAGGCCATATATGAAAGACCTACAGCCAACATCATACTCAATGGACAAAAACTAAAAGCATTTCCCTTAAGAACAGGAAAAAGACAAGGATGCCCACTCTCACCAATCTTATTTAACATAGTACTGGAGGTATTAGCCACAGCAATCAGACGTGAAGAAAAAATAAAAGAGATCCAAATTGGAAAGGAGGAAGTGAAACTGTCATTATTTGCAGATGACATGATATTATACATAGAAAACCGTAAAGACTCCATCAAAAATCTACAAGACTTATTAAATGGATTTGGCAACGTAGCAGGATACAAAATTAACTTCAAGAAGTCGACGGCATTCTTTCTTTTGTTGTTGTGGATCAGTAAATATTTTTTTATTAATTTATTTTTCTTACAGATGTTTCTCCTTTTTCCCCATTGACACCCTCCTCCCCATCCCTCTACCCCTTCCCCAGCTTTGTTGTTCATGTCCATCAGCTATGCATACATGCGCATAAGTTCTGTGGTTTACTTCCTCCCTGCCCCCCCCCCCTCCTCTGAGGGGTGTCAGTCTATACCCTACTTCCACATCTCTGGGTCTACTCTGTTCCTCAGACTGTTATGTTCATTATATTCCACAAATAAGTGAAATCATGTGATATTTCTCTTTCTCTGCTTGGCTTGTTTCGCTTAGGATAATACTCTCAAAGTCCCTCCATGTCGTCTCAAAGGATAAGGGATCTTTCTTTCTTACAGCTGCGTAGTACTCCATTGTGTACATGTACCACAGCTTTTTTATCCATTCATCCACTGATGGACACTCGGGCTGTTTCCAGATCTTAGCTATTGTAAATAGTGCTGCTATGAACATGGGGGTACATGTATTCTTTCTGGTTGGTGTTTCAGGCTTCTTAGGGTATATTCCTAGAAGTGGGATCACTGGGTCAAATGGCAATTCAATTTTTAATTTGTTGAGGTAACACCATAGTGTTTTCCACAGTGGCTGCTCCAGTCTGCATTCCCACCAGTAGTGTACTAGAGTCCCTTTTTTTCCACACCCGCGCCAACACTTGTTGTTTGTTGATTTGTTGATGGTGGCCATTCTGACAGGTGTGAGGAGATACCTCATTGTTGTTTTAATTTGCATGTCTCTGATGATTAGTGATGTTGAGCATTTCTTCATATGTCTCTTAGCCATTTGTATATCCTGTTTGGAGAGGTGTCTATTTAGTTCCTCTGCCCATTTTTTAATTGGGTTCTTTGTCTTCCTTTTGTTGAGTTGTATGAGCACTCTATATATTTTGGAAATTAACCCCTATCTAATGTATCATTGGCAATTATGCTCTCCCATAGACTGGGTTCCCTATCTGTTTTGATGGTTGTTTCTTTTGCTGTGCAGAAGCTTTTGAGTTTGACGTAGTCCCATGTGTTCATTTTTCCCTTTGTTTCTGTTGACTTAGGTGATGTATCAGTGAAGATTCTGCTGCGTATGATGTCCGAAATTTTGTTGCCTATATTTTCTTCTAGGATTTTTATGGATTTATGAGTCACATTTAAGTCTTTTATCCATTTTGAGTTTATTCTTGTGTATGGTGTAAGTTGATGGTCTAGTTTCATTTTTTTACATGTAGCTGTCCAATTTTCCCAACACCATTTATTAAAGAGTCTGTCTTTACTCCATTGTATGCTCTTGCCCCCTTTGTCAAATATTAATTGAGCATAATGTCTTGGGTCAATTTCTGGATTCTCTGTTCTGTTCCACTGGTCTATATGCCTGTTCTTGTGCCAGTACCAGGCTGTTTTGATTACAATAGCCTTGTAGTATAACCTGATATCCGGTATTGTGATCCCACCTACTTTGTCCTTCTTTTTCAAGATTGCAGTGGATATTCGGGGTATTTATTGGTTCCATATGAACTTTTGAAATATTTGTTCTAGTACTGTGAAATATGTCACTGGTATTTTGATGGGGATTGCATTGAATCTATAGCTTGCTTTGGGTAATATGGACATTTTAATGATGTTAATTCTTCCAATCCATGAACAAGGTATGTGCTTCCACTTTTTTATATCTTCTTCTGTTTCTTTTTCCAATATCCTGTAGTTTTCTGCAAATAGGTCCTTTACTTCTTTGGTTAAGTTTATTCCTAGGTATCTTAATTTTTTTGCCGCGATGGTAAATGGAATTTTTTTTTAGTTTCTCCTTCTGTGAGTTCATCACTGGTGTATAAAAATGCCGTTGATTTCTTCACGTTAATTTTGTATCCTGCTACTTTGCCAAATTCATTTTTTAAGTCTAGTAGATTTTTGATGGAGTCTTTACGGTTTTCTAAGTATAATATCATGTCATCTGCAAATAATGACAGTTTCACTTCCTCCTTTCCAATTTGGATCTCTTTTATTTTTTCTTCACGTCTGATTGCTGTGGCTAAAACTTCCAGTACTATGTTAAATAAGAGTGGCGAAAGTGGGCATCCCTGTCTTGTTCCTGTTCTTAAGGGAAATGCTTTTAGTTTTTGCCCATTGAGTATGATGTTGGCTGTAGGTGTTTCATATATGGTCTTTATTATACCAAGGTATGATCCCTCTATTCCCAAATTGCTGAGCGTTTTTATCAGAAATGGGTGCTGGATTTTGTCGAATGATTTTTCAGCGTCTATTGATATGATCATATGGTTTTTATCTTTCATTTTGTGTATGTGATGTATCACATTTATTGATTTGCTGATATTGAACCAGCCTTGCATCCCAGGGATGAATCCCACTTGGTCATGGTGAATAATTTTTTTTGATGTATTGCTGGATCCGATTTGCTAGTATTTTGTTCAGGATTTTGGCATCTACATTCATCAGGGATATTGGCCTGTAGGTTTCTTTCTTTGTAGTGTCTTTTTCTGGTTTTGGAATTAGGATTATTCTGGCCTCATAAAACGAGTTTGGAAGTCTTCCTTCTTCCTGAATTTTAGAAATAGTTTGAGGAGAATGGGTGTTAGTTCTTCTTTGAATGTTCAGTAAAATTCCCCCGTGAAGCCATCCGGGCCTGGGCTTTTGGCTTCTGGGAAAGTCTTGATTATATCTTCAATTTCCATAGCTGTTATTGGTCTGTTCAAGTTTTCTATCTCTTCCCGGTCCAGTTTTGGGAGACTATGTGTTTCTAGAAATTTGTCCATTTCACTTAGATTGTCGAATTTATTGCCATATAAATGTTCTTAGTATTTGCTAAGGGTCCTTTGTATTTCTGTGGTGTCAGTTTTTACTTCTCCTCTTTCATTTCTGATTTTGTGTATTTGGGTTCTCTCTCTTTGTTTCTTGGTGAGTCTAGGTAAGGGTCCAATAATCTTGTTTATCTTTTCAAAAAATCAGCTCTTTGTTTCATTGATCCTTTGAATTGTTTTTTTGGTCGCTATGTCATTTATTTCTGCTCTGATCTTTACCATTTACTTCGTTGTACTTGCTCTGGGGTTTTCTTTTTGTTTGCTTTCCAGTTTTTAAATTGTGAGGTTAGATAGTCCATTAGAAATTTTTCTTGTTTCTTGAGGTATGACTGTAGTGCTATGAACTTCCCTCTCAGAACTGCTTTTGCTGCATCCCATAGATTTTGTGTTGCTGTATGTTCATTTTCATTGGTTTCCAGGAAGTTTTTAATTTCTTCCTTGATCTCCTCAGTAACCCATTCATTGTTTAATAACATGCTATTTAGCCTCCATATGTTCATATGTCTTTTCATGTTCTTGTTGCAATTGATTTCTAGTTTCATGCCATTGTGATCTGACAAGATGCTTGATATGATTTCAATCTTCTTGAACGTGTAGAGACTTCGTTTGTTTCCTAACATGTGGTCTATCTTTGAGAATGTCCCATGTACACTTAAGAAGAATATGAATTCTGTAGTTTTGAGGTGTGATTCTCTGTAAATATCTATTAAATCCATTTGGTCTAGTGCTTCGTTTAGAGTCTCTGTTCCCTTGTTAATTTTTTGTCCAGAGGATCTATCCGGTGATGTCAGCGGGGTGTTGAAGTCCCCTGCTATGATTGTATTGCTGTCAGTTTCTCCTTTGAAGTCCTCCAGAAGATTTTTAATATATTTTGGTGCTCCTATATTGGGTGCATATATGTTTACCAAGGTTATATCCTCCTGTTGGATAGATCCTTTCAATATTATGTAGTGACCTTCTTTGTGTCTAGTTATGGCTTTCATTTTGAAATCTATTTTATCCGATATGAGTATTGCTACCCCAGTTTTTTTTTCCTTTCCAATTGCTTGGAAGATTTTTTTCCATCCCTTCTCTTTCAGCCTATGTGAGTCTTTTGTTGTGAGGTGGGTCTCTTGTAAACAACGTATATATGGGTCATGCTTTCTTATCCAATGCGCTACTCTGTGTCTTTTGATCGGAGCATTTAATCCATTTACATTTAAGGTGATTATTGATACGTCCTTATTTATTGCCATTTTTGTTTAGTGTGGTTCTACTTTCCTTCCTATTTCTTCTACTAATTAGAGCAGTCCTTTCAACATTTCTTGCAGTGTTGGTTTGGTGCTAATGTATTCCCTTAGCCTTTTTTTTTTTTGTCTGAGAAGGTCTTTATTTGACCTTCTATTTTGAATGATAGTCTTGCTGGGTAGAGTTGTCTTGGTTTCAGATTCTTGTTTTTCATGACCTTGATTACTTCATGCCATTCCCTTCTGGTCTGTAGTGTTTCTGTGGAGAAGTCAGATGATAGCCTTATGGGGGTTCCTTTGTAGGTAACCTGTTGCTTATCTCTTGCTGCCTTAGGATTCTCTCTTTGTCTTTAATTTTTGGCATTTTAATTACTATGTGTCTTGGTGTGGGCCTGTTTGGGTTCTTACTTGGGGCTCTCTGTGCTTCTTGAACTTGAATGCCTTCTTTCTTCACCAAATTAGGGAAGTTCTCTGTCACTAATTCTTCAAATATATTCTCTAACCCTTGTTCATTTTCTTCTTCTTCAGGGACTCCAATGATGCGAATATTATTAGGTTTGCAGTTGTCCCACAGTTCTCTTAAGCTGTCTCCTGTTTTTTCATTGTTTTTTCCTTTTGGCTTTCTGATTGGTTGATTTTTTATATCCTGTCTTCTAATTCACTTATCTGGTCCTCAGCTTCCTCTACTCTGCTGTTTAGTCCTTCCAATGTGTTCTTCATTTCTGCTATGTCATTCTTTATTTCTTCTTGGTGCTTCTTCATTTCCAAATGGTTGATTTTCAATGTTTTTATGTCTTTGCTTATGGTGTTGATGTCCTTGCTCATGCTGTTGAGCTACCTCAAGATCATGGCTCTGAATTTTAGCTCTGTTAACTTGCTTAACTCCGTTTCATTTATCTCATCTTCGGTAGAGGTCTCTTGTTCTTTCATTTGGGCTCATTTCTTTGTTTCCCAATTTTGGCTATCTCAGTGGTTTTTGAAGCCTGCCAAATTATCCTGTGGATGTTGGTGTTCTATTGTTTGTGGCTCCCTCTACTGGGTTTGGATGAGCGTGGGAGGACCCACGTTAAACACCACCCTGGAGTCTTACTTTCCTGGGTATATTTGCAAGCCCAGCAAAGGTTAAGTTTTCCTCTAGCTTTGTGCCTAGAGGCTATTAGTTGTGGTGGCTTAAAGAGCTTTGGGTTTCCAGTTGAATGAAAACCTCCCTCAGGTGTTCAGCATGAGAGGATTTCCAGGGGCTAGGGCAGATGCTAGTAGTTAATGAGCCTCAGTTTGCATTTCAATGGCCCACTAGGGTGTGGCTGGATCTCTGAGGGTGGGGCTGCCCCCTCTCCCCAGAGCCCTGGGATGGAGTAAGGCAACCAGGCTACAGTCCTGCGTGGCCACAACTCAGCAAAAGCTCTGAGCGCCCTCCAAATCTCAGGTGTCCCCACACAGTTCCAGTCCAATCCGCCCTCCCTCTGCCGGAGCCCAGGTGAGTGCCTGCGGCTATTTCAGTGCTCTTCCCTGGCTCTGCACTGTATAGTCGGCTTGGGCTTTAACCCCGAGGGCGGAGCGCTGCTCATGGCTAAGGCCGCTGCTGTCCGTGGGCTCCCAGCCCCCCTCTCATGCCTCCGCAATCCTACCAGGATTGATTTAGTGTCTCTGGTTGTATGGTCCTTGTGAGCAGCTTTTCTGTTGCTTTTTCATGACGATGTGTCTTTATTTTAGTTGTAATTCCAGTTTGGTCCTGGGAGATGGTCTGTGTAGCTTCCATTCACTCCGCCGCCATTTTGGAATTCCTCTCGATGGCATTCTTATACACCAATGATGAACTCACAGAAAGAGAAATTAAAAAAAAATCCTATTTACCATCGCAGCAAAAAAATTAAGATACCTAGGAATAAACTTAACCAAAGAAGTAAAGGACCTATTTGCAGAAAACTACAGGAGATTGAAAAAAGAAATACAGGAAGATATAAACAAGTGGAAGCACATACCTTGTTCATGGATTGGAAGAATTAACATCATTAAAATGTCCATATTACCCAAAGCAATCTATAGATTTAACGCAATCCCCATCAAAATACCAATGACATATTTCATAGAACTAGAACAAATGATTCAGAAGTTCATATGGAACCAAAAAAGACCCTGAATAGCTACAGCAATCTTGAAAAAGAAGGACAAAGTAGGCGGGATCACAATACCAGACATCAGGTTATACTACAAAGCTACTGTAATCAAAACAGCCTGCTACTGGCACAAGAACAGGCACATAGATCAATGGAATAGACCAGAGAACCCAGAAATGGACCCAAAACTTTATGCTCAATTAATATTCAACAAAGGTGGCAAGAGCATACAATGGAATAAAGACAGCCTCTTTAATAAATGGTGTTGGGAAAATTGGACAGCTACATGCAAAAAAATGAAACTAGACCACCATCTTACATCATACACAAGAATAAACTCAAAATGGATAAAAGACTTAAATGTGACTCATGAATCCATAAAAATCCTAGAAGAAAATGTAGGCAACAAAATTTCAGACATCATACACAGCAGAATCTTCACTGATATATCACCTAAGGCAACAGAAACAAAGAGAAAAATAAACACATGGGACTACATCAAACTCAAAAGCTTCTGCACAGCAAAAGAAACAACCATCAATGTGGAAAGGCAACCCACTGTATGGGAGAGCATAATTGCCAATGATATATCAGATAAGGGATTAATTTCCAAAATATATAGAGTGCTCATACATCTCAACCAAAGGAAGACAAAAAACCCAATTAACAAATGGGCTGAGGATCTAAATAGACACCTCTCCAAAAACGACATACAAATGGCCAAGAGACATATGAAGAAATGCTCAACATCACTAATCATCAGAGAGATGCAAATTAAAACAACAATGAGGTATCACCTCACACCTGTCAGAATAGCTGTCATCAACAAAGTATCAAACAACAAGTGTTGGCAAGGGTGTGGAGAAAAGGAGACTCTAGAACACTGCTGGTGGAAGTGCAGACTGGTGCAGCCACTATGGAAAACACTATGGTGTTACCTCAAAAAATTAAAAATTGAATTACCATTTGACGCAGTGATCCCACTCCTAGGAATATATCCTAAGAAGCCTGAAACACCAAACAGAAAGAATATATGTACCCGCGTGTTCATAGCAGCGCTATTTACATTAGCTAAGATCTGGAAACAGCCCAAGTGTCCATCAGTAGGCGAATGGATAAAAAAGCTGTGGTACATATACAAAATGGAGTACTATGCAGCTGTAAGAAAGAAAGATCTCTTATCCTTTGTGACGACATGGGAGGACCTGGAAACCATTATCCTAAGTGAAACCAGCCAAGGAGAGAAAGACAAATATCATATGATTTCACTTTTTATGGAATATAATAAACATAACAGTCTGAGGAACAGGGTAGTCCCAGAGATGTGGAAGTAGGGTACAGACTGACAATTGTCAGAAGGGGGAGTGGGGAAGGGGTGCGATGAACCACAGGACTTTTACACATGTACTCATAACCAATATACATGGACAACAAAACTGGGGACGGGGCAGGGAGGGAGGGGGAGGAGTGTGACAATGGGAGGAAAAGGAGAAACATCTCTGTAACAAAAATAAATTAGTAAAAAAAAAGAACAAACAATAAAAATAAAAATACAAAAATAAAATACAAAAAAAAGAAAAGAAAAGAAAAATTTGCAGGGAATCAATACTAGAGTAGGTGAAGGCGAGAAGCAAACCATTGATTTGAAATATAAGGAAGCAAAACACACCCAATCAGAACAGCAGCAACAACAACAAAAGAATCCAAAATAATGAGGATGGTAAAGGAGCTTCTGGGACAACTTCAAGCACACCAACATTCGTATCATGGGGGTAACAGAATGAGAAGGGAGAGATCAAGAAATTAAAAACCATGTTCATAGCAGCGCTATTTACAATAGCGAAGATCTGGAAACAGCCCAAATGTCCATCAGTAGACGAATGGATAAAAAAGCTGTGGTACATATACACAATGGAGTACTATGCAGCGTTAAGAAAGGACGATCTCTTATCCTTTGCGTCGACATGGGAGGACCTGGAAACTATTATCCTAAGTGAAACAAGCCAAGCAGAGAAAGACAAACATCATATGATCTCACTTATTTCTGGAATATAATGAACATAACAGTGGGAGGAGCAGGGTAGTCCGGGGGACGTGGAAGTGGGGTACAGGCTGACATCTGCCAGAAGAGGGGGCGGGGGAGGGGAGAGATGAACACAGAACTTGTACGTATGTACTCATAACCAATGGACATGGACAACAAAACGGGGACAGGACAGGGAGGGAAGGGGAGGGGGGTGTCAATGGGGGAAAAAAGGAGAACCATCTGTAACATAAGTAAATTAATAAAAAAAATAAAAATAATAAAAAATAAAAAAAAAATAAAATAAAATAAAATAAACCCTAAAAAAAAAATAAAATAAAAATAAAAAAAAAAACCAATGTGAAAAAATAATGACAGAAAACTTCCCTAATTTGGTGAAGGAAACAGACATACAATCCAGGAAACACAGAGAGTCCAACAAGATGAAGCCCAAGAGGCATTCATCATCAAAATACAAAATGTTCAAGAGAAAGAGAGAATCTTAAAAGCAGCAAGAGAAAAGCAGTTAGTTACCTACAAGGGAGCTCGCATAAGACTGTCGGCTGTTTTCTCAAAAGAAACTTTGCAGGCCAGAAGGGAGTTGTAAGAGATATTCAAAGTGATGAAAAGCAACGACCTACAACCAAGATTACTCTATCCTGCAAAGCTATCACTTAGAAATGATGGACATATAAAGAGTTTCCACGACAAGAAAAAGCTAAGGAGTCCATCACCAACATACCAGTATTATATGAAATATTAAAAGATCTTGAAGAAAAAGAAGATAAAAATTATGAACAATAAAATGGAAATAAATACATATCTATCAATAATTGGATCTGCAAACAAAATAAACAAGCAAAACAGTAACAAAATAATAGAGAGAACATTTTGTTGGTTGCCAGATGGGAGGGGAGTTGAAGGAATGGGTGAAAAAGGTGAAGGAATTAAGAAGTTCAAGTTGGTTGTTAGACTGACAAATCTCAAAGGGAAGAGGGGGGCAGGGTGGAAAGAGATACTCCAACGAATTTATATGCATAACCAGTGGACAGAGAAAATAGTGTGGGTAAAGGCAGGAGGTGGGTAGGAGCAGGAGGAGGGTTTCAATAGGAAGGAGGGGTATTTGTAATATATTCAACAATAAAAATAAGTTTTTAGAAAAAGAAAATCAACCAATTGGAAATGAAAAACAACCAAGCAGAAATAAAGAATGCCATAGCAGAAATAAAGAATACATTAGAAGGAATAACCAGCAGAATAGAGGAAGCTGAGGATAGCATCAGTGAATTAGAAGACAGGGTAGAAAAAAATCACCCAATCAGAGAAGAAAAAAGAAAAAACAATTAAAAAAAAAAAAAGGAGGACAGCTTAAGAGAACTGTGGGATAATATGAAACATACGTATATCTGCATCATAGGAGTTCCAGGACAAGAAAATGAGCAAGGGTTAGAGAATATATTTGAAGAAATAGTGACAGAAAACTTCCCTAATTTGGTGAAGGAAAAAGGCATACATGTTTAAGAAGCACAGAGAATTCCAAGTAAGAAGAATCCAAAGAGGCCATACAAAGACACATAATAATTTAAAAGTCAATAATTAAAGACAAGGAGAGAATCCTAAAGGCAGAAAGAGATAACCAACAGGTTACCCACAAAGGAACCCCCATAAGGCTATTTTCTGACTTCTCAACAGAAACACTACAGGCCAGAAGGGAATGGCATGAAGTAATCAAGGTAATGAAAAACAGGATCTGAATCCAGTTCTACTCTATCCGGTAAGGCTATTATTCAAAATAGAAGGTGAAATAAATAGCTTCCCAGACCAAAAAAAAAAAAAGGTTAAGGGAATATATTAGCAAATAACCAGCACTAAAAGAAATGTTAAAAGGACTGCTGAAATAAGCAGAAGAAATAGGAAGAGAAACATAACCATAATAAACAAAAATGGTAATAATTACGTATATATCAATAATAACCTTAAATGTAAATAGATTGAATGTTTCAATCAAAAGGCACAGAGTACCTGAATGGATAAAAAAAGCATGACTCATATATATATTGTTTACAAGAGACCCACCTCACAACAAAAGAGTCATATAGGTTGAAAGTGAAGGGATGGAAAAATATTTCCCAAGCAAATGAAAAAGGAAAATATCCTATGGTAGCAATACTCATATCTGGTAAAATAGACTTCAAAATAAAGGCCATAAATAGAGACAAAGAAGGCCACTACATAATATTGAAAGGATATATCCAACAGGAACATATAACTTTGGTAAACATATATGCACCCAATAAAGGAGCACCAAAATATATTTAAAACTTGTGTAGGACTTCAAAAGAGAAATTAACAGCAATACAATCATAGCAGGAGACTTCAACACCCCAGTTACATCACTGGATAGATCCTCTGAAGAAAAACATAATAAGGAGACAAAGGCTCTAAATGACATACTAAATTAAACAGATTTAATAGATATTTATAGAGAATTACACCCTAAAACTGCAGAATTCACATTCTTCTCAGGTGCACATGGGATAGTCTCAAAGATAGACCGCATGTTAGGACACAAACGAAGTCTCTACAAGTTCAAGAAGATTGGTATTATATCAAGCATCTTCTCAGATCACAATGGCATGAAACTAGAAATCAATTACAATAAAAACACTCAAAAACATTCAAACATGTGGAGGCTAAAGAGCATGTTATTATCAATGAACGAGTTACCAATAAGATCAAGGAAGAAATAAAAAACTTCCAAGAAACCAGTGAAAATGAACTCACAACACAAAATCTATGGGATGCAGTGCAAGCAGCCCTGAGAGGAAAGATCATAGCAATAGCACTACAGGCCTACCTCAAGAACAAGAAAGACTTCCGGTCAAAATGTCAGCGTAGATAAATATGGTATTCGCCTCTTGCCACAACCACAACAAAATCACAATTAAACTACAACACAACCTTCATTCAGAACTGCCTGATATTGAGCTGAATGGAAGTCTTACAACTACAAAATTAAAGAAGCAACCACATTGGGACTTGTAGGAGGGGCTGAGATGCTAATGGGCTGGTCCAACACCCACTTGTGGCAGATATAAATCAGGAGGGATACCTCAGCTGGGAAGGTCCTCCCTGAGGAGTGAGGGGTCCCTGTCCCACACCAGGTGCCCAGCTCAGGGTTCTAGTGCCAGGAAGAGAAGTCCCCATTACTTCTGGCTGGAAAAAACAATGGGAACTGAGGCTGAGCCTGCTGGATCCCCAGGAAGCTCCTCTTAAAGGGCCCACGCACAGACTTACTCTAACTTGCTCCCACTAAGCTCAGGGGAGGCAGCTTGATGGGCGCCAGAGACATACATGGCAGAACTGAGCTGTTTGGCCTTGGGACAAGGGCTGGAGAAGTGGCTTTCTCCTGGACAGACATGCTGGAAGAGGCTGATGTTCCTTTTGTGAGCCCTTCCCTGGGACCAGCAGACAGGCACCATATCTAGGACTCTAGCAACCTGGCTCACACTGTTTGCCCCGCCCTGGTAGTTCCTTGAGGGCCTGCCCCACCCAACTTTTGGGCCCACACAAGCTGTTTCCAAAGGTTTTACCATAAGATTGGCCTGTCCTGGATGTTGCTTCAGAGTTTCCTAAAATCTCTCAAACAAGCAGCATCTGGTCTCAGTGAGCCCCACAGCTCTCGTTAAGGGGCCCCAGGCCTGGCAATAGAAGCACCAGCCTTGGTTCACAACTTGACTTTTCCTGGGCAGCTCCAAGCCCAGCACAAGAAGCAGCCATCTGAAGATCACTTTGTAGCTTATGCCAGGTGGCTCCAGATAGAGCACAGGCAGTGGCTGACCTTGCGTCAGAGCAATCACACCCAGTGGACAGCTTCAGACCACGGTGAAGCACCACTACCCAACAACATCCACAAGTGACACATTCAATGAGCAGACTCAGTGGGTACCAGAGCCCTGGTGAAATAAGTCTTACTCTGTGTGGTGGGCCCCTACACAGTTGATCCCCCAAGGTAGTCAGAGGCCAGTGGGCAGTGGACACAGACACTCCTTGAAGCTGATTAGCCTGAGTAAATCCCTCCCATTGATGTACCAACAGCAATCAAGACTCAATTACAACAGAAGGGTGTACAGTGCACACGAGGGGTACACCTTGAGGACCCAGCTGGGGTGATCACGAAGTCTGTGCCACTGGATCCTACAGGACACCTACAACAACAGGCCACCCTATGAAGGCTAGGAGACATAGAAATTCTACCTAATACATAAAAACAATCACAGGGAAGCAGCCAAAATGTGGAGACAAAGAAACATGTCCCAAATGAAAGAAAAGAACAAAACTCCAGGAAAAGAATTAAACAAAACAAATTATAAGCAATCAATCAGATGCAGAGTTCAAAACACTGGTTATAAGTTTGCTCAAGGAACTTGATGTGACATTCAAGGAACTTTGTGAGACCTTAAAGGAACTTAAGGAGACCTCCAAGGAACTTAGTGAGAATATCAACAACATAAAAAAGAACCAGTCCGAAATGAAGGATGCACTAACTGAAATAAAGAATAATCTACAGGGAATCAATAGTAGAATAGGTAAAGCCAAGAAGTAAACCATCAATTTAGAATATAAGCAAGCAAAATACACCCAGTCAGAACATCAAAAAGAAAAAAAGAATCTCAAAAAAATGAGGATAGTGTAAGGAGCCTCTGGAACAACTTCAAGCATGCCAATATTCACATCATAGGGGTGCCAGAAGGAGAAGAGAGAGAACAAGAAATTGAAAACCTATTTGAAACAATAATGGCAGAAAACTTCCCTAATTTGGTGAAGGAAACAGACATACAAGTCCAGGAAGCACAGAGTCCCAAACAAGATGAACCCAAAGAGGTCCACACAAAGACACGTCATCATCAAAATGCCAAAGGTTAAAGACAAAGAGAGAATCTTAAAAGCAGCAAGAGAAAAGCAGTTAGTTACCTACAACGGAGCTCCCATAACCATAAGAAACTTTGAGGGCCAGAGGGAGTGGCAAGAAATATTCAAAGTGATGAAAAGCAACTCGGGGGGCGGGGGGAGGGAGTAAGTAGGAGAGTAGGAGAGGGTCTATGGATAATAAAGAAGGGACATTTGTAATACATTCAACAATAAAGATAAGTTTAAAAATAAATAAATAATGTGAATGTGAGGTTATTAGTGAAGCAGTGAGACAGAGAGCAAGCTATTCCACAGGCAGAAGAGTTTCCCTTTATCAACATTTGTTTCCTTTACTGAGGTTCATTTAATCAGGGGCTAGGGTATTCAATAAGGGAAAGGAATATTTAAGAAGAATAGTCAGGATATTCAAGAAAAGTGGGGAAGATTTCTTTAAGAATCTTTTATATAAGCTTTCTGTTTCTGATCATGGCAGTTCAGGGTATGTTGTTTAGCATACTAATGTATTAATGAGTCTAGGGCTTACCATTAGGTGATATTAGTCACCATGTTGGATTGAACTGGTCATTGCCAGTTTTAAGCCACAAATCTGGTGGTGTGGGCATGTGATCTTACTTCTTTGTTGACAGCCCTGTAACTTTTATTGATTGCAGCTGCTGCACCACATACCCTTATATCAGAGTGCTGTGTTGATTTGTCAGTTCTTATGCAAGCTTCAGGGTTTTCTGAGTCTGATTTATTTAGCTCCTGGCTACATCCTGTCCGGGGTCTTCGTGACTGTGGCTGAGTGATCTTCTTGCTGGCAAACAAACCAAAGTTCTGCAAAACATCTTGGGACTGTGCATCAATGATGTTACCTTGAAAGCAAAAAAACAGAGCTATACATCTTATGCTTAACAGATTGCATTCTTATAGTATCTTAAGCAATGTATACTTCTATATTCCTTCCTGGAACTTGCTTTATAGGCAGACCCTCTGTAAACATTTTTTCTTAATCTTTATAGGCTGCTCTGTGACTTCCAGAGCAGTTACAACTCTTAAAGGACTAATTTTATAATTTTAACTAAGATTTAAATTCTAGTATATCTAGTCTTTTATGATTTGCTATTGGTTTTAAGGGAAAAGTTGGGACATTATGTAGTCACAATAAAGTTTTCAGCTGGTCCTCAGAGGTCTACAGCAGGGGACCCTGAAAAGATGTCTCCCTCTGGGCAGTGAGCTGGGTCTTTGTGCCTCTTGAATCAATCTTACTGGTATTCAACAGAGAAAAAAAGATATTCAAGAACAAATGTTTCTGTCTGAAATCTCTTTCTGCAATTGTTCATCCCCCAACTATAAACAGTTTGCTGTTTTCAGTGGTGATCAAGATTGCCAAATGACAAAATACAGAACCTTAAAATGAAGACAAGCAAAGAATAAATATCCCTTTAAAATGTCCAGAATACACCTTAAATGCTATTACACATTTAATAATTTTTTCTAGGGTGAGAAAGTGAAAGGTAAAAACAAAACAAAACAAAACAAAACAACTATGATTAGCTATTGTTTCAAAGTACACCAAGACCTAGTCACTCCTTTCTTTAAATGATGTTTTACATAATTGCAATAAATGGAAATTTCAGTGCAAAACTTGTGCAAGCTAGCTGCTGAGTGTTGCTAATAAGCACAGAGGACTTTCCTGGCTTACCCACCTCATCGTATAAGGTGATGGGTACACAGGATTCACCCATGCAGCTATGGCCCTCAGACTAACTCTGAGAAGGGTATGCCAATGCCTTGGGAGCTGATCCAGTTCTGTCCTCTGTTGGGTTACTTCTTCTGCCAGATGCAACTGGGTCCAAGTCACATGGAGCCTGGGGCTCCTGCATTAAGGAATCTCATAGACTCTGGGACTAAATATGATGAGTAATGCTGTATATCCAGAGCCAGTGGGGCATCCCACCTGCAGCATAGGGAGTCAGGTGTCACAAATAAAAGAGCACTTTTTTTTTTTTTATCCTCACCCGAGGACATTTTTTCATTTTTTGTTCAGATAGAGTGGGAGGGAGAGAGAGGAAGAGAGAGAGAGAGAAACATCGACATGAAAGGGACACATCGAGTGGCTGCCACCCGCACGACCAACCAGGGCCAGGGACAAACTGCAACCGAAGTACATGCCCTTAGCAGGAACTGAACCCGGGTCCCTCTGGACCCCAGGCGGACGCTCTAACCGCTGAGCCAAACCGGCCAGGGCAAGAGCACCTCTTTTTAACACAGAACAGTAATCTCTGGAGGAACATACTTTGGCATAAAAATTATATTGCACTGAACACATGTACACTGAAGTATGTACAAGAAGAGTTGTCTGCCTTCCTTCTATTTTCCAGAAATCAAAGCAAAAATTTGTCAAGGTGTAGCCCCTCACCTCTATCAGAAAAGACAGAAGTTAATCACCAGAGGCAACCTAGACACTGATCAGCCCAGAGACACTACTAAAGGAATCCATATAACCACCTTACTAACTAGTCCTTATCTTCCATTAGGTTTTTCCATATTTAGCTTCTCACAATTTGCCACCTCAGAAGCTCAAACTCTCTTTTATTTGTCCTATCACTTCTCTACAAATGTATTATTCTTTTGTTCAGATGTTATAAAAGCCCAAGTTCTAACCACCTTTAAATTTTTCATCACTGGGTGCTCCCATGTATATGTATGATGCACATGCTAATAAAATTCCATTTATTTTTCTATTATTAATCTGTCTTTTGTGATCTAATCTGCAAGACCAAAGCCAATGAATCTACAATGGGTAGAGGCATTTTTTTTTCCTTCCCCTACAATACCATAATGTATTTAAGCATTCCATTATTGGCACACATTTAGGCTGCCCAGTGTGTTTTCCTTTTTTAAAAAATCAGTAAACATGAGTATTGACATAGCTGCTGCCTTTGCATTGGTTTCCCTGAGGCAAGAAGTTGAATGCACATGGATTATTTGGAATTATTTGGGAAGCATGAATGGGTGGGGGGCGGGGCGCAGCAGGGAGTAGGAAGGAAGGCAGTACAGATGTGTTAATGAGAAGGTGACTACAGTGAGTACCTGAGGTGAAATCTGAAACAGCACAGAAACTTGGGCCTGGTATCCTAAGGACACTGGATAAGAAAAACCATGAAAATGGCACCACCCAATCACCCCTCACCAGGATAGCAAGGATGCCAGATGACTGGAAAAAAATACCAGATAAACCCATGGCAAGAATGTAACCACCCTTCCACTTCCTATGAAAAATGTCTTATCTCTCTTGTACTTGTTTCTCATACCCTGATGTGCTGTGTTTTGTATTTTTTCAAAAAGCCTGCTTTTCACAAATACCACTTTGCCCCAGCTTATAAAAGCAGGCAAGGAAAGCCAACTACCAAGCCAGTTCAGAGGACCTTCTTTTTCTCTGTGCTACTTCCCTTGTGTTCAAACATAAACTTAATAAAATCTGTCTGGAAATTTCTCTAAGGTTTCCTCTTGATTTCTATGTTGGTGAATCCAAGAAACATAATACATATTTTAAAAAGTCCTGCCAGGGACCCCTGGGAAACTACAGAATACATGTCTCTGAGTCATCTCCCAAGAGGCATGAGGAAGTTGCAATATTTATACACCAACTCCCCAGATGCTCCGGGGTATTAATTCCCTGGTGCTGGTGGCTCATTCTGCAGAAGACGGCAGAGAAAGCCCTAGTGGGCACTGGAGGAAGTTTGGCTCTGTTGGGAGAGGGAGCTCAACTTCTGTTAGCGTCTGCATTGGGGGGCTCAACTGTTCCAATAAGGAGCTTCCATTTATTTTCCAAGCTTTGTCATGTTTATTTCCAGATTAGTATACATGCATTTGAGGTGCTTATGAGGTATTTCAGGGTGGGGGTGAGCAGAGTTGTGGAAAGAGGCCTTCTCATATCATTGGCAGAGCATTAACCAAGGAATTAACAGAAGTGATGCAGTTAACATAGCTTGTCTTTTTCGTTAGGCTGTGGGAAGCCACAAAAGCTTGAGAGCAAGCTTCAGTTATGGTAAAGCTAGCTCTTGTGTTCAGGAGAGGCTAGAGTGAAGATCTCATGAGGAATTAGAGTATTACATGAGTCCACATGGAAGAGCAGGCTGGGAGGTAGCCATGGTTATGTAGTTCGAAGGAAAATAATTTTATTCATTCATGCATGCATTCATGCATTCTTTCATGCAATATATTTTTGAGGAATGACTTTGTTCCAGGTCCTGGGGGTGCAACTATTAATATAAATAAAACAAAGTCCTGATATGTGGCACTTCCATGCTAGGGATCTTTGAGAGGTATTCTGAAGAATGACCCAATGACACCTGGAGACCAACTGGGCACAAAGGATGAGCAACAGGAGAGAACCAAGGCTTAATCCTTGTGAATATGTGTGTATGAATACTATCAGCCACTCATTCAATATCAGGAACTGCACTAGGTGTCGGGGATGATGATAATAATGATAAAAATAACAATAAAAATAATAGCTGACATTTCTTAAACACCATTCTAAGCTCTTTGCCTTAATGATCTCATTTAATTATCAGAACAGCTACATAGACAGAAACTATTTTATACCCATTTTCCAGCTAAGAAGACTGAGGCACAACAACTGTAAGTAACTTGCCCCCAGTCACCTCACTGATAAATAATGAAGCCAGCCATGAGCCCACATAGCTGGCTTCACTGTCCTGTGGAGCTTAAAGTCAGGTGCCAGCAGTAGACAGGAAAGGCCAAAAAAGGAGGAAAGTCTTGCATGCTCTTGAGGGAAGTATGCCTAATGAAGTGCCATCCTTAGCAACCTGAGCAGAGGGAAGAACCAATTGATCAGAAGAAACTTCCTGGAGAAGATGACCCTAGAGCAGAATCCAGGAAGTTGAATAGATATTAACAAAGTGAAGAAAAGGGGGGGGGGTGTATTTACCAGCGGGGAAGCCCCAAGACTGAATTAAGACAAGGATGTGGGAGAGCTGGGCAAAAGGCCACACGCTCTAGAGAAGTTGGATCAAGGGAACCCCTGACTGAGAGCTCAACCTTTCCTCCGTGGCCTAGCCATTCCAGTTTGTCCCCAGATCCACAAAAGAAAACCCAGCCAAATCAAAGTCAAAAGGACATTGTAGCCACCTTCAAGGGTTTTGAGGACCAACGCTTCTGGGAAGGGTCTGGATAAACATGACTTTCTCGTTCTAACCATAATGCAATGATGTGCTTGTCCTGGAAGACAGGCCCTCAGAGTGGCCACCTGACTAATTCTCCATGTCAATCTGCTCTAAGTCAAGGGAGCTGTTCTATTGGCAGAACAATGTTTATGTGACATGAGGTACGGAGAACCATAAAGAGGCGGTAGCAGGGCAGGAACATTCATCTATTAGTTACAAAACCACTGGACTTGTAGATCGTGTAAGGAGTTTTTGAAACCAACCAAACTTTCTCACCATGTCCACTGACCTGAGACTCCAGTTTGATGGTCAGATAACATATTCCAGCAGAGTGACTTCAAGCCTTTGGCCATAGTCACATTAAGCAAATCTGTATGAATTTGAGGCCAAGTGTTCTGTCCAAGGAAGCCCTCTGACAGCTGACAATTACCATCCCTTTCACTTTCAATCTCAGCATTTGAACCAACTGTCAATGGGATGTGGGGAACATACTGTCAGGAAAATAAGACTTTTTTATGAGGTAAATGTGCTAGATAAGTGCACTCATAGATGTGTGTCTCTTAACCAAAATCCACTGGTCTATGTTACCATAAAAGTCCATGACAAGAGGTAGGACAAACAATAAATGAGGACTGGGTGAGCCTCGGTGGCTGATTTTGGGGCTTTCAAAAAACAGAATGTGTGTCTCCCTGTGAGGTGGCCCTGGGTTTGATGAATTTCAGTTTACAGTGGGATTTTCAAATATTTTTGCAGCAAACAGATAGAAACATGCAATCAGACCTCAACATAGGGCCCTGGAATCAAGACAAGTGTATAGGGGTCACCATTTGAAAGCATTGAACATGGCCAAATTCTTAGTAACTCTGATTACAGAAAAAGAGCTCTTAATTTAGGTCATATGCCAGGGGGTGTGATGCAGGGGTCTATGAACCCCCTAAAGTTAATGCAACATTTGATGTCAATATTACTGAATGCTAAAATTGACTTTCGTATTGAGACAGATTTCAAAGTGAGGTGCCAGAGAAGAATGAAAAATCTTTTAGTAGGTAAAAGCACCTAAATGAATCACCAATGCTGAGAAAATAAAATAGCCAAGAGTTGAAGAGCAGAGAAAAATTTTAAGCAAAGTGGTCTCATGTCTGACCTCCACCAAAGCTGTGAGTAGTTGACTGCCTCACTGCTTTCTGTCCAGGCAGCAAAAATGGACTGAGACTGTTCTGAGAGAGACAGACCTGCAATGGGAGTGATGCCTTAAACAAAAGGAACCATAGTGTTACCAGGCAGTGGAGGGGAAAGTACCAGAGAGAAATCAGAGGTGGGAGAGTCAGAGAGAGGTTAGCTGATGCTACACTGTTGGCTTTGAAGATGAAAGAGGCCAGGGGTCAAGCAGTGCAGGCAGCATCAAGAAGCTGGAAAAGAGGATCCAAGTTGGTGGCAGATTAGGTGGAAGCTAAACACACCTCTCAGGACCAAATTGGAATTACAACTAAATTATAGAAAAAATATCCTGAATAACTAACTAAATACTAGCTGGAGAGAAGTCTTATAACCAAGGACTTACAGTAAAAGCCACATCAAGTCTGATAGGAAGTGCAGAGATGCAATAGAGTTAGCAGGGCTCCCATAGGCAGCAACTAAAGGTTCCAGCAAGATATCTCCGCTGTGGGGGGAGGGGGGTTCACCTTGAGAAGTGTGAGGTCTTAACCACAAGCTGGGCTCCCAAGCCTAGAGCACCAGAGCTGGAAAAGAAACCCACATAACATTTGGCTGTAAAAAGCAGCAGGGATTTTTGTCTGCCAGAGAGAGACAGCTAGAGACATAGGCGCCCTCTTAAAGGGCCAACACACAAAATTTTATTGGCAGCCACTCACCATAGGGTCCAGTGGAGGGAGGGCAGAATGAACTAAAGCTGCATGAGATGAGTGTGGGGTTGGTGGCTCTGAAGAGAAAGCTGAAGGGACAGCCACCAGGATCCTTGTGCTGAGTTATTTCCCCATACTACAGAAGCCATCTTTCTCAAGTAGAGCACTCTTCTCCATGAGGCATCAGCCTGAGGGAAAATAATAGCCCCACACTCTGGAGTCCCTCTCACCCCACCCTGTGGATCTTATGCCCTGCTGAGGAGTACAGCCAGAGGCTCTTTCTGTGGAGCTTATGCTCTGCTGAGGAGTACAGCCAGAGGCTCTTTCTGTGGAGCTTATGCCCTGCTGAAGAATACAGCCAGAGGCTCTTTCAGTGACTGAACCTAACAGACAGCCTGCAAGCAGAGGTGGAATTCTGAGTGCTAACATGGCCCTGGTGCTGGGGCTAGTAAAAGCTGGCATTGGTGCATAGCTTGGTATTTTCCATGCACACCCAGGCCCAGTAGAAGCAGCCACAAACTGTGGAATGCTGATAGCACCAAACAGATGGCTCAGAGTCAGTCACAGGCAGCATCTGACATTTTCCTGCATCAGAATCCCTCCCAAGAGGTCCAGAACCAATAAACCCGGTGGTCAGCTTCAGACAATAACAGAGAAGTATCCAACAAACTTCACAAGCAACATATCCAAAGGGAGATCTTGGCAGGCACCAAACCCTGCTGAGGCAAATTCTGCTTTGTGTGATCAACACCTGCACAGCAGCTCACATGCTCTGTTGGGGATTAAGCCTCATACTCAGATAGCCTGAGGGTCAGTCCCATGCATGAATGGGCCAATAACAATCAAGACTCAATTACAACAGGAAGGCCCACATAACATGCACAAGGGACATTCTAGAACACCCAGCTCAGGTGATCAGGGAGACTGTGCCACTGGGTTCCAAAGGACACTTACCACATAAGCCCACCCTACTAAGACTGGGAGTAATAGCAGATCTACCTAATACAAAGGAACAAACACAAAGAGGTAGCCAAAATGGGGAGACAAAAAAATAACAGTCCCCAAATAAAAAATATAAAAAAAACAAGAGAATTCTCCAGAGAAGAGCTAAATGAAATGGAGGCAAGTAATTGATCAGATATAGGGTTTAAAGTAATGATTATAAGAATGCTCAACAGGACTTCTGGTCAAGATGGCGGGGTAGGTAAACACGGTATCGCGTCCTCCCACAACCACATCAAAGTTACAACTAAACTACAGAACAACCATCATTCAAAACTGCCTGAAATCAAGCTGAATGGAAGTCCTACAACTACGATATTAAAGAAGAAGCCATATCGAGACTGGTAGGAGGGGTGGAGGCGCGACGGGCTGGTCCCACACCCACGTGTGGCGGATAAAAATTAGGAGGGACACCTCTCCCTGAGGACTGAGGGGTCCCCGTCCCACACCAGGGACCCAGCTCAGGGTTCCAGTGCCAGGAAGAGAAGTCCTCATAACTACTGGCTGGAAAAACCAGCGGGAACTGAGGCTGAGGAGGCTGGAGCCCCCGGCAGCTCCTCTTAAAGAGCTCGCACACGGACTTAATCAGACTGGAACCCTCCAGGCTCCAGTGTGGGGTAGGGAGCTTGAAAGGCACCAAATCATATGGGGAAGAACTGAGCTGTTTGGCATTGGAGCGAGGGCTGGAGAGGCAGCTTTCTCCTGGACAGACGTGCTATCAGAGGCTTTTGTTCCTTTGGTGTTCCCTTCCCTGGGCCAGCAGACGCTGCCATATCTGGGACTCCAGCTACGTGGCTCACACTGTTTGCTCCGCCCTGGTGATTCCCTGAGGCCCCGCCCCACCCAACTTTCAGGCCCACCCAAGCTGTTGCCAGTTGCTTGACCATAGGATTGGCCTGTCTTGGATCCTGCTTCAGCGCTTCCTAAATTCTTTCAAACAAGAAGCATCTGGTCTCAGCTAGCCCCATACTTCTCACTAAATAATACATAGAAACAAACACAGGGAGGCAGCCAAAATGAGGAGACAAAGAAACAGGTCCCAAATGAAAGAACAGAACAAAACTCCAGGAAAAGAACTAAGTGAAATGGAGATAAGCAAACTAACAGGTGCTGAGTTCAAAACACTGTTTATAAGGATGCTCAATGGACTTAGTGAGAAACTCAGTGAACTTAGAGAGGGCCTCAAGAGCATAAAAAAGGACCAGTCAGAAATGAAGGATGCACTAACTGAAATAAAGAATAGTTTACACAGATTCAACAATAGAGTAGGTAAAGCCAAGAAGCAAACCATCGATTTGGAATATAAGGAAGCAAAAAACACCCAATCAGAACAGCAAAAAGAAAAAAGAATCCAAAAAAATGAGGATAGTGTAAGGAGCCTTTGGGACAACTTCAAGCATGCCAACATTCGCATCTTGGGGTTGCCAGAAGGAGAAGAGAGAGAACAAGAAATTGAAAACCTATTTGAAACAATAATGGCAGAAAACTTCCCTAATTTGGTGAAGGAAACAGACATACAAGTCCAGGAAGCACAGAGAGTCCCAAACAAGATGAACCCCAAGAGGCCCACACCAAGACACATCATCATCAAAATGCAAAAGGTTCAAGACAAAGAGAGAATCTTAAAAGCAGCAAGAGAAAAGCAGTTAGTTACCTACAAGGGAGTTCCCATAAGACTGTCAGCTGATTTCTCAAAAGAAACTTTGCAGGCCAGAAGGGAGTGGCAAGAAATATTCAGAGTGATGAAAAGCAAAAACCTACAACCAAGATTACTCTATCCTGCAAAGTTGTCATTTAGAATTGATGGCCATATAAAGAGTTTCCCAGACAAGGAAAAGCTAAAGGAGTTCATCACCACCAAACCATTATTGTATGAAATGTTGCAGGGTCTTTTTGAAGAAAAAGATAAAAAAATATGAACAAACAAAATGGCAATAAATACATATCTATCAACAATTGAATCTACAAACAAAATGAACAAGCAGAACAGAAGCATTCTCATAGATACAGAGAACTTTTGTTGGTTACCAGATGGGTGGGGGCTGGGGGGAGGGGTGAAAAAGGTGAAAGGATTAAGAAGTACAAATTGCTTGTTAGACTGACAAACCTCAAAGGGAAGGGGAGTTGGGGGTGGGAAGAAATAAACCCAAGAACTTATATGTATATATGCATAACCAATGGACACAGACAACAGTGTGGGGAAAGGCAGGAGGGGGGCAGGAATGGGGAGGAGGGGGGCAATGGGGGAAAAATGAGGAACATCTGTAATACATTCAACAATAAAGATAAGTTAAAAAAAAGGAATTCTCAACAGCATGAAAAAGGACATAGAACATATAGAAAAAGATCATTCAAAAATAAAGAATGCAATATCAGAGATAAAGAATACACTGGAAGCCCTGGCTGGTTTGGCTCAGCAGTTAAAGCGTCGGCCTGTGGTCCAGAGAGACCCGGGTTCGGTTCCCGCTAAGGGCATGTACTTCGGTTGCAGTTTGTCCCCGGCCCTGGTTGGTCGTGCGGGTGGCAGCCACTCGATGTGTCACCTTCGCAGCGATGTTTTTCTCTCTCTCTCTTCCTCTCTCTCCCTCCCACTCTATCTGAATAAAAAATGAAAAAGTGTCCTCTGGTGAGGATAAAAAAAAAAATACACTGGAAGGAATAAACAGTAGGTTGAATGAAGCAGAGGACTGAATCGGTGATTTGGAAGACAAGGTAGAAAGAAAACAAAACAAAACAAAAAAAAAAACACCCAATCAGAGAAGAAAAAAATAAAATAAAGATCATTTCAGGGAACTGTGGCATGACAAAAATATAACAACATCTTCATCATAAGGGTACCAGAAGGAGAAGAGATGAGTCTGGTTAAAGATGTCAATCTTGTCTATCTTTTCAAAATACCAGCTCTTGGTTTCATTGATCTTTTGTATTTTTTTTAAGACTCTCTTTAGTCTATTTCTGCTCTGATCTTTATTATTCCTTTCTTCTACTCACTCTGGGCTTTGTTTATTGTTCTTGTTCAAATTCCTTTAAGTGTAAAGTTAGGTTGCTTATTTAAGCTTTTTCTTGTTTCTTGAGATAAGCCTATAGTGCTATGAATTTTCCTTGGGTTGTTGTGTTATAATTTTATTTTCTTTTTCTTTTAAAAAAATATATGTTTATTGATTTTTTAGAGCGAGAGATAGGGAGAGAGAGATAGAAATATTGATGCGAGAGAGAAACACTGATTGTCTGCCTCCTGTGAGAGAGACACATAGACTGGCTGCTACCCACACGACCCCAACTGGGGCCAGGGACAAACTGCAACCGAGGTACATGCCCTTAGTGGGAACTGAACCCAGGATTCTCTCGTCCACGGGCCGACACTCTAACCACTGAGCAAAACCGACCAGGGCTGAGGTGGGTTTCTTGAAGACAGTATACATATATCTTAATTTCTTATCCATTTAGCTACCTTATATCTTTTGATTGTGCATTTAAGCCATTTGTATTTAAAGTGACTATTGATAGGTATGTATTTATTGCCATTTTATTATTTTAACTGTGTTCTTGTTTTCTTTTTCTTCTTAAGGCAAGCCTTTTAACATTTCTTGTAATATTGATTTGGTGGTAACAAATAAATAAAATCAGAAATCAAAGAGAAGTAACAACTAACACCAAAGAAATATAAAAAATTGTAAGAAAATATTATGAACAATTTATGCCAACACATTAGACAATCTGGATGAAATGGATAAATTCCTAGAAACATAGAATCTTCCAAAATCAAATCAGGAAGAATCATAAAACTTGAATAGACAGATTACAACTAGTAAAATTGAAGCAATAATTTAAAAACTTCCAACAATCGCCTTGGTCAGTGTGGCTCACTTAGTTGGGCATCATCCAGTGCAACAAAAAGTTGCCAGTTTGATTTCTGGTCAGGGACACATATCCAGGTTGTGAGCTTGATCCCCCTGGTCAGAGGCAGCTGATCAACATTTTACTCTCACATAAATGTTTCTTTCTCTGTGTGTCCCTCTCCTTTCCTCTCTCACTTAAAATCAATTTTAAAATACTTTTTAAAAAAATAAAAATATAAAAAACTCCCATAATCAAAAGCCCTGGACTGGATGGTTTCACAGATGAATTTTACCAAACATTCAGAGAGGAAATAACACCTATACTTATCAGACTATTAAAAAACTGAAAGAGTAAAAAGACTCCCAGGTTCATTTTACGAGGCCAGTATATCCTAATTCCAAAACCAGATAAAGACACCACAAAGGAAGAAAATTATAGGCCAATATCCCTGATCAACATAGATGCTAAAATCCTCAACAAAATATTAGCAAACCAAATCCAGCAATACATTGCAAAGATCAAATACCATGATCACGTGCAATTTATTCTGAGGATGCAAGGTTGGTACAATATCTGCAAAGCAACAAACATAATACACCATATAAATGAAGGCTAAAAATCACACCATCATACCAGTAAATACAGAAAAACCATTTGATAAAATCCAGCACCCATTTATGATAAAATCTCTCAGCAAAGTGGGAATAAACTTCAATATAATAAAGGCCATATATGACAAACCCATAGCCAAAATCATGCTCAATGGGCAAAAACTACAAGCCTTCCTTTTAAGATTGGGAACAAAACAGGGATATCTGCTTTCACCATTCTTATTCATTATGGTATGGGAAGTCCTAGCCACAGCAATCAGACAAGAAAAATAAATAGAAAGTACCTAAATTGGAAAGGAAGAAGTAAAATTGTCATTATTTGCAGATGGCATGATCCTCTATATAGAGAAACCTAAAGACTCCACCAGAAAAACTACTAGAACTGATCAATGAATTCAGTAATGTAGCAGACTACAAAATAAATATCTAGAAATTAGTTGCATTTCATACACCATGAAGAGCTATTAGAAAGGGGAACAAAGAAAACAATCCCATTCACAATTGCTTCAAAAAATAAAATGGGTAAGAATGTAAAAGACTTATACTCGAAAATTATATGACACTGAAAATAAAAGTGAAGAAGCTACAAATAAATGGAAGCATATACTTTGTTCATGGATAGGTAGAGTTAACATCATTAAACTGTGCATACTACCCAAAGAAATCTACATATTCAAAGCAATTCCTATCAAGATACCAATAACATACTTCACAGAACAAGAACAAATATTCCAAAAATTTATATGGAACCACGAAAGACCCCAAATAGCAACACTGATTTTGCAAATGAAGAAAAAGCTGGAGGAATCATGCTATCTAATATCAAACTATACTACAAGGTAATAGTAATCAAAATAGCATGCTACTAGAATAAAAATTGACATATAGATCAATGGAACAGAATGGAGAGCCCAGAAATAAACCAATGCCTCTATAGTCAATTAATATTTGACAAACGAGGCAAAAACACACAATGGGCTAAAGACAGTCTATTCAATAAATGGTGTTGGGAAAATTGGACAAAAATGTACAATTAAACTAGACTACCTTCTTACACCACACAAAACAACTCAAAATGGATTAAAGACTTAAATGTTGGACTCAAAACCATAAAAATCCTAGAAAAAAAATAGGCAGTAAAATCTTGGACATTTCTTGTACCAATATTGTTTCTGATATATCTCCTTGGGAAATGGAAACAAAAGAAGAAATAAACAAATGGGACTACATCAATCTAAAAAGTATTTGCACAGCACAGGAAACCATCAACAAAATAAAAAGACAACCCACTGAATGGGAGAATATATTCACCAATGAGACATCTTATAAAGGTTTAATGTCCAATATTTATAAATAATTTATAAAACGCAACACCAAAAATAAAAAACAATCCAATTTAAAAATGGGCAAATTACCTGGACAGACACTTCTCCAAAGAGGACATAGAGATGGCCAACAGACATATGAAAAGATGCTCAACATTACTAGTAATCAGAGAGATTCAAATAAAAACCACAATGAGATATCACCTCACACTTGTCAGATGATTATTATCAATAAATCAACAAACAACCAATGTTGGAGAGGATGTGGAGAAAAGGGAACCCTCGTGCACTGTTGGTGGGAATGCAGACAGGTACGGCTACTGTGGAAAGCAGTATGGAGCTTCTTCCTACTTAAAAATAAAACTGCCTTATCACCCAACAACTTTACTTCTGGGAATTTATCTGAAGAAACCCAAAATAGTGATTCAAAAGAATATATGCACCCCTGTGTTCATTGCAGCGTTATTTACAATAGCCCAGATTTGGAAGCAGCCCGAGTGTCCATCAGTAGATGAGTGGATATAACAGCTATGGTACTTTTACACAATGGAATACTGCTCAGCCATAAAAAAGAAAATTTTACCCTTCGGGACAGCATACATGGAATGGAGAACATTATGCTATGGAAATAAGAAATAAGCCAGTCACAGAAAGACAAATACCATATGATTTCACCTATGAAACCTAATGAACGAACTGGACTAACAAGCAAATTAGAGACAGATTCATAGATAGAGAGCAGGCTGACAGCTGTCAGAGGTGGGGAGGTGGGTGCCTGGGGAGCTGGGGGGATTGAGGAAAAAAAGAGAACTCATTGGCATGGACAACAGTGTGGTGTTTGTGGAGGGGGAGCAAGGGAAAGGGAGGGGGTGGAGGTGGAAGAGGGTCTAGGGGATATAAATGGTAATGGAAAAAAATAAAAGAAAACAATGACCCTGGTAGACTGCAAAATACTAAACAGCTTTTTTTTTTTCCCCAGAAAGCTTTGCAGACATTTATTTGAAACTTATCTTTTGAAAATCACAAATCTTAACAATAACATCTCATAATCCTCATTTCCTAGTATTTCCCTTTTTATTTTATTTATTTATTTATGTATTTATTGAGGTTTTTGCTTTATTTTTTTATTTTTTTTATTAATTTATTTTTGTTACAGATGTTTCTCCTTTTCCCCCCATTGTCACCCTCCTCCCCCTCCCTCCCTGCCCCGTCCCCAGTTTTGTTGTCCATGTACATTGGTTATGAGTACATGCGTAAAAGTTCTGTGGTTCATCGCTCCCCTCCCCCACCCCCTCTTCTGGCAATTGTCAGTCTGTACCCTACTTCCACATCTCTGGGACTACCCTGTTCCTCAGACTGTTATGTTTATTATATTCCACAAATGAGTGAGATCATATGATATTTGTCTTTCTCTGCTTGGCTGGTTTCACTTAGGATAATGGTTTCCAGGTCCTCCCATGTCATCGCAAAGGATAAGAGATCTTTCTTTCTTACAGCTGCATAGTACTCCATTGTGTATATGTACCACAGCTTTTTTATCCATTCGTCTACTGATTGACACTTGGGCTGTTTCCAGATCTTAGCTATTGTAAATAGTGCTGCTATGAACATGGGGGTACATATATTCTTTCTGATTGGTGTCTCAGGCTTCTTAGGCTATATTCCTAGGAGTGGGATCACTGGGTCAAATGGTAATTCAATTTTTAATTTTTTGAGGTAACACTATAGTGTTTTCCATAGTGGCTGCACCAGTCTGCATTCCCACCAGCAGTGTACTAGAGTCCCTTTTTCTCCACACCCTCGACAACACTTGTTGTCTGATGCTTTGTTGATGGCGGCTCTAAACAGCTTTTTGAAACAGAAGAAAAAAAGATTAAATGAAGCTTATGATTTGTGACAAGTGTAAAAAAAAAAAAAAAAAAAAAGACAAGATAATGGGCCCTTCCCTAAAGTCTCCAGGAGGAATACAACTCTGCCAACACCTTGATTTTAGGACTTCTGATCTCCAGAACTGTGAGACAACAAATTTGTGCTGTTTTAAGCCACTGTTGTTGGTAACAATAGAGCAGTGAGAAGAAACTAACACAGCTGCCAAGAGAGCAGAGAGGAGGGTTAAAAAGCAGTGGAGGCTAGGGACAGCCTAGGAAGGGACCCACAGAACAGTCAGCTTTAAAATTCCACCAACTTTGGGAAGCAGTGAAGTTGGAACCAGTAGAAACTTTCCAGTCCCCTTTTTCTTCCCCTAGTACTAGCACTAGAAAGGTCCTCAAAACATTGTTGTGGGATAGGGGAAGGAAAGCAGCCAGAGAAGATAGGAGGGGGGAAAAAAAGCAATTACTCCTTCCCACATGCAGGCTTCTAGGAGGTTCAAAGCTCTGACAATCTGGAGAGGTTACTGATGACATGGAGTATCTTCATTACTGGGCTGAGGCTATCTGTATTGTCTGAGAGTGTCATAAAAAGTCCCAGAGGGAAAACAGCATGGCTATGTCCATCTAAAAGGATAGTGGAAGGTGAAAATAAAACTACAGCATGACTACATCTGCAAGTAGAGCCTGCTTTCCATACAAGGCATGTCCTCTGTTTTCTGGGGACGTCAGTTTTTTCAAGGAGGCCCATGCACCTCATAAAGTTAAGAATTATTAACACAGAGGAAGAGGCCAAGGTTTGGGCTTGAGGAAAAGATTGTATCCTGGTCAGCCAGATAAGTGGGGAGGGATGACAAGAAAAATCAGAAGGAAGGTCAAGAAAACAGGGAGGATGTGGTGGTGTTCACCCAGCTTACCTGTTCATGCTCCACTGCCCTGGGATCCAGCGTCCCCTGTGTCGCTATCGCTTCCTGTGGCTCCAGACATCCCACATCCCTAGCTGAGGTGAGCTCAATGAACAGAGCCCCCTAGCCTGGCTTCCACCCAGACAATGCTGGGGCAGCAAGAGAAGAGGTTGCTCTCTCAGCAGCAACCCCTAAAAGAGAAGAGATGGGTGTTTGCATGGGTGTATGTATGAAAGACAGGAAAGGATATGAAAAGATGAAAGGAAGTGCACATAGTTTGCCAATCATTGCAAAATCTCCCCTAATCATCTGGGCGATGAGAGAGGGGGAGGAGAGCTGTGGGCGTCCAGGTGGGCTTAAATTCAGCCAGGCCAGTCAGGGTCAGTGGAAACCAACTGGTCCTTGGCAGGACGTGGAGGGAGCTCTTCATATTCCTCCCCAGCTGAGGGGCAATGGCCAGACCCTGGCAGGCCCCACAGCTTCTACTGGCCATTCTGGTGGCCCTGGTGGCCCTCACCTATCAATTTAGGAGGAAAACCTTTATAAGTATCAAAGAAGTGCCTGCATCAGAAGCTTATGTGATAGCCACCATGCAGTTTGTGACCAATGAGTTCAACAGAGAAAGTGATGACAAGTACAACTTCCGGATTGTGCGAGTCATGAAGGTCAAGAAGCTGGTCAGTGGGCTCCTTTCTCATCTCTTCACCATGGGGTCTGCTGGCACTCTGGGGCAAGTCTACTCATGTGAAATTCAACCTCATTTAGTGTAAAGTGGGTATTTGAAGAGAAACATAAATTCACTGAAGGGGCTAAATTTAAGTCACTTAAATGGCGCCCAATACCAGAAGTCAGTACAAATCTGTCTGCTGCTGCCTCTGTAAGTTGAGGTCACATGGCCCTGCAAAGCCTAAATATTTATTCTCTGGCCTTTGTAGACAAAGTTTTCAGATCCTGTACCAGAATAATTGGCATCATTTGGGTTCTCCAATGGGTGGCTTTGCACACAGACTGGTTTCTAGTGAATTTTCCTCAAATGACAAAAGGAAGCATGGGAGTCAGATGGTAGGGGAGAGAGGGACTCACCGCTCTGTCCAGAATGGGGTCCTTGACCTTTGGCACCACAGGAGACAGTTCCCACCCCCAAAAGCTATGGAGAAGAAGAAATCCTTTTATCTCCTTGCCACTTATTTTCCACAGGTTACTGACCACATGGAGTATCACGTGAACTTAGAGATGCGGCGGACCACCTGTCAAAGACTGGAGACCAAAAACTGCACCTTTCAGGAAGGGAAGCTTTACAAGGTACTGGGTGAACACACATTAACTCAGAATGAACTCATTTTTAATGAGGGTTTTCCTATTGTTTTAGGATGATGTGGGGTGGAATTATTGGGGATATATTTAAACTTGCTTAAAAAGAAAGCAGCATAACAAACACCTGCTTTCTCAAAACAGAACAGTGAAGGTGAGAATGACCCAGATTCTGCCTGGCAGGTACTGCTCCTTTATTGCTGGAAAAATAATGGGAACATTGAAATGGTTTAGAGGGGGAAGCTAAGTGGCTGAGCTACAGTGAAACACTCTGCAGTTGAGGGAAGTAGTTAATTATTAATAATATTTTAGCAGACAGTGGGACCTCACTGGTGTACCCTGATAAATATCTGGATATCAGCCTGATGTTAACACAAAATCACTGGGCTACTGGCCTCTGTTACTTTCATCCAGCAGTGTTGGGGGCAAAAAAGGAGAGAAAATAAGAAAATTAGTTCAGAGATAGTTTAACTTGTGGTAGGAGTGGGTTGGGGTAAGGGAGCCACCTCCCCCAAGAGTGGCCTAGTGTCCTACATGCTTCATTCTCACACTGTGTTGTCACATCTGAGGGAGGCTAGCCAGACCACCATAGCTGCAGTGTGCACCGTCAGGATGGGCCTACATGCATAGTGGCCTTGAAGGTCTCAAAGCCTACAGGTCCTGCAAATCACTTCTTTTTGCCCAAATTAGTTAAAATGAGGATGATCATATGTCTCACCCTGCCTGGAGTAGTCCTGATTTATACCTAGCTTCTTAGTGTAACCATTAATGGCATCCCTATTTACTTACCCAATGTCCTGGTTCATAAACTATACGGTGACTTTAGTTATAATGGCCTGGGTGTTCTCAACGAAGAAACGTGTTATCAGGAGCTCCCTCCACACTTTCTTCACAAATAATTTTTCAAAATATAGCAAAATAGACTTTTTTGGTTCTTCCCTGGAGAACATCATAAAATCAAAAAAACTTTTTTAAGTAATTGAAGATAATAGTAGTAAAATTAGAGGATCTTATTGATGTGACAAATTTAATTAGTGGAATTAGTATTTTGATTTCTGTTTTAGGAAAAAATGTAAATGCTTATTAAGCCTCCCACCACCACCCCATCCCCCACCCTGAACTTTCCAATGAAGAGCAAAATAATAACATAGCACTAAAAAATGATAATATGCAAATTTTATTTATTGATTTTTTCATTATGGGGGAAGAGGAAAGTTAAAAAGTAAAAACATCTTGAGAGAGAATAGAGACTAGGGAAGGAGAACGAGGATAAGATGAATGAGTGTATGGATGGACAAATGAAGGATGGGAGGAAGGAAGAAAAGATAGATGAATTGGGTGAAAAAAAATGAAAGAAAGGGAGGCTAAATGAATGGAAAGGACAGATTGAGATGGATAAGAGGATGGATGGATGGGTGGGTAGATGAAGCCAATACAGGTCAAGTAAGAAAAAGTGTGAAGTAAAAAACACAAGTAAAAATGAAGAGGGGGAAAAAAATCAGCGAATGTGTGGGGTGGACACTTTATTTCTAGTCTCCAATTTTAACTACAAATAGAAGGACATTTTCTGGGATAGTCTCAGCTCTAATACTCTCAAGTGATTAAAATAACAATAAAGAACAAACCATATCTGAATTGGAAGTGAGGTAGTGTCATTTTCCCCATCCACAAGTATTGTATCCTCTTCTTTTCCCTTTAAGGTTTTCACCTTGCATGTTATCTTTTTAAAATATTGTTTTTGTTTTTTGTTTTGTTTTGTTTTTTAGCAAATTGAGTGCTTTTACTCAGTGTTTGTTGTTCCCTGGTTTGAAAAGTACAGAATTCTGCACAAAAATTGCACCAATGGCTAGGTGTCCTGGAGCACACACCTGTGGTCACTATATGTAAGAGTATCCTGCAATAAGCAGTAATTCCCAGTACAGAAAATAAATATTTGTCTACCCATCCTCTTAATTTTCTTAATGTGTATAATTCAAGTTTTCCCAACATTCTCCAGTTCATAATAATATAATCTGAAGGTATTCTGGGAAAGGGCAATTTTGGGGTCCAAATGAGGTGATATGAATAATTCCTGGCCTTATAGCCTATATAACCTGCATAGCAGCAGAACTTAAACCACATCTTCACATCAAATAGGATTCTTTAGATTTTAAAACAAAACAGGGAAAGAGGGAAGAAGGAGAGGGAAGAGGAAAGAAGCTCTAAGTTACTTAATCGAACAGCCAATAGATATTGGCAAGTATGGCCTATGATGGCATCTCTGAGGGGTTTAATAAAGAATAGCCTCTTTCTTGTCTAAAGTGCAAAACACAGATAAATAATACAAGTAACTAAAAAAAATAAGAAGCCTTTGTTCTTGATAAGGACTAAGTTGGGAGATGTGTCTTATTTATATAGGCAAGTGCACTTTCTAACACCAAATTCTAGAATTAGATGTGTATACCTAGCATCAGCAGCATTAGACCAGAGCAGTTCTCTTCACAAAGATATTCTCCTGAAGTTGCCAAGGAAAATGTGTGCCCCCTGTGGGAAAGAGTAGGACCTGGGCTACAATGCCCAGTTTTTTCTTCCTAAATAGACCAATTAGATTAAGTCCTCCAGAAGAGAAATGTTGAGGACAGAGAAACAAGGAATGCTATGTTAAGGGGCTCCTCTTCCATGGATGGTATACTAGCAGTGGAGAATAAGCATCACCCACCCAACAGCATGATTCAGGATTTTAAACAAAGTAGCCAGGTTCATCTCTCCATTCTACTTCCTTGCTTTGCTAACTTTGCTCTGTGTCCTTTCATTGTAATGAATCATAGATGCAAGTATGATTCTATGCTGAGTCCTGGGAATCCTTCTAGTGAATCATTGATCCAGGGGGTTTGGTGTAGGGGGCCTTGTATATACTCAAAAAGACATGTGTTGCCCTGGCTGGTTTGGCTCAGTGTATAGAGCATCGGCACATGGGCTGAAGGGTCACAGGTTCAAGGGCATGTACCTGGGTTGCAGGTTCCAACCCCAGCCCCAGTCAGGGTCGTTCGGGAGGCAACCAATCAATGTGTCTCTTTCACATCGATGTTTCTCTCCCTCTCTCTCTCTTTCTCTCTCTTCCTCCCTCCCTCTCTCCTTTCCATTCTATCTAAAAAAAAAATCAATGGAAAAATATCCTTGTGTGATGATTAACACACACACATACACATACACACACACACACACACACACACACACACAAAGACATGTGTCAGTTACAGAGTTGTATGTGTATTGGGAAGAAACAGAGATCCTTAAATCTCAAGCCAGAAGTCAGGACATGCCTCAGAGATATGGACTGAAGTAGAGAAAATTATGAGATTTCCCCAAATACTTAACAAACTTCTGCTCAAATTGAACCAGCCCTCTAAAGACCACTGGCTATGTACGTGAGTATGAGTGAGAATGTAACTGTGTGTGAGTGTGTGAATGTATGTTTGGGTTTATTGAGTGTGTATATGTGTGTGATGGTGAGTTAGTGCATATGTGTGCACATGTGAGTGGGTGTGAGTGTGAATATGTGTGTATGTCTGTTTGTGAGTGTGAGAATGTGAATATGTGTGAGTGTGTGTGTAGCAAGACCCTGCTGAGGGCGATGAGGTCCTTCTAGAGTCTATAATAGAAAGTGCACAGCACAGCCATCTAAGGTTTCATCAAGGATCTTTGCAAAAACCCATTTAGGCCTCCAGACAGGAGTTGTTCCAAAGCTCGTAATAGTTCATCCAGGGCACAGTGTACATCAAAAAATCACAAATGAAACTCTGTGGAAAGAGAAAGACAGCAGCTTTCAGGGAGATAATTTTTTCAAGGCAAGCCAAAAGCTCTTGCTCCCTGAGACCCTCACTGGGAAGTTTAGAATCATCACTGAGGCTGCACATTGACTATGTGGGTGGGGAGAATCTGCTCACAGTCATCTGGTGGGGGAAAAGGGGGTTTCAGGCCCAGAAGAGGAATGTCACCCTGGGCTCCCCCTGCCCAGCTACTTGGGACCTGGAGCAGGCATGTCTAAAAAGCCCCCCTCTGACCCCAGTCCTCCTGCACATGTACCCAGTCACAGGGGGAATCTCATATTTGACAGCAGGTAGTGCCACCAAGAGGAACCAGGAGGAGGGTGGGCAAATTCTGGAAGACAAGGAAGTAATTGAACAATCCTCAGGGACCTGGAGAGTGCAAGCCAAGACCAGAAAAAGTCCCCAAGGGGAAAAAAAGGCTGCTTCCACTGAAGGCCAGGAGTGGGCCAGGAGACCTGGATGCCAGGAACCAGGCTTGTGCCAGCCTTGGGTTGGGGGGACTGCTCAATTAGAGAACCTTCTTCCTACCCCCAGCACCTCTGATTGCTTCAGCAGTCGTACTAGGACTGTGCCTTAGCTCTGCCCCAATCCACGCAGCTATAAAAGCTGTCAATGTTCTATTTGTGTTAACTTTAAAATTTTTCTACTTTTCTCCCTTTGATTGGGAGTCCCTTCTCAGATGACTGCCACCACACACCTTTTTCAAATTCTTCTCACTTTGACGGGGGCATGAATGACTTTTTGTGCTGTTCTTCTTGCACTTGGTTCGGCTAATCTTCACAGTGACGAGATATTCCACTCCTGTTGTCAGCTACCGAAAGACAATAGCACTGTTAGTTTTGATTCAAAGCATCCAGTTGCTAGCTCTTTCCCGAAAAGCCTAGATTGGAGAGTGAAACCTCAAGAACCATATCCCTGTGTCTGGCTCATCCACAAAGGCATGGCTCCCTCCTCTCCCTCCAGCTTCAGGACACACAGTGGCACCAAGGCCTCTGGTCAGTGCCCAGCATGTACAAAACCCATTCCCTTGCTCTGCACTAGATTCACTACTACAGGCAACAGATAGGTCTCAACTATAACCCTTGCATCCTCAGACAAGGTAGGCAACACATTGAGCTTGACTGACTGGCAGTGCTACAGCACCCCCAGGTCTGCACACATGGTCCTCAGAATTTATAGATCCAGCCATGCCTTATCCCTCTGCTCTTCCTGTCCCTTCAGTCATGCCCTCCTTTCCTACTCTCCTTTGCAACCAACCTGATGGGAGGCAGTCAGCATCACAGTTCAAAACATAAGCTTGGAAGATTCAAGATGGCTGCAGCATAACTGGAGGCCAAGCACCTTACTAGCCAGGGATGGGATTTACAGCTAAAATACTGTGCAATCAACTTAAAAAAAATAAAAATAAAAAAATAAAAGAGAAGTGTAGCTGATTGGACATATTATATCTAAGAAACAACATAGAGAGTGGTAAGAGGAGGAGAATTGTGGAAAAAGGGCACCCCTCTGGAGCAGGTATGTAGCTGAGAGGCTGAACAATATGTGCTGCAAAGCTCACTCTCCTCAGCCCCACACAGTGATCCCAAACACATAGCAGCAGATACTAGAAGAAGAGCTCTCATAGCATCAGGCAGAGGGAACCAGGGAAATTCTGTCTGCCTGGGAGACTGAGACCACACCTTCCCAGGGAAGGAACACTCCTGTTGTTAGCAGCAGCAGCCTGAGAAGTTTGTTTGGGATCTGACTGATAGAAATGCTGTGATGCAGAGTTTAGGTCCAGCAGAGGAGCCTACTGGCAGCACCCAGCAGTGACTTTGAGGGATCCTCTACTATTTTGAAAGGCACTGTGCAGAGCCCCAGATAGTGACTGAATTGTTTGGCTTAGGGAAAGGGGAGAGGATTTTCCCACTTCAAGTGTGGGTTGGGAACCCCTCCCCACACTGAGGAGCAAACTGGATTGCTCCATCCTTTGGCATTGGAGGCATAGAGCAATAGGGCAGATCTGGATATTTGGCCTGCACTGCAGATAATTAGGAGCAGGAGTGAAGCTGCTAAGTTTGACCCCCGTTTTGCTGAGAGCAGCCATGCAGAAAAGTTAATCTTGTGCAAGGCTGGTTTCCTAACCCCTCCTGCTTGGGCCTGTGGCATGAGGGTGCAGGTCCCATGCAGAGCTGGTATTTTTGAACTGTATCCCCTGGGAGGTTTTTATTAGGGAAACAGAGGAGCCAGTGTGGGTTTTGTGACGGCATTGTTAGGAAACTGGTCCAAACCCCTTGTGAGTTCAGCCAGGCAGCACTGAAGAGAGGTAAAGCCCATATCCCCATCCTGCAGACTGCAAACACCACCCTCAAAAGGAGATTGGTTCAGCTCTGTGAAGTCTCAGATATCCATACTGGGCACAGTTCTGTGGGCAATGGGAGAATGATTCAGATAAGGACATTTCAAGTGTGAGACCTTCAGAGGCTCTGGTATCTGGAGGAAGTGCTTAGCTCCCTCCTGTGGGCTGGGCCAGCAACACTCTCAACCAAAGACACTGGCAGGCTCTGGAGGAAGACCAGACAACCTCCAGAGGTGGAGTAACTGACAGGTGGCAGCGGACCTCAGGGAGCCTCAGTCTGACCACATATTTGCCCCATCTCTAAGATGGAAGAAGCTGATCCATTTATAGATTGGTCCCTCTCGTGAACTCTCAGGTCTAGCAGAGGCAGACACAAACAGTGAACAGAGTGGTAATTACACACATGCAGCCCAAGGTCAGCTACTCACAGCACCTGACAGTAACCTGAATCTGAAACCCATCCAAAAGAACCCAAAAGGACCCAGAACCATCACAATAAGTGATGAGCCCCAGACCACACCAGAGTTTGACCCAACTAAACAAACAAATGGCACACCCAAAGGTGGATCCTAGCAGGCTCCAGACTCTGCTGAGATCAACCCTGCCTTGGGGGGAAGCCCCTGAACAGCATTCTACACATGATGATAAGATTATACCTCTATAAACACCCAGCCCAAAAAGTTAAGGATTGTGCCACTGAGCCCATCAAGGCACCTTGAGACTGTACCTGCACAGCAGTTTGCACACCATGGTTGGGGTTGAGCCTCATTTTTAGCCAGCCTAAGGGTTGATCCCAACCACAAAAGGGTCATCAGCAATCAAGACAAGAGGGCCCAAACAATCCACACAAGAGGCATTCTTAGAGCACCCTGCTCTAGAGATCAAGTAGACTGCACTACTGGGAGCCACAACACACCTACAATAGAAGTTCACCCCACCAAGATTGGGAGTCATAGCAGTCCTACCAAAAACATAGAAACAACCAAAAAGAAACAGCCAAAATAAGGAGACAAAAATACAAGCATCAAATGAAAGAACAGGAGGAAACTCCAGAAAAAGAGCTAAATGAAATGGAGGCAAGCAATTTATCAGATAGAGAGTTTAAAGTAATGGTATAAGGATGCTCAAAGAACTTAATGAGAATAACAACAGCATAAAGAAGGATATAGAAACCATGAAAAATAATCAGTTGGAAATGAAGAATGCCATATATGAAATGCAGAATACACTGAAAGAAATTGACAGTTGGCTGGATGAGGCAGAGGATTGAATTAGTGAATTAAAAGAGAAAATAGAAAAAGTTACTCAGTGAGAACAGAAAAAAAAACACATAATAATTAAAAAGCAGGAGGATAGTTTAAGGGAACTCTGGGGCAATATGAAACATAACAACATCTGCATCATAGGGGTACCAGAAGGGGAAGAAAGTAAGCAAGGGAAAAGAGAACCTGTTTGAAGAAATAATTACAGGAGACTTCTGTAGCCTGGTAAAGGAAAATGTCACAAAAGTTCAGGAAGCACAGAGAGTCCCAAACAAGATAATCACAAAGAGACACACATCAAGACACATAATTAAAATGGCCAAGTTTGAACACAAAGAGAAAATATTAAAGGTACCAAGAGAGAAATAGTCAGTTACCTACAAGGGAGTTTCCACAAGGCTGACAGCTGATATCTAAACAGGAACACTCAGGCCAGAAGAGATTGGCATGAAGTATTCAAAGTAATGAAAAGCAAGAACCTGCAACCAAGACCACTCTATCCAGCAAGGCTATCATTTAAAATCAAATGTGGAAATAAAGAGCTTCCCACACAAAAAGAGACTAAAGAAATTCATTACCAAAAAACCAGCATTGCAGGAAATGCTAAAGGGACTGTTTTAAGAAGAAGGGAGGGAGAGAGAGAGAGAGAGAGAGAGAGAGAGAAACAGCAAAAAAAAAAAAATGGCAATAAATAAGTACCTAATAGTAATAACCTTAAATGTAAATGGATTAAATGTTCCAATTAAAAGACATAGGTTAGCCAAATGGATTCAAAAACACAACCCATATATATGCTGCCTACAAGATACACACAGGCTGAGAGTGAAGGGATGAAAAAATGTACTCCATGCAAATGGAAACCAAAACATAAAAAACCTGGGGTAGCAATACTTATATCTGACAAAATAGACTTCAAAACAAAGGCCATAACAAGAGATAAAGAAGGTCACTACATAATACTAAAGGGATTGATCCAACAAGAAGATATAACCCTTATAAACATATATGCACCCAATATAGGATCACCTAAATAAATAAATGAAACTTTGGTGGACTTTAAGGGAGAGATTGACAGCAACGCAGGCATAGTAGGGGATTTTAACACACCCACTGTCATCAGTGGATAGATCTTCCAGCCAAAAAATCAACAAGAAAACAACATCCTTCAATGACACACTAGATAAATGGATGTAATTGATATTTAGAGAACATTTTATTCCAAAGCAGCAGAATATACATTCTTCTCAAGTGCACATGGAACATTGTCAAAGATAGACCACTTGTTGGGACACAAGACTGAAATCATATCAAGCATCTTCTCTGAACACAACAACATGAAACTAGAAATCAACCATGATAAGAAAAGCTCAAAAATATTCAAACACATGAAGGATAAATAGCATGTTATTAACCAGTGAATGAAGGACCAATGAGATCAAAGAAGAAATAAAAACTTACCTGGAAACAAATGAAAAGGAACACACAAACCACCCAAAATCTATGAGATACAGGGAAAGCAGTCCTGAGAAGGAAATTCATAGCATTACAGGCCTACCTCAGAAGCAAGAAAATGCTCTACTAAACAATCTAACCCTGAACCTAAAAGAATTGGGGAAAATAACATCAGGAAAAGCCCAGAGTAAGTAGAAGGAAGGAAATAATAAAGATTAGAGAAGAAATAAATAACATAGAAACTTAAAAAACAATACAAAAGATCAATGAAACCAAAAGCTGATTATTTGAAAGGATAGACAAGATTGATGAACATTTAACCAAACTCAACAAGAAACAAAGAGAACAGACCCAAATAAATATAACCCAAAATGAAAGCAGAGAGATAACAACAGACATCACAGAAATATAAAGTATTGTAAGAAAATATTACGAACAAATATATGCCACACACAAAAAAGTAGAGAAAATGGACAAATTCCTAGAAACATAAATCTTTGAAAACTGAGTCAGGAAGAAGGAGAACACCTGAATAAACTAATAACAACTAATGCAATCAAAGCAGTAATCAAAAAACTTCCAGCAAACAAAAGTCCTGAACCAGATGGTTTAACAGGAAAATTTTACCAAATATTCAAAAATGACCTAACACCTATTCAAAAAAAATTCAAGGAGAAAAAAGACTGCCAAGTTATTTTTTCAAGGTCAACATTATCTTAATACTAAATCCAGATAAAGACACAACAAAGAAAGAAAATTACAGGCCAATATCCCTGATGAATATAGATGCTAAAATCCTCAAAAAAATATTAGCAAATCAGATCTAGCAGTACATTAAAAAATCATGCACCATGGTCAAGTTGGATTTATTCTGGGGATGTGATATTGGTAAAATATTCACAAACAAATAAATGTAATACATCACATAAACAAATTGAAAGATAAAAATCACATGATCATGTCAATAGATGCAGAAAAGGCATTCAATAAAATATAGCACCCATTTATGATTAAAAAAACTCTCAGAAAAATGGGAATAGAGGGATCATACCTCAACATAATAAAGCATATATGAAAAACTCATAGCCAAATTCATAGTCAATGGGCAAAAATTAAAAGAGTTTCCCTTAAGATCAACAACAAGATAGGGATGTCCATTTTTAGCACTTTTATTCAACACAGTACTGGAAGTTCTAGCTATAGTGATCAGACAAGAAGAAGAAATAAAGGCATCCAAATTAAAAAGGAAGAAGTAAAATTGTTATTATTTGCAGATGACTTGATGTTGTACCTAGAAAACCCTAAAGACTCCACCAAAAAATTATTATAAGTGAATTCAGCAAATTTGAAGGATACAAAATCAACATCCAGAAATTGATGGCATTCTTGTACACCAATAATTAACTATCAGAAAGAGAAACCAAGAAAACAACCCCACTTACTATTTCAACAAATAAAATAAGGTACCTAAGAATAAATTTAATCTAGGAGATAAAAGACCTGTACTTGGAAAACTATATGGCATTGAAAAAAGAAATTAAGGAAGATACAAATAAGTAGAATTACATAACATGTTCATAGAATGAAATAATTAACATCATTAATATGTCCATGCTACCTAAAACAATCAATAGATTCAACACAATTCCTATTAAAATACCCATGGCATGTTTTACAGAACTAGAAAAAATATTTCCAAAATGTATATGGAACCCAATAAGACCCTGAATAGCTGCAGCAATCTTGAAAAAGAACAAAGTTGGATACATCACAGTACAAGATTTCAAACTAAATCACAAGACTATTGTAATCAAAGCAGCCTGTTACTTACATAATATAAGACATATGGATCAATGGAACACAGCAGAGAGCCCAGAAATCAACCCACCTCTATGGTAAATTATTATTTGACCCAGGAGGCAAAAGCATACAATGGAGTAATGATAGACTCTTCAAGAAATGGTGTTGGGAAGAGATTCCAAAATGGCTGTGGAGTGAATGAAAGCTACACAGACCTCTCCCAGGACCAAACTGGAATTAAAACTAAAATAAAGACAAATCGTGAGGGGAAAAAAAAAAAACACAGAAAAGCAGCTGGAGAGGACCCATATAACCATGGTAAGAAAGAAGACATGAAATCAAGCCTGGTAGGAACAGCAGAGGTGCAATAGGGCAGGCTGGGAGCCTACGAACAGCAGCTGCTTTAGCTGTGAGCAGCTCCCTTGGGGTTAAAATCCCAAGCCAACTCCACAGCACAGAGGGCCAGGACAGACTACTAAATTAACTGAAGCCACTCACTTTGGGCTCCAGCAGAGGGAGGGCAGACTGGACTGGAATTGTGGGGACAAACTTGGGAGGTTGGAGAGCTGGGACAGCAGTGGGAGATTTTTGCTGATTCATCTCCTCATAGGACAGTAGCTGTCTTGCTCAAAGAGCCCTTTCCCAAAGCCCCAGGTAGAAGTAACAACCCCACACTCAGGAAATTAACACCAAGTGAGAGAAATGCAAATTGAAGCTTACTAACAGCCAACAAGCATCTGCCCCACCCCCTGGAAATTCTCTTATGCTGAACACCTGAGGGGGTTTTTCATTCAGTTGAGGGCAACAACACAAGGCTCATCAAGTAACTGAGACTAATAGCCTCCAAGCAAAAAGCTAGAGGATGACTGAACCTTTCGTGGGCTTGCAAATCTACCCAGGAAAGTAAGACTTAACAGTGGTGTTAAATGTGGGTCCTCCTACACTCATCCAAACCCAGTAGAGGGAGCCACAACCAGCACAACACCCACAGGAAAAATTCGTCAGGCTCCAAAACCCACTGAGACAGCCAAAATGGTGAAACACAGAAACAAATCCCAAATGAAAGAACAAGATAATTTGACAGAAGATGAAATAAATGAAAGGGAATTGAGCAAGATATCAGAGATAGAGTTCAGGGTAATAATCATGAGGAAGCCCAACAGCATGAGTAAAGATATAGAAACATTGAAAACCAACCAAGTGGAAATGAAGAATTGCATAGCAGAAAAAAAGAACACATTGCAAGGAATAACCAGCAGAGTAGAGGAGGCCGAAGATCAAATCAGTGAATTACAAGACAGGTTAAAAAAAATCGCCCAGTCATAGAACCATAAAAAAAAAGACAATGGAAAAAAACAAAAAAAGAGGACAGCCTAAGAGACCTGTGGGACAATATAAAATGTAACAACATTTGCACCATAGGAATTGCAGAAGAAGAAAAAAATGAGCCAGTGTTAGAGAATATATTTGAAGAAATAGTGACAGAAAAGTTCCCACACTTGGTGAAAAAAAAAGGCATACAAATTCAAGAAACTCAGAGAGCCCCAAGTAAAAAGAACCCAAACAGGCCCACACCAAGACACATAATAATTAAAATGTCAAAAATTAAAGGCAAGAAAAGAATCCTAAAGGCACAAGAGATAAGCAACAGGTTACCTACAAGAAACTCCCATAGAGGCTATCAGCTGACTTCTTAACAGAAACACTACAGGCCAGAAAGGAATAGCATGAAGTAATCAAAGTCATGAAAACAAGGATCTGAATCCAAGACTACACTATCCAGCAAGGCTATCATTCAAAATAGAAGGTCAAATAAAGAGCTTCCCAGACCAAAAAAAAAAAAAAAAAAAAGGCTAAGGGAATACATTAGCACCAAACCAGCACTGCAAGAAATATTAAAAAGACGGCGGTAAGTAGTTAAAGAAAAATATAAGCACAATACATAAAAATGGCAATAAATAAGTACACATCAATAATAATCTTAAATGTAAATGGATTGAATGCTCCAATTAAAAGACACAGAGTAGCTGATTGGATAAGAAAGCATGACTCATATATATGTTGTTTACAAGAGACCCACCTCACAACAAAAGACACACACAGGTTAAAAGTGAAGGAATGTAAAAAAAAAAATCTTCCAAGCAAATGGAGAGGGAAAAAGAGCTTGGGTAGCAATATTCATATCTGATAAAATAGACTTTAAAATGAAGGCCCCATCTAGAGACAAAGAAGGCCACTACATAATATTGAAAGGATCTATCCAACAGGAATATATAACCTTGGTACACATATATGGACCCAACATAGTAGCATCAAAATATATTTTAAAACTTCTGGAGGACTTCAAAGGAGAAATCAACAGCAATAGAATCATAGCAGAGGACTTCAACACCCCACTGACGTCACTGGGTAGATCCTCTACACAAACAACTAACAAGGACAGGGACATGCTAAATGATGTGCCACATCAAATGATTTTAATAGATATCTACAGAGAATTACACACCAAAACTGCATAATTCACATTCTTCTCAAGTGCACAAGGGACATTCTCAAAGATAGACCACATATTAGGACACAAATTAAGTCTCTACAAATTCAAGAAGATTGAAATCATATCAAGCAACTTCTCACATCACAATGGCATGAAACTAGAAATCAAATACTATAGAAACATGCAAAAACATGTAAACACAGAGAGGCTAAATAGCATGTTATTAAACAATGAATAGGTTACCAAAGAGATCAAGGAAGAAATTAAAAATTTCCTAAGAACCAATGAAAATGAACGCACAACAACACAAAATCTATGGGCGGCAGTGAAAGCAGTCCTGACAGGGAAGTTTATAGCACTACAGTCCTACCTCAGGAAACAAGAAAAATTTCTAATTGACTATCTAACCTCACAATTTAAAGAACTAGAAAGCAAATGAAAAGAAAAACTTACAGCAAGTAGAAGAAAAGAAACAGTAAAGATCAGAGCAGAAATAAACGACATAGAGACCAAAATAACAATTCAAAGGATCAATGAAACAAAGAGCTGGTTCTTTGAAAAAATAAACAAAATTGGTGGACCCTTAGCTAGACTCACCAAGAAACAAAGAGAGAGGACCCAAATAAACAAAATCAGAAATGAAAGAGGAGAAGTAACAACTGACACCACAGAAATACAAAGGATGTTTAACAAATACTACGAACAAGTGCAAGCCAACAAATTGGACAATCTAGGCAAAATGGACAAATTTCCAAAAACACATAGTCTCCCAAAACTGAAGCAGGAAGAGACAGAAAACTTGAACAAACCAATAACAACTAAGAAAATTAAACATGTAATCAAGAAACTCCCAGCAAACAAAAGCCCGGGCCCAGCCAGCTTCATGGGTGAGTTTTACCAAACATTCAAAGAAGAACTAATACTCATTCTCAAACGATTCCAAAAAATTCAAGAAGGAAGACTTCCAAACTCATTTTATGAGGCCAGCATAATTCTAATTCCAAAACCTAATAAAGACACCACAAAGAAAGAAAACCACAGGCCAATATCCCTGATGAATGTAGATGTCAAAATCCTTAACAAAATATTAGCAAATTGGATCCAGCAATATATTAAAAAACTTATTCACCATGACCAAGTGGGATTCATCCCAGGGAAGCAAGGCTGGTACAATATTCACAAATCAATAAATGTGATACATCACATAAACAAAATGAAAGATAAAAATCATATCAATAGATGCTGAAAAAGCATTTGACAAAATCCAGCACCCATTTCTGATAAAAATGCTCAGCAATGTGGGAATAGAGGGATCATATCTCGACATTATAAAGGCCATATATGACAGACCTACAGCCAACATCATACAGAATGGGCATAAACTAAAAGCATTTCCTTTAAGAACAGGAACAAGACAGAAATGCCCATTTTGGCCACTCTTAATTAACGTAATACTGGAAGTCTTAGCCACATCTATTAGACAAGAAGAAAAAATAAAAGAGATCCAAATTGGAAAGGAGGAAATAAAACTGTCAATGTTTGCAGATGACATGATACTGTACATAGAAAACCCATCAAAAATCTACTAGATTTAATAAATGAATTTGGCAAAGTAGCTGGATACAAACTGAACATCAAGAAATCGACAGCATTCTTGTACACCAATAATGAAATCACAGAAATTGAGGTGTCACCTCACACCTGTCAGAATGGCTGCCATCAACAAATCATCAAACAACAAGCGCTGGTGAAGGTGTGGAGAAAAGGAGACTCTATTACACTGCTGGTGGGAATGCAGACTGGTGCAGCCACTTTAAAAAACAATATTGCCCTGGCCAGTTTGGCTCAGCGGTTAGAGCGTCGGCCTGCAGTACAGAGAGACCTGGGTTCGGTTCCCACTAGGGGCATGTACCTCGGTTGCAGTTTGTCCCCGGCCCTGGTTGGTCGTGCGGGTGGCAGCCACTCGATGTGTCCCTTTCACGTCAATGTTTCTCTCTCTCTCTCTCTTCCTCTCTCTCCCTCCCACTCTATCTGAACAAAAAAATGAGAAAATGTCCTCAGGTGAAGATAAAAAGAATAAAAAATAAAAACATAAAGAAAAACAATATTGTGTTTCCTCAAAAAATTAAAAATTGAACTGCCATTTGACCCAGTGATCCCATTTCTAGGAATATATCCTAAGAAGCCTGAAACACCAATCAGAAAGAATATATGTTTCCCTATGTTCATAGCAGTACTATTTACAATCGCTAAGATCTGGAAACAGCCCAAGTTTCCATCAATAAATGAGTGGATAAAAAACTGTGGTACATATACACAACAGAACACTATGTAGCTGTAAGAAAGAAAGATCTCTTATCCTTTGAGATGACCTGGAGGGACCTGGAGAATACTATGCTAAGCAAAATAAGCCAATAAGAGAAAGACAAATATCACATGATCTCACTTATTTGTGGAATATAATGAACTAAACAAACTGATGAACAAAACTGACCCAGAGACATAGATGTAGGGTACAGACTGACAAACTTCAAAAGAGGGGGTGTTGGGAGGGAAGAGATAAACCACAGAACTTATATGCATGCATGCATAACCAATGGACATAGACAACAAAACTGGGGATGGGGCGAGGAGGAGGGTGTCAATGGGGGAAAAAAGAGAAACATCTGCAACAAAAACAAATAAAAATAATTTTAAAAAAACAAATGCAGTGGCCAACCACATAAGAAGGTTTTTACTCTCTGGAGTGGTGATAGTGGGAGAGAGTGCTCACATTGCCCCTGAGAGGACAGTTCCCCTAGAAAACCTCAAGGTATACAGTGTGGCTGGGGGAGGAAGCCTGGGGGCAGTACCGCCATCCTGGTCCCTGCATCTAAGAGAAGGACCTCAGGATGCAGGGTTCCTGAGCTCTTTATCAAGGGAAAGTTTCATCCAGGCATTGCCATCTTGCAGGGTTTTGCCAAGCACTGTCGCATTGACATTCTGCACATTCTGTATCTATGAAGAAACAAAAACTCTGGCCATAAATTTAACTAACATTCCAGTGACTGTAGAGTTTTCTTATTCATTATAAACTTGACTGTTAAATAACACTAAGAAAGATCATAATAATACAAACTTTTTCATAACTGCTGCTTCACTCTTATTCTGCGAACTTTGCAGATAAAAAATAGGCCTGCAAAGTATCGATGGCACTTGACCAAGTTCCCACAATCAGGAGGATCTGAACATCAAACCCAGAAGGTGCCCACCTCCTGTATCCCTCTGTGAGGTAGTAGGACAAATACAATCATGCAATATCAGGTGTGGGGATGCCCAGGAATTCTTGTCCAAGATTACCCAGTACCAAAGGGTATATTCACTGTTAATTCATCCATGTGAATGACATCAAAAATTTTCAGACAAACAACTCTTTCAGAGGTAATGACAATGGATTGATTCCCCAAGATAGGCCTGCTCCGATTATCAGCTTTATCCTTGGGGAAAAAAGAGAACAAGCCAATTTCCACAAAAACTTTGGTCAAGGCTGCCACCTTGTGGCCAAGTCACCTCAATGTTCTTGGCCATGATGAGCCACAAGTTTGTGGCAGGTGTGTTACTGAGAAAGAACAATCTGATGTCTACACATTGTAACATGAGGTCTATTTCTGTCTCTTTAACACTGCCTGCCTCTCTCTGCTCCTTGTGCTGGCTATTTTCTCCTGTTCCCACTGTCTCTCTATGATCAGTCCAGGGATTTTCAATCAGTGTGTCACAAAAGGCTCACTGATGTGCCGTAAGACTTTTTAAAACATGCAATACCTATTTAATCAGGGGCACTGAACTCTTTTCCATTACATTGTCAAATAAAAAAATGACAGCAACCAACACACCAATAGCCATCCAGTGTGAGTGAATCAAAATTATACCTATTTTTGGTAAGATTGGCAAAAAGTATATTTTTGGTGTGCCACATAATTTTACTGATTAGTTTATTTGTGCCATGAGATGAAAATGGTTGAAAATTACTGTTCTATTTCCATTTTGATGACTGTTTCTTTTGCTGTGCAGAAGCTTTTGATGTAGCCCAATTTGTTCATTTTTTCCTTTGTTTCTCTTGCCTTAGGTGTTGTATCAGTGAAAATTCTGCTGCGTATGATGTCTGAAATTTTGTTGCCTACATTTTCTTCTAGGATTTTTATGGATTCACGAGTTACATTTAAGTCTTTTATATATTTTGAGTTTATTCTTGTGTATGGTGTAAGTTGGTGGTCTAGTTTCATTTTTTTGTAAGTAGCTGTCCAATTTTCCCAACACCATTTATTGAAGAGACTGTCTTAACTCCACTGTATGCTCTTGCCATCTTTGTCAAATACTAATTGAGCATATTGTCTTGGATCAATTTCTGTGTTCTCTGTTCTGTTCCATTGATCTATCTGCCTGTTCTTGTGCCAGTACCAGGCTGTTTTAATTACAGTGGCTTTGTAGTATAACCTGATATCTGGTAATGTGATCCCTCCTATTTGTTCTTTTTTTCCAGATTGCTGCGGCTATTCAGTGTCTTTTTTTGGTTCCATATAAACTTTTGGAATGTTTGTTCTAGTTCTGTGAAATATGTCATTAGTATTTTGATGGGGATTGCATTGAATATATAGATTGCTTTGGGTAGTATGGACATTTTAATGATGTTAATTCTTCCAATCCATGAACAGGTATGTGCTTCCACTTTTTTATATCTTCTTCTATTTCTTTTTTCAATGACCTGTAGTTTTCTGTGAAGAGGTCCTTTACTTCTTTGGTTAAGTTTATTCCTATGGAAAACACTATGGTGTTATCTCAAAAAGTTAAAAATTGAACTGCCATTTGACCTAGTGATCCCACTTCTAGGAATATACCCTAAGAAGCCTGAAACACCAATCAGAAAGAATATATGTTCCCCTATGTTCATAGCAGCACTATTTTCAATAGCTTGGAAACAACTCAAGTGTCCATCAGTAGATGAGTGGATAAAAAAGCTGTGGTACATTTACACAATGGAATAGTATGCAGCTGAAAGACAGAAAGATCTCTTATCATTTGAGATGACATGGAGGGACCTGGAGAGTATTATGCTAAGCAAAACAAGCCAAGCAGAGAAAGACAAATATCACACGATCTCACTTATTTGTGGACTATAATGAACTAAATAAACTGATGAACAAAACTGACCCAGAGACACAGAGGTAGGGTACAGACTGAGAAACCTCAGAAGAGGGAGAGTTTGGGGGGGGGCAGATAAACCACGAAACTTACATGCATGTATGCATAACCAATGGACATAGACAACAAAGCTGAGGATGGGATGGGGGGATGGGGAGGAGGGTGTAAATGGGGGAAAAGGGAGAAACATTTGTAACAAAAAAAATAAAAAACAATTTTTAAAAAAAGAAAGAAAAAAGTGGAAAATGGTGGTGGAGTGAATGGAAGCTACACAGACGATCTCCCAGGACCAAACAGGAATTACAACTAAAATAAAGACAAATCGTCAGGAAAAAGCAACAGAAAAGCAGCGGGAGAGGACCACACAACAGGGACACTGAATGAGCCTGGTACGATCTGCGGAGGCACGTGAGGGTGGCGGACTGGGAGCCCATGGACAGCAGTGGGATTGGCTGTGAGCAGCGGCCTCAGCTGTGAGCAGCGGCCTTAGCTGGGAGCAGCAGTGGCGCTCACCATCAGGGTTAAGAGCCCCAGCTGCTCCACAGTGCAGAGGGCCGGGACAGAGCACTAAATAGCCACAGCCACTCACCTGGGGCTCCGGCAGAGGGAGGGTGGACTGGACTGGAACTCTGTGGGGACACCTGGGATTTGGAGGGCGCTCAGAGTTTGTGCTGAGCTGTGGCCACAAAGGACGGTGGTAACCAGCCCCTCCTTCCCGGTTACACAGAAGGGCAGCCAAGTTTTCTCCTTCCCAGAGCTGTGGAAGCCCCTCCCTCGGAGACTCCCAGGTGAGGAAAAGAGGCAAAAAAATGCAAATTGAGGCTCATTAACAACCAACATTGGCCCCATCCTCGGGAAATCCTCTTACACTGTAAACATCTGAGGGAGTTTCTCATTCAACTGAGATCCTAAGGCTTTTCAAGTAACTGAGGCTAATAGCCTCCAGGCAAGAAGCTAGAGCATAACTGAACCTTTCCTGAGCTTGCAGATCTACCCAGGAAAGTGAGACTTGACAGTGGTGTTGAAGGAGGGCCCTCCACGCTCATCCAAACCCAGTAGAGGGAGCCACAAATAGCAGAACACCAACACCCACAGGGAAAATTTGGCAAACTCCAAAACCCACTGAGATCGCCAAAATGGTGAAACAAAGAAACAGATCCCAAATGAAAGAACAAGAGAACTCTATCAAAGATGAGATAAATGAAATGCAGTTAAGCAAATTATCAGAGGTAGAGTTCAGAGCCATGATCTTGAGGAAAATAAACAGCATGAGTAAGGACATCGACACCATGAAAACCAACCAAGTGGAAATGAAGAATGACATAGCAGAAATAAAGAACACATTGGAAGGACTGACCAGCAGAGTAGAGGAAGCGGAGGACCGGATCAGTGAATTAGAAGACAGAGTAGAAATAATCAATCAATCAGAAAACCAAAAGGAAAAAACAATGAAAAAACAGGAAGATAGCTTAAGAGAACTGTGGGACAACAGGAAACGTAATAACATTCGCATCATTGGCGTCCCCGAAGAAGAAGAAAATGAGCAAGGGTTAGAGAATATATTTGAAGAAATAGTGACAGAAAACTTTCCTAACGTGGTGAAGGAAGAAAGCATTCAAGTTCAAGAAGCACAGAGACCCCCAAGTAAGAAGAACCCAAACAGGCCCACACCAAGACACATAATAATTAAAATGCCAAAAATTAAAGACAAAAAGAGAATCCTAAAGGCAGCAAGAAATAAGCAACAGGTTACCTACAAAGGAAACCCCATTAGGCTATCATCTGACTTCTCAACAGAAACACTACAGGCCAGAAGGGAATGGCATGAAGTAATCAAGGTCATGAAAAACAAGGATCTGAATCCAAGACTACTCTATCCAGCAAGGCTATCATTCAAAATAGAAGGTCAAATAAAGAGCTTCCCAGACCAAAAAAAAAAAAAAAAAAAAATGCTAAGTGAATATATTAGCACCAAACCAGCACTGCAAGAAAAATTAAAAGGACTGCTGTAATTAATAGAAGAAATAGAAGGAAAATTAGAACCACACAGTACAAAAAGGCAATAAATAAGTACATAATAATAATCACCTTAAATGTAAATGGACTGAATGCTGCGATAAAAAGACACAGAGTAACTGACTGGATAAGAAAGCATGATTCACATATATGTTGTTTACAGGAGACCCACCTCACAACAAAAGACTCACATAGGTTGAAAGTAAAGGGATGGAAAAAAATCTTCCAAGCAAATGGAAACGAAAAAAAAGCTGGGGTAGCAATACTCATATCTGATAAATTAGATTTCAAATTGAAGACCATAACTAGAGACAAAGAAGGTCACTACATAATATTGAAAGGCTCTATCCAACATGAAGATATAACCTTGTTAAGCATATATGCACCCAATATAGGAGCACCAAAATATATTAAAAATCATCTGGAGGACTTCAAAGGAGAAATCGACCGCAATACAATCATAGCAGGAGACTTCAACACCCCACTGACATCACTGCATAGATCCTCTAGACAAAAAATTAACAAGAAAACAGAGACTCTAAATGAAGCACTAGATCAAACGGATTTAATAGATGTATACAGAGAATTACACCCCAACACTGCAGAATTCACATTCTTCTCAAGTGCACAGGGGACATTCTCAAAGATAGACGATATGTTAGGGCACAAACGAAGTCTCTACAAGTTCAAGAAGATTGAAATCATATCAAGCATCTTCTCAGACCAGAATGGCATGAAACTAGAAATCAATTGCAACAAGAACATGCAAAAACATATGAACACATGGAGGCTAAATAGCATGTTACTGAACAATGAATGGGTTACCATGGAGATCAAGGAAGAATTTTAAAAATTCCTGGAAACCAATGAAAATGAACACACAACAATGCAAAATCTATGGGATACAGCGAAAGCAGTTCTGAGAGGGAAGTTCATAGCACTACAGGCCCACCTCAAGAAAGAAGAAAAATTTCTAATTGACTACCTAACCTCACAACTTAAAGAACTGGAAAGCAAACAAAAAGAAAACCCTAGAGCAAGTAGAAGGAAGGAAATAGTACAGATCAGAGTGGAAATAAACGACATGGAGACCAAAAAATCAACTCAAAGGATCAATAAAACAAAGAGCTGGTTTTTTGAAAAGATAAACAAGATTGATGGACCCTTAGCTAGACTCATCAAGAAACAAAGAGAGAGATCCCAAATACACAAAATCAGAAATGAAAGAGGAGAAGTAACAACTGACACCACAGAAATACAAAGGATCATTAACAAATACTATGAACATTCATATGGCAACAAATTCGACAATCTAAGCGAAATGGACACATTTCTAGAAACACATAGTCTCCCAAAACTGAACCGGGAAGAGATAGAAAACTTGAACAGGCCAATAACAACGAAGGAAATGGAAGATGTAATCAAGACCCTCCCAGCAAACAAAAGCCCATGCCCTGACGGCTTCACGGGCAAGTTCTACGGAACATTCAAAGAAGAACTAACAACCATTCTCCTCAAACTATTCCAAAAAATTCAAGAAGAAGGAAGACTTCCAAACTCGTTTTATGAAGCCAGCATAATTCTAATTCCAAAACCAGAAAAAGACACTTCAAGAAAGAAATCTACAGGCCAATATCCCTGATGAATAGATGCCAAAATTCTTAACAAAATACTAGCAAATCGGATCCAGCAATACATCAAAAAAATTATCCACCATGACCAAGTGGGATTCATCCCAGGGATGCAAGGCTGGTACAATATATGCAAATAAATAAATGTGATACATCACATAAACAAAATGAAAGATAAAAACCATATGATCATATCAATAGATTTTGAAAAAGCATTTGACAATATCCAGCACCCATTTCTGATAAAAACACTCAGCAATTTGGGAATAGAGAGATCATATCTTGGTATAATAAAGGCCATATATGAAAGACCTACAGCCAACATCATACTCAATGGGCAAAAACCAAAAGCATTTCCCTTAAGAACAGGAACAAGACAAGGATGCCCACTTTCACCACTCTTATTTAACATAGTACTTACTGGAAGTCTAAGCCACAGCAATCAGACATGAAGAAAAAATAAAAGAGATCCAAATTGGAAAGGAGGAAGTGAAACTGTCATTATTCGCAGATGACTACATAGAAAACCCTAAAGACTCCATAAAAAATCTACTAGACTTAATAAATGAATTTGGCAAAGTAGCAATACACAAAATTAACATCAAGAAATCGACGGCATTCTTATAAACCAATGATGAACTCACAGAAAGAGAAACTAAAAAAAAATCCCATTTACCATCGCAGCAAAAAAATTAAGATACCTAGGAATAAACTTAACTCAAGAAGTAAAAGACCTATTTGCAGAAAACTACAGGACATTGAAAAAAGAAATAGAGAAAGATATAAAAAAGTGGAAGCACATACCTTGTTCACGGATTGGAAGAATTAACATCATTAAAATGTCCATACTACCCAAAGCAATCTATAGATTTAACGCAATCCCCATCAAAACACCAACAACATATTTCACAGAACTAGAACAAAAATACTCCAAAAGTTCATATAGAACCAAAAAAGACCCTGAATAGATACAACAATCTTGAAAAAGAAGGACACAGTAGGTGGGATCACAATACCGGATATAAGCTTATACTACAAAGCTACTGTAATCAAAACAGCCTGGTACTGGCACAAGAACAGGCACATAGATCAATGGAATAGAACAGAGAACCCAGAAATTGACCCAATACATTATGCTCAATTAATATTTGACAAAGGTGGCAATACCATACAATGGAGTAAAGACAGCCTTTTTAATAAATGGTGTTGGGAAAATTGGACAGCTACATGCAAAAAAATGAAACTAGATCATCAGCTTACACCATACACAAGAATAAATTCAAAATGGATAAAAGACTTAAATGTGACTCATGAATCCATAAAAATCGTAGAAGAAAATGCAGGCAACAAAATTTCAGATCTCATACGCAGCAAAATTCTCACTGATATATCACCTAAGGCAACAGAAACAAAGGGGAAAATGAACACATGGGACTACATCAAACTCAAAAGCTTCTGCACAGCAAAAGAAACAACCATCAAAGTGGAAAGGCAACCCACTGTACGGGAGAGCATAATTGCCTATGATATATCAGATAAGGGACTAATTTCCAAAATATATAGAGTGCTCATACATCTCAACAAAAGGAAGACAAAGAACCCAATTAGAAAATGGGCAGAGGAACTAAATAGACACCTCTCCAAACAGGACATACAAATGGCCAAGAGACATATGAAGAAATCCTCAACTTCACTAATCATCAGAGAGATACAAATTAAAACAACAATGAGGTATCACCTCACACCTGTCAGAATAGCCGCTATCAACAAAGCATCAAACAACAAGTGTTGGCGAGGGTGTGGAGAAAAGGGGACTCTAGTACACTGTTGGTGGGAGTGCAGGCTGGTGCAGCCACTAGGGAAAACACTATGGTGTTATCTCAAAAAATTAAAAATTGAATTACCATTTGACCCAGTGAATCCACTCCTAGGAATATACCTTAAGAAGCCTGAAACACCAATCAGAAAGAATACATGTACCCCCATGTTCATAGCAGCACTATTTACAATAGCTAAGATCTGGATACAGCCCAAGTGTCCATCAGTAGGCGAATGGATAAAAAAGCTGTGGTACATATACACAATGGAGTACTATGCAGCTGTAAGAAGGAAAGATCTCTTATCCTTTGCGATGACATGGGAGGACCTGGAAACTATTATCCTAATTGAAACAAGCCAAGCAGAGAAAGACAAATATCATGTGATTTCACTTATCTCTGGAATATAATGAACCTAACAGTGTGAGGAACAGGGTAGTCCCAGAGACGTGGAAGTAGGGTACTGACTGACATTTGCCAGAAGAGGGGTTGGGGGAGGGGAGCGATGAACACAGAACTTTTACGCATGTACTAACCAATGGACATGGACAACAAAACTGGGGACGGGGCAGGGAGGGGGTTGGAGGAGGGTGTCAATGGGGGAAAAAAGGAGAAACATCTGTAACAAAAATAAATTAATAAAAAAAATAAAAAGAAAGAAAAAGAAAGAAAGAAAATCACTGCTCTAGTCAATTATGTTTTCTTAATCCAGTTAGTTGAACTAAAATGTAGTATTGCCTTTGGCCTAATTTACATATTTCACTGACATGGAGAAAATTCTGAGATGTTCTAAATTAAATTACAGAGGTCAAAGAGTGAGAGAAAAGAGGCAGAACTGTTAATCTGTTAATGGCTAAAAATTAATTAACAAAAGACTGCTCACATTTCTTCTATATCTATTGGAATTTCAGATTAATTTCCAGGTGGCCATTTCTAAAGATTATTTTAGCCAGGCACCATCATACTCCAGGAGGCTGCATTTATTGTTTATATATGGTCTTTCCAGTCAGCGCCACAGCCAATCAACAGGAAAGGACATTTCTTTTGGGGGACTTTGCACCTATTCCAGAGCTGGCCACACTTCACTTTCTCTGACCACTTTGCCTATAGCTAATGTAAATTCTTTCTGAAGGCTTACATCTTTCTTTCCCCTTCCCCCACTTGATGTGTAAAAATGCTTGCGAACACCAAAACAATGGACATTTATGTCTTTTCCGCCAGGCTATCAGCTAGTGGTTTGTACTTCATGCTTCAACACAAATCTTCTTTTTGGCTAGCACTTTTAAACTGTCAGCCATGGAAGTTAAAATTTTTGTTTTTAGCATTAGTATCTGACCTTGAGGGGAGGTTGGACAAAAAAAAGTGGCTTTCAATTGTAGGTCAGGAAGATAGCAGTGTCCAGGGCCAGAGGGAGGGTGAGTGTGTGAGAGTGAGTGTGTATGAGAGTGAGTGGACATGAGTGTGGACGAGCAACCTCGAGCAGTGCAGAAACACAGAGCAGAAAGTTCCTGTGCTGTGGACGGGGGAGCAACCGGCTATCACAGTAAGTGGCTCTTCAGGGTGCTTTTCCTTGTGTGGCTGGGAGGATCTGCCATTCTGGAATATACCTGGTCTTTTCTGGGAGGAGGCAGCAGGAGAAGATAGGGCCCAGCAATCTGAGCCCACCAGTGCACCTCATACCATGAGACCAGTGGACCCCACTGTGTCAACACAGACCAGTGCACAGTAGCAGAGCTGTCAAGGTGCCTGCTGCAGAAGCCACAAGCAGCTGGGAGCCCAGCACCATCCCCCAAAACAGCAGCCTGATCAGAGCCCAGATACACTCCCAGCAACAAAGGCTCGGAAGATGACATCCATCCCCAGACAGCAACAGCACAGATTAGCAGCTAAGACCCATCCTCACAAGCATCAGTAGAGGGTGAGCAGGAGCTGAGTCCCACCAGGCAGCAGCGCTCCCCAGCCACCAGTGGCAGGAACCAGGGCTCCAGTGGGGCCCACACAGTACAGCTGCCAGTGGCACTGGCAGGGAGCATGGCTGCAGCAGGGCCATTACAATACAGCTGCCCACAGTACTTGCGGGAACTCGGCTTCATTTGGGCCTGTGCAATACAGCTGTCTGCTCACTAGCCGGGAGCCCGGCTTCAGTGGGACCCACGCAGTCCAGCAGCAGCGCTTACCAGGACACACCAATACCAGTTGCGAGTAGTCAATCCTCCAGGAGCTACAGCAGGCAAGAGGCGCCACACACCAGAATAGTCTGAGAGGCACAACAGTCTTATTTGATATACATTAACCTGCCTACACATCCCAACATCCCTCACCAGGTCTAGAACTACCAGATGGCTGAAATGGGAAGACAAATAAATAACACCCAAATGAAGAAAAAGGAGGAATCACCAGAAAAAGAAAAACATGAAATAGAAGAAAGCAATTTGTCAGATAAAGAATTCAAAGCAATGATTTTAAAGGTGCTCAAACAATTCAGTGAGAACTACAAGCAACTCAATGAGAATTATAGAGAGCTCAGCAGGAACTACATCAGCTTAAAAAAAAAAGAGGTAGAGCCTATGAATGAAAATCAAGAGGAAATAAAGAACGACATAGCTGACATGAAAAATACCTTAGAAGGATTCAGTAGTAGATCAGAAGAAGCTGAAGACTGAATCAGCAACTTGGAAGACAAGGTATAGAAAAACACCCAAATAGAGCAGCAAATGGAAAAAAAAAAAAAAAAAAAGAAAGAAAAATTTTAAAACAGGAGGAGAGTTTAGGGAGCTGTGGGATAATACAAAATGTAACAATATTTGCATTATTGGGATACCAGAAGGAGGAGAATCAGAGAAAGGAATAGAGAACCTGTTTGAAGAAATAATGACAGAAAACTTCCCTAAACTGATGAAGGAAAAAGTCACACAAATCCAGGAAACACAGAGAGTCTCAAGCAAGATGAACCCCAGAAGACCTACAGCTAGACACATCATAATTAAAATAGCAAACATTAAAGACAAAGAAAGAATCTTTTAAAAAGCAGGAGACAGACAGAAAGATACCTACAAGGCATCTCCCGTTAGAACTGTCAGCTGATTTTTCAATAGAAATACTGCAGGCCAGAAGGGAGGAGCATGAAGTCTACAAAATAATGAAAGGCAAGTGTCTGAGTCCAAGACTACTCTATCCAGCTAGGCTATAATTCAAAACTGAAGGTGAAATAAAGAGCTTCACAGACAAAAAAAAAAAAAAGCTAAAGGAATTTACCACCATCTAACCAGCACTAAAAAATGCTAAAGGGACTGCTGCAAGAAGAAGAAATACAGAGAGAGAGAGAGAGAGAGAGAGAGAGAGAGAGAGAGAGAGAGAGAGAGAGAGAAACACAGGGTAGCTGATTGGATAAGAAAACATGATCCCTATACGTGCTGTCTACAAGAGACCCACCTCACAACAAAAGACTCATACAGGATGAAAGTGAAGAGATGGAAAAAAATTTTTCAGGCAAATGGAAATGAAAAAAAAGCTGGTGTAGCAATACTCATATCTGACAAGAGAGACTTCAAAATGAGGGCCATAATAAGAGACAGAGAAGGTCATTACATAATATTAAAAGGATCAATCCAACAAGAGGATATAACCCTGGTAAACATATATGCACCAAATACAGGAGCACCAAAATATATTTAAAAACTTCTGGAGGACTTCAAGGGAGAGATCAAAGCAATACAATGATAGTGGGTAACTTTAACACCCCACTGACACCACTGGATAGATCTTCTAAACAAAAATTAACAGGAACACACAGTCCTTAAATGACCAGCTATATCAGCTGGACTTAATTGCTATTTACAGAACATTTCACCCCAAGATGCAGAATATACATTCTTCTCAAGTGCACAAGGGACATTCTCAAAGATAGACCAAATGTAAGAATACAAAGCAAATCTCCACAAATGCAAAAAGACTGAAATCATATCAAGCATCTTCTCAGATCACAATGTGATGAAATTACAAATCAACTACAGCAACAACATTCAAACACATGGAGGCTAAACACCATGTTATTAAACAATGAATGGGTTATCAAGGAGATCAAGGAAGAAATTAAAAACTTCCTGGAAACCAATGAAAATGAACACACAACAATACAAAATCTATGGGACGCTGCAAAAGCAGTCCTCAGATGGAAGTTCATAGCAATACAGGCCTACCACAAGAAACAAGAAAAAATTCCTAATTGACTTTCTAACCCTACAACTTAAAGAACTAGAAAGTAAACAAAAATAAAAGCCCACAGCAGGTAGAAGAAAAGAAATAGTGAAGGTCAGAGCAGAAATGAATGACATAAAAACTAAAAAAAAAAAAAAAATTCAAAAGATCAATTAAACAAAGAGCTGGTTCTTTGAAAAGATAAACAAGATTGATGGACTCTTAGCCAGACTCACCAATAAACAAAAAAAGAAGACCCAAATAAACAAAATCAGAAATGAAAGAGAAGTAAAAACTAACACCACAGAAATAAAAAGCATCATTAAAAACGTACTACGAACAATTATACACCAACAAATTGGACAATCTAGGTGAAATGGATAAATTTCTAGAACCACACTGTCTCCCAAAACTGAACCAGGAAGAGATAGAAAACTTGAATAGACCAATAACAAGTAAGGAAATTGAAGAAGTAATCAAGAAACTCCCAGCAAACAAATGCCCAGGCCCGGACAGCTTCAAGGGGCAATTTTACCAACATTCAAAGAACATCTAACACCCATTCTCCTCAAACTATTCCAAAAAATCCAAGAAGATTGAAGACTTCCAATCACATTCTACAAGGCCAACATATTTCTAATTCCAAAACCAAATAAAGAAACTACAAAGAAAGAAAACTACAGGCCAACATCCCTGATGAACACAGATGCCAAAATCCTTAACAAAATATTAGCAAATTGGATCCAGCAATACATCAAAAAAATTATTTATCATGACCAAGTGGGATTTATCCCAGGAAACAAGGATGGAACAATGTCCACAAATCAATTAATATGATACACCACATAAACAAAATGAAAGATAAAAACCATATGATCATAGCAATAGATGCTGAAAAAGGATTCAACAAAATCCAGTACTCATTTTTTTTAAAAACGCTCAGCAATATGGGAAATAGATGGGTCATATCTTTTTTTGTTTGTTTGTTTATCCTCACCTGAGGACATTTTAGCACTTATCATCCAATAGAGCGGGAAGGAGAGAGGGAGGAAGAGAGAGAGAGAAACATTGATGTGAGAGAGACACATCAAATGGCTGCTACCCACACAACTGCAACCGGGGCTGGGGACAAACTGCAACTGAGGTACATGCCTTTAGCGGGAACCCAACCCAGGTCTCTCTGGTCCACGGGCCAACACTCTAACTGCTGAGCCAAACCAGCCAGGGCAAGGGGTCATATCTTGACATAATAAAAGCCATATATGCAAAACCTACAGCCAACATCACACTCAATGGGCAAAAACTAAAAGCATTTCCCTTAAGAACAGGAACCAGACAGGGATGCCCACTTTCACCATTCTTATTTAACATAGTACTGGAAGTCTTAGCCACAGCTATTAGACATCAAGAAAAAATAAAAGGAATCCAAATTGGAAAGGAGGAAGTGAAACTGTCATTATTTGAAGATGACATGATATTGTACATAGAAAACCCTAAAGACTCCATCAAAAATCTACTAGACTTAATAAATGAATTTGGCAAAGTAGCTAGATACAAAATTAATGTCAAGGAATTGACTGCATTCTTGCACACCAACAATGAACTCAATGAAAGAGAAACTAAAAAAGCAACCCCACCTAACACTGTGACAAAAAAATTAAGACACTTAGGAATCAACTTAACCAGAGACGTAAAGGACCTATTCGCAGAAAACTACAGGTCACTAAGAAAAGAAATAAAGTTAGATATAAAAAAAGTGGAAGCATATACATTGTTCATGGATTGGAAAAATTAACATCATTAAAATGTCCATACTACCAAAAGCAATCTATAGATTCAATGCAAATCCCATCAAAATACCAATCACATACATGCAAAAAAATGAAACTAGACCATCAACTTACACCATACACGAGAATAAACTCAAAATGGATAAAAGACTTAAATGTGACTCGTGAATCCATAAAAATCCTAGAAGAAAATGTAGGCAACAAAATTTCGGACATCATACGCAGCAGAATCTTCACTGATACATCACCTAAGGCAACAGAAACAAAGGGAAAAATGAACACATGGGACTACATCAAACTCAAAAGCTTCTGCACAGCAAAAGAAACAACCATCAAAACAGATAGGGAACCCACTCTATGGGAGAGCATAATTGCCAATGATACATCAGATAAGGGGTTAATTTCCAAAATATATAGAGTGCTCATACAACTCAATAAAAAAAGAAAAAGAACCCAATTAAAAAATGGCTAGATGCCTGACCGGTGTGGCTCAGTGGTTGAGTATCAACTCATGCACCAAGAGGTTGCCAGTTCAATTCCTAGTCAGGGCACATCCCCAGGTTGTGGGCCAAATCCGCAGTGGGGGGCATGCAGGAGGTGGCCAATTGATATTCTCTTTCATCAATGTTTCTATCTCTCACTCCCTCTCTCTTCCTCTTGCTCTAAAAATCAATAATGAAAAAAAAAAAGTTTTTTAATGGGCAGAGGACCTAAATAGACACCTCTCCAAACAGGACATACAAATGGCCAAAAGACATATGAAGAAATGCTCAATGTCACTAATAATCAAAGAGATGCAAATTAAAACAACTATGAAGTCTCACCTCAAACCTACCAGAATGGCTGCCATCAACAAATCATCAAACAACAAGTGCTGGAGATGTGTAGGAAAAAGGGGACTGTAGTACACTGCTAGTGGGAATGCATACTGGTGCAGCCACTATTGAAAACACTATGGTGTTACCTCAAAAGGTTAAATATTGAACTGCCATTTGACCCAGTGATCTCACTTCTAGGAATATACGCTAAGAAGCCTGAAACACCAATCCGAAAGAATATATGTACCCCAATGTTCATAGCAGCACTATTTACAATCACTAAGATCTGGAAACAGCCCAAGTGTTCATCAATAGCTGAGTGGATAAAAAAGCTGTGGTACATATATACAATGGAATACTAAGCAGCTGTAAGAAAGAAAGATCTCTTATCCTTTGAGACAACATGGATGGACCTCAAGAGTATGATGCTAAGCGAAATAAGTCAATCAGAGAAAGACAAATACCACATGATCTCACTTATTTGTGGAATATAATGAACAAGGTGGGCTAATGAAGGAAATAGACCCAGAGACATAGAAAGGAATATGGTTCAGACTGACAAACCTCAGAGTAGGGGGGCAGGGGGAGTGGATGAAATGAACCAAAAAACTTATATGCATTTATGTGTAACCAATGGACATAGACAACGTTTGGGGTGTGGGGGACGATATGGGGAGGAGGGTGCCTGGGGGGTGGAGGAGAAAATCTGTAACAAAATAAATTAACAGAAATTGGAAAAATTAAAATAAAATCAAAATACCAATGACATATTTCACAGAACTAGAACAAATACTCCAAAAGTTTATATGGAACCAAAGAAGATGGCAAATGACTACAGCAATCTTGAAAAAGAAGAACAAAGTAGGAGGGATCACAATACTAGATATCAGGTTATACTACAAAGCCATAGTAATTAAAAAAAACCTGGTACTGGCACAAGAACAGGCACATAGATCAATGGAACAGAACAGAGAACCCAGAAATTGACCCAAGTCATTATGCTCAATTAATATTTGACAAAGATGGCAAGAGCATACAGTGTAGTAAAGACAGCCTCTTCAATAAATGGTGTTGGGAAAATTGGACAGCTACATGCAAAAAATTGAAGCTAGACCATCAACTTACACCATACACAAGAATAAACTCAAAATGGATAAAAGACTTAAATGTGACTCGTGAATCCATAAAACTCCTAGAAGAAAATGCAGGCAACAAAACCTCAGACATCACACGCAGCAGAATTTTCACTGATATAATGCCTAAGGCAATAGAAATTTTAAAAAAATGAACACATGAGACTACATCAAACTAAAAAGCTTCTGCACAGCAAAATAAACAAGCATCAAAATGGAAAGGGAACCCACTGTATGGGAGAGCATAACTGCCAACAATATATCAGATAAGGGGCTAATTTCCAAAATATATAAGTAGTCATACAACTCAACAAAAGGATAACAAAGAATCCTATTTAAAAATGGTCAGAGGACCTAAATAGACACCCCTCCAAACAGGACATACAAATGGCCAAGAGACACATGAAAAAATGCTCAACGTCACTAATCATCAGAGAGATGTAAATTAAAAAGACTATGAGATATCACCTCACACGTGCCAGAATGGCTGCCATCAACAAATCATCAAACAACAAGTTCTGGCGAGGGTATGGAGAAAAGGGGACTCTAGTACACTGCTGGTGGAAATGCAGACTGGTGCAGCCACTATGGAAAACACTATGGTGTTTCCTCAAAAATTTAAAAATGATGTGCCATTTAACCCAGTGATCCCACTTCTAGTAATATATCCTAAGAAGCCTGAAACACCAATCTGAAAGAATATATGTACCCCTACATTCATAGCAGCACTATTTACAATCACTAAAATCTGGAAACAGCCCAAGTTTCCATCAATAGATGAGCATATAAAAAAACTGTGATACATATACACAATGGAGTACTATGCAGCTGTAAGAAAGAAAGATATCTTATCCTTTTAGATGACATGGAAGTACCTGGAGAGTATTATCCAAATGAAACAAGCCAATCAGAGAAAGACAAATATCACATGATCTCACTTATTTGTGGAATATAATGAACAAAACAAGCTGAGGAACAAAATAGACCCAGAGACATGGAAGTGGGGCCAGACTGACAAACCTCAGAAGAGGTGAATGTGGGGGGAGGGAAGAGATAAACCACAGAACTTTTATGCATGTATGTGTAAACAAAGACATAGACAATAATGCTGGGGGCTGGGGCGGGATTGGGAGGAGGGTGTCAATGGAGGAAAAAAAGAGAAACATCTGTAACAAAAATAAATAAATTTTTAAAATAAATAAATAAATAAATATTTTTTAAAAAGTGGTTTTCAAACAACTTTTCTTCCTCCATCATTCTTCAATTGATATCAGAAAATTTCACAGACAAAACAAATAAAAGAAGAGATGATCTGATTAATGTCTACCCTTATTCCTCTGTCTCCTCCTGCCAAAAAAAAAAAAAAACCTTCTGTATAATTTTAGTTTTCTGTAGAGCAGAGCTAGAAAGTTCAGACTTATATTTTATAACCCTGGACATTAAAATGTTATTGTTGAGGGAAACCTGCAGAGAACATTTATATGTTACAAGTGAGACTGTTAAAGAAAACAAGAACGTTCTGGTCAAGATGGTGGCACAGGTAAATGTGGTACTCAGAACTTCCCAAAACCACATCAAAATTACAACTAAGTTATAGAACAACCATTATTCGGAATGCCTGAAATCTAGCTTCACAGAAGACCTATTGCTAAGGATATAAAGAGGAAGCAACATCGAGACTGGTAGGAGTGGAGACGTGAGATAGCCTGGTCCCACACCACGTGTTGGTTAAAAAACTTGACTGCAGAGATTCCCCTAAGGAGTCAGGAGACCCAAGCCCACACCAGCCTCCCATCCTTGGGTTTCGGTGGCAGAAAGAGAAGTCCCCATAACTTCTGGCTGTGAAAACCATCAGGGATTAGGGCTGAGTGAGACAAAGGGATGCTGGAGTCCCAGGTATTCCTCTTAAAAAGCTCATGAACAGATTCACTTGGACTCACCTCTCAGAGCTCCAGTACTGGGGCAGCAGCTTGAATGAATTATTTGGTTTCAGGGCCAGAGCTAAAAGGGCAGCTTTCTCCCAGACAGAAGTACTGGTAGAGGTCATTGTTCCCTTGCTGAGCCTTTCTCCCAAAGAGTTGGCAGACAGGCACCAGATCTGAGTCTCCATCAACCTGGCTAACACTGTTTGTGCCACCCTGGTGATTCCCTGAGACCCTGCCCCACCCAACTTTTGGGTCCACTCAAGCCGTTTCCAGTGGTTTTTCCATACAAATGGACTGTCTTTGTTCATGCTTTAGATTTTCCTAAAATCTCTCAAACAAGTAGTGTCTGACCTCTGTATACCCTGTACACCTTGCTAAGTGACCCCAAGGATGGCACTAGTGACAGCCTTGGTTCACAGCTTAGACTCTTCTAGGCACCTCCAAGTCCAACACATGTAGCAACCATCTGTAAATTGCTCTGTAGCTCATGCTGGGTGGGCCCAGGCAGGGCACATGTGATGGCTGACCTTGCGCATCCTGGGAGGCCCCAGAGCCAGTGAACATGGTGGACAGCTTCAGACCATGCTAGATTACAATCCAACTACCTCCATGAGTGACATGCTCAAAGTGCAGCCTCAGCAGGCACCAAAGCTCCACTGAAGAAAGTCCTGCTCTGTGAGGTCAGCACCTGCACAGCAGCCCCTCTTCTGTAGTCATAGCCCATCCTTGCAGCCAATCAGACTGAGGGTCAATCCTTCCCAGTGGCATGCCAACAACAATCAAGGCTCAACTACAACAGGACCATGCACACAGCCCACACATGAGGCACACCTAAAGCACCAGCTCAGATGACCAGGGAGGCTGTGCCACTGGATCCTATAGGACACTCTCCCAAGTCTGAAAGACATAGTATCTCTACCTAATACATAGAAACAAACACAAGGAAGCAACCAAAATGATGATACAAAAAAACAGTACCCAGTGAAAGAACAAAAGAAATCTCCAGAAAAAGAAATGAGTGAGAGCTTTTCCTGAAATCATTCAAACAAGCAGCATCTGGTCTCAGCTAGCCCTATACCTCTTGCTCAGTAATACATAGGAACAAACAGAGGGAGGCAGCCAAAATGAGGAGACAAAGAAACAGGTCCCAAATGAAAGAACAGAACAAAACTCCAGGAAAAGAACTAAGTGAAATGGAGTTAAGCAACCTAACAGATGCTGAGTTCAAAATACTGCTTATAAGGATGCTCAATGGACTTAGTGAGAACCTCAGTGAACTTAGAGAGGGCCTCAAGAGCATAAAAAAGGACCAGTCAGATATGAAGGAGGCACTAACTGAAATAAAGAATAGTTTACACAGATTCAATAGTAGAGTAGGTAAATCCAAGAAGCAAACCATCGATTTGGAATATAAGGAAGCAAAAAACACCCAATCAGAACAGCAAAAAGAAAAAAGAATCCAAAGAAATGAGGATAGTGTAAGGAGCCTCTGGGACAACTTCAAGCGTGCCAACATTCGCATCTTGGGGGTGCCAGAAGGAGAAGAGAGAGAACAAGAAATCGAAAACCTATTTGAAACAATAATGGCAGAAAACTTCCCTAACTTGGTGAAGGAAACAGACATACAAGTCCAGGAAGCACAGAGAGTCCCAAACAAGATGAACCCCAAGAGGCCCACACCAAGACACATCATCATCAAAATGCAAAAGGTTCAAGACAAAGAGAGAATCTTAAAAGCAGCAAGAGAAAAGCAGTTTGTTACCTACAAGGGAGTTCCCATAAGACTGTCAGCAGATTTCTCAAAAGAAACTTTGCAGGCCAGAAGGGAGTGGCAAGAAATATTCACAGTGATGAAAAGCAAGAACCTACAACCAAGATTACTCTATCCTGCAAAGCTGTCATTTAGAATCGATGGCCATATAAAGAGTTTCCCAGACAAGGAAAAGCTAAAGGAGTTCATCACCACCAAACCATTATTATATGAAATGTTGAAGGGTCTTTTGAAGAAAAAGATAAAAAAATATGAACAAACAAAATGGCAATAAATACATATCTATCAACAATTGAATCTACAAACAAAATGAACAAGAAGAACAGAAACATTCTCATAGATACAGAGAACTTTTGTTGGTTACCAGATGGGTAGGGGCTGGGGGGAGGGGTGAAAAAGGTGAAGGGATTAAGAAGTATAAATTGGTTGTTAGACTGATTAAGAAGTATAAATTGGTTGTTAGACTGACAAACCTCAAAGGGAAGGGGGGTTGGGAGGTGGGAAGAAATAAACCAAAGAACTTATATGTATATATGCATAACTAATGGACACAGACAACAGTGTGGGGAAAAGCAAGAGGGGGGCGGAAATGGGGAGGAGGGGGACAATGGGGGAAAAATGAGGAACATCTGTAATACATTCAACAATAAAATTAAAAAAAAAAAAAGAAATGAGTGAAATGGAGGCAAGCAAGTTACCAGATACAGAGTTCAAAACAATGATTATAAGGATGATTAAGAAACTTAGTGATAACTTGAACAGCATAAAAAAAAAAAAGACAGAGAACTCATAAAAAAGAACCAGTCAGAAATGAAAGATACACTAAATAAAATGAAAAATGAATTAGAAGGAATCAATAGTAGAGTAGATGAAGAAGAGTATTAAATTAGTAATTTGGAATATAAGGAAGCAGAAAACACCCCATCAGAACAGCAAAAAGAAAAAAGAACCCAAGAAGTGAGGATAGTTTAAAAAAACCCTAGAACAACTTCAAGCATACCAACATTTGCATCATAGGGGTTCTGGAAGCAGGAAAGAGAGCAAGAAATCAAACACCTGTTTGAAAAAATAATGATGGAAAACTTCCCCAACTGGTGAAGGAAATAGATGTACAAGTCTAGGAAGTGCAGGGTTCAAATAAGATGAACCCAAAGAGGCCCAACCAAGACACATCATAATAAAATGCCAAAGGTTAAAGACAGAGCATAAAGGCAACAAGAGAAAAGCAGTTAGTTACCTACTAGGGAGTTCCCATAAAACTGTCAGCTGATTTCTCAACAGAAACTTTGTAGCCAGAGGGATTGGCACAAAATATTCAAAATGAGGAAAAACAAGGGCCCACAACCAAGATTACTTTATCATTTGGAATTGAAGGACAGATAAAGAGCTTCCCAGACAAGAAAAAGATAGAGTTTATTGTCACCAAACCAGTATGACAAGAAATGTTATAGGGTCTTCTTTAAGAAGAAAAATAAAGATTTAAAATATGAATAATAAAATGGCATTAAATACATATCTATCAACAATTACTTTAAATGCAAATGGATTAAATGCTCCAATCAAGAGACATACAGTGACTGAATGGATCAAAAAACATACAGAATCCTGGCCAGAGTGGCTCAGTCAGTTGGAGCATCATCCTGTACACTGAAAGGTGGCAGGTTTGATTCCCGGTCAGGGCATGTACAGGAGGCAACTGATTGATGTTTGTCTCTCACATCGATGTCTCTCTCTCTCTCTCTCTCTCTCTCTCTCTCTCTCTAAAAAAATTAATAAAGCCCTGGCCAGTTTTGCTCAGTGGTTAGAGCATCAGCCTGTGGACCAGAGAGTCCTGGGTTTTGTTCCCACCAGGGGCATGTACTTAGGTTGCAGTTTGTCCCCGTCCCAGTTGGGGTTGTGTGGGTGGCGACCACACGATGTGTCTCATGTCGATGTTTCTCTCTCTCTCTTCCCCCCTCTCTCCCTCCTGCTCTAAAAAAAAATTAAATTAAATTAATAAAATAAATAAATAAATAAATAAAGTAAAAAGACACACACAGACTGAGAGTAAAGGGATGGAAAAAGATATTTTATGAAAATGGAAGCAACACAAACAAAAAAAGTGGGGTAGCAATACTTATATCAAACCAAATAAACTTCAAAACAAAGGCTATCACAAGAGACAAAGAAGGACCCAGCAACTCCACTTCTGGCTATTTATTCGAAGAAACCCAAAACACTAAATCAAAAGGATACATACGTCCATATGTTTATTGCAGCATTATTTACAACAGCCAAGATATGGAAGCAACATAAGTGTCCATCAATAGATTAATGGATAAAGAAGATAAATATAAATGAATAAAGATAAAGATATATACAATGGAATATGATTCAGCCATTAAAAAAAAAAAGGAAGAAATCTTACCACCTGCAACAACATGGATAGATCTAGAGAATATTATGCTAAGTGAAATAAGCCAGTCAGAGAAAGACAAGTACCATGTGATTTCACACATATGTGGAATCTAATGAACAAAATGACTAATAAGCATAACAGAGACAGACTAATAGAGAACAGGCAGACTGCTTGGGTGATGGGGTGGGGGGGGTATTGAACAAAAAAGAAACAAAAGAGAACTCATGGATATGAACAACAGTGTGGGTGATTGCAGGGGTGGAGGGTGGTGGGTGGAGGTGGAAGAGGTCATAGATGGGATAAATAGTGATAGAAAAAATACAATGAAATAAAATTTAAAAAAAAAAACACAAGCAAAATCAAAACAGACTCATAGATACAGAGAACATTTTCACTATTGCCTGATGGGAGAGGGGTTGAGGGAATGGGTGAAGGGGGTGAAGGGATTTAGAAGTGCAAATCGGTTCTTGCAGTATAGTCACAGGGACATAAAGTACAGCATAGGGAATATAGTCAACAGTATTGTATGTAACTATGTATGATGTCAGATGAGTACTAGATTTGTCAGAGTTATCACTGCTTAAGTTATATAAATGTCTAATCACAGAGTTGTACACTTGAAACTAATATAATATTGTATGTCAACTATAATTTAAAAGAACAGGAAACAAAATTATCCTTATTTGTTTCCTCTCTGATAGGACCTCATTTCAGAATAAAAGGCGATTCTTCCCAAGGGAGAACAGTTGATAACCTCAGGGAACATTTTTGCTTCAGACTAAGAGCAATAGACTTAGTGGTTCACTCCAGTGTTTAGACTAACATTTTGGAAGCATGGCTAAGGGAATGGATCTGAACCACTCTGAAGCTCACCCATTCCAAGTGAAGACACTCCCCAATTGGTGACACTATTGTTTGCTTGTCTCTTGGAGCCACACCATATCCCCAAAAAGGAAATCTTACCCTTTGCAACAGCATGGATGAACCTGGAGAGCATTACGCTAAGTGAAATTGGGCAAAAAAGAAAAAAAATTCATGGACAATGTCAACAGTTTGGTGATTGCTGGGGGGAGTGGTGGTGGGGAGATGGACAAAAGTATGGAGGGATAAATGGTGATGGATGGAGACTTGACTTGGGGTGATGAACACACAATGCAGTGTACATATGTTGTATTGTAGAACTGTGCACCTGAAACTAGTCTAATTTTGTTTACCTGTGTCATCCCAATAAATTCAATATAAGAAATGGGCAAGAACGGTAGCACTGTCCATATTCAGAGAAACTGAGGCACAAACCTGCATATGACTTTGAAGTAGCTTGTCTACTCGAAATAAGTAGGTGTCATTGCTCACATTGTTGTAGTTTTCAATGAAGAATTTAAGTGTTGAATTCATGTTTTTCTTGCTCGTGGACTTCTCCTGGAAGCCTCCCCACCTTTGAAAGTGACCCAATTTGGCCACCAGGACCAGGACAGCCAACAGCAGCAGACGGTTTCTCCAGCATTCAACTCCCATCTCTGCAGCTTCAGAAACCTCCTATCCACTGCACCCTCAGGCTCGCTCTCTCTTCCTTGGCAGCAGACTTTCTCAGAGACAACTGCCTGCATTTAAACAGAGACTGAGACCTGAGCTTCTTCCTTCCAAGGCCCTGCCCACAATTTGACTGAAGGACCAGCCAGAGTAATCTCCCTGCATGGCTGTCTAACCTATTCCCAGGTCAGGTCATTTTTCACACCCATTTGGTTCTTTGGTGTTTCAGACAGGCATAATTTCTAAACACCTGCCAAGATGGGCAAGATCCTCTCCTTGCCTTTATACCTACAAAGGAAGAAAGCCCCAGAACAGACCTTTACAGTGCTATACAATAAGACCTGGTATATCAGACAGAGGAAAATCATTTATGGGAATGGGGAAAGGCTTATGGAGAGCATGATATTTCAACTGGAATATAAAGAATCAAGGGCATAGAACCAGGGTCAAGTATATTCTATTTATCTGCCTTGGGTTCCAACTATCTCACCTAGCCATCAACTATTTCCTATGCTTCTCTAGAGGTTCCCTTTATTCAACTGCCACCTACTCACCACAGATTTTTGCCTGCTGGATCTCACTGTGCCTGCAGGCCCTGGCATTGGCTCTAGCTATCTTGGTATGACCCCAGCAGAGCTTTGTGAGGTCATCCCTACCTCCCTGTGAGGGAGGAATACAATGTCAACCTTACTTATTCAGAAATTAATCATGCAGTTGTGATGGTTGTTGGAAGGGAGGGAGTTTGGGAGAATGGGTGAAAAAGGGGGGAGGTTAAGTTGTATAAATTGCTGGTTATAAAACAGTTATGGGGATGTAAGTACAGCATGGGTAATATATTTTGGAATAACTATGTATAGTGTCAGATGAATACTAGACTTATTGAGGTGATCACTTCATAAGTTATATAAATGACAAATAATTATGTTGCACACCCAAATCTAAAATGTTGTATGTCAACTATAATTGAAAAATTAAAAATAATATTTTTTCCTAAAAGGAAGCTGATCATTCAGACCCCTGAAGTTTGGGTGTTGCTTCCTATATAAGGGGAAAATTCTTTCTGTGCCCTCTTTGGGTCTCTGGTTTGGCCTAAGAATTAAACTGACATAAGGCAGAGTAACAGGATAAAAATACACACATTTTATTGAATTTGTGTATGTACATGGGCTAGGGGTAGTAAATGGTAAAGAAGTTACAAGGTTTGTTTATACAACCTTCATAGCTCTAAATTCCCCATCTCTAGTGATAAACATGTTTCCCTTCTGCTACAAAGAGGGCACTTTACATAGGGGAGATTTATCTGTTACTTTCAAAACAGAAGGGTGTGGGGAGGCCAGAGTGTCTTTTCTACTACTGCTATTTCTCAAACTCCTTCAGCTTAAGATCTTCAACATGTCAGCCCTGGCCGGTTTGGCTCAGCGGTTGGAGCGTCGGCCTGCGGACCAGAGAGTCCTGGGTTCGGTTCCCGCTAGGGGCACGTACAAAAAAAAAAAAAAAAAGATCTTCAACATGTCAAGGCACCATATTCTGAGATAGCATATCCTGAACCCAATTCACCTACATCAACACCCACACCCAGAGGCCTATAAGAGCTCTCTATTTTTAAAACACTCATTAGGTTGGATACTGAATGAAGTCCTGCTCCAGAAAAATAATGTTAGTGGGACAATTGATAAAATGCAAATAAAGTCTGCAGATTAGTTAATAGTATTGAACAAATATTAACTTCCCAGTTTTCATGATTGCACTGTAATTATAAAAATGTTAACATTTGTAACTTCTGGTCAAGGTGGCAACATAGGTAAATGCAGTACTCGTCTCCCCCCACAACCACATCAAAATGACAACTAAACTACAGAACAACCATCATTCAGAACCATCTGAAATCAAGCTGAATGGAAGTCCTACAACTACAATATTAAAGAAGAGGCCACATAGAGACTGGTAGGAGGGGTGGAGGCACAAACAGGCTGGTCCCATACCCAGGTGTGGAGGATAAAAATCACAAAGGCTACCTCAGGTAGGAAACTCCTCCCTGAGAAGCAAGGGGTCCCCATCCCACATCAGGCACCCCAGCTCAGGGTTCCAGTACCAAGCAGAGAAGTCGCCATAACTTCTGGCTGGAAAAACCAGTGGGACTTGAGGCTGAGGGAGGCTGAGGCTTCTAGAGTCCTAGGCAGATCCCCTTAAAGGACCATGCATGAACCTGCTCCCTCCAGGCTCCAGCATGGGGGAAGCAGCTTGAAAGGTACCAGAGACATACCAACAAGAACCGAGTTGTTTAGCATTGGGACAAGAGCTGTAGGGCAGTTTCTCCTGGACAGATGTGCTGGTGGAGGCCTCTGTTCCTTTGGTGAGCCCTTCTCTCATGCCTCAAGCAGACTGTCGCCATATATGGGACTCCAGAAACCTGGCTCACACTGTTTGCCCCACCCTAGTGATTCCCTGAGGCCCTACCCCACCCAACTGTCTGGCCCACCCAAGCTGTTTCCAGTGGCTTTACCATAGAATTGGCCTATCTTGGCTCTTGCTTCAGATATTCCTAAATTTTCTCAAACAAACAGCACCTGGCTTCAGTGAGCACCCTTCTCTAGCTAACTGGCCCCAGGCCTGCTTCACAGCTTGGCTTTGCCCGGGCACCTCCAAGACCAGCACAAAAAGCATCCATTTGTAGATTGCTTTATAGTGTATGCCTAGTGGTCCCAAGCAGAACACAGGCAGTGGGTGACCTTGCCCCAGAGCCAGCACACCCAGGGGGCAGCTTCAGACCATGTTGAAGCACCACCACCCAACCATCTCCACAAGTGACACACTCAAGGAATGGACTCAGTGGTTACCAGAGTCATGCTGAAATAAGTCTTGCTCTAAGTGTTGGGCCCTGCACAGCTGGTCCTCCAAAGTAGTCAGAGGCCAGTGGTCAGTGGGCACAGCCAGTCCTTGCAGCTGAACAGACTAAGTAAATTCCTCCCATTGATGTGCCAATAGCAATCAAGACTCAACTACAACAGAACAGTGTACAGTCCACATGAGGGGTGTACCTCGAGGGCCCAGCTGGGTGATCAGGGAGGCTGTGCCACTGGACCCTACAGTACACCTGCTATAATAGATCACCCTAGGAAGCCTAGGAGACATAGCAGCTCTACCTAATACATAGAAACAAACAGGGAAGCAGCCAAAATGAGGAGACAAAGAAACATGTCCCAAATGAAAGAACAGAATGAAACTCTAGGAAAATAACTAAACAAAATGGAGATAAACAATCTAACAGATTCAGAGTTCAAAACACTGGTTATAAAGATGTTCAAGTAACTTAGTGAGAATTTTAAGGAACTTAGTGAGAACCTCAAGAACATAAAAAAGGCCCTGGCTGCTTTGGCTCAGTGGTTAGGGCGTCAGTCCGCAGTCCAGAGAGACCTGGGGTTCGGTTCCCGCTAAGGGCATGTACCTTGGTTGCAGTTTGTCCCTGGCCCCAGTTGAGGTCGTATGGGTGGCAGCCAGTCAATGTATCTCTCTCACATCGATGTTTCTCTCTCTCTCTCTCCCTCCCACTCTCTTTCTTGCTCTATCTAAAGATAAATAAAAAAAAAAAGGACCAATAAAAATGAAGGATGCACTAACTGAAATAAAGAATAATATACAGAGAATCAATAGCAGAGTAGGTGAAGCTAAGAAGCAAACCATCAGTTAGGAATATAAGAAGCAAAAAACACCAATCATAACAAAATATCCCAAAAAATGAGAATATTGTAAGGAGCCTCTGGGACAACTTCAAGAGTACCAACATTTGCACCATGGGAGTGCCAGAAGGAGAAGAGAGAGAGCAAGAAATTGAAACCTATTTGAAAAAATAATGACAGAAAGCTTCCCTATCTTGGTCAAGAAAACACACATACAAGTCCAGAAAGCACAGAGAGTCTCAAATAAGATGAACCCAAAGAGGTCCACACCAAGACACATCATCATCAAAATGCAAAAGGTTAATAACAAAGAGAATCTTAAAAGCAGTAAGAAAAGCCATTAATTACCTACAAGGGAGCTCCCAGAAGACTGTCAGCTGATATCTCAAAAGAAACTTTGCAGGCCAGAAAGGAGTGGCGAGAGATATTTAAAGTGATGAAAAGCAACAACCTACAACCAAGATTACTCTATCCTGCAAAGTTATCATTTAGAATCGATGGACATACAAAGAGTTTCCCAGGCAAGAAATAGCTAAAGGAGTTCATCACCACCAAACCAGTATTATATGAAATGTTGATGGGTCTTCTTGAACAAGAACAACAACAAAAATATGAACAATAAAATAGCAATAAATACATATCAACAATTGAATCTACAAACAAAATGAACATGCAGAACAAAAACAGACTCATAGATACGGAGAAATTTTTATTGGTTGCCAGATGGGAGGAGGCTGGGGGGTAGATGAAAAAGGTGAAGAAATTAAGAAGTACAAATTTATTGTTAGACTGATGAACCTCAAAGAGAGGGGGGGAAGGATGGCTGGAAGAGATAAACCGAAGAGCTTATAAGTATATATGCATAACCAACGGACACCGATAATAGTGTGGGGAAGACAGGAGGGGGGCAGAAGCAGGTCAATGGGGGACAAAAGAAGGGACATCTGTAATACATTCAACAATAAAGATACATTTAAAAAGAAAAAAAGTCCCCTTTTCTCCACACCCTCGCCAACACTTGTTGTTTGATGATTTGTTGATGGCGGCCATTCTGACAGGTGTGAGGTGATACCTCATAGTTGTTTTAATTTGCATCTCTCTGATGATTAGTGACGTTGAACATTTTGTCACATTTCTCTTGGCCATTTGTATGTCCTGTTTGGAGAGGTGTCTCTTTAGGTCCTCTGCTCATTTTTTAATTGGGTTCTTTGTCTTCCTTTTGTTGACTTGTATGAGCACTTTATATACTTTGGAAATTAACTCCTTATGTGATGCATCATTGGCGATTAAGGTCTCCCATATAGTGGGATCCCTTTCCGTTTTGATGGTTGTTTCTTTTGCTATGCAGACGATTTTTAGTTTGATGTAGTCCCATGTGTTCATTTTTTCCTTTGTTTCTCTTTCCTTAGGTGATGTATCAGTGAAAATTCTGCTGTGTGTGATCAACAATCACCAAACAACATGTTGGCGAGGGTGTGGAGAAAAGGGACTCTAGTACACTGCTGGTGGGAATGCAGACTGGTGCAGCCACTGTGGAAAACACTATGGTGTTACCTCAAAAAGTTAAAAATTGAATTACCATTTGACCCAATGATCCCACTTCTAGGAATATATGCTAAGAAACCTGTAACACCAACCAGAAAGAATATATGTACCCCTATGTTCATAGAAGCACTATTTACAATAGCTAAGATCTGGAAACAGCCCAAGTGTCCATCAGTAAATGAATGGATAAAAAAGCTGTGGTACATATACACAATGGAGTACTATGCAGCTGTAAGAAAGAAAGATCTCTTATCCTTTGAGACGACATGGAGGGACCTGGAAAGTATTATCCTAAGCGAAACAAGCCAAGCAGAGAAAGATAAATATCACATAATCTCACTTATTTGTGGAATATAATGAACATAACAGTCTGAGGAACAGGGTAGACCCAGAGACGTGGAGGTAAGGGTACAGGCTGACAACCCTCAAAAGAGGGGCTGGGGGGGAGGAAAGAGATAAACCACAGAACTTATATGTATGTACACATAACTGATGGATATGGAAAACAATGCTGGGGATGGGGTGGTGGGGACAGGGAGGAGGGTGTCGGTGGGGGAAAAAAGAGAAACATTTGTAACAAAAACAAATTTTAAGAAATTTAAAAAAAGACAAAAAAAGAAAAAGAGAAGAAAATGTTAACATTTGGGGAAGTGGAGTGCAAAGTATATGAAACATTTTGATTTTAATAACCTTTTTTTAAGTCTGAAATTATTTCAAAATAAACTTTAAAAGGTTCAAAAATAAATAAGATATTGATCTGTAAGAAGCTAACACAGTGGATGAAAAATGGGCTTTGCAATCCAACTGTTCCAGGTTCAAATCCTTTGTTGTGTATCTCTGGGAGAGTTACTTAATCTCCCCCAAGAGTCTCAATTTATTCATCAATAATATGAGAATAGAAAAAAGTACTAATCTTGGATTGTGGAAGAGACTAAATAAATGTACATAAAGAACCTCTTTCTAAGTCAGGCGTCAGTCAGCACCCAAGAACATCATTTGCATGATTCTTCTGCAATTTTTTTTAAATTCTTTTTATTATTATTATTAATTTATTTTTGTTACAGATGTTTCTCCTTTTTCCCCTATTGACACCCTCCTCCCAAATCCCCATCCCCACCTCGTTCTCAGCTTTGTTGTCTATGTCCATCGGTTATTCATACATGCATATAAGTTTTGTGGTTTATCCCTTCCCTCCCCGCCCCCCTTCGGAGGATTGTCAGTCTGTACCCAACTTCTATGACTCTGGGTCTATTTTGTTCATCAGTTTGTCAAGTTCATTATATTACAGAAATAACTGAGATCATGTGATATTTGTCTTTCTCTGCTTGGCTTGTTTCGCTTAGGATAATATTTTCCAGGTCCCTCCATGTTGTCTCAAAGAATGAGAACTTTCTTTCTTACAGCTGCATAGTACTCCATTGTGTATATGTACCACAGCTTTTTTATCCACTCATCTACTGATGGACACTTGGGCTGTTTCCATATCTTAACTATTGTAAATAGTGCTGCCATGAATATAGGGGTACATATATTCTTTCTGGTTGATGTTTTAGGCTTCTTAGGGTATATTCCTAGCAGTGGGATCACTGGATCAAATGGCAATTCAATTTTTAATTTTTTGAGGTAACACCATAGTGTTTTCCACAGTGGCTGCACCAGTCTGCATTCCCACCAGCAGTGTACTAGAATCCCCTTTTATCCACATCCTCACCAACACTTCGGTTTGATGATTTGTTGATGGCGGCCATTCTGACGAGTGTGAGGTGATACTGAATAGTTATTTTAATTTGCATCTCTCTGATGATTAGTGATGTTGAGCATTTTTTCATATGTCTCTTGGCCTTTTGTATGTCCTGTTTGAAGAGGTGTCTCTTTAGGTCCTCTGCCCATTTATTAATTGGATTCTTTGTCTTCTTTTGTTGTGTGAGTACTCTATATATTTTGGAAATTAACCCCTTAGCTGATGTATCATTGGCAATTATGCTCTCCCAGATAGTGGGTTCCCTTTCCATTTTGATGGTTGTTTCTTTTGCTGTGCAGAAGCTTTTTAGTTTGATGTAGTCCCATGTGTTCATTTTTTCCTTTGTTTCTCTTGCCTTAAGTGATGTATCAGTGAAAATTCTGCAGCATATGATGTCTGAAATTTTGTTGCCTGCATTTTCTTCTAGAATTTTTATGGAGTGACGAGTCACATTTAAGTCTTTTATCCATTTTGAGTTTATTCTTGTTTATGGTGTAAGTTGGTGGTCTAGCTTCATTTTTTTGCATGTAGCTGTCCAATTTTCCCAACACCATTTATTGAAATGGCTGTCTTGATTCCACTGTATGCTCTTGCCACCTTTGTCAAATATTAATTGAGCATATTGTCTTGGGTCAATTTCTGGGTTCTCTGTTCTGTTCCATTGATCTATGTGCCTGTTCTTGTGCCAGTACCGGGCTGTTTTGATTACAATGGCATTGTAGCATAACCTGATGTCTGGTAATGTGATCCCTCCTACTTTGTTCTTCTTTTTCAAGATTGCTGTGGCTATTCAGGGCCTTTTTTGGTTCCATATAAACTTTTGGAGTATTTGTGTTACTTCTGTGAAGTATATTGTGGGTAGTTTGATGGGGATTGCATTGAATCTATATATAGCTCTGGGTAGTATGGACATCTTAATTACGTTAATTCTTCCAATCCATGAACAAGTTATATGCTTCCAGTTTTTTATATCTTCCTCTATTTCTTTTTTCAATGACCTATAGTTTTCTGTGAAGAGATCCTTTACTACTTTGATTAAGTTTATTCCTAGGTATCTTAATTTTTTTGCCGCGATGGTAAATAGGATTGTTTTTTCAGTTTCTCTCTTTGTGAGTTCATTATTGGTGTATAAGAATGCCATCGATTTCTTGACATTGATTTTCTATCCTGCTACTTTGCCAAATTTATTTATTAAGCCTAGTAGATTTTTGATGGAGTCTTTAGGGTTTTCTATGTACAATATCATGTCATCAGTAAATAATGAGTTTCACTTCCTCCTTTCCAATTTGGAACCCTTTTTTTTTCTTTACATCTAATTGCTGTGGCTAAGACTTCCAATACTATGTTAAATAAGAGTGGTGAAAGTGGACATCCCTGTCTAGTTCCCGTTCTTAAGGAAAATATTTTTGGTTTTTGCCCATTGAGTACGATGTTAGCTGTGAGTTTTTCATATATGGCCTTTATTATGTTGAGATATGATCTCTCTATTCCCACATTGCTGAGCATTTTAACAGAAATGGGGACTGGATTTTGTCGAATGATTTTTCAGCCTCTATTGATATGATCATATGGTTTTTATCTTTCAATTTTTTATGTGATGTATCACATTTATTGATTTGCAAATATTGTACAATTCTTGTATCCCTGGGATGAATCCCACTTGGTCATGGTGGATAATTTTTTTGATGTATTGCTTGATCTGATTTGCTAATATTTTGTTAAGGATTTTGGCATCTGTGTTCATCAGGAATATTGGCGTGTAGTTTTCTTTCTTTGTAGTGTCTTTATCAGGTGTTGGAATTAGGATTATGCTGGCCTTATAAAGTGACTTTGGAAGTGTTCCGTCTTCTTGAATTTTCTGGAATAGTATGAGAAGAATGAGTATTAGATCTTCTTTGAATGTTCTATAAAACTCCCCCATGAAGCCATCTGGGCCTGGGCTTTTGTTTGCTGGGAGTTTCTTAATTATGTCTTCAATTTCCTTCATTGTTATTGGTCTGTTCAAATTTTCTATCTCTTCCTGGCTCAGTTTTGAGAGACTGTGTGTTTCTAGAAATTGTCCAATTTCCCAGATTGTCCAATTTGTTGTTGTATAATTGTTCATAGTACATTTTAATAATCCTTTGTATTTCTGTGGTGGCAGTTGTTACTTCTCCTCTTTTGTTTCTGCTTTTGTTTATTTGGGTCCTCTCCTCTTGTTTCTTGGTGAGTCTAGCTAAAGGTCCATCTATCTTATTTATCTTTTCATAGAATCAGCTTTTTGTTTCATTGATCTTTTGAACTGATTTTTAGTATCTATGTCATTTACTTCTGCTCTGACCTTTACTATTTCTTTCCTTCTACATGCTCTGGGTTTTACTTTTTGTTTTCTTTCTAGATCTTTAGGTTGTAGGGTAAGAAAGTCAATTAGAATTTTTTCTTGTTTCTTGAGGTAGGCCTGTAGTGCTATAAACTTCCCTCTCAGGACTGCTTTTGCTGCGTCCCATATATTTTGTGTTGCTGTGTGTTCATTTTCATTGGTTTCCAGGAAGGTTTTAATTTCTTCCATTATCTCCTTGGTAATCCATTCGTTGTTTAATAACATGCTATTTAGCCTCAAAGAGTTTGAATGTTTTTGTTGTAATTGAGTTCTAGTTCCATGCCATTGTGGTTCGAGAAGATGCTTGATATGATTTCTATCTCTTTTAATTTGTAGAGACTTACTTTGTGTCCTAACATGTGGTCTATCTTTGAGAATGTCCCTTGTGCACTTGAGAAGACTGTATATTCTGCAGCTTTGGTGTCAAGTGTTCTGTAAACATCAATTAAGTCCAACTCATCTAGGTTGTCATTTTTTTTTCCTTTTATTTTTTTATTTTTTTTAACTTATCTTTATTGTTGAATGTATTACAGATGTTCCTCATTTTTCCCCCATTGACCCCCTCCTCCCCATTCCTGCCCCCTTCCTGCTTTTCCCCACACGGTTGTCTGTGTCCATTGGTTATGCATATATACATATAAGTTCTTTGGTTTATCTCTTCCCACCCCCCAACCCCTCTTCCCTTTGAGGTTTGTCAGGATAACAACCAATTTGTACTTCTTAATCCTTTCACCTTTTTCACCCATCCCCCCCATCCCCCACCCATCTGGTACCCAACAAAAGTTCTCTGTATCTATGAGAATGTTTCTGTTCTGCTTGTTCATTTTGTTTGTAGATTCAATCGTTGATAGATATGTATTTATTGCCATTTTGTTTGTTCATATTTTTTTATCTTTTTCTTCAAGAAGACCCTTCAACATTTCATACAATAATGGTTTGGTGGTGATGAACTCCTTTAGCTTTTCCTTGTCTGGGAAACTCTTTATATGGCCATCGATTCTAAATGACAGCTTTGCAGGATAGAGTAATCTTGGTTGTAGGTTCTTGCTTTTCATCACTCTGAATATTTCTTGCCACTCCCTTCTGGCCTGCAAAGTTTCTTTTGAGAAATCAGCTGACAGTCTTATGGGAACTCCCTTGTAGGTAACTAACTGCTTTTCTCTTGCTGCTTTTAAGATTCTCTCTATGTCTTGAACCTTTTGCATTTTGATGATGATGTGTCTTGGTGTGGGCCTCTTGGGGTTCATCTTGTTTGGCACTCTCTGTGCTTCCTGGACTTGTATGTCTGTTTCCTTCACCAAGTTAGGGAAGTTTTTTGTCATTGTTGTTTCAAATAGGTTTTTGGTTTGTTGTTCTCTCTCTTCTCCTTCTGGCAACCCCAAGATGCGAATGTTGGCATGCTTGAAGTTGTCCCAGAGGCTCCTTACACTATCCTCATTTCTTGGGATTCTTTTTTCTTTTTGCTGTTCTGATTGGGTGTTTTCTGCTTCCTTCTATTCCAAATCGATGGTTTGCTTCTTGGATTTACCTACTTTACTATTGAATCTGTGTAGGCTATTCTTTATTTCAGTTAGTGCCTCCTTCATTTATGACTGGTCCTTTTTTATGCTCTTGAGGCCCTCAATAAGATCACTGAGGTTCTCATTAAGTCCATTGAGCATCCTTATAAGCAGTATTTTGAACTCAGCATCTGTTAGGTTGCTTAACTCCATTTCACTTAGTTCTTTTCCTGGAGTTTTGTTCTGTTCTTTCATTTGGGACCTGTTTCTTTGTCTCCTCGTTTTGGCTGCCTCCCTGTGTTTGTTTCTATGTATTAGTTAGCGAGAGGTATAAAGGCTAGCTGAGACCAGATGCTGCTTGTTTGAAAGAATTTAGGAAAAGCTGAAGCAGGATCCAAGACAGGCCAATCCTATGGTCAAGCAACTAGCAACAGCTTGGGTGAGCTTGAAAGTTGGGTGGGGTGGGGCCTCAGGGAATCACTAGGGCGGGGCAACAGTGTGAGCCAGGTTGCTGGAGTCCCAGATATGGCGGCGTCTGCCGGCCCAGGGAAGGGCTCACCAAAGGAACAAAAGCCTCTGATAGCACGTCTGTCCAGGAGAAAGCTGCCTCTCCAGCCCTCGCTCCAATGCCAAACAGCTCAGTTCTTCCCCATATGATTCTGGTGCCTTTCAAGCTGCCTCCCCCATGCTGGAGCCTGGAGGGTGCGAGTCCGAGTAAGTCCATGTGCGGGCCCTTTAAGAGGAGCTGCCGGGGGCTCCAGCCGCCTCCACCTCACTTCCCGCTGGTTTTTCCAGCCAGAAGTTATGGGGTCTTCTCTTCCTGGCACTGGAACCCTGAGCTGGGCGCCTGGTGTAGGACAGGGACCCCTCAGTCCTCAGGGAGGACCTTCTCAGCCGAGGTATCCTCCTAATATTTTTATTCGGCACACGTGGGTGTGGGACCAGGCCGTCACACCTCCGCCCCTCCTACCAGTCTCAATGTGGCTTCTTCTGTAATTTTGTAGTTGTAGGACTACCTTTCAGCTTGATTTCAGGTGGTTTTGAATGATGGTTGTTCTGTAGTTTAGTTATAACTTTGATGTGGTTGTGGGAGAACGCGATACCGCGTTTACCTATGCCTCCATCTTGACCGGAAGTCCTAGGTTGTCATTTAAGGACACTATGTCCTTGTTAAGTTTTTGTCTGGAAGCTCTATCCAGTGGTGTAAGTGGGGTGTAAAAATCTCCCACTAATATCGTATTGCTTTTGATCTCTCCTTTGAATTCCTCCAAAAGTTTTTAAATATATTTTGGAGCTCCCATATTTGGTGCATATATGTTTACCAGGGTTATATCCTCTTGTTGGATCGATCCTTTCAATATTATGTAGTGACCTTCTTTGTCCCTTATTATGGCCTTTGTTTTGAAGTCTATCTTGTCAGATATGAGTATTGCTACAATAGCTTTTTTTTTTTCATTTCCATTTACTTGGTAATTTTTTTTCCATCCCTTCACTTTTATCCTGTGTGAGTCTTTTGTTGTGAGGTGAGTCTGTTGTAGACAGCATATTTATGGGTCGTGTTTCCTTATCCATTTACATTTATTTAAGGTTATTATTGATAGATAGTTATTAGTTCCCATTTTTATTTTATGCCTGTTTTCCTCTTTCTCTCTCTTTTTGTTTCTTTTCTTCTTACAACAGTCCCTTCAGCATTTCTTGCAGTGCTGGTTTGGTGGTGGTATATTCCTTTAATATTTTTGTGCGTTTTTTTGTTTTCTTTTGTTTTGTTTTTATCCATGAAGCTTTTTATTTCTCCTTCAATTTTGAATGATAGCCTTGCTGGATAGAGTAGTCTTGGATCGAGATCCTTGCCTTGCATAACTTTGTAAACTTCATGCCACTGCCTTCTGGCTTGCAGCATTTCTATTAAGAAATCAGCTGACAGTCTAATAGGAGCTCCCTTGTAGGTAACTGTTTGTCTCTCTCTTGCTTCCTTTAAGATTCTTTCTTTGTCTTTAATGTTTGCCATTTTTATTATGATGTGTCTAGCTGTGGGTCTTCTGGGGTTCATCCTGCTTGGGACCCTCTCTGTTTCCTGGATTTGTGTGACTATTTCCTTCACCAGTTTAGGGAAGTTTTCTTTTTTTTCTTCTTTATTAATTTATTTTTGTTACAGATGTTTCTCCTTTTTCCCCCATTGTCACCCTCCTTCCCCTCCCTCCCTACCCCGTCCTCAGATTTGTTGTCCATGTCCATTGGTTATGAGTACATGCGTACAAGTTCTGTGGTTCATCGCTCCCCTCCCCCACCCCTCTTCTGGCAATTGTCAGTCTGTACCCTACTTCCACCTCTCTGGAACTACCCTGTTTATCAGACTATTATGTTTATTATATTCCAGAAATAAGTGAGATAATATGATATTTGTCTTTCTCTGCTTGGCTTGTTTCACTTAGGATAATAGTTTCCAGGTCCTCCCATGTCATCTCAAAGGATAAGAGATCTTTCTTTCTTACAGCTGCATAGTACTCCATTGTGTATATGTACCACAGCTTTTTGATCCATTCGTCTACTAATTGACACTTGGACTGTTTCCAGATCTTAGCTATTGTAAATAGTGCTGCTATGAACATGGGGGTACATATATTCTTTCTGATTGGTGTTTCAGGCTTCTTAGGGTATATTCCTAGGAGTGGGATCACTGGGTCAAATGGTAATTCAATTTTTAATTTTTTGAGGTAACACCATAGTGTTTTCCATAGTGGCTGCACCAGTCTGCATTCCCACCAGCAGTGTACTAGAGCCCCCTTTCCTCCACACCCTCCCCAACACTTGTTGTTTGATGCTTTGCTGATGGCGGCTATTCTGACTGGTGTGAGGTGATACCTCATTGTTGTTTTAATTTGCATCTCTCTGATGATAAGTAATGTTGAGCATTTCTTCATATGTCTCTTGGACATTTGTATGTCCTGTTTGGAGAGGTGTCAATTTAGTTCCTCAGCTCATTTTTTAATTGGGTTTTTTTGTCTTCCTTTTGTTGAGATGTATGAGCACTCTATATATTTTGGAAATTAACCCCTTATCTGATTTATCATTGGCAATTATGTTCTCCCATACAGTGGGTTGCCTTTCCACTTTGATGGTTGTTTCTTTTGCTTTGCAGAAGCTTTTGAGTTTGATGTCGTCCCATGTGTTCATTTTTACCTTTGTTTCTGTTGCCTTAAGTGATATATCAGTGAAGATTCTACTGCGTATGATGTCCGAAATTGTGTTGCCTACATTTTCTTCTAGGACTTTTATGGATGCATGAGTCACATTTAAGTCTTTTATCCATTTTGAGTTTATTCTTGTGTATGGTGTAGGATGATGGTCTAGTTTCATTACTTTGCATGTAGCTGTCCAATTTTCCCACCACCATTTATTAAAGAGGCTGTCTTTACTCCGTTGTATGCTCTTGCCACCTTTGTTGAATATTAATTGAGCATAATGTTTTGGGTCAATTTCTGCATTCTCTGTTCTATTCCATTGATCTATGTGCCTGTTCTTGTGCCAGTACCAGGCTGTTTTGTTTACAGTAGCTTTGTAGTATAACCTGATGTCTGGTATTGTGATCCCGCCTACTTTGTCCTTCTTTTTCAAGATTGCTGTAGCTATTCGGGGTCTTTTTTGGTTCCATATAAACTTCTCAAGCATTTGTTCTAGTTCTATGAAATATGTCATTGGTATTTTGATGGGGATTGCATTAAATCTATAGATTGCTTTGGGTAGTATGGACATTTTAATGACGTTAATTCTTCAGATCCATGAACAAGGTATGTGCTTCCACTTTTTTGTATCTTCCTCTATTTCTTTTTTCAATGTCCTGTAGTTTTCTGCAAATAGGTCCTTTACTTCTCTGGTTAAGTTTATTCCTAGGTATATTAATTTTTTTACTGCAATGGAAAATGGGATTGTTTTTTAGTTTCTCTTTCTGTGAGTTCATCATTGGTGTATAAGAATGCCATCGATTTCTTGACATTAATTTTGTATCCTGCTACTTTGCCAAATTCATTTATTAAGTCCAGTAGATTTTTGATGGAGTCTTTAGGGTTTTCTATGTGTAATATCATGTCATCTGCAAATAATGACAGTTTCACTTCTTCCTTTCGAATTTGGATCCCTTTTATTTTTTCTTCATGTCTGATTGCTGTGGCTAAGACTTCCAGTACTGTGTTAAATAACAGTGGTGAAAGTGTGCATCCTTGTCTTGTTCCTGTTCTTAAGGGAAATGCTTTTAGTTTTTGTCCATTGACTATCATGTTGACTGTAGGTCTTTCATATATGGCCTTTATAACGTTGAGATATGATCCCTCTGCTCCCAAATGGCTGAGTCTTTTTATCAGAAATGGGTGCTGGACTTTGCAAATGCTTTTTCAGCATCTATTGATATGATCATGTGGTTTTATCTTTCATTTTGTTTATGTGATGTATCAAATTTATTGATTTGCGAATATTGTACCAGGCTTGCATCCCTGGGATGAATCCCACTTGGTCATGGTGAATAATTCTTTTGATGTATTGCTGGATCCAATTTGCTAGTATTTTGTTAAGGATATTGGCATCTATGTTCATCAAGGATATTGGCCTGTAGTTTTCTTTCTTTGTAGTGTCTTTTTCTGGTTTTGGAATTAGAATTATGCTTGCCTCATAAAACGAGTTTGGAAGTCTTCCTTCTTTTTGAATTTTTTGGAATAGTTTGAGGACAGTGGGTGTTCGTTCTTCTTTGAATGTTCGGTAAAACTCCCCCATGAAGCCGTCAGGACCTGGGCTTTTGTTTGCTGGGAGGGTCTTGATTACATCTTCAATTTCCTTCGTTGTTATTGGCCTGTTCAAGTTTTCTATCTCTTCCCGGTTCAATTTTTGGAGACTATGTGTTTCTAGAAATGTGTCCATTTCACTTAGATTGTCGAATTTGTTGCCATAAAAATGTTCATAGTATTTGTTAATGATCCTCTGTATTTCTGTGGTGTCAGTTGTTACTTCTCCTCTTTCATTGCTGATTTTGTGTATTTGGGTTCTCTCTCTTTGTTTCTTGGTGAGTCTAGCTAAGGTTCCATCAATCTTGTTTATCTTTTCAAAAAACCAGCTCTTTGTTTCATTGAACCTTTGAATTGTTTTTTTTTTTTTTTTTTTGGTCTCCATGTCATTTATTTCTGCTCTGATCTTTACTATTTCCTTCCTTCTACTTGCTCTAGGGTTTTCTTTTTGTTGGCTTTCTAGTTCTTTAAGTTGTGAGGTTAGGTCATCAGTTAGAAATTTTTTTTCTTCCTTGAGTTTGGCCTGTAGTGCTATGAACTTCCCTCTCAGAACTGCTTTCGCTGCATCCCATAGATTTTGTGTTGATGTGTGTTCACTTTCATTAGTTTCCAGGAGGTTTTCAATTTCTTCCTTGATCTCCATGGTAACCCATTCATTGTTCAATAACATGCTATTTAGCCTCCATGTCTTCAAATGTCTTTGCATGTTTTGGTTGCAATTGATTTCTAGTTTCAGCCATTGTGATCTGAGAAGATGCTTGATATGATTTCAATCTTCTTGAACTTGCAGAGACTTAGTTTGTGTCCTATCATGTAGTTTATTTTTTAGAATGTCCCATGTGTCCTTGAGAAAAATGTGAATTCTGCAGTTCTGGGGTGTAATTCTCTGCATGTATCTATTAAAACCATTTGATCTAGTGCTTCATTTAGAATTTCTGTTTCCTTGTTAATTTTTTTGTCTAGATGATCTATCCAGTGATGTCAGTGAGGTGTTGAAGTCTCCTGCTATGATTGTATTGCTGTCGATTTCGCCTTTGAAGTCCTCCGGAAGATTTTTAATATATTTTGGTGCTCCTATATTGGGTGCATATATGCTTAACAAGGTTATATCTTCCTGTTGGATAGAGCCTTTCAATATTATGTAGTGACCTTCTTTGTCTCTAGTTATGGTCTTCAATTTGAAATCTAATTTATCAGATATGAGTATTGCTACCCCAGCTTTTTTTTTCCTTTCCGTTTGCTTGGAAGATTTTTTTCCATCCCTTTACTTTCAACCTATGTGAGTCTTTTGTTGTGAGGTGGGTCTCTTGTAAACAACATATAAGTGAATCTTGCTTTCTTATCCAATCAGCTACTTTGTGTCTTTTTATCAGAGCATCCAATCCATTTTCATTTAATGTGATTATTGATATGTACTTATTTATTGCCATTTTTGTTCAGTGTGGTTATATATTTTTCCTATTTCTTCTACTAATTACAGCAGTCCTTTTAACATCTCTTGCAGTGCTGGTTTGGTGCTAATATATTCCCATAGCCTTTTTTTTTTGTCTGGGAAGCTCTTTATTTGACCTTCTATTTTGACCTTCCATCCTTGCTGGATAGAGTAGTCTTGGTTTCAGATCCTTGTTTTTCATGACCTTGATTACTTCATGCCATTCCCTTCTGGCCTGTAGTGTTTCTGTTGAGAAGTCAGATGATAGCCTTATGGGGTTTCCTTTGTAGGTAACCTGTTGCTTATTTCTTGCTGCCTTTAGGATTCTCTCTTTGTTTTCAATTTTTGGAATTTTAATTTTTATGTGTCTTGGTGTGGGCCTGTTTGGGTTCCTCTTACTTGAGCCTCTCTGTGCTTCTTGAACTTGAATGTCTTCTTCCTTCACCAGGTTAGGAATGTTTTCTGTCACTATTTCTTCAAATATATTCTCTAACCCTTGCTCATTTTCTTCTTCTTTGGGGACTCCTATGATGCAAATATTATTACATTTCCAGTTGTCCCACAGTTCTCTTAAGCTATCTTCCTGTTTTTTCATTGTTTTTTCCTTTTGGTTTTCTGATTGATTGATTTTTTCTAGTCTGTCTTCTAATTCACTGATCTGGTCCTCCGCTTCCTCTACTCTGCTGGTCAGTCCTTCCAATGTGTTCTTTATTTCTGCTATGTCATTCTTTATTTCCACTTTGTTGTTTTTCATGGTGTCAATATCCTTACCCATGCTGTTTAGTTTCCTCAAGATCATGGCTCTGAACTCTACCTCTGATAATTTGCTTAACTGCATTTCATTTATCTCATCTTCTTTAGAGTTGTCTTGTTCTTTCATTTGGGATCTGTTTCTTTGTTTCACCATTTTTGCTATCTCAGTGGGTTTTGGAGCCTGCCAAATTTTCCCTGTGGGTGTTGGTGTTCTGCTATTTGTGGCTCCCTTTACTGGGTTTCGATGAGCTTGGAGGGCCCTCCTTAAACACCACTGTCAAGTCTCACTTTCCTGGGTTGATTTGCAAGCTCAGGAAAGGTTCAGTTATGCTCTAGCTTTTTGCCTGGAGGCTATTGGCCTCTGTTACTTGAAAAGCCTTAGGATCTCAGCTGAATGAGAAACTCTCTCAGGTGTTTATAGTGTAAGAGGATTTCCCGAGGGTGGGGCCTATGCTGGTTGTTAATGAGCCTCAATTTGCATTTCTTTACCTCTTTTCCTCACCTGGGAATCTCCAAGGGAGGGGCTGCCACTGCTCCTAGAAGGAGTAAACTTGGCTGCTGTTCTGTGTAACCGGGAAGGTGCGGGCTGGCCACCACTGTCCTTTGTGGCCACAGCTCAGCACAGACTCTGAGCACCCTCCAAATCCCAGGTGTCCCCACAGAGTTCCAGTCCAGTCCACCCTCCCTCTGCCGGAGCCCTAGGTGAGTGGCTGTAGCTATTTAGCACTCTGTCCCAGCCCTCTGCGCTGTGGAGCAGCTTGAGCTCTTAACCCCGAGGGCGGGCTCTGCCGCTGCTCACAGCTAAGGCCGCTGCTGTCCGTGGGCTCCCAGCCCGCCACCCTCACGCACCTCCGCAGACCCTCCAGGCCCATTCCGTGTCCCTGGTTGTATGATCCTCTGTCGCTGCTTTTCTGCTGCTTTTTCCTGATGAATTGTCTTTATTTTAGTTGTAATTCCCGTTTGGTCCTGGGAGATCATCTGTGTAGCTTCCATTCACTCCACCGCCATTTCCAAAATCTAGGGAAGTTTTCTGTCATTATTTTTTCAAACAGGTTCTCTATTCCTTTCTCTGATTCTTCTCCTTCTGGTACCCCTATGATGCAAATATTGTTATGTTTTGTATTGTCCCACAGCTCCCTTAAACTCTCCTCCTGCTTTTTAAACTTTTTTCCATTTGCTGCTCTATTTGGGTGTTTTTCTCTACCTTGTCTTCTAAGTCGCTGATTCGGTCTTTAACTTCTCTAATCTACTATTGAACCCTTCTAAGGTATTTCTCATACAGCTATGTCAGTCTTTATTTCCTCTTGATTTTTATGCATAGCTTCTACCTCTTTATGCGTAGCTTCTACCTCTGTTTTTAAGCTGAAGTAGTTCCCAGTGAGCTGTTTATAATTCTTATTAAGTTGCTTGTAGTTCTCACCAAATTGTTTGAGCACCCTTATAATCATTGCTTTGAATTCTTTATCTGACAAGTTGTTTTCTTCTAGTTCCTGTAGTTCCTTTTCTGTTGATTCCTCTTTTTTTTTTCATTTAGGTGTTGTTTCTTTGTCTCACCATTTTAGCAATCTGGTAGTTCTAAGCCCAGTGAAGGATTTTGGAATGTGTAGGCAGGTCGGTGTGTATCAACTAAGGCTGCTGTGTCTCCCAGCGTGTTTTGGTGTATGGCTCCTTTTGTCTGCTCCGGGTCCTGGAGGGTTGACACCTGATGGCTGGAATTGGTCTGTCATGCAGGTCTCAGCTCCCCAAGACTTGCTGCCCCTTGGGCTAGAGCACTGCTCTTGATCAGCTTCTGCTGATGCTGCTGGGGATGGGTCTTAGTTACCAATATGTGCTGCTGCTGCCTGGGGTGCATGGGTCCATCTGGTGCCATGCTGGGGTGTGTGGGACCCACTGGTATGTTGCTGGCATGTGTGGGGTTCCACTAGTACACTGTTGGTGTGCGTTGGCTCCACTGGCACGCTTCGAGGTTTGTGGGTCCCTCTCGTATGCTGCTGGGGTGTGTGGGTCCAGCTGGTGTCCTGCTGGGGTTCGTGGGTTTCGTTGGTATGCTTCCGGGGTTCGTGGGTTCCACTGGCGTACTACTGAGGTGCGTGGATCCTGCTGGTGTGCTGTTGGGGAACCCTGCTGCCTGGTGAGGCTCAGCTCCTGATCAGTCACTGCTGGGAGCAAGTGTCAGTTCCCAGTTTGCACTGCTGCTCCTGCTGCTGCCAGGGGGTGCTCTCAGGTCCCAATCCTTTACTGCTGTTGTTCGGTGAGGATACTCCACATCTGGGATTTTGCTGCTGCTGGGAGGAGGGGGTCCACTGCTGCAATTGTCAGGGGCAGGTCTCAGCTGCCCTAGCCCTGCTGCTTGTTCTGGGACACTGCTCTTCATCAACCTTTGCTGATGCTGCTGGGGATGGTTTCAGCTGCCAGTCTGAGCTGCTAATGCGTGTGGGGGATGGGGCTCTGATCCCACCCAGTCACTGTTGCTGTGAGGGGAGGTGCTAGTGCCCCCATGAGCCTGGGCAGGCTGCCTTGAGCCTGGGCGGGCTGCTGCGCTGCCGCAGGTCTGGAGCTTGGGCGGGCTGCGAGCCACCATGGGCCTGGAGACTGGGTTGGCCTCCACACTGCCATGGACCTGGAGCCCAGGCTGGCCGCTGCGCCACCATGGGCCTGATGCATGGGCCAGCTGCGCGCCACCGCAGGCCTGGAGCCTGGGCTGGCCTCTGTGCCACCAGGTCTGGAGCCTGGCTGGCTGTGTGCCCGCCATGGGCCTGGAGCCTGGGCTGGCTGCAGCACCACCGCAGGTCTGAGCCAGCCGCCACTGCTGTTGGGGGTGGGGCTCCAGCTCCTGGCCAGTTTCAGCTACTGCTGCAGGCACCTACTGTGCTGACCATGCCAACACAGCTGAGTCCACTGGACGGATGGTGCAGGGTGCTCTAGTGGACTCAGGTCACTGGGCCCCAGCCACTCCCTGTTTCCTCCTCCCAGGGAAGACCTGGGATCCTCCAAAATGGTAGGGCCTCCCAGCCACACAGGGGAAGGTTTGCTGACTTGCCACTTACCACATAGCCAGCTGCTCCACAGCACAGGAACCTTCTGCCCCATGTCTCTGCACAGCTCAAGGTTGGTCGTCCACGCTCAAATTCACTCACACTCTCTCTCACACTTTCTCACACTCTCACACACTCCTCTTCTGCAATTTTGAACCTGCACAATGAAGCCTGTGGTCTGGCCCCAACTTTCACAGAACCCAGACCACCCTCAGTGTGAAAATCCTGCTAGGAGCAGTCATGACATCCTTCCTGACTCTCCAAGCCTGCTTTGTAGGACTCGTCCCGGCAATGGAGGTGACAGTTTTGGAATACCCTGAGCCTAACCTGCAGGAATGTCATAATAAAGTGGATATATAAGGATTCTGAGTAATACATGAGAGTGCTCAGACCTGCATATGCTCAAACTGTCTTATAAATCTGAATGCCCATCAGACTGTGTACCTGAGGAATAAAAAGTAAAATTCAGTGGGCCACATTAGAAAACCCATGAACATGGTGCTGAATACATAAAAAAATTTACTTAAGAAATAGGAGCCTTGGCTATGGTACTGTTGCAATAATCTTGTTATTATTTAACAGGAAAGGAATAAAGGAAATATCAGTTAGTATGGGCATGACAATTATACAGCTTTGCCAAAAAGCTATAGTTTAACACTCCAGGTCTATTCCACACCAATTGATGGGGAAAAGGACTAGACAAAGGCAGTTTAGATGCATGTCCAGTAAGGTCTGAGTGACAAAAGAGGTGCCTACCTGTCCATCAGACCTGGGAGCGAGTCAATGGCCAGAATAGCATGGAGTGGACACTATGGACACTGGCCTTATTTCTAGCCTTGCTAAACCCATAGCCTCCCCTCTTCCAGGGCTGGACTGAGGAAACTGGGACTTGACAACCCCAGAAATTCAATCCCATGCCAATAAAAACCATTCATTCTCCCATGGGGACTTCTGAATATGCTTATTCTAACTGCACCCTAAAAAACTCCTTCCCACAAGTATTGGAGGGATCTGGCCCCCTCATGCCTCCAGTATCAGCTACTTCCATAAAGTAAAAGAAAAACGGGTCCCTGGTAATCTTTTTTCAAATAAGAAGAAAATATAGACCCTGGCTATATCCTTACAATAAAACAAAAATGGGGACTTATCATGTCATTCGTGGCATCCTTTGGTTTATGATGGCATTAACTCCAATCTCTGCCTCTGTCTTCACATCGCCTTCCTTCCCCAACTCCGATGTCTATTTGTTTCAAATATCTCTATCTTTTCTGTTATAAGAACATGAGTCATTGCATTTAGGGCTTGGTTAATATTCACAAGTACTAGGGGTTCAGACTTGGGTATATATTTTGGGAAAACACAATTCAAGCCAATAAATAAATGTCCATGGAATAAGAAGAAAATAAGGCCCTGGCCGGTTTGGCTCAGCAGTTAGAGCATCGGCCTGCAGTCCGGAGAGACCCGGGTTCAGTTCCCGCTAAGGGCGTGTACCTCGGTTGCAGTTTGTCCCCGGCCCTGGTTGGTTGTGCGGGTGGCAGCCACTCGATGTGTCCCTTTCACGTCGATGTTTCTCTCTCTCTCTCTCTTCCTCTCTCTCCCTCCTACTCCTACTCTATCTGAGCAAAAAATGAAAGAATGTCCTTGGGTGAGGATAAAAAAAAAAAAAGAAGAAGAAAATAGGTATCATGGTGTGTTTATGTGTATTAGCTTCCTATGGTTACTATAGCAAATTGCCACAAAATTGGTGGCTTAAAAGAACAGAAATTTATTTTCTCACAGTTGTGGAAGCTAGACAGCCAAAGTCATTTTCACTGCACCAAAATCAAGGTGTCAGCAGGGCTACACTCCCTCCAGAAGGTCTAGAGGAGAACCTGTTCCTTGCCTTTACCAGCTTCCACTTGGCTTGTGGCCACATAACTCCAATCTCTGTTTCTGTAATCATATGGCCTCCTCCTCTTCTGTCTGCATCAAATCTCCCTCTGGCTTCCTCTTATAAAAGATGCATGGATAGCATTTGGTGCCCACCTGGAAATTCTAGGATGATCTGCCCATCTGAAGATCTTGAATTTAATCATATCTTCAAAGTCCTTCTTTGCCATGTAAGGTAATATTCACAGGTTCCAGGGGTTAGATTGTGGATGTTTTGGGGGAGTCATTATTCAGCCTACCACATTGTGGATGAAGAAGGTCAATTATCTCCATGGAATAAGGAGAAAAAAGAGGTACTGGTCTAGTCCATGTAATAGGAAAAACAGGGTAGCTGGTTATATTCACAGATATGATGAAAATGAGACATGGTAATATCTGTGGTTTAGGGAAAAATAGAGGAACTGATTATTTCCATAGAATAAGAGAACGGGGGCCCTGGTCACATCCCTAGAAAGGGAGGAAAAAATGGAAATGGACACATCCAGGGAAATAGGGGGAAATAGGAGACCCTGTCAGTTCTATGCTTAAGGAGAAAAATTGATGTTATTGTCATGTCTATGGAATAAGGAAAAAATAAGGCTCTGGTTATGATCAGTGATAAGAATAAATGGGGGCATGTTCATAGACTAAGGGGAAAATAGGGAACAGTGTAATATCCACAAATCAAAAGAAAAATATAGGGGGTGACCTCTCACCTACCTGTGCCCAGGCCACCTTTTCATCTGCAACCACACCACCCAGAGGAAGAGTCAGCCTTGCTGGTAGTTTTTTTTTTGTTTGTTTGTTTTTTTTCTTAAGAAAAAGGAAGCATCTTTCCCGAGAGCCTGGAAACCTGGCCTGACTCACAAGTTTAACCTGGTAGCAGGGCCACTGCTGGACCAGCCACAGTGTCAAGTCAGCCCATGGCTGTGTGGTATATAGGTGAGGTGGTAGGAACCCAAGAAGGGCCCTCTATGAGTTGTGTACGTTCCTTGTATTGCATGTTGCCAGCTACTCAGACTGATTCCAAGAGAAAATAAGCAAGAAACAAAAAGAGAATGTCTTATTACTACAGGTTCTGCCTGTATGGGTTGAGGAATCTGGAGACCAGGAGTTTCCTGGCTGTGGATTTTAATATCATCCTTCCTTCTGCCTTGTCATTGCTGCCCCTGCCTCACCTTAGATGGACTTCTTGGGCTCCACCTTGACCCCAGTTCTTTTGGCCCTGCACAGATTACCCATCGGTTTGGTCAAAACCATTGTTCATCAGGTTATGCTACTGACTGGAAACCTAACGTGGGGTACCCTTGCTCCCCAAAGCAGGAAGGGGCATAGAGATCATCCAGCAGATGGGAATCCATGTCCTAGAATGTTGGGCAAGTTTAAGGACAGATAGCTGGGTAGAGCATCACCTACCCAGCCAGTCTGAGTCCAGACACCCAGGCCAGTCAGTCCTGGTTTTGTTATGAGACTTGGGGCTGCTGTGAGGGTGGGAGAGCTAGACAGCAAGGCCAGATGTGGGACAGCCTCTCCACTGTTGTTTGTCAGTTGCTTCACCTTCTTAGTTTCACTGTCCTCATCTATAAAATTGGTATCATAGTAAACACCTCAGAGGACTGTGAGGGTTAAATTATAAAAGGTATAGAAATGCCCTGCCCAGTGTCTGTTGCAGAGGGCTCAGTGGTATCAGTTGTTTCAATAAGAAGGGAAACCTCCCCCAGCAGCTATGGAGGTGAAGCAGGTGCAACTGCCCTGAGGTTTTAGGCTTTTTTTCTGTGAAATCCTCACTCTCACCCTCCCTCCATCTCCATTGCCATTGACAGCATCACATAGGGGCTGAGAGAATGGTCACAGTATGAGCCTTTTTCATGAGCCTACATCTGCTATTGTGCATCTTCTCACTCTGTTTTTTCCTTTTGTAGCACTGTTTGGTAAGCTCTTCTTTGTCCTCTAAATAGTCCTGCTCTGGACTGGTTGCTGACCTGGATATAACCCAAGCAGGAAGAAAATTTATCTGAGACCCACTCTGCTTCCAGAAAGGAGCAATTTGAAGTCTGGGAACCTGCCTGAGTGTTCTCCGAAGGGAAGTGCAGGGGAGCATTGCCCAGGCCACCAGCAGGAGCTCCAACTACAGCCCTGAGCCCCTGGCCCCTGGGGCTGCAGCAAAAGAATATGGTTGACCTTGGCTGGAAATGACTGCTGGTCCCCAGAGCAGGCCAGCAGCAGGCACAGAATATCAACAATGACAAGGTGGTACTGCAGATGGTTTGAACTGGCATAACCCCAAAAGCCCCAGTGTACATTTTCTCTTTCCAGCCAAAAGAATCTGAGAAATCACAAGGCTCAGAAAGTGAGAGATATCACAAAACACTCTCACGATCTGTGTAGGACTTCCACTTGAGGATCAGAGATAGATAAGGACGCAGAGGGCAGAGGGACTTGCTGGCAGATCATTGTCTTCATGCAGCCTTTGGTCTCCTCTATGCAGATGCTTTCAATAACTCAATACAGGTTTCCCTACTACCCAAAAGTAGAGCACTCCCATAAAACATTTTATAAGCCCAAATGGTATAAAATGAAGAGGCAATTACCATTAATATATATGGAGATTTTGGGGAGAGTTTCTAGATCACAAAATAGCCTACCAAATCATACCAAATAACACATAACACCTAAAATAGCACTGACATGTAGTAAAAGCAGGAGTGATAAAATAAATACCATGCTTTGTACACCCATCAGTCCACTCGGACAACAGACTTTCCACATTTATCCATTACTGGATGCCGCCTAAAAGATACCACTTTGCACTAGCAGAACCAATAGTAACTTCAGCAGTTTTCAAGATTCTTTCTCTCTGCATGTAAATAGTACAAACGGTGGATGTAGGGCAAGTTCAACACAGACATACAATATCTTTATTTCATTCACCACAACTGAAATGTTTAATGATGTCTAGTTTTACACAAACTCTCTTAGGCTTTACTGATACCTTAGGACACATCTTGCTAATAGACACACAACATAAATTAAAATAAGATACAGATGCTCACAGACACAGTTCAAAGGTTTGATGCTGAGATGCTGAGTGTAGTTCTTCAGGAAGGAGCTAGACAGGGTCACTCTCCACTCTCACTTCTTGGTTGTTCACTGCCTCTATAATGGCTCACAAAATAAACAGAAGTTTTTACCTTTTTTCACAAAAGTGAAAATCCTCTTTGGAATTCTTTCTGTTAGTGAAAGGGGAGAGTACTAATGTAGGTCTTTTGTAAAAGCAAAGTGGCTATAATTCAAAATTTGGAAAAGCCTGATTTGGTTTGTCAGATCCTAACTAGGCTTTAAATCATCATCAGTTCCTATTGTGAAAACAAGTAAAAAGCACAGGGGTTCTGCAGGTAGCAGCTCTCCTGCTCCTGCTCTCTTTCCTTTTTCTGTGAGCAGACATGCTCCTGAAGCAATGAGCAACAAAAGCTGAAGAGAACCAAGACTTCATTGTGGCCTTCAGTCTTCAGGTCCTTTGCTCATTTTTCTATTCGGTTGTTTGTCTTCCACCCAGTTGTAAGATTTATTTATCCTTAATTATAATTATTTGGGGTACATATGCTACAAATATCTTTTTCTGGGTTGTGGTTTTGTTTTTTCATTTGAGTGATGCTATATTGGTAAAAATGAATGAGAGAGAGAGAGAGAGGAAGGGACAGAGAGATAGAAACATTGATGTGAGAGAGAAATATTGATTGGCTGCCTCCTGCGTGCCCCTTACTGGGGATCAAGCCCACAACCCGAGCATGTGCCCTAACCAGGAATCAAACTGGGACCTCTCAGTCCATGGGAAGATGCTCAATCCACTGAACCACACTGGCCAGGCGTTTTTTGTGTTTTTTTTTTTTTTTTTTGAAGACCTAATTTAGCTTTATTAAGCTATTCATAAATCTCATGAATTGGGCAGCATTCAATCTAGCAATTAGATAGGATGCTCCCCAAGAAATGTTTAATCTTAAAGGAGTGAATATATCATTGTTTTCTTTTATAATTTGCAATTTTAGTGTTTGATTTGGAAAATCAAAGTCATAAAACCACTTTCTTATATTTTCATTTAAAATTTCTAAAAATTTTAAGGTTTAGCAGTACTTCACATTTATGTCCATAACCATCTAGATTTTTGTGCATGGTGTTTTTGCTAATGTTTTGTTCAGAATTTTTGTATTCATGTTCATTAGTGAGACAGGCCCAAGACTGTGCTTTCTCATACTAATATCTTCTGGATTGGGTTTCCACGTTATACCAACCAACCTCATACAGTGATCTGGTGAGCATTTCATTCAGGATCCCTGAGGTAAACAGAGGCAAACTTGTAATGGGAAGGTTTATTTCCAGAAGGTATTTGTAATGTTGCAGAGGCAAAAGAACCTTAGGCGCCATGGCCTTCATCTGCAACTAGAGGTTCCCATGCTAGCACTGCAAGGCATGAAGGATGAAGGGAGACATCTAGAGATCGAGGAGCCTCAACCAGCCCCCTTGTGGAGGGACCAGGGAACAAATATCATGATTTCAATCACCTTCTGCCCACTACCTCACTGTGGTCACTTTGTTGGCCAAATGCAACAAGAAGTCAGAGGGCATGGGAGGCCACTTGATGAAGTCCACACAGGCTAGTACTCTGGGGCAAGGGAGCAAATGAGTGATCCAGCACAGGGAGATTTCCCTCAGTCTTAATTCTCTGAAAGAGTTTTACTTTTTTGTCCATTTATCTTAAGGATTGTGAATGAGAGATTCTATGATCTGGCTTCATTTCATTTTCCTTATCCAGACACCCTTCCAATGTAGTCAATTCTCATCATTACAGGTAGTTATGTTCTATAAAGTCATCACAACACTGAATTAGCAAATATTGAATGAGAGCTCCTAAGGGAAATACAAGTTTTATTCCTGTGAGTCTCTTGTCACAACATTTTTGGAAACCAGTCCGATATTAAGTTTTATATGTGTTTCTGTTTAAAGTCACCTTATTTGGCACTGTCAGAATGTAGTCCCATACACCAGAGGTGACAGGTTTGATTCCTTGTCAGGGCACATACTCAGGTAGCAGGTTCAACCCCCAGTCGGGGCACATTCAGGAGGCAACTGATCAATATTTCTCTCTCACATCAGTCTTTCTCTCTCTCTCTCTCTCTCTCTCTCTCTCTCTCTCTGTCCCCCTTTCTCTCTCTAAAATCAATAAAAATAAATTAAATTAAGGCATCTCATTTGGCATATATCATTGATTCATTAACATTGAACTCACAGCCAAGAGCACTTTAACTCATGCCTGAACAAACTCTGTAGGCACATCACACAGCCTTCTTTCATTTAGAAACCATAGACAGTACTTGTGCATTATACTTGGAAGACATTTTAGACAGTGAAATAACCGGCAAAAATTACCTAAAAATATGATAATAATAAGGAAAATAAGGGCACTAAATAGACCACAGAATAGACACTTATTTATAGTAGTAGAACTAAAAAAAAGTAAAAATAAAGCAGAGTGTTGCCTTGTCCAATCTCAGCTAGAAAGATGTATGTCAGGTCACTCAAAGTTTTCACCATTCTTCTAGACAGAAAATCACCAAGCATATGGTGGCCTTAAGTGGTACACTTGATCAAATGAATTTAATTGATAACTTCAAAGCATTTTTTCCAAAGCAGCAGAATATGCATTCTAGTCAAGTGTCCATGGAACATTTCTAGGACAGACTACATGTTAGGACACAAAACAAGTCTCAGTACATATAAGAAGATTGAAATCATATCAAGCATCTTCTCTGACCACAATAGTATGAAACTAGAAATTAATCATAAGAAGATTACTGAAAAACATACAAAGACATGGACACTAAATAACATGTTACTAAAGAATGAATGGGTTAACAATGAGATCAAAAAAGAAATTAAGATACCTTGAGACAAATGAAAATGAGAACGCAACAAATTAAAATCTGTGGGACACGAGGAAAGCAGTCCTAAGAGGAAAATTCATAGCATTACAGGATTGTCTCAAGAAGAAATAACAAAAAGCTCAAATAATCTAAAATTACACTTAAAGGGACTTTAAAAAGAACAACAAATAGAGCCCAGAATAAGTAGAAGGAAGGAAATAACAAAGATGAGAGGAGAAATAAATGAAATAGAGTCTAAAATCCAATACAAAAGATCAATTAAAACAAGAACTGGTTTGTCTGGCCGGTGTAGCTCAGTGGTTGAGCATTGACCCATGAACCAAGAGGTCGCTGGTTTGATTCCTGGACAGAGTCAGGACACATGCCCAGGTTGTAGGCCCAATACCTAGTGGGGGGCATGCAGGAGGCAGCCAATCAATGTTCTCTCTCATCGATGTTTCTATTTCTCTCTCCCTCTCACTTCCTCTCTCTCTCTCTAAAATCAATGAAGGAAAAAAAATTAAAAATAAAAAAAACAAGAGCTGGTTCTTTGAAATGATAAACTGATTGACAAACCTTTAACCAGACTCATGAAAAGAGAGAGAGAAAGAGAGAGAGAGAAAGAGAGAGAGAGACCCAAATAAATAAAATCAGAAATGAAAGTGGAGAAGTAACAACGAACACCAAAGAATTACAAAGGATTGTAAGAAAATGTTATGAACAACTATATGCCAACAAATTGGACAACCTGGGCAAAACAGACAAATCCCTAGAAATATCTTCCAAAATAAATCAGGAAGAATCAGAGAATCTAAATATATGTTGTTAAGACCGCCAGGCGAGCCCTGCACTGACCCCAGAGTTTAACCTAAAACAAAGGCAAATATTCAGAAAATTTTCTACCCTCCCTAATCTCTATTTATCATCTCTAGCTACCAGAGGCCTAACCGCACATCTTGGTTCCCATGTAAAAATAGCATTGTTAATTGTTATCTAGCCAAACGCAGAAAGGTCGACTGCACCTCGCTGAACAAGCTAACCGCCAATATCCGCTTCTGTTTGCCAGCTTTCTTGCTACCTAGCTAAGCTAGGGGGGCTATTTAAGAGCCCTGAAACAAAGGCTGGTACCACAGTTACTCTTGCATGAGCCATACTGCAGGCGCCTTACCTTTAGTTCAATAAAATTTTCCAAAACCCAATTTGTATCTGAGTGTGGTCAATCTCGCTGGTCACAACATTTGGAGGCCCCAGCGAGATTGCCTCGTAGGTCTCCCCTACCTTTGGGGATTGACCTCCTCAGATATTGGACACGGTGGGTGCCTCCGTCCCACCGCTGGATTCGGCCTAAGGAAGCCTCCTCCTCAAGGATTTTGGTAAGGGATCGATCCCATTTGTCTTTGTTGTTGATTCCGGAATTTGGTTTGGGGACCTCACAGGCGGGACGCTGCAGACTGCGAGCCCCTTATTGGGCACAGGACGCTGTCCCCAATATTGGAGAGTTTAGACTCTCATTTGGTGAATGAATGATTTTCGAAGTGTGAGGCCGGCCGCCGCACTTGCTTGTCTCTGTTTCATGTTCAGTGTTCTGTGTTGTCTGTCTTGCTTTGCATCCACAGATTCCACCGAGATGGAACAAGGACCATCAAAGCCACGTACCCCCCTGAGCTGTCTCCTCTCTAACTTTTCTGATCTCTTAAAGAGATCTTGTGACTATGGGAAGCCTGCCGACCCGGGCTTCCTCTGCACCCTTTGTGAACTGGAATGGCTGACCTTTGGCATCAATTGGCCATCGGAGGGGTCCTTTGACCTGTCCCTCCTGTCTGCCATTCGGTCGGTAGTTTAGGGTGTCCCCCATCCAGATCAGATGGTATATATAGATGTATAGATTGACATTGTCTCTGACAAAGCATTCTACATTCAGAGATGTCCACAGGATGGGGCTCAGGGCCCTAAAGGAAATGCCATGAGTGCAAAAATAGCAGGGCAGATGATCATGGTAGCTGCCCCAAAACCACTGGGGAAAAGAGAACCATCTGGCCCTGAACCTCCCCAAAAGAATCAGGAACCGAAACTGTGGCAGCTATACCCAGTCCTCCCAGATACCCCTGATGAACCCCTCCCCGAAATTTTTGAACCCCCTCCGTATAATGCACAGGCCATCGGACCTGCAGCCCAGGCACCTATATCACCCCCAGACGCCGAAGCCTTGAGCCCTTCACATACCTGAGGGGTAGCATCATACCAGCCTCCTCAGAGGCCAGATTCATCTGTCCCTCTATTACCCTTGAAGGAGGTGCCTCCACAGGCGGGAGCACCACCAGGCCCCATTCGAATGATGTACGTCCCCTTCTCCACTAGTGACCTTTATAATTGGAAACAACAAAATCCTCCATTCTCAGAGAATCCCCAGGCCTTGATCTCCCTACTTGAGTCCATATTCCGGACTCATCAACCAACCTGGGATGGTTGTCAGCAATTACTGCAAACCCATTTCACTACTGAAGAATGGGACAGAATTTATAGAGAAGCTGCTAAGGCTCTAACTAGCGAGGGAGACTCCCTGCGCCTCGATGAATTAGAGGAACAACTCCCTAGGAACCCACCAGCATGGAACCCAAATACGGATGGGGGGCTGCAGAGTTTGCGCACGTATCATCGCAATCTGCTTCGAGGCCTGAGGGGAGCTGCTAGGAAGCCCACCAACCTTACCAAGGTTGTGGCAGTTATTCAAGGCTCTTCTGAGTCTCCAGCAGCCTTCTTGGAGAGGCTACTGGAGGTGTACCGAACCTATACTCCCCTCGACCCCAATTCGGAAACCAATCAGAGACTGGTCAATATGGCCTTTGTCTCCCAGTCGGCCCCAGATATTAGAAAGAAATTACAGAAGATAGAAAGATTCCCAGAGGAGAATAGGGGAAAACTCCTAGAAATAGCTCAAAGAGTCTATCAGAATCTAGAGGACCCTATTCATGAACAAACCAAGGCCCTCTCGAAAATTTTGCTTGCCAGTCAACCTGCTCCTGACAACTGGGGCAATAATTGTGGGGGGACAAAAACAGAAAAGACCCCAACACAAGGAAGACCCCCCTTAGGCAAGAATCAATGTGCCTTTTGCAAAGCTACCGGGCATTGGAAAAAGGACTGCCCAAAGCTTCTAATGAGAAAAGCTAAAGAACAACAACCTGCCCGTCTCCTACTTGAAACAAAGGAAGACTAGGGCCATCAGGGTTCCTTTCACCTCGGCCCCCAGGAACCCATGACAACCATAGATGTCAAGGGAACTCCTGCACCGTTCCTAGTTGACACGGGGACCACCTTCTCGGTTTTGCAGGCTGCTCCAGGCCCGGTTACCACCTATAAGACCCCTGTCTAAGGGGTCTCGGGAAAAACCAAAAGTTACCCCTGGACAAGAGCACGCATCACCGATCTAGGGAAGGGCACCATCACCCACTCATTCCTAGTGGTACTGGACAGCCCTTACCCCTTGCTGGGAAGGGACTTACTCCAAAAACTCCAGGCCACGATCACCTTCAGGGAGGATGGGACCTCCCTGTCACTAGGAGACCCACGGCCCACCTCCCTCCTCCTCACAGTGCCCCTCTCTGAAGAATATCTCCTCCTAGAATCTGAACCACAAGAGGTAGAACCAAATAGCTTTCTCCAAGAATTGAAGAGGCAAATACCAGGGGTCTGGGCTGAAATCAACCCTCCCGGGCTGGCCTCTCACCGAGCCCCCATCATTGTTCAATTGACCAGTTCAGCCACCCCAATTTGGGTCAAATAGTACCCCATCTCCCTAAAAGCGAGAGAAGGCATAGCGGTCCATATTAGAAGGCTTAGGGAAGTGGGCATTCTTGTACCCTGCAATTTGTCCTGGAACACGCCTCTCCTCCCTGTCCAAAAGCCAGGGAGTGATGACTATCGACCAGTCCAGGACCTATGAGAGGTCAACAAATGGGTCGAGACTATCCACCCCACAGTACCAAATCCCTACACCCTTCTCAGCTAACTTCCCCCAAGCTATACCATCTACTCTGTCCTTGACCTAAAAGATGCCTTCTTCTCATTACCACTGGCCTCACAAAGCCAGAATATCTTTGCCTTTGAATGGGAAGACCCTGAAGGGGGATTCTCAGGGCAACTTACTTGGACTCGGTTGCCCCAAGGGTTTAAGAACTCACCCACCCTATTTGATGAGGCCTTGAATGAAGATCTCCAAGGTTTCCGGATGGTGCACCCAGATTGCACCTTGCTCCAATATGTAGATGATTTGCTGCTGGCCGCTGATTCAGAGGAGACCTGTCTGAACTGCACCCGAGACCTGCTCATCACGCTGCAGCGGCTGGGATACCGAGTCTCAATGAAGAAAGCCCAGATTTGTGCTCGTCAAGCAACCTACCTGGGGTATGTTCTCACTGCAGGGAATTGGACTCTCTCATCAAAACAGGTTGCAGCCATCCTGAACATACCCTCACCCACCTCCAAACGAGAGGTTCACGAATTCCTTGGAGCCATAGGATATTGCCAGCTCTAGATCCTCAGCTTCGCCGAATTGGCCAAACCGCTATACCTTAGCACAGGGGGGTAAGAACCTGCAACTCAAGTGGACTGACGAATGCGAATAAGCATTCCAGGCCCTGAAGAAGGCACTTATGACTGCTCCTGCTTTGGCCCTACCAGACATCTCAAAGCCATTTCAGTTGTTCGTCGCTGAGAAGAAGAGAATAGCAAAGGGGGTCCTAACCCAGACCCTTGGGCCCTGGAAGAGACCCACTGCATACCTCAGCAAACAGCTAGATCCCATCACAGCCGGATGGCCATCCTGTATGTGGGCCATTGCGTCCACTGCACTCTTAGTTAAGGAAGCTCAGAAACTCACCCTGGGGCAGGACCTTCAGGTCATTGGAAGCCACACTACGGAGGCACTTCTACGAGCACCTCCTGATCGATGGATTTCCAACTCACGGCTGCTCCAATACCAGGTCCTACTCCTCAACCCCCCGCATGTTACCTTCTTGAAGACGACCGTCCTGAATCCTGCCACCTTGTTGCCGGATGCAGAAGCATCCCCTGACACACCTCTCCATGACTGTGAGCAACTTCTTGACAACCTTATGGGAATAAGACCTGATCTCACTGACCAGCTGCTCCAATGCCCAGACCTCACCCTCTTCATGGATGGAAGCAGTTTCATAAGGGATGGAAGACGATTTACAGGGGCAGAGGTCACCACGGAAACTGAAACTCTCTGGGCACAGGCCCTTCCACAGGGAACATCAGCCCAGAAGGCTGAGCTCCTCGCTCTTACACAGGCCTTGAAACTGAGTGAGGGAAAAAAGGTCAACATCTATACGGACAGTCGGTATGCCTTTGCCACTGCCCACATCCATGGGGCACTCTATCAAGAAAGGGGGCTCCTAACGTCGGGTGGGAAAGAGATCAAAAACAAGCAGGAGATCCTCAATCTCCTGATGGCTATCTGGCTACCTGAAAAACTAGCCATCATTCATTGCCGCGGGCATGACCGACAGCCCAGCGCCACCCAGAGGGGTAACAACTTAGCTGATCAGGCTGCCCGACAGATAGCCGAGGCTTCAACAGCCCCCATCGAACTCCTGCCATTAATGCCTCCACCCGAGTTACCCTTGAACCCCCACTATACTCCCGAGGAGATAACTCTTGGGAACTCCCTGGGCTGCACCCAGATGAGGGGAAATTGGAAACAACTACCAGATGGAAGGCTTTTATTGCCAAAGGCACTTGGGGTTGCCCTTATCCAGGACATCCACGGGGGAACACACCTAGGGGCCACAAAACTCAAGACACTTATACGAAAATACTTCTATATGCCTGACCTAAAGATGGTCACGGAATCAGAAGTGGCCCGATGCCCCTCCTGTGCTCAGGTGAACCCAAGTCCACCAAGTCAACTACCCCCAGGAACACAAGTGAGGGGTCAGGAACCTGGGGAACACTGGGAACTTGATTTTACTGAGGTCTGCACCACTCAGTATGGGTACCGATATCTCCTCGTCTTCATCGACACCTACTCTGGATGGACTGAAGCATATGCAACCAAAAATGAAACTGCCACCATGGTAGCCTGACACCTCCTCAAGGGAATCCTCCCCAGATTTGGCCTGCCCTTAATGCTGGGGTCTGACAATGGCCCGGCTTTCATAGCCAAAATATCAAAGATAATAGCAAATGTTCTTAAGATCAAATGAAAATTGCATTGTGCCTACCAACCTCAGAGTTCAGGACAGGTAGAAAGAATAAATCAGACCCTTAAGGAAACTTTAACTAAATTAAAATTAAATAATACATGGGTAAACTTGTTGCCTTTTGCCCTATTAAGGACTAGATGTACCCCTTACCTTAGTCATATAACCCCTTATGAAATTATATACGGGAGACCTCCTCCCATTACTCCTAAGCTTTGTCTTAACCTATTAGGAGAAATCTCTAACCAGACTCTCCTCAAGTCCCTGCAGGCTGTCCAACTGATCTGGCAGGAAGCTACGCTCTTGACTGAAGACAGGAGGCCCCCACCGGCCGGAGGACCCACATCATCACCGCCACCAGCCTCGGACATTAAACCAGGGGACTGGATATAGACAAAACGGTACACTAAGGGGTCTCTCACTCCACTTTGGGAAGGACCTTACCAGGTAATCTTGAAAACCCCAACTGCCTATAAGGTATTTGGTCAGAAGCACGGGGTACACCACACTCACATCAAGAAGGCAAACCCAAACCAAATACCCAAATGATGGAGAGTTACAAGGGACGCCAAGGACCCCTTAAAGTTACGATTTTACTCCTCCTCATCAGCACCCTCTGCAGATGCACAACAGCCACCCCAAAATTGACCAAATATGTTTGGGTTCTTACCCGAACCCAAGACGGGAAGCTTTTAGCAAAAAACAAAATCTTCTCCATCTCCTCTGTTACCCTAACTGCGGATTTTTCTAAGTTTTTCCATGATAATCTTTGTTTAAGTGCCTTTGGAAAAAGACAAAACCAAAAGACTCATAATCCCCATGGACCTTTTGGTAGCCCTAGCGGGGGAACCGGACTAAAATCGACCTGTGACCTCCAGGACCTCAACCACGAGCTCTGGTCTACAGCGCATTATGCATGCCCCGAACGACCAGGCTACCATGAAGAACAAGAGCGGGCTAACTGTGGGGGAATTACTGATTTCTACTGCATGGCTTGGGGCTGCGAAACCCTCACCCTAGGATAAACACCATGGGGAGGACAGGATCAGGATATCGACCTTTACAGATATCCCTTCCCCCACAAATTAAGAGGTAGCTCAAACCCCGCTTGCAAAAACTCAACTTGTAACCCTACGATCATCACCATCTTGCTACCACAGAGCACAGCCTGGCTGACAGGAAAAACATGGGGACTCAGGCTGTACCTAATGGGCCCGGACCTTGGCACTCTTTTTACTATCCTGAAATTACCATGGAGCCCACCCCCCAAACAACCTAACAAAGTTGGGGGACTGCCACCCCGACAGCCAATTAGTCTGAATCTCATACTCAATATCCTTCAACCTAACTGGCTTGCTGCCACCAATAGTGCCCCCAATTTGCCTCCTACCCTGACGTCTCCATCTCGTACCAGACCTCCCCATGTCTCCCATAACCCCCTATGGGACACACTAGACTCAGTCTTTTCTGTACTCAATGTAACTACTCCCAACACCATCTCTAACTGCTGGCTATGTCTAGACCCAGCACTGCCCTATTATACAGGGATAGCAGCAAACTTTTCAGGAGCCTTGAACCCTATAAATATTACCATTAATGACACCCTCTATCCAGAGCAGGGTCCCCTAAAGCCCTGCATCCAGACTGTGAAATTGACTCTCACAGGGCATGTACCTCGGTTGCAGTTTGTCCCCGGCCCTGGTTGGGTCGTGCGGGAGGCAGCCACTCAATGTGTCCCTTTCATGTCGATGTTTCTCTCTCTCTCTCTTCCTCTCTCTCCCTCCCACTCTATCTGAACAAAAAATGAAAAAATGTCCTCAGGTGAGGATAAAAAAAATTAAAAAAAGAAAAAAGATCATACAACATGATCAAGTGAGATTTATTCTGGGGCTGCAAGGTTGGTACTATATATCCACAAAACAATAAACATGATATGCCACATAAACAAAATGAAAGCTAAAAATCAAATGATTATATTAATAAGTGCAGAAAAAGCAGTTGATAAAATCCAGCACCCATTAATGTGAAAAACTCTCAGTGAAGTGGTAATAGAAAGAACATACCTCAATGTAATAAAGACCATATATGACAAACCCACAGCTAACATCAAACCTAATGGGCAAAAAATACAAGTGTTCTCCTTAAGATTGGAAATATAACAAGGATGTTCATTTTCACCACTGTTATTCAACATAGTACTGGAATTCTTAGCCACAGCAATCAGACAAGAAGAAATAAAAGGCATCCAAATTGGAAAAGAAGTAAAATTGTCACTATTTGCAGATGACATGGTACTGTATATTGAGAATCCTAAAGATTCCACCAAAACAACTACTAGAACTGACAAATGAATTCAGGATAGTAGCAGGATACAAAATAAATATTCAGAAATCAGTTGCATTTTTGTAAAACAATAATGAACTATCAAAAAAGGAAACTAAAAAAACAATTCCATTCACAATTGCTTCAAAAATAATAAAATACCTAGGAATAAATGTAACCATGGATGTAAAAGACCTGTAATTGAAAAATCATAAGACACTGAAGAAAGAAACTGAAGAAAATACAAATAAATGGAAACATATACTGTGTTCATGAATAGGAAGAACTAACATCATTAAAATGTCCATACTACCCAAAGCAATCTAGAGACTCAACACAATTTCAATCAAGATAGCAACAGTGTATTTCAGAGAACTAGAACAAGTATTCCAAAAATTTATATGGAACCACAAAAGACCTCAAATACCAATGATGATCTTGAGAAAGAAGAACAAAATTGAAGGAATCACACTACCTGATATCAAATTATAATACAAAGCCATAGTAATCAATACATAATAGTACTGGCATAAAAATAGTACAGAAATATAGATCAATAGAAAATAATAGAAAGCCCAGAAATAATCTCATGCCATTATAGTCAGTTAATATTTAACAAAGGAAGAAAAAACATACAATGGGATAAAGGTAGTTTATTCAGTAAATGATGTTGGGAAAATTAGACAGATATGTGCAAAAAAATTTTAACTAGAGCAACTTCTTATACCACACACAACAAGAAATTGAAAATGTATTACTTTAATTTAGGACTGAAACCATAAAAATTCTAGAAGAAAACATAGGTAGCAAAATCCCAGACATTTCTCATAGCAATTTTTTTTCTGATATATCTGCCCGGGCAATGGAAACAAAAGAAAATATATATATAAAAAAATGGCACGGTCTTCTCAGAGATTTGTCATGGTTTCCTGCTTCAACAGTGCTTGGATGGAACCCAGCCAGCCACGCAGATCCAGCATTCCACCACCTCCTCACAGCACCCTCAGACTTCCCCAAAGTCCTCTGCTTCAGTGCCATCCAGCCAACAATCCTTAGCTGCCCACCATGAAGTCCATCATGTTCATCTTGCAGGTGGGCCAGAATTACTGCCATCAACCATCAGATCAACCTGGAGTTCTATACTTCTTACATCTACCTGTCCATGTCTTACTACTTTGACCATGATGATGTGGCTTTGAAGAACTTTGCCAAATATTTCCTTCACCAATCTCATGAGGAGAGGGAACATACTGAGAAACTGATGAAGCTGCAGAACAAATGAGGTGGCCAATCTTCCTCCAGGATATCAGGAAACCAGACTGTGATGACTGGGAGAATGTGCTGAATGCAATGAAGTGTGCATTACACTTGGGAAAAAGTGTGAATCAGTCACAACTGGATTTGCAAAAAAATGGCCACTGGCAAAAATGACCCTCACTTGTGTGACTTCATTGATACTCACTACCTGAATGAGCAGGTGAAATCCATCAAAGAACTAGGGGACCACATAACCAACTTGCATAGGTTGGGTGTCCCTGAAATTAGCCTGGTAAAGTATCTCTTTGATAAGCACACCCTGGGAGACAATGATGAGAGCTAAGCCTTAGGCTGGCTTCCCACAGCCATGGAGGTGACTTCCCTGGTCACCAAAGCAGTATGTGCATGTTGGAGTTACCTTTGCCTTTTCTATAACTTGAACCAAATCATCCACTTACATCTTTTTATTTGTACCATTCCTTCAAATAAAGTAATTTGGTACTCCCCCTGTCCCCAAAAAACAAATAGGGCTACATCAAACTAAAGAGTTTTTGCACTGCATAGGAAACCATTGACAAAATGAAAAGACAATCCACTGAATGGGAGAACACATTAACTGATATATATAATAAGGGATTAATATTCAAAATTTATAAAGAATTTATAAAACTCAAAACCAGAAAAACAAATTTAAAGAATGGGCAAAGGACCTGAATAGACACTTCTCCAAAGAAACATACAGATGGTCACTAGACATATGAAAACATGCTCAACATAACTAATCATCAGAGAAATGCAAATTCTACCTTACACCTGTCAGAATGGCTATTATCAATAAATCAACAAACAACAAGTCTTGACAAAGATGTGGAGAAAAGGAAACCCTTGTGCACTGTTGGTGGGAAGGCAGATTGGTGCAGCCACTGTAAAAAGCAGTATGGAGTTACCTCAAAAAATTAAAAATGGAATTGCCTTATGACCCAGCAATTCCACCTCTGGAAATTTACCCAAAGTAACCCAAAACACTAATCTGAAGGAATATATGCACCTCTATAATTTTTGCAGTGTTATTTACAATAGTCAAGATTGAGAAACAGCCCAGGTGTCTATCAGTAGATGACTGTATAAAAGAGCTTTGGCACATTTACCCAATGGGATAGTATTCAGCTGTAAAAAAAATAAAAGTTATCCTTTGTGACAATGTGGATGGACCTGGATAACATTATGCTAAGTGAAATAAGCCAGTCAGAGAGAGACAAGGACTATATGATTTCACTCATATGTGGAATTTAAAAAAAAAAAACTTACACTAATGAACAAAATACAGACTCATAGATAGAGAGCAGGCAGACAACTCTGGCTCAAGGGTCTTGGGTGGGGATGAGCAAAAAAGAAATAAAAAAGAGATTAAGAGCACATGGACACAGACAACAGTGTGATGATTGTGGGGAGGGGTGTGGATGTAGGTGGAAGAGCATACTGGGGGAATAAATGGTGATGAAAAAATAAATTAAATAAATAGAATAAAGCAGTTGAGAAAACAGCAGGAGTCAATTAAAGGGTTATCTTGCTCAGGGTGCCCCTTCCTGGAGCCCTGGAGAGAAGCACCAGCCCCTCCCTCAGATATTTAACCCCACCCAGCAGGGCCAGAGAAATGCAAATTAAGGCTCATTAACAAAGAGCATCTACCCCACCCTCTGGAAATCCTCTTACACTGAACACCTGAGGGAGTTTTTCATTCAGCTGAGAGCTACAACATAAGGCTCATCAAGTAACTGAAACTAATAGCCTCCAGGCAAAAAGCTAGAGGATAACTGAACATTTCCTGGGTTTGCAAATCCACCCAGGAAAGTAAGACTTGACAGTGGTGTTTAACGTGGGACCTCCCACACTCATTCAAACCCAATAGGGCAGTGGTTCTCAACCTTCCTAATGCCACGACCGTTTAATACAGTTCCTCATGTTGTATGTGGGTGTATCTGCAAGTGGGCGGACCTGCCTGGAGATGGGTGGAGGAGCAGTGTCTTTGTTCCTAGGACCATAGGAAATATGTGTTTTCTGATAGTCTTAGGTGACCCCTGTGAAAGGGTCATTCGAACCCCAAAGGAGTTGTGACTCACAGGTTGAGAACTGCTGCAGTAGAAGGACCCACAACCAGTGGAACACCAACACCCACAGGGAAAACTCAGCAGGCTCCAAAACCCACTGAGACAGCCAAAATGGTGAAACACAGAAACAAATCCCAAATGAAAGAACAGAATAATTTGACAGAAGATGAAATAAATGAAAGGGAATTGAGCAAGATATCAGAGGTAAAGTTCAGAGCCATGATCTTGAGGAAGCTCAACAGCATGAGTAAGGAGCTCAACACCATGAATAAAGATATAGAAACATTGAAAACCAACCAAGTCGAAATGAAGAATGACATAGCAGAAATAAAGAACACATTGGAAGGACTGACCAGCAGAGTAGAGGAAGCAGAGGACCAGATCAGTGAATTAGAAGACAGGGTAGAAAAAAATCAACCAATCAGAAAACCAAAAGGAAGAAACAACTAAAAACCAGGAAGACAGCTTAAGAGAACTAGGGGACAACTGGAAACGTAACAACATTCACATCATAGGAGTTTCAGGAAAAGAAAAAAATGAATGAGGGTTAGAAAATATATTTGAAGAAATAGCAACAGAAAAATTTTCTAACTTGGAAGGAAGTAGGCATTCAAGGTCAAGAAGCACAGAAAGCCCCAAGTAAGAAGAACCCAAACAGACCCACACCAAGACACATAGTAATTAAAATGTCAAAAATTAAAGACAAAGAGAGAATCCTAAAGGCAGAAAAGATAAACAACAGGTTACCTACAAAAAGACCCCCATAAGGCTATCAGCTGACTTCTCAACAGAAACACTACAGGCCAGAAGGGAATGGCATGAAGTAATCAAGGTCATGAAAAACAAGGATCTGAATCCAAGACTACTGTATCCAGCAAGGCTATCATTCAAAATAGAAGGTCAAATAAAGAGTTTCCCAGACAAAAAAAAAGGCTAAAAAAGTATATTAGCACCAAACCAGCACTGCAAGAATGTTAAAAGGATTGCTGTAATTAGTAGAAGAAATAGGAAGTAAAATATAAACACAATAATTATAAATGGCAATAAATCAGCATATATCAATAATAACCTTAAATGTAAATGGATTGAATTCTCCAATCAAAAGACACAGAGTAGCTGATTGGATAAGAAAGCATGACTCATATATATGTTGTTTACAAGCGACCCACCTCACAACAAAAGACTCACATAGGTTGAAAGTGAAGGGATGGAATAAAATCTTCCAAGCAAGTGGAAAGAAAAAAAAAAATGCTCGGGTAGCAATACTCATATCCGATAAAATAAATTTCAAAATGAAGGCCGTAATTAGAAATAAAGAAGGCCACTACGTAATATTGAAGTAATATATCCAACAGGAAGATATAACCTTGGTAAATATATATGCACCCAATATAGGAGCACCAAAATATATTGAAAATCTTCTGGAGGACTTCAAAGGAGAAATCGATAGCAATACAATCATAGAAGGGGACATCAAAACCCTGCTGACATCACTGGATAGATCCTCTGATAAAAAATTAACAAGGAAGCCGTGAACGGTTTGGCTCAGTGGTTAGAGCATAAACCTGTGGACCTCAGAGTCCCAGGTATGGTTCTCGCTAAGGGCACATACCTCGGTTGCAGTTTGTCCTTGGCCGTGGTTGTGGTCATGTGGGAGGCAACCAGTCAATGTGTCTCTCTCACATTGATGTCTCTCTCTCTCTCTTCCCCCCTCTCTCCCTCCCGCTCTGTCTGAAGATAAATGCAACAATGTCCTTGGGTGAGGATAAAAAAAAAATTTTTTAATTAACAAGAAAAAAGACTCTAGATGATGCACTAGGTCAAATGGATTTAATAGATATCTACAGAGAATTACACCCCAAAACTGCAGAATTCACATTATTCTCAAGTACACATAGGACATTCTCAAAGATAGAACACATGTTAGGACACAAACGAAGTCTCTACAAGTTCAAGAAGATTGAAATTATATCAAGCATCTGCTCAGATCACAAAGGCATGAAACTAGAAATCAATATCAACAAGAACATGCAAAGATAATTGAACACATGGAGGCTAAATAGCATGTTATTAAACAATGAATGGGTTACCAAGAAGATTAAGGAAGAAATTAAAAATTTCCCGGAAACCAATGAAAATGAACACACAACAACACAAAATCTATGTAATGCAGCAAAAGCAGTTCTAAGAGGGAAGTTCATAGCACTACAGGCCCAACTCAAGAAAGAAGAAAAATTACTAATTGACGACCTAACCTCACAACTTAGAGAACTAGAAACAAACAAAAAGAAAACCCCAGAGCAAATAGAAGGCAAGAAATAGTAAATATCAGAGCAAAATAAACAACATAGAGACTAAAAAAAAAAGGAGTTCAAAAGACCAATGAAACAAAGAGCTGGTACTTCGAAAAGATAATCAAGATTGATGGACACTTAGCTAGACGCACCGAGAAACAAAGAGAACCCAAATACACAAAATCAGAAATGAAAGAGGAGAATTAACAACTGACACCACAGAAATACAAAGGATCTTTAACAAATACTATGAGCAATTATACGGCAACAAATTGAACAATCTGAGCAAAATGGACAAATTTCTAGAAACACATAGTCTCCCAAAACTGAACCAGGAAGAGATAGAAAACTTGAACAGGCCAATAACAACTAAGGAAATTGAAGACTCTCCCAGTAAACAAAAGCCCAGGCCTGGAAGGCTTCATGGGGGAGTTTTACTGAACATTCAAAAAAGAACTAAATCCCATTCTCCTCAAACTATTTCTAAAAATTCAAGAAGAAGGAAGACTTCCAAACTCGTTTTATGAGGCCAGCATAATCCTAATTCCAAAACCAGAAAAAGACACTACCAAGAAAGAAAACTACAGGCCAATATCCCTGATGAACGTAGATGCCAAAATCCTGAACAAAATACTAGCAAATCGGATCTAGCAGTACATCAAAAAAATTATTCAACATGACCAAGTGGGATTCATCCCAGGGATGCAAGGCTGGTTCAATATTCGCAAATCAATAAATGTGATACACCACATAAACAAAATGAAAGATAAAAACCACATGACCATATCAATAGACGCTGAAAAAGCATTCGACAAAGTCCAGCACCTATTTCTGATAAAAACGCTCAGCAATTTGGGAATACAGGGATCATATCTTGATATAATAAAGGCCATATATGCAAGACCTACAGCCAACATCATACTCAATGGGCAAAAACTAAAAACATTTCCCTTAAGAACAGGAACAAGACAGGGATGCCCACTTTCGCCACTCTTATTTACCATAGTACTGGAAGTCTTAGCCACAGCAATCAAATGTGAAGAAAAAATAAAAGGAATCCAAATTGGAAAGGAGGAAGTGAAACTGTCATTATTCACAGATGACATGATATTATATATAGAAAACCCTAAAGACTCCATCAAAAATCTACTAGACTTAATAAATGAATTTGGCAAAGTAGCTGGATACAAAATTAATATCAAGAAATCCACAGCATTCTTATACACCAATGATGAACTCACAGAAAGAGAAACTAAAAAAACAATTCCATTTACCACCGCAGCAAAAAAATTAAGATACCTAGGAATAAACTTAACCAAAGAAGTAAAGGACCTATTTGCAGAAAACTACAGGACATTGAAAAAAGAAATAGAAGAAGATATAAAAAAGTGGAAGCACATACCTTGTTCATGGGTTGGAAGAATTAACATCATTAAAATGTCCACATTACCCAAAGCAATCTATAGATTCAATGCAATCCCCATCAAAATACCAGTGACATATTTCACAGAACTAGAACAAATATTTCAAAAGTTCATATGGAACCAAAAAAGACCCCGAATAGCCACAGCAATTTTGAAAAAAAGGACAAAGTAGGTGGGATCATAATACCGAATATCAGGTTATACTACAAAGCTACTGTAATCAAAACAGCCTTGATACTGGCACAAGAACAGGCATATAGACCAGTGGAACAGAACAGAGAATCTGGAAATTGACCCAAGACATTATGCTCAATTAATATTGGACAAAGGCGGCAAGAGCATACAATGGAGTAAAGACAGCCTCTTTAATAAATGGTGTTGGGAAAATTGGACAGCTACATGCAAAAAAATGAAACTAGACCATCAACTTACACCATACACAAGAATAAACCCAAAATGGATAAAAAACTTAAATGTGACTCGTGAATCTATAAAAATCCTAGAAGAAAATGTAGGCAACAAAATTTCGGACATCATATGCAGCAGAATCTTCACTGATACATCACCTAAGACAACAGAAACAAAGGGAAAAATGAACACATGGTACTACATCAAACTCAAAAGCTTCTGCACAGCAAAAGAAACAACCATCAAAACAGATAGGGAACCCACTGTACGGGAGAGCATAATTGCCAATGATACATCAGATAAGGGGTTAATCTCCAAAATATATAGAGTGCTCATACATCTCAACAAAAGGAAAACAAAGAACCCAATTTAAAAATGGGCAGAGGAACTAAATAGACACCTCTCCAAAAAGGACATACAAATGGCTAAGAGACAGATGAAGAAATGCTCAACATCACTAATCATCAGAGAGATGCAAATTAAAACAACAATGAGGTATCACCTCACACCTGTCAGAGTGGCCGCCATCAACAAATCATCAAACAACAAGTGTTGGTGAGGGTGTGGCGAAAAGGGGACTCTAGTACACTGCTGGTGGGAATGCAGACTGGTGCAGCCACTGTGGAAAACACTATGGTGTTACCTCAATAAATTAAAAATTGAATTGCCATTTGACCCAGTGATCCCACTTCTAGGAATATATGCTAAGAAACCTGAAACACCAACCAGAAAGAATACATGTACCCCCATGTTCATAGCAGCACTATTTATAATAGGTAAGATATGGAAACAGCCCAAGTGTCCATCAGTGGATGAATGGATATAAAAGCTGTGGTACATATACACAATGGAGTACTATGCAGCTGTAAGAAAGAAAGATCTCTTATCCTTTGAGACGACATGGAGGGACCTCGAGAGTATTATCCTAAGTGAAACAAGCCAAGCAGAGAAAGACAAATATCACATCATCTCACTTATTTGTGGAATATAATGAACATAACAGTCTGAGTAACAGGGTAGACCCAGAGATGTGGAAGTAGGGTATAGACTGACACCCCTCAGAAGAGGGGGTTGGGGGGAGGGAAGAGATAAACCACAGAACTTATGCGCATGTATGTATAACTGATGGACATGGACAACAAAGCTGGGGATGGGGTCGGGGGATGGGGAGGAGGGTGTCCATGGGGAAAAAGGAGAAACATCTGTAACAAAAATAAATTAATAATAAAATAAATAAATAAATAAAGTAAAATAAAATCACCAAAAAAAAAAAAAAAATTCAAGAAGAAGGAAGACTTCCAAACTTGTTTTATGAGGCCAGCATAATTCTAATTTCAAAACCTAATAAAGACACTACTAAAAATGAAAACTATGGGCCAATATCCTTGATGAACATAGATGCCAAAATCCTTAAGAAAATATTGGCAAATCGAATCCAGCAATACATCAAAAATATTATTCACCATAACAAAGTGGGATTCATCCCAGGGATGCAAGGCTGGTACAATATTTGCAAATCAATAAATGTGATACACCACATAAACAAAATAAAAGATAAAAACCATATGATGATATCAATAGATGCTGAAAAAGCATTCAATGAAATCCAGCACCTATTTCTGATAGAAACACTCAGCAATGTGGAGATAAAGGGATCATCTCTCAACATAATAAAGGCCATATATGAAAAACCTACAGCCAACATCATACTCAATCAGCAAAAACTACAAGCATTTTTCTTAAGAACATAAATGAACAGGGATGCCCACTTTCTTCATTCTTATTTAACATAGTACTGGAAGTCTTAGCCACAGCAATCAGATATAAAGAAAAAAATAAAAGGGATCCAAATTGGAAAGGAGGAAGTGAAACTGTCATTATTCGCAGATGACATGATATTATACATAGAAAACTCTAAAGACTCCATCAAAAATCTGCTACATTTAATAAACAAATTTGGCAAGGTAGCAGGATACAAAATTAACATCAAGAAATTGATGGCATTCTTATACACCAATAATGAACTCACAGAAAGAGAAACTAAAAAACATGCCATTTACCATTGTGGCAAAAAAAAACTAAGATACCTAGGAATAAACTTAACCCAAGAAGTAAAGAACCTATTTGCAGAAAATTACAGGACATTGAAAAAAGAAACAGAGGAAGATATAAAAAAGTGGAAGCACATACCTTGTTCATGGATTGGAAAAATTAACATCATTAAAATGTCCATACTACCCAAAGCAAGCTATAGATTCAGTGCAATCCCCATCAAAATACCAACCACATATTTCACAGAACTAGAACAAATACTTCAAAAGTTCATATGGAACCAAAAAAGACCCCAAAAAGCCACAGCAATCTTGAAAAAAAAAAAACAGGACAAAGTAGGAGTAGGTGTGATCAAAATACCGGATATCACATTATACTACAAAGCCACTGTAATCAAAACAGCCTGGTACTGGCATAAGAACAGGCATATAAATTAATGGAACAGAACAGAGAACCCAGAAATTGACCCAGGACATAATGCTCAATTAGTATTTGACAAAGGTGGCGAGAGTATACAATGGAATAAAGACAGCCTCTTTAATAAATGGTTATGGGAAAATTGGACAGCTATATGCAAAAAAATGAAACTAGACCATCAACTTACACCATACAAAAGAATAAACTCAAAAAGGATCAAAGACTTAAATGTGACTCATGAATCCATAAAAATCCTAGAAGAAAATGTAGGCAACAAAATTTCAGACATCATACCCAGGAGAATTTTCACTGATACATCACCTAAGGCAACAGAAACAAAGGGAAGAATGAACACATGGGACTACATTAAACTAAAAAGCTTCTGCACAGTTAAACAACCATCAAAGTGGAAAGGGAACCCACTGTATGGAAGAGCATAATTGCCAATGATACAACTCAACAAAAGGAAGACAAATAACCCAATTAAAAAATGGGCAGAGGACCTAAATAGACAACTGTTTAAACTGGATACACAAATGACCAAGAGACATAAGAAAAAATGCTCAACATCACTAATCATCAGAGAGATGCAAATTAAAATAACTATTAGTTATCACCTCACACCTGCCAGAATAGCTGCCATCAACAAATCATCAAACAGCAAGTGCTAGAGAGGATGTAGAGAAAAGGAGACTCTAGTACACTGCTGGTGGGAATACAGACAGGTGCAGCCACTATGGAAAACAATATGATGTTTCCTCAAAAACTTAAAAATTAATGTGCCATTTGACCCAGTTATCCCACTTCTAGAAATATATTCTAAGAAGCCTGAAACACCTATCAGAAAGAATATATGCACCCCTATGTTCATAGCAGCACTATTTACAATCACTAAGATCTGGAAACAGCCCAAGTGTCCATCAGTAAAGGAATGGATAAAAAAGCTGTGGTACATATATACAATGGAGTACTCTGCAGCTGTAAGAAAGAATGATCTCTTTTCCTTTGAGACAACATGGAGGGACTTGGAGAGTATTATGCTAAGTGAAATAAGCCAATCAGAGAAAGACAAAGACCACATGATCTCACTTATTTGTGGAATATAATGAACAAGGTGGGCTGATGAATGAAGTAGACCCAGAGACATAGAAAGGAGTATGGTTCAGACAGATGAACCTCAGAGTATCTGGGGTGGGGAGGATGGATTTGATGGACTAAATAACTTATATGTATGTATGCATAACCAATGGAGGTAGACAACAATGCTGGGAGGTGAAGGTGCGGGATAGGGAGGAGGGTGTTTGGAAGGGAAAAGGAGAAACATCTGTAAAGAAAATAAATTAATAAAAATTGGAAAAAAAATAAATAAAGGGAAAAGAATACAGAAAAGTCTTAAAATATATCATATAAATAAAAGTTGTGTCATCTTTGGTTTTATGCCCATTTCCTATATTTAAAGGCATTTAGTTGGTTTCAAAATCTGTTTATGGAATTTCATATCAACAAATAACCTTTACTAACATTAATATTATGTTCTCATAAAAATTTATTAAAATATATATATATATATATATTTTAGAGAGAGATGAAGGGAGAGGGAGAGAGAAATAAAAACATTGTTTAGAAAGAACATCAATTGGCCACCTCCTGTATGTCCCCCCTGGGGATTTGGCCCACAACCTGGGCATGTGCCCTGACTGGGAATTGAACAAGTGACCTCTTGGTGCATGGGTCAACGCTCAATCACCGATCCACACAGGCTGGCTCATAAGTATTTATTTTAACTTCAACATTTTCTATGTATCTTCTAACAGATATTTCTGTATCTTTAATTTTAGCTTTTGTAGTTCTCTGGCCTGAATTTCTTAAAGAAATGCTAAATAATATTAACAAAATTACCTGTGGAAATATTTCTAGCAATTTTGATATGGTGTAAAATGTGTCAAACATGCATACATGTATAAATTAATGTTATTTTTTAAAGTTTCAAATAAAGTCTTTGCAATAAAAAAATAGACATCTAATTATTCCTTCCCTTTTTCCAGACCCCTTAGGGTACAACCAATGAACCAGAGCAAAGACCATAAATCCTCTCTTTGTTTTTGTTATCATAACTATGTTCTACTCACCTATGTAAAAGATTTATGTGTCTACTATTTTACTTTTATTTTCTTTATTGATTTTAGAGAGAGAAGAAGGGGGAGGGAGAGAGAGGTAGAAACATCGATGAAAGAGAACCCACTGGGATCAGGCCTACAACCTGGACAAGTGCCCTGACCTGGAATTGAACCAGCGATTTCTTGGTGCATGGGTTGATGATCAAACATTGAGCCACACTGGCCAGGATTTACTTTTTATCCAAACCCAGGGGTTTCTCTGCTTTGCTTTCTCCCACCTCTCTAATCTATCACCACTGGCTTTTATGTAACCCACTTATGTCTCTTCTTTTGATTGTAATGTATAAAATAAGGTGCAAAAGTGCCATTCTCTGGAGCATTATCTCAATTCATTGAGTTTTACCTGGAGTAGTGTGTCAGGATTCCAAAGAAGCTCACCCAGGACCACCCCCACGGTCCTGGAACTAGTGCTAGGATCCAGCAAAGGGCCCATTGAGCCTGCCAGCTCCCTGTCCATTGGGTGAACTTAGGTGAGTTGTCTCTTATATCCAGGACCTTCCCTTGCTTGTGGTAGAAGGTCTGACTTTGTTTGAGCTGTACTTTTAAATCCTTGAGGTTAAGGGTGGACAGAATCCAGGCTAAGGCGAGACAGGAGGGAAAAAAAATGGGTGGCTGGTTTTGATTTTGGCTTTTCAATTGGAATTGCTTTCTGAGAGACTGAGCAAAAAAACCTTCACCAGCCTGGCTGGTGTGGCTCAGTGGATTGAGCATTGTCCCATGAACTGAGAGGTCCTGGTTCGATTCCCAGTCTGGGCATATGTCCAGGTTGCAAGCTCAATTCCCAGCAGGGTCATGCAGGAGGCAGGCAATTGATGTACCTCTCACCCTCTCACACTGATATTTCTATCTCTTTCTAAAAAAAAAAAACCAAAAAAACCTTTTATGGATAAATGAGAGCTGAACAACTCTTTTAGCTCTGAAGATAAAGGGGCACATCCTCCCTCCAGCCTGTATCTCAAATGTTCTTAGGAAACTAAGAATCTTTGTGGAAGTGTCAGAGGTCATTCCTCATGACTTGCAGGAGCCCCATAGGAAAATTCCAACTCAACTATCATTTACTGACCAGCTCATCCAGGGGAAGTGCTCATAAGGTTTGGTCAACCTGCCCCAAACCCTTCTGGTTGCTAGGAGAGAAACTGAGACATGTAAAAGAGTTGAATGCTACTCTAGGGCTGAGAGCCTTGTGGAGCTCAATCTATAAGCAGCAAAGTTCAACCCACTACTTAACATACTTAGAAAATTTGCTCAGACTCTGTAGATATTAAAAAAAGAAAAAAAGAAAAAAAGAAAATTGACATGGGAAGTTGTATCTCCAGGGCTGGAAACTCCCAGATCCCGGTCCTCATTAATACTCTTGATAAGAAGACTTTACTTGCAAGTACTTTACAGAAATGGGAAAATTTAAATTAACTTAAAAATGGCCAAAATACAGTTGTCTTTGGGTGCCTAAATTAATTTTTTGCAGGCAAAAATTAGAAAAAATGCCAGCTCTAAAATTAAACTGAATGAATGAATGGGAAATGCATCTTGATTTGGAAATTCAGAAATTAATAAAAAATTTTAGAGATTGTCTCTGAACTATTCTGAAGCTAATAAATGCCTGCACCCTGTTCTTCCCTGTTGTGAGTCATGGTAAGGGTCTGCGAAATGAACAAAGAAAGACACACAGACACAGAAAGACAGACAAGACTGCAGCAGCCCTGAAAGCTAGCAGTCGTTTATTTTTAAAGCTGAATTTTTGCTCAGGTCCCGGCCTCCCTAGAAAAGCCTTATCTCTGTTATTTTCCCTTCCTCCTACTTTCACAAAACTTCTCTGTACAAAAGGTCAGTGCTTACCCACGGTCAATCTGTCCTTCCTGTGTGCAGGCAAGGGGAGGCATGCTTGTGTGAAAGGCATGCTGTTTACTAGAATGTGGGCAGCACTCCAAGGACCTCTGCGTGCAGAATATCCTTGTTAACCCCCTGAGTTCATCCGTATTCAGAATAAACTCACATTCACCTACACTTCCCCCTTCTATACATAGCTCTTCCACTATATCCTTTGCTCTCTGAGCTACCTTGTCCAGACTCGTCCTTCCCCTCCCTTCTTCTTTTCCCTTCTATCTCCTCTACTACTACTCCCTACTAATTGAAGGGACAATGAGAATAGAAATTCTAACAGCTCCTTTTGGAGAAAAGCTCCTCTCAGACAAAGAGGAACCAGTGATTGTATATGGGACTCTGATGAGTTCACAAAACTTTTTAACTGTTAGAACATGTAATCCTGACTATTCTAACTATTCTAATTAATGTACCTACTTATTTCTGGGAGCAAAAGCAACAGATTTACTAAATAAGGTTTGCAAGAAAACTCTTGTAGAGCAGTTTGTCCACTTTAAGGATTATAGAAAACTGAAATGAGATTTAGAAAAACAAAACAAAAACAAGCATAGGGTTGCTCTGAGGACTATGAGAAGACATTCCCCCTTTTTATTAATAGTTTAGAAGAAATTAAAATTATCATAAAAAGGGGGAGCTTATAATTCCATGTATGGAACCCCTGTAATTCTAGTAAAGAAACCAAATAGAAAAAGATGAAGATTTGTACATGGAAATCTAGAAAAGATGGAGATCTTGGAGCTATAAATAATCTAATTATTCCAAGATATCCTATGTTTCCAAATCCACATACCTTATTATCAGCCATTTCTGTGACTGCCAATATTTTTTCAGCAATATATTTATGTAGTTCCTTTTTCAGCATTCCAGTGGAAAAATACAGTCAATACCTTTTTGCTTTCACCTGGGAAGATTACATATTTACTTGGACAGTAATGCCCCAGTTATATGAGAGGAGTCCCACCTATTGTCTTAGCTACTAAAAGCTGATTTAAATGATGTTAAATGTCCTAGATATTGCACTCTAATCCTACATATTGGTGATTTAATTTTGTGCTCTAGAAAAATTACTAGACTTCCAAAAGAACACAATATACCTATTGCAACAGCTAGCTATAAAGTTACATGGGTATCAAAAAAACAAGCTCTGATTCTGTTTACCTCAGGTAAAATACTTTGGTTCCAGCCTGGCTGGTGTGGCTCAGTGGTTGAGTGTCAACGCATGCACCAAGAGGTTGCCGGCTTGATTTCTGGTCAGGGCACATGCCCAGGTTGTGGGCCAAATCCCCAGTGGGGGCATGCAGGAGGTGGTCAATTGATGTTCTCTCTCATCGATGTTTCTATCTCTCTCTCTCTCTCCCTTCCTCTCTCTCTAAAATCAATAAAGAAAAAAATATTTTAAAAAATACTTTGGTTCTAAAATCTAAAGATAGGCTGCTAAATTAACCCTGAAAGACTCAGAAGAATCCTATCTTTATCTCTTAAAAACAAAACAAGAAGTTAGAGGATTTCTGTGTTTGACTAAATATTGTCACAAATGAGTTCCATTTTTTTTTGCTAATGGCCCAGCCTCTATATGTCGTATTAAAATTAAATTAACCTGATCCGATTCAGTGGAACCCAGAAGGGAAACAAGCTATAAAAATCTTTAAAGAGCCCAGCTGGTGTGGCTCACTAGTTGAGCATCAACCCATGCACCAAGAGGTTACCGGTTCAATTCCAGGTCAGGGCACAGGCCCAGGTTTGGGCCTGAGCCCCAGTAGGGGTTGTGCAGGGGCAGCCAATCAATGTTCTCTCTTATTGATGTTTCTGTCTCTCTCTCCCTCTCCCTTCCTCTCTCTCTAAAAATTAATAAAGAAAAAAATTGTTTTAATCTCTAAAGATTTAGCTAAAGCTTCCACTCTGGGACATGTTAATTATAGGAAAAATTTTTTTAATTTTTTTTATTGATATTAGAGAGAGTGAGGAAGGAAGAGGGAGAGAGAGATAGAAACATCAATGAGAGAGAACATCAATTGGCCACCTTCTGCACGCTCCCCACTGGGGATTTGGCCCACAACCTGGGCATGTGCCCTGACTAGGAATCGAACTGGCGACCTCTTGGTGCATAGGTCAATGCTCAACCACTGAGTCACACGGGCCAGGCAAAGAAATTTTAATACAAAAAATATAAATCATCATAGACCTATGAGTTATTATAGCCAGCAACTAGAGTAAATAGCCAAAGGGTTTCCTCCCTGCATGACAGCCATTTCTGCTATGGACATATTATGCAAACAAATGAAAGATAGTTTTGGCCTTTCTTTGTTTATGTTCTTTATTCTATTAAATCTCCACTGACTTGTCATCACATTCAACACTTCTGTCAGCCGACTGGCTCTTGCCTTCTGCACCTAATTGCACTTAAACTGAATTATAACAGTCTTAACCCAGCAACTTTGCTACTTTCTTTACAGGATGAAGACATCCAGGATTGAGTTTTTCTTACTGACCACCTTCATTTTCCTAGGAATGGTTTATAGGAAAGTCCTTAATGATGCTGTCTTAATTTAGTTTACAGATGGATCTTTAAAGAATAAGTAGGAAAGTTACTAAACTGAATATGCAATAACTTACATGGTGGACATAATTGAAAGTTCTTATTTACCTGAATAAAATCTGCCCAACAATCCTAATTATTCTGTTGTAAGACAATAAAAAACAAGAAAAATTCTGGCACAAGTGGAACAGGGAAACTGAGACAGGAAAATTAAACAAAGCCAAAAAGTTTTGCAGTCCACTTGTAACAGAACCTTATTTTGAGAACAAAGTGTTAAAACCTTTCCTTCTCACAGAAGAATGTAGGAGAGGAGGGGGAAAGGAAGAGGGAGAGGAGGGAATCAGAGACCACTTAGTGCAAATCATTCTGAAGTTGTTAAAACAGCAGGGAGGAGTGAAAAGAAGAGTATAAAAAAAAAACACCAGTCAAGATTTAATTGAAATGCACTTCCCATAAATTGTGGGAAAGCCATAACAAAGAAAAGGGGAGCCTTTCAGAGTTAATCTGTACCAGGATATCTAGCAGAGAAATATATATATATTTTTTAATTTATAGACAGGAGGGTATATAAGTCAGAAACCCCCCACCCCACTTGCTCTTCAGATTAGCTGAGAGCCTGTCTGTGCTTCATAAAAGGGCTGAGCTGGTGGGAGATCTCATCCACAATGCAAGGCCAATGTAGAGCAAAATGATTTTATTGCATGTGCCTGGGTGCAGGCAGGTCGAGTCGAAAAGGGGTCAGCCTTGATTAACAGTTGGGGTGTAGGTTATATACTCTACATCTGGCTTCCAGCAGTTCCTGCTGACTTACTCTGTCTGGCCCATTGTCCACTTTGCAGTTGGATTGGTCTGGTATCACATCTTGCATCTGCTGAGTGATTCATTATCATAACCTGATAATCCTCACTCAACAGAAGGCTGAGCAAAGATCATGCAAGCAACGCATTTTTCACAGTTTCTGCCTTTTTCAAGCTTTTACCTTTACCTTTTAAAATGTTACTAACCCTTTCACTTCATAAGCCAGATGTATAGATTTGCTTCATTAATAAATGCGCATGCTTAATTTTTTTGTAAATTCACTTGCTTTGATATTTTAATAAATACACTTCACAACACAATCAAGGTCTCTCCTATAAATGTATTTATATGAGAAGACAAGTATTGAGGTTGGGGACAGCCTGCTCCCTCTGACTCAAGAGTCTGTCCGATAACACCTCTTTGGTGTCTGTGAGAGGAGCCTGGCACAATTATAATTTGGGCTTGTGAATTGGTCAGAGATCAAATAGCCAATATTTACACTGATAGTACCTATGCCCTTGGTGTAGCTGACAGCTTTAGAATGTTGTGGAAGCAGCAAGCCTTCTTAATTTTCTAAGGCAGCCCACAAAGAATGAAAAATAAGTTGCAGAATTATTAGATATCATACAGAAATTTAAACAACTGGCAATTATCAAAATTCCAGGACATCTAAAACTGCCACTATGGAAGCAAAAGGAAATTATTTAGCAAATTCTACAGCTAGATCTGTTTTACCATTCCCAAGGGAAATAGACAGAGCTCCCATATATCCAAACCTTTATGGCTCTCAGAGGTGACCCTAAGCTATGTGCTGTCTGAAAACTAGAAAAACCTACCCAAATGAGAAGAAACATTTCAGAAAACTGGTGAATAGATTTATCAGTCCATTGTTGAGGTATTAAAATGCAGTTGAGGTTTTACAAATGCAGTCTTTATGTTATAACCTGACAGCGAGATAACCAGAGACGCACAGCTGAATTGTAAAGGAGCACTTTATTTCGCCAGAGGGCTGCAGAGGGCATAGTCTCCCCTCAGATCAACAGCCTCCATTCTTCTTGTTTGTCCCATTTTAAAGACAGAAACCCCCTCCTCCTTTTGCCCCCCTCCCCTCAGGGGACCAGTACAATAGTGGGAGTGATAGAGACTACAGAAGTCAAAATTAGCATTATTCACAGATGGCACAAGTATTTGCAAATACCTATACTCAGGAAACTGCAAATGCCTCCCAACTCGTGGGCAACTATAATCTTAGGCAAAATTCCTTTACATCTAGGGGTAATTAACCTATTATTGGAAGAATATCAAGGAATGTCTATTGGTGATAAAATGGAGTCATTTAGTCGCCTTAACCAAGGGGCCTATATAAAATGGAATCTAGTTGCCTAGCCTTGGAGCCCAGATTATTTACAGAGCCAGAGTTGTGGCTCCAGAACATCAAAACCCCATCGAATTATTTTACCTTCCCCAACCTCCCCTATTCATCTCAAGAGGCTTATAGATAAATTGGCTTTATAAAACCAAAGTCCTAGGAAATTTGAAATTCAAATACCTGGACTTAAGAAAAAACAACAAAAATCTTAGCCATCTAAGCAAACCAATTTAATTTATTTCAGCTATCCCTTTCTAAATTAATAAATTTAATGAATTATTAAATATCTAGATATTTTGAAATAACATGAAATACTGAAACATTCATTCTAGACAAGTCTTGGATTTGCCTACTTTTGGCTTTAGTTGTAGATGGGCTATAGGGTAAATTTGGAACTGTAAGTGTCTGGTGCTTTATTAGAGGTATGTTTCTTAAAGGTGTTATTTGCCAATAGAGGAAACTTTGTTTCTTTTTTTTTTTAAATTTTTTTTCCCTTCATTGATTTTTAGAGAGAGAGGAAGTGAGAGGGAGAGAGAGACAGAAACATCAATGAGAGAGAACATTGATCGGCCGGCTCCTGCATGCCACACATTGGGGATCAGGCCCACAACCTAGGCATGTGTCCTGACCGGGAATCGAACCGGCGACCTCTTGGTGCATGGGTTGACGCTCAACCACTGAGTCACAACTGCCGGACAGGAAACTTTGTTTCCAGAAGTTATAAAATGAGTTTATAAAAGTCAATCTAGAAAATACTAGTTGCTTATTTTTTTGATTATCATTGGAAATTGAGGTTTTAAAAAATTAGAAATTCTAATTAAGTCAGAAAGAAACTGTATGGTCTTGGTAATAGAAGGCATGAGGTATAGAGATTCATTTTTTGAGAGAAAAAGAAGAAAGTGGGTTGTTCTAAAGGTAGTTATTTCTGAATGGATAAGAAGGTCTGTTAAAAATTGTAGAACGGTTTGTAAAAGGTTGTGAAGGGTATAAAAATTTGTGAAAATTTTAAGTTTATAAAGAAAAAATATTTAAAAACCAGAGAGCTCTCTCCTGTTGCTTAATTTGGAGCCAAGACTTTTTTTCCATAGCTCATTTACAGCTCTTGAGGTTTATATTGAGAATCTCAATAGGTCTTCCTGCTTGATATTTAGGAACTTTCCTCCCCTTTTCTAGTCTCCTAGCAAATGAGAAAAATCTTGTGTCTTCTCTACAAAAAAGTAATAATTTGAATTGTGTATGGTTTTTATGTGTTTGTCTGCGTACTATATGTGGTATGTTCTCTGCCTCCAGATGGCATAATTAAGGGGTGATATTTTATTGGCCTAAAGAGATTAATACTTATATAGGTTAAGCAGGATCCTGTGATCTAGACAAAATATGTGATATTAAAACTGGCTTAAGTTTGATTGATGTCTTTTAGAATTATTACCATAAAATATGTGTTTGTTTTACCTAGATTTACAAAGAATTTGTGATATAATGTTTTGGTTAAGTATGTTTGACAACCTTCCTAAAGTTTAAGTTTTAAGAGACTTTTTAAACTGAGAGATGATTTTGAGTTATTTCAATGGACCCTGGAATACCTCAAGGATTTATTCTCTCTCCTTATAAAAGAAACATTTTAAAGCTAATTAGACCTATGTAATATACTTGAAATTACATGGGAAGCTTTTCAAAATAAAAAATAATAACTGTTTAATTTGTGTACATATATATTTTTTACATTTTTTTTCTTTATTGATTTTAGAGAGAGAGGAAGGGAGAGTAAGAGTGAGACAGAAACATCGATGAGAGAACATCGATCGGCTGCTTCCTGCATGTCCCCTAATGGGGATCCGGCCCACAATCTGGGCATGTGCCCTGACCGGGAATCGAACTGGCAACCTCTTGGTGCATGGGTCGACACTCAACCACTGAGCCACACCGGCCAGGCTGTATACATATATTTTTATTAAAATGGATGTTATAAAGATTTTGATCTGCCCTAAGAAGAAACTTGTAAGGATTCGAAGCCAAGTTCAAACAGGGAGCTTCCAGGGGTAGCTGATGTTTTATCAGTGACACCAGAAAAGCCAAAAGTAATGGTTCCTTGTGGGGGTATCCAGAAGTGGTACTCTGGATGTTTGTGATCCACATATTGGGGCATTCATGAATTGTTTCCAGTGCTCAACACACATTTCCAACAAGCCATGTACAGAGTTTTTAAATCTTTTATATTATTTATTCTTTATGTATTGAAATTGTATATTGAATCTAAAAATGTGAGAGTTATATTGTTCTTTTATCCCATTTCATAATAATTATTTACCAAGAAATTGTTATATTGGAATATTATATCTTACAGAAAAGCACAGTTCTTTATCAATTACATTAAAATCAAGTCTATAACCATGTCATTTTAAGTTTGGTCATTTATAGACAGTCATTGTTTAACTCTGATGCATTTACAAATATGTTACATTTTTGGAAAAGTCTGTGAAAAGAACTCTGACTTACACTAAATTGCAGGTTTCTAAAGGAGGTCATATCTTTGAGATAAATAAAGATCTATAAAACTCTAAGGAATAACTGAATTTATAAAAATATTGGCAAATATTTGGAAAGGGTTAGTAGCATTTTAAAGGGTAAAGGTAAAAGCTTGCAAAAGGCAGAAACTGCGAAAAACATGTTGCTTGCATGACGTTTGCTCAGCCTTCTATTGAGTAAGGATTATCTGGATTATCTGCAAGACAATGAATCACCCAGCAGATGCAGGACAAGATACCAGACCAGTCCAACTACAAAGTGGACAAATGGGCCAGGCAGAGAATGTCAGCAGGAGCTGCCAGAAGCTAGATGTAGAGTATATAACCTACACCCCAACTGTTAATCGAGGCTGACCTCTTTTGACTCAGCACCCCCTGCACCCAGGTGCATGCAATAAAGTCATTTTCTTCTACACTGGCCTTGCATTGTGGATGTGATCTCTCACCAGCTCAGACTTTTTATTTGGTGCCGAAACCCAGGAGGTCTGTGAGGATCCCACATAGGGAGCAACCACGGGCAACCAGAGTCCTCCAGACCTCCTTTTGGACCGGGATCGATCACATCCTCAGCTGGATACTGGACCTCCAACCTTTCCTGCTAACTGAATACCAACACCAGACACTAATTTGCTGGTGAGTGTTTTTTCCTATTAGTCTGATTCTCCAGGCTGTCCTGTTATCCCCTGTCTGGGACATTAGAAAGCCAAGTCTCTCGGTCATGTCTGTGTGATCATCCCTCCTGAAATCCAGTACTGTTTGGGACACGCTCCTCAGGAACCAGGTTCCCTCAGATCACCATATATCTAGGGATGCCTGATATAGGTGAGTTGCATGTCTCTCTATTTAAAGGGAGAAGGAGGGACACCTTCTTCTCCCACTAGTGTATCCATCAGACTGCTAGGCCGGGACATCTCACACCACAATATGGGACAACACCCCTAGGATGTCTCCTAAAAAATCTACAGACCCTAGAGCTCTCTCAGGACTTATATCCCAAGAGACTCATTTTTTACTACAACACTACATGGCCTCAATTCAAATTAGACAATGGGTCACAATGGCCTGAGAATGGCACTTTCAACATTCTCACTGACCTAGACAATTTCTGTCAAAGGCAAGGAAAATGGTCTGAGGTTCTTTATATCCAAGCCTCTTTGCACTCAGATAACACCCCTTTTTATGCAATTCTTGTTCTCCCTCCCAAATCTTCCTACTCCACTCCAATCCTCCCAAACCTCCCTTTGAAGATGATGCACTAACTTTTCCTGTTTCCTCCTTTGACCAAGCTAATGTCACTCCACCACCTCCTCCTTCAGCCCCTCTGACAAGGACTTCTCTTCAGCCCCTTCTGTGGGCCCCACCACCCTCTACTCTGGCCCCAACTCTTCTACCACCGCAAACGACTCCCTTACACACGTGATCAGGAAACATTTTTGGTCTCTATCCATCCCCTACTTTGGCCTGTTTTAAAATGCCCCCTCAGAGAAGTTGGGATTGTCAGAGTTCATGTCCCCTTCTCTCTCTCAGATTTGTCCCAAATAAATAAAAGACCAGGATTCTTTACTGAGGATCCCACCAATTATACTCAGGAATTTGAGTGACTTACCCAGTCCTATGATCTCACTTGGAATGATATTCACATTATTCTCTCTTCCACACTTAATCTAGAAGATAAAAGTCAAGTCTAGGTTAATGCCCAGGGCCATGCCAATAATCTGAGGCAACAGGCCCCCACTAACCCGGTAGGGGCTGAAGCAGTCCCTAGCCAGGACCCCAGGTGGAATTATCAGGACAATGGGACAGGTAGGAAAGCCAAGGACCATATGATAATATGTCTCATTGAAGGACTTAAAAAAACCTCACAAAAGGCTGTTAACTATGAAAAACTGTCTGAAATAATCCAAGAAAGGAATGAAAACCCTGCAACCTTTGTATCCCGCCTTACACAGGCTATGAGAAGATATACTAACTTACATCCTACTAGTCCAGAAGGGACTGTCATTTTAAACCTGAAATTTATCTCTCAGTTGGCCCCAGACATTAGAAGAAAGTTACAAAAAATTGAAGATGGCCCTGAAACCCCTCAATGGGAATTTCTAAATCTAGCCTTTAAGGTTTTTAATAATTGTGATGAAGAGGCTAAACAACAAATAGCAGAATTCCAAATGCTTGCCTCTGCCATCAGAGGTCCCACTAATCAAAAGTGTCAGCAAACCCCTTTCAGGGGACAGAAGAAGGGTGCCCACCAGAATCAGCAGATCAGATACCTGGGTTCTTGCTTTAAATGCAATCAGACTGGCCATTGAGCAAGACAATGCCCCAATCCCCGACCACCGCCTAAACCATGTGCTCAATGTGGAGGGCCCCACTGGAAGTTGGACTGTGGTCAGACTGCACAGAGTTGGTCTTCATCCCTTCCTCAGGCTGGTGGAATGTGTAATCCAGGCCTTGATCTGATTGGCCTTGTGGCTGAAGATCGAAGGTGCCCAGGAACAGACGCGCTGACCGTCATCTCGAACTTCAAACCTCGGGTAACTCTGATGGTAGCAGGTAGGTCAATTTTATTTTTAATTGATACCAGGGCAACCTACTCTGCCCTCCCCAAGTTCAGGGGACCTCTTCGACACTCTGGGGTTTCAGTTGTGGGAATTGATGGGCAAATATTGCAACCCAGGGCAAACACACATTCACTTGTTCTTTGGGCCCTTATATCTTTCTCCACTTTTTTTTAGTGTTACCAGCCTGCCCCACTCCCTTCTAGGGCAAGACATTCTATCTAAACTCCATGCTACTTTAACCTTTACTCCTTCTCTCCCCACCAACCACTCTCATTCTTTACTTTGCCTCCTCTAAGAATCAGCCTCCTCTCCTAACATAACCCCCTACCATTACCTTCAGAACTAGTTAACCCCACAGTGTGGGACACATCCCTCCCTTCTGTAGCTAAGCACCATATGCCAATCAAGCTATCTATCAAATATCCCTCATTTCTCCTGCCCCAGAAATAATATCCTCTCCCCTGCAGAAACCCCAAAAGGACTGAAACCTGTCTTAACTAGATTCCTAAAGAAAAATTTACTCCACCCTACCAGTTCTTCCTGTAATACTCCCATTTTGCCTGTACAAAAGCCCAATGGATCTTACCATCTAGTATAGGACCTCCACATCATAAATCAGGCCATATAGGTCGCTGGTTTGATTCTGGTCTGGGCACATGCTCTGGTTGTGGGCTCAATCCCCAAGGGGGTGGGGGAGCATGCAGGAGGCAGCCAATCTATGTTTCTTTCTCATTGATGTTTCCATCTATCTCTCCCTCTCCCTTCCCCTCTCTCTAAAAATCAGTAAAAACATTTTAAAAAATAAAAAAATAAAAATAAAAATAAAGCTAGTGACTTAGGAATCAGTATTTCTTGAACATCCTTTAGATTTCCATATTGAGCCAAGTTTGGGAACTGCTTTAATCAACATACTGAGGCTGAACTTCAGAGCTTTTAACTTGCCCCCCCCCCCACATTAAATCCCCACGTTACTGGACAGGGACCATCCAGAGTGGGTGTGCCTCTGGACAGCCTGTAGTGTGTGGGCTTTTTACTTCATGCTGGAAAGATTTCAAAACATGAGTACAGGTGATTTTGAGAGTATGTTTATTAAAGTTGGGGACAGTGAAACGAGGAAGGGCCTAGGATAGAAGAAGTAACAAGAGAGAGATTAGGTGGAACTGCTTTAGCTCTCTAGAAATGTTAAAGGAAAGAAGTGAGCCAAGGTGGGGCTTTTGTCAGCTCACTAGAGAGCCAGAGAAAAGGGTCCTTGGAGACAGGTTTAGGAGGTTAGCCCTGGACGAGCTGCCACTGCCCAATACTCCCCTGGTTACAAGTATCCTGGGGTCCCTTAGAGTTTAGGAGATGCATACCTATGGGGGAAGATGAGGGGGATGGAAAAGGTGTGGGCATGGTCCTGGGAGGGACAGTGTACATTGAGTCCTTTGTTTTGAAAGTTTTAAAGACTGGGAGTTTAGGGGAGGTCTTAGGGAAAGATCTCAATAGAATAGTCATCAGCTTTATGCTGATGCATCAAAATGAGATTTATTCCCTTAAATTCATCTATCTTTGGATGTGATTGGCAAATGGGGTAGTTGAACTTCTGCTATCTATCTCCCTGAGTAGGATGATTTAAGCTATTTACCCTCTGGTTAGAAAGGAAAAGTGTAAAACATTTACTCTTAAGTGTCCTTGGTTATGGAAAAAGGATTTTGTGATTTATTAGATGGCTGTAAACGGCTTGGCCATTTAACTATTCATCTTGAGTTAAGGAGAAACTGTAGAAAACTGATACTTTCTCAGGCAGATAGACTTCAGGAAAGAATATAAATGGAAGCTGAAGTTCTAGAAATTGTCTTAGTAGCACCCCTAGAAATTTTTGCTGAGAGGAGCTTAACTTTTCAGAAGGACTAGAAAGAAAACAGTAATTGTTTGGTAACTTTCACTCCCTAGTTCACTGTAAGGGAGGAGGAGTAATATATGATTGGTGATTTTAAAAGAATGAACTGAGCATGTGTAACTCAGGCCATTAAAAAGAGACTTGCTTTCCTGGGGATACCTGCCAGTCCTCAGGAAAAGTGCTCTCTCTGCCTGAGCTCCAGTGGGAGAGGCTTAGGTTGTCCTGTATTGCTCATTTCCACAGAAGGAATGAACCGGTAAGTGTTATGGGAAGAGGAATGGGGAGGGGGGGAGGTAAAACAAAAAACAAAAAAACTATTCATCTTAGTTTCCCTATTCCATTTGTCAAGGAATTTTCCTAGCTTCTTACTATCCTGCCTCACTCATAAACTGCTCTGCTTTTCATGTATATATGTTATTTTCAGTTTTCCTCTTTATTCCTTCATTTACTGCCACTTCCAATTTCCTGTCCCCAAAGCACACAAGTTAGAGTAATGGATGTAGTAATAGTAAATAAACTCTGCTTGAAGATCTGAGATTTTCTTCTATCTCTAGCATCCTGCTGATGTGGTTGTAATTAGCTAGTTCTTAATAATAGGCAAGGAGCAAAAGGGGAGACTAGGCATTATAAGCATGGACTTCTGGGCAGCTTCACCAGGAAGCTGCAACTTTCGACTCCCCAGGGAACCACTGGTCCATTCCCCACAGATCACAGGGGGAAGGGGTCACATGTGGGTAGATGGACACATGTGCAGTAAAGTTGGGGTGACTAGGGAAGGTGCCTGTCAGTCAAACCTGGGAACAGAAATCATTGGCTAGAAGGGGTGTGGCCACTGCAAACCCATGAAAATTTGGGCATACATAATCACAAGACAAAGAAATTCTCATTCTCTTGGCTCTTGTGGCTCTTTTGCATTCATCCGTGTTCCTCCATAGCCATGTGGCCAATGGCAATGCAGACCTCACAAGCAATGGACTGATGGACTGTAGCGGGAACACAAACTAAGCTAGCCTGAAGTTGGAATGGAATGGAAACTCTGGGCAACAGCTTTAATCCTAGCCCTGCTAAAGGCACTGCCAGACTCTTTCCTTGATGGGACAAAGGGAAATGGGACTTGGAGACTCAGGGAATTAATTCCACAGAAATAAAGCTTTCTACAATATCCCATCGTCCTGTGTGAGTCTCAGAAAATTCCTTTTTTTGTGACATGGAAAGAAGCCCATTTCCCCTAGTAACAGGTGGGGACATGGAGAGCTCCCCACAGATAATACTGCAGTGCATAAACTCTAACATTTGTTTTATTTATCTTTCTAGGAGTATGTGCCTTCTTGCCTTCTTCTCTAAAAGCAGACTATGTTTTCTTAGATATGTTTTGTGTGCCAGTTCCCACAGTATACTTATTAATAGTTTGAAATTGTCATAAGTTCTCATTTCCAGTGATCTTTGCATTTGCTTCACCACCTCTGCTTTAGCATTGCCAAATATAAATCTAGACTAGACTTTGTATTAAAAAAATAACTCCTTCTGGGACAGTCCTGGAAATTTTTGGCAGAAGGTAACATCTATCTATGGATAGTTCTCCCAGGAGATTAGAATTCTTCCTAGTAGTCAGAAATTGTGTTCCAGGAGATCCACCACCTATAGACAGCATTATGTAAAGGATAAGAGAGCTCAATGGCTCACATCCACTGAAAAGAATTCAGTCAATAAAAAGAGTGAATTATGCATATATTGCACATATGCAACTCAATTACAACCAAGCAAGAAAGGATCATTAGAAGAAGGTTGCAATGTGGGGAGACTGAAAATTAACTCTGAATTTATACTGGGCGGTGATGGGGGGGGGTGGGGAGAGATGATACATTTTTAAATGTCTTGCTCTGGAGCTAAAAATGGCTGCATCACATAGTTAATTATTTTTTTGTGGCTGCATTACATTCCTTTTTGAAGGAGTAGCCTGTAGGTTGAGCATTCCATTCTGTCATCCAGTTTTCTCGTCCATCCCATTGCCACGTGTCAATTGTGCTGCGCAGGAATTCTTGAACCAACATACTGCTGAGTGTAACATACTGCGGAGGTAATGTTTACCGGAAGCCAAGGGTCATTTTCCATTTCCCGTATATTTGAAGGATTAAAGTTCACCTCCGTCTACGGCCCCCTGGCCGCTGGGGCCAGCGGTCAGTAAGAGCCGATGCCACCCGGTTCAGCTCTGCACGGTGCTGGGAACCGTCCTTCACTCTGATAATCCCCAACCGCCTAGCCAGGGCCCAGGACTACAGATCTCGGCAGAATGTACACGCCGCGCCTGCGCTCCCCGCCTCCAGGGTGGGTCCAGGACTACAAATTCCGGCGGGCGGTGCACACTGCGCCTGCGCTTGACGTCGGTGCTAGGAGGGAGCGAAGGCGCCGAAGGCGCGCCCCAGCCGGCAGAGGAGGCTGTGGCAGCGGCGTTAGGCGGTATGGACAACGCAGGGAAGGAGCGCGAAGCAGTCCAGCTCATGGCAGAGGCCGAGAAGCGAGTTAAGGCCTCCCACTCCTTTCTCCGAGGGCTGTTTGGGTGAGTGTCAGATCGCGCGTGCCCTGAGGGGGTCTCCACCCCAGGCCCCATTCCCGGTCGGCGGCCGCCCCACGCGTCCCCCAGGGAGCCTCTAGGGCCCCCAGACCTCCGCACAAGGCGATGTCTAAAATCCCTAGAAAGCCCGGGGGACCCCAACCCCAACGCATCCTCCAAGGAGGGGCCCTAGACCCCCTCCTATGACCCATCCCCTCCATGTCTCCTCGGGCACGGCGCTGTCCTCGAGTTGGTGCGAGGATCCAACGGCCTCACGGGTCCGCGGCAGCCCGGGGTATGCGTTGGCTCTAACTGCAGTGGCCAGACCAATTTGTTCGTTTCGCCACTGTTGAACCCGCGTAGCTAGGGAGACCTTTGTCGCGGTGGAGTGAGGCAGCCCGGGGGAAGCCAGAGGGGCTGTTCCTGGGACTCTTGGTTCCCGCATCTGGGGAGATAACGGCAGGGCGATGCGCCCCGCGGAGGAGCCGGCCTTCAGCTCCCCCATCCCAGCGTCCGTGTGCCTGTTTGCATTGCGCCATGTAGACATAATACTCGTTGGATGAACGAATATTTTCTCAGCATACTATTTTTCCTTCACCAGAGTTTGACGTAATAGCCAGGGCCTCCTGTTTGATTAAGAAGGATAACGCTAGCGTCTTTTGGGAATCACTTTAATTTTCTGTAATTCTCCCATGCTCTTCTAGGGAAGATCTTAAATTCGGACTTGACAAAAAGCAAAGCCTACTCTGACAGTTCTTGGAAGATTATGGGCAGTGGAATATGCGAATGATTCAGCTGTTTAGTAGGATTAGAAAGGCAGAAATTTCGTGTTTTTTTGTTTTTGTTTTTGCTTTTGAAAGGGAAAGATTCTCTGCCGACACCAAGAGCATATTTTTATTCTTGAGAAGGACAAATGGCACATACTTAACCATTGCGTTATTAGACGCGATTTTATTTCCGTACAAATTCAATTTGGAATCTGCTTTTGTTTTAAAAGCTTCATTCTTTTGGTTACAATACTTTACCGTTGTTGACACGGCGCCAGGAACTGCTTAAGTGCAGGTTTCATGCAATGTAGTGCGGGATGCAAGATACATAAGGGTAAGGGTGCCTGTCCTCAAGACCCTTTCAGAGGGCATTTATCCCAGCTGGGTTCTAAATTTCTCATGTGATGTGTAGTTTGAAATGCAACAATGAATTATAAGTTTGTTCCCCTTTAAAAGTTACCACAGTACATAAGGAACACTGCCCAATACTTCATGCTAACACCAAACAATAGCTCCTTTCTCTGATTCAGAGAACGTTTAATATTTATTTAGATAAAATTTAATTCATAGTGCCTCATGCCAGGAGATGTTTTTACTGTATGTAACAGCGTATTTCAAGTCAGGATGGTCTTCCCTGGAAGACAATTTGTAATTGGCAGAAGAAGAAAGCATTATAGCACTTGATGCTTATTTCAGGGGAATAACTTGCCTTTTTTTTTTAAATATGTTTTTATTGATTTTTTTTTAGAGAGAGGAAGGGTGAGGGAGAGAGAGAATCATTTATCCTCTGCCTTCTGCAGGCCCCCTACTGGGGACCAAGCTGGAAACTGGAAATGTGCCCTGATGAAGAATCAAACCTGTGACCTCTTGGTGCATATAGTACAATGCTCAATCCACTGAGCCACACCTGGGTGGGCACATTGCTTTTTTTTTAAGAGCATCATGTTTTTGTGAAACTAGGCCAAATCTTGTTATTAATCCTAAAAGGATTTTGAAAAATCTGTCTCTTTTTTGAAAGAAGCATCTTTTTCTTCCTTGGCTGGTGATCACCTATTTTATTGACAGGCCATATAGGAAGACTTTCATTTTCACCATTCACACTCAGTTTGTATCCTCTTAGATCTGACTGGATACAGCAGGTCAGTGTATTCTACTAGCCTTGGGACCTCAGGGCCAGTGCTTCAGTTTCCTCTGCTATAGAAGTGGGTAATAATAGTTCATCTCATAGTTAGTGAGGGTTCAATGAGTTTATGTTTGTAAAATATTTAGAACGGTTGGAAATAATTAGCATATTCATAAAAATTGTCAGTCCCAGTTGTTATTTTTATTATTATTATTATTTTTAGATAGAGTGGAAAGGAGGGAGGGAGAGAGAGAAACATAGATGTGAGAGAGACACATCAGTTGGTTGGTTGCCTCCCGCACGACCCCGACTGGGGCAGAGAATCAAATCTGAGACCCTTTGGTCTGCAGACTGATGCTCTAACCCCAGGGCTCAGCCCCAGTTATTTATCAAGGAAGCAGAGAGCCGGATAGATTAAGTGACTTTGCCAGTATTTCAGAGCCAAAGACCTTTGGGACTGGATCATTGGTCTTTTTGTTTCTTTGTTTTGTTAATCCTCACCCAAGGACATTTTTTCAATTGATTTTTAGAGAGAGTGGAAAGGAGGGAAAGAAAGGGGAGAGAGAGGGAAGCATCTATGTGAGAGAGACACATCAATTGATTGCCTCCTTCACGCGCCCCAACTGGAGTGGGGAATCAAACCTGCGACCCTTTGGTTTGAGGGTCTGCACTCTAACCACTGAGCAACACTGGCCAAGTCAGCCTTTCAAGAAAATAAACTATATGAAAGAGCTTTGTAGCATATAAATGTTATTTATACTATGGTACACTGTGTTATTTTGTTATTCTTGGCTCCAGGGAAGTTTAGGGAAGAAGAGTACTCAGTTCAGTGATTTTTTTTTTTTTTCTTTATAGTAGTGTATAATTATTTGAAGCAAAAAACCGGGCCTAATTTCTCTCTCTGTGACAATACGAAGACAGATTCTGTATCAGATTTTGATATTCAGAACCTTACATTATATGTGGCATCACTTGCACATGTCATTGTCCCTCTGGGCTGGAATACATGTTACCCCATCCATCTTCCCTTCCCTTAGCTATAGAATTTTCCCAGGTATTTGTTATCCTTTGTTTAAACCACAGTGTATTCCTCCATGTCAAACTCCTGAAATAACAAAATATACGTATTGATATGATTATCGTTAGTATCATTTGAACCTGTATATTTAACAGCTGACCTGCTGGTGCTTTAAATGGGACAGTGATGCTGTTTTGAGGATGTGGCAGCCATTAAAATGTGCTCAGCATTTTGCAGATATTTTATATCATGGACTCATTCTTAATTGCACATTAAAACCTATTAGGAGTTCATCTTCACTCATTGTTTATCCACCACCCACTGTAGTTTTATGGCAATACTGTATCCTCACAACTATTCTGTTAGCTCTTGCTTTTTGTGGCTTTCAGTAAAATTAAATGAAAACATGCATTGTATATTTCCAAGAAAAAGTCATGTATTCTTTTGTGTGTAAGGCGCAAGTCCCATGCTTGTCTTAGAAATGTCAGTGTTCCTTCCCCACATCCCCCCATAGGAAAAGAAATGCCAAGGAGAGACAGCCATCACAAGACACTAGTTAGTAAGTGGTATTTTGTGTTTCTTTTTGACTGCCACTTAAACAGTGATGTATTTTGTAGTTGTGGAATTAAATGAAAACTTGCCTGGCTGGTGTGGCTCAGTGGACTGAGCGTTGTCCCATGGACTGAGAGGTCCCTTTTCAATTCCTGGTCAGAGCACATGCCTGGGTTGTGGGCTCCATCCCCAGTAGGGGGCATGCAGGAGGTAGTCCATGGATGTTTCTCTTTCACACTGATGTTTCTATCTCTCTCTCCCTACCCCTCTCTTTAAAAAAATCAAAACAAACATGTTAAAAACAAAAACAAAAAAAGCTTACTTTTTCTGAATGGGTTGCCATAGTATAGCAAAACTACCAGCAAAAGAGTAGTGTTTTCATTTTGTGTCTCCAGAAGTGAGCTATTGAATTTGATACTTGATTTCAAATTCCAACTTAAAATCTTAGTGAACTGCTTAGAATGATTTCTAAACGAATTGCTTAGTATGGCCTGGGTTTGACCATTCAAAACCGTAGTAAGATGGTTTTGAATGGCCAAGGCCTCTCTTAACTATCCTTTCCATCTTGTTACTAGGAGACCCGATTGGAGATAGCCTGCACAGTGCACATAGAAGAGAGTGGCTGCTTAAGAATGACAATGAGCCCTGGCCGGTTTGGCTCAGCGGTTAGAGCATCGGCCTGTGGACCAGAGAGTCCCGGGTTCGGTTCCCGTAAGGGCACATACCTTGGTTGCAGTTTGTCCCCAGCCCCGGTTGGGTTGAGTGGGTGGCAGCCACTCGATGTGTCTCTCTCACATCAATGTTTCTCTCTCTCTCTCTCCCTCTCTCCTTCCTGCTCTATCTGAAAATAAATGCAAAAAAAAGGAATGACAATGTGAAGATGTTCTGGATGGTTAATGCTTTCTTCTCTTGCTTTTGAATGTTCCTCAATCTCAAAGCTTATAAAAGAGACATAAATCTGGCAGTGTCAAAGTAAATTTAATGAAATAACCCTGTTTTATAAGTAATTTCTTATCTATTTGTAAAAATAGGGAATGTTTCTTAATCATTGTAGACAGTTAATTATCAGTATTTTTGTATGTTTTTTTAGAGAGAGAGAGAGAGAAACATCAATTTGTTGTTCACTTATTTATGCATTCATTGGTTATTCTTGTATGTGCCCTGACTGGAGATCGAACCTATAACCTTGGCATATTTTGACAGTGCTCTAACCAACTAAGCTCTCCAGCCAGGGCTCAGTATTTACTCAGCTTTATTTTGACGAAGATTTTGTTTTAAGTTTTTCTAAAATGTGGAGATTTGTGATACCATTTATAAAGCATTTAGGTCTTTCTCAGTTACAATAGATATTCAGATGCAGATTGAACTTCAAAAAGAGTCATTAACTCAGATTTAGTTAGAGACAGATATTATATTTCTTATGAACTAATATAAAAAATAGAATAACTGCCCTGGCCAGTTTGGAACAGTGGTTGGAACTTCTCAGCCCGTGGACCAAAGAGTCATGGGTTTGATTACCGGTCAAGGGCACGTACCTGGGTTGCAATTTGTCCCCGGCCCCGGTTGGGGTTGTATGGGTGGCAGTCAGTCGATGTGTCTCTCTCACATGGATGTTTCTTCGCTCTCTCACTTCCTCCCTCTCTCTCTCTCGCTCTATGAATGCAAAAAGTGTCCTCAGGTGAGGATTAAAAAAAATTAAAAAAAAAAAACAATCAATGGAAAAATATCCTCGGGTGAGGATTAACAACAACAACAACAAAATAGAATAACCTATATATTGAGTAGCTATTTTATAAATATTATATACTATATATTATATATGAACTATAATAATAAATATAGCTCTAATTCTCTCATTTACTAATTTGATGACCCTGGCCAGTTAAATCATATCTGAAGCTTCTGTATTTTTCAGCTTTCAGTGGGCAAAGGGAAATAATCTACTTTTCAGAATTGTAAGGATTGAATGAGGTATCAGAATGCTTACTAAGCTACAGAGAGCTATATTGCTATTATAATAATTTGATTGTTCAAATTATAGTGTCAAGTTACAGTTTACGTGTCAAATAATGAACTGTTATCAGATTGGCCTTATTCTATTTTTATTTTTGCAGTGTTCTCCATTTATTCTCATTCTTGTGATCCTTGTGAGGTACAGACTTGTTTAGAAAAATTAGGGATAACCCAGTGGTGGTGTATGGCTCTAGAATGTAAGCTCCTGGGGAGTCTGTCTTATTTTATTGCTGTGGCATACCTCATTGTGAGCAAGGGAGCATTCCCAAAAAGAGTCAGTCACACGTGTTTGTGTCTATCCACAATGCCAGGTTAATTAGGGGAGACCTCCCCAATAAACCAATAGAGTCACACACAGGTTACACACAAAGGGCAGGAGCTTATGCAATAGAAGCGAACAGAGCGAGCATCTGGTACCAAGCCCTAGTCACTGGCAGCGACACAGGTGGAGAGGCGGGCATCATTCTCAAGCCAGGTGACTCCAGTGGCAGCACATGTGTGGTGGAGTGGAAGTCTGTTAGGGCTCCGGGCATGACCCATGATACAGCCAAGCTGGAGTGTTGGGTGGTCAGAGCTCTGAGTTCTTATAGCCCACAAGGGGTAGAGGTCTCACTCATATAGATGTCCAGATAAAGTCCTTGTCCTAGTGTCCAGACTTGTGGTTTTGGGCATTCCGGGCCCCTCCTAAGGACATTCCTGTTGTACCCCATTACCTTAGTTTTGACATAGCATTTGACATAACTGTCATGGCTGACAGTGACTCCATTTTAGATTGTCAAAAGTATCCAAAAAGTCAGCTCTGTTCTTGCTCTGGTCCGCAGGCCGATGCTCTAACCACTGAGCCAAACTGGCGAGGGCTCTGTTCTTGCTCTGTACAGTCAGTCACTCAGCACATAGTATGCAGTAGGCATTTAGTGAATATTGGTGGAGAGAATGAATGTGTGAATGCTAATAAAAATGCTGTTTTGTTTTTTTTTTACTCTTTGGTTTTCAAGAGCAAAGGCAACAACATGAAGGGGAGTTCATGTCACTTCTATGTTTTACTTAAATATCTGTTTATTATAAATGTAATAGCTACATATGGTAGAATAATGCAAGGAATACAGAAATATTTCAGTAGAAAAGTAAAAATTTCCCTCTCCTAAACATAAATAATAAGAGTTATCCTAGATGGTGGGGTTTTCCCCAGAGGGTCCCGAGAACTACTAAAAATGATCCCTGTTTTCAGCCCTTTGACACAGTTTGACATCCTTCAGGGTATTCTGATGGTAGACCTGAATTTTGTCTCTAGTTCTGCTTTCACATCATCACAGCGTTGTCATAGTCACTTTTTATATTTCTAATATCTTGTGATTTTATGTTTTTTTTATTTTTATTCTCACCCGAGGACATTTTTTTTTTTTTTTTTGCATTTATCTTCAGATAGAGCAGGAGGGAGAGAGGGAGGAGGAGAGAGAGAAACATCGATGTGAGAGACACGCATCAAGTGGCTGCCACCCACACGACCCCAACCTGGGCCGGGGACAAACTGCAACCGAGGTACGTGCCCTTACTGGGAACCGAACCCGGGACTCTCTGGTCCGTGGGCCAATGCTCTACTTGCTGAGCCAAACCGGCCAGGGCATATCTTGTGATTTTAGAAGCAACTTTATTACTACCTCAGCAGTTTTCACCTTTTATTTTGGATACATCTCATGATGTGTGTGCCTTTTGTGCCCATGGATTCTACTTTAATTTCTCTATCTTCCCACCCAGTTTTAAAAGAGCATGTACTGTAGTTGCCAGTGTTTCACAGTTCTCCAAAATAGTTATTCTGGATGGTAATGTTGACCTTGAAAATAAAACAACCAATTACTTTATGAGCAAAATGGGTTTGAGGATAGTAGAGAATTACAAATTGGGACAAGCAAGCTATGCCAAAATCATAGTCCAGTCTGGAGAACGAAGGAGAAGGGCTTGCTTTTATTAGGTTTTAGGAGGAAATTGGAAAGAATTGGTTTGAACAAAAGTTCACTGGAAAGAGCAAGAGTTTGAAGTTTTGGTGGTTTCTCATTGGCTGCAAGCAGTAGTTAATGTATTGTTCCTGGGACAGGGAAGGATATTTCTCCTTTGTGTTAAAAGTAGGAGATGACATTCCATGTGATTAATGTCCTCCCCTGTCAAAATAAGTCTTCCTTTTTCCTGTTGATTATTCAGACTGTAACAAGTGATTGGTGGGTGAGGTGTTCCCCTTTCAGGGCTTTCCAACTCCATTTTAAATGAGGTTTCCTTTATTTAGTTTCACAAGGAAAAAACACGACTTTAGATTATTTGAGGATTAATTGGTTTTTAAAAGACAGATGACTTGTCTGCGTGTAGATATCATCTGAGTTTTCTGAAATAATGGGCCTATAATTTTCCTGAGCTGATTCCCCGCCAATCATATAAATGGGAATGAACAGAATGGCATAATGAAGAGAGGCAGAGACTCAGAGGCTGAACTCAAGGACTCAAGATAGCTCCCCTATTCATTGGTGTTTGATGGGACATGTGGCTCTGACCAAGCTTCCTTGGAACATGGTTGGGGGTTGGACACTGCTTTTTTTCTAACCTGAAGTTTAATATTCTTTCATAAGCATTATGACCTCATGGGCAGAAACTTTATTTCCTATGTTTTCTGGCACACACTTATCTCAGTGAATGATTTCTGAATAAGCATGGTCAAAAAGAGAAGGGAGGTCAGCTTTATCCCAGGAATTGGAGGGAAGGGGTAAGGTCTCCTGGGGCTGCTTGGTGGTGGGGCTGGTGCTGGTTGTCCTTATGCAGGCTGGTCCCCATTTACTTCATGGTGGTAAAAGTGTTTTCTTTTTCAAGATTAAGATACCGTACTGCCAAAAAATAGTTAGTTTGGCTCAGTTTAACTTTCTTAATGTCAATTTAGTGCAATGTACATACATTATATCACTTTATTATGTAGCTTCCCTCACAGAAACTTGTTTCTGTTTTCCAAACTCTTCTACCTCACTATGTGGTCTCTGGATAACAATCAGTTGAATTATTTAATTGTGAACTCTGAATATTTGTCCTTAAAATGTGTAAAAATTAACTTTCATATATGTAAACAAGTAGGCATCTGGAATAATTTCAAAAGTCCTTTTTTTTAAATTAAATTTTAAACTTCTTTTTATGACATGATTTTCCCTAGTACTTTTAAAGTAAAAATACTTCTGTTTTAAGAGAGGTGAGGATCTTAGGCTAGCAGGGTTCACTTAATATTTTTATAATGATCACTAAACTTGAAATCAGGTGTCAGTTCTACCACTGACATTGGCTGAATGACCTTGGGTCAGCCATTCACCTCCAGATATAGTTTTCTCTTCTATAAAACGTATATAGCATCTTTCCTGGTTGTTGTAATAGTGAAAATGACATAGTGTGGAAATATCCAGCATCAAACCTGGCATAATGTAGGCATTGTAACTCTGAAAAAATAAGACACTAGAAAATGGCAAGCCTTTGTTAGCTCCAAGGAGCTATGGCTAAGATTGAAAACTTTCTCATGTTAGGAATTTTTCATTGGTATACACCAATTAGCTAATTTCCACAATGAAAAATTCCTAACATGAAAAAGTTACATGTATATATAATTTGAAGTAGAGGAAAAGGAGCATGAGGTGTGAGTGAGAGAAGGCTTTGCTTATTCTGACACTTTCACTTTTGGTATGGCTTGTTGCCATCTTGTCTATTCACAGTGTAACATAGCCCCCAAAGGTTTTTTTCTTTGTTTCATATAGTGTCTATGTATACATAATTTTACATACCAGAAAACTCACTTATTAAAAGTGTAGAAATCAGCCTGGCTGGTGTGACTCAGTGGCTGAGCATTGACCCATGTACCAAGAGATCACTGGTTTGATTCCTGGTCAGGGCACCTGCCTAGGTTGAGCCAAATCCCCAGTGGGGGGCATGCAGGAGATGGCCAGTTGATGTTCTTTCTCATCGATGTTTCTATCTCCCTCCCTCTCCCTTCCTCTCAGTAAAGAAAAACATTTTTTTTAAATGTTTTTAGTAAAAATTTAAAAATAAAGAAAAACATTTTTTTTAAAAGTGTAGAAATCAGTCATTTTTAGCATATTTGGTCATTTTAGCATAATGTGTAACCATTACAACAATACATTTTAGAACATATTCATAACCTTAAAGGAAACTCTGTCCAACCACATCCTCATTTTTTTCAACACTCCCATTCTAGGCAGCCTGTAATCTGTTTTCTGTCTCTGGATTTGCCTATTCTATACCTTGCATATAAGTGGAATCATATAATATGAGCTCTTTTGTGACTGGCTTATTTCACTTAACATAAAATGCTTTCAAGGCTCATCCACATTGTGTCATGTATCAGGACTTCTCTTTATTATCTAATAATATTTATTGTATGTGTATACTACATATTATTTATTTACCAGTTGATAGACATTTGTGTTGTTTCCACTTTTTGGCTATTATAAATAATGCTGCTAAACTCTGTGTCTAACCTTTTGAGCAACTGCAAAAACTGTTTTTCAAAGTGGCTGCACCATTTTATATTCGTGCCAGCAATATATGAGGTTTCTAATTTCTTAAACCCCGCACTAAGACTTTCATTACCTGTCTTTTTTTTTTTTTTTAATGTTTTTATTGATTTGAGAGAGAGAGAAACATCTATGAAATAGGGCTACCTTTTGCAAGCTGCCTACTGGGGATGGAGCCTGCTACCTGGGCATGTGCACTGACAGGGAATCAAACCAGTGATTTTGGTGCATGGGTTGGTGCTCAACCAACTGAGCCATACTGGCCAGGACTATTACCTGTCTTTTGATTCTAGCCATCTTATTGGGAATGAAGTGGTATCTCATTTATAGATTTGATTTGCATTTCCCTGATGGCTAATGATGTTGAGTTATTTGTTTATCTTCTTTGGAGAAATGTCTGTTTAGATCCTTTACTTATTTTTTAATTGGGTTATTAGTCTTTTTATTGAGTTATACAAGTTCTTTATATATTCTAGATACAAGTTCCTTATTAGACATGATGTACAAATATCCCTAAAGGATTTTATGCTCCCAATACATGAATTCAATTATACTAATCATACTAATTGAGTATATATTCTGGGTCAAGTCCTGCAATGGATTATTATATGGATTATTTCTTTTGCTCTTTCTTCATAGTAACCCAGAGGTATAGATAATATTACCTTCAGTGTATACATGTAAAAACAGAGGCCCAAAGAACTAAAGAACTAGCCTAGCATTAGACAGTTAGTAGTTATTGTTGCCTAAGGTATAAGTCACACCTGGGCATTACCTGGCGAACTGCACTGGGACTGTATTGACACTGAACTGCATGCCTCTAAGCTGGAGTTTGAAGCCTGTTTGAGTTCCTGGAATATGCAGATACCCTCGTTCATATCCATATCATGCCCATTTTCATCAGCCTTGACCTCTCTTGTCTCTTAGTCTTTATGTCTCTACTTCACTCAGTTACTCATCATGTGTACTGCACAGTTACAGTCTACTGTGTTGTGGTTTTCTTCTGGTTATTCTGTGTTTATAACATAGACAAGATAGATAAAGATCTTTAATAGAGGGGCCTTAGCTTAGTGAACACAAGGTTGATTTTGAAACTTGTAGAAGTCTTAGAGGATTATTCTAGTTTTTATATAAGAAGAAATTTCTAAGCAGCTGAAACTGTTCCGCAATGGAATCATTTGCCTGGTGAAGAACTTTCCAGAACTGTATATTCTGAAAGTAGCAGTGGAGTTCCCTCCTCTCAAGATGTTGTAAATGCATTTCTACACTGGGTGGATCCTAAGGCCCCCTCCACACTAGGGAAGGGCGTGTTTCCTGCCATAGCTGACAGATAATATTTCCATAGAGCAGTGTGTTGCTTTCATATATGCTCTGGCGTCAGGTTTTTATTTTTTATTTTTAAGTCTAAATAAACAAAGTGCCGAACTCTTGGAAATTAACATGGTAATGATGTCTTTATACTTCCAATTTTAATCTCCTTTGAAAAATGTACTTCTAATTTCTCAGTGATATAAACTTTAGTTTTCATGCATGGAGAGGACTCTGGTTAAGGGTGAAGACCTGGAGTCAGCCAGATCAGTATTTGAGTCTCAATTCTGTGGCATCATTGCTATGTGACCTTGGGCAAGTTACTTTGCTTTTGTATGCCTTGGTTTCCTCATCTGGAAAACAGAAATAAGAGATGCCCTTTAAGCAGTTGTTAAGATTCTATACTGCTTGTCTGGCACATAGTATGTGCTCATTAAATAATTATTTGCAGATTAGAGACATGTATGGTTATTATAGTAAAACTTAATCACATTTTTAAATTTTTCTCAGAGGAAACACAAGAATAGAAGAGGCTTGTGAAATGTATACCAGAGCTGCAAATATGTTCAAGATGGCTAAAAATTGGAGTGGTATGTATACAGTTTTTGTTTATTTGCTTTTCAGGCAGCTAACTTCAAAATTATTTTGAAGGAGGAAATGACTGCTGTCCCCTTAGAAAATAAGACTGTTGGCCCGAAGTCAGGTGTCAGTGCTGAATAAGTGGTGTGGCCATGAACTGGGATTAAAGGACCTTGATTTACTGAATGAAGTTGAAATCCTAACATAAAATTTAAACGTAAGGACTGGGTCTGTTTTAGTTTCTGTAAACCACTTCATACAGTAAGAGTAACTTTTCTTCTTCTTCTTTTTTATTTTTTTTTAACTTTTGAGATGGAGGAAGGGAGAGATAGAAACATTAATGTGAGAGAGATCCATCGATAGGTTGCTTCCTGAATGTGCCCCGACTAGAAATCGAACCGTAATTTTTACTTCTAACTAATGTGCTCAAGTAAATGTATTGCCATAAAGATGGAAAGTTGTAGTAAAACTCAACAAAAACAAATAGAATAAATTTCTACTACCTAAACATTAATAGGGAATGTGATAATTGATTGTGGTTCCATTGAGAAGTGTGACAGTGGAAGTGTTATTTATATAACCTTCAACAGACTTATTATCATTTTTTTTAAAGTAATGCTTTCTACCCAGTGAAATTACACATAACAGAATCAACAGAGTTATTATTTTCATTGGTTTGAGAGGGGATGTTTCTTTCTAACACCGATTAGAGAAACTAAGTTATCCCTACCTCTGGAAAAAGGGGCTCATCATGGTAAGGTATTTCTGGAGTGAAATGGAGGTGGGCTTCAACCAGAACAGGTACATGGTACCATCTCTGGCCCTGGCTTGTACCTGCTACATGACCTACAGCAGGGTCCTGGCCCTCTATAGGTTCATTTCCCCATTTGCTATCCCCAGCCCAGCTTTATTGAGATACGATTGACACAAAACCTTGCATAAGTTTAAGATGCATCACGTGTTGATTTGCCCATTTGCTTTCAAGGCCAGCTTTTAAAAATAATTTCAGTGAAAAAAAAATCAGTGAAGAAAATGCTATTGAACTAGATGAATCTGAAAGGTCTTTTCTGGCTCTAAAATTTTTTTATACGTTTAGTTTTAGATAAAAAGATTATGCTATATGTTTTCAAAATGCACTTATGCCTGAATTATAATGTATTGCAAAAAAATAAAATGGAGGAGAAAAGAGTATTATCTCAGCATTCACATCTTTTGTATAGTTCAGGTCCTGTAATCATAGGTAAAAAGTGATCTTATTGAGAAAGGCCACTTAATTATTTTAACTGATGATCAGATGTTCTAACCCTCAGGAAATCCCATTTTAGAGAGGCTATTAACATTAATATATCTAAAGAGGCTTTGCATTTATCCTCCCCCATCATCTGTTGCTTACTCTGACATCTCAGCTTCTGCATTTTTTTCTAGTCTGTTTTAATGAACCACTAAAGTAATTCTGTTCAAATATAAGTCAGCTTATGTCATTTCAAATAAGAGCTAAAGTCCTTAACTGTGGCCTTCCAGGACCTACTGATCTTCGATCCCTGTCTCTTCCTGTCTTTGACCTCATCTCCTACCCACTCCCCTCATTCACCTGACTTCCTCCTCAGAGTCTTTCTGGCACTCTCTTTCCCAAAATAGAGTGTGACTGATTCTCTGTTTCCTTTATCTCCTTCAATTGTTGTCTTCTTAGTGAGGGCTTTTCTGGCCACTCCTTTTAAACATAGCAATCCACCATCTAGCAAAATTAAGTGAAAAATGTTTACTAATTTATGTCCTGGCTGGGTTAGCTCAGTGATTAGAGCATCCGCCTCTGGGTGAAGGGGTTGCAAGTTTGATTCCCTGTCAAGGGCATGTACCTGGGTTGCAGGTTCGATCCCCGGCCCTGGTCATGGTTGTGCAGGAGGCAGCCAGTCATTGTGTCTCTCTCACATTGATGTTTCTCTCTCTCTCTCTCCCTCCCTCTTTTCCACTCTATCTAAATCTCAATGGAAAAATATCCTCAGGTGAGGATTAACCAAAAAAAAAAAAAAGTTTACTAATTTATATTGTATATATGTTTTTATTTTGTGCTGTCCCCTCACTAAAATGTAAACCATAGAAGGCCAGGATGTTTCTGTGTTTCATCTCTGCTATATCTGCAGGACCTGGACTGGGGCCTGCAACATGATAAATGCTCAGGATATTCATATAGTAAATGATTAAATAATAGATTCTGTAAAATTATTTTTGTGTTTCAATGGTGGTTATCATAGCACCATTGCATCTCTAGTTTTTAAAGTTCTTTTATAAAGATTAAGCTAATTTGTTTGATACTGAGCTTTTGAGAGATTATCCTGGCAGGTATTAGATTAATTTTACAGGTGAAGAAATTTAGCTTGAGAAGTTGTATGACTTTAGTTTAATATATGCTCCTTTAAAGACACTTTTAAGCCCTGGCCGGTTTGGCTCAGCGGTTAGAGCATCAGCCTGCTGTCCAGAGGGACCCGGGTTTGGTTCCCGCTGGGGGCATGTACCTTGGTTGCAGTTTGTCCCCAGCCCTGGTTGGGTCATGCGGGAGGCAGCCACTCGATGTGTCCCTTTCACATCGATGTTTCTCTCTCTCTCTCTTCCTCTCTCTCCCTCCCACTCTGTCTGAACAAAAAATGGAAAAATGTCATCAGGTGAGGATTTAAAAAAAAATTTAAAAAAATAAATAAAGACACTTTTAAGTGTGGGGAAATCGAGCTGGCATTTGTTAGCAGTGACTGAAATGAGTGCTCAGTGAAAAAGTAAGCAAGCAACTAGTTTTGGAAAGTGGGAGCATGAAAGGGTAAAATTAAAGCATTTAATGTTGTCTGGGGAAATGGAGTTAGCCCTAGAGAGCCTAGATGTTGTGGTATTATACTTAGTGAGGAAAGGATGGACCATGATTGTTTCTGGGACAGTCAACATAGATAAACTGCAAAAAATGAAATTACTGGTAGAAGAGGAAAGATGTAGGTTATAAAGGATATCTAAACATGCCAAACCACTGGTATTGGTTGTAGGATAGACTTATAGGTAATAGTGATAATGACCAACACATATAATTGGAGCTGGTCTATTCTAAGCACTTTACTGGAAGATCCAAGTTATTATGACACTGTTCTGGGCAGAGCCTATCAAAGCTTCCATTTAGCTGATAGATTCCTGAAATTCCTGAACTGCCACTTAGAAGTTAGCTGCTGCCCCCAATACTTCAGGGGGTCTATCCACTACCCTTGCAGTGGCATTGGCCCCTCCTCTGGGAATCCCTCATGATTCACCAAAGAAAGGGTTAAAGCCTGGTGGAGAGGGGTTCTCTGTTCAATGCTGGTGGTTAAATATTTTCAAAACTTCCTGGGCACTCTTTCTAGCAAGAATTAAACCTGGGCGGGCAGGCTGGCTGGGGAGTTTGTACTGTGTCTTTTCCCCCAGCTGAAAGTCCAAAAACTTAAGTGGGAATTATGTGGGGACTTCTGGAAGAGGGGTGGGGACAAAGGACAGCAGGTAAAGCTTTAATGGAAATGAATGTTTTATCTCTTAAAAACAAATTTAAAGTAAATATTTAACACCAGCAGTGGGTGCTTAGGCATCTGGTGCTATTTTCTGTATGTTTTTGAATTGTGTTTTTTAATACCAGAAGATTTTGTGATATTCTTAATTGTGCTTTTCCTAGTGAAACAGATTTTTTCCTCTCCATTCCTGTTAGTACTGACTTCTCTATTCCAGACCTTACTGACCTGTGTCTCCATAGGCCTTTGTGCTCCCCAGTCTATGGTGCTCATTTTTATGAGGCACTGCCATGGTGTTCTCTCTGAACTGAGAACCTCATGATGAATCCTTGTCTAGGTTCCTTATGTTAACATTTAAAACCTTCCCTGAACTGGCCTGTTGGCTGGCATCTGCAGCCTTGATTTCCACTGCCCCTGCACTTCCATTCCTCCTCCTATAGGCAGCATGGGCTTGTCATTGGCCTAGTTCCGGCCCTTTCTTGCCTTCAAGCATTTGTTCCTTGTTCATGTGGCTTCTCTGCCAGGCGTTCCTTCCCTCATTCTTTTTTGCCGCTCCAGAATTCATAGTCCCTGATCTAGAACCTTTTCTGAAAAAATTTAGTGCATAAATCTTTCACATTGTGCCGTGTCCTGGTGGAGACCCCATAACCAAACCCATCTGTGATTCTGCAGGAAACTGTACAGGCTTTCAGACTAAGTGGGATACAGAAAGAATAAATCTCTTATACATTTCAGTCAGATTTTGTCATAAACTTAAGTAAAAAAACTTTGAATTCCTCAATTGTGGGTCTATTGAGAAACTGTTTTGTCCATGAAGCCTTCATTAGCAGTTTCTTCAACAAGCACAACTAAGTCCATTGGACACTGTAAGATAGAAAGATGACCAAATAAATATCCTTGACTTCAGTGTTTTACCTCTCTTTAAAAATTAGTAGTTTGAATCTGCCAGTCATTGTTCAGTATATGCTGTGCAGCAGAATTGAACTGCCTGGTACTAGGCTGTTGCTGTTGAGTGGAAGCTTATTGCCCAGGGCCCGCTTGGGAGGTCTTCTGTGGCTGAGAAAAGCTTTCATCACTGCTTGACTTGATTCTGGCTTATATACACATAAGATGTATTTGGTCACATTTTCATGTGCTTCTGACTGGAATGCTGCTTTTAAGTGGAATGTAACTTTCTAGCACTTAGGACATGGGCTGCTCTGTGGGGATACTTGTTCCTCTCTGTTTATTGTAGTAATTTATCTTCCTCAGCTGCAGGAAATGCATTTTGTCAGGCAGCCAAGCTCCATATGCAGCTTCAGAGCAAACATGATTCTGCTACCAGCTTTGTGGATGCTGGGAATGCTTACAAAAAGGCAGACCCTCAAGGTAAGGCACACCTCTGTCTAGGACAGCGATTTTCAACCCAGTGTGCCACAAGAATTTTTAAAACATGCAAAACTGACCTCTTTTCTGTTAGATTGTCAAATTTAAAAAATGATGGTAGCCAATGGAACAATAGCCATCCAGTGTGAATAAATCAGAATTATACCTATTTTTTTGTCAGATCGGCAAAGAATATAATATATTTTGTTGGTGTGCTACAGAATTGTACTAACTAGTTTATGTGTGCTGTAAGATAAAAAAGGTTGAAAATCGCTCGTCTAGGATGGTAGCGCCAATATTGGTGACCTTTTTCACAGGTTATACTGCTAGATCTTTTGAGCCCTGGTAAAAATAAATTTTTGTACTTTGGGATAATAGAGATTTTGGTAACTTCAGGAATTTTTCTTTAATCATTTGAAGCTTTAATTGGAAGAAGATATGTTTAATTTATCCGGGTGGTTTAGTTGCTTAACACCATTTTCTTAAACTTCATTTATGTTGCATTTTGGAGAATTTTTTGGAAATTGGCTTTAATTTTATCTAGGACTTATTATATCCTAATTTTATGAATATGTATATTGTTTATTAGAGGAGACTGCCATGTTCCCTCACTCCTAAATACGTAGTGTGTTTTAAGATCCAGTTAATGGGAAATCATAATATCTGATGGTGTTTTGTTTGTTTGTTTCTTTGTTTTTTAAGAGAGAGAGAAACATTGATTTGTTGTTCCAGTTACTTATACATTAATTGGTTGGTTTTTTTTTTTAATATGTTTTTTTTTTTTAATTGATTTTTTTCAAGAGAGAGGAAGGGAGAGATAGAAACATCAGTGTGAGGGAGAAACATGCATTGGCTGCCTCCTGAACGCCCCCTACTGGGGATCGAGCCCGCAACCCAGGCAGGTGTCTTGATTGGGAATTGAACCCGGACTGCTCAGTCCATGGGACGATGTTCAGTCCACTGAGCCACACCGGCCCGGCAATTGGTTGATTCTTATATGTGTCCTGACCAGGGATCGAACCTGTAACATTGACATATCAGGGACAATACTCTAACCAACTGAGCTACCTGGCCAGGGCAATTTCTGCTGGTTAAAAATCTAGTTATTCACACAGTATTCACATGATTTTTTAAAGTGTTTTTCCTGGTATTTGTTTTAAGGAAAGAACGAAGTTGGGTAAAGTGGTAAAATTTTTCAAAAAGTTATTTTTCTTTTAGTTACGTAGTGGTTCTCAACCTTCCTAATGCCGCGACCCTTTAATACAGTTCCTCATGTTGTGGTGACCCCCAACCATAAAATTATTTTCGTTGCTACTTCATAACTGTAATTTTGCTACTGTTATGTCTTAGGTGACCCCTGTGAAAGGGTCGTTCGACCCCCAAAGGGGTCACGACCCACAGGTTGAGATCCGCTGAGTTAGAGAAATGCACACTTAGCAATTAAAAGCATTAATTTGATCCCTTCCACATATGCACTGGTAGCTATGGAGTTTCTCTTTTTTCTTTAAGCAGTCCCTTTTAACATAGAAATTTCAAATTTTATGACTATGTCATACAGAAATAACATTTTCAAAGGCTTTTGTGTAGATATTGATCACAGTTTATTTTCAAAAGTGAAAAACTGAACACAGCCTAAATGAGCAATAAGATGAGAATGGTAAAGTTATAATACATCAGTATTGTAGAATATGATGCCATTATTACGATCCCTGATTTCAGAGAATCTTTAGTGACCTGGTAAATGTTTACATGGTAACTAAAGAACTGTATGAGAATTGAGTTCTCAAATTCATAGTAAGGTCTATGCACATAGAAATGCGTCTAAAAAACACTGGAAGGCAAAGCATATCAAATACTAAGAGTGAGTTTGAGTGGGATTATATGGAAGCTAAAGTTTCTCTTTGTATTTTTCTGTATTTTTTTTTTATTTTTTATTTTTTTAAATATGTTTTATTTTTTAGAGAGAGAGGTAGAAAGATCCATGTGAGAGAGAAACATTAATCGGCTGCTTCCTGCACACCCCCTACTGGGGATCGAGCCCACAGCCTGGGCATGTGCCTTGACTGGAAATTGAACCAGGACCTCTCAGTCCATGGGATGATGCTCAGTCCACTGAGCCACACCAGCCAGGCTATTTATTTTTCCTGTATTTTTAAAGGAGTGACAGTGAATTCACATTTTCTTACATATTTTAGGAGGATATTGCTTTTAATTTTTGTTAATATACTTTCTAATTCTTTAGTTAGGCCTTTTTACTCTGCTGCCTCTTTTTCAGAAGCAATAAAAGTGGATCTGTCAAACATGTGCCAGAATTATAAACACCACTATTTTATGACAGTGTGCTGGCTCTGAACACAGCCTAACTTTTGGAAAATTAATATACTTTATTGACACTGTCATTTATTAGATGTTTAAATTCATTTTGTGTATATGTTAGTACACCAAAAGTTAGCATCTTTAACATTGTACAAAATGTTGACTTTGCTTAAGAGTTGTCTGAACAAGGATTTCAAAGTGCTTTTGATTTTGGCTGCATGAAGAGTAGTCTATTGAAGCCATCTTTCTTATAAAGAACTTTCTTCCAAAATTTATATATATATTTTGTCACTGAAAAATACATTTACATTTATGTTTTAGCAGATGTAGATGATCAGTGTTGATGACAGCCCCCATTTGTTCTCTTTATAATGCAGTCTCTCTCCTGGATGGAGTCTTCACTCTTAGGTTAAGAGTAACTGAGCTAATAGCACTCTTAATTCCAGTTCCCTAAGTTGCACTGCAGCTGCTGCAGACAGAGCATGCTGAGGGGGTCTGGACTTGTATGTGATTCATTTTTTCTTCTCATTAACTAGCATACCCACCCTCTGCCCCAAATAGGACCTCCTTAATGTTCTAGTAGCAGCCAGGAAAATAGGCTCAACTGAACCCTCTTTAACTGAATGGATTTCTCATTGTGTTTCTTAAATGCCTACGCTTCAGAGGCTATCAACTGCTTAAATGCAGCCATCGACATTTACACAGACATGGTAAGACATTGCCTTGCTTGAGTGACTATGGGGTGGACTCCTTGAAATGGCTTAGAGTTGTATTCTTTTTTATTTTGTTCCTAAACTGATTGGAATTAAAATAGGTAAAACAGGAATGTGGCTGTGTTTTTTGTTTTCCCCTAGGGAAGGTTTACAATCGCAGCCAAACACCACATTACCATTGCTGAGATTTATGAGACTGAACTAGTAGACATCGAGAAGGTAAGCAATGGATTCATGTTCTCAAACTTTGTGTGAAGCAGATAGTTGATTCCAAGGACCCTTTCTTATTCCAGCCGAGTTGAGTGGAGTAGAATGATCAATCATGCATGGTTTCACGTGGAAGTTTTAGGGGCCTGGTGGCTAAGGAGTAGATAGACTGTTTTTCTGGAGTAAGTATCTGAGATAAAAGCTAGTTAAGATCTACTTGCTGTTTTTGCTTATGTAATTCATGTCAGGAGAATCTTCATCTCTTTCCCTGAGGCCTTTGTGGGCCTGCGAAGGAAGCTTTAGTACTGTGGGCATTTGCACATCTTTATCTTCAGGCCTTGAACTTCGGGAAGAAGGTAGGTGAACACCAACTTGGCCACATGTCTGCTTCACTCAAGTCTGGCTTTCTAAGCAGCGGTTTATACAGGTATACTTCGGAGATACTGTGGGTTGGTTCCAGACCACCACCATAAAGTGAAAATCACAACAAAGTGAGTCACACATTTTTTGGTTGCCCGGTGCATATAAAAGCTATGTTACACTGTACAGCACGACCTAGTACAGCAGTATTTGTTCAATGTTGTTCCATTATAATGCTGATGAGATACTGTAGGAACTTAACTCTTGTGTATGTCAATTGGCTTATGGTAAAATTGGTTACGTTATTTAGTTTCGCTTAAGGTGGTAGAACCTATCGACAGCATTAAATGAGGACTTACTGTAGTCTATTAAGTGTGCAAAAGCATTCTTATTAAAACAATGTACATACATTAATTAATAAAAAGATTTTACTGCTAAAAAGTGCTGACCATCATTTGAGCCTTCAACTGGTGAAGATGTTTCTTTGATGCCAGTGAAAATGCAATATCAGCAAAATGCAATAAAACGAGGTATGCCTCTAGTAGCAGAAGAAAAGAGGAAGGAGGAAACATTTATTGAGCATCTGGTGTTTTCCAAACTTTATTCTTGGTGGCATGCCATGAATTTTACCACATTTCAGCTTTATGGCTGTGGAAAGACTAAGACTCAAAATAGTTACACTGCCTAGGATTACTCAGGTTGAAACCAGTGGAGCTTACGCAAAGCTGGCCCCAGCACTCTCCTATCTTCTGCTGTCTTCTCAGTTAGGGGATCTCTAGCAGGGTTGAATGTACCTTGGTGAGAGAAAAACACGTTTGCCAGACTTCAGAGGCTGCCTCAACTCAGACTGGAAACAAATGTTTGTGTAAAACTGTCTTCCTAAGTACTGTGGAAGACAACAGTTTTATTATTATTTTTTTTTATCCTCGCCCGAGGACATTTTTTCATTTTTTGTTCAGATAGAGTGGGAGGGAGAGAGAGGAAGAGAGAGAGAGAGAAACATCGACGTGAAAGGGACACATCGAGTGGCTGCCACCTGCACGACCAACCAGGGCCGGGGACAAACTGCAACCAAAGCACATGCCCTTAGCGGGAACCGAACCCGGGCCTCTCTGGACCGCAGGCCGACGCTCTAACCGCTGAGCCAAACCAGCCAGGGCAAGACAACAGTTTTGAATCAAAAAAAGAAATTATAGTGGAGATCATCGCTGTCAGACTAATGAACACTAAGCATGCTGAAAGGTTCCAGTTGCATCCTATTCTCAGTGGTCATGGCACTCCCTGTGCCTGCTGTGGCTTTGGACAGTTGTCACTCTTACACTGTTTTACTTCTTTCCTTGGCTGCTGGAACACATCTCCCACCTGTTTCTCTGGCCACCTCAATGAGCGCCCCCTTCCTGACTCTTTAGCTGGTTCCTTTTCTTCTCCTCATCCTGTGGTATGAAATGCCCTGGAGTTGGGTCGTTGTCTTCTCTCAGTCTTGCTCCCTTGGTACTCACTCAGCATCGCAACTTTAAATATCGTCTTGTTTCCCAGTTACTTGCAAATCTGTCTGCAGCTTAGACCTCTCTCTGAGCTTTAGGTTCCTATGTCCCCATGTCTGTCAACCTTTCTACTGTAGTCTCAAGCCAAGCATATGTAAGACTGAATTTTGATCTTGCCCTCCCTCCCACCCTGATATTCCCCTCCAAACCACAAGCATACTTGCCTTTTCTCTTTCTCCACATCCAACCTGTGAGCAATTTCTGTGGACACTGTCCTCAAAACTCGCAAGTCTCAACACTTCTCACTGTCTTTATTAAAGTAGACTCAGTCTTGGGGAGATGAGCATTTGTGTATCATCTTGCCAGCTGAGGCCACTGCATCAGCTCCTTGTCCACAGTGATCAGAAGAGCATTCTAGAGGCAAAAGCCTGAAGTGCTCTGTGCCATCTCTGCTGCCAGGGCAAGGTCTCGGGCAACCACTTCACCACATGGCGTTCCTTAGAATTGAGGGTAGAAAAATGATTTATGGTCTACTCTTGTTTTCTTTCTTTTCAAAAAAATTGGTGATTTGCCATGGCAGTTTCTGAAACCCTCATTACTCACTGCTCACAGTGTTCCTGCCATTTTGTGAGTTGGCCAGTAGGTGACATCTTTTTTCATTGATGTGTTCTCTTTTTAAAAAGCAATTTAAGAATATTACTCAACACACACACACAGGGTTAGCTTGTTGTGTTCACTGATGTTTGGCCTCGTGTGTTTAGAAACATCATTGCCTTCGCGTCTGTGGTTGAACCTACCAGATTTTGGTTGGTGATGTGTGAAGTTTAAGTTTGAAAAAGTCAGTTACACCAAGGTACTTTATATCTCATTTCTAAAAATGAATTTCTTCCCTTTTAATACTAGCCTCTATATGTCCTCTGATTCGTTCATAGATTTTAGCTAGAGAACAATGAAGTGTGAATTTTCATAAACTCATATTACTTCTTTGACTTCATGAAGTAAAACACTGGACCATATGATAAATGGGTCTTTTTTAAATGATCCAGGGGAATTGTGACTCATTTTTGTTTTAAGTCCCTGGGAGAACATGATTTAATACTCTTTGTTACAATGTAGTATTACATGTAGTATGTCAGGTTCCTGCTAGATTCTGTCTGGGGGTATATGTTCTAAAAGAATGGATCCCATATTAAGGCTATTTAAGGCTATTTCACCTATAGAGTGAACCCTTAAGCATGAACTTTGGAAATTTCATTTGCTTTAATGATGATAGATGCAGTCCTAGAGAGTCTTGTCTTTTATTTGAGGATCTATGTATTCTCCAGCGTTGTGTCTCTTTACCAACTCTCCCAAGGAGTATTGTGATCCATTTGGCATGCTACTTAAATAATAGGATAATCAGCTGGGTTTTTCTGGATTTATTGTTATGTGTGCTATGGTTATTAGTTGCCGTGTTCTCCTTTTTATATTATTATCTTTGGGACTATAAAGTACAGTCGGCTGATTTCTAGTGTGTAGGGGTCTGCTTCTGCCTGTTAAGTTTCACTACGTGTTAAAATTCCAAACTAGGTGGAACATCAAAGATAACCTGTGGCCAGCCTCTTTTCTCTGAAACTTCTCTAAGCCAGTAGATAAGCTTTCCTTTCAACTTTAGTCTCTTTCAAAACTTTGGAAGACCATGATTTTTTATTATTGGTTTAATTAGCATTATTAAAAACTAAATTTAAATTTTTTCTTTTACTACGATAAACCTAGCTGTAGTTTACAGGTATATTATGTTGATGAACCAGTATCATTATTTAATAAATATTAGGTTAAACCAAGTTGTTGATATTGAGCCTTTTTTGTTTTTTAAACCTCTAAAACAGCAGTTACATAAGGTTTAACCCAACTCTATTCATTGACTTCTGGTGCTGTTAGAACTGGGAAGTAGCTACATTTCCTCCTTAGGAAGAGGTTATGTAACTGATACTCTTTACAAAAAGATTTGGTGATGTTTCTCATGTTACCCTATTCTGGTACAAACTAGTGCTAAATACTTGAGAGAATGAGGACAATTCAAAGAAGATTATTTTTGATTAATCATATATCCAGTGAAAAACTTTCCTGGGCATTCCAAACTAATCAAGATATTGGTAATAGTTTAATAGGGGACTTCATTTGAAATGCACTTTGTATTTATTCACTTAGTATCTGTTTATTGAGCACCTATTGTATGATAGGCATTATGCTAGGCTTAGGGACATAATGGTGAGCAAAACCATCATGAGACCTGCCTTCACAGAGCTTATATTTTAGGCGGAGAAAATACACATTCATCATATAATCCCATGTGTGTACATGTGTATGTATGTAACAGCTCTGACATGTGCTCTAAAGGAATATATTCTACCAGACGTTTTCTGGATGTGTCTGTATACGGGGTATTTGTGAAGAGAGGACTATACTGTACCTTTTCTTTTATGGCTTTAATATTTCATGAAGAACTTTCCACGTTGAATTTTTTTTTTTAAACTTATCTTTATTGTTGAATGTATTCAAGATATCCCTCTTTTTTCCTCACCTTGACCACCTCCTCCCCAATCCCGCCCACCTCCTGCTTTCCCCACACTATTGTCTGTGTCTATTGGTTATGCATATATGCATATAAGTTCTTTGGTTTCTCTCTTCCCGCCACACCTCCCCCCTTCCCTTTGAGGTTCATCAGTCTAACAATCAATTTGTACTTCCTAATTCCTTCATCTTTTTCTCCAACTCCCCTCCCATCTGGCAAGCAACAAAAAGTTCTCTGTATTTATGAGTCTTTTTCTGTTCTGCCTGCTCATTTTGTTTGTAGATTCATTGTTGATAGATATGTATTTATTGCCATTTTTGTCTTCTTCAGGAAGACCTATCAACATTTCATATAATACTGGTTTGGTGGTGTTGAACTCCTTTAGCTTTTTCTTGTCTGGGAAACTCTTGATATGTTCATTGATTCTAAATGATAGCTTTGCAGGATAGAGTAATCTTGGTTGTAGATCCTTGCTTTTCATCACTTTAAATATTTCTTGCCACTCCCTTCTGGCCTGCAAAGAAATCGGCTGATAGCCTTATGGGAGCTCCCTTGTAGGTAACTAACTTCTTTTCTCTTGCTGCTTTTAAGATTCTTTGTCTTTAACCTTTTGCATTTTGATGATGATGTGTCTTGGTGTGGACCTCTTTGGGTTCATCTTGTTTGGGACTCTCTGTGCCTCCTGGACTTGTATATCTGTTTCTTTCACCAAGTTAGGGTTTTCTGTCATTATTTTTTCAAATAAGTTTTCTGTTTTTTCAATTTTTTTTCTTTATTGATTTTAGAGAGAGAGGAAGGAAGAGGGAGAGATAGAAACATCGATGAGAGAGAACATTGATTGGCCTCCTCCTGCATGCCCCTCCCCCCCCACCATCACTGGGAATTTGGCCCACAACCTGGGCATGTGCCCTGACTGGGAATTGAACCGGCGACCCCTTGGTGCATGGGTCAATGCTCAACTGCTGAGCCACACCAGCCAGGCTCAAATAGGTTTTCAATTTCTTGCCCTCTCTCTTCTCGTTCTGGCACACCCATGACACGAATATTGGCACGTTTGAAGTTGACCCACAGGCTCCATATATTATCCTAATTTTGGCGGATTCTTTTTTCTTTTTGCTGTTCTGATTGGGTGTTGTTTGCTTCCTTATATTCCAAATTGATGGTTTGCTTCTTGGCTTCAGCAACTCTACTATCGATTTCCTGTAAATTATTCTTTATTTAAATTAGTTCATCCTTTATGTCTGACTGGTCCTTTATTATGCTCTTGAGGTCCTCACGAAGCTCCTTGAAATTCTCACTAAGTTCATTGAGCATCCTTATAATCAGTGTTTTGAACTCTGCATCTGTTAGATTGCTTATCTCCATTTCCTTTAGTCCTTTTCCTGGAGTTTTGTTCTGTTGTTTCATTTGGGACATCTTTATTTGTCTCCTAATTTTGGCTGCCTCCCTGTGTTTGTTTCTACGTGTTAGGTAGAGTTGCTGTGTCTCCTAGGTTTCCTAGGGTGGCCTGTTGTTGTAGGTGTCCTATAGGGTCCAGTGGCACAGTCTCCCTGATCACCCAGCTGGGCCCTCGAGGTGCACCCCTCGTGTGTAAAAGTTCTGAGCCGGTGGGGGATCACATCCTCAACGTAAGGCCAGTGTAGAGAAAGGAGCATTTTATTATACCAGTGGGCTGTTACACCGGTGGGCTGGGGGGGTACAGCTTCCCCAAATCCTCAGCCCCGAGCTTCCTTTGTTCTATGTTTATATAGGCACAAACTACAGAAGAAAAAAAAAACTACATTAAAAAAAAACCACATTCTCTTGGCATCACGTAATTGGTGTCTGGGTTGGTACGAGTTGTCTCAGAGGTAAGGAGTCTGCTCCGGCAGAGGTCAGGGCCATCGTTAATCTCTTTCTTCTCATGGTTCCTCTGAGTTTCTCAAGGCCTTCATTAACCCCTTATCTTTGGGTTTCTCAAGGCCCTTATGTTTACAAAAAAGAAACTGCCAGGGTGTGTACGTGCGGTAACTGAGGGTCAGAATGGAGTTTAATTTTGTTAAAACATTATTAACCCTTTCAGTGTGGACTTTACACCCTTTTGTTGTAATTGAGTCTTGATTGCTGTTGGCACATCAATGGTAGGATTTTACTCAGACTGATCAGCTGCAAGGACTGGCTGTGCCCACTAACCAGCGACCTCTGACTACCTTGGGTGATCAGCTGTGCAGGGGCCCACCACACAGAGCAAGACTTACTTCAGCAGTGCTCTGGTACCCCCTGAGTCCATTCCTTGAGTGTGTCACTTGTGGAGGTGGTTGGGTAGTGGCGCTTTGATGTTAAAAGGTCTGAGCCGGCAGGAGATCACATCCTCAACGTAAGACCAGTGTAGAGAAAGGAGCATTTTATTACACCGGTGGGCTGTTACCCCGGTGGGCTGGGGGGGTACAGCTTCCCCAAATCCTCAGCCCCGAGCTTCCTTTGTTCTTTGCTTATATAGGCACAAACTACAGAAAAAAACTACATTAAAAAAAAACCCACATTCTCTTGGCACCGCGTAATTGGTGTCTGGGTTGGTAGGAGTTGTCTCAGAGGTAAGGAGTCTGCTCAGGCAGAGGTCAGGGCCATCATTAATCTCTTTTTTCTTATGGTTCCTCTGAGTTTCTCAAGGCTTTTATGTTTACAAAAAAGAAACTGCCAGGGTGCGTACGTGCAGTAACTGAGGGTCAGAATGGAGTTTAGTTTTGTTAAAACATTATTAACCCTTTCAGATGTGGTCTGAAGCTGTCCACTGGGTGTGCTGGTTCTGGGGCAAGGTCAGCCACTGTCTGTGTTCTACCCAGGGCCACCAGGCATAAGCTACAAAGCGATCTGCCAATGGCTGCTGCTTGTGCTGGGCTTGGAGGTGCCCAGGCAAAGCCAAGCTATGAAACAAGGCTAGCTGCTTCTAGTGCTGGGCCTGGGACCATGTAGTGAGAGGTATGGGGCTTGCTGTGGCCAGATGCTGCTTGTTTGAGAGAATTTAGGAAAATTTGAAGCAGGAGCCAAAACAGGCCAATCCGGTGGTAAAGCAACTGGCAACAGCTTGGTTGGGCCTGAAAGTTGGGTGTGGCAGGGTCTTGGGGAATCACCAGGGTGGGGCAAACAGCATGAGCCAGGTTGCTGAAGTCCCAGATATGGCGGCTGTCTGCCACCCAAGGGAAGGGCTCACCAAAGAAACAATGGCCTCCACCAGCATGTCTGTCCAGGAGAAAGCTGCCTCTCCAGTCCTAGCCCCAGTGCCAAATGACTCAGTTCTTCCCCGTATGTCTCTGGTGCCTTTCAAGCTGCCTCTCCCACGCTGGAGCCTGGAGGGTGGGAGTCCGAGTAAGTCCGTGTGTGGGCCCTTTAAGAGGAGCTGCCTGGGGCTCCAGAAGCCTCAGCCTCCCTCGGCCTCAGTTCCCACTGCCTTTACAGCCAGAAGTTATGGGGACTTCTCTTCCTGACACTGGAACCCTGAAGTGGGCACCTGGTGTAGGACGGGGACCCCTCACTCCTCAGGGAGGACCTTCACAGCTGAGGTATCCCTCCTGATTTTTATCTGCCACATGTGGGTGTGGGACCAGCCCGTTTGCACCTCCTCCCCTCCTACCAGTCTTGATGTGGCTTCTTCTTTAATTTCGTAGTTGTAGGACTTCCATTCAGCTCGATTTCAGGCGGTTCTGAATGATGGTTGTGCTGTAGTTTATTGTAATTTTGATGTGGTTGTGGGAGGAGGCAAGTACCATGTTTACCTACGCCACCATCTTGACTGGAAGTCTCTCCATGTTGAATTTTCTATCCATTACTTTTTTTTTAAATATGTTTTTATTGATTTTTTTTAGAGAGAGGGAGAGGAAGGGAGAGACAGAGAAACATTGATGTGAGAGAGAAACATGATCAGCTGCCTCCTGCATGTCCCCCACCGGGGATTGAGCCTCCAACCCAGGCATGTGCCCCAAGTGGGAATCGAACTGGGATCTCTCAGTCCATGGGACGATGCTCAATCCACTGAGCCACACTGTGGTCTGAAGTTCTGATAGAACACTGGCTGGGTTCTATCCATTACTTTCATTTATTTTTTATCGTCACCCGAGGACTTTTTTTTTTTTTTTTTACATTTATATTCAGATAGAGTGGGAGGGAGAGAGGGAGGGAGAGAGAGAGAGAAACATCAATGTGATAGAGACACATCGAGTGGTTGTCACGCACATGACCCCAACTGGGGCCAGGGACAAACTGCAACCCAGGTACGTGTCCTTAGCGGGAACTGAACCCGTGACTCTCTGGTCTGCGGGCCGACGCTCTAACCGTTGAGCCAAACCGGCCAGGACTCTATCCATTACTTTTAATCATAGCAAGATAGCCCATTATATTTAACCACTTAAATTAATAATGCTGAGAAAATTTGGGGGAGGGGAGCATATTAGTTTGAGTAGGCTAAGTGGCTGAAACAAATAGACCCAAAATATATTCAAACACAGAAATGTCAATTTTTCACAAAACTGTCCAGGTTCATAGATGAGAGCAGACATACAGTTCTTGTGGGAATAGAGGGTAGTGGAGGGATTGAGCAAAAAAGGAAAAAAAAGAGAGAAAGAACTCATGGACACAAACAACAGTTTAGTGATTGTGGGGCGGGGTATGGGGGCGAGGCCGATGAAGGTATAAGGGGGATAAATGGTGAGAGAAAAAAAAGAAAAATAAACTGTCCAGTTTTGTCAATGTTGCCTCTGCCCCCTTCAGCCTGTGGTTCTGCATTCTTGGTTATCACCCTTAACATCTGCAGGAAAGGGGACCTTACGCATTATGGGCCAGGTCTGTTTGCTTCCAGTCAGTTCCCTGTGCCCATAACCACACCAAAGTAGTTTCTTAATACAGTTCCCTAGCCTGTTATATTTTCTTTGTGTGTGTGTGTGGGGGGGGGGGGGGGTGGTTGTCCCTGGGCCTCTCTTAACTCATTAGGGCTGCCTTGAAGCCATTGAACTGATGGGCAGCACCTGAAATCTGATTTTCACATAAGTTTCTTTTAGTTTACTGGAAAAACCATGAAATTTAAGGCAGGGGTTTACAAACTCACCAGCTGCTTATGTATGTCTACAAGCTAAGAATGGTTTCCACATTTTTTAATCATTGAGGGGAGAAGCATTCATGACACAAAATTAAATGAAATTGAAATTTCATAGTCCATGAATAAAGTTTATTTGCATATAGCCACACTCTTTCATTTATGCATCATCTGTGGCTGCTTTTGTGCTATCACTAGAGAGAAAACGTAGTGAAAACATTGTATAGTTCACATAGCCTAACATATTTATTATCTGGCCTGTTACAGAAAAGTTTTTCTCACCCATAATTTAAAACATTGTTTAGACTTAACCTCTTGCCATTAGAGGTATTGGCCTTTCCAATCTTATCCTATCTCTGGACTTTGTCTCTTTTCTTTCATAATTGCCTACAAACTGGCTAATTCCTTCAGAGTTCTTTTTTCTTATAAAACCTGGCTGAAAACAGCAGCATACAATATCATCTGGTTCTTTCCATAGACCTTATTTCCATAGTTTCCAGCTCTAGTAGGCATGTGGGTTTTTCTTTTTCTAAATACAAGCAAGAGTTCCAAAATATATAGAGTGCCCATACATCTCAACAAAAGGAAGACAAAGAACCCAATTAAAAAATGGGCAGAGGAACTAAATAGACACCTCTCCAAACAGGACATACAAATGGCCAAGAGACATATGAAGAAATGCTCAACTTCACTAATCATCAGAGAGATGCAAATTAAAACAACAATGAGGTATCACCTCACACCTGTCAGAATAGCCGCCATCAACAAAGCATCAAACAACAAGTGTTGGCGAGGGTGTGGAGAAAAGGGGACTCTAGTACACTGCTGGTGGGGGTGCAGACTGGTGCAGCCACTATGGAAAACACTATGGTGTTACCTCAAAAAATTAAAAATTGAATTACCATTTGACCCAGTGATCCCACTCCTAGGAATATACCCTAAGAAGCCTGAAACACCAATCAGAAAGAATACATGTACCCCCATGTTCATAGCAGCGCTATTTACAATAGCTAAGATCTGGAAACAGCCCAAGTGTCCATCAGTAGATGAATGGATAAAAAAGCTGTGGTACATATACACAATGGAGTACTATGCAGCTTTAAGAAAGAACGATCTCTTATCCTTTGCGTCAACATGGGAGGACCTGGAAACTATTATCCTAAGTGAAACAAGCCAGGCAGAGAAAGACAAACATCATATGATCTCACTTATTTCTGGAATATAATGAACATAACAGAGTGAGGAGCAGGGTAGTCCCAGGGACGTGGAAGTGGTATACAGACTGACATCTGCCAGAAGAGGGGGTGGGGGAGGGGAGCAATGAACACAGAACTTGTACGCATGTACTCATAACCAATGGACATGGACAACAAAAATGGGGACGGGGCAGGGAGGGAGGGGGAGGGGGTGTCAATGGGGGGAAAAAAGGAGAATCATCTGTAACAAAAGTAAATTAATAATAAAATAAAATAAAATAAAATAAAATAAATAAATACAAGCAAGAGTTTATTTAGAAAGCCACAGAGGTAGAACTAAGGGAGCCCTGGAAGAAGTGAGCTAGCTGGGCTACATGGGCTCAGGAAACAAGTTACAGAGGCAAAAGAAGGGCCCTTGGAGCTTAGGAAAAAGAAAGGCAAAGAAAATGTGCGGGGGGGGGGAAGGAGAGGCAGAAAGTCTCCAGCCTGCTCCAGAAATGGGGGGTGGGGAGGGGGTGGAGAACTAGTGAGCCCTGGGGAAAGAAAAGGGTGGGAAAAAGCACAGGTGTTCTGAAGAGAGAGAAAGAGTGAGCTTGCATGTGTTTTGCCTTCTGAATTGACACATGCTTGATTTTACTAAATCTTATGCCACAGCAGGACAAGAGCTTCTGGCTTTCCAGCCTGCATTCCATTTGTTCTCCACTTGACTATTAATTCATTTTAGTTTGAAAACAACATCTTTATTCTAGATGACATTTGGGTTATTTGTGAGGATAATCTGTACTGCTTTAGCAAGCCATGAATCTAAATTTAATAGAGCTTCACATATCTCAAAAATCACAATCCAGTGTAGCTGTTCTGGGTTTGGCAGTGGTGGGGGTGTGGGGATTGAGGTCCTTTCTGCCCTTTGTAATTAGTTAAGAACCAGGCTGACAAAAGTTCTGCCACCTTTGGCTTGTGGCTTCCATTGTCACTCTAGACTTGGCCTTTGCCATTCTAGCTCATGAGAAAGGGAAAAGGCATGGAGAAGGATGCAGAGTCAGATGTATGGACTAAGCTTGGAAGTAGTTTACAGCATGTTTGTTTATATTCCTTTGGAAAGAATAGGTCTCAGGCTACTCTAACTGCAGTACAGGCTGGGAAAATGGTGTAGCTGAGTATTTGCCATGGGGGAGAGGGAGAAGAGATTTTGATGGACAGTAAGCATTCTGCCACCAGGCTTCCAGAGGTGCATACATTTTTGTGTGCCCTAAATAAAGTAGACCAAGTTGTGAAAGGTTTACTGTTTATAAGAAAAATACCCATGCAAATGTAGTTTTTTAGGTGCAACTCTTTAAACAAGTAGTTAGAATAATATATATGTGTGTTTTTAGGCTATCGCACATTATGAACAATCGGCTGACTATTACAAAGGAGAGGAATCCAACAGGCAAGTATTACTTTTCTACTGTACTTTGTGAGCGTTTTATACCATACCAAATGAAAGTATACTGGGATATCTTTTTATTTCTCTATTAATTTGTTACTTACTCTGCTCTTGTTCTTGATTTCAGTTCAGCTAACAAGTGTCTGCTAAAGGTGGCAGCATATGCTGCCCAGCTTGAGCAATATCAGAAAGCCATCGAGATCTATGAGCAGGTGAGGTTACTGCTATCTGTTCAGTTTCCAGTAAAATTTACTCTGAATCTTTTTTTTACTTTTAAATTTAATGTCTTTTAGTTGAGATCTAATTCACACATTATATAATTAATCCTTTTTTTAAATATATTTTTATTGATTTTTTAGAGAGAGAGGAAGGCAGAGAGAGATAGAAACATCAATGTGAGAGAGACACATGGATGGGCTGCCTCCTGCAAGCCCCCCACTGGGGATTGAGCCCACAACCTGGGCATATGCCCTGACCAGGAATCGAACCGGGACCTCTCAGTCCATGGGACGACGCTCAACCCACTGACCCACACCGGCTGGGCTATAATTAATCCATTTAAGGATTCCCATGTCTGTGGTGTTTAGTATATTCACAAAGGGTGTGTACCTATCACCATTACTTAATTCCAAAACATTTTTATCATCCCAAAAAGAAACCCCATTTCTCCTCCCAGTGCCCGGAAACCACCATCTATTGTCCATCTAAGTGGATTTGCTGATTCTAGGCCTTTAATATATGTGGAATTATATAATATATGTGGCCTTTTGTGACTAGCTTGTTTCACTTAACACAATTTTTTTCAAGGTTCACTATATTGTAACATATATTGATACTTCATTCATTTTCATAGCTGAATAATATTCCACAGTTTATTCATTTATCAATTGATGGACATTTGGGTTGCTTTCACTTAGGGGCTGTTATGAATAATGCTGCTATGTACATTTGTGTTCAGATTTTTGTTGAGGGTATATTTGCAGTTCTCTTGGCTATATACCTAGGATTGGGATTGCTGCAACATGTGACAAGTTCATTTTTAACTTTTTGAGGAACTGCCAAATTGTTTTCACAGTTGCCGCACTATTTCACTATCCTACTAGCAATATACAGGAGTTTCAGTTTTTCCATATCCTCACAAATACTTATTGTTTTCTGTTTGTTTGTTTATTTGTTTGTTTGTTTAATAACCACCCTAATGAGTGTGAAGCAGTCTCATTGTGTCTTTGATTTTCATTTCCCTAATGATAAGTGATGTTGAGTATCTTTTCATGCGCTTATTGGCTGTTCATATATCTTCCCTGAAGAAATGTCTGTTCAATTCCTTTGCTCATTTTTGAAACAGGTTAGTTGTTTTTTTTGGTATTGAGTTTTAGAAGTTCTTTACATATCTTGGATATTAATCCCTTATCAGATAAGTGATTTGAAAATATTTTCTCCTGTTCTTTGAGTTGCCCTTATACTCTGTTGTTAGTGTCCTTTGATACTCAAATTTTTACATTTTTATTGAGTACAATTTTTCTATTTTTTCTTTTTTTGCATGTGTTTTTCATGTCATATCCAAGAAATTGCCAAACCCAAGGTCATGAAGCTTTGCCCCCTTTGTTTTGTTTTAAGAGTTTTGTAGGTTTAGGTCTTTGATCCATTTTGAGTTAATGTTTTGTATCTGATGTTAGTTAAGGATTCAACTGCATTCTTTTTTTGCCTGTAGATTGTCTATTTGTTGAATACACCGTCCTTTCGCCATTGAATGGTCTTGGTACCTTGTTGAAAATTATTTGACCAGTGTGCAAAGGTTTATTTCTGGGCTCTCTGTTGTAATCCATTGATCTATATGTATGTCTTTATGCCAGTATCACACTGTTCGACGATTGTAGCTTTGTAGTAAATTTTGAAATTGGGGGGTATGAGTCTTCCAACTTCTTTTTTTAAAGATTGCTTTGGCTATTTGGAGTTCCTTGCATTTCCATATGAATTTTAGGATCAGCTCGTCAATCTCTGCCAAGAAACTAGCTGGGATTTTGATGGGGATTGCACTGAATCTATAGACCAATTTGGAAAATATTGTCATCTTAACAACATTAAGTCTTATAGTCTGAACGCAAGATGCCTTTCCATTTATTTAGATTTTTAATTTTGTTCAATGTTTATAGTTTTCAGATGTGCAAGTCTTGCACTTCTTTAGTTAAATATACTCCTAAGTATTTTATTCTTTTTGATATTATTACAAATGGAATTGTTTTCTTAATATCCTTTTTAGATTGTTGTTTGCTAGTTTTATATACTTCAAACTTGCTGAACTTATTTATTAGCTCTAATGTTTGTTTTGTGAATTTCTTAAGGATTTTTTAATATACAAAATGATGTCATATGGCAATAGTGATAGTTTCACTACTTCTCCAACCTGAATGCCCTTTACTTCATTTTCTTGTCATTTGTCCTGGCTAGAACCTCTAGTACAGTGTTAAATAGAAGTAGCAAGGGCAGACATCCTTGTCTTGTTTCCATCTTAGAAAGAAAGCTTTCATCCTTTTACCATTAAGTATGATGTTAGCTGTGGGTTTTTTTTTTTTTTTTCATAGATGTCCTGTATTAGTTTGAGGAAGTTCCCTTTTCTTCCTAGCTTAACTGTTTTTATTATCAAAGGATATTGGATTTTGTCAAGTGATTTTTCTGCATCTATTGAGAGGATTGCATGGCTTTGTCCTTTAAGTCTATTAAGATAGTATATGTCATTGATTTTTATATGTTGAACCAACCTTACATTCCTAGGATAAATCTTACTTGTTCAGGGCAAAGTTTAGGGGTCTCCAAGAAAACCTTCAGATTTGAAAATTCTCTAGAGGTCATGGATCTCAATGAAAGCTGTTATACACACAGTTATGTTATATTATAAAAAAGATATAGATTAAAATCAGCTAAAGTAAGAGGTGGCATAGGGCAGGGTCCAGGAGAGTTCCAAGTGTGGAACTTTCTATGGCTGACCATATTCTCCAGTTCTTCCAGGTCCATAGGTTGAGTCGAACCACATTACCCAAGGTTCCCAAATAAACAAAAACACTTATAAGACTGGACATTCCAAGGGTTTAGAGTCATGGGCAAAGGCCAGACCTCATTTTAGACAAAATTAATTTTTAACTGTATAGTCATGTAGTCCTTCTTGTAAGTTGCCAGAATTATTTTGCTAATATTTTGTTGAGGATTTTGCATTTATATTCATAAGAGATATTGATCTTTAATTTTGTTTTCTTGTGATGTGTTTGTCTGGTTTTGGTAGCAAGGTAGTACTGGCCTTATGGAATGAGTTGGGACGTATTCCCATTTCTTCTATTTTTTAGAAGAGTTTGTGAAGGATTGGTGCTCATTCTTTAAACACCAATTCACTGATTTTCTCTATGGTTTTTCTGTTTTCAAATTCATTGATTTCCATGGTTACCTTTCTTATTTTTATCCTCCCACTTTTTTTGGATTTATTTTGCTTTTTTGGTAGTGAGTTCAAGTGTGAACTTAGCTTACTGATTTTCCTCTTTGTGTGCATGCAGTTTTAGTGCTATCAGTTTCCCTCTCAGAACTGCTTTGGCTGTGTCTCAAAATTCTATTATTGTTTTATTTTTTTTAATTCATTTCATTGGATTTATTGATTAACATGAATTATTTAGAAATGTTTGGTTTAATTTTCAAGTGTTTGGAGATTTTCTTGTTATCTCTCTATTATTCTGGTTTGGTTCCATTGTTGCTGGAGAACACTCTGTGTGATTTCAGTTTTTATAAATTTGTTAGGTCCGTTTTATAGCCCAGAATATGGTCTTTCTTGGCATATGTTCTGTAGTTCTGTTCCTGGGTGGCATGTTCTATGAATGTTAATTAGATTCTCTTGATTGATAGTGGTGTTGAGTTCTGTATACTTGCTGATTTTCTTTCTAGGTCTGTCCATTGATAAGCTTGAAGTATTGAAGTCTCCAACTATAATTGTGGGTTTGTTTATCTCTCCTTTCATTTCTGTCCATCTTTGCTTCACATATTTTGCAGCTCTGTTGCTTGCTGCATACATATTTGGGATTGCTATGTCTTCTTGGTGAGTTGACCCTTTTATCATTATACAGGTTGAGGCAAAAGTAGGTTTACAGTTGTGGGTATGTAAAACATAATTTATTTTTGTATTATTATTTATTAATGATTGTATTATTTTCAATATGAACAACTGTAAACCTGCTTTTGCCCCATCCTGTATAATGTCATTCTCTAGTAATTTTCTCTGCTCTGAAGTCTACATTATTTAATATTAATATAGCCTCTCCTGCTTTCTTTTGATTAATGTTTATATATAACTTTTTATATTCTTTTTCTTTCAACCTGCCTGTACCATTATAATTGAAGTGAGTTTCTTATGGACAGCATATCATAAGGTCATGCTTTTTCATTCACTTTGCCAATTGGCATATTTAGATAACATTTATTGTAATTATTGATATATTAGGGCTTATGTTTGCTATTTTATATTTCATTTCCTATTTATGTTGTTTTTCATTTCTCTGTTTCCCTGCCTTCCCGTGGGTGACTTATCTGATGTGTTTTTGAGTATATCTCTTTGAATGTTTTTTTAGTGATTGCTCTAGCTATTACGTTTATATAACTTATCATAGGCTAATGGTGTCTTCATTTTGTTAGTTCCAGTGAAATACAGCAATATTACCTTATATTTTTTGTCTTTTTACTCTCTGTTCAATACATAATTGTGTTAAATGTTTTCTTTACATATTTTTAGGACCACATCAGTGTCACAATTTTTGCTTCAGCCATCAAACATAATTTAGAAAACTCAAGAGAGGAAAAGATCATTGTATTCACTGCATTTTATTTGCTGTGTTCTTTCTTCCTTCCTGATTTTTTCAGATTACATCTTTTATTGTTTCCTTTTTGTTTAAAGAATATCCTTTTACCATTCTTTTAGAGTAGGTTATTGGCAATATTATTTTTGCTTTTTTTTCATATGGGAATGTTTTGATTTCCTTTTCATTCCTGAAGCATATTTTTCCTGGGTATGAATTCTGGGTTGTTGTTTTGTTGTTTTGTATTGTTTTAGTACTTGAAAAAGTGCCACTTATGGTCTTTGTGATTTCTGATGAGAAGTTGGCTGTCATTCTCGTTGGTTTTCCCTGGTAAACAAGGGGTTATTTTTCTCTGGCTGCTTTCAATTTTTTTCTTTGTCTTTAGTTTTCAGCTGTTAATGTGGCTTGGCATGAATAGTTTTACTTCTATCCTATTTGGGTTTCAGTAAACTTCTTGAATCTGTAGGCTTCTGTTTCTTGCCAAATTTGGGAATTTTTTAGCCATATTTCTTCTAGTGCATTTTTAGCTACTCTCTTTTTCTCTTTACCTCAGAGGACTCAAAATGTCCCACTGGGAGACTTCATTTCTTTTTTTGTTTCATTGTTTGTTTCTTTCTATTATTGAAAGTATTACAGATGTCCCCCTTTTTTCCCCATTGATCCCCTCCTTCCTACTCCAACCCCCCCTTGCTGCCTTCCTAGCCTAGTGTCCAGGTCAATTGCTTGTGCATATATACATACAAGTTCCCTGGTTTATCTCTTCCCATCCCTCCCATCCCCCACCCTCTTGAGGTTTGTCAGTCTGTTCCCTATTTCCATGATTCTGGATTTCTTTTGGTCGACAGCTTATTTTGTTCATTATGTTCCACAAATAAGTGACATCATATGGTACTTGTCTTTCTCTGACTGGCTTATTTCACTTAGCATAATACTCTCCAGGTCCTTCCATGTCATCTCAAAGGTTAATGGATCTCTCTTTCTTACATATGCATAATATTCCATTGTGTAAATGTACTACAGCTTTTTTATCCACTCCAGTACTGATGGGTACTTGGGCTGTTTCCAGATCTTAGTTATTTTAAATAGCCCTGCTATGAACATAGGGGCACATATATTATTTCTGATTGGTGTTTCAGCCTTCTTAGGGTATATTCCTAGAAGTGGGATCACTGGTTCAAATGGCAGTTCAATTTTAATTTTTTGAGGCAACACCATAGTGTTTTGCATAGTGGCTGCAGCAGTCTGCATTCCCACCAGCAGTGTACTAGAATCCCCTTTTATCCATACCCTTGCCAGAACTTGTTGTTTGATGATTTGTTGATGGCGGCCATTCTGACAGGTGTGAGGTGATACCTCATTGTTGTTTTAATTTGCATCTCTCTGATGATTAGTGATGTTGAGCATTTTTTCATATGTCTCTTGGCCATTTGTATGTCCTGTTTGGAGAGGTGTCACTTTAGGTCCTCTGCCCATTTTTTAATTGGGTTACTTGTCTTCCTTTTGTTGAGTTGTATGAGTGTACTCTATATATTTTGGAAATTAACCCCTTATCTGATGTATCATTGGCAACTGTGGTCTCTCATATAGTGGGTTCCCTTTCCATTTTTATGGTTGTTTCTTTTGCTGTGCAGAAGCTTTTGAGTTTGATGTAGTCCCATGTGTTCATTTTTTCCTTTGTTTCTCTTGCCTTAGGTGTTATATCAGTGAAAATTCTGCTGCATATGATGTCTGAAATTTGGTTGCCTACATTTTCTTCTAGGATTTTTACGGATTCACAAGTCACATTTCAGTCTTTTATCAATATTGACTTTATTCTTGTTTATGGTGTAAGTTGGTGGTCTAGCTTCATTTTTTTGCATGTAGCTGTCCAATTATCCCAACACCATTTATTAAAGAGGCTGTCTTAACCCCACTGTATGCTCTTGCCACCTTTGTCAAATGTTAATTGAGCATATTGTCTTGGGTCAATTTCTGGGTTCCCTGTTCTGTTCCATTGATCTATGTGCCTGTTCTTTTGCCAGTACCAGGCTGTTGTGATTACAGTGGCTTTGTAGTATACCCTGATATCTGGTATTGTGATCCCTCCTACTTTGTTCTTCTTTTTCAAGATTGCTGTGGCTATTCAAGATCTTGTTTGGTTCCATATAACTTTTGGAGTATTTGTTCTAGTTCTGTGAAATATGTCATTGGTATTTTGATGGGGATTGCATTGAATCTATAGATTGCTTTCAGTAGTATGGACATTTTGATGATGTTAATTCTTCCAATCCATGAACATGGTATATATGCTTCCACTTTTTTATATCTTCCTCTATTTCTTTTTTTAATGACCTGTAGTTTTCTGAGAACAAGTCCTTTACTTCTTTGGTTAAGTTTATTCCTAGGTATCTTAATTTTTTTGCTGTGATGGTAAATGGGATTTTTTTTAAGTTTCTCTTTCTGTGAGTTCATCGTTGGTGTATAAGATTGCCATCGATTTCTTGATGTTAATTTTGTATCCTGCTACTTTTCCAAATTCATTTATTAAGTCTTGTAGATTTTTGATGGAGTCTTTAGGGTTTTTTTATGTACAATATCATGTCAGCTGCAAAAAATGACAGTTTCACATTCTCCTTTCCAATTTGGATCCCTTTTACTTTGTCTTCATGTCTGATTGCTGTGGCTAAGACTTCCAGTACTATGTTAAATAAGAGTGGCAAAAGTGCATCCCTGACTCGTTCCTGTTTTTAAGGGAAATGCTTGTAGTTTTTGCCCATTGAGTATGATGTAGGCTGTAGGTTTTTCATATATGGCCTCTATTTTGTCGAGATATGATTCCTCTATTTTCACATTGCTGAGCATTTTTATCAGAAATGGGTGCTGGATTTTTTTTAATGCATTTTCAGCCTCTATTGATATGATCGTATCGTTTTTATTTTTCATTTTATTTATGTGGTGGATCACATTTATTGATTTGTGAATATTGTACCAGCCTTGCATCCCTGGGATGAATCCCACTTTGTCATGGTGAATAATATTTTTGATGTATTGCTGGATCCAATATGCTAGTATTTTGTTCAGGATTTTGGCATCTATGTTCATCAGGGATATTGGCCAGTAGTTTTCTTTCTTTGTAGTGTTTTTTTTCTGGTTTTGGAATTAGAATTATGCTGGCCTTATAAAATGAGTTTGGAAGTTTTCCTTCTTCTTTAATATTTTGGAGTAGTTTGAGGAGAATGGGTGTTAGTTCTTCTTTGAATGTTCAGTAATACTCTCCCATGAAGCCATCTGGGCCTGGGCTTTTGTTTGCTGGGAGAGTCTTGATTACTTCTTTAATTTCCTTAGTTGTTATTAGTCTGTTCAAATTTTCTATCTCTTCCCTGTTTAGTTTTGGGAGACTGTGTGTTTCTGGAAATTTGTTGATTTCACCTAGATTGTCCAAATTGTTGGCATATATGTTAACAATCCTTTGTATTTCTGTGGTGTCAGTTGTTACTTCTCCTTTTTCATTTCCGATTTTGTGTATTTGAGTTCTCTCTCTTTGTTTCTTGATGAGTCTAGCTAAGGGTCCATCAATATTGTTTATCTTTTCAAAGAACCAGCTCTTTGTTTCATTGAACTTTTCAATTGTTTTTTGGTTTGTTTGTTTTCTATGTCATTTATTTTGCTCTGATCTTTACTATTTCTTGCCTTCCACTTGCTCTGGGGTTTTCTTTTTGTTTGCTTTCTAGTTCTTTAAGTTGTGAGGTTAGATAGTCAATTAGAAATTTTTCTTGTTTCTTGAGGTAGGCCTGTAGTGCTATGAACTTCCCTCTGATGACTACTTTTGCTGCGTCCCATAGATTTTATGGTATTGTGTGTTCATTTTCATTGGTTGCCTGGAAGTTTTTAATTTCTTCCTTGATCTCCTTGGGAAGCCATTCATTGTTTAATAACATGCTATTTAGCCTCCATGTGTTTAAGTGTCTTTGCCTGTTCTTGTTGTAATTGATTTCTAGTTTCATGCCATTGTGATCTGAGAAGATGCTTGATAAAATTTCAGTCTTGTTGAACTTGTAGAGACTTAGTTTGTGTCCTAACATGTGGTCTATCTTTGAGAATGTTCCATGTGCACTTGAGAAGAATGTGAATTCTGTAGTTTTTGGGTATAATTCTCTGTAGATATCTGTTAAATGCATTTAATCTAGTCCATCATTTAGAGTCTCTGTTTCCTTGTTAATTTTTTGTCTAGAGGGTCTATTCAGTGATGTCAGCGGGGTGTTCATATCCCCTGCTGTGAATGTATTGGTCTCGATTTCTCCTTTGAAGTACTCCAGAAGATTTTCAATATATTTTGGTGCTCGTATATTGTGTACATATATGTTTACCAAGGTTATATCTTGCTGTTGGATAGAGCCTTTCAATATTATGTAGTGGTTTTCTTTGTCTCTAGTTATGGCCTTCATTTTGAAATCTATTTTATCAGATATGAATATTGCTACCGCAACTTTTTTTTTCCTTTCTGTTTGCTTGGAAGATTTTTTTTCATCCCTCACTTTCAGCCTATGTGAATCTTTTGTTGTGAGGTGGGTCTCTTGTAAACAATATATATATGGATCATGCTTTCTTATCCAATCAGCTCCTCTGTGTCTTTTGATTGGAGCGTTCAATCCATTTACATTTAAGGTTATTATTGATATGTACTTATTTATTGCCATTTTTTTATTGTGTTTATATTTTACTTCCTATTTCTTCTACTAATTACAGTAATCCTTTTAACATTTCTTGCAGTGCTGGTTTAGTGCTAATATACTTTTTTAGCCTTTTTTTGTCTGGGAAACTATTTATTTGACCTTCTATTTTGAATGATAGCCTTGCTGGATACAGTAGTCTTGGATTCAGATCCTTGTTTTTCATGACCTTGATTATTTCATGCTATTCCCTTCTGGCCTGTAGTGTTTCTATTGAGAAGTCAGCTGATAGCCTTATGGGGGTCTTTTTGTCGGTAACCTGTTGTTTAGTTCTTGCTGCCTTTAGGATTCTCTCTTTGTCTTTAATTTTTGGCATTTTAATTACTATGTGTCTTGGTGTGGGTCTGTTTGGGTTCTTCTTACTTGGGGCTCTCTGTGCTTCTTGAACTTGAATGTCTTCTGCCTTCCAAGTTAGGACATTTTTCTGTTGCTATTTCTTCAAATATATTTTCTAACCCTCATTCATTTTCTTCTTTTTCTGAAACTCCTATGATGTGAGTGTTGTTACGTTTCCAGTTGTCCCCCAGTTCTCTTAAGCTGTCTTCCTGGTTTTTAGTTGTTTCTTCCTTTTGGTTTTCTGATTGGTTGATTTTTTCCTACCCTGTCTTCTAATTCACTGATCTGGTTCTCAGCTTCCTCTACTCTGCTGGTTATTCCTTCCAATGTGTTCTTTATTTCTGCTATGTTATTCTTCATTTCAACTTGGTTGGTTTTCAATGTTTCTATATCTTTATTCATGGTGTTGAGCTCCTTACTCATGCTGTTGAGCTTCCTCAAGATCATGGCTCTGAACTCTACCTCTGATAACTTGCTTAACTGCATTCATTTATCTCATCTTCAGTAGAATTCTGTTGTTCTTTCATTTGGGATTTGTTTCTTTATTTCACCATTTTGGCTATTCAGTGGGTTTTGGAGCCTGCCAAATTATCCCTGTGGCTGTTTGTGTTCTGCTGTTTGTGGCTTACTCTGCTGGGTTTGAATGAGTGTGGGAGGACCCATGTTAAACACCACTGTCAAGTCTTACTTTCCTGGGTAGATCTGCAAGCCCAGGAAGCGTTCATTTATCCTCTCACTTTTTGCCTGGAGGGTATTAGTATGAGTTACTTGATGAGCCTTGGGTTGTAGCCCTCAACTGAATTAAAAACTCCCTCAGGTGCTTTCCCCCAACGATTTGTCTTTATTTTACTTGTAATTCTAGTTTGGTCCTGGGACATGGTCTGTGTAAGTTCCATTCACTGTGCCGCCATTTTCTTTAATGTTTTTTTTGTTTTTTTTCTTTATTGATTGTTAGAGAGAGAGGAAGGGAGAGGGAGAGAGATAGAAACATCGATGAGAGAGAACATCAATTGGCTGTCTTCTGCATGCCTCCCACTGGGGATTGGTCTCACAACCTGGGCATATGCCTCACTGGAAATCGAATCAGAGACCTCTTGGTGCATGGGTTGCTGCTCAACCACTGAGCCACACTGGCCAGGCAAAGCACATCTTTTTTATCCACTCATCTACTGAATGGCACTTGGGCTGTCTCCAGATCTTAGCTATTGTCACTAGAGCTGCTATGAACACAGGAGTGCATTTATGCTTTCTGATTGGTGTTTCAGGCTTCTTAGGATATATTCCAAGGAGTGGGATCACTGGATCAAATGTCAGTTCCATTTTTAATTTTTTGAGGAAACACCATATTGTTTTCCATAGTGGCTGCACCATAAGCATTCTCACCAGCAGTATGCTAGAGCACCGTTTTCTCCACATCCTCACCAGCATTTGTTGTTTGGGGATTTATTATTGATGGGTGCCATTCCGGTAGGTTTAGGTGATATCTCATAGTCTTTTAATTTGCATCTGTGATGATTAGATATGTTGAGCATTTTTTCATATGTCTCCTGGCCAGTTTTATGTCCTGTTTGGAAAGGTGTCTATTCAGGTCTTCTGCCCAGTTTTTAATTAGATTGTTTGTCTTCCTTTTGTTGAGTTGTATGAGTACTCCATATATATATATCTTTTTTCATTTATCTTTATTGTTGAATGTATTACAGATGTTCTTTATTTTCTCCCTATTGATCCCCTCTTCCCCACTCCTGCCCCCCCTCACCTTTTCCCACACTGTTGTCTGTGTCCATTGGTTATGCATATATACATATAAGTTCTTTGGTTTATCTCTTCCCACCCTCCACCCCCCCTTCCCTCTGAGGTTTAACAACCAATTTGTACTTCTTAATCTCTTCACTTTTTCACCCCTTCCCCCAACCCCCCTCCCATCTGGCATCCAACGGAATGTTCTCTGTATATATGAGAATTCTTCTGGTCTTTCTGTTCATTTTGTTTGTAGACCTGTTCATTTTGTTTGTAGATTCAATTGTTGATAGATATGTATTCATTGCCATTTTTTTTATTCATATTTTTTATCTTTTTCTTCAAGAAGACCCTTCAACATTTCACATAAGAATGGTTTGGTGCTGATGAACTCTTTTAGCTTTTCCTTGTCTGGGAAACTCTTGATATGGCCATAGATTCTAAATGACAGCTTTGCAGGATAGAGTAATCTTGGTTGTAGGTTCTTGCTTTTCATCACTCTGAATATTTCTTGCCACTCCCTTCTGGCCTGCAAAGTTTCTTTTGAGAAATCAGCTGATAGTGTTATGGGAACTCCCTTGTAGGTAACTAACTGCTTTTCTCTTGCTGCTTTTAAGATTCTCTCTTTGTCTTGAATCTTTTGCATTTTGATAATGATGTGTCTTGGTGTGGGCCTCTTAGGGTTCATCTTGTTTGGGACTCTCTGTGCTTCCTGGACTTGTATGTCTGTTTCCTTCACCAAGTTAGGGAATTTTTCGGCCATTATTGTTTCAGATAGGTTTTCGATTTCTTGTTCTCTTTCTTCTCCTTCTGGCACCCCCAAGATGCGAATGTTGGTACGCATGAAATTGTCCCAGAGGCTCCTTACACTATCCTCATTTTTTTGGATTCTTTTTTCTTTTTGCTGTTCTTATTGGGTGGTTTTTGCTTCCTTATATTCCAAACTGATGGTTTGCTTCTTGGATTTACCTGATCTACTATTGAATCTGTGTGAACTATTCTTTATTTCAGTTAGCGCCTCCTTCATTTCTGACTGTGCATCCTTCATTTCTGACTGCTCCTTTTTTATGCTCTTGAGGCCCTCACTAATTTCATTGAGCATCCTTATAAGCAGTGTTTTGAACTCTGCATCTGTTAAGTTGCTTATTTCCATTTCGCTTAGTTCTTTTCCTGGAGTTTTGTTCCGTTCTTTCATTTGGAACCTGTTTCTTTGTCTCCTCATTTTGGCTGCCTCCCTGTGTTTGTTTCTATGTATTACTTAATGAGAGGTATAGGGCTAGCTGAGACCAGATCCTGCTTATTTGAAAGAATTTGTCATAACCTGAAGCAGGATCCAAGACAGGCCAATCCTGTGGTAAAGCAACTGGCAACAGCTTGGGTGGTCCTGAAAGTTGGGTGTGGCGGGACCTTAGGGAATCACCAGGGCGGGTTAAACAGTGTGAGCCAAGTTGCTGGAGTCCCAGATATGGTGGCAGACAGAGCTCACCAAAGGAACAAACGCCTCCGATAGCACGTCTGTCCAGGAGAAAGCAGCCTCTCCAGCCCACACTCCAATGCCAAACAACTCAGTTCTTCCCCATATGTCTGTGGTGACTTTCAAGCTGTCTCCTCCACACTGGAGCCTGGAGGGTGCAAGTCCGAGTAAGTGTGCGCAGGCCCTTTAAGAGGAACTGCCTGGGGCTTCAGCTGCCTCAGCCTCCCTCAGCCTCAGTTCCTGCTGGTTTTTCCAGCTAGAAGTTATGGGGACTTCTCTTCGTGGCACTGGTACCCTGAGCTGGGTGGCTGGTGTGGGATGGGGAGCCCTCAGTCCTCAGGGAGGACCTTCCCAGTCGAAGTGTCACTCCTGATTTTTATCTGCCACACGTGGGTGTGGGACCAGCCCGTCCACGCCTCCACCCCTCCACCCCTCCTACCAGTCTCAATGTGGCTGCTTCTTTAATTTTGTAGTTGTAGGACTTCCATTCAGCTCGATTGCAGGCAGTTTTGAATGATGGTTGTTCTGAACTGGGCTATTTTAAAAATCAAACTCCATTCTGATCAGTTATGTCTAGTTTAGTTGTAACTTTGATGTGTTGTGGTAGGACGCGGTACCGCATTTACCTACGCCACCATCTTGACCGGAAGTCCGATTACTCCATATATTTTGGATAATAACTCCTTATCCAGTACATCATTTGCAAATATGTTCTCCCAGAGAGTGGGCTCCCTTTTCATTATTTATTCATTCATTCATTCATTTATTTATTTATTTATTTATTTTTATCAGTTTATTTTTGTTACAGTTGTTTTTCCTTTTTCCCCATAGACACCCTCCTCCCTATCCCACCCCCCACCAAGCATTATTGTCTATCCATTGGTTACACATACATGCATATAAGTTCTTTGGTGTATCTCATCCCCTAGTGCCCCCCCCACGCCCCTCTCCTCAGTTTTGTCAGTCTGTACCATACTCTTTTCTATCTCTCTGGGTCTGTTTTGTTCATCAGCTTTTTTTGTTCATTATATTCCACAAATAAGTGATATGATGTAGTATTTGTTTTTCTCTGATTGGCTTATTTCGCTTAGCATAATACTCTTGAGGTCCCTTCATGTCATCTCAAAGGATACGAGATCTTTCTGTCTTGCAGCTGCATAGTATTCCATTGTATATATGTACCACCACTTTTTTATCCACTCATCTATTGATAGACACTTGGGCTGTTTCCAGATCTTGGCGATTGTAAAGAATGCTGCTATGAACATAGTGATACATATATTCTTTCTGATATGTGTTTCAAGCTTCTTAGAATATATTCCAAGAAGTGGGATCACTGGGTGAAATGGCACATCAATTTTTAATTTTTTGAGGAAACACCATATTGTTTTTCGTAGTGGCTGCACCAGTCTGCATTCCAACCAGCAGTGTACTAGAGCCCCTTTTCTCCAAACCCTAGCCAGCACTTGTTGTTTGATGATTTGTTGATGGCAGCTGTTCTGGCAGGTGTGAGGTGATACTTCATCGTCATTTTAATTTGCATCTCTTTGATGATTAGTGACGTTGACTATTTTTTCATATGTCTCTTGGCCATTTGTATGTCCAGTTTGGAGAGGTGTCTGTTTAGGTCCTCTGCCCATTTTTTAACTGGGTTCTTTGTCTTCCTTTTGTTGAGTTGTATAAGTACTCTGTATTTTAGAAATTAATCTCCTTTTCATTTTGATGCTGTTTTTTTTTTTGTTGTTGTTGTTTGTTTTTTGCCATGTGGAAGCTTTTATATTTAATCTAGTCCCAGATGTTCATTTTTTGTTGTTGTTTCTCTTGCCCTAGGTGATGTATCGGTGAAAATTTCACTAAATATAATGTCTGAGATTTTTCTGCCTACATTTTTTTTTCTTCTTCTAGGATTTTTTATGGTTTCATGGTTACATTTAAGTCTTTTATACATTTTGCATTTATTCTTTTGTATTGTGTAAGTTGGTGGTTTAGTTTCATTTTTTGCATATATTTGTCCAGTTTTCCCAGCACCATTTATTGAAGGGACTGTCTTATCTCCATTTTATCCTCTTGCTTCCTTTGTTGAATATTGATTGTGCATACTGTTTTGGATCGAATTCTGTGTTCTCTTTTCTGTTCCACTGATCTATATGCCTGTTTTTACCAGTGCCTGGCTGTTTTGATTGATAGCTTTGTAATATAACTTGATACCTGGTATTGTGATCCCTCCTACTTTGTTCTTCTTTTTCAAAATTGCTGTGGCTATTCGGGGACTTTTATGGTTCCATATAAACTTTTGGAGTATTTGTTCTAGATCTGTGAAATATGCCATTGGTGCTTTAATAGAGATTGCATTAAATCGGCAGATTGCTTTGGGTAGTATGGACATTTTAATGATGTTGATATTTCTGATCCACGAACATGGTATATGTTTCCACTTTTTTGTATCATCCTCTGTTTCTTTTTTCAATGTCCTGTAGTTTTCTCAGAACAGGTCTTTTACCTCCATGGTTAAGTTTATTCCTAAGTATTTTTGTTGTTGTTTTTGCCACGGTAATGGGATTTTTTTAAATTTCCCTTTCTGTGAGTTCATTATTGGTGTATGAGAATGCCATCGATTTCTGGATTTTAATTTTGTTTCCTGCTACTTTGCCAAATTCCTTTATTAAATCTAGTAGGTTTTTCATGGAGTCTTTAGGATTTTCTATGTACAATATCATGTCATCTGTGAATAATGACAGTTTTACTTCCTCCTTTCCCATTTGGATCCCTTTTATTAATATTTTTTCCTCATGTCTAATTGCTGAGACTAAGACTTTCCAGTACTATGTTTAAGAAGAGTGATGAAAGTGAGCATCCCTGTCTTGTTCCTGTTCTTAAGGGAAATGCTTGTAGTTTTTTGTCCATTAGTATAATTGGCAGTAGGTTTTTCAAATAAGACCTTTATTGTTTTGAGATATGATCCCTGTATTCCACTTTCCTGAACGTTTTTATCAGAAATAGATGCTGGATTTTGTCAAATGCATTTTCAGTGTCTATTGATATGATCATATGGTTTTTATTTTTCATTTTGTTTATGTGGTGTATCACAATTATTATTTGCGAATATTGTACCAGCCTTGCATCCCTGGGATGAATCCCACTTGGCCATAGTGAAGAATTATTTTAATATGTTGCTTGATCCGATATGCTAATATTTTATTAAGGATTTTGGTATCTATGTTCATCAGGGATATTGGCCTGTCGTTTTCTTTCTTTGTTGGGTATTTATCTGGTTTTGGAATCAGAATTATGCTGGCCACATAAAAATAGTTTGGAAGTCTTCCTTCTTCTTGAATTTTTTTGAATAGTTTGAAGAGAATGGGTGAATGTTTAGTAAAACTCCCCTTTGAAGCCACCTGGGCCTGGGCTTTTGTTTTCTGGAAGTTTATTAATTACATATTCTATTTCCTTAGTTGTTATTTGTCTGTTCAACTTTTCTGTCTCTTCCCAGTTTAGTTTTGGGGGACTGTGTGATTTTAGAAACTCTTCTATATCCCCTAGATTGTCCAATTTGTTGGCGTATAATTGTTCATAGTATTTTTAAACAATAATTTTTATTTCTGTGGTATCAGTTGTTATTTCTCCTCCTTTGTTTCTGATTTTGTTCTTTGCATCCTCTCTCTGTGTTTCTTGGTGAGTCTGGCTAAGGGTTCATCAATCTTAATTATCTTTTCAAAGAACCAGCTCTTTGTTTTGAGAGATCTTTTGAATTTTTTTTTTTTTTTTTAGTGTTTATGTCATTTATGTCTGCTCTGACCTTTACTATTTCTTTTCTTCTGCTTTCTTTGGATTTTTGTTTGTTTGTTTACTTTCTAGTTCATTAAGTTGTAGGGTTAGATAGTCAGTTAGAAATTTTTCATATTTCTTGAGATTGGCCTGTAAGGTTATAATCTTCTCTCTCATGACTGCTTCCCTTGCGTCCCATGTATTTTGTGTTATTGTGTGTTCATTTTCATTGAGTTCTAGGAAGTTTTTTATTTTTTCTTTGATGTCCTTGATGACTCATTCATTGTTTAATAACATGCTATTTAGCCTCCACGTGTTTGAATTTTTTGAGTGTTTTTATTGTAATTAATTTCTAGTTTCATGCCATTGTGATCTGAGGAGATGCTTGATATGATTTCAGTCTTCTTGAACTTGTAGAGACTTAGTTTGTGTCCTAACATGTGGTCTGTCTTTGAGAATGTCCCATGTGTACTTGAGAAGAATGTGAATTCTGCAGTTTTGGGGTGTAATTCTCTGTAGATATCTATTAAATCCATTTGATTTAGTGCACCATTTAGAGTCTCTGTTTCCTTATTAATTTTTTGTCTAGAGGATCTATCCAGTGATGTCAATGGGGTGTTGAATCCCCCTGCTGTGATTATATTGCTGTTGGTTTCTCCTTTGAAGTTCTCCAGAAGGTTTTTAATGTATTTTGGTGCTCCTATATTGGGTGCAGATATATTTACCAAGGTTATAGCTTCCTGTTGGATAGATCTTTTCAATATTATGTAATGGGCTTCTTTGCCTCTAGTTATGGCCTTCATTTGGAGTATATTTAATCACATATGAGTATTACTACTACAGCTTTTTTTTCCCTTTCCATTTGCTTAGAATTTTTTTTCCCCCATCTCTTCACTTTCAATCTATGTGAGTCGTTTGTTGTGAGTTGGGTCTCTTGTAAACAACATATGTGAGTCATGCTTTCATATCCATTCAGCTGCTCTGTGTCTTTTGATTGGTGCATTTAATGCATTTACATTTACGGTTATTATTGATATGTACTTACTTATTTCCATTTTTATTTATTATGGTTATGTTTTTTTCCCTATTTCTTCTGCTCATTATAACAGTCCTTTTATCTTTATTTCACCTTCTATTTTGAATGATAGCCTAGCTGGATGGAGTAGTGTTGGATTTAGATCCATGTTTTTCATTACCTTGAACACTGCTTGCCATTCCCTTCTGGTCTGTAGTGTTTCTGTTGAGAAATCAGGTGATAGCCTCATGGGGGCTCATTTATGTAACCTTTTGCTTTCTATTGCTGCCTTTAAGATTCTCTATTTGTCTTTAGTTTTTGGCATTTTAATTATGATGTTTCTTGGTGTGGGCCTCTTTGGATTCTTACTTGGCGCTCTCTGTGCTGCTTGAACTTGTATGCTTTTTTCCTTCAACACATTAGGGAAGTTTTCTGTCACTATTTCCTCAAATATATTCTCTAAACCTTGCTCATTTTCTTCTCCTTGAATTACTATGATGCAAATGTTATTAGTTTCATGTTGTCCCACAGCTCCGTTAAACTGTCCTCCTGTTTTTTAATTGTTTTTTCTTTTTGGTTCTGTGATTGGGTCATTTTTTTTCTACCATGTCTTCATTTTTTTGTTGTTGTTGTTAGAGTGGGAGGGAGGGAGAGAGAGAGAGAGAGAAACATCGAGTGGCTGCCTCCCGCATGACCAACCAGGGCCGGGGACAAACTGCAACCAAGGTACGTGCCCCTAATGGGAACTGAACCCAGGTCTCTCTGGACCGCAGGCTGACGCTCTAACCGCTGAGCCAAACCGGCCAGGGCCTACCCTGTCTTCTAATTCACTGATCCCATACTCTACTTCCTCTAATCTGCTGGTTATTCCTTTCAATGAGTTCTTTATTTCTGCTATGTCATTCTTCATTTCCAATTGGTTGATTTTCACTGTTTCTATATCTTTACTCATGCTGTGGAGCTTCCTCACAATCATTACTCTGAATGCTACCTCTGATAACTTGCTTAATTCATTTCATTTATCCCTTCTTCTGTAAATTTCTCTTGTTCTTTCATTTGGGATTTGTTTATTAGTTTCACAATTTTAGCAGTCTCAGTGGGTTCTACAGCCTGCTAAATTTTCCGTGTGGTGTCAGTGTTCTGCTTATTGTGGCTCCTCCCTCTGCTGTGTTTGGATGAGTGTGGGAGGGCCCCTGTTAAACACCAATGTCTAATCTTACTTTCCTGGGTAGATTTGCAGGCCAGTTAAAGGTTCAGTTATCCCATAGCTTTTGCCTGCAGGCTATTATTCTCATTTACTTAATAAGCCTCACTTTGTAGCCTTTAGCTGAATGAAAAATCCCTCGGGTGGACAGGGTAAGAGTATATCCAGCAGGTGGGGCAATTGCTTTCCTGTGGGTTAATGTTGCTTTGATAAGAAAGTGGTTTCTACAGTGTGGGTTATTAGCTCAGCACAGGAGTCCAGACCTCTGCCTTCACAGCTAAGGCCCCAGAGCCACAGGGTTGTGTTATATTCCCAAGGGCAGGGGCAGTTGCTTCTCCCGCAGGCTAAAACCGCGCTGATGGGGCTACTTGACAGAGATGGCTACTGAAGCCATGGGGTGGGGAGCTCAACATAGGTACTCAGGACTCAGCTTTTACAGCTTAGTCCTCAGTGCCATGACCCTCAACACAGAGAACCAGGTCCAATTCTTTAAGATGCTTGCTTCTGCCTACTGCCTGTCCTGTATTCTCTAGCTGTTAATGAGCTTCAGTTTGCATTTCTCTGGCTGGGTGGTGTAAAATTCCTGAGGGAGGGGCATTGCTTCTCCTGGGGCTCTGGGAACAGGCTCTTTAAGTAAGATGGCTCCTGTCCTATGAGGGAATGATTCAGCATAAAACTTCTCATAGCCTCCTTCCTAGCTCTCTCCCTAGAGCCATGAATCCCCGACTCTCTTCACACAGTTCCAGTCCAGTCCGCCCTCTCTCTGCTGGAGCTCAAGGTGAATGGCTACAGCTGATTTAGTGCACTGGCCCTTCAGAGTAGTGCTGGTGTTCCCAGAGCCTCTACCTGCTGGACAAAACCTCTGTTTTTTTTCTCAGCTAGGTGTTATTTGGGAGCCTTTCCCTGTTCAGCCACTCTGTCCTGGGGAACCAGCTTGGGGTTTTTTAACCCCTGACTTCTCTGAGGGAACTGCTGACAGCTAAGACATCCCTCAGCTGTTTCCCGTGGGCGCCCAGCCAGCCCTTTCACACCTCTGCAGCTCCTACCAGGCTCAATTTGGGGTCCTCTTTTAATCCCTGGTTAAAAGGGTTCTCTCCAGCTGCTCTTCAGTTGGTTTTTCTTGATGGTTTGTCTTTATTTTTGTTATAATTCCAGTATGGTCCTGGGAGATGGTCTGTGTAGCTTCCATTCACTCAGCCATCATTTTAAGTCTATCTAGACCTCCTTTCTTAGTCACATAGGTCCCTGATGGTTTCTTTATTGTTTTTTCAGTTTATCTTCTCTCTGTTGTTTTGACTAAGTAATTTCTAATATTCTGTATTCTGTCATGAGTTTGATTCTTTTCTCTGTCCCATTTATTTTGCTGTTGAGCCTGTCTGCTTTTTATGTGGTTTTGTATTTTTCAGTTCTGAAATTTCCATTTGGTTCTTCTTTATGTCTTCTGGGATTTTTTTGTTGCGGATTTCTTTTTCTTTGTTGATGCTTTCTGTTTTTGTTTTGTTTTGTTTTGCTTCGAGGTGTTTTTGTATTACTATTTTGAAGCATTTTTCATAAGGGCTCTTTCAGAACCTCTGTTAGATAATTCTAACATTTCTGCTATCTCAGACATGTCATCTGTTAGTTTTCTTTACGCTTTTAGCCTGAGATTGTTCCCTTTTCTGGTATGGCAAGTAAGTTTCCATTGAAAAGTGGACATTTTCACATTATGTTATGAGACTGGATATTACTTAAACCTTTTCTGTCAGCTGGTTTTCTGTGACATTGCTCTGGCTCAGAAAGGGTGTGTTGCAACATTACTACCAGGTAGAGGCTTCTCACTTGGCCTCCACTGACATCTGGGGCTGGGCCCTCATTTCATTCCAGCTCCTCCTTGCTCTCCTCCACCCCCATGCTGCAGTTGTCTTTGCTATTGCCAGATGATGGTGAAATTCTTAACCCTCCACTAGGCATCTTCTGAAACCATGCCTGCTGATAGATGAAAATACCTGGTTCCTGCAGGAGAGAGGTAGAATCCAGGCTATTTGTGTGGTCTCCACTGCCTCAGCAACAGGGGTGGAGGGGTGGGTTCATTACTAGCTGACAGGGATGCAGGCTTGGCTCCCTTCTTGGCCTTCTCTAAAGCCACCTCAATAAGAATATTGGGCTCCTCTTTGCAGTCTTGAAAGGATAGACATCTTGATTTCCTCTTTGGCCTTAGATGATTTGAGTGAGGGTAAGGCCACAGTTTTCTTGTGTTGTTTGGCTGGGGTAGAGCAGTTATTATCTAAACATTTTCTGTCTTGTTAGGCTGCCCCTTCCCTAGTCCTTTGGCTAGAGACAGCAGACTTTTGTCTATTCTTCCCCCCGACCCCATATCCAATGACTTCTATAGGTTGCTGGTTGCAGGCTTTTTTTCTATAAAAAGTGAGGAATATATGAAAGAGAAAGAAAACTCTTGTTTTCCGTTGTGTCTCAAGGTCCTGTCAGTCTGCTGTTTTTTCTTCACCTTTCAGTTTTACATTTGTTTTACATAAAATGACTGGGGCTTTCAGTTGTACTTAGGAGAAATAGAGCAAAATATGTTTATTCCATCTTTCTACAAGTGGAAGTGTTCTGAGTCATTTTTAACAGGTCATCACTTTATGTATTAAATATTATTTCTTTTAGTAAAATTTTCTAGTTTTGATATTGGATTGAAAGAATGTATTTCATAGCTAAACTAACACAAGATACAGAATTATTTTCTAAATGCAATAGATGAGAATCAGCTTGCCTAATATAAGAAGTCAAACTTTTTAAAAAATAATATATATATACATATATGACACACAAACATGGACAACAGTGTGGTGATAGCCAGAGGGAAATGTGGGTGTGAGGAGGTGGAAGTGGGCAAAGGGGGGATAAGTGGGGACAGAAAGAGACTTCACTTTGGGTGATGAGTTTACGATGCAGTATGCAGATGATGTTTTATTGAGTTGTATACTTGAAACCTATATGGTTTTATTAACCAGTGTCACCCCAATAAATTCAGTAAAAGAAAAAGCAAAAAAAGCCAGACCTTTTAAATTTAATTCTGCTTTCTATGCCTAGGTTGGGGCAAACACCATGGATAATCCTCTGTTGAAATACAGTGCAAAGGATTACTTCTTTAAAGCAGCCCTCTGTCACTTCATAGTCGATGAGTTGAATGCCAAGGTAAGTAGTCAGTCCTTTAGTACTAGTTTTCTGATACACATTACCCATGAGAGCAGGCCTCACTCAGGTATTCTGTTGTTCTTTATATCACTTTGTTTGAGTGATACTCATTATTTGCAAGACTAAACTGAGTACATTAAAAATAATAATAATAATAATATGGTATGTGTCCCAGCTGTAATCTTGTAACAGCTGCTTAAGCTGTTCTGTTAAAGTGCCCTGGTAACCACATTTCCATCAATAGTTTTGCCTTAAAGAAATTAGAGAGCTAAGGAGGAGACAATAAAAGTAGAATGACTTCCTTTTTTAAAAACTTAGAAATGGAATTGGAATGAGGATTGGGAGAAAATGAAAAGCCAAGTAAAAGCTGAGAGACAAGAGACAGAGAGTTGAGCAACCTTGTTGTTTTCGGTTGGAGTTGGAAGAGTAGAATTAAAATCACTAAGAGGAAAAGCAGTTTTCCCTCCAGCTTTGAATAGTGGTCTAACTGATATTTTGGGAATCATAACAGTCTTAAGAACGAATTCCATTTAATGGATGCAAAAAGACACTAGTTTATGAGGTTTGCAGAATTAGATTTGATTCACAACATCTTCTGTACAGCAACCTAATTCAGATAAATTGGTTTAGAACTTTTATTCTTAACTGGAATTGAAAATCAGAATAGATAGGTTCCTGTGCTGATTTTGATGTTGAATTTAACGCATACTTCTTATACACTTAAATAGGATGTAGATGAGTCCCACTGAAATTAATAGAACGTTCAAAGGTTTGTTTCCTGGTTTAGTGACTCGGACATTAATAAGTGGTTTTTCTCTCTCAGCTTGCTCTTGAGAAATATGAGGAAATGTTTCCAGCATTTACTGATTCAAGAGAATGTAAATTATTGAAAGTAAGTAATATTAGAACTTTGAAGAAAAAAACCTTTGCTGTCAGATGGGACTGGATATGAAGTGAAGTTTTAATTCTATGAAGTCTGCTGAAGAGCCTTTCCTGCTTTTGCATAATAGGTTTCAAATGCTACTAAGAGTCAGGAATATAGACTTGTGTTCTGAAGCAGGCAATTCAGAACTGTTAGCACAAATACTGAATCCATGACTTGGGGTAATTCTTTATTTGTATTTGAATATTTCTCCAATTTTGTAAAGTATTTGACAATATCAGTTAATGTGATACTAAGGCTATTTCTGTATTTAAAGTATCTCTGTTCATAGGTGGAACTTTTCTAGCCTACCAAACTAATTTTTCCATATTTATGTTACTAGAAACTTCTAGAAGCTCATGAAGAACAGAACAGTGAAGCTTACACTGAAGCAGTAAGTCATGTCTTTGAGATAATACAGTCTTTGAAGATTTGTTACAGAAACTTTTTCTTTTCATTGTGTAAATGCTGAACATTTATTTGAACATTATTCCAATACCTAAATTGTAATTTCCAAAGGTCATGTTTTATGTGTTCCACAAACCTATACAGTTGTACAGTTTCATTAGCCAATGGTGAATTTAGATGTAAGGCAAATTGAAGAAAAAAATATCACATGTTACAATTTGCTGTTTGAATGTTTTCTTTTGAAAATAATCTCCATAATGTGTAAAGTAAAATCAGTTAAATACAATTTAAAATATAAAAACAAAGTACTGAAAATTTGCTATATTCCTGGCATAAAATAAATGGAAGATTTTTTTTCTTTATACTTATCCATCTTATGTTTAGAATCAAGCAAGTTTCTCAGTATCCACCATTAATATATTTATCATGGCTTTGACGCAGTAGTGGGAAGGAATGTTTTCCCATTTAACTTTTGCTACAAAACCATTTCCATCTTATTGAAATGTCATTCTTTAGTAATGTGTTGAAATGAGTTAAAGGAATTCTGCTTCCATACATCTTGTCTCTGCAAATACCTTTTTTCTTGTTCATTGGATTTTGGAACACTATTATAATTTTCCGTTTCTCTTCTAAGTCTCATACACGGTCTAATTTCCTTTGCCATATTAATTATGTTCTTCTTCCAGTTATAAAAGCTGTTAGGAATTTTTGTCATCACATGTTATATACAGAACAATATAAAGGGCACAGAAACTTTTAAAAAATATGTTTTTATTGATTTTTTAGAGGGAGAGGAAAGGAGAGAGAGAGAGAAACATCGATGTGAGAAAGTAACGTTGATCGGCTGCCTCCTGCATGGCCACTACTGGGGATTGAGTCTACAACCCGGGCATGTGCCCTGACTGGGAATTGAACTAGGACCTCTCAGTTCATGGGATGATGCTCAATCCACTCAGCCACACCGGCCAGGCAGGCACAGAAACTTGTTAATAGCTCCATCAAAATAGGCAGAAGATAATGAAAAAATAAAGTTTTTAATGAAAGTTATGAACTGGATACATAATTTTAAACGAAGAAAGTAGGTGGATTATCACTATGTTTAAACAGCTGTTGTTTTGTTTTGATTGCATTTCCATGGACTAATTCCTGTTCCTCTAACCTTAAACTAGGTGAAGGAATTTGACTCAATATCTCGCTTGGATCAGTGGCTTACTACCATGTTGCTTCGTATCAAAAAGTCCATCCAAGGGGATGGAGAAGGAGATGGAGACCTAAAGTGAAACATTTATAAGTCTTTGTGGCATGCAGCTAAATCCTGTGTAGTTCCTCTTAGGGCCAAGTGATCTTTATGGGATGCTCATTTAATGGCTTAGTTTTGTTGCACATGAACCAAATGATGTGTGTGTGTGTGTGGTTCAAGTTTGCTGTGTTTGTGTCACTGTTAAGCAGATGAATAAAAGAAGCTCTTTTGCATATTGTGGGTATGATGGGCTATTTCATGCTTGCCAGAGTGCCCAGAGTTTTCTGAGTACTACTTCAGAATTTTATTCTTGTTATTTGATATTTGCAGAGCCCATATTTAATTTTGCCACATATTTTTCTGTCCTTTTTCTTGGACTTGAGTACCCAGCCCATTGCTCTAATCAATGCTTTGTATATTCTCTGTAAATTTGCATCTGGATGTATTCTCTAAGTGTATGTGTTTAGTTTAGGGTGGTGGTTAGGAATGAGTTTATGACTTTTATTAAAAATTATTTGTTATCTTGTGATTTTTTGATGATGCTAATAACCAGTTTCTTTGCTTTTGATATTGTTCCCTATGCTAACATGCATGTGAAAATTCATAACAGCGAAGGTCTGCCTGCATCACTTAACACTGTGAGAAAAGGGAGCTTCCTGGCAGTGCTTGCTTATTTGTGTGGATGAATGTCAAGGTGAATTGGACTGCTTTGTATTTGCATACACACACACACACACACACACACACACACACACACACGATCTATGAGAAACGGAATTTTTCCTTTTCCTGGACATAGTTTCCACTTTTAGTTGGGGTAAGAATCCTTTTCTTTATATTCACATAAAGGTGTTTTAACTGGCACATCCCTTCTCTTTACTTTAATGGTCATATTCTTTCCTACATTGAGATGGCTTCGTTTATGCCATGGTCATGTAACTTCTAATTAGGGCCTGGAAATTATAAGTCAAAGCTTGAGAAAAGATTTCAGTAATTTTATCCATGTGTTGAACATGATGGGTTAGGTAGGGTTAATATAGCACAGAGATTTAGTCTATGCCTCAAGGCAAATAGCTTTTGAGGAGACTAGATTTTCCTCTTAGCTGATGGGATTGTTTTAGCTTTTGCATTTGAACTTTGAACTCTATCCTTTTATTTTGTTTTACATAGTACATACTCTATTGATTTATGAACTTGATCCCTATCCATTAGGTTACATGATGACATTGTACTTTAGATGTGGTCTTGTATCTTGAATCTCCTCTGTGCATATTTTTAGGCTTAAATTATTTATGTTTGATGTGCATTTGTTGCCAGATATAGCCTGTTTTTTTTTCTAAATTGTGCTGCTGTCATTAATGACAGGTAATGAAAGTGTCCATATTTTGTTAGATAGTAACTGGTATTAAAATGATGTCTTCATTTTTGGATGGCCCTCAACTGGAATTGGTAGGCTTTGTTGGACAGCAGTAGAGAGGGTGTGCCCAGACCAAGGGCTCAGCGAGGAAGAAGGTTTGTGGGTGGTGAATAGGTTAGTTGGGATGAAGGAGAGGGCAGCAGAAAAGGAAGTTGAAAGGGCCAGCTGAGGCACAGCTGTGGAGGCTCTTTCTCAGGTGGCTGTGAGGATTGCTGGCTGTAGTTGTAGTGTGTGTGCAAGGTGGGTTGACGGAGATGAAGGTTAGTGGTGTCATAGTTATCAACTGAAGGTAGAGGGAATGGACCAGAAGACATGGACACTCTGGCGTTGGGCCCTGGAATCTGATAAGGATTTCTTTTTTCCTTCAAAAGTCAAGAAAACTGGCTATCATAGTACAATTTGGAACGGAGCTCATTTTGGTACTTTATTTTCTGTTGGAATCTCTTATGAAAATATTATAGAAAAGTGGAGTTTTGTTGCTTTACCTAATCTATTCCACAACCATCCAAATGTACTTTTGTAAAAAGTTTTTTTGCAGATGCACTTTTGTGAAAGTGAGGCGTGGGGAGTGATTTTGTAAGTCCACCTCCTCTGGCCATAGGTCTGCCCCATCTGGAGAGCATTTAAATCCTAGCCAGTCATCATGCTTCTTTCATCACTAGTCTAGATAGTTTGTTTCCACTTATTAAAAGAAACTTCTGGTCTGACCACTTAAAGTAAAAACTAAATGCTTTAAGACAATTCTGTTTAGCTTTTATCATGATCCCCTAACAATCCCCAGTCTGAAACAGGTATGGTTTTTATTTATTTATTTATTTATTTATTTATTTATTTATTTAATCCTCACCCGAGGACATTTTTTCATTTTTTGTTCAGATAGAGTGGGAGGGAGAGAGAGGAAGAGAGAGAGAGAGAAACATCGACGTGAAAGGGACACATCGAGTGGCTGCCACCCGCACGACCAACCAGGGCTGGGGACAAACTGCAACCGAAGTACATGCCCTTAGCGGGAACCGAACCCGGGTCTCTCTGGACTGCAGGGCGACGCTCTAACCGCTGAGCCAAACCAGCCAGGGCTTAAAAAATAATATTGGCAACACTTTGTCAGTCAGAGACTTGCTTGTCTGTTTTGAAATAAACACTGATATCAGTACCCGAGTTAAGAATTTTTTAAATATTTTACATGAAAGAGTTAAAATAACTGTAATGACTAGAACAGATTTGCTATTAGGCTAAAGGAAAACAAGAGGGGAAAGTCCCATTAACGGTGTCCAAACTTCCTTCCTTCAAATATTCCATTGTCAAACATAGGGTTGTACCATAACTCAGAGGCCCAAGGTATGTTCTCAGTATTTATAGAATGTTATTTATGAACAAAATGTAATGTCTGTTTATATTATAGTTCTTGTATTTTAGCAAATCTAGGGTTAGTTCATAGTCAGAATCAGTTGTGGCAACATTTTTATAGCTTCTGTGAGTTCCTTTATTTGAAAACAGTACTTTTGAACAATCGTGACGGTGTGTGATGGTGTCACTATAACCAAAGTGTGTGCATTTATTGTTTCCTCTGATACTGTGCATTTAAAATATTCAAATGCAAACGTATGTGGCTTTCTTTGGAGGGTTTGGCAGCACAGCATGCTGCCTGTGACTCACCACCAGTGGTGTGCGTGCAGATTCCTGCCTGTGAAGTTCTGAATCGGTCACTGTGGTGTTCTCCTCTCTCATGCTCTCAGGTGGATTATATTATGAAAACTAACCATTACTCTACCTTAGCAGAAAAGAGTATGTATGTTTTCTGTGAACTTGTACAATAAATAAAGTGAAAATTATGAATAATATTTTGACAGGTCTTTCCTACCTAAATTTACACAGATCACGAATAGGCTTCCTTTTCTTGAAGTTATTCTTATTAAGTTTAAGGCATTGAGCATTAATATTCTCTAGGCTCTTTGAATATCCATTGAAACATGAGTTTGACCATGTTAAAATCTCTATTACTTGGTGGAAATTCAGGGCACTGTGATGGTTTTGCAAGCTGAGGGTTTATGAAAGAAGCCCTGGTTATAGTCTGTTGGTACAGTCCGCTAAGTTTGCACAATGACCCTGTAAGCCTCAAATTCTCATCCCTTTCAGCTGCCCCATTAAAGAATGTTGCTTGTATCCTTTGGGCTAGTTACTTGTAAAGTTGAGGGAGGATTGGTTCACAAAAAACTATAAGGTGGGGTTGCAGGGTGAGGGAACCCTCAAACCACTTAACTATTGGCAGTGTGGGCATTTATGTAATTTTGGAGTTATCTGTACAGGGTCAGTACATGCCCCTAGGGAAGGTTGAGCCCTCTGACCCTTCAGGCCACAAGTGCTAAGGAGGAAGAGAGTGCCATGTGGAGTACTGTGGGTCAGCTCATCAGGTCAAAGAGCATTGTTAAAGTCTATGAGCATATTTACAATTTAGGTAATTCAAAGCAAATTTTGAAACAGTGGTAAAATAGGCCATCCCAACCTAGGAATTCTGAGTTGATTATTCAACGTTAGTTTATTTCACAATCATTAATTCCTAACAGAGAGAAGCCACCATGGTAGTTTAAAAACCTGGTTTTGCCAGCCTTGGTAAGAGCCCCTATACAAATTGGCAAAGGTAAGTGGATGGTTTTTGGGGCTTGGCTAGGTGATATGCTTTTTGCCCTCTGACCTGTGTTTGAAGCTTGCTCAGTTATACTGCCCCCATCTAGGTACATATGAACAAATGGCCATTCGCATGAGTGCCCTTCCACCACTGAAATAATGTTACTTCAAGTTTCACACTGTCAAATTTAATTAAATGGACAGTCACTCATTTGTCTCAAAAAATGACCCTTTGTGACAAGGTATAAAACTTAACAGGTTAAGATAAAATTCTCATACTCAAATTTGTTGGTTTGGATTATCATCTATAACAAAACTACATTTCTTTTTTTTCCTTCCCTTTATTGATTTTAGAGAGAGGAAGTGAGAGGGAGAGATAGAAACATTGATGAGAGAACACTGATTGGATGCCTCCTGCATGCCCCACACTTGGGGATCAGGCCCACAACCTGGGCATGTGTCCTGACCGGGAATTGAACTGGCGACCTCTTGGTGCATGGGTCGATGCTCAACCACTGAGCCACACCGGCCAGACAAAACTACATTTCTCTTAAAATGACCTATTATAAAGGTCTTCTCTCACCACATGACCCATTTTTTTCCAAGTTGTAACACAGATGTTTTGGTAAAATCAAAAGCAGTAGAGATCTTTGGAGTTCGGGCTGAGAATATTTCCCACAATATGGCTGGAAGGCACTAAATCACCACCATTAATTGCCTGTCTTGATGCTCTGGGAGAAGCAGTGCCAGCACCAAGGGCACTTTCCTAATCATGGATTTAGGACTGACATAGTGAGATGGTAGCTTGCTTTCACTCAGGGAGGCTGTACTTGAATTAAGAGAAATAGGGGTAGATGCCCCACAAATCCCTCAAATGAGTCTTCCACTAGGTTTCCAGATTTGTTCTTAGAGGCAGCTTTACCCTCCCAGGAAACAGAAAAAGAAATTGATATATTGGAAAGGTCTCTATGATGCAAACTTAAACGTGACATTGAAGAAACCAGTTCACTTACACACTCCACAGCACCAGCTGTACAGGTTACGTATACATAAGCAGAGGTGTTACTTATCACCAGGCCTTTCACTTCTAAAGAATTAATGTGCAGTCCACATAGTTATAACTAAAGAGATTACTCCTAGGACTATAACCTTGATTTTAAACTGCATTATCTGTGAAATTAAGGAAATTATACTTATTTCAATATACAGAGCCTAAATTTTAATAATGGGAAAAAAACCTTAAGATTTGCAGAACTATTTTACAAAACAAACATTTATTAACACATTAAGTGATTTTTTTTTTGAATTTCTAAAGAAATAAATTCAAGACAAAAATTCTTCTAGTAGGTCACAAAATAATCTATTTTTTAAATTCCTTCTTATTAAGATGACTTTACTCCATGAAACAGTACATCAGTTGACCGGGTTCATTCTCTTACGAAGAGGAAAATGGTTATGTGAGTCACTGTTTTTTGTAGTTGTTCTGTAAACACAACTAGGATATGTTGTCATATTGAATTTAGTTACATACTGCTGTCTTTAAGAACATGTGTGAAACACGTTATCAGGACCTTATAATGGCTTTAGTATGTATTATGTTACAAACTAGAACAAAATAAGTACATAGGAAGAAAGTCTTCCCTCATTAGTTTATGGCATTGCAGCTATGTCTTCATCTTGGAATAAGTTCTTTCTCTTAGCAGTTTTCTCTTAAAAATGAAAGTGTTGTCACAGCAAGTCAATAAATTAAAATGTAGAAAAACTGGTAAACAAAAGATTTCCCCTTTAAGGTTGTCTTTAAATTAATATGTTTAGGGTTACATGAGTCACAACTACATAGAAAAACTACTAGAACCAAGAATCAAGCTTAGCAAATACAGCAGAATTATCTTTTCATTGTAAGTTCATTAAGTCCAGCATGAGACAGCCAAAGTATTTAAGACAAGTTATTGGTTCTTCACAATATACTTTTAAGGCACAATCAGTGATGTGCACCAAGGCTTTTGGTCCCTTCTGCTATATTCTCACATACTCGCAAGGAAACAAATGTGTGACATTTACCTGCCTGTTTCTAGCTCTTGATTTAGCAATGAGAAAGTTCTGTGATTTTTCTGAAAATTGCAGAAATTAAGTCAGAAAAACCAGGCAGAAATACTAATACTCTGTGCTCTAAGATTTGCCACAATTATATCGTTGCTACTCTTCAGTAAAACAAGTACACAAATTTCAAGTGTTCTAAAGCCTCTTGCTTAATTTTTCCCACCTCTTTGCGCGTGCGCACACACATGCGCGCACACACACAAACACACAATCTAGTTTGCTACTAAAATCTTTGGTAAGACAGCTTTTACCTTATCAGATTTTTAGGAATGAAACTGAACAGCCACATTTCATTTCAAAAGCTATTTTTATGACGAATTTCCTAGCCACATATGTGCTGAGTAGAGGTTATACTAAGCTGTTTTGCAAGTGTTCAATCTGTCATTCCTTTTTTAGTGTGGGGTTGCGGGAGTGGAGGAGAATGAATGCAGTAATTCATTTCTTCAGTCCCATTCAAGGGTCTCTAGAGCAAATCTGATTTGCTTCAATTCAACAGCTTGGTAGAAAACTTAAAAGTATCAGAGAAACAAACCCACATAGAAGTATAAGGCAGGCTGAGAGATCAGGGAGACCATTAAAAGCAATTTCATGAGCTGGATCAATGTGATGTACTCTATTAAGATAAACAGTTGTCTAAACTTCATAAACATTAAGATAATCAAGCATTAGAATGATTAATGCATATAGTAGCCTACACCAGAATTAAGTGAGGTTTAATTGCCTTATGTATTGATAAAGTGTAACTTAGGTCATGCAGGTCAGGATTTTTGAGGAAGAGCTTTAAAAATGCTTTGATAAAAATGTGCAAGATATCAGAAATTTAGGAAAATTAGAAGCCATTCTTGCCCACTTCTTTGCTTACAGAAAATTCTTTTTCTTAGCTCCTAACACATCATCTTGCATACAGCTACCACACAAGATGCAGGATGGGACCTATTTTGGCAGGTAACTTCAAGCTTTTATTCCATGCTGGTCAAAGAGTGAAGTTGTGTGGGCATCAAGTCTGTCTGTGGAGTCAGCTCACTAAGCTCACTGATGGTGGTGGCCAGCAGAGCATCCTGGGATACCACAGAACTGTCCGACTTGCAAGCTGTGTCTGCTGAACTATTCTCATGCAAAGTAGATACGCTGCCTTGGACTGTGGCCAGGTTGTGAAAATGGTTATTTTCTGCAAAAGACAGCAATTTATTTGAAAGTTTGGATGATGCATATTCTTCATCAGGCTGTTCAGTCTTATGCCCTTCATCATTCTTGGGTGAGCCGTCTACAATAACAAGGAAAGACTTCCATGGTGTATTCTTATCATGTACCTACAAAACAAAAATCACCAAATGTGTCTCTGAACAAATATCTGTAAATCCTCCAATTCATAGCTACTTATTAAATATATCTTTTAAAACAATAGTCTCTCTTCAATTTAAGTTTCTACTGCAGCAGACACCTTTTGTTTATTGTCAAGTATCTCTACCACTACTGTCACTGTTAGAAAGTGTTTATCATGGATTGTGCCTTCCTGGACCTCAAGACTTGGTTGCTCACTGCAGAGAAAACCTGAGGAAGAAAATACCTGTCGTTTGTCTTCTATAACCAGCTTATGGAATAACAGGCATTTCTGACTATCTAGGGTTATGCATACCTAGGGACCAGCAATTTGTCATTCTTAAGCCATACTGTTGCTTACTGAGGTGTGCCGCCGGAGAGTAGACTTGTCAGTAAATGTTCTTCCACATGCATTACACATGAATGGTTTCTCTCCCGTGTGGATCCGATGGTGGCGCTGGAGAGCATTGAGCTGGGTGAATTGCTTACCACACTGGTCACAACAATAGGGACGATCCCCTGAGACAGGAAGAGAAGAAAACTGGTTGATTTTGTTAGCCTGGTGTATATAATTTTGAATACAATCTGGAATAATGCTGTTTGTAAACTACTGGGAAGTGTCAGCATTCCACCATAAGGAAGATCAGTTGAGGGTCAACTGACAGGTACAAATCTACTACTTCTATAAGGTTACCATGATCCAAAAGTAATATTCCCATGAAACTTTTGTAAGCCAAAATGGCATAAAGTGAATATTTCTCACATTCTGAAAGTTCATGTTATGCTTTTTTCAGTTAGTGAAAACAAGAACTAACTGAAAGCAAAGTGGCCTAATGCAAACTTTTGGAAGGAATATTTATTATATGATCTATACTAAATAGGGCCAAAATCCATACTTGTAGCTCAAATTTTACCTATTTCCATAGTAATGGAATATAAAATTCCCAAGTCCCACAATGGAATTTGCTTGCATGTGTATATACACTAATATGTATAGATTATCCCTAACTATAATCTGAAAATGTTAAAATGTTCACATATCCATACCTTTCCATTTCTTAGAGCCAGAAACTAAAAACTCAAAAATTTAAAAATGCTATTATGACACACAAAGTTTGGCAAAAGATTTTTCCTAAAGCTAAATTCCAAGTTTCCCAGTAAGTCAAAAACCTTTGGGATATTTTTCTTGGCACACCGAACTCCCTCCTCTGGTGACATTCCAGCCATACCTGTGTGGACTTTAATATGCTGGTAAAGTGAATTCCGCTGGGCAAAAGTCCTGAAACAAACCTCACATTTAAAGGGTTTGGATCCAGTATGGATTCTATTGTGATGTTTTAAATACTCCTTAGAAGCAAAACTCTTGCCACATGTTTCACACATAAAAGGTCTTTCACCTACATGAAAAGATGAAACAAAAAGTTAGAAATGATACAGGCATAGGAACACACAGGAAGAGTGGGTCCAAACTCTAATATCCATATGAACTCCAAAAGCACAGGCACCCTGCTGTCAATAAAACATCTATTCATGTAAGATGCTTACTACTTGCTGAAAGTTGGTGTCAAATATCCTTGGAAATCTCAAGAAAGAAATAAAAAGGCCATCCAACTCACATTTTGGAAATTTAGTCATTTCAAACAAATAAGTATATAACTTGTTTGGAGAAATTGTTAGATTTTTTTCAAAGAAGCACTTCTACAGGTATATTTTAGAATAAAAATCCCTCTTGAAAGGGAGAGGAAGTTTACATTGGTATATATACATAAACTGCTCTAGAGCAGCAACTCCCAAGCAATTTGGATTGGATTACAAGACAAAAGTTTAAACACCACTTCACATTGTGTAGTTTGAATCCTTAATTCTGCAAGTCAAACTCATCTGATTATTAGATGTACCCGATTTCACAAGCATCAAAATTAAAATATTAGATTTAATAAAATCTGAATATAGTAATATTTTCATCAAATGATTGATTCTAACTTAATCCTTCAGTGTAACTTGATTTCACCTCTATCCCTAAGCATCCATTAGACACCAAGTTCTGCTGCTCATTTTACAGACTAGTAATTCACATCATTAAATGACTCATGTCTGTCTCACTTGCATTTGAACTTCAGGATCATATGATAGATATGTAAGTTTTCATACAAGTAAAAACTTAAAAATACAAGCAAATAAGGAACTGGGTTAGCAAGATAACTACAGTATAAAACAGATTCTGTATACTTCTGTGTCATAAATAGGGTTTTCTGAAACTCAGGGCTACTGTGCTGAATCAGAATAAAGCCAATTTAAATTTTGTCCCTCACATATCACAAAAATTTTGGGAAATGGAAATAATCCTACTACCTTAATACATCATATATTTTCTAGTCTTCTGTGCAGGTGTTTAATATAGTTGGGATTCATTGTGCATTTTTCAAGTCAATATCCATTTACAGGTGTTTTTCATAATGTCCAGAGCCCTCATCCCGAATAGCCAGTGGGTGAGCCAGGAGAGGACAGATTTTCCAGTTTACTGAACCACTGTGGTTGGACAATCAGGATGTTTCTAATGCTTTTTTATTAAAAATGGCAAGGAGAAAAATAGAGCTTTTCCCTTATTCTAAACAATTTCTTTAGGACAGATTCCTGAAAATGGAATTTGGGGCTAAAACAGCAGGAACTGTTTCATACCTTTTTGATACGTAAGACTCACATGCCAGTTCCTACTGCCAAGTGTGCAAAAGGACAACACCACAAGCATATTTTATTCATTTTTGCTCACTTTCTAAATGGGAATGAGATCACGGCTTTAACCTGCACTACTTTGGTAGATGTCAACTTGTGAATTAATAAACTGCAGTTTCCTTCTACAGCTAGGAAAGACATTCAATCACAACAGCAGGAGTATTTACCTGTGTGACACCTTTTATGATAAATCAGCATGTGGTTCTGAGTGAATCTTGCACCACATTCATCACAGACAAAAGGTTTTTCCCCTGTATGAGTTCTGAAAGTACAATATTCAGATGGTAACTTAGGATGTATTTCAAACCTCACTTTGCAATACAATTTCCACTCTAACCTTCAAAGATAGTTTGGTCAATGAGACCTAATGAGAATGACTGGAGTGAAAGGTAAAGAGGCCCATAATCTTCATCCCCAAATCCTCATCTGTACAAGGCCAACAAACTGATGTGTTTCTCCATAAAACACTGAATGTCCACCCACACCTGCCTTAGGGTTTATGTTGTACAGCCCATTCAGGCAGAGACCACGCCTTTGCATATGGTAATGTTTCTAGTTTCCTTCTTCAGAATAATCAACCACAAACACCCTAGGAACTATTGCTATGAAGAACCACATGACCAAAAAATTAACTATATCATTTCCTAATATGTATAACATAACCAGTCTAGAAAGAACTGTTCTCAAAATGCTGAAGAAACCTGGTGTCTGAAAATGCATAAGCATTTTAATTTCACAACTAGTCTGAGTAAAAAGAGGAACACCATGCTACCGCCCCAAAGACTAGCCCAAGTTTCAGGGCAGATCTAGAATAGGGTAGAAAACTGCTTGTCTGGATTTGAGCACCACAAGGAAACTTATTTAAAAACAGTATCACTCACCTACAGTACAAAAGTTAACAAACAGAAAACACTGTCCATCCTAATTGTGGAGTTTAGACTAACCAATGGCAGTTTCCAAGCCCGGAAAACAAACATAATCAGAGAAGTGTCTTAAAGCCCTAAAATGTCATCTGAGTTCATTAATGGGATTATGGGACGCAGATGGTCGCAAGCCCAAGTTCTAAATTGTCAGGAAAAGAAAAATAAAGGTTATTAGCATCCAGCTGTGGTGGGAAGTGTCCACACTAGAGGCTCCTCTGAGGGTGGGAGAGCCCTTGCCTATAGACATGTGAGACATGATCTGCAGGACCTAGCATGTTCAGCAGCTGTCTGCCACCCTGGTTCTGTGTCCAAGCTTCTGCGCTATGACCATAGACAGGAGGAGCTGTGAGGTCCTCATCAGCCTTAGGCCTACTGGAACACTACGGGATTTCTGTAGTATAGAACAAGACCATCTCACAGCATCTCAACCCAGAAAGAATTCAATGATATCTCAAAGCAGCCCCCCAACTTTCATAGGGAACAAGTTAAGTTATGAAGTGAAATGTAGCCACACTGTTCCAAATCCTAGAACTACCTCAATTTCTGGACACATATTTCAAGAAAATTAACAAGCCACATTCTGGAAAATATATTTTGAGAGGGTTTCTGATATTTCCCACACCAGTCAGCTGGAGCCGGGTGCCCGTACCTCATGTGGGTCTTCAGTGCTGAGGGCTGTGAGAACTTTGCCTCACACTCTGTGCAGCCGTAGGGCTTATGGCCAGTGTGTGTCCGCTCGTGGAGCCGCAGGGCCGTCTTGGAGCTTAGGCCCTTGCCACACTGCTGGCACTGGTGCCGCTCACCACCCCCCTCATGGACCTGCACCACATGCCGCTTGACATCCTTCTTCCTCTTGAATTTCTTCCCACACAGCTCACATGGGAAGTGACGTTCACTGCTATGCACGTGCCGCTGGTGGCTCTTCAGGTTGCAGCGATTGGCAAAAGTCTGGCCACAGGTGTCACAGCGGTGAATCACCTCAGTGGCCACACCGTGATGGTGCCTGATGTGCTTCAGGAAGCTCTTCTCATACAGAAAGGCCTTTTCGCAGATAGTGCACTTAAAGTTGCTCTTCCTCTTATCCTCCTCCTCACCTTCCTCCTCCTCCTCCTCCTCCCCCTGCCCCATCTTCTGCAGCACCTCCCCAACCTCCACTCCAGCACCGAAATTCTCGCTTTTTGTCATTGGCTCATTCTCTGTTCCCACAGTGTCTGGACTGGGGTCTTGGGTACACCTGTAGTCCCCCCCATCATCCTCAGCACTTTTCTGCTGCTCTCGGAGTCTTCTTGTGTATTTCTTTTTAGGAATTTCCACAAATACCTTTCTGCCAGCCAGCCTTCCACTAGCTCTTCTAATTTTAGGGTAGGAAGGCTTAACTATATCTTTCTTCTTGTCTGGTTTTTCCTTGGACTTTCTAGGGGGCATATCTGGCAACATTCCACTGCTGATTCTCTGCACTGGAGAATGTGAGGAGTCCACAAGGCCATTGATGAGAGGACTGTCCACAGTAACATTTGCCCCCATGTCAGAAGTAAAACTGCCATGGGAGCCACTGCTCCCGTCTACCTCCTGAGACTCAGAAAAATTCTGCAACTCCAAAAGTACTGACTCTAACATCTGTTTCTTTAATTGGAAACAAGTTTCTGACAAGTCCAAACATTTTAGCTTTTCAGCTATTTCCAGCATTCGCTGCACCCGATCTTCTTCCACCTGTACCTTTGCGGTGTAGACAAACTCAAGAAATGAAGCAAAGTCAACAACTTGCACTTCATTTAAGTAGACATTAGTCCTAGTACCATCTACAGTCTTCTCATTAAGGAACATTTCCTTAAAAAATTTGCTGGTGGCTGCCAGCACCGCCTTATGAGCCATGAATTCTTCTCGGACACCCTGGTACTCCACACTGACAGTCACGTCACAGAGGTGACCCAGAAGGCGTAGTTGATGCATTTCATGTAGAAGGTTAACCGGTGAGGATTTGGATTCCAGCAGAACTGCACCACTTTCCATGTTTCTTCTTTCCAAAAACAGCTTTGAAAACAAAAACAAGAATTATTTCATGCATGAGCAACTACTAAAGTAAAATGATTAAAAATTAATGATTATTTCAGTTCTTTAAAGGATATAAACTTATTAACAACCTAAACCTAACTTTTCTCATGTAAAAATTGAAATCACACTTCACTTATTAACAGTTTTCTGAAGTGAAGTCCTGATGCACCATTGTAAGGTATTTGCATAAAAATACAGCATATTACTAAGATTTCCCCCAAGGATAAACATAAATGATTAAAACTATGATTAATAAAAATACATTAAAGCAGTAAATGTGCTAGTTCATTTTCTATTTTACTTATAGACACAGACCCAAAAATATTAACCGAATTTATGGTGATAGCAATGTCCAGTTCTTTAATCAAGAAACCAAACCAAACACATGGCTATCACTATCTGGGAACAAACCTTAGAAAATCATGTCTGCCTTTGAAAACAACCAAATGATAAGAAAAATAACTACTTCTATGGGGAAAACTTCATGGAAATGTAGTCCACAATCCATGGCCATTTCCAACACCCCTAAACACCACATAATTTGCATTACTGCTACTCTACTGAAGTAATGCAAGTTTCACAGCTTTTACCTTGGGCAAGTAACTTCTGAACCTCAGTTTGCTCCTTTGTACAAGGCTGACAGGCTGTTGCAAGGCTTCAGTGAGTGCAAACATGTCAAATGCTTACAGCCACACCTGAGACTTGTTAGCTAGTTGTTACTGGCTTCCTATGCACCAGGCCTAGGTACTATTAACCCTATTTTACAGATGAGGAAGGAACTAACAAGGTAACAGGAAGAGGTTGGGCTGGGACTTGAGCCTGCGCCTGGTGGGACTCACACTGAAACTGCTCACCAAATGAAAAGAGCTGCTTTTACTCCCTATATTTGTCCACAGCCATGGGCACTGTAGATTTCACCCCCACCTCATCCCAAGGTCTCCTCTCCTTGCTTTCCTTGATACCCCAAACCATCTTGGGTCATTTCTTCTGCTTGACTGGTTCTCTCACCTCAGACTCCTTGAATATGTGTTCTCTCTTCAAGGTTCATCCCCAACCTTCTACTCTTGAATCTCCTTCCTCTTCCAAGATCCCTTTGGTTCCTAAATCTCCACTCACGCATCCTAAGGGCCCACCTTCCTTCTAACCTCCTTCAGCCAGATCTTAGATGTCACCTCAGACTCCATATGTCTAAAGCAGAACTTTCTTCGTCTTCCTTGAAAACCGGTCTCACCTCTCCCCACTTCTCCAGTCCCATCAGTGATACCTGAGGCCACAACTGGCTCCCTTCAACCACCATCACTACTGCCCCAACATGAAAAACGACTGCCCTCTGGGATTTAATTGTAAAATGGACATCTACTGGACCTGAGCAGTGTCACCTGAAGGAGACTCCACAGTAAATTGAAAAGACTGACCAAACCTAAGTCAGGGCTATATGAGTATGTGGGAGGTGGAACACTAACACATGGACTGTCACTGATTCCAGCTTCAAGGTTGGCAGAAATGGCAGAGTATGGCTCTCTCAGCCTCATACCCATACACACCAGCAGCCCTCCATTTCCCCAAACGTCTGTGTACCCGGCCCTTGAGCAGATGTGCGAACTTACAGGGCGGCCGGACGGTGACTTCTAAGTCAAATGGTTTCCGAGCATTATTTCCCATTTTGCCCGAGCAGGTTATGGGAAGCAGTGATCACGGCAACAAAAATGTTTCGGCTTGGGTGACTGCGGCATATCCCACGGTAACTGGCTGGCACCTCGGCAGCACCTCTGTCCCAGAATATCGCCTTACCGTCGGACGCTCTCCGCGGTCCGCCCCTCCACAGAAGGGAGTCTGCGGCTTTCCAGCCTGGCCCTAGCCTGACTGGGCACAGCACCCGACAGCGCCCGGGGCCCCCGCAGCGAGCTCGCTGCCCGCGCACGACTGCCCTTCGGCCCCTCCAACCTACATACTTCTCAAGGACACACGGCCCCAGCTGCTAGTAGACCAGGGTGCCTGCTACGCCGCAGGCATCCATGGCGCCCGCGTGATCGGGCCTGTTCCTCCCGCCCGGCGCGCCCGCCCTCCGGAGGCCCGCTGCTCCTCCAGGATAATCCTAAGCGGACAACCGAGAGATAGCAGTTGGAGGTAGACTAGGCGGGCCCGTGGACCGAGTACTCACCCTCAAGCCGCCGCCGCCGCCGCCGCCACTACACAGCTCATCCACTGTACCAGGCCTCCGGGCTTTGCTGGCCTGCTGGGCGGGGCGCGGCACTGGCGCGGGCGCCGTCGATTGGCTGCCGCCAGCCCCGGCCCGGCCCCGCCCCCTCACGGGGCTGCGGCAGGTCATACGCACGCACGTCAACCTGCCGAGGCCATGCGGCCAGAGTTACGTGATCCGATGTAAACTGGAGTCTCGCGTCCTGCCGGCCATGCAAGATTACGTCACTGGCCGCGAGCCAGGGTCTACGCCTGCGCAGAAGGCTGCGACCGAGGCACTGCAGCAAAGACCCGGCGAGCGTGGCGGGGACAGCCCCAAAAGGTCACGTGAGCCATGGGGCCAGTAGTCCTGTTTGGGTCTGTTTCAGCTGCGTGCCTGCGGCGCCTGTAGCCTGTGGACTGCCTGTTACCCAGACTGGGGTTCACCTCTCACAAGTTGATCATCAACCATGGGCAGGGCCCTCCGACAAGGTACTGGGAAGGGGCAGGCGCCCCGGGCATCCTCGGGTTGGCCGGCAGCGAACAAAGTACCTCCACACTGGGGCGGGCGCCTGCTTGGCAGCGGGGGTCCTGTTACTCTGGACTGCATGATTGTTCCGGGAGCCTCCAGCCAAGCACATGGCTTGATTGGTCATTAAGGAACTTCCCCCAAAGACCCATCATCTTCTCAGTGGAAAACAATTTATGTCCTAGTGATCTGGGCCCCAAGGCTAAGGCAATTAGATTCCATTTTATGTAGGCCCCTTGGTTAAGGCGACTAAATGACTCCATTTTTATCATCAATAGACCTTCCTCGATATTCTTCTTTTAATAATAGGTTAATTACCCCTAGACGTAAAGGAATTTTGCCTAAGATTATAGTTACCCCATGTATTGGGAGGCATTTGCAGTTTCCTGAGTATAGGTATTTGCAAGTGTTTGCAAGTACTTGTTGGTGAATAATGCTAATTTTGATTTATGTAATCTCTGCCCACTATTGTACTGGTTCCCTGAGGGGGGCGGGGGCACAAAAGGAGGAGGTGGCTTCTGTCTTTAAAATGGGACAAGCAAGAAGAATCAGGGCTGTTGATCTGAGGGGAGACTATGCCCTCCGCAGCCCGCCAGCGAAATAAAGTGCTCCTTTACAATTTGGCTGTGAGTTTCTGGTTATCTCACTGTCACGTTACAACACTAGTAGTCTTTTAATCCTTCAGCTCAAAACCTTGCTGCTTCCACCCATTCTTTGCAATTATAATCAAAACCTCGCTTTGCAAAACTAGGCTCGAATCAAACTTCCGAGTTTTGTTCATTCTGACCTTGACATCCTGCTCCTGGCCACTGCTAAATAAAGCTCTTACCCTCACGTTCTCCCTTACTGCTGTTGGCAATACACTCAGCTCTGTCTTATCTACAGGTTGTGTCTTTAATGTTTGTGAGTGTAAGACAAACAGATTAAAACTAAGAGGCTTAGTACTCCCTGTTGAATATAGGGAAGTCATTTTTCCTCTCCTTTTTCTTTGAGCATGTACTTTAGAAAAGTGATCATTGTAAATGCAGTCATGTGCTGAATAACAACAGTTCTGTCAAGGACTGACCGTGTATAGGAAGGTGGTGCACCATATAGCCTAGGTGAGTAGCAGGCTCATCTAGGTTTGTGTAAGTTCACTCTATGATATTTGAAGAAACACACACACAAGATGGAAGTCACCTAACTAGCATTTCTCAGATTGTATCCTGGTCAGGTCATTAAGTAGCCAATGACTATACAGTTGTCCCTCGTCACTTTGCACTTCAACTTTCACGGCTTTACTCTATCGCGGTTTTTTCAAATATATTCATTAAAAAGTTGATCGAGACAGTGAAAATGATACAGTGCACGCTCGGTTGTCTGAGTCAATTATACACCCCTGTATTACAATTAAAATTAAACTTACTGTACGTATGGACTGTAGGCCTATGTATCCGAGCAACCCTGCAAATCCTTCAATGCTAGGTGCAACCAGCTTGACCACTCCTTGTGTGTGGGCAATAACTTTTTTCCAGAAAATCAGGTCTAGTGAAACCAAGCCAGTCAGAGCATGCTGTTCACTGATTGACTATCCTATCCTCTTCCTTTCCTGGCCACTGATTGGCTCAGCCTCATGCAAGTTCGTTTCTCTCATACACGCTTCTTCTACATCGCTAGGCATGGGAAGCATCTTTGCTCCTGTAAGTGTTTGTGATTTCTGAGAACTTTTATCTAGGCCCCACGATGGCTCCTAAACATGCTTCTTCTTCTAAGCCTTCTGATGATGAAATTAAGCGCCAGAGGAAGATGCTTACCATCCAGGAGCAGGTGAAACTCTTGGATAGGATCAAAGATGGCAAGAAAATCGTGAAGGTTGCCCGCCATTACGATTTGAATGAGTCTACCATTCACTCTATCCGTAAAGATGAAAAGAACATCCGTGCAACGGCTACTGTCTCTTTCAACAAGGAAGCAAAGAACGTCATGACAAGTCGTAATAAGTTCATAGTGAAAACGGAGTCTGCCCTAGCCGTTTGGATCAGCGACAGCCACAAGTATAACATTCCGTTGGATTCGCTGGTCATCCGGGAGAAGGCGCAGCAGCTCTATCAGCACTTTATGGCAGACGAACCTCAACCAGGACCCTCTTCTGCAATATTCATGGATTTCACAGCGAGCAAGGGTTGGTTCGAGAAGTTCTAGAAGAGGTGTCATCTGAAGAGTGTCATTCTCCATGGAGAACTGTCTCTGCTGACCAGCCTGCAGCAGAGGACTACATGAACAACACATTCCAGAAGATCCTTGAGGAGGGCGAGTATCATCTAGAACAGGTGTCCTTAACTGACAAGGATCTGATGGAGATAACTAAGTGCAAGTGAGGAGGAGGAAGAGCAGCCAGGGGTTCCTGGGGGTCAGGAGGAGGAAGGTGGCCTTACACTTGAGTGTCTCTCACAAGTCGTGAGAACTGTTAAGGTAGTACAGGACATGATTGGAGAATGGGACCCACAAATGACGCGTGCATTATGGTTCCAGGATGTACCTGATGGAACGATAGAACCCTACAAAAGCCTCCTCACACATATGAAAAGACAGCACCAGCAACTAACTGCCTATCACGAGTTCTTCAGCCACTCACCGAGACACCCATTGCCTACTCCTAGTACTCCTTCAGTGGAAGAAGATGACGACGCACCTGCTGAAGATACTGCACCACCTGAAGACTCTCCTACTGAGGTTGTGCCTTCAGAGGAGCAGTAACCTTGCTCTTCTTTGCTGTACAGTACATCTCTTCATCTTCATTGCTTCATCATTGAACAAGTTGTACTATTTTCATAGGTTAGTGGTTGTGTGTAAGAACTGTGTGTGTGTGTGTAAATGTACAATAATATATTTGTAATGTCTAATATGTCTTATTTTGTCTAATATATTGGGTAATACGAGTGTAATGGTGACTACAGGGTGTTATTTCATGTCTAGAGAGCTCTAATAATGTTAAAAAACATATTTACAAGGTCGTAAACAGGTTTTCTATGCTCTATGAAAACATTCAATTTATAAATAAAGAATCCTACTTCGCGGAAATTCATTTATCGTGGTAGAGTCTTAAACTGATTAACCATGATAAACGAGCACCGACTGGTTTGTTTTCTCTTTGAAATGTAGGTACATACTGTAAATCCTTTTGAAGACTGGCTAGGTCCTGCCTCAGATCTATGGCTGGGAGCTATCATTTTGAAATGAAAACATACAGGGAGATAGTGCCCTATCCACCAATTCCCTTGAGAGGGTAGGAATCCAACTTCAGTGGGCACCTTGCTCAGAATTACAAAAGTGACTTGTCATAAAGATATGAGAAGTTTGCTTTTCCTCCGGATAAAGCCAAATGACTAACCTAGGTGGTCATCCCAATTACACATTTCCTCCCTGCAGTTTCCCCCAAACTGGTCCCAAGTATTGGATTAATTATAATGTAAATAAGAACAAAATTTGTTTAGTGCTTACAGTGGGTGAGCCACAGTGTTAAGCATGTTACTGGTATGAGTCACTGCTCACAAAATTCTATGAAGGTGTGGTATTATTCCTATTTTACAGATTAAGAAACACAGGCACAGCAACTTATCCTAGATTACACAGAGAGCAAACACAAAGCCAGAATTTGAACCTCCATACCATGAACTCTGTCTGCCCAGACCACCAGCTCCCCAGCTACAGCAGAACAAAGGAGAGTTCTCTTGTCAGATCAGGTAGAAAATCAAAAGGGAACTAGAGAGGGTGTGATTAAAAACATCCTAATAGTTCCATGTCTTGGTTTGCATGAATCCAAAAGTGAACACAGAAAAGTGTGATTTGTAAGATATTGGCAGCTTCTTGCAAAAGCCTAAGAATCTGGACCTGCTTAACTGCAAAACCACCATCTCTTACCTCTACGATCTCCTGGCCACACAGGCCTGGGTGCAGGTGTGGCAGTGACCACAATCCCCTCAGTACAGGCCATTTGCACATCTTGTTCTGATCTCCTCTTCACCTTAGTCTCCATTCAACCATCTCCTCCCCATGAAAGGCAACCCCAGCTCCCTGAGCAGGACAGAGCTTCATAGCATAAGCTCATAGATATTTCCAGTTTTGTCCTCAATAGCTGTATGACTTTCAGGTCACTAGAGGCATTTAGGAAATTGGTGATAGGAGCTCTGCCTAAGCACTAAAGATGAAGAAGTTGGGAAAGGTCATTTGCCTTTTAAAAAGTGTTTTAAAACTGCAAACACTATTCATTAAAGATTTTCCTAAATCATCCTACAATAGTTCTGGACTGAACCTCTTTTTTTAATTGTGTTAAAATATACATAACAAAATTTACTAGTTTAACCTTTTGTTGTTAATCTTCACCCAGCGATATTTTTTCCATTGATTTTTAGAGAGTGGAAGGCGGAGTGTGTGTGTGTGGGGGGGGGTGGGATACACACACATCCATTGGTTGCCTCCAGCACGTGCCCCAACCGGGGCCAGGGATCGAACCAGCAACCCAGGCACTCACCCTTGACCAAGAATCAAACCTAAGACTCCTTGGTTTGAGGGCCAATGCTCTAAAGCACTGAGTCATGCAGGCCGGGGCTAATTTAATCATTTTTAAGTGTATAATTCAGCGGCATTAAATACATTCCCAGTGTTCTACAACCTTCACCACTATCCATATCCATAATTTTTCATCATCCTAAATAGAAACTGTACCCATTAGACAATAACTTCCCATTCCCTCTTTCCCTAAGCTCCTGGAAATCAACATCACACTTTCTGTCTCTATGAATTTGACTACTCTAGGTACATCACATAAGTGGAATTATACAAACTGTGGCCTTTTGTGTCTAACTTACTTCACGTAGCATAATGTTCTCAAGATTCATCCATGTTGCAGCAAGTATCAGAATTTCATTCTCTTCTAAGTTTGACTAATACCCCATTGTGTGTATATACATACCACATCTTGTTTATCCATTTATCTGTTGATGAATATTTGGGTTGTTCCATCTTTTTGCTCTTAATAATGTTGCTATGAACACTGGTGTACAATATCAGAGTCCCTGCTTTCACTTCTTTTGGCTATATATTGGGACATCACAGTTGGATAAAATTAATCCAGACATAAATGCTTTTAAATCAACATTGCTTCAACACAGAATATCAAAATAGGTGATGCACAATTTATAGAACAATTTAGAATAAAACCTTGTTGCAATACTGCTGCAGTCCTACTTTGTCAATATCAAGGATCCTAATTGTTTAAAAGAGCACATGAAGTATTTAAAATAGAAGTCTTAAGTAGACATAAAAGCAAGATACATGGAAAAGAGCAGCTAGGACAATGTGTTCTGACCAAGTTAACATTCAGTGCTGAAAGACTACTTTAATTGAGTGTCATAATAACTTTAATGACTGACCAAGTGAAGAAACCAGATAAGATTATTATAAATGTTATATTCAGTCCCCTTTAGAAATGCTATATGATCAGGTTTCAAGGTGGAAATTATATCAAGCTTATTCCAAAGAATCCTTTGGAAATCAATAAGAATTTTTAAAAAGCCCAGTACAAAAGTAGCAAAGAACACAAATAGACAATCCACATAAGAGTACACATAGCAGAGACAATAGAATACAGACATACCTTGGAGCTATTGGGGGTTCAGTTTCAGATCACCGAAATAAAGTGAGTATTGCAGTAAGGCAAGTTGTAATATTTTTGCTGGGTGGAGGTGCTTGCCTTCAATTGGTGGAAACCACATTTGTGAAGCACAATCAAACAAGGTGTGCCTGTATTATAAAAACAGGAATTAACCAATATGACAAATTGATCAGAAGTTAACTGTTTGATGCAGAAGTGTGCATGTATATATATATATATATATATATATATATATATATATATATATATTTGTTTAACTTTCCTACCCTTTAGCCATCCTGAAGAAGCAAATTGGGTGTGAACAATTTTCAAGTAAGGGCAAGGGTATATCTTTAAAGTGTACATCATGATAATTTGATACATATACATTGTGAAATAATTACAAGTTCCACTGAACATTTTTAAATGCTATTTTAATTGAATCAGCCATGCACTGATTTATGCAGTCATTAAAATAACATTTAAAAATGTTCAGTGGAACTTGTAATTATTTCACAATGTATATGTATCAAATTATCATGATGTACACTTTAAAGATATATCATTTTATTTGTCAATTATACTCCAATAAAGCTGGAAAAAATGTGTAATGACTTGGGGAAATTCTCACCATATTATAATGAGTAAAGAAGGCTAAATTATTTTATTTTTATTCTTACCTGAACATATGTTTATTGATTTTAGAGAGCGAGGAAGGGAGAGAGAGAAACATCCATTGATTTTGGGGATCGAACCTGTAATACCTTGACTTGACTAGGAATTGAACCCACAAACTCAAGATACTGGAAGGGGTTGCAACCAACTGACGCACCCGACCAGGGAATGACATAAGTTAAAAACATCTATAAACTATACTGGAAATTACTATAACAAATTCTAAACTGCACTGAGGCTGAGTGGAGAAGAAACTTGCGCAACTCCGACGCTCCGCCTACCTGCACCAGCCCCGCCCATCGCGGCTCGCCCCGCCACTCCTGAGCCGCCACCGGTGGACCAGCTCAATAGAGCCCGCAATGGGGCAAGGGTAGGTTGACCAGCTCAAGCCGGAGGGAAGACGGTGGGTCGCAGAGGTGATGAAGTAAGGCGCCATCCGTGAGATTTGAAGTACAACTAAGTAGCCAGCGGGTGTGGGCGGAAGCTCCGGTCTCCAGCGTCCCGACCTTGGCACGGGTTTGGTGTTCTGGTCCAGCCGTCTCCCATGCCCTCAGTCCTGCCAAGGCGCTGAGAGCAATCGGCAGGGCCCTGTGGATCCAGAAGGCCTTTGCTGCCTGCAGTGGGTAATCTCCGCGCATCCGCTAGGGAAGAGCCTCGGAGCTGGGGGCCAAGGCTGAGGCTACCTGGAGCCCTGAAGCAGAGTGGGCTCTAGTGGAGGAATGTCTCCTCCTAGTGGGTGATTTTCCTAATATGTGGAATCCAAGGCTTTATAATACTACAAATTAGGTTACGTTGCATTAGGTCAAATTAAGCGTATTTAGGGAAGTTTGAGGGTTAATCAAGACCTTATTTGAGTTTTTGCAGTGTCTTCACCTGTGTTAAATTTGGGCAAAGTAGCAGACCTTAGAAGTTATTTATCATGAGGTTACTTGGTCATTTTTAAATATTTAGAATGTATATACAAAACCTCATGTAACGGACTAATTTGGGCAAGGGAGTGTCCATTAAAGATGGAAGTCTGTTATATAATAAAGTAGGTTTTCTGAATGCGTATGTTAAAAAATTGACTAATTTACCTGTTTTTACTTATGCAGACACATTTGTGTAATTAAAATTATGTATGAAAAGTTCAATTTCACAGAAAAGCTTTCTATATGTATTATTGCTTATGTACTCACCATAATTTTGAGACTGTAATAAACAAGTATGCAACCTAAAGAGAAATAAACTTTTTTTCCTGAAAATACACTTTAATTATATTTAACTAAACAAATAAACAATGTTCTTAAAAACAAAACAATTTAAATTTTATAAAAACACAAAAATTTTTTCCTATGTAATCGTCTTCGGATAATGACATATCCAGACACCCCCATTGTGGTGTGACATTAGTTACTGTTTTGAAAAACTTAAGTTTTATTTGAATTTTTGAAGTGTGCTGGGTTTTTTTAATATATATATATAATTAACTACCTAAAATTACGAAAATGTGGGTAATAAAGCTGAATTTCATTATCTAATGAATTAATAAATGTTATTAGATCGTGGAGATACGATCTAATCACTGATAACTTTTTGGGGGGTGTATTGTTTCTTCCTCATTATCTTCACTCCCAACCTTGTTTTCCAAGGTCATAATCTCATCTGTTTCAGTCACACCTGGCCAGTGTGGCTTAGTGGATTGAGCATAGTCCCATGCACCAAGAGGTCACTGGTTTAATTCCAGTCAGGGCACATGCCCAGGTTTCAGGCTCCAGCCCCAGTAGGGGGTGTGCAGGAGGCAGCGAATTGATGTTTCTCTCTCACATCGATGTTTCTCTCTCTCTCTCCCTCTCCCTTCCTCTTTCTAAAATATCAATAAAAACATATTTTAAAAAAATCTAGTGCTGCCTGGCCAGTGAGGCTCAGTGGTTGAGCATCAACTCATGCACCAAGCAAGCGGTCGCCAGTTCGATTCCTGGTCAGGGCACATGTCTAGGTTGTGGGTCAAATCCCCAGTGGGGGGCATGCAGGAGGCGGCCAGTCGATGTTCTCTCTCATTGACATTTCTATCTCTTCCTCTCCCTCTCTCTCTAAAATCAATAAAGAAAAAATATATTAAAAAAAAAAAAATCAAGTGCCTGTAAGTGTATATAAGTATTTCTGTTACCAAGAATTAACCAATCAGTTGCAATCTTGTTATGTGGCATGACCAATAAGATGCAACCCTTTTATATGACCTATATATTTATGGTTCAAGACTGGGCATTCACAACAGGAGGGCTATTGTTGTGTTGGCTGTTGTCATTTTTTTATTTGACAATCTAAGGGAAAGAGGTCAGTGCCTCTGACTAAATAGTCAGTTGTCGCATGTTTTAAAAATTTTTGTGGAACACCAGTTGAAAATTGCTGGTCTAAGAGGACATACAGCAGCAAATGCCTTTCCCCACATTAAAATCCTAGAATAAAATCCCTAAAGACAGCCATCATTAAGTTTTCGCCATTTTTTTCCAGAAAGTCCATGTATACAGAGCAACCCTATACCATATGAAATCCTACCCCTCCTCTTTTTGAAAACATATCAATTTCCTCATCTGTAAAATGCAGTTGAAAATAGTGCAGAATACCTGGAACAGTTCTTGAGATGTTCTTACTGTCTGTAACAACTATTGTTAATATATATATATATATATATATATATATATATATATATATAAAGAGTTTGAACTTTGCCTTTCTGACTACCAATGAATCTCAAAGATGGTTTCATATTCATATCATGGACAAGTCTGTCTCTTGTTTTGAAGGACACAATAATCCATTCTGTGGAAATAGTATAACCTGTTTAATCTCTTATTGGTGGACTCTTAGGGTGCTTTCAGTATTATCAGAAAGACGCTATGATGAATTATCTTGTATAAAGACAGGTGTATATGGACAATTGCATTTGGAAAATACATATAGGAATGGAACTACAGGAATAAGGGGGAATGAGTTTTAAATGTCACTTGCCCTCTGAAGAACTTGTACTAATCAACACCCCCAAAATACTCCTTTTCCTGGACCCTGGCCAACATGGAGTTCAGCAACATGTTTTGGTCCATTATCACTATAATAAATGAAAAGTGGTGATTCATATCAGTTGGACAACTTTGCAAATTGCAGAAAGGCCCATCGAACTGTCTTACATGTTAAAAGAGATTTACTGACTCCTAAGACTTGGAGGTAGAGTATATGGGCTTTGGGGTTGGTTTAGTCACATAGTGAATCAAAGCTTCCTTTTCCCCTCTGCTCTTCAGGTCCACGTCCCTGAACCTGCCACTCTTGCAAGGACAATAGGATTACTCTACCTGAGACCCAGTAGGAGGTCTACTTAAAGATGAACAGGGGTTCAATTCCCTGAAAATATGTTACAAAGTGGGATTCCAAAATGGGATTCCAAAATTGCCACAACATCCACTAGAGCCCTTTATAATATGCATTTTAAAAATGAGGTTGGGTGAGCACCTTGTTCAATGTTAATAAACCATCTGTATTTTTGTGATGTGCATGCATTAGTCCTTTTCCAAGTTTTCATTTTGCTAAGCCTTACTGATTTATAGAAACTCTTTAAATGTTAAATTATCTTTGTCTTATGTAGCAGATATTTCCCCCAATTCACTGGCATCCTTCAGGATTCCATAAACATCTCTTTCTTCACAAGCTTACCTCCACTACCACTCCCACCCCCAACCCCACCCCTAACTATCACGTGGAAATAGCAGTAGAAAAATTGGCCACAAGATTGTTTCTGTTGGTTTTCTAAACTGCTCTGAGAGTAGGGTGAGGAGAGTGGGCATCTAAGGCACACAATGAAAGGAAGCACTCACTTTCAGGTATGTTTAGGTGCTGACCTTGCGCCTGTACGGTCCTGAGAACAGCATGTCCTTAAATTTTGCACACTAGTCAGCTTGTTTCACCCAGACCCAGTCCTGTGTCTAAAGGACAAAGCAACTTCTGTAGTTTTCAGTTTGCTCTTTACAAAGGAGAAACTATCTGAGTTAGCAAAAGTTGTGGGGGAGGCAGGGCTGGTGTTTAGGGTCAATCAAAGCAGCATCTAATCTCTGGTCTTCCCCCAAAGACACCAGGGCTATCTATGTGCTAAAAGCAGCTCTTCTCAGACTCTTCTTCCTATCTGACAATAAACTCACCTTCAGGTAATTTGAGAAAGTTTAGGATTCTCTGGTTCTATTGCTATATTAGGTCTCAGTTGCAGGGTCAGACTCCTAAAGAAAACTCTTCCCATCTTGCTTGATGTTTTAAGGGTTGGATAGAATGTATTGATGATTGATGGTCACCCCACGTGTCTAACCTCTTTCCCATGTGTTTTCAACTTCTCCCATAAGAACAGGTATCTGTTTCCATATCCATTAACCTTGATCTCAGCTATGTGACTTGATTTGGTCAACAGAATGTACAGAAGTGACAGTGTGCCAGTTCCAAGCCTCGGCCTTAAATGGTCAGGCCTGTTCCTGCTTGCATTGTTGCACCTCTGCCATTGCCAGGAGACCACCCCTGGAAAAACCATTGATCCCTGGAGGAAGATGAGGGCATGTGGAACAGAGATTTACCAGCTAAGGTGAACCAGCTCAGCCCAGGCTAGAAGAGCACTGAGACAACCTGCAAATTCAAATGAGATCAGCCAAGCCTCAGCCTTATGTCACCTAAACTAAATAAAAGCTTCTGCTGTATGCTGCTGAGGTTTGGGGCATGTTTGTTACCCAGAATTACTGAACCCATAGTTAACTCATACAGAACCCTGCAAAATACCTGTGCATTTCTCTACCCTCTGCATTTCATGTTGACACCCCACTTCAGACAATAAACTATTAGCATACAGATATCGATTTATGAATGTGTGTATTTTCAAAGATTAGCACAATGCTGACATCGTAATATTAGCCAAATTCACAAATATCTTGCTGTAACCTGTATTTTACTTTAGCAAAGACAAAAGCTGTTTTAAAATACTGCTATGGTGCTGTAAACATTAAGTTTACCCTTAATAGTGAGAGTAAATGATTAATTAATATTTTCCCTGGTTGTCCTTAATCTCAGCAATGATGGGAATAAGTGAAGAACCAAAACTTGGACTCATATATGCAGGCCTCTGGGACACCCAAAACCCCCCCAAGAACTCCTCTCTGGTTCCTCTTGCCTCCCCACTCCTACCCCACAGTTGGGTGGGATTTACACCCTGGGAAGAACCTAGAAGCCAGAGGCTCTAAGGCTCCTATAGTCCTGCAGGCTGGGCTTTGGGGACAAATTCCCTGGTCACAAGTGGGTTTGCGTGCCCTCCCCCGCACTCAGAAGCAGGCAAGAATTCCTGTCCACAGGACAAAATCTTAAAAACAAATGTGGAGTCCTCCTGAAGGTGGGGTTCTATCCTGACTGTGCCCCTGCCTCACTGGGCCCTGTGCTTGGCCAGCCACCTGCACTTGGGTGGGTGCTACCCGGTAGATGCTGGTATGGTGTGAGGCACTCATAAAAGTTGGCAGCCTGTGCCCAGGGTCTGTGCTCAGCTTGGGCTCTGAACATGCGATGGACACAGCCCAGGGACCCTGGGCAGGGTTCCTGCACCCAACAACTCCCAGTGGAATTTTCATGTGCCTGGCATGTAACAAAACACGAGACACAAGTCCTTGGCCCTCAGTGTCACGTTCTGGCTCGGGGGACCACAGCATAACAAATAAAAAAGGTAGAAAGGTGGCAAGAAAAAGAACTCTGAGATGTTCTAAATTAAATTACAGTGACCAGAGAGTGAGAGATAGAGGCAGGAATAATTAACCAGTTAGGAGCTGTGGGTCAGCTGACAAAAGACTGCTCACATTCCTGAATGTATGTAGGAGCTTTGAATCAACCTACATGTGTCAATTAACTGACCAGAGAATCCACCCATCCTTCATATGCATGAACTTTCAAGTCTGGTGCCTATAACCAATCAAATGTAGTAAATATTTCTTCCTCACAAACTGTGTTTCATCTTTTCCCACCCCCCTTATCTGTAGCCAATGTAAATTCTTTCAAAACAACTTACATCTTTCTCCCCTGAAACAGAATGTATAAAAGCACTCATCATCTCCAGGACAGGGGACTGGGGAACATGTCATGTCACCTTTTCCACCTGGTGCTACTGCTGCTGCTTTGGACTTCATGTCCCAGGACCTGGTCCTTTCTCTTGTTAGCAATGGCCCAATAAACCCTTTCTTTATTTTTTAAAAATATGTTCTTATTGAATTTAGAGAGAGAGGAAGGGAGAGGGATTCGAAACATTGATAGGCTGCCTCCTGCACGCCTGCTACTGGGGATCGAGGCTGCAACTCAGCATGTGCCCTGACCAAGAATTAAACCTTTGACCTTCATGGATAGCTTGTTTTCTTGGTGGTGGGGCCTTGGAACCCGAATCCTTATCAAATGCCCAGGGGATGGTCCAGAGAAGAACTGCTCTAGAAGGTCTCTAGAGTGGGATCAGGCTTTGAAGATTGCCATCTGGTGCTCCTTCCAGGTTTGTAGCTTTTTTTTTTTTTTTAATATGATTTTTTTAGAGAGAGAAAGAGAGGGAGGGAGGGAGAGAAACATCGATGTGAGAGATACATCAATCGGCTGCCTCCTGCACATCCTCACTGGGGATCGAGCCTGCAATCTGGGCATGTGCCTTGACCAGGAATCAAACTGGGACCTTTCAGTCCATGGGATGACACTCAATCCACTGAGCCACACCAGCCAGGCACAGGCTTGCAGCTTCTGATGTCACAAGAGGAAAGCTTTTCCTAGACTGCCTTGTCCAGCACTCCAGATGTGATCTTTTCATTGTATTTCAAGAAATGCCACAAGCAGGTGTGCAAGATGGCCACGAGTTTGTCAATGTATACTGCACCAGCATGGATGAGCATAGGGACCAGCTGTCCCTGATGGAGATGGAGGAGGCCACGCTGATGTGGGATGGTAGCCCCATCTCCAGGCAGAAGGCTCTGGGTGAGATTTTCAGCTCACTGCTTTCCAGCTCATTGCATGTCAGCACAGTACATTGCCAGCTTGTGAAGCACCAAGAAATGGACAACCAGGTAATGAGAGGGTCCTCATTGTGCTCTGTGGGACAGTGAAGTTTGAGGCCATCCACAACGCAACTCCCCCCAGACCTTCATTTTGAAACTGCTACCTGGTCTGACCACACAGGGATAGGAGGTTGCTACAGGGTTGCTCCTGGTTGAGGAGGGTTGTGGGCATCAGACGCCCTCCCTGTGGTCTACATTTTCCTTGTGGAAGGTGGGGCTGTTGCGGCCTTATGCTGTACTGAAGTTCACACTATGAATCAGCCTGTCTGCCGATGTGTGTAGTTTCCTTTACCACCCTATTGTTTTCCTTGCCCTATAAAAGGCCCAAGTTCCAAAATTCTGAAAAATAAAAACTCAATAGAAATGTTGCAAGCTTTATGTGTTTGGGATTGGGGTTGGTTGGAGGAGGGTTTGGTGGGAGGGACTCCTGTGGTGGGATGGGAGGGGCCCAGTTGCCTTGGCTGAGCCCATATGCCCAGGAGTTAACACACACATGCACAGGAATTCATATACACACACACTTTCTCTCTCTAACACACATGCAAACCATCCTTAGAGAGAAAGTGAAATAGCTCATCTTCAACCTAAGGCAGATTAAGGCCTAAAACTTTATCCTTTCTGCTCCCACTTATCGTCTTAGAAGACAGAATGTTCTGGGAATAAGGTCGCCTTATACATTTCATGCTAGTAAGTGACCACCTGACTCACCTTTCTCTGAGCTGGGAGATGACAACTAAATAGTAATTGTAAGCCCTGTGCAGGATGGTGGCAGAGCACAGGCAGAGAGTAGGGCCTTCGCTCTAACCAAGGGTGGCTCAGCCAGGAGATGTCTTCACATCTATATCTAAACTACATCTACTTTTACATTAAGTGTTTTTTTCCAGAGTAGTTTCAAGCCCATCTTATGCCTGCCTCATTCTAAACAAGAAGCAGGTAAGGCTCCTCATGTGCTTGGGAAGTCAGGGAACAAGGTCTTTCCAGCCTTGCCTCTGTGGATCCCAGACATCAAGAGAAAGTCTCTCCTTAGGAGACAGTAGCAGGTTGTCTGCATTTCATGTCCTGTGTTCACTGGGGTCTCACAGACTTCAGGCTACTTCTGCTAAGCTCAGCAGGTCCTATCGAAGTCCCTTTTGTCTGCACTAGAGGTGAGAGAGATGGCACCTCACCACTCTTCCCTGTTGGGGGGATAGAATAGGGACCTTGGAGCAGGGGAAAAGCTTTCTACCAGAAAATCTCTCCCCAAAACACCCTGCCCCCTTCCTTATGAGGCAACAGACACTGGCACCCTGAGGTCCCATCCTGGCAAGCACTGGCAAGTTTGGGGTTTCCTTGCTGTTGCCAGTCTGATGGGGTTGTGGTACCTCTTGCCATCACTTAGGTAGCTGCTATGCAGTGGTGAGGGGGAATGGACGTGGGAAAACCACCTGTGTCCATTGCAGACCTTGGCTAATTTTATTACATTAAATTGTGAATTTAGGCATCATTTCTTTCCTTCCCTCCTTCCATATATATATTTTTGATTTGCCTGTTTAATTATTTTCTTGTGCTATTCTTTTTCCTTCTTACTGATTTTTCTTATTGATCTTTTTTCCTTACTGATTTGTATGTTTTTTTCTTTTTAAAAACAATTTTTTTTTCTCTTTATTGATTTTAGAGAGTGGAAGGGAGAGGGAGATAGAAACACTGATGAGAGAGAACATTGATTGGCCGCTTCCTGCATGCCCCCACTGGGGATTGGGCCCACAACCTGAGAATGTGCCCTGACCGGGAATCGAACCGGCAACCTCTTGGTGCATGGGTTGATGCTCAACCACTGAACCACACCGACTGGGCAGTAAAGGTTCTTTATGTAGTAAGGAAATAAGGCCTGTTCTTTGTTGCACATACCCTTCTGCAGTTTGTCATCGATGATTATATTTGACTGCATGTAAAAAGACCCCTAAACCACAGTGACTTCAATAAGATGGAAGTGTATTTCTTGCTCCTATGAGAGAAGCCAGAGGGGGTCATCCAAGGCAGGTGAGAAGCTCAGTGAGGTTGACAAGGACCCCAGAGCCTGCTTTCCATTCCTCAGTTCCTTCCATGTGGCTGAATTGGGCCTCATGGCCCCCTAGAGCTGCTAGAACATCAACCCTCACATCTGCTTTCCAAACAACAGGATTAAGGTTGGGAAGGGAAAAGGAGGGGGAAAGGAAAGATTAATCTTTTTATAAGGTAAGACCTCTTTTTTTTTCTTTATTGATCTTAGAGAGATAGAAACATCGATGAGAGAGAACATCAACTGGCCACCTCCTGCATGTCCCCACTGGGGATCGGGCCCACAACCTGGGAATGTGCCCTGACTGGGAATAGAACCAGCAACCTCTTGGTGCATGGGTCAACGCTCAACCACTCAGCCACACCAGCTGGGTGGAAAGATTAATCTTTTAAGGAGACTTACCTAAAGTGTCTCACAACTCACTTGCCCCATGGAGTCGCAGGGCCTCCCTATGTAGGTGGTCTAGGGAAGGCTGGTCTTTATCTGAATGCTTTCTGAACCAAAAATCTGTTTTCCCTTGTTCCTGAAGGAAGAGAGAATGAATACAGGGGGGCCACTAGAGGCCTACTCTAGTGCCCTTCAGAATATGCCACCTATACTTTTTATTTTTCAAACCTATTGTTCCACAGGGACAACAGTTGTTGTCTTGAAGCTTCTCAGGACTGTGATTCAGACTCCAGGAAGTTCAAGTCAAGCTTTCTGAGGACCTTGTGCCCTCTATTTAGGCCTGAGGTAATGAAGGTGGCATTCCACCTGGCCCCTTGAGAGAGCCTTTGAGATTTGAAGACCAGTATCTCCCTCCAAATCCATCTCTGCATGAATCCTCCCACCGCACTCCACTCTCCTTGAGAGAGAGTGCTCCAGGATCTCAGATAATTCTACATCTTGGTTTGGAACCTCACTCTCATGTCTCATGTATTTTACCAGTATCTCAGCTGAATTGTTTGTCTCATCTTACTACACACACATCTATATGACGGGTGGAACAACTCTTTATGTAGTTTTGAAACTGAATTTATTTAATTTGCCATTTCGATATTGTGCCTCCTGATTAGATTATGAACACACTGATGGGAACAAACACACCTGTGCCCACTTTGGTTGCCCAGAGTGCCATTTCTTTACAACACATCCAATGTGTGCCCATTGCAAACCTTTTTTCTCACTTGGGAATAGGTTTTGTATAGTACCTGACATAGGCCCTGAACCAAAAATGGCTTAAAGATAGGATTTACTTCTAAATCTGGGTATAGGCAAACTGGGGCCATTTTGGTGGTTTCACATGGTCACCAGGCACCGAGGCTCCTTCCAGCTCAACACAAACCTACCTCTAGAGTATAGCCAAGCTGTCCTCATGGCCAAGGTCTGAGACAGAGCCAGTGGTCCAGCCATCATAGCTGCATTCCAGGCAGCAGGACAGAGGAAGAAGGGTCTTTTGAAGCAATATTCCCTTACAAGCCCAGCCCTTCTACTTCTACATTATTGGCTGGGACTTGGTAATATGTCAAACATAGCTATAAGCTGAGCTGGGAAGTCCTCTTTTAGGTGGGTACTTTGTCTCGCTAAACACTGGGCTTCAGTAACTAGTGAAGGGGAAGGGTATTAGGAAGAAACTCATCAGTGCCACCATACACATCAGTATTATTTTCCTTCTCAAATTTTCCCTTTCCAAATCCTAACCCTATCTCTACTCCAAACCTAGCATACTTATCAAAGAAAATTTAACAGGGGAAGCCACATGGCCAAGAGATCTCCTCTACTGGTGCAGTGGTTCTCAACCTTCCTAATGCCGCGACCCTTTAATACAGTTCCTCATGTTGTGCTGACCCCCAACCATAAAATTATTTTCGTTACTACTTCATAACTGTAATTTTGCTACTGTTATGTCTTAGGCGACCCCTGTGAAAGGGTCGTTTGACCCCCAAAGGGGTCACGACCCACAGGTTGAGAACCGCTGGGTTAAAGGATGATGGAACTTTATAGTTTTCTATTTACTTCTCCCTCAAAAAAGCAGTTCTTAACTTTCTCTTTATAAGAAAGTAATTAATACAGCTGCCTCATTTACAAGTAGTAATTAGGTCTTTAGTATTTCACCTGTTCTCATTCAACTCTCAGCTAAAGTTCTGAGGTAGGGCCCAGGCACCTCTGTTAGGTGATTTTGATGTATTCTAAAGTAAACTATATACTAAGATGTAGGGTGCTTTTGAAAAATGCCAATGCCCAGCCCTACCCTCAGACATTTGGATATAGTTGGTCTGGAATGTGTGGCCTGAGCAAAGGTAATTTCAAAGTGTCCCAAGGAATTCCAGTGTGGAGATGGCTGTGAAGCCCAGCTCCAGTACACCTTATGTGCACACCTATTCCTGGGGCAAGTGCTTGACCCTGGACCTCACACCTATACAGGTGCATTCTACTAAGCTTGCTGCTTTTAACTTACCTTCTTCTCCTTAAAACTTTGTCAAATACATCAAGCAAGAGAAAAGGAACATTTGTATGTTTTATTTGTCAGAATTTCCAGAGCCAGAGTCTCTACTGGACAAGTAGAAAAATAGAAAATTTGACTACTATGAAAAGGCAACTATGACAAATAAGTATACTCAGAAAGGAGCTCCTTGAACTCAAGTTCAGCTTAGGCAGTGTAGCCTACAACAACAGAAAGGAACTTGTGTCTCCAGATTTTGAGATGTGTTTCCCTCTAGAGCTGGGACTGAAGCCTGCTCTACTAGCTGGCCCAGTCCTGGAACCGGAAGCAGTCGCTTGCTATCTTCCACACTGTGTTGCTGGCTGAGGCCTGGGCAGTCAGGAGGAAGTTCTGGTTGAAGTCCCGTTGTTTATTGCCTTCAAACTTCACCGTTCCACAGATCACAACGAGGACTGTGGTCTGGCTTGGGGTGGCTTCATCATGTACAGGCTGGCAGTCAACCACATTGATTTGGAACTCACTGGAAGGCAACATTTCAAAAAACTCACTCAAGGATTCTTGTCCCGAAACAGCATTTCCATTCCACACCAGGGTGGCTGTGCCCATGTATAAGCGGGAGAGCAGACGCCTCCGCTTATCCATGGTGGTGTAGTAGACGTTGACAAACTCCTCAGCAGCCCTGCAGGCCTGATCCACATAAGTCTTGAAGTCCACTGATGCCATCTCTGGCTCTCCTGAAGGAGGCCTCCACCCAGGTGCTTCCTGCACCTGAGGGAGCTGGGGCTGTGGGGCAGGAAGGTTGAAGAGAACCCATATGAATGCCAAACTTTGCTCTGTCCTGACAATTGAACCCTCCTGTTCTATTGGTGGCAAAACAATTACATACTGTATAGAGAGATGACTCTAGGCTCAATTTGCTGCCAACACCTAATCTTACTAAACTTCAGTTTGCTCATTTTAAAATGGGAATATTACCACTTGTGGCATAATTGTAATGTGAGAATTAAATAAGACAGTGTATACTAAGTGCTTAGTTAGAAAAGCCTGACACCTACATGCTTAGATAATAGTAGTTATACTATGAATTTTTAAAATCTCATTTTATAAAACAATACACTTGGCCCTGGCCGGTTTGGCTCAGCAGTTAGAGCGTCGGCCCATGGACCAGAGAGTCCCGGGTTCAGTTCCCGTTAAGGGCATGTATTGGTTGTGGTTCGTCCTCGGCCCTGGTTGGGGTCGTGTGGGTGTCAACCAGTGGACGTGTCTCTCTCACATCAATGTTTCTCTCTCTCTCTTCTTACCTCTCTCCCTCCACCTCTATCTGAGGATAAATGCAAAAATGTCCTCAGGTGAGGATAAAAAACAACAACAAAAAACAGTACACTTGACTATGGAAGGCTACTTTTTCCTGACAGTGTGGAAAGTGAAGAAAGTTTATCCTGTGTAAAGACAGTGGACCTTGTTGAAGGAAACAGTAGCCCAATAAAGGCTAATCAGATGGCATATGCTCATCAGTTGGTGACAGTTTGAGATAGGCTATTATGAGTCACTCCATGGAGACTGGAATGTTTTTTGTTTTAAAGATAAGTTTCTTACTTGGGTAAGAGAAACAAATGCTACAAGGACAGAACCAAAATGATGGCCATAATCCTCATAATAAACTATAAAAAACAAACCTGGCAGCTGACTGAAATGAGAATAGAGAACACCTAGCATCTGTAGCACAAATACTCACAAGGGAAGTCCTATAAGCCACAATAGAAACACAAGTTAGAATCAAAGAAATTCTATGAGGTGATGTGGGGGTGGCAAAAAAGAATTTCAACTGTAGCTGAGATGCTACATTTCCTTTAAAAAAAAAAAAAGGTCCCAAAGCATAAAGAAATATTATTATCTGTGTTTGGTTTTTTTACCCTAGGGTATGATACAACTGTTTGCATGATTAAAATATTTCACTAAAAAAGAATCTAACAGAGGACAACATTACTAAAATGGTGGATATACTTAGACTTACAAAATTAAATACTGAACAATTTTTTCATTTCGCAGACCTTAACTTTTTTTTTAAATCCTCACCCGAGGACATTTTTGCATTTATCCTCAGAGCGGGAGGGAGAGAGGGGGGAAGAGAGAGAGAGAAACATCGTTGTGAGAGAGACACATTGAGTAGTCGCCACCCACAGGACCCCAACTAGGGTGGGGAGAAACTGCAACCGAGGTACCTGCCCTTAGCTGAACCGAACCAGGACTCTCTGGTCCGCAGGCTGACGCTCTAACAGCTGAGACAAACCGGCCAGGGCGCAGACCTTAACTTTTTAAATGAAATACATAAAAGATTACTCACAGGACTGGGGAGAAGTCAAGCATTCCTAAGGGCTGAGAAAGGTGGAGGCCTCTGCCTCCTGTAGAGAACTGTAAGGGGCTGGGAGGTTCCCTGGTCCTAGGAATGAGTAGTTTCAGGGCCATATGCAGACCTTGGTTTTTCCACTCCCCCCATGGACCTAAAGTCAAGCCTCAACAAATACTCTGAGCTGGTATCTGCTAAAGTGCTTTACATGCATTACCTGATTTAATGGTCACCATAAATGGATGACAGAGTATTACTAAACAATTTCACTAATAAGAAAATTGAAACAGGTTTGGATCAAGATCTTGATGGTAAGCACACTCCTAATTTATCATTTATAAGAACGTGTGTGACCCTTGAAAATGTCAAAATTATGCTGTCCTATTACTTGCTTACTTTTGTTTTTTTAATCCTCACCCGAGGACATTTTTGCATTTATCTTCAGATAGAGTGGGAGCGAGGGGGGCGGGGGGGAGAGAGAAAAATCAATGTGAGAGAGACACATCCACTGGTTGCCACCCACACGACCCCAACCAGGGCAGGGAACAAACTGCAATGGAGGTACCTGCCCTTAGCGGGAAGGAACCCGGGACTCTCTGGTCCTCGGGCTGACACTCTAACCGCTGAGCCAAACCCACCAGGGCTAATTCCTGCACTTTTGAAATCAAGTCTATAAGAGCAGAATTCCTGGGATGCTAGTTTGACAATTTCCTCTCAGGAGCTCAAGTTTCTCTCTTGCTGAAATTTTCAACCACCCAAGGTCCACATTCATCACCTTGACATACCTCAGTCCCTCTACCATCTCAATTCAATCTCAGATACACCTCTCTTCTCCACCCCAGTTCCTGGCTCGTTTTGGGTTCTGCAAAAGTGGTCTTTACAAACACAAGTAACAACTTGCCTGGCCCCAATGTTTACTAAAACGACCCCCTCCACATCTGTGGATCAGTCATCTATCTACAGAGGTTATGGCCAGCCAGTCTCCATCAAATCAGAGAAAATGAGACTAAAAAGAAGTGGAATAAGAGAGGCTATGAAACTCGCCGCTTTCTCAAGTCCCTGCACTGTAGTTCTTTGGAGCTGGACCAGAGAAACAGGCCTCATTTCTGATGGTGAATGGCAGTTAACCATATATGTAAAGCACGCTCTCTCTGGCCATCGTCTGGACCGAAACCTGCTCCAGTGCAATGGCTGCTTCACCGTCAAGCGAATTTACTGCCCAGCTTTTCGCACAAACCAAAGCTTGATAAAGAACTGCAACGCTGCCACCTGGACAAGGACAAAATTCGGCTTAATCCTGGCAATGGAGGGAGGGCGTGGGGGACACACGTGGGAGATGTCTTGTGAGTCCCTCAGATTGCCGGCAGGGGTTCACCTACCTGGGCCCGCGAAGGCGGGGATCAGCGTGGGCGGCGACCTCCGTCAGCCCGGGTCAGCGTGGGCGGTAGCGGCCCCCCTGCAGCGCCCCCGGCGCGGGCCACAGATCCACAGAGCCGGCCCCTGAAGGTCGTGGGGAAGGTCTGCCGAGGCTCTGCGCTCCTCCACAGCTCGCCCTAGGAAGAGACGGGAAGAGCCGCCCTCCTCCCCTCCTCTTCTTCCCAAGAGGCCCTGCCTGGGCGCCCGGACTTCCGAGCCCGGAGAATAGACAATGCCACCGCGGGTTCCCTGCGCGTCCCGCCGTGCTCCGAACCGACGCGAGCGCCCCCGACCACGCCCGCTCCCACCTCCCGGTGAAAGGTAACTGTGCCAACCAGTAGGACGGCGGGGTTGGAGGCCAGCTCCGCCTAGCTGTGGCTCGAAGGAGATGGCCACTTCCGGGATATACGCTTTCCCAGAAGACCACTGCAAATCCGCGCTGCAGTTTTCATTGGTCTAACCGGACCATAGAATTCCGCCCAACTGGGTAGGTGGGATCCCTGATTGGATGAAACCACCAAGTTCCGTCCCTGAAACTCGGGGGTGGGTCGGCTCTCCAGCCGGAGGGGGACCTTTAAGTAAGAGAGGATGGGTTATGTGTGCAGGGCATGCTGCGGTTTTCTGTCCTGGTCCCCCATTCACCAGCAGTTAGGGTGATTCCAGCTGAGACTAGGGACGCTTCACTACTTGATGCAGCCACGGAGAACCAGCAGCGACAGTGACCCAACTTAAGGCTTTCAATCAGACATAGCATGTGGGAAGTCAGGATATCCCGCAAGGGCACCAGGAAATCACCAGGATAGTGAGTGAAGCTGGCAGAGTGCTCTCTCTGTTCAACTCTACTTCATCAAGTACCTGAGCTGATCCTAAAGGATTCATAGAGAAAAACCAATTTATATTAAGTGGGAAATTAACCTAAAAGAGAGAAGAGTTGAGGGTGTGGGTAAGGCTTGGAATGACAAAAGTATACGAAATAGGGAAGCACCTTCTTTTGTCCTGTGAATTGAGGGGCTAGGAAAACTGCCTCACTCCAGCTCTGGCTCAGCTTGTTGTTGTTGTTTTTTAACTTATTTTTATGGTTGAATGTATTACAGATGTCCCCCCTTTTTTCCCCCATTGACCCCCTCCTCCCCAGTCCCACCCCTTCTTGTAACCTGTCATCGAGATAACCAGAGACACACAGCCTAATTGTAAAGGAGTACTTCATTACACCTGCGGGCTGGGGGTGGGGGTGGGGGAGGGGTACAGCTTCACCAGATCCTCAGCACGGATTCTTTTTGCTTTTCTGATTTTAAAGACAAGCCCCATCCCCCTTTTACCATCCCCCCTAGGGAACTGGTACAATAGTGGGTGTGACAGTGATTACAGAAGTCAAAATTAGCATTATTCACCCAGCTCACAAGTACCTGCAATTGCCTGCAAATACTGATACTCAGAAATTGCAAATGCCTACCAATACATGGGGCAACTATAATCTTAGGCAAAAATTCCTTTACTTCTAGGGGTAATTAACCTATTATTGGAAAAATATCGAGGAAGGTCCATCGATGATAAAAATGGAGTCATTTAGTTGCGTTAGCTAAGGGGCCTACATAAAAATGGAATCTAGTCACCTTAGCCTCAGGGCCCAGGTCATTCCCCACTGGTTTTCCTGACAAGTCAAATCCTTGACTTGACTTAGTTTTTATGAGGCCATTTATTAGACATGGCCCAAAGGCTAGGAGTAGACATAATATAGCGAGAGGGCCAGCAATGGCAGATAATAGAGTTGTAAACAAATTTTCAGATTGTCGCCTTTTTCTTTCTTGTTCCTCGATATTTTTCCTAACTAGTGATAAACTTTCTTGAACAATCCCTGAATTATTTACATAAAAACAACATTTTTCTCCCAGTGCAATATATAATCCTCCTTCCTTAACAAATAAGAGGTCTAATCCTCTCCTGTTCTGTAGGACCATTTCTAAGTTCCCAGTTCCATTGGGGTCCAGGTCCATAAGGATTCCCCTGTATAGTCATAACCAGAAAAATTAGAGTCCTGATAAATGCAAGAGTCTTATCTGGAGACGCCTGAACCATCCATTTTGCTTTTTCCCCCTCAGCTGGGAATGGTGCTGCCAGATTGGGATGTCGTTGACCTTGATAGCCATTGGTGCAAGCAGGATGACAGTGCATAGTCCCTTCCAGGCTGGAATTAGTCCCTGGGTGGTGAACTTCTTTACCTATATAGAGTCCCCAGGCTGGAAAGGGTGCACAGGGTCCAAGGTGGGCACAGGCAGGGCGTCGCGGATGTGTTTATGGACAGCCTTCTGGACGAACTGCAGGGCCTGCAAGAATTGTAAGAGGGCGAGGGGGAGCAGAGTGGTCCATTTTTCACCTGTTTCTAAAGTAAATTTGGTTAAGGTTTCCTTTAAGGTCCTGTTCATGTGCTCTATCTGCCCAGAACTCTGTGGGCGGTAAGCACAATTGAGCTTCCAATTTATATCTAACCCTTTAGAGATATCCTATGATCTCTTTGCTATAAAGGCAAGGCCATTGTCTGATCCAAGGGTCAGGAGTAGCCTAAACCTGTTACTCCCTTTATTACATCCTAGACTGTTATTCCATTACCAAGGGCAAACTTTCTCTCTCTCAGTGTCCTATTTTCTTTTCTTCTTGAATATTTCTCCAATGTCCTGTCTTCCTATAATATGTATGTCCCTTTATTTTATCCTTTTTTATCTTTTTATTTCCTCTGCATAATCCTTTAACTTGCACAGACCCTCTGCAACTTTCCTAGTCCTTCCCCTGACATTAACCTGAGAGCTTGCTCAATCTATCTGCAGTCTGCACATTCCCCAGTTTTTCTTCTCCTCCTCCCTACTCAGATCCACACATTCCTGCTTCTTTCCACCTTATCCATTTCCCTGTGACTTTACTGGACATTACCTGCCTCTCAGGAGTTCAGTAAGCTTGGTGTAACCTAAGTGGGTAGTCTGGTGCAGCTGGGTGACTAAAGTCCGACCTAGAGCCTCTGGGACCAACAACCTCCCATCAGGAGGGAGTCCATCACCCATTTGGTTCTTGGGTGGCTTGCTTTTGTTCAGCCAAGTCATTTTCTGACCTAGTGTATCTGGAGAGGCCCCAATGGTTTTAGGGCTACTTCTCAAGCTTCTTGGTCTGCAGCAGATTTCCCAGTGCCTCTATGGAGTTCCCTGTTTGATGTCCTTCTCAGTGGAGGTTAGTAACCCTTGTTCCCTGTAGATGGCGGTATGCACATGCGCTGTGGCAAAGGAATATCTGCTGTCAGTGTAGATGGTTACCGACTTTCCCTTGCCCCATCTAAGAGCCTGGATTAGAGCGACTAGTTCTGCTTTTTGGGCCAAAGTTCCCCTATTCAAGGACTGTGACAAGATGACATGGTCCAGAGTTACTACTGCTGCCCCAGCATACCTGATTTCTTCCTGGACATAACTGCTCCCATCTGTGAACAATACCTCTTCTGATGATGGCAGTGGGATATCCTTGAGGTCTGGTCGGGCTGTCTGTACTATGTGGATTACCTCCAGGCAGTCCTGTAGAGGTTTCTCTGGGTCATCATCTGGAGACAGTCTGGCAGGATTGATGGTCAATGGCCTGGAGTGGCAGTGGCCAGCAATTGAACAATCACTGGAGAAGATCACATCCAAGTAGGGGGTATGGGCACTCCGGCATGACCAGAAATGAATGAATCACAGTACTTTTCCCAAGGTCTATAGTCCTCTTTGAAGTCCAGAGGTAGGTTAGGGGCCCACTGGCTCTGTCAGGACTGAGACTGCTGCACCAGTATGTACCAGGAAACTAACTAGTTTGTCCCCTATTGTCTTGTTATTCTCAGTTCCTGAGGGCTCAGTTGGAAGGAGCCCTAGCCCTGTCATTTTTCTATCCCTAATCGGGACCTAGGCCTGCCATCTTGACCCTTCCTAGGGTGATCCTTCTCCATGGGCCCTCTTTCCCTTAAGGCTGCTACTACCACCTTTGCTATTCTTTTATCTTGTTTTTTCCTAGGGATGTCACTATTATTATATACCTCTAGAACTATTTAACCAACTTGGCCTTTAGACCTAACAGGAGAACACGGTGAAAAGTGTCCAAGGAAGCCCTCCCCCCTCGGCAGTATTTGGGTCCCACTGTGGGCAGAGGGATGGGAAAATTTCCTCTGACCCCAGGTTTTCAAAGGGACGCAGGAAAGGAAAGCGTCATCCTAGCACTCATGTCTATGTGGGGCAGAATGTTTTTCAATTCTCTCCAAGAGCATTTCATGCCCGCACCTGGGATCCCTATTTTCAACTCCCCAAAGTTCAGAGAAGCCTGTTGGAAACTTGCTGCTGCCAAACCCGGGGGGTGGGGGAGGAGTGGATGGATGAGCTGCCTGGCTGGCACCAAAGGACCACACCCCTTTCGCAGCTGGATCACTCGCCCTGGGGAACCCTGCAGCCCCTGCGGCCCCTGCGACCTCCGGGTGAGTGCCTGTGCACCTGCCCACCACCCTCATTTCCCAGGACTAGGGGCTCTCCACACTGGACCCTGGACCCGGTCCTGATGTGCAGCACCATGCGGGACACACACAGTGGCCCACCAGCAGGCCCCTTCCCAGCCGCTCATGTATTGGGGCCTGGGCATACCAGGGACATTCGCCTCCTCTGGGCGGGGGGGCAGAATCCCCATAGATTAACAGGCAAATGATCTAAAATATAGGATTTAAAAAAACCAGTGTTTCCCTCAGAATCTTTCCATTTGATAAACTGTGCACTTTGTTGGGGCCTAGAAACCTGTCCTATTCCTTGTAAATTGGCCATAGAAACATCTGCTCCTGTATCTAAAATGCCTTTAAATTTCTTTCCATTCAAACTGAGCTCTGTTCTGGGGAGACCTTGGGTGATTATCTGTGCCCAATAGGCTCCATCTGTGGAGCCGAATCCTCCCTCTCCCCGAGTTTCCTTTGATAGCACTTTAGCACTTTCCCAGCTGCCTGATGCAGCAAAATTACGATTTGTGCTATCCTAGTTTCAGGTAAAATGTGTACAATGGTTTTAGTGGTTTGGGCCATAACTTTTATTTCCCCCAAATAATCAGAAGGAATAACTCCAGGCAACACTTGGAACCCTTTCACAGTGAGACTACTCCTTCCCAAAATTAAACCCACTGTTCCATTAGGTAGTAGCCCATAGACCCCTGTTGGAATAGTTTGCGGCCCCATCTCTGGTGTTAATACATATTGAGTGGTGGGGCAGAGGTCCAGTCCTGCACTCCCTGAGGTGGCGTGGTAGAGATCCTGGATTGTAGTCCTGGACTCCACCAGGGTTGGAACACCTGAGCAGGGGTGATAGACATTTCCCATACTGTTTGACAAGGTCGGGGCTGGCCCCTGAATCACTTATTACTCTGTTAACTGCCTGTAGCAATCGAGCTACGAAATCTTGATATGGCTCTTCAGGTCCTTGTCTGATGGATGTAAGATCTAGCAAGTTTTTTTCCTTTTTGTTGGGAGCTCTTTCCAGGCCTTCAAAGCACAAATATTAATCACAGCTGTAGCAGAAGATGGTGGGAGAGTCTTTAAGGACTCATATCCTTTCTCAGCTTTCCTCGAATCTTTCACTACACTTTGCTTCCCCACCTTATTAGCCTCTTGCACAGGATCAAGGCAATCTCTCATTAGGGCCCAAAGAGTAAATGTTTGTGCCAGAAACTTGTTTGGGCCTTTTGCTGTATCTCTGCCTTGCAGGCACTTCCCTACCTTTGCCCAGGTTTCTCTTGGGGCCCAGTTTGGGGCCCACTACCAGTATTTGTGCCCTAATCAGAACCTTCCTCAAATCCTTCTCTAAGAATGTTTAATATGCAACATAATGAGGTCTTCTGGGCACTAGGGCTGCTATCCATGATTAGATTAACCTTAACAAAGTTGAGGGAGACACATGAGGGAGGCAGATGAGGACAAAAACAAGGGAAGACACACAAGACAGAAATTTTTTCTTCATCCGCCTGGCCACTCCCCGTGCAGGTGATGACTCACACAGGCTCCATAACAAGCGTCATGGAGCATGGTCACTCACACACAATTACATTCACATAGTCACACTCACACACCGTTTGAATTTCCTTCCAGAAATTCCCTATCCTGAGCGACGCCTATGCCGCTTGCAAGGTGATCAGGCTCCCCTTCCACCCCAGTGGCGGGTCTGAATGAACAGAATTTGCCAGATTTGAACCAGAATTTGCCAGATTTGAACCCCACCTAATGTCTTAGGGGGATTCCCAGGAGAGGAGAGACTGCGTCATGTCCAGCCATCTCACTCTCATCCAGATAGACCAGTCACCCAAAACTCACCTCCACAGGCTTTTACCAGGTCTCCTTTGATCTTTTTGGGCATGTCTTGGCATCTCCTGGCTGCTCGTCAGAAACCCAAGTAGGATCTTCAGGGCCCTGGAACTCAGGGACCACCTCCCCTCAGATCTATAGGGGTCCAGCGGCCAGATCGGGAGAGGCTGCCCATCCTTGGTGTCTAGCCCTTGGTGTAGCAAAATATCAGGGAATCTCGCTGGGGCCTCCACATGTTGCAATGTGTCCACGAGATAACCAGAGACACACAGCCAAATTGTAAAGGAGCACTTCATTACACCGGTGGGCTGGGGGGGGCGGGGGGGGGGGGGATACAGCTTCTCCAGCTCCTCAGCACAGATTCTTCTTGCTCCTCTGATTTTAAAGACAGAAGTCCCATCTCCCATTTGCCTGCCCCAGGGGACCGGTACAATACTGGGTGTGACAGTGATTACAGAAGTCAAAATTAGCATTATTCACCAAGCTCACAAGTACCTGCAAATGTCTGCAAATACCAATACTCAGGAAACTGCAAATGCCTCCCAACGCCTGGGACAACTATAATCTTAGGCAAAGTTCCTTTACTTCTAGGGGTAATTAACCTGTTATTGGAAAAATATTGAGGAAGGTCCATTGATGATAAAAATGGAGTCATTTAGCCCTGGCCGGTTTGGCTCAGCGGTTAGAGCTTCGGCCTGCGGTCCAGAGAGACCCGGGTTCGGTTCCCGCTAAGGGCATGTACTTCGGTTGCAGTTTGTCCCCCGGCCCTGGTTGGTCGCGTGGGTGGCAGCCACTCGATGTGTCCCTTTCACGTCGATGTTTCTCTCTCTCTCTCTCTTCCTCTCTCTCCCTCCCATTCTGTCTGAACAAAAAATGAAAAAATGTCCTCGGGTGAGGATAAAAAAAAAAAAAAAAAATGGAGTCATTTAGTCACCTTAGCTAAGGAGCCTACATAAAAATGGAATCTAGTTGCCTTAGCCTCAGGGCCCAGGTCATCCCCTCCTGCCTTCCCCAGACTATTATCAGTGTCCATTGGTTATGCATATATACATGGAAGTTCTTGTATACTTTCCCCCTTCCCTTTGAGATCCATCAGTCTAACAATAAATTTGTACTTCTTAATTCCTTCATCTTTTTCACCCATCCCCCCTGTCCCCACCTGTTTGGCAAGCAACAAAAAGTTATCTGTATCTATGAGTCTGTTTCTGTTCTGCTTGCTCATTTTGTTTGTAGATTCAATTGTTGATAGATATGTATTAATTCCCATTTTATCGTTCATATTTTTGTTCTTCTCCTTCAAGAAGACCCTTCAACATTTCATATAATACTGGTTTGGTGGTGATGAACACCTTTAGCTTTTTCTTGTCTGGGAAGCTCTTTATATATCCATCAATTCTAAATGATAGCTTCACAGGATAGAGTAATCTTGGTTGTAGGTCATTGCTTTTCATCACTTTGAATATCTCTTGCCACTCCTTTCTGTCTTGAAAACTTTCTTTTGAGAAATCAGCTGACAGTCTGATGGGAGCTCCTTTGAAGGTAATGAACTGCTTCTCTCTTGCTGCTTTTAAGATTCTCTCTTTGTCTTTAACCTTTGGCATTTTGATGATGATGTGTCTTGGTGTGAATCTCTTTGGGTTCATCTTGTTTGGGACTCTCTGTGCTTCCTGGACTTGTATGTCTGTTTCCTTCACCAAGTTGAGGAAGTTTTCTGTTATTATTTTTTCAAATAGGTTTTCAATTTCTTGCTTTCTTGCCCGGACAATGTGGCTCAGTGGTTGAGCATTGACCCATGCACCAAGAGGTCACCAGTTTGATTCCCGGTCAGGGCACATGCCCAGGTTGTGGGCCAGATCCCTGGTGGGGGCATGCAGGAGGTGGCCAGTTGATATTCTCTTCCATTGCTGTTTCTATCTTTCTCTCCCTCTCCCTTCCTCTCTAAAAATCAATAAAGAAAAAAAAAATTTCTTGCTTTCTCTTTTCTCTGGCACCCCTATGATGCGACTGTTGGCATGCTTGAAGTTGTCCCAGAGGCTCCTTACACTATCCTCATTTTTTTGGATTCTTTTTTTCTTTTTGCTCTTCTGATTGGGTGTTTTTTGCTTCCTTATATTCCAAATCAATGGTTTGCTTCTTGGCTTTACCTACTCTACTATTGATTCCCTGTAAATTATTATTTATTTCAGTTAGTGCATCCTTCATTTCTGACGGGTTCTTTTTTATATTGTTGATGTTCTCACTAAGTTCCTTGAATGTCTCAATAAGTTACTTGAGCATCCTTATAATCAGTGTTTTGAACTCTGCATCTGATTGATTGCTCATCTCCAATTTATTTAGTTCTTTTCCTGGCGTTTTGTTCTTTTCTTTCATTTAGGACATGTTTCTTTGTCTCCTAATTTTGACTGCTTCCCTGTGATTGTTTCTGTGTATTTGGTAGAGTTGCTGTTTCCTAGGCTTCATAGGGTGGCCTATTGTTGTAGGTGTCCTGTAAGATCCAGTGGCACAGCCTCCCTGATCATCCCTGCTGGGCCCTCGAGGTGCACCCCTCATGTGGACTGTACACCCTTCTTTTGTAATTGAGTCGTGATTGCTGTTGGCACATCAATCAGAGGGATTTACTCAGTCTGATCAGCTGGCTGTGCCCACTGACCACTGGCCTCTGACTACCTTGGAGGGTCAGCTGTGTAGGGGCCCACCACACAGAGCAAGGCTTACTTCAGCAGGGCTCTGGTACCCACTGAGGCCATTCATTGAGTGCATCACTTGTGGAGGTGGTTGGGTGGTGGTGTTTGGATGTGGTCTGAAGCTGTCCATTGGGTGTGCTAGCTCTGGGGCAAGGTCAGCTACTGCCTGTGTTCTATCTGGGGCCACCTAGCATAAGCTGCAAAGTGATCTGCTGATGGCTGCTTCTTGTGCTGGGCCTGGGACCACTTAAAGAGAGGTATGAGGTATGCTGCTTGTTTGAGAGATTTTAGGAAAATCTAAAGCAGGATCCAAGACAGGCCAATCCTATTGTGAAGACTTTGGAAACAGCTTGGATGGGCCTGGAAGTTGGGTGGGGCAGGGCCTCAGGGAATCACCAGGGCAGGACAAACAGTGTGAGCCAGGTTGCTGGAATCCCAGATATTGTGGCCCTCTAGTGGGGGAAGGGCTCACCAAAGGAACAAAGGCCTCTGCCAGCATGTCTGTCTGAGAAAGCTGCCTCTCTAGCCATGGGCCCGAGGCCAAAGAGCTCGTTTCTTCCCTGTGTGTCTCTGGTGCCTTTCAAGCTGCTTCCCCTTCGAACTTAGAGGGAGTGAGTCAAGTAAGTTTATGCAAGGGCCCTTTAAGAGGAGCTGCCTGTGGGGCCAGAAGCCTCAGCCTCCCTCAGCCTTGGTTCCCACTGGTTTTTACACCCAGAAGTTATGGAGATTTCTCTTCCTGCTACTGGATCCCTGGGCTGGGGGCCTAGTGTTGGACAGGGACCCCTTGCTCCTCAGGGAGTATTTTCACAGCTGAGGTATCCCTCCTGATTTTTATCTGCCACACTTGGGTGTTGCACCAGCCCATCCTGGCCTCTGCCCTCCTACCAATCTCAATGTGGCTGCTGCTTTAATCTCATAGTTGTAGGACTTCCATTCAGCCCGATGTGAGGCCATTCTGAATGATGATTGTTCTGTAGTTTAGTTGTAATTTTGATGTGGTTGTGGGAGGAGTTGATACCCTCAGCTTGCTTGGTATTGTGATTCTTTCATTCTAGAGCCTTGAAACTGTCTTCATCTGGAAACTGAGCTGATTTTTTTTTGTTTGTTTAAAACAACAGGCTCAATATAATGGAACCACTTAGCATGGGACTTGGGAGATTTACAGTTTACAGCATAAATTTAAAAGTTTAATTCCTTCAGACACAAGGTTTCAGATCCATCCACTGTTCTGAGAGACTGAATAATCCCTTTCAAATCTGTGGGAGCCCTCTGGGAATGTGAGGTTTACTGACATTGCCTCATCTTTCTGTTTTGTTTTGTTAACCTTCACCTGAGGATATTCTTCCATTGACTTTTAAAAAATTTTTTAGATGGAGTAGAAGGGAGGGAGGGAGAGAGAGAAACATCATTGTGAGAGAAACACTTTGATTGGTTGCCTCCCACATGACCCTGACCCAGGCAGGGGATGGAACCTGCAACCCAGGTATGTGCCCTTGACCAAGAATCAAACCCATGATCCTTTGGTCTGTGGGCTGATGCTCTAACTGCTGAATCAAACCAGACAGGGCAACGTTCCCTCATCTTTAGAGTGTGCATGTATTCAGTTCATACAGTTATCTACCCTATGGTGTACCTTTGCTTGCATTCCTAAGAGAATCCTTGCTCTCAGATTTCAGGACAAATTTGGAAACTGGGTGGGCTTGCTAATATAGGTTAGCCCCCCAATTAAACAAGGTGACACATTTGAATTATAAAAAATTAAGTTGTAGACTGAGTAGAGAGGGTGAACTAGCATATATGGAACAGTTTTCACACTAAAATGTACTTAAGACAATAAAATTAGGGTGTAATGTACAAAAATCCAAATCACAGCCTCAATGGAATGAAAATGATGTTGTAACATGTCAGTGAGATAACCAGAGATGCACAACCAAATTGTAAAGGAGCACTTTATTACACTGGTGGGTGGGGGGGTACAGCTTCCCCAAATCCTCAGCCCTGATTGTTCTTGCTCGTCCACTGTTAAAGACAGAAGCCACATTCCCTTTTGGCTCCCCCTCAGAGGACCAGTACAATAGTGAGTGTGATAGCAATTACAGAAGTCAAAATAAGCATTAGTTACTGGACTCATGATTTTCAGTTCTCGATACTCAGAAACTGCAAGATACATCCCAACACATAGGTCAACTATAACCTTAGGCAGAGTTTCTTTACCTCTAGGAGTAATTAACCTATTATTGGAAAATTACTGAGGAAGGTCCACTGCCGATAAAAATAGAGTCATTTAGGATAAAAATGGAGTCATTTAGTCGCCTTAGTCTAGATAAGGATGGAATTGCCTAGTCGCCAGGGGGCCTTGATAAGAATGGAATCTAGTCGGCTTAGCCTTGGGAGCCAGGTCATTCCCCACTGGTTTTCCTGACAAGTCAAATTGTTGACTTGACTTCCTCTTCTGGGACAGGGTTATATTGTCCCTTAATTACAAGGAGTTTTACAGAATTTATTCTCCCCTGTATAGTTTTAACAAGGCCATTTATTAGGTATGGCCCAAAGGCTAGGAGTAAACATAATATAGCGAGAGGGCCGGCAATGGCAAATAATAGAGTTGTCAGCCATGGTGACCAATTAAACATTTGTTGAAACCAATTCTCAGATTGTCACCTTTTTCTTTCTTGTTTCTTGATATTTTTCCTAACTAGTGATAAACTTTCTTGAATAATCCCTGAATGATTCGCATAAAAACAGCATTTTTCTCCCAGTGCAACACGTAATCCTCCTTCCTTAAGAAATAAGAAGTCTAATTCTCTCCTATTCTGCAGGACCATTTCAGCTAAGGAGTTTTCTAAGTGGCTGAGATCTGTATCTATTTGGAGGCTGAGGTCCCTTAGATTCTGGTAGATAGTTGGGACATTCTTGAGGTCTGGTTGGGCTGTCTGTACTATGTGGATTACCTCCAGGCAGTCCTGTAGAGGTTTCTCTAGGTCATTGTCTGGAGGCAGGCTGGCAGGATTGATGGCCAAGGTCTTGTGGAACTTGATGTGGGGCTGGCCTGGAGTGACAGTGACCAGCAATTGAATGATCATTGGAGGAGATCATGTCCAAGCAGGGTGTATGGGCACTCTGGCATGATCAGAAATGAATGAGTCACAGTAATTTTTCCAAAGTCTATAGTCCTCTTTGAAGTCCAGGGGTAGGTTAGGGCCCCATTGGTTCAGTCAGGAGTGAGTCTGCTGCACCAGTATCTACCATGAAACTAACTAATTTGTCCCCTATTGTCTTTTTCCAAGTCAAGGACAGCTTTTTACTTTGTTCCTTTATATCTGACATTTCCCATGTCTTTTCTATCCCTAATTGAGACCTAGGCCTGCCATCCTGATCCTTCCTCATGTTTCCCTTCCTAGGGTGATCTTTTTCTATGGGCTCTGTTTCCCTTAAGGCTGCTTTTTTTTACCTTTGCTATTCTTTTGTCTTGTTTTTTTCCCAGGGGTGTCTCTATTATATCTTTTGAGCTATCTCTACCAGCTGAGAGCGGTTCATTCCTTTGAAACCTTCTAGTTTCTGGAGCTTCTTTCTAATATCCTGGGCTGAATGGGTAACAAAAGCCACATTTACTGCCCACTGGTTTTCTGAAGTGTCTGGATCTATTGGGGTACATACCAGGTATGCTTCACAAAGTTGCTCCAGAAAAGCAGCAGGAGATTCCTGTAATCTCTGAATTGCTTCTGACACCTTGAATAAATTAGTAGGCTTTCTAGCAGCTGCCTTTAATCCTTTCGATAGATACCAGTTGAAAGTGTCCAGTGAATTTTTCCCTGCAGTGGTATGGGGGTCCCATCTGGGCCTGAGGGTAAGAAACATGCCATCGATTCCATCCCTATTTTCCTCTAAGGATCCTCCATTGGGACCCAAAACTGCCTTTCTGGCCTCTAGTTTAATTCTATCCCTCTCTTCTGAGGTAAAGAGGGTGTGAAAGATTATTTCTAGGAGGCCAATGAGGACCTGCAGTTTCTCCGAGAAGGGGGGCATTCTGTGCTGTCCAGTTATAAAGATCACTCATGGAGAATTGGACATAGAACATGAATGGTCGCCCCCCCCCCCCAGATTTCCACCCACTGGGGGAACTTCCCTTAGAGGCAAGATGGCCTTCCCCGGAGGAGGACCCCCGTCCCCTGTTGTCTCATGCCTGGTTGCTGGGTGCCCCTCACCCCCCCCCAGAGTGGGTGGGAGGCTGGAGGCCCAGCAGCTGTGGCAGGCTCCTGGAGCCTATATTGCTGGTGGCCTTGGTGAGGCTGCTCTCCCTGCTTGGTGCAGCTGCCGCCACTGCTTCTGCATTGGGCCCAGGCATTCAGGGGAGATTCGCCTCCTCTGAGGAGGGTGGAAGGATGGGGGTTCCCATCCTTAGGTTTCTCTTGGGGTCCAGTTTGGGGCCCAATACCAGTATTCATGCCCTGGTCTGGAGGGCATGGCTCTTTAACCATGGGCATGGGTGTCTCATTAAATTAAGCTATCAATCAATATAGGGAAATTGTTCTGAATGTCATGGATCCCCTATTACAACATTCTATATTGCCTGCCTAAGTTTAGGGTCAAAGGATCCCGTGTCAGGCCAGCCCACCCCAAAAGTGGGCCATTCTAATTCGCAGAGAGTGTGCAATTTACCTTTTGAGAATTTAATCCCATATCCATATTCTTCTCCAAAGCTTCTCTAAAATGCTGTAAGGGGCATCCAAGGGGGGTCTTTTGAGAACTTTTCTCATTACCCATCCTCTCCAGGGACAGATAAATTTAGCTGCAAGCTGGACTCAGATTAAACAGAAAAACAGAAAAAAGGAGAAAACTGAAAATTCCCAAGGGCTAAAGAATTGTAGGCTCCCTTGTAGTAGAAGGTCTGTGAGCCAGGATAAAATACTCTTAACCTCAAGTAAGACTGGCAAGAACCAAAGTAAATCCTCAAGGATACAACAGACAAACAGGCTGAAGCAACAGAATAAGCATGTGGGCCACATATAAGGAACGGAGACAAGGGAAACACACAGACAGAAACTTTCACTTTGTCCACAGGTGAGGACTCATGCAGACTCTATAACTGGTGTCATGGAGCATGGTCACTCACACACACTTCACACTCACACAAAATTCAAACTTCCATACAATAATTCCCTATCCAGAGCGGCATCTATGCCACTTGGGAGGTGATCAGACTCCCCTTCTGCCCCAAAGGTGGGCCTGAATGAACAGAATTTGCCAAATTTGAACCCCTTCCTAATGTCTTAGGGGGATTCCCAGGAGAGGAGAGGCTGCACCACGTCCGGCCATGTCACTCTCATCCAGATAGACCGGTCGCCCAGAACTCACCTCCTCAGGCTTTTACCAGGTATCCTTTAATCTTTTTGGGGACATCTTGACATCTCCCGGCTGCTCATCAGAAACCCAAGTAGGATCTTTGGGGCCCTGGAACATCTCAGGGGGCGCTTCCACTAGACCTATAAGTGTACGGCAGCTGGATTGGGAGAGGCTGCCCATCCTGGGCGTCTAGCCCTTGGTGTCACAAAACACCAGGGATCTCGCTGGGGCCTCCAAATGTTGTAACATGTCAGCAAGATAACCAGAGACACACAGCTGAATTGTAAAGGTGCACTTTATTACACGGCAGGCTGGGGGGGTGGGGGTGGCTACAGCTTCCCCAAATCCTCAGCCCCCATTGTTCTTGCTCATCCTCTTTTAAAGACAGAAACCACATTCCCTTTTGGCTCCCCCTCAGGGGACTGGTACAATAGTGGGTGTGACAGCGATTAAAAAAGTCAAAATAAGCTTTATCACTGGGCTCATGATTTTCAGTTCCTGATACTCAGAAACTGCAAGATGCATCCCAACACATAGGTCAACTATAACCTTAGGCAAAGTTTCTTTACTTCTAAGAGCAATTAACCTATTATTGGAAAATTACTGAGGAAGGTCCACTGCTGATAAAAAAAAGAGTCATTTAGTCACCTTAGCAAAGGAGCCTAGATAAGGATGGAATTGCCTAGTTGCCAGGGGGCCTTGATAAGAATGGAATCTAGTCGCCTTAGCTTCGGGGCCCAGGTCAATGAGAGTTGATTTACTATATGCCCACTAGGTTGGATAGCTACTGCTTTAAGTTTTCTCATGTTTCCCACATAAGCCCTTTTCATTTTGTTAACAAGTGGTCCCTACCACCAATCTACAACAGGAGTCCACAATCTGGGGTAGATAAAAGAAGAGACTATTCAGGTGAACAGTTTGAAAACCAGAGAAACATAGCCCAGGTGGACTGAAAAGTGTGCTCTCCTACTACCCCCAAATGGGAGGCTGCTTTTATAAAGTTCCTGCCCTGGTTCCTGATTGGTCCATTTCTATGCAAATGGTGAATCCAAATTTCCACATTTTGATTGGTCCACATAACACTTCCCTGACTGATTAGAATCATGCATCCCACTTTGTCATTATGGAAATGTTCTGATTGGTTGGTAAAGACACAAAGGAGGCCCTGGGTGATTTGGCTCAGTGGTAGAGCATCAGCCCATGAACCAGAGTCATGGGTTCAATTCTGGTCAAAGGCACATACTCAGTTGCAGTTTGGTCCCCCACCCTGGTTGGGGTCTTTCAGGAAGTGACCAATTGAAGTGTCTCTCTCACATTGATGTTTCTTTCTCTCTCTCTCTCCCCCCCCCCACTCTTTATCTTATGATAAAAATGTAAAAGTATCCTCAGGTGAGGGTTAAAAAAAAAAAAGGCACAAAGGAGGATATAGCACACAGTTCCAAATGAAGAGGGCAGGTCTCAGCCCATTGGTTGAAATATGATTCCAGAAACTTCTGTATAAGAGTTGGCTTCTATGGCAAGAAGTCTGATCTGTTATGCCTCCCTAAGATGCAGCATGCATGAAAAGCCTCTGTCAGCAATACCTGCCAGATTCAGGTTATGAATTTGAGCCCAATTAACCAGGAGGAGCCCTTCCTGATGTATATTTCTTCTTCTTCTTCTTTTAAAAATCCTCACCCGAGGATATATATTTTTTTTCTATGTATCTTTGGATAGAGTGGGAGGGAGAGAGAAAGAGGGAGAGAGGAACATTGACATGAGAGGGACACATTGACTGGTTACCTCCCACACAACCCCAACCAGGGCTGGAGACAAACTGCAACTGAGGTACATGCCCTTGACCAGAATTGAACCCGTGACCCATTGGTCCACAGGCTGATGCTCTAACTGCTGAGTCAAACCAGCCAGGGCATATTTCTTCTTATAACTTTGGTGGAGGTGTCATTATTCCTGGTTTTACTGATGAGGAGGCTGAGAGGCAAATTAAATTATCAGCCTAGATTATAGACCTGCTTCAAAGCTAGAAAAGCTTGTTAGGAGAACATTTGTCCAGCTCCAAGGTCTTGTAAAAACAAGGCTTTAACCCTGATAACCAGCAGAGCCAACAGCAGGAAGCTAGGAGGTCAGAAATCTTTCAGGTTTGTGTCTCCATCATCTAAAATTGTGCCTGACCCATAGCAAGACTCAATATATACTGTGTAAAAAAACAAACAAACAAGTCTGGGTTCAAATCATTGCTTCACAAGATTCTAATTGTGATGATTCCCCTCTGACAGTCACTTCCCTAGTCTTAGAAGCAAGCATGGTTTTACTCCCACAATGGTCCTTGATTTGGGGAGGTTAGAGACACTCCTGGTTCTAAGGGGCACAATACAGGCACTGTATGTACTGAGCATAGTCATGGAGTAGTGGCGATAGTGGACACTAAATGGGTCCAAGGCCATCTGTCACTACTTGAGCCAAATTAAGCAGACACAGGTTGAATCATATATGAGCATTTATTCCAATAATGCCAGCAGTATGGGGAAAGCAGTAGGTCACCCTAGAATTTCTGCTCTGATCCCCCTCTTGACAGCTGGCTGATTATATATGGGTGAGGGAGAAGATAACTACATGTAGCTGTGAGCTGCAAGTGTAACAGGGAAAATGCGGGTAGGGGGTAGGGTCTGCAGTCCAGCCTTCAGGAGCTTGAAGTCTAATAACAAGGTAGCTAATCTATGATGTTACAAACAGCTCAGCCTGTTTCTGTGACCAGAAAATGGTCAGCATTCCTGAAGCAAACTCCCAGAGGAGTTAGGGTCCAGGCACAGCAACCAAATCAAAGCATGTCCTGTCCTTAGTCTGTTTTCAAAATGTATTTCTTTTCTGAAAATGGACCCATCCAGGCTCTGAGGTATCTTATCTTTTTATAGCCCCATTTTTTTCTTCTTGCAGCACATCCTTCAGTTTCTCAGGGTCTGTAAGAAAATCTCTTATCAAATGAGATTGGGCGTGTTCAGGGTGGTATGGCCATAGACAGAAAATCTCTTATCTGTAGTAGGTAAATAACCATTAAACAACTGTGGTTCTGTTCTTATTACATGCCCTTCCCTCTATCAGTGGGGAGCCTAGTTCAAACAGTTGAGTCTGGAGAAGGATTTTATTTTATTTTATTTTTTTGTTAATCCTCACCTGAGGATATTTTTTCATTGATTTTTAGATAGAGTGGAAGGGAGGGAGAGAGAGAGAGAGAAACACTGATTTGACAGAGACACATTGATTGGTTGCCTCCTGCATGACCCCCACTGGGGCTTGGGATCAAGCCTGCAACTGAGGTATATGCCCTTGACCAGGAATCAAACCTGTGACCCTTTGGTCTGCAGGCCAATGCTCTAACCACTGAGCCAAACTGGCCAGGGCTGGAGAAGGATTTTATAGGGAATTTTGGGAAAGATCCTTTTCCTGTTTCACCTTCTATAAATGTGATATGTGGATGGTGCTGCTGCAGCCATAGTATCCCCTGAGTGGGGAGCCCCTTATAATGAAGCACACAGGAGAGATAAGGAGAAATCAAACTTTTGATGACTGTGTTGGGAATGAAATCAGCCCTGAAGTGTGGGCTTCTCAGTTTTAAGAGCCAGTAAATTTCTTTTAAAAATACTATTTAAAATTGGGCATAAATATAAGAGTACTTTTGAAAGTTAACTATTGTGGCTTAGTGTTCTAGCAGAGTGATTGTGGCATGTGAGTTAACCTCCTGAAAGCTCAGCTGCCTCATTTGTAGAGTGGGAATAGTAATAATATCCATCTCCTTGGATTGATGTGAGGAGCTAATGAAACAATGTGGTAAGTTTTAGCACAGGACTGAACACAAAGTAAGCATTCAGAAAATGTTAAATAGTTTGACATTTGCATTGACAGAAGACTTCCTTATTTGTCAACAATTCCTCCAACAGCTGGCTTTTAAAGTTGGGAAAAGTGTACTGACAAATTGGTAGGATTTGTCACCAAATCACATGAGCACCTTCTGGAACTTGAGTCTGGCTTAAGCAATAGTGGTGAAAGTGATTCTGTTTGACGTGTGGAGTCCATCCAGGAAAGAAGGCCACATCTGGTTACACAGAGCCTCTGGCAGCTCTGAAGGCAGGCAAATTTTTGATCATTAAGTCTGTAAACACAGGACTGAGCTTTTCCTCATTTTCAACATAGTTTTCTGGTGCAGGATCTAATATTTGTTTACCATGAGAGGCTGTGTGACTTGGAGCCAGGCTATCTACAGTGATGATTGGGCAGTTGTACCTCTAATACATCACCATCAAAACTAAATATGTGTTGTTTTTACCTTCCTGACTTAAAATAATTGTCTGAGTTGCAGCTAGATCAGAGTGAACTGGGACCACATTTCTTGGAGGTCACTTGAGGATCTGACTTTTGGGGAGATTCTGGGAAGGCAGGAAGAACTGAGGCCATAACCTTAGGATGTGAGGTGTGACCATGAGCACAGAGAGGAGAAAATGAAGTAGAGGAGAAAAACCTAATGACTAGAGAGAGAGGGAAGGATAAGGAGAGCTAGAGTAAGATACACACACACAGACGCACACACACACACACACACACACATACACACAAACACTCACTTATGAGCTATGGAGAGTGGCTGCTTAGATTCCTATTGGTTTCTTTTTTTTTATTGATTAATTAATTTTTGTTACAGATGTTTCTATTGCCCCCCTACACCCTCCTCCCAATACCCCCTGCCCCAGGTTTGTCAGTCTGAACCACACTCCTTTCTAAGTCTCTGGGTCTATTCCGCTCATCAGCCCATCCCATTCATCATATTCCACACATAAGCGAGATCATGTGGTATCCGTCTTCCTCTGACTGGTTTATTTCACTTAGCTGCTGCTGGGGTGTCGCTCAGCTCCCTCGCACCCACAGCTGTTGCTGGGGGGGGGGCGCTGAGGTCCTGCGTGCCCACAGCTGCTGCTGGGGGTGGTGCTGAGGTCCCACGTGCCCATGGCTGCCACTGGGGGGGAGGGGTGCCGCTCAGCTCCACGTGCCCATGGCTGTAAGATCTCTTGTCCTTTGAGATGACATGGAGGGACCTGGAGATCAATACGCAGTCTCCATGCGGCTTCCTTAATTTCATAGTTGTAGGACTTCCATTCAGTTTTATTTTAGGTGGTTTTTGAATGATGATTGTTCTGTAGTTTAGTTGTAACTTTGATGTGGTTGTGGAAGGACGAAATACCACATCTACCTACGCCTCCATCTTGACCGGAAGTCCCGGTTTCTCATTTTTTGTTGTGGTGGATTATATTTTCCAAAAATGGCCACAAAAATATTTTGGTCCTACAGGCTCATTCAAAACCCATCAAGAGATGGTGTAAGGTTCCTTCCATTTGGCTCAGGGAGGCTTTTGTGACCATGTGAAGCAGCCCTTTGAAAAGAACTGGAAATAATAATAGAATAATAGAGAACTAATCATAGTGGGGTACTAGCCATAGTTATAAGAAATGTTAAACATCTTTGCTCTGCCCTGCCCGGTTTGGCTCAGTGGTTAGAGCATCGGCCTGCGGTCCAGAGAGACCCGGGTTTGGTTCCCACTAGGGGCACGTACCTTGGTTGCAATTTGTCCCAGGCCCTGGTTGGTCGTATGGGAGGCAGCCATTCGATGTGTCCCTTTCATATCAATGTTTCTCTCTCTCTCTCTCTCTGTCTCTCTCTCTCTCTCTCTCTCTCTCTCTCTCTCCCACTCTATCTGAACAAAAAATGGAAAAATTTCCTCGGGTGAGGATAAAAAACAAACAAAAAATCCTTGCTCTGTTAATTGTGATTGCTTTGTTATGATTAAAGAAAGCCCATCTGACCTGACTTAGAGTTGTATGCCCTGGTAGTTTACCTCAGGAATGCTGTCCATTCTCCTTATGTACAAGGGAAAACTATTCAATGTCTTAGAAAGACTAACAACCTTAGAGCCTAGGAGGCAGTGCACTGCAGTCCACTCTTCATAGCTCCCAGCCCACATTCCCCAGCCCTCATTACTTCCCCATGCCTATAATTTGTAACCATTTTACCCATTGTTATTCCTTTTGCCTACTAATCTGTAATCTGTTTTACCCATTATTATTCCTTTTACTTCCCAGTGTGTGTAATCTGTAACTGGTTTACCCATTGTTATTCCTTTTTGCCTACCTGCCCTGCTCTCCAACACTGCTGGCAGCATTGGGATAAATGCTCATATATGATTCAACCTTGTCTCTGCTTAATTGGCTCAAGTAGTGTCAGGCAGCCCAGACCCATTTGCTGTCTGGTTTCACCTTGATTCAGAAGAATCAATGCTGTATAACTTCTGAAACACAGGTTCTGCTGGGCTCTCTCTGTACTCACGTCCTTGGACCCCAGCCATGCTACCATGCTGTGCACAGCCCAGGCCACATGGATAGGCCCAGGTGGAGAAGAACCAGTTGAGCTATCCTGAAAACCAGCAGTTGTGCAAATGGACTGCCTTGGAAAAATGAATGCTACAGTTTCGGATTGGGCTGCTTGGGCTGGTGTGGCATGCAACAGAAATTAACTTTCCCTGCCAAGCCCTGCCCAAACTGTAGATTTGTCAGCAAAATAAATGACTATTGCCCTGTTAAGCCAGTAAGGTTTATAGTGGTCTGTTATGCAGCAAGTCATTACTGAAATGGGACAACAAAAGAGTCCAGGCTGCCTGTCACTACTTGAGCCAATTAAGCAGAGACAAGGTTGAATCATATATGAACATTTATTCCAATATTGCTGTCAGTATGGGAAAGCAGCCAGGTAATCCTGAAAAAATCTGCTCTGCACTTCCTCAATAGCTACAAAAATCTGCTCTGCTTTTCCTCAATAGCCAATCCATTGGGTATTACATGGGGAAGTAGGCAAAGGGAATATCAATGGGTAAAATGGTTGTGGAAGTAGGCAAAGGAAATAACAATGGGTAAAACAGTTACAGATTACAAGCATCAGAAAGTAATGGGAACTGGGGAATGTGGACTGTCTCCAGTGCACCGCCTCCAACACTCCAAGGTTGTTAGTCTTTCCATGATGGGGAGGGGTGGTGGCAATTCTTGGATAAGGAGAATGAATAGCATTCCCAAGTTAAACTTCCAGGGCATACATCTCCCAGACATGTCAGAATGGGATTACTTTATTCAGAACAAAGCAATCTTGATTAACAGAGCAAGGATTTTCAACATTTCTTAGAACTATGGCTAGCACTCCATTATAATTAGTTCACTATTATTCTCTCCCACCCCTTTCACTACCATTCTTGGAGTACCCCTTAAGTCCTGTCCTGAGAATCCAAGAGAGATCCTCCAGCAAAGTACTTCCCTTTGAACAGTGTGAACTCTATATTAAAAGGTCTGAGCCAGCAGGAGATCACATACACAAAGCAAGGCCAATGTAGAGCAAAATGATTTTATTACATGTGCCTGGGTACAGGTGGACTGAGCCCGAAGAGGGGTCAACCTCGAATAACAGTTGGGGTGTAGGTTATATGCTAAATCTAGCTTCTGGAAGTTCCTGCTGATGTACTCTGCCTGGCCCATTGTCCACTTTACAGTTGGACTGGTCTGGTATTTATCACATCCTGTATCTGCTGGGTGATTCATTGTCTTGTGAATAATCCTATAATCCTTACTCAACAGAAGGCTGAGCAAAGGTCACGCAAGCAACACATTTTTCAGTTTCCACCTTTTGCAAGCTTTTACCTTTACCCTTTAAAATGTTATTAACCCTTTCATTCCCATCTTATAATGATAAAAAGGAAAAGGGCAACGTTTCTCTTTGTCTACTTCCTGCAGGTGTGGGGTCATTGTGGACTCCTGAAAAGAATTTGTTACATAACTTCTTGGAGAATGGGGTGATAGGGTTCTTTTACCTGTGCTAGAACAAATTGTCCAACTGTCAGATTGACTAAAATTTTGTAGTCAATTTTGTAAAAACCTAGTAATCAGGCACAAGAGGCAGAATCCAAAAAACAATAATACAAAGGCTAATACTAGGGACCCTATAAAGGGGAGTACCCAGGTTAGTTTAGGCAAGGCAATTTCTATACTTGTCCAAATAGATTGGGCTAGGTGATCCTGACTGAATTCTTTTAGCCACTGGGCATTATCTGAATTTGTTGTATCCTCTCCTCGACCTGTCCAGTTGAGTTAACATAGAAGCAACAAGATGTATTTGCTATCATGTATACACCTCCTTCTTTGGCTACTAAATAGTCTAGTGCAATGTGGTTATCTATTACCATACAGGCAAGGGAGTCAAGAGATTTTTGAAAGAAGTTTGAAATTTTGACCTGTATTTCTACCTATATTTGCCATGGTGCTGGTTATGTTTTTTGCTGTTATGGCATTATAAGTAATTACTCCCATGAGGCCCACAGTGGTAATTGCAGCTATGATTCCTGCTATGAGGAATCCAACTCCCCTTTTTGCCCTATGATGGCTTCTGGACTCAGGGTTTGATGAGGTTGAATTAGGGATGAAGGACTGGATTAAGGTATTGGCTGGGGTGACATATTCTACTGCCCATAAGCCACGCTGTTTTGCTGGGTTTAGGCATTGAATAGCAATCCCTCTCCTGGGGGCAGAAATGTTTAGTGCACCTAAACACATCATTTCTGCTGGTAAGCAAAGTAGTCTAGTTATATTTTGGCCTAGAATGGTGTTTGATAGACCCACAGGAGGGCTCAAATGATTAAACCATGATAGAGGGAGGAGAGGGCTAGTGCCAGTGGCAGAACTGCACCCTGGATAGTGAGTAATTTCCCTGGTATGATTTTTTTTTTGGTATTGCATCAAGTCCCTTTGAGCTTGCACATATAAACTCCCATTGCAGAGGTTAGCCACATCATGAATAGTTAGATTACAGATACCCCTCATCAGGCTATAGTGAGAGATATTATATGTGGTGCCTGTGTTGTAACGTGTCCGTGAGATAACCAGAGATGCACAGCAGAATTGTAAAGGAGCACTTCATTACGCTGGCGGGATGGGGGGGTACAACTTCCCCAGATCCTCAGCACAGATTCTTCTTGCTTGTCTGATTTTAAAGACAGAAGCCCCTTCCTCCTTTTTTGGAACCCCCTTCAGGGGACCGGTACAAAATAGTGTGAGTGACAGTGATTACAGAAGTCAAAATTAACATTATTCATCAGCGTACAAGTACCTGCAAATGCCTGCAAATACTGATACTCAGAAACAGCAAATGCCTCCCAACACGTGGGGCAACTATAATCTTAGGCAAAATTTCTTTACTTCTAAGGGTAATTAACCTATTATTGGAAGAATATTGAGGAAGGTCCATTGATGATAAAAATGGAGTCATTTAGTTGCCTTAGCCAAGGGGACTAAATAAAAATGGAATCTAGTCACCTTAGCCTCGGAGCCCAGATCACCTGCTTGGTATGTTTTTGTACTGAAAATCAAGACCGAGCAAGCTTTTTTCCTTCTGCTCCATAGGAAGTTTCTGTCTTCCCTTAGGTTGCCTTAGGACACCTGCATTACCATTTGACCGGTGTACTGTCACAGTCAAACTCCCCACCTGGCACTGTCCTGGGAGTGAGTCCAGGCGCTTGGCACCAGATGCGAGAGACCCTCGAGGCTCACCCCACCTACCCCTGGGTAAGTGAAAAAGTGATAACAATAGTGGTATTTCACCAGCAACCTGCAAGGCCAGCAGACCCTTCGTTGCCCCCTCAAGGCGTGGAGGGGCTCTGGTGGGGGGATTTTGTTAAGAGAAGAAGCAGATTCTTGGAGGAGACAATGTAAATAATGAGAGGAGTTGGTGGGGAGGGTAGGAGCAAAGGTTAAAGCAGCATGGAGCTTAGAAAGAATGTCCCACCCTAACAAGGGAGTGGGAGAGGCTGGTAACACTAAAAAAGAATGGAGAAAGATATAAGGGCCAAAAGAATAAGTGATTGTTTGCCCTGGGTTGTGATATTTGGCTGTCAATTCCCACAACTGAAACCCCAAAGCTTCAAAGAGGTCCCCTGAACTTGGGGAGGGCAGAGTAGGTTTCCCCAGTATCAATTAAAAATGAAATTGGGCCCTGGCCAGTTTGGCTCAGCGGTTAGAGCATCGGCCTGTGGTCCAGAGAGACCCGGGTTTGGTTCCTGCTAAGGGCACGTACCTTGGTTGCAGTTTGTCCCCCGCCCCTGGTTGGGTCATGCGGGAGGCAGCCACTCGATGTGTCCCTTTCACGTCGATGTTTCTCTCTCTCTCTCTTCCTCTCTCTCCCTCCCACTCTATCTGAACAAAAAATGGAAAAATGTCCTCGGGTGAGGATAAAGAAAAAAAAAAGAAAGAAAGAAATTGGCCTACCTGCTACCATCAGAGTTACCCAAGGTTTGGCGTTTGAGATGTCGATCGGGGCATTCGTAACTGGGCCCCTTCAGTCTTCAGCTGCAAGGCCAATCAGATCAAGGCCTGGATTGCCCATTCCACTAGCCTGAGGGAGGAATGAGGACTGATTCTGAGCAGTCTGTCCACAGTCTGACTTCCACTGGGGTCCTTCCCATTGAAGACATGGCTTAGGCAGTGTTCAGGGATTGGGGCATTGTCTTGCCCAATGGCCAGTCTGATTGCATTTAAAGCAGGGACCCGGGGGTTCACTCTGCTGATTCTGGTGGGTGCGCTTCTTCTGTCCTCGGAAGGGGGTTTGCTGACCCCTTTGATTAGTGGGGCCTCTGATGCCAGAGGCAAACATTTGGAATTCTGCCATTCTTTCCTGTTTAACCTCTTCATCGTGATTAAACCTTAAAGGCTAGATTTAGAAGTTCCTATTGAGGGGTTTAGGGGCCATCTTCCAGTTTTTCTAACTTTCTTCTAATGTCTGGGGCCAACTCAGAGATAAATCTCAGGTTTAAAATGACAGACCCTTCTGGGCTAATAGGATCTAAGTATATCTTCTCATAGCCTGTGTAATGTGGGATAGAAAGGTTGCAGGGTTTTCATTCCTTTCCTGGATTATTTCAGACAGTTTTTCATAGTTAACAGCCTTGTGTGAGGCTTTTTTAAGTCCCTCAGTGAGACATATTGTCATATGGTCCCTGGCTTTCCTACTCGCCCCATTGTCCTGATAATTCCACCTGGGGTCCTGGCTAGGGACTGCTTCAGCCCCTACCAGGTTAATGGGGGCCTATAACCTCAGGTTATTGTCATGCCCCTGGGCATTAACCCAGACTTGCTGGAGAAGAGAATAACATGAATATCATTCCAAGTTAGATCATAGGACTGGGTAAGGTACTTGAATTCCTGAGTATAATTTGTGGGATCCTTAGTAAAGTATCCTAGTCTTTTTTTTTATTTGGGACAAATCTGAGAGAGAGAAGAAGACATGAACTCTTACAAACTCTTCAGCTGCCACTTCTTCCCTCAGGGGGCATTCTAAAATGGGGGCCAAGGTAGAGGATGGATAGGGACCAAAAATGGTTCCTGATTACATGTGTGAGGAAGTCATTTGAGGCGGTAGTAAAGTTGGAGCTGAAGTAGAAGGTTGAGGGTAGGGTGGGGGGCCCACAGAAGGGGCTGAAGGGAGAGGACCTTCTGGAGGGGCTGAGGGAGGAGGTGGTGGAGCTGGGTTAAAGGAGGAAACAGAAATTAACTTGTCAATTTCAGAGGGAGGTTTGGGAGGATTAGAGTGGAGTAAGAAGATTTGGGAGGGAGACCAAGAATTGCATAAAGAGGGGTGTGATCTGAGTGTAAAGGGGCCTGGATGTAAGGAACCTCAGACCATTTTCTTTGCCTTTGACAGAAATTGTCTAGGTCAGTGAGAATCTCAGGCTATTGTGACCCATTGTCTAATTTATACTGAGGCCACACAGTGTTGCAGTAAAAAATAAGTCACTTGAGATGTAAGTCCTGAGCAAGCCCTAGGGCCTGTAGATATTTTAGGAGATATCCTAGGGGTGTTGCTCGAGGGATGGAAGATTGAGTGTTTCCCATGTTGCAGTGTGAGATGTTGCAGCATAGTGGTCTGACGGATACACTAGTGGAAGAAGAAGGCATCCCCCCTTCTCTCCTAGAGTAAAGAGACATGCAACTCACCTATATCAAGTGTCTCTAGATATATGGTGAGCTGAGGGAACCTGGTTCCTGAGAAGCATGTCCCAACCAACACTGGATTTCAGGAGGGACAATTACACAGACATGACGGAGAGACCTGGCTCTCTTATGTCCCAGATGGGGAATAACAGTACAGCCCAGAGAATCAGACCGGTAGGCAAAAACACTCACCAGGAATTAGTGTCTGGTGTTGATGTTCAATCAGCAGGAAAAGTTGGAGGTTCATTATCCAGCTGAGGATGTGATCTATTCCGGTCCAAAAGGAGGCCCAGAGGATTCCAGGAGCCCACAGTTGCCCCCATGTGGGATCCTCACAGAGCCAGTGGGATATCACATCCACAATGCAAGGCCAATGTAGAGCAAAATAATTTTATTTCATGCACCTGGGTGCAGGCTGGCTGAGCCCAAAAAGGGGTCATCCTTGAATAACAGTTGGGATGTAGGTTATATACTCTACATCTAGCTTCCAGAAGTTCCTGCTGATGTACTCTGCCTGGCCCATTGTCCACTTTGCAGTTGGACTGGTCTGGTATCACATCCTGCATCTGCTGGGTGATTCATTGTCTTGCAAATAATCCTACAATCTTTACTCAACAGAAGGCTGAGCAAAGGTCATGCGAGCAACACATTTTTCACAGTTTCCCCTTTTGCAAACTTTTGCCTTTACCCTTTAAAATGTTATTAACCCTTTCATATATGAACTGGGCTTGCTACTTGCTACTAAAGGAAACCTGAAGACAGTCCCCTACCCCCAAGGCCTTACAAGGCCTGAGTTCACCTCAAAGAACTCAGCACAGTTCTGAGGCTGGCTCCCTTCTGATTTCTGAAAATTAATTATAAGACTGCTTCTGATGGTAGGAGGGTGGTGTCAGTTTGTTTATCTACATTCAGAACCAGCTTCCCAGGGATTAGAATGCCCCCTCTACAAACCAAGTATAATATCCCTGTGTGAGCAGATGAGGTGAGAGCCATAGTAGGACAAGGAGGTGGCTCCAGGTCAAGGACCAGAACAAGGAGAGATGGTGGGTATGTAATCCCAGAAGTAAATGGCATGTAATTGACAGGGCCTGAAGATTGAATGGGTTGCAGCCAAAGTCTCCAACTCCCTCCTCCCTTGATATATGCCAAGGTCTCCAACTCCCTTATCCCTTGATATATGAAAAGAATTCTGAGAAACAGGATGTTCCAGAACACTACCCCAGGTGTCCAGGTTGAATCACCCTGGGAGTGGAGACCCCCCTTGGTCTCCTTATAGTTATACCTACACAAGTAACCAAATCACATTGTCCTCTCCCTCTAAGGGCTGCCAGCCCCTCACCTATATATTCCCTATATAACCCTGCCTGTTAGAGATACTGGCACTGACCCCACCTTAGGAGTCAGCCCAGCAGGTAACTCCCCAATAAATTTCTCTTGCCTGAACCCAGGTGTGTTCCTCCTTTGGCCAACCTTTTATCTTGGTGCTGAAACCCAGAGGGGTGCCTGCCAGGACCTGCTGGATTGCCCTTCTCTCCCTTTACTCTCTCCTTGGGCTTGATCCACCTCCTGGCCGCCCCTCCTGAACCTGCCAAAAGGATGCACTCTCTCTGGGGCTCTCCACCCTTGCCATTGCTGACTATACAAACACCACCAGCCTGATTTCTCCTCCTACGGGTGAGTAATGGGGTCTTCTAGTCCAGGTCTCCTGTCTCCCTGTCGGCTTCAGTCCTCGAATGTCCTAGCACTAGGCCAGGAAGACCCTCTCAACCTTCGGGTCCTGATCCTCACTAATTCGGGGACACCCAATTTGTGAGTGATCCTCCTCTCTTGCCTCTTGGAGTCTGGCCAGGGGAATGGGGATGCCCCCTCCCTTTGCCCTTCTCCTCCTAGGGACCCTCACACTCACCCTTTATAGCCTCCAACTCCACATCATGGGAACCTCGTAGTCTCTTCCTTCAAAGGACACTCCATTGGGATGTCTCCTTCGGAATATTGACTCTCAGTTTTTGAGATGTAGTCAAACCCAAGAAACTCATCTTTTATTGTAATACTGCTTGGCCCCAGTACTGGCTAGATAATGGGTCTCAATGGTCTGTAAATGGCACTTTTGAATTTAACACACTTCAAGATCTTGATAACTTCTGTCAACGCAATGGCAAATGGTTGGAAATCCCCTATGTTCAGGCCTTCTTTACCCTCCAATCTTGCCCCCCTCTCTCAGTCCTGCTCTATATATCAAATTATTTTAGCACACTCCAAACCCCCTCCTCCAGCTGACTCTGAATCTCCTCCCTTTGATCCTGCCAATCATAGTGTCCCATAATCAGCCCCGTCTATTTCTCCTCCCTATGCCCCTCCTCAAGACCCCCCCACCCCGAGACATCTCCCTGCCAACTGGGGACCATTTAAGCTCAGAGTCAGATCCTGACTCCCCAGGTCTCCCTTCTCCCTCTCATACTCGCTCACGCATAGGATGGTGGCCCCCTTGGGACCCTCTGGCACCTCTCCTCCCCTTCCAAAAAAATAGCAGGTGCTGAGGGGATGTTAGAGTCCACGTCCCATTCTCCCTCTCAGACCTGTTCCAGATAGAGAAGAGACTAGGTTCCTTCTCCACCGACCCAGACACTTATTTGAAGAAGTTTAGATACAAGAAGTTTAGATACCTAACCTAGTCATATGACCTCACCTGGCATGGCCTCTATATTATCCTCTCTTCTTCCTTCCTGAAGAGAAAGAGCGGGTCTGGCTGGCTGCACAGGCACAAGTGGATGACCTCCATAGGGCAGACAACCAAAAACCTGTGGGAGCGGCAGCTATTCCCCAGGAAGACCCCAATTGGGACTATCAGGTTGATAAACCTGGCAGAGACCTTCGTAACCATATGGTCACCTGCCTAATAACTGGGGTCCAGAAGGTCACTCCCAAAGCAGTTAACTATGAAAAACTGAGAAATTTCACAAAGAGCAGATGAAACTCCAGCCCAATTATTGGCCAGCCCAACAGAAGCACTCTTAAAATATACTAAAATCGAGCCCAACTCAGTCGAGGGGGCTATAGTTCTTAACACTCATTTTATCTCCCAGTCAGCCCCTGATATTTGGAAAAAACTTAAAAAGGCAGAGGAGGGCCCCCCAAACCCTCAACAAGATCTCCTTAGTATGGCTTTTAAAGTGTATAATAACTGAGAAGAACAGGCAAAGGCAGAAAGGCCCAAAGAGATCAGGTGAAATATCAGCTGCTTGTGGCTGCCCTAAAGGGCTCCCATGAGAGAAGTGTCCCCTAAAGGGTGCCTCATAAGACTCCACCAGGGCCCTGCTTCAAATGTGGAAAGGAAGGTCATTGGGCAAAAGCCTGTCCAGCTCCACGGCCCCCACCAGGACCATGCCTTCACTGTAGGAAAAAGAGGCACTGGAAGGTTGACTGCCCCCTCTCCCCTCAAAGGGAGGGTTCAGCCCCTTCAACCCTTACCCCAGCCACTCCTGACCTAACCTTGCCCAGCCTTCTGGGACTTTCCACTGAGGACTGGAGGTGCTCAGGGCCATCGGCCCCATCTCCCATAACCATTGAAGAGCCTAGGGTAACTATCCAAATAGTAGGTAGGCAATCTCATTTCTTATAGACACAGGTGCCACTTACTCTGCCTTACCCGAATATTTGGGTCCTGTTCATCCCTCTAAAATCTCTGTTGTGGGAGTTGATGGTCTTATCTCTTCTCCGCTCACCACAGATCCTTTGCCTTTCTTATATCTAATGTCTCCTTTACACACTTTTTTCTCCTCCTGCCCAGGTGCCCTACGCCTATTCTAGGCCAAGACCTACTCTCCAAATTTAGGATCTCCCTCTCCTTTCACCTCCTGACCTTGGAGTCTGCTTTGTTGCTTTTCCTCAGCCAGCCTGACTTGCCCACCTCTGTTATAGACCTACCCTTGCCTCCAGATATAGTGAATCCCAAACTATGGGACACCTCCCTACCATCAGTAGCTTCTCATCATACCCCTATCCAAATCAGCCTCCAGGATCCATCCCAGTTCCCCAACCAGCCTCAATATCCCATATCCTTAATGCATCAGAAAGGTTAAAACCCATTATTAGGAAACTCAAGTCGAAGCCTCCTTCGACCCACCCATTCCCCTTATAATACTCCCATTCTACCCATCAAAAAGCCAAATGGCTCTTATAGATTAGTCCAGGATCTCTGCATCATTAATGCGGCAGTACTTCCTATTCACCCTGGAGTACCCAATCCTTATACCCTCCTATCTCAGATCCCTCTGACAACCACCCATTTAACGGTTCTAGAACTTAAGGATGCATTCTTCACTATTCCCTTACACCCTAATACTCAGGACTTGTTTGCCTTCACCTGGATCGACCCAGACACTCAACAGTCACAACTCATGTGGACAGTCCTGCCTCAGGGCTTCAGGGATAGCCCCCACTTCTTTGGTCAGGCTCTAGCCTCAGATTTACCCACCCTCCCCCTCTCCACTAGCACTCTCCTCAAATATATCGATGATTTCCTTCTTTACAGCCCCTCCTATGAGCTCTCTGTCCAGCATACAACTGTTCTTCTAAATTTCCTAGCCAATCACCGATACCAGGTTTCACCTGAAAAAGCCCCGCTTTCAACCCCTGAGGTTACATACCTTATAGTCTCCCTTACTCCAATAGAGAGAAGGATTACTGCAGACCACCAGGGCATTATTGCCTTGCTTGCCCCACTCATTTCCAAGTCAGACATAGTTTTTCCTTCCTAGGCCTGGCGGGTTACCTCCACCTATGGATTCCAAACTTCAGCCTCCTAGCCAAGCCCCTTTATGAGGCAGCAAAAGGAGACTTAAATGAGCCCCTTGATCCTGCCAAAAACATCATCCCAGCTTTTAAAACTCTACAAAAGGCCCCTGTGGCTGCCCCAGCTCTTGCCCTGCCTGATATTACCAGACCATTCTTATTATATGTCACAGAAAAACAGGGCATTGGCCTGGGAATCCTGGGGCAATATAAGGGCCCCACTTTTGCCCCAGTAGCCTATCTATCGAAACAGCTGGACACCAATGTATGAGGCTGGCCAACCTATCTCTGTGTTCTAGCTGCAGCAGCCCTTCTTGCCCAGGAAAGCCAAAAACTCACTTTTGGCCAACAGACTACCATTCTCTCACCTCATCATCTAAAGGATCTTTTTTCCTATAAGGCCCTGGGACAGCTTTCACCCTCCAGGCTCCAGCTCTTACATGCTACCTTCATTGAATCCCCAGAATTTTCAGTCGATAGTTGCCTCTCACTGAACCCAGCCACACTCCTACCAGATCCAAACAGGATAATTGCACACTCCTGCCTAGAGACTTTGGAAGATTTAACACCTCATTTTAGTCATATCCTAACTGACCCCATTAGATGACCCTGAAGACACCTGGTTTATAGATGGTAGCTCTACTACTACTCCTGATGGGTCCAAGGTTGCAGGATATGCCATATAACTCTTACAGACATAATTGAAGCCAATTCCCTACCTAGGGGTACCTCCTCCCAGAAGGCAGAACTTATAGCCCTCACCCAGGCATTAACATTAGCCTAAGGATGGAGGATTAACATCTATACTGACTCCAAATATGCCTATCATATTCTTCACTCCCATGCTACCATTTGGCAGGAGCATGGATTCCTCTCTATGAAGGGATCTCCCATCACCAATGAGCCCCTCATTCTGAGCCTATTGAAGGCTTCAGACCTTCCCCAAAAGGCCAGTGTAATCCACTGCAGGGGCCATCAGACGGGGGATAATCTCATCTCAAAAGGAAACAACAAGGCCAATACAGAGGCCAAACGGGCCACTCTTTGCCCTAGCCCAGCCACACAGCTCTTAGCCATTCCTGCTATTCAACCTCTCTACACCCATAATGAAAGGGAAAATCTCCTAAAAGCAGAGGCCACCCCACAAGGGAATTGGCTTCTCATGTAGGGCTGATATGTCTTACCTCAAAATCAAGCTCATGATATTCTAACTACCATACACCAGGCCTTACACATAGGATTTAGGCCTCTACATCATCTCTTGAAACCACTGTTGATCTGCTGAAACCTCCTATGCCTTCTACAGTAAATAACCAGGTCTTTCCCTATTTGTTCAGTGGTCTCCCCTCAGGGAGGGCTCTGTACTCCCTTGTTCCCTACCCACCAAACGAGGGGACGCATTCCTGGGGAAGATTGGCAGATTGTCTTCATCCACATGCCACCAAATAAAAGGCTTAAATATCTTCTAATGCTGGTCGATACCTTCTCAGCATGGGTAGAAGCTTTCCCCATCACCTCTGAAACAGCGGCCAAGGTTACTAGAGTCCTTATTTCTGAAATCATCCCATGCTTTGGAATACCCAAATCCCTCCAATCGGATAATGGCCCTGCTTTTATTTCTATGTTCATCCAGCAAGTAGCAGAGGCTCTAGGAATCACATGGAAACTTTATATTCCCTATCGTCCACAATCTTCAGGAAAAGTAGAAAAAGCCAACAGTTTTATCAAAACCCAATTAACCAAACTTACCCTAGAACTACAGCAGCCATGGACTAAACTCCTTCCTATCACGCTTACCCGAATCTGAGCTAGTCCCAGGAGCCCATCCTTTCTCAGTCCTTTTGAGGTCATGTATGGCTGACACTACCTTCTTGGCAATTTCCCCAGTCAAACCTCCTCTCTAGGAGACTATATCCCCATCCTTAACCTAGTCAGACAACTACTACGAGAACATGCAGACCAGGTCCTTCCAAAACCCCTAGCTGGACCACCCTTGACCTTAATACTCATCCCAGGGGACTGGGTCCTCTTAAAAACACTTCACCCATCTTATTTGTGCCCTCGATGGACGGGCTCCTTCCAGGTTCTCACCACTCCCACAGCTGCAAAACTCCAGGGAAAAGCCCCCTGGTTCCATCTCTCCAGGTTAAAGAAGACAGAAACACCATCTCTTAACATGTCAATGGATCCTTCCATTCTACCTGGACCATCGCCTAAGCCTAAGTATTCCTGCTCCCCCCTGGGACCCACCAAGGTCAGACTAACCAAAATCCCAGAAGAAGACAAGCAACCTGAGCCATGAGTAATCATGATTTTTCCCTTGGCAAAAACAAGAACAAACATTCCAATTTATTCTGCTCTTTATTATCTCCCTATCCCTAGGGGGACATTTTCCCCCCATACTCTCTCTTCTAGAATCCTCACATCTAGAACACTCCCTTAATCTTACTCAAAATCTTCTAATTAAGGCTAATTCCTCCTATGCAGCCAATTGCTAGATGTGCCTATCCATGTTCTCCTCAGCCTACTCCACTCTACTTATTCCGAGTAGCGACACCTATCTTCTTCTGACCACTCTTATATATAAAGTTCAGAAGGGGGCCACCTTCTTTGAGAGAGTCGATACTCTCCTAGGAGATTATCCCACCTCAGCCACCAACTGAGCAAACAGGCTATATCATACCTACTATTCACATCTTGAGGAATTAAAACCTTCAACCCCCTCTGCCTAAGGGCCAGTCACTCTTAATACCCCTCTTCTTTCACACTCTCCCTTATGTTTTACTGCTCAAGGCACTGTCCCAGTAGGCCATCTTCCCTCTAAACTCTGCAACACCACAGTAAACATCCAATTTCCCCAGAACCATCAAAACAGCCATGTCAATTATCAGGTATCTCCATAAACAAAAAGATTATTTTTCTTATCCTGTTCACTTCACGGAGCCCCCTATTCTTATGGCCTCATAGTACAAGTGTTCCTATCTCACTAGCCAACTCCACCCTTGGCTCACTACTTCCTCCTTAAAATTACTATGCTCAAAACAATCCTCTACTCATATCTCCCCCCTTGTCGGGGCTGCACTTTCCTCTACCCTGACTGCCTGGAGCTCAGAGATGGTAGGACGGAGCTGGCCCCTCATCCATCTATTCTCTCTTCACCTCTCAGCCTGCATCACTCAACCAGGAGCTTTCTTCTTGTGTGGAGCTAACACCTATATGTGCCTCCCAACTAATTGGACAGGAACTTGTACCCTGGTCTATCTCACCCCAAAGATCAACCTAGTTCCACCCCATGAGCCTCTTCCAGTTCCTAGTACTCTTCTGGTGAAGCAAAAGAGCAAATGAGCAGTTCAGGTAATCCCTCTCCTAGCTGCCCTAGGAATCACTACAGCAGTGGGCCTGGGGGTGGGGGAACTAGGCACCTCCCTGTCTTACTTTCACTCTCTCTCCGAAGACCTCCAGAACTCCCTAGAAGAAATTGCCTCCACTCCAGTGAGACTCCAAGGTCAACTCGACTCCCTGGCCACTGTCATGCTACAAAATCGCTGAGGCCTGCACCTCCTAATGGCAGAAAAAGGGTGTATCTGTGTCTTTCTAGAGGAATAGTGTTACTTTTACCTCAACCAGTCAGGGCTGGTTAGAGATGCAGCAACAAAATTAAAGGAACGAGCTCAACGAATCCGTGACAGACAGGAAGGGTCTTGGAATTGATGGCTCTGCACAAACTAGGTATCTTAGCTGTTACCATTTATTGGTCCACTCACCCTCATTTTTGTTGTTTTAGCATTTGGAACCTGTCTCCTGCATCTGTTTTCTAACTTTTTCCAGGATCACTTAAAAGCCTTTACTAACTAGACGGTCCAAGAACTCCTGTTGATCCAAGCCAGCTATCAAAGTGTCCCTACTTCACCACTGCCACCTGTGCCCAGTCAACCCTCCAGCCGCCCCCTCCCTTAATTAACTTGCCACCCCTTGCCAGCAAGAAGCAGCTACAGAAGAATGATCATTGCCCCTCAACCATATAACAAAAGGCTGGAATGATTGGGTTGCAACCAAAGTCTCCAACTCCCTTCTCCCTTGATATATGAAAAGAAGTCTGAGAAACAGGATGTTCCAAAACACTACCCTAGGTGTCCAGGTTGAATCATCCTGGGAGTGGAGGCCCCTCTTAGTCTCCTTACGGTTATACCTACGCAAGTAGCCAAATCACATTGTCCTCTCCCTCTAAAGGCTGCCAGCCCCTCACCCATACATCCCCTATATAACCCTGCCTGTTAGAGATACTGGCACTGACTCCGCCTTAGGAGTCAGCCCAGCAGGTAACTCCCCAATAAAGTTCTCTTGCCTGAACCCAGGTGTGTTCCTCCTTTGGCCGACCTTTCAAAGATCTGTTCCAGAAAAGACAATGTCACCAGGGGACCAGATACTGAGTCCAGTGAGCACAGTTCCCTCTACCAGCACCACCCATTTTTGCCCCTATGAATTTCCCCACCCCCTTTTTTGTACATTTCTGTACTCTGCTGATAGATATCTTAATCTCTTCATTGGCATACACAAGTGGGCATGAGTTTCCTTTCTCTTAAAGATGACATTGCATATATCTGTGCCAATTAATGTCTTGCTGACTTAACTTTCAGAGGACCATCCTGTTTCTTTGCTTCTAAGCAAGTTCTGTGAATTAATGTGTGTGAAGAACCTGATGTGTGGTAGACTTAGTTGGAATTCTCCAAGAAGGGGATCTAGAGCAGGGATTCAATGCAAGTTGTTGATTTTAGTAAGTGCAGGAGTACTGGTCTAGGAGTGGGAAACTGAGATAGGGAAAGTGGATGTCATACTGTTATTTATTATAACAAATACAAATTTGGTCATTATCCCCTTCCTGGCATAGAAATCCTAAAATATTAGGAATTTCCTAAGTGATGAGAAGGATAAAGATGTCTTTTGTTATGTCAATGAGACAACTTTGAGAAGCATCTAAGGATGGGGACATGCTGCCAGAAGACTCAACCATGTGATAAGAGGGCTGGAACTTTGAGTTATACCTCTGTACCTTCCAGGAAGGGAATAGAACTGGAGGTTGAATTCAACTACCAATGACCAATGATTTAACCAATTATACCTAAGTAATGAAGCTTCCATAAAACTGAAAAGACAGGGTTTGGAGGGCTTCTGGGTTGGTCAACACATGAAGATTCAAGGAGAGTGGTGCACTTGCCTATGCTTCTTTTTCATCAGGCTGCTCTTGAGTTTGTGGATGAAAAGAGTCACATATTAAACCTGATAAGCTCAGGGGAGTTCTGTATGGTGGCCTTACAAACTCAGAGACCTAAAGTAACCACATAGGATGGTCTGAAATTAAAACTTTTTAACTAAAAGCAGTTTATGGTGGGTAGTCATGTCCTAGGCTAGAATCTTCATAGACAAAAATCAATCTTTACCTTAATTAAGCCTGTCTATGGTCTTTTTACATCTACAATAGCATTCCTTTGGAATATCAAGGTAACTTCCCTTTTTCTGGACCCCTCTGGGCACAACAACAACTCCAGAGAGCAGAGATCACAAATGTCTTCATTGTTATTGTTATCATGTTAATTGTTTACTGTTAATTATCCTGTACCACCTATATAAAAAATGTATGTGTCTAGCATTTTACTTTTTATCCAATCGCAGATGTTTCTCTGCTTTACTTTCTTCTGCCTCCCTAATCTATCACCAATGGATTTCATGTAACTTACTTAAACCTCCTATTTTTGTTTTTCCTTTTTCCTTGGAGATGTTGTAACGTGTCTGCAAGATAACCAGAGATGCACAGCCCAGATCATTCCCCACTGGTTTTCCTGAGAAGTCAAATTATTGACTTGACTTAGTTTTTATGAGGCCATTTATTAGGCATGGCCCAAAGGCTAGGAGTAAACATAATATAGCAAGAGGGCCAGCAATGGCAGGTAACAGAGTTGTAAACCAGTTTTCATATTGTTGCCTTTTTCTTTTTGTTTCTCGATATTTTTTCTAACTAGTGATAAACTTTCTTGAGTAATCCCTTAATTATTCGCATAAAAACAGCATTTTTCTCCCAGTGCAACACATAATCCTCCTTCCTTAACAAATAAGAGGTCTAATCCTCTCCTGTTCTGTAGGACCATTTCTAAGTTCCCAGTTCCATTGGGGCCCAGGTCTATAAGGATGCCTCTGTACAGTCATAACCAGAATATCAAAGTCACAATAAATGCAAGAGTCTTATCTGGAGAGGCTTGAACCATCCATTTTGCTTTTTTTTTTTTTTCCCTCAGCCGGGAACGGTGCTGCCAGATCGAGATGCCGTTGACCTTGATATTCGTTGGTGCAGGCAGGATGACAGTGTATAGTCCCTTCCAGGCTGGAATTAGTCCCTGGGTAGTGAACTTTTTTACCCACACCAAATCCCCAGGCTGGAAAGGGTGCACAGGGTCCAAGGTAGGCACAGGCAGGGCATCACAGACTTGTTACGGACAGTTTTCTGGGCGGACTGCACGGCCTGCAAGAACTGTAAGAGGGCAAGGGGGAGCAGAGTGGTCCATTTTTTACCTGTTTCTAAAGTAAATTTGGTTAAGGTTTCCTTTAAGGTCCTGTTCATGTGCTCTGCCTGCCTGGAACTCTGTGGGAGGTAAGCACAATTGAGCTTCTAATTTATATCTAAACCTTTAGACATATCCTATAATCTCTTTGCTATAAAGGTGGGGCCATTGTCTGATCCAAGGGTCAGGAGTAGCCTAAACCTGTTACTCCCTTCACTACATCCCAGACTGTTATTCCATTACCAGGGGCAAGCTCTCCCTCTATACAATCCTTTAACTTGCATAGACCCTCTGCGACTTTCCTAGTCCTTCCCCTGACATGAACCTGAGAGCTTGCTCAATCTATATGTAGTCTGCACACCCCCCAGCTTTCCTTCTCCTCCTCCCTACTCAGACATACACATTCCTGCTTCCCTCTGCCTTCTCCTTTTCCCTGTGACCTTACTGGACATTACCTGCCCCTCAGGAGTTCAGTAAGCTTGGTGTAACTTAAGTGGGTAGTCTGGTGCAGCTGGTTGACTAAAGTCTGACCTAGAGCCTCTGGGACAACCAACTTCCTATCAGGCAGAGTCCATCACCCATTTGGTTCTTGTGTGGCTTGCTTCTGTTCAGCCAAGTTATTTTCTCACCTAGTGTATCTGGAGAGGTCATTCCCCACTGGTTTTAGGGCTGCCTCTCGAGCTTTCTGGTGCAGCAGATTTTCCTCTGCCTCTAAGAATTTCCCTCTTTGATGTCCTTTCCAGCTGAGGTTAATAACCATCATTCCCCGTACATGGCACTATGCATGTGCGCTGTGGTAAAGGCATATCTGCTATCAGTGTAGATGGTTACCAACTTTCCCTGGCCCCATCAGAGAGCCTGAATTAGGGCTATGAGTTCAGGCCATTGGGCTGAAGTTCCCCTACTTAGTGACTGAAACCAAATAACACGGTCCAGAGTTACTACTGCTGCCCCAGCATACCTGATTTCTTCCTGGACATAGCTGCTCCCATCCGTGAACAATACCTCATCTGATGATGGCAGTGGGACATCCTTGAGGTCTGGCTGGCCTGTCTGCACTATGTCGATTACCTCCAGGCAGTCCTGTAGAGGTTTCTCCATGTCATCATGCAGGAGGCAGGCTGGAAGGATTGATGGCCAATGTCTTGGGGCACGTCTGAGTAGGAGGTATGGACACTCTGGCATGACCAGAAATGAATGAGTCACAGTATTCTTTCCAAGGTCTAGAGTCCTCTTTGAAGTCCAGAGATAGTTTAGGGGCCCATTGGCTCAGTCAGGACTGAGTCTGCTGCACCAGTACCTACCAAAAAACAAACTAGTTTTTCCCCTATTTTCTTGTTATTCTTGGCTCCTGAGGGCTTAGTTGGAAGGAGCCCTGGCTCTGTCATTTTTCCAAGTTAAAGATTTTACTTTGTTCCTCTATACCTGACTTTGCCCTTGGCTTTTCTATCCCTAATCAGGACCTAGGCCTGCCATCCTGACCCTTCCTCATGTTTCCCTTAAGGCTGCCCAGCCATTGTGGCTCAGTGGTTGAGCATTGACCCATGCACCAAGAGGTCGCTGGTTCAATTCCCAGCCAGGGCACATGCCCAGGTTGTGGGCCAAATCCCCAGTGGGGGCATGCAAGAGGTGGCCAATTGATGTTCTCTCTCATTGATGTTTCTATCTCTCTCTCTCAAAAAAGAAAAAAAAAAAGGCTGATACTACCACCTTTGCTATTTTCTTTTATCCTGTTTTTCCCAAGGGGTATCCCTATTATTATATACCTTTTGAGCTATTTAACCAATTTAGCCTTTAGGCCTAACAGGAGAACATGGTGAAAAGTGTCCAAGGAAGCCCCCCCACCCCGCCCCACAGCATTTGGGTCCCACCATGGGCAGAGAGATGGGAAAATTTCCTGACTCCAGGTTTTCAAAAGGACACAGGAAAGGGAAGCACCGGTCTAGCACGCATGTTTACCAGGAGCAGAGTGTTTTTCAACTCTCCAAGAGCACTTCATGCCGAGCCTGGGATCCCTATTTTCAACTCCCCAAAGTTCAGAGAAGCCTGTTGGAAACTTGCTGGCACCAAACCCTGAGTGGCAGATGGCTGATGAGCCGCTGGGTTGGCACCAAAGGAACAGGCCCCTTCCGCGGCCCGACCACTCTACTTGGGGAACCCTGTGGCCCCTGTCGTCTCCAGGTGAGTGCCTGTGTGCCTACCCACTGCCCTTGTTTCCCAGGACGAGGGGCTCTCCACACCTGACCCCGGCCCTGATGCACGGCACCGTGTGGGATGCACACAGTGGCCCAATGGCAGGTATGGCCCCTTCCTGGCTGCTCCTGTATTGGGGCCTGGGAGCGCTGGGGAGATTTGCCTCTTCTGATGGGGGGGGGCGGAAGGACAGGGATCCCATCCCTATAGATTAACAGGCAAATGATCTAAAATATAAAATACTGGATTTAAAAAACCCAGTGTTGCCCTCAGAATCTTTCCATTCAAACTGAACTCTGTTCTGGGGAGACCTTGGGTGATTATCTGTGCCCAATAGGCTCCATCTGTGGAGCTGAATCTTCCCTCTCCCCACATTTCCTTTGATAGCACTTTAGCACTTTCCCAGCCACCTGATGCAGCAAAATTACAATTTGTGCTATCCTACTTTCAGGTAAAACTTGTAAAATGGTTTTAGTGGTTTGGGCTATAACTTTTATTTCCCCAAATAATCAGAAGGAATCACTCCAGGCAACACTTGGAACCCTTTCACAGTGAGACTACTCTTTCCCAAGGTTAAACCCACTGTTCCATTAGGTAGTGGCCCATATATCCCTGTTGGAATAGCTTGCGGCCCCATCTCTGGTGTTGATACATATCAGGTGGTGGTGGGCAGAGGTCAAGTTCTGCACTCCCTGAGGTGGTGTGGTAGAGATCCTGGATTGTAGTCCTGGATGCCACCCTGATTGGAACACCTGAGCAGGGGTGACAGACATTTCCCCTACTGTTTGATGGGCTGGGGGCTGGCCCCTGAATAACTTATTACTCTGTTAACTGCCTGTAGCAACCAAGTTGCAAAATCTTGATATGGCTAGTCAGGTCCTTGTCTGATGGATGTAAGTAAAAGGGTTAATAATGTTTTAACAAAATTAAAGTCCATTCTGACCCTCAGTTACTGCATGTGCACACCCTGGCAATTTCTTTTTTGTAAACATAAGGGCCTTGAGAAACTCAAAGATAAGGGGTAATGAAGGCCTTGAGAAACTCAGAGGTACCATGAGAAGAAAGAGATTAACGATGGCCCTGACCTCTGCCGGAGAAGACTCCTTACCTCTGAGACAACTCGTACCAACCCAGACACTAATTACGTGGTGCCAAGAGAATGTGGGTTTTTTTGAATGTAGTTGTTTTTTTTTTTTTTCTGCAGTTTGTGCCTATATAAGCAAAGAACAAAGGAAGCTTGGGGCTGAGGATTTGGGGAAGCTATACCCGCCCAGCCCACTGGTGTAATAAAATGCTCCTTTCTCTACAACTGGCCTTACGTTGAGGATGTGATCTCCCGCTGGCTCAGACCCTTTAGTAAGATCTAGCAAATTTTTCCTTTTTCCCCATGAGCCACGTGGGGTGCAAGGGAGCTCCAGAAGTGCTGTGGCAGCCATGAAACCTTGCACCCTCAGTCTTTCTCACCTGCGCAGCAGCAGGAGATGTTGTGGTGTCCTGCAGGTCACCATCGGGGCACATGTCCCCGGGGCACGACCCCACTCATGACATTGGCCTTGGGGCAAGCCGCCCATAAAGGAATCCTGAGGGCAAGGGGGGTGACGCCCCTCTCACCCCCCCCCACACACCCTTTTGTTGGGAGCTTTTTCCAGGCCTTCAAAGCACAAATATTAATCTTAGCTGTAGCGGAAAACAGTGGATGAGTCTTTAAGGACTCGTAGCCTTTCTCGGCTTTCCTCAAGTCTTTCACTACACCTTGCTTCCCCACCTTATTAGCCTCTTGCACAGGATTAAGGCAATCTCTAATCAGGGCCCAAAGAGTAAATGTTTGCACCAGAAACTTGTTTGGGCCGTTTGCTGTATCTCTGCCTCACAGGCACTTTCCTACCTTTTCCCAGGTTTCTCTTGGGGCCCAGTTTGGGGCCCATTACTAGTATTCGTGCCCTGATCAGAACCTTCCTCAAATCCTTCCATAATAATGTTTCAATATGCAACCCAATCAGGTCTTCTGGGCACTAGGGCTGCTATCCATGATTAGACAAACCTTAACAAAGTTGAGGGTGACAATAGGTAGGCAGATGAGGACAAAAAAAGGGAAGACACATAAGACAGAAACTTTCCCTTTGTCTGCCTGGCCTCTCCCCTCGCAGAGATTTCAGACACCTTTTGGCATGTGGCAGGTTGGAATAAGCCCCCAACTTGGATCAGGTTCGCTGGTGAAACACCAGAGTGCTCCAAGAACCTGATGCCACCTTTTAGCCATATGAGGTCATCACGGAACCAAAGGGTAGGACTCACACAGGCTCCATAACAAGCGTCATGGAGCATGGTCACTCACACACAATTACATTCACACAGTCACACTCACACACCGTTTGAATTTCCTTCCAGAAATTCCCTATCCTGAGCAACGCCTATACCACTTGGGAGGTGATCAGGCTCCCCTTCCGCCCCAGTGGTGGGTCTGAATGAACAGAATTTTCAAGATTTGAACCAGAATTTTCCAGATTTGAGCCCCACCTAACGTCTTAGGGGGATTCCTAGGAAAGGAGAGGCTGTGCCACATCCAGCCATCTCACTCTCATCCAGATAGACCAGTCAGCCAGAGCTCACCTCCGGAGATTTCTACCAGGTCTCCTTTATTTTTTGGGGGGATATCTTGGCATCTCCTGGCCACTTGTCGGAAACCCAAGTAGGATCTTTGGGTCCCTGGAACCAGGGGGCACCTTCCCCTCAGATCTATAGGTGTCTGGTGGCTGGATCAGGAGAGGGTGCTCATCCTAGGTGTCTAGCCGTTGGTGTAGGAAAACACCAGGGAATCTCATTGGAGCCTCCCAATGTTGTAATGTGTCCACTAGATAATCAGAGATGCACAGCTGAATTGTAAAAGAGCACTTCATTACACCGGCGGGCTGGGGTCTACAGCTTCCCCAGATCCTCAGCAATGATTCTTCTTACTCATCTGATTTTAAAGACAGAAACCCCATTCCCCTTTTGCCTCCCCCCTCAGAGGACCAGTACAATAGTAGGAGTGACAGCAATTACAGAAGTCAAAATTAGCTTTATTCACCGACGCACAAGTATTTGCAAATACCTATACTCAGGAAACTGCAAATGCCTCCCAAGACATGGGGCAACTATAATCTTAGGCAAAATTCCTTTACTTCTAGGGGTAATTAACCTATTATTGGAAAAATATCGAGGAAGGTCTATTGATGATAAAAAAATGGAGTCATTTAGTCACCTTAGCCAATGGGCCCAGATCAGAGAGAGAGAGGAAGAGAGGGAAACATCTATGTGAGAGATGCATCGATTGGTTGACTCTTGCATGACCCCGACTGGGGCCAGAGATTGAACCTGAAACCCAGATACTTGCCCTTGACTGGATATCGAACCCTCAACTCTTTGATCCATGGACCAATACTCTAACAACTGAGCCAAACTGGCCAGGGCATTATCTTTTGATTGTAATGTATAAAATAAAATGCAAAGCTACCATGCTCCAGAGCATTTTTTTAATCCATTGAGATTTTACTTCTTAGCAATTGTCACCAGTTTGGCTCAAATAAACTCACAAAAATTCTCTATATGTTTGAATGTTTCTTATAATGACAACTGAGACTTGAATGGGAGGATGAGTGATCTTTATTTCCATGGAATTAAATACCTGAGGTGTCTTCCACGCTTGTCCCTGGATGAGGGTCCTTTGACCACATACTCCAGCCTCATCCAGGGCAGGGCAGGGCAGGACAGCTGGGGGTCAACACCCAAGAACTGCCCTCAACAATGACACATAGGGATGAAGATAAATATATCAGCTTCCACGCCCTAGGTGGGACATCTCTGAAGCATGCCCTATACTGTCTCCTGGATCTCCCCAGGGACTGGCCCCAGTCACCCACAGTGTCAACTTTATCTTGGACACACCCTGTGCTGGCTCTTCCCCATGTCTTCAACAGGTGTGTCTTGCACTTGAATGATTGTCTCAGGGCCTACTGCTGGGGGAACCCAGCCTAAACAGTGATGAAAAAAGATAGGACTTTCTCTCAATATTGAAACTACTAGGGAATTTCTAGAGGGGTTCTCCTGGTGTCTTGCGGGAGGTCAGTACCTTAGTTATCAGGTCTGTTTCAATGACAAGCAATAATAAACCCAAACACATTTAATACTAACAAATTATAAGCAGAGGTTCCCAAACTTGAGGGAGCATCAGAACCCCTTGGAGGGCTTGTTAATTCACAAATGCCAGAGCCTTATTCTCAGAGTTTTTTGTCACAGTAGTATCAGATGAGGCCAGTATTTGCATTTCTAACCAATTCCCAGGGCATAATGGAGTTGCTGGTCCAGGGACCACATTTTGAGAACCACTACCCTTGACTAGAGGACCAGGGCTTAGAGGTGCTCCAGGATGAGGGCTGGATGGAAATGCCATTGAAGTAGAGTTCTAGTTTTTGCTAATAAAAATGAGCCTCCAAATCCACACTTGAAATTCTTATGTCTCTTGTGATTTTAAGGTTTAAACCAAACATTATTTTCCACTTCCCTGACAATTAGTTCAGACCTAACTATGGAGCATAGTTTTCTCATGTTTGAAGTTGTCCAGACTTGTCCTGCTCTTAGATTCTGAGTTGCTATTCAAAGCAACTGCCACATGAGTGTGGGCTAGACTTTGGAAAGAGAGTGGTTCCCTGCTGCTGGTTAGGCTTTTCTCATCATGAAGTGAAAGTTTTCAGTTTCTAGATCAAACATTTTAAAATGTTGCAAAGTCTAAGACTATTTCTTGTGTTTTGACAGGTGAGTGTGCTGAGGGGCTTTTTTGTTTTTTCATTTCACTAGGAGGAAGTCTTAGAAGCCTTTGGAAAGTAAATCTTCTTCTGTCTTCCCAAAGCAGTGGGACTTATACTTTTGGTGCTATTGAGAATATTTGAGCTGCTATCTCAAAATGCTGCTTTTGTTAGTGCTTTGGTAAGGTATTTGTCATTTCGAACTTTGACCCAGAGATGGTTTCAAGGTAATAGATGAACAGTGTACAATGGGAAAAAATTACAAAATGATGAGTGGGTGGAAGGACCAGCTCAGGATGACAATGGGGCCCCCAGGCTCTTAGCCTCACCCTCCACAGTCTTTGGAGGGCCTGCCTTTCTAGGGGTGAAGAAGGGCAGTTGTCAGCAAATATCTAGGTGGTTCTGTCTACTTTCTAGTAACTGTTCTGTCTTCCACTCTAAGTGGAAGCAGGGGCTGTCTTTAATTTAAAATGTTAAGTTCAGCCCTGGTGTGTCTCAGTTGTTGGGCATCGTCCCATGCGCTAAAGTGTTGCTGGCTCGATTCCTGGTCTGAGCACATGCCTGGGTGGAGGGCTCAATCCCCAGTAGGGGGCGTGCATAAGGCAGCTGATTGATGCTTCACTCTCATATTGATGTTTCTTTCTCTCTTTCTCCCTCTCAATTCCTCTCCCTATAAAAATCAATAAAAATTTTTAAAAAATGTTAAGTCTAAGTTCTGGTCCATGGTATAGTTATCAAATACTGTTAAAGAGTTTATAAGGAAAGTTACTGCCTGTTGTCCTGCCCTCCCACACCCCTCCTAATCTATGTCCCTGGGACAAACACTTGATGCTGTTTATATTTTTTTTGTTTCTTTGACTGTTATCTCTATAATTCTGAATACCAAACCTGTGATTCAATTGGTTGATTCATCAACTTTAGACAGTCTCCAATGACTCCATTATAAGAAAGCTCTCTTACAAAATAGATTCTTAGTCAATTTCATTATGTTTAATTCCAATGGTTACCTTTATAACTTTATTTTTTTAACTTATCTTTATTGTTGAATGTATTACAGATGTTCCTCATTTTCCCCCATTGCCCCCCTCCTCCCCATTCCTGCCCCCTCCTACTTTTCCCCACACTGTTGTCTGTGTCCATTGGTTATGCATATATACATATAAATTCTTTGGTTTATTTCTTCCCACCCCCAACCCCCCTTCCCTTTGAGGTTTGTCAGTCTAACAACCAATTTGTACCTCTTAATCCCTTCACCTTTTCACCCCTCCCCCCAGCCCCCACCCATCTGATACCCAACAAGTTTTCTGTATCTATGAGAATGTTTCTGTTCTGCTTGTTCATTTTGTTTGTAGATTCAATTGTTGATAGATATGTATTCATTGCCATTTTGTTTGTTCATATTTTTTTATCTTTTTCTTCAAGAAGACCCTTCAACATTTCATATAATAATGGTTTGGTGGTGATGAACTCCTTTAGCTTTTCCTTGTCTGGGAAACTCTTTATATGGCCATCGATTCTAAATGACAGCTTTGCAGGATAGAGTAATCTTGGTTGTAGGTTCTTTCTTTTCATCACTCTGAATATTTCTTGCCACTCCCTTCTGGCCTGCAAAGTTTCTTTTGAGAAATCAGCTGACAGTCTTATGGGAACTCCCTTGTAGGTAACTAACTGCTTTTCTCTTGCTGCTTTTAAGATTCTCTCTTTGTCTTGAACCTTTTGCATTTTGATGATGATGTGTCTTGGTGTGGGCCTCTTGGGGTTCATCTTGTTTGGGACTCTCTGTGCTTCCTGGACTTGTATGTCTGTTTCCTTCACCAAGTTCAGGAAGTTTTCTGCCATTATTGTTTCAAATAGGTTTTCGATTTCTTATTCTCTTTCTTCTCCTTCTGGCACCCCCAAGATGCGAATGTTGGCATGCTTGAAGTTGTCCCAGAGGCTCCTTACACTATCCTCATTTTTTTGGATTCTTTTTTCTTTTTGCTGTTCTGATTGGGTGTTTTTTGCTTCCTTATATTCCAAATCGATGGTTTGCTTCTTGGCTTTACCTACTCTACTATTGAATCTGTGTAAACTATTTTTTATTTCAGTTAGTGCCTCCATCATTTCTGACTGTGATTCCATCATTTCTGACTGGTCCTTTTTTATGCTCTTGAGGCCCTCACTAAGTTCACTGAGGTTCTCACTAAGCTCACTGAGGTTCTCACGAAGTCCATTGAGCATCCTTATAAGCAGTGTTTTGAACTCAGAATCTGTTAGGTTGCTTAACTCCATTTCACTTAGTTCTTTCCTGGAGTTTTGTTCTGTTCTTTCATTTGGGACCTGTTTCTTTGTCTCCTCGTTTTGGCTGCCTCCCTGTGTTTGTTTCTATGTATTACTTAGCAAGAGGTATGGGGCTAGCTGAGACCAGATGCTGCTTGTTTGAAAGAATTTAGGAAAAGCTGAAGCAGGATCCAAGACAGGCCAATCCTATGGTAAAGCAATTGGCAACAGCTTGGGTGTACCTGAAAGGTGAGTGGGGTGGGGCCTCAGGGAATCACCAGGGTGGGGCAAACAGTGTGAGCCAGGTGGCTAGAGTCCCAGATATGGGGGCTGTCTGCTACCCCAGGGGATGGCTCACCAAAGGAACAAAAGCCTCTGATAGCATGTCTGTCCAGGAGAAAGCTGCCTCTTCAGCCCTTGCTCCAATGCCAAACAGCTCAGTTCTTCCCCATATGACTCTGGTGCCTTTTAGACTCCCTCCCGCACGCTGGAGGCCGGAGGAAGCGAGTCTGAGTAAGTCCGTGCACTGGCCCTTTAAGAGGAGCTGCCGGGGGCTCCAGCCGCCTCAGCCTCAGTTCCCGCTGGTTTTCCCAGCCAGAGGTTATGGGGACTACTCTTCCTGGCACTGGAACCCTGAACTGGGTGCCTGTTTTGTGACAGCGACCCCTCAGTCCTCAGGGAGGACCTTCCCAACTGAGGTATCCTCCTGATTTTTATCTGCCACACGTGGGTGTGGAACCAGCCCATCGCACCTCCGCCCCTCCTACCAGTCTCGATGCAGCTTCTTCTTTAATTTCATAGTTGTAGGACTTCCTTTCAGCTTGATTTCAGGTGGTTTTGAATGATGGTTGTTCTGTAGTTTAGTTGTAACTTTGATGTGGTTGTGGGAGGATGCGATACCACATTTACCTACGCCGCCATCTTGACTGGAAGTCACCTTTATAATTTTAAATAAGTAATTACTCCTCTGGTTTCCATTCTATCAATGATAGAGAATATAATTTCTTTCTGCATTCTTGGATGAGAATAGCAGTTCTTTAAACCATCTCTTCCTAAGTCCCATCTTTGTGCATGGTCAGCAACGTGCCATCAACTCTGTACTAGTAATATCACACATGGCCATCAAGCCTGAAGACCATGCTTCCTCTTTTCTCTTATATCTAGCTATGGCATATGACTTTTCTTGTTGATCAGATGTAGTTTGCAGTGTTTTATGGGAATTCCTAGAAGTAAGGAGGCTAGGCCATCTTTCCTCCTTTCTCCATTCTACTGCTTGAAGTGCACATGTGATGGCTAGTGCTTTGGCTGCCCTTTTGGACCAGGCAGATGTGGTCTGTGTCCTAGAAATGGTAAAGTGTAGGTAGAAAGACTTGGCTCCATTGTGATTTCATGAAGCTGCCATGAGAGCTCTAGATTATTTACACACAGATGTCTTTTATGCGACTGAGAAATATAATTCTCCTTTGTCATTTTGAGTTTATTTGTTAGATGCTATCAAATCTAATTCTAATTAATATAGTCAAGAATATCTTTGTATTTACAGAGTCAAGTTTGACCATCTACCTTCTGTTTTATAATGACATATCTCTTATCCTTGGTCTCGATTGAATCTAAATATTGAAAACAAATCAACAGAATTTACATTATTATGTAAGTCTTGATCACTACAGAACCACACAGCATGTGAGGATTTGCTCACTCTCTCATATCTGTACCACTCCAAGAATAATGCTCCCAGATTCAAAGTACAATTTATTTTCTTTTTCTGTACTCCTTCAGTCATGCTCACTTTACTTTACTTCCTATTTGGGCCATGCCTTCATGGTGCCAGATTTTGTTTTCCTTGTAGTATTTGATTGTTTTTCTCTTTGTTGCTTTTGCTATTGACAAAATAATAATGTAAGCTAATCACATCTTTTAGTCTACCAGCATTTCAAGAACATGGTTTATTGCCCGAACTGCCCATTACTCCTTGAGTCATTCCTTAGGGACCTTTGAAATGGTCCATCACAGCAGGGCCAAAGGGATGCCCAGATAGCTAGTAAAACACTACTCCTGGGAGTGTCTGTGAGGGTGTTTTCCATTAGCAATTGAATTGATAAACTGGGTAAACAGATCCAAGAGATACACGTCATCAATGTGGGTGGCATCATCCAATCCATGGGGATCCTGAATGGAACCTAAAGTTCAGAGGAAGGATGAATTTTCTATTTTCGCTTGACCTGGGACATCCATCTTCTCCTATCCACATATATCAGTGGTCTTGGTTCTCAGGTGTTTGAACTTAGACTTTCCTGGTTTTTTGGCTTGCAAATGGCATATCTTTGGATTTCTTAGCCTCCATAATCATGAGAGCCAATTGGTACAATAAATCTCCTCTTATATATATCTGTTGGTTCTGTTTCTCTGGAGAACCCTGACTAATACAACTCAAAACTTCATTTTGCATCATTTCTATTAATTTATATTCATCTTATTTTGCCAATTATATCTTTATTTTCTAAAATTTCTTTCATGATCTCATGTTCCTTACTGTTCCTTTTAAAACAATTTTATTTTATTTTATTGGTTTTTATAGAGAGAGGTAAGGAGAGGGAGCAAGAGATAGAAACATCAATGAAAGAGTACATTGATTGGCTGCTTTCTGCATGCTCCCCACTGGGGATTTGGCCCACAACCTGGGCATGTGCCCTGACTGAGAATCAAACTGGTGACTTCTTGGTGCATGGGTTGACGCTCAACCACCGAGCCACACTGGCTGGGCTGTTCCTTTTTTTCTAATATTGTTTTTCTTTTTCTACTTTTCCTGTAGTATCATTTTAATATAATGCTTGCAATAACTTCTCCAATTTCCTGAGAACATGGTTAAGTTCATAGAAACCCCTGGGCAGCCTTGGTTCAAATTCTGGCTCTTATGCTTACTAGCTGCACAATCTTGGGCAAGTTAATTCAACTCCTTTGCCTGCAGTTCATCATCTGTAAAGTGGGGTGAGCAGCAGAACCCCCTTCACTACTTGTTGTCAAGATCAAAGAGCTGCCATGTTTGTGAAGCTAATGCAGAACCTGACACACACAGTGTCAGGCTCAGGTAGGCACTATGTACATGTTACTATTGTTACCTGCCTTGCAGCTTTGGCAGGTGCTATGGCAGATTGCATAGATACAGGTGGACATATTGTTATAGATCTCCCATGTTACTTGTTCTTACATGACTGACATTGCTCCCAAATGAGGTGGCCTCTGTATTCTCTCCCCTGGAATCTGGGCAGATGTGAGTTCCCAGGAAAGTCACAAAAATTGGGGACTTCTACCTGATTCCCTCCCTCTTCCTCTCTTTCTCCCTTTCCCTGTCCCTCTCCCTCTCTCACTTCCTCTCTCTCTCCATATCTCTGTCTCTGTCTCTCTCAGGATACTCACCCTTGAGCCCAGCTTTCATACTGGGGGGAAACCTGAACTAGGACAGTTTGAAAGAGGACATAGTGAGACCCATGTGGGAGGAGCTGAGGCCCAAATGACAGCCAAAATCAACTTGAAAAACATATAGTAAATGAGGCTATGGCCTGAGTTTTTAGTTGAGGTTCCACATATCATGAAACAGAAAGCAGCCATACCTGCTCTACTGTTTTGAAATTCCTGACTCACAGAAACCATGAGTATTATAAACAGTTATTTTACAGCACTAAGTTTCTGGCTAATAGGTTACACAATCAGAGTAACTGTCCTAAGCACTCAGCTGTGACAGATCATGGAGTAATCTGATTGGCCAAGCCCAGCCTTCTGTCTACCTCCATTCCAGAGGAGTCAATTCAGGTCCCAGATAAGGGATGGAATGCATGCTGGGCAGGCCAAACCAAAGCTACCCTGTGGTCACTGGGGAAGAATCTGGATATAAAGATGACTACTTTGTAGGCTCTGGCAACAAGGTAGATTTGGGTAGAGTAATAGTGGAGTGAGAGAAAGGGAAGACCTTGAGGCTGAGATTACATGCTGTTGCTCCATGTTTTATGTGAGGATGACTGGTATTCCGGGCCTTGCAGGATCTTCTTGCTCATGGAGGACAGAGGATCTGGAGAGGACACAGTCTGTGGCCTTATGGGCAACCGTGCACTCAGGCATTTGAAAATCAGATGGCACCAACTGAAATAGGAAGTTCCAGGCCCATGGGTGGTCAAGGTAGTGTTGAGTTCTATAAGTTCTTTATAAATTTGGGTATTAAACCCTTATCAGATATATCATAGGAAAATATATTCTCCCATTGAGTGGGTTTTCTTTTCATTTTGTTGATGGCTTCCTTTGCTGTGCACAGACTTTTAGTTTGATGTAGTACCATTTGTTTAGTTTTTATCTTGTTTCCCTTGCCTAATGAAATATATCAGGAAAAATATTGCTACAAGAAATGCCTGAGATTTTACTGCCTATTTTTTTTTTTTTTTAGTATTTTTATGGTTTCATGTCTTAATTTAAGTATTTAATCCCTTCTGAGTATATTCTTGTGCACAGTGTAAGAAGGTGGTCTAGTGTATCTGTCTAATTTTTCCAATACCATTTATTGAATAGACTATCTTTAGACCATTGCATGTTTGTGCCTCCTATATCAAATATAAATTGACCATAAAAGCATGGGTTTATTTTTGGGTTCTCTGTTTTTTTCCATTGATCTATATGTCTGTTTTTATGCCAGCACCATGCTGTTTTGATTACTATGGCCTTGTATTGTAGTTTGATATCAGGGAGCATAATCCCTCCAACTTTATTCTTCTTTCTCAAGATTGCAGTGGCTATTCAGAGTCTATTGTGGTTCCATCTAAATTTTTAGAATATCTGTTTTAGTTCTGTGAAATATGCCATTGTTATCACGAAAGAAATTGCATTGAATCTACAGATTGCTTTGGGTACTATGGACATTTTAATGATGTTAATTCTTTCTATCCATGAACATGGCATATGCTTCCATTTATTTTTATCTTTTTCAATTTATTTCTTCAGCATTTTATACTTTTTCAAGTATAGGTCTTTTACATCCTTGGTTAAATATATTCTTAGATGTTTTATTAATTTTTTATACAATTGTACATGGGATTGTTTTCTGAGGTTTCCTTTCCTTTTTAAATTTATTTTTTAATTGAACTTATTGGAGTGACACATTAGTTAGTAAAATCATGCAGGTTTTTCCCTGGCAGTTTTGGCTCTGTTGGTTGGAGCATCATAACATACACCAAAAGGTCATAGGTTCAATTCCCAGTCAAGGCACATAGTCAGGTTGCAGGTTCAATCCCCATTTGGGATGCTTGTGGGAGGCAACTGATTGATGATTCTCTCTCATATCAATGTTTCCTTCTTTCTCTCTCCCTCTCCCTTCCTCTTTCTCTAAAATCAATTAAAAAATCATATAGATTTCAAGTGTACATCTCATTAACACATCATCTGCATGCTGCATAGTTTCCCTTTCTGATAGTTCATTATTGGTGTATGGAAATGCAACTGATTTCTAGATATTTATTCTGTATCCTGATACTTCACTCAATTCATTTATCAATTCTAGTAGTTTTGGTGGAATTTTTAGTGTTCCCTATATACAGTATCATGTCATCTGCAAATAATGATAGTTTTAATTTTTTTTCTTTCCAATTTAGATGCCTTTTAATTTTTCTTTTTGTCTGTTTGCTGTAGCTGAGACTTCCAGTACTATGCTGAAAAAGAGGGGTGAAAGTGGACATCACTGTCTTTTAAGGAAGACACTTGTAGTATTTGCCCATTGAATATGATGTTGGCTGTGGGTTAATCATACATAGGCTTTACCATATTGAGGTATAGTCCTTCTATTCCCACTTTGCTAAGAGGTTTTCTTTTTTTAAATCATAAATGGGTGCTGGATTTTATCAAATGCTTTCTCTGCATGTATTGATACAATAATGTAATTTTTACCATTCATTTTGCTTCTGTAGTGTATCACATTTATTGAATTGTGGACATTGTACAAGTCTTGCATCACTGGAACAAATCCTACTTGATCATGGCGTACAATATTTTTATTATTTATTTTTTAGTTTTACCACATATTATTAATTTTTATTTTTAAAAATATTACACATTTTTAGTAATGACATACAAATGATTTTAATTAAATCTGCATTTTCCTTGAGTAACAATCTCACATGCATGTTTGTTCCCTTTTCCAGGAGCTCTAGAGGAGGTGGAAAAGTCCTGAAATTTTATTTATTACTTAATTAATTTATTTTTGTTACAGAAATTTCTCCTTCTTCCCCCATTGACACCCTTCCCCCACCCCCACCCCAGCATTGCTGTCAAGGGCCATTGGTTATGCTTATATGCATATATTCTTTGGTTTATCTCTTCCTTCCTCCCCAGCCCCTTCTCTGAAGTTTGTTGGTCTGAACCTTACTTCCATGTCTCTAGGTCTATTTTGTTCACCAGCTTATTTTGTTCATTATATTCCACAAATAAATGAGATCATGTGATATTTGTCTTACTTTGATTGGCTTATTTTGCTCAGCATAATACTCTCCAGATCCTTCCATGTCGTCTCACAGGATAAGAGATCTATCTTTCTTACAGCTGCATAGGATTCCATTGTGTATATGTACCACAGCCTTTTTTTTTTATTAATTTGTTTTTGTTACAGATGTTTCTCCTTTTCCCTCCATTGACACCCTCCTCCTCATCCACCTGCCCCATCCCCAGCTTTTTTGTCTATGTCCCTTGGTCATGCATACAAGCATATAGTTCTGTGGTTTATCTCTGCTCCCCCCAAAACCCCCTCCTCTGAGCCTTGTCAGTGTGTACCTCACCTCTGTGTCTCTGGGTCAAATTTGTTCATCAGTTTGTTTAGTTCATCATATTCCACAAATAAGTGAGATCATGTGATATTTGTCTTTCTCTGCTTGACATTTTTAGCTTAGCATAATACTTACCAGGTCCTATCATGCCATCTCACAGGATAAGGGATCTTTCTTTCTTAGAGCTGCATAGTATTCCATTGTGTACATGTACCACAGCTTTTTTATCCACTCATCTACTGATGGACACTTGGGTTGTTTCCAGATCTTAGCTATTGTAAATAGTGCTGCTATGAACATAGGGGTACATATATTCTTTCTGATTGGTGTTTCAGGTTTCATAGGGTATATTCCTAAAAGTGGGATCACTGGGTCAAATGGCGATTCAATTGTTAAATTTTTGAGGTAACACCATAGTGTTTTCCATAGTGGCTGCACAAGTCTGCATTCCCACCAGCAGTGTACTGGAGTCCCTTTTTCTCCACACCCTCACCAACACTTGTTGTCTGATGATTTGTTGATGGCGGCCATTCTGACAGGTGTGAGGTGGTACTGAATAGTTGTTTTAATTTGCATCTCTCTGATGATTAGTGACGTTGAGCATTTTTTCCTATGTCTCTTGGCCATTTGTATGTCCTGTTTGGAGAGGTGTCTATTTAGCTCCTCTGTCCATTTTTTAATTGGATTCTTTGACTTCCTTTTGCTGAGTTGTATGAGCACTCCATATACTTTGGAAATTAAAGCCTTATCTGATGCATCATTTGCAATTATGGTCTCCCATACAGTGGGATCCCTTTTTGTTTTGATGGTTGTTTCTTTTGCTGGGCAGAAGCATTTTAGTTTGATGTAGTCCCATGTGTCCATTTTTTCCTTTGTTTCTGTCGCCTTAGGTGTTGTATCAGTAAAAATTCTACTGCATATGATGTCTGAAAGTTTGTTGCCTGCATTTTCTTCTAGAATTTTTATAGATTTATGAGTTACATTTAAGTCTTTTATCCATTTTGAGTTTATTCTCATGTACGGTGTAAGTTGGTGGTCTGCCTTCTTTTTTTAAAAATTTTATTTATTTATTTATTTTTAACCTCACACAAAGACATTTTTGCATTTATCTTCAGATGGAACAGGAGGGAGAGAGGGGGGAAGAGAAAGAGAGAGAAACAGCGACATGAGAGAGACACATCGACTGGTTGCCACACCCACATGATCCCAACTGGGGCCAGGGACAAACTGCAACTGAGGTACGTGCCCTTTGCAGGAACCGAACCTGGGACTCTCTGATCCACAGCCCGAAGCTCTAACTGTGGACCTTCCCTTTTTTGCAAGTAGCTGTCCAATTTTCCCAACACCATTTATTGAAGACTGTCTTAACTCCACTGTATGCTCCTGCCATTTTTGTCAAATATTAATTGATAATATTGGCTTGGGTCAATTCCTGGGTTCTCTATTTTGTTCCATTGATCTATCTGCCTGTTTTTGTGCTAATACCAGGCTGTTTTGATTACAGTGGATTTGTAGTATAATCTGATGTCTGGTAATGTGATCCCTCCTACTTTGTTCTTTTTCAAGATTGCTGTGGCTATTCAGGGCCTTTTTGGTCCCATATAAACTTTTGGAGTATTTTTGTTAGTTCTGTGAAGTATATCGTTGGTAGTTTAATGGGGATTGCATTGAATCTATATATAGCTTTGTGTAGTATGGATATTTTAATGACGCTAATTCTTCCAATCCATGAACAAGGTATATGCTTCCACATTTTTATATCTTCCTCTATTTCTTTTTTCAATGACCTGTAGTTTTCTGTGAAGAGGTCCTTTACATCTTTGGTTAAGTTTATTTCTAGGTATCTTAATTTTTTGCGATGGTAAATGGGATTGTTTTTTAGTTTCTCTTTCTGTGATATCATCATTGGTGTATAAGAATGCTGTCGATTTCTTGACGTTAATTTTGTATCCTGCTACTTTGCCAAATTAATTTATTATGTCTAGTAGATTTTTGATGGAATCTTTAGGGCTTTCTATGTACAATATCATGTCATCTGTGAATAATGACAGTTTCACTTCCTCCTTTCCAATTTGGACCCCCTTTATTTTTTTCTTCATTCTAATTGCTGTGGCTAAGACTTCCAGTACTATGTTAAATAAGAGTGGCAAAAGTGGACATCCCTGTCTTGTTTCCATTCTTAAGGGGAATGCTTTTAGTTTTTGCCCATTGAGTGTGATGTTGGCTGTAGGTTTTTCATATATGGCTTTTATTATGTTGAGAGATGATCCCTCTATTCCCACGTTGCTGAGCGTTTTTATCAGAAATGGATGCTGGATTTTGTCAAATGCTTTTTCAGCGTTTATTATTATGATCATATAGTTTTTACCATTCATTTTGTTTATGTGGTGTATCACATTTATTGATTTGTGAATACTGTACCATCTTTGCATGCCAGGGATGAAACCCACTTGATCATTATGAATAATTATTTGATGTATTGCTGGATCTGATTTGCTAATATTTTGTTCAGGATTTTGGCATTTATGTTCATCAGGGATATCGGTGTGTAATTTTCTTTCTTTGTGGTGTCTTTATCCAGTTTTGGAATTAGGATTATGCTGGCCTCATAAAATGAGTTTGGAAGTGTTCTGTCTTCTTGGATTTTGTGAAATACTTTGAGGAGAATGGGTATTAGATCTTCTTTGAATGTTCAGTAAAACTCCCCCATGAAGCCATCTGGGTCTGGGCTTTTGTTTGCTGGGAGTTTCTTAATTACCTCTTCAATATCCTTTGTTGTTATTGGTCTGCTCAAGTTTTCTATCTTTTCCTGGTTCAGTTTTGGGAGGCAGTGTGTTTCCAGAAATTTGTCCATTTCTCCTAGATTGTCCAATTAGTTAGCGTATAATTGCACATAGTATATTTTGATGATCCTTTTTATTTCTGTGGTGTCAGTTGTTACTTTTCCTCTTTCGTTTATGGTTTTCTTTATTTGGTTTCTCTCTTTTTCTTTCTTGGTGTGTCTGGTTAAAGGTTCATCGATCTTGTTTATCTTTTCAAAGAACCAGCTTTTTGTTTCATTAATCTTTTGAATTGTTTTTTTTTTTTTTTTTTTTTTTTTGGTCTCTATGTCATTTATTTCTGCTCTGACCTTTACTATTTCCTTCCTCCTACTAGCTCTGGGTTTTTCTTTTTCTTTTTTTACATTCTAGTTCTTTAAATTATAGTGTTAGTAAGTCAATTAGGAATTTTTGTTGTTTTTTGAGGTTGGCCTGTAGTACCAGAAACTTCCCTCTCAGGACTGCTTTCGCTGTGTCTCATAGAATTTGTGTTGCTGTGTGTTCGTTTTCATTGGTTTCCAGGAAGTTTTTAATTTTTTCCTTGATCTCATTAGTAACCTATTCATTGTTTAATAGCATGCTATTTAGCCTCCAAGTGTTTGAATGTTTTTGTGTGTTTTTATTGTAATTGAGTTCTAGTTTCATGCCACTGTGATCTGAGAAGATACTTGATGTGATTTCAATTTTCTTGAATTTGTAGACTTGCTTTGTGTCCTAACATGTGGTCAATCTTTAATTATATTCTCTAACCCTTGCTCATTTTCTTCTTCTTCGGGGATTCCTATGATGCGAATGTTATTACGTTACCAGTTGTCCCACAGTTCTCTTAAACTATCTTCCTGTTTTTTAATTTTTTTTCCCTTTTGGTTTTCTGATTGATTGATTTTTTTCTACTCTGTCTTCTAATTCACTGATTCAGTCCTCCGCTTCCTCTACTCTGCTGGTCAGTCCTTCCAATGTGTTCTTTATTTCTGCTATGTCATTCTTTATTTCCACTTGGTTGATTTTCATGGTGTCAATATCCTTACTCATGCTGTTTAGTTTCCTAAAGATCATGGCTCTGAACTCTGCCTCTGATAATTTGCTTAACTGCATTTCATTTATCTCATCTTCGGTAGAGTTCTCTTGTTCTTTCATTTGGGATCTGTTTCTTTGTTTCACCATTTTTGCTATCTCAGTAGGTTTTGGAGCCTGCCAAATTTTCCCTGTGTGTGTTGGTGTTCTGCTCTTTGTGGCTCCCTCTACTGGGTTTGGATGAGCGTGGAGGGCCCTCCTTCAACACCACTGTCAAGTCTCACTTCCCTGGGTAGATTTTCAAGCTCAGGAAAGGTTTAGTTATGTTCTAGCTTTTTGCCTGGAGGCTATTAGCCTCAGTTACTTGAAAAGCCTTAGGATCTCAGTTGAGTGAGAAACTCCCTCAGATGTTTACAGTGTAAGAGGATTTCCTGAGGGTGGGGCCAATGCTGGTTGTTAATGATCCTCAATTTGCATTTCTTTGCCTCTTTCCCTCACCTGGAGATCTCAGAAGGATGGGCTTCCACAGCTCCGGGAAGGAGCAATCTTGGCTACCGTTCTGTGTAACCGGGAAGGAGGGGCTGGCTACCACCGTCCTTTGTGGCCACAGCTCAGCACAAACTCTGAGTGCCCTCCAAATCCCAGGTGTCCCCACAGAGTTCCAGTCCAGTCCGCCCTCCCTCTGCCGGATCCCCAGGTGAGTGGCTGTGGCTATTTAGCGCTCTTTCCGGGCCCTCTGCGCTGTGAAGCAGCTGGGGCTCTTAACCCCAAGGGCGGGCACCGCCGCTGCTCCCAGCTAGGGCCGAGCCAAGGCCGCTGCTGTCTGTGGGCTCCCAGCCCGCCACCCTCACGCACCTCTGCAGATCCTACCAGGCTCATTCAGTGTCCCTTGTTGTATGGTCCTCTCCCGCTGCTTTTCTGTTGCATTTTATTGACGATTTGTCTTTATTTTAGTTGTAATTCCCGTTTCATCCTGGGCGATCGTCTGTGTAGCTTCCATTTACTCCATCACCATTTTCAACCTCCTATTTTCAATATTTCTGTCTTAACTCATGGTGTTGAGCTTCCTCAAGATCATGGCTCTGAATTCTAGCTCTTTTAACTTGCTTAACTGCATTTCATTTATCTCATCTTTGGTAGAGGTCTGTTGTTCTTTCATTTGGCAGTTGTTTCTTTGTTTCACCATTTTGGCTATCTCAGTGGGTTTTGGAGCCTTCTAAATTTTCCCTGTGGATGTTGATGTTCTGCTGTTTGTGGCTCCCTCTATTGGGTTTGGATGAACGTGGGAGGATCCACCTTAGACCTCATTGTCCAGTCTTACTTTCCTGAGTAGATTTTCAAGCTCTGGAATGGTTCAGTTATCCTCTAGCTTTTTGCTTGGAGGCTATTAGTCACCGTTACTTGAAGAGCCTTGGGTTCTCAGTTGAGTGAAAACCTTTCTCAGGTGTTCAGCATGAGAGGATTTTCTGAGGGTGGGGCTGATATGGTTGTTAATGAGCCTCAATTTTCATTCTTTTGCTCACTTGGGTTAGGTTCAATATCAGAGGGAGGGTCTTCCAAAGCTCTGTTAAAAAGCAAGCTGGCCACCATTCTGTGTGACTGGGAAGGAGCAAGCTGGCCACTGTCCTGTGTTGCTGTGACTCAACACAAACTCTGAGCACCCTTCAAATCCTGGGTGTCCCCACAGAGTTCCAGTCCAGTCTGCCTTTCCTCTGCCAGAGCCCAAAGTGAGTGGCTGTAGGTATTTAGTGCTCTGTCCTGGCCCTCTATGCCATGTAGCTGCTTGAGATCTTAACCCTGGTGGCACTGCTCACAGCTATGGTCTGTGGGCTTCCAGCCCGCCACCCTCTTGTGCCTCCACATATCCTACCAGGCTTGTTCAGTGTCCCTGGTTGTATGGTCCTCACCTGCTGCTTTTGTGTTGCTTTTTTTTTTTTACCAACAATTTGTCTTTATTTTAGTTGTAATTCTCGTTTGGTCTTGGGAGATTGTCTGTGTAGCTTCCATTCACCCCACCGCCATTTTTTCCCCCCAATCATATCGTTTTTATCTTTCATTTTGTTTGGGTCATATATCTCATTTATTGATTTACAAATGTTTTACTAGCCTTCCATTTCTGTAATGAATCCCACTTGGTTATGGTGACTATATATATATATATTTTTTGATGTATTGCTGGATCTGATATACTAATATGTTTTTAAAGAATTTTAACATTTTTATCAATTAGGGATATTGGCCTGTTGTTTTCTTTCTTTGTAGTATATTTATCTGGTTTTGGAATCAGATTAATGCTGAAATAATAAAAAGAGTTTGGAGGTGTTCCTTCTTGAAATTTTTGGAATAGTTTGAGAAGAATGGGTGTTAGTTCTTCTTTGAATGTTCAGTAAAACTCCTCTGTGAAGCCGTCCAGGCCTGGGCTTTTGTTAATTGGGAGTTTCTTGATTACATCTTCAATTTCTTTAGTTGTTATTGGTCTGTTCACGCTTTCTGTCTTTTCCCAAATCAATTTTGGAAGACTGTGTGATTTTGTTCATTTTGCCTAGATTATCTAATTTATTGGCATATAATTTTCATACTATTTTTTAGCAATCCTTTGTATTTCTGTGGTGTTTGTCATTATTTCTCTTCTTTGTTTCTGATTTTTTTTTAATTTAGGTTCTCTCTCTTTGTTTCTTGGCGAGTCTGGCTAAGGGTCCATCAATCTTGTTTATATTTTCAAATAACCAGCTCCTTGTTTCATTGATCTTTGACCTGTTTTTATTTGTTTGTTTGTTTTACTCTATGTTATTTATTTCTGCTCAGCCCTTTACTATTTCTTTCCTTCTACTTGCTCTGGGTTTTTCTTTTTGTTAACTTTCTAGTTCTTTAAGTTGTAGGGTTAAAGTGTCAATTAGGTATTTTGCTTGTTTTTTGGGGGGTAGGCCTGTAGTGCTATAAACTTCCCTCTCAGGACTGCTTTCACTGTGTCCCACAGATTTTGTGTTGTGTGTTCATTTTCACTGGTTCCCAAGCAGGTTATTATTTCTTTCTTTATCTCCTTGATAACACATTCATTGTTTAATAACATACTATTTAGCCTCCATTTGTTTGAATGTTTTTGAGAGTTTTTATTGTAATTAATTCTAGTTTCATGCCATTGTGACCTGAGAGGATGCTTGATATGATTTCAGTGTTCTTGAACTCATAGAGACTTGTTTTGTGTCCTAACATTAGGTCTATCTTTGAGAATGTCTCATGTGCACTTGAGAAGAATGTGAATCTGCTATTTTGGTGTATAATTCTCTGTAGATATTTATTAATCCATTTTTTTATTTTTTATTTTTTTATTAATTTATTTTTGTTACAAATGTTTCTCCTTTTTTCCCCATTGACACCCTCCTTCCCATCCCTCTACCCCTTCCTCAGCTTTGTTGTCCATGTCCCTCAGTTATGCATACATGCGTATAAGTTCTGTGGTTTATCTCTTCCCTCCCCTTCACCCCCTCTTCTGGGGGTTGTAAGTCTGGACCCTACTTTCACATCTCTGGGTCTACCCTGTTCCCCATACTGTTATGTTTATTATATTCCACAAATGAGTGAGATCATGTGATATTTTTTCTTTCTCTGCTTGGTTTGTTTCGCTTACGATAATACTCTCGAGGTCCCTCCATGTCGTCTCAAAGGATAAGAGATATTTCTTTCTTACAGCTGCATAGTACTCCATTGTGTATATGTACCACAGCTTTTATATCCATTCATCCACTGATGGACACTTGGGCTGTTTCCATATCTTAGCTATTATAAATAGTGCTGCTATGAACATGGGGGTACATATATTCTTTCTGGTTGGTGTTTCAGGTTTCTTAGGGTATATTCCTAGAAGTGGGATCACTGGGTCAAATGGCAATTCAATTTTTAATTTTTTGAGGTAACACCATAGTGTTTTCCACAGTGGCTGCACCAGTCTGCATTCCCACCAGCAGTGGACTAGAGTCCCCTTTTCTCCACACCCTCTCCAACACTTGTTGTTTGACGATTTGTTGATGGCGGCCATTCTGACAGGTGTGAGGTGATACCTCATTGTTGTTTTAATTTGCATCTCTCTGATGATTAGTGATGTTGAGCATTTCTTCATATGTCTCTTAGCCATTTGTATGTCCTGTTTGGAGAGGTGTCTATTTAGTTCCTCTGCCCATTTTTTAATTGGGTTCTTTGTCTTCCTTTTGTTGAGTTGTATGAGCACTCTATATATTTTGGAGATTAACCTCTTATCTGATGTATCATTGGCAATTATGGTCTCCCATACAGTGGGTTCTCTTTCCGTTTTGATGGTTGTTTCCTTTGCTGTGCAGAAGCTTTTGAGTTTGATGTAGTCCCATGTGTTCATTTTTTCCTTTATTTCTGTTGCCTTAGGTGATGTATCAGTGAAGATTCTGCTGCGTATGATGTCCGAAATTTTGTTGCCTACATTTTCTTCTAGGATTTTTATGGATTCACAAGTCACATTTAAGTCTTTTACCCATTTTGAGTTTATTCTTGTGTATGGTGTAAGTTGATGGTCTAATTTCATTTTTTTGCATGTAGCTGTCCAATTTTCCCAACACCATTTATTAAAGAGGCTGTCTTTGCTCCATTGTATGCTCTTGCCACCTTTGTCAAATATTAGTTGAGCATAATGTCTTGGGTCAATTTCTGGATTCTCTGTTCTGTTCCACTGGTCTATATGCCTGTTCTTGTGCCAATACCAGGCTGTTTTGATTATAGTAGATCGTAGTATAATCTGATATCTGGTATTTTGATCCCACCTACTTTGTCCTTCTTTTTCAAGATTGCTGTGGCTATTCGGGGTCTTTTTTGGTTCCATATGAACTTTTGGAGTATTTGTTCTAGTTCTGTGAAATATGTCGCTGGTATTTTGATGGGGATTGCATTGAATCTATAGATTGCTTTGGGTAATATGGACATTTTAATGATGTTAATTCTTCCAATCCATGAACAAGGTATGTGCTTCCACTTTTTTATATCTTCCTCTATTTCTTTTTTCAATGTCCTGTAGTTTTCTGCAAATATATCCTTTACTTCTTTGGTTAAATTTATTCCTAGGTATCTTAATTTTTTTGCTGCGATGGTAAATGGGATTGTTTTTTTAGTTTCTCTTTCTGTGAGTTCATCATTGGTGTATAAGAATGCCATCGATTTCTTGACGTTTATTTTGTATCCTGCTACTTTGCCAAATTCATTTATTAGGTCTAGTAGATTTTTGATGGAGTCTTTAGGGTTTTCTATGTATAATATCATGTCATCTGTGAATAATGACAGTTTCACTTCCTCCTTTCCAATTTGGATCCCTTTTATTTTTTCTTCACGTCTGATTGCTGTGGCTAAGACTTCCAGTACTATGTTAAATAAGAATGGCGAAAGTGGGCATCCCTGTCTTGTTCCTGTTCTTAAGGGAAATGTTTTTAGTTTTTGCCCATTGATTATGATGTTGGCTGTAGGTCTTTCATATATGGCCTTTATAATGTTGAGATATGATCCCTCTATTCCCAAATTGCTGAGCGTTTTTATTAGAAATGGGTGTTGAATTTTGTCGAATGCTTTTTCAGCGTCTATTGATATGATCATGTGGTTTTTATCTTTCATTTTGTTTATATGGTGTATCACATTTATTGATTTGCGAATATTGAACCAGCCTTGCATCCCTGGGATGAAACCCACTTGGTCATGGTGAATAATTTTTTTGATGTATTGCTGGATCCGATTTGCTAGTATTTTGTTCAGGATTTTGGCATCTATGTTCATCAGGGATATTGGCCTGTAGTTTTCTTTCTTGGTAGTGTCTTTTTCTGGTTTTGGAATTAGAATTATTATGGCCTCATAAAATGAGTTTGGAAGTCTTCCTTCTTCTTGAATTTTTAGAAATAGTTTGAGAAGAATGGGTGTTAGTTCTTCTTTGAATGTTCGGTAAAACTCCCCTGTGAAGCCGTCTGGGCCTGGACTTTTGTTTGCTGGGAGAGTCTTGATTACATCTTCAATTTCCTTGGTTGTTATTGGTCTGTTCAAGTTTTCTATCTCTTCCCAGTCCAGTTTTGGGAGACTATATGTTTCTAGAAATGTGTCCATTTCGCTTAGATTGTCGAATTTGTTGCCATATAAATGTTCATAGTATTCGTAAACGATCCATTGTATTTCTGTGGTGTCAGTTGTTACTTCTCCTCTTTCGTTTCTGATTTTGTGTATTTGGGTTCTCTCTCTTTGTTTCTTGGTGAGTCTAGCTAAGGGTCCATCAATCTTGTTTATCTTTTCAAAAAACCAGCTCTTTGTTTCATTGATCCTTTGAATTGTTTTTTTGGTCTCCATGTCGTTTATTTCTGCTCTGATCTTTACTATTTCCTTCCTTCTACTTGCTCTGGGGTTTTCCTTTTGTTTGCTTTCTAGTTCTTTAAGTTGTGAGGTTAGATAGTCTATTAGAAATTTTTGTTGTTTCTTGAGGTAGGCCTGTAGTGCTATGAACTTCCCTCTCAGAACTGCTTTCGCTGCATCCCACAGATTTTTTTTTTTGTGTGTTCATTTTCATTCTTTTCCAGAAAGTTTTTAATTTCTTCCTTGATCTCCTTGGTAACCCATTCATTTTTTAATAACATGCTATTTAGCCTCCATGTATTCAAATGTCTTTGCATGTTCTTTTTGCAATTGATTTCTAGTTTCATGCCATTGTGATCTGAGAACATGCTTGATATGATTTCAATCTTCTTGAATTTGTAGAGACTTCGTTTGTCTCCTAACATGTGGTCTATCTTTGAGAATGTCCCATGTGCACTTGAGAAGAATGTGAATTCTGTAGTTTTGGGGTGTAATTCTCTGTAAATATATATTAAATCCATTTGGTCTAGTGCTTCATTTATAGTCTCTGTTTCCTTGTTAATTTTTTGTCTAGAGGATCTATCCAGTGATGTCAGCGGGGTGTTGAAGTCCCCTGCTATGATTGTATTGCTGTCGATTTCTCCTTTGAAGTTTTCCAGAAAATTTTTAATGTATTTTGGTGCTCCTGTATTGGGTGCATATATGTTTACCAAGGTTATATCTTCCTGTTGGATAGATCCTTTCAATATTATGTAGTGGCCTTCTTTGTCTCTAGTTATGGCCTTCATTTTAAAATCTATTTTATCAGATATGAGTATTGCTACCCCAGCTTTTTTTTCCTTTCTGTTTGCTTGGAAGATTTTTTTCCATCCCTTCACTTTCAGCCTATGTGAGTCTTTTGTTGTGAGGTGGGTCTCTTGTAAACAACATATATATGGGTCATGTTTTCTTATCCAATCCACTACTCTGTGTCTTTTGATCGGGACGTTCAGTCCATTTACATTTAAGGTGATTACCGATATGTACTTACTTATTGCCATTTTTGTTTAGTGTGTTTCTATTTTCCTTTCTATTTCTTCTACTAATTACAGCAGTCCTTTTAACATTTCTTGCAGTGCTGGTTTGGTGCTAATGTATTCCCTTAGCCTTTTTTTTGTCTGGGAAGCTCTTTATTTGACCTTCTATTTTGAATGAGAGCCTTGCTGGGTAGAGTAGTCTTGGGTTCAGATCCTTGTTTTTCATTACCTTGATTATTTCATGCCATTCCCTTCTGGCCTGTAGTGTTTCTATAGAGAAGTCAGCTGATAACCTTATGGGGGTTCCTTTGTAGGTAACCTGTTGCTTAGCTCTTGCTGCCTTGAGTATTCTCTCTTTGTCTTTAATTTTTGGCATTTTTATTACTATGTGTCTTGGTGTGGGCCTGTTTGGGTTCTTCTTACTTGGGACTCTCTGTGCTTCTTGAACTTGAAAGCCTTCTTCCTTTACCAAAGTAGGGAAATTTTCTGTCACTATTTCTTCAAATATATTCTCTAACCCTTTCTCATTTTCTTCTTCTTCGGCGACTCCTATGATGCGAATATTATTACGTTTCCAGTTGTCCCACAGTTCTCTTAAGCTGTCTTCCTGTTTTTTCATTGTTTTTTCCTTTCGGTTTTCTGATTGGTTGATTTTTTTCTACCCTGTCTTCTAATTCACTGATCCGGTCCTCAGCTTCTTCTACTCTGCTTTTTAGTCCTTCCAATGTGTTCTTCATTTCTGCCATGTCATTCTTCATTTCCAATTGATTTATTTTCAATATTTCTATGTCTTTGCTCATGGTGTTGATGTCCTTACACATGCTGTTGAGCTTCCTCAAGATCATGGCTCTGAATTCTAGCTCTGTTAACTTGCTTAACTCCATTTCATTTATCTCATCTTCATTGGAAATCTCTTGTTCTTTTGTTTGGCATCTGTTTCGTTGTTTTACCATTTTGTCTATCTCAGTGGTTTTTGGAGCCTGCCAAATTTTCCCTGTGGATGTTGGTGTTCAGCTGTTTGTGGCTCCCTGTACTGGGTTTGGATGATCGTGAGAAGACCCACGTTATACACCACTGTCGAGTCTTACTTTCCTGGGTAGAGTTGCAAGCCCAGAAAAGGTTCAGTTATCCTCTAGCTTTTTGCCTAGAGGCTATTAGTCCTGGTTACTTAAAGAGCCTTGGGTTCTCAGTTGAATGAAAACCTCCCTCAGGTGTTCAGCATGAGAGGATTTCCCGAGGGTGGGGCAGATGCTGGTAGTTAATGAGCCTTGATTTGCATTTCAATGGCCCAACTGGGTGTGGCTGAATCTCCGAGGGAGGGGCTGCCTCCTCTCCCCAGAGTCCAGGGATGGAGTGAGTCGACCAGGCCACAGTCCTGCGTGACCGAAACTCAGCAAAAGCTCTGAGTGCCCTCCAAATCCCGAGTGTCCCCACACAGTTCCAGTCCAGTCTGCCCTCCCTCTGCCGGAGTCCGAGGTGAGTGGCTGTGGCTGTTTTAGCGCTCTGTCCCGGCTCTGCGCTGTGGAGCCGGCTCGGGCTTTAGCGCTCTCTCCCGGCTCTGCACTGTGGAGCCGGCTGGGGCTTTAACCCCGAGGGCGGAGCGCTGCTCACGGCTAAGGTCGCTGCTATCCGTGGGCTCCCAGCCCCCCTCTCGCGCCTCCGCAATCCCACCAGGATTGAGTCAGTGTCCCTGGTTGTATGGTCCTCGCCAGCTGCTTTTCCGTTGCTTTTTCCTGACGATTTGACTTTATTTTAGTTGTATTTCCAGTTTGGTCCTGGGAGATGATCTGTGTAGCTTCCATTCACTCTGCCGCCATTTTTTATTAATCCATTTGATCTAATGCATTATTTAGAATCTCAGTTTCCTTGTTATTTATTTATTTTTTTTTGTATAAAAGATCTCTCCAGTGATGTCAGCAGGGTGTTGAATTCCCCTGATATAATTGTATTGCTGTTGATTTCTCCTTTGAAGGCTTCCAGAAGGTTTTTAATGTATTTTGATGTTCCCATATTGGGTGCATGTATGTTTACCAATGTTATATCCTCTGGTTGGACAGAGACTATCAATGCTATATAGATGCCTTGTTTATATCTAGTTTTGACCTTGATTTAGAAATCTATTTTATCAGATATTAGTATTGCTACTCCAGCTTTTTTTCCTTTTTATTTGCTTGGAAAATTTTTTTTCTACCTTTCACTTTCAACCTATGTGAGTCTTTTGTTGTGAGGTGGGTTTCTTGTAAACAACATATATATGAGTCATGCTTTCTTATCCATTCAGCTACTCTGTGTCTTTGATTAGAGTGTTTAATCCATTTACATTTAAGATTATTATTGATATGTACTTACGTATTGCCATTTTAATTTATTATGGTTAGTTTCTCTTTTTGTTTCTTCTGGTTATTACTGCAGTTATTTTAACAGTTCTTGGTGTGCTTGTTTGGTGGTGATATATTCCCTTAGCCTTTTTTTGTCTGGGAAGCTTCTTATTTCACCTTTTATTTATTTTGAATCATAGCCTTGCTGGATAGAGTAGTCTTAGATTAAGATTCTTGTTTTTCATTACCTTAATTCCTTCTTGCTATTCTCTTCTGGTATGTCTTGTTTCTGTTGAGAAGTTAGCTGATAACCTTATGCGGGTTCCTTTGTAGGTAACCTGTTGCTTATCTCTTGCTGCCTTTAGGATTCCCTCTTTGTGTTTATTTTTTGGCATTTTAATTATGATGTGTCTTGAAGTGGGACTGTATGAATTCTTACTTGGGGCTCTCTGTGCTTCTTGAACTTGAATGCCTTCTTCCTTCATCAAGTGAGGGAAGTTTTCTGTCACTATTTCTTCAAATATATTCTCTAACCCTTGCTCATTTTCTTCTTCTCCTGGCACTCCTATGATGTGGATGTTGTTACATTTGCAATTGTCCCACAGTTCTCTTAAGCTGTCTTCCTGTTTTTTCATTGTTTTTTTTTTCTTTTGATTCTCTGATTCAGTCATTTTTTTTCTACTCTGTCTTGTAGTTCACTGATCTGATCCTCAACTTCCTCTATTCTACTGGTTAGTCCTTTCAATGTGTTCTTTATTTCTGCTATGTCATTTTTTTTCCATTTGGTAGTTTTTCTTTTCCAATGGTTGATTTTCAGTGTTTCCATATCTATATTCATGCTGTTGAGCTTCCTCATAATCATTACTCTGAACTCTACTTATCTGATAACTTGCTTAATTGCATTTTATTTATCCCTTCTTCTGTAGATTTCTCTTGTTCTTTCATTTGGCATTTGTTTCTTTGTTTCACCATTTGGTCCGTCTCTGTGGGTTTTGGAGTCTCCCAAATTTTCCTTGTAGGCATTGGTGTTCTGCTGATTGTGGCTCCCTCTACTGGGTTTGGATGAGTGTGGGAAGACCCACCTTAATCTTCACTGTCAAGTCTTACTTTCCTGGGTAGATTTGCAGGCCAAGAAAGGTTCAGTTATCTTGTAGCTTTTTCCTGCAGATTATTAATCTCAGTTACTTAATTTGTCTCTGGTTGTAGCCCTTAGCTGAGTGAAAAATCCCCCAGGTGGACAGGGTAAGAGGATTTGCAATGGGTGGTGCAATGGCTTTTTATCCCTCCTCCTTGCTTCCTGGTAGTCTCTAGCTGTTAATGAGCCTTAATTTGCATTTCTCTATCCTGGCCTCATGGCGTTAAATTCCTGAGGGAGGGCCGTTGCTTCTCCCAATGGCTCTGGGAAGGGGTTCTTTAAATAAGATGGCTACTGTCCCATGAGGGTCTGATTCAGCATAAAACTCCCAGCTTCCTCCTTCCCACATCTCTCTCCCTTGCCACAAACCCCTGACTCTCTTCATACAGTTCCAGTCCAGTCCATCCTCCCTCTGCCTGAGCCAAAGTTGTGTGGCTGTAGGTGATTTATTGCTCTGGCCCTTCAGGGAGGTGACTTTTTTTTCTGCACCTCTCCTCACCAGACAAAGCCTCAGCTCTGGTGATCTCAGCCAGGTGTTATGAGTGCACCTTTCCTTGTCCTGGCACTCTGTGCTGGGAGGCCACCCATGTGTGCTCATGAGCCACCAGTTTGTGCCATGGAGCTGCCACTCTTTTCTGTGGAGCTGGAATGGCATTTAAAAAAATATTTTCTTTATTGATTTGAGAGAGAGAGGAAAGGAGAGAGAGAGATAGAAACATTCATGAGAGAGAACATCGACTGGCCGCCTCCTGCATGCCCCTCACTGGGGATTGGGCCCACAAACTGGGAATGTGCTCTGACCAGGAATCAAATTGGCAACCTCTTTGTGCATGGGTTGATGCTCAAGCACTGAGGCACACTGGCTGGGCTGGCTTGGCATTTTAACCCCTGACTTCTCAAGGAACTGCTCACAGCTAAAACAACCCTTAGCTGTTGTCTGTGGGCTCTCAGCCCACCCTCTCATGCCTCTGCAGTTCCAATCAGGCCTGATTGGGTATCCTCTTTCCATCCCTGGTTATAAGGGTTCTCTCCAGCTGCTTTTCAGTTGGTTTTCCCCAATGATTTGTCTTTATTTTAGTTGTAATTCCAGTTTGGTCCTGGGAGACGGTCTGTGTAGCTTCCATTCACTCTGCTACAATTTTTTCCTCTCTGTTCTTTACTGATTAGGTGTACTTTTATACCTTGTCTTTCAAATCGCTGATTTAATACTCTGCTTTATCCACACTATTGTTCATCTTTTGTTCAGTGTATTCTTTTCAAATATTATTTATTTCTGACTTTTTTTTATGTTTTCTATATCCCTGTCATGATATTGAGAATTCTTATAATTATTGCCTTAAACTCTATATCTGATAAAGTGCTCTCCTCCATTTTATTTAGCTGTTTTTCTGGAGATTTTTCCTGTTATTTTATTTGGGGCATATTTCTTTTTCTCCTCACTTTTGCTGCCTATTTGTGTTTGTGTCTGTGTATTAGATAGATCTGCTATGACTTACAGTCTTGGCAGGGTGGGCTTATTTAGTAGGTGTCCTAAGGGTTCCAGTAGCAATCTCATTGATCACCTGATCTGCATGTTCCAAGAATGTCCCTTGTGTGGGCTATGTGGGCCCTACTCTTGTAATTGAGTCTTGATTGATATTGGCTTGTTTGTGTGTGGGATTGCCCCTCAGGCTGTCTGACTTTGAGGCTCAACCCCAACCATGGTATGTGCGCTGTTGTGCAGGAGCTGACCACACCAAACAAAATTTGCCTCAGCAGTGTCTGGTGTGTGCTGAGATCTTCCTTTAGATATGCCACTTGTGAAGGTTATTGGATCCTTCTCTGATGTTGTCTAAAGCTGGCCACTGGGTGTGTTGTTTATGGGTCTCTTTTCAGAGACTCACATGCAGGCCAATGTCAGATGCTACTTGTGACTGGCCTTAGGCAACCTGTTTGGAGCTACAAGCAATCCTCAGTCTGTAACTGCCTCTGCTGGGCTTGGATATGCACAGGAAGGACCAAACTTGGCACCAATGCTGGCTTTTAAAAAAATCCTCACCTGAGGACATGCTTAGTGAGAGGAAACGGGGGGGGGGGGTGGAGCAGAGAGAGAGAGAGAGAGAGAGATGAGAGAGAAACATTAATTGGTTGCCTTCCATATGTGCTCTGACTGGGTGTCAAACCTGTAACCCAGGTATGTCCCCTGATCAGGAGGAAAACTGGAAGCCTTTTGGTGCACAGGATGACATCTACATAACTGAGCCACCTTGGCCTGGCCAAGGCTAGCTTTTACCAGCACAGGGCCCAGGGGCAGGTCAGCAAAGTCCCAAAGCACCCTGAAATCACCCTCCACCTGCCAGCTGTCTATGAAGCTCAGTCACTGAAAAAGCTTCTGGTGGTACTTGAATTGCATGAAGTAGGTTCTTAGTGAGTCACCAGATAAAGGTGAGTGGTGTTCACCAGACTGTTACACGTTCCAAATTCAATGCCAGTGCTGGGTCTGAGGCCACTCAGCAAATGTCCCAGTATATACTGCCACCTGCTGGGTGTTCACATACCTTTGTGTTGGGGTGGGGTCTCAGAGAGTCATCAAGGTGAGACCAGCATCATTAAATAGCCCCAAAGAAACCAAGATTTGGCTATGTGAAGGTGGGGTTCTGCACAGGTCATGTTTGGAAGGGAAAGATGGCTTCTGTTCTAGAGCCACACTACTTAGTCTACCCCAGATTCTGTTGGGAGGAGACAGAACAGAGTGAGGCCACCAGGATTTGGGAGGATGGGGCCGTTGAATCTCCCATAAGGGGGAGGTGCCAACCAGACTTTGGGGAAGGTGGTGGGTGTGGCCCCAGCCCCAGAGCTACACAACTGTCTATCCTGGATTTTGCCTAGACCTTGGCAGTATGGAGCCACGGAGTCAGGCAGATGCATCCACCAAACCAGAAGTCCAGATGCTAGGTCTGTCAGAAGCCCATTGTGTGGGGTTAGTGGATCTCTCATGAGGGGAAGAGCCAGTTATGTTCACAGGAAAGCGAGGGTAATGGCCCCTGCTTCAAAGCCATACAACTCAGTCACTAGCACCCCCTTTAGTCTGCCCAGTCTCTACACCTTGGTCATAGCAGCTGACTGCTCAGCAGGGCATAAGTTCACCAGGGTGGGGTAAGAAGGAGTCCAGAGGGTGGGGAAATTGCATTCCCCCAGGCTGATGCTATATAGAGGGGAGTGCTCCACCCAAGAAAGATGATACCTGTGGTATGGGAGAATGACAGCACAGGAATCCTGGCAGCTGTCCCTTCAGCTCTCTCCCTAAAGCCCCAAACCCCAGACTCTCCTCACGGGTCTCTAGTACACTCTGCCCTCCCTCTGCCAGAGCCCAGGGTAAGTGACTGTGAATAAAATTTTGTTCATTGGCCATTTAAGAGCACACCGGTGTCTCTAAGGACTCCTGTCTCTCCCTGGCAGACAAAATTCCCACTGCTTTTCATACCCAGATATTATGTGGATACCTCTTCCCTGCTCTGGTGCTCTGGGCTTGGGAGTCAGGTATGCGGTTGAGATCCCATGCTTCTCAGGGGGAACCCCCTGCAGCTGAGATATTCCTCTGGAACCTCAGCAGTCGCTCATGGGAGTAGGACCAGCTCTTTTCAGGTCCCCACCCTTCCTACTAGTCTTGATGTGACTTTTTCTATAAATTCTTGGTTATAAGCCTGTCTTCAACTGGTTATTCTGGATGATTGTTCTGTAATTTAGTTGTAATTCCAGTTTGGTCCTGGGAGGAGGTGAGTGTAGCTTCTACCTAATCTGCCACCATCTTGGATCTCCTTGGGCTTTGGTTTTTCAACCAGGGGAGGAAGGAGGAATTTGATTGGCATGGTGACCTTTAGAGAAGAGGTCATGATGCCTGAACTCAGTCATGTAGACCCAGTTTGAGCAAGGCCAAAAGCTGGGGAATGCTCCACTAGAGTAGAACACTGTATAATACGTTGTTGAGGCAGAGTGGGTTCAGGGACCAAGTGATCATGTACATGATAGAGTTGTAGAGTTCCTTTACAAGGGCCTGACCCTGCTCCAGCATCCAGATAGTGTGGGAGTGGCCTGTGGTTGCCTGTGCCAGCCTGTTCCCAAGTGGCATGTAGTTTGTGAACAGGAGAAGGCAACAGATAATAGCTACAGAGAGGACAGGGGACATGGTGGAAAGATGCTGTGTGCTGACTGCTGCTAACAGCCAGCCTTGTGGGTCCACTATGTGTATATGTATTTTTGGGCACAATAATTTTATTGGCACAGTAATATATTTGTACCCTAACAGTTTTGAAACCCAGAGACATTTGGGGGACAGGCTAAAGGGAAGTTGAGGGAGCTCTGGCTTAGGATTGTTGTAGGACTTAGGAACTTCAGTGTTAAGTTCATTAGCATGTGAGCTAGGCTTTATAGATGCTCCAGAATCAGCTGCCATAGTGATTGCTCTGCAAACCTGGCTATCATTTTATAAAGCTGAAATCAGAAGATAGCCTGAATTCTCTGCTGCTAAATAGAGCATAAGACAGGATGTGCCTTCAAAGTAATCAAGAATAGCTGCTTCCTTATCTGGAAGAACATGAGGCCCAAAGCTGTTTGGTGTTATTCCTGGGGTTCTGAACAAAAATTCCCATCTCCTGACTCCCAAAGGAGTGCTCTTTCCACTAGACAGCTCAGTTGCACCAAGTCACTTTCACATCTGTATGTCTGATTCCCTATTGCTACCAAAGTCTAGTGCAAGAGAGCTGATCAAAATTAAAGAGAGGCTGAGGTAAGGGGAAGATTCTACTGGATATTCCTAACCTCCCTTCAGCTGACCATTTTTGTTCAGACTCAAGTCTCAGTACAAGTGTCATTGTCAGGAAGGCTTCCCAGAGCCTCCTAGCTGCATCAGTGATCCTTTAGTAGCACATAAAACAGTGGTTCTCAAACTTACCATCCATTCTGAGGCTTTTATAGCCATCCATGAAATTTTGCTTTCAGCCAAAGTTAGCCAACTTCATATTCCATTGCTGCAAACTGGACCCCCAACTGTTTCTGGTGGCAGGGATGGCCTGGGAGGATATGGGAGTGTGTGGTATTGGATATGTGAAAGGACACACAAGAATGGTCTAGGCTGGATTGTGGCCTGTGGCTGATAGGTATGAAAGTCTTGCCAGGTAACCATGTGTGAACAAGACATCCACTCTTTATAACTTGTCAAGATGTTATTGAACTTAGTATGTTTTCTTAGGAAGCAGGGCAAGGTCCCTGAGCTTGTAGGGTGGTTGGGAGGGATGGATGCTTCTTCTCACCTGGCACACCTTCCTTGCCAGGTGAGCTTGAGTTATTAAGAGGGGAATGTTTGTGCTGATCTGACCTCTGGTTCTTCTGCAAGTTTGCTCAAAAGTCTTAAGCAATTTCCGCTCTGGACCAAGCCTTGAAATGCAGTTTGAAGACATTTTATTCCAGGGAACACTCTTGCAGAGGCAGGAGTTTTTGGTTCACCAAGAACAACATGTTTGTTTGGGTCTGCAGGATCTATAAGAGCCTTGGGTAATTCTGTTCTCTCTTTGAGTAGCAGTGAATAATCTGACCTTTAGCTTGAAGCGGGGTCAGAAAAACACACTTTTTCATAGATGTGTTCACTGAGTGAGCAGCTGGTGCATGCTGGCTGGATTGTATCTCCTGGATGAATGCTGGTTTGCAATCACACTTCTGAGGGGGACAGTGTCTGAGGCAAAGGCCACATAAAGACTCTCCCACTGGTCATTTTTTTCAGGAGTTTAAAGGAAACAATAGGCCCATGAGACATGTGGCAAATACATAGCTTTGACATCAGGTCAGGCTCACCTTCTAAGTGTAACAGTCTGTCTCCTGGGACATCAGAGCATTTCTTGGGGATCTCTGCCTTCCTGAAAAACTTTAGCAAATTTCCACATGTTGCATAATCTGAGGTTGGTTTGTGCTGTTTAACACAGTGATAGATGGTTATAACAATGTCCCCCAGTGATTCTCAGTGAATTCCACCTCCCTGTGTCTTTTCTTGTAATTGTTCTTCCCATCAAGGTTTGAGGGGGCCTGTTTCTCCACTCCTTCAATCTTGGTTGTCCTGTGAATTGCTTTGACCAACAGAATGTGGTGAAAGTGACATTGGGTAATTTCTAGAGTCTCAAGAGCCCTGGAAGCTCCCATGTCACTCAGAGTCCTGAGACCTCTGTGGTGGTTAGAAGTCTGGTCCAGGCTGCTGGAGGATGAGAAGCCATGTCAAGAAGAAATAAGACACCAACAGCCAGCACTAATTTCCAGCCAGATACATGAGTGAAGCTGTCTGGACCACCCAGGCCAATGGCAGCTGGGTGGAGCCACATAAGTGAACCCATATGAGTACTGGAGAATTGCCCAGGCAATTAGAATGGTGAGAAATAATAAATTGTTGTTATTTTTAGCCACAAAATACTGGGTTGGTGTGTTATGAAGTAGTAGAAAACAGATACACACTTGACTATCTTTTTGGAGAGTAGCTGTAAGGGCATGTGGGCATTTTCTAAAATTTTGAACACCGTATTGATAACTGTAATGGAGTATAGATAAATAAATGTCTAAATTTACTTGGAATTGCGCAGTTCATGAACTTTACTCTCCATATCAAAACTTTATAGATTTTTTTTTTTAGTGAGAGTAGATTATTTATTTATTTTTGTTACAGATGTTTCTCCTTTTTCCCCCATTGACTCCCTCCTCCCCCTCCTCCTTGCCCTGTCCCCAGTTTTGTTGTCCATGTCCATTGGTTATGCGTACATGCGTACAAGTTCTGTGGTTCATTGCTCCCCTCCCCCACCCCCTCTTCTGGCAATTGTCAGTCTGTACCCTACTTCCACATCTCTGGGACTACCCTGTTCTGCAGACTGTTATGTTCATTATATTCCAGAAATAAGTGAGATCATATGATATTTGTCTTTCTCTGCTTGGCTTGTTTCGCTTAGGATAAGAGTTTCCAGGTTCTCCCATGTCGTCTCAAAGGATAAGAGATCTTTCTTTCTTTCTTTTTTTTTTTTCTTCATTTTTTTTTTTAATCCTCACCCAAGGATATTTTCCTTTCTTTTTTTTTTAATTAATTTATTTTTGTTACAGATGTTTCTCCTTTTTTCCCCATTGACACCCTCCTCTCCATCCCTCTACCCCTTCCCCAGCTTTGTTGTCCCTGTCCATCAGTTATGCATACATGCTTATAAGTTCTGTGGTTTATCTCTTCCCTCCCCCCCACCCCCTCTTCTGAGGGTTGTCAGTCTGTACCTTACTTTCACATCTCTGGGTCTACCCTGTTCTCCAGACTGGGATGTTTATTATATTCCACAAATGAGTGAGATCATGTGATATTTTTCTTTCCCTGTTTGGTTTGTTTTGCTTAGGATAATACTCTCAAGATCCCTCCATGTCGCCTCAAACGATAAGAGATCTTTCTTTCTTACAACTGCATAGTACTCCATTGTGTATATTTACCACAGCTTTTTTATCCATTCATCCACTGATGGGCACTTGGGCTGTTTCCAGATCTTAGCTATTGTGAATAGTGCTGCTATGAACATGGGAGTACATATATTCTTTCTGATTGGTGTTTCAGGTTTCTTAGGGTATATTCCTAGAAGTGGGATCACTGGGTCAAATGGCAATTCAATTTTTAATTTTTTGAGGTAACACCATAGTGTTTTCCACAGTAGCTGCACCAGTCTGCATTCCCACCAGCAGTGTACTAGAGTCCCCTTTTCTCCACACCCTCGCCAACACTTGTTGTTTGACGATTTGTTGATGGCGGCCATTCTGACAGGTGTGAGGTGATACCTCATTGTTGTTTTAATTTGCATCTCTCTGAAAGAAATAGATGCTGGTAGTTGTTGACTCCTTTATTACCTTGCTTATATCAGAAGTCACACATTTCCTGCCTGAGGTATCACAAGCCTTGTTTCTAGTGTAGAAAGCACAGGCCCAGCTCTGGGTGAAAGGATATACGTGACATTTAAGAAGAGCTTGGCCACCCTAGCCAGGTGGCTCAGTTGATTGGAGTGTTGTCCTGTCCACCAAAAGGTTGCAGCTTTGATTCATGGTCAGGGCACATATCTAGATTGTAAGTTCGATCCCTGATTGGGTTGGATATGGGAGGCAGCTGATCAATGTTTCTCTCACATCAATGTTTTTCTCTCTCCTCCTTCCTTCGCCTTTCTCTCTAAAAATCAATAAAAACATATCCTTGGTGAGGATTAAAAAAAAGAAGAAGAAGAAGAAAGAGCTTGACCATGAGCTCACCATAGGAGTTTGGCACATGTCTCCATCATACCTCAACTCTGTGGAAGAACAACACATCTGACTTTGTTTGTTGGTTTATTGACCCACTTTCCTCTGGATGGTTTGTAAATTAAATTTTTAACTAGAAAGTAACTCTAAGTGCACTTTCTGGCTGATTTGGGGGACAGAAGCTACTTCTGTGTTCAAAAAAAAAAAGAAATCCTGGGGAATCCTTGGGCAGAATCTCCTGGAAACTAGGAACTCTTCATTCAGCTGTGGGGATAGTGAAGAATGATGGGTGAAACTCAGGAAACGGTGGACTGTGAATTCAACCAGTAGGGTGGAGGCTTGGCTCTGAGAGTGGGTTGGCATCAGTGCTTCTCACTGACTACCTGTGACATGGGCTTCAGTTTCTCTCTCTCTCTCTCTTTCTCAATACATGAGATAACTGAGGCCATGCAGAGAACTCTTCCCTGGGGCCCGGCTTATGGCAAGTACATATGCAATATTAGAGATGGTGGTTGCATGTGCCAAATAAAATTATGTTACCGTTAATAAGGAGAGACTTTATTGGAAAAGATTATTACAAGGTGGAGAAAGGGACAATGGCCATAGAAGGAATGCTGTGACCATGAGGTCTGCCAGAGTCTTTGGTGTTAGACAAAAAGGATTTCCTTTTATAATGAGGAGTGGACAGGCTAGAAAGAACCCACTTGGAGCTTGGCTGGGGTGAAGTGTGGAGGTATCTCCACATGGTGATGTGACCAGATGACAGAGCCAAGAATGTTTTACCTTGACATCTGCCTGTTTTCAGGAAGGCCAGGCCAGAAGGGCTGTGTGCTGGCTCTGATTGGGTGTGGGACAAAGTTCAGGGCCCTGAGAAGGAGATACTTTTAACCCAAGTTTTCTTAAACTTTTGTCCTGACTGATTGGTAGGGACAAGCCATTCAGCTAATCATAGATGAGGCAAAGATGGGAATTTGGGGAGTCTGTGTCTGGCCTTGTCATAAGTAAAGAGGGGGTCCTTTGTGGTAGCCCTTTCCAGAACTCAAAGGGTGAGGGGATTTTCACCTTTCCTGTTTTCCAGGACCATGGGGCTCAGGTAAAGTTCAGCCTTCCTAGGTGGTTCCAAAAGGCAGGCATGTGAACACGGACTCAGCACCCACTCTGGGCCAGGCCAGACTTGTGCTCAGCATGTGAGAAGTGAGCTCCCTGTCTCCAGAGGCACTAGGCTCAGGCTGAGTGACTTGTGTGAAGGTACCAGTGCAAAGGGGCCAGTTAGTACTAGGCCCCAGAGCCCCCAAGGTCTCTGAGCGATAGTGCATCTGTGCAGGGTTCATGGAGGTTGCAGTGTGTGTTGCTGCTTGGGTGTGCACTTGGGCTTTCACTCTACCTGGTCACTCACTCCAGGAAAATGAATGTTCCTCTCAGGGTGAGATTAGATAGTTTATTCAAGGTGCTTTTTTCTTCTGCAGCACATTTGCGTCTAAAAAAAAAAAAAAAACTGAGAATTTCATTACAAATCAAAGGCTTTCATCATTTTAAAATTATTTTTGTAATGTTATGTAGTTTTCATAATAAAAAGCTTGTTGTAACTTTAAGCCCCAATTCTCCTGTGAAAGAGTCACACAATCTGGGAAGCTGTCTTTTGACCCCAGGTGTAGCTGATAAAGGAGGTCCTTTATTTTCACCCCAAGTCATCGCTCCCTAGCTTTTATGTGATAGAGCTATGGCATCGTTTGGGTCAGTGCATCAGAAAAGCTGCTACTGCAGATGAAAATCCAGGCCTTATGCATCACATGGCCATTCTGTATAAAATAAAATAGTTAAGCAATCAAATAACTTGAGATATGTTGGGTAAATTTGGATATTTTGTATGACATGACTTAACGATGGTGAAATTTCCTTGGTCTCTGTTTCTGATTTCAAAGCATTGAGTATGTGTGCAGTGTCCAGTGCATGATAGCCAGAGATATGGAAGCCTGGCTGAAGAGGTTCATGGTCAGCTGGAAAACTAGTTCTAACTAGTTCTACAACCAGTCCCTGCAGTGAGGCAGGTAATGGAGATCTGTGACTTCTGGAGGCACTGTTCTCAAGAAGAGTTCACAGAGTTCTGTGGTTTGGTAAACATGTTGAGTCAGCTGAGGGTTTTCACTCAAGATAGTGTGTGATGGAGATGACTTCAGGATCCCAGTCTGGAGCTTACCCTCTGTGAAAGGCTCTCTGTCTTCAGTGATGGCACCAGGGACCCCGGCCAGAAGTGTGCTGGAGGAGACATCGGTGCTTCATCACGAGGCCTGCAGAATGAACTCAGAAGGGGAGTAAGTATCAGGCTGAAATATAAAAGTAAATATTGGGAGAAGTCATGGGTAGGACATAAAATGAGAATAGTGACAAGGAGATACCCAGTGATCCACAAGTGGCCACAAAACTGAATGGCAGTTTTGTAAGTGGATGCTGCTCTCTCCTTGTTTCTCCCTGACACATCATGGTCTATCCCTGTCCTGCCCAGTGCCCCTGCAGATTTCAGCCCATGCCCTGTGCAGTAACACTTCTTTCCCTACCCACTCCCTCTCTCCTGCACCACACCTGACAGTGGCATCACTCCATATGGCTCCAGTTCCACTGGGCTGCAGGAGCCTGGAGCCCCTACTTCTTCTCCCCCTTCTAGGTGCTTGGTCATGCCTGGTTTGTTCTCTTACTTCTACATATGCCTCCCTACATTAATGATTTCTATCTGAACCTTCTGAGCTGAAACCTTATTTCTGCCGGCATCCCCATAATATAATAAGAAAAAAACTTTTTAATCACACCAAAGTAGAACAGGCTTCCTTGTGAGTTCTGGCCATTAGATATGCTCAAAGTAAATTTGGATGATGTGTCAGTTCAGGAAACAGATGCCAAGATGAACTCTGACACAAGGGAGATTTATTGGAAGCTCCTTATCTATAAAGGAGAAAAGGTTGAGAGAGCCAGTGCAATGAAGCTCTGGCATCAGTGACAGGAGAGAGGAAAGAATGAGAGTGGAGGGAGAGCTCTGAGAAATCCTATCCAGCCCAGGGAGAGCCTTGGAGCCAATGTTGCCCACTGGAGGGTTCCCACTTGGGTGCGTGGCCTGGCTCTAGTGGACCCTGCTGTGCTCAGTAATCAGCTGGGAGCAACCTGGGAGAGCAAGGCCTTGGTGGGAATGCCACAGTGGCCCCCAAGGTGTGGCAGCCGGGGCCTGTCCACCAACTTCTCTTGGAGGAAGATCTCAGTGGCACACCTCCATGGGCACCATCTTTTGATAATGTCTTGGAGGCCAGAGAACCTGGAAAGTTGATCTCTAAGTTCTCTGCATGTGCTTCTGAGGTCACCTTAGGTCAGAGATAGGTTGCCCCCATCACTGACTTCCTGGGCTAGACTTGTCCAGATGAACTTCCCCATCACAGCCACTACCTATTTTTGTAAGGAGCTGCCACTCGATGTGAACACTGACAGTGAGTCCTCCGGTGGACAACAGATGCCTGCTCTGACAGGGAATGCTGTATGCCCATTGAAAGCAAGCCTGATGTGTAGGCAGGCTGGTCTGTGCAGTGTATAATTTGGGAATGCAGCCTTAAGTAAGCACCTGGGAAAATATTTGGAAATGTAGATGCTCAACTGCTGAGTGTTTGGTGTGAATCTGTGGATGAAAGAGAGGGCCTGAGAACTGGGCCTTCGTTTCTTGGATCCTCTGTCTAAGCTTGGGAGCCCCAGATGAGCTCCCAGGTTGGGGGATGCTGGCTTGTACATTCCATCTCTTGCCTTTAACTGGTTGGTGACTTTGGCAAAGCTAGACAGCAAATCAGCCAGATGTGTATGCTTATGAACAGAATATGTTATACAATGGGTCTTATTTATGCCCCGATTTTCTAGGTGTTTTTGATATGTGCATTGTATTCAGCTAATTGCCTGCTGGGTGCTCAGCTCTGTAATACAGCAGGAAGTCTCAGAAACACTGAAAATAATAATTAGCAACTAGATATTGAACACTTAAATGTGTGCCAGGTCATGAATGAAGGGTTCTTGTTATCTTTATATTATCTTAACAATTCTATGAGATAAATATTATTCCCATTGGTAGCATCAAAAAACAAGGCTTGGAGAGGGTTAATAATTAGTTCAATATCACACATCTTTTAAATGGAAGATTTGGAATCTGAACCCTTTCCATGACTTTCCAAACCTCTGCCTTAACCAGAAAATCTGAAAGATAAGGGGAGAACTCCAGAGACTAGATTTTATCCAAGACTACTGCTACAATATTGAAGCAGTGAGAAGAGAGGAAATATAAGTCACTTCTTCCCCTGCCTGCCCTTGTAGTTCTGGAAACCTGCTTCTTAGCAGAGCCATAAATATAGCACCTCCCCATCCTATTGGGAGTGAAGACATGCCCCCTGGGGAAGGTGGCTCTTTTCAGGGACCCTGCAGTCTTAGCAGTGATTTCCTGTTGGGACTTGCTGAAGGGCTTTGGGAAAACCATACTCAGTCTCTTCTCCCTTCGAGGTCTCTATCATTTTCCCCATCTATATAACATTTTGCATTTTTAAGGTAGTATTGGAGGAGAGGTAGGGTAAGGAATCAGAAGTCCTTCAGGAATTCTGCCTGACCACTGTTGCTGCTGACCCTGTGGTGAACCAGCTCCCTGGGAGAAAGGAGTGTTTACCATTGACTGGAAGACTGAGCCTCAGAGTCATGTCTTACTTAGCACATTGTGAAGGCTCTGGCACATTGTCACACTGACACATCAGCTATAAGACAAACAGAATCTAGTGTGATAGCCCACCCACATTCTAGGATGGGCCAGTTCAAGCAGAGCTGGTTTGATAAGCCCATGAGTGGGTAGTGATAAACCTTCTCCTTCCCACCCACCGCCCTGTTTTCTATCATGAATCTGGGAGTGTGCAAGATTCATGGGTTGGGAAAGACAAGGGATCCCAGGAAGTGCCTTGAAATTGGGTACTGTTTTGGTATGAAAGTCCCTCATATCTGTCTGTGCTGTTGAGATTTTTGTCTCTTTCACTATTTCTGTGGCCCATTTTTGTTTAATGGTGTTTCCATGTGGCTGCATTTTTAGTTCAAGTTTCTTCTACTGCAGTCCATGTTGCTGTATCTTTTCCTTGAAATAGCTGTCTCTGTTCCTCTATACCCCCAGGGGACGCCCCCTTTCAGATCAAAATGTGCAGAGACTTTCCTCATGCAGGAGTAAATTCTTTTGGTCTCTGAGCTCACTCTCTTTCTAACATTTTCTAACAATAATGTTTACCTCAGCATGGATGTACAAGTACACGCAAACTTCTTTTGTTGATAGCTTATGTGGTTGATTAGAGATGGCTGAAAATTTTTGCTGCTCTTTCCAAGGAGAAGTAGTGTATGATTCTTCTCCCCTTGAACTTGGGCCAGCCTTAGGGACTTCTAAACCAATAGAAAGCAGCAGAAGAGACGTTACAGGATACTCTGGCCATGAGAAGCCTCACAGTTGCCACCCTGCTGTCTTGGGTTGGCTCACTCTCAGGACATTTCCTCTAGGGGCATTCACCCTCACAACCACACTCCCTACTGCATGAGATATTCAAGACACATGAAAAGGCCACGTGTAGGCACTTGTGTCAACAGCCCCAGCTGAGCTCCCAGCATTGCCTGGCAGTTATGTGAGTGAGCCACTGTGTTAGTCTGCTCAGGCTGCCTAACAAAATACCACAGACTGGGTGCCTCAAATAACAGAAATTTATTGTGTCTCAGTTTTGGAAGCCAGAAATCTGAGATCAAAGTGATGGCAGGGTTGGTTTCTTCTGAGGGCTGGGAGGAGAAGCTATTCCATGCTTCTCTCCTAGCTTCTGGTGGTTTGTTGGCAATCTCTGGCATTCCTTGGCATCCGTTGTATTACCCCAATTTCTGCATTCATCTTCACATGATGTTTTTTCTGTGTGTGTCTGTGTCCAAATTTCCCTTTTTATAAGGACATCAGTCATTGGATGAGGGGCCCACTCTACCTCAGCATGATTTCATTTTTTAAAAATGTATTTACATTGTTGAAAGTATTACAGATGTCCCCTATTTTTCCCCTTTCACCCCTTCACATAGCTCCTGCCTCACCCCAGGCTTTCACAGCATTGTCTGTGTCCATGGGCTACACATATATGCATATAAGTTCTTTGATTAATCTCCTCCCACCTACCCCCTTCTTCTCTGTTCCCTCTGAAATCTGGCAGTATTTCTATGCTTCCATGTCTCTGGGCCTATTTGTTTGTTAATTTATTTTGTTCATTAGATTTCACATATAAGTGAGATCACCTGATATTTGTCTTTCTCAGACTGGCTTATTTCACTTATCATAATGCTCTCCAGGTGCCTCTGTTGTCTCAAAGGGTAAGGGATCCTTTATTTTTACAGCTGCATAATATTCCATTGTGTAAGTTGACCACAGCTTTTTAATCCACTCATATACTGATGGGCACTTGTGCTGTTTCCAGATCTTAGCTATTATAAATAATGCTGCTATGAACATAGGGGTGCATATATTCTTTTTGATTGGGGTTTTGAGGTTTCTAGGATATATTCCCAGAAGTAGAATCACTGGGTCAAATGGCAGTTCCATTTTTAATTTTTCCAGGAATCTCTATACTCTTTTCCACAGTGGCTGCACCAGTATGCATTCCCACCAACAGTGCGCTAGGATTCCTTTTGTCCACACCCTCTCCAGTCCTTGTTGTTTGTTAAATTATTTTTATTTTATTTATTATTTTTAAACATTTTTTTCTTTATTGATTTTTAGAGAGAGAGGAAGGGAGAAGGAAAGAGAGAAAGAAACATCAACGAGAGAGAACATTGATTGGACACTTCCTGCATGCCCTCCACTGGGGATCAGGCCCACAACCTGGGCATGTACCCTGACCAGGAATAGAACTGGCAACCCCTTGATACATGGGTCGATGCCCAACCACTGAGCCACACCTGCCAGGATATTTGTTAATTTATTGATGGTAGCAATTCTGATAGGTGTGAGGTGATACCTCATTTTTGTTTTAATTTGTATCTCTAATGATTAGTGACACTGAGCATTTTTTCATATGTCTCTTGGCTATCTCTATGTCCTCTTTGAAGAGGTGTCTATTCCAGTTCTTTGTCCACGTTGAAGTGGATAGTTTATTTTTCTTTTGTTAAGTTGTATGAGTTCTCTCTCTCTCTCTTTTTTTTTTTGTTAATCCTCACCTGAAGATATTTTCTCCATTGATTTCTAGAGAAAGTGGAAGGGGGAGAGAGAGAGAGAGAGAGAGAGAGAGAGAGAGAGAGAGAGAGAGAGAGAGAGAGAGAGAGAGAGAGAGAGAAACATGGATGTAAGGAGACACATTGATTGATTGTCTCCCTCACATACCAGGGCTGGGGCTGGTAGGTGCCCTTGACCAGAAAACACCCAACACCCTTTGGTGCATGGTCCCACACTCTAACCACTTAGCTATACCGGCCAGAGCATGAGTTCTTTATATATTTTGGAAATGAACCCTTTATCAAATGTATCCCATACAGTGGGTTTTGCTATACAGAAGTTTTTAGTTTGATGTAGTCCAATTTTGTTTATTTTTTCTTTTGTTTCTCTTGCCCTAGGCAATAATTCTGCCACATGTGATATCTGAGATTTTGCTGTCTATGTTTTCTTCCAAGATTTTTATGGTTTTCAGACTTATATTTAAGTCTTTTATCCATTTTGAGTTTATTCTTGTTTATGATGTAAGTCGGTGGTCTAGTTTCATTTTTTGGCATGTACCTGTCCAATTTTCCTAAGACCATTTATTAAAGAGACTGTCTTTACTACATAGTATGCTGTTGCCTTCTTCTTTGTCAAATATTAAATGACCATAATGTTATGGGTTGCTTTCTGGGTTCTCTATTCTGTTCCATTGATCTATCCGCCTGTTCTTGTGCCAGTACCAGGCTGTTTTGATTACAATGGCTTTGTAGTATAACCTGATATCTGGTATTGTGATCCTTCCTTCTTTGTTATTCTTTTTCAAGATTGCTGTGGCTATTCAGGGTCTTTTTTGGTTCCATATAAATTTTTGGAACATTTGTTATATAATAGATCTGTGAAATATACCAATGGTATTTTAATTGGGGTTGCATTGAATCTATAGATTGCTTTGGGTAGTACGAACATGTTAATGATGTTAATTCTCTCAATCCATGAACACAGTACATGCTTCCACTTGTTTATATCTTCCTCTGTTTCTTTTTTCAATGCCCTGTAGTTTCCCATGTACAGGTCTTTTACCTCCTTGGTTAAGTTATTTCTAGATATCTTATTTTTATTTTTATTTTGGTTGCAATGGTAAATGGGATTGCTTTTTTCTTTAGTTTCTCTTTCTGAGAGTTTATTATGGGTGTATAAAAATGCCATCAATTTCTGAATGTTAATTTTGTACCCTGATACTTTGCTGAATTTATTTATTAAATCTAGTAGCTTTTTGGTGGAGTCTTTAGAGTTTTCTATGTACAATATCACGTCATCTGCAAATAATGACAGTTTTACTTCCTTCTTTCCAATTGGGATACCTTTTCTTTTTTCTTCTCATCTGATTGCTGTGGCTATGATTTCCATTACTACGTTGAATAAGAGTGGTGAGAGCAGACATCCCTGTCTTGTCCTTGTGCTTAAGGGAAATGCTTTTAATATTTGCTCATTGAGTATGATGTTGGCTGTAGGTTTGCTATATATGGCCTTTATTATGTTGCGATATATTCCCTCTATTCCCACTTTACTGAGAGTTTTTTTATGTGTGCTGCATTTCATCAAATGCTTTTTCTGCATCTATTAATATGATCATGTGATTTTTATTCTTTGTTGTGTTTATGTAATGTATTCCATGTATTGATTTGCAAATATTGTACCAGACTTGCATCTCCAGAATAAATCTTACTTTGTTATGATGCATGATGTTTTTAATGTATTGCTAGATTCGATTTGTCAATATTTTGTTGAGGATTTCAGCATCTATGTTCATCAAAGATATTGACTTGTAGTTTTCATTTATTGTAGTGTGTTTATCATGTTTTGGATTTAGGATAATGTTGGCCTCCTAAAAGAGCTCAGAAATCTTTCCTCCTTTTGAATTTCTTTTTTTCCCCTTTCTTTTATCGATGTTAGAGAGAGAGAGGAAGGGAGAGGGGGAGATGGAAACATCGATGAGAGAGAACATTGATTGGCTACTTCCTGCATGACCCCCACTGGGGATTGGGCTCACAACCTGGGCATGTGCCCTGACCAAGAATCAAACTGACAACCTCTTGGTGCATGGGTCAATGCTCAATCACTGAGCCACACCAGCCAGGCAATCTTTTTGAATTTCTTGGAATAGCTTGAGGATAGGTGTTACTTCTTCTTTGAATGTTTGGTAAAACTTCTCTGTAAATCCATCTGGTCCAGGCCTTTGTTTGCTGGAAGTTTATTGATTATTGCTTCAATATCATTAGTTATCAGTTTATTCAGGTTTTCTGATTGCTCCTGATTTAGTTTTGGAAGATTGTATGTTTCCAGGAATTTGTCCATTTTGCCCAGGTTTTCCTGTTGGTTGGCATATAGATGTTCATAGTATTTTCTTACAATCTTCTGCATTTCTTTGGTGTCAGTTGTTACTTCACCTTTTTCATATTTGATTTTATTTATATGGGCCCCCTCTCTTTGTTTCTTGATGAGTCTGGCTAAAGGTTCATCAAACTTGTTTATCTTTTTGAAGAATTAGCTCTTGGTTTCATTGATCTTTTGGATTGTTTTTAGTCTCTATGTCATTTATTTCCACTCTGAACTTTATTATTTCCTTTCTTTTACTTCCTCTGGGATTTTCTTGCTGTTCTCTTTCTAATTCTTTTACTTATAGAGTTTGATAGTTTATTTGAGCTTTATTATGTTTCTTGAGGTAGACCTGTAATGTTATGAACTTCCCTCTTAGGACTGCTTTTGCTGTGTCCCATAGATTTTGTGTGTTCTGTGTTTATTTTCACTTTTTGACAGGAAGTTTTTGATTTATTTCTTGATCTTATTGGTTATCCAGTTGTTCTTTAGTAATATACTATTTAGCCTCTATGTGTTTGAATGTTTTTGAGTTTTTTTTTAATATAGTTGATTACTAGTTTCATGCCCTTATGATCCGAGAAGATACTTGATATGATTTCAATCTTCTTGAACTTGCAGTGACTTAGTTTGTGTCCTAATATGCGATCTATCTTTGAGAATGTCCCATGTACACTTGAGAAGAATGTATGTTCTGCAGCTTTGGGATGAAATGTTCTATAAGTATCAAATAAATCCATCTGATCTAGTGTGTTAGTTAAGGTCACTGTTTTCTTATTGAGTTTTTGTCTAGAAGATCTATTCAGTGATGTCAGTGGGGGTTAAAATTCCCTACTGTGACTATATTGCTTTCAGTCTCTCCCTTAAGTTCCTCTAGCAGTTCATTAATTAATTTAGGTGCTACTATATTGGGTACATATATGTTTACCAGGGTTATATTCTTTTGTTGGAATGATCCCTTTATTATTATGTAGTGATCTTCTTTACCCCTTGTTATGGCATTTGTTTTGAAGTCCATTTTGTCAGATGTAAGTATTGATATCCCCACTTTTTTTTTTTTTCCATTTGCTTGGATAATTTTTTTCCTTCCCTTCAGTTTCATACTGTGTGTTTCTTTTGTTTTGAGGTGGGTCTGTTGTAGACAGGATATATATGAGTCATGTTTTCTTATCCATTCAATTACCCTGTATCTTTTAATTGGAACATTTAATCCATTTACATTAAAGGTTATTATTGATAGTATTTATTTATTGTTATTTTTATTATTTTTGCCTATGTTCCGCTCTCTCTTTCTATTTCTTCTTATTATTACAATAGTCCCTTAAGCATTTCTTGCAAAGCTGGTTTGGTGATAATAAACTCCTTTAGTATTTTTTTTTGGGGGGGGGGGTCTGAAAAGCTCTTTATTTCACCTTCTACTTTGATTGATAGCCTTGCTGAATAGGGTAGCCTTGATTTCAGATCCTTGCTTTGCATTACTTCATGCCATTCCCTTCTGGCTTGATTTGTTTCTGTTGTGAAATCAGCTGACAGCCTTAAGGGAGCTCCCTTATAGGTAACTGTCTATATCTTGCTGACCTTAAGATTCTTCTTTGTCTTTAACATTTGCCATTTTAATTATGATGTGTCAAGGTGTGAGTCTCTTTGGGTTCATATTGATTGGAACTCTCTGTGCTTCCTGAACTTTTGTGATGTTTTACCTCCACCATGTTAGGAAAGTTTTTTGTCATTATTTCTTCAAACAAATTTTCTATCCCTTGCTCATTATTTTCTCCTTCTGGGACTCTTATGATGTAGATGTTGTTTTATTTCATATTGTCCCAAAGTTCCCTGAAACACTCCTCATGCTTTTGTGTTTTTTTTCTTTTTTCTTTTTGTTGCTCTAATTGAGTGTTTTTTCTTCATTGTCTTCCAAATTGCTGATTTGATTCTCTGCTTCATCAAGCCTGCTTTTAATTCCTTCCAGTGTTTTTTGATGTCAGATATAGTATTCTTCATTTCTGACTCGTTCTTAGTCATGATTTCTATGTCTTTTTTTATGCTCAGTAGCTCCCACTAAATTCCTTGTGGTTCCCATTAAGTTCCTTGAGCATCCTTATAACCATTACTCTGAACTTCATGTTTGATAAATTGCTTATCTCCATCTTATTTAGGTCGTTTTCTGGAGATTCCCCCTTTTCTTTAATTTGGGGGTTGTTTCATGTCTCTCCATTTTACTTGTCTCTTGTGTTTATTTCTATGTATTAGATATAACTGCTATGACTCTCAGGTTTTCTGGGGTGGTCTTTTGTAGTTAATGTCCTGTGGGAGCCAGTGGTGCAGTCTCCTTGAACTCCTGAGCTGGATCCTGTAGATGTGACCCATTGGTGGGTTATTTGGGCTATCCTGTTATAATTAGGTCTTGACCATGGCTGTCTAATTCATGGGTGGGATCTCCTCTTAGGCCAACTAACTGTGAGGTTCAATCCTGACCACATCATGCAAGTTGTTGTACAGGTGCTCTGAGCATACAATCAACACCCAGGCTGATCCAATCAACCCAACATGACCTCATTTTAACTTAATTACATCTGCAACAACCTGTTTTCCAAATAAGGTCACATTATAAGGTACTGTGCTTTTAGACTTTCACATATGAATTTTGAGGAAGGAACATGACTCAGCCCATAATAATCATCTTTGATATTCAGCCTTGGTGTGCCTCCAGCTGACTCCAACCCCACTATCCTCTGACAAAATCTCCCGAGAGACCCCAAGTGAGAACCATCTATCTGAACCCAGTCATCTAAGAACTATGAGAGTTAATAAATATTTTCTTTTTGACACTGGGTTTGGGGTGGTATTTACATAGCAGTAAATGTCTGTAACCCTGGTTTTCAAGAATAATGAAGTATAAGACTGGGAACACGGGATTTTAAAGATGCTAACATCTGGGGTAAACCAACCCCATGCATTTTGGGAGATGATGCCTAACTATAGTATAATATTATATTATAATTGTATAGTATGCTAACTATGTAATAGTCAAAATAAATTTCTTATGACTGGAAGGTTATTTTACTTAATGTTGTTTTTTATCACGGCAGCAGAACCTTATGCTTTGTGTGTGACTCTTGCAACTTCTTGCTTTTATCGTCAGTCAGATCACCAGCCCCTGTGAATTGCATGAGGTCTGGCTGGCCCATAGTCAAGTAGCACAGATGATGACTGTAGACTCTACACATTATCAAGTATGGCTTTTGTGAGTCAAGTAGAATTACACAGACACACACACACACACACACACACACACACTCACACACACACTGAAGCATAATTTAGGTACAATTTATACAGTTTACATTACTCAAGTGAGAGACAGCTGACATCCAAGACAGGCCTCTTGCTATGGAAACATGTCAGAGAAAGTGACAGAAACCTTTTTTTAAAAAAATATTTTTTCTTTTTTGATTTTAGAGAGAGAAGAAGGGAGAGGGAGAGAGGGATAGAAACATCAATGAAAGAGAACATTGATTGGCTGCCTCCTGCATGCCCCTCACTGGGGATTTAGCCCACAACCTGGGCATGTGTATTGACTGGGAATCAAACCGGTGACCTCTTGGTGCATGGGTCAGTGCTCAACCACTGAGCCAAACTGGCTGGGAAAAACCTTTTAAATAATAATTAGGCAGACAGTTTTGGCTCAGAAAAATATGATTTACACAGCTTCTCTCAATAAACATAATAGAATGCCACCCTGCCCAGTTGTCATTAGGCTCTCAGTCATCATTTAGAGATGGGGGTCATTTGACAGAATTCTCACTGAGGTCATTTCATAGAGAAGACAGTAAGTAGTCACTCTGGAAAATTTCTGTTTAAATGATAACTGCTCATGGAAGTTTGATTTCTAGCACTTTGTACTTCCCAGAGCCATGTGTCACCCTGGTCCAGAGGTAAGGCCAATGGCCTGCCCCAAACTCTCCATGTCTGGTGACAATTCATTGGAGTTCTATATTACACTTACACACATCTTATAAATCAGGAGTACTAAAGTGTATTTCATTGCAATTATTTTTCAAAAAATGATTCCAAAAACTACCTACTCTTGAAGAAGTTATTTCCCTGGAGCCTGGCTGGCCTCTCAGTGCTATCACTACCATGTCCATGTCCTCCAAGAGAGCGCACCTCTGTGTTGGTATCTCTGACATTTGGATCCTTTCTGCACAGCTCAAGGGTTCATCCTTTCCTCCCTGCTCCTGTGTTCTGCACTATGAGTGATGAAACTTCTGAGTAGAAACAACTAAGGCTAAGGTCTGGATGTGGCCAGCCTGCTCTCTACAGCCCCTCGGCTCCACTCTCTCTCCCAGAACAAAGTGCCGTTCTCCTCCACTGCCACCACTTCCTAGTATCATTGTCCACTACTCCCAATGTCTGCCAGGAGCATCACCCACATTGAATCGTTGCTGGTGAATTTTTCTGACCAGTGAGGGCAGTGGGGAAGGCAGGAAAGGAGGAGGTGGAACTTTGATGACCCCACAGAGAAGTCCAATCTCACCAGAACAAAAGCCCTGACTCAGGTGCAGTGTTGTGGGATGATATAAGCCAGTGTCACAAGACAGCTTCAGGAAGAAATGCCTGGGACAGAAGTAAGTCAGTTTGTTCTGGGTACAGGTCTCCTGACTACATGACCCACCCAAATGATGGTGTAGGGCCTAGAAGCCAGGATCTATGTAGGCTGATTTATCTTCTTGAGGCCACTGCTTACTGTCCTGTGTCTGGCATGCAGAGCTTCCTAGCCATTTTGCCAGGAGGGAGATTTTGGAGGGAAGAATTTATAGCAATAGAGAGAGCCTCATAGAAGTGATGCATGGAGTTCTACTGCCGTTGCCTGGAAGCTCATGCCTGCTGGGGGCTGTAAGCTACCCTGGACCAGGCCAAAGTCATCACCTGCATTTTTTTTTTTTGGTGGGATTGTGGGGAGGGCTGGTGGGATTTGGGAGCTAGATACACATATAAGAAAGGCTGGATGAGATCTGGCTCAGCCATAGTCTTTCCTGGAAACAGGAATCTCTTGCATTGTCCTTGGAGGATCCCTGGGAGGGTAAGCCCTTGGGATATGAAATTTCATTTCACCAGCATTTCCCTCAGTAGTGTAGCCAAAGTGAGGATGGTGGTGGTGAGGATTAGGTAGGACAGGGCCAGGGAAATCATGGAAGCACGGTTTTACCTCTGGGTGCCAGCACTTGGGCTCCCAAACTTTCAGAGGCCTTTAAAAAATGTTTTTGTTGATTGTTTAGAGAGAGAGGAAGAGAGAGAGAAAGATAGAAAAATTGATGTGAGAGAGAAACATTGACCAGCTGCCTCCTGCGTGCCCCCCAACTGGGGACCGAGCCCGTAACCTGGGCATGTGCCCTGACCGGAATCAAACCCGGACCTCTCAGTCCATGGGACAACGTTCAATCCACTGAGCCACACCAACTGGGCTCAAAGGCCTTTAAAGGTGCTTCATATAAAGGCTAAATATAGGAATGGTCCTCAAGCACATGTGAAGATGTACTCAGTCTCCATAGGCCTCAGAGCAATGTATATTAAATCACAATGAAGTTCCACTATATACCAGTTGAGATGACTGTATTCAGTAGGCCTAATCACAGCAAGTGCTTGTTAGCCGTGGGGCAGTTGGACTCTTGCTCATTGCGGGTGGGAAGATAAGGTGGAACAATAACTTTGGAAAGCCTGTTAGTGCTTTCTTAGAAAGCTGAGCATATGTCTGTTTACCTTATGACCAAACATTTCCACTCCTAGATATTTATCCAGGAATAATGGAAATACATATCCACAAAAGGACTCAACTCTAAATGTTCTTGAAGTTTTATTGTTAATCCAAACTGGAAACAGCTCAATTGCCCATCAATAGTAAAATAACTAAAGAATTGTTGTATATCCATGCAATGGAATACTATTTTGCAATAAAGAAAAATTAAACATAGTATGTACTACAACATGAGTGAATCCCAGAAACATGCTGCATGAAAGAAGCGAGACATAAAACAATACATACATGAGATTCTAATTAAGTGCTAAAAAAGGCAAAATAATCCATGGTAATAAAATTCAGATTATCAATTGCTAGGGGAGAGATTGATTAGGAAATAGCAAGAGGAAATTTTCTTGGCTAATGAAAATATGTATCTTGATAGGGGTGTGGTGCACAGATTTGTCAGAACAGATCTAACTATACACTTTAAGTCTGTGCACTTTACTACATGTAAATCATGCCTCAACAGAGATTCTTTTAAAAGTGCTTTAGAAGAAAAAATTGTGTGCACCAATATGCGATGGAATATTGCAGTGTTTAAATCTCTGCAAAACATTATGATTATGTTCTGTAATTACCTATTGAACATAGTGTTATGAAAAATGAAGTTACATTCGAAAGGAACTGGTGGTTTAGTTTTATTTATAAGAATTTCCAAGTATGTATGATAATTGCCAAGATGTCTTAACCAATTGTACATTAATGATTTATCATTTGCCAAATGATTTTGAAGTTAAATTGGTAAAAATCCTTTCAGGCTTTACAACAAAGTAAATGTTAGGTAGAGTCATATAGTATTTTCATTTTTGTAGGTAAAAAAATAGTCAAATAACATGATTCCATATGGTGCTGCCTCATGGTGCATTTTGGTGTGTCTGATGTGGTGTTGATGCATCTTCTGGAGTCAGAGGTCTGAGTCTGACTCTAGGTGGAGGGCCTCCATTGCTCTTCCCACAGCCTCAGACTCTTCTGTGGATTCTAGATCCTTTGAATAACTGGACGTGTGAGTTGGGTAGGAGGGTTATGGGAGTCAGTTTGCATAGGGGTTTTCAGTGGTGACAGACCTGAGGACACTTCACACCCTCCCCTCTAGTCCCTGACTGTCTTCTTTCTCCCAAGAGGGACTCTCTTCTCTCTGATCTGCCTGAAAGTTAAAACCAAGCAGCCTTTCTCCGTTCTCCTCATCAGGCACTGAAATTTCAAACAGTGCTACCTTTGGCGCACTGAGATCTCTGATGCCTTCCTAGGTGTTCCCAGAACTCTGACCACATCACTATATTGTAGTAACTGCACTGTTTTTAAGATTTATTTTGGTTCAGTTTATACACAATAAGATAACCCTTTTTTAGGCATAGAATGCTATGATAAACTTGTTATTGTGTAATTATCACCCAAATCAAGATAAATAACTACTTCCATTATCCCCAAAAGTTCCCTAATGCCTTTTCATAGTCAGTCCTCTATCCTTTTCAGCACCTGGTAACCACTGATCTTTTTTCTGTCTCTGTGGATTTCCTTTTCCAGAATGTCATATGAATAGAATCCTATAGTATGTAGAATTTTAAGTCTCACTTCATATGCATAGTACATTTGAGATTTATTGTTGTTACATGAATAAGTTGTTCATTCCCTTTTACTGCTGAATGATATTCCATTGTGTGGATGTGCCAGAGTTTATTTGTTTGCTGGTTTATGGACATTTGGATTGTTTCTAGTTTTTGGTGATCATATATAAAGCTTCTATAAAACTTCACACACAGGCTTTTGAGTGGACATGTTTTCATGTCTGTATGGTAAATTTCAAAAGATGGGACATCTGTGCCATATGGTAAGTGTCTACTTAACTTTTGAGAAATTAATGAACTGTTTTCCAGAGTGGCTGTATCATTTTGCATTTCTACCATCACTATATGAAAATTTCAGTTGCTCCACATCCTCACTAGCACTTCCTAGTATCAGGAATTTTTTTCTTCAAGACATTCTTCTAATAGGTGTGGAGTGGTATCTCATTGTAGTTTGAACTGCATTTCCCTAATTTCTAATGACATTGAACATGTTTTAATCTGCTTATATGCCATCTATACAACTTCTTCAGAAAAGTGCCTGTTCAAATCATTTGTTCGCTTTTACATTGAAATGTTATTATTGACTTTGAGAATTATTTTTATAGCCTGGCTACCAGTTTTTAATCAGATATATGTTCTGCAAATATTTATTCCCAGTCTGTGGCTTGTCTTTTCATTTCCTTAATAGTGTGTTTCGAAGAGCACTATGCTGAAGTCCACTCTATTGATTTTCTAAATTAAATTAAATTAATTTATTTTTATTGTTGAAAGTATTATAGTTGTCTCCATTTTTCCCCACTGACGCCCTCCTTCCCACTCCCAACCCCCTCCTGCCTTCCTGAGCCTAATGTCCCTGTCAATTTGTTGTGCATATATGCATATAAGTTCTTTAGTTTATCCCTTACCACCCATCCCCCCTCCCTTCCCTCTGAGGTTTGTCAGTCTGTTCCCTACTTCCATAATTCTGGATCTCTTTTGGTTGACAGCTTATTTTGTTCATTATGTTGCACAAATAAGTGAGATCATGTGGTACTTGTCTTACTCTGACTGGCTTATTTCGTTTAGCATAATTCTCTCCATGTCCCTCCATATAATCTCAAATGGTAAGAGATCTCTCTTTCTTACATCTGCATAGTATTCCATTGTGTAAAAATGTATCACAGTTTTTTTATCCACTCCTCTGCTGATGGGCACTGGGGCTGTTTTCAAATCTTAGCTATTGTAAATAGCACTGCTATGAACATAGGGGTGCATATATTCTTCCTGATTGGTGTTTCAGGCCTCTTAAGATATATTCCAAGAAGTGGGATCACTGGGTGCAATGGCAGTTCCATTTTCAATTTTTTGAGGAAACATCATATTGTTTTCCATAGTGGTTGCACCAGTCTGATTCCCCAACAATAGTATGCTAGAGTCCCCTTTTCTCCACATCCTTGCCAGCATTTGTTGTTTGAGAATTTGTTGATGGCTACCATTCTGGTGTGTGAGGTAGTCATTTTAATTTAAATTAAATTAAATCTCATAGTCATTTTAATTTAAATCTCTCTGATGATTACAGATGTTGAACATTTTCTCATAAGTCTCCTGGCCATTTGTATGTCCTATTTGAAGAAGTGTCTATTCCAGTCCTCTGCCCGTTTTTTAATTGGATTCTTTGTCTTCCTTTTGTTGAGTTGCATGAGTACTCTATATATTTTTATATTAACCCCTTATCTGATATATCGTAGGCAAATATGTTCTTCCAGAGAGTGGATATTCTTTTCATTTTGATGCTGGTTTCTTTTGCAGTGAAGAAGCTTTTTAGCTTAATGTAGTCCCTTATCAATTTTTTCTTTATTTCTCTTGCCCTAGGCAATATATCAGTGAAAATTCCACTACGTATGATGGCTGAGATTTTTCTGCCTACATTTTCTTCTAAAATTTTTATGGTTTCACAGGTTACATTTAAGTCTTTTATCCATTTTGAGTTTATTCTTGTGTATGGTGTAAGTAGGTGGTCTAGTATGACTTTTTTTCATACAGATGTCCAAATTTCCCAACACCAATTATTGAAGAAATTGTCTTTTCTCCATTGTATGCTCTTGCTTCCTTTGTCAAATATGAATTGTGAATACTGTCTGGGGTTGATATCTGGGTTCCCTGGTTGGTTCTATTGATCTATATGCCTGTTCTTGTGTCAGTACCAGGTGGTTTTGATTATGATGGCTTTGTAGTATAATTTGATATCTGGAATGGTGATACCTCCCACTTTGTTATTCTTTTTCAAAATTGCTGTGGATCATCAGGGTTTTCATGGTTCCATATAACATTTTGGAGTATTTGTCTAGATCTGTGAAACATGCTGTTGGTACTTTTCAGAGTTTATGTATTTTTTGGAGGGATTTTTATTAATTTATTTTTGTTACAGATGTTTCTTATTTATCCCCCCAGACATCCTTCTCCCAATTCCACCCCCTCAGCACCCCCAGGCATTGTTGTCTACATCCATTGGTTACGCATACATGCATATAAGTTCTTTGGTTTATCACATCCATGCCCCGGGTCCCCCTCCTCTAAAGTTTGTCAGTTTGAACAGTATTCCTTTCTATGTCTCTGAGTCTATTTTGTTCACCAGCTTATTTTGTTCATTATATTCCACAAATAAGTGAGATCATGTAGTACTTGTCTTTCTCTGATTGACTTATTTCTCATAACATAATTCTCTCCAGGTCCCTCCATGTCATCTCAAAGGATAAGAGATCTCTCTTTCTTATAGCTGCTTCGTATTCCATTGTGTATATGTACCACATCTTTTTCATCCACTCATCTACTGATGGACACTTGGGCTATATCCAGATCTTAGCAATTGTAAATAGTGCTGCTGTGAGCATAGGGGTACATATATTCTTTCTGATTGGTGTTTCAGGATTCTTAGGATATATTCCAAGAAGTGAGATCACAGGGTCAAATGGCAGATCAATATTTAATTTTTTGAGGAATCATCATATTGTTTTCTATAGTGGCTGCACCAGTCGGCATTCCCACCAGCAGTATACTAGAATCCACTTTTCTCAACACCCTCACCAGCTCCTGTTTGATGATTTGTTGATGGCAGCCATTCTGGCAGGTGCGAGGTGATACCTCATTGTTGTTTTAATTTGCATATCTCTGATGATTAGTGATGTATAACCTGATATCCGGTATTGTGATCCCGCTTCCTTTGTCCTTCTTTTTCAAGATTGCTGTGACAATTCGGAGCCTTTTTTGGTTCCATATGAACTTTTGAAGTATTTGTTCTAATTCTGTGAGATATGTCCTTGGTATTTGGATGGGGATTGCATTGAATCTATAGATTGCTTTGGGTAGTATGGACATTTTAATGATGTTAATTCTTGCAATCCATGAACAAGGCAGGTGCTTCCACTTTTTTATATCTTCATCTATTTATTTTTTCAAGGTCCTGTAGTTTTCTGCAAATAGGTCCTTTTCTTCTTTGGTTAAGTTTATTCCTAGATATCTTAATTTTTTTGCCACAATGGTAAATGGGATTTTTTTTTAGTTTCTCTTTCTGTGAGTTCATCATTGGTGTATGAGAATGTTGTCGATTTCTTGACATTAATTTTGTATCCTGCTACTTTGCCAAATTCATTTATTAAGTGTAGAAGATTTTGATGGAGTCTTTAGGGTTTTCTATGTATAATATCATGTCATCTACAAATAATGACAGTTTTACTTCCTCCTTTCCAATTTGGATCCCTTTTATTTTTTCTTCATGTCTGATTGCTGTGGCTAAGACTTCCAGTACTATGTTAAATAAAAGTGGCGAAAGTGGGCATCCTTGTCTTGTTCCTGTTCTTAAGGGAAATGCTTTTAGTTTTTGTCTACTGAATATGATGTTGGCTGTAGGTCTTTCATATATAGTCTTTATTATGTTGAGATATGATCCCTCTATTCCCAAATTGCTGAGCATTTTTATCAGAAATGGGTGCTAGATTTTTTCAAATGCTTTTTCAGTGTCTATTGATATAATCATGTGGTTTTAATCTTTCATTTTATTTATGTGGTATATGACATTTATTGATTTGCGAATATTGTACCAGCCTTGCATCCCTGGGACAAATCCCACTTGGTCATGGTGAATAACTTTTTTTTAATGTATTGCTGGATCTGATTTTCTAGTATTTTATTCAGGATAGTGGCATCTATGTTCATCAGAGATATAGGCCTGTGGTTTTCTTTCTTTATAGTGTCTTTTTCTGGTTTTGGAATTAGAATTGTGCTGGCCTCATAAAACGCATTTGGAAGTCTTCCTTCTTCTTGAATTTTTAGGAATAGTTTGATGACAATAGGTGTTAGTTCTTCTTTGAATGTTCGATAAAACTCCCCCGTGAAGCCGTCCGGGCCTGGGCTTTAGTTTGCTGGGAAAGTCTTCATTACATCTTCAATTTCCTTCGTTGTTATTGGTCTGTTCAAGTTTTCTATCTCTTCCTGGTTCAGTTTTGGGAGACTATGTGTTTCTAGAAATTTTCCATTTTGCTTAGATGGTCTAATTTGTTGCCGTGTAATTGTTCATAGTATTTGTTAACAATCCTTTGTATTTCTGTGGTGTCAGTTATTACTTCTCTACTTTTATTTCTTATTTTGTGTATTTGGGTTCCTTCTCTTTGTTTCTTGGTGAGTCTGGCTAAGGGTCCATCAATCTTGTTTATATTTTCAAAAAACCAGCTCTTTGTTTCATTGGTCCTTTGAATTGTTCTTTTGGTCTCCATGTCATTTATTTCTGCTCTGATCTTTACTATTTCCTTCCTTCTACTTGCTCTGGGGTTTTCTTTTTGTTTGTTTTCTAGTTCTTTAAGATGTGAGGTTAGGTAGTCTATTAGAAATTTTTCTTGTTTCTTTTGCTTTTTTTAATTTATTTATTATTTTTTTTATTAATTTATTTTTGCTACAGATGTTTTTCCTTTTTTCCTCATAGACACCCTCCTCCCCCTCCCCCCACCCTGTCCCCAGCTTTGTTGTCCATGTCCATCACTTATGCATACATGCGCATAAGTTCTGTGGTTTATCTCTTCCCTCCCCCCACACCCCCTCTTCTGAGGGGTGTCAGTTTATACCCTACTTCCACATCTCTGGGTCTACCCTGTTCCTCAGACTGTTATGTTCATTATATTCCACAAATAAGTGAGATCATGTGATATTTGTCTTTCTATTCTTGGCTTGTTTCGCTTAGGATAATACTCTCGAGGTCCCTCCATGTCATCTCAAAGGATAAGAGATCTTTCTTTCTTACACCTGCATAGTACTCCATTGTGTATATGTACCACAGCTTTTATATCCATTCATCCGCTGATGGACACTTGGGCTGTTTCCAAATCTTAGCTATTGTAAATAGTGCTGCTATGAACATGGGGGTACATGTATTTTTTCTGATTGGTGTTTCAGACTTCTTAGGGTATATTCCTAGAAGTGGGATCACTGGGTCAAATGGCAATTCAACTTTTAATTTTTTGAGGTAACACCATAGTGTTTTCCACAGTGGCTGCATCAGTCTGCATTCCCACCAGCAGTGTACTAGAGTCCCCTTTTCTCCACATCCTCGCCAACACTTGTTGTTTGATGATTTATTGATGGTGGCCATTCTGACAGGTGTGAGGTGATACCTCATTGTTGTTTTAATTTGCATCTCTCTGATGATTAGTGATGTTGAGCATTTCTTCATATGTCTCTTAGCCATTTGTATGTCCTTTTTGGAGAGGTGTCTATTTAGTTCCTCTGTCCATTTTTTAATTGGGTTCTTTGTCTTCCTTTTGTTGAGTTGTATGAGCACTCTGTATATTTTGGAAATTAACCCTTATCTGATGTATCATTGGCAATTATGCTCTCCCATAGAGTGGGTTCCCTACCTGTTTTGATGGTTGTTTCTTTTGCTGTGCAGAAGCTTTTGAGTTTGATGTAGTCCCATGTGTTCATTTTTCCCTTTGTTTCTGTTGCCTTAGGTGATGTATCAGTGAAGATTCTACTGTGTATGATGTCTGAAATTTTGTTGCCTACATTTTCTTCTAGGATTTTTATGGATTCACGAGTCACATTTAAGTCTTTTATCCATTTTGAGTTTATTCTTGTGTATGGTGTAAGTTGATGGTCTAGTTTCATTTTTTTTTGCATGTAGCTGTCCAATTTTCCCAACACCATTTATTAAAGAGGCTGTCTTTACTCCATTGTATGGTATTGCCACCTTTGTCAAATATTAATTGAGCATAATGTCTTGGGTCAATTTCCGGATTCTCTGTTCTGTTCCACTGGTCTATATGCCTGTTCTTGTGCCAGTACCAGGCTGTTTTGATTACAGTAGCTTTGTAGTATAAGTTGATATCCGGTATTGTGATCCCACCTACTTTGTCCTTCTTTTTCAAGATTGCTGTGGCTATTCGGGGTCTTTTTTGGTTCCATATGTTTCTTGAGATGAGCCTGTAGTGCTATGAACTTCCCTCTCAGAACTGCTTTTGCTGCATCCCATAGATTTTGTGTTGTTGTGTGTTCATTTTCATTGGTTTCCAGGAAGTTTTTAATTTCTTCCTTGATCTCCATGGTAACCCATTCATTGTTCAGTAACATGCTATTTAGACTCCATGTGTTCAAATGTCTTTGCATGTTCTTGTTGCAATTAATTTCTAGTTTCATGCCATTGTGATCTGATGCTGGATATGATTTCAATCTTCTTGAACTTGTAGAGACTTAGTTTGTACCCTGACATATGGTCTCTCTTTGAGACTATCCCATGAGCACTTGAGAAAAATGTGAATTCTGCAGTTTTGGGGTGTAATTCTCTGTATATATCTATTAAATCCATTTGATCTAGTTCTTCATTTAAAGTCTCTGTTTCCTTGTTAATTTTTTGTCTGGATGATCTATCCAGTGATGTCAGCATAGTGTTGAAGTCTTCTGCTATGATTGTATTGCTGTCAGTTTCTCCTTTGAAGTCCTCCAGAAGATTTTTAATATATTTTGGTGCTCCTATATTGGGTACATATATGTTTACCAAGGTTATATCTTCCTGTTGGATAGATCCTTTCAATATTATGTAGTGGCCATCTTTGTCTCTAGTTATGGCCTTCATTTTTAAATCTAATTTATCAGATATGAGTATTGCTACTCCAGCTTTTCTTTTCTTTCCGTTTGCTTGGAAGATTTTTTTCCATCCCTTTACTTTCAACCTATGTGAATCTTTTGCTGTGAGGTGGGTCTCTTGTAAACAACATATATGTGAGTCATGCTTTCTTATCCAGTCAGCTACTATGTGTCTTTTTATCGGAGCATTCAAACCATTTACATTTAAGGTGATTATTGATATGCACTTATTTATTGCTATTCTTATTTTTTTGTGGTTATATTTTTCTTCTTATTTCTTCTACTAATTAGAGCAGTCCTTTTAACATTTCTTGCAGTGCTGGTTTGATGCTAATATATTTCCTTAGCCTTTTTTTTGTCTGGGAAGCTCTTTATTTGACCTTCTATTTTGAATGATAGCCTTGCTGGATAGAGTAGTCTTGGATTCAGATCCTTGTTTTTAATGACCTTGATTACTTCATGCCATTCCCTTCTGTCCTGAAGTGCTTCTGGTGAGGAATCACCTGATAACCTTATGGGGATTCCTTTGTAGGTAACCTGCTGCTTATCTCTTGCTGCCTTTAGGATTCTCTCTTTGTCTTTAATTTTTCGCATTTTAATTATTATGTGTCTTGGTGTTGACCTTTTTTAGTTCTTCTTACCTGGCACTCTCTGTGCTTCTTGAACTCGAATGCCTTCTTCCTTCACCAAGTTAAGAAAGTTTTCTGTCACTATTTCTTCAAATATATTATCTAACCCTTGCTCATTTTCTTCTTCTTCTGGAACTCCTATGATGCAAATATTATTATGTTTCCAATGTCCCACAGTTCTCTTAAGCTGTCTTCTGTTTTTTAAATGTTTTTTTTTCCATTTGATTTTCTGAGTGGTTGATTTTTTCTACCCTGTCTTCTAATTCACTGATCTGGTCTTCAGCTTCCTCTACTCTGCTGGTTATTCCTTCCAATGTGTTCTTTATATCTGCTATGCCATTCTTCATTTCCACTTGGTTGGTTTTCAATATTTCTATATATTTACTCATGGTGTGGATGTCCTTACTTCTGCTGTTGAGCTTTCTCAAGATCATGGCTCTGAACTCTACCTCTTTGAACTTGCTTAACTGCATTTCATTTATCTCATCTTCGGTAAAGTTCTCTTGTTCTTTCATTTGGAATTTGTTTCTTTGTTTCTCCTTGGCTATCTCAGTGGGTTTTGGAGCCTGCCAAATATTCCCTGTGGGTGTTGGTGTTCTGCTGTTTGTGGCTTCCTCTACTGGGTTTGGATGAATGTGGGAGGGCACATGTTAAACACCACTGTCAAGTCTTACTTTCATTGTTAGATTTGCAAGCTCAGGAAAGGTTCAGTTATTCTCTAGCTTTTTGCCTGGAGGCTATTAGTCTCAGTTAGTCAGGGTCTTGGGAAGTAGCCCTCAGGTGTTCTGGGTAAGAGGATTTCCAGAGAGTGGGGCGGATGCTGGTTGTTAATGAGTCTCAATTTGCATTTCTGTGGTTCACCTGTGTGAGGTTGAATCTCCAAGGGAGGAGCTGTTGCTTTTTCCCACTGCTCCAGGAAGGAGCAAGCTGGCTATCATCCTGTGTAGCCAGGAAGGAGCGAGCTGACCACCATCCTTTGTGGCTGTGACTTAGCAAAAACTCTGAGTGCCTTTCCAATCCTGGGTGTCCCCACAGAGTTCCAGTCCAGTCTGCTCTCCCTTTGCCAGAGCCCAAGGTGAGTGGCTGTAGCTATTTAGTGTTCTGTCCAGGCCCTCTGCACTGTGGATCCGGCTTGGGATGTTAACCCTGAGGGCCCTGCTCACAGCAACTGTCCATAGGCTCCCAGCCCACCACCCTTTCACGCTTCCGCAGATACTACCAGTGTTCCTGGTTATATGGTCCTCTCCCGCTGCTTTTCTGTTGCTTTTTTCTGATGATTTGTCTTTATTTTAGTTGTAATTCCCACTGGGTCCTGGGAGATCGTCTGTGTAGCTTCCATTCACTCCGCTGCCCCCCCCCCCCCCCTCTATTTTTGTTTCTTGCTGAATCTGGATAAGAGTTCATCAATCTTTTTTATCTTTTCAAATAACCAGCTCTTTGTTTCATTGATATTTTGAATTTTTTTTTTTAGTCTCTCTGTCATTTATTTCTGCTCCGATCTTTACCATTTCTTTCATTCCACTTGTTCTATGTCTTTCTTTTTGTTTGCTTTCTAGTTCTTTAAGTTGTGAGGTTAGATAATCAACTATAAATTTTTCTTGTTTCCTAAGGTAGACCTGTAGTGCTATGAACTTCCCTCTCAGGGCTGCTATTGCTGTGTCTCATAGATTTTGTGTTGTTGTGTGTTCATTTTCATTTGTTTTCAGGAAGGTTTTAATTTCGTCCTTGATCTCATTCATTGTTTAATAACATGCTATTTAGCCTCCATGTGTTTAAATGTCTTTGCGTGTTTTTATTTTAATTGATTTCTAGTTTCATGCCATTGTCATCTGAGAAATTGCTTGATAAAATTTCACTCATCTTGAACTTGTAGAGACAGTTTGTGTATTAACATGTGGTATATCTTTGAGAATGTCCCATGTGCTCTTGAGAAGAATGTGAATTCTGCAGTTTGGGGGTTTAATTCTCTGTAGATGTCTATAAATCCATTTGATGTAGTGCATCATTTAGCGTCTCTCTTTCTTTGTTAATTTTTTTGTCTAGAGGATCTATTCAGTGATGTCAGCGGGGTGTTGAAGTTCCCTGCAATGATTGTATTGCTCTAGATTTCTCTTTTAAAGCCCTCCATAATGTTTTAATATGTTTTGGTGCTCCTATATTGGGTGCATATATGTTTACCATGGTTATATCTTTCTGATGGATAGATCCTTTCAATATTATGTAGTAGTCTTCTTTGTCTCTAGTTATGGCCTTCATTTTGCAGTCTATTTTATTGGATATGAGTATTGCTACCCCAGCTTTTTTTCTTTTTTTTTTTTTTTTTGTTTGCCTGGAAGATTTTTTTCTATCCCTTCACTTTCAACCTGTGAGTATTTTGCTGTGAGGTGAGTCTCTTTTAAACAGTATATATATGAGTAATGCTTTCTCATCCAATCAGCTAATCTGCGTCTTTTGATCAGAGCATTCAGTCCATTTACATTTAAGGTTATTATTGATATGTACTTAATTATTGCCATTTTTGTCCGTTGTGGTTATATTTTTCTTCATATTTCTTCTGACTACTTACTGCAGTGTTCTTAACATTTCTTGCATTGCTGGTTTGGTGCTAATATATTGCCTTATACTTTTTTTTTGGTCTGGGAAGCTCTTGATTTCACCTTCTATGTTAAATGATATCCTTGCTGGATAGTGTAGCCTTGTATTCAGATTCTTGTTTTTCATTAGCTTGATTACTTCATGCTATTCACTTCTGGCCCATAGTTTTTCTGTTGATAAATCAGCTGAAAGTCGTATGGGGACTTCTTAGTAGCTAACCTGTTGCTTATGTCAGCCTGCCATTATGATTCTCCCTTTGCCTTTAATTTTTGGCATTTTAATTATTATGTGTCTTGGTGTGGGCCTGTTTGAGTACTTCTTACGTGGGGCTCTCTGTGCTTCTTAAACTTTTATGCCTTTTTCCTTCACTGAGGTAGGGAAGTTTTGTCACTATTTCTTCAAACATGTTCTCCAACCTGTGGGAGCCCGGCAGCATCACAGGGGTTAAGGAAAGGGTTGAGCACTGCGAGTGTGGTGCCTTGACCTGGTTTCTAGCCTCATATCTGCCGGAGGCTCTGACTGTTCCCTGATGTTTCGGGCTCAGTGGCCTTGTATGATAGTGTTGTCTCAAGGAGGATGCTTGCCTGGTGGGAAAGTCCTTGAAGGAGTTGCAGTCCGAAAACAATAAAGATGATTATACTGTTCCTTCATGTGAATGTGCCTGTAGCCCACAGTATTTAAGTTGTGTTGACTGTTAATAAAATCGCCATTTGCCAGCAGAGCTCTTGGTCCTCTCCTTATTTAAGTCCCTCGCTTCACCTTGCCCACGCCCTTGACGACGCTGGACGCGTCACCAACCCTTGCTCATTTTACTCGTATTTTAGACATCCCATGATCCCAATGTTGTTATGTTTCATGTTGTCCCACAGTTCTCTTAAACTGTCCCATTTTTTAATTGTTTTTTTTCTTTTGGGTTCTCTGATTAGGTTATTTTTTCTACACTGTCTTCCAATTCACTGATCCTATCTTCGACTTCCTATAATCTGATGTTTATTTCTAATGTGTTCTTTTTTTTTTTCTTTATTGATTTTAGAGAGAAGGAAGGGAGAGTGAGAGAGAGATAGAAACATTGATGAGAGAGAACATCGATTGGCTGCCTCCTGCATTCCCCCCACTGGGGATCATGCCCACAACCTGGGCATGTGCCCTGTCTGGGAATCAAACTTGTGACCTCTTGGTGCATGGGTTGACGCTCAACCAGTGAGCCACACCGGTTGGGCTCCAATGTGTTCTTTATTTCTGCTATGTCATTCTTCATTTATGCTTGGCTGTTTTCATTTCTGTTTCATTGATTTTCATTGTTTCTATATCTTTACTCATGCTGTTGGGCTTCATAATGATTACTCTAAACTCTACCTCTGATAACTTGCCTAATTCCATTTCATTTATCCCTTCTTCTGTAAATTCTCTTGTTCTCTCATTAGAAATTTGTTTTGCTTTGTTTTGTTTTGTTTCAGCATTTTGGCTGTCTCAGTGGGTTTTGGAACCTGCCAAATTTTCCCTTTTGGTGTTGGCATTCCACTTATTGTGGCTCCCTGTACTGGGTTTGGATGAGTGTGAATGGGCCCACATTAAACACCAATGTCTATGTTATTTTCTTGGGTAGAGTTGCAGGCCAAGCAAAGATTGAATTATCCTAGAACTTTTGCCTGCAGGCTATTAGTGTCAGTTGCTTAATGAGCCTCAGGTTGTAACCTTCATCTGAATGAAAAATCTCTCAGGTGGGCAGGGTAAGAGGATTTCCAAAGGGTGGGGCAATTGCTTTACCCTGGGTTAAAGTTGCATTGATAACAAAGTGGTTTCTGAAGTGTGGATTATTGGCTTTGTTCAGGGGCCCAGGCCTCTGCATTCACAGCTCAGTCCCCTGAGCCACAGGGTGCTGTTAAATTTCCAAGGGAAGGGCATTTGCTTCTCTCCCAGGCTAAAACTGGTCTGATGGGGCTACTTGACAGAGATGATACTGAATTCATGGCTGGGGGACTAAGCATAGGAACTCAGGAATCAGCCTTCCCAGCTTAGTCCTCAGAGCCATGACACCCAATACTGAGAACCACGTCCAAAGCTTAAAGCTTTCAGAATTTTTTTCTGTCTACTGGCTGGCTGGTAGTCTCTAGCTGTTAAGGAGCCTCAGATTCTATTTCTCTGGCTGGGGGATGTCAAATTCCTGAGGGAGGGGCAGTTGCTTCTCCCTGGGGCTCTGGGAAGGAGCTCTTTGAGTGAGATGGCTACTATCCTATGAGGGAGTGATTCAGCATAAAACTCCCGATGGCCTCCTTCCCAGCTCTCTCCCCAGGCCACAAACACCTGACTCTCTCCACACAGTTCCAGTCCAGTCTGCTCTCCCTCTGCCAGAGCCCAAGGTGAGTGGCTGTAGCTGTGATTTAGTGTACTGGCCCTTCAGGGTAGTTCTGGTGTTCCCTACACCTCTATCTGCCAGACAAATCCTCTGCTCTGGTGATTTTCTCAGCCAGATGTTATGTGGGTGGCTTTGCGTGATCTGCCACTCTGTGTGATGGGGAGCCAGCTGGGGTTTTAACCCCTGACTTCTCAGAGGGAACTTCTCAGAGCTAAGACAGCCCTCAGCTGCTGCCCATGATCACCCAGCCAACCCTCTTGTGTCTCCGCAGCTCCTACCAGTCTCGATTTGGAGTCCTTTTTAAGTCCTTGGTTATATGGATTCCCTCCAGCTGCTCTTCAGTTGTTTTTTCCTGATGACTTGTCTTTATTTTAATTGTAATTCTAGTTTGGTCCTGGGAAACTGTCTTTGTAGCTTCCATTCATTCCACTGCAATTTTTTCCCAAGCTCTACTCTATAGATTTTTATGGATTCCTGCTTTTTGTTTTTCTCCTTTGTTTTCTTCTACCATGTAGCATGTCTTCTATCATTAATGCATGTTCATATGTATGTACATGGGGCTGTCAAGTGCCCACAGATCAGCCCACATTGTTTCCATTCTGTGCCACAGTCCTGTGCATGATACTGACTAAATAACTGCAGATCAAATCATGACCTGTGTCAGGCCCTGTGGGAAGTATTTCAAGCCCTGTGGGGATGGCTTCTTTGCCTTCTCATCCCAGCACTGAGGAAATAACTTTATTTTCTTGGCAGGCTCTGACAAAGGCTCCTTGAACTTGCTATTGGAGTGGCCTCAGCTCACACCAGACTTTCTGAGGTTCCTTAGACCTAGAACCATTCCAAGCCCAAACTTCCTCTCCCTCTCCAAGCAGAGAAGGTATTTCAGCCACTTTATGTCCCTTCTCTGCAAGTATAATGACTTTTCCAAAATTCTCAGTGTTGACATCAAATGCATGGGCGTTTGGCACTTGAATCATTTCAGATGTGCTACCTGCTCTTCCCAACTACTTCCCCCCATCTATGTGTAACAGCAATCAGGGAATGTGCAAATCAACCTCACCTCTAATCCATGTGTGCTCCATCACCTGAAAATCTCAAGGATGCTAGCTCATTAGCTCCCAAATTAAACACTTTTGAGCCATCAATATTTTCTCACAACAGGAAAAGGCATTCATCACAGACACCGAGGGTCCACATGTTCTGCTCCAGTTTTATATGTCCTTTCTCATCTGGTAGACCCTTCATTTTTGGTAAAGTTTTCCTTTGGGATTCTCTGATATTATGTTACTAAACATATCATTAACCCTTAGCCAAAGTAAAACATAAGCTAAAACATAAATCATGATTTTGGATAGAACCAGACATGGTGGTCTCTGGAGCAAGATCTCAGATGCTCCCGATGGTATGGTAGGTGAGGATTGTGCTTGAGTGGTGGGCACATTTTATTCCTCAGAGCCTGCCCTCCCCCAGTTTACTCATGTTCCAGCCCTCTTTTGTTCTGTGACAGCTAAAAGCTGCATAATCTCAACCTGGAGGGACGTTTCTACTCTGATGTTTTGCACAGTCCTGGAGCAAGGTTGCCTCTAAACAGGAGTGTGGCCATGGGGGAAACCCTCAGCAGAGACCATTCCACCTTTCACCTGGGTCTTAACGAAGTACTAAGCCATCATGATGTTGATAATAGTAGTGATGTAACAAATGACAACATAGCTGGAGACACTCCATAGGTGGACAAGGTCTAGTGGCTTCAGCATTCAGTGGCTACCCTGCCTGATCAGCCAGGAGCATGGGGGAAAAACTCTACTCTAATGAAATTCATCTCATGAGAAGCACTTGCTGACAACCATCTTTAAAGGAACTCTCACATTTGTTGTGGTTTTACTTAAAGATGTGTGGGGTTGTGTGGAATGACACTAGCCTCAACATTCTGAGAAATCTAGAAGAGGCAATAACCGTGGCTTAGAACCAACCTTTCCCACATTTGTCTGGCTGAGCCATTTTATGTTTTAAATCATGTTTCATGCCCCAACAATTCCCCAGAGAGTTGAAATAGTATCTAGTATCCAGAGAACCTCCAGTGTTTCCTGGGAAAAACTGTGTTTTCAACATCAGCCATGGTCCAGATTGAGTGTACCAATGGATGGAGAATGGATCTGGGAAGAAGTATTTGCATGTATGGCTCAGCTTTGGTCTGTGGAGGACATTCTAGGCACTCCAGTTGGAGAAGCTGGCTCCTGGTCAGGAGAAATCTAACCTTCCAAGGGCTGTAAGCATCCTAGAATGTTGTCTGCCCAAGGGGTGGCCTGGAAGTTCGGTCAGGAGGGTGTTTGTTATGTAGTTCAACAGTTTTTGATGCCTGACCGTGCCAACATGTGCCAGGTGCCAGCACTACTGTGGTGGGCACATATCCTCCATCCAAGGGGCTCAGAGTCTGGGTGCAGAGGTAGGAGTTACTTGAGATTGATACTCAAAAGGGCACTTCAGAACAGTTGCTGGGGTACAGGCAAGTTGTACTGCATTGGGCACAGAATATGCAACCCCATGAAGCCTGCATTGGGGAAGGCTGCTTGGAGGACAGGAGGTCTAAACTGATACCCAAAGATAAGTGGGAGGTGGTAGGAAAGGATGAGGTAAGAATGTTTCCACAGGGGAACCACAGAGCCTCTTCAGCAGAGGACAGTGAGAGAAGAATGTGGCTGGGGTTTTGATATGGTCAGAGTGTGAAGAAAGGACAATTTCATGGCAGGCCAGGCCACCTAGAGCCCTTAAACCAACTAAAGCCCCCCTTGTCTGCATGGAGCCTAGAATGGCTTCACACAGTGGGAGTTATATACCCACAGACTATTGTGACCCTCAAACTGTTTACTGCTAACACAAGCCAATAAAAATCATACAAAGCCATCTCTTTTCTCCATCTTTGGAGAAGAATTGTAACTCTTTTTAGCAAAGTGAAAAAAAGACTACTCCAGTTACTGGGATTTCTAGTTAAGAAGTAATATATTTGAAAGAGATGAATGAAGGTTGTTATGGAGACACATGCCCTGTACAGAAACCTTGCCTTCATATAACATTATTAATAGGATGGCAAATTAATACCAAGATGTGTTTTATTCAGGCTCTGGGAGAGTGGGAGACAGAGAGAGTGAAAGGGCTGCTCCTATGGGCAGGAGAAAGGCCCCCACTCCCAGGGAGGGCACAAGCCCTTGCAACTGTGATGTATGGTCCTTCCTCAGGTGGGTTCACATGAACATGGGGTGGAATGAACCTACCAGTTGGCCATGAGAAGGGACACATTAACAAAACACAGCATAGACAATAGGCTGTGTGGACACAAAGAAGTCAAAGAAAAATGGACAAGCCTCAGGCATATTTTTTGAGTGCCACATGGTAATATGGCTTCTTTCCTCACTGGAGGCTTTTCAGGGATGTCTGGCTAGCTGACCATTCCCAAGGCACAGAAAACTGTCTGAGTGATGCATGAAATATGTTTTATTAGAGTTACTCTTTAGGAGGAAAAAACTGCCCATTGATACGCCCATTGATCTAAGATATGATTTACATTTTGTTTTTGAATTTTGGGAAATTCAAATTTCTCTTCACTCTGGAAGACAGCATCTAGTAGGTGACTGCTCTTGGCCATTACATTTACTGAAGAGATACTTTTGGATGAAAAGGAATGGTCAGTCAATCAGGGATCACACCATGTGGGTGCAGATTTGCTGGATTTAAGGCATTCTTTTGGTGTCTTCTTAGCAACATCTTTAATTTTGTCTGGTCAAGGGAAAGAAGCCTGGTTCTGGATGCATTGAACCTATTGGTGCTCTGCTACTTCTGTGTGTCAGTAGTGATGGGGAGCTGTGTGTCTCTCCTAAAATGGGGTAACAGAACATCTGCATGTTGCTCATGAAGAGGCTTAACTGTGTCTTTCCATTTTTACTGATGAAGTGCCTTGGTTACAGCTGACCATGTGCATTCCCTTGGTTTCTATGTTAGTTCTCTCCACCCTGACACACATGTGCATGCATGCATACACATACACATTCACACATGTGGGTCTCTTCAGCAAAAGGTCTGGTTGTTTTAAATGCTAAAGTCCTCTACAAAGAAATCTAAGAGCGTGGGAAAGTGAGACCTAAACACATTCATGCTTAAATCCATCATGAAAGAAAAAGTAAATTTATTTGGAGAAGTGGATTCTTTCCTTTTCAGGAGGCAATAAAATCAGAGGCTGAGGTCAATAGAGAATGGTGGTGAGTGGGGATCAGCTTTACTTCGCAGACTTGACTTCTCATTAAATTGCCTGGAAAGCTGCCTAGACCATACCCCTAATTAGTGAAATCAAACTCTTTCAAGGGTGGGACCAGACAGCAGTATTTTTAAAGCTCTTCAGGTGAGTCTAGTATACAACCAACATAGGAGGAAAAAAAGAGGCAGAAGTGAGGTGGGCCTTCCAGCTCCACTAGTCTTGTTGCCTGGAACCACAAGTATCCGTGATGACAGCCCCATAGACAACTTTTCACCTGGCCGGTGTGGCTCACTGGTTTGAGCATCATCCCATGGATTGAGAGGTCTCAGTTCAATTCTCTATCAGGGCACATGCCCGAGTTGCAAGCTCAATCCCCAGCAGGGGACATGCAGGAGGCAGCCAATCAATGTAGCTCTCTCACATTGATGTTTCTATCTCTCTCTTCCTCTTTCTCTCAAAAAAAAAAAAATCAATAAAACATCTAAAAGAGAAGAAAAAACTCTTTCTGGTGCTCATTCAAAATCCTAGTTGAGTTGAGATGGCAGCAGACAGAAAAATGGGCTGTGACACTGCCTGTATTCTGTGCCTGAGGCCAGGGACTCTCCAGAAGAGGGCTGTGTGGGCTGGATCTGTACCACATCTCCTTCCTGCTCTGTTTGCAGTGAGTGCTTCAGACACACAGATATCACTTCCTCTGCTAGGTTGGCATTTCCCAGCTTCATGGTATGAAGACACCAGAGCCCCCCCAGTATGGACAAGCAGCTAGTTTACCTGGATATTAATTTTTGTCTCCTCTCCCTGATAATCCCTCTTCTAGTACCAGAGAAAGGCCAGGTTTTTTGCTTCCCTGTGTCAGGGAAGTTCATAGCGGGGCTTGAGGAACAGCATCTTCCTGGCCTTAGTCCCTGGAGGGGCTTCTGCTAGGAGGGTGACAGGTAGAGGCATCAGTGGCCAGAAGGTGATTGCCTCTACCTGCCAGGGGAGGGAATTGGAGACTGCTAAGAGTAGGTCTTGTAACAATCAAGGGTTTCAAAAGGGGAGGGGGCTTATTTCCAGGTTTGCCCAGGGAAGGCACATTTATCCCTGTTAATCATAGTAATCAGTGCAGGACTAGGGTGAGGCAAGAGAGACACCTAACATTTAAGGAGATGCCTACTCTCTAGGTCATGCAAATGCCAATCCTGCATTTGCACCACTCGGAGAGGGAGTGCTTCATTACATTTTTCACTCTAGGCTCTTTCTTGCCTGACACTAATATCAACTACAAATAGCAACCATATCACTTTCAAATGTTTTCCAGTTGGGAAGACAAATTATATGGATACTTAGTCAGAGGGGAATGGTGGCTCTGGGGTACCTGGAGAGGATAACCCTAAGTACCTGAGTCCCAGATGTTATTTAAGATTTCCCAGGGCCAAGAGACTGAAGAAAGAGGTTGACAATTCCATCACTGCATCAAGAGTTTATTAAGAGAACTTACATACAATACTCATCTTGGGCACCAGCAAGACAGTATGAATATTATTCATACCACATGGCAGGTGCTAAGGGGTAATATAGGACAGGGCATGATAGATAAGGATACTGGAGTACAAACTGCCCCAGATAAGGGGAAAATGACTTACATACTTGCCCAGGGCAGGGTGAGGGCCTGTTCCATGAACCAGCAAGACTAGGGCACAGGGCAGAGGACTGGCAGTCTCAGGGAGTTACAGGAACCAGTCTCTGTTTTGGTCCAGATCTAGCTGGATCTAGCAGGAATTTCAGCAACAGTAAGGCAAGGGTCAGACAGGGTCAGGCAGTAGTGACACCATGGAACAGTCTGTCCTTCATACCAGGACAGGGAAAAATATCTGTGTCCCAAGCTAGGACAAGAAGCTATGGAGGTGAATGTATTCAAGGCACCTCTGGGAGTTTGGGTGATGAGGAAGTCCAGCTGTACTGGACCAAAGGCCAGAGACTCTCCACCATTTTCTGGGCACCAGCATGAGCTTCCTGTTCTCCTGTGACCCCAGGGTGTAGATGAGCAGATAACCAATGAAATAGACTTTTTTGCTGGCTGAGTGAGATGGAGGGTTAGAGTTAGACTTAAAAATATTCAAGAAAATAAATAATATGTGTTAGCTTGTATCTGAACAGAGAGAGCTAGCTAGATGAACTGACAAGAAACAGGTTACTCTGGATGATCGCAGAGCTGGAGAGACTTAATTTTCACTGTGCATTTTTGTGAAGTTTATACCATATAAATGCATCACTTATGAAATGATAAACAAGATTAAAATAGAAAAGAAAATGAAGAAATATGATTTTTTTTTTTACATCTATGTTTGTGGGAGTAAGATGCAAACCAGCCATATGAAAGCTATTTCCTTCAGGTGTCAACACGCTGCTGAAGAGACTTTGAGGACACGATGAAGGTAATTCTTCCCTTTTCCTTTTTCGTATTTGTAGCACATGACACTATACCTTCCACATAATGAACAGCATTCATGTGGGGTTGGGGGGTTGGAAGATGGACGTTTTGTGTTAATGCATTCTTCACCTTGTGTTAATGCACTCTCAACCTTGTGTTAATGCGTTCTCGGAAACCTGGCCCACCCAGGTGCATTGAGTGCTTCATTTGCATGTAAATAGGGATTTGTTATCTTTTGGCTTCAATGTCTCTTCCTGTAAAAAACAAGAGACAAAGCTAGGGTGTGTGGTTTGCAGAAACACCATCTCAAGGAAATAATTTATATAAATCCGCTTGTAACCTGGGGGTACCAATCTTCAAATAAATGGGACTGCGTCCAAAGATCTGGAGCATTTGCTCCCTTGCAAAGCTCCCTCTCACTCCAAGCAGGGTGTGCTTGTAGTTTCATTGTATTGTACCGATCCCAGCAGGCCAAGAGACGGCACATTCAATCAATAATTTTGGGAGGCACTGAAACTGTATATTGGCCCCAATCCAAAATGAGGCAGTTTCTTATTTATTTTAAAGAAATAACATTTAAAAAGGCGAATAATACTACTTTTGTGAATTCTGTGCATAAAATCAGAGTGTCTCTCAGCTCCTCTGGTGCAGAATTTCTTAGTAGAGTGGTTATACCTGTGAAAGTCATGGTAGAAACATCTTAAATGTTTCTCTCTTCATTCATTCACTAACACTCCCATCTGATAGACACTGCTCTATGCAGCAGGGATACAGCAGTGAGAAAAACTGTGGAAGGCCTTCATTTTGGGAGCTTAAGTTTGAATGGAGGTGGGAAGAAGACAGACAACAAAGACATACTTTTTTTTTTTTTTTTATACCAGGAAGTGATGAGGATCAGGATGAAAATACTGGTAGCTGGGGAGTGATGGAGATTTGTACAGTTGCTATTTTACGTGAGGTGGTCAGGAAAGGCCTCCTAGAGCAGGTGACATTTGAGCAGAGATCTGAAGGAAGGGAGTAAGGCTGCCATGTAAATATCTGGGAATAGCCTGAGCAAGGACCCTGAGGTAGGACCCTGCTTACATTATCTGAGAATCAACAAAGAGGCTAATATGATGTGAGTGGAGGTGGGGAGAAGGGAAAGCAATGAGAACAGGTTGGACAGTCAATGGGACCAAATCACTTGCTGAGGAATATGACTTTTTTGTTGTTGTTAATCCTCACCTAAAGATATTTTTTTTCCATTGATTTTTAGAGATAATGGAAGGGAGGGTGAGAGGGGGAGAGAGAGACACACATCAGTGTGATAGAGACACATCAATTGGTTGCCTCCTGCACATGCTGGCACCAGGACTGGGAATTGAACCCACAACCCTTTGGTTCATGTGTCGACACTATAACCACTGAGCCACACCAGTCAGGGTGGAACATGGCTTTTCTTCAACGGAACAAGTAGCATCATTGCAAGGCTTTAAACTAGAAAAATTTAAGAGAATTTCAGGCTGCTGGGAAGAGTCCAGACTTCTTGGGCAGGTGACTAATTAAGGAGGCACTTCAGGAACCCAGGAAGATGAGGATGGGGCTGGATGTGGTGGTGGTGCTTGGACATCAGAGAAAGAGATGACCCAAGATAGCGACACGCTACGGCAGTGATGGAGTTGCTGTAAAATGAATGGGGGTGGGGGGAGTAGGCCAGTGAAATGGGGAAAAGTGAGGAAGGAATGAGTTTAAGCTGCTAATGGACACCTGTGTGAGGTGGCTGAGCAGGCAGGTAGATGCTTGTGCAGAGCTTAGGGGAGAGGTGGGCCAGAGCACAATTTGGGAGTCGTCACATATGAATGGGACATGAAATCATGGGCGGGGGCAGAAGAGCAGACAGAAGAGACTGGGCTTGATGCTCTGATGTTGATGTTAGGGAGGATGAGAGAAGGCAGTGTCCAGATAAGACATAGGTGGCCACGGGGAAGTGCAGGATGGCTAAAGTGCCCAGGCCCCTAGAGGTGAGATACTCCCAGTCCACAGAGGCGTTCCAGCCCCTCAGTTCTTTCACTTGTGGGTTGTTCTGAACTGAAGAAAAACTAGAGAGACTCCCATGAGGAGCTTTCTAAGGAACTATGTGAATCTCCCAGCCAGGACCCAGAACTATGCCATTCTTTATCATTTACTAGGAAAAGAAGTAGACTTTTCATAGGACAAGGGACATTTCCATTATTTTCAGTTTCCTAGAAGAGGAAACTGAAATTGTAAAGTCAAATCATTAGTCTGTGGTTTGGAAACATTCTGTTCCTTTCTAACATTCTCAGCCATGAAAGCCCTAAAGTGTCGCTCTGGTCCTGGAGACTTAATTAGACATTAAACAGTTTTATGTGAGCAAGGGTGCCACCCCTGGGCAGAAGGTGCACTGTTCTGCTCTTAGTGGAGCAGCCCCACCAGAGGGATGGTGGTGGGTGGGCTGAGATGAAGCCTGGGAAGGCCATGAGAAGCATGAGGCTCATGGACTGAAAGAACGTGTGATGTCCACCGCCAATGCAGTGGTAGGTGTCCATGGATAGGATGCTTGGACACCCCACTCAGGCTGCTTTCCAATTGGGACACAAGTGTGTCCCTCCCATCCCACACCCCTGGACATTGGCCACAGAACAGTCTCTTACTAGCTTTTTGTTTGCAAATAACAGCTAATCCTATCAGTAGGTTGGGAACAAGTTCTATGGGGGAGAAATGTGCTGAAAATGCAATAAAATATGACAAGCATTTCCCTCCCATATTTCGGAAGACAGGAGGTCAAGGAGCTGGTTTAAACACAGTAGCGTGTTACCAGAGAAGTCCAGATTGTTTGGGTGGGCTGTGTCTTACTTTTATGTCAGCCCTTGTTCCCCAGATTTAGGAACAGATGGCTTCCTTAGCTAAACAACAGTTTACAGCAGGGTTTAGCAAGCTGCACTGTCTCTTGCCAAGGATTTTCTGGAAGTGGGTGACCTGCTCATGTAAGGCCATGTGTCACTGGTCCTCCTTCCCAGCCTAAAGTGCATTCCCTCTCACACTGGGTGAGAGGAAAGGAAGCAAGGCCTTCTCCAAGCTCCTGGCAATGCTCAATCCCAGGTAGCAGTGGGCAGGATGAAAAGAATCTGACTGCTCTCAGTCAGGCTAGAGAGAAGCTACCTAGTAGCAAAGAACCTTCTGGCATGGAAATTACCAGATCTTCTTAGATGGGGGTTCATGTCAGCTAATTCCCAGGTCTCTACTGGGGAAAGGCCCAGGAGAAACTCCAGGATATTTTCCTCCAACCATATTCTTAGTGTAGTTAGCTAATTATTAATATAAGGAAGGAAGCAAAGGGAATCAAATATTAAGCTTAATAAACTAGGATGCAGAAGTACATATCAGGACAGTATTCTATCGAGTTTATTAGGAAGCTATAGCATAAACAGACTCATTCACACACTCCAGGGGACTGGTACCCAAGAGACTTAATCCTTGGAGTGGACAGGAAATCTCCTGGGTGTTGCCAGATGGGTACTGGTACCGGATTCCCAGAGGGAGGAGGAGGGGAAAATCCTCTACTGGGCACATGCACAGCAGAAACCAGATGAGCTAACTTAACTTTTTGACATGCACAATAGAAGTCAAGATAGCACAGGGGGAGGTGTTTCTACCTTTGGACATGTGCAGTGAGAGCCAGGGTGATGACATAGAGGGGCAGAGCCTAGCCTGGGAAAACCTGGAAAGGTAATCAGATTGACTAGAGGATGTGGAACCCTATTAGGTCCAGGAAGGAGATTGGTTGGGAGAAGGGCTAGACTTAAGCCCGGGAAGAATCAGGAAGTTGGGTTGAATGGTTTGAATGGCACCTTGTTCTTTACCAAGAACCAAGAAAATATGTGGAAGATTAATAGGAGCCTTGTGGCAATTGCTGCTAGAGGAGCCTGCCCACCCTCTGTCTCCAAGAGTATATTAAATCTCTTAACCCCAATAAAATCTTGCCATCACATTTAAATTTCTCCAGGTGTGTGTTGTTTGAAATTCTTTTCTCTCAATACCACAAAACAACCTGTTTTTAACAGCACTGGCAACAATATCAAACTCATTCTAGAATATCATTGAACTAATAATATAATCCAAAGGAGTTATGCTCCCTTATCATAAAAACATGGATTAAGTCAAAGCCACTCAATTAAAAAAATGTAAATTAAGAGAAATGAAAGAATATATGTCCACCTCCCAGCTCAGTGTCCAACATGTAGTAGGTGCCACAAAATGTCAGTTCTCCTTTGTCAGCTATCAAAACAAAAAATGTGAAAAATAAAATACAACACTTCCAAATAGTACTAGAGTCTAACTAGGATCTTGCATGTGTCTGTGCCTGTACGGGTATGTATATATGTGTGTGCCTGTGTGTATGTTTACATATGTGTATGTATATATGTATATATGTGTGTGAGTATGTGCCTGTGTGTATGTGCAAGCCTGTGTATGTATTTAGCAACCTCATTCTCTGGCAGGGGTATGGGGACAAGATTATGAGGCCACAATCACTGTGTCTAGGGAGCTACCAGATAGAAAGCGGGATGAAAAGAATGCTCATAAAATACTGTTCAAGTCACAGTGCCAGCAAGGAAAAGCGGTCAAAGGTGCGGTGTCAAGGTATAGAAATGAGAGTGAACAGTCAATGTGGGAGGTGAGAAGGATGACAGGTTTTTATTTGCACTGAGTAAAGGCTGGTGGCCATCTCCGGGCCAGGGCAGATGCCAGCACTGATGCCTCTGTGAGGGCAGAGAGGTTCTGAACATATCTGGGGAGCAGGAGGCCTCTGTCTGGGAGGTTTTAGAAGAGAAGGAGGTTTTAGAAGGGGAGAGAGGCTTTACCTAAGCAGGACTGTGGAGAAGTGAGTCTGGCAGAAGTTGTAAGCAGCTGAGGCTGGGAGTTGGGATGCTCCTGACTGCAGCCCAGCTAGCCCTGGGCCAGAGAGGACAGGCAGGACAGGATTGGTTAATGGGCAGGATATAGCAACAGGCTGTCTGTAGAGAATCAGGCTGTAGGGTTGGCAGACAGGTGTGTGGGGAGTGGCAATGCTTTCCCCAGAAGCAGGGCAATTACAAGGAAAATGGAAAGGTTCGAGTTAGGACCCATGGAAACTGACCCAGTCTGCACAGATGTTTGGCTTCCTCTGGACATGAAACCTGTTCTTGGCCAGAGAAAGGATGGAGTAGAAAGATGGTCCTTAGGCTCCACTGGCATGGGAATGAGCATGGAGGCTGTGAGTGGGGAACTTCATAATGAACTCCTTTTCTTCAATGATACAACTTCGATTTAGTTTAAAGGTAACTTTAGCATCCTTTTAATGAATGGAGATTAATTCCTGTCTCTTTACTTAACATCCTGACCCTTGCTATCAAGCACTTTCCTCTGATGTTTTCTAAGATCAGATAAATTTCTAAACATTCTCAGGCACTAATGAAAACTTCAAAGGCTTTTCAAGGTATGGATCTATTGCAATATTTCCTTTCCTCACCCTGCACAAATTAAAATGAATTGTATAACCACATTGCATAGTATTTTGTTTAAAGTCCATTATGGGGGATGATTCCATGCATTACTTTGTCTTTTAAAAATGCTATAGGCAATCCCTGGAGGGTTCAAGATGCCGCCAGCACTGCCACTGCCATTGTAGGACTGACCATGTTGAGGCAAGAGACTAGGAAGTCAAAAGAATGTTTAAAATCAAGAAATAGTTAGGGATTCCAACATGGCGGTGGAGTGAATGGGAGCTACACAGACCATCTCCCAGGACCAAACTGGAATTACAACTAAAATAAAGACAAATAGTCAGAAAAAGCAATAGAAAAGCAGCTAGAGAGGACCCATATAACCAGGGACAGGAAAAAAGGACATGAATCGAGCCTGGTAGGTCTGCGGAGGCACGAGAGGGTGGGCTGGGAGCCCACGGACAGCAGCTGTTTTGGTTGTGAGCAGCTCCCTTGGGGTTAAAATCCCAAGCTGGTTCCACAGCACAGAGGGCCAGGGCAGAGCAGTAAATTAGCTGCAACCACTCACTCTGGGCTCTGGCAGAGGGAGGGCAGACTGGACTGGAACTGTGTGGGGACACTCGGGATTTGGAGGGACTGAGAGTTTTTATTGAGTCACGGCTGCACAGGACAGGGGCCATTTTGCTCATGGAGCCCCTTCCCAGAGCCATGGAGAGCAGCAGCAACCACTCCCTCAGAGATTTAACCCCACCCAGCTGGGCCAGAGAAATGAAAATTAAGGCTCACTAACAACCAGCATCTGCTGCACCCCAAAAATTTATAGGTAGCTAAAAAAGACCCTGAATAGTCACAGCAATCTTGAAAAAGAAGAACAAAGTAGGAGGGATCACAATACCAGATATCAGGTTATACTACAAAGCCACTGTAATCAAAACAGCCTGGTACTGGCATAAGAACAGGCATATAGATCAATGGAACAGAATAGAGAATCCAGAAATTGACCCAAGACATTATGCTCAATTAATATTTGATAAAATCAATTAATATTTGATTAATATTTGATAAATATTTGATACAATGGAGTAAAGACAGCCTGTTTAATAAATGGTGTTGGGAAAATTGGTCAGCTACATGCAAAAAAAAAAAAAAAATGAAACTAGACCATCAACTTACACCATACACAAGAATAAACTCAAAATGAATAAAACACTTAAATGTGACTCATAAATCCATAAAAATCCTAGAAGAAAATGTAGGCAACAAAATTTCAGACATCACACGCAGCAGAATTTTCACTGATACATCACTTAAGGCAAAGAAACAAAGGAAAAAATGAACACATGGGGCTACATCAAACTAAAAAGTTTCTGCACAGCAAAAGAAACAACCATCAAAATGGAAAGGCAACCCACTGTATGGGAGAGCATAATTGCCAATGATACATCAGATAAGGGGTTAATTTCCAAATTATATAGAGTGCTCATATAACTCAACAAAAGGAAGACAAAGAACCCAATTAAAAAATGGGCAGAGGACCTAAATAGACACCTCTTCAAACAGGACATACGAATGGCCAAGAGACATATGAAGAAATTCTCAATGTCACTAATCATCAGAGAGATGCAACTTAAAACAACTATGAAGTATCACCTCACATCCAGAATGGTTGCCATCAACAAATCATCAAACAACAAGTGCTGGCGATGGTGTGGAGAAAAGGGGACTCTAGTACACTGCTGGTGGGAATGCAGACTGGTGCAGCTACTGTGGAAAACACTATGGTGGTACCTCAAAAAGTTAAAACTTGAACTGCCATTTGACCGATTGATCCCACATCTAGGAACATATTCTAAGAGGCTTGAAATACCAATCAGAAAGAATATATGTACCCTGATGTTCATAACAGCACTACTTATAATCGCTGAGATCTGGAAACAGCCCAAGTGTCCATCAATAGATGAGTGAATAAAAAGCTGTGGTACATATATACAATGTAATACTATGCAGCTGTAAGAAAGAAAGATCTCTTATTCTTTGAGATGACATGGAGGGACTTAGGGTATTATGCTAAGCGAAACAAGCCAATCAGAGAAAGACAAATACCACATGATCTCACTTATTTGTGGAATATAATGGACAAAGTGGGCTGATGAATGAAATAGACCCAGAGACAGAAAGGAGTATGGTTCAGACTGACAAACCTCCAAGTAGGGGGGCAGGGAGGATGGATTAGATGAATTAAAGAACTTATATGCATGTATGCATAACCAATGAACATAGACAACAATGCTTCAGGGGTCAGGGGGGTGGGATGGGGAGGAGGGTGTCTGGGGGGGGAAGGAGAAACATCTGTAACAAAAATAAATTAATAAAAATTGGGAAAAAATGCTATAGATCAGTACTAGAACACAGAAGACATTTGGGATGGTTACAGGCTTGCCCCTTTCAAGAAGAGACTGTGTAATGGTAAGGAGGTCCTAAGCTTTGTTGGTCTTTTCCAAGTGTGTCAGATGAGGGGGGAATATGGTCCATAGAGAGATAGAAAGGATTGAGGCTAGTCCTTCAAGGAGGAAATGGGCCCTTAAGGGGACACTCCCCCACTTCCTTCTTAAAATAGAGAAATACCCAGTTATGAGTTCTGTGTAAAGTTTTATTTGGGAGAAAGCAAATATTACTCAGTGTGACATCCAATTCTTATTTTCTTTCTGTGAGGACATGTGGTCTGGGTAGAAGTCATCTCAGACTGTTGAACCCCAATTAACTTTCTTTCTTTTCCCCCAGCCATGGCAGCCATGGAAGAGGCTATAGGAAGAGATGGCAGAGATACTGAAATAGTCCCCCTGAATGTTGGGTCACCGTATGAAGAACAGTTCCCCTGAAGAACTAAGTGAGCAATAAGTAAAAGCTCCCTGTGTTAAGGTTCTGAGATTTTGGGGTTCTTTGTTTTTGAAGCATGGCTTAACCAATTCCTACTATAAATGCTTTTAAAAACAGCTTTACCCAGGCCAAAGTCTCCAGCTTTATGAGCCCATGGCAGTCTAACTTTTTTTTTTCTTTTTAAACTTATCTTTATTGTTGAATACATTGCAGATGTCCCTTCATCCCCCCACCTTGACACCCTTCTCCCCACTCCCGCCCCTCTCCTGCCTTCCCCACACTATTGTCAGTGTCCATTGGTTATGCATATATGCATATACGTTTCTTTGGCTTCTCTCTTCCTGCCCCACCTGCCCCTTTCCCTTTTAGGTTAGTCAGTCTAACAATCAATTTGTACTTCTTAATCCCTTCATCTTTTACACCCAACCCCCCTCCTATCTGGCAAACAACAAGATGCTCTCTGTATCTATGAGTCTGTTTCTGTTCTGCGTGCTCATTTTGTTTGTTGATTCAACTGTTGATAGTTAGGTATTTATTGCCATTTTATTGTTCATATTTTTTGTCTTCTTCAAGAAGACCCTTCAACATTTCATATAATACTGGTTTGGTGGTGACGAACTCCTTTAGCTTTTTATTGTCTGGGACACTCTTTATATGTCCATTGATTCTAAATGATAGCTTTGCAGGATAGAGTAATCTTGGTTGTAGGTCCTTGCTTTTCATCACTTTAAATATTTCTTGCCACTCCCTTTTGGCCTGCAAAGTTTCTTTTGAGAAATCATCTGATAGTCTTATGGGAGCTTCCTTGTAGGTAACTAACTGCTTTCCTCTTGCTGCTTTTAAGATTCTCTCTTTGTCTTTAACCTTTTGCATTTTTATGATGCTGTGTCTTGGTGTGGGGCTCTTTGGGTTCATCTTGTTTGGGACTCTCTGTGTTTCCTGGACTTGTATGTCTATTTTCTTCATCAAGTTAGGCAAGTTTTCTGTCATTATGTTTTCAGATAGGTTTCAATTTCTTGCCCTCTCTCTTCTTCTGGCACTACCAAGATGTGCATGTTGGTATGCTTGAAGTTGTCCCACAGGCTCCTTATAATATCCTCATTTTTTTGGATTTTTTTTTCTGTTCTGATTAGGTATTTTTTGCTTCTTTATATTCCCAATCAATGGTTTGCTTCTTGGCTTCACCTACTCTACTACTGATTTCCTGTAAATTATTCTTTATTTCAGTTAGTGAATCCTTCATTTATGACTGGTCCTTTATTATGTTCTTAAGGTCCTCACTAATTTCCTTGACGTTCTCACGAAGTTCCTTGAAAGTCTCACTAAATTCATTAAGGGTTATTATAAGCAGTGTTTTGAACTCTGCACTGTTAGATTGTTTATCTCCATTTTGTTTAGTTAATTTCCTGGAGTTTTATTCTGTTCTTTTATTTGGGACATGTTTCTTTGTTTCTTCATTGTGGCTGCCTTCCTGTGTTTGTTTCTGTGTATTAGGTAGAGTTGCTATGTCTCCTAGGTTTCCTAGGATGGGCTGTTGTAGTAGGTGTCATGTAGGGTCGAGTGGCAGAGCCTCTCTGGTCACCCAGCTGGGCTCTTGAGGTCCAGCCCTTGTGTGGACTTTATACCCTTCTGCTGTAATTGAATCTTGATTGCTGTTGGCACATCAATGGGAGGGTTTTACTCAGGCTGATCAGCTTCAAGGACTGGCTGTGCCCACTAACCACCAATCTCTGGTTACCTTGGATGAATAGCTGTTCAGGGGCCCACCACACAGAGAAAGACTTATTTCAGCAGGGTTCTGGTATACACTGAGTCCATTTGTTGACTGTGTCACTTGTGGAGGTGGTTGGGTGGTGGTGCTTCAGCGTGGTCTGAAGCTGCCCACTGGGTGTGCTGGCTCTGGAGCAAGGTCAGCCACTGCCTGTGTCCTACCCAGGGCCACCAGGCATAAACTGAAAAGTGATCTGCCAATGGCTGCTTCTTGTGTTGGGCTTGGAGGTGCCCAAGTAAAGCCAAACTGTGAACCAAGGCTTGCTGCTTATAGTGCCAGGCCTAGGGTCACTTAGCGAGAGGTATGGGGCTCACTGTGGCCAGATGCTGCTTGTTTGAAAAAATTTAGGAAAATATGAAGCAGGAGCCAAAACAGGCCAATCCTGTGGTAAAGCCACTGGATACAGCTTGAGTGGTCCCAACAGTTGGGTGGGGTAGGGCCTCAGGGAATCACCAGGATGGGGCAAACAGTGTGAGCCAGGTTGCTGGAGTCCCAGGTATGGCACCCATCTGCTGCCCCAGGGAAGGGCTCACCAAAGGAACAACAGCCTCTGCCAGCACATCTGTCCAGGAGAAAGCTGCCTCTCCAGCCCTTGCCCCGAGGCCAAACAGGTCATTTCTTCCCTGTATGTCTCGGGTGCCTTTCAAGCTGCCTCCCCTATGCTGAAGCTCAGAGGGAGCAAGTCTGAGTAAGTCTGTGCGTGGGCCCTTTAAGAAGACCTGCCTGGGGCTCTAGAAGCCTCAGCCTCCCTCAGCCTCAGTTCCCACTGGTTTTTACAGTCAGAATTGATGGGGACTTCTCTTCCTGGCACTGGAGTCCTGAGCTGGGTGCCTGGTGTAGGACAGGGATCCCTCACTCCTCAGGGCAGGCTTTCACAGCTGAGTATCCTTCTTGATTTTTATCCACCATAGGTGGGTGTAGGATGAGCCCTTCCACACCTTTGCCCTTCCTACCAGTCTTGATCTGGCTTCTTATTTAATTTCATAGTTTTAGGACTTCCATTCAGCTCAATTTCAGGCAGTTCTGAAGGATCTTTGTTCTGTAGTTTAGCTGTAATTTTGATGTGGTTGGGGGAGGAGGAGAGTACCACATTTACCTACACCTCCATCTTGACCGGAAGTCTCTGCAGTCTAACTTTTGTTTCCACATAGAGTGTTGCTATTCTTAGGTTGCAAATTGCTGTGGAGGCAATGAAATGGTACTGATTAGAAGGAGCAAAACCAAGAACTAGAGTGACCTGTAAGGCCTGGTGGATAATCAGAATCAGTCCAGGCTGAAGACCTTGGGGGTGTGAGGACTGACTAGAGTGTCTTTGAGGGAGATGCCAGTCGAGGTCTGGACCTTGCAGTGGTATGTGTCGGGGGTCTGAGCTGGAGACCAGTACATAGCCACTCTATGCTAGAATCTAGGAGGAGAACCTCCCTCCCAGAGGTTCTAGTCACAGTCCTATTACATCAGTGATCCAGGGCGCCAGGTCTGGCATACAGGGTTTGTCTCTCAAGATAAGGGAATAGTGATTAAGGACATAATGGTATTGCCTGTGGGGTATGTGCTTTATATGTGCCATCTCCATTTGTTACTACATCCTTGCAAAGTAGAGAAATGAGTTCTATTTTACTCATAGGAGAAATGCAGCTTGGAGAGTTTAAATAGTTAATATAACACAGGTCTGATGCCAAGGTTTCTACCCTTTCCTCCACACCAGGCTGCTTTTCCAAGGAGAACTTAGTGAGCAAGGCTGGAGGGGGAGGTCTGTCAGCAACAAGATGGAGCTGAGTGTGAGTTACCTAATTGTCCTGCTTAGGGGTCTAGAAGACACTAGGACAGAACCCTTTTCCTTCCTGTTGTTTCCTGTTTGGGGACTTTGAGGCTGGGCCTGAGAATGGGGGGCTGCCTTCTTCTCTATCAGTCTCCAACTGACCAACGGCTTTAATGGAGCTATGAGGAGCAGCCCAGCTCATTTTCTTTTAATCTAATTGAAACTTCTCCTTTGGAACAGGGGTGTAAACAACACCAAACATTTCCAACTGTGAGCAGTGCTGGGCTCACAGATGTCCAACACTTCTTCACCTACCCTGGGCTCTTACTCTTCATCTGCTCTATAACCACCTTCTCCTCTTCAGGTTACTGATGTTGCTCTGCCTACTAACACAGAAGTCAAGTCTGGGCACTCTGTTTGCTATTTCCAACCCACCTGTAGACCTCAGCAATGCCTGATTCTGTGGGAATATGAAAGACCAGTCCCTGTGCCTAGAGTGATGACTACTCTGAGCTGGAGCTCACCCACCAGAGCCTGTGGGATCCTTTACTTTATACTCTTTTACAGAGTCTCCCTATTTCATCCATCCCTAGGCCCTGGCAACCACTTTTCTACTATCTGTTTCTATGACTTTGACTTTTTGTATTTATTTATTTTTAGATTTCACATATAAGTGATAGCATGCTGTATTTGTCTTTCCCTGTCTGACTTATTTCACTTAAAATAATGGCCTGAAGTTTTATCCATGTTGTAGAGAATGATAGGCTTTCCTTTTTTTCTCATGGCTGAATAACATGCTGAGACATATATCACATCTTCTGTATCCATTTATCCACTGACAGACAATTAGGTTGTGTCCATATCTTGACTATTGTGACTAATGCTGCAATGAACATGGGCGTGCAGATATTTCTTGGACACCCTGTTTTCTTTTTCATTGGATAAATACTCAGAAATGGGATTACTTGATCATATGGTAGTTCTATTTTTAATTTTTTTGAGGAACCACCATATTGTTTTCCGTAGTGGCTGCACCAATTTGCATTCCAATAAAATGACATTCTTTAAATGTTTATTTGGCAATCATTACATGTGGGTGGGAATGGAAGAAACAGATCTCTTACTAATAAAAGCTGAACCTGAAAGCAGATTCAATGGCATAGAGTCAACATTCTGTAACACCCAGCACACACTTCCCATTTTTCTATACTTCCTGATTTCTCTTCCAATGTCTCTGAAATTTCCTAAACCAAGCAGCCTCTCTGAAGGTATATTTAAGGGGTTAAATATATTTGGTAAAATAAATATTTTCTGATATACAGCATTAACGAGGCTTTCTTTGCTCTCAGAAATTCAGTGATAGTGACAGCTGGTTTTTCCAGTGACTGTGGTTCTAAAGAGAAAAATCTAGGAGAGAAATACGATTTCTGCATGTGGTGGTAAGGTATAACAATCTTCCAATGGCTATCATTTTTAAAAATTTATTTTTATTGTTGAAAGTATTACAGATGCTCCTCTTTTTTTCTCCCATTGACACCTTCCTCTCCACTCCTGCCAGGCTCTCCTTCACCACACTGTTGTCTGTGTCCATTGATTGAGCATATATGCATATCAGTTATTTAGTTTATCTCTTACCTCTCTCCTCTCCCCTTCTCTATAAACATTGGGGTGCACAAACTCTTTCTGATTGGTGTTTCAGGTTTCTTAGGATATGTTCCAAGAAGTGGGAACACTAGTCAAACGGCAGTTCCATTTTTAATTTTTTGAGGAAACATTGTTTTCCATAGTGGCTGCACCAGTCTGCATTCCCACCAGCAGTGTACTAGAGTCCCCTTTTCTCCACATCCTCACCAGCACTTGTTGTTTGATGTTTGTTGATGGTAGCCATTCTGACAGGTATGAGATGATACCTCACAGTCATTTTAATTTGCATCCCTCTAATAATTAGTGACGTTGAGCATTTTTTCATATGTCTCTTGACCATTTGTATGTCCTATTTGTAGAAGTGTCTATTCAGGTCCTCTGCCCATTTAAAAAAATTTTTTTTTCCTTTACTGATTTTAGAGAGAGAGAGGAAGTGAAAGGGAGAGAGAGATAGAAACATCGATGAGCGAAAACATCAACTGGCCACCTCCTGCATGCGTCCCACTGGGAATCCCGCCCACAACCTGGGCATGTGTCCTGACCAGGAATTGAACTGGCGACCTCTTGGTGCATGGGTCGATGCTCAACCACTGAGCCACACCAGCTGGACTCTGCCCATTTTAATAGGATTATCTATCTTCCTTTTGTTGAGTTGTATGCATACTCTATTGGAAATTAACCCCTTATCTGATGTATCATTGTCAAGTATGTTCTCCCATACAGTGGGTTCCCTTTTCATTTTAATGCTAGTTTCCTTTGCTGTGTAGAAGCCTTTTAGTTTGCTGTGGCCTTACATACATTTCAGAAAAGTCTCATTTCAAAGAAAAATCTAAAGATAACAATGGAATTCATGTAGCTAGGTAAAAGTTGTTATTCTCTTCCTGTGGCTTTTGGCACCCACTCACCCACTTCAGGCAATTAAGTGACATTGTGGTGAGAACTCTCACTCATGGGACATGTTTCCCCAGCTACCTGCCTCCCTAATGTGCTCACCCTTCTTTCTCCCCTCTCTGGAGGATTCATTTCCATAGAAGGAGATGGGAAACCTAGCATCCTGAAGGCCTTGGTTTCTGTGACTGCGAAACATACTAATAATACCACCCATATCAGAGGCCACCTGAAGATGGAGTAGAAAATTCCATTAGGTCCTCAGAGGGAGATGGCATGTGATAAACACTCAATCTGTGCTGGCCACTGGTGATAAGGAGGATGGGAAGTGTAGATTTTCAGATTCCTCTCCACCTTCTAGGAAAGGTTTCTCTTTTTTAAATTTTATTTTAGCTGGTAATATGCAAACACATTTGAATGGTATGAGGAATGTTTAAAAGTTCCCATCTTAGTTCAGCACATGAACCCTCAGTCAATGAGTGTGGTGAGTGTGGGTTTGAAATCTTACTCTGCTTACCACCCATGTGACCATGGAGATATTTTAACTTCTCTAAATCTTGGGTCCCTCACATAGAACCCTGTGAGGCTAATTGTTCACACTTAGGATGTTATCAGGGTTCAAGGAGACCAAGCACTAACTAGGTGCTTCTTGCACTTGCCAACATCTCATAAACATGCCTGTGTAGCTCTTCTTTAAAATAAATGTACTATATATAAGTCTGCTAGAGCTGCCATAACAAAGTACCACAGACTGGGTGGATCAAACAACAGTACGTTTATTGACCAAAGAAGACTGGAAGTCCGAGATCAGGGTGTTGGCCTGGTTGTTTCCTTCTGAGGCCTGGGAAGGAGAAGCTATTCCATGCCTTTCACCAGCTTCTGGTGATTTGCTGGAATTTTTGGCATTCCCCCATCACATGGCATTCTGTATGTGTCTGCGTCTCTGTGTGTGTTTGTGTCCAAATTTTCCTTTTTATAAGAGTGCAAATCATATTGATTTAGGGACCCATCCTCTAGCATGACCTCACTTTTAAAATATTTTTTTCTTTGCTGATGTTAGAGAGAGATATTAGGCTTGTAAAATAGTGTTGAATTTTGTCAAATGCTTTTAATGCATTAATTGAGATGCTCATGTGTTTTGAATAGTTTTGGTTTTGCTTAATTCCTTTATTTCCCCTTTAGTCTGCTTTTCTGCATCCCATAAGTTTTGGTATGTTGTGTTTTCTTAAGGTTTTGAAGCTGATTCTTTTTTTCTAAAAGATCAAAGCATTGGTTATAGATGTCTGTAAGAGAGTTACTCTGCAACACCGTGTAACCATCACAACCATCAATACATTGTGCTTATAACATAATTTCATTCTTTTATCTTTCACTGGCTCTTTAAACTAGGATTTCTTTTCCTGGGTGGCAGAGTTTCTCCCCAAAGACCAAACACTAAACTCAGGGGACTATAGGCTTGAATGAGAAAACAATTACATCTATATTTTTACTAACTCTTAACTAAAACTTTGCATTTCTTTCCATTTTAAATGTAGGCTCAGTGGTTGAACATTGACCCATACACCAAGAGGTCACTGGTTTGATTCCCAGTCAGGGCACAACCCAGGTTGTGGGCCAAATCCCCAGCACGGGGCATGCCAGAGGCTGCCAATTGATGTTCTCTCTCATCGATGTTTCTATCTCTCTCCCTCTCCCTTCCTCTCTCTCTCTAAAACCAATAAAAAAAAATTTAAAAAGATGCTAATTTAGTGAATTGCAAATAAAAACCATAATGAGATACCACCCCACACCCATTAGGAGGCTACTATCCAAACAAACAAACAAACAAACAAACAAACAGAAAAACACCTAAAAAAACCCAGAAAATAACAATATGTAGAGAAAATTGAACCCTGTGCACTGTTGATGAGAATGTAAAATGGTACAGCTGCTGTGAAAAACAGTTTGGTGGTTCCTCAAAAAATTAAACAGAATTATCATATGATACAACCATTCTACTTTTGAGTATATATCCCAAAGAATTGAAAACAGGTACTTGAAGAGGTATTTGTACATCCATGCTCATAGCAGCATTATTTAAAATATCCAAATGGTAGTAGTAACCCAAGTATCCATTGACGGATGACTAGATAAGCAAATGTGATACATACACCCAATGAAATATTATTCAGTTTTTAAAAGAAAGGAAATTTAGCCCTTGTCAGTTTGGCTCAACATAACCATTGAGTGTTGGCCCTCGGACTTAAGGGTCTTGGGTTCGATTCCAGTCAAGGGCATGTACCTGGGTTACAGGTTTGATCCCCGACCTTAGTCAGGGTCATGAGGGAGGCAACCAATCAGTGTGTCTTTCTCATATTGATGTTTCTCTCTCTCTCCCCCTCCTTCCCTTCCATGCTCTCTAAAAATCAATGGGAAAAATATCCTTGGAAGAGGATTTAAAAAAAAAAAAAAAGAAAGGAAATTCTGACACATGCTATAACATGAATGAACCTTGAGAGCATTATACTAAGTGAAATAAGTCAGACACAAAAAGACAAATACTATATGATTCCACTTATATGAGGAAACTAGTGTAGTCAAATTCATAGAAACGGAAAGTAGAAAAGTAGTTACAAGGGGCCGTGGGGTGTGTGTATGTGGTGGTGGTGATGGGAATGAGGAGTTATTTAAAAGATATGTTTCAGATCTGCAAGATGAAAATAATTCTAGAGATGGATGTTGGTGACTTAAAATGGTTTAGATATAAATTTGTGTTATGTGTATTTTACCACAAGAACAATAAAAATATTAAGAAAAGAAACTTAAGAATATAACTCAGTGTGGTGGGTCACTTTTCTGGTTTTAAATAGCATTTAAGAATATTTTCATGCAAATTATGGATAAGGAAATCCCTTCTTGAGCCAAGGCAAAATTTGAAAAATTGTGTGTGTATGTGAGTGTGTACATGTTTGTGTATGAAATTGTGAATGCAAGTATGTGTTTGTGTGTGTAGGGCAACTTAGCGTAGGAAGAGAGTGTTTGAGAAGCTCTTTCCAGAGAGGTGAAGACACATTTGTAGTCTGGGCTCTCAGGCCTCCTGGAAGGACCAGAACTGATGTGACTGTGGTGATGGGGGTCTAAGGAAGGTGGGCTGGAGGTCTGTGACAGAAGCAGAACCTGATCTCACAGGCCAGGTGGATGCTCATGTCTCAAAGCAGGTAGGATATGTAGGCCAGGCAGTGAGCTAGGAAACGGGCCTCTGGCCTCTGGCACAAGACACTGGGTCTACAAAGGAAGCAACCAGGCTGAGTTGTCAGCTTTGCCCAGTGCTGCATCTCTTCCAGTGAGGGCAGCCAAGAACTAGTGGTTTATATGAGGTCAACAATCTTGTCCTTAGTGGGCAAACGTGTGGGAAGAACACAGTGGATCCTGTACAGGAGTAGCTTGAAGCTTTTAAAGGTCATAAATGGTCACTCTGATAACAAACTTAGCTATGTAACCTCCAGGGTGGTGGTTGAGGCCCTGAGAGAGCCCATCCTGTAGACCTTGGGTGCCCAAGGTGGGAACTCTGGGTTGGGAATCTGAACCAAGACTCAGAGAACACATTAGGGTCCCTGTGGTATCTTTGGAGGGGCTGCTCCAGAAATTTCCTTGTAGAGACCATTTCAGGAACCAACAACAGGAGACACATACCCATAGAACTGGAATAGAGGGGCTTCCTGGAGACCACGAAGTTGCTGACTCTATAGAATTCAATCATTTTCTTTAACTCAGAAAGGGTTTGATGTGGTCTACAAACATAGCCACTGAGAAAGGCTTCCAGATTTTCCCCCAAAGCCTTCCCTGATCATAGTTCACATCCCCTCTAAAGTTCAATCCCTTGTTTCTTCTCTCTTATGCCTTCTTGCTCTGAAGGGTTTTATACCCTCCCAAAGGCAGGCTCCACACCATCGTTCCTCTTTGTTTCAAATCAGAAGTATCAAGTGATGCCAGTTTCTTCCCCCACAGCAATGGAGGGAGAGGTGGGATCAGGGCTGTCTGACCAGGGCATGGATTGGTAGGAAGGGGGATAGGCAGAGGCACAGTTCTTTTCCAGAGAACCTGTGCTCTTTCAATACCCACTTGCAGCACTGGTCTGCAGGCGGCCCATGTGTGAAATGGGGAGAGGAAGAGAGAAATAATTATTCTTTTTTTTTTTCAGGGTTAGTAAGGGGTGGAGCAGGGAATCAAGCTTTCATCTGTCACGCTCTTTTCAAAGACTGGCTTTTAACCACTACCCTGAACTGTGTGTGCCTTCCCCTCCCATGTCACTGCATGCTGCTGTCTTAGCAGCTGGAAGCTCAGGGTCTAGTGCTGAGTCAGGCCAAATAAAGACTGGTGGGCTGCCCTGGCCAGTTTGGCTCAGCAGTTAGAGTGTCAGCTCATGGACCAATGAGTCACGGGTTCGGTTGTGGTTTGTCCCTGGCCCTGGTCAGGGTCATGTAGGAGGTGGCCAGTTGATGTGTCTCTCTCACATCGATGTTTCTCTTTCTCTCCCTCCCTCCCACTCTATCTGAAGATAAATGTAAAAATATCCTCGGGTGAAGATTAAAAAAACAAAAAAAAAGCCCAGCTGGTGTGGCTTGGTGTTTGAGCATCAACCCATGTACCAAGAGGTCACCAGTTTGATTCTTGGTCAGGGCACATGCCCAGGTTGTGGGCCTGATCCCCAGTGGGGGGCATGCAGGAGGCTCTTGTTGATGTTTCCATCTCTCTCTCCCTCTCCGTTCCTCTCTCTCTAAAATCAATAAAGAAAAAAAAAAAAAAAAAAGACTGGTGGGCTGAAGGAAGAAATGGCATAAACAGCAGCTTAGGGTGATCTGGACACCTTGCCTCCTGTGCCACCCTGGCCGCCTGCCCCACTCTGGCCCTCAGCTGTTTTCACCAAGAGTGAGCAGGCCACCTGGCTGGTATGGTTCACCATACATTAAGAAGTTGCCGGTTGTGTTCATTATATTCCACAAATAAGTGAGATCATGTGATATTTGTCTTTCTCTGCTTGGCTTGTTTCGCTTAGGATAATACTCTCGAGGTCCCTCCATGTTGTCTCAAAGGATAAGAGATCTTTCTTTCTTACAGCTGCATAGTACTCCAAAGAGATAAACCATAGAACTTATGCGCATATATGCATAAGTGATGGACATGGACAACAAACCTGGGGACAGGGTGGGGGGATGGGGAGGAGGGTGTCAATGGGGAAAAAAGGAGAAACATCTGTAACAAAAATAAATTAATAAAAAAAATAAAATAAAATAAAAAAAAAAGAGGTTGCCGGTTGGATTCCCAGTCAGGGCACATGCCCAGGTTGCATGCTTGATCTCCAGTAGGGGGAGGGCAGGAGGCAGCCAATCAATGTTTCTATGGCTCTCTCCCTCTCCCTTCCTCTCTCTCTAAAATTAATAAAAACATATTTAAAAAAAAAAGAGTGAGCAGGCCATGTGGCCCTCCAGACTAAGACATAGCACCTTCTGCTTTTAGCCGTCTTTCAGAAGCCCTCCTGGGCCAATCTTTTTATTCCAATGACAGCCTTCACTCACTAACACTTCTGAGCCTTTGTCTAAGCTATATACCCAGTCCTTCCTGCCATCCCTCACCACACTCTACTTCCACCAGCCCATGGGCCTCCTCATCGGGAAAGCCCACCCTGCTCTGAGGCCAAGAATGCAATGGAAGGAGCTTCTCCCAGCCCTTAGGCTGGGTCTGAGGAAGGTGTTTCCTGGGAGGGGTGCCCATGAACAAGAAGACTGAAGCATCCCAGCCTCAGTGGGCCTTTATTGGGCCCTACTTATAAGGCACTAAACTGGGCTGTTCGCTAATCATTTCAGAAATACAGATTTAAAAAATGTTGTTGCTGGTCCGGCCGGTGTGGCTCAGTGGTTGAGCATTGATCCATGCACCAAGAGGTTGCCGGTTCAATTCCGGGTCAGGGCACATGACCAGGTTGTGGGCCAGATCCCCAGTGGGGGACATGCAGGAGGCGGCCAATCGATGTTCTCTCTCATTAATGTTTCTATCTTTCTCTCCTTCTTACTTCCTCTCTCTCTAAAATCAATAAAGTAAAAAAAAATAATAATTTTGTTGTTGTTAATCTTCACCTGAGGGTATTTTTCTTTTTTTTTTTTTAATATATATTTACAATTATTTGTTTTCATGTCAATTCTTGTTAATTATTTTTTATTGATTTATTTTTGTTACAGATGTTTCTCCTTTTTTCCCCATTGATACCCTCCTTCCCATCCCCCCACCCCGTCCCCATGTTTGTTGTCCATGTCCATCAGTTATGCATACATGTGCATAAGTTCTGTGGTTTATCTCTTCCCTCTGCTTGGCTTGTTTTGCTTAGGATAATACTCTCAAGGTCCCTCCATGTCATCTCGAAGGATAAGAGATCTTTTTTATTACAGTTGCATAGTACTCCATTGTGTATATGTGCCACAGCTTTTTTATCCATTCATCCACTGATGGACACTTGGGCTGTTTCCAGATCTTAGCTATTGTAAATAGCGCTGCTATAAACATGGGGGTATGTGTATTCTTTCTGATTGGTGTTTCAGGTTTCTTAGGGTGTAATCCTAGAAGTGGGATCACTGGGTCAAATGGCAATTCAATTTTTAATTTTTTGAGGTAACACCATAGTGTTTTCCACAGTGGCTGCATCAGTCTGCATTCCCACCAGCAGTGTACTAGAGTCCCCTTTTCTCCACACCCTCGCCAACAGTGCTGTTTGATGATTTGTTGATGGCGGCCATTCTGAAATGAGTGAGGTGGTACCTCATTGTTGTTTTAATTTGCATCTCTCTGATGATTAGTGATGTTGAGCATTTCTTCATATGTCTCTTGGCCATTTGTAAGTCCTTTTTGGAGAGGTGTCTATTTAGTTCCTCTGCCCATTTTTTAATTGGGTTCTTTGTCTTCCTTTTGTTGAGATGTATGAGCACTCTATATATTTTGGAGATTAATCCCTTATCTGATGTGTCATTGGCAATTATGCTCTCCCATAGAGTGGGTTACCTATCTGTTTTGATGGTTGTTTCTTTTGCTGTGCAGAAGACTTTTGAGTTTGATGTAGTCTCATGTGTTTATTTTTTCCTTTGTTTATGTTGCCTTAGTTGAAGTATCAGTGAAGATTCTGCTGCGTATGATGTCCGAAATTTTGTTGCCTACATTTTCTTCTAGGATTTTTATGGATTCACGAGTCACATTTAAGTTTTTTATCCATTTTGAGTTTATTCTTGTGTATGGTGTAAGTTGATGGTCTAGTTTCATTTTTTTTGCATGTAGCTGTCCAATTTTCCCAACACCATTTATTAGAGAGGCTGTCTTTGCTCCATTGTATGCTCTTGCTACCTTTGTCAAATATTAATTGAGCATAATGTCTTGGGTCAATTTCCGGATTCTCTGTTCTGTTCTATTGATCTATATGCCTGTCCTTGTGCCAGTACCAGGCTGTTTTGATTATAGCAGCTTTGTAGTATAACCTTCATTTTCAAGATTGCTGTGGCTATTTGGGGTCTTTTTTGGTTCCGTATGAACTTTTGGAGTATTTGTTCTAGTTCTATGAAATATGTCTTTGGTATTTTGATGGAGATTGCATTGAATCTATAGATTGCTTTGGGTAATATGGACATTTTAATGATGTTAATTCTTTCAATCCATGAACAAGGTATGTGCTTCCACTTTTTTATATCTTCCTCTATTTCTTTTTTCAATGTCCTGTAGTTTTCTGCAAATATATCCTTTACTTCTTTGGTTAAGTTTACTCCTAGGTATCTTAATTTTTTTGCCGCGATGGTAAATGGGATTGTTTTTTTAGTTTCTCTTTCTGTGAGTTCATCATTGGTGTATAAGAATGCCATAGATTTCTTGACGTTAATTTTGTATCCTGCTACTTTGCCAAATTCATTTATTAGGTCTGGTAGATTTTTTGATGGAGTCTTCAGGGCTTTCTATGTATAATATCATGTCATCTGCGAATAATGACAGTTTCACTTCCTCCTTTCCAATTTGGATTCCTTTTATTTTTCCTTCACGTCGAATTGCTGTGGCTAAGACTTCCAGTACCATGTTAAATAAGAGTGGCGAAAGTGGGCATCCCTGCCTTGTTCTTGTTCTTAAGGGAAATGTTTTGAGAGTTTGCCCATTGAGTATGATGTTGACTGTAGGTCTTTCATATATGGCCTTTATTGTATCAAGATATGATCCCTCTATTCCCAAATTGCTGAGCGTTTTTATCAGAAATGGGTGCTGGATTTTGTCGAATGTTTTTTCAGCGTCTATTGATAGGATCATGTGGTTTTTATCTTTCATTTTGTTTATGTGGTGTATCACATTTATTGATTTGTGAATATTGAAGCAGCCTTGCATCCCTGGGATGAATCCCACTTGGTCATGGTGAATAATTTTTTTGATGTATTGCTGGATCCGATTTGCTAGTATTTTTTTTAGGATTTTGGCATCTATGTTCATCAGGGATATTGGCCTGTGGTTTTCTTTCTTTGTAGTGTCTTTTTCTGGTTTTGGAATTAGAATTATTCTGGCCTCATAAAACGAGTTTGGAAGTCTTCCTTCTTCTTGAATTTTTTGAAATAATTTGAGGAGAATGGGTGTTAGTTCTTCTTTGAATGTTCGGTAAATCTCCCCCGTGAAGCCGTCGGAGCCTGGGCTTTTGTTTGCTGGGAGAGTCTTGATTATATCTTCAATTTCCTTTGTTGTTATTGGTTTGTTCAAGTTTTCTATCTCTTCCTGGTCCAGTTTTGGGAGCCTATGTGTTTCTAGAAATGTGTCCATTTCACTTAGATTGTCAAATTTGTTGCCATATAAATGTTCATAGTATTTGTAAACAATCCTTTGTATGTCTGTGGTGTCAGTTGTTATTTCTCCTCTTTCATTTCTGATTTTGTGTATTTGGGTTCTCTCTCTGTTTCTTGGTGAGTCTAGCTAAGTGTCCATCAATCTTGTTTATCTTTTCAAAAAACCAGCTCTTTGTTTCATTAATCCTTTGAATTGTTTTTTTTTTTTTTTCTGGTTTATATGTCATTTATTTCTGCTCTGATCTTTACTATTTCCTTCCTTCTAATTGCTCTGGGGTTTTCTTTTTGTTTGCTTTTTAGTTCTTTAAGTTGTGAAGTTACATAGTCTATTAGAAATTTTTCTTGTTTCCTAAGGTAAGCCTGTAGTGCTATCAACTTCCCTCTCAGAACTGCTTTCGCTGCATCCCATAGATTTTGTGTTGTTGTGTGTTCACTTTCATTGGTTTCCAGGAAGTTTTAATTTCTTCCTTGATCTCTATGGTAACCCATTCATTGTTCAATAACATGCTATATAGTCTCCATGTGTTCAAATGCCTTTGCATGTTCTTGTTGCAATTGATTTCTGGTTTCATGACATTGTGATCTGAGAAGATGCTTGATATGATTTCAATCTTTTTGAACTTGTAGAGACTTAGTTTGTGTCCTAATATGTGGTCCATCTTTGTGTATGTCCCATGTGCGCTTGAAAAGAATGTGAATTCTGTAGTTTTGTGGTGTAATTCTCTGTAAATATCTATTAAATCCATTTGGTTTAATGCTTCATTTAGAGTCTCTGTTTCCTTGTTAATTTTTTGTCTAGAGGATCTATCCAGTGATGTCAGCGGGGTGTTGAAGTCCCCTGCTATGATTGTATTACTGTCGATTTCTCCTTTGAAGACCTCCAGAAGATTTTTAATGTATTTTGGTGCTCCTATATTGGGTACATATATGTTTACCAAGGTTATATCTTCCTGTTTGATAGATCTTTTCAATATTATGTAGTGACCTTCTTTGTCTCTATTTATGGCCTTCATTTTGAAATCTATTTTATCAGATATGAGTATTGTTACCCCAACTTTTTTTTCCCTTTCCGTTTGCTTGGAAGATTTCTTTCCATCCCTTCACTTTCAACCTATGTGAGTCTTTTGTTGTGAGGTGGGTCTCTTGTGAACAACATATATATGGGTCATGCTTTCTTATCCAATTTGCTACTCTGTGTCTTTTGATCGAAGCATTTAATCCATTTACATTTAAGGTGAGTATTGATATGTACTTATTTATTGCCATTTTTGTTTAGTGTGTTTCTATTTTCCTTTCTATTTCTTCTACTAATTACAGCAGTCCTTTTAACATTTCTTGCAGTGCTGGTTTGGTGCTAATGTATTCCCTTAGCCTTTTTTTGTCTGGGAAGCTGTTTATTTGACCTTCTATTTTGAATGATAGTCTTGCTGGGTAGAGTAGTCTTGGGTTCAGATCCCTGTTTTTCATGACCTTGATTACTTCATGCCATTCCCTTCTGGCCTGTAGTGTTTCTGTTGAGAAGTCAGCTGATAGCCTTATGGGGGTTCCTTGGTAGGTAACCTGTTGCTTATCTCTTGCTGCCTCTAGGATTCTTTCTTTGTCTTTAATTTTTGGCATTTTAATTACTATGTGTCTTGGTGTGGGTCTGTTTTGGTTCTTCTTACTTGGGACTCTCTGTGCTTCTTGAACTTGAATGCCTTCTTCCTTCACCAAATTAGGGAAATTTTCTGTCACTGTTTCTTCAAATATACTCTCTAACCCTCGCTCATTTTCTTTTTTGGGGACTCCTATGATGCGAATATTATTACATTTTCAGTTGTCCCACAGTTCTCTTAAGCTGTCTTCCTGTTTTTTAATTGTTTTTTCCGTTTGGTTTTCTCATAGGTTGATTTTTTTCTACCCTGTCTTCTAATTCACTGATCCGGTCCTCAGCTTCTTCTACTCTGCTGTTTAGTCCTTCCAATGTGTTCTTCATTTCTGCTATGTCATTCTTCATTTCCAATTGGTTGATTTTTAATATTTCTATGTCTTTGCTCATGGTGTTGATGTCCTTACTCATGCTGTTGAGCTTCCTCACGATCATGGCTCTGAATTTTAGTTCTGTTAACTTGCTTAACTCCATTTCATTTATCTCATCTTTGGTGGAGATCTCTTGTTCTTTCATTTGGCATCTGTTTCTTTGTTTCACCATTTTGGCTATCTCAGTGGGTTTTGGAGCTGCCAAATTTTTCCTGTGGATGTTGGTGTTCTGCTGTTTGTGGTTCCCTCTGCTGGGTTTGGATGAACATGGAAGGACCCAAGTTATACTCCACTGTCGAGTCTTACTTTCCAGGGTAGATTTGCAAGCCCAGATCAGGTTAAGTTATCCTCTTGCTTTTTGCCTAGAGATTATTAGTCGAGGTTACTTGAAGAACCTTGGGTTCTCCAAATAATTATTCTTAAAGACCACTGGCTGCTTGCAAGATGCTAATGCAGCAGGAATGCATTAAGAATTTTTTAACGAGATTTTGTGGAACTAATATATGCACTGTGAAAACAGGATTCCAGGTGAAAACAGGGTTGGAGATAGTGAACTTCAGATTCATAAATAATAACAATTTTTTTTTTTTTTTTGGTAGCAGATACTGTCATTGCCCCTTTGGCTTACCCTGGAAGTTATCAGCAGAGCATTTCAACTGGCTGATGGCTCCCTGCAGATTTCAGCCTGAGGGCAGAGACAGACCAGAGGTAATAGCCCTTCATCTCTCTCCCTATAGCAAAGAGCAATGGGGGTGTTGCATTGATACCCAGTATCCTTGTCCCTTGGTCTGAGGAGTCTGAGGGGTTAACTCCACATTGAAGCATCTTTTGTTGGCTATTCTCTATCCTGGCTCACCTCCCCCTCACTAAGATGTCTACTGAATAATCTACTTGCCCCCAAATCCTTGTCTCAGCATCTGTTCTGGTAGAACCCAGCCTAAGGTATTTTTCCTTCAGGAATCTCAACAGAAGTTTAATGTTATTATAGTTTTCCTAATACATTGCTGCTTCCATAAGTAAAGCAGAAATTTGATTTAGTTCTCTCATCTCAAACATCTGAAAATTTAGAATATCTAAATCTAAAAGAATGCACTGATATTTCCTGATTTAACTTTTCAATATGATTCCTCACATATAATGTCCAAGAGTGAAGTCAAATGCTTTCCTTTCTTTCCTCCCAGACCCTGTCTCCTTCTCCCCTCTCTCTCTCCCTCCCTCTTCCCCGTTCTTCCTGGCTATGGAGCTGCTTTCTAAAGCTTTCTTCAATTGGTCTTGAGTCTAAAAAGATGTCTGTTTTTTCCCCAAGGTCCTTGCAGACCTATAAATTCAGATTTCTTTTTTAATAAGGAATTTCATAGGTCATCCTTTGAAATGGGCCATTCAGTACAAGAAACCAAGAAATCCATTAGTGACCTGAAGCTTCAAGCATCCCTTTGGGGAAAGACAAGGGTCTGGTTGTTGAGCATGGTGCCCGCAGGGAGTGGTGAGGAAGATACTTCCTTGGAAACCCTCTTTCTGACTAAACCAAGGTTCTCATGACTGATTAAAATGAAAGGGGCAATCACTTGGGAAACTGCATGTTGTTTCCATTTTAAACATGTACCTATTTAAATATTCCTTACAAATAAAAATTTTGGTGTTTACCTAGGAGTTAAACCTAATTTGTTAGTGTGGTGAATGTTGAAAGTGTTGTTAAATATTTTAAGATTCCCTTTTAGCTCAACAGCTAATTAATGTAAAAGATAGTAAAACCAGAATGTAAGGCATTAGCAAAACTGCATTAAATTGTTACAGCTCAATATTTGTTTTATGTTTAATTTTATCTTTCAGATAATTTTTGTTTCTAAAATTTTGCCACCTGCTCTTAAGATTTAGCTCAACTCTGAAAAAAAAAAAAAGCAAAAGAATCAAAACAGACCCAGAAAGGTAAGACTCGACAGTGGTGTATAACGTGGGTCCTCTCACGCTCATCCAAACCCAGTACAGGGAGCCACAAACAGCAGAACACCAACATCCACAGGGAAAATTTGGCAGGCTCCAAAAACCACTGAGCTAGCCAAAATGGTAAAACATCGAAACAGATGCCAAACGAAAGAACAAGAGACCTCCAATGAAGATGAGATAAATGAAATGGAGTTAAGCAAGTTAACAGAGCTAGAATTCAGAGCCATGATCTTGAGGAAGCTCAACAGCATGTGTAAGGACATCAACACCATGAGCAAAGACATAGAAATATTGAAAATAAATCAATTGGAAATGAAGAATGACATAGCAGAAATGAAGAACACAATGGAAGGGCTAAAAAGCAGAGTAGAAGAAGCTGAGGACCGGATCAGTGAATTAGAAGACAGGGTAGAAAAAATCAACCAATCAGAAAACCAAAAGGAAAAAACAATGAAAAAACAGGAAGACAGCTTAAGACAACTGTGGGACAACTGGAAACGTAATAATATTCGCATCATAGGAGTCACCGAAGAAGAAGAAAATGAGAAAGGGTTAGAGAACATATTTGAAGAAATAGTGACAGAAAATTTCCCTAATTTGGTGAAGGAAGAAGGCTTTCAAGTTCAAGAAGCACAGAGAGTCCCAAGTAAGAAGAACCCAAACAGGCCCACACCAAGACACATAGTAATTAAAATGCCAAAAATTAAAGACAAAGAGAGAATCCTCAAGGCAGCAAGAGCTAAGCAGCAGGTTACCTACAAAGGAACCCCCATAAGGTTATCAGCTGACTTCTCTATAGAAACACTACAGGCCAGAAGGGAATGGCATGAAATAATCAAGGTCATGAAAAACAAGGATCTGAACCCAAGACTACTCTACCCAGCAAGGCTCTCATTCAAAATAGAAGGTCAAATAAAGAGCTTCCCAGACAAAAAAAGGCTAAGGGAATACATTAGCACCAAACCAGCACTGCAAGAAATGTTAAAAGGACTGCTGTAATTAGTAGAAGAAATAGAAAGGAAAATAGAAACACACTAAACAAAAATGGCAATAAGTAAGTACATATCGGTAATCACCTTAAATGTAAATGGACTGAACGCCCCGATCAAAAGACACAGAGTAGCGGATTGGATAAGAAAGCATGACCCATATATATGTTGTTTACAAGAGACCCACCTCACAACAAAAGACTCACATAGGCTGAAAGTGAAGGGATGGAAAAAAATCTTCCAAGCAAACAGAAAGGAAAAAAAAGCTGGGGTAGCAATACTCATATCTGATAAAATAGATTTTAAAATGAAGGCCAAACTAGAGACAAAGAAGGCCACTACATAATATTGAAAGGATCTATCCAACAGGAAGAGATAACCTTGGTAAACATATATGCACCCAATACAGGAGCACCAAAATACATTAAAAATCTTCTGGAAAACTTCAAAGGAGAAATCGACAGCAATACAATCATAGCAGGGGACTTCAACACCCCGCTGACATCACTGTATAGATCCTCTAGACAAAAAATTAACAAGGAAACAGAGACTCTAAATGAAGCACTAGACCAAATGGATTTAATAGATATTTACAGAGAACTACACCCCAAAACTACAGAATTCACCTTCTTCTCAAGTGCACATGGGACATTCTCAAAGATACACCACATGTTAGGACACAAACGAAGTCTCTACAAATTCAAGAAGATTGAAATCATATCAAGCATCTTCTCAGATCACAATGGCATGAAACTAGAAATCAATTGCAACAAGAACATGCAAAGACATTTGAATACATGGAGGCTAAATAGCATGTTATTAAACAATGAATGGGTTACCAAGGAGATCAAGGAAGAAATTAAAAACTTTCTGGAAACGAATGAAAATGAACACACAACAACACAAAATCTGTGGGATGCAGTGAAAGCAGTTCTGAGAGGGAAGTTCATAGCACTACAGGCCTACCTCAAGAAACAACAAAAATTTCTAATTGACTCTCTAACCTCACAACTTAAAGAACTAGAAAGCAAACAAAAGGAAAACCTGAGAGCAAGTAGAAGGAAGGAAATAGTAAAGATCAGAGCAGAAATAAACGACATGGAGAACAAAAAAACAATTCAAAGGATCAATGAAACAAAGAGCTGGTTTTTTGAAAAGATAAACAAGATTGATGGACACTTAGCTAGACTCACCAAGAAACAAAGAGAGAGAACCCAAATACACAAAATCAGAAACGAAAGAGGAGAAGTAACAACTGACACCACAGAAATACAAAGGATCGTTAACGAATACTATGAACATTTATATGGCAACAAATTCGACAATCTAAGCGAAATGGACAAATTTCTAGAAACATATAGTCTCCCAAAACTGGACCGGGAAGAGATAGAAAACTTGAACAGACCAATAACAACCAAGGAAATTGAAGATGTAATCAAGACTCTCCCAGCAAACAAAAGTCCAGGCACAGACGGCTTCACAGGGGAGTTTTACCGAACATTCAAAGAAGAACTAACACCCATTCTTCTCAAACTATTTCTAAAAATTCAAGAAGAAGGAAGACTTCCAAACTCATTTTATGAGGCCAGCATAATTCTAATTCCAAAACCAGAAAAAGACACTACGAAGAAAGAAAACTACAGACCAATATCCCTGATGAACATAGATGCCAAAATCCTGAACAAAATACTAGCAAATCGGATCCAGCAATACATCAAAAAAATTATTCACCATGACCAAGAGGGATTCATCCCAGGGATGCAAGGCTGGTTCCATATTCACAAATCAATAAATGTGATACACCACATAAACAAAATGAAAGATAAAAACCACATGACCATATCAATAGACGCTGAAAAAGCATTCGACAAAATTCAACACCCATTTCTGATAAAAACGCTCAGCAATTTGGGAATAGAGGGATCATATCTCAACATTATAAAGGCCATATATGAAAGACCTACAGCCAACATCATAATCAATGGGCAAAAACTAAAAACATTTCCCTTAAGAACAGGAACAAGACAGGGATGCCCACTTTCGCCACTCTTATTTAACATAGTACTGGAAGTCTTAGCCACAGCAATCAGACGTGAAGAAAAGATAATAGGGATCCAAATTGGAAAGGAGGAAGTGAAACTGTCATTATTTGCAGATGACATGATATTATACATAGAAAACCCTAAAGACTCCATCAAAAATCTACTAGACCTAATAAATGAATTTGGCAAAGTAGCAGGATACAAAATAAACGTCAAGAAATCGACAGCATTCTTATACACCAATGATGAACTCACAGAAAGAGAAACTAAAAAAACAATCCCATTTACCATCGCGGCAAAAAAATTAAGATACCTAGGAATAAATTTAACCAAAGAAGTAAAGGATCTATTTGCAGAAAACTACAGGACATTGAAAAAAGAAATAGAGGAAGATATAAAAAAGTGGAAGCACATACCTTGTTCATGGATTGGAAGAATTAACATCATTAAAATGTCCATATTACCCAAAGTAATCTATAGATTCAATGCAATCCCAATCAAAATACCAGCGACATATTTCACAGAACTAGAACAAATACTCCAAAAGTTCATATGGAACCAAAAAAGACCCCGAATAGCCACAGCAATCTTGAAAAAGAAGGACAAAGTAGGTGGGATCACAATACCAGATATCAGATTATACTACAGAGCTACTATAATCAAAACAACCTGGTATTGGCACAAGAACAGGCATATAGACCAGTGGAACAGAACAGAGAATCCAGAAATTGACCCAAGACATTATGCTCAACTAATATTTGACAAAGGTGGCAAGAGCATACAGTGGAGCAAAGACAGCCTCTTTAATAAATGGTGTTGGGAAAATTGGACAGCTACATGCAAAAAAATGAAACTAGACCATCAACTTACACCATACACAAGAATAAACTCAAAATGGGTAAAAGACTTAAATGTGACTCGTGAATCCATAAAAATCCTAGAAGAAAATGTAGGCAACAAAATTTCAGACATCATACGCAGCAGAATCTTCACCGATACATCACCTAAGGCAACAGAAATAAAGGAAAAAATGAACACATGGGACTACATCAAACTCAAAAGCTTCTGCACAGCAAAAGAAACAACCATCAAAACGGAAAGAGAACCCACTGTATGGGATACCATAATTGCCAATGATACATCAGATAAGGGGTTAATCTCCAAAATATATAGAGTGCTCATACAACTCAACAAAAGGAAGACAAAGAACCCAATTAAAAAATGGGCAGAGGAACTAAATAGACACCTCTCCAAACAGGACATACAAATGGCTAAGAGACATATGAAGAAATGCTCAACATCACTAATCATCAGAGAGATGCCAATTAAAACAACAATGAGGTATCACCTCACACCTGTCAGAATGGCCGCCATCAACAAATCGTCAAACAACAAGTGTTGGCGAGGGTGTGGAGAAAAGGGGACTCTAGTACACTGCTGGTGGGAATGCAGACTGGTGCAGCCACTGTGGAAAACACTATGGTGTTACCTCAAAAAATTAAAAATTGAACTGCCATTTGACCCAGTGATCCCACTTCTAGGAATATACCCTAAGAAACCTGAAACACCAATCAGAAAGAATATATGTACTCCCATGTTCATAGCAGCACTATTCACAATAGCTAAGATCTGGAAACAGCCCAAGTGCCCATCAGTGGATGAATGGATAAAAAAGCTGTGGTACATATACACAATGGAGTACTATGCAGCTGTAAGAAAGAAAGATCTCTTATCCTTTGAGACGACATGGAGGGACCTCGAGAGTATTATCCTAAGCGAAACAAACCAAGCAGAGAAAGAAAAATATCACATGATCTCACTCATTTGTGGAATATAATAAACATAACAGTATGGGGAACAGGGTAGACCCAGAGATGTGAAAGTAGGGTACAGACTGACAACCCTCAGAAGAGGGGGGGGGGAGGGAAGAGATAAACCACAGAACTTATACGCATGTATGCATAACTGATGGACATGGACAACAAAGCTGGGGACGGGGTGGGGGGATGGGGAGGAGGGTGTCAATGGGGAAAAAAGGAGAAACATCTGTAACAAAAATAAATTAATAAAAAAATAAAATTAAAAAAAAAAAAAGAATCAAAACAAAATGTTTAACATTCTTAAACATAAGTTGAATTTGAGAGAATGGCTGTTCATCTAATTAATTAATTCAACAACATTTATTGAGCTCATGCAATATGCCAGGCAGTGGAGATGCAGAGAATACAGTTACAAAAAGTTTCAAATGGGGAAATAAAATGCATGTGAGCTTCTTTAGGAGAGTTAGTGTTTTATTATCAATACATTAAAGACAAGAAACACCGTTCATATTTTATGCATTTATTCATTTATTAATATTTTTTCTTTATTGATTTTAGAGAGAGAGGAAGGGAGAGAGAGATGGAAACATCCATGAGAGAGAACATCGAATGGCCACCTCTTGCATGCCCCGCACTGGGGATTGGGCCCACAAAGTAGGTATGTACCCTAACTGGGAATTGAACTTTCCTGGGAAGGTCACTTTCTTGAGAACATTTGGTATCCTGAACAAGCCTGAAACCTAAAAATTAAATTAAAAAGCGCTCTGGGTTACCGAAATAGGTGCCTTAATTTCAACAAACTGATGTATTTTTTTCAGGCCTTAGTGGCTCTTGCTTTACACACAGCTGTTACAGATCCAATGCTATGGTTTCCTGGTCCTTGCAGACTTTTTGCAGCACCTGAATAGAAACAGGGGACTGTTAAAGGGAGGCATATATACAGCAGCAAAAGTGACAGGTCTGAAAATAAGGGGGAAGACAAAAAGTGTGAAAAGCAGGAAAAAAATAGTAAAAAACATAGAAATCTGAAGCAAGTTCTATCATACATTTTCTTGGCTGGGTCTGGAGATGAAGCAGGTGTGCCTGTAGGTTCAGGCACATATGAAGCTGGGCATGGGAGGATGGGACTGAGCAGGAACTCACAGGGCTTTAGGCAAGAGAGACACTGAACTTTGAGACAAGCCAGATATAGACAGATCTCAGTAACAGGGTGACGCCCACCATTACAGTAAATAAAACCAACTCTGCTCAATCTGAGTTATAGCATTTGGCAGAAAGCCTGTCTGGGAAAGAAATCTAGGAAGGTTAAATGAGTCTTACTAAGGGAGCAACAGGACCAGGGTAGGCCCGGTTGGAGTTTGCTGGAAACCGAGAGCCCTCCCAGTTGGCTTTTCTTTCTGTTCATTCCAAGTGCTGAGCTTTCCTTCTCTAATGCTGAATCTTAAAGCATCAACATTTGGTGGAAGCGTATCACCTAAATGGGTAATGGTCTTTATTTTATAAGAGGTTTTCTAGATTTTCACAGGTACCCCACAGAATAGATTGCTTTAACAGCTATTACTACTGCTCAGGTGCAGGCACTGGTCTAGATACCGAGGACATAGCAGGAACCATACAGATATATTCTCTACCTTCCTGAAGTTAAATGGATGGATGGATGGGTGGAATCAATATGCAGCTGACCACTAACTTGCACTTGTTTTGGAACTCTGTTATAAGCACTTAAATAATTAGCAAATATTACTGATATTCACAGTTAGAACTAGGAAAAATTAGGACAGTAGCAAAGTTTGCTGATGGAGTCTTCCCTCTCTCAACCTCCTCCTGAGTTCTCTCAAGGAGCAGGTTGTTCTGTGTCTGACAGACACCCCTCCTGGAGATATTTCTCAGTATTCCGGGGTTTCTTCCTTCATATTGCTAATGTTTTTCCTTCTTCTTCAAAACCTCCTCTTCTCTGTCTCATTCGTCAGGGTTTTTCTAAAACCTCAAACTCTAGTGAGTCAAATTACCCATGGGGATGGTGGATAGGAATTAAATATAACATGGTAAAACAAGCTAGGCAGACCTGAGTTGTAAATTCAGCTCCTCCACGTACTGGTTATGACACCTGGTAAGAAATGTAACTTGCCTGAGCCTCAGCCTCCTAATCTGTAAAGTGGGGATAATAGTGATTACTTCTGGTCAGTTGTGTGAGGATCAAGTATATAGCACACAGTTGGAAAACAGAGTAAATTCCATTCTCCTTCTTTCTCATTCACTGTCCTGCTATTTGGTTAAGGATGATGATCTACTTTAACCTACAATGGTAATCTAATGGTAGAAATGTCCAGTGAAGTGAAGCTGATAAGGAGGGATATGGGGCCATCAGAGCTGCTGGACACCCTCACATCACAGTCTACAGACAACTCACCTCTGGGTTGCCTGAAGGGCTGGCCATCAATGCCAAAATATGTGGAGTGTGTTTCAGGCAGCACCCAATGGATAAGTCTGGACCCTGGTGAAGATGATACCTTAGGTCCAGTGAGTGAGGAGGCCACAGAACTGTTGTTGGCTCTGCAATGAATCACCCTGGGAGAGAATATTTGAGTAGGTAGGTTTTTAAAACTTGGATATTGTACATATCCCCTTTAAAGGAGAAAAACTAACCCTTTGTTTCTGAAAGTGTGAATATTGTGTTACCACTATCATTGAAGTTAACGAGAATACTTCCACTGCTATTTGTAGAGTGACAAGACAAAAGAAAAGGTTTTAGGCTTCCAAGGACAGCAAACTGTGGGATGGTAAATATGTGGGGGAGACTAATGAAGTATGGTTTGTTTGTGCAGGTCCATCTAAGAGAGAAATTTTGTTTTCTTCTTGGTTGTAAAACTTCCTGGAGAGAGGACTTTAGACAGTCCTCAAGTCTCAGAAGTTTCTGCTTTCATTCAGACAAGGGAAGCTCCAATAAGACTTCCAGCTCTTGCCCTGGCCAGTTTGGCTTAGCGGTTAGAGCGTCAGCCTGCGGACCAGAGAGATCCGGGTTTGGTTCCTGCTAAGGGCACATACCTTGGTTGATGTGTCTCTCTCACATCAATGTTTATCTCTCTCTCTTCCTCCCTGTCTCCTTCCTGTTCTATCTGAAGATAAATGCAAAAAAATGTCCTCGAGTGAGGGTTAAAAAAAAAAAAAAGATTTCCATCTGTATTTTGAAATTTTTTTTTGTCTGTAGCTAGTTTTATAGAAAATTGACATATTAAGAAACCAAGACTAGCTCTGGCTGGTATGGCTCAGTTGGTTGAGCATGGTCCCATGCACCAAAGGGTTGCCAGTTTGATTCCCTATCATGGCACATACCCAGGTTGTGGGTTCAATCCCCAGTTGGGGGGTGTACAGGAGGCAACTGATCGATGTTTCTCTCTCACATTGATGTCTCTCTCTCTTGCTCACTCTCCCTTTCTCTCTCTCTAAAATCAATAAAAATTTAAAAAAAAAAAAGAAACCAAGACTACAAATAATTCTGTCAGTGCTTTCCAAAAAAGTCTACTTGGGACAGCAAAGCAATTATAATTGACCATGTCTTTTATTTTTATTTTTTTATGTTTTGTTTTTATTGAATTTATTGGGGTGACACTGGTATACAAAATTATACAGGTTTCATATGCAGAGTTTCCACAATACATCACCTATACACTGTATTATGTTCACCACCCCAAATCAGTTCTCCTTCTATCACCATTTATCCACCCTTTACCCTCCCCCACCTCCTCCCATATCTGTTGAATCTTTAGCTCAGTGGTTCTCAACCTTCCTAATGCCGCGACCCTTTAATACAGTTCCTCACGTTGTATGTGGGCATATCTGCATGTGGGCGGACCCACCTGGAGAGGGATAGAGGAGCGGTGTCTTGGTTCTTAAGACCATTAGAAATATGTGTTTTCCGATGGTCTTAGGCAACCCCTGTGAAAAGTCGTTCGACCCCCAAAGGGGTCGCGACCCACAGGTTGAGAACCGCTGCGTTTAGCTCAAAATGATTATGTTAAAGTGACATTTTTTGGGGATGGTATACTCTGAACCCCTTCATTTACCTATTCAAATTTTTAAAAAGTTTAGTATATTAAAAACCAAGTTGGTAGCTGGGGCAAGAGATTCAGGTTAGAATTTGGGAGATGAGATCTGCAAAGGAGGGAAAACATAGATAGGAACAAGCAGAAAAGAACAAATTTGAGCACACTGTCCATTGTCTTACTGAATCAGTCTCTCAGTCTAGGCACAGGTCAGTGCAGTTAAACAGTCATGTCTCATTTCCGGTGGCATACTCTGAACCCTTCATGACAGGTATGTGGCACTGCTGTGTCAAATGAAGCAGACAGCACTGTGAGTGGCATTTTTAGCCCTAACAGTAGTCATTTTCAGAGTGACCCTAGTGTACCCCCAGTGCTGGCTCAGGCACAGCACCTCAGATCTTTGGGATGAAGATGTGGTGTCATTACCACAGTTGTTACTGAAGCAATATTTTACTGCTAATATGAGTGGGAATCAGTCCTGATATCAGAAAATCATGTGATGCCTCAAAGCCAACCCATGAATGAACTTGTGGTGGCGTGTTTACTCTTACTTCAGTGTCCCTACACCAAAGGGGTGGTGAATGGCAGAACCACATTGCTTAGAGAACCTCAGGGAAAGATAATGGGCTTTACATGAAGGAGGCTTCCAAGGACAAAGCAATGACATAGAATTATTTGTCTCTGGACCTGCAGGGCTCTGTCTTTGTGCTTTGAGGTTTGTTGTTTTGTTTTCTAAAACTCGACTTTATTGGCACAGGTTTGCAAGCCGGGAAATGGTAAAGAGCTGCACAGAATAAAAGTTTCCCTAATTCCTATTTTCAGCCCAACTATAACCCCACAGCTAGAGACTGAAGAAATGTTTTCTCAATCCCCCTTAGGAAGGAAAAAATAAATAAAAAAACCACACACACACACACACACACACACACACACACACACACACACATCTTTGCTTACACCAAACACTGCCTCCCGAGGCAATGGGTTGGTGCCACAGAATGCCATGACCTACCAGTTCACCCATAGTACTGTTACCTGTCACTGATGCCTTCTCCTTGTCCAGTCCCTTGGACCCTCCTCTGGTTCCCAGAGCTTCAGGCCCTACTGGTACTGTCCCAGGACTCCAATTCCTTTCTCCTAATGAGTGCTTTCCCAGCTCCAAAAGGATTTTCTTTCCTGAAACTGGTTCTCTGATTTTTGTTTTCACATATACCACTTTAAAGAAAAAAACTTTTTTTTCTTTATTGATTTTAGAGAGAGGAAGGGAGGGAGAGAGAGATAGAAACATCGATGAGAGAGAACATCGACTGGCCACCTCCTGCACACCCCCCTTGGGGATTGGGCCCACAACCCGGGCATGTGGCCTGACCAGGAATCGAACCGGTGACCTCTTGGTGCATGGGTCGACACTCAACCACCAAGCCACACCGGCCGGACACATACACCACTTTCTTAAAAGGCCTCTGCACCATTCTCTTATAAACATTTAAAGAACAGCTTTTGAGCAAAACTTATTTCAAGTACAAATGTTATCATCATAGCTAGTTATTAATATTAATAAAGAGAAGATAACAAAGGGAAGTCAGACATTATAAGCATGGTCACCTAGGAAGCTTCACCAAGAAGCTATAGATTCAAACAACATTGTTCCTCCAAGGGGAACACCCCTCCCTTCCCCCATCAGGTACTGGATTGTTGAGGGCAGAAGAAGGAGATGAGTACATCACAGTAGACTTCGAAGTGGCACAGGGGAGGTACTTGCCTGTTATTCCAGCCCAGGGGATAATGGATTGGCTAAGGGGTGGACACCATCAGAAGCATATAGAATCTTGGAAAATGAATTGATAAGTTTGAAGAAGCTCCTGGTTAAAATCCCCATGCAAAAAGTTCCCTCTGGCTCTTTTTCTCTCTTGCTCTGTGACCTGCACTCACCTATGCACACACCTGTTCTCTCTCCATAGCCATGTGGCCTTAAGCAGCCACATGGCCCATGGTCATGCAGAACCCACATGCAATAAACTGCAGGTGGGAACACAAGCTAAGCTAACCAGATGCTAGACTGTACTAGCATACTTTAATATGTAGCAGAAACTTTGGGAGTGGCCTTTATTCTGGCCCTACAGAAGACAAGATTGGATTTCTTCCATGGTGTGACAGAGATGGGAACTTCGAGGAGAACCCCATTTATTTTACATCATCAGTAAAGCTTTCCACAAAATCCCATCCTCCCATGGGGATCTCAGGAAATTAATTTCCTTGTAGCACCCCGAGAACTCTACTTCCACTGATAACACGATCACACCACGGCATCTTCAGTGTGGTTCGGCTCCATGTTCATGGTGTCAGGGGCACAGGCCATCGAGTGGTGCACTGGGGAACCCTGTGAAGAACAGACCAGGAATCCCAATGAATGACCTACAGGTGTGCTCTGGGGATCTTTTCTGAGGAGGGTCTTGTAATTATCAGTTTCCCTAGAGAAATCAGGGTTAGCAGTGGGTTAGTGAGAACAAAGTGGGGAGACTTACCCAACTCTAGTACAGGGCAGCAGCACAGGCAAAGTTCACCTCTAATGTCATCCCCACTTCCCTGCTGAGCAGAGCATCTGCCCTCCCATCTATATGTCTTTATTCTTTCTGTCTTTTGTCTTTTGTCTTTATAACAAGGCCTTCAAGAGGAGTGCAGTTGCTCTGCAAAGGTTCTAGTGAGAAAAGGCTGTGAAGTGCCTATTCAGGCAACAGTTTACAGTCACTAATGTGGCTGTTTTGAGAGTTATGTAGTTGTTATAACTGCTAATAAGGACCTTCCTACTGAGAAAACACTTTCCACTAACCACCCCTCACCCACACCATGTCAATTTTCCGTATTTTACTCATCAGTACAGAATGCTTTTCTGGTTTATATACTTATAGATTGTCTCCCTGCACAAAAATCTAAGTTTCATAGAAGCAGGGACCTAGTGTTTTCCCCTGCTATCTCCCAGTGTCCAGAAAAGTGCCCTGTGCAGGGTAGGTGCCAGTGGTCATTTTTGAGTGGGTGATTGCATGGATAGGCCACTGGCCTGGGGTCACTGGGCTGGTGAACAGCTGGAGGCACAAGGTTTGAGCACTGTTCTTTCTAGGCCAATGTCTGTGCTTCCCTGCACAACCATAGTGCTGCCTTCTGGGGGCCCACAGCTGTGCTGGGCCATCTTTCACCCTAAAAAACACTGCCTCTGTTCAAGGAAATTTCATGGCCAATGTCTTTAAGAAAGACACAATCCTGTTCAGAGCAGGCTCAGACCGGCTCTAGCAAGAGGCCTGCTGGTGCTGATGACAGGTCATGTATTCTCCTGGACCAAAAGGAAGCTATCAAAGACAGAGGAGGGATCATTGATGACATAATGCTGGTCACATGAATAGACACCTGAATAGAACCACACGTGTTTCAACATCGAGGGACAGTGAACTCTTGCTGGACATCTCCTGCTGTCAAAACATGAAAGACAACAGAGTTTTCTTCTACACAACATTCTTGATTTAATGTTAATGGAAGCACAGGCAAACCCGTGCCTGGTATTGAAATGAATGTGCTGCTTTAAGTCCTCTGGTCTCATTCCATGGGCTGAGAGCAGAAGTCCCCTCGCTCAGTTGCTGCCAGGGAGATGAGTCCAGAGGATGAGCAGGGAAAGTGCTGTTGGCTTTTCCCCAAGGGCTGACCTTGCTCAGGGACCCTTTTAGACATCCAGAGAGCTGGTTTGTGTCTGGGCAGGACACCTTCCTGCTACCATGGAGTGAGCTGCCTTGAAGGGGTAAAGGCAGCTGGAACCTCTGGATAAGAATCACTTTCCAAACGTGGGAGACTGGATACTTGAAACGAGAGGAAGAATCGACAAAGAGAAAGTGGGGCCCTCATCTGAGACCCTCATCTAAACATAGACAAGGCCAAGTTCAACTGGAGCCACAGTTCATTTATTTTCAGAACAGATGCTGTGGTGACCCTCACCATAGGCACCCTTGAGTGCCCATGACATCATCTATTGACTTTGTTTATGAAGGTGGGGATTAAACTCTTCTGGTGCTGTGCTGGAATGGCAGTGGTGATGAGCTCGAACTAGCACTCAAATCACCAGATGCAACAGATTAATTTCTGACTACGCTGGCATAGCTCTGTCCCAAGATGCTACCACAAAGGCAGCATGCCCAACATCTTTATCTAGAAGGAGCCTTTGCCTCCTCACCCATGTGGAATATGGATGGCTGCCACAGAGAAGAGCCTCACAGAGTGGGATCACCTGGACACAGAGAAGCCACAGCCTTAGTTTCTCCTTATTCTTACACTGTCCTAGTTACATTGGCTCAAGGCTGACATGCAAGCTCACAGCCTCCCCAGTTCAAGGCTTCCCTAAATAACAGGGGTTCCAGGGCAAACCAGGTAGACACTGCATTCCTCGTTTATCTTACCTACATAGTCTTCGAGGAAGTTGTATTGTAAGAATATAGAATGTGGGGTCTTTCTTAGGCAGGCCTCCCAGGCCTAATATTAATTTTTTATTCACAGAAACATATTCTCCTTACTCACAATACACACACACACAAACACGTACACACGACCACACTTCTAGCCTCCTTTCTTCTCAGCACAGCTATATTATACAGTTTTGATGAATTCTTTATACAGTATTTATATTTTGTGACTGTGTCACTGTCATTGACAAATGACCCCTATAGCATACTATGATTTCTTTTTTCCCTCTGTGTAACTTTTTGTTTTCCCTGGAGTTAATAACTGTTTTGTTTTTTGTTTATATTTTTCAAATACAAATCTCTAGTTTATCCTTAGATTATTCTCTAGTTATTTAAATTAAGATATTGCCCGGCTGGTGTGGCTCAGTGGTTGAGCGTCGACCTATGCACCAAGAGGTCGCCAATTCGATTCCCAGTCAGGGCACATGCCCAGGTTGTGGGCCCTATCCCCAGTGAGGGGCCTGCAGGAGGTGGCCAATCGATGTACTCTCTCATTGATGTTTCTATCTCTCTCTCCCTCACCCTTCCTCTCTCTCTAAAATCAATAAAGAAAAAATAAAAACAAATAAATGAATTAAGATATTTATGTCAGATGTTCTTTTAAAAATAGACTTTATTTTTTAAAGCAGTTTTAGATTCACAGCAAAATTTAGCAGAAAGTACAGACATTTTCCATATGCCTCCTGTCCCCACTGATGAACAGCCTCCCTGATTATCAACATCCCTCACCAGATGGCATATTATTACAATCAATGAACCTACTTTGATACATCATTATCATCCAAAGTCCATAGTTTACCTTCAGATTCACTCTTTAAAAAAAAAAAAATTATTGATTTTAAAGAGAGAAGAAGGAAGAGAAAGAGAGATAGAAACATCGATGAAAGAACATTGATTGGCCGCCTCCTGCATGACCCCCCTCCCACTGGGGTTTGGCCCACAACCTGGGTATGTACCCTAACCAGGAATCGAACTGGCAACCTCTTGGTGCATGGGCTGATGCTCATTCACTAACCCACAATGGCTGGGCGAAATTCACTTTTGATGTACATTCTATGGGTTTGGACAAATGTATGACATGTATCTACTAGCATTGTAGTATCATATTGCATAGTTTCACTGCCCTAAAATCTCTATGCTCTGCCTATTTATCCCTCCCTCTTCCTAAATCCTGACAACCACTGATCTTTTTATTTTCTCCATAGTTTTGCCATTTCCAAAATGTCATATAGTTGGAAGCATACAGTATGTAGCCTTTTCAGATTGGCTTCTTTCACTTAACAATATCGTTTAAGGTTCCTCCATGTCTTTTTGTAGCTTGATAGCTCATTTCTTTTTATTGCTGAATAATATTCTATTGTCTAATGAACCAGAGTTTTATTCACCTGTTTAGATATTTTTAAATTTCTTTTTCTTGAAGAAGTTTCTCCTAGACTGAGGTCTAGATCTGGTGCACAGTTGCCATCTAGCACCTTCATCAGGCATTTGTTTTGGGATCCCCTCTCCTTTGCTGTGTTGGATTTTCTGCTTCTTAGATTCCATGTTCCCTCATTCTCTGATTCACTACCTCAATTTGGTGGAGCATAAGATCTAATAGCTTCTTGAGAAAGAGAGAAGGGAAGAAACATTTCTGAGATTTTGCACATGTGAAAATGTCTATATTCTACACTCATACTTGACTGGCTAGGTATAGAATTCTAAGTTGGAAATTGTTCATTTTCAGAATTGAAAAGGCTTGATTTATGTCTTATACTTTCCAGAGTGTCTGTGAAAAATTGGATGGCACATGACTCATATATATATATATATATATATATATATATATATATATATATATACACCTTTATGATTTCTGTCTAGGATGTGCAAGCAGTTTTGATGTGGGTCTGTTTTACCCAATGTGTTGGACTTTTGGAGTACTCTCTCAATCTGGACATTCCTGTCCTGTAGCCATTTCTTAGCCATATTACCAGTATACATTCCATAGGTGTGTGGATTGTAATGCAGCTGCTGGTTACCCTGTGTCTCGCAGATTGAGTATACCACTTCCCACTGTGGCTACCTGGGTCCTGGAGGAAGTTCAGCCACTTCTCAATGCAAATCTCAAGTGATTAAAAAAAATGCTATGCTTTCAAGTGAATTTTCCACATATCTAAAGTAATGATGGCTTAACAGGAGCTAAAACAATACAAAACAAAACAACAACAAAAACACAAAACAAACAAAAAAAGCCACAAAAAAACATCCAATCTCCACTGACACTGAATTGTGTTTCAAGTGTCCAGGATTCCAAAATGGCGGCGGAGTGAATGGAAGCTACACAGACCATTTCCCAGGACCAAACTGGAATTACAACTAAAATAAAGACAAATCGTCGGGAAAAAGCAACAGAAAAGCAGCTTGCGAGGACCATACAACCAGGGACACTGAATCAATCCTGCTAGGATTGCGGAGGTGCGAGAGGGGGCTGGGAGCCCACGGACAGCAGCGGCCTTAGCCGTGAACAGCGCACCGCCCTCAGGGTTAAAGCCCAAGCTGGCTCCACAGCGCAGGGCTGGGACAGAGCGCTAAAATAGCCGCAGCCACTCACCTTGGGATCTGGCGGAGGGAGGGCAGACTGGACTGGAACTGTGTGGGGACACCTGGGATTTGGAGGGTGCTCAGAGCTTTTGCTGAGTTGCGGCCATGCAGGACTGTGGCCTGGCCATCTTACTCTACCCCAGGGCTCTGGGGAGAGGAGGCAGCCCCTCCCTTGGAGATCCAGCCACCCCTGAAATGCAAAGTGAGGCTCATTAACTACTAGCATCTGCCCTACCCTCTGGAAATCCTCTCACACTGAACACCTGAGGGAGGATTTCATTCAACTGAAAACCCAAGGCTCTTCAAGCAACCACAACTAATAGCCTCTAGGCAAAAAGCTAGAGGATAACTTAACCTTTGCTGGGCTTGCAAATTTACCCTGGAAAGTAAGACTCCAGGGTGGTGTTTAATGTGGGTCCTCCCAGGCTCATCCAAACCCAGTAAAGGGAGCCACAAACAACAGAACACCAACATCCACAGGAAAATTTGGCAAGTTCCAAAACCCACTGAGATAACCAAAATAGTGAAACAAAGAAACAGATCCCAAATGAAAGAACAAGAGACCTCTACTGAAGATGAGATAAATGAAATGGAGTTAAGCAAGTTAACAGAGCTAGAATTCAGAGCCATGATCTTGAGGAAGCTCAACAGCATGAGTAAGGACATCAACACCTTGAGTAAAGACATCCACACCATGAGCAAAGACATAGAAACACTGAAAACCAACCAAGTGGAAATTAAGAAGCAGCAAGAAGAAATGAAGAACAACATAGCAGAAATGAAGAACACATTGGAAGGACTACACAGCAGAGTAGAGGAAGCTGAGGACCGGATCAGTGAATTAGAAGACAGGGTAGAACAAAATCAACCAATCAGAAAACCAAAAGGAAAAAACAATGAAAAAACAGGAAGACAGCTTAAGAGAACTGTGGGACAACTGGAAACGTAATAATATTCACATCATTGGAGTCCCTGAAGAAGAAAAGGAGCAAGGGTTAGAGAATATATTTGAAGAAATAGTGACAGAAAACTTCCCTAATTTGGTGAAGAAAGAAGGCATTCAAGTTCAAGATGCACAGAGAGTCCCAAGTAAGAAGAACCCAAACAGGCCCACACCAAGACACATAGTAATTAAAATGCCAAAAATTAAAGACAAAGAGAGAATCCTCAAGGCAGCAAGAGAAAAGCAACAGGTTACCTACAAAGGAACCCCCATCAGGCTATCAGCTGACTTCTCAACAGAAACACTACAGGCCAGAAGGGAATGGCATGAAGTAATCAAGGTCATGAAAAACAAGGATCTGAATCCAAGACTACTCTACCCAGCAAGGCTGTCATTCAAAATAGAAGGTCAAATAAAGAGCTTCTCAGACAAAAAAAGGCTAAGGGAATACATTAGCACCAAACCAGCACTGCAAGAAATGTTAAAAGGACTGCTGTAATTAGTAGAAGAAATAGGAAGGAAAGTAGAACCACACTAAACAAAAACGGCAATAAAAAGTATATATCAATAATCACCTTAAATGTAAATGGATTGAATGCTCTGATAAAAAGACACAGAGTAGCAGATTGGATAAGAAAGCATGACCCATATATATGTTGTTTACAAGAGACCCACCTCACAATAAAAGACTCACATAGGTTGAAAGTAAGGGATGGAAAAAAATCTTCCAAGGAAATGGAAAGGAAAAAAAAGCTGGGGTAGCAATACTCATATCTGATAAAATAGATTTCAAAATGAAAGCCATATCTAGAGACAAAGAAGGTCACTACATAATATTGAAAGGATCTATCAACAGGTAGATAAAACCTTGGTAAACATATATGCACCCAATATAGGAGCACCAAAATATATTAAAAATCTTCTGGAGGACTTCAAAGGAGAAATCAACAGCAATACAATCACAGCAGGGGACTTCAACACCCCACTAACATCACTGGATAGATCATCTAGACAAAAAATTAACAAGGAAACAGAGACTCTAAACGAAACACTAGACCAAATGGATTTAATAGATATTTACTGAGAACTACACCCCAAAACTAGAGAATTCACATTCTTCTCAAGTGCACATGGGACATTCTCAAAGATAGACCACATGTTAGGACACAAACAAAGTCTCTACAAGTTCAAGAAGATTGAAATCTTATCAAGCATCTTCTCAGATCACAATGGCATAAAACTAGAAATCAATTGCAACAAAAACATGCTAAGACATTTGAATACATGGAGGCTAAATAGCTTGTTATTAAACAATGAATGGGTTACCGAGGAGATCAAGGAAGAAATTAAAAACTTCCTGGAAACCAATGAAAGTGAACACACAATAACACAAAATCTATGGGATGCAGCGAAAGCAGTTCTGAGAGGGAAGTTCATAGCACTACAGGCCTACCTCAGGAAACAAGAAAAAGTTCTAATAGACTACCTAACCTCACAACTTAAAGAACTAGAAGGGAAAAAAAAAGAAAACCCCAGAGCAAGTAGAAGGACGGAAATGGTAAAGATCAGAGCAGAAATAAATGACATAGAGACCAGAAAAACAATTAAAAGGATCAATGAAACAAAGAGTTGTTTTTTTGAAAATATAAACAAGATTGATGGACCCTTAGCGAGACTCACCAAGAAACAAAGAGAGAGAACCCAAATACACAAAATCAAAAATGAAAGAGGAGAAGTAACAACTGACACAATAGAAATACAAAGGATCCTTAGCAAATACTATGAACATTTATATGGCAACAAATTCCACAATCTAAGTGAAATGGACGAATTTCTAGAAACACATAGTCTCCAAAACTGCACCAGGAAGAGATAGAAAACTTGAACAGACCAATAACAGCTAAGGAAATTGAAGATATAATCAAGACTCTCCCAGCAAACAAAAGCCCAGGCCCGGATGGCTTCACGGGGGAGTTTTATTGAACATTCAAAGGAGAACTAACACCCATTCTCCTCAAACTATTTCAAAAAATTCAAGAAGAAGGAAGACTTCTAAACTCATTTTATGAGGTTAGCATAATCCTAATTCCAAAACCAGAAAAAGACTCTACAAGAATGAAAACTACTGGCCAATATCTCTGATGAACATAGATGCCAACATCCTCAACAAAATATTAGCAAATCAGATTCAACAATACATCAAAAAAATTATTCACCATGACCAAGTGGGATTCATCCCAGGGATGCAAGGCTGGATCAATATTCGCAAATCAATAAATGTGATACACCACATAAACAAAATGAAAGAAAAAAACCACATGATCATATCAATAGATGCTGAAAAAGCATTCAACAAAATCCAACACCCATTTCTGATAAAAATGCTCAGCAATTTGGGAATAGAGGGATCATATCTTGACATAATAAAGGCCATATATGAAAGGCCTACAGCCAACATGATACTCAATGGGCAAAAACTAAAAGCATTTCCCTTAAGTACAGGAACAAGACAGGGATGCCCACTTTCGCTACTCTTATTTAACATAGTACTGGAAGTCTTAGCCACAGCAAACAGACGTGAAGAAAAACTAAAAGAAATCCAAATTGGAAAGGAGGAAGTGAATCTGTCGTTATTCGCAGACGACATGATATTATATACAGAAAACCCTAAAGACTCCATCAAAAATCTACTAGATTTAATAAATTAATTTGGCAAAGTAGCAGGATACAAAATTAACGTCAAGAAATCAACCGCATTGTTATACACCAATGATGAACTCACAGAAAGAGAAACCAAAAAAAGTTACATTTACCATCGCAGCAAAAAAATTAAGATACCTAGGAATAAACTTAACCAAAGAAGTAAAGGACCTATTTGCAGAAAACTACAGGACATTGAAAAAAAGAAATAGAGGAAGATATAAAAAAGTGGAAGCACATAACTTGTTCATGGATTGGAAGAATTAACATCATTAAAATGTCCATATTACCCAAAGCAATCTATAGATTCAATGCAATCCCCATCAAAATACCAGTGACATATTTCACAGAACTAGAACAAATATTTCAAAAGTTCATATGGAACCAGAAAAGACCCCGAATAGCCACAGCAATCTTGAAAAAGAAGGACAAAGTAGGTGGGATCACAATACCAGATATCAGCTTACACTACAAAGCTACTGTAATCAAAACAGCCTGGTACTGGCACAAGAACAGGCATATAGACCAGTGGAACAGAACAGAGAATCCAGAAATTGACCCAAGACATTATGCTCAATTAATATTTGACAAAGGTGGCAAGAGCATACAATGGAGTAAAGACAGCCTTTCTAATAAATGGTGTTGGGAAAATTGGACAGCTACATGAAAAGAAATGAAACTAGACCATCAACTTACACCATACACAAGAATAAACTCAAAATGGATAAAAGACTTAAATGTGACTCATGAATACATAAAAATCCTAGAAGAAAATATAGGCAACAAAATTTTGGACATCATATGCAGCAGAATCTTCACTGATACATCACCTAAGGCAACAAAAACAAAGGGAAAAATGAACATATGGGACTACATCAAACTCAAAAGTTTCTACACAGAAAAATAAACAACCATCAAAACAGATAGGGAACCCACTCTGTGGGAGAGCATAATTGCCAATGATACATCAGATAAGGAGTTAATCTCCAAAATATATAGAGTGCTCATACATCTCAACAAAAGGAAGGCAAAGAACCCAATTAAAAAATGGGCAGAGGAACTAGACACCTCTCCAAAAAGGACATGCAAATGGTTAAGAGACATATGAAGAAATGCTCAACATCACTAATCATCAGAGAAATGCAAATTAAAACAACATTGAGGTATCACCTCACACCTGTCAGAATGGCCGCCATCAACAAATCATCAAACAACAAGTGTTGGCGAGGGTGTGGAGAAAAGAGGACTCTATTACACTGCTGGTGGGAATGCAGACTGGTGCAGCCACTGTGGAAAACATTATGGTGTTACCTCAAAAATCAAAAATTGAATTACCATTTGACCCAGTGATCCCACTCCTAGGAATATACCCTAAGAAGCCTGAAACACCAACCAGAAAGAATACAAGTACCCCCATGTTCATAGCAGCAGTATTTACAATAGCTAATATCTGGAAGCAGCCCAAGTGTCCGTCAGTGGATGAATGGATAAAAAAGTGGTGGTACATATACACAATGGAGTACTATGCAGCTATAATAAAGAAAGATCTCTTATCCTTTGAGACGACATGGAGTGACCTCAAGAGTATTATCCTAAGCGAAACAAGCCAAGCAGAGAAAGACAAATATCACATGATCTCACTTATTTGTGGAGTATAATGAACATAACATTCTGAGGAACAGGGTAGACCCAGAGACGTGGAAGTAGGGTATAGACTGACATCCCTCAGAAGAGGGGGTGGAGGGGGAGGGAAGAGAAACCACAGAACTTATGCACGTGTACGCATAACTGATGGACATGGATGACAAAGCTGGGGACAGGGTGGGTGGATGGGGAGGAGGGTGTCAATGGGGAAAAAGGAGAAACATCTGTAACAAAAATAAATTAATAAAAAAGTAAAATAAAAAAATAAATAAGAATAATAAATAAATAAATAAATAAATAAATAAATAAATAAATAAATAAATAAATAGAAAAAGAAAAGTGTCCAGCTCATTGTCAGTTACTGAAATGTGAATGGGCTATTTAGACTTCTGCTCTAGGCTCACCCATATCAGTTCCCTCTTGCTCAGTTTCAGCTAGTGCCTCAGAAGTGAGCGGCAGTATTAGAAACAGGAGGCTGGCTATAGAGGGCTCCATCATGTGCATTATTATTTTTTTAAGAATTTTTAAAAATATCCCAAAACATTTAAATTTTTTAAATTAATTAATTTATTTTTGTTACAGATGGTTCTTCTTTATTCTGCATTGACATCCTTCTCCTGATTCTGCCCCTCCCTCCCACCCCCCAGCATAGTTGTCTATGTCCATTGGTTACACATACACGCATATGAGTTCTGTGGTCTCTCTCTTCCCTCCCCCAATGCCTCTCTTCTAAGGTTTGTCAGTCTCTACCCCATATCCATGTCTCTGGGTCCATTCTGTTCATCAGTTTGTTTTGTTCATTATGTTCCACAAATAAGTGAGATCATGTGATGTTTGTCTTTCTCTGATTGGCTTATTTCACTTAGCATTATACTCTCCAGATCTCTCCATGTAGTCTTAAAGGATAAGAGATCCTTCTTTCTTCTATTACCCTTTGAAACAACATGGAGGGACCTCGAGAGTATTATGCTAAGCGAAATAAGCCAATCAGAGAAAGACAAATACCACATGATCTCACTTATTTGTGGAATATAATGAACAAGGTGGGCTGATGAATGAAACAGACCCAGAGATATGGAACGGAGTATGGTTCAGACTTACAAACCTCAGAGTAGGGGGACAGGGGGATTGTATTAGATGAACCAAAGAACTTAAATGCATATATGCATAACCAATGGACATAGACTACACTGCTGGGGTGTTGAGGGGTGGGATGGGGAGGAGGGTGTCTGGGGGGAAAAAGGAGAAACATCTGTAACAAATATAAATTAATAAAAATTGAGAAAAAACAAACAAACAAATAAATAAATAAAATAAAATGAAATAAATTTGGAAAAAAAAGAGATCTTTCTTACAGCTGCATAGTATTCCTTTGTGTATATGTACCACTGTTTTTTTTTTAAAATTATTTTTATTAATTTGTTTTTGTTACAGATGTTTCTCCTTTTTCCCCCCTAGACACCCTCCTCCCACCCCCCCTGCCCCATCACCAGCTTTGTTGTCTATGTCCATTTGTTATTCATACATGCATATAAGTTCTGTGGTTTATCTCTTAACCCACAACACCCCTGTGTCTCTGGGTCAATTTTGTTCATCAGTTTATTTAGTTCATTATATTACACAAATAAGTGACATCATGTGACATTTATCTTTCTCTGCTTGGCTTGTTTCACTTAGCATAATACTCTCTAGATCCCTTCATGTCATCTCAAATGATAAGAGATCTTTCTTTCCTACAGCTCCATAGTATTCCATTGTGTACATGTACCACAGCTTTTTTATTCACTCATCTACTGATGGACACTTGGGTTTTTTCCAGATCTTAGCTATTGTAAATAGTGCTGCTATGAACATAGGGGTATATATATTCTTTTGATTGGTGTTTCAGGCTTCTTAGGTTATATTCCTAGAAGTGGGATCACTGGGTCAAATGGCAGTTCAATTTTTAATTTTTTGAGGTAACACCATAGTGTTTTCCACAGTGGCTGCACCAGTCTGCATTTACACCAGCAGTGTATTCGAGTACCCTTTTCTCCACACCCTCGCCAACACTTGTTGCTTGATGATTTGTTGATGGCGGCCATACTGACAGGTGTAAGGTGATACCTCATTGTTGTTTTAATTTGCATCTCTCCGATGATTAGTGACATTGAGCATTTTTTCATATATCTCTTGACCATTTGTATGTCCTGTTTGGAGAGGTGTCTATTTAGGTCCTCTGCCGATTTTTTAATTGGATTCTTTGCCTTCCTTTTGTTGAGTTGTATGAGTACTCTGTGTATTTTTGAAATTAATCCCTTTTCTGATGCATCATTGGCAATTATGGTCTCCCATATAGTGGGTTCCCTTTCCAGTTTGATGATTATTTAGCAAAAGCTTTTTAGTTTGATATAGTTCCATGTGTTCATTTTTTCCTTGGTTTCTCTCAACTTAGGTGATGTATCAGTGAAAATTCTGCTGCGTATGACATCTCAAATTTTGCCTACGTTTTCTTCTAGGATTTTTATGGATTTACAAGTCACATTTAAGTCTTTTATCCATTTTGAGTTTATTCTTGTATATGGTGTAAGTTGATGGTCTAGTATCATTTTTTTTTTTTTTTTTTTGCATGTAGCTGTCCAATTTTCCCAACACCATTTACTAAAGAGGCTGTCTTTACTCCATTGTATGGTCTTGCCACCTTTGTCAAATATTAATTGAGCATTATGTCTGGGTCAATTTCTGGATTCTCTGCTCTCTTCCATCAATCTATATGCCTGTTGTTGTGCCAGTACCAGGCTGTTTTGATTACAATAGCTTTGTAGTATAGCCTGATATCCGGCATTGTAATCCCACCTACTTTGTCCTTCTTTTTCAACATTGCTGTGGCTATTTGTGGTTTTTTTTTTTGCTTCATATGAACTTTTGGAGTATTTGTTCTAGTTCTGTGAAATATGGCATTGGTATTTTGATGGGGATTGCGTTGAATCTATGGATTGCTTTGGGTAGTATGGCCATTTTAATGATGTTAATTCTTCCAATCCATGAACAAGATATGTGCTCCCACTTTTTTATATCTTCCTCTGTTTCTTTTTAAATGACCTGTAGTTTTCTATGAAGAGATCCTTTACTTCTTTGGTTAAGTTTATCCCTAGGTATCTTAATTTTTTTGCTGCAATGGTATATGGGATTGTTTGTTTAGTTTCTCTTTTTGTGAGTTCATCATTAATATATAAGAATGCCGTTGATTTCTTGATGTTATTTTGTACTCTGCTACTTTGCCAAATTCATTTATTAAGTCTAGTAGATTTTTGATGGAGACTTTAGGGTTTTCTATGTATAATATCATGTCATCTGCGAATAATGACAGTTTCACTTCCTCCTTTCCAATTAGGATTCCTTTTATTTTTTCTTCATGTCTGATTGCTGTGACTAAGACTTCCAGTACTATGTTAAATAACAGTGGTGATAGTGGGCATCCCTGTCTTGTTCCTGTTCTTAAGGAAAATGCTTGTAGTTTTTGCCCACTAAGTATGATGTCAGCTGTAGGTTTTTCATATATGGCCTTTATTATTTCAAGATATGATCCTTCTATTCCCACATTATTGAGTGTTATTATCAGAAATGGGTACTGGATTTTGTTGAATGCTTTTTCAGCATCTATTGATATGATCATATGGTTTTTATCTTTCATTTTGTTTATGTGGTGTATCACATTTATTGATTTGCGAATATTGTACCAGCCTTGCATTCCTGGGATGAATCCCACTTGGTCATGGTGAATAATTTTTTTGATGTATTGCTGGATCTAATTTGCTAGTGTTTTGTTAAGGATTTTGGCATATATGTTTATCAGGCATATTGGCTTGTAGTTTTCTTTCTTGTAGTGTCTTTACCTGGTTTTGGATTTAGAATTATGCTAGCCTCATAACACGAGTTTGGAAGTCTTCCTTCTTCTTGAATTTTTTGGAATATTTTGAGGAGAATGAGTATTAGTTCTTTGAATATTCGGTAAAACTCCCCCTAGAAGTCATCCAGGCCTGGGCTTTTGTTTACTGGGAGAGTCTTGATTACATCTTCAATTTCCTTAGTTGTTATAGGTCTGTTCAAGTTTTCTATCTCTTCCTGTTTCAGTTTTGGGAGACTATGTGTTTCTAGAAATGTGTCCATTTCTCTTAGATTGTTCAATTTTTTTCATATAATTGTTCATAGTATTTGTTAACAATCCTATGTATTCCTGTGGTGTCAGTTGTTACTTCTCCTCTTTCATTTCTGATTTTGTGTATTTGGGTTTTCTCTCTTTGTTTCTTGGTGAGTCTAGCTAAAGGTCCATCAATCCTGTTTATCTTTTTCGAAGAACCAGCTCTTTGTTTCATTGATCTTTTGAAATATATATAGATATTTTTTGGTCTCTGTGTTATTTATTTCTGCTCTGATCTTTACTATTTCTTTCCTTCTACTTGCTCTGGGGTTTTCTTTTTGTTTGCTTTCTAGTTCTTAAAGTTGTGAGGTTAGATAGTCAATTAGAAATTTTTCTTGTTTCTTGAGGTAGACCTGTAGTGCTATGAACTTCCCTCTCAGAACTGCTTTTGCTGCATCCCATAGATTTTGTGTTGTTGTGTGTTCATTTTGATTGGTTTTCAGGAAGTTTTTAATTTCTTCCTTGATCTCCTCGGTAACCCATTCACTGTTTGATAACATGCTATTTAGCCTCCATGTGTTCAAATGTCTTAGCATGTTTTTGTTGCAATTGATTTCTAGTTTTATGCCATTGTGATCTGAGAAGATGCTTGATATGATATCAGTCTTCGTGAACTTGTAGAGACTTAGTTTATGTCCTAACATGTGGTCTATCTTTGAGAATGTTCCATGTGCACTTGAGAAGAATGTGAATTCAGCAGTTTGGGGTGCAATTCTCTGTTGATATCTATTAAATCCATTTGATCTAGTGCATCATTTAGAGTCTCTGTTTCCTTCTTAATTTTTTGTCCAGAAGATCTATCCAGTGATGTTAGTGGAGTGTTGAAGTCTCCTGCTATGTTTGTATTGCTGGTGATTTCTCCTTTGAACTCCTCCAGATTTTTAATCTATTTTGTTACTCCTATATTCGGTGTATGTATGTTTATCAAGGTTATATCTTCTTGTTGGATAGATCCTTTCAATATTATGTAGTGGCATTCTTTGTCTCCAGTTATGGCCTTCATTTTGATATCTATTTTATCAGATGTGAGTATTGCTATCCCAGCTTTTTTTTCCTTTTCATTTACTTGGAAGATTTTTTTCCATCCTTTCCCTTACAACCTATTTTAGTCTTTGGTATGAGGTGGTTCTCTTGTAAACAACATATATATGACCCATGCTTTCTTATCTCATCAGCTACTCTGTGTCTTTTGATCGAAGCGTTCAATACATTTACATTTAAAGTGACTATTGATATGTACTTATTTATTGACACTTTTGTTTTTTGTGGTTATATTTTTCTTCCTATTTCTCTACTAATTACAGCATTGTTTTTAACATTTCTTGCAGTGCTGGTTTGTTGCTAATATATTCCCTTAGCCTTTTTTTTTTTTTTTTTTTTTTTTCTGGGAAGCTCTTTATTCGACCTTCTATTTTGAATGATACTCTTGCTGGATAGAGTAGTCTTGCATTCAGATTCTTGTTTTTCATGATTTGATTACTTCATGCCATTCCCTTCTGGCCTGTAGTGTTTCTGTTGAGAAGTCAGCCGATAGCCTTATCAGGGTTCCTTTGTAGTAGCCTGTTGCTTATCTCTTGCTGCCTTTAGGGTTTTCTCTTTGTCTTTAATTTTTGGCATTTTAATTATTATGTGTCTTGGCGTGGGCCTGTGTTGGTTCTTCTTACTGGGGGCTCTCTGTACTTCTTGAACTTGAATGCCTTCTTTCTTCACCAAACTAGGGAAGTTTTCTCTCACTATTTCTTCAAATATATTCTCTAACCCTTGCTCATTTTTTCTTCTTCTGGAACTCCTATGATGAAAATGTTGTTACATTTCCAGTTGTCCCACAGTTCTCTTAAGCTCTTCCTGTTTTTTTAATTGTTGTTTCCTTTTGGTTTTATGGTTGGTTGATTTTTTTCTACCTTGTCTTCTAATTCACTGATCCGGTTCTCAGCTTTTTCTACTCTGCTAGTTATTCCTTCCAATGTGTTCTTTATTTCTGCTATGTCATTCTTCATTTCTTCTTGGTGGTTTTTCACTTCCAATTGGTTGATTTTCAATATTTCTATATTTTTACTCATGGTGTTCAGCTCCTTACTCATGCTGTTGAGCTTCCTCAAGATCATGGCTCTGAACTCTACCTCTGTTAACTTGTTTAACTGCTTTTCATTTATGTCTTCTTCAGTGGAATTCTCTTGTTCTTTCACTTGGGATTTGTTTCCTTCTTTCACCATTGTGGCTATCTCAGTAGGTTTTGGAGCTTGCCAAATTTTCCCTGTGTGTGTTGGTATTTGCTGTTTGTGGCTGACTCTAGTGGGTTTGAATGAGTGTTGGAGGATGTTAAACACCACTGTCAAGTCTTACTTTCCCTGGTAGATTTGCAAGCCCAGGAAAGGTTCAGTTATCCTCTAGCTTTTTGCCTGTAGGCTATTAGTCTCAGTTATTTGATGAGCCTTGTGTTGTAGCCCTCAGCTGAATAAAAAACTCCCTCAGGTGTTCAGCGCAAGAGGATTTCCAGAAGGTGGAGCAGATGTTGGCTGTTAATGAGCCTCAATTTGTATTTCTCTGACCCAGTTGTGTGGGGTTAAATTCCTGTGGGAGGGGCTGTTGCTTCTTCCAAGGCTTTAGGAAGGGGCAGATGGCCACTGTCCTATGAGGGAGTGATTCATCGCAAAGCTCCCTGTGCCCTCCCAGCTCTCCAAGCTCCCAAGTGTCCTCACAATTCCAGTCCAGTCCTCCCTCCTTCTACCAGAGCCCAAGCTGTAGCTAATTTAGTGCTCTGTGCTGGCCCTCTGGGCTATGGAGCCACCTTGGCATTTTAACCCCAAGGAAGCTGCTCACAGCTAAAAAGCTGCTGTACGTGGGCTCCCCCCTGTCCTCTTGCACCTCCGCAGAACTACCAGGTTGGATTAAGTGACTTTTTTCCTGTTCATGGTTATATGGGTCCTCTTCAGCTGCTTTTCTTTTGCTTTTTCCTGACAATTTGTCTTTAGTTTAGTTGTAAGTCCAGTTTGGTCCTGGGAGATTGTATGTGTACCTTCCATTCACTCTGCAGCCATTTTGAAATCCTTCTCTAGGTTTCTCTTTTTGTTTACTTTCTACTTCTTTAAGTTGTGAGGTTAGACACTCAATTAGAAATTTTTCTTGTTTCTTGAGGTAGGCCTGTAGTGCTATGAACTTCCCTCTCAGAACTGCTTTCACTGCATCCCATAGATTTTGTGTTGTTGTGTGTTCATTTTCATTGGTTTTCAGGAAGTTTTTAATTTCTTCTTTGATCTCCTTGGTAACCCATTTGTTGTTTAATAACATGCTATTTAGCTTCCATGTATTTTAATGTTTTTGTTGTTGTTGATTTCTAGTTTCATGATATTGTGATCTGAGAAGCTTGATATATTTCAATCTTCTTGAACTTTTAGAGACTTAGTTTGTGTCCTAACATGTGGTATAACTTTGAGAATGTCCCATGTGCACCTGAGAAGAATGTGATTTCTGCAGTTTTGGGGTGTAATTTTCTGTAGATATCTATTAAATCCATCTGATTTAATGTGTCATTTAAAGTCTCTATTTTCTGGTTAATTTTTTGTTTAGAGGATCTATCCAGTGATGTCATCGGGGCTTAAGTCCCCTGCTATGATGTTATTGCTGTCAATTTCTCCTTTGATGTCCTCAGAAGTTTTTAAAATTGATTTTGGTGTTCTTATATTGGGTCCATATATGTTTACTATGGTTGTATTCTCCTTTTGGATAGCTCGTTTCAATGTTATGTAGTGGACTTCTTTTTCTCTAGTCATGCCCTTCATTTTGAAGTCTATTTGATCACATATGAATATTGCTACCCTAGCATTTTTTTTTTCATTTGCATGGAAAATTTTTTTTCCATACCTTCACTTTCAACCTGTGTCTTTTGTTTTGAGGTGGGTCTCTTGTAGACAACATATACCTGAATCATACTTTCATATCCATTCAGCTACTCTGTATCTTTTGATCAGAGCATTTAATCCATTTTCATTTAATATTATTATTGATATGTACCTATTTATTGCCATTTTTCTTAATTATGCCTATGTTTTTTTCTCTATTTCTTCTACTTATTATAGCAGTCCCCCCCTTTTTTTTATCTTCCCCCAAAGACATTTTTTTTTTTGCATTTATCTTCAGATAGAGTGGGAGGGAGAGAGGGAGAAAGAGAGAGAGAGAAACATTGACCTGAGAGAGACACATTGACTGCCTGCCACCCACATGACCCCAACTGGGGCTGGAGACAAACTGCAACCGAGGTACGTGCCCTTAGTGGGAACCGAACCTCGGATTCCTTGGTCCATGGGCCGATGCTCTAACTGCTGAGCTAAACCGGCCAGGGCACAGCAGTCATTTAATATTTGTTGCAATCCTTGTTTGGTGCTAATATATTCCCTTAGCCTTTTTTTTTTTTTTTTGTCTGGGAAGTGCTTTTTTTTTCTTCTTTCATTTTATAATTTGAATGATAGCTTTGCTGGGTAGAGTAGTCTTGGATTCAGATCCTTGTTTTTCATTACCTTGAATACTTCATGCCATTGTCTTTTGACCTGTAATGTTTCTGTTAGGAAATCAGCTGATAACCTTATGCGGGCTCATGTGTAGGTAATCTGTTGCTCTTCTCTTGTTGTCTTTAGGATTTTCTCTTTGTCTTTAAATTTTGGCATTTTAATTATGATGTGCCTTGTCTTGGACCTCTCTGTTTTCTTCTTGCTTGGGGCTCTATATGCTTCCCAAACTTGTATGCCTTTTTCTTTTACCAATTTAGGGAGGTTTTCTGCCACTATTTCTTCAAATATATTTTCTAACCTTTGTTTACTTTCTTCTTCTTCTGGTACTTCTATAATTCAGATGTTGTTCTGTTTCATGTTGTCCTATAGCTCTCTTAAACAGTCCTCCTGTTTTTTAATTGTTTTTATTTTTTGTTCTCTGATTGAGTTATTTTTTTAACCATCTTTTATTTCACTGATATGATCCTCAGCTTTCTCTAAAATTTTCTGGTTATTCCTTCCAATGTGGTCTTTATTTCTGCTATGTCATTCTTCATTTCCACTTGGTTGTTTTTCTATTTCCAATTGTTTGATTTTCATTGTTTCTGTATAGTTACTCATGTTGTTGAGCTTCTTCATAATCATCACTCTGAACTCCACATCTGATAACTTGCTTATCTCTGTTTCATTTATCCCTTCTTCTATAGAATTCTCTTGTTCTTTCATTTGAGATTTGTTTCTTTGTTTTACCATTTTTGATGTTTCAGCTGGTTTTTGAGCCTGCTAAAATCTCCCTGTGAGTATCAATATTTCGTAGATTGTGTCTCCCTGTTTTCTGTTTGGATGAGTATGGAATGGACACCATGCTCATTCTGAACACCATTGTTTAGTCTCACTTTTCTGGGTAGAGTCACAGGCCAGGCAAAGATTCAAGTATCACAGAACCTTTGCCTACAGGCTGACTGTTAGTCTCAGTTACTTAATGAGCCTCAGGTTGTGTCCCTCAGCTGTATGAAAAATCCCTCAGGTGGGCACAATAAAATGATTTCCAGAGGATGCGGCAGTTCCTTCCTCCCAGGTTAAAGCTGTTTTGAGAGGAAAACTTTGCCTGAAGAAATGGTTTCTGAAGTGTGTTTTAATGACTCAGCACTGGGGCCAAGGCCACCACCTTCTCAGATCTGATCCTAGAGCCTTGAATCTCAGTGACCGATGACCACAAATCAGGCCTAAGGGTCAGAATGCCCTTCTTCTGGGAGTTTCATTCTTTTAGGTCTTACATTCAAGTCTTTAAATCATTTTGAGTTTACTCTTGTATATGGTATAAAACAAATGGTCTTGTTTTATTTATTTTTTGCATATATCTGTTCAGTTTTCCCAACACCATATGTTGAAGAGATTGTCTTTACCCCATTGTATATTCTTCCCTCGTTCGTCATGATTAATTGACCATGTAGGTATGGTTTACTACTGGGTTCTCTCTTCTGTTTCATTGATCCATGTGTCTGTTTTTATACCAGTACCACGCTGTTTTGATTATAATAGCTTTATAGTATAGCTTGGTGTCAAGTAGTGTCATACATTTTTCTCAAGATTGCTTTGGTTATTCAGGGTCTTTGTGGTTCCATATAAATTTTAGGATTATTTGTTCTATTTCTGTTAAAAATGCTATTGGTATTTTGATGGAGATTTCATTGAAGCTAAAAATTCCTTTGAGTAATATGGACATTATAATGTTAGTTCTTCCTATTCTTGACCATGTTGTAGTCTTCCATTTATTTGCATCTTCTTCAGTTTTTTCTATATTGTCTTATAATTATTCTAGTACAGGTCTTTTACCTCCATGGTTAAATTTATTCATATATATATATAGTTTTCATATTTTGATACAATTGTAAATTTGACTGTTTTTCTAATTTTTCATTTTTATAATTATTGGTGTATAAAAATGTAACCAACTTCTAAATATTAATTTTGTATCTTGCTACTTTACTAAATTTATTTATTAGTTCAAATAACTTTTTGCTGGGTTCTTTAGGCTTCTCCATATACACTATCATGCCATCTGCAAATAATGACAGTTTTATTTTTTATTTTCCAATATGGATGCTTTTTTTCCTTATCTGATTGCTGTGGCTAGGATTTCCAACACTATGTTGAATAAAAGTGGTGAAGGTGGACATACTTGGCTTATTTTTCTTCTTAAAGGAAAATCTTTTAGCTTTTCACCATTGAGTATGGTGTTAGCTTCGAGTTTGTCATATATGGTCTTTATTATGTTGGGGTATGTTCCTTCTATCCCCACTTTTCTGAGAGTTTTTATTATAAGCAGATATTGGATTTTGTCAAAGGCTTCTCTGTATCTGTTGATATAATCATATGATTTTTATCTTTCATTTTGTTTATATGGTGTATCAAGTTAATTGACTTGTGGTTATTAAACCAGCCTTGCATCCCACATATGAGTCTTTTTCAATCCAATCCCCAGTGTTTCACTGGGAAACACTGTCCCTTGATCCTCAGATGTAAATATGTATAAAGTTATAGAAATCTGTGATATGACCCTTGTGAAGTGATCATGATGATGGGACCCTTTTCATAAGGAAGGATGGCTGTGTCCCTTTCTGACCAAGTTACACAAGATAGAAACTGCATCTTAAGTAGCACAGGACAGTTAAAGCAGTGCTGAACCTGGCTGAAAGGCTTGGATTCAGATCCAGGCTTTGTCACTTAGCAGCTGCTCTGAGCCCCAGATTACTCATCTGCAGATTGAGGATAAAAATGTGGTCAATTTAAGTTCATGGGCTCTGTGAAAACCAAGATGAAGTATTTGTAGAAACCATGAAGCACCATGTGATTGCATCCTTTGATGTTGGTCATGTGGATATGAAGAAAAGCTGTCCAGATGGGATGCTGTTCACTTAAGTAACTGGATGGGTTTTCTGCTATATTCAATGATAGGGCTTCATCTTTGCTATCAGAAATGAGTGACCAGCCTTTCCCTGGACTGACAATGGAACACGTGCTTCATGGAGAAGTGAGAAAAGGCATATCTTGGAGCCCAGCATGGAAATCAGCTTCTTCCTAATGGGATGGGTGTGACGCCCATTGTACTCAGCCAGGAGGAAAGGTGGGGTCTAGAGGAAACAGAAGGGGCTGGGTCCATCTCCTCCCCAACCTTTGCTGGTTTCAATGGTGCCAAAGGCAACTGTTTCTGGGTCCATTAAATCTGTGTTCTCAAGGTCAGCAATGCCTTTCAGGTCTTATCAGTGGTGAATGACACTGGAGGAAAGACTGTGACAAAGGACAGTGAGCTGTTTGAAAGAGCAAGATGGATGTGTTTGGAATAAGCCTTCCAGGGCCAAATGCTCAAATTTATTTTCCTAAGTTGTCCTTGTTATTAATGGCAAATGCAGAGTGATATTCATGGATGTGTGCTCTTGGTTATTTTAACATGTGACCTTTTCCTTAGCTAGCCCTAGATAGGACAGTCAGAGTCACAATGAATTGAACACTTAGTATGTTCAGCACTTTCTATGAATTTTCAATGGTGTCTCTATTTTAATGTGAGGAAACTGAGGTTTGGAGAGATTAAGTAGCATCAACAAAATTAGATATTTACCAAGTGGAAGAAATGGGATCAGAACCTGGGGCATGAGACCCAGGCTCTTCATTGTTGGTTCACTTCGAGTGGGGGTGTCTCATTCACCTCCTGCTAACAGAGACTGCTTCTTGTGTGGACTTCTGCTTACACATCCAATGTAGGTTCCATGAGTGCTGGATTGAATAGTGTCCCCCAAATTCATGTTCACTCGGAATCTCAGAATGTGACCAAAGAAGTTCACATATTATAGAGCTGTTGTAGGCATAATTAGCTTAGACAGTCATACTGGAGTAGGATTTGCCCTTAATCCAATATGACTGATGTCCTTATAATATGAGAAGAAACACAGAGAAAGACATAAATAAAGAGGTCATGTGATAATGGGGCAGAGATTGGAGTGATGCAGCCACAAGCCAAGGAACAGTTGGGGCTACTGGAAATTGGAGGTGAGGAAGGATCCACCCCTAGAGACCTTGGTAGGAGCATAGCTCTGTCAACACGTTGATTTTGGACTTGTGGCTTCTAGGACTCTGAAAGAATACATTTTTGCTGTTTTAAGCCACTTACATCTGTGGTTATTTCTCACAATAGCTCTAGGGCACCAATATACCCTCTCAGCACTCTTTGTAGATGACCTGTCAGAATGCTGGTCTGTTGGCTCATATAAGATAGAAGCTTTCCTTCCTTGCAACACCTGCTCTTGGGCTTGGCCCAGAGTTTGTATTGCACATGGCTGCCCAACCCTGGCTACCTTTCTTACTTGACTGTGGAGGTGATGAGTCCCACCTACTGTGCACCTTCTGAGGAAAGGAAGGAATTTATGTGACTTGGGGTTATCAGAGGCACAGAGCAGCACACCAGGGCTCCAATGTGTGACCTTGGAGAGGCACACACAGATCATGGAGAAGCCAAGCCAAGTGGTTCTCCTAGCAGAGCCATGGGTACCTCCAGGAGACAGATAGTGGGGGAAGTTCTGGCAAAGGAAAGCTAAGCTTCAAACCTGTGCCCATTGACCCTTCTCTTAAGGACCTCAGGCCCACTAGAGTTTCACACAGCCCATGTCAGGCTGTATGAGAACAAAGTTGCCAGCATTTGTGATTTAAAATCTGAGGGAGACCCACTGTATAGAAGGGTTTACAACCATCCTTTGAGCCAGCTGGAGACCCCAATTCTGTTCTGAATTCCACATATAGAACATCCTCAGTCTGGTTTTTATGATGTTTTCTTGTGACTATTGGTTTGTGGCACAGAATATCAGGTGGGTGATACCCACCTGCCTTTGTTGGTGAAGGTGGCACCTGCCAAGTCTCTCCACTGTAAAGTTACCACATTTCCCTTTCCACACTCTGTTTTTGGGAATAAATCACTAAGTTCAGCTCACTCCCAAAGGTAGAAAGGAGTAAAATTCTCCCTTCAGGGGAGTGGGTATCTATATATATATATATATATATGACTATCCTTCAGCACATAGCATTCATGGACATGCTGCACAGTTGGACTTTTCCTCTCTCTCCTCACTAGGATCAGCTCCAGTGAGTGGGGACTGGGAGTGGGGGTGGGTGTAAAATAGAGGGAGGCTGGAGGAAGACTGGGAAATTCTTATCTGAAGTCTGTCTTTGCCAGTTATTGGCTATATGTGTGACCTGGGGCAACCTATGAAGTGTTTCTGGGCCCTTATTGAAAACCTGGTATGAGGAGAACTAGCTTTTAGGGATGATGTGCATAATAAATGGGAATGTAAGGAAAACACATAGAATCAAGTGGGTTTCTATTCATTTTTTAAAAGATTCTTTTGTTTTTGTAGACCTATGCTCATCTAGTATAATTTCTCATAATTTACTGAACCTCCTCAAAGGAAGTCCTTCCTGCCTTCCTTCTTTCTCCTAGCCCCTGCCCTCTCTTTTTTCTCCCCCCTCCTCCCCTCCTTCCTTTTTTCTTTCCATTCTTTCTTTCCTCCCTCCTTTCTACCTGCTCTGCTATCTCTCTTATATCCAGTTAATATTTACTGTTCACCCACCGGGGGCAGATGCCAGTTTCCATACTGGGCCAGGGCAGCATGTAGATCAAAGCCCCTGACCTCATGTGACTGTCATCCTGATGATCTGCCCTGAGATCCCAGGTTTTCTTTTAGCTTTCTCTCATTGTTCACATGAAGATAAAGTCATTTTCTTGGTATATGGTTATTTTCAGATTCTCCCTTGCATGAGGCCTTGGAGCATTCAGAGACAGATATTAAAGTTACCAGACATCATGCAATGAAAGGCCTGCTTGGAGAGGAGACTCAGTTATAGGAACTGGCCTGCAGAGGCTCCAAGTTCCCAAAAAGCTGTGGGAGGAGGTGACTCCCCACTTGATCCAAAGAGTGACCTCCTTGTCCTTTGTTGTGTAATATAGAAGTTATACTGTTTCAAAGCAGAAAGAGCTTGTTGAACTCTCCTAGACTCAGAGTGAAAACATGGTTTCAGGGGGTGTTTAAGGACTGGTGCTGGTCCATCTTAGAATGCTGGAGCCCCCACAGACCTATTCATGGAGAAACAATTATTCAACTTTCAGGATACTCATGAGATAGTTATTAAATATAGCCATTGGTAAAAAAGTAAATTATATACACATACAATAAATAAACCACATTAAAACAAAGATAATAATTACTTCAAATGCATCACTTTCTAACTGCAGTACTTTTTACTAGCATGAAATCACTGTCAGTAGGGCATAAATGAATGTGAGGGTCAATGGGGAGGGGACTGTGTTCATTTTCATATTGCTTGAATTTTTTGCAATGCATTCAGGTACTGATTAAAAAATAAATTGTAAATTGCTAGGTGAGAACTATTACAGAGTGAACTTGTTTTTGTAAAAAAAATTATTCATTTTCTATATTTTTTTACAAAATGACAGATTTTCTCTGTAATATATATTTTAAAGGACATCATTGCTCAGGGACTGTAAGCACCCTGGGTTGATTGCAAAACACCGTGAGCCTTAGGTGTGGCAGATTTCTGGGCAGACCTCATGTCCTGGCTCCATACGGGAAAGGCAGAGGCTAGGCACCAGACAGGGGTATTCCAAGGGCTCTGGGAGACTATGGGATATCTAGACCCAGGTTCTCTGCCTGAAAGTGCCCTATTTCTTCAGAGGTTAGGGTATCTTCTTCACTTCTTCACTTGGGGTCTATGTGGAGACCACCTGCCTGTGCATTACACAAACCCCCCTTCAGTTTCTGCCAAGGTCCATTTTCTTGAAGTGTCTTAAATACAGTAAAGCCAAAATCGAGGGTGGGTAGTCCTGAGGTTGATAAGGGCCCTGGCAAATGCAAGGTGTACTGGGCATCAGAACACCTGACCGTATCCATCCTCAGTGGCTCCCTGTTGGTGGGTTTCGAGGGAGGATGTCATTGCCACCTCACTTACTCACTCCTGTACCTCCTGGAGTTGTTCCTGGAAGGTTGGAGACTCTACCTGCCAAAGCCTCTCAGCAGAGATCAAACAAAGGAGAACTGGACAAAGGTATTTAAAAGCCACAAGCTGTGGTGAGAAGGACTGTCCCAAGATGACTATGTCATTTGCTGAAAAATCTGACCAAAGCCTTATGAGAGGCTACAGCCACCCAAAGGAAACTCAAGACCCTAGTCTAGGGTGAGGACTCTGGACCTGCTGTGGTTCCAAGCAGTTTCTACTTCTTTGAAATATGAACCTTCACTGAGCATCCACAGCTAGCCAGATAGATGAGATACTCACACTCCCCAAGAGGAAGGAAGCATGGCTTAAGTGGCCTCTGGATGAAGCATAGGCCTTCTGGACTCCAGCTTTTCCAGAGATCAGAAACAACTGCTAAAATATTAATAAAAGGACACATTGTTTTGAGTCTTGTACAAAATTCTAAGTATTACAACTTCACAAAACAGCTGAATGCTCTAGGGGTTTTACGCAGATGGGCTGTGTTAGAAATATGGGTGCTAGGACAAAATATCTCCTTTTGATTCCAGGATCAAGGAGATGTTTTGAAAACCAGAACCATGTTCTAGGTGTGTGATCAGGGACAGAAGCTGATAGCCTATGAAATTAATCACCATGTGTTATCTTGCACCACAAGAAGTGCTGGTAATCAGTGAAACTTGGAGTGGCTCAACAGCTAACCAAATCTAACATTTTGAAATAAAAACTATATAAAGAAGATGTTTCTCTTAAGTATTAATGCAAATTAAGAACAAATTCTATGGCTAAATTAAAGGTGTATATGTGTCTCAGTAAATGTGACCTATGTACTTAGAGTTGCTGATACACATCCAGCCACTGTCATTCCTGGAGACAACAATCACAAATTCAGCATATTCTTCTGAAAAACACAGGGTTGGAGCAGAGTGTCCTGTGGTGTGGACCAAAGGCCACTTCCATGGTCCTTTGCCAAGAGGTAGAGCCAAAAATTTCAGACCAAATTTAAAGTCCTGACCCTAGGACTGATTTTGCAAACAACAACCAAAGCTCTGGAAAAGTTAAAGGAGAGGCAGGAGGGGAAGCATGGGGTTGAAGAAACAAGGTGTTCCTGTGCAGGGTCTAAGTGGCCAGTGATGACTTCTAAGTCTGAGCCATTCCTATAATTATCAGTGAAAACGCAGCTCAGCCTCAAGCTGTGATGCAGACACATCAAGTGGCCCAGGTCCACTTGCATTTGGGTACATAGCTATCATGTGCTGATAATTTTGTTATATAGGGTGCCGCCTCTCCAGCTTGTTCCCCACTACCATTCCATTGTCCTTGGTGTATAAGCAATGGGAAGACTATGCATACCTCTTTCTTATATTAATCTTTTAGAAAATATTTGTATCCTCCAATTCTTACTGAGCAGTGACCCCCCAAAAAATAACAGGCATAAGAGCATAGTGTTGGGGACACAGGCCAAAAACTTGGGAGGGGTCCAAACAAGTGTCTCCACCTCCAAGAACTCTGTCTCTTATCTCTAAAATGAGATTGCAAATCCCATCTCTAAGGATACGTGTTGTGACTGCAGGTGATGAATGCAAACCTTACAAAACTCTGCTACTGTTAATAATAATTGTAGAAGTTTACACAACTGTTGTACACATTTCATCATCTTTCAATTGATTAATTCAATAGCTATTGGGATTTGTGCAGAATACTGGGACTCCATAAAGACAAGGCAGTTCATGACTGATCAGCAGACTGTTTCAGTTTGCTTATTTTATTCATGACCAGGGTAGATGTTTGAGACAGAGAGAAAAGGCTACCCAGAGAGTAGGACCGAGGGACAGCTCTAGAGAACGGGACTTGAGGGCATCTCCCAGGTCATAAGCCTGGACACTGAGGAACCAATGGCCAAGAATGGGTGTTCTGCCAACTCAGGCCAGCAGGGACCAGAGGCATTTGAACATTCAGACAACTTGAGTCCATCTTGGTGCTAGTCCCTAAATGGGTCAAGTGGGAGCCAGGCAGGTGCCAGGTCTGTCCTCTGAGCTGGTGAATTTGGGTTAAACAAGTGGTTTGTACCAGAGGTTATGCCAGGAAGCACAGATGAGGATGGGGAGGTGAAGGGAGAGGGGTGCTTGTATGGGTGACTAGATCTCAGTCCTGTTAGATTTCAAGAACCAGTGCATATGTGTATACAGACATACAGACACAAACACACTCATATAGATTGACAAAGAGACACACACACACCTCAACAATGTTCCTTCGTAGGCCAAAGAGGCTCAGGATTTTACACCCACTCTCAGTCACCGGTTGAGGGCTTCTGCTGGATGATGTTAATTCCCAAGTGCCTCCAGTCTGTTGGATGTGGGCATGTGTGTGTGCACACACTTGAGTGTCCATGTATGCACACACCTGCAGTTCTGAAAGAAAGCTGTCAGCACAGAATTGCAAACAAAGACACTAGAAGTGAGCAAGAGCCAGCTAAATGGGTGAGGGGAACGAGGTGGTACTGGCAGTTTCTGCTACAGACATATGGGCCACATGAAGAGATGAATTGTTGGTAGCGGTGCCACTGGAACAGCAATCATCGTGGTTTGACATAGTCACGGGTGAGCTCCATGGATTGACATAGTCCCTGGAGAAGTGGATTCACTGCGTGGCAGGAATCACGAAAAACAGTGACTGAAGATATAGAGTAATGGGAAAATAAAATTATAGGATGGCAACTGAAGGAGACTATTCTTTGCTTTCTCTATCTATCTGTTATCTGTCTGTTAGGAATCATCATAGAAGTAACATGTAGATGATTAATAATGTAGACGTCAGAATAGACTGCAGAAAGAAAAGGGAAGAAAGTAATAAGAATTTAAGATAAGAATATAAAAGCTTAAAAGGATCTTAGATAAGAGGGAAAGTCAAGGTCTATGAGAAAGTAACAGAAATTGAAATAGAGGGTGTGGGGAAGGAAAAAGTTGAATGACACAAGGTCTGCATAAATGTGAACAGGAAGGTTGCTAAGCAATGAGTCACAGGGTGAAAGTAATTGTAAAGGTTAAGAGCTGATACAATGTCATTGTTATATCTGGATGAAAAAGTGAAATAGTTAGTGATTAACCCTGTACCAATACCTAAGAGCTGTATAAGTGGAAAAGAATGTCTATGCATACTTGCTGAAAGGTCAAAAGAAAAAAAAAAAAAAAGAATAACTTGTTATACAGCCTGGAGATATAAAAATAAAGATTCTGCTAGCCTTAAGCAGCAGAAGGATCAAGCACCTTCTGTCTCACCACATCTCCTTCTTCACCGACTCTGTCCACACCTGAGGGAAACCCTGGAACTGCTGAGGCTGGACCTCAGCAAGTGGCGCCTGAACAGGGACCTGAAGGTAAGGTATTGTTTGGGATGGATAGAACTCCACCGTGGGTGCCCGGGACCCCCTGCATAAGATAGTTAGGTAAGGGTGGAAAGTTGAAGAACTAAGAATTAAGAAATGGGTCAGACAGAGTCAAAAGAAAGATGATTCTTTAATAACCTACTTAGGCACACTTTACAAGCATAAAGGTCTCTGCTTCACAAACTGTAAAATTTTTAAATTTTACTCAGGAGGATTGTCCATGGTTTCCTGAAGAAGGGACTGTTAATTTAGAAACCTGGAAAAGGGTGGGAAAACAAGTTAAATATTTCTATTCAGTCCATGGACCTGAAAAGATCCCAGTTGATGTTTTTATGCTTTTGGGTTTAATCAAGGACATTTTAGCTCATGAACAGGAGGTTGGGGCTATTGCTCCTCTGACATCCTTAGAATCATTTGCATGTGTGGCACAAAAGGAGGGAGAGCAAAGGGATAATAAGTCAGAAAAGGATGATAGATTAACTCCTGAAGAGCAAAGGGAGTTAGATGAAGCCACTGCAGAATATCATAGGGATGATCCCTGGGGCTTCCCCATAACAAGGGAAGAAAAAGGGTCTCTCTCTATAGCTGACTCTAGGAAAGTTACTTGAAAGCCTCCTAAAAGAAGCCAAGGACACTAGATATTTAAACAGTTTACTTTTGAGCACACTAAAAGAATACAGTAATCACCAAGAATCCAAATGGCTAATTTAAGTTTAATTGGTGTCTTTTAAAGTTATTAAAAGTTTGTTTTTGCCTAGGTTTACAAAAAGGATTTATGTCATCTCTGTTTTGCTTCTTAAAAATAAAAGTGTATTTGCCAATGGAAAAAATTGTTTCTGAAAGTTATGCTATGTATTTATAAATTTGCCAATCTAAAGAATACTAATTGCTTACTTTTAGTTGTCATAAAAAATTAAAATTTCTAAGAATAAAAAATTCTAATTAAATTGGGGAAAAATATGTGGTTTTAGTGATACAAAATTGAAAGTAGGTTGTTCTAAAGTTGGTTATTTCTGGATGAGTTAAAAAGCAAACTAAGAAAGGGGGGGGGGGAGCCCTGAGAGGCTCTCACTTCTGGAGCCAAGTGCTCAGCTGCACCAGCTGGGCATGGCCTGCTCTGGGAAAAATGCTAGATGGGGAATTTGACTGGGGTGGTACACCTGTTAATCAATAACACAGGTGTCCTAAGGCATCTCAGGGAGGACAGAAACCTCCTGAGGAGAAGAAAAACTGGGGAATGTGCAGACTGCAGATAGATGGAGCAAGCTCTCAGGTTCATGTCAGGGGAGGGACTAAGAAAGTCGCAGAGGGTCTGTGTAAGTTGAAGAAGGATTGTGGAGAAGGGAAGAAATAAAAAGAAAAGGATTGTGCAGAGGAAATGAAAAGATAAGAAAAGATAAAAGAAAGGGACATACGTATTACAGAAAGACAAGATATTGGAGGAAAACTCAAGAAGGGGAGAAGATAGGACACTGAGAGAGGGAGAGCTTGCCCCTAGTAATGGAATAACAGTCTAGGATGTAGTCTGCTCCCCCTCACCCTCTTACAGTCCATCCCCTGACATGAACCTGAGAGCTTGCTCCATCTATCTGCAGTCTGCACATTCCCCAGGTTTTCTTCTCCGCAGGAGGTTTCTGTCCTCCCTGAGATGCTTTAGGACACCTGCGTTATTGATTGACAGGTGTACTGCCCCAGTCAAATTCTGCAGTCCACCCAGAAAGCTGTCCATAAACACATTTGCGATGCCCTGCTTGTGCCCACCTTGGACCCTGCACACCCTTTCCAGCCCAGGGACTTGATGTGGGTAAAGAAGTTCACCACCCAGGGACTAACTCCAGCCTGGAAGGGACTTTACACTGCATCCTGCCTGCACCAATGGATATCAAAGCCAACGGCATCCCGATCTGGCAGCAGCACCATTCCTGGCTGAGGGGAAAAAGCAAAATGGACAGTTCAGGCCTCTCCAGATAAGACTCTTGCATTTATCGGGACTTTGATTTTTCTGGTTATGACTGTACAAGGGATAGGCTTTTTAGGAGTCCATGACAACCCCATACCCACAGGAAGGAAACAAAGAGAAACTTCCACCCTTTTCCCCTTTTTATCTTTTTTTAATCATTATAAGGTGGAAATGAAAGGGTTAATAATGTTTTAACAAAATTAAACTCCATTCTGACGCTCAGTTACTGCACATACACACCCTGGCAGTCTCTTTTCTGTAAGCATGAGGACCTTGAGAAACCCAAAGAAAACTATAAAGATAAGGGGTTAATGAAGGCCTTGGGAAACTCAGAAGAACCATGAGAAAAAAGAGATTAATAATTTCCCTGACCTAACAAGCTCTTGATGTTGGGAGCAGATATATATAATATTCATTGTACTCAATGTGTTTTAACCACCTGTCTTGATTCAAATATGTCTATTGAACATGTGCTCATTGTAAAGCAAACACCTTATATTTTCTTACCTGTAAATTTAACTGAACCATGGTATGATGATCCAGGCCTTAAAGCTTTGCAAATAATTACTTCTTCCTTGTCCAGATCTAAGAGATTTGTTGCAGCAATAATTTTAGGAATTTCTGCACTAATAGCTATAATTGGATCGGTTGCAGATGCAACTACAGCACTGATTAAAGAAACTCACACTGCTCAGCATGTGGATCAAATAGCCAAAAATACATCAGTAGCACTCACTACTCAGGAATAAATTGATAAAAAGTTAGGAACTAAGGTAGACGCATTAGAAGAAGCTTTAATAGCCATAGGAAATGAGATATTGACATTAAAATGTAGAACATCATTTAGATGTCATTCAGAATATAGATGGATTTGTGTTACGCCTTTAGAGGTAAATCAATAGCAATAAAATTGCAGAATATTCAAAATCATCTGCAAGGAATTTGGAACAATAGTTTTATTTTTAAATTATTTTTAGTTTCCAGTGGTTAGACATTTATTAAGTTAAGAAGTGATGCAATTTGAAAGCCCTTGGTTCTCAAAGGAATGGTGACAGCCTGACTCACTGTCCTACTCAGATCCTCCCCCTCCCCACTATTTAGCCACTTCTTATCCACTTACATATCAACTTACAAAATCCATTCAGATACAGACATAATAATGAACATGGAGACCAAAATGAAAAAGATTAAATCCTGGAGAGGATTCAGTGGCAATGACAGGAGAATGGATCCCAGGCCCTGCTCACTGGTTTGGGTTTTTTTGTTGTTGTTCTTGTTGTTTTGGTTTTGTTTGTTTTCTTAATTATTTTTTAAATTTATTTTTGTTACAGATGTTTCTCCTTTCCCACTCATTGACTCCCTCCTCTCCCTCCCTCCCTGCCCCGTCCCAGTTTTGTTGTCCATGTCCATTGGTTATGAGTACATGTGTACAAGTTCTGTGGTTCATCACTCCCCTCACCCACCCCCTCTTCTGGCAATTGTCAGTCTGTACCCTACTTCGACGTCTCTGGGACTACCCTGTACCTCAGACTGTTGTGTTCATTATATTCCAGAATAAGTGAGATCATATGATATTTGTATTTCTCTGCTTGGCTTGTTTCACTTAGGATAATAGTTTCCAGGTCCTCCCATGTCATCTCAAAGGATAAGAGATCTTTCTTACAGTTGCATAGCACTCCATTGTGTATATGTACCACAGCTTTTTTATCCATTCGTCCACTGATGGACACTTGGGCTGTTTCCAGATCTTAGCTATTGTAAATAGTGCTGCTATGAACATGGGGGTACATATATTCTTTCTGATTGGTGTGTCAGGCTTCTTAGGTTATATTCCTAGGAATGGGATCACTGGGTCAAATGGTAATTCAATTTTTAATTTTGTAAGGTAACACCATAGTGTTTTCCACAGTGGCTGAACCAGTCTGCATTCCCACCGGCAGTGTACTAGAGTCCCCTTTTCTCCACACCCTCGCCAACACTTGTTGTTTGACGATTTGTTGATGGCGGCCATTCTGACAGGTGTGAGGTGATACCTCATTGTTGTTTTAATTTGCATCTCTCTGATGATTAGTGATGTTGAGCATTTCTTCATATGTCTCTTGGCCATTTGTATGTCCTGTTTGGAGAGGTGTCTATTTAGTTCCTCTGTCCATTTTTTAATTGGGTTCTTTGTCTTCCTTTTGTTGAGTTGTATGAGCACTCTATATATTTTGGAGATTAACCCCTTATCTGATGTATCATTGGCAATTATGGTCTCCCATACAGTGGGTTCCCTTTTCGTTTTGATAGTTGTTTCTTTTGCTGTGCAGAAGCTTTTGAGTTTGATGTAGTCCCATGTGTTCATTTTTTCCTTTGTTTCTGTTGCCTTAGGTGATGTATCAGTGAAGATTCTACTGCGTATGATGTTCGAAATTTGTTGCCTACATTTTCTTCTAGGATTTTTATGGATTCACGAGTCACATTTAAGTCTTTTACCCATTTTGAGTTTATTCTTGTGTATGGTGTAAGTTGATGGTCTAGTTTCATTTTTTTTGCATGTAGCTGTCCAATTTTCCCAACACAATTTATTAAAGAGGCTGTCTTTGCTCCATTGTATGCTATTGCCACCTTTGTCAAATATTAGTTGAGCATAATGTCTTGGGTCAATTTCTGGATTCTCTGTTCTGTTCCACTGGTCTATATGCCTGTTCTTGTGCCAATACCAAACTGTTTTGATTATAGTAGCTCTCTAGTGTAATCTGATATCTGGTATTGTGATCCCACCTACTTTGTCCTTCTTTTTCAAGATTGCTGTGGCTATTCGGGGTGTTTTTTGGTTCCATATGAACTTTTGGAGTATTTGTTCTAGTTCTGTGAAATATGTCGCTGGTATTTTGATTGGGATTGCATTGAATCTATAGATTGCTTTGGGTAATATGGACATTTTAATGATGTTAATTCTTCCAATCCATGAACAAGGTATGTGCTTCCACTTTTTTATATCTTCCTCTATTGGTTTTTTCAGTGTTCTGTGGTTTTCTGCAAATAGATCCTTTACTTCTTTGGTTAAATTTATTCCTAGGTATCTTAATTTTTTTGCCGCGATGGTAAATGGGATTGTTTTTTTAGTTTCTCTTTCTCATTGGTGTATAAGAATGCCATCGATTTATTTACGTTAATTTTGTATCCTGCTACTTTGCCAAATTCATTTATTAGGTCTAGTAGATTTTTGATGGAGTCTTTAGGGTTTTCTATGTATAATATCATGTCATCTGCGAATAATGACAGTTTCACTTCCTCCTTTCCAATTTGGATCCCTTTTATTTTTTCTTCACGTCTGATTGCTGTGGCTAAGACTTCCAGTACTATGTTAAATAAGAGTGGCGAAAGTGGGCATCCCTGTCTTGTTCCTGTTCTTAAGGGAAATGTTTTTAGTTTTTGCCCATTGATTATGATGTTGGCTGTAGGTCTTTCATATATGACCTTTATAATGTTGAGATATGATCCCTCTATTCCCAAATTGCTGAGCGTTTTTATCAGAAATGGGTGTTGAATTTTGTCGAATGCTTTTTCAGCGTCTATTGATATGGTCATGTGGTTTTTATCTTTCATTTTGTTTATGTGGTGTATCACATTTATTGATTTGTGAATATGGAACCAGCCTTGCATCCCTGGGATGAATCCCTCTTGGTCATGGTGAATAATTTTTTTGATGTATTGCTGGATCCGATTTGCTAGTATTTTGTTCAGGATTTTGGCATCTATGTTCATCAGGGATATTGGTCTGTAGTTTTCTTTCTTCGTAGTGTCTTTTTCTGGTTTTGGAATTAGAATTATGCTGGCCTCATAAAATGAGTTTGGAAGTCTTCCTTCTTCTTGAATTTTTAGAAATAGTTTGAGAAGAATGGGTGTTAGTTCTTCTTTGAATGTTCGGTAAAACTCCCCTGTGAAGCCGTCTGGGCCTGGACTTTTGTTTGCTGGGAGAGTCTTGATTACATCTTCAATTTCCTTGGTTGTTATTGATCTGTTCAAGTTTTCTATCTCTTCCCGGTCCAGTTTTGGGAGACTATATGTTTCTAGAAATTTGTCCATTTCGCTTATAATGTCGAATTTGTTGCCATATAAATGTTCATAGTATTCGTTAACGATCCTTTGTATTTCTGTGATGTCATTTGTTACTTCTCCTCTTTCATTTCTGATTTTGTGTATTTGGGTTCTCTCTCTTTGTTTCTTGGTGAGTGTAGTTAAGGGTCCATCAATCTTGTTTATCTTTTCAAAAAACCAGCTCTTTGTTTCATTGATCCTTTGAATTGTTTTTTTGGTCTCCATGTCATTTATTTCTGCTCTGATCTTTACTATTTCCTTCCTTCTACTTGCTCCGGGGTTTCCCTTTTATTTGCTTTCTAGTTCTTTAAGTTGTGAGGTTAGATAGTCTATTAGAAATTTTTCTTGTTTCTTGAGGTAGGCCTGTAGTGCTATGAACTTCCCTCTCAGAACTGCTTTCGCTGCATCCCACAGATTTTGTGTTGTTGTGTGTTCATTTTCATTCGTTTCCAGAAAGTTTTTAATTTCTTCCTTGATCTCCTTGGTAACCCATTCATTGTTTAATAACATGCCATTTTGCCTCCATGTATTCAAATGTCTTTGCATGTTCTTGTTGCAATTGATTTCTAGTTTCATGCCATTGTGATCTGAGAAGATGCTTGATATGATTTCAGTCTTCTTGAATTTGTAGAGACTTTGTTTGTGTCCTAACATGTGGTCTATCTTTGAGAATGTCCCATGTGCACTTGAGAAGAATGTGAATTCTGTAGTTTTGGGGTGTAATTCTCTGTAAATATCTGTTAAATCCATTTGGTCTAGTGCTTCATTTAGAGTCTCTGTTTCCTTGTTAATTTTTTGTCTAGAGGATCTATCCAGTGATGTCAGCGGGGTGTTGAAGTCCCCTGCTATGATTGTATTGCTGTTGATTTCTCCTTTGAAGTCTTCCAGAAGATTTTTAATGTATTTTGGTGCTCCTGTATTGGGTGCATATATGTTTCCAAGGTTATCTCTTCCTGTTGGATAGATCCTTTCAATATTATGTAGTGTCCTTCTTTGTCTCTAGTTATGGCCTTCATTTTGAAATCTATTTTATCAGATATGAGTATTGCTACTCCAGCTTTTTTTTCCTTTCTCTTTGCTTGGAAGATTTTTTTCCATCCCTTCACTTTCAGCCTATGTGAGTCTTTTGTTGTGAGGTGGGTCTCTTGTAAACAACATATATATGGGTCATGCTTTCTTATCCAATCCGCTACTCTGTGTCTTTTGATCGGGGCACTCAGTCCATTTACATTTAAGGTGATTACCGATATATACTTACTTATTGCCATTTTTGTTTAGTGTGTTTCTATTTTCCTTTCTATTTTTTCTACTAATTACAGCAGTCCTTTTAACATTTCTTGCAGTGCTGGTTTGGTGCTAATGTATTCCCTTAGCCTTTTTTTGTCTGGGAAGCTTTTTACTTGACCTTCTATTTTGAATGATAGCCTTGCTGGGTAGAGTAGTCTTGGGTTCAGATCCTTGTTTTTCATGACCTTGATTACTTCATGCCATTCCCTTCTGGCCTGTAGTGTTTCTATTGAGAAGTCAGCTGATAACCTTATGGGGGTTCCTTTGTAGATAACCTGTTGCTTAGCTCTTGCTGCCTTTAGGATTCTCTCTTTGTCTTTAATTTTTGGCATTTTAATTACTATGTGTCTTGGTGTGGGCCTGTTTGGGTTCTTCTTACTTGGGACTCTCTGTGCTTCTTGAACTTGAATGTCTTCTTCCTTCACCAAGTTAGAAAAGTTTTCTTCAAATATATACTCTAACACTTGCTCATTTTCTTCTTCTTCAGGGACTCCTATGATGCGAATGTTATTACGTTTCCAGTTGTCCCACAATTCTCTTAAGATGTCTTCCTGTTTTTTCATTGTTTTTTCCTTTTGGTTTTCTGATTGATTTATTTTTTCTACTCTGTCTTCTAATTCACTGATCCAGTCCTCCACTTCTTCTGCTCTGCTGGTCAGTCCTTCCAATGTGTTCTTTATTTCTGCTATGTCATTCTTCATTTCCACTTGGTTGGTTTTCATTGTTTCTATATCTTGACTCATGGTGTTGATGTCCTGACTCATGCTGTTTAGTTTCCTCAAAATCATGACTCTGAACTCTCCCTCTGATAATTTGCTTAACTGCATTTCATTTATCTCATCTTCAGTAGAGTTTTCTTGTTGTTTCATTTAGGATTTGTTTCTTTGTTTAACCATTTTGGCTATCTCAGTGAGTTTTGGAGCCTTCCAATTTTCCTTGTGGGTGTTGGTGTTCTGCTATTTGTGGCTCCCTCTACTGGGTTTGGATGAGCACTGAGGGCCCTCCTTAAACACCACTGTCAAGTCTCAGTTTTCTGGGTAGATATGCAAGCTCAGGAAAGGTTCAGTTATCCTCTGGCTTTTTGTCTGGAGGCTATTGACCTCAGTTACTTGAAAAATCTTAGGTTCTCAGTTGAATGAGAAACTCCTTCAGGTGTTTATAGTGTAAGAGGATTTCTGGAGGATGGGGACGATGCTGGTTGTTAATGAGCCTCAGTTTGCATTTCTTTGCTGGCCTGGTTTGGGTCCAATCTCTGAGGGAGCTAATGCTACAGTTCCGGGAAGGAGCAAGCTGGCCACCGTTCTGTGTGACTGGGAAGGAGCAAGCTGGCCATCATTTTTGTGGTCGTGACTCAGCACAAACTCTGAGCGCCCTCTAAATCCCGGGTGTTCCCACAGAGTCCCAGTCCAGTTTGCCCTCCCTTTGCTGGAGCCCCAGGTGAGTGGCTGTAGCTCTCTAGTGCTCTGTCCCAGCCCTCTGTGCTCTGGAGCAGCTTGGGATCTTAACCCTGAGGGCGAGTGCGCTGCTCACAGCTATGGTCGCTGCTGTCCGTGGGGCCCTAGCCTGCCACCCTCTCGTGCCTCCGCAGATCCTTCCAGGCTTTTTCAGTGTCCCTGGTTGTATGGTCCGCTCCTGCTGCTTTTCTGTTGCTTTTCCTTGACAATTTGTCTTTATTTTGGTTGTAATTTCCGTTTGATCCTGGGAGATCGTCTGTGTAGCTTCTATTCACTCCGCTGCCATTTTATCTCTCCTGGAACAATAGTTTTAGATTTACAACAGCTGCATAAGCAAATTGGAGAGTTATATGTTCATTCAGAAACTATCTCTCCGAATGAGGTTGTGGAAGGATTCGCTCAAACATTTAACACACTCATATCTTTTCCTCATGTGCTACCCTTATTAACTAGTATAGGGTTTTCTTATTCATTCTCTTAATAATTCTGTGTCTCTTCTCAGTCTTCTTTAATCTTCTAAGTAATTCTATCCAAGAGGTTGCTGTCCAAATACATATGATTCATTTAAAAAATAAAAAAGGGAGAGATGTTGGGAGCAGTGCCACTGGAACAGACATCACCATGGCTTGACATAGTCATGGGTGAGCTCCAGGGATTGACATAGTCCTGGGAGTTATGAAGGCCTCCATGGTTTGACCTAGTCCCTGGAGAAGTGGATTCACTGTGTGGCAGGAATCACGAAGAACAGTGACTGAAGATATAGAGTAATGGGAAAATAAAATTATAGGATGGCAACTGAAGGAGACTATTCTTTGCTTTCTCTATCTGTTATCTGTCTGTAAGGAATCATTATAGAAGTAAGATGTAGATGATTAATAATGTAAATGTCAGAATAGACTGGAGAAAGAAAAGGCAAGAAAGTAATAAGAATTTAAGATAAGAATGTAAAAGCTTAAAAGGATCTTAGATAAGAGGGAAAGTCAAGGTCTATGAGAAAGTAACAGAAATTGAAATAGAGGGTGTGGGGAAGGAAAAAGTTAAATGAGACAAGGTCTGTGTAAATGTGAACAGGAAGGTTGCTAAGCAATGTGTCACATGGTGAAAGTAATTGTAAAGGTTAAGAGCTGATACAATGTCATTGTTATGTCTGGATGAAAAAGTGAAATAGTTAGTGAAATAGTTAACCCTGTACCATTACCTAAGAGCTGTGTAAGGGGAAAAGAATGCCTATACATACTTGCTGAAAGGTCAAAATAAAAAAATGAGTAACGTTATACAGCCTGAAGATACAAATATAATGATTCTGCTAGCCTTAATGAGCAGAAGTATCAAGACCTTCTGTCTCACATCTCCTTCCTTGCTGACTCTGTCTTCACCTGAGGGAAACCCTGGACTGATGAGGCTGGACCTCTGCAATGAATGCCACAGAGAAGTGCAGAAGTTAAAAGAGACTGACTGTAAAAGTGGGCCAAGGAAATGTTCCTGTAGTGTAGTGGCTCAGAGGAGATGGAGTGTGGGGTAGGGGGATCTTGTGTAAGGGAACAACATTCACAAATGCCTTGAGTGAGGATGAGGACATTCCCATTTTTTCCAAAGTTTTTAGGTATTGTGTCACAGTCCCACCCATGTTTTAAGATCTCTGGTCTCTTAGTGGAGTCCAGAGACTGGGGATGGGAGCGGTCATGCAGAATCCAGGATGAAGTGGCTACAGCAGTCCTGGCAGGATCATAGTTTGGAATGGGACTGAGAGAGAGGGAATGTGGGTTGTTGGGAACATATTTAGGAGTGAGAACTAATGGGTTTTGGGGCTGATTTGAGGTGGGAGGTGGCAACAAGGGAGTGGTTGAGGACAACTTTCACTTTCATGAGACATTCAGCTCAACATCATTTCAGCTTCCTCTTCCCTTCCTGGTGGGCCTGGCTCCTGCCCATTGCCACACACTTCTTGAACCCTTCCCTGGGCTGTGACTGTCCAGGTATGGGATGATTTATACTTTCTTTAGGGTATCAACTATAGGCTCCAGCCCTGCATAGGGCACTTGTTTGTTGCTTCACCATTGTTGAAAATTCCATGAAGCTTAAAAGTCTTATTTTTGAAAGCTGTAACTAATGACATATTGTCTAAATAGGCAAAGCCAAATTCAACAAAACAGACTCAAAAAAAAATGAGAATTTTAACTTCCATGGAAATGTATTAGAAAGGAGACAACCACTGGGGTTCTGGGAATTCTTTTCAATCTCAAGAGAGAGCCTTTGTGTCTTGCCTTTATTTTCATGGTTGACACAGATGGGCCTGGTTGCATATAAATGCAACATAAAGATCCTTTGATCATGTGGTTCATTCTCCCCCATACCTCTGCTACTGGGAACTTTGTGCTTTATTTTCACAAAAGTATCATGGTGCTGGCAGACGAGAAAATGAAGGCCAAGCAGCTTCTATGAGGGAGCTCTTGGTCCTTTAGGGAGAAAAATCCCATCTTTCTCTACATGGGGTCATAAGGTTCAGGGCATAAGTGATATGTGAGGGGAGGACTGAGGATTAGAAGGAAGTTCCATGTGGATATCTGGAGAAAAATCATTCAGGCAGAGGGAATAGCAGGTACAAAGGCCCTGACACAGGGTGAATTTCTGGATGAGGCCACTCTTAGCTACTTCATTAAGACTAGAAGTAGAGCCCTGGCCGGTTTGGCTCAGTGGTTAGAGCGTCGGCCCGCGGTCCAGAGAGACCAGGGTTTGGTTCCTGCTAAGGGCATGTACCTCGGTTGCAGTTTGTCCCCGGCCCTGGTTGGTCGTGTGAGTGGCAGCCACTCGATGTGTCCCTTTCATGTCGATGTTTCTCTCTCTCTCTCTCTTCCTCTCTCCTCCTCCCACTCTATCTGAATAAAAAAAAAAAAAAAGAAAAAATGTCCTCAGGTGAGTAAAAAAAAAAAGAGTAGAAGTAGAATGCAAATTAAAACAATGAGATACAATTTCATTCCTGACAAAGTGACAAAAATTAAGTTTAAGAATCCAAGCCTTAGGGTTAGGGTGGGTAATTGGGAATTCTCAAACACTACCTATGAGAGTAGAAATGTGCATGACAGAAAGGCAGCTTCAGGGAGAGCAAGCAGGAGGTGACTACAGTTATGCAGGTGAGAACCAGGGCTGTAGCAGCAGAGGTAGTGAAAAAAGTCCTCTAGGATGTTCACCACTGACCTGGCTGTAGCTCCCCATTACTGTCCCAGCTGGGCCAGAGGCTTCACTGAGGTGTACACCCTTATGCTAATCCCCTGTGAAGATGGCCATGACCCCCCCATGTGACTGCCTGTTGATCCAATCCTAATCATCTCCCATGACGGAGCATGAACCCAGCTCAGAGGGGATGAGAGGGGAAAGGAGGTGGGTACACATGTGTATGTGACTAAGGTTGGCACACATGGTTACCCAGGATCATGGGCCATAGCAGCAGCTTCCAGTCGTATCACAGCCTGGACATAAACTTCCAAATGTTCTATGAGGCCTGTGAACTTGGAGAAGGGGTGGAGAAATACTTTGGAAAAAAGCAGTGGTACAGACTTTGCAGGACTCTGTGTGGAAGTAGGGTAGCATCAACACATTCTTAAATAAGAAACATGGAACTGGCCCATGGAATTGGGGATAACATGGAGGTTGAGACCAGACCACCAGTGCCCAGTGCTGAGTTCACCTGTCTAACTGTGTGGTCTTGGCCAGTTTCTTATTGTGTCTGAACCCCAGTTTCCTCCTCTGAACAAGGGGAACAATAAACAGCACCTGCCTCATCTATTGCAGGATAGATCAACAAGGTTCTCCATGCATGTGCCAAGAAGAGGCACCACTGTCAGCTGTTGTCACTGTTGGAATTTGATGTTTCAGCTTCAGCTTCTATAGCTGTGTGGAGAGGGAACAATTAGCCTAACCATGGAGGGTAGATGGTATATAAGAAGAAAGTCTGCATTTCTTCCTTTCTCACTTTCCTATTCTCTCCTTATGAGCTGCTCTTACACATGCTCATGGACCCTGTTGTGATATCTTGTGGTTTTTGCTTCAGTGATATTTGTGGACATTTAGACCAAGGGTTAGTGAACTATGAGCCTTGGATCAAATCTGGCCAGCCACCTGGTTTCACATAGTGTGTGGTTATTACATTTTTAGAGAGTTGGGAGAAAAATTAGAAGAAGGTGAATCTTGTATGATACAAAAATTATTTGAGATTCAGAGTTCAGTGTCCATAAAATAAAGTTTTATTGAAACACAGCAGCATCCATTCATTTATATTTTGCCTATGTCTGCTTTCAAGCCACAACAGCAGGATTAACTAGTTGCAACAGAGAACAAATATCACACAAAGCCTGACATATCTATTACCTGTTCTTTATAGAAGTTTGCCAACTCTAATTTAGACTGAACTGTCCAACAAGGAAATCAGGTCAACCCCGAGGGTCAAGAAGGGTGTGGGTCAACTCCCTGTACCTCTTTCACTATCAGGAGACTTCTGCTTCTGCAATCACTCAGACATTTATTTTCTGCAGCCAGGTGTGAAAGCAAATCTCAAAGCTAAGGATAAATAGTGCTTAAAAGAAGATCAGGAGGAAATGCATGAGACCAGGTGCCTGGAATGGTGAAAGCTCTTGGCCCAGAGATTCTTGGTCTGGTGGCCTAATGGCAATGACATCTCTCCAACCTGTTCAGTGCTGTGGTCCAGCCTCAGCAGTCCAGGGTTTCCCAAAGGTGTGGACAGAGTCGGCGAGAAGGAGACATGAGTCAGAGATCTTGAACACCTCTGCTACTTTACAGCTAGCAGAATCTTTATTTTATGTTTTTCAGGTTACATAGCAATTCCCTTCTTATTGTTTCCCCTAAATCTTTAAGCAAGTAAGTACAGACATTCATTTTTCATTTACCCAACTCTTAGGTCTATCACATGGTTAACTAACAACTATTTTAATCCCTCACCCAGACATCTCATTGTTGCCTCTCGGTCTCTTAACCTTAAGAGCATTGCTTACACAACATGGTTATCAGCAACCTTCCAGACATTGTCTTATTTAACTACCTTCTTTTCTAAACCCTCTAATTCAGTTCTGTTTGCTTCCTCTAAGACTCCTGACTGTACTTCTTATCTTAAGATTCTTTTAAGTTTTTACCTCTTTTCTTAAATCTTTATTACCTACTTGCCTTTTCTTTCTTCAGTCTTTTCTAACACCTACGTCATTAATCATCTACATGTTACTTCTCTAGTGATTCCTAACAGACAGCTGACAGACAGAAAAAGCAAAGATCAGTCTCCTTCAGTTGCCATCCTGCATTTTTATTATCCCATTACTCTAGATCTTTAGTCACTGTTCTTCGTGATTCCTGCCATGCAGTGAATCCACTTCTCCAGGAACTATGTCAAACCATGGAGGTCTTTGCATCTCCAAGGATTATGTCAAACCATGGAGCTCACCCGGGACAATGTCAAACCGTGGTGGTCACTGTTCCAGTGACACTGCTCCCTACAGTTCAGTCCACTGCAAAAGTTAAACTGGAGGCTCCATGGAATACTGTGAGCAAAGCTTAAGTCAGAGAGATCTTTTTGACAAACAGGACGACTCCACACATCTTAACTTCATCATGATTCCATTTTCAGATATTTTCCTTACTACTTTCACAAAAGCCACCAAGTTGAGACAAAACACATGGGTTGCTCCCATTGAACACCTGATCCCTGGGTCTGAGAGACTGAAGAATGAGGCTGACAACTCCATCACTACATCAAGAGTTTATTTTTTACTTTTTGTATTTATTTATTGTTGAAAATATTACAGATGTGCCTTTTTCCCCCCACATTGACTCCCTCCTCTGGCTCCCACTCCCGTCCTGCCTTCCCCAGCCTAATGCCCATGTCGATTGGTTGTGCATATATGCATACAAGTTCTTTGGTTTATCTCTTCCTCCCAACCCTCCGAGGATTGTCAATCTGTTCCCTACTTCCATGATTCTAGATCTCTTTTGATCAACAGCTTATTTTGTTCCTTATGTTCCACAAATAAGTGAGATCATGTGGTACTTACCTTTCTCTAACTGGCTTATTTCGCTTAGCATAATACTCTCCAAGTCCCTCCATGTTATCTCAAAGGGTAAGAAATCTCTCTTTCTTGCAGCTACATAATATTCCATTGAGTAAATGTACCACAGCTTTTTTATCCACTCATCTGCTGATGAGCACTTGGGCTGTTTCCATATCATAGCTATTGTAAATAGCACTGCTGTGAATATAGGGGTGTGTATATTCTTCCTGATTGGTGTGTCAGTTCTCTTAGGATATATTCCTAGAAGTGGGATCACTGGGTCAAATGGCAGCTCCATTTTTAATTTTTTAAGGAAACACCATATTGTTTTCCATAGTGGATGCACAAGTTTGCATTCCCTGCAGTATGCTAGAGTACACTTTCACCACAACTTGCCAGGATTTATTTGAGCATTTGTTGATGGCGGCCGTTGTGGCAGGTGGGAAGTGACATCTCATAGTCGTTTTAATTTGCATTTCACTGATGATTAGTGATGTTGAGCATTTTTTCATATGTTTCCTGGACATTTGTATGTCCTGTTTGGAGAAGTGTCTATGCAGGTCCTCTGCCCATTTTTTATTTTATTTTTTAAAATATTTCAAATAGCATTATATTTTTTATTATTTTTTTAATTTTATTTATTTATTTATTTTTGTTACAGATGTTTCTCCTTTTTCCCCCATTGACATCCTTCTCTCAATACCTCCCTGCCCCGTCCCCAGCTTTGTTTTCCATGTCCACTGGTTATGCATATATGCATATAAGTTTTGTGGTTTATCTCCTCCCTGCTCACCTGCTCTTCTGAGGATTGTCAGTCTGTACCCTACTTCCATGTCTCTGAGACTACCCTGTTCCTCAGACTGTTATGTTCATTATATTCCACAAATAAGTGAGATCATGTGATATTTGTCTTTCTCTGCTTGGCTTATTTTGCTTAGGATAATACTTTCCAGGTCCCTCCATGTCATCTCAAAAGATAAGAGATCTTTCTTTCTTACAGCTGCATAGTTTTTCATTGTGTATATGTACCACAGCTTTTTTATCCATTCATGCACTGATGGACACATGGGCTGTTTCCAGATCTTAGTTTTTGTAAATAGCGCTGCTATGAACATGGGGGTACATATATTCTTTCTGATTGATGTTTCAGGCTTCTTCTCTGCCCATTTTTTATTTTATTTTTTTATTAATTTGTTTTTTTTTTAACAGCTGTTTCTCCTTTTTCCCCACTGACACCATCCTCCACATCCCACCCACCTCATCACCAGCATTGTTGTCCATGTCCATCAGTTATGCTTACATGCATATAAGTTCTGTGGTTTATCTCTTCCCTCTTCCCCACACCCTCTTCTGAGGGTTGTCACTCAGTACCCTACATCCACGTCTCTGGGTCTACCCTGTTCCTAAGACTGTTATGTTCATTATATTCCACAAATAAGTGAGATCATGTGATATTTGTCTTTCTCTGCTTGGCTTGTTTCGCTTAGGATAAAACTTTCCAGTTCCTCCCATGTCATCTCAAAAGATAAGAGATCTTTCTTTCTTACAGCTGCATAGTACTCCATTGTGTATATGTACCACAGCTTTTATATCCATTCGTCTACTGATGGACACTTGGGCTGTTTCCAGGCCTAGCTATTGTAAATAGTGCTGCTATGAACATAGGGGTACATATATTCTTTCTGGTTGGTGTTTCAGGGTTCTAAGGTTATATTCCTAGAAGTGGGATCATTGGGTCAAATGGCAGTAAAATTTTTAACTTTTTGAGGTAACACCACAGTGTTTTCCACAGTGGCGGCACCAGTCTGCATTCCCACCAATAGTGTACTCGAGTCCCCTTTTCTTCACATCCTTGCCAACACTTGTTGTTTGATGATTTGTTGATGGCGGACATTCTAACAGGTGTGAGTTGATACCTCATAGTTGTTTTAATTTGCATCTCTCTGATGATTAGTGACATTGAGCACTTTTTCCTATGTCTCTTGGCCATTTGTATGTCCTGTTTGGAGAGGTGTATATTTAGCTCCTCTGCCCATTTTTTAATTGGGTTCTTTGACTTCCTTTTGTTGAGTTGTATGAGCACGCTATACACTTTGGAAATTAACCCCTTATCTGATGCATCATTGGCGATTATGGTCTCCCATATAGTGGGATCCCTTTCCGTTTTGATGGTTGTTTCAAAAGCAGAAGCTTTTGAGTTTGATGTAGTCCCATGTGTTTATATTTTCCTTTGTTTCTCTTGCCTTACATGTTGTATCAGAACAGAGACCCCAGAAATTGACCCAAAACATTATCCTCAATTAATATATGACAAAGGTGGCAAGAGCATACAATGGAGTAAAAACAGCCTCTTTAATAAATGGTGTTGGGAAAATTGGACAGCTACATGAAAAAAAATGAAACTAGACCATTATCTTACACCATACCCAAGAATCAACTCAAAATAGATAAAAGACTTAAATGTGACTCGTGAATCCATAAAAATCCTAGAAGAAAATGTAGGCAACAAAATATCAGACATCATACACAGTAGAATCTTCACTGATATATCACCTAAGGCAACAGAAACAAAGGAAAAAATGAACACATGGGACTACATCAAACTCAAAAGCTTCTGCACAGCAAAAGAAATAACCATCAAAGTGGAAAGGCAACCCACTGTATGGGAGAGCATAATTGCCAATGATACATCAGATAAGGGGTTAATCTCCAAAATATAGAGAGTGCTCATACAACTCAACAAAAGGAAGACAAAGAACCCAATTAAAAAATGGGCAGAGGAACTAAATAGACACCTCTCCAAACAGGACATACAAATGGCCAAGAGACATATGAAGAAATGCTCAACATTACTAATCATCAGAGAGATGCAAATTAAAACAACAATGAGGTATCACCTCACACCTGTCAGAATAGCCGCCATCAACAAAGCATCAAACAAGAAGTGTTGGTGAGTATGTGGAGAAAAGGGGTCTCTAGTACACTGCTGGTGGGAATGCAGACTGATGCAGCCACTGTGGAAAACACTGTGGTGTTACCTCAAAAAGTTAAAAATTTTACTGCCATTTGACCCAGTGATCCCACTTCTAGGAGTATAACCTTAGAACCCTGAAACACCAATCAGAAAGAATATATGTATCCCCATGTTCATAGCAGCACTATTTACAATAGCTAAGATCTGGAAACAGCCCAATTGTCCATCAGTAGACGAATGGATAAAAAAGTGGTGGTACAATATACACAATGGAGTACTATGCAGCTATAAGAAAGAAAGATCTCTTATCCTTTGAGATGACATGACAGGAACTGGAAACTATTATCCTAAGTGAAACAAGCCAAGCAGAGAAAGACAAATATCACATGATCTCACTTATTTCTGGAATATAATGAACATAACAGTCTGAGGAACAGGGTAGTCCCAGAGACGTCGAAGTAGGGTACAGACTGACAATTGCCAGAAGAGGGGTTGGGGGAGAGGAGTGATAAACCACAGAACTTGTATGCATGTACTCATAACCAATGGACATGGACAACAATACTGGGTACGGGGCAGGGAGGGAGGAGGAGGAGGCTGTCAATGGGGAAAAAAGGAGAAACATCTGTAACAAAAATAAATAAAAAAAAATTAAGATCTCTTATCCTTTGAGACGACATGGAGGGACCTCGAGAGTATTATCCTGGGCAAAATAAGCCAGGTGGAGAAGGACAAATATCACATGATCTCACTTATTTGTGGAATATAATGAACATAGCAGTCTGAGGAACAGAGTGGACCCAGAGACGTGGAAGTAGGGTACAGACTGACAACCCTCAGAAGAGGGGGTGGGGGGGAAGGAAGAGATAAACCACAGAACTTATACGCATGTATGCATAACTGATGGACATGGACAACAAAGCTGGGGACGGGGTGGGGGTATGGAAGAGGGTGTCAATGGGGAAAAAAGGAGAAACATCTGTAACAAAAATAAATTAAAAGAAAAATTATCGCTACATCTGCATCACAGTCTGCATGGCATCTCCTGTGCCGACCTCGGGACAAGCTCTCTGGAGGTGGAAGAGGACCCGTGCAGTTGCCAATGGAGGAAAAAATGGCGGCAGAGTGAATGGAAGCTACACAGACCATCTCCCAGGACCAAACTGGAATTACAACTAAAATAAAGACAAATCATCGGGAAAAAGCAACAGAAAAACAGCTTGCGAGGACGATACAACCAGGGACACTGACTCAATCCTGGTAGGATTGCGGAGACGCGAGAGGGGGGCTGGGAGCCCACGGACAGCAGCGGCCTTAGCCGGGAGCAGCGCCCGCCCTCGGGGTTAAAGCCCGAGCCAGCTCCACCGCGCAGAGCCTGGACAGAGCGCTAAAGCCTGAGCCAGGTCCACGGCGCAGAGCCGGAGCAGAGCGCTAAAGCCCGAGCCGGCTCCACCGCGCAGAGCCGGGACAGAGCGCTAAAATAGCCGCAGCCACTCACCTGGGCTCCGGCAGAGGGAGGGTGGACTGGACTGGAACTGTGTGGGGACACCTGGGATTTGGAGGGCGCTCAGAGCTTTTGCTGAGTTGCGGCCATGCAGGACTGTGGCCTGGTCGTCTTACTCCATCCCAGGGCTCTGGGGAGAGGCAGCAGCCACTCCCTCGGACAGCCATTCACACCCTAGTGGGCCATTGAAATGCAAACTGAGGCTCATTAACTACTAGCATCTGCCCTACCCCCTGGAAATCCTCTCACACTGAACACCTGAGGGAGGTTTTCATTCAACTGAAAACCCAAGGCTCTTCAAGCAACCACAACTAATAGCCTCTAGGCAAAAAGCTAGAGGATAACTTAACCTTTGCTGGGCTTGCAAATATAACCTGGAAAGTAAGACTCCAGGGTGGTGTTTAACGTGGTTCCTCCCACGCTCATCCAAACCCAGTAGAGGGAGCCACAAACAACAGAACACCAAGATCCACAGGAAAATTTGGCAGGCTCCAAAAACCACTGAGATAGCCAAAATGGGGAAACAAAGAAACAGCCCAAATGAAAGAACAAGAGACCTCTACCGAAGATAAGGCAAATGAAACGGAGTTAAGCAAGTTAACAGAGCTAGAATTCAGAGCCATGATCTTGAGGAAGCTCAACAGCATGAGTAAGGACATCAACACCTTGAGTAAAGACATCCACACCATGAGCAAAGACATAGAAACACTGAAAACTAACCAAGTGGAAATGAAGAAGCAGGAAGAAGAAATGAAGAAGCAGCAAGAAGAAATGAAGAATGACATAGCAGAAATGAAGAACACATGGGAAGGACTAAAGAGCAGAGTAGAGGAAGCGGAGGACCAGATCAGTGAATTAGAAGACAGGGTGGAAAAAATCAACCAATCAGAAAACCAAAAGGTAAAAACAATGAAAAACCAGGAAGACAGCTTAAGAGAATTGTGGGACAACTGGAAACGTAATAATATTCGCATCATTGGAGTCCCTGAAGAAGAAGAAAATGAGCAAGGGTTAGAGAATATATTTGAAGAAATAATGACAGAAAACTTCCCTAATTTGGTGAAGAAAGAAGGTATTCAAGTTCAAGAAGCACAGAGAGTCCCAAGTAAGAAGAACCCAAACAGGCCCACACCAAGACACATAGTAATTAAAATGCCAAAAATTAAAAACAAAGAGAGAATCCTCAAGGCAGCAAGAGAAAAGCAACAGGTTACCTAAAAAGGAACCCCCATCAGGCTATCAGCTGACTTCTCACCAGAAACACTACAGGCCAGAAGGGAATGGCATGAAGTAATCAAGGTCATGAAAAACAAGGATCTGAATCCAAGACTACTCTACCCAGCAAGGCTGTCATTCAAAATAGAAGGTCAAATAAAGAGCTTCTCAGACAAAAAAAGGCTAAGGGAATACATTAGCACCAAACCAGCACTGCAAGAAATGTTAAAAGGACTGCTGTAATTAGTAGAAGAAATAGGAAGGAAAGTAGAACCACACTGAACAAAAATGGCAATAAATAAGTACATATCAATAATCACCTTAAATGTAAATGGATTGAATGCTCCGATAAAAAGACACAGAGTAATGGATTGGATAAGAAAGCATAACCCATATATATGCTGTTTACAAGAGACCCACCTCACAACAAAAGACTCACATAGGCTGAAAGTGAAGGGATGGAAAAACATCTTCCAAGGAAATGGAAAGGAAAAAAAAGCTGGGGTAGCAATACTCATATCTGATAAAATAGATTTCAAAACGAAAGCCATTACTAGAGACAAAGAAGGTCACTACATAATATTGAAAGGATCTATCCAACAGGAAGATATAACCTTGGTAAACATATATGCACTGAATATAGGAGCACCAAAATATATTAAAAATCTTCTGGAGGACTTCAAAGGAGAAATTGACAGCAATACAATCATAACAGGACACTTCAACACCCCGCTGACATCACTGGATAGATCCTCTAGACAAAAAATTAACAAGGCCACAGAGACTCTAAACGAAGCACTGGACCAAATGGATTTAATAGATATTTACAGAGAATTACACCCCAAAACTATAGAATTCACATTCTTCTCAAGTGCACATGGGACATTCTCAAAGATAGACCACATGTTAGGACACAAACGAAGTCTCTACAAGTTCAAGAAGATTGAAATCATATCAAGCATCTTCTCAGATCACAATGGCATGAAACTAGAAATCAATTGCAAAAAGAACATGCAAAGACATTTGAATACATGGAGGCTAAATAGCAAGTTAATAAACAATGAATGGATTACCGAGGAGATCAAGGAAGAAATTAAAAACTTCCTGGAAACCAGCGAAAATGAACACACAACAACACAAAATCTATGGGATGCAGCGAAAGCTGTTCTGAGAGGGAAGTTCATAGCACTACAGGCCTACCTCAAGAAACAACAAAAATTTCTAATAGACTATCTAACCTCACAACTTAAAGAACTAGAAAGCAAACAAAAAGAAAACCCCAGAGCAAATAGAAGGAAGGAAATAGTAAAGATCAGAGCAGAATAAACGAAATAGAGACCAGAGAAACAATTCAAAGGATCAATGAAACAAAGAGCTGGTTTTTTGAAAAGATAAACAAGATTGATGGACCCTTAGCTACACTCACCAAGAAACAAAGAGAGAGAACCCAAATACACAAAATCAGAAATGAAAGAGGAGAAGTAACAACTGACACAATAGAAATACAAAGGATCGTTAGCAAATACTATGAACATTTATATGGCAACAAATTTGACAATCTAAGTGAAATGGACAAATTTCTAGAAACACATAATCTCCCAAAACTGGACCGGGAAGAGATAGAAAACTTGAACAGACCAATAACAGCTGAGGAAATTGAAGATGTCATCAAGACTCTCCCAGCAAACAAAAGCCAAGGCCCAGATAACTTCACGGGGGAGTTTTACCGAACATTCAAAGAAGAACTAACACCCATTCTCCTCAAACTATTTCAAAAAATTTAAGAAGAAGGAAGACTTCCAAACTCGTTTTATGAGGCCAGCATAATCCTAATTCCAAAACCAGAAAAAGACACTACAAAGAAAGAAAACTACAGGCCAATATCCCTGATGAACGTAGATGCCAAAATCCTAAACAAAATACTAGCAAATCGGATCCAGCAATACATCAAAAAAATTATTCACCATGACCAAATGGGATTCATCCCAGGGATGCAAGCCTGGTTCAATATACGCAAATCAATAAATGTGATACACCACATAAACAAAATGAAAGATAAAAACCACATGATCATATCAATAGATGCTGAAAAAGCATTCGACAAAATCCAGCACCCATTTCTGATAAAAACACTCAGCAATTTGGGAGTAGAGGGATCATATCTTGATATAATAAAGGCCATATATGAAAGACCTACAGCCAACATCATACTCAATGGGCAAAAACTAAAAACATTTCCCTTAAGAACAGGAACAAGACAGGGATGCCCACTTTCGCCACTCTTATTTAACATATTACTGGAAGTCTTAGCCACAGCAATCAGACATGAAGAAAAAATAAAAGGAATCCAAATTGGAAAGGAAGAAGTGAAACTGTCATTATTCGCAGATGATATGATATTATATATAGAAAACCCTAAAGACTCCATCAAAAATCTACTAGACTTAATAAATGAATTTGGCAAAGTAGCAGGATACAAAATTAACGTCAAGAAATCAATGGCGTTCTTATACACCAATGACGAACTCACGGAAAGAGAAACTAAAAAAAACAATACCATTTACCATTGTGGCAAAAAAATTAAGATACCTAGGAATAAACTTAACCAAAGAAGTAAAGGACCTATTTGCAGAAAACTACAGGACATTGAAAAAAGAAATAGAGGAAGATATAAAAAAGTGGAAGCACATACCTTGTTCATGGATTGGAAGAATTAACATCATTATAATGTCCATATTACCCAAAGCAATCTATAGATTCAATGCAATCCCCATCAAAATACCAGTGACATATTTTACAGAACTAGAACAAATATTTCAAAAGTTCATATGGAACCAGAAAAGACCCCGAATAGCCACAGCAATCTTGAAAAAGAAGGACAAAGTAGGTGGGATCACAATACCAGATATCAGATTATACTACAAAGCCACTGTAATCAAAACAGCCTGGTACTGGCACAAGAACAGGCATATAGACCAGTGGAACAGAACAGAGAATCCGGAAATTGACCCAAGACATTATGCTCAATTAATATTTGACAAAGGTGGCAAGAGCATACAATGGAGTAAAGATAGCCTCTTTAATAAATGGTGTTTGGAAAATTGGACAGCTACATGCAAAAAAATGAAACAGACCATCAACTTACACCACACACAAGAATAAACTCAAAATGGATAAAAGACTTAAATGTGACTCGTGAATCCATAAAAATCCTAGAAGAAAATGTAAGCAACAAAATTTCGGACATCGTACGCAGTAGAATCTTCACTGATACATCACCTAAGGCAACAGAAACAAAGGGAAAAATGAACACATGGGACTACATCAAACTCAAAAGCTTCTGCACAGCAAAAGAAACAACCATAAAAACAGATAGGAACCCACTCTATGGGAGAGCATAATTGCCAATGACACATCAGATAAGGGGTTAATTTCCAAAATATACAGAGTTCTCATACAACTCAACAAAAGGAAGACAAAGAACCCAATTAAAAAATGGGCAGAGGAACTAAATAGACACCTCTCCAAAAAGGACATACAAATGGCTAAGAGACATATGAAGAAATGCTCAACATCATTAATCATCATAGAGATGCAAATTAAAACAACAATGAGGTATCACCTCACACCTGTCAGCATAGCCGCCATCAACAAATCATCAAACAACAAGTGTTGGCGAGGGTGTGGAGAAAAGGGGACTCTAGTACACTGCTGGTGGGAATGCAGACTGGTGCAGCCACTGTGGAAAACACTATGGTGTTACCTCAAAAAATTAAAAATTGAATTGCCATTTGACCCAGTGATCCCACTTCTAGGAATATACCCTAAGAAGCCTGAAACACCAATCAGAAAAAATACATGTACCCCCATGTTCATAGCAGCACTATTTACAATAGCTAAGATCTGGAAACAGCCCAAGTGTCCATCAGTAGATGAATGGATAAAAAAGCTGTGGTACATATACACAATGGAGTACTATGCAGCTGTAAGAAAGAAAGATCTCTTATCCTTTGAGAGGACGTGGAGGGACCTCGAGAGTATTATCCTAAGCGAAACAAGCCAAGCAGAGAAAGACAAATATCACATGATCTCACTTATTTGTGGAATATAATGAACATAGCAGTCTGAGGAACAGGGTAGACCCAGAGACGTGGAAGTAGGGTATAATCTGACACCCGTCAGGAGAGGGGGTGGGAGGGAGGGAAGAGATAAACCACAGAACTTATGCACATGTATGCATAAGTGATGGACATGGACAACAAAGCTGGGGATAGGGTGGGGGGATGGGGAGGAGGGTGTCAATGGGGAAGAAAAGGAGAAACATCTGTAACAAAAATAAATTAATAAAAAAAATAAAAAAAAAAGAAAAAGAAATAAAAAAATAAAAGAAAAATTATCTTAAAATTTAAAATTTGGGAAGGTTGGCAAACAAACTTAACCAAAAGATTATGACATAAATTTTGTAAATATGTGTAAAATAAATACATTTTTATGATAATAACTTTAAAATACATTAACCAAACTTAAAATAGTTTTACTATTAAATATTTTGTCCAGACTGTAGGATTCTGTTTAATTTATATAAGTTTTAAATATTTTTAAGCCAATAAAAAATTATACCCTAGTAATGCCATCCAGAGGCAGAAAATGTACTACACATAATACAGAGACAAAAATGTATTACATAAAGAACATATATATAAAGACTGTGCACATAATTTGAGTATAACTCACTTTCTTTCTTTTCCCTTAAAGATGTATTTCCATATTTTATATTTCAAAATTATATAATTTTTTCTAATTTAATTAGAATTTATAACTTCTAGAAACCATAATTTTCAATGATAACCAACAAAGTAAGAAACCAGTATTCCCTAGATTGACTTTTATGAATACATTTTATGATCTTTGGGAACATAGGTGTCTTTATTGGCAAAGACACTTTCAAGAACATACCTTTTTTCTTTTTTATTTTATCCTCATCTGAGGACATTTTTGCATTTATCTTCAGATGGAGTGGGAGGGAGAGAGGATGGAAGAGTGAGAGAGAAACATCGATGTGAGAGAGACACATCGAGTGGTTGCCACTCACACGACCCCAACCAGGGCCAGGGGCAAACTGCAACCGAGGTACGTGCTCTTAGCGGGCACCAAACCCAGGCCTCTCTGGTCTGTGGGCCGAAGCTGTAACCACTGAGCCAATCTGGCCTGGACTCAAGAACATACCTTTAACAAAGCACTAGACATTGATTAATAACTCCAAATTTACTCCACAGCCCCTCTACAACAAAATTCCAAAGCAGGTGAACCCAAGACTTGTTTAACAATCAATGTTTTAGTATTTTATGTTATTTCAAAGTATCTATATATTCAATGACTTTTATCAAATTTGCTAATTTAAAAAGGAGTAGCTGAAAGAAGTTAAATTGATTTACTGAGGAATGGCTAAGGTTTTTTTGTTCTGTTTTGTTTTTTTTTTTCCTCTCAACAATTATGTTGCCACCCACATGTTGATGACAAACTGACAAATCCATTCACCCACTTTTTGGAGTGTTCTTTCCCATTTGTATACATTTTTTTTTTTTAATTTACAGACACTTAGGGTCACTTCTGAGACCCATAAAGTTTTGGATATATGGAACCTGTCTATTTCTCTTGGGAATGGTAAACAGGTCTAGCTGCAGCATCAGCTAAAATTTTTCCTTTTTTTTTTTTTTTTTTATGGTGGTAGCTTTAGAATGTCCGGAATTTTAATAATTGCCAATTATTTTTTGCATCTAATAATTCTGCAACCTATTTTTCATTATTTATGGGCTGCCTTAGAAATTAAGAAGATTTGCTTTTTCATTAGTGTAAATATTGGCTATTTGATCTTTGGCCAATTGACAAGCCCAAGTTAGAACAATTTAGGCTTGTTGGACGGATTTTATTCAGGTAAATAAGAACTTTCAAATATATCCACTATGGAAGTTATTGAATGTCCAGCTCAGTAACATTTCTGCTTATCTGTTAAAGATCCATCTGTAAACCAAATTAAGTCAGTATTAAAAGGCGTTTTCTATAAACCATTTTTAGGAATAAGAAGGTGGTCAATAAGCAAAACATAATCATGGAGGTCTTTATTCTGCAAAGAAAGTAGCAAAAATGCTGGGTCAAGACTGTTACATCAAGTTTAAATAAAATTACGTGCCAAAGGCAAGAGCCAGTCAGCTGACAAGAATGTCGAATATGATGAGACTTCCGTGGAGAGTTAATAGAGTAAGGAACATAAACAAAGGAGAGCCCATAACTATCTTTAATTTGTTTGTCTATAGCAGAAATGGCTGTCATGCAGGGAGGGAGCCCTTTGACTCTTGAATCTAGTTGCTCACTTTAATAACCAGTAGGTCTATCATGATCTATATTTTTGAGTTAAAATTTTTATAATTAAGGTGTTCCAGAGTACAAGCATTAGATAATTCTTTAGAGATTGTATAGCTCGTTTCCCTTCTGGGTTCCACTGAGTTGGATCAGGTCAATTTGATTTTAATAATACATAAAGAGGCTGGGCCATTAATGAAAAATTTGGAACACAATTGTGACAATATTTAGTCAAACCCAGAAATACTCTAAGCTGCTTTCTTATTTTTTTGGAAGAGGAAAAGATAGAATTCCTCTGAGTTTTTCAGGGTTGATTAGTAGCTCACCTTTAGATATTAGATATCCAAAGTATCTTACTGGGGGTAAACAGAATTAGAGTCTGTTTTTTTGTTTCGTTTTGCAAGTAATATTGCTACTTTTATTGTAAACATGAGGAGCCTGAGTCATAGTGAGTATAGAAACTCTCCCAAGATCACAGTTTTGTTTTATTTTGTTTTTCCTCCTTTTTCCCCACACTGACCGCTCTCCTTCCCACTCCTACCCCCCTCCTACCTTCTCCACACTATTGTCTGTGTTCATTGGTCATGCATATATGCATATAAGTTCTTTGGTTTATCTCTTCCAGTGCTCCCGCATTCCCCTTCCCTCTGAGGTTTGTCAGTCTGCTCCCTACTTCCATATTTCTGGATTTATTTTGATCATCAGCTCATTTTGTTCATTATATTCCATAAATAAATGAGATCTTGTGGTACTTGTCTTTCTCTGATAGCAGAACCTACTTTTTTGATATCCGTGTTCCTTTATAGCTAGCTGAGCTGTTGTATTAGGTATATTGTGCCCTTTTGGAAGTCTAGTAATTACCTAGAGAATATAACTAAATTATCTGCATATTGGATTAGAGTAAAATCTCTGAGGCATTTGAGATAATTTAAATCAGTTATTAGTATTTAAGACAATAGGTGAGACTCTTAGTATATCCCTGGGGCATTACTGTCCAAGTACATGTGTAATCTTCCCAGGTGAAAGCAAGAAGGTGTTGACTGTCTTTTTCTACTGGAATTCTGAAAAAAACACTACATAAGTTTATTATAAAAAAATATTGGCAGTCCACAGGAATGGCTGATAATAAGGTATATGAATTTGTAATCGCAAGATATCTGGAAATAACTAGCTTATTTATAGCTCTGAGATTTTGTACAAATTTCCATCTTTTTCCATTTGGTTTCTTTACTGGAAGGATAAGATAATTACAGGGACTTATATATGAAATTATACATCCCCCTTTTTTATGGTCACTTTAACTTTTTTCTAAATTATTAATCCCATTTCAGTTTCCTATAATCCTTAAAGTGGACAGACTCTCTGTAGGAGTTTTCCTGCAAATGTTATTTAGTAATTTTGTTGCTTTTGATCCTAGAAACCAGTAGGTATATTAATTGGAATAGGTTAGAGTAGCCAGGAAAACATATTCTTAATAGTTAAATTTCTTTGTAAACATCAGGATCCTGGAGAAAATCAGGAACAATTGCTGGTTCCTCTCTGGCTGAGACCAGCTTTTCTCCAAAGGGAGCTGTTAGAATTTCCATTTTTATTTTTTTCTTAAGTCAGTAGGGAGTGGTAGGGGAGGAGATTGAAGTGGAAGGAAGAAGGGAGAAGAAGGGCAAGTCCAGGTAAGGAAGCTCAGAGAGCAACAGATATAGTGGAGGAGCTATAGAAGGGGGAGTAATGGAGTATAAGCATTATTAGCTTCTATTAGAAGCTTCTAATTTCCAAATCAAGATATACTTCCCATTCATTCATTCAGTTTCATTTTAGAGCTGGCATTTTTCTAATTTTTGCCTGCAAAAATTTTAATTTAGGCACCTAAAAACAACTTCATTTGGCCATTTTCTAGTTAAATGTTCCCATTTCTGTAAAGCACTTGCAAATAAAAGGCTTCCTATCAGGTGTATTAATGAGGGCTGGGGTTTGGGAGTTTTAGGCCTTGGCGGCACAACTTCCTATGTTAATTTTAGGATTTTTAAAAATGTTTTTATTGATTTTTTTTTTTTTTTTTTTAGAGGGAGAGAGAGATAGAAACATTGATGTGAAAAACATCAATTGGCTGTCTCCTGCACACCCCCTAATGAGAATGGAGCCCACAACCCAGACGTGCCCTGACTGGGAATCAAACCAGCACCTCTCAGTCTATAGGATGTCTCTCAATCCACTGAGCCATACTGGTCAGGCAGGATTGTTTACTTTGATATCTGCAGAGTCTGAGAAAATTTTCAAGGGATGTTATGTAGTGGGTTGAAGTGTGCTGCTTATTGGTTAAACTCCATGAGGCTCTCACCCCTTGAGTTGCATTCAACCCTCTTATGTGCCTCAGTTTTTCTCCCCAGCTCTCTAACACAGCCCTGAGGACTAGGAGCATTAGGTGACCAACCTTTATATGTGCATTCCTGGAGTCAACTGTTTAATTACAATTGACTTGGAATTTCCTATGGAACTTCTGCACATCAAAAGAAATGACCTCTGACACCTCCACAGAGATTCTTAGTTGTCTAAGAACACTGAGATTCAGGCTAGAGAGAGGCCATGCCCTTATCTTTGCACCAAGTTCAGCTATCATTTATACAACAAAGGTTTTTATTCAGACTCTCAGAAAGCAATTCCAATGGAAAAGCCAAAGTTAAAAACTAGCCACCCATTTTTCCTCCTGTCTTGCCTTAGCCTGGATTCTGTCAACCCTTAACCTTAGCTCTATCTCAAGGATAAACAAAAGCCAAAAAAACAGCTCAAAGTCAGACTCTCAACCACAGGTTAGGGAATGTCCTGGATCCAAGAGACAGCTCACTCAAGTTGACCAGATATGGCAGGGAGCCAATGGGCTCAATGGGCCCTTTGCTGGATCCTAGCACTGGGTCCAGGTAGTCTTGGGTGAGCTTCTTTGGAATTCTAATGACTACACCAAGTAAATGTCAATGTAAGAAACATTCAAACCTGTAAAGAATTTTTGTGAGTTTGTCTGAGCCAAACTGTCAACAATTGCCAGGAAGCAAAATTTCAGCACATTGAGACAATTGTCCAAAGAATGGGAATTTTACATCTTATTTTATACATTTTAATCAAAAGAGAAGACATAAGTGGGTTACATGAAATTCATTGGCGATAGATTAGGGGTGTGAGAAAGCAAAGTGGGAAAACCTCTGGGATTGGCTAAAAAGTAAAATATTAGGGGGACTGGAAAGTAATGTCGTTTCTGCGCGTTTTGATATTTGGTTGTCATTTATCAGATCATTGTGTACTTCAAAATCATGCCCAAGACATTTTAAGGTTAGAGTGACTTATTTACTCGTAAATAATTAAATCTTACATTTTTTTTTTGCAATTTATAGTGAAATGGCCAGCCAAATACCAGAAGAGTTACATATCCGGCATTGTATGCTTTTTGAGTTTCACAAGGGTAGTAACGCAACAGTTGCTACCAAAAACATTTGCGATGTTTATCCAAGTGCATTAGATGTTCGTAAATGCCAAAGGTGGTTTTCTAAATTCAAATCCGGTAATTTTGATCTTTCTGACTCGTATCGATCAGGAAGACCAACAACTTTAGACAATGGCATGTTAAGGGTGGAAGTGGAAGCAAATCCGTGTCAGACAATCGAGGAACTGTCAAACACTCTTAACCAACCTTGGTCGACCATCCAAGAACATTTGCAGCAGATTGGTACAGTAAGCAGAGCAGATGTTTGGGTCCCGCTTAATCTGTCCGAAGAAAACAAAGCTAACCGGTCCACCATATGCAAATTATTGCTTCAGCAGCACAATACAGAAGCGTTTTTTGATCGCTTGATCACTGGAGATGAAAAATGGGTCCTCTATGATAATCCAAAATGCAAAAAGCAATGGCTCTCTCCAAAGCAATCGCCACAAAGTACAGCTAAGCCAGGTTTACACCCCAAAAAGGCATTTTTGTGTGTTTGGTGGAGTATTCGCGGGGTCGTTCATTTTGAAGTGCTGAAACCTGGACAAACTGAATGCAGACCTTTACAGTGAACAATTGGATCGAGGAAATCAATCTTTAATTGAAAAGTGCCCAGTGATTGTCACCAGAAAAGGCGTTATTCTGCAACACGATAATGCAAGACCGCACTGCGCAAGAAGAACCCTGGAAAAAATTAATGAAGTGGGGTGGGAGGTATTGCCTCACCCATCATACTTGCCCCATATTGCGCCATCGGATTTCCATTTATTCCGATTACTACAACATTTTCTAAGTGGCAAAAATTTGAAAATTTGGATGATGTCCAAAGTGTCATCTCCAGATATTTTGCTCAAAAACCAATTGATTTTTATCGATCCGGCATTGAAAATTTGCACACTAGATGGCAAAAGGTTGTTGATAATGAGGTGATTACATCATTGATTAAAAATAAAAACTTGTTAAAAATTTATGTTTGAATTAATGCCGTAAAAATACGACATTACTTTCCGGTCCCCCTAATACATGTTTTACATAGGTGGGTACTGGATAGTTAATAGCAAACAAAATAACATGATAAAAATAACAATGAGAAGATTTGTAGTCTTTGCTCTGGTGCATTGGTTGTGCCCTGAGGGGTCTGGAAAAAGGAAAGTTACCCTGACATTCCAAAAGAATGTTATCTTAGATGCAAAAGACAATAGACAAGCTCAGTTAAGGTAAAGATTGACTTTTATCAGGGAAGATTCTAGTTTAGGACATGACTCCCTGCCATAAATTGTTTTTAGTTAAAAAGTTTTCATTTTGGACCATCTTTTGTGGTTACATTACATCTCTGAGTTTGTAAGGCCACCACACAGGCATCCCCTGAGCTTGTCAGGTTAGCATGTAGCCCCTTTTTGTCCACTAGGGGTAGGTTTGATTAGGAGGAAAAGGAAGGGGAAGGACTCAAAGGCAGAGGCACTTGCCATGTAGAGAGTGGTGAGAGTAGAGCAAACTTGGGACATGTGATAATTGGAGCAGAGAGTTCTTATAGGGAGAACAAGGGACTGCTTTTGGGATTTTTGATAGGTTGGGTTTCTGGGATTATCTACCTGTTTGTGAACAGAGCCCATGGTAGGAACTCAATAAATATGCAGTGAATAAAATATTTTGTGCCCTGGCTGGTTTGGTTCAGCAGTTAGAGTGTCGGCCTGCGGTCCAGAGAGACCCAGGTTCGGTTCCCGCTAAGGGCAGGTACCTCGGTTGCAGTTTGTCCCCGGTCCTAGTTGGGTTCTGCGGGAGGCAGCCACTCAATGTGTCCCTTTCACGTCAATGTTTCTCTCTCTCTCTCTCTTCCTCTCTCTCCCTCCCACTCTATCTGAACAAAAAATGGAAAAATGTCCTCCAGTGAGGATAAAAAAAAAATTTTTTTTTGTAGTTAGAGAATTATTGAAAGAAAAGGCTGCAGGCCTTCACTCCTCCCAGTATCTAGACCTTTGCAATATGACTGTGAAGCTCTAGTCATTTTCTCTTCTCTTGAAGCTGAGCTGACTTGCTTTGGCCAATAGGATAGGTGGAAGCGACTCCTAGCTAGCTCTCAGATGAGGCCTCCAGAGGCCTTCCTTGAATACTTTCTGCCTCTCTCTTGGAATGCTGGCCAGCCACCATATAAACAAACCCTTCCTGGCCTGCAGCATAGATGAGCTGCCCAGCTCAGGCCATCACAGACCAGTCAGCTCCCAGCTGACCTAGCAGCTGACTTCAGACACATTAGGAAGCCCAACTTGGATCAGATAAATGATCAGCTGAGCTTGGCCCAGATAGTGAGAAGAATATATGGCTGTTATCATAAGCCACTGTGGTAGCTAAATAGTGTACTACCTGCTCCCCCGACCCCATCTGGAAAAAGAGAAGTTACCCTGACATTCCAAAGGAATGTTATCTTAGATGCAAAAGTCAATAGACAGGCTCAGTTAAGATAAAGATTGACTTTTGTCCATATCCTAATCCCTGGAACCTGTGAATATGTTGACTTACATAAAGGGAAAAAGGACTTTGCAAATGTGATTAAGGATTTTGAGATGGGGAGATTATCCTGGATCATCTAGGTGGGCACAGTGTAATCATAGGGATCCTCACAAGAGGAAGGCAGAGGGGTCAGACAGTGGGAATGGATATATGACTGGAGTGATTCAACCACAAACTAAGGAATGTCAGAAGCCTATAGAAGCTGTAAGAGACAATAAATGTATTCTTCCCTGTAACATCCAGAAGGAACTGAGCCTGCAGACACCTGGCTTTTATTTTATTTTTAAAACTTAATATTTTTAATATATCTATCAATCCAAACAAAAATATATTTTCTTTTCAACGAGATTTTATGGTTAGGCAAATCAAAACAAAAACACCTTGCAGTTTTTGGTTAATACAGCACTATCTTTCAATTATTAACACTCAGTATTCATAGAATTTGATGATGTGGTAAATAAAATGAAATTTAACAAGCTCTGTATTAAATTTATGAAAACATTAAAAAAAAAATACCTATTATGGAGCATTTCCAACATATACAGAAGTAGACAGACTAGTACAATGAACCTTTCACACTCATCACCTAGCCCTAAAACCTTAGATACATGGCCAGTTCCCCACTCCCACCCTGGCCATCCACATGCTCATCTACCTCCTCCTCCTATAGTATTACTATTTTAAATTTATTTTGTATTTATCTTTATTGTTGAGAGTATCGCAGATGCCCCCCATCGCCCACCTCCACCCAGTTCCTGCCCCACCCCTGGCCTTTAAGGCCCTATTATCTGTGTCCATGGTCAATACATATTTGCATATAAGTTCTTTGGTTAGTCTCTTCTCGCTACCCCTTCTCCCCTTTCCTCTGAGATTCATCAGTCTGTTCCATGTTTCCATGCCCCTGTTTCTATTTTATTCATCAGTTTATTTTGTTCATTAGTTTCCACATATAAGTGAGATCATGTGATATTTGTCTTTCTTCTACTGACTTCTTTTGCTAGCATAATAATCTCCAGGCTGCTCCATGCTGTTTCAAAGGATAAGAGATCCTTCTTGTGTACAGATGGATAATATTCCATTGTGTAAATGTACCACAGCTTTTTTATCCACTTATCTACTAATGGGAGCTTGGGCTATTTCCAGATCTTAGCTATTGTAAGTAACACTGCTATGAACATAGGAGTGCATATATTCTTTCTTATAGGTATTTTGCAATTCTAAGGATATATTCCTAGAAGTGGGATCACTGAGTCAAACAGCAGTTTCATTTTTAATTTTTTGAGGAAAATCCACAATTTTCCTTAGTGGCTGCACCAGTCTACATTCCCACCAGCAGTGTACTAGGGTTCCCTTTTCTCCACATCCTCACCAGCACTTGTTTGTTGATTTATTGATAGTAGTAGCCATCTGGTAGGTGTGAGGTGATACCTCATTATTGTTTTAATTTACATCTCTCTGATGATTAGTGATTTTCAGCATTTTTTCATATGTCCCTTGGTTATTTGTATGTTCTGTTTGGAGAATTGTCTATTCAGGTCCTCCTCTCATTTTTTATCCTCACCTGAGGACATTTTTGTTTTTGCATTTATCTTCAGACAGAGCGGGAGGGAGAGAGAGAGGAAGAGAGAGAGAGAAACATCAATGTGAGAGAGACACATTGACTGATTGCCGGGTACCCACACGGCCCCAATCGGGGCCAGAGACAAACTGCAGCTGAGGTACGTGCCCTTAGCGGGAACTGAACCTGGGACTCTCTGGTCCGTGGGCTGATGCTCTAACCACTGAGCAAAACCAGCCAAGGCCCTCTGTTCATTTTTAACTGGATTGTTTATTTTCCTTTTGTTGAGTTGTATGAGCACTCTATATATTTTGATTATTAACCCCTTATCCAATGTATCTTTGGCAAATATGTTCTCACATACAGTGGATTTCCTTCTCATTTTGATGGTGATTTATTTTGCTGTGAAGAAGCTTTTTGTTTAATGTAGTCTCATTTGTCTATTTTTTTCCTTTGTTTCTCTTGCTCTAGGGGATGTATCAGTGAAAATTCTATGTGAGATTTTGCTGCCTATGTTTTCTTCTAGGATTTTTATGGTTTCATGAGTTACATTTAAGTCTTTTATTTATTTTGAGTTTATTCTTGTGTATGGTGTAAGTTGGTGGTCTAGTTTCATTTTTTGCATGTACCTGTCCAATTTTCTCAACACCATTTATTGAAGAGACTGTCTTTACTCCATTGTATGTTCTTGCCACCTTTGTCAAATATTAATTGAGCATAATGGCTTGGGTCAATTTATGGGTTCTCTGTTCTGTTCTATTGATTTATATGCCTGTTCTTGTGCTAGCACCAGGTTGTTTTTATTTCATTGGCTTTGCAGTATAACCTGATATCCAGTATTGTGAGCTCTCCAACCTGTGCTTCTTTCTCAAGATTGCTGCAGTGATTTGGGTTCTTTTATGGCTCCAGATAAGTGTCTGGAGTAATATTTTAGACCTGTGAAATATGCTATTGGTATTTTAATAGGAATTGCATTGACTCTATAGATTGCTTTGGGTAGTATGACTTTTTAATGAGTTAATTCTTCCAATCTATCAACATGGTATATGCTTCCACTTGTTTGTACCTTCCTCTATTTCTTTTTTCAATGGCCTATAATTTCCAAGTATAGATCCTTTACCTTCTTGTTTAAGTTTACTCCTAAGTATCTTACTTTTTTGTTGTTGTTGCAATGGATAATCTCTTCCCATTCCAGTCTCCAGTTTTTAGTCCCATCTTCCTCCCAGGCTGAACCTTCATCTTTCCTTTTTGGGTTGGCACATATGTAGATAGCTCCATGGAAAATGACCCTTTTTATTTTCAAAGGCCCCCAGGACCGCTGGCAGGCTGTCCTCACTACCGCAGTGAAGGCTGGGGAGTCTAATGTTGGGTTTGGACCTAAAATCCTTCAAATTGTCTGAGGTCTCCAGCTGCATCATGAACAAAGTGCTATGGGAACAAAGATGTGAAGGTTAATTTTATGTGTCAACTTGGTTGGGTGACTGGATGCCCTGATACCTCATGAAACATTATTTCTTCATGTGTCTGTGAGGGTGTTTCTGGAAGAGATTAGCATTTGAATCCATGGTCAGAATAAAGCTTCCTACCTTCTCCAATGTGAGTGGGCCTTATTCCCTCCATTGAAGGCCTGATAGAACAAAAGGACAGAGGAAGATTGAATTCACTTACTCTGCCTGACTGCTGAGCTAAGACATTAATCTTCTCTTGTCTCCAGTGCTCCAAGTTCTTAGGCATTCAGACCAGGACGAATTCTATACCATTGGCTCTCTGGCTCTTAGGTCTTTGAACTACACCATTAATCTTCCTGGGCTTATAGTTTATAGACAGAAGATTGTGGGACTTCTCTACCTCCACAACCACGTGAGCCAATACCTCATAATAAATCTTTCTTGATTGATCAAGATATATAAATCTATCTCTATAAATATATCTTTAGAAATACCTATCATCTAACTATCTCTCCTATTGGTTCTGCTTCTCTGGAGAACTCTAAGGCAATGGTGAAGGTAGAAATGGCTTCCTCCTGGGAGGTCAGGGAAGACTTCCACAGAGAAGGGACACAGAAGTGAGTCTTGCGGTACAAGTGACATCTGAACAGTCCAGGGTGTTCCAGTCTGCCGGCACAGCATCAACAAAAGTGCAGAGACAAAAAAGTACATGACATTGAAGTATAATGTAAAAAAGTTAAAACATATTTCTCTCACAAAGATTTTGGTGTCAAATACTTACTTAGCTCGTTAATAAGGGAACCAACAGGATGATAAAAGTGGTTCAAAAGAGCTGAAAACATGATAGAGATAGTAGATAAAGGGATGATGAAATAAGACCCTGAAGCCAGCCCATCAGATCAGTGTTTTAGGAAGAATGGGCATATTGAGCTCTGGCACAAAGTGAGTGAAAGAGACCAGGGAGAAACCTTGGCTGTGGAGCCTGAAGGAAGGCTATGGTGGAAGGGGGCATGAAGGGGAGCTCTGAGGAAATGCTGGATTTAGAATCTGCCAAGCACAGGGGCTGACTGAGCATTGTTGAATGTCATAGAGAGAGCAGAGGTGGAAAAGGATGGCAAAGGAAGATGGCGCAGGATGAAGTCAGCTGAATGGCTGGTGTTTCACACTGCCAGCCCAGGGCCTTTCTTTATTTTTGCACCAAGGATGAAGATGACTCATCAGGGAAGGGAGCCGTGAAATGTGTCTGGGAAGCTGACTGAGAAGTCCCAGGCGGTCCAGGCTATAAATGTGGTGATGCCTTGAGTTCAGGAATTCTACAGTTCAGGAATTGCCCAGATTTCTTCCTCCCTCAAGGAGAAGGGTTGGAAGGGCAGGGGCTTTTCTGGGGTAAGGGGTCGAAGAAAGTTCACAGTGACTAGACAGCTGCTTTGCCCCAGTACCTGGCTACAAATAAGCACCAAGATATGCAATGGGACCAAGACCCCAAAGCTTGGATGGAAAACACCAGGTGCTGGCAGGCTGTGGGCAGGGGAGCAGGAATTTTGTTTTGTAGATAAGATGGAAACATTTCCTGCCAGAGCCAGACAACTGCTTATGGCCCCAGCACATTCTGGTGCTGGTGGCATTTTTTTCTCCAGCTGAAGGAAATTCCACTTTCCCAGCTCTGGCACACATTCTTCTAGAAGATATGGTGGGAACCACTCTGAAGCCACAGGTAGCACAGTTTCCAATTTTTATTTTTGGAAGAAGAAGAAACACACATGGTCTTTCAGACCACACCTCCAGGTGTCACAGGGTGGGAAGTTGTGCCCACTGGACCTGATGGCATGTGTCTAGTTTGGTTATTCTGAAAGCAGATCCCAGGTAGAGAATCGAGGAAGGTAGTGCACCTGGGGTGGTTCCAGAAAGCAGGAGGACAGGTGAGAGAAAGTGAGATGGGATGGGAAGAGAGACCAACATAGTAGGAGGTATTTATGAGCAGAAACTGCTAGGGCCTTGTGGGGCCGATTAGCCTGCCCCAGAGCTGCCCACGACAAGACAGGGAGTTGGGCCTCTGTTCACCATCACACATTCACTTGTTCATCTGAACCACATGTTTGCATGGGCCTAGCACTGAGATTGTGCCTGCATTTTTATTTTATTTTATTCATTCAAGATATATTTATCCTCTTCTCACTGCCCCTGATATCTAAAAGTGTTGTTCTCTCAGAATTAGAGTGTAAATTGTCAAGTATCAAATTATTTTCTTGCTTTCCTTTGTCCATGGCATCATCTCATTGTCAATTTTCTGGGCAATTAAAATGATCATAAAAAATATCTGCTCCTCAAGTGCTGAGAGACTTAAGCGATATGTGTGCATGCACATGCAATATCTATCTTGACAGGGGAGAACATGTGAGCAGGATGAGGGATGGGGAGAAGGGAGAGAGAACAGGAGGCACTTCCTCCACAGACATCCAGGGTAATAACACCCCTAGGCCTTATCGCAGAGTCTCTTTTCCTTGTTACTCAGGTACCAGCACTTATTTGCTTTGTCTGATATCTGAGGTTCTAACTTGGGTATCATTTCTATATTGAACCTTTAATCAAAATAACCCTCCATGTATTTGGGGACCAGGCAAGAGCAGGTAAGGAACAGACAGGTCAGATCTCGAGTGAGGTGATGGCTGGGGGCACAGGTGGGTTTCTCTGGGTTGTGGCCTGTGCCTGGACAGCCTGGAGTCTGGCATCACATATGGCTCCTGTGGCCACCACTCAGTGGAACCATCTGAGCCACTGTGATCCCTGAAAACCTAAAAACTCATCCCTAATAGATCAATACATTATGTATGTACATGTACACATGAAATTCTATATTCATGACCCTGAAGTAGTATATTATCTGGATAATCAAACATATATAAAATAAAAACATAAAAACAAAAAAAAGATGAAATAAACATTATTTGATTTTTTTTTTCACTGTGGACACTGAAAGGATAGAAAACAGGCCTTTTTTTTGTTTGTTATGATTTTCCCACGATTTACGAGAAGCACCTGGTAATTGAACATGGAGATGGCTGGCATCTCTAATTCCGGCCGCCTCTCTACTCAAACAGTACATTCTCTCCCCATCCCCCTTCTCCCTGCTCTTTTAACAACTCTGGGATAATTCCAACAAAAGAGTCTCTGATGAATAGAAAGTTTCCATTCCCTTCTTCTTCAAACAAGTCTACCTTTCTGGAATTCATTGTAACCCCTTCAGGCAAAACTCCACCTTCCACACTCTCTATAGCTTTCTTTGCTCTATGTATATTTTACAGGCTAGAGAAAATGCTGATAAAGACACCTCCTTAGGACATCTGCCAGACTGTATCCTGGAAAGTAAAACAAACTGTAACTTCTCAAGACAACCCCTGGCATCTGCTCAACTTCAAAACAATCCCCCTCTCTGTCCCAATTGCTATTTACTCCCTAAAACCCCCAATAAAAGAGCAACTTACCCTATCTTTTGTTGCCCTGTGCCACCTGACACTTGGCCCTTTTCTTATAGGAAAGTAAAATAAACTTCTTCCCTTTTCTTTCCTCTCTCAGTTGTGAATTGTTTCACAAACCCACATCACCGGCCAAACCCTAATAGACACAATCTTTTTTCTTTACTAATGTAGTATTGGAAGGATTAATAACATGACTGAGCATGTTCTGTTGGTTTTATACTTATCTTTAAACTTATCTTTTTAAACTTATCTTTATTGTTGATGTATTACAGATGTCCCTCCTTTTTTCCACTCTTGACCCCCTCTTCCCCACTCTCACCCACCTCCTGCCTTCCCCACTATTGTCTGTGTATATTGGTTATGCATATATATTAATACATATACATTCTTTGGTTCCTCTCTTCTCACTCTACCTCCACCCTTCCCTTTGAGATTCATCAGTCTAATAACCAATTTGTACTTCTTAATTCCTTCATCTTTTACACCCAATCCTCCAACCCCCCTCTCATCTGGCAAACAATATGATGTTCTCTTTATCTATGAGTCTGTTTCTGTTCTGCTTGCTCATTTTGTTTGTAGATTCAATTGTTGATAGATATGTATTTATTGCCATTTTATTGTTCATATTTTTAAATCTTCTTCTTCTTCAAGAATACCTGTCAACATTTCATATAATACTGGTTTGGTGGTGATGAACTCTTTTAGCTTTTTCTTATCTAGAAAACTCTTAATATGTCCATTGATTCTAAATGATAGATTTTCAGGATAGAGTAATCTTGGTTGTAGGTCCTTGCTTTTCATCACTTTAAATATTTCTTGCCACTCCCTTCTGGCCTGCAAAGTTTCTTTTGCGGAATCCTTTGACAGCCTTATAGGATCTCCCTTGTAGGTAACTAACTGCTTTTATCTTGCTGCTTTTAAGATTCTTTCTTTGTCTTAACCTTTGGCATTTTGATGATGATGTGTCTTGGTGTGGACCTCTTTGGGTTCATCTTGTTTGGGACTCTCTGTGCTTCCTGGACTTGTATGTCTGTTTCCTTCACCAAGTTAGGGAAGTTTTCTGTCATTATTTTTTCAAATAGGTTTTCATTTTTTTGTTCTCTCTCTCCTCCTTCTGGCACTCCCATGATGCCAATGTTGGTACACTTGAAGTTGTCCCACAGGCTCCTTGTTCTTTTGGATTCTTTTTTCTTTATTCTGTTCTGATTGGATGTTTTTTGCTTCGTTATACTCCAAATTGATGGTTTGCTTCTTGGCTTCACCTACTCTGCTATTGATTCCCTGTAAATTATTATTTATTTCAGTTAGTGCATCCTTCATTTCTAACTGGTCCTTTAAAATGGTCTTGAGGTCCTCACTAAGTTCCTTGACATTCTCACGAAGTTCCTTGACTTTCTCACTAAGTTCATTGTGCATCCTTATAAGCAGTGTTTTGAACTCTGCATCTGTTAGATTACCTATCTCCATTTCGTTTAGTTCTTTTCTTGGAGTTTTATTCTGTTGTTTCATTTGGGACATATTTCTTTGTCTCTTCATTTTGGCTGCCTCCCTGTGTTTGTTTCTGTATATTAGGTAGAGCTGCTATGTCTCCTAGGCTTCCTAGGATGGCCTGTTGTAGTAGGTGTCCTGTAGGGTCCAGTGGCACAGCTTCCCTGGTCATCCATCTGGGCCTTCGAAGTACACCCCTTGTGTGGACTTTATACCCTTCTGCTGTAATTGAGTCTTCATTGCTGTTGGCACATCAACGGAGGGTTTTACTCAGGCTGATCAGCTTCAAAGACTGGCTGTGCCCACTAACCACCAACCTCTGACTACCTTGGATGATCAACTGTACAGGGGCCCACCACACAGAGCAAGACTTACTTCAGCAGGGTTCTACTACACACTGAGTCCATTCTTTGACTGTGTCACTTGTGGAGGTGGTTGGGCGGTGGTGCTTCGATGTGGTCTGAAGCTGTCCTCTGGGTGTGCTGGCTCTGGGGCAAGGTCAGCCACTGCCTGTGTTCTAACCGGGGCCACCAAGAATAAACTACAATGCGATCTGCTGATGGCTGCTTCTTGTGCTGGGCTTGAAGGTGCCCAGGCAAAGCCAAACTGTGAACCAAGGCTGGCTGCTTTTAGTGCCAGGCCTGGGGCCACTTAGCAAGCCATGTGGGGCTCTCTGTGGCCAGATGTTGCTTGTTTGAGAGAATTTAGGAAAATCTGAAGCAGGAGCCAAAACAGGCCAATCCTATGGTAAAGCCACTGGAAATAGCTTGGGTGGACCCAAGTGTTGGGTGGGGCAGGGCCTCAGGAAATCACCAGTGCAGGGCAAACAGTGTGATTCAGGTTGCTGGAGTCTCAGATATGGCATCCGTGTGCCGGCCTCGTGGGGGAAGGGCTCACCTAAGGAACAAAGACCTCTGTCAACATGTCTGTCCAAGAGAAGGCTGCCTCTCCTGCCCCTGCCCCGATGCCAAACAACTCAGTTCTTCTCCATATGTCGCTGGTGCCTTTCAAGCTGCCTCACCCACTCTGGAGCCTAGAGTGTGTGAGCCTGAGTAAGTTCATGTGAAGACCCTGTAAGAGGAGCTGCCGGGGGCTCCAGCCGCCTCAGCCTCCCTCAGCCTCAGTTCCTGCTGGTTTTTCCAGCCAGAAGTTCTGGGGACTTCTCTTCCTGACACTGGAACCTTGAGCTGAGTGCCTGGTGTGGGACGAGGAACCCTTGCTCCTCAGGGAGGACCTTCACAGCTGAGATGTTCCTCCTGATTTTTATCTGCCCACGTAGGTGTGGGACCAGCCTGTCCACACCTCCACCCTTCCTACCAATCTGAATGTGGCTTCTCCTTTAATCTCAAAATTGTAGGACTTCTATTCAGTGCGATTTCAGGCAGTTCTGAAGGATGTTTGTTCTGAAGGATGTTTGTCCTGTAGTTTAGTTGTAATTTTGATGTGGTTGTGGGAGGAGGCAAGGACCATGTTTTCTTTTATAAATCTTGGTCCACACTTTCTGATGCAGAATTCAACTCCTAAGTATGGGGCACTTTGGGATCTGTGTGTCTACACTGATCTGGCTAGAGACAGCCCCTCTGGAAACATGAGGCTCCAAAAGGATGCAGCAGCCTCACTGCCAAAATCACAGAACTCATTACTTCAATCCCACTCACCAATAATGCAGAGACTTGTGTAAAAATGGGGCTACTAAATTTCCACCTACTTTTTATGTCAAAATGGTCTTCTTACAAGGCATTGCATTTTTATATATTTTAAATAAACAGCTTAAAAATCTACAAAACACTTTGGACAATTACTAAAAAGGTTATTAAGTCCTTTTTGCAAGTTTTTCAGAGTGAAGATATGAAGGTCTGTATAAGTGATATGCTTACTCTTTTTTGGTAACAAATCACATAGAAGGGAAAAATTTCTACATTGTTCAAACTCTCAGCTGTTTCTCATTCAATATTAAAACATCACCTTTACCTTGAAAAGACAGCTTTAATGTTTATATTTTCAGAAACACTTCTAGGCTGCACTTGATTATGAGTCTTTGTAGACACAATTCAGCCAAAGAAGTACCCATCTTTTTGTAAGAGGAAATCGCCCACCTCATCTCTAGAACGGCTTGTCTGAGCACATCAGACACTCAAGGATTTACTTGTCTGGTCCCTCTCTATACCATTGCAATCTATGCCAAGGTGCCTGTAAACTGCACATCATGAAGAAAGGCCACTTGGCCTGCTTCTCCTTGGTGGGGAATTCCTACTCTTCCTTCAGGGGAGCTTGTGGACTTCAGTGATTGCAATGCTTGGCCATGCAGAGTCAATCCTTACACTAAGTATTAGGAAATAGTCTTTATCATATTCAGGTGAAATAAATGCAAAGAATGTCATGTACATACATCTTGCACATTCTTGGGGCCATGCACCCCACTTTGGAGACCACTGACCCAGGCTAAGTGCCAACAGGAACGAGCTTCAGGCTCTCTTCATTGCTTAAGCCTGCACCTGCCCTGGTATTCTCTGAAAACTGGCCCAGAAATTCCACAGCACCCTGGGTCAGGGCAGGTATGGCCTCCATTGTCACAATGATAAGGAAGATGCCTTCCAGACTGTCCAGTATTGTCTGCTAAGAATTCCCGTTACTGTGCTGGGAATTTTAGATGTCTATTTCTGATCACCATATCTTTATAAGGCAGGTGCATTATTCCCATTTTACAGGTAATGGGACTGAATCATAGGGTTTAAGACCTTGGAGTAGAGAATGGCAGAGGCTGAAGGTTAAGCACAAATCTGCCTCCATTTACCAAACCTCTTCCGCTGGTCCCATGCTGCCATGTTGCACCTCTTGTGTTCCCGGCTCCACATCCATTTGGCAGTGGGAGGGGATATCCTGCCAAGGTAGGATTTTCTTACTCTTTGCTGCAATGAAGCACTGCCCTAGACTTGCTAGAGCAAGCTCCAAAATGTCCTGTCCCTTATCACCCAAAGCCAGGGCAGAAGGCATGGACATTGTATGGGCAAAGCCTTTGTCAGGTCTATGGGTCAAAGCTGATTTTTCACAGAGCCTAAGCCCTTCTTTACTTTTCTGCAGGTAACTATCATAGGTAAACACAGGCCACTGCTTTCACGGAGCTGTCTCTGCTTAAATCAACTCACGGTTTGTCAAGCAGGCCCGAAGTAGTCAGCGTACCTACAATAATTTGGAAAGCCCTCTGATCCCATGATGGAGGCTGGATTCTCAAAATGTCGAAAAACCATAGAGCTTAAATACATATCTACTCAGCCAAAGAGGATATCCTGTTTTTAAGTTCAGGGAGTTTCTTTAGAAATATAAACAAATGGAAGTTGTTTTGGACCTCCAGTAAATACTCCCTAAAAGCATTTTGCATGAAACATGAATAAGCAACATATGGGCTAAGCTTGCTTCAAAATACATACTTCAGAGGAAAAAGGCTTAGAAAAACACATCCTGGGCTTCTTCTGAGTGGAAAAATATCTGGAAAAATTACTGGACCTGATTTTCATATTTTATTTAGTCCAGTGGTTAATTATGGCATCTAACCTCAATTTCTGAGGCTGGCATATGTGGTATTTCCATGTTAAAATATCTGTCTCTGTTCCTGTCTTACTTCGCCTTCAGGATTTATGTTTGCTGCTGGCAACACTTGGTGTAGGTCTGAGAATCCAGGCCTGTTGGAACTGGTGGGAGGCAGAGATCCACTTCCTGATTTTCCAGTTGAAGAGAGGAATGCCCAGAGACAGTGCCTGTGCCAGAGGGGAGAAGACAGGGTTTTATGGGCATTAAGAATGTTCAGAACAAAACCACCATGGTTTGTCATGTTTCAGCTGCCACACAATGAGGATGAATGTCTCTTCCCAGCAAGCCCTAAGCCATCCTTGCTTTTTTGGGCAACCTCAGCTCGTGCCTGCAATGTAACCTCCTGTCTGCTGGGGCTAGGACTCTGTCTTGTCAGGGGCAGACAAGTGCCCAGGGCTGGTGACTTCCTGTGTAGAGGTTGTGCAACCAGGAAATTAGTCTCATGGTCACCCCTGTGATTTATTAGTCCATCAGTCATATTGAGCAAGCAGCACATTTTACCATCTTTCAGAGACTAGGGAAGAGAACACAGAAGATCTAGCAGGAGAGTTTAAGGCATGGGCCACCAAACCTTTGCTATGAAACAGAATGAGCTCCTGGGTCCCTTTTGGGGCTCAGAATGTACCAGAGTTTTTTTTTCTGAGGGAAGACTGGACATATATGGGCCACCCTAATGCCTACAGCTTTCCATAACATTCCTTGTTTCAATTAAAAAGATTGGGTTTTCTCACATTTGTGGCTGGGCAGGGAGCAGCAGAGTGAAGAGGAGGAAGAGAGCTAAACTAGCTAAATTTTTCTTCCATCCTTCCTCATTGTTCCCTTCCTTTCACCTTCCATGACCCTTCTTTACTCCTTGTCTCTTTCTTTGTTACATGAAGGATTCTGAGGTAGGTTTCTTAAGTAAGTATATAAAATATATTCTTTTTTTTCTTAATTAATTTTATTTATTTATTTATTTTCCAATTTTTATTTATTTATTTTTGTTACAGACGTTTCTCCTTTTTCCCCCCTAGACACCTTCCTCCCCATCCCGCCCCTCCACACCACTAGCTTTGTTGTCTACGTCCATTGGTTATGCATACATGCATGAAAGTTCTTTGGTTCATCTCATCCACACCCCCGCCCACATACTCTGAGGTTTCTCAGTCTGAACCATACTCCTTTCTATGTCTCTGGGTCTATTTCATTCATTAGCCCACCGTGTCCAGTATATTCCACAAATAAGTGAGATCATGTGGTCTTTGTCTTTTTCTGATTGGCTTATTTCACTTAGCATAATACTCTTGAGGTCCCTCCATGTTGTCTCAAAGGATAAGAGATCTTTCTTTCTTACAGCTGCATAGCATTCCATTGTATATATGTACCACAGCTTTTTTATCCACTCATCTACTGATGAACACTTGGGCTGTTTCCAGATTTTAGAGATTGTAAATAGTGCTGCTGTGAACATAGGGGTACATATAATCTTTCTGATTGGTGTTTCAGGCTTCTTAGGGTATATTCCCAGAAGTGGGATCACTGGGTCAAATAACAGATACATTTTTAATATTTTGAGGAAACACCACAGTGTTTTCCATAGTGGCTGTACCCAGTCTGCATTCCTACCAGCAGTGTACTAGAGTCCCCTTTTCTCCACACCCTAGCCAGCACGTGTTGTTAGACGGTTTGTTGATGACAGCCATTCTGGCAGGTGTGAGGTGATACCTCATAGTTGTTTTAATTTGCATCTCTCTGATGATTAGTGACAATGAGCATTTCTTCATATGTCTCTTGGCCATTTGTATGTCCTTTTTGGAAAGGTGTCTATTTAATTCCTCTACCCATTTTTTAATTGGGTTCTTTGTCTTCCTTTTGTTGAGTTGTATGAGCACTCTATGTATTTTAGAAATTAACCCCTTATCTGATGTATCATTGGCAATTATGCTCTCCCATACAGTGGGTTGCCTTTCCACTTTGATGTTTATTTCTTTTGTTGTGCAGAAGCTTTTTAGTTTGATGTAGTCCCATGTGTTCATTTTTTCCTTTGCTTCTATTGCCTTAGGTGATGTATCAGTGAAAATTCTGCTGTGTATGATGTCTGAAATTTTGTTGCCAACATTTTCTTCTAGGATTTTTATGGATTCACGAGTCACATTTAAGTCTTTTATCCATTTTGAGTTTATTCTTGTGTATGGTGTAAGTTGGTGGCCTAGTTTCATTTTTTTTGCATGTAGCTGTCCAAGTTTCCCAATACCATTTATTAAAAAGGCTGTCTTTACTCCATTGTGTACTCTTGCCACCTTTGTCAAATATTAATTGAGCATAATGTCTTGGGTCAATTTCTGGGTTTTCTGTTCTGTTCCATTGATATATATGACTGTTCTTATGCCAGGATCAGGCTGTTTTAATTACAGTTGCTTTGTAGTATAACCTGATATTCAGTATTGTGATCCCACCTACTTTTTCGTTCTTTTTCAAGATTGCTGTGGCTATTCGGGATCTTCTTTGGTTCCATGTGAACTTTTGAAGTATTTGTTCTAGTTCTGTGAAATATATTGTTGGTATTTTGATGGAGATTGCATTGAATTTATAGATTGCTTTGGGTAGTATGGACATTTTAATGATGTTAATTCTCCCAATCCATGAACAAGGTATGTGCTTCCACTTTTTTATATCTTCCTCTATTTCTTTTTTCAATGTCCTGATTTTTTCTGCAAATAGGTCCTTTACTCCTTTGGTTAAGTTTATTCTTACCTGTCTTAATTTTATGCGGCAAAGGTAAATGGGATTGCTTTGTTTTTTAGTTTCTCTTTCTGTGAATTCATTATTGGTGCATAAGAATGCTGTCAATTTCTTGATGTTAATTTTGTATCCTGGTATTTTGCCAAATGTGTTTATTAAATCTAACAGATTTTTTATGGAGTCTTTAGGGTTTTCTATGTATAATATCATGTCATCTGCAAATAATGACAGTTGCACTTCCACCTTTCCAATTTGAATTCCTTTTATTTTTTCTTCATGTCTGATTGCTGTGGCTAACACATCCAGTACTATGTTAAGTAAGAGTGGCGAAAGTGAGCATCCCTGTCTTGTTCCTGTTCTTAAGGGAAATGCTTTTAGTTTTTGGCCATTGAGTATAATGTTGGCTGTAGGTTTTTCATATATGGCCTTTATTATGTTGAGATATGATCCCTCTATTCCCACATTGCTGAGTGTTTTTATCAGAAATGGGTGCTGGATTTTGTCAAATGCTTTTTTGATCATATGGTTTTTATCTTTCATTTTATTTATGTGGTGTATCACATTTATTAATTTGCGAATACTGTACCAGCCTTGTATCCCTGTGATGAATCCCACTTGGTCATGGTGAATAGTTTCTTTAATGTATTGTTGGATCTGATTTGCTAGTATTTTGTTCAGGATTTTGGCATCTACGTTCATCAGGGATATTGGCCTGTAGTTTTCTTTCTTTGTAGTGTCTTTATCTGGTTTTGGAATTAGAATTATGCTGGCTTCATAAAATGAATTTGGAAGGCTTCCTTCTTCTTGAATTATTTGGAATAGTTTTAGGAGAATGGGTGTTAATTCTTTAAATGTTCAGTAAAACTCCCCCTTGAAGCCATCCGGGCCTGGGCTTTTGTTTGGCTGGGGAGTCTTGATTACAACTTCAATTTCCGTAGTTGTTATTGGTCTGTTAAAGTTTTCTGTCTCTTCCTGGTTCAGTATGGAGAGACTACATGTTTCTAGAAAGTTGTCCATTTTGCTTAGATTGTCCAATTGGTTGCCATATAATTGTTCATAGTAATTGTTAGCGATCCTTTGTATTTCTGTGGTGTCAGTTGTTATTTCTCCTCTTTCATTTATGATGTTTTTATTTGGGTCCTTTCTCTTTGTTTCTTGGTGAGTCTAGCTAAGGGTCGATCAATCTTCATTGTTCAACAAAGAACCAACTCTTTGTTTCATTGATTCTTTGAATTGTTTTTCTGGTCTCTATGTCATTTATTTCATCTCTGATCTTTACTACTTCCTTCCTTCTACTTGCTCTGGGGTTTTCTTTTTGTTTGCTTTCTAGTTCTTTAAGTTGTGAAGTTATATAGGCAATTAGAAATTTTTCTTGTTTCTTGACGTAGGCCTATAGGACTATAAACTTCCATCTCAGAACTGCTTTTACTGCATCCCATAGATTTTGTGATGTTGTGTGTTCATTTCCATTGGTTTCCAGGAAGTTTTTAATTTCTTCCTTGATTTTGTCCTTGGTAACCTATTCATTGTTTAATAACATGCTATTTAGCCTCCATGTGTTCCAATGTCTTTGCTTGTTCTTGTTGCAATTGATTTCTAGTTTCATGCCATTGTGATCTGAGAAGATGCTTGATAAGATTTCAATCTTCTTGAACTTGTAGAGACATAGTTTGTGTCCTAACATGTGGTCTATCTTTGAGAATGTCCCATGTGCACTTGAGAAGAATGTGAATTCTGTAGTTTTGGGGTGTAATTCTCTGTAGATATCAATTATCTCCATTTGATCTAGTGCATCATTTAGAGTCTCTGTTTCCTTGTTAAATTTTTGTCTAGGTGATCTATCCAGTGATGTCAGCGGAGTGTTAAATTCCCCTGCTGTGATTGTAATGCTGTCAATTTCTCCTTTGAAGTCTACCAGAAGATTTTTAATATATTTTGGTGCTCCTATATTGGGTGCATATACATTTACCAAGGTTATACCTTCCTTTTGATAGATCCTTTCAATATTATGTAGTGGCCTTCTTTGTCTCTAGTCATAGCCTTCGTTTTGAAATTTATTTTATCAGATATGAGTATTGCTACCCCAGCTTTTTTTTCCTTTCCGTTTGATTGGAAGATTTTTTCCTATCCCTTTACTTTCAACCTATGTGAGTCTTGTTGTGAGGTGGGTTTCTTGTAAACGACATATATATGAGTCATTCTTTCTTATCCAATCAGCTACTCTGTGTCTTTTGATGAGAGCATTCAATTCATTTTCATTTAAGGTTATTATTGATATGTACTTATTTATTGCCATTTTTGTTTATTGTGGTTATATTTTTCTTCCTATTTCCTCTACTAATTACAGCAGTCCTTTTAACATTTCTTGTAGTGCTGGTTTGGTGCTAATATATTCCGTTAGCCTTTATTGTCTGGGAAGCTCTTTATTTCACTTTCTATTCTGAATGATAGCCTTGCTGGATAGAGTAGTCTTGGATTCAGATCCTTGTTTTTTATTACCTTGATTACTCTATGCCATTACTGTCTGGCCTGTAGTGTTTCTGTTGAGATGTCAGCTGATAGCCTGATGGGGGTTCCTTTGTAGGTAACCTGCTGCTTATCTCTTGCTGCCTTTAGGATTCTCTGTTTGTCTTTAATTTTTGGCATTTTAATTACTATGTTTCTTAGTGTGAGCCTTTTTGGGTTCTTCTTACTTGGGGCTCTCTGTGCTTCTTGAACTTGAATGCCTTCTTCCTTCACCAAGTTAGGGAAGTTTTCTGTCACTCTTTCTTGAAATATATTCTCTAACCCTTGCTCATTTTCTTCTTCTTCTGGCACTCCTATGATGTGGGATGTTGTTACATTTTCGGTTGTCCCACAGTTCTGTTAAGCTGTCTTCCTGTTTTTTAATTTTTTTTTTTTTTTTCCTTTTGGTTTTATGATTGGTTGATTTTTTTGTACCTTGTCTTCTAATTCACTGATCTGGTCCTCAGCTTCCTCTACTCTGCTGGTTGTTCCTTCCAATGTGTTCTTTATTTGTCATATGTCATTCTTTATTTCCATTTGGTCAATTTTCAATGTTTATATATCTTTACTCATGGTGTTGAGCTTCTTACTCATGCTGTTGAGCTTCCTCAAGATCATGGTTCTGAGCTCTACCTCTGATAACTTGCATAACTGTATTTCATTTATCTCAACTTCTGTAGAGTTCTGTTGTTCTTTCCTTTGGAATTTGTTTCACCATTTTGGCTATCTCAGTGGGTTTTGGACCCTGCCAAGTTTTCCCTGTGGGTGTTGGTGTTCTGCTGTTTGTGGCTCCCTCTATTGGGTTTGGATAAGTGTGGGAGGACACATGTTAAACACCACTGTCAAATCTTACTTTCTAGGGTAGATTTGCAAGCCCACGAAAGGTTCAGTTATCCTCTAGTTTTTTGCCTGGAGGTTATTAGTCTCAGTTACTTGGTTAGCCTTGCGTTGTAACCCTCAACTGAATAAAAAACTCCCTCAGGTGTTCAGTGTAAGAGGATTCTAGAGGGTGAGGCAGATGCTGGTTGTTAATGAGCCTCAGTTTGCATTTCTCTGGCCCAGCTGTGTGGGGTTAAATCTCCAATGGAGGGGCTGCTGTTTCTCCCCAGAGTTCTGGGAAGGGGCTCCATGAGCAAGATGGACACCATCCTGTGTGGTCGTGACTCAGCAAATACTCTGAGCGCCCTCCAAATCCCGAGTGTCTCCACACCATCCCAGTCCAGTCTGCTCTCCCTCTGCCAGAGCCATAGGTGAGTTGCTGTAGCTAATTTAGTGCTCTGTCCCAGCCCTCTGTGCTGTGGAGCTGGCTTGGGAGTTTAACTCTCAGGGAGCTGCTCACAGCTAAAACAGCTGCTGTCTGTGAGCCCCCAGCCTGCCCTCTCATGCCTGCACAGACCTACCAGACTCAATTCAATGTTCTTTTTTTCCTGTCTTTGGTTATATGGTTCTCTCCAGCTGCTTTTCTGTTTCTTTGTCCTGATGATTTGTCTTTATTTTAGTTGTAATTCCAAATTGATCCTGGGAGATGGTCTGTGTGGCTTTCATTCACTCTGCTGCCATTTTGGAAGCCCCAAAATGTAGTACACTATTTCCTTAAATTAAGCAAGGAGAGGTGAGTGTGGTTTCTATGGGGATGAAATCTTCATAATAGTCTTGCAGTTGAATGTGTCCTTGTCTCTGCCCATAGTCTGGCCCTTGGTCCTCCCTGCGACCATCTATCAGTCCCAGGAGCATCAGAGGGAAGAAAGGGATGTCTCTGTGGTTGGGACCAGCTCTCAGTGGGTTGAGGGGAAGGATTTGGGAGAAGAACCGAGGTGGTGGTGGCCACTCCTGCCACTGATGCTTCCAATTCCCTGGGGCTGGAGGTGTCCAAGAGGCTGTGTCCTCGGGATTGTGGCACCGGGAGTGCAGTGCTCTCCTCTGGTGTGGAGACTGAGTTCTAGGACGCAGCGGGCTGGGGAGGCGAAGCTGGGCTCTATGAAATATATTATTTAGATGCAAGGTTTCTGGATTCTATGAGTGAGTGGTCCTTTGCAGAACACAAGGGCAAGTGCATGCTGTCACTCAGGCCTGAATCCCTGTCCTGGCAATACTGCTCCTCTCTCTGTAGACTGATGTGGCTACTATCAGATGGTCAGCCTTCCAGAGTTCCTCCCTAGGTCCTCCTTGAATTTTTCTGCAGGAATATGAGGGCATCTAGGGAGTGTATTTGACCTTGTGGCCTGGCCTCAGGTTGACCTCTTATTGTCCACTAGTTGCTGCCTTCTAGGTCCTCTTGGTCAGGCACTGCTCCTAGGCACATTCAAGGTTTGCACTGGTTGTTGCATCTGCAACTGGGGTGGTGTGTGGTTTTCTCCTCTGAGAAATCTTAAAGAGGACTGAAGCAAATGCCCTCTTGCTTCCAGCTTGGCCATCAGCCTGGATATCTTCCTGGAGGGAGCTCATGTGTGTGCAGCATCTCTCCATCTTCCCACCTTGACTCTCTCTTTTCATGGTGACTGGGGCAGGGTGGGTGACTTCCCACCCTCTTGCTGATCACTGGGTCACCTGCTCTGATCTTTTACTCCACATTTGAAGCTCCTGGAGAATCAGAAACTCAAACAAAACCATTCAATTAAAATAATCTTCATCTTTGAAAATTAAGAACTTTTACTGGACTCAGCTCCTTCAACAAAAAAAACATCTGGGAAAATACCTACTGAGGACACCTAGTGAGAATGCCTAAATATAGAAAGTTGTGGGGAGTAGACCATCATCACTACACTGTGGGGAGTCCATTTGCTTCCCCAAGTCTGGGTGAGGGGCTAGAAGCAGTTTGAGGTTGAACAGGCTTTGACTCAGCCATACGACATCTACACAGCTCAGCTCAGAAGGGTCATTGCAGAGGCTGTGAGCCACTTCTGTAGGGTTCACAGGTGGCTCAGAATGTGTAACTGGGATGTTTGGGAACCAGAAAAACTGGGAATTCGACCCTGAGCAGGGTTCAAGTTCTCCAGGCCGAGAGAGCAACGTAGCAGGGTTGACAGCATAGCAGGTTCATATGGGTCATAGCCAGCACTACCAAGTGCCAGGCAGAATGCTAAAGTGCAAAAACATAGTCAATCAGACAAAAAAGAGCCCTTTCGCAGATCTCTGGGGAGAAACTACAGCCCCTCTCTCAAGAATTCAAAACACCAGGCCAGGCCAGAGAAATGCAAATTGAAGCTCATTAACATATAGAGTCTGACAGCAAGCAAGTGCCCAACCTGTTGGAAATCCTCTTAGACCTGAGGGACTGTTCATTCAGCTGAGGGCTACAACCCCAGGCTCATCAAGTAAATGAGAATAATAGACTCTGGGAAAAAGCTAGAGATAACTGAACCTTTCCTTGGCCTGCAAATCTACCCAGGAAAGTAAGACTTGACAGTGGTGTTTAATGTGAGTCCTCCCAAACTCATCCAAATCCAACAGAGGGAGCCACAATCAATGGAACACCAACATCCACAGGGAAAATTTGGCAGGCTCCAAGACTTACTGAGATAGCCCAAAGAAACAAATCCTAAAGAATGAACAAGAGAATTCTACAGGAGAAGAGATAAATGAAATGGAATTAAGCAAGATATTAGAGGTAGAGTTCAGAATAAATATTAAGAGGAAGTTCAACAGCATGAGTAAAGATATAGAAACATTGAAAACCAACCAATTGGAAATGAAGAATGACATAGCAGAAATAAAAAACACATTGGAAGGAATAACCAAGAGAGTAGAGAAAGCCGAGTGAATTAGAAGACAGGGTAGAAAAAATCACCCAATCAGAGAACCAAAAAGAAAAACAACAACAATTAAAATACAGGAAGACAGCCCTGGCTGGTTTGGCTCAGCGGTTAGAGCATCGGCCTGCGGTCCAGAGAGACCCGGGTTCGGTTCCCGCTAAGGGCATGTACCTCGGTTGCAGTTTGTCCCCGGCCCTGGTTGGTCGTGCGGGTGGCAGCCACTCGATGTGTCCCTTTCACATCGATGTTTCTCTCTGTCTCTCTTCCTCTCTCTCCCTCCCACTCTATCTGAACAAAAAATGAAAAAAATGTCCTCGGGTGAGGATAAAAAATAAATAAATAAATAAAATACAGGAAGACAGACTAAGAGAACTGTGGGACAATATGAAACGTAACAACGTCCACGCCATGTGTGTGCCTGAGAAGGAAATGAGCAAGAATTAAAGAATATATTTGAAGAAATAGTGACAGAAAACTTCCCTAATTGGATGAAGGAAAAAGACATACAAGTTCAAGAGCCACAGAGGGCTCAAGTAAGAAGAACCCAAAGAGGCCCACACCAGAACACATAATAATTAAAATGCCAAAAATTAAAGACAAACAGAGAATCCTAAATGCAGCAAGATACAAGAAACAGGTTACCTGCAAAGGAACCCCATAAGGCAATCAGCTGACTTCTGCAACAAAAACACTACAGGCCATGAGGGAATGGCATGAAGTAATCAAGGTAATGAAAAACAAAGATCTGAATCCAAGACTACTCTATCCAGCAAGGCTATAATTCAAAGTAGAAGGTGAAATAAAGAGCTTCTCAGACAAAAAAGAAAAAAAAAAAAGGCTAGGGGAACATATTAGCACCAAACCAGCACTCCAAGAAAGGTTAAAAGGACTGCTGTAATAAGCAGAAAAAATAAGAAGAGAAAGGTAACCATAATAAACAAAAATGGCAATAAATAAGTACATATCAATAATAACCTTCAATGTATTAATAATTGGATTAAACAACCTCTAATCAAAAGATGCAGAGAAGCTGAATGGATAAGATAGCATGACTCATATATATGTTGTTTACAAGAGACCCACCTTACAACAAAAGACTCACATAGGTTGAAAGTGAATGGATGGAACATTTTTTTTCAAGCAAATGGAAAGGAAAAAAACAGTTGGAGTACTAATACTCACATCTGATAAACTAGACTTCAAAATAAAGGCCATAACTAGAGACAAAGAAGACAACCACATGATATTCAAAGGATCTATCCAACAGGAGGATATAACCTTGTCAAACATACATGCACCCAACATAGGAGGACCAAAATACATTTAAAAACTTCTGGATGACTTCAGAGGAGAAATCAAAAGCAATATATAGCAAGGGATTTCAACATCTCACTGACATCACTGGATAGAAACTCTACACAAAACATCAACAAGGAAACAGAGACTCTAAATGATACATTACATCAAATGGATTTAATAGATGTCTACAGAGAATTACACCCCAAAACTGCAGAATTCACATTCTTCTCAAGTGCACATGGGACATTCTCAAAGATAGACTACATGTTAGGACACAAACTATGTCTCTATAAGTTCAAGAAGATTGAAATCTTATCAAGCAACTTCTCAGATTACAGTGGCATGAAACTAAAAATCAATTACAACAAAAACACCCCAAAACATTCAAACTCCAGAAGGCTAAATAGCATGTTATTAAACAATGAATAAGTTACCAAGGAGATCAAGGAAGAAATTAAAAACTCCCTTGAAGCCAATGAAAATGAACACACAAGTACACAAAATTTATGGGACGCAGCAAAAGCACTCCTGAGAGGTACTTTCATAGCACTATAGGATGACCTGAAGACACAAGAAAAATTTCTCATTGACTTTCCAACCCTACAACTTAAAGAACTAGAAAGTAAACAAAAAGAAAAACCCAGAGCAAGTAGAAAGAAAGAAATAATAAAGATCAGAGCAGAAATAAATGACATAGAAATTAAAAAACAAAAAACAATTCAAAAGATCAATGAAACAAAGAGCTGCTTCTTTGTAAAGATAACCATGATTCATGGACCTTTAGCCAGACTCACCAAGGGAAAAAAAAAAAAAAAGAGAGAGAGAGAGGACCCAAATAAACAAAATCAGAAACAAAAGGGAAAAGTAACAACTAACACCACAGAAATACAATGGATCATTAAAAAATACTATGAACAATTATATGCCAACAAATGGGACAATCTAGGCATACTGGACACATTTCTAGAATCACAGAGCCCCCCCAAAACTGAACAGGGAAGAGATAGAGAACTTGAACAGACCAATAACAACTATGGAAATTCAAGATGTAATAAAGAAACTCCCAGCAAATAAAAGCCTAGGCCCGGGCAGCTTCATGGGGCAGTTTTACCACACATTCAGAGAAGATCTAACACCATTCTCCTCAAATTTTCCAAAAATACCAAGAAGAAGGAAGACTTGCAAACTCATTTTATGAGGTCAGCATAAGTCTAATTCCAAAACCAGATAAAGACACTAAAGAGAAAGAAAACTACAGGTGAAAACCCTAATGCATATAGATGCCAAAATCCTTAACAAAATATTAGCAAATAAAATCCAGCAGTACATTAACAAAATTATTCACCATGACCAAGTGGAATTCATCCCAGGGATGCAAGGCTGATAAAATATTCGCAAAACAATAAATGTGATACACCACATAAATAAAATGAAAGTAAAAACCATATGATCATATCAATAGATGCTGAAAAAGCATTCAACAAAATCCAGCACCCATTTCTGATAAAGATGCTCAGCAATGTGGGAATATAAGAACCATATCTCAACATAATAAAGGCCATATATGAAAAACCTATGGCCAACATCATACACAATGGGCAAAAACTAAAAGCATTTCCCTTAAGAATGAGAAGAAGACAGGGATGCCCACTTTCATCACTCTTATTCAACATAGCTCTGAAAGTCTTATCCACAGCAATTAGACATGAAGAGAAAAATAAAATGAATCCAAATTAGAAAGCAGGAAGTGAAGCTGTCATTATTTGCAGATTACATGATATTGTACATAGAAAACAGTAAAGATCACATAAAAAAATCTACTAGAACTAATAAATGAATTTCACAAAGTAGCAGGATACAGAATTAACATCAAGAAATTGATGCATTCTTATACACCAATAATGAACTCACAGAAAGACAAACTAAAAAAATAATCCCATTTTCCATTTCAGCAAAAAAAAACCTAAGATACTTAAGAATAAACTTAACCAAAGAAGTAAAGGATCTGTTCTCAGAAAACTACAAGGCATTGAAAAAAGAAATAGAGGAAGATATAAAATAATGGAAGCATGTACCTTGGTCATGGAATGGAAGAATTAACATAATTAAAATGTCCATACTACCCAAAGCAATCTATAGATTCAATGCAATCCCCATTAAAATACCAACAACATATTTCACAGAACTAGAACAAATACTCCAAAAGTTTATATGAAACCAAAAAAGACCCCAAATAGCCACAGCAATCTTAAAAAAGAAGAACAAAATAGGAGGGATCAAACAATATCAGATATCAGGTTATACTACAAAGCTGTTTTGTAATCAAAACAGCCTGGTACTGGCACAAGAACAGGCCTATAGATCAATGGAACAGAACAGAGAACTCAGAAATTGACCCAAGACATTATGCTCAATTAATATTTGACAAAGGTGGCAAGAGCATACAGTGGTCTAAAGACAGCCTCTTTATTAAACTGTGTAGGGAAAATAGGACAGCTACATGCACAAAAATGAAGCTAGATCACCAACTTACAGCATAGACAAGAATAAACTCAAAATGGATAAAAGACTTAAATGTGACTCATGAATCCATAAAAATCTTAGAAGAAAATGTAAGCAACAAAATTTCAGACATCACACGCAGCAGAGTTTTCACTGATAGAACGCCTAAGGCAAGAGAAACAATGACAAAATGAACACATAGGACTACATCATACTAAAATGCTTCTGCACAGCAAAAGAAACAAACATCAAAATGGAAAGGGAACCCACTATATGGGCAAGCATAATTGCCAACGATACATCAGATCAGAGCTTAATCTCCAAAATATATAGACTACTCATACAACTCAACAAAAAGGAAGACAAGCCAATTAAAAAATGGGCAGAGGATCTAAAGTCACCTCTCCAAACAGGACATACAAATGGCCCAAAGACATATGAAAAAATGCTCAATGTCCCTAACCCTCAGAAAAATGCAAGTTAAACTGACTATGAGCTATCACCTCACACCTATCAGAATGGCTGCCATCAACAAATCATCACACAAGTGCTGGCAAGGGTGTGGAGAAAAGGGGACACTAGTACACTGCTGGTGGGAATGTAGACTGGTGCAGCCACTATGGAAAACAATATGGTGTTTCCTCAAAAAATTAAGAATTGATCTGCCATTTGACACAGTGATCCCACTGTTAGGAATATGTCTAAAGAAGCCAGAAAAACCCATCAGAAAGAATATACCCCTATATTCATAGCAGCACTATTTGTAATTGTTAAGATCTGGAACAGCCCAGTGTCCATCAATAGATGAGTAGATAAAAAAGCTGTGATACATATACACAATGGAATAGTATGCAGCTATAAGAAAGAAAGATCTTCTATCCTTTGAGATGACATGGAGGGAGCTGGAGAGCATTATGCTAAGCAAATTAAGCCAGTCAGAGAAAGAGAATTATCACATGGTCTCATTTATCTGTGGAATATAATGAACAAAATAAGCTAATGAAAAAAATAGATCCAGAGACATAGAAGTAGGGTACAGACTGACAAACCTCAGAAGAGGGGTGTGGGGTGGGGGAGGAAGAGATAAACCAAAGAACTTATATGCATATATGCATAACCAAAGGACATAGACAACAATGCTGGGGGCGGGGAGTGGCCAAGATCAGGAGGATGGTGTCAATAGGGGAAAAATGAGAAACATCTGTAACAAAAATAAATTAATAAAATGAAAAATAGTGGAAGTGGGCAGTCCAGATAATGTGTGGGCCAAAGAGCCAGGTCTTCTCTGTCTTAAGTGGCCCTGTCTTCAGGTTTGACCTCAGGGATGCAATATTACTGATGCTCCTGTCCCCAAACATCATGGCCAAAGGCAAGCAGGCAGAGAGAAAGGTCTCTGGAATTAATAGACTTTCCCAGGAAGCACTCCACCCTCCCCCACCATCTCCTGGCCCCCACTAGTTGCAAGGCAGTGTAGGAGATGCATTTCAACGTTTTAGCCTCTATAGTTGCAGGTAGAGGGTCTGCCACATAGGAAAAGTGGACATTCTGCCTAGTTCATTTTGGTGGAATAGAGAACCAGATTTGGGTAGTAGGAAAAGAAACTAGATGCTTGGGCTGGTGTCAGTTCAGTTGGTAGTGCCAGTCATAAAGAATGGACTCACCTCCATTCTCCAGCCTGCGGCCCGGCATCTGTGAGGTCCACTTGTGTCAGTGAGGTGTTCCTTGAGTATCAACTTAGTTCCCATATGGGCACTGACAAAGGGAACTTGTGTACCTATGAACTGTCTGTTGTCAGAGCTCACTTATGTTTTGGGAGCTTCCTCTGACACGAGCACTGATCTGATGGAGAAGATCAGAGTGTTCACCAGGAGTGCTTAGCGAGGCCTTTCTGACTTTGAGTCCAAAATTATGACTCAGACTTTGTCTTCCTATTTTTGGCTAAATGAGAGGCCATTTGTGAGATGAAAGAGTTCTTTAAAATAGATTTTACAGCCCTGACCAGTTTGGCTCTGCGTTCGGTTCCCGCTAAGGGCATGTACTTCGGCTGCAATTTGTCCCCGGCCCTGGTTGGTCATGCGGGTGGCAGCCACTTGATGTGTCCCTTTCACGTCAATGTTTCTCTTCCTCTCTCTCCCTCCCACTCTATCTGGACAAAAAATGAAAAAATGTCCTCAGGTGAGGATAAAATAGATTTTGCAGTTTGAACAAAGGTGTCCTTTTTCTTCGAGCTAAAAGGATAGCATGCCACCTAATTTCTTGCTCCAATGTGTAGCATCCTTGCTCTTCCTGAGGGTGATGTCTGCTCATTCACTTTTATAAATATTTGAAATTTTTCCTTTCATCACACTGCTTGTTTGACATGACACAATTTAAAATACACCAATATTAACCTCAAACCAAAAGTTTGAGGTAATTTGTTGGAGAGGAGACATAAGAGATTAGATTCTGAAGATCTGAGTGCTAGATCTGGGGCCCTGTGTCTGTGGGTCCTTTGGGAGGGGTTCTTCATGGAGTCAAATACATTTTTTAAACCTGTTTTCTCACCTGTGAAAAAAGGAAAATAGTAACCTTGACTACCTCTTCCTTATAGGTTGTTGTCAGGGTTAAGAGTGCACTTTTAAGAGATGAAGATATAGGACTTGGTAAAAAGATAAAAGCTGTTAATTATTATCTCATTTGCTCAATTCTCCAAAACTTCCCCAGTCTGAGAGCACCAACTGAGTTTTCTTTGTTTGTATTGTTTTTAAATTTGAATTCTCTTAACTGACTCAGTTTGTATGGAAAAATGTGTTATCTAGGGACCTAACCAGAGGCCAGTGGAATTTCAACTAGTGGAAATTAAAGTAGGCATAGAAGAAAATTAAATGTAGAAATTACGGAGTGTTTAAATCAATAGAAATCATGACCTAAATATTATAATTTACTATTTTAGGTTCTCAAGTTTATCCAATTATTAGTTTCATGGGAAGGACACACAATATTTTATAGGTGCATCATGAGCGGAGCAGCTTAAACCAGGAGCTTTCAGAGCATGTCCTGAATTAGAGGTATCACACCCTCAGACTTGTTTAAGATACATATTCTCATGCCCTGCTCCTGACCTGCTGAGCCAGAAGCTCTGAATTTGGGGGATATTGGGGCCCAGAGCTGAGCTTTAATCAGCCCTGCAGGGGATTCTAATGTGCATACTCCAGTCTGAGAACCACTGGTTTAAAGAATGAGGATATATTATTAAACACAGAAGTATGTGTGTGTGTGTGTGTGTGTGTGTGTGTGTGTTGCAGTGGGGTAGGGTTAGGATCCCATGTGGTCAGGGTTTGCCCTCGTACCTCTGTTAATACTGGCTATCTCTTCCTCCATTATTGGTTTTGCCCTTGGGCCAGCTCCCCTCCCAGATAAAGATGGCTATAAGCTGCAATCAGGACACAGTGCTCCCTTTTTGATGGCCAGTGGGGGAAAGAATCAGTCGCCCAAACATGGAATAACAGGCACTCCTTCCAGCTGAATTGGGACAACTTAGGTCAAGGCCTGCCTAGACCAATAACAGCCTTCTCTGGGAGGGGGTGCTATCCACTGATTGGTCAAAGCCCAGATTCATGAGTCAAATCAGTGGCCAAAGGAAGTGGGTTCCACTTTACTAATGAGAATCAGTCCTGAGGCAGGATGGGGTAGAGCCCTCAACATATTGGGTTCCATCAGGAGGGAGGAAGGTGGAATCCTGCTGTGTGTGAGCATCCATGTCAACTTTAGTACTTGTTTTTTGTTTTTTTTTTTAATTTTGAAAAATACCTATATCAGCAATTAAAGAATGGTTGAGTTGATTGCTAATTATGCAAATGACTGATCAACTTGCAAACAGCCATCAGGCCTGCACTGCTTTCAGGCAGAATGCAGGTAGGAAGGGGAGGTAAGGGTCAAGATTTCTGACCTATAGGAGTTTATAGTGTAGATGGGAAAACAGAATATAGGTTTGAGTGAGTAGAAAGTGGGTAATATGAGTCATGAGTTCCAGAGAATTGTCAACATGGAGCAGGTCTCTCCAGCTGGCCAGGTCAGGACTCCCAGGGAAATCCAACCCACAGTGGATACATTCGCACTGAATTTGAGAAAATGTTTCATAACCATTGGGACAATCTATATGTTTGTTTTTAAGAGTTGTGGAAAGTGTAAAATAATGTGGCATGCCTGACATACAAGCATGTGGCTTAAATTTGAAATGTGAAATTAGCTGACTTGTGAGTTTAAATTGGTGAATTCATGGAAATGTGATGGTTTGTAAATCAGAACTGCGATGCTTAAGAGAACATTTATTTTCTTCAATTCTAAGTTCGATTTCTTAGATTTAAAAGGGCTAAGTGCTGCCCGGCCTGTGTGGCTCAGTGGTTCAGCGTCGACCCATGCACCGATAGGTCGCCAATTGGATTCCTGGTCAGGGCACATGCCCAGGTTGTGGGCCCAATCCCCAGTCAGGGGCATGCAGGAGGTGGCTAATCGACGTTATCTCTCATCAATGTTTCTATCTCTTTCTCCCTCTCCCTTCTTCTCTCTCTAAAAATAAATAAAGAAAAAATTTTAAAATAAATAAATAAAAGGGCTAAGTGCTATGTTAGTTTTCCATCACTGCTGTAACGAATTACCACAAATTTAGTGGCTTAAAACAATAGAAATATGTTATTTTCCAATTTTTTTTTTTTTACTTCAGAAACCAGGTATGGGTCTCACTGGGCTAAAAGCAAGGTATCAGCAGGGCCAAGTTCCTTTCTGGAGGCTCTGGAAGATAATTTATTTCCTTGGTTTCTCCAGCTTCTAGAGGTGCCCTCATTCTTGTTTTGTAGTCCCATTCTACCATCTTAAAGCCAGCAACATGACGTTTCTCTGAGCCTGCGTCCATCATCCATGTCCATCTTCCACTTCTAAGGACGCTGTGATTATATTGAGCCCACTTAGATACCAGAGTACTCTCCCTATTTTGTGGTCAGCTGTTTAGCAAACTTAGCTCCACCAGCCACCTCCATTACCCTTTTTGATGTAACCTAACATATTCACAGGTTCTTGGGATTAAGATGTGGACATCTTGGAGGGGGACATTATTCTGCCTACCAAAGGTGCTTAGAAAATATCCCTGGGGAATTTGTATCACTGCCTGGACAGTTGTGTAAAGTGTATTCTGTTTTAAAATACAGTTAAAAAGGTTAAAGTAATACAGTGGAACCTTGGTTCTTGAACTTAATTCATTCCAGAAGACTGTTTGAGAAGTGACTTGTTCAAAAATTAAATCTACTTTTCCCATTAGAAATAATGTAAATTGAATTAATCCATTCCAGACCCACAAATGATTCCCTCTTTTTACCTTTGTTATATACAATACATGTCTAATGTACTGTTTAATCTATAAATAAACACTTCTTTTCTTAAATTTATTACACCACCCCTTACTAGCCTTAAATAAATCACTTTCAGCCTGTAACATTTTTGCTTTTTCATACATTATTGCCTCCTAAATGCTATCACCTGCTAACTGCTGTTCCATTATCCAAATCAATAACAATTTTTCTACCTCTTCAATTGCCTGTGATTATTGTTTTATGAGCACTTTCACACCCTTAGCAACATTAGCATTCTTGATGGCCTCTTTATTTTTTAAAATTGTGTTAATCTTTGATTTCACCACAAGCAACAAAAGCATTCTCTCCTTTGTTTGTGGCCAGAGAGATGCTTTTTGTCATGCTGTTTTATCCACATGAAAGGGTTGTCAGGTTGAAAACCAAAGTTTTGTTCCACACCCTAGACATTTTTTTCCCTGAATAACTTCGTTGAGAACCGAATTGTTCGAGATGGGAGACATTCAAGAACTGAGGTTTGACTGTATAACTAACGTGGTAATTTTATAACAATGTACCCCCACCACCAAATAAGTCATTGCTCTCTTGTTCAAGGCCCTTTGCAATGTGACATTGCTGCTCCTTCATCAGTAAATAAGGGTAATTTCTCTACCTTGTTGAATTTGGGGTAGTTTCCTGACTGGCTTTTACTAAGAGAAGGTGGCTGGAGTCTGAGACCTCCACATTGTAAAGAAACCTGGGCATAGTTTACTGGAGTGTCACATGGAGAAAGACTGAGGTGCCAGCCATGTGAATGAGGCCATCATGAGGGGAGGGGTTCAGACCTTGAGTATCATTCTCAATTGTTCCATGGCAATCTATTTGTTCAGATATTCTATTTTGTTTGTTTGTTTGAGCTTGGAAGTATTTTTTTCTAGGTGAAATAACTGATACTGTCTGTATTTCTAGAGTAACATTTATTCTATTTGCATGAAGTTAAACAAATATTCTCTCAATTTATTTTTTCTTGTTTCTATTCTTAGTTCTTTGTTCTCCTTTTTTTTTTCTCTTTTGGCACGTGCCCCTAGCGGGAACCGAACCCGGGACTCTCTGATCTGCAGGCCGATGCTCCAACCGCTAAGCCAAACAGGCCAGGGCTATTCTCCATTTTAATTTTGTTTTTTCCCTTCTCCTTTTAGTTTCTGCTATGAAAGTCTTTTTTTTTTTTTTTTTTTGCTTATTAGTATGTTAAAAGTGCAAGCAGCCTGGCCGGTGTGGCTCAGTGGTTGAGCACCGACCCATGCACCAGGAGGTCACCAGTTCGATTCCCAGTCAGGGCACATGCCCAGGTTGTGGGCTAAATTCCCGGGGGGCATGCAGGAGGAGGCCAATCGATGTTCTCTCTCATCGATGTTTCTCTCTCCCTCTCCCTTCCTCTCTATCTAAAAATAAATCAAGAAAAAAATTTTTTTTTAAAAAGTGCAAGCAATATAAAAAAAAATAAAGTAAAAAATCACCCCAAACCCAATCACTCTGAGATGAAACCATTAATAATTAGTGGTCTCTTTCTTTATAATTTGTTTATGCTGATAGATACACTTGTAATGTTAAACCAGCCTTAAATCCTAGAATATAATAATTTCGGCATGGTCATTTATATTTTTATGTGTTTTGAGTGAATTCATTTTACCAATATTTTGCTTGCTATTTTTTTTTTTTGCTTCTATATTCATAAGTAATTGGTCTGCAATTCACTCTTTTCTTATTTGCCTTGTATAGTTTAGATTTCAGAGCTTTTTTTCCTCATCTTTAATGTTGAATGTATTACAGATGTTTCTCCCTTTTTCCCCCATTGACCACCTCCTCCCCAATCCCACCCCCCTCCTGCCTTCCCCACACTATTGTCGGTGTCCATTGGTTATGCATACATATATGCATAGAAGTTCTTTGGTTTATCTCATCCAACCTCCCTCCCTCCTTCCCTTTGAGGATCATCAGTCTAACAACCAATTTGTACTTCTTAATTCCTTCATCTTTTTCACCCACCCTCCAGCTCCCACCCATCTGGCAAGCAACAAAAAGTTCTCTGTATCTATGAGTCTGTGTCTGTCCTGCTTGCTCATTTTGTTTGTAGATTCAATTGTTGATAGATATGTATTTATTGCCATTTTATTGTTCATATTTTTGTTCTTCTTCACCTTCAAGAAGACCCTTCAACATTTCATATAATACTGGTTTGGTGGTGATAAATCCCTTCAGCTTTTTCTTATCTGGGAAACTCTTGATATGTCCATCAATTCTAAATGATAGCTTTGCAGGATAGAGTAATCTTTGTTGTAGGTCATTGCTTTTCATCACCTTGAATATCTCTTGCCACTTCTTTCTGGCCTGCAAAGTTTCTTTTGAGAAATCAGCTGACAGTCTTATGGGAGCTCCTCTGTATGTAACGGACTGCTTTTCTCTCACTGCTTTTAAGATTGTCTTTGTATTTAACCTTTGGCATTTTGATGATGATGTGTCTTGGTATGAACCTTTTTGGGTTCAGCTTGTTTGAGACTCTCTGTGCTTCCTGGACTTGTATGTCTGTTTCCTTCACCAAGTTAGAGAAGTTTTCTGTCGTTATTGTTTCAAATAGGTTTTCAATTTCTTGCTCTCTCTCTTCTCCTTCAGACACCCCTATGATGTGATTGTGGGCACACTTGATGTTGTCCCAGAGGCTCCTTATACTATCCTCATTTTTTTGGATTCTTTTTTGTTTTTGCTGTTCTGGTTGGGTGTTTTCTTCTTCCTTATATTCCAAATCTATGGTTTGCTTCATGGCTTTACCTACTCTACTATTGATCCCCTGTAAATTATTCTTTATTTCAGTTAGTGCATCCTTAATTTCTGACTGGTCTTACTTTATGTTGTTAATGTTCTCACTAAGTTCCTTGGAGGTCTCTTTAAGTTCCTTGAAGGTCTCACTAAGTACCTTGAATGTCCCACCAAGTTCCTTGAGCAACCTTATAACCTGTGGTTTGAACTCCGGATCTGATTGATTGCTTATCTCCATTTTATTTAGTTCTTTTCCTGGAATTTTGTTCTTTTCTTTCATTTGGGACATGTTTCTTTATCTCCTCATTTTGGCTGCTTCCCTGTGATTGTTTCTATGTATTAGGCAGAGTTGCTATGTCTCCTGGGCTTCATAGGGTGGCCTACTATTGTAGGTGTCCTGTAGGATCCAGTGGCACAGTCTCCCTGATCACCCTAACTGGACCCTCAAGGTGCTCCCCTAATGTGGACTGTACACCCTTCTGTTGTATTTGAGTCTTGATTGCTGTTGGCACATCAATGGGAAGGATTTACTCAGGCTGATCAGCTGCAAGGACTGGCTATGCCCACTAGCCACTGGCCTCTGACTACCTTGGAGGATCATGTGTGTAGGGGTCTACCACACAGAGCAAGACTTACTTCATCAGGGCTCTGGCACCCACTGTGTCCACTCATTGAGTATGTCACCTGTGGAGGTGGTTGGGTGGAGGTGTTGCAATGTGGTCTGAAGCTGTCCACTGGGTGTGCTGGCTCTGGGGCAAGGTCAGCCACTGTCTGTGTTCTATCCAGGGCCACTTGGCATAAGCTACAACGTGATCTGCAGATGGCTGCTTCTTGTGCTGGGCGTGGAGGTGTCCAGGAAAAGCCAAGTTGTGAACCAAGGCTCCCTGCTTCTAGTGCCAGGCCTGGGGCCACTTAATGAGACCAGACGTTGCTTATTTGAGAGATTTTAGGAAACACTGAAGCAGGATCCAAGACAGGCCAATCCTATGGTAAAACCTTTGAAAATAGCTTGGGTGGGCCTGAAATTTGGGTGGGGTAGGGTGGCGCCTCAGGGAATCACCAGGGCGGGGCCAACAGTGTGAGTCAGGTTGCTGGAGTCCCAGATATGGCAGCTGTCTGCCCCACCAGGGAAGGGCTCACCAAAGGAACAATGGCCTCCACTAGTACATCTGTCCAGGAGAAAGCTGCCCCTCCAGCCCTCATCCTGAGGCCAAGCAACTCAGTTCTTCCCTGTTCTCTGGTGCCCCTCAAGCTGCCTCCCCTCTGAGCTCAGAGGGAGCAAGTCCGAGTAAGTCTGTGCACAGGCCCTTTAAGGGGAGCTGCCTGGGGCTTCCGAAGCCTCAGCCTCTCTCAGCCTCAGTTCCAGCTGGTTTTACAGCCAGAAGTTATGGGGACTTTTCTTCCTGGCACTGGGACCCTGAGTTGGGTGCCTCGTGTGGAACAGGGACCCCTCACTCCTCAGGGAGGACTTTCCCAGCCGAGATGTCCTCCTGATTTGTATCCACCACACGTGGGTATGGGCCCAGCCCGGTTGTGCCTCCGCCCCTCCTACCAGTCTCAATGTGGCAGCTGCTTTAATTTTGTAGTTGTAGGACTTCCATTCAGCTCAATTTTAGGTGGTTCTGAGTGATGGTTGTGTTGTAGTTTCTTTGTAATTTTGATGTGATTGTGGGAGGAGGTGATACCGCATTTACCTATGCCGTCATCTTGACCGGAAGTCCTGATTTCAGAGCTTTTTGCAAATGTTTTCTTCTTTTCTGTTTTCTAGAACTGTGCCGGTCAGTATAGTAGTCACTAGCCATGTGTGGCTATTAATCACGTGCAGTGTAGTTGGTGAGCCCTGAGATGTGTTGCATGTGCACTGGCTTTTGAAGACAACATGAAACATGAGAATATAAAACAGTTCAAAATTTTTATTTGGACTAAATGCTGAAATGATAGTATTTTAAGTATATTGGATGAAATAAAATTCATTACTAAATGAAAACATATGCATGATTACCTGAAAACAACTTGTTTTAGGCATTTAAAAAGAACTCCACTGGGGCCAAAAAAGAAATGGAGATAGAAAGAAATAAAGTTATGCAGTGGATGCAATTGAGGGTCTTCAAGCTAGAAAGCCCAGGAGACGCCTAAGTCTGCTTGAAGCTCTGAGGGCTCTGACCTGCTCCCTCCTTGAACTGTTTCATGTTACCAACTGTGCTTATACTTTGGGTCTAATCACGATTCTTAGGAACAAGATGGTTCTCCACCCACACAGGAAGCTGGTACCATGTGTCCTATCCCTGGCTTTCAAGGAGTTGTTGGTTACTACAAAGAAGTAAAACAGGAGAAATCAATGCAATGCAGTGCAAACAATTCAGCTTTCCTGAAGCATTTTTTGTCTGTGGTGTGGTAACTGGTGTGGTTCTGTAGAGCTGTCACTGTGAAAGGAAGTTGGAGTGTGCAGCACACAGCCAGAGATTTTTATGATCTTGTTAAACCAATTAGTCATCTCACACCCAGGAGAACAAGCAGAAAATTGGAGAAAACAAGCAACAGATTGTTTATTCTAGAAGCTGCAACAGCAGATTTTTTTATTACACATTTAATGGACAGTTGTTAATTTCTTGCTGGAAATTAACATTCCAGTCTTCATGGACTGTCCTAGGACAATTAATAAATAAATGAACAACAAGGAAAGATAAAATGAGAACCCAGTTCCTAGAGTAGTCATGACTTTGATGTTCTTGCACTTTTGTGGGATGTCAACAGTGATGATGTCCTATGAGTTTAACCCTCTTTATAGCAAAGTTTATTATTATTTCTGCTCTCTAGAATTACAAGCACTATAAACCAGGAGCTAGCTCACATTATGGAAGCTGAGAGTCCTTAAACAACTGCTGAAGCAAAGAAAGTCAGAATCTGGGCTATGAATTCAGGGCTGAGGCTTAGTCAAAGGTGTCACTGGTCAGTTTAGCAAGTTGACCTCTGACAGCCACAAAGTGGAGATCTTATGTGGTGCTATGTTAAGAAAGACTAAAAGCCCTCTGTCCAAAGCTCCCTGCAGAGGAGAATGTGGAAGTGCCTGAAATGACCACCCTAAAAAATGCTTTCAACCAAAATCCCCAAGACATCTGGGAAATTCATATGTTGTCTGGGAGAAACAACCCACCTATTGATGACCACTCATTGACACTTGAGCTTGAATCAGCTCTATCTGAACACAGGCCTGGGTCTCAGGATGGCCTGAGTGCTTTAGATGAGGGTTGGGGTCAGGAAGTTGGTGGTATGTGCTCAGACCCAAGGCCTGGCATGGGAGTAGTATAGGGGTATCATGACCACCTGCACCTACCCCAGGCCCTTGGCCAGATCCTGTTCTGCTCCCTCCTCTGAGCCCAGCTTTCAATGAAACCCAGTCCCCATGCATGTAGGCACAGGGGGAGCTGATGTGTGGGAGGCAACCAATCTATGTGTATCTCTGTCACTGATGTTGCCCTCCCCCTCCCTCTCACTTCCTCCCTCCCTTTCACTCTCTCTGAAAATCAATGAAGAAAGTATTCTCAGGTGAAGATTAACAACAACAACAATAAAAAAATAAAGAGAAAAATATCTGTCCCACTTGGCACTCCAAACTTTTAGCACTGCTGGCCCCGCTGCACTGGGCTTCTGTCCAGGCTCCAACCAGGACCAATGTCCAAGTCCCCTGTGCCACCAGACCCAGATGCAGGGGCACAGATTTACTGGCCAGAGCTGTTCCCTTTGCCTTGGATCACTGAAGGATGGGGCAGAAGCAGCCGTTCTGCAAGTGAGGGAGAGAACACCTCCCCTGAACTCCAGGTGAGTAGGACTAATCCTCCTTTCTGGGCCCTATTGTCCAGTTCCTGTCTTGCTCTCCACCAAGACTTCCTTCAGGAAATAAAGGGTCCTTCTGATTCAATAATTGGTGTGACTATTAAAGATTGGTCTGCTGGCCCAAGCTCCACCATGTGGCTCCTCCTGCAGACTCAGATAGGGGCAAAGTTGCCAGGCAGGATGAAGGTGGGGTGCTCATGCTCACGCTCCTCCCTCTGATGAGTTACAGCCTCAGGCTTCCTCCATTGCACTCCCAAAGTGGCCTCCATAGCCAGTGCCACTGAACCATATCTCTCTACCCCTGGCACTCCCACTCACCCGTAGATCCACAGCCTTTTCCAGTCTCTGCCCAACCCTTGGTTCTAGCAGTGCCCAGGGCCAGGAAACAGTAGCTTCCTCCTGGCAAATACTGCAGATCCCAGCCCAATGTCTGGTGGCAGGGCTGCATGACCCAGCACAGGAGCACATTGGGCAGCAGCAGCAGTTACAAAGGCAGCAGGTGCGACAGCAAGACTGGACACCATCACAGCCACTTCTTGTAGCCTCCTCCCAAGGAGGGTTTTATAAATCCTCCAAAACAGTGCACACTCCAAACTGGAGCAGTGAGAAAAATGAGCTGAGCCATAGCAATGATGGTAGAGGCAGCTTCCTGAAATGCCCTCCCTTGAGTCCCTGCATACACAGACAAATACTCACACACACTCACACACACACGCACACATACTCACCCTCGCACACACTCACTCACACTCTCACCCTCACTCCAAACCTGCCCACTGTCAGGTTTCCTAAAAGCTCCACTTGGGTCTTGTTTTCTTATCCATTCAGCTACCTTAGGTTTTTAGATTGGAACATTTGTGTCGTTTTATTTAAAGTGATTATTTTTAGGTACATATTTATTGCCATTTTATTCTATGTCCTTCTGTAACTCCTCCTCCTCCTCCTCCTTCTTCTCCTTCTTCTTCATCTTCTTCTTTTTAAAGCAGACCCTTTAACTTTCTTTTAATACTAGTTTAGTGGCAACAAAATCCTTCCTGTTTGGAAAGTTTTTTATTTCTCCTTCAATTTTATTTATTTATTTATTTATTTATTTATTTATTTATTTATTTATTTATTTATTTATTTATTTATCTTCCTTGCTTTTCCTGTTTTTTTTAAAAAAATTTATTTATTTATTTATTTTATTAATTTATTTTTGTTACAGATGTTTCTCCTTTTTTCCCCATTGCACCCTCGACCCCATCCCCCCACCCCGTCCCCAGCGTTGTTGTCCATGTCCATCAGTTATGCATACATGCGCATAAGTTCTGTGGTTATTCTCTTCCCTCCCTCCACACCCTCTTCTGAGGGGTGTCAGTCTATACCCTACTTCCACGTCTCTGGGTCTACCCTGTTCCTCAGACTGTTATGTTCATTATATTCCAGAAATAAGTGAGACCATGTGATATTTGTCTTTCTCTGCTTGGCTTGTTTCGCTTAGGATAATACTCTCCAGGTCCCTCCATGTCGTCACAAAGGATAAGAGATCTTTCTTTATTACAGCTGCATAGTACTCCATTGTGTATATGTACCACGGCTTTTTTATCCATTCGTCTACTGATGGACACTTGGGCTGTTTCCAGATCTTAGCTATTGTAAATAGTGCTGCTATGAAAATGGGGGTACATCTATTCTTTCTGATTGGCGTTTCAGGCTTCTTAGGGTATATTCCTATAAGTGGGATCACTGGGTCAAATGGCAATTCAATTTTTAATTTTTTGAGGTAACACCATAGTGTTTTCCACAGTGGCTACACCAGTCTGCATTCCCACCAGCAGTGAACTAGAGTCCCCTTTTCTCCACACCCTCGCCAACACTTGTTGTTTGATGATTTGTTGATGGCGGCCATTCTGGCAGGTGTGAGGTGATACCTCACTGTTGTTTTAATTTTCATCTCTCTGATGATTAGTGATGTTGAGCATTTCTTCATATGTCTCTTGGCCATTTGTAAGTCCTTTTTGGAGAGGTGTCTATTTAGTTCCTCCATCCATTTTTTAATTGGGTTCTTTGTCTTCCTTTTGTTGAGTTGTATGAGCATTCTATATATTTTGGAGATTAACCCCTTATCTGATGTATCATTGGCAATTATGCTCTCCCATACAGAGGGTTCCCTAACTGTTTTGATGGTTGTTTCTTTTGCTGTGCAGAAGCTTTTGAATTTGATGTAGTCCCATGTGTTCATTTTTCCCTTTGTTTCTGTTGCCTTAGGTGATGTATCAGTGAAGATTCTGCTGCGTATGATGTCTGAAATTTTGTTGCCTATATTTTCTTCTAGGATTTTTATGGATTCACGAATCACATTTAAGTTTTTATCCATTTTGAGTTTATTCTTGTGTATGGTGTAAGTTGATGGTCTAGTTTCATTTTTTTGCATGTAGCTGTCCAATTTTCCCAACACCATTTATTAAAGAGGCTGTCCTTCCTCCATTGTATGCTCTTGCCACCTTTGTCAAATATTAATTGAGCATAATGTCTTGGGTCAATTTCCAGATTCTCTGTTCTGTTCCACTGGTCTATATTCCTGTTCTTGTGCCAGTACCAAGCTGTTTTGATTACAGTGGCTTTGTAGTATAAGCTGATATCTGGTATTGTGATCCCACCTACTTTGTCCTTCTTTTTCAAGATTGCTGTGGCTATTCGGGGTCTTTTTTGTTCCATATGAACTTTTGAAATATTTGTTCTAGTTCTGTGAAATATGTCACTTGTATTTTGATGGGGATTGCACTGAATCTATAGATTGCTTTGGGTAATATGAACATTTGAATGATGTTAATTCTTCAAATCCATGAACAAGGTATGTGCTTCCACTTTTTTATATCTTCCTCTATTTCTTTTTTCAATGTCCTGTAGTTTTCTGCAAATAGGTCCTTTACTTCTTTGGTTAAGTTTATTCCTAGGTATCTTAATTTTTTTGCTGCAATGGTAAATGGGATTTTTTTTTAGTTTCTCTTTCTGTGAGTTCATCATTGGTGTATAAGAATGCTGTTGATTTCTTAACGTTAATTTTGTATCCTGCTACTTTGCCAAATTCATTTATTAAGTATAGTATTTTTGATGGAGTCTTTAGGGTTTTATATATATAATATGTCATCTGCGAATAATGACAGTTTCACTTCCTCCTTTCCAATTTGGATTCCTTTTATTTTTCTTCACGTCTGATGGCTGTGGCTAAGACTTCCAGTACTATGTTAAATAAGAGTGGCGAAAGTGTGCATCCTTGTTTTGTTCCTGTTCTTAAGGGAAATGTTTTTAGTTTTTGCCCATTGAGTATGATGTTGGCTGTATGTCTTTCATATATGGCCTTTATTATATCAAGATATGATTCCTCTATTCCCACATTGCTGAGCGTTTTTATCAGAAATGGGTGCTGGATTTTGTCGAATGCTTTTTCAGCGTCTATTGATATGATCATGTGGTTTTTAACTTTCATTTTGTTTATGTGGTGTATTACATTTATTGATTTGCGAATATTGAACCAGCCTTGCATCCCTGGGATGAATCCCACTTGGTTATGGTGAATAATTTTTTTGATGTATTGCTGGATCTGATTTGCTAGTATTTTGTTCAGGATTTTGGCATCTACGTTCATCAGGGATTTTGGCCTGTAGTTTTCTTTCTTTGTAGTGTCTTTTTCTGGTTTTGGAATTAGGATTATGCTGGCCTCATAAAACGAGTTTTGAGGTCTTCCTTCTTCTTGAATTTTTTGAAATAGTTTGAGGAGAATGGTTGTTAGTTCTTCTTTGAATGTTCGGTAAAACTCCCCCATGAAGCCGTCCAGGCCTGGGCTTTTGTTTGCTGGGAGAGTCTTGATGACATCTTCAATTTCCTTAGCTGTTATTGGTCTGTTCAAGTTTTCTATCTCTTCCTGGTCCAGTTTTGGGAGACTATGTGTTTCTAGAAATGTGTCCATTTCACTTAGATTGTCAAATTTGTTGCCATATAAATGTTCATAGTATTTGCTAACGATCCTTTGTATTTCTGTGGTGTCAGTTGTTACTTCTCCTCTTTCATTTCTGATTTTGTGTATTTGGGTTCTCTCTCTTTGTTTCTTGGCGAGTCTAGCTAAGGGTCCATCAATCTTGTTTATCTTTTCAAAAAACCAGCTCTTTGTTTCATTGATCCTTTGAATTGTTTTTCTGGTCTCTATGTCATTTATTTCTGCTCTGATCTTTACTATTTCCTTCCTTCTACTTGCTCTGGGGTTTTCTTTTTGTTTGCTTTCTAGTTCTTTAAGTTGTGAGGTTAGCTAGTCTATTAGAAATTTTTCTTGTTTCTTGAGGTAGGCCTGTAGTGCTATGAACTTCCCTCTCAGAACTACTTTTGCTGCATCCCATAGATTTTGTGTTGTTGTGTGTTCATTTTCGTTGTTTTCCAGGAAGTTTTTAATTTCTTCCTTGATCTCCTCGGTAACCCATTCATTGTTTAATAACATGCTATTTAGCCTCCATGTATTCATATGTCTTTGCATGTTCTTGTTGCAATTGATTTCTAGTTTCATGCCACTGTGATCTGAGAAGATGCTTGATATGATTTCAATCTTCTTGAACTTGTAGAGACTTAGTTTGTGTCCTAACATGTGGTCTATCTTTAAGAATGTCCCATGTGCACTTGAGAAGGATGTGAATTCTGTAGTTTTGGGGTGTAATTCTCTGTAAATATCTATTAAATCCATTTGGTCTAGTGCTTCGTTTAGACTCTGTGTTTCCTTGTTAATTTTTTGTCTAGAGGATCTCTCCAGTGATGTCAGCGGGGTGTCGAAGTCCCCTGCTATAATTGTATTGTTGTCAATTTCTCCTTTGAAGTCCTCCAGAAGATTTTTAATATATATTTTGGTGCTCCTATATTGGGTGCATATATGTTTACCAAGGTTATATCTTCATGTTTGATAGATCCTTTCAATATTATGCAGTGACCTTCTTTGTCTCTAGTAATGGCTTTCATTTTGAAATCTATTTTGTCAGATATGAGTATTGCTACCCCAGCTTTTTTTTCCTTTCCATTTGCTTGGAAGATTTTTTTCCATCCCTTCACTTTCAGCCTATGTGAGTCTTTTGTTGTGAGCTGGGTCTCTTGTAAACAACATATAATGGGTCATGCTTTCTTATCCAATCTGCTACTCTGTGTCTTTTGATTGGAGCATTCAATCCATTTACATTTAAGGTGATTATTGATATGCACTTATTTATTGCCATTTTTGTTTAGTGTGGTTCTACTTTCCTTCCTATTTCTTCTACTGATTACAGCAGTCCTTTTAACATTTCTTACAGTACTTGTTTGGTGCTAATGTATTCCCTTAGCTTTTTTTTTGTCTGAGAAGCTCTTTATTTGACCTTCTATTTTGAATGACAGCCTTGCTGGGTAGAGTAGTCTTGGATTCAGATCCTTGTTTTTCATGACCTTGATTACTTCATGCCATTCCCTTCTGGCCTGTAGTGTTTCTGTTGAGAAGTCAGCTTATAGCCTTATGGGGGTTCCTTTGTAGGTAACCTGTTGCTTATCTCTTGCTGCCTCTAGGATTCTCTCTTTGTCTTTAATTTTTGACATTTTAATTATTATGTGTCTTGGTGTGGGCCTGTTTGGGTTCTTCTTACTTGGGACTCTCTGTGCTTCTTGAACTTGAATGCCTTCTTTCTTCACCAAATTAGGGAAGTTCTCTGTCACTATTTCTTCAAATATATTCTCTAACCCTTGCTCATTTTCTTCTTCTTCAGCGACTCCAATGATGTGAATATTATTACGTTTCCTGTTGTCCCACAGTTCTCTTAAGCTGTCTTCCTGTTTTTTCATTGTTTTTTTTTTCCTTTTGGTTTTCTGATTGGTTGATTTTTTCTACCCTGTCTTCTAATTCACTTATCCGGTCCTCAGCTTCCTCTATTCTGCTGTTTAGTCCTTCCAATGTGTTCTTCATTTCTGCTATGTCATTCTTTATTTCTTCTTGGTGCTTCTTCATTTCCAAATGGTTGATTTTCAATGTTTCTATGTCTTTGCTTATGGTGTTGATGTCCTTACTCATGCTGTTGAGCTTCCTCAAGATCATGGCTCTGAATTCTAGTTCTGTTAACTTGCTTAACTCCGTTTCATTTATCTCATCTTCAGTAGAGGTCTCTTGTTCTTTTATTTGGGATCTGTTTCTTTGTTTCACCATTTTGGCTATCTCAGTGGTTTTTGGAGCTTGCCAAATTTTCCTGTGGATGTTGGTGTTCTGTTGTTTGTGGCTCCCTCTACTGGGTTTGGATGAGCGTGGGAGGACCCACGTTAAACAGCACCCTGGAGTCTTACTTTCCAGGGTATATTTGCAAGCCCAGCAAAGGTTAAGTTATCCTCTAGCTTTTTGCCTAGAGGCTGTTAGTTGTGGTTGCTTGAAGAGCCTTGGGTTTTCAGTTGAATGAAAACCTCCCTCAGGTGTTCAGCATGAGAGGATTACCAGAGGGTAGGGCAGATGGTAGTAGTTAATGAGCCTCAGTTTGCATTTCAATGGCCCACTAAGGTGTGGCTGGATGTCTGAGAGAGGGGCTGCTGCCTCTCCCCAGAGCCATGGGATGGAATAAGAAGGCCAGGCCATAGTCCTGTGTGGCCGCAACTCATCAAAACTCTGAGCACCCTCCAAGTCCCGAGTGTCCCCACAGAGTTCCAGTCCAGTCCGCCCTCCCTCTGCCGGAGCCCAGGTGAGTGGCTGCGGCTATTTTAGCGCTCTGTCCTGTCCCTCTGCGCTGTGGAGCAGGCTTAGGCTTTAACCCCGAGGGCGGAGTGCTGCTCATGGCTAAGGCCGCTGCTGTCCGTGGGCTCCCAGCCCCCCTCTCGTGCCTCCGCAATCCTACCATGATCGATTCAGTGTCCTTGGTTGTATGGTCCTCGCAAGCTGCTTTTCTGTTGCTTTTTCCCGACGATTTGTCTTTATTTTAGTTGTAATTCCAGTTTGGTCCTGGGAGATGGTCTGTGTAGCTTCCATTCACTCCGCCACCATTTTGGAATCCTCTCCTTCAATTTTAAATGATAGCCTTGCTGGTTAAAGTAGTCTGCATTGTAAATCCTTTCTTTTAATTTTTTTTTTTTTTTATTTTAGAGAGAGAGGAAGGGAGAGGGAGAGAGAAATAAAAACATCAATGAGAGAGAACATTGATTGGCCCCCTCCTGCATGACCCCCAATGGGGATTTGGCCCACAACCTGGGTATGTGCTTTGACTGGGAATTGAACCAGTGACCTCTTGGTGCATGGGGTGTTGCTCAACCAAGAAGCCATACCAGTCTGGCTAGGTCCTTGCTTTTAATCACTTTGAATATTTCATGCCAATCCCTTCTGACCTGAAGTGCTTCTGTTGAGAAATAAGCTGACAGTCTTATGGGAACTCCCTTGTAGGTAACTGTCTTTCTCTTGCTCCTTTTAAGATTATTTCTTTGTCTTTAACCTTTGACATTTTAATCATGATGTGTCTTGTGTGAGCCTTTTTGGCTCCATTTGTTTGGGAATCTCTGTGTTTCCTGGAGTTGTGTGTTTTTCCTTCACCAGGTTGGGGAAGTTTTAAGTCCTTATTTCTTCAAATAAGTTCTTGATCCCTTGCTCTCTCTCTTCCCTTTCTGGTACTCCTTTGATGTGGACATTGTTATGCTTTATGTTGTCTTAATGCTCCCTAATACTATCCTCATTTTTTAAATTATTTTTTTTTCTTTTTGCTACTATGATTAGGTGTTTTTATACCTGGTCTTCCAAATCACTGATTTGATTCTCTGCTTCATCCCAACTTTTTTTTTTTTTTACCCCAGTGTAATTTTCATTTCAGATATTGTATTCTTCCTTTCTGACTGGTAATGTTTTATGGTTTCTATGTTCTTTTTCATGCTGGTGATATTTATTATAACCATGATTTTGAACTATATCCCATAAATTGCTTGTCTTGTTTCATTTAGCTCCTTTGCTGGAGTTTCCTCCTGTTCTTTTACTTGGGGCATGTTTCTTTGTCTCTTCTTTTGGTGGCTTTTTCTGTGGCTGTTTCTATATATTATATAGATCTGTAATGACTCCCAATTTTTGCATAGTAACATTATGTAATAGGTGTCCAGTGTCCCAGTCTCCTTGACACCTGAGCAGGTGCTTCAGAAATGTCCCTTTTGTGGGTTATGTGGGCACTCCTATAATAACTGTGTCCTGACTGCTATTGGCCCATTCATGAGTGGGATCGACTCTCAGACTGGCTGACTCTGAGGCTCAATCTTGACCAAGTTGTGCACGTGCATGTGCTGATCAGATGAAGCACAATTCACCTCAGCAGTGTTTGCTGCCCTTGGATATGCTACTTGTGAAGATTATTGCATCCTACGCTGATGCTGTCTGAAGCTGGCCACTGGGTGTGTTGGTTCTGGGCCTCTTGGGAGGAACTCTGGTTCAGGCCAGTGTAAGTCCCTGCCTATGACTGGCCTTCAGCAACCAGTTTGAAACTACTAGTGGTCCACAGTTCGTGGCTGACTCTGCTGGGCCTGGGTGTGCAGGAAGGTCCAAGCTGGGCACCAAGGCTGGCTTTTACTAGCACTGGGCCTGGGGTCAATTCAGCTAAGGTCCCAAGGCACCCCATCAAGGTTCTTATCAGCCTGCTTTCTCCTGCTGGCTCCCCATTAGACTTAGTCACTGAAAGAGCCTCTGGCTGTACTCTTAAACAGGGTGTAAGCTTCACAGTGTCAGGCAAGATAGAGTCAAGAAGATGGGGCTATTGCTTTCCCCCAGGCTGATGCCACAGAAAGGGAGTACTCCAATCAAGAAAGATGGCACCTATGGTATGGGAGAATGACTCAGCACAGGAATTTTGGCACCTGCCTTTTTAGCTTTCTCTCCAGAGCCACAAACCCCAGTCTCTCCTCATGCAACTCTAGTCTGCTCTTTCCTCCCTCTGCTGAAGCCCACGGTGAGTGGCTGTGCATTGACTTTTTAAGAGATTCCTGTGCCTCTGTCCAACTCATGCTTCTTTCTGACAGACAGTAGCCTTGCTTCTTTTCACAGCCAGATGTTATGTCATTGCCTCTTTCTGGCTCTGGTATTCTGGGCTGGGGAGCCTGGCTTGGGGTTCAGATCCAATACTTCTAAAGGGGAATCTTTCACAGCTGAGATATTCCTCTGGAACCTCAGCTGCTGCCCATAGGAGCAGGGCCAGCCCGTTTCACACCTCCTTCCTTCCTCCCAGTCTCTATGTGGTTTCTTCTGTAAATCCTTGGTTATAAAACTTTTCCTCAGCTAGTCTGTAGTTGGTTATTCAGGATGATTGTTCTATAATTTATCATTGTAGTTTAGTTTTGGGAGGAAGTGAGTGAAGCTTCAATCTTCTTTGCCACCTTCTTGGATTGCCCTGCCCATTTTTAAGTTATTATGGGAGTTCTTTATATGTTCTGAATGTGAATCCCTGATGAAATATATGATTTGAAAACATTTTCTCAGAAGCTTTTGAGTTTGATGTAGTCTAATGTGTTCATTTTTTCCTTTCTTTCTGTTGCCTTAGGTGATATATCAGTGAAAATTCTGCTGCGTATGATGTCTGAAATTTTGTTGCCTACATTTTCTTCTAGGATTTTTATGGATTCATGAGTCACATTTAAGTCTTTTATCCATTTTGAATTTATTCTTGTGTATAGTGTAAGTTGATGGTCTAGTTTCATTTTTTTGCATGTAGCTGTCCAATTTTCCCAACACCATTTATTAAAGAGGCTGTCTTTACTCCATTGTATGCTCTTGCAACCTTTGTCAAATATTAATTGAGCATAATGTTTTGGGGCAATTTCTGGGTTTTCTGTTCTATTCCATTGATCTATGTGCCTGTCCTTGTGCCAGTACCAGGCTGTTTTGATTACAGTAGCTTTGTAGTATAACCTGATATCTGGTATTGTGATCCCACCTACTTTGTCCTTCTTTTTCAAGATTTCTGTAGCTATTTGAGTTTTTTTTTGGTTCCATATGAACTTCTGAAGCATTTGCTCTAGTTCTGTGACATATGTCTTTGGTATTTTGATGGGGATTGCATCAAACTCAAAAGCTTCTGCACAGCAAAAGAAACAACCATCAAAGCAGAAAGGGAACCCACTGTATGGGACAGCATAATTGCCAATGATACATCAGTAAGGGATTAATTTCAAAATATATAGAGTGCTCTAACAACTCAACAAAAGGAAGACAAAGAACCCAATTAAAAAATGGGCAGAGGAACTAAATAGACACCTCTCCAAACAGGACATACAAATGGCCAAGAGACATATGAAGAAATGCTCAACATCACTAATCATCAGAGAGATGCAAATTAAAACAACAATGAGGTATCACCTCACACCTGTCAGAATAGCAGCCATCAACAAAGCATCAAACAACAAGTGTTGGCGAGGGTGTGGAGAAAAGGGGACTCTAGTACATTGCTGGTGGGAATGCAGACTGGTGCAGCCACTATGGAAAACACTATAGTGTTACCTCAAAAAATTAAAAAAATTGAATTACCATTTGACCCAGTGATCCCACTCTTAGGAATATACCCTAAGAAGTCTGAAGCACCAATCAGAAAGAATATATGTACCCCCATGTTCATAGCAGCGCTGTTTACAATAGCTAAGATCTGGAAACAGCCCAAGTGTCCATCAGTAGACAAATGGATAAAAAAGCTGTGGTACATATACACAATGGAGTACTATGCAGCTGTAAGAAAGAAAGATCTCTTATCCTTTATGACGACATGGTAGGACCTGGAAACTATTATCCTAAGTGAAACAAGCCAAACAGAGAAAGACAAATATCATATGATCTCACTTATTTCTGGAATATAATAAACATAACAGTCTGAGGAACAGGGTAGTCCCAGAGACGTGGAAGTATGGTACAGACTGACAATTGCCCGAAGAGGGTGTGGGGGAGGGGAGAGATGAACCACAGAACTTGTACGCATGTACTCATAACCAATGGACATGGACAACAAAACTGGGGACAGGGCAGGGAGGGAGTGGGTGGAGGGTGACAATTGGGGGAAAAGGAGAAACATCTGTAACAAAAATAAATTAATAAAAAAAAAAGACATAGTGTAGCTGATTGGATGAGAAAACATAACCCATATATATGCTGCCCACCTCACAACAAAAGACTCACACAGTATGAAAATGAGGGGATGGAAAAAATAAAATTCCAAGCCAATGGAAATGAAAAAAAAAAAAAAAAGCTGTTGTAGCAATACTCATATCTGATAAGATAGACTTTAAAACGAGTGCCATAATAAGAGACAAAGAAGGTCACTACATAATATTAAAGAGTTCAATCCAACAAAAGGATATAACCCTGGTAAACATATATGCACCAAATACAGGAGCACCAAGGTATATTAAAAAAACTTCTGGAGTACTTCAAGGGAGAGATCAATAACAATGCAATCATAGTGGTTGACTTTAACACCCCAATAACACCACTGGATAGATCTACTAGACAAAAAATTAACAAGGACACAGAGTCCTTAAATGACAAACTAAATCAATTGGAGTTAATTGATCTTTACAGAACATTTCACCCCTAAGCTACAGAATATACATTCTTCTCAAGTGCACACGGGACATTCTTGAAAAAAGACCACATGGTATGATACATAATAAGTCTCTACAAATTCAAGAAGTTGAAATCATATTAAGGTTCTTCTCAGATCACAATGGCACGAAACTAGAAATCAATTACAACAAGAATATGCAAAAACATTCAAACACATGGAGGCTAAATAGCATGTTGTTAAACAATGAATGGGTTACCAAGGAGATCAAGGATAAAATTAAAACTTTCTTGGAAAACAGTGAAAATGAACACACAACAACACAAAATCTATGGGATGCAGCGAAAGCAGTCCTGAGAGGGAAGTTCATAGTACTACAGGTCTACCTCAAGAAACAAAAAAATTTCCTAATTGACTTTCTAACCCTACAACATAAAGAACTAGAAAGTAAACAAAGAGAAAAACCTAGAGCAAGTAGAAGGAAAGAAATAGTAAAGGTCAGAGCAGAAATACATGACATAGAAACTAAAAAAATAAATTCAAAAGATCAATGAAACAAAGAGCTGATTCTTTGGAAAGATAAACAACATTATGGACCCTTAGCCAGATTCACCAAGAAACAAAAAGAGAGGACCCAAATAAACAAATTCAGAAACAAAAGAGGAGAATTAACAACTGATGCCACAGAAATACCTTAAAGCATCATTAAAACATACTATGAATAATTATATGCCAACAAATTGGACAATCTGGGTGAAATGGACAAATTTCTAGAAACACACAGTCTCCAAAAACTGAACCGGGAAGAGATAGAAAACTTGAACAGACCAATAACAACTGAGGAAATTGAAGAGCTAATCAAGTAACTCCCAGCAAACAAAATCCCAGGCCTGGAGGGCTTAATGGGGGGAGTTTTACTGAACGATAAAAGAAGATCCAACACCATTCTCCTCAAACTATTCCAAAAAATCCAAGAAGATAGAAAACTTCTAAACTCATTTCATGAGGCCAGTATAATTTGATTTCCAAAACCAGATAAATACACTGCAAAGAAAGAAAACTACAAGCCAATATACTTAATAAACACAGATGCCAAAATACTTAACAAAATATTAGCAAATCAGATCCAGAAGTACATCAAAAAAATTATTCATTATGGGCAATGATGTTATAATATCCGCAAATCAATAAATGTGATATACCACATAAACAAAATGAAAGATAAAAAATCATATGATCACATCAATAGATGCTGAAAAAGCATTCGACAAAATCCAGCACCCATTTCTGATAAAAACACTCAGCAACGTGAGAATAGAGGGATCACATCTTGACATAATAAAGACCATATATGAAAAAAGTAGAGCCAACATCATACTAAATGGGCAAAAACTAAAAGCATTTCCCTTAACAACAGGAACAAAACAGGGATGGCCACTTTTACCACTCTTATTTAACATAGTACTGGAAGTCTTAGCCACAGCAATCAGACATGAAGAAAACATAAATGGGATCAAAATTGGAAAGGAGGAAGTGAAACTGTCATTATTTGCAGATGGCACAATACTGTACATAGAAAATTCTAAAGACTCCATAAAAAAATCTACTAGATTTAATAAATGAATTTGGCAAAGTAGTAGGATACAAAATTAACACGAAGAAATCAACAGTATTCTTATACACCAACAATGAACTCACAGAAAGAGAAACTGAAAAAACAATCCCATTCACCATTGTGGAAAAAAAAAAATTAAGATACCTAGGAATAAATTTAACCAAAGAAGTAAAGGACCTATTTGCAGAAAACTACAAGTCATTGAAAAAAGAAATAGAGGTAGATATAAAAAAGTGGAAGCATATACTTAGTTTATGGATTGGAAGAATTATCATTAAAATATCCATACTACCTACTAAAGCAATCGATAGATTCAATGCAATCCCCATCACAATACCAATGGTATATTTCATAGAACTAGAACAAATACTCCAAAAATTTATATGGAACTGAAAAAACACCCCAAATAGCCACAGCAATCATGAAAGAGATGAACAAAATAAGGAGGGATCACAGTATCAGATATGAGGTTATACTACAAAGCCATTGTAATCAAAACAGCTTGGTACTGGTGCAAGAACAGGCCTATAGATCAATGGAGGTCACAGAACTGAGAAATTGACCCAAGTCATTATGCTCAATTAATATTTGACAAAGGTAGCAAGACCACACAGTGGAATAAAGACAGCCTCTTCAATAAATGGTGTTGGAACAATTGAACAGCGACATGCAAAAAATGAAGCTAGACCACCAACTTACAGCATACACAAGAATAAACTCAAAATGGATAAAAGACTGAAATGTGACTCGTGAATATATAAAAATCCTAGATGACAATGTAGGCAACAAAATTTCAGACATCACATGCAGCAGAATTTTCACTGATACAATGCCTGAGGCAAGAGAAACAAAGTAAAAATGAACACATGGGACTACATCAAACTAAAAATCTTCTGTACAGCAAAGGAAACAAGCATCAAAATTGACAGGGAACCCACTATATGGAAGAGCATAATTGCCAACAATACATCCATCAGATAAGTGGTTAATTTCCAAAATATATAGAGAACTCATACAATTTAACAAAAGGAAGACAACGAATCCAATTAAAAAATGGGCTGATGACCTAAAGAGACACCTCACCAAACAGGACATACAAATGGCCAAGAGACATATGAAAAAATCCTCAACATCACTTATCATCAGAGAGATGCAAACTAAAATGACTATGAGATATTACCTCACACCTGCCAGAATTCCTGCCATCACCAAGTCATCAAACAAGTGCTGACAAGGGTGTGGAGAAAAGGGTACTTTAGCCCACTGCTGGAGGGAATGCAGACTGGTGCATCCACTATGGAAAACAATATGGCGTTTCCTTAACAAATTAAAAATGGGACTGCCATTTGACCCAGTGATCCCACTTCTGGGGATATATCCTAAGAAGCCTGAAACACCAATCCGGAAGAATAAATGCACCCCTATGTTCATAACAGTGCTATTTATAATAGCTAAGATCTGGAAACAGCCCAAGTGCCCATCAATAGATGAATGGATAAAAAAGATGTGGTACATTTCCACAATGGAATATTATGCGGCTGTGAGATAGAAAGATCATTTACCCTTTCAGACGACATGGAGGGACCCTGGGGTATATTATGTTCAGCGAAATAAGCCAGTCAGGGAAAAACAAATACTAAATGATGTCACTTATTTGTGGAACATAATCAACAAAATAAGCTGTCTACCAAAAGTGATCCAGAAACATGGAAATAGGGAACAGACTGACAAACCTCAGAGAGATGGGGGCTAGGAAGAGATAAACCAAAGAACTTCTATGCATATATGCACAACTAATTGACATGGACATTAGACTGGGGAAGACAGGAGGGAGGCAGGAGCGGAGGTCAATGGGGAAAAAGGGGGGACATCTGTAATACCTTCAACAATAAAAAATAAATAAATAAATAAATAAATAAATAAATAAATAAATAAATAAATAAATGTCTTTTTTTCTTGATTGAATGCTTGTTTGAGTAGATATTTGATTCCCATATCTTTTATAATGTTATTTTTACTTGTCTCTAGATGTTTACTTCATATTTCTATGGGGGATCAAGGGCCTAGAGCTTCCAAGTCTTCCATCTTGCTGATGTTGTCCATCTGAATTTTACCATATTTAGACCTCATACCAACCCTATGATGTAGTAATTGTTATTAGCTCCGTTTTACAGATAGGAAGCCAAGGCCTAGAAAATTTAATTAACTCACTCCCAGGGTGAGAGAAAGCAAAGTGGAATTCAAACCAGACAGCCAGGCTTCAAAGTTCACATTCTGAACCTTTCCACAGTTGCTTTCTTCCTATTGGTGTGTTCTCTTTTCTTCATCAATACTGGAAATTAGACCATGTAAAAGCCCTAATGTCAGTAAACTCACCTGGACTTAGAATTTTAAATTGGTTCTTGTTATTTATAATGCCATCCTAAAAACAATGCCTTGCATTATATTACATGTCATGTTTCCAATATGCTTTCATAGGTCACATGATAGTTGGTATGAAGTGACTTTTAGTAGCTACCTCTTTATAAGAATCTACAGTGGTGTTTTCAGAGCTCCCAGGTTCTGTCCACCCCTCAGGTTATTCAGGGGTTTTCTTCCCTGATATTCAGAGTGTTAAATGAAATGAATTATTTAAAGTGCTTTGAAGAAACCTGGACACAGCCTAAGCCTCTGATGCATGGTAGCTTTTAGCACATCAAAATTATTATTATTGCCTCCTTCATGGTACTCTCCACAGTGCCATACCAATGGCCCAGCACTGGCTGAGTGACCAGTTTCACTGGAGACATTTCTCTCTTGTCAAAACTTCTCCTCAGTAAAGATTCTAATCATGTTTTATCATTGTTTTTCTGGAATCATCAACTCAGGCTTGCCCCCAAAGCTTGTTTTGTGGAAAGAGGTCAGCTATAATTGACAAGGGAACAAAAAACACAAAAGAAACCCAAATAAAAAATAACAGACTTTACTTTCAGTCTGTTATTAAATATCATATTAAATATTAAGAACTGACAAAACTGTTCCTATCATTTCAGATTTTTCTCCCACAGATTAAAAAATAAACTGTACTGCCGGGGTCCAGCCTCGGCAGGTCCAGGGGTTCCCAAAGGTGTGGACGGAGTCGGCGAGAGAGAGAGAGAGAGAGAGAGAGAGAGAGAGAGAGAGAGAGAGAGCGCACGCAATGTGGGAGACAGAAAATCCTTGATCTTACTTCTGCTTAGTCTTCATGCTTCTCCTTCTCCTCCTGTACCAGACTAGCAGAGCCTTTTATTATGTACATCGATCCACACCTTACATTGTTTCCCCCAAACCTTTTAGGCAAAAAAGTACAGACATTCTTTTGGTTGTTTACCCAACTCTTAAGTATATTACATGTTAATTACTAACTATCTCCACCCTTCATCCAGACATCCTCTTAAAACTCCTGACCTTTCCTCCTATCTAAGATCCTTTTAAGCTTCCACATTTCTGTCCTAAATCTTATTTTCTTGCTTTTCTTCCTGTAATCTTTTCAACCATTTACATCATTAGTCATCTATATGTTACTTCTATAATAATTTCTAACAGACAGCTAACAGATAGAGAAAGCAAAGATTAGTCTCCTTCAGTTGCCATCCTGCATTTTTATTTTCCCATTTACTTTATATCTTCAGTCACTGTTCTTCGTGATTCCTGCCACGCAGAGAATCCACTTCTCCAGGGACAATGTCAAACCATGGAGCTCACCCGGGACTGTGTCAAACCGTGGTGGTCCTCGTATCTCCAGGGACTATGTCAAACCATGGAGCTCACCCGGGACTATGTCAAACCATGGTAGTTGCTGTTCCAGTGACACCGCTCCCAACACTGTACTTTTTTTTTTATTCATAGGAGAACAGATGTTGATAGTAGAAAATTTGGAAATGTTGAAAGTTACTAGAAAGTGGGTAAAAATTTCTCATAATCTTCCTCAAAGAAAGTTGATTATAATATTACTGAGGCATTTTCTGGGTGTACACATACAGACTTTAAAAATTAAACTGAATTAGAATTGTGCAGAATATACCGTTGTTCAACCTTTAAAAATCTTATTATATAGTGAATATTTTCCCATGGCCAAAATAGTATTCTCAAATGCAGATTTTACTGTCTGCCTAGTATGAAATTGTACATGGAACCAAAGTTTATTTAATCTATCCCCAATTGTTGACCATAGTAGCTGTTTCCAACTTTTCACAATTCTAAATTAAACAATGAATAAACATTACTGGATGCACATATTTTCATTTAACTCATTAGTCTCTTAGAATAAATTTCTAGAGTTAGAATAGCTGGAATAGAATATGTACACATGTTAAAGTGTTTGTCACTATTTTGCCCTCCAGGAATACTGTACAAACTGGTCTTCCCACAGCAGTGCTGAGACCTGCTTCCCTCCTTGGCAGCACTGGGCATGCCCCTTCTGACTGACTTTAAAACTTAGACAGATAATGTTTTGTGTTCTTTTATGTGATCCTCAGTCAGGTGTGGTCATAAGAGGAGACACAGGAGAGACATAAAACCCTCCAAAGTTTGTTATACTCACAGGTCCTGGGGAGGGGTCATCGTGTACCATGCATGGTGACAGGGGGAAGTGACAGGTATGAGGAAGAGTACAGAAGACAGAAGGGAGGAAAAAGCTTAAGCCATGCCTTTATTAGGGTTTTGGAGAGAAATCAGGACAGAGCGAGATGCACAGTATATGATTGGCTAGTTTGAATAACTTCTGAGGGCTATGAGCTATATGTGGTCTCTGGTTTCTAGGCACCTGGCTCTTGGATGACAAAGACAGAGGAATATTTTCTACTGAGGTGCATGGGCCAGCAAGGGTTGGTTAATTTTCATATCAAAGGTATGCTCCTGCTGGTCCCTTTGCTATCTCTAAGAATTGGCTAACCCAGGAGGGACAGTCTCTTGCCAGACAGAATATTGTTTTTGTTTTTATTTTAAAGATATCAAGCCATCATACTATACAAATATATATAATACAGGTAAGTAAACCAGTGAGCCTTATTCTTGTATCTAAACTGGAAAGTGAAGAGCCAGGTATTTACAAAGTGATGGACCTCCCTTCCTTGATATTTCCACATGCAGGTTTGACTAGTCTTGCAATGAATAATATAGTAGATTTTGTAGTTTTTCAGGAGCTTTAGCTGTTAGTCAATACCTACTGAGTAGTTCATAAAAATATACCCCAGGCACTAGGCCTAAAACTGAACTCTCCCTGCCAGTCACACATTGAGTTACATTTCTGGTGTAGGATGCTTTGAAAAGGAAGGACTTGGGGAGAGGTCACAGAGCAGGGTGGGTATGTAAGGATTGGTAGAGGGTCACTGAGGCACATTTTGCCCATGTCCTTCTTTGGCCAGGCTTGCACATTTTCAGGAATCCAATAGACCAGAAAACACTCCCCCAGAAGCAGAGAACTTCCGTTCTCAGGATGGAGGTTCTGGGTATGAGCTCAGCACAGTAAACAGAGGGGCTGCTATGCAAGGATACCAATCATAGAAGTAATAAAAGTAGTACCAACAATAGCAATTAGACCTAGCCAGAGAAGAGTCCCCTTCCCCACACGAGGTGCCAAGCACAATAGGCAGAGTTTCTTAAACATTACAGTGTGCTGAGGGGTACATCAAGTCACTTCAAGCAACCCCAAACTCACACATATGGTTGAAATGATTGACACAGAAGTTTCATGATGTAGGCGGGTCAAGTGACACTTCCATCTCAGAGATAAGGAAAATGAGGTGCAGAGAAGTTATGTAATTTTGCCAAGATTCTAGGGTCACACTTTTATGAAAACAGGAAGTATTTCCACTTTCTTCTACCCTAACTCAACACTCTCAGCACTCCACTATTATGCATTGCCTTTATCAGAAAAGAGAGCACATTTGCTTTGTTTTTGTTGAGACTGTAGAAACATCAAGAGTTATTGCTGACACTGGGTTGGAGTTTAGATAACCTGAATCCTTGGCTGAAGATTTGTCTCGGGCTGAAGAGCTTTCTGTCCGAGATGTATAAACAGAGTCCTTTTTTTGTCTTCACTGGGCAAAGCTTGTACATAGCAGCACAAAATATCTTAAGCCAGAAGTCAAAATCAGTTTCTTTTCTTGTCTTCTAATGCAGCTGTCTTTTTAACAACATTCAGAGTCCTTACCCTGTAGAAGTTTGTATTCTGGAGGAATTATAAAGCTTGTCTTTGAGATTTATAGACCAAGAGCCATATCTACCATCTCCATCCATCCATCCATCCATCCATCCATCCATCCATCCATTAATCTTTCATTAATCTATTTATTATATTTTGGCTATTAGGCAGCTCAAAAATAAACAAACCATCTATAAATTAGGATAAGCTTGGTTGTGCTACAGTAATTAACTCTTAGTGAATTTAAACAAGAAAAGTTGTTTTTGTATGCACATTATATTTCATTAAAGGTTGTCTGAGGTGGGATCTCTGCTTACTTTGGGATCTAAGCTGATGGCATAACCCCTACCTGGAACGTTGCTTGTCACTGTAGCAGAGGGAAAGAGAATTCTGAAGGTACTTAAATGCTTTAGCATGAGGACCAAAAAGGTCAGTCCTTTCCTGAGCCTAGAGGGTAAAAGTGTCTAATGTTTGCTAGTGTTGCTGACCACAGATCTTTTGGATCTGTCTACAGATAGTTGCCAATCACTCGGTGATGTGACAATTATTCACATTGGTCAAAAAAAGAGTTGCCCTTTGATCTGGGGCTGTTAGTATGAGAAACCAAGCATAGATTTTTAGAAGGTGAATACACATTTCAGGTCACCATTTGTTAAACCTCGCTGTTTGGAAATGGTCTTCCTCTGTGGCTTAATTTTTTTTTTCTTTCTTTCTTTTTTTTTTTTTTTTCTACATAGCTCAGATGAAGGAGATAGCAAAACAAAATGAAATGAAGCACACATGTGCTCAGCCACAAAACAAACACTCACTCCTAAACCTTCCTCCCCATTGGTTTTTGTCTTTTGTTTTCCTTCTTCCTCAGCTCACTTTGTTCAGGTCATTTTAATTTCTATACTATTTTGTAAGTTTAAAAAAAAAAATGAGACTACTAACAGCAGAGATTTATAAATGCTCCTTTTTTATTTTTATTTTTTTTTAATTTTATATTTTTTTATCCTCACCTGAGGACATTTTTCCATTTTTTGTTCAGATAGAGTGGGAGGGAGAGAGAGGAAGAGAGAGAGAGAAACATCTACGTGAAAGGGACACATCGAGTGGCTGCCTCCTGCAGGACCAACCAGGGCCGGAGACAAATTGCAACCGAGGTACGTGCCCCTAGTGGGAACCGAACCCGGATCTCTCTGGACCGCAGGCTGATGCTCTAACCGCTGAGCCAAACTGGCCAGGGCAATGCTCCTTTTTTAAAAATAAATTTTCTTGGTCCCTTGGTTTTTGAAAGTCTTGTCTTTGCTCACTGTTCCTGCTGCTTTATTTCTTTAGACCCATCCAGAGAAAATTCCCCTTCCCCACAGGAGATACCTGCAAAATCTGCTGTCCCATGTGCTTGTCAAAGTCCGAGTGAGCAACCTGCTGGCCAACTGGCCTCACGTCTGACTGGGTGTGGTGAAATCCTTAGAGATGTGTTCTTGGAGCCAGAGACAACAGCTTTCAGACGTTTATGTCAGCCTGTTAGGTGAGCTGCCCTCCTCCTTTGGGAACACAGGATGCAGAATGTCAGCTTAGGGTCCGTGCCTTCCCAGAGATGTGAACAAAATATGGCAGGAGGATTTGGAATAAGTGCCTTCATCCCCACACAATTTCTGCCTTTAGTCTCTCATGATCTTGGCCCTCAGGAGGACTTCTACTTGAGGGATACGAGTGGCCTTTCTTGTGGTTGTGCCCCTCACCCTGAGCACACAGGCACCAGGCCTCTGAAGAGAAACAAACTCAATGCAGCTAAATCAGGGATTTTCTTGAGTCCTTGCCACTCATGATCTTGTAAGTCAAGGATCTGGAGTCACACTTCTTTGCAGTATTTCAAAGCTCTCATACTTCTCAGAAGACCTGGAGTTTTTACCAAACTCAAGGGGATCACTGTTTAGGGTGCTCCATTCAAGAACTAGATGTGATTGTCACAAGATAGTATTTTTTACTTGCAGCAAGTAAAGGAGACAGGGGATTCATATTCAAAGCTCTGTCTCCAGGAAGGAAGGTTTAGTCATTGCCTATATAAACTATTTGATCATTTATACTTTTATTTCTTCTTTACAGTTGGCCAGATTTATTCCTGTCAAGCTCATTATGTTTACAGCTGGTCTGCAAAATATTTGCTACATTTTAACATTTAGCAAGAAATAATATTTAGAACTGCCCAGACCTTGAGACCTCTGTTCTATTTAACAGGGCCAAGGAGAATCAAACCCCATTCCCATCATACCAACCCTGCTCCACCATCATCAGCTCTTTGCTCTCAGCTCAACATGATTAGAGACTCTGAGACCTGGCTGCTAATAGGCAAATCCACTCTGGCATCAGCCAGACATAGGGGCAGACTGCAATTCTAAAAATTATCCTCCTCCTGACCTGCCTTTATCCCCACAAGACCAGATACTGCTCCTCTACTTTCCCCTTCCCCTCCCGGAGGTCTCTGTTTCTTCTTAAATTGTCCATTTCTTTTGCCTCTGACCCAGAAGAAAAAATCCAGCAGTTGTTTCCCCTCATTTCTCTAGAGATAGGCTCTACTCTTTGATCTGTGCCTCTGCCAGGGGAATTCCAGCCTCTTCATCTGTGAGCAGACTTCCTCCTACACATACAACACACATACCAGACACATGTGTACACCATACACATGGAACATACACACAAACACAGCACATGCTCACAAAAGGGAGACATTACACAAAAACATATCACACATCATAAACAAACACAAATAGCATATACACATACTGACATCACACACACCACACTACTCCCACAAGCACATCACACAAAAGTACATACCACACACCACACAGTCACATCACACACACAGCACCTACATTCACATATTACATTTCACACATACACACACATCACACAAGCACATATATAGTCAGTCACACACAAACCCACACACAGAGACACCACAATCACAGATACTCCATGCACATACCACTTGTGGCAGCCAGCCCGAAGATAGAGATTTCTGTAGTTGGAACCTAAAGGAAGTAGAGAGATCACCATTCCCATCTGGTTTCAGAGGCGAGAAGGCAGGTTGAAGCTGCAGAAGCTCTGTCTTGCCCCATCTCCTGGGCATTTCTTGCTGCTTCTCTGCCTGAGGCTTTCTTGGCACCACTGGAGCCTGCTCAGACTGGACATGACCAGGGACACTCAACCAGAGGGACTGGAATCAGTGGCTAATACCCCACTTTCCTATCTCTTCCTGCATCAATTCTGAGATACATCCTAACTCCTTCTTCAGAGGGTCCTGGCATTATAGACCCACCTGCTCCCTGGAAGTCACCATCTCAAGATGTGTCCTGCCCTGGCTTTTCTCCTTCTTGTCTCACTCACCCACACACACCATACTCCTCCTTGTTCTCATGTTGAGTCTGCTTCTGGAGGAGACTCTGATGGACTCACATGGTTCACTGTGTCTGCTCTATAGTCTCCTGGACTTTTCCAGTGGTGGCTTCCATCTCACTTCCAACACCAGATCTTGTCCTTGACCTTTTGTCTTAGGGGCTTTTGTTCTTTCCCCTGGTGTAAATTTTGTCTCTAGAAACAATATATGCTGGAGACCTCACCCCTAGTACCTTAGAATGTGACCATATTTGGATTAGGGTCTTTACAGAGGTGAGTTAAAATTAGGTCATTAAAGTAGACCTGAATCCCAAAAGATTCCTTATGAAAAAGGGGAAATTTGGACGAAGAGACAGATGCTCATAAAGGGAAGATGATGTGAAGAGACACAGGGAGAAGATGGCCACTTGATCGCCAGGTGCTATCACCTGAGATTTTTCCTGTCTCTACTTGGAGCATCAGTTCAAGGGACACAGCTACACTACATGCATTCTTTTGTTTGTTTTTACTAATGTAGTTAGTTTATCTTTATTGTTAAAAGTATTACAGATGTCTCCCCTTTTTGCCTCTATTGACCCCCTCCTTTCTGCTTCTGCTCCCCTCCTGCCTTCCCCACACTATTTTCTGTGTCCATTGGTTATGCATATAGGCATGTAAGTTCTTTGGTTTATCTCTTCCCACTCACCGTCCCCTCTTCCCTCTGAGATTCCTCAGTCTAACAATCAATTTGTACTTCTTAATCCCTTCACCATTTTTGCCCATCCCCAGAACTCTTTCCTCTCTGGAAACCAACAAAAAGTTCTCTGTATCTATGAGTCTGTTTCTGTTCTGCTTGTTCATATGGTTTGTAGATACCATTGTTGATAGATATGTATTTATAAGCATTTTATTGTTCATATTTTTTATCTTTTTCTTCTTCAAGAAGACCCTTCAACATTTCATGTAATACTGGTTTGGTGGTGAGGAACTCCTTTAGCTTTTTCTTGTCTGGGAAACTCTTTATATGTCCATTTATTCTAAATGACAGCTTTGCAGGACAGAGTCATCTTGGTTGTAGGTCCTTGCTTTTCATTACCTTGAATATTTCTTGCTACTCCCATCTGGCCTGCAAATTTTCTTATGAAAAATCAGCTGACAGTCTTATGGGAGCTCCCTTGTAGGTAACTAACTGCTTTTCTCTTGATGCTTTTAAGATTCTCTCTTTGTCTTTAACTTTTTGCATTTTCATTTTGATGTGTTTTGGTGTGGGCCTCTTTGAGTTTATCCTGTTAGGGACTCTCTGTGCTTCCTGGACTTGTATGTCTGTTTTCTTCACCAAGTTAGGGAAGTTTTCTGTCATTATTTTTTCAAATACATTTTCAATTTCTTGCTCTCTCTCTTCTCCTTCTGGCACCCCCATGATGCAAATGTTGGTACACTTGAAGTTGTCCCAGGGAGTCCTTACATGACCATTTTTGCTTCCCTATATTCCAAATTGATGGTTTGCTTCTTGGCTCCACCTGCTCTACTACTGGCTCCCTATAAAGTATTCTTTATTTCAGTCAGTGCATCCTTCACTTCTGACTGGTCCTTTATTATGCTCTTGAGGTCCTCTCTGAGTTCACTGAAATTCTCACTAAGTTCCTTGAGCATCCTTATAACCAGTGTTTTGAACGCTACATCTGATTGATTACCTATCTCCATTTCATTTAGTTCTTTTCCTATAGTTTTGTTCTGTTCTTTCATTTGGGACATGTTTCTTTGTCTCCTCATTTTGGCTGCCTCCCTGTGTTTGTTTCTATGTATTAGGTAGAGTTCCTATCTCTCCTAGGCTTTGTAAGGTGTCCTATTATAGTAGGTATCCTGTAGGGTCCAGTGGCGCAGCCTCCCTGGTCACCCCAGATGGGCCCTTGAGGTGTACTCCTCATGTGGGCTGTCCACCCCTGGTGTGGACTGTTCACCCTGCTGTTGTAATTGAGTCTTGATTGCTTTTGGCACATCAGTGAGGGGGATTTACTCAGGCTGATTAGCTGCAAGGACTGATTATGCTCACTGACCACTGACCTCTGACTGCCTTGGAGGATCAACTGTGCAGGGTCCCACCACACGGAGCAAGACTTACTTCAGCAGGGATCTGGTACCCACTGAAACCACTCCTTGAGTATGTCACTTGTGGAGGTGGTTGGACAGTGGTGCTTCGATGTGGTCTGAAGCTGTCCACTGGGAGTGCTGGCTCTGGTGCAAGGTCAGCCACTGTCTGTGTTCTACCTGGGGCCACCACGCATAAGCTACAAAGTGATCTGTAGATGGCTGCTTCTTGTGCTGGGCTTGGATGTGCCCAGGCAAAGCCAAGCTATGAACCAAGGCTGAGGCCAGAATTTGTTTGAGAGAATTTAGGAAAATATGAAGCAGGTGTCCAGATAGGCCAATCTTATGGTAAAGTCACTGGAAATAGCTTGGATGGGCCTGAAAGTTGAGTGGGCCTCGGGGAATCACCAAGGTGGGGCAAAAAGTGTGAGCTAGGTTGCTAGAGTCCCAGATATGGCACCTGTCTGCCTGCCCTGTTATGGAAGGGCTCACCAAAAGAACAACGGCCTCTGCCAGAACGTCTGTCCGGGAGAAAGCTGCCTTCCAGCTCTCGCCCCTATGCCAAACAACTCAGTTCTTCCCTGTATGTCTCTGGTGCCTTTCAGGCTGCCTGCCCCATGCTGGAGCCTGGAGGAAGCAAGTCCAAGTAATTCCATGGACAGGCCCTTCAAGAGGAGCTGCCTGAGACTCCAGCAGCCTCTGCCTTCCTCAGCCTCAGTTCCTGCTGGTTTTTACAGCCAGAAGTTATGGGGACTTCTCTTCCTGGCACTGGAACTCTGAACTGTGTGGCCTGGTGTGCTATAGGGACCCCTTGCTCCTCTGGGAGGACCTTCACAGCTGTAGTATCTCTCTCCCAATTTTTATCTGCCACACATGGGTGTGGGACCAGCCAGTCCATGCCTCTGCCCCTCCCACCAGTCTCAATGTGGCTTCTTTAATTTTGCAGCTATAGGACCTCCATTCAGTTTGATCTCCAGCAGTTCTGAATGTGATGGTTGTTCTGTAGTTTAGTTGCAATCTTGATGTGGCTGTGGGAGGAGGTGAGTACCGTGTTTACCTATGCTGCCACCTTGACCGGGAGTCTTTGCATGCATTCTTTATTCCTACATAACCTAACCTGACTGTGGGTGTTCAGAAAATTTTTTCAGGAGATTGACTGCTGATTCACATCATGATGTGGAGATGAAATGAGCACCTCTGAGCTATCCTGAGGCCTGTGAAATGCAGTCTGGAGATGCCAGCACACCTTCTCTCATTCTGGAGGTGAGTGTGGCTGGTGGGGTGGCAGCTCAGGCAAGTGACTCTGGCTGTTTCTTAGTTTTCTTTCCTGTGAGATGTAAAATGTAATTTCTGCTTTTCTCACTACAACCCAGGGCAGCTCTGAAAGCCCCTCTGAGTAGGAAAAATATCAGCCAGGGTAGTGACATGGTTGATGGCTTCACTGGTCACCCCAAGGTCAGTGTTTCTCAAAATTCTGGAAGCCCTTGGAAACTCCTGGAGGTCACCTCTGTGGTGAAAAGAGTATGGACTTTAAGGTCAGATAGGCAGAGTTCATGTTGCAGACCCCTGGCCCTGGCGGGGTAGCTCAGTTGGTTAGAGCATCATCCCAGTTTGCCAAGGTTGTAGGTTCATCCTAGATCAGGGCACATATAAGAATCAACAAATGAGTGCATATATAAGTGGAACAACAAATCAATGTTTTTTTCTCTCTCTCTTCCTATCTCTAAAAATCAATCAATAAAAAAAATCAAATTGCAGATCCTTGTTTCTTAGCTTTATATCTGAACAATGGGGATGGGGCTATATAACCACAGGGTTCTTATTGAGAGCCCTTGGCACAATGTGGGCACCAAGTAATAAAACTAGTGTCACGAAGGCAAACAAACAAAAAATTAAACATTCAACACTTAAATATGCTTATCAGTAGTCTAAAAAACCACAGTGGCTGCTAGTGATCTGGAGATAAAGCAAAGGTACTAAAAAGGATAGAAAATAAAACTCACTGGGCCTCAGAAGGACCAGGGGAAATTTAGGTAGGAACTTCGGAAAAGCATCCTAAGTTTGCTAAAGAAAATCTTCAGAGGATGGGGGAAATCAGGTTTTCAACAAATGGCTCTCCACACCCTTGGCCAGGAGGGCACAGGAAGACTCACTCCCTGATGCTCCTTTATTACAATGGGGAGTAGAACCAGCCTCAAGGTGAAGGAGGGGAAGGTTAGTGGTCCACCTCGTGATAACTGGCCTCTGAAATGCCAGAGAATTTCCCAGTGCCAAGCTGGGCTCTGGGTGACTAAACTCAGGTGAAATCCTGTTTTCTTTTTCCTTTAACAAACATGTGGATGATAGCTCATCTGGGTTCAGATGGTCTGAGAAAGAGATCCAACTCATCAGCTGTTTGCAGCTGTTATATCTGTTCTTGTCTGGGAGCACAGAGGCTGTCCTCAGTCACCCTTAGGATGGATTCTGCAAACAAAGGCATCTCTTGCCCAGGAAAGAAGAAGGGGTTAGCTTGTCCCCAGGTGTCTCACTGGCCCCAGATCTCTGGATTTTGGACAGGGTCTGTTCTGGGTCTCCTGAAGTGGGCTGGCATTCTGGATGACTCTCAGCAGGATAGCCCTTCAACTCCCATCCTCACCCCAATGCATCGATGGAGCCACAGCACACTGTGTGTGGTCCAGGATCTGGACAAGGAGGCTGAGGAAAGAACCTGGGCAGTGAGGAGAAGGCCGCTCTCCAAGACCCATGCATGATCCCTCGACAGCTGTCACAGTCCTGAAGCTTGCTTCTGATCCTCACTGTGACTTGTCTGTTACCTTGGAAAGGTTTGTCCAGGAAGCTGCCAACATTCAGAATAGAGACTCTGGAGACACCACATCTAGAGCTGTCCACATGCAGTTTCATCTAGAAAGAAAAGCATAAAATATGAAAAACAAAGCAGATCCCCTGTTCTTGATTTGTTATAATTCCTATCACTGTGATGTCAGTGGGAATGCTCACAGACTCAGGACTGGTGATCTTTGAAGAGGACTCTGCACCTGTGATCACTTGTGTCCTTGTAGACTCTAGACAGCTTGTTCTCTCTTTCTCTTTGGGGTCATTTGTCCAGATATTTTGCTCCTCTTGGTTGTGGGAGGGGTGACTCTAAAGAAGACAACTTTTGCTGTGTGAAGTGGCAAATTTGAACCTAGCAACCATTATGGAGCTCTGGTTCTGTGCCAAGAAGCATGCTCAATATGGAAGAGACACTTCTTTCAGGGAAAGCTGGGCTTATTATCAACTGTCCACCACAGCCCAGGTTGAAGCAAAAATGTGGTTCCATGCCCACAAGTGGGGGTGGTGCTAGGAAAACCTTCCTGATAGACTTGATGGCAGAGCTGAGTTTTGAGGGATGAACAGGAGTCTGGGAGAGGAGAGATGAAGTGTGGGAGAGAAGGAAGACATTCCAGGCAGGCCATACAGCATATTCAATAACATGAGACAGGCCATTATGTTCAGGAATGGGGGCAGCTCAGACAGCAGGAGGGTTCATTGTGAACAGGTAGATAGGTCTGAGAAAGAATATACACTGGGCTGCTTGGTCTCCCTTTTCTTACATGCTCTCCTCAGTCCACTGTTCAGCCATTCATATAACTCAAGTTCCTAATGCCCTCCCTGCTGACTGCCATTGAGCCTCCCAAGTCCTCTCTGTCCAGCTACCCCTCGTCTGCTGTATTCTCAGCCTGGTTAACTCTCTACCCTCTCCTGACCAGATAAACGTACCCACTAGTACAGACAAATCTCCTTTCTTTCCGAGTAAGCCAACACTTGCTTGGGGCCTCAGGATTTTCACCTGATCCTCACATTCATTCCTGAGAAATAAGTATGCTGAACTCCATGTCAAGGTGAGAAAACAGAGGCTCAAAGATCATGATTGTTTAAAGTCAAAGAAACAGGAAGCAGGGAAGCTGTTTCTTGCAACCTATTCCTGGGGAAAAGTCTAACCTTTCCTTACTATGCACACCCACGGGCACTTTAGCATGAACAGAAGATTACTGAAGGTGGGGGGTATTCTCCTGGAAAGTAAGACTGGCCCTGCAAGTTCAAGTTCAAAGGGCTGAGACATGGTGACAATCATGGCTGATGTTTTCTGAATACTGAACACCAAACACCATGAGTGCCTTTGCTAACTGCTCCTCACAAGCTTTATTTCTCAAATCCTCAGGTGAGAAAGCTGAAGCTTGGCCTAGTCAATTGACGTACTAGGTGGTGAGGTCCACTCATCAAGGACAGGATGGCGGCACTTGCTCAGGGCTCTCCCATCCTATGGATCCAGACACCTGCTGAGGCAGACAGATAAGCAGCTGGATGCTGCCATTGTTTTTCTGTGAGGCAGAGGAAGAGGAAAAAGACAGCCTCTGTCTAAAATGCTTCTTCATACTTCAATACTAGACCAGAGCTATCCATCTAGATGAGCTCTGGCTGAGATCTAGCAGGTTGCTAGGGAAAGAGCTGCATAAAGCATGGGGGGATGGAAGAACTCATGTTTTGTCTCAACTTGTGACCCTTTCTTACTTCAGGGTGGCTGGATACAGAGGACTGACACTGTTTTAGCCTATCCTCCCTCCCTGTTATCTTCTTCCCTCTCCCAGGGACCGCATTGGCCTGGAACACATTTTGATCATTGGACAATTCAGATCCAGTGACCAAATGGTATCGATGGCATAACAATTGACCTTGATCAATAGGGAAATCTTGGAAACATTGACTCTGCATATGTGAAAGAGATTGCTACCTGTTTCCAAGTTTAAGAATAATCAGAACATATAACCTCTAGTGGGCATCAAACATCATATAGGTCACCTCCTTACTTTCACGGTTAAGGTAACAGAAACCCAGACAGACCACACTACTTGCCCATGGCTGGTTGGTATCCCCACTATAATCAGGAAACCCTGCTTGTGATAAAGATGTGAAAGTTGGAAATCTCTCTGAACCCTCTTCCTGTCACACTCCCACCAGCAGGCAGTAGGGTTCAGCTATGGTGGACTGAGTAAGTGAGTAAACACACAGACAGATGAAGAAATGATGTAATGTGGCTCCTGGAAAAAGAGCACATGGTAGCCACAGGGACTGACCTTGACTTCTTAAACTGCAGAAGAAAGAGTCTTCAGTGGGACTAGAAAGGATGTGCAGGTTGAGTTCTCAGGGAAGCAAACCCTGAGAGGGGAATAGCATGCAGTATTCATGTTAGGCATGTTTCCCTGATTACCTTTAAGAAGGGACTAGAATAGCACAGGGTGGGGCTGAGAGAGAAGCAGACCTGTGATGCCAGGTGGCCAGCCAGAGGCTCCAGCACATCCTGTGAGGAGCTGTGAAGCTGGCATGAACATTTAGAATTGTCCTAGGAGGGGCAAGCAGCCCAGGCCTTTTGGCCCCCACGTTCATCTGTCTTTGGAAGCCACTACTCATGAAGGGTGTGTGACTAAATGAGGTGGCTCTCCATAGCTGAGATAAACCACCAGGGAGCTGACCACGCAGCTGAGTGCTCTGAAGCTGGGTATATTCCCTTCATTCCTGAAGAGAGTTGAGGGGTATGTCTCAGCACCTTCTGCAACCACCCCTGAGGCATTAGCATGTCTCAAGAGTGAATTACATTGAGCAGGCAGGCGTTTGGAGCCAACTGCCTCTCTGCACATGCCTTGTTAGCATCACCAATTGTGCCTATCCAGAGAAACAGAATTTTGCATCAGTGTTTCATTTGCTGACATCTTTCAGGGCAACTATGTGTCTGATTTTACTGGGGAAGTTGAGGGAGATGGGCTATGCAAGCAGCCCACAAGCAGCCTGTCAGGCTAGGAGCAGCTGTTTCTGGTATGAATTAGCAGAAGTGAATGGTGCCCTTCTGCAGTTTTTCTGACAGGAGATACTTAGGCTCTGCTTGGACCCCAGCAGTGATGGGAACATATTGCAGTGCACAGAGCTGGTCCCATGGACAGCATTCAGGATTTGCTTGTTACTACTGATCTGAAGTTTGCTCAGCTTCCATATTGATCCTAGAACTATCCTGTGGGGATAAAGGGAAATCTGCCTAATTTTTTTGTGTTACAGTCTTCACATACACTGACTGAATCTCTGATTCAATCTTGTTTTGTCATCAGAGTCTTTGAGGTGGAAGCACATGAAGAGGTAGCCAGGCACTTGCATGTGACCATGTGGCCTTGCAGGCCATGGTAAGGATTCCTGATTTTCCCTCTAGTTGTGATGGGAAACCACTAGCTTTTTTTGTCTTGTTATTCAAATATAATATATATGAGAAAAGTACACAAATTAATAGATCTATAGCTCACTTTGGGTAGTCTTTTGACCTTAACAGTGTTAAATCTTCCAATTCATGAACATACAATGTCTTTTCATTTACTTAGATCTTTAATTTTGTTCAGCAAAGCTTTGTAGTTTTCAGTGTACAACTCTTGCATCTTGTTGGTTATATTTATTACCAAGTATTTTATTTTTCTGGATGCTGTGGTAAATAGAATTTTTTAGTTCTATCTACCACATCATTTTTAAGTTTTCTTAATTTCTTTTTCTGGTTGTTTATTGATAATGTTTAGAAATACAACTAATTCTTGTGTGTTGATAATTAATCCTACAATTTTGATAAGTGTGTTTATTTGCTCCAATAATCTTTTGTGGGTTCTTTCAGGTTTTATATACACAGTCAACTGACAAGAGATGATATGATTTCTTTCTTTTTATTTATTTCTATTTAAAATTTTATTTTATTGTTGAAAGTATTATCAATATCTTTCCTTTTTCCCCCCATTGAACCACTCCTCCTCACTCCCACCTTCTCCCTTAATTCGACTGTTGTCTGTATCCATTGGTTATGCATATATACATATAAATTCTTTGGTTTCTCTCTTCCAACCCCCTGACCCCACTTCCATCTGAGGTTTGTCAGTTTGTTCCCTACTTCCATGTCTCTGGATCTATTTCATTTGTCAGCTTATTTTATTCATTAAATTAAACAAATAAGTGAGATCATGTGATACTTGTCTTTCTCTGACTGGCTTATTTCACTTAGCATCATACTCTCCAAGGCCCTCCATGCCATCTAAAAGGGTAAGATATCTCTCCCTTTTGCAGCTGCATAGTATTCCATTGTGTAGATGTACCATGGCTTTTTATCCACTCATCTATTGATGGACACTTGGACTGTTTCCAGATTTAAGCTATTGTAAGTAGCGCTGCTATGAACATAGGGGTACATATATTCTTTCTGATTGTTGTTTCAGGGTTCTTAGGATATATTCCTAGAAGTGGAATCACTGGGTCAAGTGGCAGTTCCATTTTAATTTTTTTGAAGAAACACCATATTATTTTCCATAGTGGCTCTCCCAGTCTGCATTCCCACCAGCAGTGTACTAGAGTCTCCTTTTCTCCACATCCTCACTAGCTCTTGTTGTTTGATTATTTATTGATGGTAGTCATTCTGGCAGGTGTGAGGTGATACCTCCTAGTTGTTTTAATTTACATCAATTTGATGATTAGTGATGTTGAGCATTTTTTTTCATATGCCTTTTGGCCATTTGTATGTCCTCTTTAGAGAAGTGTCTGTTCAGGTCCTCTGCCCAATTTTTAATTGGATTATTTGTCTTCCTTTTATTGAGTTGTATGAGTACTTTATATATTTTGGAAATTAACCCCTTACCAGTTGTATCGTTGGCATATATGTTCTCCCATACAATGCATTCTCTTTTCATTTTCATATTGGTTTCTTTTGCTGTGCAGAAGCTTTTTCGTTTAATGTAGTCCCATTTATTAACTTTTTCCTTTGTTACTCTTGCTCTAGGTGATGTATAAGTAAAAATTCTGCAACATGTGATGACTGATATATGCTACCTAAATTTTCTTTTCTTTTTTTTTTATCCTCATCCGAGGACATTTTTTCATTTTTTGTTCAGATAGAGTGGGAGGGAGAGAGAGGAAGAGAGAGAGAGAGAGAAACATCGACGTGAAAGGGACACATCGAGTGGCTGCCACCCGCACCACCAACCAGGGCTGGGGACAAACTGCAACCGAAGTACATGCCCTTAGCGGGAACCGAAACCGGGTCTCTCTGGACCGCAGGCTGACGCTCTAACCGCTGAGCCAAACCGGCCAGGGCCTAAATTTTCATTTTTAAAAAATTATTTTTATTAATTTGTTTTTTTACAGATGTTTCTCCTTTTCCTCCCATTGACACCCTCCTCCGTACCCCCCCCACCCCATCCCCAGCTTTGTTGTCTATGTCCATTGGTTATGCATACATGCATATAAGTTCTATGGTTTATCTCTCCCCCCACAACACCCCCTCTTCTGAGGTTTGTCAGTCTGTACCCTACCTCTATGTCTCTGGGTCAATTTTGTTCATCAGTTTGTTTAGTTCATTATATTCCACAAATAAATGATATCATGTGATATTTGTCTTTCTCTGCTTGGCTTGTTTCACTTAGCATAATAGTCTCCAGGTCCCTCCATGTCGTCTCAAAGGATAAGAGATCTTTCTTTCTTACAGCTGCATAGTATTCCATTGTGTACATGTACCACAGCTTTTTTATCCACTCATCTACTGATGAACACTTGGGTTGTTTCCAGATCTTAGCTATTGTAAATAGTGCTGCTATGAACATGGGGGTACATATATTCTTTCTGATTGGTGTTTCAGGCTTCTTAGGGTATATTCCTAGAAGTGGGATCACTGGGCCAAATGGCAGTTCAATTTTTAACTTTTTGAGATAACACCATAGTGTTTTCCATAGTGCTGCCTAAATTTTCTTGTAGGATTTTTATGGTTTCACATCGTATATTTAAGTCTTTTATCCATTTTGAGTTTATTCTTGTGTGTTGTGTAAGTTGGTGGTCTAGTTTCAGTTTTTTTCATGTATTTGTTCAATATTCCCAGCATCATTTATTGAAGAGACTGTCTTACTCCATTGTATGCTGTTGCCTCTTTTGTAAATATTATTTGAGAATACTGGCTTGAGTCCATTTCTGTTCTGTTCCATTGATCTATATGCCTGTTCTTGTACCAGGATGTCTTGATGACAATGGTTTGAAGTATAGCCTGATATCCAGTATTGTGATTCCTCCAACTTTTTTCTTCTTTTGAAGATTGTGGCAGCTATTTAGGATCTTTTTTGTTTCCATGTAAACTTTTGGAGTACTTATTCTAGATCTGTGAAATATGTTGATTGTATTTTAATAGGGATGGCATTCAATCTATAGGTTTTTTTGGGTAGTATGGACATTTTAATGATTTGATTGTTCCAATCCATGAACACGGCATATGCTTCCACTTGTTTATATCTTCCTCTATCCTTTTTTTTAATGTCCTGTAGTTTTCTGAAAACAAGTTTTTTACCTCCTTGGTCAAGTTTTTTCCTAGGTTATCTTAATTTTTCTATTGCAATGGTAAATGGGATTGGTTTTTTTAATGTCTCTTTCTGAGTGTTCATTATTGGTATTTAAAAATGCCATCAAGTCCGGCTGGTGTGGCTCAGTGGTTGAGCGTCAACCCATGCACCAAGAGGTCGCCAGTTCGATTCCCAGTCAGGACACATGCCCAGGTTGTGGGCCCAATCCCTAGTGGGGGACATGCAGGAGGCGGCCAGTCAATGTTGTCTCTCATTGATGCTTCTATCTCTCTCTCCCTTTCCCTTCCTCTCTCTCTAAAATCAATAAAGGGAAAAATTTTTTTTTAAAATGCCATCAATTTCTGGATGTTGATTTTCTATACTGCTACATTGTCAAATTTATTAAGTCTAGTAGTTTTTGGTGGAGTCTTTCAGGTTTTCTATGTACAAAATCATGTCATCTGCAAATAATGATAGTCTCACTTTCTCCTTTCCCATTTGTATGCCTTTTATTTTTATCTTCTTTTCTGATAGCTATGGCTAAGACTTCCAGTACTATGTTGAATAAAAGTGGTAAAAATGAACATCCCTGTATTGTCCCTGTTCTTAAGGGAAATGCTTTTAGTTTTTGCCCATTGAGTATGATGTTGGTTGCAGGTTTGTCAAATATGGCCTTTATTATTCTGAGTTATGATTGCTCTATTCCCACTTTGTTGAAAGTTTTTATCAAAAATGGGTGCTGGGTTTTGCCAAATGCTTTTTCTGCATCTATTGATATGATCATATGATTTATATCTTTCATTTTGTTTATGTGGTGTATCACATTTATTGATTTGTGAATATTGTACCTACCAGCCTTGCATCCCTTGGAGAATAATTTTTTAATAGATTGCTCGATCTGATTTGCTAATATTTTATTGAGAATTTTGGTGTCTATGTTCATCAGGAATACTGGCCTGTAATTTTCTTTCCTTGTAGTGTCTTTATCTGGTTTTAGAATTAAGATTATGCTGACCTCACGATAAGAGCTTAGAAGTCTTCTATCCTCTTGAATTTTTTGAAATAGTTTGAGGAAAATATATGCTAGTTCTTCTTAGAATGTTTGGTAAAACTCCCCTGTGAAAGTTTCTAGACCAAGGCTTTTGTTTGCTGGGAGTTTAATTCAATTTCATTAGTTGTTGGTCTGTTCAGGTTCACTGATTCTTTCTGGTTGAATTTTGGAAGATTGTGTGATTAGAGGAATTTTTCCATTTCACCTAGGTTGTCTAATTTGTTGGCATATAATTGGTCATAGTATTTTCTTATAATCATTTATATTTCTGTGGTGTCAGTTGCTACTTCACCTCTTTTGTTTCTGATTTTATTTATTTGAGTCCTCTCTCTTTCTTGGTAAGTCTGGCTGAAAGTTCATCAATTTTGCATATCTTATCAAACAACCAGCTCTTGGTTTCATTGATCCTTTGTATTTTATTATATATTTTTTTAGTCTGTATGTCATTTGTTTCTGCTCTAATATTTATTATTTTCTTACTTTTACTTACTCTTAGCTTTTCATGCTCTTCTTTTTCTCACTCTTTAAGTTATGGGGTTTGATATTTTATTAGAACTTTTTCTTGTTTCTTGAGGTAGGCCTGTAATGCCATGAACTTCCCTCTCAGTCCAGCTTTCACTGTGTCCTATAGATTTTTCATTTTTGTGTGTTCATTTTCATTAGTTTCCAGGAAGTTTTTATTTTATTTTATTTATTTCTTCCTTGATCTCATTGATAACCCAGTCATTGTTTAATAACATGGTATATAGCCTTCACGTGTTTAAATGTTTTTGAGTGTTTTTACTTTAATTGATTTTTACTTTCATGCCATTGTGATCCAAGAAGAGGCTTGATATGATTTTAATCTTCCCGAACTTGTAGAGACTTAGTTTGTGTCCTAACATGTGGTCTATTTTTAAGAATGTCCCATGTGCCCTTGAGAATTATGTATATTCTGCAGTTTTATGGCAAAATGTTCTGTAAATATCAATTAAATCCATCTGATCTAGTGTGTCATTTAGGGTGTCTGTTTCCTTGATTTTTTGTCTAGAAGATCTGTCCAGTGCTGTAAATGGGGTTTTAAAGTCCCCTACTATGATTGTATTTTTGTCAATATCTCCCTTAAAGTCCCCCAGAAGTTTTTCAATATATTTTGATGCTCCTATATTGGGTGCATACATGTTCACCAGGGTTATATTGTCTTGTTAGATTGATCCTTCTAATATTATATAGGGGTCTTCTTTGTCTCTTGATATGGCCTTCATTCTGAAGGTTATTTTATCAGATATGAGTATTGCTACCCTAGCTTTTTTGTTTGTTTGTTTCCATTTGTATGGAAAATGTTTTATTCCTTCACTTTCACCCTGTGTGAGTCTTTTGTTCTGAGGTGGGTCTCTTGTAGAGAACATATATATAGATTGTGTTTTCTTATCCAATCAGCTACCCAATGTCTTTTGATTGGCACATTTAATCCACTTACCTTTAAGGTTTTTATTGATAGGTACTTATTTATTGCCTTTTTCTTTCATTATGCCTATATTTCTTCCTGTTACTAAGTCCCTTTAACATTTCTTGCAATGCTGTATTGGTGGTAATTAATTCCGTTATCTTTTTTTTTTTTTGGTCTGGGAAGCTCTATTTTGAATGATAGCCTCACTGTATAGATTAATACTGGTTTCAGATTTTTACTTTTTATTACCTTGAATACTTCATACCATTTCCTTCAGGCCTGTTTTGTTTCTGTTGATAAATCATCTGACAGCCTTTTGGGAGATCCTTTGTAGATAACACATTGCTTTTCTCTTGTTGCCTTTAATATTCTCTCTTTGTCTTTAATTTTTAGCATTTAATTATGGTGTGTCGTGGCATGGACCTCTTTACGTTCTTGTTGTTTGGGACTCTCTGTGCTTCCTGAACTTGTGTGTCTTTTTTCTTCACCAGGTTAGGGAAATTTACTGCCACTGCTTCTTCAGATAAGTTCTCTAACCCTTTCTGACTTTCTTCTCCTTATGGTAGTCTTATGATGTAGATGTTGCTATGTTTCATGTTTTTCCACAGCTCTCTTAACTTGTCCTCCTGTTTTTTAATTGTTTGTTTCTTTTTCTTTTTAGTTCTCTGATTGAGTAATTTTTTTTTCTACCCCACCTTCTAATTCACTGTTCTGATCACCAACTTCCTCTAATTCCTTCCAGTGTATTCATTATTTCTGAAAAATCATTCTTCATTTCTAATTGGTTGTTTTTCATTTCCATTGGCTGTTTTTCATTTTTTTCTATATCATTTTTCATGCTGTTGAGTGTCCTTGTAATCATTATTCTAAACTCTATATCTAATAAGTTTTTTATCTCCATTTCATTTAGCTCTTCTTCTAGAGAATTCTCTTGTTCTTTCATTTAGGGCTTGTTTCTTTGTTTTCCTATCTGGACTGCCTATTTGGGCTTGTTTTTACATATTTGGTAGATCTGCCATGACTCCCAGTCTAGATAGGGTGGTCTTATGTAGTAGGTGACCTGTGTGACTGAGCAGTGCTGTTTCCCTGATCACCAGACCTAAGTGCTCTAATAATGTCCATGTGCAATTTGTGTGGGTGCTCCTGTTGTAATGATGTTGATTGCCATTGAACCATTTGTGCATGGGCTTGACCATCAGGCTGGTTAACAGTGATGCTCAACCCCCATCACAGCATTTTGGCTGCTATGCAGTGCTTATCACATGAAGCACAATTCACCTCAGCAGGGTTTTGAGCCTGCCAAAATTTCCCTGTGGACATCAGTGATCAGTAGCTTGTGGCTCTCTCTGCTCTGGCTATATTTGTATGGAAAGGACCAAGCTGAACATGAAGGTCTGCTTTTACAATCCCCAGGCAGAAGAGCAGGAGAGGCCATGACTCAAAGCACTCAGAGATCAACCTCTTCCTGCAGGCTGACTGTCAGTCTCAGTCATTTAATGAGTCTCAGGCTTTTTGTAGTCTCTGCTAGGCATAAACTCCACCCAGCTGGCAGGTTGAGAGAATTTCCAATGAGTGGGGCAATTGCTTACCCCTGGGCTAAAGTTGCTTTAATGGGAAAACTCTGCCTGAGAAAGATAGTTTCTGCAGTGTGGAGGAATGACTCAGCACAGGGATCCAGGCAGCTGCCTTCCTAACACTCTCCTCAGAGTCACAAACCCCAAAGTTTCCACACGCAGCACTAATGCACTCTGCCCTCCCTCTGTCAGAGCCCAAGGTGGGTGGCCACAAACAAAATTTAGTGTGTTGGCTCTTCAAAGGGGTGCCTGTGTTTCCAGCCATCTCTCTCTGCCTGACAGAACCACTGGTACTTTTCATAGCCAGGTGTTATTTGGTCACCTTTCCTAGTTTTGTTACTGTGGTATGGGGAGCCCAGCTTGGGGTTTAGGCCCCAGACTTCTCAGAGGGAACCTCCTACAGCTGAGATATCCCTCCAGAACTTCAGCTGCTGCCTGTGGGAGCCCAGCCAGCCCTCTTGTGACTCCACAATTCCTACCAGTATTGAGGTGGGCTCCTCTTTACATCCTTGGTTATAAGGATACTCTCCAGCTAGTTTTAAGTTGGTATTCAGGATGATTTTTCTATATTTTAGTTGTAATTCCTGTTTGGTTCTAGGATAAAATTCAGTGTAGTTTCCATTCAAACTGTCACCATTTTGGAAACTTGTTTCCTTTTTATTTTGATATCGTTATGGGCTGAATTGTGTGTCCCCAAAATATATATATATATTATATATATAATATATATACATAATTAATATATATGATCTATATATAATATATTATATATAATTATATATATATAATATTTTTAGAGAGAGGAAGGGAGAGAGAGAGCAAAATGTATTTTTTGAAGCATTAATCCCCAGCACCTTGGGATGGTACTGTATTTGGAGACAGGTTTTTTTGTTTAAAGAAAATTTTAAGGTGAAATGAGGTCATATAGATGGACTCTAATCCAATCTGACTGGTGTCCTTATAAGAAGAGAAAATTTGGACACACAGGATGTATGTGCACAGAAGAGAGGCCCTGTGAAGAAGCAGCAAGAGCATGGCCATCCGCACCCAGGGGAGAGGCTGCAGAAGAATCCAAACCTACTGACACCTTAATCTTAGACTTCTAACTTCTAGAACTTGAGAAATATATATTTGTTTTTCAAATCCCTCCATCTGTGGTATTCTGTTATGACCACCCTAGTAAAGTAACACAGATGCCATTGTTTTATTTTTGAATAGTGACATTGACCCTCCAGGAAATTGTGACTTGTTTATTTTGTGCCCCAGGGACCCAGATAAATTCTGAGATGTGAGCCTTTGTGGCCTAATTATTAAATATTAGTAAATATTAAAATTAGTAAATAGTAAAAATTAGTAAATATTAAATTGATTCTGTGTAAGCTACAGAGGACCTGCTTTCCTTGATCTGTGACTTCTTACAGGAACATTCAGTCTGCCCCTAACCCTCCTGCTTACACTTCCAGACTCCAGAATGTAGAGATAATAATGTGTTCCTCTGAGGGATAGATGCTAGGGTTGCATCTCCTTTTATTGTTTCATCTGCTCCATGATCATTGCCTGGTCACACACCAGGTTTTTTTTAGGAACTTGTCTGCAAAGTAAAGGATCTGACTAGAATTTTCTGACAGAGAACTTATATTTCTTACAGTCACGTGGGGAGGAAACCTTATTTTGGAAAATTAGTTTTCTTGGCAGGGCTGGCCAGAGTTATGCCTCCAGTGCTATTATTTCTCCTTCTTGTGAAATGGGAATAATTATATAGTCCACCTACCCCCCCCCCACCCCAGGGGCCCAGAGGTGGCCAATCCGAGGGATTGTAAATGCAACATGGAGAAAGGACATCTTGGGGAAGATACCCCTTTTCGTCATTTTCCCCTTCTGGGTCATTTGATCTTTGGGTTGAGAAGCCATGTCTCAGCATGGAGACAACCTTCCATGTGAGAGCATGCTTTGGTGCAAGAACGGGAAATTCCTCTGTGTGTGTTTGAAGGCTGAGGTGGTCCCATTTCTGCTGCATTTTTTTTGCTTGTTTGTTGTTGTTTTTTTCAGATTGAGTCAGCTCTCAATTTGACTGTGGCTTGTCCATTCATGGCTCATTTTTGGGTCCATGATTCTCCTCTGGCTCAGACTTTGGTTTGAATCTAGTTCTGTCTCCCTCATGACTTTAAATGTAAGAGCTATATCTACTTTTATGTTGCCTCAGTTTCCACATTTTTAAAATGGGGATGCTAATACCTGCTTCATGGTGTTATTGTAAAGATGAAAAGAAATAGTGGTTGTAGATATTGGATATAGAATGTCCTAGGTAGCCCAGCCAGTGTGGCTCATTGGTGAGCATTGACCCATGCACCAAGAGGTCACCAGTTCGATTTCCAATCAGGGCACATGCCCAGGTTGTGGGCCCAATCCCCAGTGGGGAGCATGCAGGAGGTGGCCAGTTGATGTTCTCTCTCATCGATGTTTCTATCTCTCTCCCTCTCCCTTCCTCTCTCTCTAAAATCAATAAAGAAAAATATTTTTAAAAAGAATATCCTAGGTAATTCATCCTAAGAAAATAATAAAATATTTATGTATAAGAATGTTCACCAAAGAATGATTTATTAGAGGGAGTAATCAGAAACAATCTAAATGTTTTGCACTAGATTACTGGAAGATGGCGGTGGGCAGGACCAGAGCAAGGGTGAGTGTGTGAGAGTGTGAGCTAGTGTGAGAGAGAGTGTGAGTGGATGTGAGTGTGGATGAGCAACCTTGAGCAGTGCAGAAAAGTGGGACAGGAGCAGCCGGCTACTGAGGTAAATAGCTTTTCAGGGCACTTCTCCCTGTGTGGCCAGGAGGTCTCGCCATTTTGGAAGATCCCTGGTCTTCTCTGGGAGGAGGCAGTGGGAGTGGCTATGGCCAGGCGACCTGAGTCCACCAGAGTGCCTTGCACCATCAGACCAGTGGATCCCACTGTGTCAATGCCGACCAGCGCACAGTAGCAGCACTATCGAGGTGCCTGCTACAATAGCTGCAACCAGCTGGGAGCCAAGCACAACTCCCCACAGCAGAAGCCAGATCAGAGCCCAGCACCTTCCCCCACAGCAACAGTGACTGGGTGGGAGTGAAGCCCTACCTCCAAAAGCAGCAGAGGCTCTGGAACTGAGACACACTACCAGCAGCAGGAGCACCTGCTTGGAAGCCCAGCACCTTACCCCACAGCAGCAGTAACTGAGTGGGAGTGGAGCCCCACCCCCAACAGCAGCTGAGGCTTGGAACCTGAGACACACCCCCAGCAGCAGAGGCTCTGAGGCAGACATCAATCCTCATGCAGCAGCAGAACAGATCAGCAGCTGAGACCCATCCCCAGTGGCATCAGCAGAGGCTGATCAGGAGCGGTGCCCCAGCCCAAGCAGCAACAAGACTTAGGCAGTCGAAACCTGCGCCAACCTGCCTACACATTCCAACATCCCTCACTGGGCCTAGATCTACCTGACTCCTAAAATGATGAGACAAAGAAACAGCACCCAAATGAAAGAAAAGGAAGAGTCACCAGAAAAGGAACTACATGAAATGGAAGAAAGAAATTTGTCAGATAAAGAATTCAAAGCAATGATTTTAAGGGTGCTCAAACAATTTAGTGAAAACTACAAGCAACTTAATAAGAATAATGAAGAACTCAGTGGGAACTACAGAAGCTTAAAAAAAAGAGGTAGAAGCTATGAATAAAAATCAAGAAGAAATAAAGAATACATAGCTGTTATGAAAAATACCTTAGAAGGATTCAATAGTAGATTAGAAGAAGCTGAAAACCGAATCCACGAGTTAGAAGACAAGGTAGAAAAAAACACTCAAATAGAGCAGCAAATGCCGAAAAAAATTAAAAAGCAGAAAAAGAGTTTAAGGGAGCTTTGGGAAAATACGAAACATGAAAACATTTGCATCATAGGGGTACCGGAAGGAGAAGAATCATAGAAAGGAATAGAGAACCTGTTTAAAGAAATAATGACAGAAAACTTCCTTAATTTGGCAAAGGAAAAAGTCACAGAAGTCCAGGAAACACAGAGAGTCCCAAGCAAGATGAATTCAAAAAGACCCACAGCTGGGCACATCATAATTAAAATGGCAAACATTAAACACAAAGAAAGAATCTTAAAGGAAGCGAGAGAGAGAGAGTTACCTACAATGGAGCTCTCATTAGACTGTCAGCTGATTTCTCAATAGAAACACTGCAGGCCAGAAGGGAGTGGCATGAGGTATACAAAGTAATGAAAGACAAGGGTCTGCATCCAAGACTACTGTATTCAGCAAGGCTATCATTCACAATTGAAGGTGAAATAAAGAGCTTCACAGACCAAAAAAAGCTAAAGGAATTTACAACCACCAAACCAGCACTGCAAGAAATGCTAAAGGGACTGTGGTAAAAAGAAGAAGAAATAGAGAGATAGAGATAGAGATAGAGATAGAGATAGAGATAGAGATAGAGATAGAGATAGAGATAGAGAGAGAGAGAGAGAGAGAGAGAGAGAGAGAGAGGGGGGAAAACATTCATAAAATAAAAATGGTAACTAATAAGTATCTATTAATAATACCTTAAATGTAAATGGCTTAAATTCTCCAATCAAAAGACATAAGGTAGATGATTGGATAAGAAAACACAACCTATATATATGCTGTCTACAATAGACGCACCTCACAACAAAAGACTTACACGGGATGAAAGTGAAGAGATTGAAAAAAAATTTTCCAGGCAAATGGAAATGGAAAAAAATAAAAAAGCTTGTATGCCAATACTCATATTTGATAAGATAGACTTCAAAACAAGGGTCATAATAAGAGACAAAGCAGGTCACTACATAATATTAAAAGGATCAATCCAACAAGAGGATATAACCCTGGTAAACATATATGCACCAAATACAGGAGCACCAAAATATATTTAAAAAACTTCTGGAGGACTTCAAGGGAGAGACCAATAACAATACAATCATAGAGGGGTGACTTTAACACCCCACTAACACTACTGGATAGATCTTCTAGACAAAAAACTAACAAGGACACAGAGTCCTTAAATGATGAACTAGATCAGTTGGACTTAATTGATATTTACAGAACATTTCACCCCAAAGCTGCAAAATATACATTCTTCTCCAGTGCACACGGGACATTCTCGAAGATAGACCACATGTTAGAACACAAAGTAAGTCTCTACAAATTCAAGAAGATTGAAATCATACCAAACATCTTCTCAGATCACAGTGGCATTAAACTAAAAATCAATTACAATAAAAACATTCAAACACATGGAGGCTAAATAGCATGTTATTAAACAACAGATGTGTTACAAAGGAGATTAAGGAAGAAATTAAAAACTTCCTGGAATCCGATGAAGCATTTAACAAACATGAGAATGCAAAATACAACACAAAATGAAACAAAACAAAACCTGAAGCTGCCACACATCCAAGGATCGCTAGCTAGTTCCCCTTCTCTTAGGCTGCAAAACCATGATGGCCTGGGAAAATTTCAAATGTGAGGACAGGATGTACTGCAGGGGTTTTTCTTGGGGTAACAGGTTACATTGCCTCCTGCATGTCAGCACATTCGCACTCTAGATGTCAATATGTAATTTGTTTATCTTTGGTGGGGAGAGTCAGCAACATATATCTAGGCATGCCAGATGTTTTCTGCTTGTATTTCTCAATAGGTGTTTTCTAAAATAAAATTCCTAAAAAAATAAAACTAGGAGGACTGGAGTGGTGGCAGAAATCTCATGTGATATCATTTACTGATTTGACTTCTCTGGACCACTTGATATTTTCTCCTGCCCTCTCAACCCCTACAGTGGCCTGGTCACTGTGGCCAACCTGGCCATATCCTACCCACCCCTTGGCCGTCTCCACCTGACTTCCCATGGTATGTGGGCACCTCTGTTCCTGTGGGCTCTTCACAGGGCTGTGGGAGGCTGAGCTACCTTCCCTCCTGGTGGTTCCCACCCTGGGAGCAGCAGCCGAGCCCAAAGGGAGCTGGTCAGTACACATCCACCACCCTTGCCCATGGCTGGAGTAACAATGAGGCTCAGGGTTTGCAGTTGCTAGATTTTTTCTAGGGATGAAGCTCATTGCTCATCTAATACTATTGGCTTGCTAGCCTCCATCATTGGTCCCTTCATCACTACCTTGCCAGTGTGCCTGCACTTTCCAAAGAAACTGCTTGTTCACAGTTCTAGACTGGATTTGGGGGAACCCAAAGCAGGGCATACTGCTCTGATTTAGTTTCCTAAAGCAGATCTGACCATGTTACATCTGGGATCAAATCCCTAAAGGATTTCCCACCACTTCTAGCAAAACAACAACCCTTTTTTGTTGTTAAAACCTTCGGTCATTTGTCCCCATGCTTCCATACCAACCTTTCCTCATGCCCTGTATCTTTGTGTCATTCCAGGTGCCCCTTGAACCTCTCCTGCTCCTGCCTGACTCTGCACTCTGCACACTCTCTATGTCAACAAGAATGAATGATCTTGGCCTAGTGGACCAAACCCAAGGTCCATCTCCTTTTATGTCCTCCTCTGATTTCCCCAAAGCTCCTGTTGGCTTCTTTGTGCTTCCAGAACTTTTAGCAGCCAAAAATGCACCACATGTTCTGTGGTGTTGTGTTACTGGGCTGATGGCAATCCCCTACCACCAATGCCTTGTGGACTGGACTGGACTTTCCTTGTCCACTGGGATGTGGTCTTATTCCTCATATACCTCTGGTGGTAACTAAAAGGGATGACTCTTTTTTTAAAATCCTCATTCCAGAATACATTTTTATTGATTTTAGAGAGACAGGAAGGGAGAGAAAGATAAACATTGATTGGTTGCTTCCTGTATACACCCCAACTGGTGATCGAACCCACAACCTGGGTATGTGCCCTGACTGGGAATCGAATTGGCAACTTTTCAGTGCACAGGATGATGCTCAACCAACTGAGCCACGCCAACCAGGGTGATGGCATTTTATTTTAAATGAACAATAAATAAATGTATAGATGTGTGTCCTATTCTCCATGGAGATACCAGAGTGGCCATTTCACAACATTAACTCAAGTCCTACCATTACCTACTTACTTGTGACTTGTCAGCACACTAACACATAACCAGATCCTATGAGGGGTGCCATGACCTGATCTCTGCCCCATTCTCCACAGGCTTTCCCATTGTGGTCCTTGGTACTGCTCCACTGGACTTACCAACCTTCCTTCTGTTCTTACAGCACATTAGTCTCACCAGCTTCCAGGCCCATTGGAATCCTTGCCTCCCCACAAAGAAAACCTTGTTCAGCACAGCTGGCTCCACCTTCACACTGTGTCAGAGGTCACTCTTTCCCTGGCCATCCTGGCCAGAAGGTGCCCACCTCAGCCTTCATGTGATGTAAGTGTTAGAGCCCAACTGCTTCCCTGTTCAGTTGTTTGCTTGCTTGTTATCAGTAGACCTGAATGTAAGGTCCATGAGCATTGAGACTTTTCTTGTCATCTCTGTGTGTCCATTCTTAGCACCCACCATAGTGCTGCTCTGGCACATGGAGGGTATTATCACCTGGATGCATGTTAGTTGCTAATTCTCAAAGCATCTATGCATCCAGAAATAAAACATAACCACATTGACACGAGAACTACATTCAAGTCCATTGTCTGACACCCTTAGGTTATGAGTAAAATGTTCCACACTGTTGAAGTTTAGGAATTTAAGTTCACTTGAAAAAGTCAAGTGCCGTATTCAGATATTGTTCCAAAGCATATTAAAGACAGACTTCTTCATCTTTAGGAAATAAGCATGCCGTGCAAATGCCAGTTTTCCTGAGCAATCAACTTCCAGCCCACAGTTTTGGCATTGTTTATTGTGGGCTGGAGAAGAATGGCTATTGCCTAGCCCCAACAAACTCTGGTATCACAACCAGTGAGCAGAGGCCCCCCAGAGTCACCACCATGACAGGAGCTACTGGAACAATATGCGAGCACACCCAGTAATGCCCTGAGCCCCAGCACCATAACTCACACCCCATAACACTTCACGTGGGACAAGCACACCAGCCCCTCTCCATCAAAGTCATTTTCTCCTCACTGAGAAGTGTCACATCAGATTTGTACTGATGAGAAATTTCATATATCTTTTTCCTCAAAGACACAGAGTGCTGCAAATGAGGTTAGAAAATAATTTTTAAAAGCTACTCTTTGAGGCTAAGCATTATAGTGAGGAGGGACACAGAGGAAAGGGATGGAACAGAGGTGGAACAGGGAATAAAAATGGCAAAAACAACGGAGGAAGAAGGGAGAGAAGCAAGGAGAGAGGAAGAAGGAAGGAGAGAGAATGACGGAGGTTGGTATGGATCACACTTCTCTTCCAGAGTAAAGGGAAAATCATGAGCCATAGCCACACAGATATTTGGCCAATTAGGATGGATAAAGGAATAATATTTGTTTATTAGATATTTCAGGAATGTGTGCTCATTCTCACAGTGGACAGCTTTTCCCTGGAAAATGTCCCAGAAAGACAGAACTAGCAGGGTTAGTTCTTCAGCCGCCGCCTAGGAGGGAACATGGACAATCTGCAAAGGAGACATTTCTGTAAAGCACAGTGCTGAGACATCAGCCACCAGCTCATAGGCAGAAGCTCACCACGTTTGGGGGTGAGAGCCAGCTACAGCTCTGGGAGGAGCCAATTAACTGGTTTGAGTTTTCTTTACCTCCCCTTTTTACTATTCTGCCACCAGATAGGCTTCAGAGAGCAGGAGGGAGAAAAAAGGAGTCCTGTCAAATGCATTGTTCGGATGGCTGGACCTTGTGGTTTCTGGTGGCCATGTGGACTGTAATTTGCTTGAGTTCTTGCTCCTGCAGCCTGTATGTCAACTGGCTGCCACCACTCATCCTCTAGGTGCCCAACGCAAGTTAGAGGAAACTTTAGTATTCTCCAGGGCAGTGCTCTCAGACCTTGTTACTCATCCAAATCATCTGGATTAAATCCAAATGTCCTAGCTAAACCCCAGGCCCAAGAAATCAGAGTCTCTGAGGGGTGAGGCCCGAGCATTAGCATGTTGTAAAGTTTGCTGGATGATGTTGGAATACAGACAAGGTTGCTGGGCAGACAGGCTGTGACTCATGGCTTTTCAGAGAGGAAGAACTGAGATGGCTTTTCTAGGTCACCAACGTATCCCCAGGCCCTGTTCACGTCACTTCCCTAGTGTTTCTCAAGTCTAACTGCCTTCCTCTTTGGATTTCCTGCTTTGCTCCTCCTGTCTAACAATGTCACCATCATTTACATACCTCCTCCCCCAAGCTCAATAAATTTCAATGATCTCTCCTTGTTTTTAGGACAAAGACAAAACTGATGAGAATGGCCTCTAGGCTCTGGCCTCCCTCACAGCCTCTCTCTGGTCCACTTTCTTCCTTCTGCAGCCACAGTGACCTCATCTTTCAGTTCCTCAACTGTGCTAGCCTTGTCCAATTCACGGGTTTGCACATGCTGATCTCCCTTCTCAAAACTCCTTTCCACCCCCAAGACCATTTTTCCTTCAGATTTCAGTGAAGCACGACCTCCTCCAAGAAGCATTCTTTGACCACCACCCCTGTAACCACTCATAGGAGACACTCCTCAACATGGGCCTCACAGCCTTTCACTGTATATGGGTGTGCGTGCATATGCATGTATGTGTGTGCATGCTTGTAAAAACACACATCTGGCTTTGGATCCAGCACCATCCCCTTGGCTGGCGTGTCAGCTTTGTGAGAGAACTGACACGGTATCTGTTTGTCTGCCACTGTATCCCCAGCACTTTGCATGAAACCCGGCTAATGGTATATGCTCAATAAATATGTGTTGAATAAAGAATGAATTCTTCTATCTGGATCCGTCAGGTCTCCCATTCCCAAGCATTTTGTTTTGGACACCTCCTATTGCCCACAGGGCTCACACATGTCTTTATATAGCCTCGTTTGGGCTGCTGGCCTGGGGTATGGTGAGATATCACTTCTACTTCTTCAGAGCTGGCAGCCTAGGGGTTTTGGGGCAGAATGTGCTTTCCAGTGAGGATACTGCCCTCACCATGCTTCTGGAGCTCCCCTTGGGGCCCGCCATCAGATCTGTGGCTCCTTCTCTGGGATGTCCTCCTTGAACTCAGCCTTTGTCTTTAAATATTAGGTCTACTTTTGGAAAACTGTCAAATATATAATTGCATGTCAAACTGGGGTGTAACATTGTTTGGCCATAAAGGATCTGAGGCTTATAAATGGGCACAGAGGTGATTCCAAAGGGAAAAGACAAAGCATGTGCACTGTGATTCCATTTGTAGTTCGAAACCTTGCTGCAGAGGAAACAAGCCATACCTGGCAGTGCAGCCACCACATGCTGGACACTTGCTGGCCATTCTGATGCCCACTCTGTTCCCCTCACAGGGGTATACCTGCCCAAGACCCACGGGGTTCTACATGATCAGCCAATGCTGCCCCTCCTCCTCCTCCTCTGACAAGGCCTTCCTCACCTCCTGGGGGAGAGAAGGTCCTCCCTCCTTGCCTTCTTCCTACAGAATTCTCCAGATTCCCACCCAGTCATTTCCCAGGGCTCCATGAAGCCTAGCCAGCATGGGGCACACTCCCTTACCTCTGGGAGTCAGGAAGCAAGTGCAGCAGCTTCTCAGGGCCTTTGTTGTTCTAGTCTCACACTTCCCAGGCTGTCCTAGCACAGTGAAGGAGGGGCCTGTCAGGAGCTTTCAGAGGAACAGTGTCCTGAAGGGAATTTCCCATCAGTGGCTCTGTCCCTGAGAGGGGGTTCCACAAGTAGGGCTCCTCTGAGCTGGGTGCCCAAATGCCCCTCCACCACTACTTCTGGTATTAGTCCTGTCCTAGGAACAGACCAAGGTCCATCTGGATTACACTTCTGTCTGTGGGTGGCAGAGGCCAGGAGCAATCTGAGGCTCAAGGAGAGACCCCGATCTATTCTCCATGCTTGCCATGACATGGGGGGAGGAGAGGCAGTAGCCCAGGTGATCACATGTTAGTTGACAAATGCTGTTGTGTACCTACAACATTCCAGCCACAGAGCCAGGCACTGAGTGAATCAAAATGTTCAGGCCTGTCCCTCATGTACCGTGCTGTCTGGGGGTGTCCAGATATTCATTACAAATATGATGAGTATAATTAAAAAAAAAAAAAAAAAAAAAAAGGTGCGTTGAGAGAATAACTTTGGATTCTACCAGCTCAGAGGTTGGGAGGCTGGTCAAAGAAATCCTCTTTCTTTTGAAGGCAAAATGCCGGGGCTTGACCTCACTTATTCCAAAATTAACACCTCTGTGCCAGCTGTCCCTTTAGCAGATGTCCTGGCTTCTCTCTCCCTGCAGAGCAATGTGTCCACTTCCAAGCCTAAGTTAAGACCTTTTTCTGCTGTGAAGCTGTTTCTCCTATCCACTCCACACACCTGCATTCATTTCAATTTAAGGGAGGCCCCTTTCACTCAATTATTACCATCTCCAGAACTATTTTCTGGTGACATCATGTATGTTACTCTGCTTTCTACACGTTGGGTGTGAACTCCTTGAGGAAGGGTATTCTGTGTTGGAGGGGGTCTGGATATCTCAGGATTACTCAGGCCCTTATTTATCTATTAGGCTCCTGCTATGTGCCAGCCCAGTGCAGGGCCCCCAGGGTAACATGGGCGAACCAAGATAGGGTTAAATTTGCACAGCTTTTATTAAGGAAATCGCCTGTGTGAAAGAAAATGTGGAGGGAGCCTGGACAGCTGGGTTTCATCATCTCAGCCTGAGGTTAAGGAAGGCTGGGTCCGCCAAAGGCAAACATCTGCCCTAATGTTGCATGTTTGCACAGACATTTCCTGTGCTCGTGCTCACATGCCAGTATTGCTCAAGACTTCCAACTGCTCGGTCATAGCGTATTCACCCTCTGTTGGAATCCCTGTAATCTGAAAACAATGTAAGTCCCTGCTTTGTCAGATACCAGGCTTGGGGCTGTGGAGGGTCCCTTGCCTCAGCCCAGGGCATCAGGAACTAGAGAAGGCACCTGCGTCCCTGCACTCACCTCATTCACTTTCCCTCAACCATCTCTTCTCCCATACCTGCCAAGGTGCCTTCAGGCAGGGGTGGCACAGGCAGGTGTGACACAAAGGCAGCCTAAAACTCTGAGGACATTTATTTGGTGGCACAGGGTCCTCCATGAATTTCCACAGGCAAAGACCCTAGAGTGTCCCATCCCACAACCCTGAGACCTGTGAGAATGCATGGTGAAAGCTCAGGGTCGTACAGCTCTCAGTGTCTCAGGGAGGTCCTCGAGGATGACACACCCGCAGAAAAGGAAACTCTGTGCGGGAAGGGGCTGCCTATGAGTGGAAGACACCCTGGGTTGGTACGCAGAAGCATTGACTTTTCTAAGCAGAAATCTGCAGAGCTTGCCAAGGAAGTGCTATGGCAACAAGATTTATTCACATGAAAAATGACATTTCTACATCCTCCTGCTCTTCTTTCCCCAAGGCGTTGCCTAAGAAGGAGAGTTCTGAATGTTACTTAGCCTCATCTCTTGTGTGCTCCCCAGGAGGGCTCTGTCTTGGGTGGTCAGGTTTGGGATGCAGAGACTGTGGAGAGGACAGAGAAAAATAAGCTTGGGCGAGCAGGAAGACAGGAAGGGAAGGAGAGGCTTGCTTCTTGCATCAGCATCTGAGCCTTTCTTTGTTTTGAAAAATTTAGGTAATGGACAAAGAGGAGAGACAACTTCTCAGCCAAAGCAAAATGCTGATAGAGGCAGACAGGGGATTAAGAGGACAGTAATCAGAATTTTGCCATTTAAGATGAGAGACTACAGAATTCTGGAGGAACAAGAGAATCAGATCAAATTTAAAGGAGTGTTGCCCTGGTTTGTAAATTGAATCCCCTTTGGAATTCTTCCAGACACTTGAGTAAAAACTGAAACTAACTTTTTGTACTTTTTTTGGGGAGGTACTGTGCTTATTTCACTGGGCCACATGAAGCTCCCATTTATACTTGGGTTATAAACACCCACAAACAATATAGAAATATAGCTCAGAAATTTACTTTTAAGAAAACAGCTGAGCCCGGCCGGTGTGGCTCAGTGGTTGAGCATCGACCCATGCATCAAGAGGTCACTGGTTCAATTCCTGGTCAGGGCACATGCCCAGGTTGTGGGCCCAATCCCCAGTGGGGGCATCCAAGAGGTGACTAATTGATGTTCTCTATCATCCATGTTTCTGTCTCTCTCTCCCTCTCCATTCCTCTCTCTCTAAAAATCAATAAAGAAAAAAAAATGTATAGAAACAGCTGAGAATATTCATTACAACATGTAGATACATTCAATTCATTGTTTATTCACCTATTAAGCACCCATATCTATCTCAAGATGATTAAAATTCAGTTTTATTCAATTATTTGACTCATTTATTCTTTCCTCCTAGGCAAAGGCATCTGTACTCCAGCTATCTTCAAAAGTCATGCTGTCTGGGCCAAGGAGGTAAGTCTCCTCTCTGCTTTAAATTCCCAAATGAACCTTCTGCGGGGGGGGGGGGGGTGATTATGCAAAGAGATACTCTATTCCTCATCTGCTGCAAACAGCTCCAAAGTATATCCAGCCCTGTCAAATTAAAGCTGCTTTCCAGGGACCCTGTCAGCTCTGGGTGAGATGAATGCACACCAGTATTGCAAAACTCCCTGGCATTTGTAGACAGAACAGCTTTCTATGCAGCTGACAGCTGACATGCCAGGAAAAGTAAAACCAATGACAAGATGGATGAGCTCCCTTTGAGTGCCTAATTATCCAGAGGAAAGGCCAACAATGGGGACTGTAAATTGTCCTTGGGAAATAATAATAAAAGTGGCTGTCCCTCCCTCTGTCCCCAGGCCAGGCCTCCCCACCCTACCCCAGCCTGCTGCTCTCCTAGGCCTGGTTGCTCCCTAGGCTAGGAGTGGCCTCCTTCTACACAACCCCTCCCAGTACACTGCCCACACTTCCTCGGCATTTCCCTTCTTTAAATAAGGCCTCAACCCCTTCCTGTTTTCCTGGTCACTATGGACTCCAACCCAGGAAAGGGAAATATTATACTAAACCCTTTTCTTTGCTTTCACTCATGCTACACACTTTAGCACTAGATCCAATGCATGAGGGGAAGAACTTTCTCAGTGTTTAATAGATGGGGTGCAGTGTGCCAAGGACTCATTCTAGCACTTGTCTTCAAAAGATCTCATGATACACTGGGACCCTAGTCTTTCAGTCCACGTAAACTGCACAAGGTGCAGAGATGGCTGTGTCCAGGACAATGTAGCAGGTAATCATCACAATACAAGCTTTAGTCATGTTTAAGTAAAGAACAGTTTAATGACTTCCAACCTCAGATATTAAAATAAAACACGGTGAAAAAATAATAAAATGTGATTTATATTTTTTAGGTTATGTTCTGCCTTTAAAACACAAAATATTGTCATAGGAAAATTTTGGACATTCATGCAATGTACTTGTTCCCCATTTTTGAAAAGCACTGCTATGTGTTTTCCCAAAATGTTGGCACCAGTGCAATGTCAGTTTTCCAGAATGTTTTCGTGCCTGATAGAGAATTACAATAGCTACTTTCTTACCCAAAGACACAGCTGGGTGTGGGGGCAGTGGAGGGGTCTGGCCCTGAAGTTTGGTCTCCCCCATTGAGGAGGGTTACAGGATGGCCCTCCATGGGTGTGGTATGTGGAAGCAGGGTACATCCCTCAAGGACTGCTTTTGAATTTTGATATGTTGAGAAGGCCCATGGTGACATTTGGCCTTTTCTTCACTGACCTCTTGAACTGAACGTTCCTCTTTAGTGCAGAGACATGGGCTAGAAGAAACTTTGGAGGCAACATGAGGCCATCCAGGATTTCTCCTTTTTAATCTCTTCAGATCAACACAATTGTATTTCCACTGAGTAAATATTTTGGCATATTTAAAACAGAAGATGATCCTGAGTCAGTGAAGATGCAATTCGGCAGGGTGAAGGGGCCTTACTGGACATCTTTGGTTGTTGGTTATTTCTTGACCATGAATAACAAACACTCTTGGTCATGTGTTCTTCTAGTGCTGCATAAATTGCAGGCAGTTCCATACCCTTGAACCTCATTTAAGCAACTCTCCCTATTTTGTCGAAATCAAGGTTCAAAGAAAGCAAATGATTTGCTCAATTAACACATCCTTTCAGCAAATATTTATGGATCATTTACTGGGGGACCAGAGACTGTAGTCAACTGTGGGCACATGGGGTAAAAAGCAGCAGTGTTTCCTGTCCTCCTGGCACTTACATGCTGCCCTGGGGCTTCCTGAGAGTGGAAGGATGTGACAAACTAAGCACAGAATGGAACTTGGAGCAAAAAATAGCATTTCTCTGCATGTCACCTTCCAAATAAACAAAGCTGCCCTTTAGAGATATGCTGCCTCAGTGAGACACACATTGGAACACCAGACAGGTAGGTGCTGTAATCCCCACGTGGCTGGCTCAATGCTTCACAGTGTGGCTGGGTAAGTTAGCAGTCTGCAGAGAACCAGAACATGGTGAAATATGTTTCATTCCATGACTAGAAGGAACATTACCTAACCACTGGAAGATTCAGAAGACACTTGGAGATTTTGCGGGTTTTGGGAGAAAAATAAATAATGTATATGAAAGAGATTTTTAAGAAAGGGTTAAAACATTCTTTTAATGCAATTTGTACTCTCTGTCTTAAAAAAAATCAAGAGAATTATATAATAAAGGAAGTAGAGAGAATAAGATGAATAGAAAATAAGAATACAAAATAAACATTATGCACTGAAAAGGAAGGTAGACAAAGCCATAAAATTAAATTTGTTCTAAGAATGACTGCTGAATCACACATATAGGTCACATCTGAGTTCCCTGGTAGACAGGGGACTAAAGAAAGCACATCAGACAGCTATAAAATCCTCTGTACTGGATTCCCTACCTCTTCATATAAAACATAATGAACACAGATGGGATCTTCAACTGCTTTTCATTTAACTAGAAATATTGTCCATGTGGTCATTTATCAAGCTTAGCATTATTTTTAACAACCTTTGAATTTTCATGATTTCTGAGTCTGCTAAAATGTTGGCTGATAGACCCTGCCAGTAGTGAGAATACCAGAATAGTGAGTAACTATTTTTAGGGACAGTGGTCAGGGTGACTTGGTTTTGTGTGTCTTTGTAGTAGGTAGATTCCACCTGTGGGAAAAGTTCTGAAATGCCCTTTCTAACCCACACCATTGATGCCTCTGATTGTCATCTTGCTCTGGACAGTACTGCCTCCCACCCTGCCATATGTCATCATATCACCCACTCCTGGCACAAGCCAGGTGGCTCCAGCACTACCCACCTCCACATTCCTTACACCATACACCATATTCCTGTCTGTTGCTCTCCAGCTGGGTGACCCGGGACAAATGCCCAACATCTCTGGAGAAATTGAGAGGTTGTGTTAAAAGGCTATAAAAGTTTTCATTCAGCTCAAATTTTTTGCCTTTTCTTCAATAATAGATTCTAGTCCTTAAAGGAAGGTCCCTGCTAAGACAGTCTGAGTACTACTTCTATGAAAGTTCTTCCATTAGATTAGTCCCCTGCTCTGGCTTTTGTTATTGTCCAACGGTGGGGCTTGGGCTTTCATATTTTAATTGAAGTGTTGCTAATGTTTATTTGGAAATGGTGATGACAGAAGGACACTACACAGCTGTGCCCAACAGTTGGTTCCCTACAGATTGTTAATTGCCTTGAGAATAGAGTTGGTATGACTTCAGCCAGGCTAAACAACACACAATTACATGACAGGCTGAGGGCAGCCTGGCAGGAGCATCCTAAATAACTCCAGTTAGCTCCTTACCCCAGTGAGCTTTCTCCATGCTATTTGATGAAAACTTTATTATGCAAATGAGTGATCAGAAACAGTATTCAGGCCCTTAAAGACAATAGCTTTTTCGGGGAGGCCACTCTGCAGTGGGCTATTTACATAGGACTGGTGCTTTGCCATGTCCTGGTTGGTGGGAGAATGCAAAGAAAAGGACTTTGCCCTGGCTCAGTCCCCACTTCCCTCCAGCTAAAATCTCCAGTGATGAGGACAAATAATGTATTAAGACTTCCTTATAAGGAAACAAATCCCCACCTATTGCTGTGAAATTGTAGGCAAAAGGGACAGAAAAAGCTTCTCACTTTTTTCTTGGTTGGTGAAAAGCAAAGAAGACAGTCTCTGATTTGAAATCTTCTTCTATGAGCCATGAATGGACTTGATTTTAGACTTCATTTGTCTCACAGCACCTAGGAGTTCAGAAGGGCCCAGTCAGAGCCTCACTCAGAGGGAGCATGGCTGGTCCATTGATGCAAGGGTGCTGGCAGTGGTAGTGGTGGTATTTATTTTCTTTTAAAGTCCACAAGGGTGCACGTCTCTTAGGGTGCCCCAAATTCCCATCCACCACAACTGCAGATGTTCCTCTTACTAGTCTGGTGGTTTGATGGGACCGATTCTAACTAGAAGAGTGGTTAGTTATACGGGTGAACTGTGTCCAACTGGGGCTCTGTCTCTACTCAGCACGGGCTGGCCCAGGAGCTGTCAGTAGACAGGGAAACCATTTCCCAGGAGCAAGGTCTTTCTCTTTCTTGGGAGGGGGGAAACCTCAACCTGATGTTTTTATAGACCTCTCTCCTACCCTAAAGCAGGAGGCTCTGTCTGACTTGCATTGGGGAGGATTTTCTCAGGGCCTGGGAAGGAGAAAGGAGGTTAAGGACTGGTGTCAACTACAATTTGTCTTAAATGCGCAGTGGTCTTGCAAATTTCAGCCTGACTCCAATCATCAAGATGGGATGCAGGCTTGGAGCAGGAGTGGGATATGTGTAGTAGAGATGGGAGTTTGGTTGCCTTTTCTTTAATGCCCTGATAGAATAAGGAAGGCATTTTCCTAATGTCCTAACTGCTTCTGTAGGAAAAGGGCCATTTTAACTCCCCTAACCTGGAAAATGGTCTGTATGTTTCACATTGGCAGTGACAGGTAAAATTTCTCATGTTATTTATTTATATCCCACCACTGTAAAGAAAAAGACAGACAATATTTAGGAGGTAGTTATGATTTTTTTCCCATCCAATTTTTATTAATTTATTTTTGTTACAGATGTTTCTCCTTTTTCCCCCATAGACACCTTCCTCCCCATCCCACCGCCCCCACACCCCTAGCATTGTTGTCTATGTTCATTGGTTAGGCATACATGCATATAAGTTTTTTGGTTCATCTCATCCATCCCCCCAGCTCCCATACTCTGAGGTTTGTCAGTCTGAACCATACTCCTTTCTATGTCTCTGGGTCTATTTCGTTCTTCAGCCCACCTTGTTAATTATATTCCACAAATAAGTGAGAACATGTGGTATTTGTCTTTCTCTGATTGACTTATTTCGCTTAGCATAATACTCTCGAAGAATAGATCTTTCTTTCTTACAGCTGCTATTCCATTGTATATATATATATGTACCACAGCTTTTTTATCCACTGATCTATTGATGGACACTTGGCCTGTTTTCAGATCTTAGCGATTGTATTAATAGATAGTGCTGCTGTGAACATAGGGGTACATATATTCTTTCTGATTGTTGTGTCAGGCTTCTTAGGGTATATTCCTAGGAGTGGGATCACTGGATCAAATGGCATATCTATTTTTAATTTTTTGAGAAACACTATAGTGTTTTCCATAGTGGCTGCCCAAGTCTACATTCCCACCAGCAGTGTACTCAAGTCCCCTTTTCATCACACCCTCACCAGCACTTGTTTGATGATTTGTTGATGGCAGCCATTCTGGAAGGTGTGAGGTGATACCTCATAGTTGTTTTAATTTGCATCTCTCTGATGATTAGTGACAATGAGCATTTCTTCATATGTCTCTTGGCCATTTGTGTGTCCTTTTTGGAGAGGTGTCTCGTTAGATCCTCTGCCCATTTTTTCATTGGGTTTTTTGTCTTCCTTTTGTTGAGTTGTATGAATACTCTATATATTTTGTAAATTAACGCCTTATCTGATGTATCATTGGCAATTATGCTCTCCCATACAGTGGGTTCCCTTTCCGTTTTGATGGTTGTTTCTTTTGCTGTGCAGAAGCTTTTCAGTTTGATGTAGTCCCATGTGTTCATTTTTTCCTTTCTTTCTGTTTCCTTAGGTAATGTATCAGTGAAAATTCTGCAGCATGTGATGTCTGAAATTTTGTTGCCTACATTTTCTTCTAGGATTTTTATGGATTCATGAGTCACATTTAAGTCTTTTATCCACTTTGAGTTTATTCTTGTGTATGGTGTAAGTTGATGGTCTAGTTTCATTTTTTCGCATGTGGCTGTCCAATTTTCCCAACACCATTTATTAAAGAGGCTATCTTTACTCCATTGTATACTCTTGCCACATTTGTCAAATATTAATTGAGCATAATGTCTTGGGTAAATTTCTGGGTTCTCTGTTCTGTTCCATTGATCTATATGACTGTTCTTATGTCAGTACCAGGCTGTTTTGATTACAGTAGCTTTGTAGTATAACCTGATATCCAGTATTGTGATCCCATCTACTTTGTCCTTCTTTTTCAGGATTGCTGTGGCTATTCAGGGTCTTTTTTGGTTCCACGTGAACTTTTGAAGTATTTGTTCTAGTTCTGTGAAATATGTCACTGTTATTTTGATGGGGATTGCATTGAATCTATAGATTGCTTTGGGTAGTATGGACATGTTAATGATGTTAATTCTTCCAATCCATGAACAAGGTATATGCTTCCACTTTTTTATATCTTCCTCTACTTTTTTCTTTTTTTTTTTTATTATAATTTATTTTATTATTAATTTGTTTTTGTTACAGATGTTTTTCCTTTTTTTCCCCCATTGACACCCTCCTCCCCCTCCCCTTCTCCTCCTCCCCATCCCTGTTGTCCATGTCCATTGGTTATGCACCCATGCACATAAGGCTCTGTGATTTATCTCTTTCCCCCGCCTCCCCGCCTCCTCTGAGGCCCGTCATCCCGTACTCCACCCTCCATGTCTCTGGGTCAATTTCATTGTTCAGTTTGCTCAGTTCTCCTGTGTGTTGCCGGCTTCCTCTGTTGGTGGGGAGGTCGCCCGGCTCCCCCGCTCCACCTGGGTTCTCCCGCGGTGGGGGCATCTCCTGGCTCTCCCGCTCCGCCTGGGCTCCCCCACTGTGGGGGCGTCTCCCGGCTCCCCTGCTCTGCCTGGGCTCCCCCGTGGTGGGGGGGTCTCTTGGCTCCCCCACCCCGCCTGTGTTCCCCCGTGGTGGCGGGGTCGCGGCTCCCCCGCTCCGCCTGGGTTCCCCCTTGGCGGGGGGGGGGTCGCCCGGCTCCCCCGCTCCGCCTGGGTTCCCCCGTGGTGGGGGGGTCACCCAGCTCCCCCGCTCCGCCTGGGTTCCGCAGGAGCCCCTGGCTGCAGGATCTCGTATCCTTTCAGGCAACAAGGAGGGTCCTGGAGGGCAGTATGCCGTCTCCATTCTGCTGCTTCTTTAATTTCGTAGTTGCAGGGCTTCCATTCAGCTTGATTTCATGCGGTCTTTAAGTGATAGTTATTCTGTGATTTAGTTGTAACTTTGATGTGGTTGTGGGAGGACGCGGTTCCGCGTCCACCTAGGCCGCCATCTTGACCGGAAGTCCTAAACTATTCTTTATTTCAGTTAGTGCCTCCTTCATTTCTAACTGTGTATCCATTATTTCTGACTGGTCCCTTTTTATGCTCTTGAGGCCCTCACTAAGTTCACTGAGGTTCTCACTAAGTCCATTGAGCATCCTTATAAGCAGTATTTTGAACTCTGCATCTGTTAGGTTGCTTAACTCCATTTCACTTAGTTCTTTTCCTGGAGTTTTGTCTGTTCTTTCATTTGGGACCTGTTTCTTTGTCTCCTCATTTTGGCTGCCTCCCTGTGTTTGTTTGTATGTATTACTTAGCGAGAGGTGTGGGGCTAGCTGAGACCAGATGCTGCTTGTTTGAAAGAATTTAGGAAAAGCTGAAGCAGGCTCCAAGACAGGCCAATCCTATGGTAAAGCAACTGGCAATAGCTTGGGTGGGCCTGAAAGTTGGGTGGGCCTGGAAGTTGGGTGGGGTGGGGCCTCAGGGAATCACCAGGGTGGGGCCAACAGTGTGAGCCAGGTTGCTGGAGTCCCAGAAATGGCGGTGTCTACCGCCCCAGGGAAGGGCTCACCAAAGGAACAAAAGCCTCTGATAGCACGTCTGTCCAGGAGAAAGCTGTCTCTCCAGCCCTCGCGCCAATGCCAAACAGCTCAGTTCTTCCCCATATGATTCTGGTGCCTTTCAAGCTGCCTCCCCCGCGCTGGAACCCGGAGGGAGCGAGTCCGAGTAAGTCCGTGCGCGGGCCCTTTAAGAGGAGCTGCCGGGGGCTCCAGCCGCCTCAGCCTCAGTTCCCGCTGGTTTCTCCAGCCAGAAGTTCTGGGGGCTTCTCTTCCTGGCACTGGAGCCCTCAGCTGGGCGCCTGGTGTGGGACGGGGACCCTTCAGTCCTTGGGGAGGACCTTCCCAGCCGAGGTGCCCTCCTAATTTTTATCCGCCACACGCGGGTGTGGGACCAGCCCGTCATGCCTCCGCCCTCCTACCAGTCTCGATGCGGCTTCTTCTTTAATTTCGTAGTTGTCAGACTTCCATTCAGCTTGATTTCAGGTGGTTTTGAATGATGGTTGTTCTGTAGTTTAGTTGTAACTCTGATGTGGTTGCGGGAGGACGCGATACTGCGTCTACCTATGCCACCATCTTGACCGGAAGTCTCTACTTCTTTTTTCAATGTCCTGTAGTTTTCTGCAAATAGGTCTTTGCTTCTTTGGATAAGTATATTCCTAGTTATCTTAATTTTTTTGCTGCAATGGTAAATGGGATTGCTTTTTCAATTTCTCTTTCTGTGAGTTCATTATTGGTGTATAAGGATGCGGTCGATTTCTTGATGTGAATTTTGTATCCTGCTACCTTGCTAAATTTGTTTATTTAATTTGGCAAATTTTTGATGGAGTGTTTAGGGTTTTCTGTGTATAATATCATGTCATCTGTGAATAATGACAGTTTCACTTCCTTCTTTCCCATTTGGATCCCTTTTCTATTTTCTTTATATTTGATTGCTGTGGCTAAGACTTCCAGTACTATGTTAAATAAGAGTGGCAAAAGTGGGCATCCCTGTCTTCTTCGTGTTCTTAAGGGAAATGCTTTTAGCTTTTGCCCATTGAGTATGATGTTGGCTGTAAGTTTTTCATATATGGCTTTTATTATGTCAAGATATGATCTCTCTATTCCCACATTGCTGAGTGTTTTTATCAGAAATGGGTGCTGGATTTTGTCAAGTACTTTTTCAGTATCTATTGATATGATCATATTATTTTTTTCTTTCATTTTGTTTGTGTGGTGTATCACATTTATTGTTTTTTGAATATTGTACCAGCCTTGCATCCCTGAGATGAATCCCACTTGATCATAGTGAATAATTTTTTTGATGTATTGCTGGATCCAATTTGCTAATATTTTGTGAAAAATTTTGGCATCTATGTTCATCGGGGATATTGGCCTGTAGTTTTCTTTTTTCATAGTGTCTTTATGTGATTTTGGAATTAGATTTAAGCTAGCCTCATAAAATGAGTTTGGAAGTCTTCCTTCTTCTTGAATGATTTCGAATAGTTGGAGGAGAATGGGTGTTAGTTCTTCTTTGAATGTTCGGTAAAACTCCCTGTGAAGCCACCCGGGCCTGGGCTTTTGTTTGCTGGGAGAGTCTTGATTACATCTTCAATTTTCTTAGTTATTATTGGTCTGTTCAAGTTTTCTCTGTCTTCTGGTTTCAGTTTTGGGAGACTATGTGTTTATAGAAATTTGTCCATTTCGATTAGATTGTCCAATTTGTTGCTAGATAATTGTTCATAGTATTTGTTAATGATCCTTTGTATTTCTATGGTGTCAGTTGTTACTTCTCCTCTTTCATTTCTGATTTTGTGTATTTGGGTTCTCTCTGTTTCTTGGTGAGTCTAGCTAAGGGTTCATCAATCTTGTTTATCTTTTCAAAAAACCAGCTCTTTGTTTCATTAATCTTTTGAATTGTTTTTCTGGTCTCTATGCCATTTATTTCTGCTCTGATCTTTACTATTTCTTTCCTTCTACTTGCTCTGGGGTTTTCTTTTTGTTTGCTTTCTAGTTCTTGAAGTTGTGAGGTTAGATAGTCAATTAGAAATTTTTCATGTTTCTTGAGGTAGGCCTGTAGTGCTATGAATTTCTCTCTCAGAACTGCTTTCAGTGCACCCCATAGATTTTGTGTTGTTGTGTGTTCATTTTCATTGGTTTCCAGGAAGTTTTTAATTTCTTCCTTGATCTCCTTGGTAACCCATTTATTGTTTAATAACATGCTATTTAGCCTCCACGTGTTCAAATGTCTTTGCCTGTTCTTGTTGTAATTGACTTCTAGTTTCATGCCATTGTGATCTGAGAAAATGCTTGATATGATTTCAATCTTCTTGAACTCGTAGAGACATAGTTTGTGGCCTAACATATGGTCTATCTTTGAGAATGTCCCATGTGCATTTGAGAAGAATGTAAATTCTTCAGTTTTGGGGTGTAATTCTCTGTAGATATCTATCAAATCCATTTGATCTAGTGCATCATTTATTCTTTGTTTCCTTGTTCATTTTTAGTCTAGAGGTTCTATCCAGTGATGTCAGTGGGGTGTTGAAGTCCCCTGCTATAACTGTATTGCTGTTGATTTCTCCTTTGAAGTCCTCCAGAAGATTTTAAATATATTTTGGTGCTCCTATGTTGGTTGCATATATGTTTACTAAGGTTATATCTTCCTGGTGGATAGAGCCTTTAATATTATGTAGTGGCCTTCTTTGTCTGTAGTTATGGCCTTCATTTAGAAAACTGTTTTGTCAGATATGAGTATTGCTACCCTAGCTTTTTTCCCTTTCCGTTTACTTGGAAGGTTTTTTTTTCATCCCTTCACTTTCAACCTATGTGAGTCTTTTGTTGTGTGGTGAGTCTTATCTAAAGAACATATGTATGAGTCATTCTTTCTGATCCAGTCAGTTACTCTGTGTCTTTTTATTGGAGCATTCAGTCCACTTACATTTAAGGTGATTATTGATATATACTTATTTATTGCCATTTTTGTTTAGTGTGGTTATATTTTCTTTCCTATTTCTTCTACTAATTACAACAGTCCTTTGAACATTTCTTGCAGTGCTGGTTTGGTGCTAATGTATTCCCTTAGCCTTTTTTGTCTGGGAAGCTTTTTATTTGACCTTCTATTTTGAATGATAGCCTTGCTGGATAGAGTAGTCTTGGATTCAGATCCTTGTTTTTCATGACCTTGATTACTTCATGCCATTCCCTTCTGGCCTGTAGTGTTTCTGTTGAGAAGTCAGCTGATAGCCTTATGGGGGTTCCTTTGTAAGTAACCTGTTGCTTAGCTCTTGCTGCCTTTAGGATTCTCTCTTTGTTTTTATTTATTTATTTATTTGTTTTTTGTTTATTTATTTATTTATTTATTTTAATTATCCTCACCTGAGGACATTTTTGCATTTATCTTCAGATAGAGCAGGAGGGAGAGAGGGAGGAGGAGAGAGAGAAACATCGATGTGAGAGACACACATCAAGTGGTTGCCTCCCACACGACGCCAACCGGGGCCAGGGACAAACTGCAACTGAGGTAATGGCCCTTAGCGGGAACCAAACCCAGGACTCTGTGGTCCATGGGCCGATGCTTTAACCGCTGAGCCAAACCGGCCAGGACAGGATTCTCTCTTTGTTTTTAATTTTTGGCATTTTAATTATGATGTGCCTTGGTGTGGACCTGTTTGTGTTCTTCTTACTTGGGGTTCTCTGTAGTTCTTGAACTTGAATGCCGTCTTCCTTCACTAAATTAGGGAACTTTTCTCTCACTATTTCTTCAAATATATTCTCTACCTCTTGCTCATTTTCTTCTTTGGGGACTCCTATGATGCAAATGTTGTTACGCTTACAGTTGTCCCATAGTTCTCTTAAGCTGTCTTCCTGTTTTTTAATGTTTTTTTTTTTCTTTTGGTTTTCTGATTGGTTGATTTTTTCTATCCTGTTTTCTAATTCACTGATCCAGTCCTCAGCTCCCTGTACTCTGCTGGTTAGTCCTTCCAGTGTGTTCTTTATTTCTGCTATTTCATTCTTCATTTCCACTTGTTTATTTTTCAATGTTTCTATATCTTTACTCATGGTGTTGAACTCCTTACTCATGCTGTTGAACTTCCTCAAGATCATGGCTCTAAACTCTACCTCTGATAACTTGCTTAACTGCATTTCATTTATCTCATCTTCGGTAGAGTTCTCTTGTTCTTTCATTTGGGATTTGTTTCTTTGTTTCACCATTTTGGCTATCTCAGTGGATTTTGGAGCCTGCCAAATTTTCCCTGTGGGTGTTGGTGTTCTGCTGTTTGTGGGTCCCTCTACTGGGTTTGAATGAGTGTGGGAGGACCCATGTTAAACTCTACTGCCAAGTCTTACTTTCCTGGGTAGATTTGAAAGTCCAGGAAAGGTTCACTTATCCTCTAGCTTTTTGCCTGGAGGCTATTTGTTTCAGTTACTTGATGAGCCTTGGATTGTAGCCCTCTGCTTCATGAAAAACTCCCTCAGGTATTCAGCATAAGAGGATTCCCAGAGATTGGGGCAGATGCTGATTGTTAATAAGCCTCAATTTGCATTTCTCTGGCCCAGGTGGGTGGGGTTAAATCTCCAATGGAGGGGCTGCTGCTTCTCCCCAGAGCTCCAGGATGGGGCTCCCCGAGCAAGATGGCCACTGTCCTGTGTGACCATGTCTCAGCAAAAACTCTAAGTGCTCTCCAAATCCCTAGTGTCTCCACACAGTTCCAGTCCAGTCCACCTTCCCTCTGCTGGAGCCCAAGATGAGTGGCTGTAGCTAATTTAGTGCTTTGTCCCAGCCCTCTGCACTGTGGAGCTGGCTTGGGATTTTAACTCCAAGGGAGCTTCTCACAGCTAAAACAGCTGCTGTCTGTGGGCTCCCAGCCTGCCCTCTCGCACCTCCGCAGACTTACCAGTCTCAATTCAGTGTCCTTTTTTCCTTTTCCTGGTTATATGGTTTCTCTCCAGCTGCTTTTCTGTTTCATTTTCCTGACGATTTGTCTTTATTTTAGTTGTAATTCCAGTTTGGTCCTGGGAAATTGTCTGTGTAGCTTCCATTAACTCACTCGCCATTTTGGAATCTTTTGGAGGTAGTTATCTTTATCATTGTGTTTCTTTGGATGATTCAGGAAAATTTCAGTAATCCTAATCCTAATATATCTAATTCTATTATGACCTTAAATTTATCCAAAAATGCATTTTCTGTCTGTGGGCAAATGAAAATTATAATACAATTTAGAAAAACAATGTAGCTGTAACCCATGATTTTTCTTCTATTAGTTTGAGGTTGGGATTCTACTACATCCTCAGAGGGATTCTGGCAGATAGTCTGGGTGTGGTGACTACTCCCACTGTGTGTTCTCCATCCTTAGGGCCATGAGTTCCAGGACATATCCTCTTTCTACACTGACTTCCAAAGAGAAATCCCAGATGCGGCTGCTGCAAGGTCCTGAGTTAAGTTCTAATTACATGCTCCTTTGTCTTTTTTTCTAAAATAGTATTTTAGCATTCACTGAATACTGCTTATAGATGTCCCAAATGAATAAATTTTATTTCTAATTAAAAACAAAAATTGACTCAATCATTTTACTTAAGAGGGGCATGATTGATGCTTATTAATCAAGACTCATCTCCAAAAGCTAAATTCTGAAGACTTTCATCACACCTCACATGGCTCTGTGCTCAGGGAAAGTAGCTGCAACTGTCTCATGGTGACTGCTACTCCGTAGGAAGGCTCTGTTCCTAGGAAAGCACATATGTCAGAGTGACGTTTGTGACACAAAAACCTGTGTTTTTGACTAAAAGTTGCTGTTTTTAGCCAGTTGTAGCTACGTGACCTCAGACTGCACAAGGCTGGACAGTGACCCAGTTGACTGCATCAGGCTCCCTCCACCCTATTCAGATGGGAGAACTACGTCAGAGGATGACACATGGTAACAGGAGTAGAAAAGAACAGTATGTCCCCCAAGCAAGTGCTTCCTGTAAAGGGAGTCACTGATTTGGTGGCATTTGACACATAATGAGATAGTTTTCAAAAATAAAACCATAGTCAGGGTGTTCAAAAATATAATAAAACTATAATAGAATTGTTAAGTAGCAAAGATGAGAAATTGTCTTTTCCCTAGCACTTTATAATTCCTCAGGATAAGCAGAACGTTGATGATGTTGCCAGAATGGTCTCATCTCCTTCAGTGGAAACTGGGGTTTATGTTGAGATTTGAGAAAGTGAGAGGAAAATTATTAAAAGATAGCTTCCCAGTATTAATCCTCTTATGTTGTCTTCTCCATAGTGAATCTGGGCTGATCTTGTGACCAATTGACTACAGAAGAAGTGACTCTCTCACTCAGGACTTGAACCTTTAGAAACATTTAGAAGGCCTGACAGTCCCCTCATTTGTGTTTTGAGAGTCTCAGCAGCCATGAAATAGGTATCGTGGAGAGGGAGAGATCCTAAGACTGCATCAAGAATCCCGGCTGAGGCAGCCTCTGGCTGTCTCCCAAGGTGTTGGGCATGTGTGAGTTGTCTTGAATGTTCCACCCCAGGTGAGGCCCTACTAACACAGCCACTACTGGCTTTGTGAACAGCAAAAGAGCACATTGTTGGTGAACTCACATTTGTGAGAAATGATAAATTAGTGTTGATTTAAGTCATTAAGTTTTGTAGTGGTTTACTTTGCAGCAAGAGATAACTGAGACAGTTATAGATAAAGCAGGCAAGTCTTGGGTCAAAATTCATTCTTAGCCCATGTAGTAGTGCAATAAACTTAACTCTGCTGCCTGTCCACACTGGCACATATGACACAGCTTCCTCCCTGGGATGAGGTAAGAGTAAGTTACCACATTAAAAGGAAGGTGAGGACAGGCTAGTAGGGGTCTGGGCAGGCATCTCTCATGATGTAACTGACGTAAACATCATAGTGGTTGTGTCCCCAGTTTAGGCTCAATGACAGTCAGCAGGATTGCTGCAGGCACAGAAACTGAGGTCTTGGGTTTATTGGTTCAGGTAGTATTCTCCAGGGGCCCAGCATCTCCAGCCAAGTCTACTATCTTGGGAGGATCCCAGATTCAGTTCTTCAAAAACAGGGTCATTCTCTAAGAGTTTCCAGTGACCACCACGGAGGGTAAGGCCAGATGGAGGGGTATTTGTGTGCCGAAGGAGGAATTATTCTCTTGGTCAAACCAGTCCAATTAAAGACCAACCTTTGAGTTCTAAGAATGAAACCAAGAGCAGATTCATCTCCCCTTAATTGAGCAGGCCTTTAATAGTAGAGCTGAGGCAAGCAAGCTTCAGGACTGCCTCTGTCCTCCCTGGACCAAGGATAGGAAAAGATACAGCTTCTGAGTACCTTTGTGAGGGATTTTTCCTGCATCTGCAGAGGGGAGGGGGGTACTTCATTGTGCTTATCTCAGAGGTACTGGACCTGCTTCCTCCTGGACCTGCCTGTGAGGAGAGGGCCAAGTTTGTGCTGCTCACTAACTGACAGAGCACTGGGAGGTCACACCTCAGTGGCAGGAGAACAGTAGGCACTGTCTCCATCTCTCATTCAGCTCTGATGTTGGCCCCAGAGGCATCATGGACCCCAAGCAGTTTACCTCCGGGAAGCCTGCAGATGACTGCTAGTTATCAGCAAGGCAACTCATGCTAGTCCTTGTGAATAAAGATCCCTGGCCTCAGGGACAGGGTGGAGTCTCTCCTCCTCTGTGTGGTTAGCCTAATGGGGCAGCAGGTGTCCCTGCTCACTCACTAATTACAAATGTAGCTCTGGGATTAAAAAAAAAACCCTCCACCCCTGAACCTGACTGGACCCTTTGCTGATGGCTGAGCCCTCTGGGGCCCTCATTCACCTGACTTCTCTGTTCTTCAGTCACCTGTTTCTCAACTGTGTTCTCTGGGATAAACTCTATCTACACTTGTGGCAGTTCACATCCCACCTGTTCTTCAAGACACAGTGCAGGGGCTACCTTTTGTTCCAGGTTTTCTCCTGTGGATGGTCCCTCTCTCTGTCTCTCTCTGTCTCTCACAGCTCCTTGTAAGTCTTCTATGTTTGTATATCTTCAAAGTTCCTGGAGGGTGGGGCTCCACATACCCCACACAGCCCCTGGCACAGTACATTCAGCTAGATTTTCAAAGGTCCAGTAAAGGTATGTGGCTCCTCTCAGAAACCAGCTCTAGGAGACTAAGGGAGGAACTTGGCTCTGAGTATTGAGAAGGATTCTGAAGGGCAGAGATAGCACTACCTGCTGAGGTGTGGAGAAGGGGGCATGAGCAGGGACTCGGGCATTGAAAATCTCTGCTCTAGTCTTTATTTAATGTCTAGGCCAAAGCCTGAGCACAGGTCTCCTCTTTCCACCTCTCCCCTGAAGATTTTCTCATCTTAATAGTACTGCTGTGGATTACGAGACATGTCACATATAGAAAGTTAACTATCCAAAGTGACCACCTCTTTCTAAGACATATAACACAGAAAGAGGAGCTTAGACAGACAGATTTACACCAACTCAGATGCAAATCTCATGTGAGAATCAGGCCTGTCCTGGAAACACATTTAGGGCATGGGTTCCTGTAACTTGATGGTGCCCAGGAGGGTAACATGAATGTTAGAAACAGGGATTGTAACACACATAATAACAGTGAGTAAATTTCAAATTAGAGCAAATAAACTCCTAGACATAAAGGTTACATTTGCATCTCTGTGCCCTCTGAGGAGGACACATATCTTAAGCAGAGCTTGGTCCTAGACATGAGCAGGTTAAAACTCCTGCAGGTGGTTAGTCCTGTCTTTGAGAACCTGTAGCCCAGGTGGGCTTGGCTGTGCCTGAAGTTCTCCTGCAAAGATCCTGTACCCTAGAGGCCTTCATTCACCAGAGAATTCAGGCTAAGTCACTTCTTTGGTCAACACTTACTAAGGTGAGAATTTGAAAGGGAAGGTGACCCTAGGGAGCAGAAGTGAGGGGCAGGGAGAGTCAGACAGGGAACACAGCACAAGAGTGTATTTTCAGAGACCTCTGAAAGCAGACCAATTGCCTTCTGAAACTGTCCCTCCCAAGGACATGCCGGCATTCACTAGCTGCTAACTGGGGGGCCCCACCCCAACATGCCCCCCAGGGTGGCATCTGCATTTAACTAAATAGAGGGTGTGCTGAGGAAGGGTGAAATCAGGGAGCACAGGCAAGTCCACTATAGCCAGGTGAGCCAAGGCTGCATTGTGACTGCAATCTCCATCCCAGGTCCCTGTGTCTGGCTATAAGATCTCACCCCTCAACCCTTAACCTCCATCCTGATCTGAGCCTTTGAAGGACACAGTAATGTAAATGTGGAACCACTGGCAGGAAGCTGGGCAGAGGTCCTTACTAATTCAAAGGCACACATCACCTCATTCTGACCCCAGTAAGGAGGAAGTTGGGGCAGCAGCAGGACCACTGACCAGTGTCCAGGTTCGGCCCATACCTTACAGTGGCTCTCGGGCCTCAGGCAGTGCACATATCCTCTTCTGCCCTGGTTCCTCAGCTGCATGTTGGTTTTGTAAGAGGTCTGTCAGGGAAGCACTAAGAAGGTATCTGAGCCATGTCCACATTTAAGCAGTTCTACATAGGAGGGGTTTATCCTGTATAGTTGGAGAGGAAAAAGCTAACAATATAAGTGGGGTGCACACCCATGTGTGTATGAGAGAGAATATGAGTGTGAAAGTGTGTGTGAATGTGAAAGAGTGAGTATGAGGGTGTGTGAGAGTATATGGTACATGACAGTATATGGTACATGTGTGATATGTGTGTGTGTGTGTATGTGTGTGTGTGCTTTTGGTTTGGGGAACTCTGCCTTTTCCCCATAGGCTCTGAGAATAGAGAAGAAATAAAGAAAAACATTCAACAGTCTGAAAACCAAAATGTGGTGCTGGAACCAGCTGCACTTGCATCTTCTGGGAACTTGTTAGAAGTGCAAATTCTTGGGCCCACTCCAAGCCTGCTGGGTCTGAAACTGGGGGTGGACCCAGCAAGCTGTTTAAACAAGCCTGGCAGGTGACTCTGTCTCATGCTCCAGTGTGAGGACCACTCTTCTAAATATAAGGAAAAGGTCTTTCTAACAACTACAACTATAGAAATTGCCATACCTTTCCACACATGGTAGTGAGTACCACATCTCCAGAAGCATTCTAGAGAAGGTTGAATAACCATCAGTTAGGCATGTTGCAAAGGAAATTACCCCATCATTTAGGGAGTGCTATTGAAAGCACTTTTTGGCCACTCACTCATTTAGCAAACATGTATTGAATAGTGGGACCATGTAGCTTGCAAGGTGACCTGTGACAGGAATGGAAGAATAATGTGGGTTCCCTGTCCCCACTGATACGCACCCATGACTCCGTGAAGTCCCTACAGCCTTTTCTTCATGCTTTCTAGTTACTTGTCTGTTTTGACAACCAAACTCTGACTCCAACCTTCAATGACTCCTGTCTTGATATTTCCCCATGGAACCCCATACACAACAGAGGATGAAGCTATGGAGCCCTGCCTATGCATACCACACAAGAAACCCCAAGTGAGAGGACTGTGGCAACTTCCTGTCTTGCACATGATGATGCTACTTTCTTGGTCCTTATGAATCACCCCTTGTCACTGGGGCTCAGAATTCAGCAAAGGACTCCTTGTCTGGGTTGGGAACGAGGTTGAACAGCTCATCATGGAGATAGTCCTGGGGAGATGATCTCTCATACAGATGAATGTTGTAGACAACTGAAGCTAACCAGGTAAAAAAACCTATATTTGCTTCCATTTAAAAAATGAATTATTGAACAAGTGATGCATATTTGTCAAAGCAAAGTTAGCAATAAGATGAGCAAAACCAAGACAAAATGTATAAATTTCCCTAAACTCCACCAACCAGAAACAATTTGCTTTACCATGACGACATGGTGATCTTTCTGGGTGTTTATGTGAGTACATGTATCAGCATATGTTTCAGTGCAATAAAACTCAACTATAGCATGCTTTTCCATATAAAATATGTTGTGAATGTCTTTCTATGTCAATAAATTTGCATCATCAATTTTAAAGTTGCCCAGCACTCTGCTGGTATGGATATAGATTTTCCTAAGACTGAAACTTCTTTTAAATAAATCTTTCTAAAATTTGTCACACCGCACAGTCTCTTGCCTTCTTCCCTTCCTATTTTCCCATCAGAACAACAGGAATTCAGTTTATCTCTGGAGAGTCTCAGGTTCACCGTTATTCAACGAGTCAGGCAGGTAGTTTCAATAAGGTGATGTTCAAGAGAAAAGAGCTCCAGGAGGCTACTCAGGAATGGCTCTGGTTCAACAACAATTAGCTTTGGCCCTTGTGTATGTATCTAACCACTCTGGGCCTTATTTTTCTTATTTCTATAAAGGGAAATGCTTCCCACCTGTGCCTCAATGTTTCCTGTCCCCAACAGGCCTGCAGCTGCTTTCAGGGTCTTCTTTCTCCTCCCTACATACAGAGGGCACATGACAACCAGTGTGCAGACTTCCCTCAAGTCTTGGCCAGTCCTTATCTAGGTTTCTGATTCTGGGAGATGGGAAGGACTTTGTTGAAGCAAGAATGAGTGATGAAAGAGACTCCAGTTCCCTATGGTAAATGAACCCCAGGAGACCTGCCCCTGCTGGTTACGAACAGTGCCTTCAGGCTTATTCCAGTCAGGACATTCCAGATCACTCAAATCCCTCTTCAGGACTGGCTGACAGGAGCAATTCTCCTTTGAAGAGGAATATCAATGGAATGGGAGCTAACATAGTCTCAGAATCACACCCCAGGTGTTGCATCTGAGTCTCTTGGGTACATTCTGCATTGGAACCTGTGTGGGTGGAGCCCTGTTCTTGAGCTGTAACCAGCACTCTTAGCCCATTGTTCCACTCCTAACACATTATTTCTTGTAACAAGGCTTTGTACTAGAAAGTACCTTTAATTGTAGATTGATTGCTGGCTGCTTCACCTGAAGTAAAAGAGGGTAAACAGGAGTGAGAAGAGAGAAGAGAATTAATATTTTTCTCCCAATATTCCATACAGAATTGTTCTTTTATGTTTCTCTTTGGCCTTGTGTTTCTGCACAATAAATTTGTCTCCTTGTTTTCCTTTTCAGAATGTCCTTTCCTACCCATATACTCACTGATTCTAAAGCCTGTTCTGCTCCTGGCCCAGACTAATCCCAGGTCCTAACCCTCAGAGACCTGCCACTTCCCAAGGACAGGACAGAGAAAAGACAAGAAAAATGATGATCCTTGTGTGGGGTGCCCTTAAATTGATTGCCTGATTAATTGGAGCAGATGTTAACTCGGTCCTATGAGGAAGATTTTGCAAATTTGTGTGGTCTGAACAGACAAGTCTATGTAGATTACTTTGGGTTTATCTTGGCTTTGTCCAGGCAATTTAGCTCTGATAAGGAGATCTCTAGTTGTCATTCTGGTTTCTGAAAAGTGGAAGAATTGTTGACCGTCAATTTGATCCTCTAAGAAAGGGCCACATCTTATATGGCTCTATTGTTTCCTTGATATCTTAAAATAATGCTTTTATTCATCCAATAACGTTCATTTATTAAACATCTGTTAAACACTTGAGAGATGACAAACACTGTAGTAGGTGGTCCCATACTGGAATGAATAAAGGATCAGCTCATTGCAGATGACCTATATCATTCTTCAGAGAAATAGAGATATGATTTAACATCATTCAAATGAGGTGCAATCAATTTATACCTGTCATATTAATATATAACTAAATAGATAAAACAATTATTATTAATTACTCACTCAAGATCTGTTTTTCCTAAGTCTGTTTTCCATTTCAATCAAACTCTTTCAGCTCTATAAAAGCTATTTTCATGGAAAACTTTCACAAATGAATTGCACATTCCTGCTTTCTTAAACAAGGTGTTCTTGCTTGGGCTTTAATTTAATTTTACTTGTTTTATATTGTGCTGTGTTGGGTCAAATGAACCATATAGTTACCTCCCCCACATTGACCCTGCCCAGCCAGGATTAGGCCACTGTATTTGCCCTAGTACTAACTCAGTGTTTCCATTGGTGCTCATCTGTAGGAGGTCATTTGGCCCTAAGCACACACACAACACATGTGCTCTCCCTGCTAGTTCTCTCCCTCTGTGACACTTCCTCCCAGTCGCTCCATCTTGCCCCTACTCTTGGCCCTGTCACTTTCATTTCCCACTTGTTCTACTGCAAGAGCCTTCTAAGAGCCTTCCAGGCCTCCAGATCCTCTACCTGTAGTCCCTCCCTGGCCTGGCCTATGGGGTACCCACTGAAGAATAGGGAGTTATTGATGTGGGCAACCCTGAAAGTTGGGAGGGATTTTGGTTGTTGCTCAGACAAAGTTAAGCCTTTGGACAGAAAAGTGTTGCTCAGACAACCTCAGATGGGATTTAGGTGCAGGGAACATGATAGAGCAGTGATTTTCAACCTTTTTCATCTCACGGCACAGATAAACTAATTACTAAAATTCTGTGGCACACCAAAAGATATATTTTTTGCCAATGTGACAAAAGAAAAAGTAGGTATAATTTTGATTCATTCACACCAGATGGCTACTGTTGTGTTGGTTTTTGTAAATTTTTGTTTGTTTGTTTGTTTGTTTGCTTGTTTGACAATCTAAGGCAGAGGTGGCAACCTTTTTTCTGCCAAGGGCCATTTGAATATAACATCATTCACAGGTCATACAAAATTATCAATTTAAAAATTAGCCTGCTATATTTAGTCAAACATTTAATTAACTCACTCGTAATGTGATGGCCGGAACTGCTTCTCTTCGGTGAGATTTGTGATATTAGCTGGTATTGATGATGTTGCTACTTGCACCTGCTTTTCCAGGTTTGTGTCAGTCAATCTGGAGCTCAGTTGACTCTTTGCGATGGTAAGTTTTTAAAAGAACTGCTCACAGCAGTAAGTGTTCCAAACACAGATGCATGTTTCAGTGCATGTCTCCTCAAAGTGGGTAATTCATCATTGCTTAGGTAACTTGACCATGAGGACACATCCCAGCTTTAGCTAATAACATTAGGTCATTTGGTTTATGCCATAATCACTCATGCCTCCCAGTTTAACAATTTTAAAGTACAGTTTTGAATTTTCTTTTCAAATAAGCAATCTGTGAGCTCTGGTTCCATGCTGAATACCTCAGAGATCACTACACTGAATCCTGAGTTTACAAAGATATAATAAAAAGTTGAGCCCTGGCCAGTTTGGCTCAGCGGTTAGAGCATTGGCCCATGGACCAGAGAGTCCCGGGTTCAGTTCCCGCTAAGGGCACATACCTCGGTTGCAGTTTGTCCCCGGCCCCAGTTGGGGTTGTGTGGGTGGCAACCACTCAATATGTCTCTCTCATGTCGATGCTTCTCTCTCTCTCTGCCTCCCATTCTGTCTGGAGATAAATGCAAAAATATCCTTGGGTGAAGATTAAAAAAAAAAAAGTTGATAAAATCAAGTAATATTTAAGGGCAGAAGTAAACAACAGAAGAGTTTTTTAAAATAACATAATAAATTATAATTGGATAGTGTAGGAAGCAGAAAAGTGGCAGTGCTTCGAGTGAAGTAAGAGATGTCATCCGATCGAAGTTACATTGCCTCAAAGAGAGACATAGTTATGAAAGAATAGCACAATTGACTAGAAATAAAATTCAAAACTTTGAAATAATCAGAAGGAACATATACACCCAAAATAAAGAAAACATAAATCAGAAACCAGACAATAAAAGAAGAAGCACATAGAAAATATGAGAAAAATAAGTAATTTTGGAGTGGACAAATGTAACAAAGGTACAGGAGGCCATAAAACAAAAGATTAATATATTAACTATATATAGAGTAGATAGATAGATAAATACTATAGACAGAAGTAGTTTATATGTTAAAAAAGGAAAATAATTCTATTTTAAAAGAATTATCCAGTATAAAATATGTTTGTATCATGTACCAACTTTGAAAGGGGTATTTATTTCATTATTATACATCAATGATGAAAAGATTGACAGCCCCAGAGTCGAACAGGCAGGGAATAGAGACAGAAACAGAAATATTTGCTTCTCATACACAGCAAGGTGTATGGGGACAGTGTGAAATAGCATAATCTTTATACAGGGCAACTGACAGCATATATCACAATAAAAAATGCTAATGCCACTTGCCAGACAGGTCCACATGTAGGAATGTTTCCTATACCTGTCTATGAGTGCACATGGATTTGTGTGTTTATAACAGCAAACATACAATATAACATGTTTATCAGCCACAACTGAATAAATCATGGTACAGCTTCACAAAGGTCACCTCACTTTGCAGCATGAAAAGCACAAGGCAGTCTCTATTTTTATTGAAAGAGGAAACTCAAGCGTAGAGTGCTGTGTATAAACTAGCATCTGTGTAAAAGCCGTAGAAAGAATATTTGTGCTTCTCCGTGTGTACACAGAGACAGAGGAATGGACATTGTGCCTAAGGAGGTTGCCTTCCAAATTCTAAAACACTACTAAGTCCAGCCTTGGAACCCTACAGCAGGTAGAACTGGCATAGTTATTTCAAGAAAATAGTCTTATTTTCTAGCACGCTCCCAATGACAAGCATCCTGCTGATGTTATATTAGTACACACATAGGGGTGACCAAATGTGTGCCTCAGCTTCTGGTTAATAAAATAAGGGCAAACCTATAAGAATGAATGCCTGCATTTCTATTACTTGGGATGCCACCCTGTCGGCAGCCACATGAGGAGTACACACTTGACACCCAAGGAATATCCCAGGGATCTGCAAGTCCTCTCTCCTCAGCTTGACTTCTGTTTCCCTATTGGTGTCCTGGACAGCGCTCATTTGGGAATCCTGAATCAGACAGCTTTCAGAGATTGAGCAATTTTGTAGCAGCCAGGTCTTTAACACATTCAAGCCAATGTGCACTTACCAAGAAATACTGATGGAACTCCTCTGTGGATATTTCTCTGTTTGTCTCTCTCCCTCCTCAACCAGGGGTAGTGGGTAGGGAGGCAGGGTGTCAGTCTCAGTGGGGGGCCTGGAGAGCCAGAGAAGTTCAGGAACTAGACGGGCAAGTTGGAGACTTAGGGTGAGCCAGGAAATGCCAGATTTGTCCATGGCAGCTAGTAGACTTTGGTGGATGGGTGCGGGTACAGGGAAAATTCATAATGTGAGTTTTCCAAACCTGCTCTGACATTAATTTTGTTTTGTTTTGTTAATCCTCACCTGAGGATATTTTTTCCATTGATTTTTAGAGGGAGTAAAAAGGAAGGAGGGAGGAGGAGAGAGAGAAACATCGATGTGAGAGAGACACATGGATTGGTTGCCTCTTGCATGATCCTTGATTGTGGCCCAGATCAAACCTGCAACCCAAGTACATGCCCTTGACTGGAAATCAAACCTGTGACCTCTGCTCTAACCACTGAGCACACCGGTCAGGGCCTGCTCTGACGGTTTTAACACTGATTTTGTAAATTGGCCAGTCTGGATTCCTAAGATTTTTTTTTAGAATTATTACTATTATTTGGTTAGATAAAAAAATGGAAGTAGGTTTAATTAGTCCAACTCTGTTTGTGGCAGATGATGAATTTTGGCTACTGCAGAAACAAATGTGATTCTGAGAACTCAAGTTTGACCTCAAATGCAGGATAAGGCCAAAACACCTGAGTGGAGGTGCTGGTGTGATGACTGGGACAGTAACGAGTGAGAAAGGAATGAGACAGAAAACTAGTGTCCCACCCCACCCCTCCACCACATCAGCCTGTGTCCTGCTGTGAGCTGCCCCCAGGGAACACAGGGCCTACTTATACTGAGTGTACAGCCTGTGACAAAGGGAGAGCAGACTGAGGAAAGAATTGGCAACCTTCCTCAGCCTTTCTGTAGAATGACAAGCAGTGGGAAAACTTTTACATTGATCTGAATGGATTTGCCCATTATTCATGGCTCTTTATAAGCTTCAACTCCAAATACCTTCCTTTCCTCTGATTTAGGCATTCCTTTCTTTTATCCTTTATTTAGCACACCTTTGGGAATGTCTCCTCTCCTTCTCCCAGAGACAGAACCTGCTCTGCACAGTGTCCTTCCCACTCCCCAAATCGGTACAGGGTTTCCTTAGAATCCTTGCTGGGCTGAGGAGTACATACTCTATACATCTTCCTATGCGTTGCTTTTCACCGCTCCTACTGTGCAGGTGACTGACGTGCTGCTGGACCCACCTGGGTGCAGTACAGACCCCTTCCTAACAGAGACAGACCTCCTTGAGAGGCACTGTCAAATATCCAGGGAGTTGGTACTCTCCCTTGCTCAGAATAATCTTTGTAGTTTCCTGGTGACCCCTTGATAGGGACACATGATGAGGAAAGGAACAGGATGGCTTAGCAGGTGATGTTTGCATGCTGCCCATGACCTCATCCCTGCTTCCTGGCTGTCTCCTCATCAGTATAGATGAAGAAAATAATGGGAGAACCACAGGCAGAGTAGAAGGGCAACCTCTTCTGTCACCATTCTGTGAGCCAACCAGAGTAAGTGAGGGTGCTGGTGGGGGGTGAATCATGAGTACAGTTTCCCTGCTCCCATAGGTCACAAGTGTAGGTAACCACCCAGCCCAGTGCTGCTACTGTGGGCACTGGGAGAAGGTGCTGGCCATCACTGCTCCTCTTCACAGGGTACAGTGTGGTTAAGACTCTGGACTGATGCATACAGAACTGCTAGTTTCCAAAGACTGTCCCAGAGAAGCAGGATTCCCACAGTTCACTCCCTGTTGAGGAATCTGGGCTGGGTTCTGACCCACTCTAACCAGTAGGATAAAGCAGAAATGATGCTCTGCTGGTGCCAGGCCTGCCTTCTAGCCACCTACCAGCTTGAAAGACTCTCTTGAGATCCCTGAGATACCCTGCTGGAGAAACCAATCGAGAGGCTATGCGGAGAGGCCACAAGAAGATGGACCTCAAGAACACATGGAGAGGAAGAGTGTCCCTTTTGACCCAGTCAGACCTCTAGGTCACTGTAGCATGGACTTGCAACTGCATGGGAGAGACCAACGAGGCCAGCAGGAGATCCCAGACACCCCACCAACACAGAATGACAAAATGGGTGTTGTTCTAAGCCACTAAGATTTGGGGTGGTCTCTAAACAACAAAAAATAACCCAAACAGAGTACAATGGTCAGATTCATCTCACCTCTGCTGCTCGCTGCTTGTGTAACCTTGACCAGGTTTCTTAACCCCTTGACGTCTCAGCTTCCCAATCTATAAAATGGAGATAATATTGTTCAGCACAGAACTCTAGACATTATAATAAATGCAAAATAGCTAGTGCTGTCATTCATGTTCACATAAAAAATGGGCAGTGAACACAGAACTAAGAGCATTTTATCCCTACAAATGGGCTTTCCCTTAGATGAACAAGACCAGTTAGAAGTTAGAAGTCCACTAGTCCCTGTTATAAGGTCTTTCATGGAGCCCCAGGTGAATGTGTCATGTGAATGAACCACACTCTTTCCCTTCCCCTGGGCACAGGGCAGCATCTCCTTATCCTGCAGGGAAGGTCACAGGTTGCTTCACTGAAGCAGTGGGCCACAGCTGAGAGCCAGGTGATCCTCCCTCACACTAATGCCCTTAGCCAGTTCTGGGCCCACAGAGGATATGTATGGTCCACCAAGTTTTGATGAGCATGAGCCCGGGTCTGACTCACTGCCTACTAGGTGTATTTCCTTAAAAGATGGGGTTCCTATGTGGACTTTTTTTTCTTTTCTATTTATAGTTTTAAATTTTTTCAAATTGTAGTAAAATATACATAACATAAAACTCACCATTAACCATTTTTAAGTGTGTGGTTTGGTAGTGTTTAGTACATCTTACATTGTTGTGAAATCAATATCCAGACATCTTTTCCTCTTGCAAAACTGACACTCTTATCCTCATTACACAATAACTCTCAATTCACCATTCCCCAGCCCCTGGCAACCATCATTTTACTTTCTGCCTCTATGAATTGAACTACTCTAGGTACCTCTTATAAGTCAAGTCAAACAGTATTTGCCCTTTTGTGACTGGCTTGTTTTACTTAGTATAATGTCCTCAAGGTTCATCAATGTTGTAGCACCTGTCAGAATTTTCTTCCTTTTTAAGGCTAAATGATATTCCATTGTGTGTGTGTGTGTGTGTGTGTGTGTGTGTGTGTGTGTGTGTATCATATTGTGTTTATCCATTCATCTGTTGATGGACATTAGGTTGATTCTAACTTTTAGCTATTGTGAATAATGCTGCTATAAACATGGGTGTACAAATATCTCTTCGAGACCCCTGCATTCAATTCTTTTGGATTTATACCCAGAAGTGCAAATGCTGAAACATATGGTAATTTCATTTTTAATTTTTTGAGTAACTGTTATCTTGTTTTATTTATTTTGTTTTTACTTTTATTTATTTTTATTTTTTTATTGATTTATTTTTGTTACAGATGTTTCTCCTTTTTTCCCCATTGACACCCTCCACCCCAATCCCCCACCCCATCCCCAGCTTTGTTGTCCATGTCCATCAGTTATGCATACATGCACATAAGCTCTGTGGTTTATCTCTTCCCTCCCTCCCCACCCCCTCTTCTCAGGATTGTCAGTCTGCACCCTACTTTCACATCTCTGGGTCTACCCTGTTCCCCAAACTGTTATGTTTATTATATTCCACAAATGAGTGAGATCATGTGGTATTTGTCTTTCTCTGCTTGACTTGTTTCACTTAGGATAATACTCTCGAGGTCCCTCCATGTCGTCTCAAAGGATAAGAGATCTTTCTTTCTTACAGCTGCATAGTACTCCATTGTGTATATGTGCCACAGCTTTTTTATCCATTCATCCACTGATGGACACTTGGGCTGTTTCCAGATCTTGGCTATTGTAAATAGTGCTGCTATGAACATGGGAATGCATGTATTCTTTCTGATTGGTGTTTCAGGTTTCTTAGGGTATATTCCTAGAAGTGGGATCACTGGGTCAAATAGCAGTACAATTTTTAATTTTTTGAGGTAAAACCATAGTGTTTTCCACATTGGCTGCGCCAGTCTGCATTCCCACCAGCAGTGCACTAGAGTCCCATTTTCTCCACACCCTCGCCAACACTTGTTGTTTGATGATTTGTTGATGGCGGCCATTCTGACAGGTGTGAGGTGATACCTCATTGTTGTTTTAATTTGCAACTCTCTGATGATTAGTGATGTTGAGCATTTCTTCATATGTCTCTTAGCCATTTGTATGTCCTGTTTGGAGAGGTGTCTATTTAGTTCCTCTGCCCATTTTTTAATTGGGTTCTTTGTCTTTCTTTTGTTGAGTTGTATGAGCACTCTGTATATTTTGGAAATTAACCCCTTATCTGATGTATCATTGGCAATTATGCTCTCCCATACAGTGGGTTCCCTCTCCGTTTTGATGGTTGTTTCTTTTGCTGTGCAGAAGCTTTTGAGTTTGATGTAGTCCCATGTGTTCATTTTTTCCTTTGTTTCTGTTGCCTTAGGTAATGTATCAGTGAAGATTCTGCTGCGTATGATGTCCGAAATTTTGTTGCCTACATTTTCTTCTAGGATTTTTATGGATTCACGAGTCACATTTAAATCTTTTACCCATTTTGAGTTTATTCTTGTGTATGGTGTAAGTTGATGGTCTAGTTTCATTTTTTCGCATATAGCTGTCGAATTTTCCCAACACTATTTATTAAAGAGGCTGTCTTTGCTCCATTGTATGCTCTTGTCACGTTTGTCAAATATTAATTGAGCATAATGTCTTGGGTCAATTCTCTGTTCTGTTCCACTGGTCTATATGCCTGTTCTTGTGCCAGTACCAGGCTGTTTTGGTTATACTAGCTTTGTAGTATAACCTGATATCTGGTATTGTGATCCCACCTACTTTGTCCTTCTTCTTCAAGATTGCTGTGGCTATTTGGGGTCTTTTTTTGGTTCCATATGAACTTTGGAGCATTTGTTCTAGTTCTGTGAAATATGTCACTGGTATTTTGATGGGGATTGCATTGAATCTATAGATTACTTTGGGTAACATGGACATTTTAATGATGTTAATTCTTCCAATCCATGAACAAGGTATGTGCTTCCACTTTTTTATATCTTCTTCTATTTCTTTTTTCAATGTCCTGTAGTTTTCTGCAAATAGATCCTTTACTTCTTTGGTTAAGTTTATTCTTAGGTATCTTAATTTTTGTGCCGCGATGGTAAATGGGATTGTTTTTTTAGTTTCTCTTTCTGTGAGTTCATCATTGGTGTATAAGAATGCCGTCAATTTCTTGATGTTAATTTTGTATCCTGCTACTTTGCCAAATTCATTTATTAGTTCTAGTAGATTTTTGATGGAGTCTTTAGGGTTTTCTATGTATAATACCATGTCATCTGCGAATAATGACAGTTTCACTTCCTCCTTTCCAATTTGGATCCCTTTTATTTTTTCTTCATGTCTGATTGCTGTGGTTAAGACTTCTAGTACTATGTTAAATAAGAATGGCAAAAGTGGGCATCCCTTTCTTGTTCCTGTTCTTAAGGGAAATGTTTTTAGTTTTTTTCCCATTGAGTATGATGTTGGCTGTAGGTCTTTCATATATGGCCTTTATTATGTTGAGATATGATCCCTCTATTCCCACATTGCTGAGTGTTTTTATCAGAAATGGGTGCTGGATTTTGTCGAATGCTTTTTCAGCGTCTATTGATATGATCATGTGGTTTTTATCTTTCATTTTGTTTATGTGGTGTATCACATTTATTGATTTGCGAATATTGAACCAGCCTTGCATCCATCCTTAGGATGAATCCCACTTGGTCATGATGAATAATTTTTTTGATTAATTGCTGGATCCGATTTGCTAGTATTTTGTTTAGGATTTTGGCATCTATGTTCATCAGGGATATTGGCCTGTAGTTTTCTTTCTTTGTAGTGTCTTTTTCTGATTTCAGAATTAGAATTATGCTGGCCTCATAAAACGAGTTTGGAAGTCTTCCTTCTTCTTGAATTTTTTGAAATAGTTTGAGGAGAATGGATGTTAGTTCTTCTTTGAATGTTCGGTAAAACTCCCCCGTGAAGCCGTCCAGGCCTGGGCTTTTGTTTGCTGGGAGAGTCTTGATTATATCTTCAATTTCCTTAGCTGTTATTGGTCTGTTCAAGTTTTCTATCTCTTCCCGGTCCAGTTTTGGGATACTATGTGTTTCTAGAAATTTGTCCATTTCACTTAGATTGTCGAATTTGTTGCCATATAAATGTTCATAGTATTTGTTAGTGATCCTTTGTATTTCTGTGGTGTCAGTTGTTACTTCTCCTCTTTCATTTCTGATTTTGTGTATTTGGGTTCTCTCTCTGTTTCTTGGTGAGTCTAGCTAAGGGTCCATCAATCTTGTTTATCTTTTCAAAAAACCAGCTCTTTGTTTCATTGATTCTTTGAATTGTTTTTCTGGTCTCCATGTCGTTTATTTCTGCTCTAATCTTTACTATTTCCTTCCTTCTACTTGCTCTGGGGTTTTCTTTTTGTTTGCTCTGTAGTTCTTTAAGTGGTGAGGTTAGAAATTCTATTAGAAATTTTTCTTGTTTCTTGAGGTAGGCCTGTAGTGCTATGAACTTCCCTTTCAGGACTGCTTTCACTGCATCCCATAGATTTTGTGTTGTTGTGTGTTCATTTTCATTGGTTTCCAGGAAGTTTTTAATTTCTTCCTTGATCTCTTCGGTAACTCATTAATCGTTTAATAATATGCTATTTAGCCTCCATGTATTCAAATGTCTTTGCATGTTCTTGTTGCTATTGATTTCTAGTTTCATGCCATTGTGATCTGAGAAGATGCTTGATATGATTTCCATCTTCTTGAACTTGTAGAGACTTCGTTTATGTCTAACATGTGGTCTATCTTTGAAAATGTCCCATGTGCACTTGAGAAAAATGTGAATTCTGCACTTTTGGGGTGTAATTTTCTGTAAATATCTATTAAATACATTTGGTCTAGTGCTTCATTTAGAGTCTCTGTTTCTTTGTTAATTTTTTGTCTAGAGGATCTCTCCAGTGATGTCAGCGGGGTGTTGAAGTCCCTTGCTATAATTGTATTGCTGTCGATTTCTCCTTTGAAGTCCTCCATAAGATTTTTAATGTATTTTGGTGCTCCTATATTGGGTGCATATAAGTTTATCAAGGTTATATCTTCCTGTTAGATAGATCCTTTCAATATTATGTAGTGACCTTCTTTGTCTCTAGTTATGGCCTTCATTTTGAAATCTATTTTATCAGATATGAGTATTGCTAGCCCAGCTTTTTTTTTCCTTTCTGTTTCTTGGAAGATTTTTTTCCATCCCTTCACTTTCAACCTATGTGAGTCTTTTGTTGTGAGGTGGGTCTCTTGTAAACAACATATATATGGGTCATGCTTTCTTATCCAATCTGCTACTCTGTGTCTTTTGATTGGAGCATTCAATTCATTTACATTTAAGGTGATTATTGATATATACTTATTTATTGTCATTTTTTTTAGTGTGGTTCTATTTTCCTTTCTATTTCTTCTACTAATTACAGCCATCCTTTTAACACTTCTTGCAGTGCTGGTTTGGTGCCAATGTATTCCCTTAGCCTTTTTTTGTCTGAGAAGCTCTTTATTTGACCTTCTATTTTGAATGACAGCCTTGCTGGGTAGAGTAGTCTTGGATTCAGATCCTTGGTTTTCATGACCTTGATTGATTCATGCCATTCTCTTTTGGCCTGTAGTGTTTCTATTGAGAAGTCAGGTGATAGCCTTATGGGATTCCTTTGTAGGTAACCTGGTACTTATCTCTTGCTGCCTTTAGAATTCTCTCTTTGTCTTTAATATTTGGCATTTTAATTACCATGTGTCTTGGTGTGGGCCTGTTTGGGTTCTTCTTACTTGGGACTCTCTGTGCTTCTTGGACTTGATTGCCTTCTTCCTTCACCAAATTAGGGGAGTTTTCTGTCACTATTTCTTCAAATATATTCTCTAACCCTTGCTCATTTTCTTCTTCTTCAGGGACTCCTATGATGCGAATAATATTACGTTTCTAGCTGTCCCTCAGTTCTCTTAAGCTGTCTTCCTGTTTTTTCATTGTTTTTTCCTTTTGGTTTTCTGATTTGTTGATTTTTTCTACCCTGTCTTCTAATTCACTGATCTGGTCCTCAGCCTCTTCTCCTCTGCTGTTTAGTCCTTCCAATGTGTTCCTAATTTCTGCTATGTCATTCTTCATTTCCAATTGGTTTATTTTCAATATTTCTATGTCTTTGCTCATGATATCGATGTCCTTACACATGCTGTTGAGCTTCCTCAATATCATGGCTCTGAATTCTAGTTCTGTTAACTTGCTTAACTCCATTTCATTTATCTCATCTCTGGTGGAGGTCTCTTGCTCTTTCATTTGGCATCTGTTTCTTTGTTTCACCATTTTGGCTATCTCAGTGGGTTTTGGAGCCTGCCAAATTTTTCCTGTGGATGTTGGTGTTCTGCTGTTTGTGGCTCCCTGTACTGGGTTTGGATGAGCGTGGGAGGACCCACGTTATACACCACTGTCGAGTCTTACTTTCCTGGGTAGATTTGCAAGCCCAGAAAAGGTTAAGTTATCCTCTAGCTTGTTGCCTAAAGGCTATTAGTTGAGATTACTTGAAGAGCCTTCGGTTCTCAGTTGAATGAAAACTTCCCTCAGGTGTTCAGTGTGAGAGGATTTACCGAGGGTGGGGCAGATGCTGGTAGTTAATGAGCCTCAATTTGCATTTCAATGGCCCACCTGGGTGTGGCTGAATCTCCAACGACTGGGCTGCCGCCTCTCCCCAGAGCCCTGGGAAGGAGTAAGATGGCCACCGTCCTGTGTGGCCCCAACTCAGTAAAAGCTCTGAGCACCCTCCAAAACCCGAGTGTCCCCACACAGTTCCAGTCCAGTCCGCTCTCCTTCTCCCGGAGCCCAAAGTGAGTGGCTATGGCTATTTTAGTGCTCTGTCCTGGCCCTCTATGTTGTGGAGGTAGCTTGGGCTTTAACCCCAAGGGCGGTGCTCACATCTAAGACCGCTGCTGTCCGTGGACTCCCAGCCCCCCTCTCGTGCCTCCACAATCCTACCAGGATCGATTCAGTGTCCCTGGTTGTATGGTCCTCTCAAGCTGCTTTTCCGTTGCTTTTTCCAGATGATTTGTCTTTTTTAGTTGTATTTCCAGTTTGGTCCTGGGAGATGGTCTGTGTAGCTTCCATTCACTCTGCTGTCATTTTTTTCTCCTGTTACCTTGTTTTATACAGCAGCTGCACCATGTTACATTCCCATAAGCAATTCACAAGTTCCCACTTTCTCCACATTTTGTCTAACACTTGTTATATTCTATATTTTAAAATTTGTTTTTGTTTGATATTTTGGATAGTACCCTTTCTAATGGGTGTGAATTGACATCTCATTGTGGTTTTAATTTTCATTTCCCTAATGATTAGTGATGTTGAGCATCTTTTCATGTGCTTGTTGGCCATTTATGTATCTTCTTTGGAGATATGCCTATACTAGTTTTTGCCCATTTAAATTGTTTTATTGTTGCTGTTAAGTTGTAGGAATTCTTTATATAGTCTGAATATTAATCTCTTATCAGATATAAGATTTGCAAATATTTTCTTCCATTTTATAGATTGTCTTTTCACTTTATTGATTGTATCCTTTGGTACAAAAATTTTTAATTTTGATATAGTCCATTTTATCTGTTTTTACTTTTGTTTCCTTTGTTTTTGTTGTCATATGTAAGAAATCATGTCATGAAGCTTTTCCCCTATGTTTTCTTCTAAGTGTTTTATAGTTTTAGGTCTTTGATCCATTTTGAAATTATTTTTATATATGATATATAGTAAGGGCTCAACCTTATTCTTCTGCATGTGGATATCTAGTTTTCTCAACATCATTTGTTGAAAATACTATCCTTTCCCTATTGAATGATCTTGACACCCTTGTTGAAAATCATTTGACCATATATGTTTCTGGGCTGTCAGTTATGTTCCAGCATCACACTGTTTTGATTGCTGTAGCTTTGTAGTAAGTTTTGAAATCAACAAGTGTCCATCTTTCAACTTTGTTTTGTTTCAAGATTGTTTGTTATACAGAGTACCTTATTTTATATGACTCTTAGGATGAATTTTTCTATTTTTGCAAAAAATAAGATTTTGATAGGTATTGCATTGACTCTATAGATCACTTTGGGTAGTATTGACATCTTAAAAGTACTATCTTTCAGCCCTGGCTAGTTTTGCTCAGCAGTTAGAGCATCAGCCCAAGGATGGTAGGGTCACATGTTTGATTCCCAGTCAAGGGCATGTACCAGGGTTGCAGGTTCAATCCCTGGGCCCTGTCAGTGTGGTGCGGGAGACAGCCAATTGATGTGTCTCTCTCACATCGATGTTTCTCCCCCCCCCACACTCCCTACTTCCCACTCTCTCTAAAGATCAATGGAATAATATCGTTGGATGTCAATGGGGGGAAAAGGAGAAACAGCTGTAACAAAAAATAAAATAAAATAACAAATATCCTTGGATGAGGATTAACAAAATATAAAAATAAAAATATTATTTTTCAATACATGAGCAGGGAATTATTTTTTTATTTGTGTCTTTTTTAACTTTTCAGCAGTGTTCTATAGTGTTCAGTATACAAGTCTTTCACCTCCTTGGTTAAGTGTATTCCTAAGTATTTTATTCTCTTTGATGCTATTGTAAATGGAATTGTTTTTATAATTTCTTTTCAGATTGTTCATTGTTAGCATGTTCTGTGTGGATAGGCATGGAGGTGGGCATGGACAGGGTGACTTAGCTATGTCTGTAAGATCTTAGAACCCTGACATTGTACAGCTGGAAGAGATCAGACAGACTTCTGTTTAGAGCTCAGACTTTTCCAGAGAAAGTGACTCAAACCCAGAGAAGTCCACTGTTCACAGCATCCATAGAGTGAACCATGCCAAAGAGCAGGGCTCTGCTTCCAGTCCTTTCCCACCCTGCCCAATGTCTACGCTTTTCAATAAAAAGTGCTGAAAACGTATCCATACCTGCTGATGGCTACTGATTTTCAAAGTGAGTCTGTACTGTATCAGTGATGCCTGTACAAGGCAAATACAATAAACTGATTCTAATGCTCCCTAAATCTTGGCCAATCTCTTTCAGGATTTAGTTGGAATAAATTGAGTTGATAGATAAACATTTTAGGAAAAACCTTAGCTGAAATCACAGTGCACCCAGCCCCTTAGGAAAAAACCACACCCTCTCCATCCACAAAGATGATAAAGGTCACTGACTCAGCAGCTGCATGTGACACTCATCCTGGGCAATGAGGGAAATGCTTTTGCTGTCTTCACAGGGCCTGTGTCCTCAGAGGCCTTATCTCCAGGGTAAAGGCAGTAATTTCGGGGGGGGGGGTAGAGAAGACCCACTCTCTATTGTCAGTCTTATCATCTCCCCTGATTCTCTAAACTCTGCATCCCCAAACGGAAGCCCCCAAGGCAGTCTGTGTGGGTGTTGAAGCCTGGTGAGGGAGGGTCCTTATCTGCAGCCACACTTCTGGAGCCAGGTCACTGACTTCGCTCCAGCCATGACCTTCCCCACTGACTTCTCAGTTCCTGGAATTGTTAGGAAAATGCCCCTGGAAATCTGAGGATGGCTGTGTCCCTTGGCACTGCTGCTTGTGCACTAAGAAAGGGAGAGGTTGGCTTGACTGTGGGGCTTTGTGATCCTGGAACCTACCACTTCTGGGGGCCAGATGACGCTTAGATTCTATCTCCTTCTGCTGGTCTAGGCTCCTGGAATATGGAAGCAGCCCAATCCCTACAGATATAAACTGTTCTCATGTTCTTTGCCCCCAACCTTCAAAAGGAAACCTTTAGGGTTGGTGTTGTAACCCAGTAGATCAACCTCCCTCGGACATCTCGCTGGGGCCTCCAAATGTTGTAACCCAGTAGATCAACCTCCCTCGGACACCAAAATTATAAGTTTTAGGAGCTTTATTAACCTGCGCAGGGACTGCAGCCAATCTACTCAGAGGAGAACTGCAGCCCCGAGCCTCTAAAATGGCAGATTTTTATAGCAAGCAAGCAGCATTCACAGAAGCAGATATCAGCGGTTAGCAGTTGTTTGATTAACATTTCTCAAAATCCATATCTAACAGTTGCCTGGGGGTCTCCTGTTTGTTAAGCAAACAGAATAGGCCTCCCTCCCCTCAGGGAACCAGTACAATAGTGGGAGTGACAGAGATCACAGAGGTCAAAATTAGCATTAAGTACCTGCAAATACCTATACTCAGGAAACTGCAAATGCCCCCCCAACACATGGGGCAACTATAACCTTAGGCAGAAAGTCCTTCCCATCTAGGGGCAACTAACCCATTATGGGAAGAATATTGAGGAATGTCCACTGGTGACAAAATGGAGTCCTTTAGTCGCCCTAACCAAGGGGCCCACATAAAATGGAATATACTTGCCTTAGCCTTGGGGCCCACAACAGTTGGAGTACTATATAACTCATTAGAAAGCTACCCACTTTTCAATATGAAATACAGAAGTGGAGAACACAGAAGGAAGGATAAAAGAAATATTAAAAGCCAGCACCTTTCCAGCTCTCATTATGTACCTGACACTGTGCAATGGACTTGACCATCAATTTCCTCACTACATTATGAAAGTAACCTGTGAGACTGCCATTGTTATTTCCCCCATTTTACTGATGAGCAACTAAGGTGCAAAGCAGCTACACAGTCAGGACCAGCCTTATACTCTTCAAGGTTCTTATTCACAAATCATTAGTAATTTCAAGATGGCCACAGCAGGGCATTAAAGCAGGTGCAGGCCTTCTGAGCATGGCCCACTGACTGCACAGGCAGCATACCTGGCATTATCTGTCCCCCAGGCTTGTCTCCAGCAGTGGAGAAGGCAGACTATGTATATACATGGGGCCTGAGCTCTAACCACATTGTTATGTGGCAAGTTTCATTACAAATGAATTTTTTTCCTTCTGTTTTGTACTGGTCCCCTGTAAGTGGGGTCTTGCAATCTTTATTCATTCCAGAATATTCTCTGAGTTGGGGCCAGTAGCAGCATGGAGCTGGTGTTGGTGAGGGAACTCTCCTCCCCACCTTGGCTCAGGCTGTTGGGCTTGAGTCTCTCTGTTAGAGGACCAGGAACAGGTCTCACCTGCTGAGAGTTGAACTTTATCCCACTATGGAATGGGGTCCAGAGGGGTAAAGACTAGTTACAGATGCAAAGCATGGGCCCGGCTTTCCACTGTCTTAGAGCTGCCAGTTACTCATGCTTTCAAAGAAAAGTGTTCTGATCCTCTTGGAACACGAAGTAGAAAGCACTTTTGCTGGCAATTAGGGACTAGTCTTTTCTCTCCTGGGTTCATGGTAAGTACATAATAAATGCTGTCCTCGAGGCATGTGCAAATGTGAGCAGGAAGGATGAACTGTATGGCCTTGGCCCTGGATGAGAGCTCTGGTTCTGCCGTTGCTGCAAGATCTTTTCACAAACCTACTCCTGTCACTGTTCCTCCCTTGAAAAATAAGCCGGGGACCTTAGCAGCTCCTTGAGGACTAAATGGCAAGATGACATCTCAGGCTAGACTCAATTTCATGGCCCAAAAGCAGGACATACGTCATTGTGTGAGCTTTGTACAAATGCACTGGGACCAACCTTCCTGGCAGAATAAATCCATGTGGAGTTCGACTTGATGTATGGGCTATTTTTCTTGCCTGTGAGAGAAAAAGATAAAACCCAAAAATTAAATAAAATTAAATAATGTGTAATTCACAAAACCAGAAAACAAACAGTAATTGTGCTGACAGTATGATAACAAGAAGCAGAACTTACCAGATAAAAGGAAAGGGCCATGGTAACATTATCTGATGCTTGTCTAAGCAGGCCGTCAGTCACCTTAAGTTCTTTGTGATTCTTAGAAGGCTTGACCAGTTATTTCATGTGCTAAATAAATCATTAACTGTGTTTCCAATATCAGGTCAGATTATCAGAAGGTTCTTGAGGTTTGAGGTCAATTTCAGCTTGTGGACGCCACATCAGTCTGACAAATATGACAACTGCTCACTGCAGGAAACACAGGCAGTGTTTATGTGGCTCAATCCTTGAGTTATTGGCAGAAATAAATGCCAATTTGTGGGGAAATTTAAAATTGGGTTATTGTCTAGTGTGCTTTAGGAATGACTGAAAGAAGTAACTGACACCCCCCCACCCCCCACCCCCATTGCCCCAATAGCACAAACACCAGAAGCTGGCTTCTCTGGGCTTCCCCAGATGCCAAACATCAGGATTCAAACTGGGATCAGAGCACACTAGATTGCTTCGGTTACACAGAGCAAGCCACGTGTGGATCACTCAAGAACTCAATGCAGAATTTGTGGATCAAATCCATTGTATGATCTGAGAAGCTCAGTGCTCCCCAAACTGCACTTCTTGGAAATCAGTGTCATATAGGATATTAATGTGTTATTTAAAGAAAAATATTTTCAAGGTTCATTGAGTGGGAAAACAACTTTAAAGTAAAACAGTTTTCTTTCTTTAGTTGTTGTTGCCTTTAATATGCTGATATGTGTGTAATCACCCAGAGGTGGTGATGTATAGTTGCACTCAAACTCATTTGACAAAACACTCAGACTTTATTTTATGGAATATCTATTGACTTATTGTGAAAAGTACATGATTCAAGGACAATAGTTTACTGCTAGGAAAAGATAAAGAAATTATTTCACACTTAGTTGTACTGTTTGTAGTTCTGATTTATTTTGTTGCATTTAAATCCTTGTCAAGGAAATTGAGTCAAATAATTTTGTTAAGATTCATGTCCTTTGATTTCTCTAATACCTTTGTATCCTGTTCAGAAAACTCAAGCCCAGTCTACATTTTTCCAAGCCTGTGAAGTGGGAAGCCTAAGATGCTCAGCCACCTGAGGATGGGGTCTCGGATCTTTGCCCTCAGCTCTTCTGCTGTTCTGGGACTTCTGGGAAAGTGAATCACAGGAAGCCAAAAATGCTGGCTAAAGAAAAGGAACCATGGGGCTTTATAAGCTTGATGTAAGTTTTGGTATACAATTTTGCCTTCCTAGGTCTTTTTACTTAGGCTGATAATAACATGCATGTGAGCTGGAGGGCTTCGGTCCATGAAGCCTACATGTGCATCCACTTTCATCCATAGGCTCAGGGTGAGCTGACTTAGAGGGAAACTGTATCTCATGTTGGGACCCAAAAGCTGCCCCTGAGATAAGTGTATTTGGGAGATGAACCCCAGAATTATCAGTTGGAAAGTGGGACAATTAGATAAGGTACAAAGAGCTCAGACAGGGTGTCTCAGTGTTGCCAGTGGAAACAGGATTCTTCCACAGAGTTGTGAGAAAAGCATTTTGGGAAATCATTCATAGAAGTATTTGAGCAACTGTGGTGAGATTTATTGGAGCGAAAACAAAGCACTGCTCCCAGGTGCCTGATGTCTCATCCACAACCAGATGGCTCAGCCACAACCTGATGGCTCAGCTCCATCTCACTGTGAAAGCAGTCTAGCCTCTGGAATTTCAGGCCCGCACTTGTCCTCACCAATCCCAGAAAGGCCAGGGCTCAGACATGCTGTGCCATTTGGCATTGGCATCCAAAGCTTCTGTATTCCAGCTTAGTCTATGTCCCTCTCTGGCTAGCTTAGTCTCTGTTACCCTTCGTCCCACACAGCTGCCACACACAGTTTTGCATGGCTGCTATATGCAGAGGACATGTTAAGAAACCCTTAGCCTTTGTTAAGCTTTTATGACATTTCCTTATGTTTGGGAAGGAGTAAGCTTTCTTTCAAACTAACCAGGCTTCTTCCTAATTATTTCTGGATTTGTGCTAGGCCCCCTCCCTATCCAATCCCCTTTCTTGATCTTCTGGGGTTTTGTGCCCTTTTCCTATCCAATCTTTTCCCCAGATTTTCCCAGGCTAGACTTCTCCCTTTTATGTCACCCTTTGGCTCCTACTGTGCATGCCTCAGTAGAAAGACCTTCCCCTGTGCCTTCTTGGCTTCTACTGCACATACTGTTTTCCCTCCTCCCATTAATCTACAGTAAGGGGCCTGTTGTTACCTGGGGAGATTGGAAAGCCAGTCTTTCCTTCCTACTTGGGGGGCAGAGGGATGTTAATCCCCTTGGTGGGGTAATGTGGCTATCCCTTAGAATGTCAGTGAAGCTGACCCTTCCTAGTTAATCTGGCTTAATTAGATGTCTGGCTCATTTGCTCTCCTTTTCTTGGTTAATACCTAATTATCTGCCTACACTAACATTCTCCCCTCGAGAATCTTGGGCCTTTATACTCTCACAAAGATGAATGGATGGAGGTCTCATTTTCTGTAGCTTCTTCCTGCTGTCAAGGGGTGTAGTCCTGCCTATCATTGGGCCCAGAGATTCTTGCTATCTATCAAAGGAAGAAGGGAATCAAAAGAGATGAGGAGCCTTCATTCTGGGAAGAAGGGTCACTGTGCTGCTGTCCTTGGAAGATGGCATATGTGGTATCTAGAGGATGGTACTGCTGGACAAATTGGCTTCCTTATTGTATCTTAGAGGTGATAAATATGACAAGAAAGTTAAAAAGGCATGGTCCAAAAATGAGAAAAAAAATTATAGCTACTAGAGGTCTAATTAAAGGTAAGAACTAGGTGATAGAGTGAAGGACTAACTTTACAGTGTCCCAGATTAAGTTGGAGGATCGGCTTCCCTGGAGGAAGGTGTGTCACACCTGTATGAAACTCTTCTGTCCACCATACTTAATTTAAATTAGGTTAAGAGGAATATTCTAAGGTCTCCTTCTTGAAGCAGTTTTTTTCTGTCTGAACCTCTTCGGCAGGAAAGAGGGAGGGTCAAATGTTCCCTCTGAGACATCTGTTTCCCAGTAAACAGCTTAAAATCAATATCCCCTAAATCAGTCCTATATTTTATACAATAAAACATTTTACATTGAAAAGTGAAGCCAGTAGACCACTTCATACTTCACCAACTCAACCATCTAATCCTGACAAGTCAGTTCAGCCAACGCACCAAGTCTCATTTTAAGAGGCAATGATGTAGATTGAGCTTCCAAAGTGAGACCTACACTGTGTAAATAAACAATTAGGTATTTCCTATGAAAACAGAAGTCAAACATACAATGATTAATGAACACAGCAAATCACAAACTAGTTTCTGAGTCTGTAAGATTGTCAATCGAGAAAATTTTTAGATGTAAGTCTTTTGTTGAAATGAAAGCAAGCAGTAACAATTTAATAGATCCTCCTTGTCTGTAGTTTAAGCATCTCTGTTGATGTCATCGGTGCTCAGGTAAATTCTGTATGGTGTACACAACATTAGGAAAAAAGTTTTAGTTCTTAATAATTCCAAGTCAAAAGATAGGAGAAAAATGAAATATTAGTTTGGAGGGTTGAAGAAAACTAGAAGAATTCAGGATCCAGTTCATTTAATTGGTGAAAAACAAAACTTTGAAGACCATTAACTTAATTAGAGTCTATATCTACAACTGAGCATTGTGATTTGTATTGAAACACCATTTTTCCCCCTAAAATCATCCTCATTTTTTCCCAAAGAGCCAAAATAAGACCAATTTGTTGAATGCATTAAGTTAAGTTTCAATTTGGTCTATTTGCATAAACACAAGAATAACAATTGATCATATAGGCTCTTTTAAATCTGCTTTGCAGGGATTTCATAAGGAATCTCCAGATTGAGCTTTAATTAGCCCCTGAGGGTGAGGAAGCCAAGCCACACAGTTGCCATCAGGCTTTGTCTACAATACCTATAATAGCTTTGCGTAAATTCCTCAAGTTCTTGAGGTCCCCAGAAATGTCTTAAGGTTCCTTCCTCCCAGGAAAGCAACTTTTGTTCCTTACTGGGAAAGACTGCCATGAACAATGTAAATAAGCAAGGTACCAGGCTACTTTTCCAATGGGATTTTATCAACTTCCAAAGTTAATCTTAATTCCTTGAAGCTTTCTGGTGACATCCAGAGTCCAGGCATGTCTCTTTCAGACATGACATTCCATCAAAGTCTTGGTTAATAAAACCACAATTAGAACAGATTTTTACTGGATTCATGCAAACAAATATATTGCCATGATTTACTCATTAAGAATTACCAAATTCTGAAGGAATAAGGTAGGGAGAAAAATATAAAACAAAGGAAATTCCTTGTCCTTTAGAGTGGAAAAGGGCCAAACTCAAACTTTGTATTAAACAGCTAAAAATAAGCAATTAGCATTCTTTAAATTGGCAAATGCATTTCATAACTTCTAGGAACATAGGCTCCTTGATTGGCAAACGTACCCATACTTTTAAGAGACATATTTCCATTAGACAAGTATTATAAAGCAAACTCACTACTTTAGAAAGGAACAGCTGAAATAAAAACAGATGGCTTTTTGTCCTTTTGATGAGAATTACTTCCTAGAAATTTGCATTTTATTTTTTATTATTTTTAATACTTTATTTATTTATTTATTTATTTATTTTATTAATTTATTTTTGTTACAGATGTTTCTCCTTTCCCCCCATTGCCACCCTCTTCCCCCTCCCTCCCTGCCTCGTCCCCAGTTTTGTTGTCCATGTCCATTGGTTATGAGTACATGCATACAAGTTCTGTGGTTCATCACTCCCCTCCCCCACCCCCTCTTCTGGCAATTGTCAGTCTGTACCCTACTTCCACATCTCTGGGACTACCCTGTTCCTCAGACTGTTATGTTTATTATATTCCAGAAATAAGTGAGATCATATGATATTTGTCTTTCTCTGCTTGGCTGGTTTCACTTAGGATAATAGTTTCCAGGTCCTCCCATGTCGTCGCAAAGGATAAGAGATCTTTCTTTCTTACAGCTGCATAGTACTCCATTGTGTATATGTACCACAGCTTTTTTTATCCATTCGTCTACTGATGGACACTTGGGCTGTTTCCAGATCTTAGCTATTGTAAATAGCGCTGCTATGAACATGGGGGTACATATATTCTTTCTGTTTGGTGTTTCAGGCTTCTTAGGGTATATTCCTAGGAGTGGGATCACTGGGTCAAATGGTAATTCAATTTTTAGAAATTTGCATTTTAAAAAGTGGCCAGATAAGAGTTTTTGAAGACCAGGTATTTGCATCTCAAAGGTACAGGGGAAGAAATGCAAATTTTTAAGGACTTTGGTTTCATAAAGCCAATTATCTGTAAGTCTTTTTCTTGAGGGACTTAGGGTGAAATTTCTCCCAGTTGGCAAGTATGTACCCCACAATGGGTCACTCAAGGCACTGTGGATGGAGGTGGTATTTCCCATTGTCTTTATGGAGAGAGATTTAATTGGGTAGCTAAAGGAGGCATGAGACTCCTCAGCTCTACCCAGCCTCTTGTCACATGACCAAAACCCAGAATTGTGTGCGAGGTCGTCATTGCCAGCGTTGGTGGCTGAAGACTCATGCCTGGTTCTTTCCCTAATGGGGGCAAAGGCCTTCCTGAAGATTGCAATATAGTTTATGCCCAGGTGTGGAGTGTTACCCCATCTTCTGAGTGCAGCTTTACCAAGTCACAGTGATGATCAGGCACTGCTTAGTTGAATTCACTCTGCTTAGTCAGGTGGCCTTAATTTCACACAGGCAATAAGTATGGCTTGTTTCCTCAAGTGAGATTTTCCTGCTTGATGGCCTCTGGCCATAGCCAGCCTTACCAGAGGGTTCTGCCCCCTCATGTTTGTCTGTATGAAGGATGCCTAGTACCTCCACTGCTCTGGGTAGAAATGTCTGTCCTATAACTCTGGCCTTTAGTAGTTGGGCTAGTAACCTGTTACCCTGCCTTTCATATTTCCAACAGCCCTAGTTCTTAAAAATGCCTCATGGGGGGTGGAAGGGGGCAGTCTCTCTTAGGAGGGCAGGGAGTGTCCTGTTAAGCTGTTCTGAGGCTCTTATGAAGGACTGTCCCTTTTCCTGGTAATTTACGTATATTAGCTGGACTGGCCAGACAGAGACAGCACCCTGGGTCCTGGGGGAAATTCCTGTCAGCCATTCAGCCTTCTCTAGGAAGATCATAAATTGCTGGGTACCCCTTGGTATGAGAGGGTGCAGGAGTTGTGGAAAAAAATTAACAAATATTCAGTCAGTCTCAAGATTAGTTTTCTCTTGTGGAGGTTCTTTTTTTAAATTCTCACCTGAGGATATATTTTATTGATTTAATGGAGAGAGAAAGGGAAACATCCATGTGAGACAGAAACATTGATTAGTTGCTTCCTGTACATGCACAGACAGGGGATCAAACCCGCAACCTAAGTTTTTGCCTTGATTGGTGTATGGGATGATGCTCCCACCAACTGAGCCACCTGGCCAGGGCCCATCATGGAGGTTCTTTTAAAATTATTATTTTCCAGTTGGTTTAATATAAACCTTCCCATTTCTGTAAGTACTTGCAAGTAAAGGCTTTCTATTTATTGTATACCTGCAGGGTCATTAATGAGGGCTGGGGTCTGGGAGTTTTCATCATTAGAGGCACAATTTCCCATATTTAACTGAATAGCCTGGGTAATTTGGCACCCTGGGCCCAGGAGACTTTCAGGGCACAGACCAGCAGCAGCTGTAGCAAGGTAGGTGGCCATGGGAACAGACTCCAGGTGGGCGCTCCAGCTTGGCAGCAACCCCCATCTCACAGGGCTCCAGAGTGCACAGCAGTGGGCCATGCTGGGGACATGGGCACACCACCAGGATGTAGGCAGAGAGGAGTGAGAGGCCGAGCGTTGCCAGGCTGCTGGAGGATGGATGGAATACTGCAAGCCAATGTTTGCTGCAGCCTGTGCTCTAAGCTTGGGGGCGCTGCAGCAGTGGCCTGAGTTAGGGACAGCCCCAGCCTTGAATCAGGGGCAGTGCAGGGAAGGAGCAGAAGGAATGGTCCTGAGGAAGGTGGGGTAGAGGGGAGCACTAGATCTGGAGTTGAAGTAGCAGGGAAGGGGAAGAGAGAAAGAACCAGAGAGCATACACAGGCAGCATGAGAAGTTAAGCAAGACAAATGAAGAAAGGACATCCCAACACAAGAAAGGTAAGGTCCCAGTTTCTCTTATCACAATCCATGTCCCTTTGTCCCACGTTGGATGCCATCAGTGGGCAGAGTACCACTAAGACTCTGTGCTGCTGAGCTATCATGCAGTAAAAAGTTTGGGGTGTTTTTAATCCAGCTTCATCTCTCACTGGCCTGGGCCTGTTCCCAGGGATGTCAGTTCCCAGGCTCTTTGCCCTGGGGGACATTGGCCCCTGCAGACACTGGCTCCAAGAGTTGTCAGGAGTGTGAGTGCCAAGGGGCTGCAGATGGGGCCTGAAGTGACACTCCTCCAGTATTTTTAGGTCAGAGCTTCTTGGTCACAGGTCACTCAGAGTATTGTCCAGCCTTATAAATCCCTCCTATCCACATACCATGTTCAGCCTCACCCGAAACACCCACAGGAAGCTTCCCTAATGCCAAACTTCGCTGACTGGTAGCTCATGCCTCCCAGACTCGATGTCCCACCTGCCACCCCAGACTGGTCCCAAGCCCTTATGATGCTCAGAAAGTCTGCCACCACCCAGCCCTCTGTGTCCTCTCTGCCAAATGACCTAAAGAGGTGTCAGGCACTGTGTTCTTCCTGAATTATACTGAAAATGTCTCAAGAGCACAGATGGAGTATTTACCTGCCTTCTGTCCTCCCACAGTGCACAGTGAACTGAGCATGGGCCAAGAAACAGGGGAGTGGCTACCTGCAGGTCCTGGACAAGGGAAGGGAGCCAATGTCCCTGGGGTTAGCCCATCTACCTGGCCACAGTCTGATCTGCAAAACCCAGGGTCTTGCAGACACTCTACCACCTGCCACCTGAGCCTCTGTGCCTGTCCCCAAAGTGACACTGTTGGCAAGATTATTTTCAACCTCTGATTTTTTAAGCATTGAAACACTTCTTCAACCTAAGGTTTGCAGCTGACCCGTATAAAAACAAATAAATGTAATGTGGATCTGCTTGTTGAGAAAAGGCCTTGACTCACCAGATCACACTCACCCCTCCCAAAGGGCAGGCTCTGGAGGCGCAGCGGGAAGTCCCTGGATTAGCCAGCCTCTGTCATCCCTTCCAGTTCTAGTAGTCCAAGTATGTCTTCTGAGCTTGGCCTGACTGATACCCTACGCAGAAGGACCTCCAGAAGCTGTTACAAAGACTACAGCTGGGCCCCATTCAAATCAGATCAGGTGTGGGGCAGGAATGGGTATAGAAATCTGTGTTCTTAACTAGAGCCTGGTTGATTTTTAAACAAACATTGAGAATTGTTCCCTTATGATTTCTAAGATATATTTTATAAAAGTAGAGAATATCTCAAATTAGAGCTCAGGACGTGCAGAGAATTGAAATCAGGTGAGGAGATGGAGCAGCTGGAGCTTCTCTGTAGTAGGGGAGGCACCTACTGCCTGGTCTTTAGGTGGTGTAATGGGCTGGGCCTTGTACTGCAGGATGACATGAAGGCATGGTGCTTAACTCCATGAATGACTCTCTCCTGGAAAGTCTCCCTCCTCTCACTTCTCCTTCCTTTGTCCTGCCTCCGTCTTTCAAGCCCACCGCTTCCCTTCAAGGTTTCACTCAACTCCCAGACAGTGCACACCTTCAGCTCCCACATTTTCCCCCAAGGTCACCACATGAAGAAAGGGAAGATACCCCCACATCACCAGTGATCTGCACCCTTCCACTTCAAGTGACAGTGACAGCTAGCCACACACTGGTGGGTGAGTGTCCCCTGTGTTCTTCCTTCTGTCCTTCTCTCCTAATCAGCTCACTGAGAAAAGAGTGCAGAGATGAGCAAAGTGTCCACCTGTACCAGGGGACCCGCTTTTCTGAAGGGAGAACTCACCCCCAGAAGCACCTGAGATGGAGTCAAAACATGTAGAAATATGTTCAAGGGTGGGATCCACCTGGAATTCCACATCTCTGGACTTGATTGCTTGTCCCATAAGTATTTATGGAGCAATGATGGTTCAGAGCTTGGCTGCTGGCATCTGAATCCTGGCTTTGGTGGTGCTAATTAGCTGTGTGGTCTTGGCTGAGTCACTCAAAGTCTCTGTGCATCACTTATTCCATCTGCACAATGGGAATGATAACAGAGGACTGTGCCTGGTGCAAAGTAAGCACTGTTTAACTTTTAGCCATTACTATTACCATTATTATTATTACTAGTATTAGGCCTCTTATAGACTTTATTGTGGAGTAATTTATGGGCAATAAGCTGCATCCATTTAAAGTGTTCATTTAAAATGTAAAATTTAGAGAATTCTGATGATTTTATATATCTGTGGAACCACTGTCACAGTCAGGATACTGAACATTTCCATTATCTTCAAAACATTACTGCGCTCCTTTGCAGATCATGTCTTCTCATTCCTGGACCCAGATAATCACCAACCTGTTTTAGTCATTAGAGATCAACTTTCACTCTCTGTAAACGGAATCATGTGTGAACTCTTGTGTCTGACTTATTTCACTCAGTATAGTGATTCTGAGATTCCAATTGTTGTATGCAGCAGTGGTGCAATGATCAGAATGTGTGTGCCCCCCATATTCATATGCAGAAATCCTAACTCCCAATGTGTTGGAGGTGTCAGGAGGTGGGGTCTTTGGGAGGTGCTTAGATCATGAGGAGCTTATTAGTGCCTCAAAAAAGAGGTTCTGGTGAGATCCATCATCCATTCCACCGTATGTGGACATAAGGAAAAGCCTGCAACTTGGAGGAGGGCCTTTACCCAAACATGCTGGCATTCTGAACTCAGACTTCCAGCTTCCCGGCACTGTGAGAAAGAAATGTCTGCTGCTTGTAAGACACCCAGTCTATGGTGTTTTGTTTCTGCAGCCCAAATGAATTAAAGTTTGCTGAAGACAACTGGTTTGTTTCTTTTTATGACTGCATGCAAATTGAAATTCCCAATGAGTTACCCCACATAGCTACAAGAATGCCTAGAATTAGAAGACTGCCCATAACGAGTGTTGCCATGACTGTAGAGCAGGCCTCCAAGGCTGTAGGGGTATAAATATGTGCAACCACTTTGGAAAACCATTTGAAATTTCTTTACAACTTACACAAATACCTCCCATCTCACCTGACGCTACCCAGATGGTTGGGAAACAAATGAGTACATGTCTTTATGATATGCAAACTGTTGCTGCTATTTAGTTTTTCTCCTTGAAACTGGCCACAGGCATCTCAAACACTCCACATAGCTCTTGCCACAGCACAGCCCTTGCCCAGTCTTCAACACACTTTGGTGACTTATCCAACAGGGTACTGTGCAGGTGGTGAACAGCAGTGGCCTCTAGCCCACATGTGCCAGGCAATGGAGCTTAGTAAGGGAACCAAGTTACACAATATTCCCTTGTAGATACACAACTGAAATCAAGGATGTTAGCTATCTATACATATTCCAGTTCTTACACAATGCAGTTTCCACAGCTTTATTGCTGCAGACCAATTTTGAGGGTAAAGTTAACAAAAATCAAATTAGATAAAATATTTTCCTCATTGTAGCCTATAGTGTCAAAAAGGCTTACTAGTAATTTATCATTGGCAATGAACTCCAACACTGAAGGGGCTGTGGGTCACTGGTCTAAGGACCACATTGCAATGTCTGGCAAGTTCCCAAAGCATGTCAGACACATCATCATGTTCTGATGATCTGGGGGTGGGGGGAGGCTGTTGGGCTCCTGTCCCAACTCTGAGGTCCCTTTACTCCCTGCTGCAAATCTTGGTCAGGCCACCTTTCCTCTCTAGGTTTCAGTGGTTTCATCTATAAAGTGGTAAAACAAAACAAGAAACCAAATGTAAACCAGACCAAAATGAAGTAATTCAAAAAGCCCTACGTGGTCAGCAGTCTTGTGAACACCCAATGTGAAGTGCCAAAACTCTGTGCAGGTCACCTATGGCTCTCTCCACCCCACAAGGAAACCATAGTTTCATAGACATGATAGTTGCATTAATGGTCCAATTCTACACTCCTCTCTGGGCCCCTGCCCTCTGCCAGGTGACTTTACTATGCCCTGTCATCCTGGGCAGAGTGATTGCCCCTATTCCCCACCCTGCGTTGGGCCATTAAAATGGCTCTGTCAGCAGTAAATTAGTAAATATGATGTGACAGAGGCGCAGAGTGGATATGTGTCCTGGGTTTGGTGTCAGCCAAGCCGGCCTGGAGCAAAGCCTTTGACCCTGTAAAAGCAGAAGTAAGCCCAGCCGATATTGACCAATGACCATCTGTCCCTCAGATACATGGGCCATAATAATAAATGAGGGCTGTTTGAATTTTGGGGTGGTTTGTTACACAGCAACTACTGACTAATATACCAGGGGTATAAGACATTGCCATGTGCAACTGTATTATGGGGAGAAAATGAATAGTGCCATGTGTTTACAGAGGAAGAGATTTACCACTGAATTCAGAAATCATGGGAGGAAGGATCTTTGGAGTAGCCCTTAAAACATGTGGGAGAGGACACAGGGGTGGAGTGAGGTTGGGGATGGCAATGGTTCTGCAGGCATAGGGTGGGGGAGCCAGTGTGTTCAGCCCAGGAAGAAGGGACACAACCAGCTGACTGTTGCGTGTATGGGGGTCCATTGTGATGTGAACAGGACCATGTGAAATTGTGAGTTTCTACCTCTCATTGTCTCTGAGTGCAGCCCTTCCAAGACTTGTCTGCAGGGCAGCACCCAGGCCACTGAGACCAACATTTCAGCCTCAACCCATGTGAGGTAGCAACTGCCTGCACCAATATTTCTGAAAGAGAAGTTTGGCTTTTTAGCTTTTGGGGCAAGTTTTCACATGTCTTTTTCTCCATTAGTTGGTCCCTCAGGTCATCCACCCCCATTCTATAAGATGAAGAGCAGCTAGTAGGATGGAGAAGGGGCTTCAGGAAGTGGGAGGAAAACCAGGAGCAGGTCCTGGAAACCATGTCTGTGCAAACCCCTGCACCTGCTGTCCAGTGCAGAGCAGAGAACAAAACAAGCCTCTGAGCTCCTGAGGGACACTGGCTAAACACGTGAAGTTGGGTTTGGTTACCCTCAGTGCTACTTCTCCCTGCTCCCTGGGAAGGGGTGGGAAAACCTTTGGAAACCTATTCTTTCAACAGGAAGTCCTGAAGCATGGCAGCTTGGCAGCCAGCTTCCCAAGACAGGAGAAGGCTCACAATGGAGTGGCCAGGAGTCAGAGGCCAGAAGGAACCCTGGGGCTCTGCTCTGTGCACATCACCATCCTGAGGACTCCTCTTAGTTAGTACACCCTTCAACCCACCTCCCTGAAAAGCAGACCATGAGACAAGGATGTAAATGGTATATGTGTGAGGTGGTCCCCAGATGCCCAGTGAGGGCACAGTGAGAAGTGAGGCCAGGCAGGGGGAAGTGTGCAATGGTGTGTTAATGCATGGGTGCTATGGGTCCCTCTGGGGAACTATGTGGGATGTGTCTGAGAGTCATCTCTGCAACAGGAAGTCTCCAGTGAACCAGACCTTGTTTGAGAGTTCTTTTGGGGGGCTAAGTGCCTTCTGCCTGCCCTGCCAGAGGCTGAGCAAGGCCTCACTGGGAAGCTGAGATTGAGGGCCCCAGGAAGGCCAGCTCTGCCTCCATCACAGAGGCAGGCAGACTCCCAGGGAGAGGAATGCCTCAGGACTGGGACCCCATGGTGACTACTCTAGAGTACATGGGTATCAAGGCTGTGAGGCAGGTAAGCTCTCAAGTTCTTTCCAAGCAGGCCAGAGGCTCCAAAGAGAGAGAGGACTGTGCTTGCTACATCACCACTGGCGGGGCATCCGGGAGCAAAGGTTGGAGTGGCTGCATCTCTGCAGTCTTTTAATCTAGATAATTTATTCATGAGCTCAGTTATCTGACAGCACTGACTGAGCACCTATCCTGCTGGGGACATCACAGTAGGCACAAGAATCCTTGCCTTAGAGGGGTCTTCACTCTAGGACAGGACAGACAGTAAACAGAGAAAATATACCAATGAATAAAAGCAGAGGAGACTAGGGGGCAAGGGGTAATATCTCCTGTGGAAAAGGCAGTGGGTGGGCTTCCGAGCAAGTGCTGAGCTGATATGTCTGGGAGAAGAGGAGCCAGTGACTCAAGGCCTTGCTGGTTCTAGAACAGTGAGGAGACTGCGTGTATGGTTGGGGCAGAGGGAGGCAGAGGGTAGGGAAGGGACTGAGGGTGACCCATGGAAGGACATGGGCTTGTGTTGCCGGAGAATTGAGTGGGTGGAATTTCTCCATCACTAGTGGGAGGGGGATTCTCTTGATATTTTGAGAAAAGGAATTTTCTATGACTTGCACAGGAGAATGAGTGATTTTTATTTTTGTAGAGTTATATCACTTGGTTTATAAAGTCTCAGTTTCCTAAACCAATCCTAGAAGACATGCAGCTGGGGTTTCAGCAGAGCTAGAAGCAGGGCCAGTGTCCAGAGTTTCTGCTCTATGCTGGAGTTGAGTCTGGCAGAGCATCAGGCTAAATTCAGTCCATCAGTCCATTGTATGGGTCCCACATGGCCATGAGCCACGTTGGCTCCCCCTACAATAAGAGAGCCAGGCGGGCAAGCAAGAGAGAGAGAAAGCCAAGAGCCAAGAGAGGGAACTTCCTTTGTTTAGGAGTTTAAATATCTCAGATCTTGCGTCTTTGCAGTGGCCACACCTATTCTGGCCAACTATCTGTTCCCATGTGTGACTGACAGGCAAACACCTTCTCATGTCGCCCAGACCTTACTGGGCATGCATCTAAACTGCCTTTGTCCAGTCCCTTCTCCCATCAATCTGTGGGGAACAGACTGGGAAAGTGTTAAATTGCAGCTTCAGGCAAAGCTGTATAAATGGCATGCCCCTATTATTTAGTCTCCCCTCTGCTACTTTTCTGTTAAATAATAACCAAGTCATTATAATGGTATTAATTACATCCCAAGTATGAGAGAAACCAGGGAGGTTCCATTCAGGGTATGTCATTATTTGAGATGTACTTTGAAAGAATCACTCTGCCTCCTGCTGAGGAAAGAAGCTGTGGGGCAGGTGGATACCACTTAAATGTCTGTGGCCGCAGTCTGGGCTGGGGCAAGGCGGCTCAGGTAGGGTGGGAGCAGTATTGGTGGTGACAACTGGACATCTGGGGACCAAAGCACTGGGATTTACCGATATGTTGGATGTGGAGAGGACAGCAGGCTCAGGTGGCCAGACTGCAGAGATGAGAGAGCCATGGGGCATGAAAGTAGACACAGAGCTGTGGGAGGTCACAACTAGAGGCCATACTGAACCTCTTCTGGTCTCATATTCAGCTCTGTGAGGGGACATGGACATCTGGACTCACAGCTTGGTGTGCCTGGGGCTATGAGATGGGCAGTGATGTGTGCAGAGGGAGGCATCATTTACAGATGCTAACGTGCCATTGTGCCCGGCAGCAGATCTGACTCCTGACAAGTCCACAGTTTTCATAATACAGTGCTGTGACAAATGGGCTTTCTCAGCTTGTATATTTAGCACAGGATGGCTTTATTGTTCCAGGCACAGGAAGGAAGGGTGTTACTGTACCAAGGAGCCTGCCTGCTGGCGTCTACCCACTTTTCCCCCTCCTCTTGCCCCACTGCTCTTCTTTTGGGGTCAGGTATGACTGATTGGCTCTCTTACTGTTTTTAATCCTGTCCTCCTCCTAAAATGGTCAGATTGTCCAGATTGATTCCAAGGGCCTGTGAGAGAGGGGCAGGGGCTGTGTCTGCCTCATTTCTGAGCAGGGCCTGGTGTCCAGTGGGGAGTACAAAGGCGTTTATGGACTAAATGAAGGACTGAGTGTGTGAGGCAATTCACATGCTTGGATAAAATGGCCAGTCTACCATGCAGCAGGACAGTCCAGGCAAGGGAGCCATGAAGAGCCTAAGGACAATGGCCAGGCACATCAGTGTCTCCTCCTCTTGACTCGGGTCTTTGCCCTCTGAGTGAGCGGCCACAGGCTCCACTCACCCTAGCCCAGGAGTTCCTGTGCACAAATACTCTCAGCCAGAAGTGATGCTGGTGATGCCTCATTTACAGAATGTGGGCAGAATGTGGGCCCATGTGGACCCATCACAGCCATGCCTCTCAGTGGGGCCTGGCAGGCTGGGCTCTGCCCCTTGATGACCCCCAGCACAGCAGGCACCTAGTTTGTCATAATGCCTGAGCTGATTCCAGTCTTCTTCCTCCTTGTGCCCCTTATCTACCTTGGTGCTCTTCGATTCCTCTCCTCTCCCAGGCTCTAGCCTGGGACACTTCCCCTGTGGTCCCTGGGAAACTGACTTTGGCCCCACACCCCTGCTCCCCAATCTGGATCTACCCACTGCTCCCTGGCAATAATCCCCAAAGACCTATGGGGCTCAGTGTTTTATACCAGCTTCAACTGTATGGGTTAGCAGAAACTGGATGTTGGTTTCATCATGGCATCTGAGTCAGGTCTGTTTCTCTGAGAAGCAGATGCTAAAATGGGATTGACATGGTTATAGTTAAATTGTGTCTCCACAAAATACACAGTGAATGCAACATTCAAGTGACAGGCATTGACTGTGTTTCATCTTTCCAGCTGAGGGTGTGCAGACCTCCAATGCACACAGTCTCCTGGGTTGCCCAGATCTTTACCCTTGCCCTTTACCGCATGCATAACAAAATAAAAAAGGGTGTGATAGAAAGAATGCGGCTTTGGTGTCACACGAGCTGAAGTCAGGTCTTCACTGGCTGTGTGACCTTCAACAAATTATCTCTCTTTTCTAGAGTGAAGTATGCTCTTCTTTAAAATAGGCACAGTAATAACCACCTTGCAGGATTATTGTAGAATCAGGGTGATGTATGAAAATGTTAGATTGGCTAGGTGCTTGTACATAGTGAGCACTCAATAAAGAAGATTTAGAAAATTTACTATACCTTTTCTCACAAAAAGGAGAGGTGGGATGTGGAGCCAGTCCAGCATGTAGGAAAGCCAGAGAAAGTCTGACTGTCCTACTCTGATAGGGCTGCTATAGCAACCCCAAGTAGACCTTTGTACCATCTCAATAAACAAAATGTTGTAGAAGTAAGTAATGCTGTGTGACTTCCCAGACTAGGCTGAAAAAGGCATAAACTTCTGCCTGGATCCTTTGGGTCATGTGCCCTGGGTGACAGCCCTATGTGACAGTAGGAAGTCCAGCCTCCCCAAGCCTGCCATGCTTCAGAAACTGTGTGGAGAGACCACATGGAGATATAGAGAGATACCTGAGAAGTTCCCTCAGACAACTGCTCCCCAACCACACATACATACACAAAAGCCCAGGCACCAGACAGGGAGCCAGGAGCTTTCTGATGACTCCAGCCCAGCTCCAGCTGTCACTGAGTGGAGCAGACATGAGATACCCCATTGAGCCTCCCAGATCTCATATTTGAGCAAAATAAATGCTGTTGTTTATGTATCTGAGACTTGGGGAGGTTTTTTAGACAGCAGTGCCTGACTAGAACAAAGGAACCTCAGTTAAAAGCTTGATTAAGAGTGGTTTTCTACTATACCAACATGGAATGTTTTTCCCAAAGCCAATTTTACACCTATGTGTAGTGGATGATTTGAAAAATGAGGAGGATTGTCTGGTGTCAATATATATTGCTCACTGGTCTTTGCTAATATGTTCATTTTAGTCTGTAGAATTTTGATCACTGGGCTTGGGCATTTTATGTTATTCTGATTCCAGTTCCTGAAAGCTGTAGCCAGTTAGTTATTTATACTTTAGTATAACTGGGTGTAGTGTTCTTTACAAAGCAGAGGTCCTTTGTGCCTGGAGAGAGTATGAAGGACCCATGGTTTGTTGCTAGGGGATCTCAAAGGTAAAATGCGATAGTCCTAGACTTTGTTTTTACCTTTCCCAATATTTTCTAGGCTGACCTAGGAAGTCTTCCTGCTTTTGTCTTAAGCCAGGGCCCCCTTTGATGGGAAAGCTGCTCTGAAGCTCTCAGTCAGCATCAGCAACTATTCATACCCACGTAGCGCCATGGGGCTCTCCCTCCTGCCCAGGTCCAAGTCACAGTTTTCCTGAAAAGACTTCACGCCCCACAGGCTCAGGGTCCACCCTCCCTGAGCATCCTGCTCACTAACCTGTTGCTGAGGTTCCCTCTGTGGGCCTGCTCCTGTGTGAGTTTTTCTCTTTGTTCTCCCCTTCAGAAAGATAGTGTATTTATTTGAAACTTTCTGCTTTGGATTTTTGGAGTAAGCTGCCACTCACATCACAACTGACTTTCACCTACCCACCAACCTTCCCACCAAACGTAGCCCCAGGGTGCCCTATGCAGGTCTCTGCAAGACCCCACAAGAATGTGGGTGTCTGCCCTGAAACAGACAAGCCCCAGGCCAGGGCAAACCCTCCACGTCTCCACCATGTCAGTTAAGTCACCACACCATGAGACACAGCCAGTGGTAGCCACATTTTTAAAACTCTAGTTTGACAGAGACCCAGGCATGGTAAGAATATTCCATTTAGAAGTCGTGGACAGCAGCCAGTAGTGAAAGCCAGACTAAAGTGCCCTAGCAAGGATCACTGCTGCCATGCTGGTGAGCTCATAGCTGCTATTTCCAAGTTTTGAATGCCCCCTGCCTCATGCCTCCCTCCCCTGGAACCCTGACTTTGAGCTCTCTACAGTGGGCCAGGGCTCAGACCTTTGCTCCAATCTCTACTCTGAGGGACTGTGCTCAATGTGGGGTAAGTATTTTCATGTAACCCTTGCATATCAATAAGGTCGTGCCTGCAAAATACCATATTCTCCTGTGGAAATGCCCTGGAACTCCCAGCCCATGGCCTTCACTTGTGGTCTCAGCAACCCTCCCCAGGACCATTACTAAAATAGGCTCTTCCCTTCAAACACCAACACATAATGTGGCTATGTCCCCTCACCTTCTATGAATTCTAAGAGACCAAACTTAAAAAGAAAATGCCTAGAATGACATGATGAGAGGCAGGAGAGGCAGGAGAGGCAGGAGAGGCAGGCATACCTGTTATCTGTACCCCACTAAATCCAACTGTGCACAACCCTGGAGCAGATGTCTCCAAGGAGTGACACGTCCACCAAGTGGCTTGAATGTAACATGATCAGAGAGCGTGAGCCAAGTTTGCTGCACCCCATGCAAACAGTGTTTAATATCAGCAGTGACCCTCACTGCTGGAAAGGGCAGGGCTACAAAAGCACATGAGAAAAGCTATAAAATGTGCAGTTCTTACAGTCAGAGGATCAGTTGGACCAACTTCTTTATTTCTGGGGAAAATTGACCCAGAGAGGTGAAATTTCCAGTTCAAAGTCACCAGTTTCCACCAAGCCCAGCACCCCTTGTCTCAGTGACTGATGCATGACCAGGCAAGAGAGATGAAGGCTCCCGAGGCTGACACCCAGATCAGGAGACATGGGGCCAGTAAATGAGGTAACACAAACACAGCAGCCTATATGGAACCATCCAGCTCGCTGGATAACTCCGAGGCCTGTTTCACACCATGCTCAGAGGTGCCCAGCAGGACTGAGCCCTTTGCTTATGGTAGCAGCTCACCAGCCCTGTGTTGGCTCCTTCTTTCTCTGCCTCACTTCCCCAGGCCTCTAACGATGCCTTTAGAATCACTTCCAAATAACCTATAGGCACTTGAATCTGCAACTGGGGGAACTGAACCCAAGCCACTTCCATCAGAGGATGAATGGAGGCCTTCTGAAGCAAGGCTGAGGGCCACATGGCTAGAATCAGCATGGCCCCCAAAGCTTTCCTGGTGTTCACTTTGAGTCACTTGTCCGATGTCATACAGCTCTCAAGAGGCAGAGACAGGATTCAAATTATATCATTGGGCCATGTAGTCCATACTGTTTGCCATTCTAGGGAAAATGTTTCCCTGGAATGCACATATGCACAAGTAGAGAAAGTTGCTAAAGACACATGCTACTAGCTAAAACAGGCATGACTATGACCAGGATGTGGAGCTGGCTGTGGGGAGTGGAGTGTGCACCGAGTTACCAGCCAACCTCTCCTGTGTACACCCAAATGATCCAGCACAACACAATTTTGGGAATGATAGCAGCTGCTTATGCAATACACTTTTTTCTTTAAGCCCAGCCTCTAAATTAGCATGACACAGGAAATCAGGAGACTGGAGTCCTGACCTAGGTATAAATTTGCCATGTGACCTTGGACAGCTTGCTTGACATCTTTGAGCCTTTGATTCTTTGTAAAATACACAGTGTAAACAGGGGTCAAAGAAAACAGGGCTGCTGCCTGGAAGACATCATGTCCTCTCTTGAATTTAGAGCTGCAATATTCATGTGGGTGCCCAGAAATGCCATCTCTCCAACTATAAATTACCCATAGCCAAGATAACCACTATAGGGAACTCAAAAGCAGAACCTTCACTTAGTTTGGGCTTTGGATGTTTATTCCAGGAAAAACTTTTACAGAAACGACTATAGTCAATTACTTTCACACAACAGTAAAGACATAGCCATTTTTCAAAGAAAACTGGGTTCTAGTCAAATGAATAAATTAATATAAGTAAATAAATGACTTACTGGAGAGAATTTATCAATTTGAAAAGACTTTTATTTATCATTTGAAACATTAGTAGAGATAAGTTTTTTGTATACTTTTTTTATTAATTAATTAATTTTTTTGTATTAATTTATTTTTGTTACAAATGTTTCTCCTTTTCCCCCCATTGTCACCTTCCTTCCCCTCCCTCCCTGCCCCATCCCCAGTTTTGTTGTCCATGTCCACTGATTATGTGTACATGCGTATAAGTTCTGTGGTTTATCGCTCCCCTCCCCCACCCCCTCTTCTGGCAATTGTCAGTCTGTACCCCACTTCCCCGTCTCTGGGACTACCCTGTTCCTCAGACTGTTATGTTCATTATATTCCAGAAATAAGTGAGATCATGTGATATTTGTCTTTCTCTGCTTGGCTTGTTTCGCTTAGGATAATAGTTTCCAGGTCCTCCCATGTCGTCTCAAAGGATAAAAGATCTTTCTTTCTTACAGCTGCATAGTACTCCATAGATATAAGTTTTGATTTGACTTTTCTTTTGTTGTATTAAATATAATGCTCACCAAATGACATAACAATTATTTGGGGAAAAGTTGGAGGTTAAAACTTCAAAAATGTTAAGAAAATCTAAGTCTAGATCAGTGTCTCACAGACTTCAGTCTTAGATTCAGAGATAATTCATTTTCTGCAGAAATGTTTTAGCCATGGGTTATTTATTTATTTGTTTATTTATTTTTGGTGCTAACACAGAAGTAGGAATAAGAGTCAACGGTTTGGTCTGGAGTCTGCAGTGCAGCTCAGAACTGCCATAGGCCGTGCGAGGGCAGCATGTGTTTTCTTTGTAGGGGCCACACAGGGCTGCTTTCTTTGTGGCAGAAATATCAGGAGCAGCCCTCCAGGTTACAAGTTACTTCTTCTTCAAGTGAGGGGAATGTGGGGCCACAGCTACTTGATGATAAATGAGGGTTTCCAGTAATTTAAATGGGGGGGCACCAAACCCAAAATTCATGGGAAACTTCCACAGGCACTCTGCTAATTGAGGTTTAGTTTCAGTAATGACAATTCTTCTGTTGTCATATTAACTCAGTATCGTTAAATGGGACCATTTTGGTTTTGAGTCTTGCCTGTAAACTTATTTGTACATGTTTTGGTTTAATAGTTATATAAGAGTTAAAGTGTACAGTGATGATGCCTACTTTTCTAGTAGTACTATGGTACTTTTCTACTTAAGTACTGTGATGGGAAATATGGCCTCCAAAAGCCCAAATGTTACTGGGTACATTGCAGTGGCTCAAGAAGAGCCTGTCCTCTCAGATTCAGGGAGAAAAAATAAAAGTTTATTTGTTCAAGGACTAAATGGCCCATCTTGAGTCAGTGGTCCTCACTGGAGCAATTGGCCAGCACCTGGTTGGGTCCTGCTTGGAGCCTGAAGCCTGCACTGGCTCCTCTCCCCTCCCTGCCTCATTTCCCCACCCCTTCATTTCCTAAATAACCAAATGGGAATGGATGAGAATCAGCTGTGCAAAAGGGAGTGTTAAGCTCCCTTCCTTTGGTCCCCACACACTCTGGACTAGGAGACATAGCACTTTCTTAAATCCAGAAACCAGAGAAAGCATGTGGACCTCAGAACATCTGCTTGAGGGTTAGAGATGGTAAGTAGCTTCAGGAGAGCTTCCAGAATGGCTTCCAAAACAACAGAGGAAAGAGAGGAAGTGCACTGGTTTGGAGCTGGAAGAAGCTAGCTCATATTTTGGCTCTGCTACTTACTAGCTGTGAGACTGTACAAAAAAATCCCTTTCACTGTTCAAGATTAGTTTCTTTATCTGTAACATGGGAATAATAATAATGATGATGATGATAATAATAATAAAGCTCACTGCCCAGTCAGTTGTAAGAATGAAATGCCACCACAGATGTGAGTGGTATGTGACCTCTGGCACAGATTAGGTGATCTGGGTCCAGAGGGCAACATCTGGCTTCTACACATAGTCTGAAGCCCTACACTGAGCTCTGGGACCATCATTTCCTCTTCAAGGCTGCCTCTGCTTGTACAGTATCTGACTTCATTAAGACAAAGTAGTGGAGGGAGGTTGCTCCCTTTGCCCAGAGGTTATAGTCTCAGTGATGTCCCTGCACTGGCTCCTCCCCTCCTGCCTCACTTCCCCAACCCCTCAAGTGTCGGATGAAACACCTGCATCCAGGTTTTCATCTCAGGGTCCACTTTGGGGGGAACTCAAGCCATAAAAAAGTATTGGAGTGCAAGCACTTTGTGAACTGGAAATGGCAAAGTAAAGGTTATGAACATTATTTTTGATCAAACACAATACATTACTGTATCTCACTCTTGCTGGTCCCAAGCCTGCCTCTGTGTAAGCTTGTAGGATGCAAACCACAGACATGCTCTTTAATTGCCTTGGGCTTGAGGCATTTGTTGGGAAGATACAAGCACATTTTCTACTTATTTAGACCAGCTCTTCTCAACTGGAGGGCTTGCTAAAACCCGATGTTCTGATTCTGTGGAAGGAAGGTGTTGTGGGTTAAATTGTATCCCCTGAAAGGATATGTTGAAGTTGAAGGGAACCAAAATTTTCCACCCTGAAGCTGCTTTTTGGAATATTAATTTTAAGCTGTTTATTAAAAAACAAAAGACTCAGAAAGAACCTTTGACCCTCCCCCCTTTCTTGCCCAAGAGATTGAGAGAGAGAAACCTGCTTTAAGCAGAGAGCCTTGGCTTAATCACCTTAAGGATTTTCACCCTAACGTTAGTCAGAAAAACTCCAAGCTTGTTAGCTCGATACCCACTGTGTCCCATAGTTTCTGAGTCATCTAGCAAGGCTTTGCTTGCCATATCTGTTCTGCTCTTCCTCAACTATCTGTAAATGGCCTATCCTCACTTCTGAAATCTGACACCCCATCTCCCCTTTCTCCTTTGTCCTAAAATGTCTATATGTCCATTATTGCCTCACTGTCTTTGGACTTTTCATAGTTATGTGAATTCCCCATGTGAATGTATTAAAGTTTGATTTTCTCTTTTTAATCTGTCTCTGTCAATTTGATTGTTAGCCCAGCTGGAAGAACTTAGAAGGTGGGAGGAAACATTAATTTTTTTTTAGCCTTTACAAAGTCCTAGCCTCCAGTGCCTGTAAATGTGATCTTATTTAGAAATAGAATCTCTGCAGATATAATCAGGTTAGGATGAGATCATTAGGGTGAACCCTAGTCCAATGTGACTGGTGTCCTTAGAAGAAGGGGAAAACACCATATGAAGACAGAGACACCATGGGAGAAGAAGGCCATGTGAAGACAGAGAGCCAAGGGATACCTGAGGCTGCCAGAAGTTGGAAGAGGAGAGGATGGATCCTCCTGTAGGAGTTTGGAAGGGAGTACAGTTCTGCCAACACCTTGATTTCATACTTCCAGGCTCCAGAACTATAAGAGAATAAATTGCTGGTACTTCATTATGGCTGTCCCAGGAATCTAATGCAGAGGGGGTGTGAATTTGCATTTCTATCATAGTCTTAGGTGAAGTTGATGCTGCTGGTCAAACTTCATTTTGAGGAGCACTGACCCAGATCAGTTCAGGTCAGCCCTGCCCACTGCACACATGCACAAGGAGAGAATTTCCATCCAGGCATGCCTTCAACTCCATGCCCAGGACACTTTCTCCCCTTGGAACCCTGGTGGACCACCCACCATTCATATGCACACACTCTCTTCTCTGTCTGCAAAACTTCCCTCCCTAGTCTGAGATGCTCCAATTGGACTTTCAAATCCAACTCAGTTCTCACCCCCCTGAAACAGCCTGCATCCCCTCTCATCATAGAGTTCGCGCTCTGTGCTGCCAGGAACCTGCTGAGCACTGCCACTACCTCATTTGTTCTCCACACATCTGTCTTCACACATCTGTCTCCCCTTCTACCAGGAATCTCACCGATGCCCATTTGTGTGACACAGCACCTGGTGCATTCTAGAAACTTATCAGTGTTTCTGGAAACAATAGGAGAACAAATAAAACCTGTGTGTCCAGCTGTTCCCTGCTGCCACAATCCATGGTGAACATTTTCCCAGAGTATTTCAGGTCAAGGTTGTTTCAAATAACTTCCCTGGCACTTAAAATTCGCTCCCTTTCTGCTCTCTACCCCACTCATTTGGTCTACAGTGGGAGGGTTTGTTAATTATTTCAGAGTCTGTGTGTTCTGGGTAGTATTGTGGGTTGAGTGAAGAAGGGGCTTTCAGCTTGCCTTCCAACAACCACCTGAGCCCACCATGGAACATGTTGTGATGACTAATAAATGAGTTGGGTCCATCGTCCGCCCAGAGCAAATCTCTCCAAGTTTTGAAATTGAGGAGCAGAGATTGCAGTTATTAACTAACAAAACTCAACTTTCCTATGGCCCACCCAGACCTCGGGAAAGGACAAAGTTTTTACTCAGCAGGTGACTACAGAGGAAAACTTACGACTTTCTATCAGGTGCCAAACTTATGTGCAATAAAGGGAGAGAGGGAAAGAAAACTCAGTTTTCCCTGAATTCCTGAAGCCAGGGTTGGGGACCACCTGAGTCAGCCCTGCTTTCTACTCTCTTTTCCAGGGCACTGTACTTTCTAAGCTCATTGGAGGTCATAGCAAGAGCCCTGAAGCTTGTGAATTCTCAAGATGCTTAAGGAAATAAACAAAGAGGAATTCAATGTCAAACGTCTCTCCTGAGGCATGGGTAGATGTTTGCCTGAGGCCACCAGTTGTGGTAATAGAGGTGTGGCCAGGAGAGCTTGCCAGAGGAAGTTAGGAAAATGGGATTTTCAGCCTCAGAAAAACAGGGCTTTCAACCCCAGAACCATCCCTTGTATGCAAACACATATTAGATTCAAGATAAAAAAGTGGACTTTCTAAGAAAGTCCCAGATCAGGTAGGTGGCACCTTTTCTTCCTCTGTGCACACAGGAGTGTCTACAGGCTGATACAAAGCTGGACACAAGCAGCGTTGCCCAAACTGCTCCAGGTCAGAGGGCTGTGATACAAATCTCCAGTTACAAATTCTCATTTCTTTCCCAGTTTAAAGAAGCACTATATATACTTATTATAGAAAGTTGGAAAGGACAGAGAAGTATTTGGGAAAAAGTCATCCTAAGCCACCACCCAGAGAAGGTCACTGCTGGCAGGTCAGTGCATTTCTGCACAGTTTCCAACATGATTGAAGTTACTCTGCAGAGTTTTGAACCTTAAATGTTAAAAGATAAACATTTCTGTCTGTGTATAAACTCTTTGTGACTTTAATTTAATTTGTGCATAATATATCACTGTGTGGCTGCATGAAAGTTTACTTAACTATTCTATTATTGTTGGATTGTTACAATACCTTTTTTTTTTTTGCTTCAAAAATGGTTCCACAGTATTAATGTGGGACACTAATTTTATCATTCAGCTTATTCCCTTGGGATAGATTCCCTTAAAAGCAATTATCAATAAAAAAACATAAATGTTATAAGCATATACACATACTTGTACACACATGCACACATGTGAACACATATGAATACACTCTCATAGACACACACACTTGCACTGACACATCCTCACAGATACACATTCACACACACACACACACACACACACACACACACACAGACATACACACATCTCAGATTCTAGTTTGGCTTCTGCTGCTAACTGGATATTTCAACTTAGTCAAGTCACTTAATTTTTCAGATCTGATTCTTTGCATTTGTGAAATGAGAGGTCAGAGAAAATGACCTCTGGGTTCTCTTAGCTAGAGTTGGAAATGAATGTTCACAAAAGGGTTCACATAACTCTTTCCATGGTAGACTTTAACAAGGCATGTAACTGTATGTCTGCACCTATGCTCTTTGAGAGTTTCTGAGTAAGTTCCTCTATCTAAAACATTTTCTTCTACATATTTGCAGTAGATGTGCATTTGTTAATAACTTATAACTATGTACTACTGTCAATCCACATGTAAAAATTTAGGAATGTTTAGTTTTTATCTTATTTTTTACTTATAAAATAACACAGCCACTGGCTTGTGCTCCCTGACCTGTGACCTCAGCCTTGCTGCCTTCTTCTGGACTTTCCAAAGCACTGTCTGGTGTTCCTCAGGTCCAGTGTTGAGGACCATGGGTATGGGAAAGTAGTGGCTTTAAAATTACAACTGAAGAGTGCAAATCAGAATCCCAGTTCTATCACACATTCTGTAGTGTGAAAAACATACCTGGGCCTGGTCTCATCTCTCTAAACCTCCCCTTCCCACAGACTGCAAGTGCAGTTCAGGATGGCCAGCATTTGTGAAACTGACCATCTGGGGGAGGAGGGTTTGAAATAAATACTCTACTAGCTGGTACAGCAGGAAATATTGAAGATCATTTCAAATGGTCCATGTCCTCTTTTCATCCTCTTCTGACCCAATATTTTCACAAGGCCCTGAATTAAGGGCCAGAAAGGAGTTATCCAAAATTCCGCAGGCTCCTCACTTTAAACCTGGTAGACAGACTAACAATTTAAATCACAAATAATTTACAAAAAGTATAAAGTATTAGTGGACTTGTGTGTTTGTGGATTTGGGAATATTAATCTTTGGAACCTCACTGACCAGCTGTAGGGCAGGGAGCCCACATTCCAGGAACATCTAGGAAAGGTGGGGATTCCCCCAGGGAGCAGCCCCCTCCAAATTCTGGACTCTAGTAGCTCATGAAGGGTCCTCTGGGGCCAGACATCCAGCCTCAACCTGGCTATGTTGTTCACCTGCAGCCAGCTGTGTGTGCCAAGAGCTAGGCTGCCTCCTTTTTACAGCTCTGGGAGCCTAGGGCCATGCTCACTGTCAGCACAGAGTTGAGTCCCTTAACAGTGGTGTGCTGCTAACAACTGATGGAACCCACAAAATCTTTCCCAAGTGGTGGGGTATCACGAGGTCAGGTGCTAGAACTAAGGCTCCAGGATATTCAATAAACTTGTTCCTGCTCAAAAACAGAAGAAACAGGTGTGGGCAGTAGTGAGGCTGAGAATAACAAACAGGTCTTAATACAACTGAATCTAAAAACTGTCCACATCTTGCTAGTTTACTCTCATAGCATCGGGGAGTTGGATCTTATCAATTTCTTAATTGGGTATCATTGCAAACTGAAGCTCAGAGTAGAAGCAAACCTCCTCCAAAGTTTTAAAATTGCTACCAGCTTGGTGATAAGCTGACATTCCTGCTTCCTCATACAGTCCTCTTTCCGAAAATAGATTTTTAAGAAGTGCTGTTTGATGAGAGGACAATTAAGCAGAGTGAATGCACTCCTAAGTTAGGTCAGTGAAGGCCCCCTCCAACTCTGCATCAGAACACGTGTTGTCTCCAGTTTGTCTCACAAGCCCCTTTTATCACTTCATGCCACAGCCTCTGTTCAATTGCTTGGGGGATGGCAGCAGTCCACAGGACTGGCAGACAAGCTGAGAGACAGGTATTGTGTCTTATAAACAACAGATGATGGGCAAGGCTGACACCATTTCTGGGCCCTTGATTCTAATTGAATGAACAATTGGACAAACTTCCTGCAAAGGAAAACCTTGGACATCTCTATGAGGTGTGAACCATAAGAAGCCCATTAGCTGGTCCATAGTTGTTCTTGTCCACTGTCGTCTGTAGGGGTGGGACTGAATGATTGCCTCACACTAAGATTCAATCACTCTACTCACATGCATAGCCCTCTGACACTCAGCCCTCTGTCACTCAGCACCAAACAGGTTTAACCCTTAATGGTTCTCTGTTTCACATGCTACCTTTCTCTGCCAATCAGATTTTCAGTTGTGTGACTCATTCACAGTGTGCTGCAGCCTGTGCTGTCTTTCACTTGTTTGTGAGAACTGCTTGTAAAATGTTAGAAAGTTGGCCCAGCCAGTGTGGCTCAGTGGTTGAGCATTGACCCATGCACCAAGAGGTCACTGGTTTGATTCCCGGTTAGGGCACATGCCCAGGTTGTGGGCCCAATTCTCAGCAGGGGGCATGCAAGAGGTGACCAATAGATGTTCTCTCTCATCGATGTTTCTATTTCTCTCTCCCTCTCCCTTCATCTCTCTCTAAAATAAATAAAGAAATGGTTGTTAAATACAGCCATTATTTAAAATAAACTATGTAAACATAATTAAATAAATTATATAAAAACAGAGGTAATAAATATTCAAAACTTATGACCTCCTGACTATTTTTACAACAACCTATGCTCTTGAGGTTATTTACGCCTACAGTGTCTAAATGGTGGAAATGCTATATGATGTGTGCTACTTGCGTCCCTTCCTACTCCAGGCCCAGTGATATCATCTGACGGTGTGAAATTTTCACCATAGAGGTGTTTACACCATGGAGAGAGGCAAATGCTACCAGCAGGGGCCTTTTTTCCTGGAGAGCAGTAGTTAGTAATTTACCAGGATCCCTCTGTGAGTCTGCTCACAGGTCATTGCTATGCCTTATAGCACCCAGCAAAGTGCTAGACACTTGAAGACCAGGCATTCCCCGACATTTCCTCCAGAAAAGCTCCTCTGAGCTTTCTCTGAAATTTCTTACTGTGGAAGAACTTGCTGGGTGTCTCTGAGGGAAGCGGTGGGCTGAGATACTTGCAGAGCATCTCTACCAGTGTGGTGGCCACTTTGGCTAGTCCCCAGTCCTGCCTGCCTGTCCCATGTTCCTGGACCTCCTGCTTCAGGAGTCGTAGACCAGGTGGCTTAGGAGAGGCAAAGGGCCTGGAGTTCAAAGCCCTCCTTGGCAATAACCTTGGCACAGGAACCTGGTTCCCACTTAACCCCTCAGTTTCCTCATCTGTAAATGGGATAATCTCAGGACTCCCTTCCCAGGGTTGCTATGAAGATAAAAAGCATGAGAAGGAAGTGACCAAAGTAGTCATAATTGGTCTTACTGGTGCCCTGGCTCTCCTCCCCAGGGCTGCCTTAACCTGAGGACACCTTACCTGGCTTCTAGGAGTGTGATAGGCAGTGCTGGAGGTGAGTGAGCACTGCAGGTTTGTCACTTAGCTGAGCAGTGAAAAAGAGTAAACTAGAGGACAGGGATGGCTCCCTGAATTTGGCATCCCAAGTGGACTTCACCTAGCCTGGATCATATAGAGCAGAAGTTATTTGATTGGAAAACTGGAGGGTTGAAGTGTCAATCAAATTATCCCACAGACACTGATGATGCTGGCCACAGGCCATGAGCTCTGGAGCCAAATCAGCACAGAGATCCTCATTCTACATTCTTGCTCCACCCCCTTACTTCCACTCTCCACCCTCTGTCCCCCGGGCCCTGACCTCATCTCACAGTCACGTTCCTCCTTGGACATTCCTGTCTCTGATAGCTTCTGTCCTCTGGAAGCTGACAAGTAATGGGCACTTGAATCAGCACTCAGCTTCTACACCAACACAGACATAACATTTCCAAAACACTTTTTATTTCAAAAAAGCTCCCTTATTCTGAAGTAAGATTCTGCAGAGATGTGCTATTATACAACAGGCTGATATAAAAGTCAAAACAATTAAATAAAGAGAAAATTGAAGACTTATAAGCAGTCTGAGAAGAGAGAGAATCTTTTTCAAAATTGATTCCTAATTCCACACTAAAGCTATTATTCAGTCATTCCTTATTTCATGTAATAAATGTGGTCCAGTGCAGTTGGCAGCATAGTTTTGTTTTTTCAGAGAAAATCTAATTTCTCTACTTATTTCTATGTTTACATAGAGAAGAAAGTTTTCCTGGGAAGAATCAATTAGTCCCTTAAACTCAACTCTTATAGGACAGTGCCTTTGCCAATTTTCCCTGAAATTTTAACTGTTTATAATGGGCATTTTCAATCATATATAGAAGTCATGAGAATCAGATAATAATAATTTATAATATAATGACCTCCACATACTCATCACCAGTTTCAATAAGTTTAATGCATAGCCAATCCTATTTCATCTGTATTCTATCCATTCCCCCAGCCAATTCTTTGGAATCAAATCCTACACAGGATAATAATTCATCTGCAAATATTTCAGAAAATATTTCTTACAGATAAGAATCTTTAAAAATATATAGTCCAATAGACTTACATAACTAAGTATTATAATCATCATCAAATGTCCATTTAGTTTCCTATTACCCTAATTTTTCTATGATCAGTTTTTTCAACTTGTTTGAATTAGAATGACATGTGCCCCTGTTCTCAATACCCCCACCCCCCACCTTCTCTCATCTGGTTAAAGAAATTATTATTTGTCTTGTAGACTTTTGTACAGTCTGGATTTTGCTGATTGCATCTCCATAGTGTTTTTTACTGTGTTCTCCTCTCCCATGTACTGTCTGCAAATTGACTCTAGAAGCTTGATCCACTTCAGGAATGAGTCTGTTTTTTTAGTTATTTAGTTATAATACCACTTTCGTGAGAGGCATGGGGCATTTCCCTCAGGTGGCCCAGAATGTCCACTTGTTTCTCTCTTTGCTTTGTTAACACCATTGATGATTATTGCCATTACTTGATTAGGATACAGCAAAATGGTGACATTTTAAAGCTGCCATTACTCTCATTTCTTAGCTGGAGTATTTTCATATAGAGAAGAATAACTTCATCACTTATTGTGTTGCCCTAAGGTATTGCTCCTGTTGGAAAGGCAGGAAAAATGCTTTGATCCATTCTTATATTTATTTATTTTTTTTTAAGGAGGCATTTCTCTAGAAATGGGAGCATCAGTTATCTATTGCTGGGTAACATATTGACCACAAACTACTTAGCAGCTTATGGCAATACATATTTATTATCTCACAGTTTCTGTGGGCTCAAAGTCTTACAGGCTATGGTCAAGGAATTGCTGGGATTGCAGCCTCATCTAGAAAGAGATTCAAGCCTGGCCGATGTGGCTCAGTGGTTGAGCTTCGACTCATGTACCAAGATGTCACCAGTTGGATTCCCAGTCAGGGCACATGCCCAGGTTGTGGGCCCAATCCCCAATGGAGGGCATACAGGAGGCGGCCAATTGATGTTCTCTCTCATCGATGTTTCTAACTCTCTCTCCCTCTCCCTTTCTCTCTCTTTAGAAATCAATAAAGAAAAAAAAATTAAGAAAAAAAAGAAAGAGATTCAATTTTGGAAGGATCTGCTTCCAAGCTCACCCAGACTATTAGCAGAATTCAGAGAGATAGAGAAAGAGAGAGGGAGACATGGATGTGAAAGAGAAACATTGATCAGTTGCTTTCTGTATGTGCCCTGACTGGAGATTGAATCCACAACCCTTCAGTGCACAGGATGATGCTCAACCAACTGAGTCACTTCGGCCAGCCTCATACTTACATTTTAACTAAAGAAGACTTTGTTTCTCAGTGTAACCTTCTTCCTTTCACCTTATTTCAAAAACATAGATTTTTGTCCCCAAAACTTGCCTCCACCACCTCCCTCTGGATGCAACATAAGCTCTATGAGTGTCACTGTCCCAGTGCATTTTTCTGGCACCGTTCATGTCAGCTTCAATTAGAATTACCTGTGGCACTAATTAGATGGGCAGGTGCCCCTGCTCTAGCCACTTGGAGTTGGATCTTTTAGGTGTGAGTTGGAGGCCAGGCATTTGCTTCTAGAAGAAACCCTTTGTCATTCTGATGCACGTTATTATTTAAGAACCTCTGACATAATATTCCCCAGAGTGAACACCTAAAATGTGAGGCATGAGGCTATAAAATAAATGTGACTGTTTTGTTGATTGTTTAAATTTTAGTTCAACTGCAAATCTATGACGTTAGTCTGATTAAAACTATTATCTCATCACTGACTCCTTTGGGGGATTTAACTAATGTGAGGCAGAACTGGTTTACTATGAAACATCTTGTGGAGAAACGTGTCAACTGCTACCTGCTGGATTTCTCTTACGTGTAAGAAGAGGCCTGCTCTAAGCAGAAAAAGGTGCATTGCTCTCTGTTAAGACACTGGGATGAATTCAACCATTAGAGAAATATCTCTAGTGAAGCATAGTCATTTAAAAAAGAGAACAAAGACAGAATGAGCCCCCAAAAGAGAGGGACCACTGTTGCAGTACAGATGGCCAAAACAAAGATTGATTCATTCAGAGAGCCTCTGTCGGGGTGTAGTCATTTGCAGATACAGACTTGGTGTAGTCATTCCTGTGAAAGCAGCCTATGAAGACTCATCATTTAGTACCAATGAAGCAATCCTGTACAACATACTTTCTAGACCTCATAAAGTAGCTTCAGCTGATTTACACAGGGCAATTTTTCCCTTGACTCTCAAGGCACCAGTCTTCTTACTCAAAATGATATTTCTAAACCTGGGTCGAGGTTGGCTGGTGGAGCACCAGGCTTCTGAACTCCCTAGACTCTCCTCTGTGCTCCCATCACCTCTGTTGGCACCCCCACAGCCCGCTTTTCCAGTCTGCATCTAAGATGTTTGGGGCCTTCTGAGACAAGGGCACAAAGAGGCCCACTTACTGCAGGTTTAAATGTTTTAAATTCCCAAGTGGAGCTAACAAACTGTTGAATATGGCTTAGCTTACTATCTTGATAAATGTACCTTCTTAATTGCCCAGAGGCTCAGGTCCTGGACTCCTCCACATTCCTGGGTGGAACAGGGTGGCACGGGCAAGGCTGCTCCTTGCCCTCAGCATGTGGTGACCTCCTTGCTCTTTCCAGCCAGTTGTCCTACACTTCAAGGGGTCTTGTGTGCATATGAATGACAACCCAGCCTGCCCACATGTGTAGACTTTGCCCACAAACATCCCGCAAACAGCCGTAGCCACCTTTTGGGGTCAGGGTGCACACACCAAGGGCTGCTTCCCCCACAGGAGGAACCACCAGCCTGAAAAGAGCCCATCAGCCCTGGATGTGCCAAGTGTGTAGAGGCAGGGGCACAGACTGTGGGTGGACTATGTCTTTTCCATTGACACCTTGGCCTTTGGGGAGACAAACAGCCAAAGCAGTGTCCCCTAATTTGTGGGGCCCAGGGGACAGGGGTATAAGGGTGGTAGTACCTTTACTTATCAGCCTTCATTCTCATAAATGAGTTGGGGAACAGAATTTTACTAGACTGGTCATCACTGAACTGTGCCAAGGATGTTAACCTTATGAATAAGCACAGAACTCTTCACTGAGGCAGCACACCTCCAAACTGGGTACACTGCCATTCCTGTGATGGTATGGAGGCTTTCTACAATTTCCAGTGCTCTGGTTCTTTAAGTCTCTTTCTCACATCTCTAAACTACAGGATTAATTCCCTCTTCATTGTTCAGATTAAAGGATTATAATAAGATCTGTGACAGTTTTAGCATGATACTTGGCATTTAAGCTATCAAAAATTGTTAGCTTAACATAAATAGGAGCTGGTGTCTCCATGGGCAAGAGGGGTAATGAGGATGGCAAGGAATGTTCTGAAACTGTCTGTCCCTGGTGCACTATCACTTACAGGGAGTGGAGGTATACAGGGACTGATCCCAGGGCTGGTGCATCTTCTAGGCTTCTCTCTCCCCAGGCATAGGGCCCCATGTGCAGGTCCTGTCCCTGAAAAGCCATGAGTGTCTTTGTTGAGGAAAACAATAGGAGAAAGGGCTGTTAGCAGCAGGTTTCCACTGTGGCAGCCAGAGCCTCCTGGTCCTATGGGGGAACATGGGAGTAGGGTGGTGCACACACCCCAGAGCTTTCCCACTGGAGGGCGAAGCAAGCTGGGGCTCCTCATTGGCTGATGCCCCGGCATGTCCAGCCTACTCTGAGCACAGAGGTGCCAGTGTGTGAAGTCAGAATGGTGTGTGGTAAGGGAAAGTGAGAGGTTACATGAGGGACACTGGCAGCATCTGCTACTCCACTGTATTATAACTGAGTTCTAGCAATCTAAGAAGAAACATCCCTTCTGTAACAGGAAATACCTTAACTCTCATAGAACCCATTGCTCTGTAAGTCAAAGAACCCCCTTGTCCTCTTGTGATATTTAGAGACCAGCCGAGAGACTTGATAAGGAGGGAGAGGAGCAATGTTCTCCTGGGTTAAGTTCCTGGGGTATTTCCGGTACACTGGGGAAACACAGCACATGTGAGCCACAATGCCCATCTCTTTCATGGGTCAGGTCTCTGTAACACTCAACTCTCTGGGCCTCAGTTTCTTAATCATGAGTATGAAGAAAATAACTACTTAATGTGGTTGTTGAGCAGGTTCAAGGAGACATGGGTACAAGAGAGCCTTCCAAGGGTGGGGAGAGCATGGTCTCCTTTTAAACAAAGCTCAGACTTAGGAAGGTCACTCCTTCTTTACAGCATCCCTCTCCTTAACCCACTTCTCCAAAGGTTCCCCTGCCTACACCTTTTGCCAAATTTAGCTCAGCAAATGCGGTGGGCCTGAATCTCAGGGTGTGGGAGTCATATTTGGAAAACAATATTTGGGAGTTGTGAAAGGCAATATAATACTCTCCCACCAAAATGTAGCCACATCCCAAACTCCACAACCTGTGAATATGTTATGTAATATGACAAGAGGAAACTAAATTTACAGAAGGAATTAAGGTTGCTAATCAGCTGATCTTGAGATGGGGAGAATATTTTGGATTATCTAGGGGGCCCAATGCAATTACAGGGTGATTGTGAGAGAAGGAGGTAGGAGGGTCCAATTCAGAATGATGCAGCATAAGAAATGGTCAAACCTGCAGTGTTGGCTTTGAATATGGAAGGAGCTATAAGCCCAGCAATGCAGGCACCCTCTAGAAGCTGGGAAGGTCAAGGAAAAAATGTTTCCTGATTCTGTAGAGGAAACATGGCCCTCTGCATCTTGATTTTAGCCCTTGAGATCCATTTTAGGCTTTTGATCTCCAAAACTGTAAGATAATATATCTGGGTTGTCCTTCAGACCATTAAATTGGTGCTCATTTGTTATAGCAGCCATGGGGAACTAATACAAGGGTCTTCCCTTTAGAGATGTCAGAATAATAGCAGCTGTGTCCAGCTACTCTCCTTAAAGCCAACCAAAAACATCAAGGAAAATGAATATTAGAAAACTCCGTCTTTGAAGAAACTAAAGCACACAGAACCTGCAAGCCACAGTGTTGGAGACTAAATCACTAGCTATTGATTTCCGTGAAAAACTTGTGAATGTGTGTGTGTGTGTGTGTGCGTTTGCTCATATGTATTAGACTGGGAGTGAGAGAGAAAAGGTAAGCAAAACAAAAATACTACATTAAAAAAAATTAAGGATAGTGGATAAAATTAAAATAGCTTTGGTATTATCCATTTTATGTTGACCATATATATATGTACACATAGATGTTTAAACAGATTATGAGGGGAAGACCACCAAATTGTTAATAGTGTCACCTCATAGTGATGGAATTTTGAGAGATTTAAAAAAAATAACAAAACTATTTTTATAATGGGAATAAAAAGTGGAAGCATGAAACACAAAAGTAATAATTATAAGGAACTAAAATAGTAATAAAGAAAAGTAATATAATTTGAGAGAATATTTAATTCCATGCAAGTAAAAAGAATGGCTATTGTGTTCTATCTATCATCTATCTATCTATCTATCTATCTATCATCTATCTATCTATCTATCTATCTATCTATCTATCTATCTATCTATCATCAATCTATCTCTCTATCTATATCTCTCTGACTCTGTCTCTGTCTCTTTGTATATTTTCTTACCTATAAAAAAAATACTTCTGACTTTAGAAGAATTAAAATATCTAAACAGACAGGTTACCATGGAACATTTGAGGATGTTACTAAAGATCCCTGCCCACTACGTTCAGATAATTTCTACAAAATTTGATGAAACTTTCTAATTCAAGTAACAAGTAAATCTAGGGCCAGTTTAAATCTTCTAGATCAATAAAAGAGAAAGCTTCACAATGATTTTTATTCAGTACAAAAGAGATTGAACCTTGGAAAAACACAAAAACAATAAATAATCTTCCTTATAATAACTGGTGGAAATTTTATAAGTAAAATACTAACAATGCAACCCAGGACCACATTAAAGAAACAATAAACCCCCACCAAGCAGGGTTTCCCTTCTACATGCAAGCCTGGTCCAGGTTAGGAAATCAGTAACCATCCCTACCACTTTATAAATCTGACTTCAGCTGGTGCCCTGGAGGCAGAGACTGAGACCAGGATTCTCACCAGGTGCTCTATCATGGAAGAAGCTTTCAGGAGAAAGCTGAAGGGGGAAGGAACAGGCAGGGAGATGAGGGCAAATAGAAGTTTCCCTTGGAGTTCAGCTTTGCCTGATCCACAGGAGGGGTCTGTCTGGAGCAGGAATTGCATCTGGCTGTCTGCTCTACCTGGAGGCCAGGAAACGAACTTTTTATAACTTTTACAGCCCAACAAGGCTGTGTCTCCACCACATTCTCCTACAAAGTTAAAGGGGGAAAAGACCAATCATTTCCATAGAGGTCAGTGAAGAGTTGGATAAAATTTAGGGTATTTTTAATTTTTAAAATAAGTGGAATAGGAATAGACATTTGCTTCCACAACATAATGATATTATTTATGATAAAAATACATACTTAATAGTGAAAGGCTAGAAACATTTCCAGAAAAACCTCAAACTTGGACACCAATTAATGCCACATCATATAACATATTCTTGAAGTGCTATTTAGTGCAATTAACCAGAGGGGAAGTATTGAGTTCATAAATGTAAGAGAGTAACTGTAATTATGTTTTGCAGATGGAATGTATTACATATGGAAGACAGAGAGAATCAACTAAAAAATTATTTGAAATAATGAGCAGTTCAATCAGGTGTCTGGTTACAAGTTTAATTTGCAAAGGCAATAACTTTATAAAAACCAAAACCAGACAGAAAATAAAATGGAAAAAAAATATTCCATTTATGATGGCAATAAAAAGATTAAAAAAAACACAAACAATAAACAAATAAAGTGCATGTTCCTGTTACAAGAACATAAAACACCAACAAAGAAGAAGAAAATTAATGCTGTGACTACATAGAAAGATACATTTTTTCTGGGATTGAAAGCTCTACATTATGAACTTGAAACTCTTCTCCAATTAATCTATATGTTTATAGTTGTCTAAATAAAAATAGAAAGACAGTTTGGTTTCAACTAGATAAGCTGATTTTTTATCTATGGGAAGTTCTTACAAAAAGGAAAGGATAGCCCTGGCCAGTTTGGCTCAGCGGTTAGAGTGTCAGCCCATGAACCAAAGAGTCATGGGTTTGATTCCAGTCAAGGGCAGTACCATGGTTGTGGTTCGGTCCCCGGCCCTGGTCAGGGTCATGTGGGAGGCAAGCAGTCGATATGTCTCTCATGTCAATGTTTCTCTCTCTCTCTCTCTCTCTCTCTCTCTCTCTCTCCTCTATCTGAAAGTCAATGGAAGAATATCCTTAGGTGAGGATTAAAAAAAAATAAAATAAATAAAAAAGAAATGATAAAGTAAATTGATGGCCAGAAAAGTTCAGATCAAGTGTAGATTTAGATACATAAGATTCAGACATAATAAAACAGTGTAAGCTACAGAGGTGTAAACAATGCATTGTTTGGGGTATGAGTAAACACACAGGCCAGGGAAGAGAACCAAGTAGAGTATATCAGATAATATCAGAGTTTACTTGATGATAGAGATGGCATTTAAAATAAAATCATTAGAGCACAAGATTTGGTCATTAAGAAAATTCAGGCAACTAGATAACCATTTGAAATAACATTATTAATCAAGATAAAAATTGGATTTCTAACTAACCCCATCATTCAAAATATACTCTAGGTGTAAAAAATAAACAAATAAATAAGTAAAACTGTAAAACTACTGAAAATATAGAAGCATTTTTTATGGGTATTGGATAAGAAAAGCCCTATCTAAGCAAAATACAAATTCAGAGGCCATAGAGGACATGGATAATAAATTTAGTTAAAGATTATAATTTTCTGGAAATAAAAAAATTACCATAAATTAAGTCAAAAGCAAATGACAATCTGAGAAAAAAGAATGCAAGTGAGCACATACACAGCACACTCACACACCCATATCCCTCACAAAAGGCCACCTTTATAGATATGCTTTACATTTCAGTAAGAAAAACACCAAAATCTCAACAGGAAAGTAGACACCCTCACTGCCTGCCCTCCCACCCCTTAAAAAACCCAGTTCACGGGGTCTGGTTAAAGGATTGTGCTAGGCTATATCATTGAATGTAGGAGGGGAAAAGGTGCCAGGGCTGTAGCAGCTGATAAGGGATAATCTCCAAGACATATTTCTAAATGACAAAGTGTGGGCTTGACAGGACGGCACATATATGGATATGTTTATGTTTGAAGAGAGAACTGTGGAAGGATGTACAGGGCACTCTCCCCGTGGGGAGCCTCTGAGAGGAAGCCTGGAGCTTTGGAGGAGGAAGGGAACTAATTGCACTGTATCCACCTAAATAATGTTGGAATGGATTTCAAATGACATACATATGTTCATATCAAACTGTTTAAAACTTAATTTTTCAGAACATATATAAGAAATACATGGCCACCAGCAGGCACAAGTTGCCAACAGGACCCCTCCCTGTCAGAGGGAGGTGGCACCTGAAGGAGCCCTGTGTGAGCTGGTACACAGTGGAGGCCCTCAGATTAAACAGAAGCTACTGCTTCCTGCACCTTTGGAAAGGCTCTCCAGATCCCTTTGTCCTCTGAGCCATGCTAAAGTGAGTTCACAGGAAATTGAATCATTGGTTCCTGTACTCAAACCTGGGTATGGGGATCACTTCTGGAAAACCTTGCCATTTGCATCAGCTTTCTTGTTGGGAGATATGATAACTCTATTCTTAATTTTTCTATGTACCTCCATACTATTTTCTACTGGCTGTACCAATTTACATTCCCACCAGCAATGTATGAGCGTTCCTTTATCTCCACAGCTTCTCTAATACTTGTTATTTCCTGTCTTGTTGATAATAGCCATTCTAACAGGTGTGAGGTGGTATCTCCTTGTAGTTTTGATTTGTATTTCCCTAATAGTTAGTGAAGTTGAGCATCTTTTCATATATCTATTGGCCATATGTATGTCTTCTTGGGAGAATTGTCTTTTCAGGTTCTCTGCCCATTTTATAATTGGATTGATTGTTTTGTTTTGTTTTGTTTTTTTGTGTGTGTATCTATCTATCTATCTATCTATCTATCTATCTATCTATCTATCTATAATTAACCCCTTATCAAAGGTGTTGTTTGCAAATATCTTCTTCTACTCAGCTGGTTGCCTTTTGGTTTCATTGATTTTTTTTTTTTTTTTTTTTTTTTAGTTTTTATTTTGCTGTGCAGGAGCTTTTTATTTTGCTACAGTTCTATTCTTTTATTTTTGCTTTTATTTTCCTTGCTTTGAGGTCAAATTTATAAAATCCTCTTTAAGAACAAGGTCCATAAGTTTAGTACCTATGTTTTCTTTTATGTGTTTTATTGTTTCAGGTTTTATACTTAAGTCTTTGACCCATTTTGAGTTAATTTTTGTGTATGATGACCAATGGAACAGAATTGAGATCCCATAAATAAAACCACGTGTATGTGGGCAAATGATTTTTGACAAAGGAGCCAAAAACATACAATGGAGAAAAGAAAGCTTCTTCAATAAATGAATAAATGGTGCTGGGAAAATTGGAAAGCCACATACAAAAGAATGAAACTAGACTGTTATTTTTGTTCTTGCTTTTAAATGAGCTCCTTTTTGTTTTTTTTAAACTTCCTTCCTAGCATTTGAGTCATTTCCTGAAATTTTTGTCTGCTTGAGCTAAGAAACTTAGTACCTAAGATGGTTTGTAAGTTCTACTCTTTGTTTCTGCAGGAGCTTTCTGTCCAGATATAGACCTGAGTTGGACAGAAGTTTTTGGAGAAGATCAGGTATAAAAAGAATGACCGGAGTTTGAACTAAGAAAGACTCTGTGTATGATCACCTTTACTAAATTTCCTGATGCAGACAAAGAATTGTGTTGTGTAGTGATGAAAGCTCATTTTTCATGGCATGAAGGATCATGTGACTCATGGAAAGTACTTTTAATCCACCCTCATTTTCCAGCAACACCAAATGGAAAGTGAATGCTCTAAGCTCACATAGCCAGTGAAGACCCGAGATGGGGAGACGTGGGTTCTTGCCTCAGTGAAGTGTTTTTCTTTCCTGATCCACGATCCCGAGCATTAGCCTGGGTTGGAATCAGTATGAATACACTCATCCTTAGCTGACAATGGAGAGAAAGAGATGGGCCTCCTTCACTACTGTTTGCTGGTAGATAAAACACCAAACCCCTCCCTGGCTCTTTCCCAGTTCATTTTAAGGATCCTTGATAATGTGGGACATCCAAGCTGGCTTCCAAGTTCCCTTCTTGAGTTCCCAGGCCTTGTTTGGCCCTTCGACCTCCCAAGCTTTCCTCTTGTAAGAGAGGTCCAACCCTGAGCTTGCTAAGAGTTGTCCATGCCCACTGGTGGTATTTGGGTGAATATGCTGTGCAAACCTCAAAGACATCATTTAAATATAAGCAGGGATTTGGCAAACCATGTCTTGGGGGCCAAATCCAACCCCCTGCCTGTTTTTGTAAATAAAATGTTACTGGAACACAGTCAGACCCACTTGCTTACATGCTGTCTGTGGCTGATTTTAAACTACAAAGACAGAGATAAGTAGTTGTAACAGTGTCTGTATGGCCCACAAAGCAGACAACAGTTACTATCTGGCCCTTTACAGGAAAGCCTTTCAAGCCCTGATGTTGTATTAATAGTTGATTATTTTGTCTCTGTAATGTGTTACTATTTTAACAGAAACTTCTGGAGACAACACCTGTAGAAGAGTGGCTTTTGTGCTGACAGAGGCACATCTCAAAATAGCAGAGGTGATGTTGCCCACTGGTTTTTCAGTGGCCCTGAAAGCTCCATTTGATGTCTCCCTGCATTTCCCTGCATAGGCTGGTCCCCATCCTTCCCAGGGACAGTAGCTCTGGTTCTGCCAAAGATATCTGGGGACCATGGGTGGTTGCTGACAGGTCTAGGTGAATGAGTTTGGCTTCCCTGCAGCTAACAGGTGAAGGAGCAGCTTCCATCCAGTCCTTATGCAATATGTGAATAAACTTGTGTCCAAGAGCCCCTTCTCTTTTTTTTTAATTGACTTTTTATTTTGAGATTATTATAGATATCCACAGTTTGCAAGAAATAAAACAGTGATTTCCCGTGTAACCCTTTTCCAGTTTCCCCACTGATAACATTCTGCAGACCTATAATGCAATATCACAACCAGGATACTGACATTGATCAGTTAAGACACAGAGCATTTCCATGCCCACAAAGACACTTCCTGTTGTCCTTTTCTAATCACACCATCTTGCCTCTTGCCCCCATCCCCTCCTTAACCCCCAGCAACTAGTAATCTGTTTCTCATTGCTATAATTTTATCATGTCAAGGTTATTATACACATGAAAACATGCAGCATGTAATCTTTGGGACTGGCTTTTTGTTTGTTTGTTAATTCTCACATGAGGATTTTTTCCATTTTTTTTTTTTTTTTTTAGAGAGTTGAAGGGAGGGGGAGAGACAGAAAGAGAGAGAGAGAGATATCGATATGAGAGAGACATATCGATTGGTTGCCTCCCACACATGCCCCAACCTGGCTGGGGATCAAACCTGCAACCCAAGTATGTGCCCTTGACTAGGAATAGAACACATGACCCTTCAGGGCATGGACCAATGCTCTAACCACTTAGCCATAACACCAGAGCTGGGACTGGCTTTTTCTTTTTTACTCAACACAATTCTCTGGATATTGAAGTATGTGTCAATAGTTCTTACCTTGTCGTCACTGAGTAGCACTGATGGTATTGATGGACCACAGTTTATTTAACCATTCAGCAGTTGAAAATATTTGGATTATTGCTTGTGTTTTGCTATTATGAATAAATATGCTATAGACATTTGCGTACAGGTCATTGTATGAACATGGGGTTAATACAGCAGAGTCTCAGAGGGGTCTGAACCAGAGAGGATGAAGGACTCTGGTTGTGGATGCCCTTTCCTGATAGTCTCCATTAACCTGTGAATCATCAGGTTGAAACAAATAATAAAGAACCCTTGGAAAATGTTCATGCATGTGTGCCCACTCACCAACCCCCAGTTCTAGGTTGGAATCCTGCCTTTTCCATCACTCCTGCCTCCTCTATCACTCCTGGCTCTTTCATCATTCCTGATTCCTCCATCAGTCCTCCTGGTGCTGTCTTGGGCTTGGCGGCCAGCTCAGAGAGGAGTGATATGATTGTGGAAGGACCTGACTTTCAGGTTAGCAAGAGGAGTAATGAAACAAGGTGAGGGAAAGCGTAAAGATCCTCTGTACCACAGTGCCCATATACATCCAGGCAAATGCCAACTGGTTGGAAAGGAGCTTCCTAAAAAGGTACAGCTATGCTCCTTTCTGAGGGGGAGACCACAGCTCTGTTCAGAGAGTGTGTATTTACTACTCAGAAGTTTCCAGACCCTGTGCTTCTTAATGCTGTGTATGTGTATGTGTATGTGTATGTGTATGTGTATGTGTATGTGTATGTGTATGTGTATGTGTATGTGTATGTGTATGTGTATGTGTGTTAGGGAACATCTAGCTCAGGCCTCACCCACAGTGAGTTTAATTTACCTGGTCCAAGCTGAGTCCTGTCACTGTGGCTTGTCACATTCACAGGGTGATTCTCACATGTGACTGGGACCCATGCCCAGTGTCACCTGGGAATGTGGAGAAGAGGTGTTTGTGGGATTACAGTCCCTGGGCTTCTTACTGGAAGCTTCAGGAAAGCATTTTGTTTCTGCTGCTCTTTCTGCTTTTAGAGGTGAGAACACTCTAGCTGCACACTTCATAGAAGGTAGACTGCTCCATATGGGGATGTCTTAAAGGTGATGAAGCCTGAGAGTGACCAGGTCACCTTCTGCGTGCTGTTCCCCCTCAGTACTTGTTCAAATCACTACATTTGTGCTACTATTATTCCTTTAAAATGATTTCCTAGTGCGTTTCAGAAAGTGGCTTTTAAGGTTTTGTAAAAAGACCCATAAAGAGGAGGGAAGGCAAGAAGAAACACTGAGTGGTAGGCCTTGAAAATAATATCTCAGTGTCAATGTTACTTGGAAAATTAAAAAACCCTGATGTTAACAAAAAGAGGAAACCATGACATGGAAGGACAGCAATCCTCGGTGTGTCCTTGAGAATGCACATGGCCACCCTGATGGATGGTGGAGATAAAGAAAGGGAACATGATGCAGAGAGAAGGGTTTGGTGAGCTACAGAGAAGTCTGCTTAGCAGCCATGAATTTTCTTTCACCTTCATCCTGAAGTACCTCCCAGCAACAAACCTGGTGGTGGAGGCCCAAGGCACACAAACCCTCCTCCATTGTTTTTAAATTTGAACACAGCTCTTTCTGAAATGGAAATAGCTCAAATCAATTGGCAATGCACTTTGTAAATGCCTATTGAGTTGAATTTTCCAATTGACAGGCCTTCCTCCCTGCTTGACCCTCTTTCTTTCCTACCTTACCCTGGGGACTTGTGAATTCATTCAAACAGTTACTGATCACCTACTCCCTGTAGAAGGCAATGGGGAGCCAGCAAGGTCACAAGAGACAAGTGTTCAGCTCTGATGGAGTTTATAGTCACTGGAGGAAGACTCTGTATCAAATATGTGAAGTTGCAAATATACTGAGTTCCTAGAAGAAGAGGTGCAAGGTAGAAAGTCTTACTGTGAGGGCAAATGATAGGGGGCTTAGATCTACTACAGGAAAATGGGCAAAGCTTCACTAAGATATAAGGAGTTAAAAGAGTGAAGTAGTTAACTAGCATGTGTGTGTGTGTGTGTGCATGTGCATGTGTGTATCCACTTGTATGTATGTGTGTATGAGTGTATACACACCTGTATGTGCATGTGTGTGTAGGCTAGTGTGCATAGCATTGTAAAGACCCTGTGGAGGGGACCAGGTAGCCCACAGAACTATGGCTAGAGAATGTAGAAATGAAAACAGAAAGGAAAAAAAATTCAAATTAGGCCATGTTAGAACTTTTTTTTTTTTATCTTGAGAGCAATGGGAAGCCCCAGCAGTGTTTCATTGTGGTGTGTGTTTTGGGGGAAAGAAAGGACCAGATTTATAGTTCAGAACAATCTCACCTGACTGTGCAGAGGTCCAGGGAGAAGGGGTGAAGGTGAGGCATGGAAAGGTGAGCAGGATGGTAGAAAGAGGACTCCTTAGGGCTCAATGGTAGATTTTCTATAAGAGGCTTTGGGAAATGGGAGGTTAGGAGGCCCCTTGTACTTCCTGTATAACTGGTTTTAGAGATAGATGGTGGAGTGGGGCAGAAAATGAGTGAGATTTTGGTCTTGGTGACTTTGAGACATCAAGATGGGGAGGAAGCAGCTAGTTATTTGGCTTTGGAGCTTAAAGGGTGGGTCTAACATGGGGCTGTAAGATGAGGTAATGGGGAGAGCTGTTCTAGGCCTATTAGGTGTGAATAAAGTTATGCAGGATGCACAGAACAGGAAAGAGACAGGAGCCCAGGAGTGAACTCCGAAGTGGTTTAGCCACCAGAAAGGTGGTAATGATCCTTGGGGATGCTGATTACTGCTGTCCCTGAGAGAGGATTCCAGAAAGAACATCTGAGGATCCAGCAACTGAGGACTGACATGGGCCATGTTGTCACTCATGATCAGGGGGACCTTTGTGAAAGCAGCTTCAGGACATGAAAGAAGCAGTAAAGAGATAAGTGAGAAAGGCATGAAAACAGAGGTGACAGTGCACAAGTGTGAAAAGTAGGGCTATGGCAGAAGGAGACACCAGCTTTGACTGGGGCAGGCATTGGCTGCAGCACCTTCCAGGTGGGTGAAAGGGCATGGTGAAGCAGGCCTTACCTGTCACTTGGCTGACTCAGCTTTCCCAGGCCCAAGGGGGCAGCTACATGTTTTCTATCTCTGTGTCTTTGAGAATCAGGTTGCTGTGTTACAGGGAAAGAAAATCAAGTGTAAACCTCAATCAGAGCAGGCCACCCACATCCTTTATGTGATATATGTGCTATATTGATATATTCAGTTATGAAGTTCCCTAGTAAAGGGAAGTACTATAATTTTGTACCCTTCTCTGCCCATAACTTGAAACTTTTGGTTGAATGGAAATATGTATGTTTTATTGAATTTTGCAGAAACTGCTGGTTTTGCATGTGGCAACCTACTTCCTAAAAGTTGTTCACCATTTTAAATAATAATTGTTTTCTTTAGACTCAGAGATGAATTTTCAGCACACCAAAGTCACTTCTGCCTTTAAAACACAAAAACTAAAAGAAACAACACACACTATCTGGCTTACTCAGGTGGAATTCTGGCAGCCCTGGGGCAGTCTGGCTTCACCTTGGGGAAACTCTGTGGAACTATTGCTCTGCGCTATGTGACACCATCATGTTTTATCCTGTTCAGTGGAAGATGAATCCTGTCCCCAGGGCTGATGCAGTTTGGTGCCTTAACCTTATTTCTGTTGTCTGTTTTATTCCCATAGGAAAGAGGAAGTTGATAGCAGGTATGTGGGTATGAATGCAGGTCTCTGGCCAACTCAACCATGCCTCTCCACTGCTTCTCTGTGCCCTCTACTGTTCCTGCTTTCACTGGGCCCTACAGTGTAGGACAGGCTTTTGGAATATAGACAAGCAGACAAAAGTGGGTCTCTCCAGAGTGTTTCATTGTTAGCCCTTTCAAGCCACCATCTGGAATATCTGAATGTAGAAGCAGCCACCTTCCTTCTCCACGAAGCTGCCTTCTTCATCATCAGCACCTGAAGTGGGAGGCTCACTCTTCCACCAGAAGTAGTCCAACTAGAAGACTTTTCTGTCTTCCAATATGTGTAAGGGAAGCTGAGTTTGACCCATAGAGTCGTTGTGTAACTCTGAGTCAGCAAACAGACCAAATGTCTGCAGACCCAGGAAGGACTTGAAAGGCCTCAGGGTCAGAGCTTGTCCTGTAGAGTAAAATCTTTAGGACTTCAAATCTGAAAAGAATGCTTACAGCTGCAAGTAACAGCCAAAGTATAAGTTGCTCAAACAATTAAAAATGCTAATAATTTCTTATAAGAAGTCTCAGGTGGGGTGACTTGTGTGGCTAAGTCAGAAGTTCAATGAGTCCTTTGAGGACCCAGGCTCCTTTTCTGTTCATGTTCCACTTTCTGAGCATGCCAGCTTGTCCTGACTCTTTGCAAACCAGCACTCAGAAGATCACTCAGAAGCCTGGATGACCATTTCTCACCTCTCTATTGCAGGGCAGGGGGAAATTTCCCAGAAGCACCCAGTACTTCCCCTCACATCACATAGACAGTCGGTGACACGTCTGACCTGATCCAGGTGCTGGTTCAGACCTGTCCAGGTTTATCCCCTGGAGAGAGGAGTCTTCTGGCATCTCTTAAAGTTTATTGCCAACAGATACACAATTGAGCTTGTCTCAGGAAGAATAAGAGAGTGTGTGTATTAGAGAGGTATCAAGAATTCAGAAGACATTATAATTAGAGAAATGCACACAGAATTTGAAATAGACCCCAGATAAATTCCAGCTGAAGAACTAACTTTCATGGCTTTAGATGGAAGGCAGGAGGGCTACTGGGTTGATATTTAGTGAAGTTGAGGCCCTCAGGACTACAGAAACTAGCAAGGCAGCACCCATGAGGTACTGGCATGGCCACTGATGGCCAGGTCAGAAAGGGGCTAATATTGCCAGACACTTTGATTTTTTTAAGAGAAGTCAGAAATCCTGATCTTTATGTAAAATCTTACACTTCTTAAATAGTGATAATTAATTCAAAATTTTAAGAACACTGTGTGGGTCTAATAGAAAATGTCCACGAGCTGGACCCACCCTGGGACCAACAGTTCTCATTCAGACAAAGAGGCCAATGTCTAGAAGTTGTTAAAAATTTTTACTGTTGCCCTAGCTGGTTTGGCTCAGTGGTTAGAGCATCAGCCTGCAGACCAATGAGTCACAGGTTCAATTCCAGTCAAGGGCATGTACCTCGGTTGCGATTTGTCCCTGGCCCTGGTTGGGTCGTGCAGGAGTCAACCAGTCGATGTGGCTCTATCACATCGATGTTTCTCTCTATCTCTCTTCCTCCCTCCCATTCTATGCTGCAAGGCCACAGTAAAAAATTTTACTGTTACTATGTTCACTGACTAGGAGTAGTACCTCCAGCTGAGAGATATCAAATATAGCAGAGGCCCAAGAACACTGTTATATTCTCCCAGAGCCGAGGTCAGGTACTTTCCAACTTTTATCTTCTAGAGAGAACTGGAAAAGGGAGATGAGATAACCAGGAATCTCAGAGGAAATAGACGGAAATGTTTCCTGCAAAGAGGAGTGTTTCCCTTTGGTATTGGAGAAAGGTAGGGTGTGGACAGTGTGATTCAGAGTTTCAGAGGGAAACCCAACATAATCCAGGATATTTATGGGAAATGAGACTCGTATTTCATTTGATGATGAAACTAAGCTACCAGTAAAATAGAATTAGACTAATATGCCCAAGCTTAGGCAGCCAAGTCTATGTTATGGGCAGCCCCATTATCAGAAACCTCTGGAAATGGAGATGTGGAAATCTGCACACCTGGGACCCTCATTATTTTGATTCTCCATCAGTTTAACAAGATTAGGTGCTGGCACTGGGGTGTCAATTGTGCTCTTTTGTTATGGTTGGAATGCCTAATTTATAAGGACTCTTCTCTGTCATTGTGCCCGGGGGACAGATTCTCATTTGCCCACCCGCCCCCACTCTCACCTTGTCACCACAGCTGCAATTGCCAGCACCTGCCTGTGTTACCTGGGGCCTCTCTCTTGTTACAGGGATTCCCACCTCATCCTGTTTGCCCTGACTTTTTCTCCTTCAACCCTTCCCATCAAGAGGTAGAGACATGGAAACTGAGAGGGGAAAAAGTTAATAAAAAGGCAAATTTTTGTTATTTCAAGAAAAGGGATATAAAAATGCAACCTGGTTTACTTTCAAAATGACTGCATTGAACTAAATTCAATCAGCCCATTCTTTTTTTTTTTTTTTTTTTATTCTCACTCGAGGACATTTTTGCATTTATCTTCAGATAGAGCAGGAGGGAGAGAGGGAGGAAGAGAGAAACATCTATGTGAGAGAGACACATAGACGGTTGCCACCAGCACAACCCAAACCGGGTCCGGGGACTAACCCCAACCGAGGTATGTGCCCTAAGCGGGAACCGAACCCAGGACTCTCTGGTCCACAGGCCGACTGAGCCAAACCAGCCAGGGCAGTCAGCCCATTCTTTTTGAGATGTAAGAACAGGAGCACTCTTCATCTGGTTGCCCACTAAGCGCCCTGCCAAGCAATGGATGTACTTGGTCACTGGGCTAGTCTTGCTTTGCTCCTTTGTCTTCTGGCTTTTCTGTTCTCACCTCTTCCCACTGTGTGAAGAGGGTTAGGGTATCACACTGGGCCTTTTATAGATGAGAAACAAGGGCACAGGAGAGTTGCATCATTTCCTGAAGTCAGAGCTTGGACCAGGCATGACAGCAGAACTTAGAGGGCACCTGCATCTGGAAACAGTGGCTCTGACCTCTAGCCTTTCCCTTCAGGACAATAGGAAGGGCTCCATGTTTCTGCAGAATACCTGAGTTGAATCAGACTCTAGGGCCACTAGGGTGCTCTGGAGTTGCATAACCCCCACAGAATAGAAAACCCAGTACTTGATGGATGCAACTAATGCTACACGGCCACAGACAAGCTTCGGCTCACCTCCGGGGAGACAGTCCTGGCTCTGAGCCAGGGCCTGCACCTGGCATGTCCATGCTCCAAAGCCATGGGTGTGTGAGCCTCCTGATGGCACATTTGGGTAACAGTTAAGATGGAGTGCACCTGCCGGCTCTTCTATCCATACCCCAGCCATCAGGGCCTGGGCCTCTGAAGGTGTCAGTGCCCTTGCAGAGCAGAAGCCCCTGGGTGCCCATATGGAGCTGGCCAGTCCCAGATGCTCTCAACAACTTGTGAGCTCAGGAGCGGGGTGATGGATTGGCATAAAGATGCACCACTGATGGACCACAGGGTGTTGGAACCTTTGAGCTAGGCATGGCTCTGCTATCCCAGGGCAGGTGGAAAGCTCACTGGGCACACATTGAGATCCTAGGTCACAGTGCTGGCTTTGAGGATATACATATACCACCCCATGCTCTACATACTTCTACCTCAGTTCCTGGGTTAGGAACACCTAAGGCCATGCCCACCACCATCTCTCTGCTCTGACCAGCCCCTCTCTGTGTGTCCCCCCAGGCCACGGTGGTAGGCAGCCAGGCCTCTTTGGATGCCAGTGCAGTGCTGTCAGGCGTGATTCTACCTTTAGATCTTAGAAAACGTACTATGGTGCTGACACTTCATCCATCTGGGGTGTTCCTGGTGGCTCCCTTGAGAATCAACAAGGGCAAAAAGGATAACCATAATTGTAAGAACTGTTAGGTAGTACATAACATGGTATTCGTGTGGCTAATAATGGCGAAGGTGATGAAGCACTGCCAAACACTTTACTAGGTTATCTCATTTAATTCGTGTGCCCCGTCCATGTGATACCATTTACACATTAGGAAATGGAGGCCCAAAGAGGAAAGATTCTGGCCCAAAGTCACATGGCTAGTGTCACATTTGACCAGTGATCACATCTACAGAAATTGGGAAGTATTTTTCTTTGCTCTAAGTCAGCTATTTTCAACCAGTGTGCTGCAAGAATTTTCAAAACATGCAATACTTGACTATTTAGTCAGGGGCACAGACCTCTTTTCTCTTACATTGTCAAATAAAAAATAGGCAACAGCCAACACAATAGCTGTCCAATGTGAATGAATCAAAATTAAAGGAATTTTTTGTCAGATCGGCAAAATATATAATATTTTTTGGGGTGTGCTACAGAATTTTAGTAATTAGTTTATGTGTGCCTTGATGAAAATGGTTGAAAATTGCTGCTCTAAGTCATTTTAGTTTGGTAGTGCCAACCAAAGCCAGGCCAGGCAAAGGCAGCAGTTCTGACATGGAACGATGGGGTCCAGCTTTTCTGAGTGCTCCTGGAGCAGAATGCATGGGTGCACCCAGCCTCCAGCCCAAGGGGTCCTTGGTGTGGACCTGGACACACCTGGCACCTGGTAGGTTCTCAATGGATGCTTGACATGTCTGCTTCTCCAGATCTCGTCTATAATCCTCAGGAATCTTCAAGAATCCCTAGTTAGTTTCCAAAGAAAAAAATTATTCTCTAGTCAATCTACATGATCTTTTTTCAAATGACTGTTGTGTTATTGTTCTGATTTCATGGGAAATTGAATCTTGGTATGTGAGGTGAAATAGATTATTTTTATTTCTATAAAATTATAAATTTTATGAAAACTTATTGGAACCTCTGAGAATGTTATAAATGCCAAAGGGATCCTGAACATCACATGGGTCAGCCATGTATCAGGATTTACAACTTTGCATTTCACCCCTGGAGCTGTGGCTAGAGATGCAATGTGTAAAGAGATCCTGCTGCAAGTGTGGTTCCCCTGTGTGATTTATCTCTTTGCAGATGCTTACAAGCACCCTTCGCTTATCAAAGCCAGTTGCCAAGAGGAGAGCACAAGATAAAAGGAGGAGAGCACCTTAAAAAACATATTCAGCCAGGGAAATTTCTACAAATGTTGTGCATGATAAAGTACATTAGGAGACTATTTACAAGAAGTGGAAAAATCAATAATACTCTAGAAGAATTGTTTACCCAGCCAAGGAGCCAAACAAAGAAGGTGGAGAAGTCTCTGAAAAAGAGAAGCTCCGAGTCACCAGTAAATGTAACAGGGGTTTTCTCCTTTTCATTTCTGCCTTTGTCTGTTTCTTGCAGTCATAGGGACAGGACTCTTGTCTATACACCAGACACCATAGGATGTGCTTACAACAATTGTCTTCTTTAATTTAATCCTCATGGCAATATCATGGCATCATGACCCTTAATCTTCCCATTTGACAAATGAGGAAGACAAACTCTCCAGAGGTGAAGAGGTGGGGTCTGATCCCAAAGCCAGCAAGTGGCCAAGTTGAGGTTTCAGTTTCAGTTGCTGGAGGCAGAGTCTCAGGGGTTCTCAGCTCCTCAGCCTCCTGCCTGGTATTCACTCATACCTCCTGCTAGGCACTTCTGGGAGTTTTCAAGGTATTGATTTATTTAATCCTTACAAAGCCTCATGAAATGCAAAGTGGCACTTCCCTCCTTGTTACAGTTGAAGAAACAGTCACCGATTGTTGTGCCACACAATATGAACACCGTGGTTCAGTAGCTTGTCTAAGGTCACACAGCTAGTAAGTGTCAGAGCGGAATTTGAACCCAGGGTAGATATGTTCTATTCCTTCAACGAAGAACAGTTGGAAAATTGACAAGCTGCCCCACTGGGAGAAGTGTGTCCCAGTGTGATTTTGCACACCTGGCATACTTGTACCCCGGTGGATTGTTGCAGCAGCTCAGACCTCTGTACAACAGAATTACTTTCAGAAATAATCATGTCATAATCAACATTAATATTTTTTTATTTTGTTCTTCAGTTTTAACACAAACTATTAATAAGGGTGAAACTCCAGTTTTTAAAAATGTTACTCAGATCCAGGTAAACTAAAATTTGCACTTACTAAAAATATCACATCTCACAATCCCCACTCTTTTCCCCTGTTTTAAACTTTCAACCCAGAAACTCCAAGTGTTCATAGAGAATGATGAAATTGAAGTGACTCGAGTTTTATTTTGTTCTCTTTACAGCCTCGGTACTATCATTGTTGATTGCAATCAGCTGTGTACGTGCAGCGATCTGTAGCATTGCAGGAACTATAGACCCATCCAGCTGAGTGATTCCTCCCACCAAGAACTTGCTCTGAAAGGCACATGGGCTGGGGACCTACTCTGTAAGTGGGAATTCCCCAAACCTCCATGTGAAATACAATACTTATTAAAGGGTAAGTAATTAAAAGGTGTTAATCTGAAGTTTGCATATATATTATTAAAATAACCATGACCACCACAGTTATTTATAATTCAGACCAATAAAAGTTGTTTTATGGGAGGTGGGAGAAGGAGAATTTTATAATTAACCTTTGTTAGTGGGCCTTGGTAAAAAATAAACAGATAATTTAAAAAGACCAACTTTTAACTACTGTTTTAAATTTTCTGCAGACCTTGTGGACTTCACAGCCTTTCCTCTCTGGGACACCTTGACCACTGCCTCAGACCCCTGGTGCTCCCTGCCTACCTGGGCCACCTTTGAAACTTGCCCTTTACCTACCAGAACTGCTGCTGAGAGCATGGTAGCCAGCCAGCATTCCCTATGCCTGTCCCTCTCCATCAGGGGCTGTCTTCTTGTCCCTCATTCACCTGTATGATACAAAGCCCATAGTGTACCAAAACCCATGTCCCCTCCCCATCCATATGCAGAAAACAGAATCTGGTGCATAGCAGGGTCTCATACACACTTATTGAGTGAATGAACAAATGGGAGAAAGTGACTGATATACACTGGGCACATGTTGTGTGTTCTAGGACAAGTGTGGTGTGCTTTGTATACCCCTCTTTACTGAAATTTTTAGTTCAGAATAGAAAGAAAAAGAGAAGATGTCTGAATGATCCATAAACTAATCATTCTGCTCCAGAATAATTGAGATTTTTAACTATCCCTATATTAGCAACCAGAATAGTCCATTCCAGCATTGTGTGAAGTAAATGTTTTAAGATGATACTCCAGAATGAGTGGATGGTGTGGGCCCATGGCTCAGGGCACACACCATACAGTTAGACTTGTGATTATTCTAGAATACTTACAATGTCTTCCACTCAAAGACTTACCAAGGAAAGCTCTCTGGTCTCTGGCTTCTGAGTCCTGTTCTTTAACTGTCAGTCTTCAGAGAGTTTGATAAAATCTGCACTCTAAATAAAATATGATGGGATGAGGTTCAAAAATTTCTCAAAGTTTGAGTCCAAATTACCCTAAATATTTTGTAGAACTCATCCAAATCCCACTGGTAAAAGTAAGCTCTCCTTCTTCTGCTGAGCTCACAGGCATGATGCCCCAGCCCCTGGGACTCTCCTGCCACCTTCTCCGTGAGTAGAGAGGACAGCAAGGAGATCGGGAGCTGGAGAACCCAGGCTGTCAGGTCCCAGGTGAGTTAACTTAGCCAAGCTCAGCAGGCCATGACTGAAGGATCAAGGGACAGAGTAAAAGTCAGAGGATATGGGAGTCAAGGAGAGAGGGGATAGCCAGTAAAGCAACTGCACCATATTTTGATGCTCAGTGAGTCAGCAAGAGGAAAATTGCACCTGTGCTGTTTATTTGTGTTTTTTTTAAACTTATCTTTATTGTTGAATGTATTACAGATGTTCCTCATTTTTCCCCCACTGCCCCTCTCCTCCCCATTCCTGCCCTCCTCCTGCCTTTCCCCACACTGTTATCTGTGTCCATTGGTTATGCATATATACATATAAGTTCTTTGGTTTATTTCTTCCCACCCTCCAACCCCCCTTCCCTTTGAAGTTTGTCAGTCTAACAACCAATTTGTACTTCTTAATCCCTTCACCTTTTCACCCCTCCCCCCAGCCCCCACCCATCTGGTACCCAACAAGAGTTCTCTGTATCTATGAGAATGTTTCTGTTCTGCTTGTCCATTTTGTTTGCAGATTCAATTGTTGATAGATATGTATTTATTGCCATTTTGTTTGTTCATATTTTTTTATCTTTTTCTTCAAGAAGACTCTTCAACATTTCATATAATAATGGTTTAGTTGTGATGAACTTCTTTAGCTTTTCCTTGTCTGGGAAACTATATGGCCATCGATTCTAAATGACAGCTTTGCAGGATAGAGTAGTCTTGGTTGTAGGTTCTTGATTTTCATCACTCTGCATATTTCTTGCCACTCCCTTCTGACCTGCAAAGTTTCTTTTGAGAAATCAGCTGACAGTCTTGTGGGAACTCCCTTGTAGGTAACTAACTGCTTTTCTCTTGCTGTTTTTAAGATTCTCTCTTTGTCTTTAACCTTTTGCATTTTGATGATGATGTGTCTTGGTGTGGGCACCTGTGCTGTTTAGACAGGTGGTTTGCTTCCTTGTGCCATCTGGTGAGGGCTTGGCAGTGGACTCAGTTCCCACTGCCTCCCCAGTTTGCTTCCTCCCCAAATCCAGAGGATGAAGAAAACACAAGCTCACTGCTACTGATGTTACAGCAAGAAAGGCATCTAGGGTCCCTGTTCCCATCTCTGTATCTATAGATGGGGGGGATAGGGCTGAGGATGAAGTGAAATCCACAACTCCCAGGGCAGGGCAGGGCAGTTTCAGCAATTTACATAGCCTTTCTCATGGTAAGTGCTTCACAGACACTTCCTAACTTAATGAATGAATAAACTGCACACATGTCCTTGCTAGTTCATTTTCTTCTTTAAGATGTCAACACTGGGCCCTGGCCGGTTTGGCTCAGTGGTTAGAGCATCAGCCTGCGGTCCAGAGAGACCCGGGTTCGGTTCCCACTAAGGGCATGTACTTCGGTTGCGGTTTGTCCCCGGCCCTAGTTGGTCGTGCGGGTGGCAGCCACTCGATGTGTCCCTTTCACGTCGATGTTTCTCTCTCTCTCTTCCTCTCTCTCCCTCCCACTCTATCTGAACAAAAAATGAAAAAATGTCCTCGGTGAGGAAAAAAAAAAAAAAAAAAAAAAGATGTCAACACTGGGCTAAGTGAAGAGTAGTTGATTTAAAAGTTCCCATGAGAAAGATGAAGAATTGCCAGCAAAAGAAGATATCCTGAAAAAATTCTGAATGTCAGAATGGCTAACAAGCTGTAAACCACTCATTCAACTTATGTCCTTAAGCACCAGCCAAGTAGCATGCTGGTTGAATCCTGCAGGATCACAACAGTTAACTGAGAAATCTAGATGTGGGCTGTAGACAAGAGTCTAAACCAGAATAAAAGTTTTCTGCTATGAGTATATGCCAGGCTGCATTGCAATTCAAGGCGAAGTTCATCTGATTTATTTTAAAGAATGTTAAGAAGTCACATGCCTATAAATAAACCTTTAGAAATGTAGCTTCTCCTAGGCAGAGATCAACACTGATACTCACTAAGCCTAAATGTATACCCAACTATGCTGGACTGAAACTAAGGACACCAGTCTTCCCAGTTCTCCTGAAACCTGGCTACTTCCTCAAGCCTGGGAGCAAATTCCAAATCTTGAGGTAGCAAGTCATGAAGAGAGTGGGTCTAGGAGCCTCTCAGCCCCCTCTGATTGCTCTCTAGCCCAGGATCCGTTTACTCACCTCCAACAGACACAACCTTCAAGAACTTTGGACCGTGTTGGCACAAGCAGGAAGCCGTGAATTCCTCCTGCCTGCCCTCCTGAATTCCCATGCTCTCCAACCCTACTCCATGCAGCATCAAGAGGGGCCTGATCTGGTACCTCATCATCTCCTGAATCTGCTGTCCTTGATCCAGGGGCCTAGCTCACTTCAAGTCACCATCTTCTATGCCTAGGAAATTTCAGTCAGCTGCTGAGTGGTCCTCATACGGCTCATGGTCCATTGGCCTGCTCCCCACTCCGCAGCAGGAGGCACTCTTTTTCATGTACTTCTCAGCATGTCAGCCCCTCAGTGTTTCCCATGGATTTAAGTAGCCCTAAATCTTCACTGTTTAGACTCACAGGGCTCTACCTTCCCAGACCTTCCTTTTTATTTCTCAGGAGGTAGTCTCACTGCCCTTCCTTTACTCCCTGTAAAGGTTACAACCTTCCCACTACAGGACCTTGGTATGTGTTCTTCCCCTCTATGAACAGCATTCTCTCCCTGAGATATTCCTCACTTAGATTCTGGCTTCATTGCCATTCTTCCCCTGAGGAGCCTGGCCTACCTCCCACCAGGTAAAGACATCTCCTGACCCCCTGAACTTCTCCCTGTGGTACCTGTCACAGTTGTAACTGTTCAACATGTTCAAATCTGTCCACTCAGACTTTAAGGGTCATGAACGCAGACTTTTCCTCTCAGAATCTTAGTGTTGAGCCCAGCACATAGTAGGGGCTTAATTAACTTTGGGTGGATGGATGGACAAATGGATGGATATAGGTGGGCTGATGGATGGATAGGTAGATGGATAAATGATGGGTAGATCTCCATAGGCACCAAGGAGCACAGGTAAGATCCTACAGGTTCTGAGAGAAAGCCCCTGGACTATCTCAAATAATAGTTTATTAAAATAAGTAAGATGTAAGAAACACCTCTGAAAGATCTCCAACTGAAATCTAAGATGGGCACCTTATTTATGCCTTGGGGAGGCTGAAAGCCAGTGAGTTCCTAAACCCCATTAAACCCTAACTCAAATCTCTCTGGAGGGCTGATATGGCAGACACTGGTACTACACCCACAGCCCCGTGGCAATCCCCTTGATTCTCCCCCTAAGTGTTCCCTCTGGTGTACTGGGTCCTCACAGTCAGACCAGAACACCAAGGAGCTGCTGCCACCAGTGAAGAGGCGAGCGGGAGGGGACCTGTTCCAATCCCTCCTCTCAGCTGGGAAGACTCTGTCATGTGGCCCATGTTGTCTCTCAGTGTCCCAGGGATCAGGGGTCCAGGAGTCCAGTGTCACCTGCTCTTTCAGTCACCTTGTGTTGGCTCCTCCTTTTCTTGTCTCACTTCTCCTTCCAAATAAACTAAATGCCCCAAATCTTTATCTCAGGGTCTACTTCTGGGGGATCCCAATCAAAGAGAGCCCCAATAAGCAAAACAGGTCTGTGTTACTGGGAGAAAAAACCCTTGTAGTCAAGGGCCTTTGATGAGTTGCTGTGCGGGTGGTGGTCAGCAAAGATGCCTGGCTCTTTTTAGGAACAACAAAACCATGACAAAGGTGATAGGAGTCAGGCCTGGACTCTCCTTCTGGGCCCAGAGCTCCGACCCTTCCCGGGAACCCTGAGTGGGGGAGGCAGGCATCAAACTCAGTGCCAGGAAGCCAGAAACATGTTTTTTTTTTCCTTCTGATTCTTTTTGTGCACTGCCTCCTCCTCCCAACACAATATTTGCACTATGAAACCCTGAAAACTGCTAAATTTCACCCAATTTGGTTTAATGTTCTCGAGGAGCTTGGCACTGTATTAGACACTCAGACATTCCCACGGCCCAGTTCCTATTAAAAACTGCCTCTCTATTTAAAGTTCATGTTGGGAAGAATAAAAGAAAAAAAGGCTCCCAAAGCTGAAGGGAACATGAGATAGGCAAAAGAAAGATCTACTTTGCTTCTAAAAAATGTTGAAAATTATAACCATCCTTGGCCTTGTGTGTCTCAAGTCTGAGGATTTTTCCCCCTTTCTGATTGTTTGCAAACCAAAGTGGAATTTTATTATGGGTTACTCAGTGAGCTTTATCAAGTTCCTGGTCCCCAGAAGTCTCCACTCACTCTGCAGCATGCCATTTAAACTCCTCGGACAGATGGGAGAGAATGGGACTAAAATAAAGCAGCCGGTGTCCCAGAGCTGCCTTCTCCCACTGAGGCCACATTTTCCCAGAGCTTAGCCAGGGACCCAGCAAAGCTGCCTGGCTCCTTTTATGAACAACAAAACCATGATGAAGGCAACAGGAGTCAGAAAACTATTCACTGCAGGAAGTCCCAGTATCCGGTGAGAAATAAGAAACACAACAGCACAGGATGCGCCTTGGGTCAGGGGACGTGAAAAGCCCACAGCCTTTGTGTCCTTCTCTGTGTCAGAGTGTCAGTGTCTGAGCCCTCAGCTCCCTCCGAGCTCAGCTGGGCAGGCACTGTCACTGTCAGGCTTCCAGCCTCCCACTGAGGGCGACATGGAGGCTGCAATGGCCACCTCCACCAGTCTGCTGCTGCTGCTGCTGCTTCTGAGCCAGCCTTGGGTGGGGGCTGGTACTGAGAAACAGGCAGTGCTGTGTGTGGGGACTGCCTGCTACTCAGCCCACTGGGACAAGCTGAGTGCGGACGAGGCCCAGCTTCACTGCAGCAAGAATGGGGGCAACCTGGCCACAGTGAGGACTGAAGAGGAGGCCCAGCACATCCAGCGAGTACTGGCCCAGCTCCTACAGCCCAGGGTGCCCCTGGCAGACCGGACAGGCAAGTTCTGGATAGGACTCCAACGAGAAAAGGGCAAGTGCTCGAACTCCAGCCTGCCTCTGAAGGGCTTCAGCTGGGTGGATGGTGGGGAGGACACATCTTATTCCAATTGGCACGAGGGGGCCAGGAACTCTTGCATCTCCAGGCGCTGTGTGTTCCTGATGCTGCACCTGTCCCTCTCTTCCCTCTCTAGCCACCTCCCCAAGTGGTCTGAGAGTCGCTGTGGGACCCCAGGCTCTCCTGGAAGCAGCATCGAGGGCTTTGTGTGCAAGTTCAGCTTCAGAGGCATGTGCCGGCCCCTAGCCCTGGGGGGCCCAGGCCAAGTGAACTATACAACTCCTTTCCAGGCCACCAGCTCCTCCTTGGAGGCTGTGCCCTTTGCCTCTGTGGCCAATGTGGCCTGTGGGGATGGGGATAAGAGTAGGCAGCATTTCTTCCTGTGCAAGGAGAAGGCCACTGATGTGTTTGACTGGGGCAGCTCGGGGCCCCTCTGTGTCAGCCCTGAGTACGGATGTAGCTTTAATAACGGCGGCTGCCAGCAGGACTGCTTCGAGGGGGGGGATGGCTCCTTCCGCTGTGGCTGCCACCCAGGGTTCCGACTGCTGGATGACCTAGTGTCCTGTACCTCCCGGAACCCTTGTAGCTCCAACCCATGTGGAGGGGTGGCCACATGCATCGCCGGACCCCTCAGAAAAAACTACACTTGCCACTGTCCCCAAGGCTACCAGCTAGACTCCACTCAGCAGGACTGTTTAGACGTGGATGAGTGCCAGGACTCTCCCTGTGCCCAGGAGTGTGTCAACACCCCCGGGGGATTCCATTGCCAGTGCTGGGTGGGTTATGAGCCTGGCGGACTTGGACAGATGGCCTGTCAGGATGTGGATGAATGTGCCCCTGGCCACTCGCCCTGCGCCCAGGTCTGCACAAACACAGATGGCTCTTTCTACTGTTCCTGTGAGGATGGCTATGTCTTGGCTGGGAAGGATGGCACCCAGTGCCAGGATGTGGATGAGTGTGCGGGCCCGGAGGGCAGCCTCTGTGACAACTTATGCTTCAACATGCAAGGATCCTTCCGCTGTGGCTGCTTGCCAGGCAGTGAGTTGGCCTCTGATGGCGTTTCTTGTATCACGGGCTTCATGTCCCTGGGACCATCTGCCAAGAATCTCCAGGAGGAGAACACGGGAGATAGAGAGGGGAGCCTTGTGCCTTCTACCACAACGTCAAGTCCAACTGGAGACCCTGAGGGCACCTCCAAGATGACACCCACTCTGAGGAAACTCCTCCTCCCATCCAATGCTTCTCTTACCCCTACCCCACCCCAGACTCTGGCCACCAGTGGGTCCCCTGGAATCTGGATGGAGCCTAGCAACCGTCATCCCACAGCCACCACTGGCCATGAGGAGTCTACAGGTGGGGATTTCATGGTTCAACAAAGGGATGATGGCCCCGATGGGCAAAAGCTACTGTTGTTCTACATCCTCGGCACTGTGGTGGCCATCTTACTCTTGCTGGCTCTGGCCCTAGGGCTGCTGATCTACCGCAAGCGGAGAGCCAAGAGGGAGGAGAAGAAGAAAAAGCCCCAGAGTGCGGCAGACAGCTACTCCTGGGTTCCAGAGAGAGCTGAAAACAGGGTCATGGAGAACCAATACAGGTAAAGAGGACTGAGGTTGCCCAGTGGGCAGGAGGGGGCAGATACAGGGAGGTGGGCGAACAATGGCCCCTGCACAAACAGGCAGAGGGCAGGGGAGGGGAATGTCCATGCTGGATGGTAATCCCAACCGTGCTGTTAACCCGAAGGCATGCTGGAGCTCCCTCAGGACAGTTGCCTTGCTTGCAGCTTGGGTGGACATGCTCCCCCCCCCCCCCAGGGTCTAGACATGCATGGCAGGGTGCAGCAGCTTCCAATGCTGTTATCTTCTATTTTCCATAGTCTCACACCTGGGACAGACTGCTGAAGGTGAGGTGGCCCCAGAGACGCTGTCAGTTGGTTGCCACCATCCTCAGAGCTCAGATCCTCTGTGAGAACGTGAAACCCACATTCTTCTGAAAGACTGGACTGAAATCTTAGCAAACAATCATAAACTTTCTCCTTAAAAGCCTGGCAACTTGGAATGTGCAGATGTGTTCTAAATGAGTGTGATATTCCTGAAGTGGAAGTGAGGGGTTGTAGTGTCATGACAGGAATTTTGGGAATATTAATAATTGTCACTCATTCTCCCTTTCAAATTCAAATATGCTTGATTTCATTTTTCTGCATTAGTTCTGGATTATTAGTCAGGTGCTAATGGGCTTCTTTTGAACTACTTATCTGTTCACTGGAGTCATCTAAGAAGAAAAGGGGTCTTATTATGCTGATTAGTATAATGAAGACTAAGTCAGTTATTGTTTAAGTATATAAACAATATACTTTTTTTTTGTCAAAGAGAACATATTTAGGACTGAAAACATGTCTTTGCATTTACATTCACTCACTTTTCCACCACAGATCCTGCTGATCTTGATGTTGTTAAAATTCTCCACAATGACCAGAAATCCACTTACTGACTTAGTAAAGAGGTAGAGAGTTTAGAAAGCACATGTTTCCTTCTTAAGCTTCCAATAGTCTTGGGTCTGTTTGTTAGTGGAGCCTGAAAAAATGTAGTTAAAGTTGTATGAAGGGATTTACAACAGTTTTGAAAATAAATAATCAGAAGTGCTGAAGAGCGAGGCCAGGGGTTTGTTTCACAAACACTTGGATCTAAATTCATCTGAATGTTCTACTGTTAACACAGACTTGACTGTTGATGAGATGAACATTCATAAGGAAAAAGCCAAGGACAACTTGTCTTCAAGCCTGTACATCCCCAAGACACTCACTCCCACCCCGGGCTTCCCTGCGTTCACCTCAGACAGCTCTGGATGTTGGGGCTTCAACTGTAGACAAAGGGCACACTGGAAAATCTGTCATTTTGATTGTTTCTAAAGGATGCGTGAGATGACTTGCTGAATTCTGAAATTTGTAATCACAAAATTTTTTAGCACAGTCACAGTCGACATTGTATCCTGACAACTTGATCTTGATTTGTGGCTGTCGCACATAGAAAAGCCAGGGACAAGTCACACATGATGACTGTCCCTGTGCTGCATCAGGAACTTGTGTCTGCTTTCTCTCCTTTCCTTAAAAAGGGGGAGGGGAGAGAAAGAGAGAATAACTAAAATCTTCTGCAACTACAAAAACTGCTTAAAGCAACTTTAATTTATATCCTCATTTTTAAGGGCTCACTTGCAAAGATTTCCCCTTATGATGTGGTCAATAATGTATCACCTGTGTAGCCAGAAAGCAGCTGGAATGGTTAAAATTGATAGAACTGCCTGAGTAGCACTGTGAGCCTTCCAGTGGCCTGGGGGCTTTCTGTTGCCACCATGCAGAAGTACAGAGGGAATGTGTTTCCTTCCAGAGACTCTAAACTCTGGCTCTGAGAAGGAGGACACCCTATTATTTCTGGTTTTGCCTTAGAAAAGTAACTGTCCCAGAAGTTAACACTCTGGGTGGGAGTAGCATCAGATGCACAGCTGGCCTTCAGAGTTAAGTAAGTATTGTTTTGCCAATTTTGAAATGTAGGATGCTACTATTTATTATTTTTTATGAGACAATGGAAAACTGCAGGGTATGTGTGAAAGAAAAGGTGAAGGCTCCGTGGGGGCCTAGCAGGGGTTTGGAAGTTCTGCTTGATAAAGTCAGTTTTCATTCAGAATACATGGTGTTTAACACTCCAGGAGACAAAAGCTGTGCCCATTGACCACAGGACTCTTGGCAGTCTCTGGTATTGGAACCAACTGTTTGGCCATTCAGATAATTTTAAAGACTTGGCCAGATGTGCTGCTGACCAGTATTGGCACTTACATGAAATAAATGCAAATTCAACAGCTTTACCCCTAGGTTTTTACAGTTTTTCTTTTCATTTGGGATCAAGGGGACATTCCTACTTTGGGCTTTGCCCAAGTCCTTTGTGATCCTGTGGGCCTTGAATTTTCTGAGGTTACCAATATGTCCTCTCATTCCACAGTGTTTGATTCTTCTGTAGCCCCCACAAGGGGATAATTGTGTTGATAAATAGCAGTTCCTCAGAATCTTCTCTGGCAGAGTTGGCCCTCCAAAGGCCAGTGAGGTCTTCTGCTCTCATGCCACTGCCCACCAGCGGTCAAGATCCTAGACCTGAATGACCTCAGGCAGAGAATCTGATGAACCTACTGGCCTCAAACAGGTGCTTTATTCTCCCATTTCAAACTGCTGTAATTCTCTCTGAAGTATTTGTATCCTTGTATTGAAGAGCTCTGGGCCACAGCAATGAATAAACAAGTGCCCGTTGGCTGCATGGCCACTGGCAAACTGCTCATTTATTCACAGGGGTCCCAGGTGGCTCAGTCATGACACAGCCAGATAAATGGATGGGACTGAGCATGGGGAGAAGTGGCTCTGTCATGTGCAGACCCCTCCAACCTGCCCCTGGGCAGGGACAGACCAGGTGTTGTTTTGTTTCTGACCTGTCAAGCAGCAGAACAAGTGACACAATAGGGAGAGGGAGAAGGTTCTACTTGGCAACAGGCTCAAAGGCAATGGAGACTTTTGTCTAAATAGTATTTCCCATAGTTCAATCATTCCAGGAAACTCTTAGAAAACTTATATTTGGGACAAACTCACTTCCTCCTACCCTTCAACTCCCAAGGCAGATAATTTAAAGGGGGAAGATATCTTTAAACATGAAGCTCACTAGGCTCATTTCTTACTTTTAGGGACAGTCTTTGCTCCTTTTCTTCTTCTTCTTCTTCTTCTTCTTCTTCTTCTTCTTCTTCTTCTTCTTCTTCTTCTTCTTCTTCTTCTTCTTCTTTTTTCAGATAGAGTGGGAGGGAGAAAGAGAGAGAGAGAGAGAGAGAGAGAGAGAGAGAGAGAGAGAGAGAGAGAGATTGATTGGTTGCCTCTCACACGACCCCAACCAGGGCCGGGGACAAATTGCAACCAAGTTACGTGCCCTTGACCGGAATCGAACCCGCGACTCTTTGATCCATGGGCCGTCACTCTACCGTTGAGCCAAACCAGCCAGGGAGCTCTTTTTTCTTCTTTATTATTTGTAGAGGCTTGGTGCAGGAGGACAATTCTCCCTAGGGAATATGAGGGATGGAGAAAACCAGGGATGGAACAACTATCTGAAAATGCCTAGGGAGTGGTGGACTTGGTGAGCATCCTTTGCAGAATGACCCACCACTGCTCAACAGCATGACCTCAAGGCACAAGCAGCTGTTGAGGGTAGCTTGATCATTGTAATGCTACACATCCACATGGCATTTTCCCAGCAGCATTAAGTATATGAATTAAGCAGTTTCTGAGTTGAAGACAGGAGGACTCCAGAGGTGCAGTCACTGCCAGGCTTTTCAAGGCCATCTGTAGCCCTAAATGTTATTCAGTGGTAGCCTAGAAACCCTTGGCAAAGGCTCCTCCTCACATCTTCCCATGATCAGGCAAACAAGTAGAATCAAAAGTTATGTATGTAATATGTACTCATGTACATCATGAAGGAGGAACTGAGTAGGAAATTAATCTTTTCTCTTAAACACACATGTACGCATTGCTGTTTGCTTTCACATTCTAATCATGAGCACTTGTCTGAGCATGTTGTGATGGAACCTGAATCTTAGCACGGAGCAACCTTTGAAGAATATGGATTTCTTCATTAGTTACTTTTATTCCAACTTACTTTTCCATAAATATTTTTGTGAAAACTAAGAGAAAAGAGATGAGATTTTATAAAAAAGTACTAATTTCAAAATAATACAGTTTTTTAAAGCAAATATAGAAAAGGCTTTTTGCATTATTTTTCTTCTGAACTTCTCCATTGTCTAGAATAGGAAAACAGGAAGGCATTGCTTTCTAACAGCTGCAATTTGTGTAATGACTCAACATATTTCCATCATCTTAAACAATAGGTTCATTGTAGGAATCTGAGATATGAGTTCTGAGAACATCTGTTCCTACCTGGTTGCAAAACCCACTGCTTAAATCTGTGTGGTTTGTGGTGTCAACCAAAAAAAAGGATAATAATCAAAATTTCCCACTTACCCAACAATCAAATACCTTATTCCATTCCAGATTTTAGGAACTAATACTAACTGAAGTGCTTTTTTAAGAAAATAAATTGTGTTTTGGTTTGTTCTTAGACTTAATGCCCATCTATTTTAGAAAGAAACTGTAGAATTACCTCCTTGAATAGTTCCTTTCATCTGCAAGGTGGCAAGTGTTTTCTTTCAGCAGATTTTGTCCTCTGCTCCCCTGGGCTTAAGTTCTTTTTGCATATTTGGCTTAAGCTTGAACTCGTTTATATGCAAGGTCTTGTTCTGCTATATTATGTATAATTATAAATGTCTGATCATTTCATGAATGCTAAATAAGAATGTAAGTATTTTTAAATATGTGTATTTAAAATTTTGTTCTACTAATTCTGGAATCATGCGATTTCAATGCAGGTTGGGGGGAGGGCACGCTTGAACAAGGCGCTGATCCTCAGAACTCTGAGAAGCTGAGCGGCATCTTGAGTCTGTCTCTAGAAGTGGTAGGTTTGTCATCTTTTGCACTTTGTATTATGCATTTATGCTAATAAATTTGAAATACATTTGTTGTCAACTTGTTTTACTGTATTTAATAACAACTTAAAATACATGGCAGACTTGCATGTATGGTCATAAAATGTATCCGTTTTCCTTTTCAAGGATTTGCTCAAAGAAGGCAACTTGACTGCCCCATTTCCACATCTTCACCTACTGATGACAGCAATAGCCCAGGGCACTAGGTGGATGCAAAGCAATGCCCTCCTGACTGCACTGCTCCTCAGCACTCTGCCCTCAGGAACATGGACAGAGGGCCTAGGCTGCAGTGTGACCAGTGTCCCACTTGCTGAGACTCAGGCCTGATTGAATGCTTTCACATTTTTCCTTTGGGATCAGAGTTCACTCCTTGGTGCCTCCATCTTCACCATTTAATTCCCTGCATCATTTTAATTGCATTGGTGACAACTGGTGCATGATTAAACATGTCTGATTAGAGTGATGCAAACGCCATTCTCTAATTATCATAGCAGCATTATCATCACTTTGTCAAAAAAGCATTTTCAGTTTATTTAACTAATTGGACAGGCTGACCAGATCGTTTGTTGTTTCACTGCATAAATATCATTGTGAATGGAAGTTGGGGCAGCAGAGGGTGGTCAATTCCAAATCCACCTGCTTTTCAGATTGTATACTGGTGAGAACAGGGTTTAGGTAGGATCAAGTGCTCTGCTGTTATGCTAATGGACAGGACACTTGCTATAAACACTCATTGTTTAGGGTTAATTAAAGCTAATCCTGTTAGCAGTCTAGTCACTAACAAAATACATTTAGAAATTATATCTTAATATGCACCACTGTGGCTGACCCTCAACACACACACAGACAAATACTCACAGAGAAGTCCACAAATATACATATACACAAACATACAAACACACACCCATAAACACACACCTGCACACACAATTTTAATATTTTGCTGTTTCACACTGAAAAACATGAAGCCATTGTTTCCTGTCTTAGGAAAATCCCATGAACAAAATTACCAAATTTTAAGGGTGACTCCTCTTGGTGACTTTTGCTATCTGCTAGCTAAAATGACTTAAATGCTAGGTAAATCTGTCAAACATGACTCATTTACCAAAAAAAAAAAAAAAAAAAAAAAGTAATCTATTACACAATACAAAGTACATTTGTAACAGACAACAGTAGGTTAAAAGGCAAGGATAACATATATATATTACATAAAATTCATGGCCTTAAACATGAATTGAATACGCGTTTTAAGTTCTCAGCTGACTTAAGTGTATTCAGTAAGAGGACAGAGATAATAAACCTGAAAACCAAAAAGTCTCATTTTGCCTCTCCCTGAATTATATTTTGATGTTAGAGTTGCTTAAAAAGAGAACAGTTTTGCCCTGGCTGGTTTGGCTCAGCGGTTAGCGCGTTGGCCTGTGGTCCAGAGAGATCCGGGTTCGGTTCCCGCTAAGGGCACGTACCTCGGTTGCAGTTTGTCCCCGGCCCCTGGTTGGGTCGTGCGGGAGGCAGCCACTCGATGTGTCCCTGGTTGGGTCGTGTGGGAGGCAGCCACTCGATGTGTCCCTTTCATGTCGATGTTTCTCTCTCTCTCTCTCTGTCTCTGTCTCTGTCTCTCTCTCTCTCTCTCTCTCTCTCCCCCTCCCACTCTATCTGAACAAAAAATAGAAAAATGTCCTCGGGTGAGGATAAAAAAAGAGAGAGAGAACAGTTTTCTCAACTTCTTTATAGCTCCTGGGTCATCTTTCTTAGAAAAAAATGAAGGACAGGTAAATGGAAAAAAAGAGGCAGAGAGAATGAAAAGTCCAGGATTATCCACAAGGCCAGCAATCACTCTCTGGGAATTAGGAATTAGATTTAACAAAATGCTCTTCACAGGACTGCAAATACATGTTGTCCCTGAGATTTCAGGTGCCCATAGCCAGAAATGACCGCAACTATTTCTCTGCACTGAAAGCCATTTGCTAGGTTTTTATTTGAGGTTTTCACCATTGACTTGGATGCTGTAGTACTCTGGTGGCTGAAATTGGTCCATAGAATTCAACTCTGTGGAAAGAAGAAAGAAAGGAGGGAAGGAAGGAAGGAAGGAAGGAAGGAAGGAAGGAAGGAAGGAAGGAAGGAAGGAAGGAAAGAAAGAAAAAGAAAATCACTGTCTAACCACTATGTTGTACACCTGAAACTAATACAGAATAATACTGAATGTAAACAATAATTGAAAAAAACACACACATATTTTCCATAAAAATGGGATGAGTGGAAGAAAAACAGAAAATATGGGAAGGAGAGAGAAGAAGGGAGGGAGGAAGAGAGAAGATGGGGAATGACCTAGGTGTGGTGAAGGTCATCGAGTCACCATTCACGCATCTTATCTTTTAGTTTGAGAAAATTAAGGGCCACTTGCCCTCATTGCCTCTGTAACTTCCTGGCCAACACTTGCAGAACAGTAGAACTATATTCCTGCTGACCTTGGCTGAGAACCAACACCCTTTGCATCGTGTTCTTCTCACCTTTTCCTGCAAAGTACTATTTCTCTATTTCACTTCACGTTTTTTTGTCTGTCCACATAATTTATATCATAAAACCTTAAGCTAGGTCCATGACTCCTACTCTGTTGAGCTCCATCTATGTTCAAATATTACATGAAAATAATAAAACTGATGAAGTGAAAGAAAATAATTGTGCCTTTTACATTTTTTCTTCAGGATTTTCCTTTCCTCAAAAGATTATGTCCCAAACTAAGTGTTTTACTTCATTGCCAAAACCAAGCATCGCCTGCCCTCCCAAGCATATCCTAGCCTCATCTTCACAGTCACAGTGTGTGTGTGTTGTGTACAGGTTTTGCACATCATTCACATCAAAAATGTCTTTGTCTTTTAATGGGAGAAGTTAACCTATTTACATTACTAATGCAATGCAATACACTATGAGATTACTAATAAATGTGTGGTAGCTTATTTTGTCTATTCTATGTGTAACGTGTTCTTGGTATTTCTATTCTTTTTTTCTTGGCAGTTATTGGTTTGACTGAGGTTTCTTTGTTCTACTTTTTCCCTCTAATATTTCGGAACATTATAAGGGCTATTTGTATTCTTCTAATACGTATCTTAATTTTTCACCTCACTTACATAAACCTATGCCTTCCTCTGAATGTCTAATGTTCATCATTAGCGATATCCTTCTCTCTGATAAATAAAAAAATTGCAGAAATCTGTTATTTCTTTCCCTCTTTCTCTCAAACTACCCAAATCCCCATCACCATCACCCACCTTGAATGTATCTAAATCATATTTTTCAATTGTTGTGCCATTTTACAATCAACACCTACTTAGATGTCATGGCTTTTACATGATTTTCTTCTCATCCTCACCTGATTACCTTGGATTCAGTTTTCATAGGAGTGGAGCTAAAACAGTGTTTTTCTTTTTTTGTTTTTGCCTTTTTCTGAGAAGTCAGTGGAAGGGTAGGTTTTCTGCATCCTTGCATGACAGAAATGCCTTTTATCCCAACTAAATGATGGCTTACCTAAACATCAATTTCTGAGACTATTTTTCCTCTGAACTTTGCAGATATGGATTGTGCCCTTACTTTTCACAACCATTGTTAATGATGAGATGGCTAGTGTTAAACGGTTTTTTTTTTCTTTCATAAGTTACTTCTTTTTCTTTTCTGTTCCTTCCCTGAATGCTTTTATCATTTTCATGTTCTCTTTTGTTCTGAGGTTGTATCTCGGGGATACTGGTGTGGTTGGTTCTTTTCCCAAGCCTGCCTACATTAGGTGAGCACTTTTCATTGTAGGAGGGTGCTTTATTCCAATAGTTTTTGAACACTTGTTGGGATCCCCTGGAGCCTCCTGCAGGGCTTGTTAAAATCCAGACAGCTGGGTCTCCACCCAGAATTTCTGAGACAGAAAATCTGGGATGGAGCCCAAGAATTTACATTTCTTACAGGTTTCTGGGTCAAGCTGCTGCTGGTTAGGGACTCTACTTGGAAAACCTCTGTTTTATTCAGTTTGGGGTAATTTTCTTCTCTTATTATTGTGAGTATACCCTCCTGTTTATTCTCTTTACTCTTATTCTGGAAACAATTTTTACGTGGTTCTATGTCCCATGTCTCCTGACTTTTCTTTGACATTTCCCATCTTTCTTTCCTCTCACATTGGTTATGAAATTGTATTTACTCCCCAGACATTCTAATAACCCTTGCTTGTCCTGCTTTTTCAAAGCACTGGCCACCTTGTAACATAGTATATAATTTCCTTTCATACATTACCAGTTATTGTTTATTGTCTATATTTATGCATATGTAAACTCTACCAGAGCAGAAGGTTTTGTCTTTTGGTGTCTGGTATGCCCAAGGCATCTAGACAAGGGCTTGGCACCTAGTTATGCTCAATAAACACCCCTTTCTTCCTCCAAAGCCGTGACTTGACTTCCTCAAGAGGAAGCTGGATCCTTGAAGAGGGACTTCCTTTGCAGGAATTCTCTAATGCCCTCACACGAAGGCTCAGTGGCTACATGTCACATCTTCCTAAGAGACTTTGAGGCACTTGAGGGCAGAGATGTATTTTTACTGTGCCTCACACAGTGCTTTACGTAGTTGAGTTCAAATATATTTTAAACCAAATAATTGGATTTATTGTTTCATGTAACATATTGTAAAAACAACATAAGGGAAAAATTCATTGAAATTTTACTACTTACCAGATGTGAAAGTAGTATTTATTTATTGAGAAACAGAAAATATTGTCATCCCCACTTTATATATAAGAAAGCTGAGGCATAGAGAAGTTAGAAAACTTGCCCAGTGTCACACAGCTCACAGGTGATGAAGTAGGGGTGTGAAATCTTCCAGTTTCACTCTTAATCACGAGGCCTCATTAACTCCCATTAAATGTGAATGGAAACTGGACCTGAAATTCAAAAAGCATCAACTAGTGACAAGCTGGCCTTTCAACCTATTCTAAATAGGAAAGGGAGCATTAAGCAGTTATGGATATTTTTAATACCTTATGTTCAATGAATATACTAACTCTTGTGAACTCCCCAAACACACACAGGCTAAAACTACTCAAAAGCTCTCTGTATCCCCAGAGAGATTGTGAAACCTGAGACCCATGACCTAAGGGGAGATCCCACAACTCTGTCTTCATTGACCCCCATAGTGGCCATCTCCATTCTGTCTTGGTCAAAATTATGTTTGTGTGTAGTAGTAGAGGAGGAAGAGGAAGTGAAGTATGCATGAATCACCCTGTAGTTATGCCCTACCATCAGAGGCTACTTCTCAACTGGAACTCTCATTGACACTGATGGAAGTGGAAATGGTGCAACCTCTTCAAAAACAGTTGGCTGATTTCTTAAAGAGTTAAGCATGCACATATGACCCCACAATTCCACTCCTAGATTTTGACTCAAGGGAAATAACTCTATTACCCACACAAAGTCCTGGTCACAGGTATTCTCAGGAGTTTTATTTATAGAGCCTCAACCTAGAAACAACCTAGATATTCATTAGCAGGTACATGGATAAAAATTGTGGTTTATCCATACAGGGGGATACTTATCACAAAGAAAGAAAGAAAAAAAAGAAAGAAAGAAAGAAAGAAAGAAAGAAAGAAAGAAAGAAAGAAAGAAAGAAAGAAAGAAAGAAAGAAAGAAAGAGAGAAAGAAAGAGAGAAAGAAAGAGAGAGAAAGAGAGAAAGAGAGAGAGAGAGAGAGAGAGAAAGAGAGAGAGAGAGAGAGAAAGAGAGAAAGAAAGAAACAGACTTTTGATATACATGACATGGATGAATTTCAAAAGCATTATGGTGAACAAGGTAAGCCAGACACATAAGTATACACCCTGAAGCCAGTCAGAGAAATACAAACAAATATCACATGATATATATACATGTCTCACACACTATATAATTTCATTTCTATGAAATTCTAGAATATATAACAGTAATCATTAATCACAGAAAATAGATTAGTGGTTATGTGAGAGTGGGAGTGAGAACTGACCACAAAAGACCCTGAGGGACCTGCATGGATGGAAATATTCTGTGTCTTGATGATAGTCACATGTGGATGCTTGCATTTGTCAAATCTCATTAAACCATACATGTAAAATGGATACAATTTTATTGTATGTAAATTGTATTTCAATAAAGTTGATTTTAAACTTCTGCTTATCAGTGTTGTAAATAAAATAAATATTTACAAGCTGTGGTCTGTATTTTTGTAAAACAATAAAACATGATAGTTTTAGACTTCAATTTTTTCAGAGGTAATAAAAAATGAATGATTCTTTCTTACATCTGCATAGTATTTCATTGTGTAAATGTATCACAACATTTTTATCCACTAATCTACTGATAAGCACTTGGACTTTTTCCAGATCTTAGCTATTGTAAATAGTGCTTCTATGAACATAGGGGTGCATATATTCTTTCTGATTAGTGTTTCAGGCTTTTTAGGATATATTCCTAGAAATGGGATCACCGGGTCAAATGTCAGTTCCATTCTTAATTTTTTGAGGAAACACCATATTTTTTTTCATAGTGGCTGCACCAGTCTGCATTCCCACCAGAACTGTACTAGAGTCCCCTTTTCTCCATATCCTTGCCAGCACTTGAAAGAAAGTTCTCTTACCATTTGAGATGACATGGAGAGACCTGGAGAGTATTATGCTAAGTGAAATAAGCCAGTCAGAGAAAGACAAGTACAACATGATCTCACTTGTTTATGGAATGTAATGAACAAAATAAGCTGATGATCAAAATAGATCCAGAGACATGGAAGTAGGGAACAGACTGACAAACCTCAGAGGGAAGGAGGAGGGGGGTGGGGTGGGAAGAGATAAACCAAAGAACTTATATCCATATATGCATAACCAATGGACATAGACAATAGTGTGGGGAAGGCAGGAGCGGGGTGGGAGCAGGGAGAAAGGGGTCAATGGGGAAAATGGGGGACATCTGTAATACTTTCAATAGTAAAGATTAAAAATGAATGACTGTTGTGGGCTGGAGTTGGCCTTCTACTACCTGAATTTTCTCTGTTGCTGGTTATTTGTCTAAATCCTCTGCTAAACTTTAATGGTTAGGAGACAACCCTTTCCATGACCAATTTTCTCTCTACCTTCCTCCAAGTTAGACAGGAATCAATCCCCTTCATTTTACTGGCCTCCATCAAAGCATTCAAATACATCATGAAGAAAAGTCCTCCTCTGTCTGCTCCAAACCCACTTTCCTCTCCCTCATGCTGAGTATTAACTTTTTAAGTTCACAGTGCTGGGTTCTTTCTTTCATCCTCCCTTCAAATCATCTAACTACTTTCCTTCTTAGAGATGGCCACAGGCAAACCCTTATCCTTTGGTTTAGGCCCAGCAGTTTTAAGGGATCATCTTTCACTAAAGAAAAAACCTTTCATGTTATTAAAACTTACAAATGAAAATAACCTTGGAAAAGCTCTTGGGCACTACAAATGCCAAGTCTGAAGTGAAACCAGTGTCAACAATAAAGTCATGGCCTTTCATTAAAAGGCTTTTTCCATTGCACAGAACAGACCAGATGCCTAGAACAACTTCTTTGATGCTCAGAGATTGGATTTGATGCTTAATGATTTGTGGCTGCAACTGAATGCTGCTTGTTAACTTTAGTTATATGTTGAATGGTCTTCAGCATGAGAAATTTCTCTTTTTTGAGTATAGGAAAAGATGATTCATTTGAACATTGTTATTTCAAAATTTACAGTCATGTGGTCTGGCATGAAGTCATGCATTAGCATTAGCTTAACAAACAAGAAAACAAATCAAAAAATGAAATAAAATAAAATAAAGATTTGTTGGGATAATGAGGTTCATTAGAGATTACAGCTAAGCTCTTTAGCCTATTAAAAATGCATCTTTGGGGGGCACTTATTTCAATGTTACATCTATGTGCTGAATAGGTATAAATTCTAAATGATTCTTACATGAATGCAAATGAATCAATACTGTTCAATATCTATTCCAGGTATTTTAGTCTGGTTCTATTTGTTTGTTAAATAAACTTGCAATACTTGGCAGTGAATGTGCCTGAACATAATATAAAGCCTGGTTAAGGCTAATTTTTATCACATGACAGAGTTCAGAGATGGGAGATCCAGTGTTGCTGTAGCCAAGCTTGGTTGTCCTCCACCATTCTGGTTCTCCATCACCAGAGTGTCACTTTCATCCTCATGCTTACAACATGGCCTTGCAAGGCAGCCCTTTTTTACTTTTTATGTCATTATACACACACACACACACACACACACACACACACACACACACACACATATATATATATATGTGAAGAGTGTAGATTTTATTTTTTTCCAATTTTTGTTACAGATGTTTCTCCTTTTTCCCTCCAGACACCCTCCTCCTCATCCTACCCCCCACCCCCCTAACATTGTTGTCTATATCCATTGGTTATGCATACATGCATATAAGTTCTTTGGTTCATCTCATCCATCCCCCGTTTTCCTACTCTGAGGTTTGTCTGTCTGAACCACATTCCTCTCTATGTCTCTGGGTCTATTTCGTTCATCAGCCCACCTTGTTCATTATATTCCACACATAAGTGAGATCATGTGGTATTTGTCTTTCTCTGATTGGCTTATTTGGCTTAGCATAATACTCTCCAGGTCCCTCCATGTTGTCTCAAAGGATAAAAGATCTTTATTTCTTACAGGTGCAGGTAATTCCATCGTATATATGTTCCACAGCTTTTTTATCCACTCATCTATTGATGGACACTTGCGCTCTTTCCGGAACGTAGCAATTGTAAATAGTGCTGCTATGAACATAGGGGTACATATATTCTTTCTGATTGGTGGTTCAGGCTTCTTAGGATATACTTCTAGAAGTGGGATCACTGGATCAAATGGCAGATCCATTTCTAATATTTTGAGGAAACACCATACTGTTTTCCATAGTGGCTGCAAAAGTCTGCATTCCCACCAGCAGTGTACTCAAGTCCTCTTTTCTTCACACCCTCCTCAGCACTTGTTCTTCGATGATTTGATGATGGCGGCCATTCTGACAGGTGTGAGGTGATACCTCATAGTTGTTTTAATTTGCATCTCTCTGATGATTAGTGATGTAGAGCATTTCTTAACATGTCTCTTGGTCATTTGTGTGTCCTTTTTGGAGAGGTGTCTATTTAGTTCCTCTGCCCATTTTTTAATTGGGCTCTTTGTCTTCCTTTTGTTGAGTTGTATGAGTATTCTATATATTTTGGAAATTAACTCCTTATCTGATGTATCATTGGCAATTAAGCTCTCCATACAGTGGGTTCCCTTTCCATTTTGATGGTTGTTTCTTTTACTGTGCAGAAGCTTTTTACTTGGATATAGTTCCTTTGTTTCTGTTGCCTTAGGTGATGTATCAGTGAAAATTCTGCTGCGTACGATGTCTGAAATTTTGTTGCCTACATTTTCTTCTAGGATTTTTATGTATTCACGAGTCACATTTAAGTCTTTTACCCATTTTGAGTTTATTCTTGTGTATGGTGTAAGTTGATGGTCTAGTTTCATTTTTTTGCATGTAGCTGTCCAATTTTCCCAACACCATTTATTAAAGAGGCTGTCTTTGCTCCATTGTATGCTCTTGCCACCTTTGTCAAATATTAGTTGAGCATAATGTCTTGAGTCAATTTCTGGATTCTCTGTTCTGTTCCACTGGTCTATATGCCTGTTCTTGTGCCAATACCAGGCTGTTTTGATTATAGTAGCTCTGTAATATGATCTGATATCTGGTATTGTGATCCCACCTACTTTGTCCTTCTTTTTCAAGATTGCTGTGGCTATTCGGGGTCTTTTTTGGTTCCATATGAACTTTTGGAGTATTTGTTCTAGTTCTGTGAAATATGTTGCTGGTATTTTGATTGAGATTGAATTGAATCTATAGATTGCTTTGGGTAATATGGACATTTTAATGATGTTAATTCTTCCAATCCATGAACAAGGTATGTGCTTCCACTTTCTTATATCTTCCTCTATTTCTTTTTTCAATGTCCTGTAGTTTTCTGCAAATAGATCCTTTACTTCTTTGGTTAAATTTATTCCTAGGTATCTTAATTTTTTTTGCTGCGATGGTAAATGGGATTGTTTTTTTAGTTTCTCTTTCTGTGAGTTCATCATTGGTGTATAAGAATGCCATCGATTTCCTGACGTTTATTTTGTATCCTGCTACTTTGCCAAATTCATTTATTAGGTCTAGTAGATTTTTGATGGAGTCTTTAGGGTTTTCTATGTATAATATCATGTCATCTGTGAACAATGACAGTTTCACTTCCTCCTTTCCAATTTGGATCCCTTTTATTTTTTCTTCACGTCTGATTGTTGTGGCTAAGACTTCCAGTACTATGTTAAATAAGAGTGGCGAAAGTGGGCATCCCTGTCTTGTTCCTGTTCTTAAGGGAAATGTTTTTAGTTTTTGCCCATTGATTATGATGTTGGCTGTAGGTCTTTCATATATGGCCTTTATAATGTTGAGATATGATCCCTCTACTCCCAAATTGCTGAGTGTTTTTATCAGAAATGGGTGCTGGATTTTGTTGAATGCTTTTTCAGCGTCTATTGATATGATCACGTGGTTTTTATCTTTCATTTTGTTTATGTGGTGTATCACATTTATTGATTTGCGAATGTTGAACCAGCCTTGCATCCCTGGGATGAATCCCACTTGGTCATGGTGAATAATTTTTTTGATGTATTGCTGGATCCGATTTGCTAGTATTTTGTTTAGGATTTTGGCATCTACGTTCATCAGGGATATTGGCCTGTAGTTTTCTTTCTTTGTAGTGTCTTTTTCTGGTTTTGGAATTTGGATTATGCTGGCCTCATAAAACGAGTTTGGAAGTCTTCCTTCTTCTTGAATTTTTTAAAATAGTTTGAGGAGAATGGGTGTTAGTTCTTCTTTGAATGTTCGGTAAAACTCCCCCGTGAAGCCATCCGGGCCTGCGCTTTTGTTTGCTGGGAGAGTCTTGATTACATTTTCAATTTCCTTAGCTGTTATTGGTCTGTTCAAGTTTTCTATCTCTTCCCTGTCCAGTTTTGGGAGACTATGTGTTTCTAGAAATTTGTCCATTTCACTTAGATTGTTGAATTTGTTGCCATGTAAATGTTCATAGTATTTGCTAATGATCCTTTGTATTTCTGTTGTGTCAGTTGTTACTTCTCCTCTTTCATTTCTGATTTTGTGTATTTGGGTTCTCTCTCTTTGTTTCTTGGTGAGTCTAGCTAAGGGTCCATCAATCTTTTTTATCTTTTCACAAAACCAGCTCTTTGTTTCATTGATCCTTTGAATTGTTTCTCTGGTCTCTATGTCGTTTATTTCTGCTCTGATCTTTACTATTTCCTTCCTTCTACTTGCTCTGGGGTTTTATTTTTGTTTGCTTTCTAGTTCTTTAAGTTGTGAGGTTAGCTAGTCTATTAGAAATTTTTCTTGTTTCTTGAGGTAGGCCTGTAGTGCTATGAACTTCCCTCTCAGAACTACTTTTGCTGCATCCCATAGATTTTGTGTTGTTGTGTGTTCATTTTCGTTGGTTTCCAGGAAGTTTTTAATTTCTTCCTTGATCTCCTCGGTAACCCATTCATTGTTTAATAACATGTTATTTAGCCTCCATGTATTCAAATGTTTTTGCATGTTCTTGTTGCAATTGATTTCTAGATTCATGCCGTTGTGATCTGAGAAGATGCTTGATATGATTTCAATCTTCTTGAACTTGTAGAGACTTCGTTTGTGTCCTAACATGTGGTCTATCTTTGAGAATGTCCCATGTGCACTTGAGAAGAATGTGAATTCTATAGTTTTGGGGTGTAATTCTCTGTAAATATCTATTAAATCCATTTGGTCTAGTGCTTCGTTTAGAGTCTCTGTTTCCTTGTTAATTTTTTGTCTAGAGGATCTATCCAGTGATGTCAGTGGGGTGTTGAAGTCCCCTGCTATGATTGTATTGCTGTCAATTTCTCCTTTGAAGTCCTCCAGAAGATTTTTAATATATTTTGGTGCTCCTGTATTCGGTGCATATATGTTTACCAAGGTTATATCTTCCTGTTGGATAGATCCTTTCAATATTATGTAGTGACCTTCTTTGTCTCTAGTAATGGCTTTCGTTTTGAAATCTATTTTATCAGATATGAGTATTGCCACCCCAGCTTTTTTTTCCTTTCCATTTGCTTGGAAGATTTTTTTCCATCCCTTCACTTTCAGCCTATGTGAGTCTTTTGTTGTGAGGTGGGTCTCTTGTAAACAGCATATATATGGGTTATATTTTCTTATCCAATCCGCTACTCTGTGTCTTTTAATCGGAGCACTCAATCCATTTACATTTAAGGTGATTATTGATATGTACTTATTTATTGCCAGTTTTGTTCAGTGTGGTTCTACTTTCCTTCCTATTTCTTCTACTAATTACAGCAGTCGTTTTAACATTTCTTGCAGTGCTTGTTTGGTGCTAATGTATTCCCTTAGCCTTTTTTTGTCTGAGAAGCTCTTTATTTGACCTTCTATTTTGAATGACAGCCTTGCTGAGTAGAGTAGTCTTTGATTCAGATCCTTGTTTTTCATGACCTTGATTACTTCATGCCATTCCCTTCTGGCCTGTAGTGTTTCTGTTGAGAAGTCAGCTGATAGCCTGATAGGTGTTCCTTTGTAGGTAACCTGTTGCTTTTCTCTTGCTGCCTTGAGGATTCTCTCTTTGTCTTTAATTTTTGGCATTTTAATTACTATGTGTCTTGGTGTGGGCCTGTTTGGGTTCTTCTTACTTGGGACTCTCTGTGCTTCTTGAAGTTGAATACCTTCTTTCTTCACCAAATTAGGGAAGTTTTCTGTCATTACTTCTTCAAATATATTCTCTAACCCTTGCTCATTTTCTTCTTCTTCAGGGACTCCAATGATGCGAATATTATTACATTTCCAGTTGTCCCACAGTTCTCTTAAGCTGTCTTCCTGTTTTTTCATTGTTTTTTTCCTTTTGGTTTTCTGATTGGTTGATTTTTTCTACCCTGTCTTCTAATTCTCTGATCCGGTCCTCAGCTTCCTCTACTATGCTGTTTAGTCCTTCCAATGTGTTCTTCATTTCTGCTATGTCATTCTTCATTTCTTCTTGCTGCTTCTTCATTTCCACTTGGTTAGTTTTCAGTGTTTCTATGTCTTTGCTCATGGTGTGGATGTCTTTACTCAAGGTGTTGATGTACTTACTCATGCTGTTGATCTTCCTCAAGATCATGACTCTGAATTCTAGCTCTGTTAACTTGCTTAACTCCATTTCATTTATCTCATCTTTGGTAGAGGTCTCTTGTTCTTTCATTTGGGCTCTGTTTCTTTGTTTCCCCATTTTGGCCATCTCAGTGGTTTTTGGAGCCTGCCAAATTTTCCTGTGGATGTTGGTGTTCTGTTGTTTGTGGCTCCCTGTACTGGGTTTGGATGAGCGTGGGAGGACCCACGTTAAACACCACCCTGGAGTCTTACTTTCCAGGGCATATTTGCAAGCCCAGCAAAGGTTAAGTTATCCTCTAGCTTTTTGCCTAGAGGCTATTAGTTGTGGTTGCTTGAAGAGCTTTGGGTTTTCAGTTGAATGAAAACCTCCCTCAGGTGTTCAGCGTGAGAGGATTTCCAGGGGGTAGGGCAGATTCTAGTAGTTAATGAGCCTCAGTTTGCATTTCAATGGCCCACTAGGGTGTGGCTGGATCTCCGAGGGAGGGGCTGCCGCCTCTCCCCAGAGCCCTGGGATGGAGTAAGATGACCAGGCCACAGTCCTGTGTGGCCGCAACTCAGCAAAAGCTCTGATCGCCCTCCAAATCCCGGGTGTCCCCACACAGTTCCAGTCCAGTCTGCCCTCCCTCTGCCAGAGCCCAGGTGAGTGGCTCCGGCTATTTAGCGCTCTGTCCCGGCCTCTGCGCTGTGGAGCCGGCTGGGGCTTTAACCCCGAGGGCGGGTGCTGCTCACGGCTAAGGCCGCTGCTGTCCGTGGGCTCCCAGCCCCCCTCTCGCGCCTCCGCAATCCTACCAGGATCGAGTCAGTGTCCCTGGTTGTATGGTCCTCGCAAGCTGCTTTTCTGTTGCTTTTTCCCGACAATTTGTCTTTATTTTAGTTGTAATTCCAGTTTGGTCCTGGGAGATGGTCTGTGTAGCTTCCATTCACTCCGCCGCCATTTTGGAATCTCTCAGTGGGTTTTGGAGCCTGCCAAATTTTCCCTGTGGGTGTTGTTGTTCTGCTGTTTGTGGCTCACTCTACTGGGTTTGGATGAGTGTGGGAGGACCCACTTTAAACACCACTGTCAAGTCTTACTTTCCTGTGTGATTTGCAAGCCCAGAAAACGTTCAGTCATCCTCTACATTTTTGCCTGGAGACTATTAGTCTTAGTTACTTGATGAGCCTTGTGTTGTAGCCCTCAGCTGAATGAAAAACTCTCTCTGATGTTCAACGTAAGAGGAATTCCAGAGAGTGGGGCAGATGCTGTTGTTAATGAGCCTTAATTTTCATTTTTCTGGCTCAGCTGAGGGGGGTTTAAATCTCTGAGGGAGGGGCTGCTGCTTCTCCCCAGAGCTCTGGGAATGACCTCCCCAAGCAAGATGTTCACTGTCCTGTGTTTCCATGACTCAGCAAAAACTCTGAGCACCCTCCAAATCCTGAGTGTCCCCACACAATTCCAGTCCAGTCTGCCCTCCCTCTGCCGGAGCCCAAGATGAGTGGCTGTAGCTAAGTTACTGCTCTGTCCTGGCACTCTGCACTGTGGAGCCAGCTTGAGATTTTAACCCTGAGGGATTTGTTCACAGCTAAAACAGCTGCTGTCTGTGGGCTACCAGCCCACCCTCTCACACCTTTGCAGACCTACCAGGCTTGATTCAGTGTCTTTTTTTCCTGTCCCTGGTTTTATGTGTCCTCTCTAGCTGCTTTTCTGTTGCTTTTTCCTGATGATGCATCTTTATTTTATTTGTAATTCCAGTTTTGTCCTGGGAGATGGTCTGTGTAGCTTGCATTCACTCCACCGCCATTTTGGAATCTCTTATATTTATTTTTTTAATTTTTAAATGTTTTTTTTTTCCTTTTTAGACCTATCTTTATTGTTGAATGTATTACATATGACCCTCCTTTTTTACCCCCCTTGACCCCCTCCTTCCCACTCTCGCTTGCCTCCTGCCTTCTCTACACTATCGTCTGTGTCTATTGGTTTTGCATATATGTATATATGTTCTTTGGTTTTTCTCTTCCCTCCCCACCTTTCCTCTTTCCTTTGAGGTTCCTTAGTCTAACAATCAATTTGTGCTTCTTAATCTCTTCATCTTTTCACCCATTTCCCCAACCCACCTCCCATCTGGCAACCAACAAAAAGTTCTCTGTATCTATGAGTCTGTTTCTGTTTTGCTTGCTCATTTTGTTTGTAGATTCAATTGTTGACAGATATGTATTTATTGCCATTTTATCATTCATGTTTTGTTATCTTCTTCGTCTTTAAGAAGACCCGTCAACATTTCATGTAATACTGGTTTGGTGGTGATGAATTTCTTTAGCTTTTTCTCATCTGGGAAACTCTATATGAGCATCGATTCTAAATGATAACTTTGCAGGATAGAGTAATCTTGGTTGTAGGTCCTTGTTTTTCATCACTTTAAGTATTTCTTGCCACTCCCTTCTGGCCCACAAAATTTCTTTTGAGAAATCGGCTGACAGTCTTATGGGAGCTCCTTTGTAGGTAACTAACTGCTTTTCTCTTGCTGCTTTTAAGATTCTCTCTTTGTCTTTAACCTTTGGCATTTTGATGATGATGTGTCTTGGTGTGGATCTCTGGGTTCATCTTGTTTGGGACTCTCTGTGCTTCCTGGACTTGTATGTCTATTTCCTTCATCAAGGTAGGGAAGTTTTCTGTCATTATTTTCTCAAATAGGTTTTCAATTTCTTGCTCTCTCTCTCCTCCTTCTGGCACTCACCATGATGTGAATCTTGGTATGCTTGAAATTGTCCCACAGGCTCCTTATATTATCCTCATTTTTTTAAATTTTTTTTCTTTTTGTTGTTTTGATTGGGTGTTTTTTGCTTCCTTATATTCCAAATCAATGGTTCACTTCTTGCCTTCACTTATTCTGCTAGTGATTTCCTGTAAATTATTCTTTATTTCAGTTAGTGCATCCTTCATTTCTGACTGGTCCTTTATCATACTCTTGAGGTACTCATTAGGTTCCTTGATGTTCTCACAAAGTTCCTTGAAATTTTCACTAAGTTCATTGAGCATCTTATAAGCACTGTTTTGAACTCCACATCTGTTAGATGGCTTATCTCCATTTCATTTAGTTCTTCTCCTGGAGTTTTGTTCTGTTTTTTCATTTGGGACATGTTTCTCATTTGGCTGCCTCCCTGTCTCCTCATTTTGGCTGCCTCCCTGTGTTTGTTTCTATGTATTAGGTAAAGTTGCTATGTCTCCTAGTTTTCCTAGGGTGGCCTGTTATAATAGGTGTCCTATTGAGTCCAGTGGCACAGCCTCCCTGGTCACCCCAGGTGGTCCCTCAAGGTACACCTCTTGTTTGGACTTTACACTGTTCTGTTGTAATTGAGTCTTGATTGCTGTTGGCACCTCAATGGGAGGGATTTACTCAGGCTGACAAGTTGCAAGGACTGGCTGTGCCCACTGACAACTGACCTCTGACTATTTTGGATGATCAGCTGTACAGATTAAGACTTATTTCAGTAGTGCTCTAGTACCCACTGAGTCCATTCCTGAGTGTGTCACTTGTGGAGGTGGTTGGGTGGTGTTGCTTCAAGGTGGTCTGAAGCGTTCTACTGGGTGTGCTGGCTCTGGGGCAAGGTAGGCCACTGCCTATGTTCTACCCAGGGCCACCAGGCATAAGCTTCCAAGTGATCTGCAGATGGTTGCTTCTTGTGTTGGGCTTGGAGGTGTCCAGGCAAAGCCAAGCTGTGAACCAAAGCTGGCTGTTTATAGTGCCAGGCCTGGGACGTGTGAAGCCAGATTCTGCTTGTTTGAGAGAAATCTGAAGCAGGAGCCAAAACAGGCCAGTCTTCTGGTAAAGCCACTGGAAACAGCTTGGGTGGGCCTGAAAGTTGGGTGGGGAAGGGCCTCAGGGAAGCATCAGGGTGGGGCAAAGAGTGTACACCAGGTTGCTGGAGTCACAGATATTCTACCCATCTGCTGGTCCATGGGGGAAGGGCTCACCAAAGGAACAACAGCCTCTGACAGCATGTCTGTCTGGGAGAAATTTGCCTCTCCAGTCCTCACCCCAATGCCAAACAGCTCAGTTCTTCCCTGTATGTCTCTGGTGCCTTTCAAGCTGCCATCTATTGCACTTGAGCTCAGAGAGAGCAAGTCCAAGTGAGTCCATGCATGGGCCCTTTAAGAGCAACTGCCCTGGACTCCAGAAGCCTCAGCCTCCCTCAGCCTCAATTCCGGCTGGTTTTTATAGCCAGAAGGTATGGGGACTTCTCTTCTTGTCACTGGTACCCTGAGCTAGGAGCCTGGTGTTGGACAGGGACCCCTTGCTCCTCAGGGAGGACTTTTCCATCCAAGGTATCCATCCTGATTTTTATTCTCCACACCTGGATGTGCGACCAGCCTGTCCCGCGCCTCTGCCCCTCTTACCAGTCTCAGTGTGGCTTCTTCTTTAATCTCATAGTTGTACAACTTCCATTCAGCTCGATTTTAGGTGGTTCTGAAGGATTTTTGTTTTGTAGTTTAGTTGTAATTTTGGTATGGTTGTGGGAGGAGGCAAGTACTGTGTTTACCTACACCGCAATCTCGACTGGAAGTGTCCTAAATTATTTTTTTAATTGAAGTAAGATTATATGTACAATTCCAGCTGTACAACTTGATAAGTTTTGATAATTATATACATCTCCTGTAACCATTGTTTTAAGCGATACACAAAACATTCCTTCACTCAGCAAGTTTCCTATGTTCTCTCCTCCCAGTCAATCTCTGTCTCCATAGACAAATAGTGCTCTGCTTTCTGTCATCATAGCTTAGTTTTGCCTGTTTTAGAAATCATGTTGATGGTATTACAGTTTATTGGGTTTAAGCCTGCCATTTTTTTACTAGATTTTTGCTCTTATGACTTACTTTTTTCTTCTGACTCTTTTTCTGTTTTTCTTTTTTTTGGGGGGGGAGAGGGCGGGGGGTTACACATTAGTCAAATCTTCTCTCTCTCTTTTTTTTTTTTTGAAAATGTTTAAGTTTTACATACAAATTATGCTGAAAGTATAGAGAGGTCCCATATGCCCCTTTTCCTCCCTACCACACAATTTCTCCTCTTATTAACATCTTGCATTGGTACATTTGTTACAATACATGGGCCAACATTGATACTGAAGTCCATAGTTTACATTAGGATTCACTCTTTTTGTTGTACATATTAAGGATTTTGACAAATGTAAAATGAAATGTATCCACCTTTACCTTGTCATACAGAATAGTTTTATTGTCCTAAAGATCCCCAGTACTACACTTATTCACTCTTCTTTCCTCCCTCTCCCCTGAACCCTTGGCAACCACTAATCTTTTTACTATTTCCATAGTTTTTCCTATTTTAGAAAGTCATTTAATTGGAAGCATACAATGTGTTGCCTTTTCACATTGGCTGATTTCACTTAGCATCATAGATTTAAGGTTCCTCCAGGTATTTTCGTGGCTTGATAGATCATTTTGTTTTAGTGCTGATTAATATTCCATTGTCTGGATGAACTACAGTTTGTCTATCATTCTAAAGAACATCTTGGTTGCTTCCAAGTTTTAGTAATTATGAATAAAACAAAATTTCAGACATCATATGCAGCAGAATATTCACTGATATATCACCTAAGGCAACAGAAACAAAGGAAAAATGAACACATGGGACTACATCAAACTCAAAAGCTTCTGCACAGCAAAAGAAACAACCATCAAAACAGATAGGGAACCCACTCCATGGGAGAGCATAATTGCCAATGATATATCAGATAAGGGATTAATTTCCAAAATATATAGAGTGCTCATACATCTCAACAACAGGAAGACAAAGAACCCAATTAAAAAATGGGCAGAGGAACTAAATAGACACCTCTCCAAACAGGACATACAAATGGCCAAGAGACATATGAAGAAATGCTGAACATCACTAATCATCAGAGATGCAAATTAAAACAACAATGAGGTATCACCTCACACCTGTCAGAATAGCCACCATCAACAAAGCATCAAACAACAAGTGTTGGCGAGGGTGTGGAGAAACGGGGACTCTAGTACACTGTTGGTGGGAATGCAGACTAGTGCAGCCACTATTGAAAACACTATGGTGTTACCTCAGAAAATTAAAAATTGAATTACCATTTGATCCAGTGATCCCACTCCTAGGAATATACCCTCAGAAGCCTGAAACACCAATTAGAAAGAATATATGTACCCCCATGTTCATAGCAGCACAATTTACAATAGCTAAGATCTGGAAACTGCCCAAGTGTCCATCAGTAGACGAATGGATAAAAAAGCTGTGGTACATATACACAATGGAGTACTATGTAGCTGTAAGAAAGAAAGATCTCTTATCCTTTTCAACGACATGGGAGGACCTGGAAACTATTATCCTAAGTGAAACAAGCCAAGCAGAGAAAGACAAATATCATATGATCTAACTTATTTCTGGAATATAATGAACAGAACAGTCTGAGGAACAGGGTAGTCCCAGAGACGTGGAAGTAGGGTACAGACTGACTATGCCCAGAAGAGGGGGTGGGGGATGGGAGCAATGAACCACAGAACTTGTCCGCATGTACTCATAACCAATGGACATGGACAACAAAACTGGGGACGGGGCGGGGAGGGAGGGAAAGGAGGGTGTCAATGGGGGAAAAAGGAGAAACATCTGTAACAAAAGTAAATTAATAAAATAAAATAAAATAAAAAGTTTATTCCTAAGTATCTTAGTTCTTTTTGCTGCAATGGTAAATGGGATTATTTTTAGTTTCTCTTTCTGTGAGTTCATTATTGGTGTATAAAAATGCCATTGGTTTCTTGATGTTAATTTTGTATCCTGCTACCTTGCCAAATTCATTTATTAAATCGAGTAGATTTTTGATAGAGTCTTTAGAGTTTTCTATGTGCAATATCATGTCGTCTGCAATTAATGACAGTTTCACTTCCTCCCTTCTATTTGGATCTCTTTTATTTTTTCTTCATGCCTACTTGCTGTGGCTAAGACTTCCAGTACTATGTTAAATGAGAATGGCAAGAGTGGGCATCCCTGTCTTGTTCCTGTTTTTAAGGGAAATGTTTTTGTTTTTGCCAATTGAATATGATGCTGGCTGTAGGTTTTTCATATATGGCCTTTATTATGTCGAGATATGATCCCTCTATTCCCACATTGCTGAATGTTTTTATCAGAAATGGGTGCTGGATGCTGTTGAATGCTTTTTCAGTATCTATTGATATGATCATATGGTTTTTATCTTTCATTTTGTTTATGTGGTATATCACATTTATTGCTTTGAGAATATTGTACCAGCCTTCATCACATGAATCCCACTTTGTCATGGTGAATAATTATTTTAATGTATTGCTGGACCCAATCTGCTAATATTTTGTTAAGGATTTTGGCATCTATTTTCATCAGGAATATTAGGCTGTAGTTTTCTTTCTTTGTAGTGTCTTTATCTGGTTTTGGAATGAGAATTATGTTGGCCTCATAAAATGAGTTTGAAAGTTTTCCTTATTCTTGAATTATTTTGAATAGTTTGAGGAGAATGGGTGTTAGTTCTTCTTTAAATCTTTGGTAAAACTCCCCTGTGAAGCTGTCCAGGCCCGAGTTTTTGTTTGCTGCGAGTTTCTTGACTACATCTTGAATTTCCTTAGTTGTTATTGGTCTGTTCAAGTTTTCTGTGTCTTTCCAGTTCCGTTTTGGGAGACTGTATGATTCTAGAAATTTTTCCATTTTGCCTAGATTGTACAATTTGTTGGTGTATAATTGTTCATAGTATTTTTTAATGATCCTTTCTATTTCTATGGTGTTGGTGTTATTTCTCCTCTTTTGTTTTTGATTTTGTTTATTTCGGTCCTCTCTTTTTTTTTTCTTGTTGAGTCTAGCTAAGGGTCTATCAATCTTGTTTATTTTTTCAAAGAATCAGCTCTTGTTTAATTGATCTTTTGAATTATTATTATTTTTTAGTCTCTATTTTGTTTATTTCTGCTCTGACCCTTACTATTTCTTTCCTTCAACTTGCTCTGAGTTTTTCTATTTGTTTACTTTCTGGTTCTTTAAGCTGTAGGCTTAGATGCCAATTAGAAAGTTTTCTTATTTCTTGAGGGTGGCCTGTAGTGCTATGAACTTCCCTCTCAGGACTGCTTGTGCTGTGTCCCATAGATTTTGACTTGTTGTGTGTTCATTTTCATTGGTCTTCAGGAAGTTTTTAATTTCTACCTTGATCTCCTTGGTTACCCATTTATTGTTTAATAACATTCTATTTAGCCTCCATGTGTTTGAATGTTTTTGAGTGTTTTTGTTTTAATTGATTTCTAGTTTCATGTCATTGTGATCTGAGAGATTCTTGATATGATTTCAATCTTCTTGAACTTGTAAAGACTTAGTTTGTGTCTTAACATATGGTCTATCTTTGAGATTGTCCCAAGTACACTTGAGAATGATGTGAATTCTGCAGTTTTGGGGTGTAATTCTCTGTAGATATCTATTAAATCCATTTGATTTAATGCATCATTTAGAGTCTGTTTCTTTGTTAATTTTTTTGTCTAGAGGATCTATTCAGTGATGTCAGTGAGGTGTTGAAATCCCCTTCTATGATTTTATTGCTTTCATTTTCTCCTTTGAAGTCCTCCAGAGGTTTTTAAGTGTATTTTGGTGCTCCTGTGGTGGGTTCATATATGTTTACCAAGGTTATACTCTCCTGTTGGATAGATCCTTTCAATATTACATATTGGCCTTCTTTGTTTCTAATTATGGCCTTTATTTTAAAGTCTATTTTATCATATATGAGTATTATTACCCCAGTTTTTCTTTTTTCCTTTCCATTTGCTGGGAAAATATTTTTCCATCTTTTAACTTTCAACCTATGTGAGTCTTTTGTTTTGACATGAGTCCCTTATAAAAACATATGTATGAGTCATGTTTTCTTATCCATTCAGGTACTCTGTGTCTTTTGATTGAAGTATTTAATCCATTTATATTTAAGGTTATTATTCATATGTACTTATTCATTGCCAGTTTTGTTTATTATAGTTATATTTCTCCTCCTTTTTCTTCTGCTTATTACAGCAGTACTTTACCATTTCTTGCAGTGCTGGTTTGGTGCTTATATATTTCCTTAGCCTTTTTTTGGTGGGGAAGTTCTTTATTTCACCTTCTATTTTGAATGTCAGCCTTGCTGGATGTGTCTTGGATTCGGGTCCTTGTTTTTCATTACCTTGAATACTTCATGTATTTTTTTTTGTTGTTGTTGTTGTTCTGTTTTTTTTTTGTTGTTGTTGTTGTTTGTTTCTTTGTTTTTTAAATATTTTTCCTTTATTGATTTTAGAGAGAGAGGAAGTGAGAGGGAGGGAGAGATAGAAACATCGATGAGAGAGAACATTGATTGGTCGCCTCCTGCATGCCCCTCACTGGGGTTTGGGCCCACAACCTGGGCATGTGCCCTGACTGGGAGTTGAACGGGCGACCTCTTGGTGCACTGGTCGATGCTCAACCAGTGAGCCACACCGGCCGGGCTCGTGTTGTGTTTTATAAGTTTCTTATAAATTCTGGGCATTAACCCCTTTATCAGATGTATCATTAGTGAATATGTTCTCTTATTCAGTGGGTTTTGGGTTGTCCTTTTATTTTGTTGGTGGTTACCTTTGTTGTGCAAAAATTTTTAGTTCGTTATAGTTTCATTTGCTTATTTTTTCTTTTGTTTTTCTTGCCTGAGGCAATATAGCAGAAAAAATATTGTTACAAGAAATGTCCGAGATTTCATACTGCCCTATTCTTCCTTGCACATCTCATTCTTCAATTTTGGCACTGCCAGCACTGTCTACCCACCAATGGGTTCCCATGAGATTACCTCAGTGCCCATTAGTATCCACGGCCTCACATTTCTACTCATTACTGGGAGAGTGCTTAGAAAATTAGTTATTGAGTACCAAAGGATGAAAAGGTTAGCAATTAATAAACACTTCAGACAATGTAGCTGACAAACTTTTAAGACGTTTCTCTCTCCTAAGCGAAACAAGCCAATCAGAGAAAGACAGATATCACATGATCTCACTTATTTGTGGAATATAACGAACAAAAACAAGCTGAGGAACAAAACAGACCCAGAGACATGGAAGTGGGGTGCAGACTGACAAACCTCAGTAGAGGTAGATTGGGGGGAGGGAAGAGATAAAACACAGAACTTATATGCATGAAACCGTAAACAAAGAGATAGACAATAATGCTGGGGAGAGGGGGCGGGATTGGGAAGAGGGTGTCAATGGAGGAAAAAAGGAGAAACATCTGTAACAAAAATAAATTTAAAAAATATAAACACACACACACACACACACACACACACACACACACACACACACACACAAAAGAAGTTTCTCCTAGAGAGAAATTAATCATTTAATAGATGCTTAAGATTTCCTACTGGATATAAAATATTGTAACAGGGGTATAACTATTAGAGAGCTTAGAAATCAGGCGAGAAGACAAAGCAAATATACCAATAATAAATAAAATTAAAATAACAGAATTTTTTTTTTTAAGTGCTGGAGCTTTAGGTAGGTTTTTAAATTCAAATATTTGAATAAGGAAGGGCCAAGACAAGCTGATATGAACAGAAGTAATTATTTTTTGTTAGACAGTGCTATTTATTATAAGCCCAAAATGTGCTAGTAATTTTATTATAAGACAAACCATAAATAGACATGATGCCTGCCCTCTGGGCAGAAAGAGTGGTGATAATAAATATTTGATTACTACATATATGTTTGTGTTTGTTCATAATGTATGTACATATGTATATGTACATATGTGTATATTTATATGATTTCAAGCAATAAATAAGTATTGTAATAAATGCATGAGATGTCTGTGATGAAGAAAAGTGATAGTGGTAGTGGAAATGAAGAAGGTGACAAGGTAGGTGGTTTGGGCCTGGTGCTGAGAGGGGTAAGAAGGAGGCACACATTCAAAGTGTGGGATAGAAAAATGTTCCAATGAAAGGAACAGCGCGAGCAGCAGCCCAGGGTGGGACAGAACTTGACTGAGGAGTCAGAGGAGGTAAAAGCTGAGTGAGGGGCAGTTGCTGGATTGCAGTGGTGAAAGGTGAGTAGGGAGGGACTGAGGACAACACTCAGGAATGCTCAGGAAAGAGTGAGTATGCAATTGTGCTGAGAGGAAGGCTTATGAGAGAAAAGAGTTAAACAGCCTTTGAAGAGCACATTGGCCCTGATTAAAAGGATCTTTAGAGCTAATGTTACTCCCTAGATGGGCACACAGAGGGGTGACAGAATGGGGCATTAACCTGTTAGACAGACAGGCCATAATCCCTCACGTGATTCTTTCCATGTCTGTCCTTTTACTATTCTCTTCCTTTGACAAGGATGAAATCACTGGTTGGTACAGAAACCCTCTGTGTTTACTATCACTGTTGTCATATGTACATTTATAGAGTGCCTGAAACAAATGCTATTGCAGATCAAGATCACCATTTATTTTTAATAGAGCAACATGAGTCTCCCCAAATTAGGGGAAAATACGTCATGGAAAGAGTATAAACTACTCTAGCAATGTCATTTTTCTACTATTTTATATTGTCACCTATGTAACGCAAACCCTGATCAAGATAAAGAACATGACCATCACCATAGAAATTTCCCTCATCCTCTTTCTCAGTCAATTTTGGCACACACACACCCCATCCCAGGCCCTCACTAGAGGTAATGGTTGTTCTGATTTTTTCCCCTTTTCATGGATTATCAATGGGATATGACAGAATCTACTCTTGTGTTAAGTTGCTTTCACTTGGTGCAATGTTTCTAAGATTCTCCTCTTTGTTGGTAGGTAGAATTCTATTGTATGGATATACCACAATTTGTGTATGCACTTAGCTTTTGCAGAACACCTGTTTCCAGTTTGGAACTATTATGAATAAAGCAGCTGTGTCTCCATGTCTACCTGAAGACACATTTCACAAGACTGTTTGAAGGGAGACTTAGCATGTCTCAGAGGCAAATGCAGCCTATTCATAAGGTTATAAAGGCTGTAAATCACACTTCTTCTATTTTCTTTTGCTTAAGTTATTTCAGATGCATGGTTATGTTCTGGATGTCAGACTTACACGGTGAAGCTATTGAATCCTGGCTTCACTACTGCTCCAAGACGTTGGCCAGTCTACTTAACTTCCCTAAAAGTTTGTTTTATCATCTGTAAAATGTAGATATAAAAGTAATTTCAGCCTGGCTGGTGTGGCTCAGTGGTTGAGCATCAACCTATGTACTAAGAGGTCGCCGGTTCAATTCTCGGTCAGGGCACATGCCCAGGTTGTGGGCCCAATCCCCAGTGGGGGATGGTGCATGCAGGAGGTGGCCAATCGATGTTCTCTCTCATCAATGTTTCTATCTCTCTCCCTCTCCCTTCTTCTCTCTCTATAAAAAAATTAATTTCAATAATTGTTTGTCATGAGCATTCATTTAAATGATATATGTAATGTACTTAATATGGCACCTGGCACAGAGTAAGTGGTTATAAAATGGAATGGATGAATAAAAAGAGCTATACAGCAAAGGTCCAATAAATATTAGCCAAAAAATATTTGAATGATAGCACCAGGAAACATGGTGGAGATTCTAGAACATTCCATCAGAGAATCTATAGGACATGCTTTATAACTCATTCCGTAAATACATGTTTCCATACCTTGCTGAAAATAAAGAGAGATTTCTAAAACACATCCAGTTATCCAGCACATGGACTGTTTTTTGTCTTCAAAGAGAATTTTTCTTTTTGTCTTGGGGAGAAATGGAATAGCAATGGGATTTTGGCTAGCCTGGATATGAATGTTCCTGGAGAACTGGAGAAAGAAATGCCATTGTAGACCTTGCCAAATAAGAGGAATTTGAAAAAAAAAAAAAATGAGTTGCAAGGCCACTGACAATAAGATCTATGTACACACAGTATGTTATGAGAAAATTCAGCCCTGGCTGGGTAGCTCAGCCGGTTAGAGTGTCATCCCATACACCAAGTTTGCAAGTTTGATCTCCAGTCAGGGCACATACTAGACTCAACCAATGAATTCATAAATAGTAAATAAGTGGAACAAGAAATTAATGTTTCTCTCTCTCTCTTTCAAATCAATAAATTAAAATTTTAAAATATTTCATACCTTAGGTGTCCATAAAATTGATGAGAGACTTTGAGGCAAACAAACACCCCACATCCACAGGCACTGTGCTTTCTTAAAAAAAAAATGCAAAATGTGGGTATCAAAATCTAGAAAACATGTTTTCTTTTAATAACTTTGTTGATGCTGACACTTTTATTACCAGGAATCCTGCTGGGTGATGTTTCTGATAACAGAAAAAAATTTCCTTCCATTAAATTGCTAAAAAAAAAAAAAAAAATCTGTCTATTAACAAAATGTTATTATTCTTTACAGTGCTTTTCTGCTTTTGATCATTTCTTTTCACCATAAAAATTGTTTAGTTTAACAACACTGCTCTAAACCCACTCTGAAGGAGAAAGTTATATTTTCTGTTTCAGGTTTTCACAGGGTCTAATATGTGTGCTTTTGAGAATGATAATATTTTCATATTTTCAAAGGTTGTTTGGGGAGAAGAGCTGGCTCACTTACAAATAAAATTAATTGTTAGGAGCAGGAATTCAAGTGACCAATAGAAAATGCCATGGTCACTGTGGGGACCACAAATATCTGGAGTCAGATTACTCATGATGATGTGTTTGCAAAGTTAGGCATCCAAGCATTAGATCTCAGATCTACCTCTAGTTTCTGAGAAGGCACAGGACAAACCAAGTCTGTAAATGAAACAATGTATGCAAGTTTTTTACTTGCATGTTCCCATTCTCTTACCTCAAATTCTATTGCTCATTATTTTTTTTAAAAAAAGAGTATGAGCTATTATATGTAAACTGATCCTTTCAAACTCAAGTTTAGCAGCTCAATCATCAACTCAAGAGATTCAAAGTTCTTATAGTTTTTTTCTGCCAAGTCCAACTAAATGTTGTTTAGAGACAGAGAACAGGTGGGTGGATGTGGATTTCAGCAGAGGCTGTGGTAATTGAGGTGCCACAATTACAACTGGCCAAGAAATCCTCTTTGATGAAGAGTGTTTATTGCATCATCCATGTTATCTGTCCCAAGAGACACTCCTACAGTTTTAAGTGTGATATGTAAGAAACTAATGAAATTCAGAAATCGATTTTTAAAAAACAGAACTTTAAGTGAAAACAGTAGATTCAATTCAGAAAAAGATAGATGTTTTTGATATATATCATTTAAGGTTTTATAAAATGCAATCCAAATACTATATTTGTCCATGGGCTATACTTCAAATATTAGAACAATTATGTTATTTGGGCAAAAAGGATTGTTTACCTTGGTTTTATTATTATTATTATTATTATTATTATTATTGTTATTTTTAATCCTTACTTGAGGATATGTTTTTATTGATTTTTAGAAAGAGAGGAAGGGGGAGAGAGAAAGAGAGAGAAAGAGAGAGAGAGAGAGAGAGAGAGACAGACATTGATGGGTTGCCTTCCCTATGTGCCCCAACTGGGATTAAACCCACAAACTAGGTATGTGCCCTGACCAGGAATCAAACCTGAAACCTTTTGGTGTACAGGACATGCTCCAACCAACTGAGCCGGCTGGAGGGCTGCCTTGGTTTTTTGTTTTTTTTAATCCTCACCTGAGGACATTTTTGCATTTATCTTCAGATAGAGCGGGAGGAAGAGAGAGAGAGAGAGACATCAATGCAGAGACACATCAACTGGCTGCCACATACACGACCCCAACTGGGGCCTGGAACAAACTGCAGCCGAGGTATGTGCCCTTAGCGAAACCGAACCGGTCTGCAGGCCAATGCTCCAACCGCTGAGCCAAACCGGCCAGGGCTTATTATTAATCCTTTATTATTTTTGGCTTTAGGGCATTAATCTTGTGTGCCCAAAGTAATCTCAGGTCTTAAAAGAATGGAAGAAAGAAGCAGAAGAGTCAGAGAAAGAGATGTGAAAACCAAAGCAGAGGTCAGAGAGTGAGACAGATCAACAGATGCTGCGCTATTGGCTTTGACGATGAAAGAAGGGGCCATGAATAAGAAATTTGGGAGACACCTAGAAGCTGGAAAAGAGAAGAAAGAGGATTCTCCCCTAGATTCCCCAGAAGGAACATAGCCCTGCCGACACCTCAACTTTGGACTTCTCATCTTCAGAATTGTAAGATATTGATGTGTGTTGTTTTAAATCACTGATCTGGTAATTAGCTACAGACAGGAACAATAGGAACTAATATGCTCCAGCACAGAAAATACTAAGATACTCACTACCAATGACAGACATTTTCAGTTTAAAAAAATTATAGATATAGATGATATAGATGATATAGATATAGATATAGATATAGATATAGATATAGATATAGATATAGATATAGATATAAATACTTTGTTGTTTTTTTAAAATTATTTTTATTAATTTGTTTTTGTTACAGATATTTCTCCTTTTTCCCCCATTAACACCCTCCTCCTCATCCCCCCCACCCCATCCCCAGCTTTGTTGTCTATGTCCATTGGTTATGCATACGTGCATATAAATTCTGTGGTTTACCTCTTCCCCCACAACATTGCCTCTTCTGAGGTTTGTCACTCTGTACCCTACCTCTATGTCTCTGGGTCAATTTTGTTCATTAGTTTGTTTAGTTCATTATATTCCACAAATAGTGAGATCATGTGATATTTGTCTTTCTCTGCTTGGCTTGTTTCGCTTAGGATAATACTCTCCAGTTCCCTCCATGTCATCTCAAAGGATTAGAGACCTTTCTTTCTTACAACTTCATACTGTTCCATTGTGTACATGTACCATGGCTTTTTTATCCACTCATCTACTGATGGACACTTGGGTTGTTTCCAGATCTTAGCTATTGTAAATAGTGCTGCTATGAACAAAAGGGTACATATATTCTTTCAGATTGCTGTTTCAGGCTTCTTAGGATATATTCCTAGAAGTGGGATCACTGGGTCAAATGGCAGTTCAATTTTTAACTTTTTGAGGTAACACCATATTGTTTTCCATAGTGGCTGCACCAGTCTGCATTCCCACCAGCAGTGTACAAGTCCCCTTTTCTCCACTCCCTCGCCAACACTTGATGTGTGATGATTTGTTGATGGCGGCCATTCTGAACAGGTGTAAAGTGATACCTCATAGTTGTTTAATTTGCATCTCTCTGATGATTAGTGATGTTGAGCATTTTTTTCATATGTCTCTTGGCCATTTGTATGTCCTGTTTGGTGAGGTGTCTACTTAGGACCTCTGCCCATTTTTTAATTGGGTTCTTTGTCTTCCTTTTGTTGAGTTGCATGAGTACTCTATATATTTTGGAAATTAATCCCTTATCTGATGCATCATTGGCAATTATGATCTCCCATATAGTGAGTTCCCTTTCCATTTTGATGATTGATTCTTTTGCTGTGAAGAAGCCTTTTAGTTTAATGTAGTACCATGTGTTCATTTTTTCCTTTTTTTCTCTAGCCTTAGGTGTTGTATCAGTGAAAATTCTGCTGCATATGATATCTGAAATTGTGTTGCCTGCATTTTCTTCTAGAATTTTTATGGATTCACGAGTTACATTTAAGTATTTTATCTATTTTGAGTTTATTCTTGTGTATGGTGTAAGTTGGTGGTCTAGCTTCATTTTTTTTTGCAAGTAGCTGTCCAATTTTCCCAACACCATTTATTGAAGAGATTGTCTTGACTCCACTGTATGCTCTTGCCACCTTTGTCAAATATTAATTGACCATATTGTCTTGGGTCAATTTCTGGGTTCTCTGTTCTGTTCCATTGATCTATCTGCCTGTTCATGTGCCAGTACCAGGCTGTTTTGATTATAGTGGCTTTGTAGTATAACCTGATATCTGGTAATGTGATCCCTCCTACTTTGTTCCTCTTTTTCAAGATTGCTGTGGCTATTCAGGGTCTTTTTTTGTTCCATATAAACATTGGAGTATTTGTTCTAGTTCTGTGAAAAATTTCATTGGTATTTTGATGGGGATTGCATTGAATCTATCGATTGCTTTGGGTAGTTTGGACATTTTAATGATGTTATTTATTCCAATCCATAAACAAGGAATGTGCTTCCACTTTTTTATATCTTCTTGTATTTCTTTTTCCAATGACTGATAGTTTTCTGTGAAGAGGTCCTTTACTTCTTTGGTTAAGTTTATTCCTAGGTATCTTAATTTTTTTGCCGTGATGGTAAATGGGATTTTTTTTTTTTTTTTTTAGTTTCTCTTTCTGTGAGTTCATCATTGGTGTATAAGAATGCCATCGATTTCTTGACGTTGATCTTGTATCCTGCTACTTTGCCAGATTCATTTATTAACTCTAGTAAATTTTTCATGGAGTCTTTAGGGTTTTCTATGTATAATATTGTGTCATCTGTAAATAATGACAGTTTCACTTCCTCCTTTCCAATTTGGATCCCCTTTATTTTTTCTTCATGTCTGATTGCTGTAGCTAAGACTTCCAGTACTATGTTGAATAAGAGTAGTGAAAGTGGGCATCCCTGTCTTGTTCCCATTCTTAAGGGGAATGATTTTAGTTTTTGCCCTTTGAGTATGATGTTGCCTGTAGGTTTTTCATATATGGTTTTTATTATGTAGGGATATGATCCCTCTATTCACACATTGCTGAGCGTTTTTATCAGAAATGAGTGCTGGATTTTGTCTAATGTTTTTTCAGCATCTATTGATATGATCATGTGGTTTTTATCTTTCATTTTGTTTATGTGGTGTATCACATTTATTGATTTGCGAATATTGTACCATCCTTGCATCCCTGGTATGAATTCCACTTGGTTGTGATGAATAATATTTTTAATGTATTGCTGGATCCAATTTGCTAATATTTTGTTAAGGATTTTGGCATGTGTGTACATCAGGGATATTGGCCTATAGTTTTCTTTTTTTGTAGTGTCTTTATCCAGTTTTGAAATTAGGATTATGCTGGCCTCATAAAATGAGTTGGGAAGTGTTCCGTCTTGTTGGATTTTTTGGAATAATTTGAGGAGAATAGGTATTAGATCTTCTTTGAATGTTCAGTAAAACTCCCCCATGAAGCCATCTGGGCCTTGGCTTTTGTTTGCTGGGAGTTTCTTAATTACATCTTCTATTTCCTTTGTTGTTATTGGTCTATTCAAGTTTTCTCTCTCTTCCTAGTTCAGTTTGGGAGGCTGTCTGTTTCTAGAAATGTGTCCATTTCTCCTAGATTGTCCAGTTTGTTGGCATATAATTGTTCATAGTATGTTTCGATGATCCTTTGTATTTCTGTGGTGTCATTTGTTACTTCTATTTTTTCATTTCTGATTACTTTTATTTGGTTTCTCTCTTTTTGTTTCCTGGTAAGTCCGGCTAAAGGTCCATCGATCTTGTTTATCTTTTCAAAAAGTAGCTTTTTGTTTCATTGATCTTTTGAATTGTTTTTTTAGTCTCTATGTCGTTTATTTCTGCTCTGACCTTTACTATTTTCCTCTTCCAACTAGCTCTGGGTTTTTCTCTTTATTTACTTTCTAGTTCTTTAAGTTGTAGGGTTAGAAAGTCAGATAGAAATTTTTCTTGTTTCTTGAGGTTGGCCTGTACTGCTATGAACTTCCCTCTCAGGACTGCTTTTGCTGTGTCTCATAGATGTTGTGTTGTTGTGTGTTCGTTTTCATTGGTTTCCAGGAAATTTTAGTTTTTTCCTTGATCTTGTTAGTAACCCATTCGTTGTTTAATAACATGCTATTTAGCCTCCAAGTGTTTGAATGTTTTTGTGTGTTTTTATTGTAACTGAGTTCTAGTTTCATGCCACTGTGATCTGAGAAGATGCTTGATATGATTTCAATCTTCTTGAATATCTAGAGACTTGCTTTGTGTCCTAACATGTGGTCTATCTTTGAGAATGTCCCTTGTGCACTTGAGAAGAATGTATATTCTGCAGCTTTGGGGTGAAATATTTTGTAAATATCAATGAAGTTCAACTGATCTCATCTGTCTTGTAAGGACTCTATGTCCTTGTTAATTTTTTGTCTAGAAGATCTATCCAGTGGTGTCAGTGGCATGTTAAAGTCACCCACTATGATCTTGTTTCTATTGATCTCTCCCTTGAAGTCCCCCAGGAGTTTTTAATATATTTTGGTGCGCCCCTTTTTGGTGCATATATGTTTACCAAGGTTATATCCTCTTGTTGGATTGATCCTTTTACTATTATGTAGTGACCTTCTCTGTCTCTTATTATGGCCCTCATTTTGAAGTCTATCTTGTCCAATATGAGTATTGCTACACCAGCTTTTTTTTTTTTTCATTTCCATTTGCTTGGACATTTTTTTTCCATCCCTTCACTTTCATCCTGTGTGAGTCTTTTGTTGTGAGGTGGGTCTGTTGTAGACAGCATATATATGGGTCATGTTTTCATGTCCAATTAGCTACCCTATGTCTTTTGATTGGAGCATTTAAGCCATTTACATTTAAGGTAATTGTTGATAGATACTTATTAGTTGCCATTTTAATTGTATGTTTGCGTTCTTCTGTCTCTCCCTCTCTCTGTTTCTTCTTCTTCTTACAACAGTCCCTTCAGAATTTCTTGCAGTGCTGGTTTGGTAGTGGTAAATTCCTTTAGCTATTTATTTATTTATTTTTTATCTGTGAAGTTCTTTATTTCTCCTTCAATTTTGAATGAGAATCTTGCTGGATAGAGTAGTCTTGGATTCAGATCCTTGCCTTGCACTACTTTGTACACTTCATTGCACTCCCTTCTGGTCTGCAGCATTTCTATTGAGAAATCAGCTGACAGTTTAATGGGAGTTACCTTGTAAGTAACTTTCTATCTCTCTCTTGCTTCCTTTAAGATTCTTTCTTTGTCTTTAATGTTTGCCATTTTTATTATGATGTGTCTAGGTGTGGGTCTTCTGTGTTTCCTGAACTCTCTGTGTTTCCTGGACTTGTGTGACATTTTCCATCACCAATTTAGGGAAGTTTTCTGTCATTATTTCTTCAAACAGGTCTCTATTCCTTTCTCTGATTCTTCTTTTTCCGGTACCCCTATAATGTGAATGTAGTTATGTTTTGTATTGTCCCACAGCTCCCTTAAACGCTCCCTCTGATTTTTAAACATTTTTCCCCATTTGCTGCTGTATTTGTGTGTTTTTCTCTACCTTGTCTTCTAAGTTGCTGATTTGGTCTTCAGCTTCTTCTAATCTACTATTGAATTCTTCTAAGGTATTTTTTCATAACAGCTATGTCATTCTTTATTTCCTCTTGATTTTTATGCAGAGCTTCTACCTCTTTATGTGTAGCTTTTACCTCTTTTTTTAAGCTGAAGTAGTTCCCAGAGAGCTCTTCATAATTCTTATTAAGTTGCTTATAGTTCTCACCAAATTGTTTGAGCACCCTTAAAATCATTGCTTTGAATTCTTTATCTGACAAGTTGCTTTCTTCCATTTCCTGTAGTTCCTTTTCTGGTGATTCCTCTTTTTCTTTCCTTTGAGTATTGTTTCTTTGTCTCCCCATTTTAGCCATCTGATAGCTCTAGACCCGGTGAAGTATGTTTGGATGTGTAGGCAGCACTGTATATTAAATAAGGCTCCTGTGCCTCCCAGACTGTTCTGTTGCATGTCTCCTCTTGCCTGCTGTGGATCCTGGAGGATTGACTACTGGGGGCTGGTATTGATGTGTCTTGATAGGTGCTGCTGCTGGATTGTGTGGGCTCCTCTGAAGCTGTGTTCCCAGCTGGTTGCTGGTGTCACCTGTAGCTGTATTGCTCAGGCCCTGCTGGAGCTGCACTCCCTGCCTGCACCTTGTGTGGCTGGGTATACAGGCCTGTTTTATGCTCCAGCTCCCAGATGGACCAGTGAGCAGCTGTATTACACAGGCCCTACTGAAGCCCTGGTTTCCAGCTGATCTTGTGGGCAGCTGGGTTGTACAGGCCCCATTGGAACCTCTGCTTCCTGCTGATCCTGTGAGGAGCTGGATCGCACTGGCTGCTTGTGAGCACCAGCTTCGCACCGCTCTTGTGGGCTGGTGGGTTGCACAGGCCCCTATAGATCCTTGGATTTCAACCACTCTTTTGGGCAGCTGTGTTGCACAGACCCTTATGGAACCCCAGGTCCCACCGCTGGTGGCTGGGAAGTGTTGCTGCCCAGTGGGGCTCAGCTCCTGCTCAGCCTTTGCTGTAGTTTTGGAGGATGTTTTTCTGTGCTTTTGTTACCTGGTGATGTATGTCTGCTCCCCATTCTCTGTTGCTGGGGGTATATCTCAACTCTGATTGGGCTGCTACTGTGGGGGATGGTGCTGGGCTCCCAGCCGTTTTAGGTTCTGCAATCAGCACCTTGACAGCTCCACTACTGTGCACTGGTCTGTGTTGACACAAGGTGTCCACTGGTCCGATGGTGCCAGGTGCACTGGTGGGCTCAGGTTGCTGGACTCTAGCCGCTCCCACTGCCTCCTCCCAGGGAAGACCTGGGATCTTCCAAAATGGTTGGACCTCCCCACAGTGCAGGGAGAAGTGCCCTGAAGAGCCGCTTACCAATGTAGCCGGCTTCTCCCTGTTCACAACACAGGAACCTTCTGCTCCACGTCTCTGCACTGCAGGAGTTTGGTCCTCCACCTTCACGTCCACTCACTCTCTCTCACACACTAGCTAACTCTCTCATGCACTCACCCTCCCTCCGGTCCTGCCCACTGCCATCTTCCTCAACTTTGTTCTTTTTTTAACTCATGTTTATTGTTGAATGTATTACAGATGTCCCCCCACTTTTTTCCCCATTGACACCCTCCTCCCCAATCCCGCCTTCCTCTTGCCTTCCCCACACTGTTGTCAGTGTCCATTGGTTATGCATATATGCATAGAAGTTATTTGGTTTATCTCATCTCACCTCCCTCCCCCCTTCCCTTTGAGGTTTATCAGTCTAACAACCAGTTTGTACTTCTTAATTCTTCATCTTTTTCACCCATCTCTCCAGCCCCCACCCATCTGGCAAGCAACAAAAAGTCCTCTGTATCTATGAGTCTGTTTCTGTTCTGCTTGCTCATTTTGTTTGTAGATTCAATTGTTGATAGATATGTATTAACTGCCATTTTATTGCTCGTATTTTTGTTCTTCTTCTCCTTCAAAAAGACCCTTCAACATTTCATATAATACTGGTTTGATGGTGATGAACTCCTTTAGCTTTTTCTTGTCTGGGAAACTCTTAATATGTCCATCGATTCTAAATGATAGCTTTGCAGGATAGAGTAATCTTTGTTGTAGGTCATTGCTTTTCATCACCTTGAATATCTCTTCCCACTCGTTTCTGGCCTGCAAAGTTTCTTTTGAGAAATTGACTAACAGTCTTATGGGAGCTCCTTTTAGGTAACTAACTGCTTTTCTCTTGCTGCTTTTAAAATTCTCTCTTTGTCTTGAACCTTTTGCATTTTGATGATGATGTGTCTTGGTGTGGCTCTCTGGGTTCATCTTGTTTGGACTCTCTGTGCTTCCTGGACTTGTATGTCTGTTTCCTTCACCAAGTTAGGGAAGTTTTCTGTCATTATTTTCTCAAATAGGTTTTCAATGTCTTGCTCTCTCTCTTCTCCTTCTGGCACCCCTATGATGTGAATGTTGGCATGCTTGAAGTTGTCCCAGAGGCTTCTTACACTGTCCTCATTTTTTTTTTTTTCTTTTTGCTGTTCTGATTGGGTGATTTTTGCTCCTTTACATTCCAAATTGATGGTTTGCTTCTTGGCTTTACCTACTCTACTATTGATTCCCCTATTTCAGTTAGTGCCTCCTTCATTTCTGACTGGTCCTTTTTTATGTTGTTGATGTTCTCACTAATTTCCTTGGAGGATTCCTTAAGTTCCTTGAAGGTCTCATTAAGTTCCTCAAATGTCTCACTAAGATCTTGAGCAACCTAATAACCAGTGTTTTGAACTCTGGATTTGATTGATTGCTTATCTCTATTTTGTTTAGTTCTTTTCCTAGAGTTTTGTTCTTTTTCATTTGGGACATGTTTCTTTGTCTCCTCATTTTGGCTGCTTCCCTGTGATTATTTCTATGTATTAGGTAGAGTTGCTGTGTCTCCTAGGCTTTGTAGGGTGGCCTATTGTTGTAGGTGTTCTGCAGTGGCACAACCTCCCTGATCACCCCGGCTGGGCCCTCAAGGTGCACCCCTAGTGTGGACTGTACACCATTCTGTTGTAATTGAGTCCTGATTGCTGTTGGCACATCAGTGGGAGGGATTTACTCATGCTGATCAGCTGCAAGGACTATCTGTGCCCACTGACCACTGGCCTCTGACTACCTTGGAGGATCAGTAGTGTAGGGGCCCAACACACAGAGCAAGACTTACTACAGCAAGGCTCTGGTACCCACTGAGTCTGCTCATTGACTGTGTCACTTGTGGAGGTGGCTGGGTGGTGGTGCTTCAATGTGGTCTGAAGCTGTCCACTGGCTCTGCTGGCTCCTGGGCAAGGTCAGCCTCTGCCTGTGTTCTACCCAGGGTCACCAGACATAAGCTACAAAGTGATCTGCAGATGGTTGCTTCTTGTGCTGGGCTTGGAGGTGACCATAAAACGTCAAGTTGTGAACCAAGGCTGGCTGCTTCTAGTGCCAGGCCCTGGGGCCACTTAATGAGACTAGACGTTGCTTGTTTGAGAGATTTTAGGAAACTCTGAAGCAGAATCCAAGACAGGCTAATCCTATGGTAAAGCCTTTGGAAACAGCTTGGGTGGGCCCGAAAATTGCATGGGGCAGGGCCTCAGGGAATCACCAGGGCGGGGGGTGGGGGCCGTGAAACAGTGTGAGCCAAGTTTCTGGAGTCCCAGATATGGAGGACGTCTGCTGGCCATGAGGGAAGGGCTCACCAAAAGAACAATTGCCTCCACCAACATGTCTGTCTGAGAGAAAGCTGCCTCTCCAGCCCTCGTCCAGAGGCCAAACAGCTCATGTATGTCTTCTTTCCTGTATGTCTCTGGTGCCTTTCAAGCTGCCTCCCCTCGGAGCTTAGAGAAAGTAAGTCCAAGTAAGTCCCTGCACAAATTCGTGCTCAGGCCCTTTAAGAGGAACTGCCTGGGACTCCAGAAGCCTCAGCCTCCCTCAGCCTCAGTTCCTGCTGGTTTTTACAGCCAGAAGTTATGGGGACTTCTCTACCTGGCACTGTATCCCTGAGCTGGGTGCCTGGTGTGGGATGGGGACCCCTCACTCCTAAGGGAGGACCTTCACAGCTGAGGTGTCCTCCTGATTTTTATCTACCACACATGGGTGTGGGACCAGCCCTTCCATGCCTCTACCCCTCCTAGAAGTCTCAATGTGGCTGCTTTTTAATTTCATAGTTGTAAGACTTCCATTCAGCTTGATTTCAGGCAGTTCTGAATGATGGTTATTCTGTAGTTTCTAACTGTGTTCTTTAATATGGAAATAATGAAGTGTTCACTGAAGAGCAATTAGAGAAAAGATGAAATGATGTCTGAACTAATGCAACGCCTGTAGGACACTGACCTTAGCTCTCATTTGCCAACTTTGTGTGAACTGATTCATGGACCAGGAACACCATCTGCAGTAGAACAGACTTATCTGGTTAAGTAACCAGATAAGTAGGGTTGTCCCTACCTTGGGACTTGGTGAGTTCTGGGCTCAAAGGAATGTCAATCACAATTTACTGGAAGCCATGTGATGGAGAAATCCAAGTACCCAATGGGAATGAGTCTCAATCAAGTCAACTTTGTGTGTGTCCTGTTGGGAAGGCAGGTGGAAGATTTTTGGCCTTTAACTGAAAGAATAGAAGAGTACTTTTCTCTTCCTTTGCAATTCAAGGTCTGTTGTCATTTTAATTCCTCCTATTCCTCTACAACTTCCTAAAAACTCACTGTATTTTGCTTTTCCTTTCTCCCTTCTTCCTTCTGATTCTACCTTTCTTCCACCCACCAGAATTGTACAACAGTGGTAAATAAATCCATAATGGGGCAAAAATTGTCCTTTACATTTGAATACAATGCTTCTTACTTGTTGGGTTTTTACTCTCCTGTCCCATATTTTCTTTGAGTTAGAGAAAGCTTTTAAAGGCAAGGTCTGAATCTTCTGGGATTTTTCTTTTTTAATGTATATATGACAGAGGTGGGCAAACTATAACCCAAAGGCTCAATCTGGCCTATTGTCTGTTTTTGTATAGTTCATGAGCTAAAGAAGATTTTTACATTTTTTAATAATTAGAAAAAATATTTTATGACATGTGAACATTATAAAGAATTCACAATCTACAAATAAAGTTTTATTTGGACACAGCACTTTTACTCATTTACAGTGGTCTATAGCTGCTTTTATCTATAGGCAGAGACCATATAGACTGCAAAGTGTAATACTGACTATGTGTCCCTTCTGTTGACCTCTGGATTAAGGGGTATGACCTAATGAACATATAGAATATACTATTTAATGATGATATTTTAACTAAAAATAGGGGCCAGGCTTTGACATTTAAAGAAATTAGATCAGATAAATGGCAATTCAGGAAGCCATACTTGAACTTATTGAAGTTTGTACCAATTAGGTAGGCTGTATGTAACAGAAATCTTGAAAGGGGCAGGAAAGAATATTATAATTAATAGAAAATATTAGAACAGTAAGAAAACTAATAATAGTGGTGCACTAGCCGTAGTTAGAAAAATTGTTACTCATTCTTTGCAATGTTAATCGTGGTTGCTTTGTTCTGATTAAAGAAAAGACCACTCTGACCTGGCTGGGAGGTGTGCACCTCGGGAGTTTACCTTAGGAATGCTGTCCATTCTCCTAATCTGAGAACAAGGGGGACTACCTGACCTCATAGAAAGACTAATAACCTGATTATCGGAACACTGGACTCATGACTGTGACTCACTGGTGACCAGTCCCTGTAGCCCCCGGCCCATATTCCTTCCCACTTTGCCCAAAATCTTTTACAATTCCCCACAGCCAACATTACTCCCCACCTTGCCTAAAATCAATTTACCCATTTCTTTCCTTTTGCCTAACTGCCCTTTCTCATGTTATCATTGTTTTTCTACCTTTTACAAGCAGCTGGCAAATGGGAGGCAGCAGATTAGATTTTACGGGATTACCCACTGGTCTCCCATACTACTGGCAATATTGGAATAAACACTCATATATGATTCAACTTTGTCTCTGCTTAATTGACTCAAGTAGTGACAGACAGCCCAGACCCATTTGTCATCCAGTTTCAATCTGATTACAGTGGCAGAACCAAATGGGGATTTATTTATCTCCCCTAACTAGATAGTCCATATCTGGGGTTATATATTCTTAATGCTTTTGATACCATTGTAATGTAATCTAATTCTGAATAATTGGAAAGGAGAGAAGGGAAGGCCAAATAGTATAGGCATACCATTGTGCAGCTTTGCCAGGAAGCTGCAGTTTAGACACATACCCAGTAAAGTCTAGGTGAAATAGGGGAGGTATTTTCCAGTCAGTCACACCTGGGAACAGGTCATTGGCCAGGGTAGGCATGGTCACTGCAAGCATGGGAAGATTCGAGATACTTAATCTCCTAAACAAAGGAGTTATTTCTCAGTTCTCTCTTTTGCCTCTTGCGCTCGTGGCTGTGGAGTTCTCATGCTCCTGAATTCGCCCACATGGCCCACAGCCATGTGGACCCCACACACATAATGGACTAATGGACTGCAACTAGCCTAAAGCTGAATTGGACCTGACTCCACCATGGAATGGAAGCTCTGGACACTGGCTTTGCTTCTAGCTCAGCTGCACATCTTCTAAGACTGGATTAAAGGTAATGTGACTTTAGAAACTGAGGGATATGATTCTACAAAAATAAAGCTTTCTACCACATCTCATCCTCCCACGGGGGCCCCTGAAAATGCTTATTTTAGTGGTATCCCAAGAACTCCATTCCCACTTGCAATGGAGAAATACCATTCACGCATTTCTCTACTAACACTTTTAGCATTTTGAATTCTTTCAATCTTTCTGCTTTTATCTCAATCCATGACTTTCAGCTTCATGATCATGATAACTGCTGTACCTTCTGTCCTTGCACAATTCTACAAATTCCACTTAGCTAAGCTTAAAAGTATATTTCCACTACTTCGTCAGAATACCAGGTTTGGGAGCTGTGCCCCTGCAGGTTCCAGGGTCCATGGAAGCAATGGCAGAGCCAGGACCTAAGTGGAAGGCCCAAGAGAAAAAAGAGATGGGGGTGGTTCAAATGAGGTCAGAGCCTTGGAAGCCACTCCATTCATGTCTCACATCCCAAGAGCCAATGGTTCTCATGCTTGTGCATCAGAATCTCCAGGAGCACTCACTCAAACCCAGAGGGCTGAATCCAATCTCTGGAGTTTCCAATTCAAGAGGTCTGGGGTAGGCCCAGAAATCTGCTTTTCTGACATGTCCCAATGTGATGAATGGTGTTTACAGAGAGAAGACATCATGCTGATGCTGATGGTCTTGGGAACTCCTTCTTGTACAATTAGAGAGGATCACTGATCATTGAGACTGTAGTGAAGGGCAAAGGAAGGGGCCAGTTCTCTGTGGAATGCTGTCAGTGAGTCCATTCAGTTGCTGCTGGCTCCTTTTCAGGCACAGCCACATTAGCGCACCAAACTGCCCAGATCTTGTCAAGACAGATTCAGATTTAGAAAGTGTGGGGTGGGAACAGAGATGCTGCATTCTAACAAGCTTCTAGGTTGACCCGTCCCGCAGGTCGAGCAACGAGGACTCTAGAGGGGGAGTGAGGATGGTAGGGGGCAAGAGACACGAAGAATGGAGACAAGACAGGGTTCTGATCAAGTCTCATTTATTGTAAAACAGGGGCAAGGTTTTATAGCCAGAAAGCAGGAATGGTCCTGGGGCTAAACTGGTTGTTAGGAGACCAAATCCTATCAGCATAATCCATAATCGATAAGGTCAGTGCCTGAGGCAAGTAGAAAACATCTGCTGCAGTTCCAGGGGTCCTGGGGGCATTGTGACCCAGGGGGCATTGTGACCTGAGTCACGCCCGCCCAAGAGAATAATGCCAAGAATGTCTTATAGCCAGGGGTGAACTTTCCAGTCCCCCACACTAGGTGACCATGCTGGTCTGGGAACCACATGTAGAAGGGCAGGGCTACAGGGCCTGCCTTGGTTGGCAGATCCCTTCTCTTCCTCAGCCTGTCAGAGCAGGGCCACTCTGTTTCCAGCCTTAGCTGCTTCTTACTCCACCAAAGGCAGTAATGTTTGAACATTCTGGGGCAGTGTGTCTACATCTTTGTCACTTCTCCTGAGCCCAGAGGAATGATCCATTTGAATTACATTCTCAATGCTTTGGAAGGATGCTGGGCCAGAAATGGAAACAGCAGCAAACACTATCTAGAAAGCCAAATATATATTTTTTAATCATTACTTTTCCCAGGTTCAGACACTGCTTAATTCCCAATGAAATAAATTTTTGGATTGTAAGATAAAATATGAAAATGATGTCCAAGCCTGGCTGGTGTGGCTCAGTGGTTGAGTGTCATCACTGGTTCAATCCTGGTCAGGGCACATGCCCAGGTTGTAGGTCAAATCCCCAGTGGGGGATGGGCATGCAGGAGGTGGCCATTTGATGTTCTCTGTCATGGATGTTTCTATCTCTCTCTCCCTCTCCCTTCCTCTCTCTAAAATCAATAAAGAAAAAAAAATTAATGATGTCTAAGCTAAAAAAAAAAACACAAAAAAGCAGAAAAACAATAATAAGAGCACACTCTGTGAGAAAATAGTGTTGAAAAGTGTCCCTGTGGCAAGTTCTGAATGTACTTATTATCAGCTGTGTGCATTTATCTTGCTTATGTTAGAACCAGCTGGAGTTTTAAATTTGGATGATGGATAACAATGCCAGAAGTATCCCTTGCATCTGTTGGCTCCAAGGTCCTTCAGTGGCCAACTGGTAATCAGAAACATAAAAGTGATGACCAATACCCCATTGCCTATGGCATAGGAGATAAGTAGTATCCCATCAACCCTCTTTCCAGGAGTATTCTTTAATGGACACTGGAAGCCTGGGTCTTGTTCAATGTTGCAGAAGTCCCTTCCAAAAGAGAATAAACTCTAAAGAAGAGCCTTTGCCAGTGCTGCTCTGAGATCCAGCTTCAGCATTATTCCCAGTATGAAAATTATTCCCAAAAATTTGGGTGTGGACTGAATGCTTTCCCATCCCTCAGTGGGTGGGCTGGCTCTGGATGCAGGTGAGTGGGGTCTGAAGCTCCCCTAGTGGGGAGCCACTCTCTTCCCTCTTCCCAGAGAGCTTGCTGAAGCCTCTGGCAGCCACAGGCCTGTGGGTGGAAGTGAGATTTCTGAGTGATGTACTCAGATATTAGCAGCCTTTCACCCAGAGTCAAGCTCCCTCCCTACAGTTGCTCTCTGTAATTCCTTCACTCCCCAGGAAGCCTGTCTGCCCAAGTTCAAGGTGTTCTCAGTCAGTTTACCCAAAGTTGTCAAACTATCCTGACAACCTATTCTTAGCCACCAAAGGTCCGCAGTACTTTGGTCTGCAACCCTGATGGAGCCAGATATTGATGAAAATAAGCTGTCTACCTTCTCCAGCACCTGCAAATTGCTGAAAAAACTCAGGTTATTATTGTTCAGTAATGACCTGGCTAGGTAATGGTGGTTTGTAAATACTGATTGTTTCTATCACCAATTTTTGCAGAGATTTGTTACACAGCAGTAGATAACCAATTGTACTGAACACTGACACACTCATTCACATTACAGCAGAGGCCAAAGGGCCTGCATAGCCCAAGACATTTACTCTCTGGACCTTAACAAAGAAAGTTTGCCAACCTCCTGCATCTACAGAATTTCTCTGATAGCTGGATCTTAAGTGTTACTTTTATTGTCTTGCCTTCTGCAACTCAAATCAAGAAACCACAGATTTAGCAACTAAATAGTAAATTGGTAATTATTTTCGTGTTGAGCTGGGACAGGTCTCTACTACACAGCCTGATTGAATTTATGTCATAAAAATCTCTTCATTTGTGTTATTTGTTTTTGGGGAAACACATGCACTGAGCTCAGGGGACAGAAACACAGACTTTCCTAAGTTCATACGAGGTACTCTTTCATGAAGCTGATAAAAATACTTTTATTGAAAACTTCAAAAGCAGTAAGCTAAGAGTGACTTAAAGTGGGTTCTAGCCCAGCCGTTGCGGCTCAGTGGTTGAGCATTGACCCATGCACCAAGAGGTCACTGGTTTGATTCCCAGTCCGGGCACAAGCCCAGGTGTGGGCCAAATCCCCAGTGGGGGGCATGCAGGAGGCAGCCAATCGATGTTCTCTCTCATTGATGTTTCTATCTCTCCCTCTCCCTTCCCTCTCTCTCTAAAATCAATAAAGGAAAAAAAGTGATCTATTTCGCATAAAACTTCAAAAATTAAATTGTATATTTTAAACCGAAGTATTTTTCAATTCACTAGATTTCAATTGCCAAAAAATAATTTTACTTTCTTTATAAAAAATTGGAGCCCTTTACTTATAAAATACATGACTATTGTAGAAAATACAGGAAATATAGAGGAAAGTAAAAATAATTTATTATGCTTCAACCTAAAGATAATTTTATTTATACATATATAAATTATATATTATTTATAGTTTTTTTTTCTAAACTAGTTGAATCTATTTCCATAGCTTTCCATCCAACTGAGACTTCTGCTTTTTTTTAAATCTGCATTTAGTTTTATACTATAAGTGTCTTCATTGCTGAATTTCTTACATTTAAAGTACCCATTAAAATATGATTTTGTTAAATAGTATTAAAAATATAATTCCCCTTTTCTTATTTTCCTAGCTAAACAATGTGTTCTCTGCATGCTTCACTTTCAAGACTCTCCTCCTGCATGCAGCTGAGCCAAGAACTTATCCCACAGGAAATGTTTGTCAGAAGTCAAAGCATATTTGATGTTTTTCAAATAACACTTTTAGATTACTTGGCTTCCTTGTGAAAACTGTCTTCAAGGAAAGAGCATTCCTTTCAAATATACATTGTGTTTTCAATAAAAATATCTGCTATGAAGAAATATTATACAAAAAACAAAGGAACATCTAAAATGGCATAAATACACTTTGACACGACATAGTTCTAGAGGCTTCTATTTAACTAACTGAGATACTTCTGTATTCTTTTACCTCAGTAGTTCTTAATTCAGGGGTTCTATGAACTTGAAAGGGGAAAATATCCATATCAAGCATTTGTTATCACATATTTCCTTCTTTTTGAAATTTTTATAATTACATTTAAATATGGTTGTTTCTCTTTGTAATTCTGTGCATTTTATCTTATAAATTTATTTTAAATGTTATTCTGAGAAAGGGTCCACAGGCTTCTTCACTTTAGTGCAGCAGGGTCCATGGCACAATGCCCACTCACCTCCCACTCACCACCTATCGCCTAAGCAGAGATCACCACGTGCAACCAGAAAGGGACAACTGTCTACCCTCTGGGGTTGTCTTACTACTTTCCTCTGTGCTTCTCTTTTCTCAAAAAACACCTCTTGATAGGAGGGACACATCAGGAAACCTTAGTGAGAAGACCAAGGTGATGGCTCATGGATCTACAAAACACAAATTCTCTCTAGTCTCAATGTGAGCCACACTGGTTGTTCCATGAGCCACCTTTGGCTTATGTGAAGATCCACTGAGATGACAGATACAAAACTCTGTTTACAGGTCGGCAGTTACTGGTATTACTTGTTGCCTCATACAAAACCTCCAGTGGTGGGGAAAGGAGGGCTCAGAGATGTATTTGGTGGTTCCCACACTTGATTAAATGGGAGAATATAATTTCTTCTTTCCTTAATTTTTTTATTTTATTAATAGCTTGACTGAGATATAATCCTTGTTTAAAGTGTACACTGCAAATGCTTTCAGTATATTTATAGAGTTATGCAATCATCAGAGCAAGCAATTTTAGAACATTTTTATTATCCCAAAAGAAACCCATACCCGTACCCATTAGCAATCATGCTCCCAATACCCTACACTCTCAATTTCTAGTCAATCAGCAATCTACATTCTGTCTCTTTAGATTTGTCTATTCTGAACATTTCCTGGAAATTGAATTATATAATATGTGGTCTTTTGTCACTGGTTTATTTGATTTTGCATAATGTCTTCAAAGTTTACCCATGTTGTGGCATAAATCAATGCTTCATGTCTTTTCATTGTCAAATAACATTCTATTGTATGGATATATACCACATTTTATTTATACATTCATCAGGTGATGGACATCTGGGTTCTTTCCACTGTTTGGCTGTTAAGAATAATGCTATTATTGCCCAGCCGGTGCGGCTCAGTGAATTGAGCTTCGTCCCACATCTGAGACGTCCCAGTTCAATTCCTGTTCAGGGCACATGCCAGGGATTTGGGCTCGATCCCTGGTGGGGGTTGTGCAGGAGGCAGCCAATTGATGTATCTCTTTCATATTGATATTTCTATTTCTCTGGCTAAAAAATCAATAAAAACATATTAAAAAACAAAGAAACAAAAAAGAATAATGCTATTATGAGCATTTGTATACAGGTTTTTGTGTGAACATATTCTTTAATTTATCTTGGGTATATACCTAGGAAGAATTACTGGATTATATGGTAACTGTACATTTAAAATTCTGAGAAATCGCCAAACTGATTTCCAAAGCAGCTGTACTATTATATATCTCCACCAGTAGCATATGAGACTTCTAGTTTCTCCCCATTCTTGGCAACACTTGTTATTATCTGTCTTTTTTATTCTAGCCATCCTAGTGGGAGTGAAATTATATTTCACTGTGGTTTTGATTTGCATTTCCCTGATGACTAATGATGCTGACATTTTGTCTTATGCCTATGGGCCATTTCTTTATCTTCTTTTGAGAAATGTCTATTCAGATCCTTACCTGTATTTTAATTGAGTTAGTTGTCTTTATTATTCAGTTGTAATATTTCTTTATATATTCAGGAGACTCTTATTATACACATGATTTACAAATATTTTGTCCCATTCTCCCATTCTATGGGTTGTCTTTTCATTTTTAAGCACAATATTTTTTAACTTTGATAATATTTGATTTATGTTTTCTTTTGTTGCTTGTGTTTTTTGTGCCATATCTAAGAAATCATTTAGTAATCCAAGACCATGAAAATTTACACCATTGTTTTCTTCTAAGACTTTTCTAGTTTTAGCTCATATATTTTTTAAAATTTTTTTATTAATTTATTTTTCTTACAGATGTTTCTGCTATTTCCCCAGTGGACACCCTCCTCTGGATCTCCCCAGCATCCCCCCTTCTTCCCTGTCCCCAGCATTAGTCTCTATGTCCGTGGTTATGCTTTCATGCAAATAACTTCTGTGGTTTATCTCTCCCCCGCCCTGACCCTCTCTTCTGAGGTTTCTCAGTTTGTACCCTACTTCAATGTCTCTGGGTCTATTTTGTTCATCAGCTTGTTTTGTTCATTATATTCCACAAATAAGTGAGATCATTTGTCTTTCTCTGATTGGCTTGTTTTGCTTAACATAATACTCTCCAGGTCCCTCCATGTCGTCTCAAAGGATAAGAGATCTTTCTTTCTTACAGCTGCGTAGTATTCCATTATGTATATGTACTACAGCTTTTTTATTCACTCATTTATTGATAGACACTTGGGCTGTTTCCAGATCTTAGTGTTTGTAAATAGTGCTGCTTTGAACATAGGGATACATATATCCTTTTGATTGGTGTTTCAGGCTTCTTAGGGTATATTCCTAGAAGTGGGTTCACTGGGTCAAATGGCAATTCAATTTTTAACTTTTTGAGGTAACACCATAGTGTTTTCCATAGTGGCTGCACCAGTCTGCATTCCCACCAGCAGTGTACTAGAGTCCCCTTTTCTCCACACCCTCGCCAACACTTGTTGTTTGATGATTTGTTGATGGCAGCCATTCTGACAGGTGTGAGGTGATACCTCATAGTCATTTTAATTTTCATCTCTCTGATGATTAGTGACGTTGAGCATTTCTTCATATGTCTCTTGGCCATTTGTATGTCCTATTTAGAGAGGTATCTCTTTAGGTCCTCCACCCATTTTTTAATTGGGTTCTTTGTCTTCCTTTTGTTGAGTTGTATGCGTATTCTATACATTTTGGAAATTAACCCCTTACCTGATGTATTGTTGGCAATTATGCTCTCCCACATAGTGTGTTCCCATTCCATTTTGATGATTGTTTCTTCTGCTGTGCAGAAACTTTTTAGTTTGATGTAGTCCCATGTGTTCATTTTTTCCTTTGTTCCTCTTCCCTTAGGCATTGTATCAATGAAAATTCTGCTGCATGTGATGTGTGAAATTTTGTTACCTACATTTTCACCTAGGATTTTTATGTATTCATGAGTCACATTTAAGTCTTTTATCCATTTTGAGTTTATTGTTGTGTATGGTGTAAGTTGGTGGTCTAGCTTCATTTTTCTGGCATGTAGCTGTCCAATTTCCCCAACACCATTTATTGAAGAGTCTGTCTTTACTCCACTGTATGCTCTTGCCACCTTTGTCAAATATTAATAGAGCATAATGACTTGGGTCAATTTCTGCGTTCTCTGTTCTGTTCCTTTGATCTATATGCCTGTTCTTGTGCCAGAACCAGGCTGTTTTGATTACAGTGGCTTTGTAGTGTAACGTGATGTCCAGTAATGTGATCCCTCCTATTTTGTCTTTCTTTTTCAAGATTGTTGTGGTTATTTGTTTTTTTTTTTTTTTTTTTTTTTGGTTCCGTATTATGTTTTGGAGTATTTGCTCTAGTTCTATAAAATATGTCATTGGTACTTTGATGGGGATTGCACTGAATCTGAAGATTGCTTTGGGTAGTATAGACATTTTAATGATGTTAATTCTTCCAACCCATGAACAAGGTATATGCTTCCACTTTTTTATATCTCCTTCTATTTCTTTTTTCAGTGACCTGTAGTTTTCTGTGAAGAGGTCCTTGACTTCTTTGGTTAAGTTTATTCCTACATATCTTAGTTTTTTTTTTTCTGCAATGGTAAATGGAATTAGTTTCTCTTTCTATGAGTTTATTATTGGTGTATAAGAATGCCGTTAGTTTCTTGACATTAATTTTGTGTCTTGATACTTTACCCAATTTATTTATTAAATCTAGTAGATTTTTTATGGAGTCTTTAGGGTTTTCTATGTACAATATGTCATCTGCAATTAATGACAGTTTCACCTCCTCCTCTCCAATTTGGATCTCTTTTATTCTTTGTTCATGTTTGATTGCTGTGCCTAAGACTTTCAGTACTATGTTAAATAAGAGTGGCAAAAGTGGGTATCCCTGTCTTGTTCCTGTTCTTAAGAGAAATGCTTTTAGTTTTTGCCCATTGAGTATGATGTTGGCTGTACATTTTTCATATATGGCCTTTTTTATGTCAAGATATGATCCCTCAATTCCCACATTTCTGAGCGTTTTTATCAGAAATGGGTGCTGGATTTTATCAAATGCTTTTTGAGCATCTATCGATAAGATCATATGGTTTTTATCTTTCATTTTGTTTATGTGGTGTATCACATTTATTGATTTGCTAATATTGAAACAGCCTTGCATCCCTGGGATGAATCCCACTTTGTCATGATGAATAATTTGTTTGATGTATTTCTGGATCCAATTTGCTAATATTTTGTGAAGGATTTTGGCAACTGTGTTCATCAGTGATACTGGCCTGTAGTTTTCTTTCTTGGTAGTGTCTTTATCTAGTTTTGGAATTAGAATTATGCTGGCCTCATAAAATGAGTTGGGAAGTCTTCTAAGTCTTCTTGGATTTTTTGGAATAGTTTGAGAAGTGATGTTAGATCGTCTTTCAATGTTCGGTAAAACTCCCCCGTGAAGCCGGGCAGGCCTGGCCTTTTGTTTGCTGGGAGTTTCTTGATTACATGTTCAGTTTCCTTAGTTGTTATTGGTCTGTTCAAGTTTTCTGTCTCTTCCCAGTTCAGTTTTGGGAGACTATTTGTTTCTAGAAATGTGTCCATTTCTCCTAGATTGTCCAATTTGTTGGTGTATAATTGTTCATAGTATGCTTTAATGATCCATTGTATTTCTATGATGTCAGTTGTAACTTCTCCTCTTTCATTTCTGATTTTGTTTATTTGGACCCTCTCTCTTTTTTTCTTGTTGAGTCTAGCTAAGGACCCATCAATCTTGTTTATCTTTTCAAAGAATCAGCTCTTTGTTTCATTGATCTTTGGAATTATTTTTAAAATTTCTATGTTGTTTATTTCTACTCTGACCTTTATTATTTATTTCCTTATACTTGCTCTGGGTTTTTCTATTTGTTTAGTTTCTAGTTCTTAAATTGTAGGGTTAGAAAGTCAATTAGGAATTTTTTTTGTATCTTGAAGTAGGCCTGTAGTGCTAAGAACTTCCCTTTCAGGACTGCTTTCACTGCATCCCGTAGATTTTGTGTTGTTGTGTGTTCATTGTCATTGGTTTCCAGGAAGTTTTTAATTTCTTCCTTAATCTCCTTGGTAACCTATTCATTGTTTAATAACATGCTATTTAGCCTCCATGTGTTCAAATGTCTTTGCATGTTCTTGTTGCCATTGATTTCTAGTTTCATGCCATTGTGATCTGAGAAGATGCTTGATATGATTTCAATCTCTTGAATTTTAGAGACTTACTTTGTGTCCTAACATGTGGTCTACCTTTGAGAATGTCCTGTGTGCACTTGACAAGAATGTATATGCTTCAGCTTAGGGGTGAAATGTTCTGTAAATATCAGTTAAGTCCAACTGATCTAGTTCATCATTTAAGGACTCTGTGTTAATTTTTTGTCTAGAAGATCTATCCCGTGGTGTCAGTGGGGTGTTAAAGTCACCCACTAGGATTGTATTGCTATTGGTCTCTCATTTGAAGTCCTCAATAAGTTATTTAACATATTTTGGTGCTCCTGCAATTGGTGTATATATGTTTACCAGGGTTGTATCCTCTTGTTGGATTGTTTCCTATAATATTATGTAGGGACCTTCTTTGTCTCTTATTATGGCCCTTGTTTTGAGGTCTCTCTTATCAGATATGAGTATTGCTACACCAGCTTTGTTTTTTTCATTTCCATTTGCTTGGAAACTTTTTATCCATCCCTTTACTTTCATCCTGTGTTTGTCTTTTGTTGTGAGGAGGATCTCTTGTAGACAGCATATAGATGGGTCATGTTTTCTTATCCAGTCAGCTACCTTATGTCTTTTGATTGAGGCATTAAGCCATTTACATTTAAGGTAATTATTAATAGATAGTTATTAGTTGCCATTTTTATTTTATGCCTATGTTCCTCTTTCTCTCTCTATTCTCCTTCTTACAGCAGTCCCTTTAGCATTTCTTGTAGTGCTGAATTGGTGGTGGTAAATCCTTTAGCTTTTTGTTTGTCTTTGAAGCTCTTTATTTCACCTTCGATTTTGAATGAGAATCTTGCTGGATAGAGTAGTCTTGGATTCAGATGCTTGCCTTTCATTACTTTGTACACTTCATGCCACTCCCTTCTGGCCTGCAGTGTTTCTATAGAGAAATCAGTTGACAGTCTAATAGGAGCTCCCTTGCAGGTAACTTTCTGTCTCTCTCTTGCTTCCTTTAAGATTCTTTCTTTCTTTGCTGTGGCTGGTTTGGCTCAGCAGTTGGAGTGTTGGCCTGCAGACCAGAGAGTCCTGCCTGCTAGGGGCATGTGCTAAATATATATATATATATATATTTTTTTTTTTTTTTCTTTCTTTAATTTTGCCATTTTTATTATGATGTGTCTAGCTGTGGGGTTTTTTTGTTTGTTTGTTTTTTGGTTCATCTTGCTTGGGGTTTTCTGTGTTTTTTGGACTTGTGTGACTTTTTCCTTCACCAAATTAGGTGAAGGAAATTATTATTATTATTTCTGTTATTATTTCTTCAAACAGGTTCTTTATTCCTTTCTCTAATTCTTCTCCTTTCAGTACCCCTATGATGCGAATGTTGTTATGTTTTGTATTGTCCCAAAGCTCCCTTATACTCTCCTTAAGCTTTTTAATCTTTTCCCCATTTGCTACTCTAGTTGGGTGTTTTTTTCTACCTGGTCTTCTAACTCGCTGAATTGTTCTTCAGCTTCTTCTAATCTACTATTGAATCCTTCTAAGGTATTTTTCATAACAGCTATGCCATTTTTTATTTCCTCTTGATTTTTATTCATAGTTTCTACCTCTTTTTTAAAGTTGCTCTATCTCCCACTGAATTTTTCATAGTTCTTATTAAGTTGCTTGTAGTTCTTACTAAATTGTTTGAGCACCCTTAAAATCATTGCTTTGAATTCTTTATCAGACAAATTGCTTTCTTCCCTTTCATGTAGTTCTGTTTTTGGTGATTCTTCCTTTTCTTTCACTTGGGTGATGTTTCTTTGTTTCACCATGTTAGCAGTCTGGTAGATCTCAACCCAGTGAGGGATGTTGGAATGTGTAAGTAGGTCGGTGTGTATCAAATAAGGCTGCTGTGCCTCCCAGATTCTTTTGGTGTTGGCGCCTCTTGCCTTCTGTGGGTCCTGGAGGATTGACAACTGGCAGCTGTTATTGGTCTGTCATGTTAAGAACTCTTGGGGTGTGTGGATCCAGCTGGTATTCTGCTGGGGTGCGTGGGTCTCGCTTTTGAGCTGCTAGGCTGCGTGGGTTCTGCTGATGTGCTTCTGGGGTGTGTGGATCTCGCTGGTATGCTACTGGGGTGTGTGGGTCCTGCTGGGGCACTTATGGGTTGCCTGGGTCACGTTGGTGTATTGATGGGGTGCCCTGCTGCCTGGTGGAGCTCAGCTCCTGATCAGTCGCTGCTAGGGGCATGTGTCAGCTCCTGGTTTGAGCTGCTACTGATGCTGCTGTTGCCAGGGGGTGCTCTCAGCTCCCAATCCTTTGCTGTTTCTGGGGATGGGGCTCCACTCCAAATCTGCTGCTGCAGTTGTCAGGGGCAAGTCTCGGCTACCCGAGTCTTGCTGCTGCTTGGGCTGGGGCACTGCTCCTCATCAGCCTCTGCTGATGCTGCTAGGGATGGGTCTCAGCTGCCGATCTGTGCTGCTACTACCTGGGGATGGATGTCTGCTCCAGAGCCTCTGCTGCTGGAGGTGTGTCTCAGCTCTGGTTCCTCAGCTGCTGTTGGGGGAGGGGCTCCTCTCTCGCCCAGTCACTGCTGCTGTTGGGGAAGGTACTGGGCTCTGATCAGGCTGCTGCTGTGGGGGATGTTGCTTGTCTCCCAGCCAGTTGCAGCATCTGTAGCAGGCACCTCAATGATGCCGCTACTGTGCACTGGTCCACATTGACACAGTTGGGTCTACTGGTCCAATGGTGCAAAGCACTCTGGTGGACTCAGGTCACTCAGCCCTAGCCACTCCCCACTGCCTCCTCCCAGAGAAGGCCAGGGATCTTCCAAAATGGTGGGGCCTCCCAGCCACATAGGGAGAAGTGCCCTGACAAGCTGCTTACTGCGTTAGCCAGCTGCTCCCATCCACAGCACAGGAATCCTCTGCCCTACATCTCTGAACTGCTCAAGGTTGCTCATCCACACTCATGTCCACTCACACTCTCTCTCACACCAGCTCACACTCTCACACACTCACCCTTGCTCCAGTCCTGCCCACTGCCATCTCTCCCATTAATCATTCTTAGCTCTTATATTTAGACCTCTGACCTACCCATTTTGAGTTAATATTTGTATGTGAGACAAAGTAGAAGTCCAACCCTATCTTATATGAATATCCAGTTATCCCAACACTGTTCATTAAAGATACTATTCTTTCTCCCATTTAATTGTTTTGGCTGCCTTGTGGAAATTAATTGACCATAAATGTGAGAGTTTATTTTTGAATTCTCAATTCTATGCCATTGATTTATGTCCAGCCTAATGCCAGCACCATACTGTTTTGATTTCTATAACTTCAGAGTAAATTGTGAACTCAGCAAGTATGAGTCCTCCAGTTTTTTGTTTATCTTTTCCAATATTCTTCTGGTTATTTGAAGTCCCTTGAATTTCTATGTGAATTTTAGGATCAGCATGAACATTTCTACAAAGATATCAGCAGAGTTTGATAGGGATGGCAGTGAATCTGTAGATTAAATCTGAGACTTAACCATGTTAAGTCTTTCAACCATAAACATCTGATGTCATTTCATTTATCTAGGTTTTTAAAAATTTCCTTCAACATTGTTTTGTAGTTTTTTAACTATACATTTTGCATTTCATTTGTTAAAATTATTCCTTAACACTTTATTTTTATGGTGTTTTACGTGGAACTGTTTTCTTAATTTCATTCTCAGTTTGTGCTTTGTTACTATATGAAAATACAACTGATTTTTGTATCCTACAACTGCTAAACTTGGTTATTAGTTTTTGCAGTTTTTAATAATTTTCTTAGGATTTTCTATATACAAACAAGATAATGCCATCAATGAATAGAGATTATTTTATTTTTTTCCTTCCCAATCTGGATGCCTTTTGTTTGGTTTTCATGTTTACTTAACTGCCCTGGCTAGATTTCAGTACACTGTTAAATAGAAGTGGCAAGAGTGGATATCTTTGTCCTATTTCTCATCTCAGGGGAAAATCTATGAGTCTTTCACCATTAAGTATGATATTAGTTATGGGTTTTGGGCAAACAAGATATTTTCTTTTACAAAGAATGGGTCAATAAAAGATGGTCAATTTTTACCATGCTTCTTGATGAAAGCCTGTGTGAGATTCAGAATTTAGTAAAATGTTAGCTGTGCTATACTGACATGCTGTTACTTATTGAACAACATTTGCTTAGCAGACATTTCATTTTTCCATCCTTGGATTCATATATTGCTGCATAGCTGCAGAGGTTAAATTTTTATGTCTGAATTTTAGCATTTTTATGGTTTATAAATATAATATTTTTATCTTTTTTAATTTCCTTGTTTTCTAATATCTAAAATATTATAATTAACATCAAGGTTAAAATAATATTGATGTATTTATTAGTCATGTACTAATAGTGGTAATAATATATAATTTTAATACTTCTTTTAATGTTTTCTTTGCAGATTCTGATTGCAGTTTTGACAACAACCATTATCTTGAAACAACAATTGTTGTAAAACAGTGTTCTTTGAATCCAAGAAGGGGACACTCACGTGACCCCATCAATGGCTTCCTTGAGGTAACATTATATGGTTCTATGTGTATACCAGCACCATCCAATAGAAATTTCTGTGATGATCAAATGTTCTCTCTCTGTACTGTCCAGTTTAGTAGTCATTAACCTTTTGGGCATTTGACATGTGGCTCTGAGACAGAGGAACTGATATATATATATTTTTTTATTGCCAGCATTACAAATTACAAATGTTCACCATCCACCCCCGCTTTTCCTCCTCCACCCAGCCACTGCCCCACCCCAGGCCTTCCTCACACTATTGTCTGTGTCCATGGGTTATACATATATGCATATATGTTCTTTGATTAATCTGTTCCCTCCCCCCCATCCCCCATCACTGAGATCTGTCATTCTTTCCATGCATCCATACCTCTGGACCTGTTTTGTTCATCAGTTCATTTTATTCCTTAGATTCCACATATAAGTGACATCATGTTATATTTGTCTTTCTCTAACTGGTTTATTTCACTTAGCATAATAATGTCCAGGTCCATCCATGCTGTCACAAAAGGTAAGCTCTCCTTTTTTTTTTATTTTTTTTTTTTACAACCATATAGTATTCTATTATGTGAATGCACCACAGCTTTTTATCTACTCTTCTACTGATGGGTACTTGGGCTATTTCTAGATTTTTAGCTATTGTAAATAACGCTGCTATGAACACAGGGGTGCATATATTCTTTCTGATAGGTGTTTTGGGTTTCTTAAGATATATTTCCAGAAGTGGAATCCAGGGGTCAAGCAGCAGTTCCATTTTTAATTTTTTGAGGAAACTCTATAATGTTTTCCACAGTGGTTGTTGCACCAGTCTGCATTCCAAACAGCATTGCATGAGGGTTCTCTTTTCTCCACATCCAGGTCAGGACTGTTGGTTGATTTATTAATGTTAGCCATTTTGGCAGGTGTGAGGAGGCACCTCATTGTAGTTTTAATATGCATCTCTCTGATGATTAGTTACAGTGACGTTGAGCATTTTTTTTTATCCTCACCCGGGGACATTTTTGCATTTATTTTGAGATAGGGTGGGAGGGAGAGAGGAAGGAAGAGAGAGAGAGAAAGATTGATGTGAGAGAGACACATCTACTGGTCGCCACCCGCAAAACCTCAAGCAGGGCCGAGGACAAACTGCAACTGAAGTATGTGCCATTAGCATGAACCAAACCTGGGCCTCTCTGGTCTGTGGCCGATGCTCTAACCACTGAGCCAAACCGGTCAGGGCCGTTGAGCATTTTTTATATGTCTGTTGGCCATCTCTGTATCCTCTTTGGACAAGTGTCTATTTGGATCTTTTGTCCATTTTTAATTGGATTTTGTCTTCCTTTAGTTGAGTTGTATGAGTTCTTTGCATCTGTTGAAAATTAACCCCTTGTTAGATGTGTCATTGGCATATATGTTATCCCATACAGTGGGTTCCTTTTAATTTTAAAGATGGTTTCTTTTGATGTGCAGAATGTTCTTACTTTGATGTAGTTCCATTTGTTTATATTTTTTCCCTTTGTTTCTTTTGTCCTAGGAGATGTATAAAAAAATTCTGCTATGTGAGATGTCTGAGATTTTACTGCCTATGTTTTCTTCTAGGATTTTTATGGTTTCATGACTTATAGTTAAGTCTTTAATCCATTTTGAGTTTATTCTTGTGCATGGCATAAGTTGGTGATCTAGTTTCATTTTTTTGCATGTACCTGTCCAACAGAGGAACTGAAGAGGAACTGATTTTTAACTTTAATTTTAATAAGTCTAAGTTGAAAGAACCACAAATGATTAATGGACAGTGTTTCCCATTTCCATCTGCCTTATTCCCAAATGTTAGTGACAGCAACTTTCTTCATGGGGCTGGAACATTTATCACCAGTAACAATTGGTAGTCTGTTATATATCCTAAGAGCGCTGATGTCCTTAGCACCAAGAATTGTGCATTTTAAAAGGAGGGACATCTGTAATATTTTCAACAACAAAGATTAAAAAAAAAAAGAACTGTGCATTTTGACAGGTGGGTTTTCTCTTCTTCCATAGGAGAGGGTTGTGTTCTTTGTTTCAGTGCAGGATACGCAGCCCACATAGAGTGCGAAGTGGTGGTCACGTCAGAGGACCTAGGAGCTAACAAGTCTAAGAGCAGGTGTTCATTTGAAACTAGAAAGTTCTTCTTATATCTCTTAAGAGAAAAGCTACCTTCTATATTGAGAATACTTTTTGGCTAAGGTGTATCTGCATCTGGACTCCTCTTCATTTGTTTAAACAATATCCACACGTTTGCCTTCAGTACAAAATCGCCAGACATTTGGTCTAGCCTAGTCTCTTCCACGAAAATCAAACAGAAACTCCCATGGGAAAGCCAGACTTCCCAGCCAGATCCAAGTGACCTCAGGAACTCTTCATAAAGCTTTCACCAGTAGTAACAGCTATTTGTTGAACAACTGCTGTGTTCCAAGAAAGATAATAATCATTGTGTGTATATTTTCTAATTTCCACAAGAACTTTGTACATTATATACTATATCTCCTGTTTTGGGAGGAAGAAAACCAGAGTTGCTTAACAAAGTTCTAACAACAGGTAAAGTCAGTGTTTTTTTTTTTTTTGTTTTGTTTTGTTTTTATTTTTTGGTACATGCCCCTAGCGGGGGCCGAACCCAGGACTCTCTGGTCCGCAGGCCGACGCTCAACCGCTGAGCCAAACTGTCCAGGGCTAAAGTCAGTGTTCAAACATATTTCGTATACTATTTCTTTCATCCTAACATGGGCCAAAGATTTTTTGTTTCACCACTTACTAGCTGTGTGGCCTTGGGAAATCATTTATTCCCTTTGACCTTCAGTTTCTACATCTGGAAAATGAGGAATTAACAATGGATGCCTTTTGGGCTGATGGAAAGAGAGGCTTCTGGGTCCCAGGGCTTCTTCCCTGGCTGTCTTCAACTCTTTTTCTGTTCTTCCTGAGTTTTTCAACTTCTTTTCCTCCTATGTTTTTTTGTTTGTTTTTTCACAGTTGCTTATTGTTAGTATTGGTAAAAAGGCTCAGCTGACCTAAATTTTACCAAGAAATATTTACTGAGTATCCACTAGGGACAGGAACTGTGCTGAATACTGAACACAATCAGTGGCTGAATTCAATTCCTAGGGACCCAACTGTATCCTTTTTTAGATAAGATTTGCTCAGAGTTTACTGTGGTTCAAATGGTCTAAATGTTTTACATGTATAACTCATTTAATCTGCATAATAACACTTTGAAGCGGTGACTATTATAATTCCTATCACACAGTTAAGGAAACTGAGGCACAGAAAGGCTGAGTTACTTGCCAAATATGACACAACTTATAAATGATGGAACTGAGAATCAAATCCAGCCAAGTTGGCTTCAATGCCCATACTCCTACCTTTGAGGCTCTCAAGTTCCCCCATCCTGTGTTTGCAGGTTAACTGAAGAGGGCCACAAAAATTCACATACAACAGGTGCTCAAATGAGTCCTGAACACCATCTATGCACACAACATGCTGTGTGGAGATACAAAGATGTATAAAAATAATGCTCCACCCCCAGAAAAAGTATTTGTAAGTCTAGTAAAGAGCATAAGTATGTGATGACTTATAAAGCAGGGAAGGTGTGGCAAGTGCTAAAGTGTTGATAGAAAGTCCTATGAACTTCACAGAGAGATCAGTTCTGGTTTGGTTACTGAGAAACCCTTTCTAATGGGGCAGCATACCACTTGTGCCTTGAAAGAAGGGTCAGATTTTTGTAGATGGAGCAAAAGCAAAAACAAGACTACTCCTGGCAGAGGAAAAGACAGGAATTCTGGAATAAAGATGAGACAGGATGAGGCATTTCTCCCACAGTCAGCAGGGTCCCCTCTTGCTAGGACTTTCAGCATCTGTGGAGACCAGTGAGACACCAACCTCACTTTGAAACTTGTGAGTGGGGAGGGATACTAGGTCCAAACCCCAGCCCAGACTCTTGAGTGCAAATTTCTCATTTTGTGGCCACAGAGTAGAGGCCGAATGAGTGAGCATTTTCAGCATGGCAAGTCTGAATGGAGAGGAAGTGGGAGCAACTTAGGCTCCTTCATCAGGGTGTGGCCATTCTGAGGGGTGTGAAGATCCAGGTGCTGTCAGCTGGGATGAAGAGCCAGAAAGAAAAGAAGCCAGGAAAAGAGTTGTCTCAGAGGAGCGATGATAAGGGCAATGACAAGACAGAGAGACTAATGAAGTCTGAAAGTGATGATTTCAAATGGGGTAGTTCAAATATTTATACAGGGAAAGAATGGTTTGAAGGTCCCTTCTGGGCACCACACATCCAGTCTGCTTTGACACTGATATCATTATAAGGAGAATGGGTTAATTTGGCAAAGGATGTAAAAAGACAGGTGAAGACTATGGGCACAACCCTGAGGACTGGCCACCCTCATTGGGCAGAAAGGTGAAAGGGGCTACCCCAGGCAGGAAAAGAACAGGAGGGGCAGGTGGACAGATGTTTTAGAAGACATGGGAAGAAGAGATTTGAAAATAGTGAGGACTCAAGAGTACAAAGAGCACAGAGGTGTCTAGAAAGATGAAGACTGAAAACAAGTTATTGGCTTCAGTATTTAGGAGACAATCAGTGTTTTTAAGGGGCTATTCCAGTAAAACAGGCCTGAGGGTGATGCACTCAAGGGCTGGCCAAGGAGAGGTAGCTGTTGTGTCATCCACATAGAGCCAGAGGGCATGGCCCATCTTGTGCAGGAGATACATAAAAGATGAGGGAGTTTAAAGCATGCAAAAAAGCCTCAGAGTGATGGCTGGAGAAGGGCAAAGATTGATACGGATTGTTCCAGAAGGCAGGGGCGATGTGTGCTGAAGGCTAGAGGTAAAGTCTGAGAGATGGGAAAGGCCATGAGGGTGTGTCCATCTATCCTTTTACAGAGTAACCTATCCATGGTCAATGCTCCACTGCATTTAGTTATTGCTATGGTTTCTTTCTATATAGAAACATCCAACACTTCCTCTGTAGGGTTGGCCTGAGTCTCACAGGTATCATTGAGCTACTAGGACTGTTTTCAGATTTCTAATCCTTTTTTCCTCCCTTTTCTTTCAGCTTTGTTTAGAGTTCCACAACGCCCCCTCCTGGTGTTTTGTTGTGGGTGACCATAGCAGAGACATCATAGATGGCAAAGGATGTTATTTAAAAAAAAAAAAAAAAAGTTTACCACTCTCCACTATTTTTTGGACCCAAGCCTCTGAATTCTTGGTAAGTGAATAAGCAGAAAAGGTCAGAAAAGTGACAGATTCCCATCTCTTCCTCCCAGCTCTCCCTACCCTGTCAGGCCACAGGGCCACCCCTCTTCAACGCCCTTTGCCATATAAATGACATTTTTATGCACATCTGTTTCATTCTGATCTTTCATCCAAACGGGAAAAATCCTTAGCAAGACTCAGGTAGGATCCGCTTGGAACCCACAGCGCCTGCCAGAGAGGGCCCCGTTGCGCCCCCTTGGGGACTTGAGATGGACTGCCCCTCTGTGAAGCTAGACAAAAACAGACCAAACTGACTAATGCGCTCCCCAACACGCCTGCCCACAGAGGGGCTGGATGGGGTAGGGGGCCATAGGGTGTTAGGCTAGTTCTTCCTTCACCCACTGTCGTCCCAGCCACACCCTCTATCTTCTGGGAGCGCACTCTGTTTTCAGAGCTAGGGCAGAGGGCAGGGTCTAGCTCTCTCTAGCTCGCTCTCTCTTTCTCTCTCTCTCTCTCTCTCTCTCTCTCTTTCTCTCTCTTTGTGCGATCACATCTTTGGGAAAGTCCACGCCCTAGGCAGTCCCTCCCAAAGTCCTCCTCTTGACGATACCTTCTCCCAGAATCCCGCAGGTCCAGGGCACTACCTCCCCTCATCCTTCATTCAAATCCCTCCTTCCCATCCCCTCTTCGCAGAGTTCTACAGTACAGGTTGTCCTCGAAATGAATGATAACAGCATATTTGTGAAGAAAAAGAAAGCGGACCAAGAGATTAGGATGAGCTGCAAGTATAGGGATGCGAGTAGAGCAGGCTGGAGTGTCCCCTTGCTGACAGAGGTGGTATCTGCGCCAGGCAGCCCCGCCCGGGGACCGCCCGGCGCCCGGGGCGGGTTTACTCATCCCGGCCAGGGGATCCCAGGCGCGAGGGCGGGCACGAGGCGTCCGGAGAACCCAGTAATCCGAGAATGCAGCATCAGCCCTTCCCACCAAGCACTTCCTTCCTTTTCCCTAACGTCCAGGGAGGGCGGACTGCGCTCTTATAAACTCGGCCCTGGCCTGCTGGTATATCAAAGGTTGCTTCGCCTGGGCTGCAAGCAGCGGCCAGACACGTCTGTTCTCTTGCAGACGCGAACTGCTGTCGCCGCCTGCGCCCTGCGCCTTTCAGAACCGGCGGGGCTCGGACCGGTAGTGGCGCCTGCGCTCTCCGCAGCGCCTGCACGCGGCGTGCCAGGACAGCATGCTTCGGATCCTGCTCCTCAGCGTGTTGGGCCCTGCCGCCCTGGGGTTCCCGGCGCCCCTAGAGCTGCAGCCCCACGGAAGCCAGTGCATCGAACAAGACTGCTTTGCGCTCTTCCGAGGCCCTGCGACTTTCCTCGCCGCCAGCCAGGCCTGCGAGCGCCTGCGGGGCCACCTGATGACCGTGCGCTCCTCAGTGGCAGCTGATGTCATCTCCCTTCTACTGAGTGGCGACAGTGGCGACAGCCCGCGCCTCTGGATTGGCCTGAAGCTCCCACCGGGCTGCGGCGATCCGAGGCACCTAGGTCCCTTGCGCGGCTTCCAATGGGTTACCGGCGACAACCGCACCAGCTACAGCAGGTGGACGCGGCTCCACGAGGACCACAAGCCTCTCTGCGGTCCGTTGTGTGTGGTCGTCTCGGCGGCCGGGGCCTCTGCGCCAGGTGAGCTATCCTGGGAGGAGCAGCAATGCGCCGAGGAAGCCTATGGTTTCCTCTGTGAATTTCATTTCGCAGCCTCCTGTAGGCCTCTGGCTGTGGAGTCCGGTGCCACTGCGGCCTCTAGCGTCTCGATCAACTACAGCACCCCGTTCGGAGCCCGAGGTACGGACTTCCAGGCGCTGCCAGTGGGTAGCTCCGCCGAGATGGCGCCCTTTGGAGTGGAGCTGGTGTGCGAGGGGAGGCCTGGAGAGGCCGAGGCCAGCTGGGGCCGGGAGGTGCCAGGCGCCTGGGACTGCAGCGTGGAGAATGGCGGCTGTCAGTACACATGCAACCGGAGCGCCGGGGCTTCGCGCTGTCTCTGCCCCGCTGATACCACCCCAATGGCCAACGGGCGCTCCTGTACCGCACCTGGGGAGCACTTGTGCCACAAACTCTGCGAGCACTTCTGTGACCCAAACGCGGACCTGCCAGAAGGCTATTCATGCATATGCGAGACAGGCTACAAACTGGCTGTCGACAAGCACCGGTGTGAGGACGTAGACGACTGTATGCAGGTGCCCAGTCCGTGCCCGCAGGTCTGTGTCAACAAGCAGGGCGGCTTCGAGTGCCAGTGCTCTCCCGGCTACAACCTGGTGGACGGTGAGTGCGTGGAGTCTGGGGACCCGTGCAGCGGAACTAACTGCGAGTACCAGTGCCAGCCCTTGGGCAAAAGTAACTACCGCTGCGTCTGCGCCGAGGGCTTCGCGCCCAACCCCCACGCCCCACACAGGTGCCAGATGTTCTGTAACCAGACTTCATGCCCAGCAGACTGCGATCTCAACAACCCGGACGAGTGCCAGTGCCCTGAGGGCTACATTCTGGACGAGCAACACATGTGCACGGACATCGACGAGTGCGACAATGGCTACTGTCTCGATGCATTTTCGTGCAGAAACCTCCCTGGCACCTATGAGTGCATCTGTGGGCCTGACTCGTCCCAGGCTGGCACCGACTGTGACTCCATCACTGTGAACGGCTCTGGGGAGACCCCGGTCAGCACGACACCTGGTATCACCTTGAGCCCTACACCAGCAGGGTCTGTGCATTCTGGCCTACTCATTGGCATCTCCATCTCTAGCTTGTCTCTGGTGGTGGCACTTTTGGCGTTCCTCTGCCACCTGCGCAAGAAGCAAGGCGCCATGCAGGCCCAGCTGGAGTACAAATGTGGGGTCCCTGCCAAGGAGGTGGTGCTGCAGCACGTGCGAACCCAGCAGATGCCTCAGAAACTCTGAGGGGTTTCCCTCCCAGGCCCCATGTGTTGGTTTGGCCTTTTCTTCCCTCCTGTGCCTCATTCCCCGCCTCCTACCACAGCCTTACTCTCTGGCTACCGCAAAATCACCTAAGCTGGCACCAGAACTGGAGAAGATCCCCTACCCATTCTTTTGCTGATTCCAGGAATGGCTGGGGAGGAGGGATTGGAAGGAGGATGCACTCAGTTGCTTTCATGATGTCACCAGACTACTGGACAGAGATGGCAATTTTAAAATGAAGATGAAGATTGAAAAGTGCCCCATGCCCTCCATAGGGCAAGAAGGGTGAGCATTATTGGTCAGTGGCCTTTGGGCAGACTGTGATCTGATGGACTAGCGAGTGTAATTGTGTCATGGATGATGACTAATATATTTATTTTTTTAGGAATTTTTTTCTTTTACTTTTTTTCCTACCTGTATGTCTTCTTACCCACTTTGAGTACCTCTCTCCCTTCCTACTATCTCTCTCACCTTCTCTATCTATATATTAATATAGTCCCACTTGTCATGTGGTAGTTAAACCTGGTGAATTTTTTTTCACCCTCCCGCATTTATGAAGCCAAGTTTCATTTTCCCCCTCTCATTCTTCCTAATTTTCCCTTCCCAGGACCTGGGCCAACCCACCTGCATCACCCTACCTGTGTCTGACCCTACTTCAACTTTTAACTGCCTGCCTAGGCAGAACTCTTATGTGAAACAGGAACAAAAACACTAAAAACAAAAATGGTTGGGCATTTGTTCTTTCACCAGATTTGCTAATTTATCCTTAAGTTGCTGGACTGTCATAGAAATTCAACCCAAGGAGTTTTTATTTTTGTTTTTTAAACAGTGAGCCTGGGTTTTACTATTGTTGTTTTGATGTGGACTGAAAGGTAGTAACTGTTAAGTTTTATGCAGTTTCCTTTTTCATCATCATCATTATTGTTATTGTTATTATTATTAGTTATTTTTAACAGTGTTGAAATGTTCACATGATTGCTCTAGATTGAAAGAAAAAGGAAGCACCTCACAGGAGACAGTTTTAAAAAGTTTTGAGTTGCATAATTCATGCTAATTATCATTTTGACTTTCACCAGTTTTGCAATTTGTAGGCCAAAATAAAACCGGCTTTACTGTTTTTTGGACATTTGCGAGTTTGGGGATGGAGCCTAGCAGATGTTCAATTTAGGGCCCAGCCTTGAGAATTTCTCCCACTTCAGAGGGACCTTTTAACCCCATTCACTTGGAATTTGCTCTCCACAAGAAATGGGGGCTCTCTTCCCCCACTCCCAGCAGTTGGTTAGAAATGCAGAAACTTGGGCTCCTCCACCTACTCCATGAGAATGCCCTGTCCGGTTTGGCTCAGCGGTTGGAGCATCGGCCTGAGGACCAGAGAGTTCCGGATTCGGTTCCCACTAGGGGCACATACCAAAAAAAAAAAAAAAAGAGAGAGAACCTTTATTTTAACAAGATCTGCAGGGGGTTATCTGCCAATATAGATTGAGGAGAACTGTTCCAGACAGCTTCCAACTTCTGGAATACACTAAATATGGATCAGTAATAAGTAGCAGGCCAAGTCAGGCCCTTTGTTATCAAGAAACTGAGGAATTTTCATTTCCGGTAGAAAAAACTATGTACACCCCTTTAGACATTGCTAATCAGGGTTTTTGAAACTAGGGTTGAAATCATGAATGGGGAAAAAAAGTGTATCTTTTGTAAACAAAGATTTTTTTCTACTGTTTTGTAAACTCAGCATATTTATATATAGTTACTTATTTATTGGAGATAAAGTAGAACACAGGCAAAACCCTTGCTTATGACATCACATGTAGAAAATAAATAACAGTGCATTCTTGGATTGTGTGTCTGTCTACCTCCCCTTTCCTGACCCCCCATTTTACATCATTAAACAGGGTTATTGAACAATGCAAATACCATGAATTGCATTTAAAGGCTGCTCCACACCCATCGCTAGCCTCTATACGCTCATGGCATCATCTCTGACTTTCAGAGTTATTTTCAGAGGAGATTGTTTTCACTGTAGAAGGACATTATGTTATTTGTGTGTGCACAGATACTGTTTTTTCTTTCTGTAACCATAACAACTTCATACACAAGACTTATGTCCATGCATTTTAAAACACATTATTAGATTATTTATTGGGATGAATTAAAGAAACAATCCTCCTTGGGGCATCTCTAGAATCTCAGTTGTGTGTCCTTCTGCACATGATTTGGTATTATGTGCTCCCTGGACATGCAAACACAGCAGTCATGAGGGAGTCTCAGTCTGTGGCTCAGATTCAAACAATCATTTCCACATAACAAGGTCTCATGCAGTATTAAATCATTCTCATTTCTTTGGTGATTAGAAATATTGTCTTTTTAATATATACATCTTTTTGGCCCCTTTTTCTGGGTTGGTGGAACTGGCTGAATTTTATATGCAGTGCTGTGAAAGTTAGGAAAAAATTGAATTAATCAAATACTCAAATATTTTTATACATCTGAGTAATGCTAAATTCATCCGTTTTAAACTGAGTAGTTACTTCTGTGAAGGCACAGTTGGAGATTTCAACATCCATTTTGGATGAAGTTGACAGCTTTGGCATGTGGGGAGTGAGAGGTGGGTGCTACTATGAACAGTGCCCTGCACAGATAAGTGGTTAAGTAATGTTGCCCTGAATTTGGTAGACTAGAAGAACACCAACTTCAGTAGTAGGTACATATGAAAGAAGAGCTCACTGAATGGGGCAAAGAAAGTACAGATAAATTGTGCTGGGTGTCCAGAGGAAAGAGGGGTACCTTACAAATTTGTCCACACTACCCGGCCTTCCATTTTTCAAAAGGGTCTGCTCCCAACTAGCTGTCAAACTGCCTTTCAAGGGCCCATTACTTTAGGTTTTCTTCCTCCAGAGGAGGGACATTTTCTTAAGAACATAAGAAGACCAAAACACACTTTTAAGACCCAGAAACAAGAACTCTTGCTGGGGCATCTTGGACTACAGAACACTGGTGGAGTGAGGACCCAGACCCTCCCTATCCTCCTCACTTCCTGTTCCCTGGGAGATCAACATGCCTGTTTACAGGCCTCATGTAAACTTAAGATTCTCAAAATAATTAAGAAACCACAGCCCCTCTCTGAGAAAGACACCAGGACCATATAAACAAGAAGTTAGCTAAAAGACTATCCCCCAGCATTCAAAACCAGGGTAGCTCTTATGGAACAGGAGCCACAAGTCAACCTTTTAGTCTCTGCTTTTTGTTCACATTGTTGGACATCCAGGACTAAAAGGGAATCCCAAAGCTCAAGTGCTACATGTTTGTCGATAATGTTCCACAGTAGGCAGGGCCTGGGGGAGAAGGCCAAGGTAGTACTTCTGAATAAGTCAAAATTTGATTTTATGAGTCAAATGGCTTTTTATTTTTGGACCTAATTTCTTTTCTTGGATTAGTTCAGCAAATATTTATTGAGCAGGTAGTCTGTTCCTGGCATGATGATAGGCATGGTGATAAGCTCTTGACTTGAGAAGGTTACACTCTGGTGGGGGAGAGAGATTAAAACAAATGATCACCTCCAAGTGGTATTTAACTTAGAAACAGTGATAAGAGCTGGGGAAGAGAAGTACAACAGTGAATCGGGATTTAGATTAGAGGACTGCAAAATGTCCCTGATGAGCTGACCTTAACGCTAGACCTTAAGGAGTATCAGGGCTTAGTGAACTGCATAGTGGAGAACAGTCCGCACAGAAGGAATATCATGTGCAAATGCCCTGAACTTGGAAGAGTCTTGGCAGAGTGCATGGAGCATAGTGAGCAAGGGGAAGGGTGGCCAAGATGAGGCTGAAGAGATAGAAATGGAGATGTAAAAGAGGAGGGGGAGTGGGGACTGTAGGCCAGTATAAAGAGGTTGACTTCTAGGTGCAAGTGTGTTACTCAAGGAGTTTTAATAAGAGTGTGCTGCTGTTTGGTTTGTAAACTGAAACTGTTTGGAAAGGTAACAATTCTAGGCTTATTTATGTGTCACCATAGGCAGATAGCTGCAGTTTCCCTTTTAAGCATGAAATGTGGATGTCATATATACCTAGATTTGACCATGAGCATCATGAAAACCCCCTAAGGTTATAAAAAACTGGTGCTAGCAGTGCTACTTCACAGGGTTTCCATGAAGAATAGATGAGGTGAGCTAGCACAGGTTCTGGCACACAGCAGATACTCAATAAATGTTAGCTTATGTGTCACTAAATTAGTGGATGCATTAGTGAATACAGAAAAAGGTTATGTTGAGATCTTGAGGATCTTAAGGTTCTTGAGGGCAAATTCAAGGTTATGCAGGAAGTGGAAAGTATTGTTTCAAGGCAAGGTGCAGTCACTTAAAGTGAATGCTGTCAATCCTAGAATGATAGGATTTGGGATATTATGCAGAGCTTAAAAAGGGATATGTTGGCACAGGGGCAGAAGTGGCACCCATAGCTATAAAATCCTGCTTCTAAGTTCTATTGACTCTGCTCACAAGGCCCATCAAAAATGGGGTACAAAGGTAATCTCCATTGTATTCTCAGGGAGGCCACAGAGAAAGGGAGAACACACCCTAAAGTGCACTGCTTACTTTCTTGGGACCCAAAGGAGAAAGAGAAAATTGGCTCCAGCCAGGCAGAACCCAGGGCTCCTGGGGAGGGGACAGCCCCGAACTCTCACCTTCACCCTCAGCTGCCATGTGGAACCCTGAAGTTTAGCAACACCAAAGAGGAACATGCAAAAGAGAAAAGCATCAATTCAAAATGATGCACAGGCCTAGTTGTGCACGGACTCTCACAGTGGGACTTTGGGGCAAATCTTAACCTTTCTCAACTGTCTGCCATCTGGAGCATTGCAAGCAGGTGGTAGGCCTGGGCACCAACCCCACATCCCCCACCCCACTCGAGGGAGTCACAGACACCTCTGTGACTCATTCCCATGAGTGGATTTTCCCTACTGCACATCAGAGACTGACCACTCAGAAACAGTGACTGCTGCCATTTTCATCTTCTCAGGGAAAGTGGCATCATCAACCAAAGTTCAGGGGTGTTTTGGAACTCTCTGTCAGGATAATGTACACACATTTGTTCTTCCTCTTTCTCTGTGGGGGAAAGAGGAACCTAGGATTCAAGTGGAGACAGCTCATTGATTAGGGAATAGAAACATTAAGATCTGCAGGCCTAGAAAATGCTTGCCATTAGAACCAGGCCTCTGAAAGAGCTGGCTAGGCCCAAACACTGGTTGCTGCACTTTATTTTATTTCTTTTTAAAAATTATGGTATAATTAACATACAGTAAAATTCACTCCTCTTAGTAAACAGTGCCCTAAAGACCACATACACTCGTGAAACCATTGCCATCACTAATATATAGGACATTTTCATCACACTAGAAAGTTCCCTGGGACCCCTCCCCCTTTGCACCCTTGGAATGGTCTACACACGATGAGGCCTTTTTCCTATGTCCCACCCTCCTTCAGTCTCTCCCCATACCAAGAATCCTGTTTTCATGTTTGAATCACAAAGATAAGCTTTTAAGCAATCCAGAAAGCCTGACTCTTTTTATTTTCAACAAATAGGTTTTAATGAAACCCAGATCATATGTCTCCCAGTGCCTTACTCATTCACTCTGAGTTCTGCACTTGATCTACCAAAAATCCTGGAGCCCACCAGAAGTGTGTAAATAAGCAAAAAACAAGACAGCAAATCACCACAATCACGAAATTTCAGGAAGGAGTGGGAACTTGAGGAGTGCCATCAGGAAGTAAGTAAGGTATGTACAAAGGAAATGAGGGTGTTGACCACTTGCATTTCATGTGGCAAACCACTGCACTCCTTCCTGAGGCTCCTGGGTTATGTTCTGGCTATGGACAGGGCCAGGTGACAGAGGATTCCTAAGTTCTAACTTTTGGGGACTCCTGTTGCTCTTGTGTTAAATGTGGGTTATTATATCATCTCTTCAAGAAAGAGTGATGTTACAAAGAATATATAAAAGCACATTTTCACTGTGGTCATGGCTCAGGGGGTGTCCCCAGGCTTCTTTGAAAATACAACTGCTGACATTTTCAGGCATTTTTTCATAAAATAATACAGGTAATACCCACCTCTTTCTTTTCCTTCCTTCCTTCCTTCCTTCTTTCCTTCCTTCCTTCCTTCCTTCCTTCCTTCCTTCCTTCCTTCCTTCCTTCCTTCCTTCCTTCCTTCCTTCCTTCCTTCCTTCTTTCTTATCAGAATATGTGCCTGGGTTCAGCGGTCTCTCTCTTTGTTTTGAGAGGGACCTTTCTTCCTTTTTTGGTCAGCAGGTTCAGATGTAGGCAAACAACTGGTTTCCTCTTACAAGAGAAAAGAAATATTGTTCTAAGTGAATCAAAATTCTTTTAGGAATGTATTGAAATTGTGTTTGTGAAAGACAAAAGAACCCTAGGGTTCTCCAAGTCAAGCCCTTGGAAATGGGGAGCAAACAGCAGAAGTGTTTCAAGGATCCAGTGAAAAACATCAAGATTCTAACTTGGGGTCCATGAGGACAATGACTTCCTCCTGAGGGGTTACAGGCCAGATATTTCCCTGATTCTTGCCTGAAATAAATATTTTTAAAAATAGGACATTTCATGACCAATATTATCCTCAGATGAAACCTGCTCTTTTCTGTATATTTGATGTATGGCAGCTGCTCTCGATTACCCCCCTGGCACCTTCTTCAGACTTCACGTTGAGGCTGGCATTAACTGCTTACTCAATGCTGGAGGACTCAAAGAAACCTTTGTTCAACCACCCAGGGAGGAAGAGAAGAGCTTTTCTACAGTCTTCCCAGTCCGCCCCTCTTCCTTCTGCCTTCTGCCTTAATGTCATTTCATTTTCTTGAGAATAGGGATCTACCTTTCACAAATGCCTTGGAGATCTCCAGCCTTGCACATCATCCCCCTTGTATTTGGGGCACACATGTGAAATTTGTCTCAAGATGGTGGTGGAAACAAACAACACCACTTTTGGTGATTCTTTGCCAGGATTTGACTCTCACTCCAGACATTTTCTCCTTAGAGGTAGGACTTCAGAAATCCACCACTAACACAAGAAGAAAGGAAAGTCTAAGAAGGTCCCCGCTTCTCTATTTCATTTGCCTGAATTTCCGGAGTGCAGGTTGCAGCCGCAGCAAATATGGAGCTAAGATGATAGAGCAGCACGAACCCAGCAGCAAGCCATCTGAGACCCCCAACAAATTGAACAGTGGTTCTGATGGCCCTGGGTTTTCAGAAATACTCCATTTTGTGAGGCTTTGAAGGGAGTTCTGAACCCTTGGCTTGGTGGGGAAGTCGTACTTTCTCTCAATAGCTAAAAGTAAAAGCTTCTGAAGTCATTGAGAGGTTAGTGACGCTTCAGGGACATAGTCGAGCTCCTGCTTTGTGGGTGTGTACTTCTAGAGCCAGGGTGCATCTTTTCAAATCCAGGAGATTAAGAAGGCATAGTTTCCTAAGTAATTTGATTGAAGTCACCCTGCCTTGGGGAAAGAGGCTAAGAAATAATAACAGTTAGGTGGCCTCCCTCAATTTGGGGAGAGCACTGACCAAGTTCTGATTCTCTTGTGTCCTCTCCATGCTATTGTCTGCCTGCCTCCTCAGGATACAGATCTTGGCCATTGAGGAAAAAAAGTACATGATGATGGAAATAGTCTCTACCTTGATTGGGGTGGCAGTGAAACAACTGTAAGGGTATATGTGTCAAAATTTACAGAACTGTAAACTTAAAAATACTACATTTTACCCTACATGAATTACACTTCAATAAAAATAGATTTAAAAAGAATCACAGCCCCTTCAGAATGGCTAAAAAAATAGTGATGCAAAAAAAATTTTTTAAAGCCAAAATGAAACCCCCCTAAACAACTCTATATTAGCTTCTCTTCTTCCTTCTCTGTCATTTGGTCACTACCTGAATGGTGAGCCTTCCTCTGGGCCAGGCACTGAACACTTAGGGACAGATCCTGCTATTCTGCCCTTTCTGCAGGTCCCAGAGCCTTCCAGCAGTCCGACTGGGCTGGTAAGGAGGTATTCTGTCCCTTGTCTCCATATCTTTAAGTCTGTTCTCTTATCCCACCCACCGCATGTCCACACAGTGCCAGCACTGCCCTTGGGCAGCCTCCAGTTATTTCAACCCAGTCATGTCATCCCCACACTGCAGCAGTGGTGGATGCCCATGGTGTCTATTTTTTTTTTTTTTTTAATTTGTCTTTACTGTTGAAAGTATTACAGATGTCCCTCCTTTTTTCCCCCATTGACACTCTCCTCCCCACTCCTGCCCATCCTTTCCTTCGCTGCACTGTTGTCTGTGTCCATTGGTTGTGCATATATGCATATAAGTTCTTTGGTTTATCTCTTCCCACCCTCTCCCATCTCTCTTCCCTCTGAGCTTTGTCAGTCTGGGTCCCTACTTCCATGTCTCTGGATCTATTTTATTCGTCAGCTCATTTTGTTCATCATATTCCACAAATAAGTGAGATTGTGTGATGCTTGTCTTTCTCTGACTGACTTATTTTGCATAGCATAATACTCTCCAGGTCCCTCCATGTCACTTCAAAGGGTAAGAGATCTTTCTTTCTAACAGCTGCATAGTATTCCATTGTGTACATGTACCACAGCTTTTTTATCCACTCATCTACTGATGGACACTTGAGCTGTTTCCAGATCTTAGCTATTGTAAATAGCTCTGCTATAAACATAGGAGTGTATATACTCTTTCTGATTGGTGTTTCAGGCTTCTTAGGATATGTTCCTAGATGTGGGATCACTGGGTCAAATGGCAGTTCCATCTTTAATTTTTTGAGAAAACACTATATTGTTTTCCATAGTAGCTAAACCAGTCTGCATTCCCACCAGCAGTGTAGTAAAGTGCCCTATTCTCTACATCCTCACCAGGACTTTATTGTTTGATGATTTGTTGATGGCAGCCATTTTGGCAGGTGTGAGGTGATATAGTCATTTTAATTTTCATCTCTCTAATGATTAGTGATATTGAGCATTTTTTCATATGTCTCTTGGCCATTTGTATGTCCTCTTTGGAGAAGTGTTTATTCAGGTCCTCCTCCCATTTTTTTTTTAATCCTTACCGGAGGATATTTTTCCATTTATCTTCAGATAGAGTGGGAGGGGGAGAAAGAGAGAGAATAAAACATCAATGTGAGAGAGAGTCACATGGACTGGATGCCTACCACACAGTCGCAACCAGGGCCAGGGACAAAACACAGCCAAGGTACATGCCCCTGACCAGAATTGAACCAGCAAGTCTTTGGGCAGCAGGCCGATGCTCTAAGCACTAAACCAAACCAGCCAGGGCATCTCTGCCCATTTTTTTATTGGATTGTTTAAGTTGTTTGAGTACTTTATATATTGGGGAAATTAACCCTTTATCCAATTGTCAAATGTCTTTTCATTTTAATTCTGGTTTCTTTTGCTGTGCAGAAGCTTTTTATTTTGATGTGGTCCCATTTGTTATTTTTTTCTTTTGTTTCTCTTGCCCTAGGCAATATATTGGTGAAAATTCTGCTACATATGATGTGGAGACTTTGCTGCCTATATTTTCTTCTAGGATTTTTATGTTTTCACGATTTACATTTAAGTCTTTTATGCATTTTGAGTTTATTCTTGTGTATGGTGTACGATGGAGGTCTAGTTTCATTTTTTTGCATGTATCTGTTCAATTTTTCCAAAATCATTTATTGAAGAGACTGTCTTTACTCCATTGTATGCTCTTGCCTCCTTTGTCAAATGGTAATTCAGAAAATGTCTTAGGTCAATTTCTGGGTTCTCTGTTCTGTTCCATTGATCTATGTGCCTGTTTTTGTGCCAGTACCAGGCTGTTTGGATTACAATGGCTTTGTAATATAACCTGATATCTGTTATTGTGATCTCTCCTACTTTATTCTTCTTTTTCAAGATTGCTGTGGCTATTCAGGGTCTTTTTGGTTTCATATAAACTTTTGGAGTATTTGATCTAGATCTGTGAAATATACTGTTGGTACTTTAATAAGGATTGCATTGAATCCATAGATTGCTTTGGGTAGTATGGACATTTTAATGATGGTGAGTCTTCCGATCCATGAACTTAGTATATGCTTACACTTGTTTATATCTTTCTCTACTATTTTTTCAACAGGTCTTTTACCTCCTTAGTTAAGTTTATTCCCAGGTGTCTTAATTTTTTTGTTACAATAGTAAATGGGGATTTTTTTTTTTTTTTTTTAGTTTCTCTTTCTGAGTGTTCATTATTGGTGTGTGAAAATGCCATCGATTTCTGGGTGTTGGTTTTGTATCCTGCTACTTTGCTGAATTCATTTATTAAATCTAGTAGTTTTTGGCTGGAGTCATTAGGATTTTCTATGTATAATATCATGTCATCTGCAAATAATGACAGTTTCACTTCCTTCTTTCCAATTTGAATGACTTTTACTTTTTCTTCTTTTGTCTGATCACTGTGGCTAAGATTTCCAGTACTATGTTGAATAAGAGTGATGGAAGTGAACATCCCAGTGTTCTTCCTGTTCTTAAGGGAAATCAAGAAATTTTAGTTTTTGCCCATTGAGTATGATGTTGGATGTATGTTTGTCATATATGGCCTTTATTATGTTGAAGTATGATCTCTTTATTCCCACTTTGCTGAGGGTTTTTATCAAAAATAGGTGCTGGATTTTGTCAAATCCTTTTTCTGCATCTATTGATATGATCATATGATTTTTATCTTTCATTTTGTTTACGTAATGTATCACATTCATTGATTTGTGAATATTGTATCAGTCTTGCATACTTGGGATAAATCCTGCTGGGTCATGGTAAATAATTTTTTAAAATATATTTCTGGATCCAATTTGCTAATATTTTGTTGAGGATTTGGTGTCTATGTTCAGCAGGGCCTGTAAATTTTTTTTTTTTTTTTAGTGTCTTTATCTGGCTTTGGAGTTAAGATTTGCTGGTCTCACAAAAAGAGTTTGGAATTCTTTCTTCCTCTTGAATTTTTTGGAATAGGAGTTTTTTTTGTTTTGTTTGTTTTTTATTACTGCTTCAATTTCATTAGTTGTTATTAGTCTGTTTAGGTTTTCTGACTCTTCCTTGTTGAGTTTTGGAAGACTGTATGATTCTAGGAATTTGTCCATTTGCCTAGGTTGTCCAATTTGTTGGCATATAATTGTTCATATTATTTTCTTATAATCCTTTGTATTTCTGGGATGTCAGTTGTTACTTCATCTCTTTTGTTTCTAAATTTAATTATTTGGATCCTCTCTCTTTTTTTCTTGGTGAATCTAGCTAAAGGTTGATCAATTTTGTGTATCTTTTCAAAGAACCAGTTCTTGGTTTCATTGATCTTTTGTATTGTTTTTCTTAGCCTCTATGTTATTTATTTCTGCTCAGATTTTTATTATTTTCTTCCTTCTACTTACTCTGAGGTTTTACTTTTGTACTTTTTTAAATTCTTTAAGATGTAGGGTTAGATAGTTTAGAAAATTTTCTTGTTTCTTAAGGTAGGCCTGTAATGCTCTGAACTTCCTTCTCAGGACTGCTTTTGCTGTGTCCCATAGCTTTTTTTTGTTGTTGTGTGTTCATTTCATTAGTTTCCAGGAAGTGTTTGATTTTTCACTTGATCTCACTGGTAACTCATTCATTGTTTAGTAACATGCTATTTAGCCTCCATGTGTTTGAATGATTTTGATTGTTTTTATTGTAATTGATTTCTATTTTCATGTCACTGTGATCTGAGAAGACGCTTGATATGATTTCAATTTTCTTGAATTTGTTGAGACTTAATGTGTGTCCTAACATGTGGTATATGTTTGAAAATGTCCTGTGTGCACTTGAGAGAATGTATATTCTGCAGCTTTGGGGTGAAATGCTCTGTAAATATCAATTAAATCCATTTGTTCTTCTGTGTCATTTAGGGTCTCTCTTTCCTTGATAATTTTTTGTCTAGAAGAGCTATCCAGTGATGTCAATGGGGTGTTAAATTCCCCTACTATGACTGTATTGCTATTGATCTCTCCTTTCAAGTCCATCAAGAGTGTTTTTTTCATACACTTAGGTGCTCCTATATTGGGTGCATATAAGCTAATAAGGGTTATAGCTTCTTATTGAATTTATCCTTTTAGTAGTAAGTAATGCCCTTCTTTGTCTCTTGTTATGGCCTTTATTTTAAAGTCTATTTTGTCAGATATAAGTATTGCTTCCCCAGCCTTTTTTTCAGTTCCATTTGCTTGGAATTTTTTTTTTTTCCATCCCTTCACTTTCAGTCTGTGTGAGTCTTTTTTTCTGAGGTGGGTCTCTTGTAGACAGTATATATATGGATCATGTTTTCTTATCCATTTAGCTACCCTTTGTCTTTTGATTGGAGCATTTAGTCCATTTACATTTAAGGTTATTATTGATAGGTACTTATGTATGGCCATTTTTTCCTTAATACTATGTTCCTCTCTCTCTGAATTCCTTCTTCTTAAAGCACTCCTTTTAACATTTTCTGCAATGCTGGTTTGGTGGTTATGTACTCCTTTGGCCTTTTTTTTTTTTTTTTTTTTTTTTTTTTTGGTCTGGGAAGCTCTTTATTTCACCTTCAATTTTATTTTTCAAATATTTTTTTCTTTATTGATTTTAGAGAGAGATGAAGAGAGACAGAAACATCCATGAGAGGGAACATTGATTGGCCACCTCCTGCATGCCACTGGGAATTGGGGCTAGAACCTGGGCATGTGCCCTGACTGGGAATCGAACCAGCAATATCTTGTTGAATGGGTCGACACTCAACCACTGAGCCACACCAGCTGAGCTATCCTCCTGCTTCTTAATTCATTTTTCTTTTTGCTGCTCTAATTGCATTCTTTTTTCTACCTTGTCTAACTCACTGATTTGGTCTTCTGCCTCATCCACTGTACTTTTGAATCCTTCTAGTGTGTTTTTTTTTTTTTTTTCTTTTTTATTGATTTTTAGAGAGAGAGGAAGGGAAAGGGAGAGAGAGATAGAAACCGATGAGAGAGAACATTGATTGGCCACCTCCTGCATGCCTCCCACTGGAGATTGGGCCCACAACCTGGGCATGTGCCCTGACTGGGAATCAGGGCACCTCTTGGTGCATGGGTCGATGCTCAACCACTGAGCCACACAGGCCAGGCTCCAGTATGTTCTTGATGTCAGATATGTTATTCTTCATTTCTGCCTGATTCTTATTTCTGTTTTCTATTTCTTGTTTCATGCTGTAGTTTCCACTAAGTTTCTTGAAATTCTAAGTTCCTTGAGCATTATTATAACCATTACTTTTCACTCTGTATGTGTTAAATTGGTTGTCTCCATTTCATTTAGTCTTTTTCTGGAGTTTCCTCCATTTCTTTCATTTGGGGGATTTTTTTGCCTCACCAGTTTTGCTGACTCTGTATTTGTTTCTATGTATTAGATCAAACTGCTATGCCTCCCAGTCTTTGTGGGGTGGCCTTATGTGGTAAGTATTTTGTGGGACCCAGTGGTGCAGTCTCTTAGCTATCCTGAGCTAGGTGCTCTAGGAATGACCCTTGTGTGATTTATTTGGGCCCTCCTATTATAATTAGATTTTGAATGTTGTTGTCCCATTTGTGGTTGAAATCACTTCTCAGGCTGGCTGATTGTGAGGCTCACCCCCGACCATATTGTGCAAGATGTTGTGCAGGTGCTGACAGAACAAAACTAAATATATCACAACATTAAAAAAACAAACAAACAAACAAAAAACACATACAAAAGACCTCTATAAGCACAACAAAAGTGACCAGAAAAGAAGAAATAATTAGGAAAAAGAGAAGAGAACAAGAATAATAGAAGAAGGTCCAGGCTGGTGTGGTTCAGTGGTTGACACCCATGCACCAAGAGGTCCCCCGTCCAATTCCTGGTCAGGGCACATGCCCAGGTTGTGGGCCAAATCCCCAATGTGGGGCATGCAGGAGTCGATCAGTCAATGTTCTCTCTCATCGATGTTTCTCTCTCTCTCTCTCTCTTTCCCTTCCTCTCTCTCTAAAATCAATAAAGAAAAAAAAATAAATAAAAGAATAATAGGAGAAAAAAATACTAGGAGAGAAAAAAAGGGGATAAAAAGTACTGTGAAAAGGCAGAGGTGAAAGAAATAAAATAAGAACAGGGTATAGTGGAATGAAATGGTATAAAAGAAAAGAGGAAGAAAAAAATTATGAAAAGGAAAATAGAATAGAAAGCTAAAAGGCAGGAAATTAGAAAAGGAAAAAAGAAGCTTAAGCAGTAGAAAGAAGAAATATTAGAGCAAGAAAAGTGAAAGAAAACAGAGACTAAAATAATATCAAATCAATAAAAAAGAAAGATAAAGAAGATGAAGCAAAAAAAAAAGTGAAGTGACCTTGGTCTCAGCAGCGTTTTAGTGCCTTCTGGGAGCTCCCTTTGGCTCCTGCTCTACTTAGATGCTAGCCACAGTCATAAACTCCTCCTTTGACTCTTAGCAACCTGTTTGGAGCTTCAAGCTATCCACAGTTTGTGTCTGTCTTCACAGAATTTGGCTTCTCCAGGGTGTGGCCAAGCTGCATTCTGGAGGCAGTTTGTCAGCAGCTTGGGCCAGAGGTGGGTCAGCAAACTTTCCTAAATTCCCAGGGCTCCACCTCTATCCACCTTTGCCTGCAGTTCAACTGTCAATCTGAGTCACTGAAAAGTCTGTTTATGAAATGGCTTTAGCCAGAATTGCTAGTATAAAACCTCTGGATCTCCTGTGAGGGGCAGGTGCTCTTCAGTTTTCAAGGAATGTGGTGTGTGTGTGTTTCTCTGCCCCAGAGCTAGAGCTCCTCTGAGGGTGATCCAGAATATTTCCCTGTTCTGGGCTGGGCAAAGATCCTCATATGCTGTCCAGTGGGATCAGCTGGAAAACGGGAGTCTCTATCAGCTCTCCTGTGAGGGGAAAGCTCCATTCAGGTTCCCAGGGCTGTGGGGCAGAGTGCCCTACCCCCAAGCCAGTTACTGAAGCTCCCTGAGCCTGCTCAAACCCAAAGATTTGGCCCCCTGCTGCTGTCTCCTCTGCAAGGGTGGAGATACAGGGTGTGGCAGCCTGTGTTCCTGAGGGTGGGGCGAGCTATATCCCCTAGGGCGGAGTTTTTTTCCTTTTCCTGAGCTGCGGCTTCTGGGAGGGGCCAGCACCTCTCAGGAGAAATGAGCACTTCAGTCTGGGGGAAGCATGATAGGATTCAGGTCAACCAGTGGCCGCCTTTCCACACCCTTCCCCAATACTTCCCACCCCAGTCTGTCCTCAGGCACCCCCAGTCCTCACCACCCTCTCCACTGAAGCTTCAGGTGAGTAGATGTAAATGAAAATCCTGTGCTCTGGATTTTTGTTTTTTTTGTTTGTTTTTTGATGAAAGAATATATAAAATTTATTATTCTTGATTTTTTAAATACTCTAAAAGATATTTGACAGTCTAAAGCAAAAATAGTAGCATTATATTATGTGTTTATAGATATAGAAAAGTAAAACAGCACCATAACAGCACATAAGATAAGAAAAAAGAATTGGAAAAAACTGTTGTACCAAACAAACAAAAAAATCAGAAGAAAAAAAACACCTGTGGCATTATCTCTGCTTAGCTCAGGTCTCCTTTAGTGGTCAGAAGCCCTGTCACTCTTCACGGCTGGATGTTACATGGACTGCTTTTTAGGCTCTGGTGTTCTGGACTGGGGACTGGAAGTGACTCCTCTCAGGAAACATCCCACCCTCACCTTGGCCCACAGCCCAGCGATTCCTTCTCTCTCTTGGCCTGCTGCTCCTGGAAGCTGGCCAGAATCTCTCAGGATCTTGCCCCTCCTACCAGGCTCTAGGTGGTTTCTTTTTTTCCCTGCTGTCTTCTCTTGAGCTGGACCTCAGTTGGTAATTCCGAGTGAATGTTCCCTAATGTCGTTTTATTTCCAGTTTGGCCCTGGGAGGAGGTGTTAGAAGGGTCTGCTTACACCTCCACCATCTTCCCTCTTCCATGGTATCTATTGATAATAGGAAGCCCCTGGTTTTATTTTAACAAAGTCAGGACTCCCATTCTAGGCAACACAGTTAATGATTTTGAATTTAAAAAATATATTGGTTCTCCACCTTTTCAAAATTGCTAAGACAAATTATTCATGTGACTGAGGACCCAGTATTTCAGTAGATACAAAGTTGCTGAAAGTTTAAATAAAAAGGACAGACAAGATCCTCCCGCCAACCTGCCTCTGAAAAGTAAAGGACATGTGTGCCCTGGTTCAGACTCAGAGTTGATGAGTTTCTTTGCCGGGTGATCTGGGCCCCAAGGCTAAGGCAACTAGATTCCATTTTTATGTAGGCCCCTTGGCTAAGGCGACTAAATGACTCCATTTTTATCATTAATAGACCTCCCTCGATATTCTTTCAATAATAGGTTAATTACCCCTAGAAGTAAAGGAATTTTGCCTAAGATTATAGTTGCCCCACGTGTTGGGAGGCATTTGCAGTTTCCTGAGTATAGGTATTTGCAGGTATTTGCAAGTACTTGTGCCGTTGGTGAATAATGCTAATTTTGACTTCTGTAATCTCTGTCACTCACACTATTGTACTGGTCCCCTGAGGGGAGGGGGGCAAAAGGAGGAGGGGGTTTCAGTCTTTAAAGTGGGACGAGCAAGAAGAATCGAGGCTGCTGATCTGAAGGGAGACTATGCCCTCCTCAGCCTGCCAGCGAGAATAAAGTGCTCCTTTACAATTCAGCTGTGCGTCTCTGGTTATCTCGCTGTCATGTTACAGCACAGGTAGACCCAAGACTCTCATTAGAGCTTGTCACTGCTGTCCCATGGCATAGTCCTACATCCTCTGTGTCTGCCAATGTCTCCAGCTGGCTGGCCATCATCATCCACCAACATTGGCCTCTGTTCTAAACACTTTGGGCACCTTCAATGCTTTTCTCCACAGGCCCTTTGCACATGCTGTCCCCTCTGCTGAGAGCCCTTCACACCTTCTGCCCTACTCCTTTCTTCTGTTTATTCCCATGCAGCCAATCCTGGGAAGGCTGCCCTAAGACAAGGCTAAGTTCTTTTAGTATACCATCTCATTAAAACTAGATTATTTTCTTGTATATTTTTTATTTCAGTCTAGAATTGTACTCTCAGTTCTTTGCTTATCAGATTAATGTCCATCTTTTGCTGCTAACCAACCTCCAAGCTTCATGAGGGCAGGGATATTTTCTATGGAGGCTCCTCCTGCATCTCAAAGCTGCAGCATTGCCAGAAAGAAGCAGCACCCAGAGTGCTGTCTGCATGCATGCTCACTTGCACACCCACCCACCTATATGCCCACCTGCACACACCTCCAAAGAGCAGAACTTCGGATGAGCATGATGCAAGCTGGCAGTGGGCAGTGCTGTGGAGTTCTGGCAGAAGACAGAGTCTTAGGATTTTGACATTTGTGCTTAAGGAATTTGAGGCTATTCTGTCATCTAGTTAGGGTAAGGGAGTTTGAGGGATGGGGATGATTTCTGACTGACAGCCTGTCAGAGAAGAGCTTTCCACACTCAAATTCTTGGGGATTTGCCCAGTCACTGGTCAGGCTTCCTTGTCTGAAATCTGAGGTAGCATGACCAACACATTCCAGGTATGCTTAGTTTTTCATTTCATATCAGATTTCAACACCTAAGGAGTGCTAGGTAAGATGTTTTTAATGAAAGTGAAGCCAGAATTTAAAGGTTAATGTGAAAATAGTATTCATCTTTGCTCAAAGACATATTGCTGACAACGGGGTAAGAAGTCCAATGAGTGCCCACTTGTCATGTCCAAATATCATCTTCCTGACCATGTGGAAAAATTAAACACCTGGCTTGTCACTAAACAGTAAATTAAAGGTAATTTTAAAGGCAAAGTAAGTTCACTGATTGAGAGGTGACTGAAGGCTGTTTTACCTGTGATAAAAATAATAATAATAATGTTTTCACTCATGTTGCTGCCAAACGCCATTCCTCCTGGTCCCAGTAAACAGAATAACACTAAGGTCAAAGCACCTTCAGAGCCATTGCCAAGGCAGATGAAACACGTCAGTGCCCTCAGGAACTTGGCTGTATCCATCACTGACCTCAATTCACTGCAGTCTTGCTGCACAGGAACCACAAGGAAAGGTTTCATGGGCATGCTTTGCTGCTGCTGAGTCATTCAGCTCCAGGAATTGAGAAGGCTCTGCAGCTGAGGAAGAGACTGGCTAATAGGATCCCACCCTGGACCCCTGCCCTGCACGATTTATTACTATGGGGCCAAGGGCAGTGGTAATGCTCATTTTTAACAGGTAAGGGAGAGAGCACTAAGCATAAAGAAATGCTATCTTCACCATCTCATTGTCTCAGCATGCCTTGCCAGTGTTTTTGAGAAAGCATAGTTTACAGCTGGGAATAACTAAAAACTCACAACTTCCCACTGTGTGTAGTTGAAGTGGGAAGCTAAGGCTTAGAGAGGTTATGTCACTGCTCATAGCGCCTGTCTGCTGCCAAATTTCCTACCCCTCAGTGAATTTTCTTTCCATGACCAAAGTCTGTTTCTCCTTCAACCATTCCCAACTATGTTAAAAAGGTTGCATTTTTAAATACTCAATTGAGCATGAGTATTGTCAAGACCCTCTTCAGACTGACAAACCTCAGAGTAGGGGGGCGGGGGAGATGGATGAGATGAACCAAAGAAATTATATGCATGTATGCATAACAAATGGACGTAAACAACAATGCTAGGGGGGTGAGGGGGTGGGATGGGGAGAAGGGGGTCTGGGGGGGAAAAGGAGAAACATCTGTAACAAAAATAAATTAATAAAAATTGGAGGAAAAAAAAGACCCTCTAGTCAGTGCCCCATCTTGTAGGGTTGGGGGTTTGGTGGGTGAACAAATGTAACCTTGAGGTATGCATTCTCTGGGCCTTGCCAGCCAAGGACCAAATTATGCATGAGAAAAGAAAGAATGTCAGTGGGTTGGAATACCACCCTGAAGTGTCAATGGGTTTATGGCCCAAGAGTGAATGTGTTTGTTATGTATCTCTGCTGAAAACAGCTAGGGGCATCTGGAACAGGAAGAATGCTGGACTTGGCTGAAAGTTCAGCAAAGACGCTATCTCAAGGACTTACTTACCTAAAACATCGTGTAACCTGGGGAGCTGCTAAAAGAATAAATTGGGCTGCATCCAGAGATCAGGAGAATTTGCTCCCTTGTGATGCTACCCCTCACTCCAAGCCATGTCTGCTTGTAATTCATTACATTGCAATGACCCCCGGCAGGCTGAGAGTCAGCACCATCTTGTTTATTAGAGAGTTTGCCTAGTGAGAGTCACTGTGCTAGACTGAAGAGAAGCACACCCGCCCCCACCCAGGCTGCAGAAAAGCCCAGCAGCCTATACCCATTTCAGACCATTGCCAGTGCCAGAACCCCTTACCTCACTGCCATCAGCCTGAGGTGTCCTTCCAGCTCCGTTCAACTACATTTGTCAAGTACCCACACTGCCTAGCTCTGTCTGGCCCTGGGAAACAAAAAAGTAGTTTGGTTTTCTTAGTTCAGTTTTAAAGACTGCAAAAATATTACAGTTACACAAGGCCCACAGACTGCAGCCCTGACTTACTTCAGATTCCCCAGGTAACTCTAAGGGGTACTGACAGGTTAGGGATGGTCCATGTCTGGGTTCTCCAGTATGTAGTACACACTTGGCTGCATATGTTCTCTCCAAGACAGATGTGGGCCCTGTATAGACTTTGAACATCTCACCTGGCCTACCAGCCCAATGAGACCCACTGGATCAGCACTAATCACACCTGACACATCATTCTGTTGGCTGGCCACTGGAAGGGTCAGTATCCAATGGTTTTATGCCCAAAGACAGTTTAGACTAGGGCCTTTTCTTTTTTCATTCAGTAAGGGAGGAGTTGAAATATAGAGTGTGGAGCTTTTTTTTCATCTGGCCATAGCCATCAGGGGTCTTAAAAGGCATAGTTCAGTGATTTCCAGAAAATATGTAGCAAACTCATAAAACTTCTTAAGACCTAAATTCCTTTCCAATCAAAAATCTTAAACCATCTATTTTGTGTGTAGAGGTTGTTCAACTAAAGGAATAAATGTGTGTTAAACTAAAAAAAGAAAAGAAACAAAAAGAAATATACAATATTAAAAAAAGCATGAAGTTAGACCTCTGAGAGTCCCCATGTACTAGTGCTGGAAGGGACTCCTGATTTTAGTCAGAACTGTGAGGACCCTGGGGTTTGTTTGATCACTTGCCTAGGTCATATGACACCTGTATCTAGGACCAGAACTCAGGTCTCCTGCCAGGCATCTGCTCACATTTGGTAAAAGCCTGACTTTGGCCCTGGCCAGTTTTGCTCAGTGGTTAGAGCATTGGCCCGTGGACCGGAGAGTCCCAGGTTCAGTTCCCGTGACATACCTCAGTTGCAGTTTGACCCCAGCCCCGACTGGGGTCGTGTGGGTGGCGACCACTTGATGTGTCTCTCTCACGTCGATGTTTCTTTCTCTCTCTTCCTCCCTCTCTCCCTCCCGCTCTATCTGAAGATAGATGCAAAAATGTCCTCGGGTGAGGATAAAAAAAAAAAAAGCCTGACTTTAGCCAGAATACCTCAGGAAGGGTCTTGTTCTGCCTCTCTCTTATTTAGAGAGGAGCCTTGCCCCACAGTGTAATCTGAGCATTCCCTCAGGCTGCTCTCCTGGTCTGCCTTGATGATCTTCAGACTCCCAGCAGCTCCTCTGTGTCCAGCTTGTGCCCAACTTGGACCACCAACTGGCTGCTTGAGAAGGCCCAAGACAGGCAACATCTGCTAGGCTGATAGGATGTTTTCTCTTGCAGACCTCCTCCCAGGAAGAGTGAGCTCTAGAAGTTTACGACTAAGAAGACAAGAGAATGCTCTCTTCAGCCGTCCTTGTCCCCCCCACCCCACCCTATATCTTCCTCTCATCATCAGGACCAGGCTAACCAAACCCAGAAGTCTCATTTGCTGTGCTAAGGCAGCTGGGGTCTCCCACATAACACTACATGCATGTTTAATAGCATGTTTTTACTCCAAATTCCAGCACATACATTGCAAGCATTTCCTCAGCCCCTGAGCTGCAAGATGTCCTTGCAGCTCAGTTCAATCACATTTATCAAGTGCTCACCCTTCTAGGCACTGTCTGGCACTGGGAAATAAATAAATAGTTCAATTTTAAACAGTGCAAAGATGTTCTAGTTACACAAGGCCCACTTCAGATTCCCCAGGTAACTCTAATGCGTACTGCTTTTATCAGAAAGCAGGACTGAAGCTCCTCTATTATAATTTTTTTAATTAAAAATTTTTAAATTTATTGATTAGCGAGAGAGGAAAGGAAGAGAGAGAAAGAAACATTGATTTGTTGTTTCACTCATTTATGTATTCATTGGTAAATTCTTGTATGTGCCCAGACTGAGAATTGAACTGGCAACCTTTTGGTGTACCAGACAATGCCCAACGAACAGCCACACTGACCAGGGCAAAGCTCCTCTTAAGCTGGCTTTTTTTTTTCCTTTTGGGAAACGATAATTTGTCATTGGGTTAACATCAGGCAAAAATCAGCCTAAATTATTATCTAGATCTGGCTGATGTTTATTGAATATTGACTTTATATTAATAGTGGATGGTAGAGCGGCCTCCCCTATCCAAAATCTGGGCTGATTTCAACTTGCATTCTCTGGTCTTCTTTTCTCATCCTCTGGCTCCCCTTCCATTCACCACCACAGTATAAACTGCCACCTTCATAAGGTGGCATGCTCTTACAGCAAAGGGTCAGGGCAATTAAAAAAAAATAAGTCACATCATAGGAGCTACATGAATTTATCTTCTCTGCTTTTTATTACTGACCTGGTTTTATGCCTTGTAACAAACTTCATGTAAGGTTTCTCCAAACCTTTTCTGCTCACAGGAAGGCTACTACTGGCCTAGAACAACTGGGATGACCCTTGTGATTGCAAGCAGGCATTAGGCCTGGGGGTGACAGAGCCAGTGCTCCAGGCTGTTGCACACAAATCTCATTTTGTACAAGAGCCCAGGAACAGAAGCGAAGGGAGTGTGCTTACAGGAATCTTTATTCCTTCCTTGTCTTTTTGTATATGCTATGTCTCCACCATAAGGCAGAGTCTGCTCAGAGCAAGGGCAGTCCTCTCCCATGCAGATTTGCTATAACAAGTCACATGCAGATGGCTATTCTTCCCCAGCATCCTTCTGCTTTTCACCCCTTGAAAAATAGCCAGAGGTTCAGAAGTGACTAATATCCTAGACCAGTTCTCAAAGTCCTATCCTTACAGAGGTGTCCTTCTGAGGGCCAGAGTCCTGAGGAGAGGAGAAAGCAGAAGAGCTTTGATACTCCTGGGGCTGGCACATAGACTGGGAGGTGGCTGTGGGTGGAACAGGTGGTGGTTCTTAGGTGAGCATCCAGGAGAGGCAGTCTGCTGGGCTAGAAGGGTGGTGCAGACCCCCTTGGAGGTGGCCAAGCTGAGTGGGTGGTAAAAGGACTCTTCAGAAGGTGATGGTCCTGGTGAGGGGCACCTACTTGCAACTGGGTTCTGGTTTCACAAGTTCCTGCTGGCAGGGGAGTAGGGGACATGCATTCTGCCCCACCTCTGCTCGTGAGAGCAGTGGCATAGTAGTCCAGGGGCTCTTCCTCAGCACAACCAACAGCATCCAGGAGGCAGCAGCACAGTTAGAGAATCTCCTGAAAGAACCTCACAAGTTGTCAGAGAGGAAGCCATAGAGGATGAGATTGACACAGCTGAGGATGAGGGACACATGGTTGATGGTGGTATCAAGACTGGTCACAAACTGTTTCAGTAGTTGTACCACCCAGAAAGGCATCCAGCAGAGCACAAGGACAGCCACCACCATCAGCATCAGCCACATGATCTTATTCTCTGAGCTCTTTGCTGCTGCCAGCCAGCCTGTAGTGCCACTGCCCAAATCTTACCCACAAAAAGCAGGTAGCACAATCCAATGCCCAGAACAAGCAACTAGAAGCTCAATAGGAAAGTAGTCTGCGAACACCATTAACCAGGCCAGGTGCAGCCAGTGCAGGTTGCAGGCCACAGCCTGGCTGCTCCAAGCTGGGCTGGTGTTATTGAAGATGGCAATGGGGAGGGTAACTAGAAAGGATGCCAGTCACATGCCCAAATTAATCAGGTTGGCCGTGCTGGGCCTCAGGTAGATGGCTGTGAGCAGAGGATAGTGGCCCACACTGAGCACAGTCAAAAGACACTGGTGAACGTGTTGAAGCTGTCCATGCTGAGCACCACACCGCACAGCATTGACCCAAGGGCCAGTGGCACAGGACAACTGATGAGGCCACGAAGGGTGAAGAGCTCATCAGTGATGTCATGTTTGAGCAAGTAGATATTGGCAGCCATCTTCATATTGGCATAGAGAAGGATAACAAAGATGACCGGCACGTTGCCCACCAAACCTACCAGGCAGACCAGCGCATAGATGCACTGGATAATGACTGTTAGGACTTACAGGGCAATATAATTCCTAACAGCCATTTTGCAAGCTTCCCTGACACAGGAGAACAAAGACCAAACTTCCTGCCACAGGAGAACTGGCCACACAAGTTATGCCACCGGACAACAGGAACCAAAGGAACACCCAATCACACATCCGCATTCCTGTAGACCCAAGCCCCTGCGCAAACCCACCAAGACCCCAAATCCCACTGACTGACAAAAGCTTACGCCCAGTGGACACATAAAAGGGCGAAACTCTAGCTCCTAGGGGCTGCCATCATGGATCCATCCAATACCCCTTGGCTTGGTGCTATGTAGCACTTCCCTTTGGATATCTCCATCCCCCAACTTCTTTCCTTTAAATGAACTCAATTTTTTTATCCACCAGCTGAGATTGCTATCTAGCCTGCCCAGGAACCACCGACTTTCATCTTTCAGTGACCATGCCCGCTGCCCTGTGTCCCTGGTTCCAGCCACCAGCAGCTCTTCTGCTGCATCCAGGCTAGTGTTTGCCACCTGGAGCCAGGCTGTCTGGAGCCCTTCCTTGGCCTTGAGGGGCAGCGGCATGGGGGCGCTCATATCCTGGGGTGCCCTCCGAGGGCTGCTGGAGACTGGTGGAGAGGGGTAGGTGGAAGGCAGGCAGCTGGGCCAGGGCTTTTCCTCAGATGTGTTCACCATTGCCTGCTCCACCTAAATAGGGGTGACGGGCACCTCGGGAGCGCCCGCCAATCCCCCCATCGCGGGACTCCTGCTTCTAAGTACCTGTGCCCTGTTGGGTTTTCCCACTTTTGCCACCCCCCGCCAAGAGGCCCACCCTATTCCTACTCTACCGGCATCAAGACCCAGCCCCAGGTCCTGCCCAGGCACTCCACCCCAACCCCAGAGGCCTAGCACCTAAGCTGCTCCTCACCCCAGATCCTGTCTTCTCCAGTCCTTTGCAGTCCACTCCCCTTCTCTGCTCTCCTGGGCTCACAGCTGCAGGTCTGCAGATGCCCAGTACTCCTTTTCAGTAATGAGGCACCCAGGATGGCAGGGGAGTAAACTGAGCAAGACTGAAGATCCAATTTCCTGGTGCTTGACACACATCCTCCCTCTCTCCGCCCCATTCCCTACCCCCTTAAATCTGTAGAAGACCTGCAAGGTCTTTCTCATCCCTAAATTCACTTTACAGTAGTGGAACCTGAAGCTTCAACTTCTGTATGAACAAGTTCCAGGTCTGTCTGTGGCCCCAGCCTCCTCCTACCTGCACTTAGAGCCATGGTGGATCGCAGGACCTTTGCAGGTAGATTTCTGTGTAGTTGAGTGGGCACAGTGAATGCATATGGACACATGGAGGCAGGGATGCCACAAAAGAAGACCAACCTGTGACCTGGGTAGTCCATGCTTGTGGGCCACTTGGGTAGAGGCAGCTGGTACTGGAGCCAGATGCTTGGAAATATCCACCATGCGACCTGGCTGTCTTGAGAGGGGCATCCTCCACCAGGGTCTTTGAAATGTGCCTGGGGTGGGGGCTGTCTGACAGGGCTGTGGGGCGATGGCTTGCTTGAGCCCCCCAGCACAGTCCTGAAAAGCCTTTGGTGCCTCGGGAAGTGGGTCCCAGGCCACCGGGGTTGGGGTCCCAGCTTCTATGATGGGTGGCTAGGGAGGGGCATCAGGATGCTTAAGGCTAGCTTGAGGTGATCTTTCAGAGGATAGTCTGGAGACTTTCCACTACTATTCATCCAGGCTTCATTTGGGGATGGGGGTAGGGTGCAGGTGTGATCAGCACTTATGCAACACAGTGGATGACCCCAATCTCTGTCCCTAGCTTCTGCCACCCAAATGGACTCATTTACAAGATCTAGCAGTGTCCCTCTCCTTGATGGACATTTTTAAAATAGGTCTGTCCTTTCTCTGGCCCCATTCTCATCTTTGTCCCTAAGGGAAAGAACCTTGTGGGGAAGAAGATGGTGCCTTTGTCATTCTAGATGGTGTAAGAGTTTGGGGGAAAGGCCGTGGAGAATCTCAGATTTGGCTTTTCCCTTTAACTCTAGAATGGAGGAGACCCTTAAATGACCTCCCTACCAAGAGTCCCCTCTGGGTCCATTGGGGGGGGTGTCCCAGGGCTATTCCAAACTCCTGGATACCTCACTTCTGTTGTCTTCTCTGTCCATTTAAATGGCCAGATTCCTCTCTTCCCTGCAATGTATTTCTTATGGTTCTGCCTATCCTGTGAACCTTTGGAATCCTTCCCATATCTAGTTTAGAGAGTTATTCTCCTAACATTTCCTAATTCTGTTCCTCTCCCCCAACACATATGTATATCTTGCAGTAAATTAAGCTAGCGTTTAATAAAGTATACATGTGTCACTGTCTTCCATGGTTCTTCGAAAGCAGTCCACATTGAGTGTAATGCATGCCACAATGGGAGCATCCAAACCTAGCATTTCTGGAATTCTTGGAACAGGAGACTGAGCATTCATCATTCATTCATTCAACAAATGATAATGCAGATAATGCACAGGCATCCTCACTATGAGATGTGCAGGGCTTCAGAGACCTTGGATTTTCCCCATTGTCCCAGCAGGTATATAGGAAAGTGCCTGGCATCACAGAGGAAGGGTGGCAGTGGTAGGGGCTACAGAAAGCTTCACAGAGAAGGTAACAAAGAGAAGAGGATGGCCATGGCAATGAGGACAAAATTGACCTCCAGAGAGAGAAATTGGCAAAGCAAGACCTGCTGGGGGCCTGGAGAACGGGTTGCAATGTGGCAGTAGTACTGGGTAGCTGGCAGGGCAGCAGGATGTTGTGGGTGATAATGAGGGATGTTGAGCCTGCAACAGACTGGGGATACCTTGTGTGCCCAGTGGAGACCTAGGGTCTTCATCTAAAGTTGTGGAAATGTAGAGAACTTAGATAAGCCAGGTGTCAGGGTCAGAAGTGGAGTTTGTGTGGCTCTCTGGTTGCTGGCAGAGAATGGCCTGAGGGTCCAGGTCTGTGAGGTTTACATAGGGAGCCATTGGGGCTGTTGTAAGAGCTGTGTGCTTGTACCTGGACTGCTGCAGTGGGAAGCAGAGCAGGGCAGACACTGGGCACACAGGGTAGGGCACAGCAGTGTTGTGACCTTGAAACTAGGCTGTCTGGTTCAAATCTAGCTCTACCTCTTATCAGATATGCCTTGGGCAAGTTCCTCGGTCTCTTTATGCCTGTTTCCACATCTGGAAATCAGGCCTGATGATAGTAAGTACCTGGTTAGGTGCTGTGAAGATCCATCACATCGGCACACATGCCATTACTCGGGAGTATGTGGTTGTGGGCAATACTCAGTTACTCAGTGACCTGACTGTCCTGGTTGTTTTTTTGTTTTTGTTTTTTTGCTTTTCTTTGGGTGGCCTTAAAGGGACAATCTTGGAAATGAGACTAAAGAGATCTGCCTGCCCTCACATGGCCCCATACTGTCTGGTTGGCTGCCATCAGAGGGCAAAGGTTAAAGGGCATGATGTAGGCCATTGATAACCCATCCTGCATTATTATAATTGCTTTTGTTAGTAGTTATATATAGTTTCTATTGACAGTCTTTTCATATCTAACTTGTATTTAAAACAATCCTGAGATACATGGGAAAAACATTGTTATTATCCCCACTTTGTAAAAATGATCAAAACAGAGAAAGCTTTGCTGACAGCTGACCCTTTTCTGCCTTGACTCCCAATTTGATAATGGGTTATGCTCAAACCAGATTCTTTTTGGAGTGGAAGAATCTCTGTTAGTAATTATGCTGTCCAGGTAAACCAGGATATATGGGTACTCTGATAAGGAGAGACTCTCCAATTTAATTTTATATATTACCATATTAAGTGGCAGAAAAAAATTAGTCTGTTAAGTACTGAATTAATTTTTAAGAGGCTGTCACTGCTCTCCCCAGAACATTATCCAGAAACGGTTTTGTAGAGGTAAAGTTGATGTGTGCACTTCACTGATGAGACCAGGAACTGCTGCAGATTAAAGTGAAATGTCCTGTGTCCAAGACCCAGAATAGAGAATGCTACTGTTTTCAAAAATACTCTCTCAAGACTTTGTGTTTATGGAAGAATCAGAGAAGCATTTGAGATGCAGATCACTCTAACAACATTAGATTCTCCAGAGAGTGGGAATCTCTCCTGCTTGACTCCCTCCTGAGATGGAGGTGGAAGAACACATGCTCTAGGTAATGTTTGGCTTGTCCTGAGAAAGATGCTCTTATCTGTTTCATTTCCCTACTTAGTTTTCAGGTTCCACCATGCCTCAAACTTCAGGTCAGGAGTGGGGTGCAGGGATTGATAAAAGTATCTTAGCTTCTAAAAATTACTAAAATAAGGAAAACAGAGTTGAGTGGATACCAATAGTCACTGCCCTCAACACAGCATTATCATAGTGACAAGACCATATGCACCTGAAGAAGGAGAGATTGGAAAATTCAGAGCTAATAGAAAGGTTCTTCACCAAAGTCAAGAAATAATCATGAGGCTGAGTTACTAAGAGTTTTGATTCAGCTGACAGTGTTGGGTAGGGGAGGTGTTATTTTAACACCAGGCATTTTGGGAGGCAGCATAGTGTGTGGGCTAAATAAGCTGACATGTGCAACAGAACAGTGTTTGGCATCAATAAGCACTATACGTGTTTATTATTAATACCCCAACCAAAGTCTCTGGTGCTTGGTATCTCAAAGCTCCTGGACACATATATTTTTGCCCCAAGCATGCTGACATTAAACAGTGGACCTTCTTTGTCAGAGTTGGTGAGCTGGAAGGAGCAGAAGTCACTCCTGGAACGTGTGTGTTGCTGGAATGTGAGAGGCCTGGCCCAGAACCTGCTAAGGTTGCCACAGAAGAGGACGCCCCATCCTTCACTGGGGCTAAGACAGGGATCTGACACAGCTTCACCTTCCAGGCACTGGCTTTCCTGAGGGCCAGGAGTCCTCCACAGACTGCAAGTTGGTCCCACTGGAGAAATTCATAAACACTGATGCCTAGACCCTGTCCCTAGACACTCTGAGTTAGTTGGTCTGGAGGGGGACCCAGGTATCTGAATATTTTGAAGCTTCTCCAGATAATTTATGCACCGAGGGCACTGATACAACATTTAACTAAATGGAATTATATAGAGTCAGGCAGCCAGGGGGCCACAGTGGGTAGAAATCATACCCCCAGGACAGTTGGAGGGAGTGGCCAGGAGAAAAATCCAAGAAACCAAACAGAATTTGGTTTTCAGAGGAGCTGAGAGTTCCATAAAGGTGAGGGTCCCCCCCAGGAAAGGAAGAGGCTGGGGTGGCTGGTCTCCCACTGCTATCCTCTCCCAAGTCACTAAGTATGCACCTGAAGCAGGAAAAGCCACCATGTTTCTCCACCATGGACCTTCTCCTTCAGGTGGTGAGAGGGCTGCCCCTAAGCACAGCTGGTTCCAGCTGCTGGAGGGCCCATGAAGCTTCCCAGGCTGACTGATGGACAGAGGGTGGAGCAGGGTCCTCAACACCTACTCAAGCCAGAAGGAACAGCTCCTTTGTTGGAAATGTGAGTATCTCTTCCATTTCCACACTTCTGATGTGTTCCTCAGGGCAGGAGTCCCCTGGCCTGGAAGCATCTGGACCACAGGTCTCCAGGAGACAGCTGCATCTGTAAATAGCAGTGTACCAAGGAGAAGCCTGGCCCTTGACAGTGAAGGAGAAAGCAGTCCTGAGAGCCACTTCTGTCACATGCTGATTAGAAAATCATCTCAAGGGCTCTCAGCAGTTTGGCTTGGCTTTGATGATTTCTGTCACAGAGCATATTAAAGGCATAATTTACCCAGTGTTGAGTGCCTAGCATTGTCAGAGTGATTTACATAATCACTTCTTCTGTAGATTCCCGTCTGAACTCTGGTGATATGTAGATAATGCAATAAAAAAGCAGCCTACTCTGCCCTAGTCAATGAATGTCAATGTCACTCAACTATGACATTCAATATACAGATGAGGGTTTCCTTTAAAAATGTGTGACTTATTAAATGACTTCCTCAAACTGAAACAACCTAAAAATCAGATGAGAAACAAATATTCAGCAGGAGAAAGGCAGAGTCTGGAATAGGTACAATGGAGATACAACAGTATCCAAATTATGAAGACTCTGCTGTCAACTCTGGAGTGAGGAAATTGAACACCAGTCTGTTCTTTGGGAGCTGTTTTCAGACTGCCTCTGAATCCTGTTCTCATCACTTTGCATGGAGAAGAGAATGAATGGGAATACACAAAACATGGGTTTCACTCTGAACCTTCTGCTTCTGAGGAATGTGAGCTTGGGCAGCTCCCTTAGAGCAGTGGTTCTTTAAGCATGATCCTGTTAAAAATGTGCATCTTTTTGTTTGTTTGTTTGCTTTAACTTTTTATTAAAATGTTTAGGATACAGACTGACTTTCTTTTGTAAATGACTGTTTTACTTTTCCTGAAATAGGACTTATATGCACTCTGACAAAACAGAATGAAAAGTCTCAATTCATGGGAGTTCTTGTACAAAGCTCTGATTCTCACTGTCAGGAGCCAGGCTCCTCACAGCAGCTTCTTCATGCTATGCTAATACAACAACAGTGTTTTATGTTGGGCATGAAATAGACTGGTGCTACTTGACTTTTCAATCTCCTTTCTCCAGTGGCCAAAATAAAACTATTTCACAAAGAGCTGCCCTGCAAAGAATCCATAATTTTCCAGCTTGCTACAAAGTGATTAGGGGGAAAAAAGTAAAACAAGAACACTAACACTGAAGCAATCATACGTGTCATTTCTCTGGATAGAGAAACATGAGTGACCTTTAGCCAAAGTAAATTAGAAGCATGCACGTTAACTAATTCACTCACCCTCAGCTAGACTTGTTCACTTACGGCTTTAACCCCTTTTGAAACCAACAATTGTGTTAATCCAGCTATGCTTGTACATAAATGAAAGTCATGCTCATCCCAGACTTGTACTCCACTGAGCCTCTGCATTTGGTACCTGGCAGTAAAAACATATGCATATCTAATAGGTCAGTACTCAAGACTATCAATTAGAAATTCAACTAAAGAATGATACTCTCACCCCTAAAATATGTTATCCACACTTTTCCTACTCTCACATTAGAAAAAAACATTAATTTACTTCAATCCTCTGCAAATAAGGATTATCATCACAATTTTCAATTTTGAAGAAACTACCTTTAATCTTTTATTGAAGAAAAATGAATGAAGATATCCTCCCATCTTAAGACTATCTCCTATCCTGTCATCTTTTACTGCAAGGGTTGAAAATTGTTTAAGATAATGAAAATCAAGTTTCACACACGGCATTAAGAAAACATAAAGCTGTTTTTTTTGTGGAAAAAAAGATGGCGGCGGGCAGGACCAGAGGGAGAGTGAGTGCGTGAGAGAGTGTGAGTGGATGTGAAGGTGGACGACCAAACTCCTGCAGTGCAGAGACGCAGAGCAGAAGGTTCCTGTGCTGTGGATGGGGAGCAGCCGGCTACCTCGGTAAGCAGCTCTTCAGGGCGCTTCTCCCTGCACCACGTGGAGGTCCCAGCATTTTGGAAGATCCCAGGTCTTCCCTGGGAGGAGGCAGTGGGAATGGCTAGGGCCCAGCAACCTGAGCCCACAAATGCACCTGGCACCCTGGAACCAGTGGACACGCTGTGTCAACACAGACCAGGGCACAGTAGTGGAGCTGCCTAGGTGCCAGTTGCGGAAGCTTCAAATGGCCAGGAGCCCAGCACCATCCCCCACAGCAGCAGCCCAATCAGAGTCAAGATATACCTCCAACAACAGAGGATGGGGAGCAGACATCCATCCCCAGGCAACAGAAGCACAGAACAGCAGTTAAGACCCATCCCTAAAAACTACAGCAAAGGCTGAGCAGGAGCTGAGCCCCATGGGGCAGCAGCACTCCCCAGCCGCCAGCGGTGGGACCTAGGGCTCCACAGAGGCCTGTGCGACCCAGCGGCCTACAAGATAGGCATGGAGCCGGGTCTCCAAAGAGACTGTGCGATCCAGCTGCCCGTAGGACCTGTAGGGTGCTGCTGCATCAGAGAGGCCTATGTGACCCAGCTACCCACAAGATAGGTGTGGAGTCAGGTCTCCAAAGGGACTGTGCGATCCAGCTTCCCACGGGATCAGCGGGAAGCGGGGGCTCCAACAGGTCCTGTACAACCCAGATGCCCACAAGATCAGTGGGGAGCCAGGGCTCCAGTGAGGCCTGTTCAACACAGCTGCCCATGGTATGGGCAGGGAGTGCGGCTCCAACAGGGACTGAGCTATACAGCTACAGGTAGCACCAGAGACAAGCTGGGAACAAAGCCCCAGAGGGGCCCATGTGATCTAGCAGCAGTACCTAACAGGACACACCAATACCAGCCCCCAGCAGTCAGTCCTCCAGGATCCACAGCAGGCAAGAGGCAACACACAACAAAAGAGTCTGGGAGGCACAGTAGCCTTATTTGATATACAGTGAGCTGCCAACACATCCAAACATCCCTCACTGGGTCTAGAGCTACCAGATGGCTAAAATGGGGAGACAAAGAAACAACACCCAAAGGAAAGAAAAAGAGTAATCACCAGAAAAGGAACTACAGGAAATGGAAGAAAGCAACTTGTCAGATAAAGGATTCAAAGCAATGATTTTAAGGGTGCTCAAACAATTTGGTGAGAACTACAAGCAACTTAATAAGAATTAAGAAGAACTCACTGAGAACTAGTTCAGCTTAAAAAAAGAGGTAGAAGCTATGCATAAAGAAATAGAAGCTATGCATAAAAATCAAGAGGAAATAAAGAATGACATAGCTGTTATGAAAAATACCTTAGAAGGGTTCAAAGTAGATTAGAAGAAGCTGAAGACAAAATCAGCGACTTAGAAGACAAGGTAGAGAAAAACACCCAAATAGAGCAGCAAATGGAAAAAAAAATTTAAAAAGCAGGAGGAAAGTTTAAGGGAGCTGTGGGGCAATACAAAATGTAACAGCATTCGCATTATAGGGATACCAGAAGGAAAAAAAAATCAGAGAAAGGAATAGAGTCCAGGAAACAGAGAGAGTCCTAAACAAGATGAACCCCAGAAGACCCACAGCTAGACACATCATAATAAAAATGGCAAACATTAAAGACAAAGAAAGAATCTTAAAGGAAGGAAGAGAGAGACAGAAAGTTACCTACAAGGGAGCTCTCATTAGACTGACAGCTGATTTCTCAACAGAAACACTGCAGGCCAGAAGGGAGTGGCATGAAGTGTACAAAGTAATGCAAGGCAAGGGTCTGAATCCAAGATCACTCTATCCAGCAAGGCTATCATTCAAAATTGAAGGAGAAATAAAGAGCTTCACGGATAGAAAAAAGCTAAAGGAATTTACCACCACCAAACCAGCACTGCAAGAAACACTGAAAGGACATTTGTAAGAAAAAGAAGAAAGAGAGAGAGAGACAGAGAGAAAGGAACACAGGCATAAAACTAAAATTCCAACTAATAACTATCTATCAGTAATTACTTTAAATGTAAATAGCTTAAATGCTCCAATCAAAAGACATAGGGTAGCTGATTGGATAAGAAAACAAGACCCATATATATGCTGTTTACAAGAGACCCACCTCACAACAAAAGACTCACACAGGATGAAAGTGAAGGGATGGAAAAAAATTTCCCAAGAAAATGGAAATGGAAAAAAAGCTGCGGTAGTAATACTCATATCTGACAAGATAAACTTCAAAACAAGGGCCATAATAAGAGACAGAGAAGGTCACTACATAATATTAAAAGGATCAATCCAACAAGAGGATATAACTCTGGTAAACATATATGCACCAAATACGGGAGCACCAAAATATATTCAAAAACTTCTGGAAGACTTCAGGGGAGAGATCAATAGCAACACGATCATAGACGGTAAATTTAACACACCACTGACATCACTGGATAGATCTTCTAGACAAAAAATTAACGAGGACATACAGTACTTACAAGACAAAATAGATCAGTTGGACTTCATTGATATTTACAGAACATTTCATCCCAAAGCTGCAGAATATAAATTCTTCTCAAGTGCACATGGGTCATTCTCAAAGATAGACCACATGTTAGGACACAAAAGCAAGTCTCTACAAATTCAAAAAAATTGAAATCATATCAAGCATCTTCTCAGATCACAGTGGCATGAAGCTAGAACTAAATTACAATAAAAACTCACAAAAACATTGAAACACTTGGAGGCTAAATAGCATGTTATTAAACAACGAATGAGTTACTAATGAGATCGAGGAAGAAATTAAAAAATTCCTGGAAACCAATGAAAACGAACACACAACAACACAAAAATCTATGGTACACAGAGAAAGCAGTCCTGAGAGGGAAGTTCATAGCACTACAAGCCTACCTCAAAAAATAAGAAAAATTCCTAATTGACTTTCTTAAAGAACTAGAAAGTAAACAAAAAGAAACACCCAGAGCTAGTTGGAGGAAGGAAATAGTAAAGGTCAGAGCAGAAATAAATGACACAGAGACTAAAAAACCAATTCAAAAGATCAATAAAACAAAAAGCTTGTTCTTGAAAAGATAAACAAGATCGATGGACCTTTAGCCAGACTCACCAAGAAACAAAGAGAAACCAAATAAACAAAATCAGAAATAAAGGAGAAGTAACAACTGACACCAGAGAAATACAAAGGATCATCAAAACATGCTATAAACAATTATACACCAACAAATTGGCCAATCTAGGGGAAATGGACAAATTTCTAGAAACACACAGTCTCTCCAAACTGAACCAGGAAGAGATAGAAAACTTGAACAGACCAATAACAGCTAAGGAAATTGAAGACGTAATTAGAAAACTCCCAGCAAACAAAAGCCCAGGCCCAGATGGCTTCACAAGGGATTTTACTGAACATTCAAAGAAGAGCTAATACCCATTCTGAAACTATTCCAAAAAATCCAAGAAGACGGAACACTTCCAAACACATTTTAGGAGGCCAGCATAATCCTAATTCCAAAACTGGATAAAGACACTACAAAGAAAGAAAATTAAAGGCCAATATCCCTGATGAACACAGATGACAAAATCCTAAACAAAATATTAGCAAATCGGATCAAGCAGTACATAAAATAAAGTTATTTATCATGACCAAGTGGGTTTCATCCCAGGGATGCAAGGATGGTACAGTATTCGCAAATCAATAAATGTGATACACCACATAAACAAAATGAACGTTAAAAACCATATGATCATATCAATAGATGCTGAAAAAGCATTTGACAAAATCCAGCACCCATTTCTGATAAAAACACTCAGCAATATGGGAACAGAGGGATCATATCTCAATATAATAAAGGCCATATATGAAAAACCTACAGCCAACATCATACCCAATGGGCAAAAACTAAAAGCATTCCCCTTAAGAGTGGGAACAAGACAGGGATCCCCACTTTCACCACTCTTATTTAACATAGTCCTGGAAGTCTTAGCCATAGCAATTAGACATGAAGAAAAAATAAAGGGGATCCAAATTGGAAAGGAGGAAGTGAAACTGTCATTATTTGCAGATGACATGATATTGTACACAGAAACCCTAAAGAATCCATCAAAAATCTACTAGACTTAATAAATGAATTTGGCAAATTAGCAGGATACAAAATTAATGTCAAGAAATTGACGGAGTTCTTATACACCAATATTGAACTCACAGAAAGAGAAACTAAAAAAAAAAATCCCATTTACCATCGCAGCAAAAAAATTAAGATACCTAGAAATAAACTTAGCCAAAGTAGTAAAGGACCTCTTCACAGAAAACTACAGGTCATTGAAAAAAGAAATAGAGGATGATATAAAAAAGTGAAAGCATATACCTGTTCATGGATTAGAAGAATCAACATCATTAAAATGTCCATACTATCCAAAGCAATCTATAAATTCAATGCAATCCCCATTGACATATTTCACAGAACTGGAACAAATACTTCAAAAGTTCATATGGAACCAAAAAAGACCCCGATTAGCCACAGCAATCTTGAAGAAGAAGAACAAAGTAGGAGGGATAACATTACCAGATATCAAGTTATACTACAAAGCCACTGTAATCAAAACAGCCTGGTACTGGCACAAGAACAGGCAGATCGATCAAGGGAATAGAATGGAGAACCCAGAAATTGACCCAAGACAATATGCTCAATTAATATTTCACAAAGGTGGCAAGAGCATACAGTGGAGTCAAGACAGACTCTTCAATAAATGGTGTTGGGAAAACTGGACAGGTACAAAAAAAGAAAAAAAAAGAAGTTAGACCACCAACTTACACCATACACAAGAATAAACTCAAAATGGATAAAAGACTTAAATATAACTCGTGAGTCTATAAAAATTCTAGAAGAAAATGCAGGCAACAAAATTTCAGACATCATATGCAGTAGAATTTTCACTGATAGAACACCTAAGGCAAGAGAAACAAAGGGAAAAATGAACACATGGGACTACATCAAACTCAAAAGCTTCTGCAGAGCAAAAGAAACAACCATCAAAATGGAAAGGGATCCCACTATATGGGAAATCATATTTGCAAATGATGCATCAGATAAGGGGTTAATTTCTAAAATATATAGAGTGCTCATACAACTCAACAAAATAAAGACAAAGAACACAATAAAAAAATGGACAGAGGACCTAAATAGACACCTCTCCAAAAAGGACATACTAATGGCCAGGAGACATATGAAAAAATGCTCAATGTCACTAATCATCAGAGAGATGCAAATTAAAACTATGAGGTATCACTTCACACCTGTTCAGAATGGCCGCCATCAAACAAGTGTTGGCGAGGGTGTGGAGAAAAGGGGACTCTAGTACACTGCTGGTGGGAATGTAGACTGGTGCAGCCACTGTGGAAAACAGTACGCTGTTACCTCAAAAAGTTAAAAATTGTACTGCCATTTGACCCAGTGATCCCACTTCTTGGAATATACCCTAAGAAACCTGAAACACCAATCAGAAAGAATATATGTACCCCTATGTTCATAGCAGCACTATTTACAATAGCTAAGATCTGGAAAAAACCCAAGTGTCCATCAGTAGATGAGTGGATAAAATAGCTGTGGTACATGTACACAATAGAATACTATGCAGCTATAAGAAAGGAAGATCTCTTATTCTCTAGGCATGGAAGTCCTAGAGAATATTATGCTAAGCGAAACAAAACAAACAGAGAAAGACAAATATCACACGATCTCACTTATTTGTGGAATATAATGTACTAACGAAACCGATGAACAAAATTGACCCAGAGACGTAGAGGTGGGGTACAGACTGACAAGCCTCAGAGGAGGGGGGATTGGGGGAGTGGAAGAGATAAATCACAGAACTTATATGCATGTATGCATGACCAATGGACATGGCAACAGGGCTGGGGATGGGGCAGGGGGAATGGGGAGAAGGGTGTCAATGGAGGTAAAAGGAGAAACATCTGTAACGAAAACAAATTAATTAAAAAAAACAAAAAACATAAAGCTATAAAAAAGTAATCCTCATTACCCAGGGGTGTGATGACTTTTGTGCTGAGTGCTTACTGACAATCAGTGATGCTTGCACAAAAGGCATAGCTCTACACTAAATTCTTGGATTAGAGTTTCCTCAGCTTATTTCTGCAATGGAGAAGGGAAATTTCATACAAAAAAAATGTGGAAAAGTTATAAATGTTAACCTTTAAACATCAAAAAGAAAGCCCCCCCCCCCAAAACAAAACAAAACAAAAAAAAACCTCCAAAAAAACAGTTAACTGATTCAAAGAGCTCATGAACAATCCAATAGACCAAATTCTGCAAGTGGAAAATTTAAAGCCTACTGAGTAAATTTTTCCAAGATTCAACCAAAATGTTACCATAACTGATTTTTAAGTTCTCAAATTACAGAATTAAGAACACTTACACTGTTAGCTTTGTCCTGTGTGACTTTCCTATTCAGAAAAATTCTCCCTGGGATCTGTGCAAAAGTAACTGACACAGCCGCAGTGTATGACAACATGAGCGGTGTTCTCAATTCTTTCTGAGGCAAACATCACTTTTTATAACAGAAAATTTAAAAGGTGCTATAGAGAGAAATGGAACTTCTCAATAATTAAAAAAAAAGACTGGCTGAAATTTGATAACTTTATAAATAACAATAACAACAATAACCCACTCTATAATTAACTCCTCTGTAGTGAACAATCTGCTATACACTCCGTGATGAGGAAGAGCCCTAGCTTGCCACAGTAGAAACTTGCTGCAACTGCGAGGCCAGGGTTCTGTCCTTTCCTAGTTCTCTGTGCACCAGGTGATGCCACCTACTACAAGGCAGTTAGACAGACAGGGGAGCTTCTCTCACCAACCCACTAACTCAACAGGACTAGGTTCACTTGACTGAGCTCTGGCCTCCAACATGTATCTGTGCATAAGTTTATAAAATGCCACTCACTAGATTTTAAAAAAAGAAATAGAAAACTAGGAACCAAGTAAATTGTAAACTCAAAAAGTAAAAAGGGAAACCAGTTACATTAACACTTTCTTTAAAAGAGAATCACCTCTTTTGAAATCAACCACAGTGGTGAGACCTGTTTTTCTTTTTAGTTGCCCCATGATGGAATACAGCTTTGCCTGCCAAATCTTGCCAGCTTCCAAGGGACTCTCACCTGTACCAGCATATGGGCAGCATTACCTCCCAACAGTGTGGAAAAGAGCACAGGTCACCACTGAGCAATGAGAGAGCTGACAGAGACTCTTGGCTTCTCAATGCCAGAAGTGGTTGGAGAGATTTTCTTGTTCTATTAGAAAAATTCATAAGGAAGCTGTGAACAGGATCAGTCCACAGGGGTAAAACTCCTATTTTCACTGTCCAAACACTAATCAGTATACTGAGAGAGCAAGTCCTCACCATATCCTTCACTCTTGAGTACACTACACATGAACACTTCCATGGGGCGGGCATTCAGCTCCTTCAGGGTTACATTCTCCTTTCCTGTGGTCTGTCCATAAAGCCCAAATATCTCACAGAGTTTTTCTATACTGATTGCATGTGTTCTGTCAGTTTGTTACCCAAGATAAGGATTGGCACATTGGATATTGTTTTATCAGTCAGTAAAGCATTAAACTCAACTTTGGATTCTATGAGGTGAACACAATTTGTACAGTCCACCAGAAAGACAATCCCATTAGCTGCTAGGAGATAATTTTTCCAAACCCAGCTTGCTTATTCATGACCACGAAAATCAAAAGTTGTAAAAGTCAATTCAGTAATTGTCCGCTCTTCTGATATCAGATGTAATGTTAAACATGTCTGTTATTTTTGAGCATGTGTAGAAAAGTGGTTTTGCCTGCATTGTCCAGACCCAATAATACAAGTGTTCTAGATTTCTTATAGAGTCCTAGGAACTGGAGCATACTGCTGAAGCCATTGTAGATCCACTCAAAGATTAAAGACATTATTATGCTTACTATGGCTCCTCTGGCAGCAGCAGCAGCAGGGGAAGCTTCGATCCTCCTCTGAGCACACTACCCAGAAGTACCCCAGAAATATGTATCCTTGACCTTTTGAATCAGAAACACAGAGGGTAAGGACCAATCCTGCAGGGGGACTAATGACACTCAAGCTTGAGAGCCTTCAGCATAGTCTTTCTGAGCCTTGTGTTTTTGGTCTGGCCCATGTCCCAGAGATGTGAACCAGTATCAGGAAAGATAGTTTGACATGAATGCTCTGAAATCTCTATACCAGGACTGGCCAGATGGGCTACTGAATACGTAGGGATGGGATATGCTGGAAGTGTAAAATATACATCAGGTTTCAAAGGCTTGGGATGAACAAAAGAATGCAAAATATCTCATTAATATATTTTATATTAGTTATACATTGAAGTGATAATATTTTAGATATAGAGGTAAAATAAAGTATAATATAAAAAAAAATTTTCCCTGCCTCCTTTTTACTGTTTTCAATGTGGCCACTGGAAAATTTAAATTACATTTGTGTTTCACATTATATTTCTACAGCATTAGAACATAAAAGATATCATGACTCCTATAGCAATACTATTGACATTCTGTTCCTGTATTGTCAGTTGCTGTCGCTATGAGACCTCAGTGTCTCTTTGAATTTCATTAAACTTAAAATTTCTTATCACATTAACTGTATTTTTAGTGCTCAGGAGTCATGTGTGGCTGTGGAGATCTAGAACATTCCATCATAATGGAAAGTGCAGCACTAGAGGTTAAGAGTAGGGCCTTTAGGGCCAAAGATTTAGCCATTGTTGCATGGCTCCCAAACTCCAATGCCTCCTTTTCCTTGTGGTCAGATTTCTGATTTTGTTTAGAACTTAATTTTAAGTGTCCTCAAGTGCTCAAGTTGGTTCCCTCCCCAGACTATGTGATTGCTTTAGGGGTGGGAATGTGGTCCAACTCTGGTCAAAGAGACATGAGAATAGATTATTGAATTTGCAGCTGGAACTTCTGGAAAGGTTTGGCTATTGTCCCACGGGACTATAATGTTTGGAGGGGCTACAGCCACTTTGTGACTATGATATGAAAAGCTTGTCCAATATGAAAGCCAATATGTTAAAGATGATAGGGCAATAAGCAGGAAAGAATTAGGGTTCTCGGTAATAGAGAGAGCTATGAGGCAGCCAATTCTGGCACTGCTTCCACTGAACTTATTTTTATGAGAGGTAATCCACATTTTTGTTGCTTTAGTCCTTTCAGATGTGTTTTCTGTACTTGCAGCCCCAAACACTCCAACCCATTATCCTTGGTTAAGTCACTGAACTTTTGAAGTCTTACTTTTCTCATCTCTAAGATGAACACAAGAGTTCTTATTTCATTAAAATGGGCAATGTAATAATGATGCAAGCAAACATTCATGTCACACTTGCTAGGGGCAAGACTGTTTAAATAGTTGACTCATGTGACATACACAGAATGCTCAGGATAGTATCCTGAACCTTATATGTTCTTAACACTTATCATTATGATCACTGTTGTTACAGGAACCAAGCTATTAATTCAGGTATTCTGTCCCTAAACATTTTACTTACAGTGGGAAGAACTAGCCTTTTTGGTCCCCCTCCCATTATCACAGAGGAAGATTATAGGAGCATTTGAAAAATGTTTTTGCTCCCATGTTAGTTTTGTATATTCAAATCCTGTCACAACTGAATGACATAGGAACACCAATACATAGACAAGTGCCTTCCTAGTATTCAGGTTATAATGCATATATTTAAAAATAGATTCATAACAAAAGTTTCTGCAAATCTGTTTGGAAGCTAAAATAACTCATTGTAAGAGTGATACTAGGTGAATTCTAAACTTCTGGATGATGTAAACATATCCAAGAGTTTAGGAATGAGGTTTTTTGCTTTATTAGTACACCATACTCTTCCTGTCATTGTCTTGTGCACAGAGTGGGCAGGTTGATAAAATAGTCTATTTCTTAATACTCAATCAAGAACTAAGGAGGGTTGAAGATTTACCTATGTGAAAGCTAAACAGCTAGCCTACCATATTTCATGGAAGCTGGAAATAAAACAGTAGACTCCTGGGTCAGAGGCAAGGACTTTATTACTCAGGTCACAGTGGGTGGCATGAGCTTCTTATTTGCATAAATAACCCTAAACCCAGCCCCTGAATGACAGAAGCAGTTGGGCCCAAGTGGTTGCTGCACACAGTGGGTTTACATCAGAATTAAGGAACCTTGAGTTTAAGAAACCTTAATCTTACATGGAGTAATAGCAAATTTACCAATTATCTTTATTATCCTGATCAGGTAAGAAATATGCTTGCTGCCCAAGGAGACATTATCTCTGTTGCCTAAGGCTATTGTTGTACAAACATCCTTGAGAAGATAGTTCAGAGCAAAAGCTGACAGTGCCTCGGTGCACAAGATGTGCATAAATTAATGGGAGAGGTGTGGAGAACTGTCTCCCAAAACTCTGATCATTGCATGAGGTGCAGTGGAAACCCCAGTCTTTCACCTCTACCTCTCCTTTTGATACCATTATAATCAGCTAGTTATTAATACTAGGAAAGGAACAAAGGGGAGGCCAGACATTATAAGCATAATCATTTGGGCATCTTCACTAGAAAGCTGCAATTTCACACTCCCCAGATAGCCATCAGCTCATTCTCTGCAGATTACTGGGAGAAGGGACTGGATGGAAGTGAAGATGGGACCATGCACAGTGAGTTGGGGTGACATAGGTAAAGTGCCTGCCAGTCAAACCTAGGAACAGAGATAATTGGCGAGAGGGGTCAGAGCCACTGCAAGCCCATGCATAAATTTGGGAATACATATCCAAGACAAAGGAATTCTCACTCTGTTGTTGCCCTTGGCTTTCCCGGCTCTGGCTCATTCGCCTGTGTTTCTTCCATAGCCATGTGGCGCTGTGGACCCAGACACACTGGACTGATGGACTGCAGCAGGGAACACGACTTAAGCTAGCCTAATGGTAGATTAGACTGTGCAGACATAGAATGAAAACTCTGGGCAACAGCTTTAATCCTAGCTCTGCTGAAGCCACAGCTACACTTCTTTTACAGTGGGACAGAGGGAAATGGGACCTTGGAAACTCAGGGATTTAACTCCACACAAATAAATTCCACTCATTCTCTAATGTGAGCCTCAGAATCTTTTTTTTTCTTGTGATATTGCAAGAAATCCACATCCCCTGGCAACCAGTGGGGACGAGAACTTCCCACCAATACCACCTTCATGTACACTCTATCTGTATCTAGCAGGGTCTCATGGATATTTGCATTTGGCTCCAAGCTGCCCCTAACCCCAAGTTTTACCTTTTTTTTTTTTTTTTTGATGGAAATGTAAATTTATTTTGCTTTTTGAGCATAAAAGACAATGATTTAAAGTCACATTAGTTCACATTAAGTGAAGGATTATGGCTTAAATTTCCTGATATTAAGGCCAGGACATTTAGTACTACATAATGTGAATCAGATACCTTATATAGTTGCATAGATTATTCACTTTCAATTTTTTATATCTCTTCATTTCCATTTCTTTTTCTTTTATTGTTGACACTGTTACAGATGTCCTTCATTGCCTTTGCCCACCTCCACCCAGCCCTCGCCACTCCTTTTCTGGCCTTCACATTTATCTCTGTGTCCATAGGGTATGTAAATAGAATCTTTGGTGAGTCTCTTCACCTTCTTTTCTCCATTTACCGCAGTCCATCCCCTCTGACTTCTGCCAGTCTGTTCCACATACCCATGCCTCTGGTTCTATTTTTTCTTTTCGTGAGTTTATTCTGTTTATTAGATTCCACAGTGAGATCATATGGTACTTGTCTTACTATAACTGGCTTATTTCCTTTAGTATAATAATCTCCAGGTCCATCCACACTGTCGCAAAGGGTAAGAGTTCCTTCTTCTTTTATTTATTTATTTTTAATTTTTTTTATTAATTTATTTTTGTTACAGATGTTTCTCCTTTTTTCCCCATTGACACCCTCCTCCCCAACCCCCGACCCTGTCCCCAGCTTTGTTGTCCATGTCCATCACTTATGCATACATGTGCAGAAGTTCTGTGGTTTATCTCTTCCCTCCCCCCCAACCCCCTCTTCTGAGGGGTGTCAGTTTATACCCTACTTCCACATCTCTGGGTCTACCCTGTTCCTCAGACTGTTATGTTCATTATATTCCACAAATAAGTGAGATCATGTGATATTTGTCTTTCTCTGCTTGGCTTGTTTCACTTAGGATAATACTCTCAAGGTCGTTCCACGTCGTCTCAAAGGATAAGAGATCTTTCTTTCTTACAGCTGCATAGTACTCCATTGTGTATATGTACCACAGCTTTTTTATCCATTCATCCACTGATGGACACTTGGGCTGTTTCCAGATCTTAGCTATTGTAAATAGTGCTGCTATGAACATGGGGGTATATGTATTTTTTCTGATTGGTGTTTCAGGCTTCTTAGGGTATATTCCTAGAAATGGGATCACTGGGTCAAATGGCAATTCAATTTTTAATTTTTTGAGGTAACACCATAGTGTTTTCCACAGTGGCTGCACCAGTCTGCATTCCCACCAGCAGTGTACTAGAGTCCCCCTTTCTCCACACCCTCGCCAACACTTGTTGTTTGATGATTTGTTGATGGTGGCCATTCTGACAGGTGTAAGGTGATACCTCATTGTTGTTTTAATTTGCATCTCTCTGATGATTAATGATGTTGAGCATTCTTCATATGTCTCTTTGCCATTTGCATGTCCTGTTTGGAGAGGTGTCTATTTAGTTCCTCTGCCCATTTTTTAATTGGGTTCTTTGTCTTCCTTTTGTTGAGTTGTATGAGCACTCTGTATATTTTGGAAATTAACCCCTTATCTGATGTATCATTGGCAATTATGCTCTCCCATAGAGTGGGTTCCCTACCTGTTTTGATGGTTGTTTCTTTTGCTGTGCAGAAGCTTTTGAGTTTGATATAGTCCCATGTGTTCATTTTTCCCTTTGTTTCTGTTGCCTTAGGTGATGTATCACTGAAGATTCTACTGTGTATGATGTCCGAAATTTTGTTGCCTACATTTTCTTCTAGGATTTTTATGGATTCACGAGTCACATTTAAGTCTTTTATCCATTTTGAGTTTATTCTTGAGTGTGGTGTAAGTTGATGGTCTAGTTTCATTTTTTTGCATGTAGCTGTCCAATTTTCCCAACACCCTATATTAAAGAGGCTATCTTTACTCCATTGTATGCTCTTGCCACCTCTGTCAAATATTAATTGAGCATAATGTCTTGGGTCAATTTCTGGATTCTCTGTTCTGTTCCACTGGTCTATATGCCTGTCCTTGTGCCAGTACCAGGCTGTTTTGATTACAGTAGCTTTGTAGTATAAGCTGATATCCGGTATTGTGATCCCACCTACTTTGTCCTTCTTTTTCAAGATTGCTGTGGCTATTCGGGGTCTTTTTTGGTTCCATATGAACTTTTGGAGTATTTGTTCTAGTTCTGTGAAATATGTCGCTGGTATTTTGATTGGGATTGCATTGAATCTATAGATTGCTTTGGGTAATATGGACATTTTAATGATGTTAATTCTTCCAATCCATGAACAAGGTATGTGCTTCCACTTTTTTATATCTCCCTCTATTTCTTTTTTCAATGTCCTGTAGTTTTCTGCAAATAGGTCCTTTACTTCTTTGGTTAAGTTTATTCCTATCTTAATTTTTTTGCCGCGATGGTAAATGGAATTGTTTTTTTAGTTTCCCTTTCTGTGAGTTCATCATTGGTGTATAAGAATGCCGTTGATTTCTTGACGTTAATTTTGTATCCTGCTACTTTGCCAAATTCATTTATTAAGTCTAGTAGATTTTTGATGGAGTCTTTAGGGTTTTCTATATATAATATCATATCATCTGCGAATAGTGACAGTTTCAATTCCTCCATTCCAATTTGGATTCCTTTTATTTTTTCTTCATGTCTGATTGCTGTGGCTAAGACTTCCAGTACTATGTTAAATAAGAGTGGCGAAAGTGGGCATCCCTGTCTTGTTCCTGTTCTTAAGGGAAATGTTTTTAGTTTTTTCCCATTGAGTATGATGTTGGCTGTAGGTCTTTCATATATGGCCTTTATTGTATCAAGATATCATCCCTCTATTCCCAAATTGCTGAGAGTTTTTATCAGAAATGGGTGCTGGATTTTGTCGAATGTTTTTTCAGCATCTATTGATATGATCATGTGGTTTTAATCTTTCATTTTGTTTATGTGATGTATCACATTTATTGATTTGCGAATGTTGAACCAGCCTTGCATCCCTGGGATGAATCCCACTTGGTCATGTTGAATAATTTTTTTGATTAATTGCTGGGTCCGATTTGCTAGTATTTTGTTTAGGATTTTGGCATCTACGTTCATCAGGGATATTGACCTGTAGTTTTCTTTCTTTGTAGTGTCTTTTTCTAGTTTTGGAATTAGGATTATGCTGGCCTCATAAAACGAGTTTGGAAGTCTTCCTTCTTCTTGAATTTTTTGAAATAGTTTGAGGAGAATGGGTGTTAGTTCTTCTTTGAATGTTCGGTAAAACTCCCCCATGAAGCCATCTGGGCCTGGGCTTTTGTTTGCTGGGAGAGTCTTGATTACATCTTCAATTTCCTTAATTGTTATTGGTCTGTTCAAGTTTTCTATCTCTTCCCAGTCCAGTTTTCGGAGACTATGTGTTTCTAAAAATGTGTCCATTTCACTTAGATTGTCGATTTTGTTGTCATATAAATGTTCATAGTATTTGTTAACGATCCTTTGTATTTCTGTGGTGTCAGTTGTTACTTCTACTCTTTCATTTCTGATTTTGTGTATTTGGGTTCTCTCTCTTTGTTTCTTGGTGAGTCTAGCTAAGGGTCCATCAATCTTGTTTATCTTTTCAAAAAAACCAGCTCTTTGTTTCATTGATCCTTTGAATTGTTTCTCTGGTCTCTATGTCGTTTATTTCTGCTCTGATCTTTACTATTTCCTTCCTTCTACTTGCTCTGGGGTTTTATTTTTGTTTGCTTTCTAGTTCTTTAAGTTGTGAGGTTAGATAGTCTATTAGAAATTTTTGTTGTTTCTTGAGGTAGGCCTGTAGTGCTATGAACTTCCCTCTCAGAACAGCTTTTGCTGCATCCCATAGAGTTTGTGTTGTTGTGTGTTCATTTTCATTGGTTTCCAGGAAGTTCTCAATTTCTTTCTTGATCTCCTCGGTAACCCACTCATTGTTTAATAACATGCTATTTAGCCTCCATGTATTCAAATGTCTTTGCATGTTCTTGTTGCAATTGATTTCTAGTTTCATGCCATTGTGATCTGAGAAGATGCTTGATATGATTTCAATCTTCTTGAACTTGTAGAGACTTCGTTTGTGTCCTAACATGTGGTCTATCTTTGAGAATGTCCCATGTGCACTTGAGAAGAATGTGAATTCTATAGTTTTGGGGTGTAATTCTCTGTAAATATCTATTAAATCCATTTGGTCTAGTGCTTCGTTTAGAGTCTCTGTTTCCTTGTTAATTTTTTGTCTAGAGGATCTATCCAGTGATGTCAGTGAGGTGTTGAAGTCCCCTGCTATGATTGTATTGCTGTCAATTTCTCCTTTGAAGTCCTCCAGAAGATTTTTAATATATTTTGGTGCTCCTATATTGGGTGCATATATGTTTACCAAGGTTATATCTTCCTGTTGGATAGATCCTTTCAATATTATGTAGTGACCTTCTTTGTCTCTAGTAATGGCTTTCGTTTTCAAATCTATTTTATCATATATGAGTATTGCTACCCCAGCTTTTTTTTCCTTTCCATTTGCTTGGAAGATTTTTTTCCATCCCTTCACTTTCAGCCTATGTGAGTCTTTTGTTGTGAGGTGGGTCTCTTGTAAACAGCATATATATGGGTTATGCTTTCTTATCCAATCCGCTACTCTGTGTCTTTTTATCGGAGCATTCAATCCATTTACATTTAAGGTGATTATTGATATATACTTATTTATTGCCATTTTTGTTCAGTGTGGTTCTACTTTTCTTCTTATTTCTTCTACTAATTACAGCAGTCGTTTTAACATTTCTTGCAGTGCTGGTTTGGTGCTAATGTATTCCCTTAGCCTTTTTTTGTCTGAGAAGCTCTTTATTTGACCTTCTATTTTGAATGACTGCCTTGCTGGGTAGAGTAGTCTTGGATTCACATCTTTGTTTTTCATGACCTTGATTACTTCATGCCATTCCCTTCTGGCCTGTAGTGTTTCTGTGGAGAAGTCAGCTGATAGCCTGATGGGGGTTCCTTTGTAGGTAACCTGTTGCTTTTCTCTTGCTGCCTTGAGGATTCTCTCTTTGTCTTTAATTTTTGGCATTTTAATTACTATGTGTCTTGGTGTGGGCCTGTTTGGGTTCTTCTTACTTGGGACTCTCTGTGCCTCTTGAACTTGAATACCTTCTTTCTTCACCAAATTAGGGAAGTTTTCTGTCATTATTTCTTCAAATATATTCTCTAACCCTTGCTCATTTTCTTCTTCTTCAGGGACTCCAATGATGCGAATATTATTACGTTTTCAGTTGTCCCACAGTTCTCTTAAACTGTCTTCCTGTTTTTTCATTGTTTTTTCCTTTTGGTTTTCTGATTGGTTGATTTTTTCCACCCTGTCTTCTAATTCACTGATCCGGTCCTCAGCTTCCTCTACTCTGCTCTTTAGTCCTTCCCATGTGTTCTTCATTTCTGTTATGTCATTCTTCATTTCTTCTTGCTGCTTCTTCATTTCTTCTTGCTGCTTCTTCATTTCCACTTGGTTGGTTTTCAGTGTTTCTTTGTCTTTGCTCATGGTGTGGATGTCTTTACTCAAGGTGTTGATGTCCTTACTCATGCTGTTGAGCTTCCTCAAGATCATGGCTCTGAATTCTAGCTCTGTTAACTTGCTTAACTCCGTTTCATTTATCTCATCTTCGGTAGAGGTCTCTTGTTCTTTCATTTGGGCTCTGTATCTTTGTTTCCCCATTTTGGCTCTCTCAGTGGTTTTTGGAACCTGCCAAATTTTCCTGTGGATGTTGGTGTTCTGTTGTTTGTGGCTCCCTCTACTGGGTTTGGATGATCGTGGGAGGACCCACGTTAAACACCACCCTGGAGTCTTACTTTCCAGGGTATATTTGCAAGCCCAGCAAAGGTTAAGTTATCCTCTAGCTTTTTGCCTAGAGGCTATTAGTTGTGGTTGCTTGAAGAGCTTTAGGTTTTCAGTTGAATGAAAACCTCCCTCAGGTATTCAGTGTGAGAGGATTTCCAGGGGGTAGGGCAGATGCTAGTAGTTAATGAGCCTCAGTTTGCATTTCAATGGCCCACTAGGGTGTGGCTGGATCTCCGAGGGAGGGGCTGCCGCCTCTCCCCAGAGCCCTGGGATGGAGTAAGACGACCAGGCCACAGTCCTGCGTGGCCACAACTCAGCAAAAGCTCTGAGCATCCTGCAAATCCCGGGTGTCCCCACACAGTTCCAGTCCAGTCCGCCCTCCCTGTGCCGGAGCCCAGGTGAGTGGCTGTGGCTATTTTAGTGCTCTTTCCCGGTTCTGCGCTGTGGAGCCGGCTCGGGCTTTAACCCCAAGGGCGGAGTGCTGCTCACGGCTAAGGCCGCTGCTGTCCATGGGCTCCCAGCCTCCCTCTCGCGCCTCCGCAATCCTACCAGGATCGAGTCAGTGTCCCTGGTTGTATGGTCCTCACAAGCTGCTTTTGTGTTGCTTTTTCTTGACTATTTGTCTTTATTTTAGTTGTAATTCCAGTTTGGTCCTGGGAGATGGTCTGTGTAGCTTCCATTCACTCCGCCGCCATTTTCACTATGAGTCCAAGTTTTACCTTTTGGTGAACTTTCTAAATAAATAATTATCAGTGGTCCATGTTCAGATTACCAGAAAAGTGAATTTGACTGGTCCAGCTTGGGTCCAGTGTTCTGTCCTGGATCAAGTAGCTGTGGCCAGGGTTAGGGTCAGTTGACACAAACACTTTGCCCACTCCTCTGTATAGACAGGAGGGGCAGATTCTCTTAGGGAGAGAACAAGGAGACAGCTTTAGAGAAGACTCAGACAACAAACACTTTGCATAACTGTTGTCATCATCTTTAGCAGCAGTAGCCTCATTAGAAATCTTATAAATCACTTATAGTAAAAAAGAGTCATCAAATATGGCTCAAATAACTTCAGCAGAAAAGTCACCAAATAAAGTCATTTAATTATATGGTCTGTGTTTTCTGAATATTCAAAAAATTGGATTGTGCCATTCTGCGGAGTGTGTTTAGAGCCATACTTGACAACTCCTTTTGTTGCTATTGGCTTGCTAGGTTTATGCTCTTTGGAAGGTGCCAGAATCATTTGTATTGTCATTGAAATGTTCTGTTTATGTAAATCTTACTCAGAAAGACAGAAAAGCAATTGAAAAACCAACCCAGAAGCCAGGGTAAAGGCAGCCCAATGAAAGGGATTAACAGGAGAAAGCAGTGAAGTTCTGAAAAACAAGGTCTGTCTCAGCAGAACCCACTGACCAGAAGCTTTTCTTCAACACTGTTCTCAGTCCTGTTTTGCTGCATATAAATAGAGGAGTCAGAATGAGCAAATTGGGTCCTTTCCATAGCCTTTTTTCTTCTCCTCTTCATCAATGGAATTCTTCCAGTTTTCTATTGCTGGCCTCTCAGAAAACAAGAGGCTCTAAGTTTGTAAATGTGTACTTCAGTTTAGAATAAATTTTCATCCTGCATGACATTTTATGGATCTATTCTCTCATAATGAAATGGAAGGACCATCAAAAGAGAGAAGCCCAAGTAAAGTTTGTCAAAGACAAAGCAGAGGGTAAAAAAAGGGCCAGTTGTGCGCACTTTGTCAGCACTAGTCTCTAGGCTAGAAAAAAATTAAAAAACAAACAAACAAACAAAAAAAACATTGAATGGCGAAGTCTGGGGTGAGGGGAGTGGAACCATTTCCTCTGCCCTTAAAATACTTGGACCCTTCTGGCTTCTTGCCCTGCGTCCCATAACTGGAGAAACCTGCTCACCTGTTAACCAATTCCCAGACTTTGGGACTAGTTATCCTCAAGCAGTTCTGCCTCAGACACTGAGCATAGAGGAGAGCCCTACTTTAGCTTGGAAGTCCTGGAAAGGCTTTACAATGGTAGAGAACTTGAAGACTTACTCAGACTTTTCTACATCAGAGATGGAGTGGCAGAAATGGAGTCAGGCGACTTGTGGGTGGGTGGGCAATCTAAGCATCTCAAGGCTAGAGCCTCTCCTGTCTGTTCCAGTCCCCAATGGCACTTTGGTAGGTTTTAGCTCATTGAAAACATTTCTCCTTATCACTTTGGAAACTAGAGTTAGATTTTGAGTGGTACCTGCACTGGAGAACATTTGAATGTTGACACTGTTTGAACAGTTTAATATGACTGGAGAAGTGGGCTTGGGGCCACATTTAGAGTAAAAGGAGGTATATTTAAGATTCACATGTGTGTTCTTTTATGCCAGCCCTCTAGAAGCTGGGCAGGGGTCATCTTCAGAGGCAGCTTCTGAAACAGCCATGGGAGATGTGTTTTCATGGCATTATGAGTAATTATACCAGCAAGTTACAACTCTTCTGTTTCACTAACACAATTTATGCTCAAAATCAGTATTTTCTGAGTGATGACTTGACCTTCATTGTGCAGGGAGCCCTGAGACTGGAGCTATCATGTTCCTCTAGAACAGTGCTTCTCAGTATCATGTAGGGTGTGTGGTCAAAAGCAGACCCTGGGGTCATCACTGAATTGAGATCTCTGGGGTGGGCTGGGAAGTTGTGGTCTGGGGTCTGCTTTTTTAACACACCAGCCAGATGATTCTAATGAACACCAAAATTTGAGAGCCTTGATCTGGAAAACGAGTAAAAGAATCTTGTAAAGAATACTAAGAATTGCCACAGTTAATCTGTGTGAAGGCTGCAGGAAGGGTATGAAACAGGTATTTCAAAACCTAATGTGCCTTTGGATTTTCTGGTTAAAATGTAGATTCTTGGGACCCTACCTCCAAGAGCCATGACAAGTAAAAATTCTGAGATGCTATAAATTAAATTACAGTGGCCAGTGAGTGAGAGATAGAGGCAGAAATAATTAACCAGTTAGGAGCTGTGGGTCAGCTGACAAAAGACTGCTCACATTTCTGAACGTATGTAGAAGTTTTGAATCAACCTCCAGGTGTCTATTAACTGACCAGAGAGGCCACCACATCCTTCATATGCATGAATCTGCAGGACTGTTGCCTGTAACCAATCAAAAGTAGGAAATATTTCTTACTCACAGACTGTGCTTCTATCATAGAACTGTTCTCACTTCACCTTTTTCTGCACCGCCCCCCATCTATAATAAATGTAAATTCTTTCTAAACAATTCACATCTTTCTCCCTTGAAACAGAATGCATAAAATCACTCATCGACTCCAGGACGGGGGAATGGGGAACATGTCATGACACCTTTTCTACCTGGTGCTGCTGCTGCCACTTTGGACTTCACGCCCCAGGACCTGGTCTTTTTTCTTCTTAGCAATGACCCAATAAACCCTTTCTTTTAAGAAGACTTTCAGCCTTGAAAGTTAAGATTTTTGTTTAACAGACAAAATCTCTGGAGCTAGAGCCTAGGATCTGCATATTTTATAAACACTTTTGTTACTTATGAATAGGGAAGGAATGATTTTGGAGCAAGCACCTGGAAGAGATTTTCAATTTTCTTAACATCATGCTTTTTTTTTTTTTTTCAGTCTGATCTCTGTGATTCAAATGAAGTAACAGCAAACACAAGTGATATAAGATGCTGAAGGTCAAGACTTTGAGATGGTGACCAAAGACTTCTCAGGTGAGGTTGAAGAACAGGATAACTTCCAGAGAAATAGGTTTGCTGTCTGAGACAAACACTGATGGTTGTCATTATTCCAAAGAAGTCTAGATCAGTGGTTCTCAAAATGGGATCCCTGGAACAGCAATGTCAGCATCACCCTGGGCCTTGCTAGAAATGCAAATTCTGGGTCCCATCCCACTTGCTCTGAATCCTAAACTCATGGCCTAGACATCCATGTTTTTATGAGCCCTCCAGAGGATTATGATTGTGTTCAAGTTTGAGAACCAGTGCTCTTTACTTTAGTGGATAGTTGGAGACTGTCTAGTGAATGTCCTCACTATCCTTAGGTGTGTTCCCTCTCACTGATGCCTAATCAGATGGAAAACAGAAAATCAAGATCTCCTTCTCTCCTCCTAGTACAAAGCAGAGACACAGTAGCAACACTCCCAATATCAGTGTTCACACTTTCTTTATGGCTACCTTTCAACATCTTTGGAGGATTCAAGTAAAATTCTTTGTTTGTGGAATAAGGATGCTATCTAAAGTCCTAGTGACGTTGTTGTAATAATGTTGATGTCAGATAAAAAAGACCAAGATATTTTTTCCTTTAAAAAGTGGTGTATGAAGGGGAAAATAGTAACTGTACAGTGGAGAGCCCTGGTGAACACCTATAACCCAAGGGATGGAAGCTCAAATCAGCAACATTAGGACAAACCAACATCACATAATACCTGAGATGATGCTCTGACAAGAACAAGTATATCTGTGGTATAATGCATAATCTAAATCAATTCATTAGGGAACATCACACAAACCCAAATTGAAGGATGTTCTACAAAATAACTGACCTACACTTTCTAAATCATCAAGATCAAGAACATTATGAGCAGCTGAAGGGCTGTTCCAGATCAAGAAGACTCAAGAGAAACTGACAACTGAATGAATGTGTGGTTCTGGAAAGAATGCTGGGAAACGGAGAAAGAGCTAACAAGGGCATTATTGGGACAACTGACAACATTAAAGTGTTGCCTGTGGATTTGATTATACTATTGTTTAAAGTTAAATTTTATAATTTTTGTTACTATACTGTGGTTATGTAAGAGAATGTATTTGTAAAAGGTCTGAGCCGGCAGGAGATCACATCCACAACGCAAGGCCAGTGAAGAGCAAAATAGCTTTATTGCATATGCCTGGGTGCAGGCAGGCTGACTCCTTAAAAGAGCCCAGCATCAAAATCTCTTTATTCTCCAGCTTTTATAGGCCCAAACTACAGAAACAAAAAAAACTACATTAAAAAAAAAAATCACCCACATTCTCTTGGCATTGCTTAATTGGTGCTGGGGCTGATACAAGCTGTCTCAGAGGTAAGGAGAGTCTGCTTCAGCAGAGATCAGGGCCATCATTAATCTCTTTCTTTTTTATGGTCCCTCCAAGTTTTCCAAGGCCACCATTAACCCCTTATCTTCATGGTTCCTCTGAGTGTCAGTCCCAGGGTTTTTAGAAAACTGCTCGGGTGTTTATGTGCAGGAATAACTGGTCAGAATGGAGTTTAATTGTGTTAAAAAATTATTGACCCTTTCAATTTGTTCTTAAGAAAACTCAGCTGGAAAATTTAATAAGTATTCAGGACGTCTCTAACTCACTCTTACTGGTTTAGACAGAGAAACAAAGAATCTGAGAAAATGATAATGGAGCAAAATGTGAACAATTGATGAATCTGGGTAAAGGGTATTTGGGAGTTCTTCAAACTATTCTTACAATTTTTCTGTGGAAATTTAATTTTAAAAGGTCTGTATAGATATATAGAGAGAATACTCAAGTTTTGAGTAGTGAGATTATGGATGGTATTTCTTTTTCTTTTTTAAAAATATTTCTCCCCAGGTATTCTGTACTATACTTGAAATCAGAACAGAACAAATGAAGTGATAAAAATGATTATTTTCATATTTCAGCTAGCCAATGGTATCTATGTCTACTTCTCTAAAGGATTTGATATAACTTAGAGGCACAAACATATGCAAAACAACCAAATAGGACCTAAACCATACACACAAGTGAGTGGGGGAGAGAATTTAACTCATTCCATTGATCATGTAACTGTTTGTTCCTTTGCCCTCCCGTTATTCTTGGAAGGTTCGTTTTTCCAGACCCCACTCTATTGGTTGTGTCTATTCCACAGGCATATTAGCATGTTTCCAGTAGATTTTTAATATCAGAAGGATGCCCTTTCTTCTATCCCTGTCATGGCTGTGGTCGCCAGGTCTTTGGAGAGGCACTAAAGTATGTACTTTACTTTTGCTTTTTCTGCCTTGCTAAGCATCTTAATGGTATTATGTAGACACTAATCTTTTCTGGTAATTTTAGCATTGTTACCATGTGAAGATCTAGACAATACTTGGCAGATGCCAATACCTGAGATATGGCTGTTATTTTGAGAATCTTCCTTCTCTTCAAATACAGTTACTAAGATAACACATACAGATCACAGATTGCTGCACTACAATGTGCTTTAGTTCTGAACATGTAAACAGTACAGTAGAGGAGTCTCTGGATTAGCCTGCTGGGCTGTGGGGTGAAGTCAGAACCCCAGATTGCTACCAATAGTGGCAAGTATGCCTGGGTTTCCCTTGCAGACAATGGGTGGTGAACCTGAAGGAAATGCCCCAAGAAAAGCTGCTGCTGAGCTAGAACACCCTGGCCTCATTTTAAAGGGCAACAACAAGGTTGTCCCAGTCCACATCGTTCTTCTTTTATGTACATTTCTTTTTTTTTTTTTTTCAGATATATTTATTCCTACTTTACCAGTTGTTAGAGATGACACAATTACTAAGAAATATCTGTTTGTGGTAACTTTCCAGAACTCTGGTCATGATCAAGAGAAGGCTCTAAGTAGTGATTGTTGAAAAACACATTCTACTTAATAGGCTGATCATAAAATGAGATCTTTTAACATAAAAGAGCTGGTTTTAGGTATGCTTGGCTCATAACATATCTGTTCAATACACCTGCAGGTTAAGTAAGTAATTGAATGTGTAACAAACTATTAGGAGCTCCAAGGCCTCATTTTCTTTTGCAGATTTGGCATTCATGGATTATCGGAGTAGTAGAGGACTTTAGCCTTCCTGGGTAAACAGATGAGTCCAGGGAGCAGCAACCTGGCCTTCAGCTGGAAGCTAGTCAGAAATGCAGACCCTCAGCCCCTACCCTGGAACCTCAGAATCAGAACCTGCACTTTGACAAGATCCCCAGGGGATTTGAGCTGGTTCATGAAAGGACACAGCCTGAAGTGCAGGTGTGCCTGTAAACCCCACATTTGCTAGTGAGGAGGAGGGGGCAGGGCTTACTGAAAGGCTGGGTGAAGAGCAGGCTGCTCACAGGAGAGGCAAATGCTCCCCCAAAAGACATTGAAAAATAATGTCAGTTTTAAATATGTTTGAGATAATGTTATTTGAAGGATACTTGTGGTAAATCTTTTCTGGAGGATGGAGGAGGATATATACTTATTGCAGCATGAATCTGTGCTAAGTACTATGCTAGGCATAATACATGTGTGTACACACACAGCTATGCATATACTTATATGTGAATGTGTGCGTGTGTGTGTGTGTGTGTGTGTGTGTATCTCCTTTCCTTTCATTACCTCTGGCACTGGGCTACCAATCCCACCTTGCAGGTTAGGAAAGTGATGGGTGGGTGGAGAATTTCAGTAGCATGCATATAAGGAATGAGGGTAGAGCAGTAAGGAAATCTAGCTGCCTTCAAATCCATGCTCTGCTGCCTCTACCTTATATCCTCTACTTTGCATAACATGAAGAATTATATTGCAACCCCAAGCACTACCTGATCTCTTCGGATCATTGGATTATGTGTATGGGTGTATGAGTGAGGGCCTGGGGGTATCCTAATTACTACTGCTGTGTAATAAACGGGCCTAGCAAACCTCACCCGCTGTCCTGTGGGTTCCTGGTAAAAGATCCAAATGGGGCCAGGCCAAGGCAGGGAAGGACCTGATCGGTGGTCCCTGTTCCCATCTTCCCTCTGCTCTGCAAGCCCACCAGTCAGCCCCTCTGCTTCAGTTTCCTCACTTAAAAGTGAGGTATTAGTAGCAAGGGTTTCTGTGACTACTACCAAATAGTATCAATATCAAATGTAGTGACTATTAAAGGAAATAATACATACATTGTTTCTAATATTGTACTTGGGACAGAATAGCCCCATTAATAGTATTGCTAGTGAGGCAGTAATAATGGTGCTTATGTGAAGACGTTGCACTTATGAGAACACAAAGGACAGTGAGTAACTCTGAAAACAGGTTCTGAGAAGGTATTGATATAAGGACATGTGGGGGCCAGGCCTAGAAGGGTGGTGGGGCAGTGGCCCACACTAGGAAAGCATTAGCTTCCCTCAGACCAATCCTGACATCAAAACATTCACCAAGTGTCTACTCCTCTGGAGGGCACATTGCAAGCTGGAATTCAACAGATATGACTATAGATCTTCAGAGGTCATTTTCCAACCTGATTATCTGGTTACCAAGTAGGGTGGAGAGCTTTAAAGTCTAGTGTTTTTTATTTAATGTAAGCCCTTAAATATAACAATCTCCTTTTTAGAAAATATGTATTAAATTGAAATAAATCTCTTTTAAAAAGTGAATGTGTCTATGTCTGGATGCACAATTAATATTTGACAAAGGAGGCAAGAGCATACAATGGAGAAAAGACAGTCTCTTCTATAAATGGTATTGCGAAAATTGGACAGGTACATGAAAAAAAATGAAACCAGACCACCAACATACACCATACACAAGAATGAACTCAGTGGGTAAAAGACAGTAACTCATGAAACCATAAAAGTCCTAGAAGAAAAGGTGGGCAGAAAAATCTCAGACACCATACATCACCTAGGGCAAGAGAAACAAAGGAAAAAATTAATAAATGAGAGTACAACAAACCAAAAATTTCTGCAGTGCAAAACAAACCAGCATAAAAATGAAAAGGGAACCCACACTCTAGGAGAAGATATTTGCCAATGATACATTGGATAAAGGGTTAATATCCAAAATACATAGAATACTTATACAACTCAACAATAGGAAGATAATCAAATTAAAAAAGGGTCAGAGGACTTGAATAGACACTTCTCCAAACAGGACATACAAATGGTCAGGAGACATATAAAAAAATGCTCAACGTCACTAATTATCAGAGAGATGCAAATTAAAACGACTAGGAGATATCACCTCACATCTGTCAGAATGGCTGCCATCAACAAATCATCAAACAACAAGTGCTGGGGAGGGTGTGGAGAAAAGGGGACTCTAGTACACTGCTGGTGGGAATGCAGACTGGTGCAGCCACAATAGAAAACAATATGGTGTTTCCTCAAAAAATTAAAAATGTAATTGTTATTTGATCCACTTCTTGGAATATATCCTAAGAAGCCTGAAACACTGATCAGGAAGAATGTATGCACCCCTATGTTTATAGCAGCACTATTTACAATTGCTAAGATCTGGAAACAATCCAAGTGTCCATCAGTAGATGAGTGGATAAAAAAGCTGTGCTACATGTACACAATGGAATACTATGCAGCTGTGAAAAAGAAAGATCTTTTAACCTTGGAGACAGCTTGGAGGGACCTGAAGAGTTTTTTTTCTTTTTAAATGTTTATTTATTTATTTTTGTTACAGATGTTTCTCCTTTTTCCCCCATTGACACCCTCCTCCCAATCCCACCCTCCCCACCCCTAGCATTACTGTCTATGTCCTTGTTTACCCATATATGCATATAAGTTCTGTGGTTTATCTCTTCACTTCCCCACATCCACCTCTTCTGAGGTTTGTCAGTCTGCACCCCACTTCCAAGTCTCTGGGTCAATTTTGTTCCACAGTTTGTTTTGTTCACTATATTCCATAGATAAGTGACATCGTGTGATATTTGTCTTTCTCTTATTGGCTTGTTTTGCTTAGGACAATACTCTCCTGGTCCCTCCATGTAGTCTCAAAGGATAAGATACTTTATTTCTTACAGCTGCACAGAATTCCATTGTATATATGTACCATGGCTTTTTTATCCACTCATCTATTGATGGACACTTGGTCTGTTTCCAGATTTTAGTGATTGTAAATAGTGCTGCTATAAACATAGGGATACATATATTCTTTTTGATTGGTATTTCAGGCTTCTTAGGGTATATTCCTAGAAATGGGATCACTGGGTCAAATGGCAGTTTAATTTTTAAATTTTTGAGGAAACACCATACTGTTTTCCATAGTGGATGCACCAGTCTGCATTCCCACCAGCAGTGTACTAGAGTCCTCTTTTTTCCACACCCTCGCCAGTACTTGTTGTTTGATGATTTGATGATGGCAGCCATTCTGGCAGTTGTGAGATGATACCTCATAGTTGTTTTAATTTGCAACTCTCTGATGATTAGTGCTGTCGAGCATATTTTCATATGTCTCTTGGCCATTTGTATGTCCTGTAGGGAGAGGTGTCTATTTAGGTCCTCTGTTCATTTTTTAATTGGATTCTTTGTCTTCCTCTTTTGAGTTGTATGAGTTCTCTATATATTTTGGAAATTAACCACTTATCTGATGGATGTATCATTGGCAATTATAATCTCCCATATAGTGGTTTTCTTTTCCATTTTTGTTTACGAGGTTTATATCCTCTTATTGGATTGATCCTTTTAATATTATGTAGTGACCTTCTTTGTCTCTTATTATGGCCCTCATTTTGAAGTCTAGCTTATCAGATATGAGTATTGCTACACCAGCTTTTTTTTTTTTTTCATTTCCATTTGCCTGGAAATTTTTTTTCCATTCCTTCACTTTCATCCTGTGTGAGTCTTTTGTTGTGAGGTGGGTCTCTTGTAGACAGCATATATATGGGTCATGTTTTCTCATCCAATCAGCTACCCTGTGTCTTTTGATTGGAGCATTTAAGCCACTTACATTTAAGGTTATTATTGATAGATACTTATTAGTTGCCATTTTTATTTTATTTCTGTGTTCCTTTCTCTCTCTCTATTTCTTCTTCTTACAGCAGTCCCTTTGGCATTTCTTGCAGTGCTTGTTTGGTGGTGATAAATTCCTTTAGTATTTTTTTTTATGCATGAAGCTCTTTATTTCTCCTTTAATTTTGAATCATAGCCTTGCTGGGTAGAGTCATCTTGGATTCAGACCCTTGCCTTTCATTACTTTGTATACTTCATACCACTCCCTTCTGACCTGCAGTGTTTCTATTTAGAAATCAGCTGACAGTCTAATGGGAGCTCCCTTGTAGGTAACTTTCTGTCTCTCTCTTGCTTCCATTAAGATTCTTTCTTTGTCTTTAATGTTTGCCATTTTTATTACGATGTGTCTAGCTGCGAGTCTTTTTTGGTTCATCTTGCTTGGGACTCTCTGTGATTCCTGGATTTGTGTGACTTTTTCCTTCACCAAATTAGGGAAGTTTTCTGTCATTATTTCTTCAGACAGGTTCTCTATTCCTTTCTCTGATTCCTCTCCTTCTGATACACCTATGATGTGAATATTTTTATGTTTTGTATTGTCCCAAAGCTCCCTTAAACTCTCCTCCTGCTTTTTAATTTTTTCCCCATTTGCTGCTCTATTTGGGCGTTTTTTTCTACCTTGTCTTCTAACTCACTGATTCGGTCTTCAGTTTCTTCTAATCTACTCTGGAATCCTTCTAAGGCATTTTTCATATCAGCTATGTCATTCTTTATTTCCTCTTGATTTTTACTCATAATTTCTACCTCTTTTTTTAAGCTGATTAGTTCCCACTAAGCTCCTTATAATTCTCATTAAGTTGCTTGTAGTTCTCACTGAATTGTTTGAGCACCCTTAAAATCATTGCACCCTTATCTGAAAAATTGCTTTCTTCCATTTCATGTAGTTCTGTTTCTGGTGATTCTTCCTTTTCTTTCATTTGGGTTTTGTTTCTTTGTCTCACCATTTTAGCATTCTGGTAGATCTCGGTCCAGTGAGGGATGTTGGGATGTGTAGGCAGGTCAACGTGTATCAAAAAAGGTTGCTGTGCCTCCCAGACTGTTTTGGTGTGTGGCGCCTCTTGCCTGCTGCCGGTCCTGGAGGACTGACTACTGGTGGCTGGTATTGGTCTGTCATGGTAGTTTCTGCTGCTGGGTTGCATGGGTACCACCGGTAGCGGCTGAGCTGCATAGCTGTCTGATGGGGCTCAGCTCCTGATCAGCCTCTGCTAATGCTGTTGGTGATGGGTCTCTGCTGCTGCTGCCTGGGGTAGATGTCTGCTCCAGAGCCTCTGTTTCTGGGGGTGTCTTGGCTCTGATCAGGCTGCTGCTATGGGGGATGGTGCTCAGCTCCAGGCTGGTTGCGGCTTCTGTAGCAGGCACATTGGCAGCGCTGCTACTGTGCACTGGTCTGTGTTGACTCAGCAGGGTCCACTGGTTTGATGGTGCAAGGTGCACTGGTGGACTCAGGTCCCTCAGCTCTAGCCATTCCCTCCTCCCAGAGAAGACCAGGGATCTTTCAAAATGGCGAGGCCTTCTGGCTACACAGGGTGAGATGCCCTGACAAGCTACTTACCATGGTAGCCGGCTGCTTTAGGACCTGGAGAATTTTATGCTGAGTGAAACAAGCCAGTCGGAGAAAGACATGTACCACATGAACTCAGTTATTTATGGAATATCATGAACAAAATAAGTTGTCGATCAAAATAGATCCAGAGTTATGGATGCAGGGAACAGACTGACAAACCTCAGAGGGATAGGGGGGTGGAAGAGTAGGAGGAGATAAACCAAAATATTATATGCATGTATGCACAATCAATGGACACAGACGTTAGTTTGGGGAAAACAGCAGGGGTTGGGAACAGGGATGAGGGGTGTCAGTGGGGAAAAAGGAGGACATCTGTAATACTTTCAATAATTAAAAATAAAGAAAAGTGAATGTGAAATGCCAGGTAACTCTCCATCTGTCACAAAGAAATTTTTAGTTTTTGCAATATTCAGATCTTAGGTAGTAAGGCCTTTTGTATATTTAAATAAATGCTAGTGTGTGTTTTTTCTTTTGAATCTGACAATCAAGATATCCAGATAATTTTGTCAAAATTAACAGTCTATGCTTATGAATTGCTAAATTTAAAAAAAAAGATGCAGGCAATTTTTCAAGAGCTTTGAAACAAAAGCAAAGCTTTTAAACCCTACATTTGTATTGCATTTGTTGAATGCCTGCTTGGAAGGAAGCTTTGCAGCCAGCTTGGTGGGTCAACTATGGTCAGCTAACATTTAGGCAGTGAAAGGGTTAATAATGTTTTAACAAAATTAAACTCCATTCTGACCCTCAGTTACTGCACGTACACACCCTGGCAGTTTCTTTTTTGTAAACATAAGGGCCTTGAGAAACCTAAGGATAAGGGGTTAATAAAGGCCTTGAGAAACTCAGAGGAACCATGAAAAGAAAGAGATTAACGATGGCCCTGACCTCTGCCGGAGCAGACTCCTTACCTCTGAGACAACTCCTACCAACCCAGACACCAATTACGTGGTGTCAAGAGAATGTGGTTTTTTTTAAATGTATTTTTTTTCTGTAGTTTGTGCCTTTAAAGCGGGCAACAAAGAAGGCTCAGGGCTGGGATTTGGGGAGAGCCCCCCAGCCCTTCGGTGTAATAAAGTGCTCATTTTTGCTCTACACTGGCCTTGAGTTGAGGATGTGATCTCCTGCCGGCTCAGACCTTTCAGGCAGAGCCCTGCAGAGCACTGCCCTTTGAGTTGGTCATTTCCTCCATGAAGCAGGCTGTTGCTCTGTTCATGTGAGGAAGCAGGCATGGAGAAGCAGCCACTTTGTCTAGGACGTGTCCTACACAGACTTGTTTAAGAGTTTGCACTGATGACCATTGAGTAGCACTCACAGCAAGGTGCCCTAATTCTAATCTGGAGCAAGGGTTCTGCGTTTAAATGTAAATATGAGAGGTGGGGGGGAAGCCAGCTTACAGGTGCCAGGAGACTTCAGAACAGAGGTGACGTGCCTCCTTTCACAGCCCGTGGCCAATGAGTGACTCAGGGGTACAAAAGACAGGCCTTCTCTGCTTCCAGGAGAGGCAGATCTGAGTGTCCTTCATGCTCTAGGATCCTTTAGGATCAGTCTGAAGCTAGTCTCCTACTGATGCCACATCCTTGTTTGGGGATGGGATCGCCACCCACCCAGCTGTGGGCTGCTCATCCACAGAAGGCAGGAGGGAATGCCATGCTTTGTGGAAAGTGCTGGGTTACAGGATCTTTGGGGTTGGGTCACCCCTTGGCAGAAATCATTCCTGAATTTCAGGACCCTGATCTTGGCAGCACATGGACCTCCTTGGTCTGGATCCATTTTCCTGAGGCACACATTGTATTGGCATTTGAGACTCTGCTATTCTGTGTCAAATTTAATTCATCTTTTTCTCTTAAACATAGGTGTGACTTGCTTATTCTTGCCTCACTAAATTGGATCACTGCTTTTATATTTTATCTATGGCATTTATCTTCTTCCTCCTCTCAGGACAGGGAGAACTGGACCATAGTCTGGATTGTGCTAACCTAACACTGGACTGAATTCTATCCCTTTGCATGGAAAGCCAGGCATTTGTGTTCTGGTCCCTGTCTGTTTCTTCTTTGTGACACTGTTTATGCTGTTAGTGGTATCCTATCCCGCAGCATTTCACATCGATTGTCACTCTATTGTTCCCACCAGCAGGAATGGTCTTCCCCATCTGGAAAATCCTGAAAGACCCAAATCAAGAATCAGGGGCTCCTGCTTCTGTCATTCTGTCCCAAATCCTGTCTTCTCCCTGCAGACAATTTCCTTCTGGTGTTAATGCCCTGCATCTGACACACACCTGCATGTCCTCTGGGTTGAAGTTCCTGCCTTTGTTGTGGAGTGCCTTTGACCCCAGCAACTCCCAGCAGTCCTCCCCCAATTCACTCGGATGTCATCCTGTTTGGTATAGTCCTTCTTTAGGTTAAGGTCCTGGGAGCTGGTGCCTTTGGCTGCTCCTTCATCTCATCTATATGAGATTCCCAAACCGTATGAATCTAAAAGTACTGTACTCCTAAATCCTAAATGGCCTTATTAGTCCAGTTTAGCTGGGGCCTAGCCTTTTCTTTGGTGTCTTACACAGATGTGCTAGGGGCACTTCTCTGTGTGTGGTGCCAGGGACCCTATGTTGAAAAAGGTGGTTTCAGTCTCTGCTGCTAGGGGTCTTTGGTCTCTTATGCTGGCAGTGATGACAGCCTCACTGGGGTGGCCCACAGTGCCACACCTCTGATAAGGAAAGGGATACCACTGGTACTTTGTGTGCTCTCACTGTCTTTGAATTTGTCCTTTGTATGGAGATCCTCAGGCCAATGTCCAGGTTCTCAACTTGCCCCTATGTGCCTGGAGGCTGCATTCTAGGATTAGCAGTCAGCCGGTGAAAGCCTCTGGGCTCATTTTTAGAAAGAACTCGGGGTGATCAACACAGGGCAATCTCTGTAGCCTCCCTCCTCTGTTATCAGAGGTTCTGATCACACCTCCTCTGCACCAGGCTCCCAGCTTGAAGTCACGGATTGTGATTTAAGGACAATGAGCACCTAGAACAACATAACTTTGCATTGATGACTTCTAGAGGAGAAATTGCTTCAGCACTTGTTTCACATCTTTCCCCAAAACTTCATTTCTGTCTCCCTGAGAGAACTTTCCCAAGAAAGACCCTGCAAATTAGGTTCTATCTTAGAGTGAGCTCTAAGAAGCAGACCTGGAAATAAGTATTTGAGGGGAAGTGGTTTGTTTGGAAGGTGAGCCCAGGGCATACCTTCAGGGAAGGAGGGAAATGAGATGGGATAGGGAAAAGGCTACAGAGGTGCTAATAAGCAGATTTCCATTATGGGCACCTGGGGCAAATCCCATGGAGAGCTCTAGGAGACCATGTGGAGCACAGAGCAGAGTCCCCTGCTTTCCCCTCCCAGGGCTGAAGAAGCTGAGGTACCCACTAGGACTAGGATATCCAGGACCACCACTGCGTCCTGTCCATCACTGCCCATGGGCAGCACTTGGGGGAGGTGAAAGTTCCTTGTAGCAGGATGCCTTGGTTTTCCCCAGGAGTGGTGAGGGCTGAGAAGATGTGGGCAGGGAGCCAGCAGCATCAGTTCTCACCTTCTATCTCTTAAAGGGGTTTCCTCTCTTGGAGCCATATCAAAGGGAACCCAGGTAAGATGCAATTGGCCTAGAAAACTCTAAATGCCCAAATTCCAGAATGTATTGCAGTCAAGAGCAAATGCAGAATTCAGAAACCCTGAATGGTATCTCAGAATTAGAGCCTGTCAACAGCAACTCTCAATACATCCTCTCATTTAAAAAGGGCCCAGTTTCCTATGAATGGTTTATTGAAAAATCATATATGAGGTAGAATATGTTTGAGAGCAACACAGAGACTTTAAATCTACACACAAAGAGATGCAGTCTGCATTTCACAGAGGTATCTTCATGGAGTGTACCAATTGCCCTCTTCAGAGTGTTTGTAAACCTGTCTTTAATTCTGAGGTATTACTAGGCAGCACTTAAAATAAAATTGCCTGGATTTGATCTGTGGAATGAACCTTGAGAGAGGTCGGCTCAGTTGATTACTTTTAACTGGTACTGTTACACGCCTGGTTGGAACAGCTCTCTGGTGATATTGGACCCAGGTAGAGGAAAGGCAACACAGAACACTCAGGATGCCCTGTGCAGCTCTGTGGCTATTAGCCTTTACGGAAAAGATCAGTAATCCCTTCCATGTGTGCATCATTGCATGGTTTGCTGAGCTCTTCAGACACCATGACCCTAGTCCTTACAATTGGCAAGGATGTGAGTACTTTATCCCAATTTCATAGTGAGGCCTACAGGTCAGGGTGAGGCAGGACCTTCCCACTTGGCCTGGACGAAGAATCTGGGTCAAACCATCTTGTGATCATCAGCAACCAGACACTACCTGGCACGTAATTCATGCCAAATAAATATATGAATGGCTGTTGGTCTGGATTGTTGTTTAATGTGGGTCTTTCCGTTGTAAGATGATCATGAGTAGGCATTGGCAGAGAGAAACTGACAGGCAGCAGGAGCTTCCAACTGATGTACTTTAAGGTTTTTTTATTTAAAAAACAACAACAGATACTGTTATTTATGTGGCAAATGGTTCTCAATAACTGCTCCCCTATCTGGTGGCCTTGTTTCTCCTCAGTCTATCAGAGCATTCCATTACTGAACAGTCTTCTGAAGTGCTAAATGCAGCTTAGTGACACCCTGACCAAAGGTATGCACATGTCAGTGAGACACTTAAAAGAAAACATCAAGATCCAGCTGAATGAATTTCCAGTACTGGGTGCCTGGCACTGTGGTAGGCATGTTTAAGATGGCCATATTCTTTGTGGCAAGGGGGGAAAACTTCCAAGCAGACCTGAAAGGACTGCATTCCAGAAGACACCTAATCTGCTTATTTCTCAGCCAGCCCTAGGGTGAAGAAGCAGAAAAACTCTACTGAGAGGAATATTTACTAGATACTAGTATTGTTGCTAGTTCAATAAATTAAAATAAGGCCAGAAGACTCCCAAGTTGCCTTTTGATCATTTTAATACTCCCAGCAAATGCTCAGAAGGCAGACACACATTTACAGGACTACTGTGCACACATGGGCTGCTTTTACTTTGGGTTTCTGTTACTGGAGAGACAGGATGTTTTCTTAATTATTGATAATATCCTAGGAAAACTTCTGGTTGTAATCAGGTAAAAATAGATCCAATGGTTCTATGCCTTATTTTAAATGCCTATAAGCACTATCCCACCCACAGTTCTTACTTGTTTAGTGAAGTAGCTGGAATGTGTTGAAATGGCCATTCTTAAAAATTGGTAACTTGCCTCAGGACTGCACAGCAGGTGTGAGCTCAGAGCTAAGGTTTAATTCCAGTCACCTAATTCCAGGACCTTTTAGTTGCTTAAAAATTTGCCCCTCTGTTATGGGCCGGCTTTAGGGGGCTTTTGAAGCAGTGAGATTTTTATAAAGAACTGTTGGAGCATATTTTTGCATAGCCCTTCCTTCCTCCATCAGTTTATGCAGGTGGAAAGGTACAGACCCTGAACTCAGAGTGAGCACTGCTGACCCTTTACCCAGGAACTAATGGTGGGGTATGGATATAGTGTGCAAGGCACTGCCTGTGTGTGAAAAGTAAATGACCTTATCCTGCATCTCTCTGTATGCCTGAATCTCATTCTCTATCTTCTGTGAAGCTTCTAATGGCAGGATGAACATAGGATCAGAATATCCTGTTCTTAGGTAAACTGTCCACAGCTCCATGATCCTGTAGAGCAGCAGTTCTCAACCTCTGGGTCATGCGACCCCTTTGGGGGTTGAACGACCCTTTCACAGGGGTCACCTAAGACATAACAGTAGCAAAATTACAGTTATGAAGTAGCAACAAAAACAATTTTATGGTTGGGGGTCACCACAACATGAGGAACTGTATTAAAGGGTCGCGGCATTAGGAAGGTTGAGAACCACTGCTGTAGAGGATAGCTGTGCTCCAGCCCTATTGCAGCGCCATCTGGTGGTCCCCACACCACATGATACCTGCCCTTAGGTTAGGGTTGTTCCTGCTCTCAGTGTCCCAATAGCCTGGCATGGTGTATCTCAGGATTGAGATAACTGTACTGATTATTGATTAAATGAACAAATTCCTTTATCCAAACCCATAACACACATAGCTGACTACTTCCAAGCAGAGGCCACTCAATGATGACTTGGGGCTGAAATCCACAGGGATTTATTCATGAACAGCAAAATCTATGCCCATCCTGGAGCCTGGCTTCTGATCCTGGGACAGCTGTAAGGAACCACGAATATACAACACTGGCTTGGCTGAACCCTGGATGTTGTTGGTTACAGCAGGGAAATTCAGTTTTCTCCACAAATATGCGTGTGCGTACACCTACAGACATACACACACACACATACACACATCATTAACACAGACTCATTTTTACAATTAATGAAGTATAGCTCTTTATGGGGAGAAAAAATTGAATAATGATATAGACCACTGGGCTTCAGCATCAGAAACCCACACGGGCTTGTCAGCACATAGGTTGCTGGCCCCCATCCCAGGGTGGGTCTGGAACCGCCCAAGGACTTGCATTTTAAAATATAGAAGCTGATATAGCAATACTCATATCTGATAAGATAAACTTCAAAATGAGGGCCATAATAAGAGACAAAGAAGGTCACTACATAATATTAAAGGGATCAATCCAACAAGAGAATATAACCCTGGTAAACATATATGCACCAAACATAGGAGCACCAAAATATATTAAAAAATGTCTGGAGGACTTCAAGGGAGAGAACAATACCAATACAATCATAGTGGGTGACTTTAATACCTCACTGACACCACTGGATAGATCTTCTAGACAAAAAATTAACAAGGACACAGAGTCCTTAAATGATGAATTAGATCATTTGGACTTAGTTGATATTTATAGAACATTTCACCCCACAGCTGCAAAATATACATTCTTCTCAAGTGCACATGGGACATACTCAAATATAGACCACATATTAGGATGCAAAGTCTGTACAAATTCAAGAAGATTGAAATCATATCAAGCATCTTCTCAGATCACAATGACATGAAACTAGAAATCAATTACAATAAAAACACTCAAAAACATTCAAACACATGGAAGCTAAATAGCATGTTATTAAACAATGAATGGGTTACCAATGAGATCAAGAAAGAAATAAAAAACTTCTCAAAACTAATGAAAATGAACACACAACAATACAAAATCTGTGGGACACAGCAAAAGCAGTCCTGAGAGAGAAGTTCATAGCAATACAGGCCTACCTCAAGAAAGAAGAACATTTTCTCACAAACTATCTAACCCAACAACTTAAAGATTTATAAAGAGAACAAAAGGAAAAACCCAGAGTTAGTAGAAGGAAGGAAATGATAAATCAGAGCAGAAATAAATGACGTAGAGACTAAAACATCAATATAAAACATCAATGAAACCAAGAGCAGGTTCTTTGAAAAGATAAACAAGATTGATCAACCATTACCAAGACTCACCAAGAAACAAAGAGAGAGAATCCAAATTACTAAAATCAGAAATGAAAGAAGTGAAGTAACAACAGAAATACAAAGGATTGTAAGAAAATACTATGAACAATTATATGCCAACAAATTTGACAACCTAGGCGAAATGGATGCATTCTTAGAATCATATGCTATTCCAAAATTCAACTAGAAGAGTCAGAAAACCTAAACAGATTAATAACTATTAAGGAAATAGAAGAAGTAATAAATAAAATCCCAGCAAACAAAAGCCCTGGTCTGGATGGCTACACGGGGAGTTTTACTGAATATTCAAAGAAGAGCTATCATCTATTCTCCTCAAATTATTCCAAAAAATTAAAGAGGAAGGAAGACTTCCAAGCTCTTTTTATGAGGCCAGCATAATCCTAATCCCTAATCACCAGATAAAGACACTACAAAGAAAGAAAATTACAGGCCAATATCCCTGATGAACCTAGATGCCAAAATCCTCAACAAAATCTTAGCAAATTGAATCCAGCAATATATTTTAAAAGAATTATACACCATGACCAAGTGGGATCTTTCCCAGGGATGCTAGGCTGGTACAATATTAGTAAATCAATAAATGTGATACACCACATAAACATAATGAAAGATAAAATTCATGTGATCATATCAATAGACACTGAAAAAGCATTTGATAAAATCTAGCATTCATTTAAAAAATTTTTTTCCCTTTATTGATTTTAGAGAGCGAGGAAGGGAGAGGGAGAGAGAGAGAGAAACATTGAAGAGAGAGAACATTGATAGGCCACCTCCTGCATGCCCCCCACTGGGGATCAGGCCCACAACCTGGACATGTGTCCTGACTGGAAATCAAACTGGCGACCTCTTGGTGCATGGGTCGATGCTCAACCACTGAGCCGCACCAGCTGGACCAGCATTCATTTTTGGTAAAACCTCTCAGTAAAGTTGGAATAGAAGGATCATATCTCAACATAATAAAGGCCATTTATGAGAAACTTACAGCTGACATCATACCCAATGGGAAAAAAACTAAAAGCATTTCCTTTAAGAGCAAGAATAAGACAGGGATGTCCACTTTCACCATTCTTAATTAACACAGTCCTGGAAGTCTTAGCCACAGCAATCAGACAAGAAAAACAACAACAAAAACAACAGGGATCCAAATTGGAAAGGAGGAAGTGAAATTGTCATTATTCACAGATGACATGATATTGTACATAGAAAACCCTAAAGACTCCATCAAAAAATTACTAGATTTAATAAATGAATTTGGCAAAGTAATACAAAATCAACATCCAGAAATCATTGGCATTTTTATATATCAATAATGAACACACAGAAAGAGAAACTAAAAAACAATCTCATTTACCATTGCAACAAAAAATTAAGATACCTAGGAATAAACTTAACCAAAGAAGAAAAGGGCCTATTTGCAGAAAACTACAGGACATTGAAAAAAGAAATAGAGGAAGATATAAAAAAGTGGAAGCATATACCTTGTTCATGGATTGGAAGAATTAACATCATTTAAATGTCCATACTACCCAAAGAAATCTATAGATTCAATGCAATCCTCATTAAAATACTAATGACATATTTCACTGAACTAGAACAAATACTTCAAAAGTTCATATGAAACTAAAAAAGACCCTGAATAGCCACAGCAGTCTTGAAAAAGAAGGACAAAGTAGGTGGGATCACAATACCAGATATCAGGTTATACTACAAAGCCACTGTAATCAAAACAGCCTGCTACTGGCACAAGAACAAGCACATAGATCAGTGGAACAGAACAGAGAACCCAGAAATTGACCCAAATCATTGTGCTCAATTAATATTTGACAAAGGTCGCAAGAGCATATAATGGAGTAAAGATAGCCTCTTCAATAAATGGTGTTGGGAAAATTGGACAGCTACATGCAAAAAAAATGAAGTTAGACCACCAACTTACACCATACACAAAAATAAACTCAAAATGGAAAAAAAAGACCTAAATGTGACTTATGAATCCATAAAAATCCTCGAAGAAATGTAGGCAACAAAATTTCAGATATCACATGCAGTACAATTTTTACTGATACAATACCGAAGGCAAGAGAAACAAAGGGAAAAATTAATACACGGGACTACATCAAACTAAAAAGCTTCTGCACAGCAAAAGAAACAAGCATCAAAATGGAAAGGAAACCCACTTTATGGGAGAGCATAATTGCCAACGATACATCAGATAAGGGGGTAATTTCCAAAATATATAGAGTACTCAGACAACTCAACAAAAGGAAGACAAATAATCCAATTTAAAAATGGTCAGAGGACCTAAGGAGACATCTCTCCAAACAAGACATACAAATGGCTAAGAGACATATGAAAAAATGCTCACATCACTAATCATCAGAGATACAAATTAAAACAACAATGAGGTATCACCTCACACCTGCCAGAATGGCTGCCATCACAAATCATCACACAAGTGCTGGCGAGGGTGTGGAGAAAAGGGGACTCTAGTACACTGCTGGTGGGAATGCAGACTGGTGCAGCCACTGTGGAAAATACTATGGTGTTACCTCAAAAAATTAAAAATGGAACTGCCTTTTGACCCAGTAATTCCACTTCTAGCAATATATCCTAAGAAGCCTGAAACACCAATCAGAACAAATATATGCACCCCTATATTTATAGCAGCACTATTTACAATAGCTAAGATCTGGAAACAGCCCAAGTGTCCATCAGTGGATGAATGGATAAAAAAGCTGTGGTACATATACACAATGGAGTACTATGCAGCTGTAAGAAAGAAAGATCTCTTATCCTTTGAGATGACATGGAGGGACCTTGAGAGTATTATGCTAAGCAAAATAAGCCAGTCAGAGAAAGACAAGTATCACATGATCTCACTTATTTGTGGAATATAATGAACAAAGTAAGCTGATGAAAAAATAGACCTAGAGACATAGAAGTAGGGTTCACACTGACAAACCTCAGAGGAGAGTGTTGGGGGGAGGGAAGAGATAACCCAAAGAAGTTATCATATAAGCATAACCAATGGACATAGACAACAATGCTGTGGTTGTGGGGAGGACAGGAAAAGGAGGAAGGTGTCAATGGGGAAGAAGGAGAAACCTCTGTAATGAAAAGAAATTAATTAAATTATAAAAATGTCTCATAGGTGAAGAGAAAAAAAAAAAGTTCCCAGATGCAACTGTTCCAGGCACCACCTTTGTGGCCCACTGGAGCAAATTCACAGCAGTGTGCCATTCTTTCCCCATAATGCCAAAGAACTTGATAAGAGAGGCCAGTTCCTTAGAGTTTCTCACGTATAAAAAATTTGAATATTAACTATGGGTTAAAGACTGGAATTAATATACAATTTTTATGTTTCCACAATTATAGCAGCAAATAAGCTTCTTGGGATGTTGCAGGACCAGCCCCTGAAGTGAGGTACAGGTTCCTCTTTGTGTCTGCTTCCCCCGAAAATAGACAAACAGAAGAAAAAAAGATAGAATGCAAGAAGCAATAAAGGTGGATGGTGGGATTTTTCTTTAATTCTAAGTTTTGTGTTTCTAGAAATTTGATCAAATAACATCTTTTATAACCAAAATGGAATATAAAGAAACCAAAGACAGAGTTACATGAAGGGACTGTCCATTTCTATCCCTGGACACTGAATATTAGATGTCTGAAATTCACATCCAGAACTCCTGCGGCCATCTTACAACCATGAGGGAAGCTCATATGGGGCAATTTCAGCCCAGATGACTTAACAGAGCAAGGGAAAATTTTAGGGTCCTTGGTACCGTTACTGGCTGTTGAATGAACCAGCTCAGAAACCTGCCAGACCCTCATAGGCTCTTATTTAATGTAAGAAATTACATCAAACAAAATGCTTGTGGTTCCATACAAATCTGATGGGTTTTTGTTGTTGTTGTTCTGTTTCTTTAAAAACTGCCATTGGGATTTAGATGGGAATTGCATCAAATCTGTATGTTACTCTGGGTATATGTTGATTCTTCCAATCCATGCACACAGAATATCTTTTTATTTCTTAGTGTCTTCTTCAGTTTCCTTTAATAATGTCTATAGTTTTCAGTGTATAGATCTTTTACATCCTTTATTAAGTTCATTACTAGGTATTTTATTTTATTTTATTTTGTTGCAACTGCAAAAGGAATTTTGTTCATTTCTTTTTCTAAAATTTTATTGCTAATATATTGGGATGCAATGGATTTTTGTACATGGACTTCCTATCCTGCAACTTTACTGCATTTGTTTATTGTTTCTAGCAGTTTTTTTTGGGGGGGTGGAATTCTTAGGATTTTCTCTATAAAGAATCATGTTGAAAAAATGACAATTGTACTTCTTTATTCCCAATTTGGATGCCTTTTATTTCTTTCTCTTGTCTGATTGCTCTGGCTAGAACTTCAAGTACTATGTTGAATAACAGTGGTAAAAGAGGGCATTCTTGTCTTCTTCTGGTTCTTACAGAAAAAGCTTTCAGTTTTTCATCATTGAATATGGTATTAGCTGAGGGTTTGTCATATATGGATTTATTATTTTCAGGTAATTTTTATTGAGTGTTTTAATCATAAATCAGTGTTGTATCTTATAAAATATTTTCTCTGCATCTATTGATATGATCATATGATTATATTCTTTATTTTGTTTGATTATATTCTTTATTTTGTTAATTTGGTGTATCACATTGATCAATTTGCATATGTTGTACCATTCTTGTGCCCCTGGAATGAACTCCCGCTTGATCATGATGTATTATCATTTTAATGTATTGTTGTAGTCCATTTTCCAGACCTTTAATAGACGATTGGATAAAGAAGATGTGGTACATATATACAATGAAAGACTACTGAGCCATAAGAAAAGATGAAATACTGCCATTTGTGAAAACATGGATGCATCTTGAGAATATCATGCTAAGCAAAGTAAGTCAAGTAGAAAAAGTCAAGAACTATATGATTTCATCCATATGTGGAATATAAAACTGAGAGTAACAAACGAACAAACAATACAGACAAACATATGGTGATAGGAGGAGACTTGACTTTGAGTGTGGGTGATGAACACAATACAATATACGAATGATGTATTGTAGAACTGTACACTTGAAACCTATATAATTTTATTAACCAATATCACTCTAATAAATCTAATAAAATTTAAAAGGATGCTTCTATCTATGAGAAAAGGTTTTTTGTTTGTTTGTTTTTGTTTTTTTTTTTACTGTAGTGAAGGCATCCTGGAATAATACAAATGAAATTTGAAAATTAGAGATTTAATGGAACCAATATTTTATCTGTTTCTGTTTGTTTTTATTGTACATCTTTTAAGTAATCTCTTTGTTGAATCATTTTTAAGAAGGTCTGCTGTATCAAACATTACCTCTAATATGAGTTTTTCTAGGTTGAAAGATATTTGTGTATTAGGTTTGCCTAAAATGGTTCACATATGTATTTGCTTAATTGGCTATTCAACATAGAGCACATTTCTTTACAATTTATGTCACTTTTCTCTTAGTGTTTTTAAAAGTGAAATGAAAAGGTCAGTAGAAACTGTATGTGTTCTTACATATGATTGAATTATTTGTGGCAATTGAAGTCTAATGTGCTATGAGCCTTGTTAAAATTTGTAATATGGTCATCCTATCACCCTGCCAGAAAATGTTCCTGAATTTGAATTTTGTGACCTAATTGCTTTTACACTGGAAATGAGTTTTATTTTATTCCTTCTACTTATGGTGTCTCCTCTCTCCCTATTTACATAGTGCATGAAGAATAGATTTCTTTTCTCTCCGGATGTTTTCCCATCATTCCCATCTTATCAACCATATTTTAAGGTAATCAAACCTGTCAGAATGTGGAAAAGGCAATCTTAGGGTCTGAACTTTTTGTGACTGACATATTGTCTCATTGTTAAATCACAAACTTCAATTTTTGTTTAGCTTTGTTTTTGCTTAGAAACTATGGTCATGCAGCATTGAGAAAGGGCACTCAACCTGTATTATATTTAAACATGGGCATGTCAATGATGTACAACATAATATGGCAGTGTTGATTACTTTCTTAGGGTAGGCATGCCAGAAGCGTTCAGGATTGTATTTCTTAAAGTGGATGGCTTGGGGTGGGTGGGTTCTGATCATTTATTGTCTCCACATATGTTTCCTCCTTTCAAAGAGTAAAGTGAGATACTCCCCACCCACTGCCACCAAGATTCTAGTCCTTACTACCAATGAAATTGGTCGGGGAGGCCACGGTCTTAATAACACTCATATGAATATTTATTGGTGATGTTACATAATAACTAATTAATCAATATAAGTTAGGACAAGAGTGAAACAGAGGCTGCATGGGTAAGCATGAAACAAAAATAATGATGACTAACTCTCAAGTGCTCAATACATTCTGGGCCCTCTATTCAAGGTTGATCTAAGCCAATAGGGACAACAAATCCACCCTCTTTGTTCCAGTGATTGAGTCAGTGTGTAACTGTCAATCAGCCTTTCCCCTCCCATAAGGAGCTCAAAGATTAGATGGTCTCACTTAGAGCCAGTGTGACATGAAGAGAAATTTAAGAGAATATTTTCTGGTATCTCCTTTGAAATTGCCCCTAGTCATTAGCTGATAAGTGGAGAAACCAAAATCTGTCCAGGGAAATCTAACTGTAGAATCCAGATTATTGGCTGTGGAGGTGAGGATATAGGAAGGGAGAGAAATGAGGAGGGACAGGGTAGGAGATCGCTTGGTAGGAGCTGCCAAACACACACTCAATCATCTCATGTTACACTGATACCACTGTAATAACCCAGTTCTTAATAACAGGAAACGACCAAAGGGAAGCTGCTATTTAGACGCATGCTCAGTAAAGTCTGGGTGATGAAGGGAAGGGACTTGACTGTCAGTCACACCTTGGAGTAGGTCATTGGCCAGAGTAGTCATGGCCATGGCAAGCACAAGAAGATTAGATATTTAAACTCCTAAACAAAGGAGTTCCCTCTCTCTGGTGTGCTGGGATCCTGACTTTCTTGTTGCAGGGGGTGCACGTTCCTGCATTTGCCCACAGGGCCACAATGGACTGCAACTAGCCTGATGCTGTGCCAAACCCAACTCCACCATGGAATGGAAACTCTGGACACTGGCTTTGCTTCTAGCTCTGCTGTATCCCCAGTTGCACCTCTTCCAGGAGTGGTTTAAGGGAAATGGGACTTTAGAAATGCAAGCATTTAACTCCATGCAAATAAAAATCACTTATCCTCCCATGTGAGTCTTAGAAAAATATTTTTCTCAATATATTGTAAGAACCCAACTCCCAGCACCCAGTGGGGAAAAGAATCACCTACTTCCACCAGTGGACACCCCACTTCCACTGATAACAGATGGTGACCCCAGATGCGATGGGAAAATGAGAGGATTAACACGTGGAAGCTATCCCTCTGCTCCAGCCCATTGGCAGCCTCTAAGCCAGCACTCAGAAAATGAAACAGCAGAAGAAACAGAAGCTGACCAGAAACCAGAGTTCCTGTAGCCACTCTGGCCCACATCTGGCCTTCACAGGAATGGACAAAAACCTGGCCTGGATTCTCTGGACTCTGGTGAGATAAAATCTTGCCTCCACAAACTGGAGGTTTTATCACTCATTTACCCCTCTCTCTCTTGTCCTAGTCCATTTCCTTGTCTCAGCCCTGCACCACCTTTGGCATAGCTGATTCAGGTGCACCCAGCTGGGCACACAAAATCCCACAGTATGGGCCAGGTGGGGATGGTGTTTACTCACTGCTAAGCTCCCAACCCTGGAGGGATGGAAGGTTTGAGGGCACTTCCCAACTGAATCCTGAATCCACCCCCCACCCCCAGCTTCTTTAAGCCCTGAGAGGGGCCAGAAACCAGATGTTGCCACGGAGCTTGCACCTACCGTCCAAATTCTCCTCCCAGTTTGCAGAATCTGTCTCCACCTTTCCGAATTTTGCCTGCCTTTCTACTGTTTCTTTCCTCTCTGTTCCTGCCCCCAGTGTTGGTTTGCCAGTGGGAGATTCAGACTGGGAATTTCCACTTTTCCAGCAGTCCCGTGCACTCCCAACCCTGCAGGCCTAGGGAGCACCCCCCAGACCTCATGGCTGTGTGCTGGAGGAGGAGAGGAAAGGCACCAATTAAATACTCAAGAACGAATTTCCCTGGCAAGCCAATTCTGCTAGCAGCATTGGCCCTGCCCTCTCTCTGCTTGTTGCTAAGGGGTGGAAACCACAATGTTGCTAATGCTTCTTCCACAGGTATGGCTGATAGAGAAAATCCTCAAATGTACAGGTTCTCAGAGAAATAAAAGCTTTTTGTTACCAATTCTTGGAAACTAACTTAAAATAGAATTTAAACCCAGAGCCCAGGACATTAAATTCTATCCAGTTAAATTAACAAAGAAGCTCGTTCTTTTCTTAAGGAAAGCTGTCTCACACTACCGGGCCTCCTAAGGTACCATGTCTGTTAGAAAAATATGAGACAGTGACAGGTTATTAGTTCAACTATTAGAATCCAGTTAAAACACAGGACTTTGTCTACCCAAGACAGACACAGGGATAAAAGCCTCTAGTAAAATCAGAGGATATCAGAATCACCCATGTGAAGTTAAATAAATCAAACTAAAAGGTAATTGATCAACACTGACATTGGTAAACTACCACACCTGGGAAAAATTGTATTGCCACTTTGGAAAGGTCTTTGCCCCAGTCCAGGAGGGGCAAGTACAAGTCTCTGGATGCAGAGCCTGGCAGTGGGAATTGTGTGAGAATCTTAGACCCTGGCAACATGACAGGAAAGCTAGGAAAAACTGTGAATGCTCATACTTTTCCTTAGCTTTACAATCTCCCTCCCCAGTAGGAGGTTTTTCTCCCCCAAATCGATAATATAATATCCATTCCTCAAGGGTGCTCACTCTAACATAAAATTTTATTCTGAGTTTGTCAAAAGGAACTGTCTGCCTTTGTAATGCTAATAGCTGGTCTCCAGAATGCTTATCGGAGTCATCTACTGAAATGTAGTCTGAGAAATAAATCTTATCTAAGCCTAAGCTATATAAGCCAATCACTTTAATTCAGTTCACCTGTGGTTTAATAAATCAGTGAGTTTTAGTATATACCTATCTCCATGAATGTGTGTCTTTTAAATTGTCAGTGTGTTTGCCAATAAAGAAGCCTATATTTATAAAAGCTATGGAATATGTTTGCCAATCTAGAGAATGATAATTACTCACTTTTAGATTTTTCCTCCTACCTAATCCCTCCAGAATTTGTCAGTTCTTTATGAATGAGTCATGGCAATACATTTCTTTGCATAAATTCAATAAGGCCAGTTCAAAACTATGTGGTCTTATTAACCAAGATTTTTGTCTGGAATACCATGTCTAAAAAAGACATTCCTGAATTCTGATGTCACCAGAAAGCCATAAGGAATTGAGATTTGACTCCCAAAGCCAATCAAAGGCCATTTGTAGAAATGGTCTAATGCATTGCTTGGTCATGTAGTTTATGACAGTCTTTTCAGGGAAGGAACAAAGGTTGCTTTCCTGAAAGATGGCAAGAAAGAAACCTCAAGACACTTTGGAAACTTCAAGGACTTGAGGACATGACCCAAATTTACAGATATTCCAGGCATAGCCTGGTGGCAACTGTGGCCTTGGCTTCTCTGCTCCAAGAGGCTGAGCACTCACTAAAACTCAATCTAAAGATTCCTTATGAAAAATTTCAGCAAAGCAAATTTGAGAAAGCCTGAGTAATATATTTGATCAATTGCTGCTCTTGTTGTATTTATGCAAATAATCAAGCCAAACTAAAACTGGACTTAATACAGTCTCTTTGAACATGAGAGTACTCTTAGGGAGAAAAATTGTATTTCAATGGAAACCACAATACCCAATTGTGGTATTGAACTCAGTGCAGTTGACTGTCTTCAATGTTTTGTTTTTATTGTTTGTTTGTTTTTTTCTAATCCTTACGCTAGGGTATTTTTCCATTGATTTTTTTAGATAGAGTGGAAGGGAGACAGGGAGAGAGAGAAAGAGAAACATTGATGTGAGAGAGATACATTGACTGGCTGCCTCCCACACGACCATTGGGGCCGGGGATCAAACTTGCAACCCAGGTACATGCCCTTGACTGGGAATCAAACCCGAGATCCTTTGGTCTATGGGCCAATGCTCTAACTGCTGAGCCAAATCGGTGAGGGCAACAGCATTTTGTTTTTAAGGCTGTGTCTATGTATGCCATACAGGCTTCAGCACTTGATGACATCACCAGTGATAGTCTAACTGCAGATAATCTATCAGATTGTCACTGCTTGCTTTCATTCCAACAAAACTTTGCATTTGGAAATCTTCTCAACTTGTTTATGGTTTGCAGTGTGCATTAACCTTTGTGTTTTGTTTGATTCTGTTTTCATAGAAAGTATGCCTATGTCCATATTTACCTGATTACTTGCTCACAAAATACAGGCCTAACTATAGAAGCCATCTGCATGACTATTTCCTGAAATGAGACTCAACAGTTTGGACTTATGGTTGAGTCAATAAAACATGGACAGTCTATTGGCTTTAACTGAAATGGCTTTCCCTTTTCTGCTCAAAGAAGTCAGACAGAAAAGGTCCACAATTTCTCATGGAATAAATCTTAGAATATTTTCCCTAGGTTAATTTAGATTAAGTATGGTGGACAAAAGGGCTTCAGACACATGTTACACACCTGCCTCTGGGGAAGCCACTCTTCTAACCTAATTGGGGACACTATAAGTTAACCTTTGCCTTTATCACATGGGTTTTTACCTCTCACTAGAACTTTACTTATTATAAGTATCCTCATTTTTAAATTATGCCTTTTAATCTTGTTGTCATTTCTAGAATATACTAAGGATGCCAGCTTATCCAATGCATCATTCTCCTAGACATCACCCATGTCACCTCCCAGGGACAACATATAGTCCTGGACTTTACAGACTTTCTCTTCCCCACATTAGGAATCCTTTCCCTTTTATTAATTTTTTTCTATTAAAATGTAACTTTTTATTTATTTTTTCTCCAATTTTATTAATTTATTTTTGTTACAGATGTTTCTCCTCTTTCCCCCCTAGAACACCTCCTCCCCATCCCAACTCCCCCACCCCCCTAGCATTGTTGTCTATGTCCATTGGTTATGCATACATCCATATAAGTTCTTTGGTTCATCTCATCCATCCCCCCTGCCCTCCTAATCTGAGGTTTGTCAGTCTGAACCATACCCCTTTCTACCTCTCTGGATCTATTTTTTTCATCAGCCCACCTTGTTCATTATATTCCACAAATAAATGAGATCATGTGGTATTTGTCTTTCTCTGATTGGCTTGTTTCACTTAGCATAGTACTCTCGAGGTCTGTCCATGTTGTTTCAAAGGATAAGAGATCTTTCTTTCTTACAGCTGCATAGTATGCCATTGCATATATGTACCACAGAATTTCTATCCACTCATCTATTGATGGACACTTGGGCAGTTTCCAGATCTTAGCGATAGTAAATAGTGATGCTATGAACATAGGGGTACATATATTCTTTCTGATTGGTAATTCAGGCTTCTTAGTGTATATTCCTAGAAGTGGGATCACTGGGTCAAATGGTAATTCAATTTTTAATTTTTTGAGGAAACACCATACTGTTTTCCACAGTGACTGCACCAGTCTGCATTCCCACTGGCAGTGTACTAGAGTCCCCTTTTCTCCACACCCTTGCCAACACTTGTTGTTTGATGATTTGTTGATGGTGGCCATTCTGGCAGGTATGAGGTGATATCTCATCCTTGTTTTAATTTGCATCTCTCTGATGATTAGTGATGTTGAGCATTTCTTCATATGTCTCTTGGCTATTTGTATGTCCTATTTGGAGAGGTGTCTATTTAGCTCCTCTGCCCATTTTTTAATTGGGTTCTATGTCTTCCTTTTGTTAGGTTGTATGAGCACTCTATATATTTTGGAAATTAACCCCTTATCTGATGTATCATTGGCAATTATACTCTCCCATACAGTGGGTTCCCTTTCTATTTTGATGGTTGTTTCTTTTGCTGTGCAGAAGCTTTTTAGTTTGATATAGTCCCATGTGTTCATTTTTTCCTTTGTTTCTGTTGCCTTAGGTGATGTACCAGTGAAAACTGTGCTGTGCATGATGTCTGAAATTTTGTTGCCTACATTTTCTTCTAGGATTTTTATGGATTCACAAGTCACATTTAAGTCTTCTATCCATTTTGAGTTTATTCTTGTGTATGGTGTAAGTTGATGGTCTAGTTTCATTTTTTTGCATGTAGCTGTCCAATTTTCCCAACACCATTTATTAAAGAGACTGTCTTTACTCCATTGTATGCTCTTTCCACCTTTGTCAAATATTAATTGAGTGTAATGTCTTGGGTCAATTTCTGGGTTCTCTTTTCTGTTCCATTACTCTATATGCCTGTTCTTGTGCCAGTACCAGGCTGTTGTGATTACAGTAGCTTTGTAGTATAACCTGATATCCAGTACTGTGATCCCACCTACTTTGTCCTTCTTTTTCAACATTGCTGTGGCTATTTGGGGTCTTTTTTGGTTCCATATGAACTTTTGAAGTATGTGTTATAGCTCTGTGAAATATGTCATTGGTATTTTGATGGGGATTTCATTGAATCTATAGATTTCTTTGGGTAGTATGGACATTTTAATGATGATAATTCTTCCAATCCATGAACAAGGTATGTACTTCCACTTTTTTATATCTTCCTCTATTTCTTTTTTCAATGTCCTGTAGTTTTCTGCAAATAGGTCCTTGAATTCTTTGGTTAAGTTTATTCCTAGGTATCTTAATTTTTTTTTGCTGCAATGGTAAATGGGATTGCTTTTTTAGTTTCTCTTTCTGTGAGTTCATTATTGGTGCATAAGAATGCTGTCAATTTCTTGTTGTTAATTTTGTGTCCTGCTACCTTGCTGAATTTGTTTATTAAATCTAGCAGATTTTTGATGGAGTCTTTAGGGTTTTCTATGTATAATATCATGTCATCTGCGAATAATGATAGTTTCACTTCCTCCTTTCCAATTTGGATCTCTTTTACTTTTTGTTCATGTCTGATTGTTGTGGCTAAGACTTCCAGTACTGTGTTAAATAACAGTGGCAAAGTAGGCATCCTTGTCTTGTTCCTTTTCTTAAGGGAAATGCTTTTAGTTTTTGCCCATTGAGTATGATGTTGGTTGTAGGTTTTTCATATATCACCTTTATTATGTCAAGAATTGATTCCTCTATTCCCACATTGCTGAGCATTTTTATCAGGATGACTGCTGGATTTTGTCAAATGCTTTTTCAGCATCTATCGATATGATCATATGGTTTTTATCTTTCATTTTGTTTTTTTGTGATGTATCACATTTATTGATTTGCAAATATTGTACCAGCCTTGCATCCCTGGGATGAATCCCACTTGGTCATGGTGAATAATTTTTTTTAATGTATTGCTGGATCCGATTTGCTAGTATTTTGGCATTTATGTTCATTAGGGATATTGGCCTGTAGTTTTCTTTTTTGTAGTGTCTTCTTCTTGTTTTGGAATTAGAATTATGCTGACCTCATAAAACGACTTTGAGAGTCTTTCTTCTTCTTGAATCTTTTGGAGTAGTTTGTGGAGAATGACTGTTCTTCTTTGAATGTTTAGTAAAACATTCAAAGGGCTTTTGTTTGCTGGGAGATTCTTGATTACATCTTCAATTTCTTTTGTTGTTATTGGTCTGTTCAAGTATTCTATCTCTTCCTGGTTCAGTTTTGGGAAACTATGTGTTTCTAGTAATTTGTCTATTTTGCTTAGATTGTCCAATTTATTGCCATATAATTATTCACAGTATTCGTTAACGATCCTTTGTATTTCTGTGGTTTCCATTGTTACCTCTCCTCTTTCATTTCTGATTTTGTGTATTTGGGTTCTCTCTCTTTGTTTCTTGGTGAGTCTAGCTAAGGGTCCATCAATGTTGTTTATATTTTCAAAAAACCAGGTCTTTGTTTCATTGATCCTTTGAATTTTTTTTTTTTTTGGTCTCTATGTTGTTTATTTCTGCTGTGAATTTTACTATTTCTTTTCTTCTACTTGCTCTAGGGTTTTCTTTTTGTTTGCTTTCTAGTTCTTTAAGTTGTGAGGTTACATAGTCAATTAGAAATTTTTCTTGTTTCTTGAGGTAGGCTTTTAGTGCTAGGAACTTCCCCCTCAGAACTGCTTTTCTTCCTTGAACTCCTTGATAACCCATTCATTGTTTAATAACATGCTGTTTAGCCTCCATGTGTTCAAATGTCTTTGCACGTTTTTGTTGTAATTGATTTCTAGTTTCATGCCATTGTGATCTGAGAAGATGCTTGATATGATTTCAGTCTTCTAGAACTTGTAGAGACTTCGTTTGTGTCCTATCATTTGGTCTGTCTTTGAGAATGTCCCATGTGCACTTGAGAAGAATGTGAATTCTGCACTTTTGGGGTGTAATTCTCTGTAGATATCTATTAAATCCATTTAATCTAGTGCTTCATTTAGAGTCTCTGTTTCCTTGTTAATTTTTTGTCTAGTGGATGTTCCAGTGATGTCAGTGGGGTGTTGAAGTCCCCTGCTATTATTGTATTGCTGTCGATTTCTCCTTTAAAGTCCTCCAGAAGATTTTTAATGTATTTTAGTGCCGCTATATTGAGTGCATATATGTTTACCAAGGTTATATCTTTCTGTTGGATAGATCCTTTCAATATTATGTAGTGGCCTTCTTTGTCTCTAGTTATGGCCTTCATTTTGAAATGTATTTGATCAGATATGAGTATTGCTACCCCAGCATTTTTTTTTTTTTTCCTTTCTGCTTGCTTGGAAGTTTTTTTTTTTTTCCCATCCTTTCACTTTCAACCTATGTGAGTCTTTTGTTGTGAGGTGGGTCTCTTGTAAACAACATATATCTGAGTCATGCTTTCTTATCCAATCAGCTACTCTGTGTCTTTTGATCAGAGCATTCAGTCCATTTACATTTAAGGTTTTTATTGATATGTACTTATTTATTGCCATTTTGGTTTATTGTGGTTATATTTTCTTCCTATTTCTACTAATTACAGCAGTCCTTTTAACATTTCTTGTAGTGCTGGTTTGGTGCTTATATATTCCCTTAGCCTTCTTTTGTCTGGGAAGCTCTTTATTTCACCTTCTATTTTGAATGATAGTGTTGCTGGATAAAGTAGTCTTGGTTTCAGATCCTTGTTTTTCATTACCTTGATTACTTCATGCTATTCCCTTCTGGCCTGTAGTGTTTCTGTTGAGAAGTTAGCTGATAGCTGAACAGGTTACCTTTGTAGGTAACCTGTTGCTTTTCTCTTGCTGCCTTTAGGATTCTCTCTTTGTTTTTAACTTTTGGCATTTTAATTACTATGTGTCTTGGTGTGGCCCTCTTTGGGTTCGTTTTACTTGGGGCTCTCTCTGATTCTTGAAGTGGAATGCCTTCTTCCTTTACCAAGTTAGGGAAGTTTTCTCTCACTATTTCTTCAAATATATTCTCTAACACTTGCTCATTTTCTTCTTCTGGAACTCCTATGATGTGGATGTTGTTACGTTTCCAGTTGTCCCAGAGTTCTCTTAAGCGCTCTTCCTGTTTTTTAATTGTTTTTTCCTTTTGGTTTTCTGCTTGGTTGATTTTTTTCTACCCTGTCTTCTAATTCACTGATCCGGTCCTCAGCTTTCTCTCCTTAGCTGGTTAGTCCTTCCAATGTGTTCTTTATTTCTGCTATGTCATTCTTCATTTCCACTTGGTTGGTTTTCAATGTTTCTATATCTTTACTCATGGTGTTGAGCTCCTTACTCATTCTGTTGAACTCCCTCAAGATCATGGCTCTGAACTCTACCTCTGATAACTTGCTTAACCTCATTTCATTTATCTCATATTCAGTAGAGTTCTGTTGTTCTTTCCTTTGGGATTTGTTTCTTTGTTTCACCATTTTGGCTATCTCAGCAGGTTTTGGAGCCTGCCAAATTTTCTCTCTGAATGTTGGTGTTCTGCTGTTTGTGGCTCCCTCTACTGGGTTTCGATGAATGTGTGTGGACCCACGTTCAACACCACTGTCAAGTCTTACTTTCCTGCGTAGATTTGCAAGCCCAGGAAAGGTTCAGATATCCTCTAATTTTTTGCCTGGAGGCTATTAGTTTCAGTTACTTGCCGGGCTTGGGTTGTAGCCCTCAGTTTAATGAAAAACTTCCTCAGGCGTTCAGCATAAGAGGATTTCCAGAGGGTGGGGCAGATGAGGGTTGTTAATGAGCCTCAATTTGAATTTCTCTGGCCCAGCTGGGTGGGGTTACATCTCCAAGGGAGGGGACGCTGCTTCTCCTGAGAGCTCCAGGAGTGAGCAATATGGCCACCATCCTGTGTGGCTGCGACTCAGCTAAAACTCTGAGCACCATCCAAATCCTGCGTGTCTCCACAAAGTTCCAGTCCAGTCTACCCTCCCTCTGCCAGAGCCCAAGGTGAATGGCTGTAGCTAATTTAGTGCTCTCTGCAGGCCCTCTGCACTGTGGAGCCATTTTGGGATTTTAACCCCAAGAGAGCTGCTCACAGCTAAAACAGCTGCTGTCCGTGGGCTCCCAGCCTGCCCTCTCACGCCTCCGCAGACCGACCAGGCTCGATTCAGTGTCCCTTTTTCCTGTCCCTGGTTATATGATCCTCTCCAGCTGCTTTTCTGTGGCTTTTTCCTGACAATTTGTCTTTAGTTTAGTCATAATTTCAGTTTGGGCCTGGGAGATGGTCTGTGTAACTACCATTCATTCCACTGCCATTTTGGAATTCCAAATCCTTTCCCTTTTTGATTTCCCCTTTCTTTGTCAGACAGGGAGAACCTCTAAGTCTTGGAATAGGCAGTACTACACCACTTGACAACAAGAAGCAGTTATAAGAAAATGGAGCCTTTATCCATTTCTCCTGTGTAGAATTACAAATGGTTGCTTTTTTATCAGCGTGGGGAGGGGGGTGATACCACTGTAATAACTTAATAACCCAGTTGTTAATAACAGGGAAATAGCAAAGGTAAGCTGCAATTTAGATGCATGCCCAGTAAAATCTAGGTGACATAGGGAAGGTACTTGCCTATCAGTCACACCTGGGAACAGGTCATTGGCCAGAGTAGACATGGCCACTGCAAGCACAGGAGGATGAGATATCTAAATTCCGAAACATAGGAGTTCCCTCTCTCTTGTGTGCTGGGCTCCTGGCTCTCTTGTTATAGCAGCCATGCTCCCCTGCATTCATCCACATGTCTCATGGCTATGTGGACCCCACACAATGGACTGATGGACTATAACTATCCTGATCATATGCTGCACCCACTCCACCATGGAGCCTGGCTTTGCTTATAGCTTTGCTAGATCCCCAAGTGCACCTTATCCAGGACTGGTTTAAGGGAAATGGGACTTTAGAAATGCAGGGATATAATTCTACGCAATTAAAAATTACTCACCCTCCTGTGTGAATATTAGAAAATTATTTTTCTCAATGTACCATAAGAACCCGAGTCCTGCATGTCTGGTGTGGCTCAGCGGATTGAGCATCATCCCATGGACTGAGAGGTCTCAGTTTGATTCCCAATCAGGGCACATGCCTGGGATGCAGGCTCAATCCCCAGTGGGGGACATGCAGAAGCTAGCTGATCCATGTTTCTTTCTCACATTGATGTTTCTATCTCTCCCTTCCTCTCTCTCTAAAAACATCAATAAAAGTATATTTTAAAAAATGAACCCTATTCCCAGCACCTAATGGGGAAAGGGATCCCCCACTTCCACTGGTAGACACCCACTTCCACTGATAACTCCTTTTTGGAAGTTATGATTTCAATTGAGCCTCCAAGTTGTATCATTTGGGGCAAATGATTGTATTTGTGGTTTATCTATGGCAATTATACATTCAGGATTTTCCAGGAAGACCCCAATTGTTTCTCATTATTTCTCCAACACATTCATTTTCCTCACTGTAGCTTATGAAAATATAACAACTTTACAAACAAGTTTAGAAATTTTCTGTGTAAATGACAGAAAATCTCACGCAAGGAGTTTGAACAATAAAAGACATTTATTGGCTCCCACACCTAGAAAACCCAAGGACCACCGAGACCTACCATTTTAGATTTAACGACTGGCTTAGCAACACCATCTGTCCTGCCTTCCCCCTACCTTCCATCCTGCCAGCTTTATCTCAGGGCCATTGCTCCTTCACAGAGTGTTTTTAACATCACACTCACCTATCTTGCTGTTCAAAGATAGGGGATTTTGCCAGGGGCCTTACACTCATAACTCAATGTCCCAGACTGGGTGACATGTCCATTCTTGAAGTAGAACTTACAGGGGCCACCATAGCAGGGGAAGGTAGACGGCTATCCCCATTGACTGAGACAGTCAGGCCCCACCCCCCAGTTGTTCCCCAACAGAGGAAAGCAGAATGGATGTTGCAGTCAAGGGTGAAAGTGACTTCTCCACTGGCCATATCCAGATCTATGTCTTGTGGTGTTATTCCCTACAGAAGAGTTTAATACAATGCAGTAACCTCTTTTTTATTTTTCAGATATCACTTTTTAACTCATCCATTCAGAAAGGGCAGTCATAAATTTGCCCTCCATAAACCCTCCCTTGGGCCCCCACACTTACAGAGGCACCCAGCCTCCACTCCATGCCTCCCCTATTTCCAGGCTCTGAGAACTTATGGAATTTCTCAGAGCAAATACACTATCTACAAGTGTACTTTTCATACATCAAGGTATGAGAACAGTAAAGAAATGTGAGAACCAAAAGGTAACAGCTAGAATAGAATTAAACCATGAAGGTCAGAAGGGAAACTTGAGTGTATAAGAACACAAAGACAACAGGTCAGGGAGTTAATGAGAAAGAAACACTTTCTTCAAATGATTTTTGGGTGCTTATCTGACTGCCAGATCCTTCTCCCCGGTGTGTGGACTTGTATATTTATTTTACCTCCATAACCCAATGCAAGTTACATGCCTGAGGTGCCAGATACCATTTAGCTATCCTTAGCATTAAAGCATGACATTTTTCCCTCGCTGAAACTCTCTGCCTAAGCATGACTACAACCCTGTTGCTATGCATTGTCTTCTGGCTGATTGGTAGATCCCAAGGGAACCTAAATCACAACAGCAGAAGTTCATTCAGCATTTTTCTCCAGGTCAACTGTGAATTACCCTGACCATCCTTGTATTATTCCTTCACAAGAGGCCCTGAAGCTTCTCAAGGAGTTAACAACTACATGTGGTTTTGGGGACATGATGTGATTCATCTGTATCACAACCATCAAAAGCACTTCTGTGTTTGAGTATTCTGCCTCCAAAATACATTTTATTTCTAATTTTGAAAGTACCAGATATTCATTTTGAAAAGCATAGAAAATACAAAAAAATAAAAATCTTTTTCAAACCCATCACAAAAATAAAAGTTCTACCTATGATTTGGTGCATTTAATCTCTTTTATATTTTCCCACTTAGATAAAAATTCATGCATGTTTCTTCCTTTCTTACCAGTCTTGTAATACACTATATATTTCATGCATTGTATTCATAGACCAATCATTTTATAAGTGTATTTCTTTGCCGGTAAAAATCATGTTCTTTCACGGAGTATCAAGGAAAGCTTTCCTGGAGACTCACACTTGGGAGGTTGAGGTTTTTTCGTAAAATTCACCATAGAAGCAAAATCAGAAGACTGCCCTGGGGTTCTCAGTGTCCCATCTCTGTCTGTCCTGACATGGAAAAAGTCCAATCTTGTCTTCATCAAGACCACTACAAAGGCCAAGCTCCAACATTTCTGGGCCATTGGTTTAGTCCACTTCAACCTTTCCCCATGCAGCTAGCTTAGTCTGTTCCTGGATGGCACTGTGCCCAGACCTACACTTGGTCCACAACTGCTAGGGCTACATGGTTGCTATGGTGTTACTGAGCCAGAGAGAAAGAGAGCTCTTTGTTAGGCTGATTTTATATCTCTGGCTTGCAAAAGAGGAGGCACTTCTTCAAAATAAACAATCTACTACCAAATTTTCCTAGGCTGGTGCTAGATCCTCCCCCTAACCAATCCATTTTCTAGATCTTCCAGGGCTCTGTGTCCCTAATCCAATCTGATCCTTTTTCCAGGACAGGCTCCTCCCCTTTATGGTCATCAGTTCCTACTGCACATGCCTCAAAGTGCTGTGCGATCTTGACTTCCATGTGCACAGCAGAGGAATTTCTCCTGCTATTTTTATTCCTCCTCCTGTAATGATTCTTCCTGCTCATGATCCTTCCTGCTTGCTTCAAGGGATTCCATCCTGAAGGTGGAGGATGCACTGAGGAGTTTGTGAAGCTGTAACTTCCTACTGGAGCAAGCAGGATCAGTGTCAGATTCAGCTGCCAAATTTATTAGGCTTCTTAATGCCTGATTCTCTTTGCTCCCCTCTTTTATTAATAATTAGCTACCTACATTAACACTTTTTATCTCCTGTTCTTCAGTTTTCCTTTAGTCTGCATAATACAAAACTTTCATATACATTGCTTTACTAGTTACATAATATTTTATTTTCTTTATTAATTTTTAGAGAGAGAGGAAGGGAGAGGGAGAGAGAGATAGAAACATCGATGAGGGAGAACATCAATTGGCCACCTTCTGCATGCCCCTCATTGGGGATTTGGCCCACAACCTGGGTATGTGCCCTGACTGGGAATCAAACCAGAGATCTCTTGGTCTATAGGTGGATGCTCAACCACTGAGCCACACCAGCTGGGCAGTTACATACAATTTTATTGTGTAAATGGACAATAACCAACTTGGCATCCTTTATTATGACATTTAGGTATTTACAGTTGTTTCCTATTTTATAAAAATGGCAATCTATTTTATAAAAAAAATACAATTACATATGCAGTTAATGCATGTCAGATTATTTTCTTAGAATGATTTCCCCAGATGTGGATTAATGAAGTGAAAGTATGATTTAAAAGTTATTCACATGTGCAGTAAGAGAAGAAATGATGTGCCAGGGATCCTGGGTCTTGGGGAAAAGTCCTTCAGAGTCAATCCCTAGGTTGGAAATTCATCAGACCAGATGTTTACTGCTATCCATATTTTTGATCTAAATCACAAAAGTCTCAAAATTTATATTCTCCATTTGTATAAATCCTTTTGGAAATGATTAAAACTTACAATTTGATTTATGGTTTGCTTTATGGTATGATTTATAGTTCCGTTTCCTTTTGAGGGTGGGATAAAGTAAATATTGGCATCAAGTGACTTATTTCAGATTGGTGGTGGCACTTCTACCCATGTTGCTCACATAGACCTCTCTCCCCCCAGCCAACTTTAGCATGCTAATGGGTGTACATGTTTGTGTACATGCACACACACACACACACACACACACACACACTACACACACTACATTGATCACACAACTCCACACACATTTACTAGGATTGCCAGATAAAATACAGAAAGATAAAGAATGCCCAGTTTAAACTGGCATAAATCTGATAAACAATGACAATTTTTTAGTATAAGTATGTTCTATGCAATATTATAGGACATAAACTAAAAAGTTATTCAAGGTTTATCAGAAATTTAAATTTAACCAGTGTCAACCAGCCGGTATGACTCAGTGGTTGAGCATCGACCCACATACCAAGAGGTTGCTGGTTCAATTCCCAGTCAGGGCACATACCCAGGTTGTGGGCAAAATCCTCAGTGAGGGGCATGCAGGGGACAGCCAATCAATGTTCTCTCTCATCAATGTTTCTCTCTTTCTCTCTCCCTTTCTCTCTCTCAAATCAATAAAGAAAAAACAAAATTTTAATTTAACCAGTATCCAATATTTTTCTTTGCTAAACCTAGCAACTCTAACATTCACATACTCATACCTATATACTCACTCACATGTGTCCATATCCACTCACACATAGGCATACACACTTACACCACACACCTCTTTTTCCTTGCATTGTACATTGTTTACTTGCTTATTATGATATGAATGTGCACCAGAAACCCTCACATAAAAATAAAGTTACATGGCAATAGTTTAATATATACTTTAAAATAATTAGTTTACTAAAACTACAAACAAATCTCATGTCTTAAAGATGACTATCTTGAAGGGTTAGTAATCGATCCCAGTGTAGGAGGATTCTAGCATCCTAGCTGAGTTCCAACTTCAAGCAGTGTGGTCATTTTCACAAAGTAGGCCTACTCAGATAGCCCAGGGCTAGGGACCTTGGCCCCTCCCAGGCAGCTCTCAGATTGCCCTGTAAACATTTTCCCTGTACTTACTAAGTTCTGGGCATGTTTATTTTAAAGAAAGGGGTCCCAACCCATCTGAGATTTGTTTGGAAGGGATTGCCTCTTTTCTTTCTTTATAAAAATAACCTCATGTCTTTATGTAGCTGGGCTGGACTATCAGTTCAGCAGCCAGGCCTCACCTTTTTCCTGGGTGTGTTCATAGAAACAGAGTATGGAGCTGGGTAGGTTAACCATGGGTGTGCACTGACCCAGTTTGGCCTCCTTTAAAATAGGGCTCCACAGTGCTGGCCACCCCTTCTTTCCTTTGTGCCAGGGCCCTCAGGAGTGCTGGGCAAGTGGGAAGGCTTCCTTTATCTTTGATGAGTGAGTAAATGAATAAACAGGAAATTGAATTCCAGCTTCTTTTGATCTATTTGTAGCTTGTAATTCTGACCATGGAGCAGCAGTGCTCCTGAGTCAGAAATAATTTCATTCTTAATAACTGGGTCCATTATGTTTATGAAATTTTTAAAATTCTTAATTTTGTGTATAATTCCAAGAATAATTTTAGGACGACTCCACTTACCCTTTCTCTGTAGGTGTGTGGTACAGTAGTGAACTAGGCCAAGCAGCCAAAGGACCCCATTTCCAAATATTCGCGTGCAACTGCTCACTTCAGTGACATGCAGGAAATGAAAAGAAAGGAAGCACAGCATGTGCAAGAGGTGGTCAGAGGACAGTGACCACAAGCAAGGTGTAAAGGCACTCTTTGGGATTGCTGAGTGGATTAATCACACAATTATGGCTTTTCTAAAGATTTTTTACATTCACACTGGTTAGTGCTGCATGAATATTAGCTCCTTTAATCAGACCTCACCACATCCACTGGTTTGGTGAAATTGAAAATCAGCAGATGTGGCTCACATCAAAGTAACAGCCATCAGAGGAGGACCATTCATTCAGCACAGAGCTTTTCCTTTTCTCCAGGGAGTGTGAAGAACTTTTTAAACATGTATTTCATTAGCCCTCAGAAGAACCTGGTGGGTAGAGCAGTGCCAGGAAATATGATCCTTTTCCCCCACAATGGAAGACAGAGATCTGATCTCCCCAAGGTACAAAAGAAACTGAAAAGTGAGAGAAGAACCTGGGTGTCCTCGCCCCCCAGGAATATGGTTCCAGGTTTTCAATTTACCCTTCTCAGGCTTTTGCTGAAATATACAGCTTTGTTCAATCAAACACAGAGTAATATCTACTCATCTAAGAAGAGGCTTTGGCAAATCTAAGTCATTTAAGTCAGTTGTGATTTTGTAAAAGTTGGCACAAAGGGTGGGGGGAAGCCTTAAGAAGGTGTCACATGGATTGAGCTTAGTGACTTGCTTCCAAAGCATGGAAAGGGGTGGGCATAGCTTTACAGCAGCCACCTGACAAATGTTACCACCACCAAATGTATTGCTAGCATGTCTTCTTGATTAATATGTTGGGAAGAGCACTCTGTCCCTGTGGTCTTACTTTTAAAAACCCTACACCCCCAGTATAACCATGAGAAAAACACCAGACAAACCAAAGTTGAGGGACCTTCTACAAAATGCCTGCCTGGTACTCTTCAAGGTCATCAAAAACAAGAAAAGTCAGAGGAATGGTCATAGACCAAAGAAGGCTAGAAAGATGATAACTAAATGTAATTTGGTCTTCTGGATGAGATTCTGGAATAGAAAAAGAACATCAGGGAAAAAAATTAGTAAAATCTGAATAAAGTGTGACTTTAGTTAATAGTTGTGCACTGATATTGGTTACTTAGTTATGACAGATGTACTGGTAATATAACATACTAACAATCAGAAAAACTCAATGAAGAGCACACAGGACCTTTCCATACTATTTTGCAACTTTCTCATAAATCCAAAACTATTCTAAACTAAAAATGATATTTAAATAAAAATAATAATAGAAGAAGGTGGTCCTGGCACAGGCAGTATAGAAGGCCAGTGTTCACAAGGTGGTTTTTAAGACTTTCATATAAAAATCAAAGCTGTTGAGTTCTTTCTGTGTTATAGCAGACAAGAGGGTTTTGAGGGAAGCTGGTGATAAAATCTCTCAGGGCAAAAAGCAGTCACATTATGCTAATAAATGCAAACAGGAATACCTAATACTGAAAGAATGTGAAATCCAGCCTCTTGGCTGGAATGTTACAAAGGCTTAAGTACTAATAGCTGAGAACACTTCTAATAATTGGAAGAAGGGACTGCAGGACTATGCAGGGCTAACTAACTCCAAGAGGTCAAGTATGAACTTCTGATTAAAGGTGGTGGAGCGACCACAGTTTTTGTCTTCCTCCTTCCCAAAATTATCACAATAATGGAGAAAAAGTATGATAAGTCAATGAGGACAAAGAAAATAAGGAAGAAAGTATCCATGGAATGATGTTTTGGATAAGAGAAACAGTTCACATTGAGTGAATATGTACTAGTCTAAATTATTTCCATATGAGAATTCATGGATGAACTGGTGGTAACATTCTCTGAAAAGCAGAAAGAAACAAAGAAACATAAAATCCGAGTGCCTATGGAAAGGAGTAGCAGCCATAAATAAGTCACTCCATACTGCGGAAACCAGTACAGCCAGTGTTTCTGAGGCATCCAAAGGGCAAGGCTAAGAAACAGGGCTGAGAGGGGAGGACAGCGGTGCTTCCAGGATCACAGTTGCTTGGAGCAGTTCGTTCTCTCAAGATATTAAACTAGGTGACATTTGGATTTGGTACACATAGTGGAGAGGAAGGCTCAATCTCAGGGCTGACTGCCTGAGAGTCATTGAAAGCCTTCACTGTGAACAGTGGGGCCATTTTCCAAGAACTATTCCCAAAATTGTTAGCCTGGCATGTGCCCTACAAACTGCGAATTAGAGAATTCTTCTGGTCCTGGCCGGTTTGTCTCAAAGGTTAGAGCGTTGACCTGCAGTCCAGAGAGACCCAGGTTCGGTTCCCACTACGGGCACGTACCTCGGTTGCAGTTTGTCCCCGGCCCTGGTTGGGGTCGTGTGGGTGGCAGCCAGGCAATGTATCTCTCTCACGTCGATGTTTCTACTCTCTCTTCCTCCCTCTCCCTCTCTCATTCTCACTCTATCTGAAGATGGATGCAAAAGTGTCCTTGTGTGAGGATTAAAAAAAAAAAAATAGAGAATTCTTCTGAGGAAACAGACACCAATGTACTTAATTAACTTATCCAGAGGAAAGACACTCCAGATATGGATTGTTAATGCCTGAATTTTGGCCTACCAAAATTTATGTGTAAAGTCCTAACCCCCAGGTCCTCAGAATGTGACAATATTTGGAAATAGAGCTTTCAAAGAGGTGATTAAATTAAAACCAGACTGTTAAGGGTGGACCTTAATTCAATCTGGTATCCTTATAAGAAGATGGAATTAGTTCATACAAAGAGACACCAGGGGTGTGCATACACAGAGGAAAGGGTGTGGGAGAACACAGCAAGAAACTGGCTGTCTGCAAACCAATAGAGGCCTATAAAAGAAACTAACATTGCTGGTACCTTGATCTTGGAATTCTGACCTCCAAAACTCAGAAAATAAGTTTCTGTTGTTTAAGACACCCAATCTGTGGAACTTTGGCTGCCAAAGCAAACTAATACATAGATATTTGGATGTTCTCCAATGAAAAGGCCAATTATGGTACTTCACCAGTAGACAGGCCTTGCCCATGTGTATGAAGCTTCTGTATTGATCTGGACCCTGGCAAGAAATACTGTGGACATACTCAAAAGGGAAAAGAGTTTAATCAAGGGGCCATTTACAAAGGTGAGGGTGTTGTTAAGAGAAACCAACAAGAAGTGCTGAAGTCTCAAGGTGAGCAGCAGAGGCAGCTGTTATTACCCCTGCTCTGAAGGTCAGTGTAGGAGTGGTTACTAGAAGCTAAGGAGGGCTGTGGCTGTGAGAGGGGGCCAACTAATAAGAGATGTCTGCCACCTTCAGTAGAGGAATGCAACCATTGTGAAATCACAGCATAAGAGGATACCAATTTCTCAAGCATTCATTCTCTCCTCGTTGATGTTGTGGTTCTGCCAGTGCCTCTCATTGGTTGAATTCCACCAGAATCTCAAGTATAAATGATCTCAGGTGATGTAAATCTTATAGGGTAGCTTCCAGGGCACAGAGCAGGGTGGAAAAGGATGAAGTCTGGAGAGGCAAGTACAAAATACACAGCTTATTTTCCAATTAGCTTTTCAGTTACTCTGTTAAATATGAACATGCTCCAAGGATCACCAGATAGGTCAAGTCTTTCATCATGAGAGACCATAAACAAATAGGCACACAAATCTACAAACAAACAAACAAATGGAAACTAGAAGAAATGGACAATGCAGTACATATAATACATTCTTTAAAGGAACCCAGAGGAAATAAGGTAGCAAATAAAAATATAGAATACATTATAAAGTAATGCAATACAATGTAACAGAACATAATATTTAATAACATAACATTATATATATACAGGATGTCCCAAAATTATATATACAGGGTGTCTGTAGATTCTATTTCATTTTGAAAATGAAATGAATTTTAATAAACACTGGCTTTATAATTATACTTTTTGTGTATACATTTTTGGACACTATATATATTTTCATATTCCAAGAAACAAAGACAAGTCTTTCCATTCTCAAAAATGTGACATTATGAAAAATGAAAAAATCAGATAATGTAAAAAAAACTCAGTAATTAAAAATATGATAGCCATAAGAGTAAATAGGAAGATTGAAGAATTATCTCAGAGAGTAAAACAAACAAAAAGAACACAAAATTGGGCAAGATAAGACACTTAGAAAAGCAACCCAGAAGACACAATATCTGACTCTTCAGAAACTCAGAAAAAGTGAAAAAAAAAAAAAAGGATAAAGGACATGGATCCATTGAATACTTCATGTGGTTTTAGAATAGGAGAGTGATGGAGAGAGGGGGCGGGGGGTTGGAGGGAGAAGATCACATTTAAAGGAAATAAAATCAGAAGGCAACACTGGAAGAGTAAAAGTTCAGCAAAACCTTCAAATTCGGAGGTGCAGCCTAGAATTCTATAACCATACAAATAATAGAGTATGTGGTAAAATAAAGATATTTCAAAAATGTCAGTACTCCTGCTTGATATTCTAGGAGATGAAATATATGCCTTCTCCCTATTTCTCCTGCTAAATGCCAGGCCATTATATGTAAAGCAAACATAAGAACACTCTGGACAGGGAGACAAGAAGGCTTATTGGCTAGGAAACTCAGGGCCCAAGATAAAACAGTGGTGAGTTCCAGAGTTTTCTTCTCACCTCATATATCCCAGAATTGGAGTTGAAGAAGCTATCAATCCAGAAATGCCAAGAGGCAAAGACAAGAAAGGCCTGAACAAAAACCTCTTCTCTCTTAGCTAGAGGACTAGGAAAGTGGCAGCCTAGAAATATAGAATACTTTTTGACAAAAACCGGTATACTTCAGCCAAACACCACAGAAAAAATATAGTCCCACTCTTACGCACACCAGCCAAGGCCATGGAGGGGGAGCCTCAACTTCCACCATCACTAGGCTGCAGCAGGGATTCTCCAACCTCCACGATGGGAAGGCCAAAAGAAGGTTAGAAGGTCAGAGAAGGTCAGGAGACAATACTTACCCCTGACAGTCAATCAAAAGTCCCCGCTCCTATGCTGTCAAGAAAGACCATGCAGTAAAACTGGACTGTTGTAGATGCTCTTCATAAAGTTGAGAAAACTTTCCTCTATTGCTATGTTTGTGAGAGTTTTTATCATGAATGAGTGTTGAATTTTGTCAAATGCTTCCCCCTTATCATTTGATACGATCATGATTTTTTTCCCCTAGCCTGTTGATATGGTAGATTATATTGATTTATTTTCAAATATTGAAACAGACTTGCATTCCTGGAGAAACATCTACCTGATCATGGTGTCTCATTATTTGTATATATTGTTGAATTTTATTTGCTAATATTTTGTTAAAGATCATTGCATCTATATATGAGGGATACTGGTCTTTGGCTTTCTTTATTCATACTATCTATGCCTGGTTTTTGTTATCAGGATAATACTATCTTCATAAAATGAAACTGGCACAGCTTCCACTGTATTCTTTTGGCTAAGTAGTCATGGCCCAGATTTTAGGGAAGGAAACATAGACTTATCTCTCAATGGGAGGAGAGGCGAAAATTTTGGGACCATACTTTAAAACCACCACATAAGTGTAGGAAGGTATTTGGCATCTGAATTTGAACTCAAAATGCATTATTTCAAGAGCAATTTACTGGTGAATTAATACTGCACTTTCAGAGCATCATAGGCTAAATCTTTTTTAGCTGGGTGGTAATAAGGGAGGCATCTGCTTTTGTGCCTTATCTCCTTTGATTATAGGGAAATGTATTTTGAGTTCTTTTTTCAATCCTCACCCAAGGACATTTTTCTAGTTATCTTCAGATAGAGTGGGAGAGAGAAAGAGAGGGAGAGAGAGAGACAGAAACATTGATGAAAGAGAACATTGATTGGCCCCCTCCTGCATGTCCCCCACTGGGGATCGGGCCCACAACCTGGGCATGTGCCCTGACCAGGAATCAAGCCGGTGACCTTTTGGGTGCATAGGTTGATGCTCAACCACTGAGCCATACCGGCCAGGCAAGCTTCTGTTATTAACACAGATAGATTAACAAAAAAGCAGCCCATGCTTTCCCATAAACTAGTTGAACATTGTACAAGTTGACATTCCTGTATATATACAACTTTATTATGTTACCTGTCATTTAGAACTGCCAGATTTTAGTTACAGATTACTATAAATAAAGATGTAATTTCTTCCCACCCAGAGTCCTGTCCTGAATCTATCCAGGGATCCCAGGGTAAAAACCTCTCTCTTTCTAATAGCAAAATTCTTCCCAGGGTGAGAACTGTTCTTTGATTTGTCAGATGGGTCTTAGGAGTGAAGAGGCCCCTGGGTTATGCAGTGGAACAGAACACTGGGGAGCTGCTGATTAGCATAATAAACTGAGCTGGATTTCTTTTTGCTCCAGAAAGCCTGGATTCAAAAGTATCTAGTGATTTGGAACAGGGACTAGAGAGTCAAGGGAGAACCTGTGTGAGAGGGATTAAGACAAAGGGAAGGACCTAGGACTGTGGGAGGGGTAAACAGGGTCTGGGGGGAACAAAGGTTTTGCTCAGGTTTAAGTTCTCTTCATTTTTACCTGTAGTCCTCTCTTCCTGCACTCTACACAAAGGTCCCTTGTTAGGCATGGAGGCAAGATTGAGAGGAAACTGTGTCTGTGCTCAGAGGAAATGAGAACTGGCAAAGCCAACAGGAAGAAAAAAAAAAAAAGGAAAGGTACCTAACCCCTTCTACCCCACCCAACGAAATACAGAGTTTCTTATAAAAGCTAATGTGAAAGTTCGAAGCAAGATATGGAGTTTAAGAATGAGGAGTCTGTAATCTCCAATCCCCACCGCCTTTGGGATAGTTTGGGTCAGCAAGAGCTTCTCTCATTCCTGTGGGGTGAGCAGAACAGATGATTCCAGAGATAAGGGACTTGTTTTGGAAATGGTGTAACTTTGATTTCTCAAGGTAGCTCTTTATTTGGACAGAGCAGATAACTTAGAGTGTCTCTGACAGGTCAGAGGGAATTCTGCAGCAGCATCCAGTTGCCAACAACTTTATAGAAATCTGGCCACAGATACACAGCTTGAGAAACTCCCCACTTTATGTATCACTTTTTGAGATGCTGAGGAATGGAGCCACAATAATGATAGGACCATGGGTCAAGGTTCTGTACATTATGTGATCCAGATCTGGCCCTGCTGTCCCTCTCCCTTACCTTGAGCCTCTTTCTGTGAAACATAAAAGATGCTTCCCCAGGCATGTTCCTAATGTGTTTCTGATGGCTCAGCCACCTGGGCTCCCAGGCCTTCCTGGCTGCCCCATCTTCAGCCTGAAGAGCCAACACTGTGTGGGGGAGGAAGACATTTTTATCCATCCTTCAAGTATCTTTTGGCTGGTCTTATAACTAAATTGACATGAGACAGATTAACTAGGAACAAATCACCAAATTTAATTACATAGGTATATATGGGAACCCCACAAACATGAGCAGTTCAGAGACAGAAAGGTAAAATGAGGTATATATGACATTCTGAACTAGAGATGAAGTAAGATGCCTTGTGGCTTCAGAGAAGAGGAGGGACATTCTCAGTATAATAAGAAGAGCAGAGATTCAGTTTGACTTACAGACTGGTCATAAAAAGTTATTTCTGGTCGTAAGACTTATTATGGGAAAGGCTTCAATTTAAATTCTTCTAGATAGTTAAGGAAGACGCAGAAGTTTCTTATGAGCCCACAGGGTCTCTGCCTTTAGCTCAAAATAATCTACATACTGAAGTAGCATATCTTGGGGAGGCCAGCTCTGAACCACTTCAATTGTAACCTGGAATTTCCTCAGAAATATCTTCCACTCAAACTACTCATACGGAACATTTCACTTCTGACACTACATGTATGTGGGTTTTCCCCACATTAACAATCAATTAACTGACACCAGCTGAGTGTTGTATAATTTAATTCAATTCTATCTACTTGGAGACAGTGTTAGATGCCACAGGTTAAGTGCTCAGTCCCACAATTTCTTCCACCCACTTAGATGCCAATCACAAGTAGTAGGTCCCCAGGTAACCCCCAACTTCTGTTTGATATGGCTACAAATCAGAGGCTCGCATAGTATCCTTCTCAGGTTTAATTAATTTGCTAGAGTGGCTCATAGAACTCAGGGAAGCATTTACTTACATTTATCAATTTATTAAAGAATATGATAAAGGATACAGAGTGTTGGGACCTGGGAACTTGGACTGTTGTTGATAGAGGCCGTGGTTCAGGACATGACCCCAGAACTGGGTGCGCAGGTGCAGACCCTGCTTTCTTACATAAGCATGACACAGCAAAAGCCTGGGACGTATGAGCCACGCACCACCCCGTGTAGATCATCCCATTGCACGAGTCTGTAAAAGCTGTTGGAAGTATTGAACAAAGCTGCTGCTGCTGCTGTTGATCCCTCCTGATGTTGGCTCTATGAGCTTTCTTTACTCTGGGTATCTCACCGCCAAAACCTTCCCTGTAACCCCTGGTCTCTGACACAGATGAATAGCCAGATGAAGTAATACATAGAAATACATAGGGATACGAGGTCAAGAGCTTCTGACCTTGTGGAACTGGGATGTGTTAACTTCCATTGTGCATGTGTTTGCCAACCTGAAAGTTCTCTGAACCCTGTACTATTAGGGTTTTATGGAGGCTTTCTCAAGTAGGCATGATAAGTTATAACTCTATTTCAAGCCCCTTTCCCCTCTCTGGAGAATGAGGATGGGGCTAAAAATTCCAAGCTTCTTATCATGACTTGGTCTTTCTTGTTAACAGCCCCCACCCAGGAGCCCACCCAGAGCTGCCTCATTAGAACAAGAAATGCTCCTAGTGCTTTTGCCACAAGGACTTAGGAGCTTTGTTCAGGAACTAGGGATATGTATGTATGTGTGTGTGTATAAAAAATTTGTAGTTATGTCAGCTTAAAATGTATATATTTTACAACAGGAATATTGGGGGAACTCTCTCCATGCTTAATTTTACTCCAAGCTCATTAAGAACAAGATTATGATAAATGAAGACACTTGAGGACATGTGCTAGCTATATGCTTGAGCAATGAGGCTCAAAGAGCAGCAGCCTAGGTCAGGGCAGATACATCTAGCAAGCTTGCTGACCAGACATGAAGAGAAGGCTAATTAGATGAACTCTTATTGAGAGGTAATTTATAAGATCCAGGATACGGATTGTGTCCATGGACAGACAAATGGATAATGAAGATGTGGTACATATATACAAGGAATATTAACTAGCCACAAAAAAGAATAAAATCTTACCATTTGTAAAAGCATAGATGGACCTAGAGATTATTATGCTAAGTGAAATAAGTCAGACAGAGAAAGATGAATACCATATGATTTCACTTTTATGTGAAATCTAAAAAACAGACATATAGATACAGAGAACAAAATGATGGTTTCCATATGGGATGGGGTGGGAGGGGCTGGGTGGAAAAGGTGAAGGGATTAAGAAGTACAAATTGGTTGTTACAAAATAGTCACAGGGATGTAAGTATAATATAGGGAATATAGTCAATAATATTATAATAACTATGTATGGTGTCCAGTGGGTACTGGACTTACTGGGGGAATCACTCTCTAAGTTATATAAATGTCTAACAACTATGCTGTACACCAGAAACTAATATAATATTGAATGCATCTTAAGTTCATAGCAGCACTATTCACAATAACTAAGATCTGGAAACAGCCCAAGTGCCGATCAAATAGATGAGTGGATAAAAAAGCTGTGGTACATTCACATAATGGAATACTATGCAGCTGTAAAAAAAGAAGGAACTCTTACCCTTTCAGACAGCATGGAGGGATCTGGAGAGCATTATGCTAAGTGAAATAAGCCAGTGAGAGAAAGACAAGTATCATATAATATCACTTATATGTGGAATCTAATGAACAAAATAAACTGATGAATAAAATAGAAACAGAGGCATGGACACATAGAACAGACTGGTGGGCCTCAGAGGGAAGGTGTTGGGTGGAAAGGGATTAACCAAAGAACTTACATGTATATATGCATTACCCATGGACACAGACATGGTGGTGAAGGCCTGGGGCGGGACGGGAACCAAGAGGAGGGGGACAATGGGGAGAAAAAGGAGACCATCTGTAATACTGTCAACAATAAATATTTAAAAATAAATAATAAAGAAATCCAAACAGACAAGGAAGTCTCTAGTAGAAAGAATCACCAAAGTAGGCCTTATTCTCAAGAAGGAAAATGTCATCGGTCCAATGTAATTGCTAAAGTCCAAGAGGCTAATTAATGCACCTGGAGAAGCTACAGAGGAATCTCAGGGTGTCTGAGATTCCCTGAGGGGTGGGATCAGTAGCTGTCATAATTAAAGGGTGAAATTGAAACACTGCAAGAATAAAAGATCAGCAGGCTCAAGTTGCAAAGTACGCTATGGAAGTCACTCTCTTGGGGTGGAGAATAGAAAAAATAGATCATTAAAGCCTGGATAAAAGCCAAAGACAGGTGCCCAGATTATTGCAAAACTAGAAAAATCTTTTTTAATATCTAGTACAAGGGGGGAAAAAAACAAAATGTCAATAAGGATTCTCCCTTAAAGTTCCAATATAGCCAGATTTACTGATAAACATTGAGAAGTTAACAGCACAAATTATGCAAACTCAGACATAGCTGAATGATTCAAAGCACACATACAAAAAATTCAAAGGACAAACTAGGAAGATGTAGTTAGAATTAAAGTTAGAGTTTAAGTCTTTGCAAAATACAAACCTTAATCTTGAAAACCTTTTGGATGCAATCAAAGCCTGCAAGCAGCAAAACATTTCTCAGTCAAATAAAATTCATACAGAAATACCACCTCATAAACTTCTGTCTACTCATGACCAAGCTCTGAGAGGATGGCTCTCAGTGCACTCAGAATTCCAGTGCATTAGGTCATGAACCTGAGTGAGAGTCAGCTCTTCCTGGGCTGAGTGAACTGAATGTTGAGGGATTCAAAATGGTGCAGCAACACCTGTGTGCTTTTTTGTTGTTAATCCTCACCTGAGGATATTTTTTCTATTGATTTATTTTTGTTTTAGAGAGAGTGGAAGGGAAAAAGAGAAGGAGGGAGAGAGAGAAAGAGAGAGAGACATCAATGTGAGAGAGGGATTAGGGTCAAACCTGGGACCCTTTGGTATGAGGGCCAACATTCTAACCACTGACCAGGGGAACAGCTGTGTACTTTTAAGGTAAAATAGGAGGAAGAGAAGCATAAGCAACAAGGACAGTGGTAGATTGGCAAATCAAAGCATGGCTCTACACAGGTGCAGGCATTTTCCTTATCAGGAAGAACTGATTGGACCAAACCTCAGCAAGAACCTCACTTGCAGTCGAATGCCCCTGCAGCTCCGAGTTTGGGATTCGCAAACTCAGAATGCCTTTTTGCGGAGTGGGACACATCACCTGAGCTTAGCTTTTCCCTCTGAGACAAGAAACTGTCTTCTGTAAAGTTGGAATGTAGTTCATCCAAAGAAAGTCAGGAGAAAGAACTCAACCCACTGTCTGAAAGACATCTACATGTACAGCTTCAATGAGATGATATCAGATTAGAAAATAATAGGACACTTGAGAGAAAAGCCTCTATAGGATTACTGTGACAATTTACAAAAAATGATAAAGTGTAGAAGGGACCAAGTTTCCAGAAAATGCCAAAAACTGTAAGACAAACAAAATACTAAAATCTGATCTGAATACTTTGGTGGAGCTTTTTGAGGGGGGAAAAAAAGAACACAAATACAAATGTTACATGAAGACAAAAAGAAACATTCTGAAGAAATATTATAAGTTCTTGAGGCTGTATAGCAAGAGAAAAGAGAGAAATGGCCAAGTGTGAGCAGCAGATGATGAAACAACAGGCATGAGAAGAGAGCCTTTGCTACTGAAGAAGTCACCAACTCTCTGCACAAATCTAGAAATGCTGGCAGGAGGTATAGTGGAACTCAAAGAGCCAGATCCAGGATCGAAGACTGTCAGCTCATGAGAACACAGAAGCGATGGACATACTGAAGCAAGACCTAGAGGATATAAGCCTCAAATATGTGACACAGCTTCGGTTGTAAATGGAGCAAGTGAGCACTGATGAAGACACAAAAAATGGAGATTCTGAATGTGAAAGAAGTTTTTACTGAGATCACTGTCTGATGACAAAGAACTCTGTTAAGATCTGGCTCATGCCGTTGAGCACCTTAATGTGCTCCTGCAGGCCTGGGACGAGCACTTGGGCTGTGACAGCCTGACCAGGAAGAGGGCAGGAACACCACGGCAGCTATGCTAAGAGGGAGAGGACAGAGGATGGGCAGCTGGAGAAAGATGAATGTGACTTTATGGATTCTATTTATAACTATCCCCAGGGTTCTAAAATGCCACCTTCTTTCAAACACATTTGGCAAAAGTCCTGGACTCACAGGATCAAAGATATATAAGACAGAAGATGGAAGAGCCTCTGTGGTTTCTTTGCAACCACCTCTAGCAAAGCTCAATGAAGAAAGAAGTTCAAAATCCCAAAACCCTCAGGATGTAGGAGCAATTGCATAAAATGGAGTGCCTACACCTAGAGGCTGAGCAGTTAGGGGGGGAAAATGGGATCCTGGCAGGTCAGCAGGTTGGTATCAACAGATAAAAGGACAATATTAATGAAATCACTTGGGGTTAGAGGAGCCAAGATGGGCCTACTTTTTTTGATGGCCATAAAAACCATGGGCCTCCTAGGCACAGAGCATCTCCTGAGCCAAGATTTACTTGGGGATGTGCCAAAAAAATGCACACATCCATGTTCAAAAACTTCCCCTATCAGAGACCAGGAGTTTCAAGGGGGGGTTTCAGCGGTGAGAGACCCAAGGTAAAGAAAGCACGTGGAGCCGACATCAGGAGGGGTCAACAAACGGCAGCAGCATTTTTATTCTCAGTAGCATCAGCAACAGAGGCTGCCGCAGCAGCAGCAGCAACCACCCCCTTATTCAATACAGCTAACTTTTATAGACTTGTGTGGAAGGATTCTCTCTGCATGGGGCAGTGCATAAGATAATGTGTGGTGCACAGCTTTAGCTGTGTCATGCTTATATAACAGTAACAGGGTCTGTGCCTGTGCAGCCAGTTCTGGGTCATGTCCTGAACCACGGCCTCTGTCAATAATAGGCCAGGTTCCCAGACCCCAACACTCCAACCCCTAGAGGATAGGGTGTCGGGACCTGACCCACAAAGCATTTCCCTGTACACAGAGCCCACAACAGTAGTACAGGGTGCAGCACATAACCAAGAGACCTCCAGTGAGGCCTGCAAGGGCTTATGCCATGAGACATGGTAAATCACAGCTCCTTCTTTGAGGTCCGGTTTCCAAAGGTCCTGCTTCATATCTTTCCCCCACAGTGTTCAGTGAACTATAAACTACTCCCAGGCTGCCCAGCAAGGCAACCATAGAGTTAGGCCTCTGTACACGGCCCAACTATCGGTGCACACATGCACACAGCCAGACTCTTTCATTAATACTATTCACATGGCTCTCAGTTCATCCCACTGGCTCGAACGTCCGGCTCCTGTATTGTACCAAAAGGTATCTGTAGCCAGTTGCAGGGCCACTGCTGCCCACATCGGCAACTGGCCTCTGCAAGAACCTTCAATATACCAAGCATCTGCCAGAGGGGGAGGCTTTCCCTCCTCAAAAGGGCTGGGGCTTTTCTCTGCTTCCACAGAGGGCTCCTCCCATTCTGCCCTAAACTGTATAGGTCCTAGCAAGGATTGCAGCTCCTGCATCAATAAGCTGGTAGAGAACTGTACTCTCTCTTCCAAGTAAGCTCCCCACTTTGTCAAAGTGGGAGTTTGAGCCACCCCCATCCATGCTCAGGTAGCCTACGACCATAGCCACCCCTCTACTGGGTAGATCGTTTGCACTGTGACAGGAAAGGCCAGTGATGCATTCACTGGCCAACAGCGCTGCGTACATCGCTGCCAACTGCTTCTGAATAAGGGAGTGATGACTCTCAGCTCCCTTTCAAGAACCAGAACCCAATAGGACTCTTCCGAGCCCCTTGTTTCTGCCAGAGACCCCAGCCAAACCCTGAGTCGTCCACCTGTACATCAGGAGGAATGGAAAAGCCGGATCCACAGCTTGCAGCGTCTGGGCTGGGGCTTTCGCCCATTTCGTGCCCAGAAATGCTTGCTCCACCACAGAAGACCAGTCCCAGGTCTCCCCTTTCCAGGCCAAGTGGTGGAGGGGTTTCATCAGCATGGCTAAATGGAGTATAAAGTTTTGCCAGAACCCTAGCAATCCCAAATATGTCTGCAACTGTTTCACTGTTTCTGGTTGGGGATAGGTCTATCTTATCTATAATTGCCTCTGGCATGACCTTCATCTTACCTGACCAAACAGCACCCAAGTGTCCTCATTGCCAGCCTACCCCCAGCCCACCAGGGCTTCCCGAAGGCTGTGTGCTCCAGCTTCTAGCTCTGCAAGAGAATCAGAAGTCAACATTATGTCATCAATATAATGGAACAAGTGTAAATAGCCCCGGGGGTAACACTTGGACCGTCCATTGCCTTCCTTCCCAGGTAAAGGCAAACTGTTCCTGGCTCTCAGAGTCAATATCTAACTCAGTTCCTGATAGTCCATAGTCCTCAGGGTCACTGAAGGAGGGCTTGTCCACATTGATGTCCTCAGCAGCATCACCCGCCCTGTTGGACTGGGCTTCCGCCACTGCGACTGGGGCCTGCTCCCCCTGGTCCTTGTTTGCAGTCAGGTTGTGGGGGTCACCTCAGGCAGCAGTGGGGATGGGCTGGGAGTCGAGCTGGCTGCCTCCTCCCTGTCGGCTGTGGGCTCAGCAGGCACTTCAGGCCTTGGCCCGGCCTCCACCTCCTCATCCTCACTGTCCACCACCTCCTGAGTGCCAAGCTCCCTGGGCCAATGCAGTTCTTCCCCTAGTGATGGATTGGTGGATGGCTGCTGCTGTCCAGGCTCAGCCCACCCCTCGGCTGTCCTGGGCCCTGCTACATTCTCTGCATCCTGCATCGGCCCACCACTTCTGTTGCACCAAGGGCCAGGCTTGTCAAACAGATCTGGCAGGACTGCTGGCATGAGAAGTCCCAGCTGACTCAGCTAGACCCTGGAGCATGGGCTTAGCTACTACCAGGCGCTGCTCCAAGTCCTCCTCCTTCTGCTATAGCTGCTGCACTTGGTTCATGAGGTTTCCAAAGCCTTCTGCACTTCTTCAGGCCAGGGACATACAGCATCCCAATCTTCTGGCAGCATCAAGGCCAGATACACCACCACCAGGTATTAGAGGAATGCTGGGGGCCACATTCCATCCACCAGGGGCTGCTCCTCACTAGGGGCCATTGGGGTACCCACCTCATCCTGACAGCTATGCCAAGTGTCAGAGCCTGGGGGTTTCAAGAGGGGTTTCAGCCTGTGAAAGATCCAAGGTAAAGAAAGCATGTGGAGCTGACATCAGGAGGGGTCAACAAACAGCAGTAGCATCTTTATTCTCAGTAGCAGCAGCAACTGTGGCTGCCGCAGCAGCAGCAGGCACCCCCTTGTTCAATACAGCTACTGGCTTTTATATACTCTTGCATGAGATACTCTGCATGGGGCAGTGCACGAGACAATGTGTGGCGCATGCATCCTAAGCTTTAGCTATGTATGTGTATATAACAGTAACATGGTCTGTGCCTGCGCAGCCAGTTCTGGGGTCATGTCCTGAACCACGACCTCTGTCAACCACAGGCTAGGTTCCCAGGCCCCAACATCCCTTAACCATAACACCATTCTCTTCTGGACCCCTCACTCTGCATCTACACTCCAAGGAAGAGCAGAGAACACCCGTTCTCGTGTGGCTCTGAGTGGCCAAGCTTCCAGGACAGGAGCCAAGTTCAGCTTTCGACACCTAAAATGGGACTTTTGTGTTCCCAGTAGTCTGAGAGTCATATAATCTAGGCTTTTATTTTTATTTTTTTGAAAGGGAAATGGATTTCCTAAATTCAAAAGTTTTTTTCCATCCCCTCAGGCAGACATGAGGGATCAAAGCCTAAATTCTTGAACCAGATGCAGTGAAGGATGAGATGAAGTTTCCAACTCCCAGGAAAGGGAAGGAGAGCAATGGAGACATGCCTGATTTCCAGAGGGGTCTCCCAGAGCAGCAGAGATAGACAGGCACAGAGAGAAAGGCAAAAATGTCCTCCAGGAGCAGACATCAGAAGGCCCCACATAGGCCTTCCTGAAGCACCTGGATGCCACCTTGGGAAGGAACTAGGGAAGAAAAGTACCTTATAAGAGAGGGGAGCAGATTCCAAAATGGTGGCAGAGTGAATGGAAGCTACACAGACAATCTTACAGGACGAAACTGGAATTACAACTAAAATGAAGACAAATCATTGGGGAAAACCAACAGAAAAGCAGCTGGAGAGGACCTATATAACCATGGTCAGAAAGAGGACATGAAATCGAGCCTGGTGGAGGCACAAGAGGGTGGGCTGGGAACACACGGAGAGCAGCTGTTTTAGCTATGAGCAATTCCCTTGGGGTTAAAATCCCAAGCCAGCTCCACAGTGCAGAGGGCCAAGACAGAGCACTAAATTATCTACAGCCACTCACCTTGGGCTCTGACAGAGGGAGGGCAGACTGGTTTGGAACTGTGTGGAGAGACTTGGGAGCTTGGAGACCTGGGAGAGCAGTGGGAGTTTTTTTTGCTGAATCACTCACTCATAGGACAGTGGCCATCTTAGTCAAAGAGCCCCCTCTCAGAGCCCCAGGGAGAAGCAATAGCTCTTCCCTCAGAAATTTAACACCACTCAACCAGGCCAAAAAATGAAAACTGAGGCTCATTAACAGCCAGCAAGCACCAGCACAACCCACTGGAAATTCTCTTACCCTGAACACCTGAGGGTTTTTTGTTTTTGTTTTTTCATTCAGCTGAAGGCTAAAACCCAAGGCTTAAAAGTGACTGAGACTAATAGCATCCAGGCAAAAAGCTGGAGGATAACTAAACCTTTTCTGGGCTTGCAAATCTACCCAGGAAAGTAAGACTTGACAATGGTGTTTAACGTGGGTCCTGCCAAACTCATCCAAATGCATTAGAGGGAGCCAAAACCAGCAGAACACCAACACCTACAGGAAAAATTCGGCAAGCTCCAAAACCCACTGAGATAGCCAAAACAGTGAAACAAAGAAACAAATCCCAAGTGAAAGAATAAGATATATTGGACAGAAGATGAAATAAAAGAAAGGGAATAGAGCAAGATATCAGAGGGTGAGTTCAGAGTAATAATCATGAGGAACCTCAACAGCATGAGTAAAGATACAGAAGCATTGAAAACCAACCTACTGGAAATGAAGAATGACATAGCAGAAATAAAGAACACATTGGAAGGAAAAACCAACAGAGTAGAGGAGGCTGAGGATCAGATCAGTGAATTAGAAGGCAGGGTAGAAAAAATCATCCAATCAGAGAATCAAAAAGAAAAAAACAATTAAAAAAACAGGAAGACAGCCTAAGAGAACTGTGGGACAATATGAAATGTAAAACATCCGCATCACAGGAGTTCCAGAAAAAGAAGAAAATGAGCAAGGGTTAGAGAATATATTTGAAGAAATAGTGACAGAAAACTTCCCTAACTTGGTGAAAGAAAAAGGCATACAAGTTCAAGAAACAGAGAGCCCAATGTAAAAAGAACCTAAACAAGCCACCACCAAGACATATAATAATTAAAAAGCCAAAAATTAAAGACAAGGAAAGACTCAAAAAGGCAGCAAGAGATAAGCAACAGTTTACTTAAAAAGGAACCCCCATAAGGCTATCAGCTGACTTCTCAACAGAAACACTACAGGCCAGAAGGGAATGGAATGAAGTAATCAAGATAATGAAAAACATGGATCCTGAATCCAAGACTACTCTATCTGGCAAGGCTATCATTGAAAATAGAAGGCGAAATAAAGAGATTCCCAGACAAAAAAAAAAAAAAAAAGGCTGAGGGAATATATTGGCACCAAACTGGTACTGCAAGAAATATTAAAAGGACTACTGTATTAGTAAAAGAAATAGGAAGAAAAATATAACTACAATAACCAAAAATGGCAATAAATAAGTACATATCAATAATCACCTTAAATGTAAATGGATTAAACACTCTGATCAAAAGACACAGATTAGCAAATTGGATAGAAAGCATATATATATATATGTTGTTTACAAGAGACCTACCTCACAACAAAAGAATCACATGGGTTGAAAGTGGACGGATGGAAAAAAAATCTTCAAAGCAGTTGGAAAGGAAAAAAGAGCTGGGGTAGCAATACTCATATCCAATAAAATAGATTTCAAAATGAAGGCCATAACTAGAGACAAAGAAGGCCACTACTTAATATTGAAAGGTTGTATCCAACAAGAAGATGTAACCTTGGTACACATATATGCACCCAACATAGGAGCACCAAAATACATTTAAAAACTTCTGGAGGACGTAAAAGGGGAAATCAACAGCAATAGAATCATAGCAGGGGATTTCAACACCCCACTGACATCACTGGATAGCTCCTCTAGACAAAAAATTAATAAGAAAAAAGACTCTAGATGATACACTAGATCAAGTGGATTTAATAGACATCTACAGAGAATTACAGCCCAAAAATGCAAAATTCACATTCTTTTCAAGTGCACATGGGACATTCTCAAAGATAGATCATATGTTAGGACACAAACTACGTCTCTACAAATTCAAGAAGATTGAAATCATATCAAGCATCTTCTCAGATCACAATGGATTGAAACTAGAAATTAATTACAACAAAAACATGCAAAGACATTTGTACACATGGAGGCTAAATAGCATGTTATTAAACAATGAATGGGTTACCAAAGATATCAAGGAAGAAATTATAAACTTCCTGGAATCCAATGAAAATGAACACACAACAACACAAAATCTATGGGACAGAGAGAAAGCAGTCCTGAGATGGAAGTTCATAGCCCTAAAGGCCTACCTCAGGAAACAAGAAACATTTCTAATCGACTATCTAACCTCACAACTTAAAGAACTAGAAAGCAAACAAAAAGAAAACCCCAGAGCAACTAGAAGGAAAGAAACAGTAAATATCAGAGCAGAAATAAATGACACAGGGGCTAAAAAAACAATTCAAAAGATCAATGAAACAAAGAGCTGGTTTTTTGAAAAGATAAACAAGACTGATGGACCCTTAGCTAGACTCACCAAGAAACAAAGAGAGAGAACCCAAATAAACAAAATCATAAACAAAAGAGGAGATGTAGCAACTGATACCATAGAAATACATTAACAAATACTATGAACAATTATATGGCAACAATTTGGACAGACTAGATGAAATGGACAAGTTTCCAGAAACACATAGTCTCTCAAAACTGAACCAGGAAGAGATAGAAAACTTGAACAGACCAATTACAACAAAGGAAATTAAAGATGTAATCAAGAATCTCCCAGCAAACAAAAGCCCAAGCCCAGACGGCTTTACGGGGGCGTTTTACCAAACATTCAAAGAAGAACTAACACCCATTTTCCTCAAACTATTCCAAAAAATTCAAGAAGAAGGAAGACATCCAAACTCATTTTATGAGGCCAGCATAATTCTAATTCCAAAACCAGATAAAGACACTACAAAGAAAGAAAACAACAGGCCAATATACCTGATGAACATAGATGCCAAAATCCGTAAAAAAATATTAGCAAATCGTTTCCAGCAATACATTAAAAAAATTATTCACCATGACCAAGTGGGATTCATCCCAGGGATGCAAGGCTGGTATAATATTCACAAATCAATAAATGTGATACACCACATAAACAAAATAAAAACATAAATAAAGACATAAATAAACATAAATAAAAACCATATGATCATATCAATAGATGCTAAAGAAGCATTTGACAAAATCCAGCACCCGTTTCTGATAGAAACTCTCAGCAATGTGGGAATAGAGGGGATCATATCTCGACATAATACAGGCCATATATGAAAAACGTACAGACAATATCATACTCAATGGGCAAACACTAAAACCATTTCCCCTAAGAACAGGAACAAGAAAAGGGGTGTCCAATTTAGCCACTATTATTTAACTTAGTAATGGAAGTCTTTCCCACAGCAATTAAGACATGAAGAAAAAATAAAATGGATCCAAATTGGAGAGGAGGAAGTGAAACTGTCATTATTTTCAGATGACATATTGTACATAGAAAACCCTAAAGACTCCATAAAAAACCTACTAGATTTAATAAACAAATTTGGCAAGGTAGCAGGATACAAAATTAACGTCAAGAAATCAACAGCATTCTTATACACCAATAATGAACTCACAGAAAGAGAAACTAAAAAAACAGTTACATTTACCATCGCAGCAAAAAAATTAAGATACCTAGGAATAAACTTAACCAAAGAAGTAAAGGACCTATTTGCAGAAAACTACAGGACACTGAGAAAAGAAATAGAAGAAGATATAAAAAAAATGGAAGAATATACCTTGTTCATGGATTGGAAGAATTAACATAATTAAATTGGCCATATTGGCCAAAGCAATCTATAGATTCAATGCAATCACCATTAAAATACCAACAACATATTTCACAGAACTAGAACAAATACTTGAAAAGTTCATGTGGAACAAAAAAAGACCCCGAATAGCCACAGCAATCTTGAAAAACAAGAACAAAATAGGAGAAAATCACAATGACAGATATCAGGTTATATTAGGGGGACCGGAAAGTAATGTCATGTTTTTACGACATTAGTTCAAACAGATAAATTTTTAACAAGGATATGTACCTCTTCTGGTATTTGGCTGGCCATTTCACTATAAATTGCAAAAAAAAAAATTAAGATTTAATTATTTACGAGTGAACAAGTCACTCTAACCTTAAAATGTCTTTGGCATGATTTTGAAGTACACAATGAACTGATAAATGACAACCAAATATTGAAACGTGCAGAAACGACATTACATTCCAGTCCCCTAATACTACAGAGCCATTGTAATGAAAACAGCCTGGTAGTGGCACAAGAACAGGCAGATGGGTCAATGGAACAAAACCGAGAATCCAGAAATAGACCCAAGACATTATGCTCAATTAATATTTGACAAAGTTGGCAAGAACATACAATGCAGTAAAGACAGCCTCTTTAATAAATGGTGTTGGGAAAATTGGACAGTTATATGCAAAAATATGAAAGTAGACCACCAACTTACACCATATACAATAATAAACTCAAAATGGATAAAATACTTAACTGTGACTCATGAATCCATAAAAATCCTAGAAGAAAATGTACGCAACAAAATTTCAGACATCACACACAACAGAATTTTTACTGATACTATGCTTAAGGCAAGAGAAACAAAGGAAAAAACAAATACATGGGACTACATCAAACTAAAAATCTTCTGCACAGCAAGAGAAACAACCATCAAAATGGAATAGGAACCCACTGTATGGGAGAGCATAATTGCCAATGATACATCAGATAAGGGGTTAATTTCCAAAATATATAGGTACTCATGAAACTCAACAAAAGGAAGACAAAGAACCCAATTAAAAAATTGGCAGAGGACCTAAATAGACACCTCTCTAAATAGGACATACAAATGTCTAAGAGACATATGAAAAAATGCTCAACATCACTAATCATCAAGAGATGCAAATTAAAACAACAATGAGGTATCACCTCACACCTGCCAGAATGGCTGCCATCAACAAATCATCAAACAACAAGTGCTGGTGAGGGTGTGGAGAAAAGGGGACTCTAGTACACTGCCAGTGGGAATGCAGACTGGTGCAGCCACTATGGAAAACAATATGGTGTTTCCTCAAAAAATTAAAAATTGATTTGCCATTTGACCCAGGGATCCCACCTCTAGGAATTATCCTAAGAAACCTGAAACACCAATCAGAAAGAATGTATGTACCCCTATATTCAAAGCAGCACTATTTACAGTTGCTAAGATCTGGAACAGCCCAAGTGTCCATCAATAGATGAGTGGATAAAAAAGCTGTAGTACATTTACACAATGGAACATTATTCAGCTGTAAGAAATAAAGATCTTGTATCCTTTGAGACTATATAGAGGGACCTGGAGAGTATAATGCTATGCAAAATAAGCCAATCAGAAAAAGACAAATACTACATGATCTCACTTAATTGTGGAATCAACATAATGAACAACAAAAGCTGATGAACAAAACAGCCCCAAAGACATAGAAAAGAGTATGGTTCAGACTGATGATTCTCCAAGGAGAGCAGCAAGGGGAAGGATGAAATAAACAAAAGAACTTATATGCATGTATGCATAATCAATGGACATAGACAACAATGCTTGGTGGGGGAGTGGAATAAAGAGGTGGGTGTCTGGGGGGAAAAAGAAGAAACATCTGTAATAAAAATAAATTAATAAACTCCAAAACAAAACAACAACAACAACAACAAAAGGAGAGAACAAACTCTGATCAGGAGTTTAAACTGAATTCACTATTCAACCCAGTAGTTCTCAAGGTGCCATCATTACATGTAAACAATTTCTAAGGCCTCAGTCCTGAAACTCTTGGGACTGTCTCTGCCATCTGTGTTTAACAAGCCCTCAAAGGGACTCACTCCAATGCTCTGTAAATTTGACAACCACTGGTTTAACCTAAAGGAGTCCAAGTTTACCCAAAAGAGACTGCTTTAAATATGAAGAAACTCTTAACTAGAATAAACCATTAAACCCATCCTGTTACTCCGTGAAAATGAGTTCTCACCACCAGTGGAGAACATGTGTAGTGAATAGGAATTGCAGTGTGTGCATGGTGTGTCTGCTCTCTTTGCATCACATTTTCGTCTGTGGAAGAAACTTTGAGCCTCCCAGAGTGAGTAGAAGGTGAGGCAGCTGACTCCACTGCTTGGAATAGATGGCTGGAAGGGCTCCCAATGACACTGCTGCTGTTGGACGGTTTTAGCCCAGGCAGAGTTTCAGCGAAGTGTGCTGCACTCTCAGATTTCTGAGCAGCAGCCAACCCTGGAGATGGGAGGGGCCTGGAAAAGAAGTTGAAAGGGCAAGGCAGCCAGAGCCATATGGGCTCAGGGCAGATAAATGACTGGAATCTCTAACCCTCTCATTTTCACCATCTTCCTACGGTGAAAATTTTGTTTAGATTTGTAGAAATTACAAACTGGAAAAATACGAAGTATTTTCTTGGGTATGTATTCAAGATTCCCCAAACTGTGGTCACACAATTTGAGTTTGAGAAAAATGTCCTCATTTTTTCTGTGTTGACCTCTCTGACATCTAGGCAAGCCCCAGGCATAACTGCAGTGCAGCTCAGGGGCAGCAGCCAGGGAAGCAAAGGACACTTGGCGTGTGCTCTGCTGTCACTCCCCGCCACCCCCCAGCACCCCTTCCATTCTCTAATGTTGACCCTGTCCCGCACAAACCAAGCCAAATTTTCCTCCCAAATCAATAAGGCTGAATTGTTAGTTGACAAGTGTAGCAACTTCTGGGGACTTTGTGGTTTTAATAGGCAACTATTGGAATCACTGCATCCTTAAACCTAAAGGGAAGTTAAAACTGTGAAACAAAGATGGTGATGTTGACATTTAATGCAAAGCCTACAGACCGACAGCACAGCTTTCAAACCGGACTTTTCATGAGGTGACTGGCAAATGAGCATGAAATCGGGCAGGAAGGAGGCCTATTTACCTCCTTACCAGCTATGCCTTGAGTTACTGTCAGGGGAATAATGGCAAAGGCCTGCATCTCCACAGCACTCAAACTCTTGGAACCACCATCAACCCAGGTCCTAGGGAGTAGATATATAGTTGTCCATGCTGTACTCTCCAATTATTTTTTTAAGACTTTTTATTAAAAAAATTGCTTTTTAGAGAGAGAGAGAGAGAGAGAGAGAGAGAGAGAGAGAGAGAGAGAGAGAAAGAAACATAGATATGAGAATGAAACATTGATAGGCTGCCTCCTGCATGCCCTCTATTGGGGATCAAGTCTGCAACCCAGGCACGTGTCCTGAACAGGAACCAAACTGGCAACCCCTCTCAGAGCACAGGCTGATGCCCAACCAACTGAGCCACACCAGCTGGGACAGTACTCCCCAATTTGCATCTCACTCCATGACTCCACCCCCAGTAGGGTAACACCAAATCCCCTGTACTCTTTCTAATGTTTCAGTGAGTCCCTCTTTGCCTTCAGTGCACTTTCAACAACTTATACTTGTGACTTCTTCAATGGCAAATCCTGGAGCTGCTGGAACCCCACAACTGCCCACAAACCCAAGACCTTATTTCTCCCCAGGATGGCCCTAACAATGACTGTGGTGACAGGGGAGTGAATGCCTCAGGTTGGGGCTCATTCTGAGGCAACACTTTCCCTCCAGTGTCTTCTGTGGGATCAGCTAAAGTTCTCACTCTGGGCGGTGCCTGAAATCTACTGTCAATTGGCTTCCTCCACTTTTTTTTTTTTTTTTTTTTTGGTATGTGCCCCTAGCGGGAACTGAACCTGGGACTCTCTGGTCCGCAAGCCAATGCTACAACCGCTGAGCCAAACCAGCCAGGGCGGCTTCCTCCACTTTTAAGTCCCTGTCCTGCTTCCCCCATTCCTTTGGCGCACCCCTTGCCCACAAACCCTCCTCTCCTGATCTGTTTCTGGAGTAGCTGACTAAACACCTCCACCATCCTACAGGGTTGATTAACCCAAGTTATCCCAATAAAGGTAACATCCTGGGGGGTTGCAGTCAGGACACCAAGAGATTAAATTATTCAACTGAGCTGGATGGTCTTATAACAGCCTGGATGGGTGAATGGAGAAAGTCCGTCTTTCATTGGAGATGAAAGGATAGAACAGGAAGGGAAAGGAAAGGGATAGGGGTGCAGGTGAGCAAAGAAACAGACTATGTGGTACCTGGGAGAAAAGCTTTCTTGGTATCAGAGAGTGTTCCCGATCTTCCTTCCATCGAAGGCCTGACCGCATTTCCTTTCCTGCCTTCTTCCATGAAGTCTGCTTTCTTCAACAGTTCCCTTAATTTGAGCAGCATGAGGGGGTCTGTTTCTTGTATCTGCATGGGACCCATCTGAAACAGTTCTGCATGAGGACTGAATCTACTTGGGGGCAAGTAGGATATCAATGTGCTTTATCTTCCCCAACTTTGTGATCAACTGTAGCATGTGGGACAGGTACTCACACATGCTGACATCTGCCTTCCTCCAGTGCCCCACTCCCTCTGAGCCCCTGCTGAGGATTTTTCCTAACCCCTGTGCATAGGAGCAGCCTTGCAGGGAAGGGGACACAGGGGAGCAAGTGTTCCCAGAAGCCACACTGGGCCCATATGGAATGGCAGTTAGTGACAGTTATCCAAAACTCCCTGTCTTTATTGGAGGAAGTTTCACATGCATGCCCCTGAGAGGGTCTCAGAGGGGTGACACCTAGATGCCCACAGTGCTAACCTGCCTCCCCATTTATGTGTTTCACATTCCCTACTTTTTCCCAGTGGTCCTGTGGGTTATCTCCTAACTAAAATACCTGCAACTAATTTACCTCTCAACAACATTATCTGCAACTCATCTACCTCCCAACAACACTACCTGCAACCCATCTACCTCCCAACTTCATTACCTGTAATAAATTTGCCTCCCCATTGCACTACCTGCAACTAATCCAGCCCTGTCCTGAACTACCAGCACTCAAATCCTTGACTCAAGTATTTACTTTTGTGACAACTTCACTAAGACAATTGGGGCTGTCTCTTTTCAGAGCAGAGTGGTAAATTCTCTGAAGGTTGATTCTGTTGCTTCCAGGAAACTTGGAGAGTTATTTGATAACAAAAATTCCTCTGTTTACTCCTCTCCTCTTTGCTAGTTTTTAAATTATTCCTTACTCTTAGTCTTAATGGATTTAAAACAAAATTCAGCTCATTTATGGTTAGGAGGTACCAGAAAAAGTTTCTAAAACAAGTTTCAGAAACAAATCTGCAAGAAATCTCCAACAGATGAAAGGCTAGTCTTCCCAATTGTAATTTTTCATATTTTTTTGTATTTTTAAAATTTAATTTTAACATCTTTTAAATATTTATTGAATACCATATCTGTTCCCCAAGCCTCTCCTTACCTTTTTTGCAGTCACCCTCATTCCCATCACACACTAGGATTACAGGAAGCTAGGTATCTTCCTTGTCTTAATTGTTGCTTCCAAACCATTTTTCCTGCCTTCTCCTGCAAAACCTTGGCTTACTTAAAGTACAAACTATGATATTATACCACCTGCCCTCACTTATGAAGCATTTTAGTACCTGGCTCCCTTTTTGTCTTCACCAATATATGTTTTCACCCTTGAAGACATTCAACAATCTAAGCAGGTGATCCTTTCATTGCCCTGGCTTCTTAGTTCCTTAACTTTCTCATGACAAATTCTCTTTCTCCACTCCATTTCATCAATCCCCTTCCATGATTATACCATAACTACAACATCTCCAAAATATCAACCAAGTATCTCACTTTCAGACTTCAATCCCTCTTTCCACCTCTCTCACTTTGCAACCCTGATTCAAACAATGGAACTCAAAGAACTAACCCACCATTTTCTAATTATTCATCACTTTCACCTGCCCTCACTTCCCTCCTCCCTCAGTCATGATTCTAGGCCCTTCCTTATTTCTTCTCCTGGCACACACGCTCACCTCCCTTCATTGCTCTCACCTGGCAAATCCCAAACAAATTGAGTTGAACCTGATTCTTCTCTTAACCCGCATCCACATCTGAGGACAGCTGGTCAAGACAAAGCCCGCATCAGTGATGACTGTTCACATTTGTTTTAGTTAAAATTTTTAAATTTGAGATAGCTGTAGGTTCACATGAAATTATAAGGAATAATACAGAGATTCTATGTACACATTACCCAGTTTCCTTCAAAGGTAACACTTGAAAAATATAGTTCAATATCACAACCAGGATTTAATGTCAATATGATAAATATACAGAACATTCTCATAACCATAAGGATCCTTTTGATGCCTTTTTAATGGCCACACCTACTTTTCTCTCATCCCTCCCCCCCGCCAAACACACACACTTTCCTTAATGCCTGGAAACTACTAATCTGTTCTCTATTTCTTTAAATTTATCATTTCAAGAGTATTATATGTTATATATGTGAACCATAAAGCATGTGGTGTTTTGAAATTTTTTTTTTTCACTCAGCATCATTCTCTGTGGATTTATCCAAATTGTTGTGTAAAATAATAGTCTATTCTTTTACATCGCTGAATAGTATTTCATAGTATGGTTGTACTACAGTTTACTTAACCATTCACTCACTAAAAGGAATTTGAGTTGTTTCCAGTTTGGGGCTATTATTAATAAAGCTGCCATAAACATTCATGTACAGATTTTTGTGCAAACATGTCTTTATTTCTCTGGGATACATGCCAGATGTGTAATTGTTGAGTCCTATGGTAGTTGCATCTTTATACTTTTAAGACCTGCTAAACAGTTTTCTGGAATAATCCCACCATTTTATATTTCTACTAGCAATGCATAAGTTACTCAGTTTTTCTGCATCCTCACCACCGCATAATGTTGTCACTATTTTTTATTTTATTTTAGTCATTCTGAAACATGTGTAGTCATCTTTCATTGAAGTTTTAATTTGCATTTTCTTAATGGATAGTAATGTTGGACACCTTTTATTTTTTATTAATTTATTTTTGTTACAGATGTTTCTCCTTTTCCCCCCATTGATGCCCTACTCCCCATCTGCCCCCCAACACCAAGGGTTGTTGTCTATGTCCATTGGTTATGCATACATGCATATAAGTTATTTGGTTTTCTTTTCCCCTGCCCCTGTCCCCCTCTTCTGAGGTTTGTCAGTCTGTACCCTACTTATGTGTCTCTAGGTCTATTTTGTTCATCAGCTTATTTTATTTATTATATTCCACAAATAAGTGAGATCATGTGATATTTGTCTTTCTCTGACTGGCTTATTTCGCTTACCATAATATTCTCCAGGTCCCTCCATGTTGTCTCAAAGGATAAGAGATCTTTCTTTCTTACAGCTGCATAGTATTCCACTGTGTACATGTACCACAGCTTTTTTGTTCACTCATCTGTTGATGGACACTTGGACTGTTTACAACTCAACGAAAGGGAGACAAAGAATCCAATTAAAAATGGGCAGAGGATCTAAATAGACATCTCTGCAAGAACAGGACATACAAATGGCCAAGAGACATATGAAAAAATGTTCAACCTCACTAACCATCAGAAAGATACAGATTAAAATGATTATGAGGTATCACCTCACACCTATCAGAATGGCTGCCGTCAAAAAATCATCACACAACAAGTGCTGGCAAGGGTGTGGAGAAAAGGGGACTCTAGTTCACTGCTGGTGGTAATGCAGACTGGTGCAGCCACTGTGGAAAACAATATGGTGTTTCCTCAAAAAATTAAAAATTGAACTGCCATTTGACCCAGTGATCCCAGTTCTAGGAATATATCCTAAGAAGCCTGAAACACCAATCAGAAAGAATATATGTACCCCTATGTTCATAGCAGCACTATTTACAATTGCTAAGATCTGGATAACTTTTCATGTACTAATTTGCCATCTGTTTGGTGAAATGTTTGTTCATGTCTTTTGCCCATTTCCTAATTGAATTTTTTGAGTTTTGTTGTTTTCTTTTGAGTTTAAGAGTTCTTTATATAGTCTAGATACTGTCCTTTGTTAAAAATGTTGTTTTCAAATATTTTCTCCTGATCCGTAGCTTGTCTTTTTATTCTCTTAATAAGGTCTTTCAGAGAGCAACATTTTTTAGTTTTGATAAAGTCTAACATATTTTCCTGTTATGGCTCATTTTTGCTGTCAAAGTCTAAGGCTTCGTTGCTTGGTCTTCAGTCATGAAGATACTCTAGTTTTTTTTCCCTAGAAGTTTTATAGTTTTACATTTTACATTTAAGTCCATGATTAACTTTTATACAATTTTTGTATAAGGTATGAGACGTAGGTTGATGTTCACATTTTTGGCAATGTATATTCAACAGCTCCAGCACCATCTGTTGAAAGGGCTATCTTTCCTCCATTGAATTGTTTTTGTTTCTTGGTAAAATATCAATTAGGCATATCTGTATGGGTCTGTTTCTGGGGTCTCTATTTTGTACCATTTATCTATGTGTCTATCCCTCTGCCTATATCTCTGCCTATATGTTGGAAAGTAATTTGTATAAATCCAAGTTGTCCTTTACCAATTTCCTCCATATCTCCCTATTTGTTTTCATTCTCACATTTAACATCTTTTGCTGTTGCTAAATTTCCATCACCTCCTCTATCCACTTCACCCTCTTTTCCTCATTTCTTATTTTCCTGAGAACATAAATGATAGAAAGGAATTACCTGACCTCCCCACCATCATGTCTACCAACCACTTGCATATGGCTTGTATGCTGTCCCTTCTCTCCTACTGAACTTGTGAAGCTCCTCTGCTCCTATATAAGACCAGCCTTGAAGCTTCATGTTCTTCTCATGTATTCAGGAGTTTGCTCTTGCAATTCTCCCCTCTCCCTCGCAAATCACCAATGTTTCTCCTTCATTCCCATCAGTATAGCATATGTCATAATATCTCTCCATAAACAACAACAGCACAAATTTCTGTAGAGAAAATTGTGAAATAGAAAATGTTTACTGAGTCTCTTCTATGGAAAACAAGGAGTTTTCTAAATACAACCTTCCTAGTTAGTCAGTTCTCAGGAGCTATGTAACTTTTTTCTCTTTGAGCTGTTTTATAACTCTGAGTTGTAAATAACTGATAGCAATGAAAATGATATTTATCCATAGATATGCAAAATCTTTCTTGTGAAAAGACATTTAATTTTCTTTCTCACCTATGGAAAAAGCTAGCTTTGCATCTATTTGTAAATTAATTTTAGGTTTCCTGATTCAGCTCTTTAAGTATTTGAATTCTCCTTGGAACCATGATGATATCTTATTAGTTTCCTCATTAATTAACGAATCAAATAAAATAATTGACACATTCATCTTATATGTATTTGAGTTTATTTAAAAATTTAAAAATATTATTCCTTAATATTTTTTAAATCTATGTTTTCCTATGGCTACAGTTCTATCTACCTGCCTCCCTTTGCTGTCTGTACATGTGGTCTCCATGTCCATTTGGATTGACATAAAGAGAGGAATTAGTATGATCTTTTGCATGCTTGAATGCTGGGATGAGATTTATACATGTATCTGTCTTATGAAAATGTCAGGACTTGTCATAATCAATAATAATATATAATCTTCTATATCACGCTTCTAGGAACCCCTTCAGATGATGGGAGAGGGTACAGGAGGTTGTAGAGAATGTAAATGGTTCTTTAAGCCACTCATTTTCTTGGCAGAGTAAGAATTCTTGCTGTATTACACATAGCATAGCAAAGAAGGAAAACACAGATATTTACATTTTATTCACCCATATTGCTCTGGAGCAGGGTTTCTCAACCTGGATATTATTAATATTTTGGACTTGATCATTCTTTGAAAAGGGACTTGTCCTATGCTTTACAGTGTGTTTAACAGCATCCCTGGCCTTTACCCACTAGATGCCAGTAGCACCACTCCCCCGCCCAGTTGTGAAATCTAAAGCTATCTCAAACTTTGCAAAATGTCCCCTGGGGAGTGGGGAGGTGGCAAAAATCATCCCAGTTGAGAATCACTATACTAGAGATTCTAGATTGGATTGCCTTTTGTGGCAGATTTGCCCTATTTAATTTCTGCAGAAAGCCAAAGAGGTTTACAAAGAATAGTTACCTTCCCTTGGGCCTTCTGCCGGGTGATGTCCACATAGCATTCCTGTAGCAACCCTGGGCAGTGGGGACAAGACAATGAGTAGCCTTGGGCATCTGCAGTTAGCAAGGTTTCCCCTCTGTCTGATTCTTCTTTTTGATTAACAATCTAAATAGTCTTTATTCTCTCCCAAGGTGGCAAAGAACAATTGTGAACTATTTGAATTCAAAATCAGGAGGTAAACTCTGTAGGCCTAGGTCAACCTCTGACTGGCTAATTTGACTAGGCAAATAATTACTATCTGGGAACTGATTAAAATGAGAGGAACTATGAAAGAAGTTTGAGTCCTGTTCTCTATAATGTATAACCAGGACTGCCTTTCTTCTTCTCCTTTGCTACAGCATATTATATAAACTCTGATTTCACCACCAGTCCTTGACTTCATGGCATTCACTACTTTTCCCATCATCTTCTCAAAACTTTTTAAAGCCTCAACTTTCCAAGTCTGACTTCCCAGACTGCTATCTTAATTAGCTGATCTGTGTGCTTTGCCTCATGGCAGAAGAGTTTTAGATTAATGTGTTATCTGGTCTGTACTAGATGTCCATTAGCCACATGCAACTATTACAATTTATAATTAAATAACATTTAAAATGAGTTTCTCAATGCATTGGTCAAGTGCTCAGTAGCTGTATCGAGCTGGTAGCTACTGTGTTGGACATTGTTGCTATGGAGGATTCTCATTATCACAGCAAGTTGTCTAAGATAACCATGAATACTAAGTATTTCAAACTCTTTGTCCTCATAGACTTTGATATATTTATCTGTTTTATTGAGCTGAGTGTTTTCATGTATCTCTTATTTTAACTTCTCTTCTTCCCATCCACATATCAATCAATATTGAATTATTCTTGGATTTTTGACTTGTCTTTTTTAGCTTTATGGCATAGTTGCTAAATTTATTTATTTATTTTAAATTTTCAAAGTTTTTTTTTTCTTTATTTTATTTTATTTTTCCAATTTTTATTAATTTATGTTTGTTACAGATGTTTCTCTTTTTCCCCCCTAGACACCCTCTTCCCCATCCAGCCCTTCACCCCTCCCCCCCCAGAATTGTTGTCTATGCCCATTGGTTATGCATACATGTACATAAATTCTTTGGTTCATCTTATCCATCCCCCCGCCCCCACTCCCCTATTCTGAGGTTTTTCAGTCTGAACCATTCTCATTTCTATGTCTCTGGGTCTATTTCATTCATCAGCCCACCTTGTTCATTATATTCTACAAATAAGTAAGATCATGTGGTATTTGCCTTTCTCTGATTGGCTTATTTTGCTTAGCGTAATACTCTCCAGGTCCCTCTATGTCCTCTCAAAAGATAAGAGATCTTTCTTATAGCTGCATAGTATTCCATTGTATATATGTACCACAGCTTTTTTATCCACTCATCCATTGATGGACACTTGGGCTGTTCCCAGATCTTAGTGATTGTAAATAGTGCTGCTATGAACATAGGGGTACATATATTCTTTCTGATTGGTGTTTCAGGCTTCTTAGGATATATTCCTAGAAGTAGGATAACTGAGTCAAATGGTAGATCCATTTTTAATTTTTTGATGAAACACAATACTGTTTTCCATAGTGGCTGTACCAGTCTGCATTCCCACCAGCAGTGTACTAGAGTCTCTTTTTCCCCACACCCTTGCCAGCACTTGTTTGATGATTTGTTGTTGATGGCAGCCATTCTGGCAGGTGTGAGGTGATACCTCACAGTTATTTTAATTTGCATCTCTCTGATGATTAGTGATGTTGAGCATTTCTTCATGTCCATACTACCCAAAGCAATCTATAGATTCAAGGCAATCCTCATCAAAATACCAATGACATATTTCACTGAACTAGAACAAATACTTCAAAAGTTCATATGGAACTAAAAAGACCCTGAATAGCCACAGCAGTCTTGAAAAAGAAGGACAAAGTAGGTGGGATCACAATACCGGATATCAGGTTATACTACAAAGCCACTGTACTCGAAATAGCCTGGTACTGGCACAAGAACAGGCATATAGATCAATGGAATAGAACAGAGAACCCGGAAATTGACCAAATACATTATGCTCAATTAATATTTGAGCAATGCAGGTGTCAAGAATATACAATGCAGTAATGATAGCCTCTTTAATAAATGGTGTTGGGAATATTGGACAGCTACACGCAAAAAAAAAAAAAATGAAACTAGACCATCAACATACACCACACATAAGAATAAACTCAAAATAGATAAAAGACTTAAATGTGACTTGTGAATCCATAAAAATCCTAGAAGAAAATATAGGCAACAAAATTTCAGACATCATACGCAGCAGAATTTTCACTGATACATCACCTAAGGCAGCAGAAACAAAGGAAAAAATGAGCACATGGGACTACATCAAACTAAAAAGCTTCTGCATAGTAAAAGAAACAACCATCAAAATGGAAAGGGAACTCACTGTATGGGAGAGCATAATTCCCAATGATACATCAGATAAGGGGTTAATTTCCAAAATATATAGAGTGCTCATACAAGTCAACAAAAGGAAGACAAAGAACCCAATTAGAAAATGGGCAGAGGACCTAAATAGACACCTCTCCAAAAAGGACATTTCTTTATTGATTTAGAGAGAGAGGAAGGGAGAGAGAAAGAGAGATAGAAACATCGATGAGAGAGAACATCGATTGACTGCCTCCTGCATGCCCCCCACTAGGGTTGGGCATGTTCTCTGACCAGGAATTGAACTGGCAACCTATTGATGCTATGGGTCGACGCTCAACCACTGAGCCACACCGGCCGGGCCTTAGTTCCTAAATTTAATTCACTGATAGAACAGAAAAGTATTGGTATGAGCCCAGACTTATTCTGCTGAGGTAATTTGGTGGGGGGGGGTGGTGGTGGTGATGAAGGTTACCTTCTTGCAGGACCTAGAGATGCTAGTAGTGTCAGTTTCTCCTAGACTTCCACCCCTCTTGGTAGAGCATCCTGTGCCATTCAATGTGGAGCTCTGTGAGATGGTATTTAAAGCCTTTGTGCATGTGTGGCAGGGAAAATATTCTCTTAAGCATTTCTACCAATGCTAGGTGCCTCCTTGTCCGTAAAAATTAAACAGAGTGCTCTATTTCCCAGATTCAAGAAAATGCTGACAGGTTAATTCAGTGCTTGTGTTTCTGATGTGAAAGCAGATATACCCAGAACACCAGATCATCAATTGAAAGTTACACCTATGCCTCCCCATGCTCTCTGATGTGAGAAGAAAACTTATTTATTATTCTGTTAAAGTAATCAGATTAGGACCAAGATGTAGTTGCTCATTCTCCTCCCCACACCAGTAAATAAAAACTTAACTCAGTTTCTGTTCTCTATTCTCAGAAAAGGAAGGCCTAGGTCAACTAGTCAGCACTTGCCTGCTCAGTACAACTTACCTGATTCGACTCCAAGGCTTTCCTTTGTTCCATATAAGAAAAGTAACCCTACTTTAACCAATCAACAAATGCCAAGTATAACTTGTTTGTTCCTGCTTACTTTGGTCTATAAAAATATATCATATTGCACTACTCTTCAGAGCTCCTTTCTATCAGCTACATTGGACACTGCCTGGTTCACGAATCACTGAATAAAAGCCTATTGGATCAGTTAATTGTGGAATTTTTCTTTTAACAGTTTGGATCCCAATTCAGGTTTCTTTTATTCACAGAACCTTAATTTCCTATTTGTTAAACACAGTAATGACACTCACTCACCAGGTAATTGTGAAAATCTATAAACTGAGGACATTTATAGTGTTCTTAGCACAGAATTGAGCTCTGAATCAATGACTAGAAAACAGCTTTTTTGCCCTGGCCGGTTTGGCTCAGCGGTTAGTGTTGGCCCGCATACCAGAGAGTCCCAGGTTCGGTTCCCACTAAGGGCACGTACCTTGGTTGCAGTTTGTCCCTGGCCCCGGTTAGGGTCGTGTGGGTGGCAACCATTTGATATGTCTCTCTCAAGTTGATGTTTCTCTCTCTCTTCCTCCCTCTCTCCCTCCTGCTCTATCTGAAGATAAATGCAAAAATGTCCTCGGGTGAGGATAAAAAAAAAGAAAAGAGTTTTTTTTTTTTTTCCTTGAGTCAAGGGCTCGTCTTACTATGTTCATGCCCTGTGAAGTAGCAGCTTTTTAATGTGATGATTTTTCTTCTTGCCTTGGTTTGAGCTTCTTAAGAAAGGATGCATCTCATGTGCTTCCATATGCTTCATATATTTAGAACATTGTCTTTAGACAAATATTTACTGATAAGCAGACGATTACATAGTTAGTTTGTGCCATTAAATGTGTCTTTATTGAGTAGAAGGCTGCCTAATATTCCGTGCACCATTGGGAGACAATTTATTTAACAAATATTTAATTTACATTTATTGTACAACTACATGGCATTGTGGGAAAGAGAGAAATATAGTTTCAGTTCTGATGGTGGAAAGAATAAACTTTTGGCCTGAAAAAGTCTTTAATCTTGGCTTATCAAGAATAAAATGTGGTTAAGTTTCACAGAATCCTTTTGTAGAATGAAGAACTTGGAGAAGCCCTGGGCCAAGAATGAGTATCTGAAGTCTATTTCTGGACTGAGCTTTGGAGGAGCATTGTCTTTGGGGTTTGTAATGATTGTGCCATGGGCCACCTTGGCTTTAAGTTGCAGTTGATAAAAGAGCTGTTATAGTTATAATTTGTTTTCTTTATAGTATAGAGTAGACGGGAGAATGTTGGACCAGGAATTAGGACAACTGTGTTCCAACCCAGATCTACCATTTAGATGTTAGACCCTGGCCAGTCATTTGATTGCTTGGGCTATAATTTTGTCATTTGGGAAGTGGAAACACCAACCCTCTCTAATCCTATCTGGGAGAAAAATCACAGAGGAAAATGGATATGGTAGGTGTGCAGATACTACATAAATGTATGTATATAGTTTTTTCTTTAGAAAAATAACAATTTATTTCCATTTCTATGTGCAAAGTGAGGACAATAGTATTTATTCATTCCTAAATACCTAGTTTTCAGAACATAAGTAATATTTTTAGGGGAAAAGGAAAGGGAACCAACTTGATGCCAGTTTGTGTGATGTGGAGTCAGGTTTCTAATCCAGATGTGGCCAATGCTAAAATCCCAATTGCTACAAACAGAAGCAACAATACTTCCCATTATCTGTCTTTTGCAGACAAAATAACTCAGACTGGAAAATGAACCAAGAACACTGATCACCTAAAAAAGAAAGATGGTCCTGGCTGGTTAAGCTCAGCAGTTAGAGCATCATTCCATAGACCAAAGGGTCTTGAACTTGATTCCCTGTCAAGGGCACATACCTGGGTTGAAGGTTCGATCCCCAGTCCCAGTTGGGGTCATGTGAAAGGAAACAATTGATGTGTCTCTCTCACATCAATGTTTCTCTCTCTCTCCCTCCCTCCCTCTCTCTCTCTCTCTCTCCCCCTCCCCCTTTTCCACTCTATCTAGAAAAGATCAATGGAAAAATATCCTTGGGTGAGGATTAACAAGAAAAAAGAAGAAAAGAAAGAAAGACAATGTTGAACATGTAGGGGTCCTAAATAATACTTTTCCTGACTTCAAATCATTTGACATCTTGGAAAAAACTACCTAGTGCCTATGAAGCATCTTCTCCACAAGGATAATTGGTGTGCTTTTTTATTTGTTTGTTAATTAAGTCTGGATAGCCAATAAATCCATGGGAAAAGGTGTTCAACCTATTTGCATCAAATAGATGTGAACAAAACAATGAGTTTCAGTGAGCAGATTGGTAGAGGTCATGAAGATGAATAAATCTATCACTGACATAGGTGTGGGGAAATGTGTACCTCTCATGGGGTTGGTGAGAATGAAAAGGACTACCAACTCTGTGGAGGGCAAAATGTGAAATGTGCTCATATCCTTTTCTGGTTTCAGACACTTCTTCTAAAGAGAGCATCAGACAAAATGCAAGTTGCCTGTGCAGGCTGCCCTTCAAAGTAGGAAAGACTATAAACACTTGCCAATGGAGAGGCAGGTGTTTAGACAAATTATTTTGTAGGTATGGTGTGAGTTACTATGACTGTGAGTTATCCATGATGATGGGTAACTATATTTGGTGATGAAGAAAGATTTTGAGTTGAAAATAAAAATAAAACAGGGCAAAGGCAATGTTTTCTGCATATCATTCATGTAAAATCTTGTCTGTAGACACCAAAGGGCATATGAATAGAGTGATATCTAGAAAGATGTCTGATCACCAAAGTGTAATGGTAGTTACCTTTGGACCTTCAAGAGACTTTTACTTTCTTCTTTATGAGTTTGTTTTTATTAATTTGTATTATCTAATAAGAATTAAGCTTCTTTCATTTGAAAAAAGGTAAACCTATTTGGTACTTTATAGCATGAAGAAGACTAAAACATAGCTATCTCACAAAGATTATTTCGCAGTGTATATTAATGAAGGATATGGACTTAATAGTTCTTCTTTGAAGATTTTTTAAAATACATGGTTGCTATGGAATGAATGTCTATGTCCCTCAAATCCATATGTTCAACTGCTAATCCCCAATGTGATGGTATTTGGAAGTGAGGCCTTTGGGAAATAATTTTGTTTTGATAAGATCATGAGGATGGAGCCCCCATGAAGGATTAGTACTCTTATAAGAAAAGGAAGAGACCATGGTTCTCTCTCTCTCTCCACCATGTGAGAACACAACAAGAAGGTGGCTATCCATAAACCAAGAAGAGAGCACTCACCAATATTCCAAATGTGCTGGCATGCTGATCTTAGACTTATAGCCTCCAGAACTATGAGACATAGATGTTTGCTGTTTAAGTCACCCAATCTATTGTACTTAGTTATAGCTAAGAAAGTAGCCCAGGCTTCCTTTCCCACATCAAAACCTCTGGGTGACTTTTGGGTGACCTTTATCCAGCATAGCCTGACTCATAAATTGTATTGCTCTAGCCTCCATTTATCCTTGCTGAGAGAACCTGAGTATAATGTAATATAACAACCAGAGATCTTGTTCCAGACCAGAAAACGTCACCAGGACCCAGACAGGCTGCCTAGCTACAATTTTACAACAAAGTTTAAGTATTTCCCCTACGTGAAAAAATAAAACAAAAACTATGAGATATCAGAAATGCTCATTTTACCTTAAAATTAAGTGTATTAGACAAATGCAGACTGGAATTAGAAAACTGTCTTCTTTGAAAAATACTATTTTCTTTAGTTGCATGTATGCATATGAATGCAAGATTCTCAAAGAATATTTTTGCACACTTTTTTTAGTATGGTCTGAATGGGAACAAACTACGTTCAGATTTCTATCCCCTGATTAAACTAGCAAAATTATCCTTCTCTTAAGGATTCCATGTGGGTAATCACTATCTAGGGTCAACTGAAGAAAATGCAAACAAGTGTGCTGCGATCCGCCTTCATTCTTGCAAGTATAATATCCTTAAAAACAAAAACTGATATGGGTTCTTCTTTGATGTACTGTATCTCTTTTTATTTATTTTTTTTTTTTATTTTTTTATTAATTTACTTATGTTACAGATGATTCTCCTTTTTTTCCCCCGTTGACACCCCCCTCCCCTTCCCTCCCTGTCCCGTCCCCGTTTTGTTGTCCATGTCCATTGGTTATGAGTACATACGTACAAGTTCTGTGTTCATCTCTCCCCTCCCCCGCCCCCTCTTCTGGCAGATGTCAGCCTGTACCCCACTTCCACGTCCTCCGGACTACCCTGCTCCTCCCACTGTTATGTTCATTATATTCCAGAAATAAGTGAGATCATATGATGTTTGTCTTTCTCTGCTTGGCTTGTTTCACTTAGGATAATAGTTTCCAGGTCCTCCCATGTCGACGCAAAGGATAAGAGATCGTCCTTTCTTAACGATGCATAGTACTCCATTGTGTATATGTACCACAGCTTTTTTATCCATTCGTCTACTGATGGACATTTGGGCTGTTTCCAGATCTTCGCTATTGTAAATAGCGCTGCTATGAACATGGGGGTACATGTATTCTTTCTGATTGGTGTTTCAGGTTTCTTCGGGTATATTCCTAGGAGTGGGATCACTGGGTCAAATGGTAATTCAATTTTTAATTTTTTGAGGTAACGCCATAGTGTTTTCCATAGTGGCTGCACCAGTCTGCACTCCCACCAGCAGTGTACTAGAGTCCCCTTTTCTCCACATCCTCGCCAACACTTGTTGTTTGATGCTTTGTTGATGGCGGCTACTCTGACAGGCGTGAGGTGATACCTCATTGTTGTTTTAATTTGCATCTCTCTGATGATTAGTGAAGTTGAGCATTTCTTCATATGTCTCTTGGCCGTTTGTATGTCCTGTTTGGAGAGGTATCTATTTAGTTCCTCTGCCCATTTTTTAATTGGGTTCTTTGTCTTCCTTTTGTTGAGATGTATGAGCACTCTATATATTTTGGAAATTAGTCCCTTATCTGATATATCATAGGCAATTATGCTCTCCCATACAGTAGGTTGCCTTTCCACTTTGATGGTTGTTTCTTTTGCTGTGCAGAAGCTTTTGAGTTTGATGTAGTCCCATGTGTTTATTTTTTCCTTTATTTCTGTTGCCTTAGGTGATATATCAGTGAAAATTTTGCTGCGTATGATGTCTGAAATTTTGTTGCCTACATTTTCTTCTAGGATTCTTATGGAGTCATGAGTCACATTTAAGTCTTTTATCCATTTTGAGTTTATTCTTGTGTATGGTGTAAGTTGATGATCTAGTTTCATTTTTTTGCATGTAGCTGTCCAATTTTCCCAACACCATTTATTGAAGAGGCTGTCTTTGCTCCATTGTATGCTCTTACCACCTTTGTCAAATATTAATTGAGCATACTGTCTTGGGTCAATTTCCGGATTCTCTGATCTGTTCCACTGGTCTATGTGCCTGTTCTTGTGCCAGTACCAGGCTGTTTTGATTACAGTAGCTTTGTAGTATAACCTGATGTCCGGTATTGTGATCCCTCCTACTTTGTCCTTCTTTTTCAAGATTGCTGTAGCTATTCGGGGTCTTTTTTGGTTCCATATGAACTTCTGAAGTATTTGTTCTAGTTCTGTGAAATATGTCGTTGGTATTTTGATGGGGATTGCATTAAATCTGTAGATTGCTTTGGGTAGTATTGACATTTTAATGATGTTAATTCTTCCAATCCATGAACAAGGTATGTGCTTCCACTTTTTTATATCTTCCTCTATTTCTTTTTTCAATGTCCTGTAGTTTTCTGTAAATAGGTCCTTTACTTCTTTGGTTAAGTTTATTCCTAGGTATCTTAATTTCTTTGCCGCGATGGTAAATGGGATTGTTTTTTTAGTTTCTCTTTCTGTGAGTTCATCATTGGTGTATAAGAATGCCGTCGATTTCTTGACGTTAATTTTGTATCCTGCTACTTTGCCAAATTCATTTATTAAGGCTAGTAGATTTTTGATGGAGTCTTTAGGGTTTTCTATGTATAATATCATGTCATCTGCGAATAATGACAGTTTCACTTCCTCCTTTCCAATTTGGATCCCTTTTATTTTTTCTTCACGTCTGATTGCTGTGGCTAAGACTTCCAGTACTATGTTAAATAAGAGTGGTGAAAGTGGGCATCCTTGTCTTGTTCCTGTTCTTAAGGGAAATGCTTTTAGTTTTTGTCCATTGAGTATGATGTTGGCTGTAGGTCTTTCATATATGGCCTTTATAATGTTGAGATATGATCCCTCTATTCCTAAATTGCTGAGCGTTTTTAACAGAAATGGGTGCTGGATTTTGTCAAATGCTTTTTCAGCATCTATTGATATGATCATGTGGTTTTTATCTTTCATTTTGTTTATGTGATGTATCACATTTATTGATTTGCGTATGTTGTACCAGCCTTGCATCCCTGGGATGAATCCCACTTGGTCATGGTGAATAATTTTCTTGATGTATTGCTGGATCCGGTTTGCTAGTATTTTGTTCAGGATTTTGGCATCTATGTTCATCAGGGATATTGGCCTGTAGTTTTCTTTCTTTGTAGTGTCTTTTTCTGGTTTTGGGATGAGAATTATGCTGGCCTCATAAAAGGAGTTTGGAAGTCTTCCTTCTTCTTGAATTTTTTGGAATAGTTTGAAGAGAATGGGTGTTAGTTCTTCTTTGAATGTTCGGTAAAACTCCCCCGTGAAGCCGTCAGGGCCTGGGCTTTTGTTTGCTGGGAGAGTCTTGATTACATCTTCAATTTCCTTCGTTGTTATTGGCCTGTTCAAGTTTTCTATCTCTTTCCGATTCAGTTTTGGGAGACTATGTGTTTCTAGAAATGTGTCCATTTCGCTTAGATTGTCGAATTTGTTGCCATACAAATGTTCATAGTATTTGCTAACGATCCTTTGTATTTCTGTGGTGTCAGTTGTTACTTCTCCTCTTTCATTTCTGATTTTGTGTATTTGGGTTCTCTCTCTTTGTTTCTTGGTGAGTCTAGCTAAGGGTCCATCAATCTTGTTTATCTTTTCAAAGAACCAGCTTTTTGTTTTGTTGATCCTTTGAATTGCTTTTTTGGTCTCCATGTCATTTATTTCTGCTCTGATCTTTATTATTTCCTTCCTTCTACTTGCTCTAGGGTTTTCTTTTTGTTTGCTTTCCAGTTCTTTAAGTTGTGAGGTTAGGTAGTCAATTAGAAATTTTTCTTCTTTCTTAAGGTGGGCCTGTAGTGCTATGAACTTCCCTCTCAGAACTGCTTTCGCAGTATCCCATAGGTTTTGCGTTGTTGTGTGTTCATTTTCATTGGTTTCCAGAAATTTTTTAAATTCTTCCTTGATCTCCGTGGTAACCCATTCATTGTTCAGTAACATGCTATTTAGCCTCCATGTGTTCATATGTTTTTGCATGTTCTTGTTGCAGTTGATTTCTAGTTTCATGGCATTGTGGTCTGAGAAGATGCTTGATATGATTTCAATCTTCTTGAACTTGTAGAGACTTAGTTTGTGCCCTAACATATGGTCTATCTTTGAGAATGTCCCATGTGCATTTGAGAAGAATGTGAATTCTGCAGTTTTGGGGTGTAGTTCTCTGTATATATCTATTAAATCCATTTGATCTAGTGCTTCATTTAGAGTCTCTGTTTCCTTGTTGATTCTTTGTCTAGATGATCTATCCAGTGATGTCAGTGGGGTGTTGAAGTCTCCTGCTATGATTGTATTGTGGTCGATTTCTCCTTTGAAGTCTTCCAGAAGATTTTTAATATATTTTGGTGCTCCTATATTGGGTGCATATATGTTTACCAAGGTTATATCTTCCTGTTGGATAGACCCTTTCAATATTATGTAGTGGCCTTCTTTGTCTCTAGTTATGGTCTTCAATTTGAAATCTAATTTATCAGATATGAGTATTGCTACCCCAGCTTTTTTTTCCTTTCTGTTTGCTTGGAAGATTTTTTTCCATCCCTTTACTTTCAACCTATGTGCGTCTTTTGTTGTGAGGTGGGTCTCTTGTAAGCAACATATGTGTGAATCATGCTTTCTTATCCAATCAGCTACTCTGTGTCTTTTTATTGGAGCATTCAGTCCATTTACATTTAAGGTGATTATTGATATGTACTTATTTATTGCCATTTTTGTACAGTGTGGTTCTAATTATCTTTCTATTTCTTCTAATAATTATAGCAGTCCTTTTAACATGTCTTGCAGTGCTGGTTTGGTGCTAATATATTCCCTTAGCCTTTTTTTGTCTGGGAAGCTCTTTATTTGACCTTCTATTTTGAATGATAATCTTGCTGGATAGAGTAGTCTTGGGTTCAGATCCTTGTTTTTCATGACCTTGATTACTTCATGCCATTCCCTTCTGGCCTGTAGTGTTTCTGTTGAGAAGTCAGATGATAGCCTAATGGGGTTTCCTTTGTAGGTAACCTGTTGTTTATCTCTTGCTGCCTTTAGGATTCTCTCTTTGTCTTTGATTTTTGGTATTTTAATTATTATGTGTCTTGGTGTGGGCCTGTTTGGATTCTTCTTACTTGGGGCTCTCTGTGCTTCTTGAACTTGAATGCTTTCTTCCTTCACCAGGTTAGGAAAGTTTTCTGTCACTATTTCTTCAAATATATTCTCTAACCCTTTCTCATTTTCTTCTTCTTCAGGGACTCCAATAATGCGAATGTTATTACGTTTCCAGTTGTCCCACAGTTCTCTTAAGCTATCTTCCTGTTTTTTCATTGTTTTTTCCTTTTGGTTTTCTGATTGATTGATTTTTTCTACTCTGTCTTCTAATTCACTGATCCGGTCCTCTGCTTCCTCTACTCTGCTGGTCAATCCTTCCAATGTGTTCTTTATTTCTGCTATGTCATTCTTTATTTCCACTTGGTTGGTTTTCAGTGTTTCTATATCTTTACTCATGGTGTTGATGTCCTTACTCATGCTGTTTAGTTTCCTCAAGATCATGGCTCGGAACTCTCCCTCTGATAATTTGCTTAGCTGCACTTCATTTATCTCATCTTCGGTGGAGTTCTCTTGTTCTTTCATTTGGGATCTGTTTCTTTGTTTCACCATTTTTGCTATCCCAATGGGTTTTGGGGCCTGCCAAATTTTCCCTGTGGGTGTTGGTGTTCTGGTGTTTGTGGCTTCCTCTACTGGGTTTGAATTAGCGTGGAGGGCCCTCCTTCAACACCTCTATCAAGTCTCACTTTCCTGGGTAGATATGCTAGCTCAGGAAAGGTTTAGTTATGCTCTGGCTTTTTGCCTGGAGGCTATTAGCCTCAGTTACTTGAAAAGCCTTAGGATCTCAGTTGAATGAGGACCTCCCTCAGATGTTTGCAGTGTAAGAGGGTTTCCGAGGGTGGGGCCAATGCTGGTTGTTAATGAGCCTCAATTTGCATTTCTTTACCTCTTTACCTCACCTGGAAATCTCTGAGGGAGGGGCTTCCACAGCTCCAGGAAGGAGCGAACTTCGCTGCAGGTCTGTGCAATTGGGAAGGAGGGGTTGGCCACCACTGTCCTTTGTGGCCACAGCTCAGCACAAACTCTGAGCGCCCTCCAAATCCCAGGTGTCCCCTCAGAGTTCCAGTCCAGTCCGCCCTCCCTCTGTCGGAGCCCCAGGTGAGAGGCTGTGGCTATTTAGCGGTCTGTCCCGGCTCTCTGCGCTTTGGAGTAGCTGGGGCTCTTAACCCCGAGGGCGGGCACCGCCACCGCCGCTCCCGGCTAAGGTCGCCGCGCTGGGGCCGCTGCTCCTAGCCGGGGCTGTCGCTCCTAGCCGGGGCTGCCGCTCCCAACCGGGGCCGCGGCTCCTAGCCGGGGCCGTAGCTCCCCACCGAGGGCGTCTTTCACAGCTGGGGCCGCAGTTTCCCGCCGCGGGCGCGAGTTCCCAGCCGGGACCGCAGTTCCCCGCCGCGGGCGCGAGTTCCCAGCCGGGACCGCAGTTCCCCGCCGCGGGCGCGAGTTCCCAGCCGGGGCCGGGCCGCACTTCCCCGCCTCGGGCGCGAGTTCCCCGCCGAGGGTGTGGCTCCCAGCCGGGGCCGCGGCTCCCAGTCGAGGACGCAGCTCAGAGCCGGTGGCGACGCCCACAGCCGCGGGCAGAGCTCCCAGCCGGGGCCGGAGCTCACAGCCAAGGTCGCTGCTGTCCGTGGGCTCCTAGCCGCCACCCTCACGCGTCTCCGCAGATCCTACCAGGCTCAGTCAGTGTCCCTGGTTGTGTGGTCCTCTCCCACTGCTTTTCTGTTGCTTTTTCCGACGATTTGTTTTTATTTTAGTTGTAATTCCCGTTTGATCCTGGGAGATCGTCTGTGTAGCTTCCATTCACTCCACCGCCATTTTCTCTCTCCTGAGATGATTTTCTGCACGTCCAGCCTCCAGGTGAAACTTGTCTACGCTGAGCCCTTGGGCAGCTTTCTCAAAGGGGGAATGATGCTCGCAAAAGCCACACGCTGTGGGCGATTTTCTAGCAATTTCAAATCTACTTTTGCCCCACGCTGTAGTGTCCCCACACCCACCGCACTGCGGTGGCTGACTCCCTGTATCTCTTTTTATAAACTTTACATAAAAAAAGTTTCCTAAGTCCTGGCTGGGTGGTTCAGCTGATTGGAACATCATCCCGTATACCAAAAGGTTGTGGGTTCCATTTCCAGTCAGGGCACATGCCTAGGTTGTGGGTTTGATTACTGTTTGGGGCATGCACAGGAGACAACTGATTGATGTTTCTCTCTTTTTTTTTCTTTTTCTCCCTTCCTCTCTCTCTAAAAATCAATAAAAATATATAAATCCTTGGTTGAAGATTAACAAAGAAAGTTTCCTGATAGATCCAGTTTATACCACTTTCCCACAAAGAATACTATTGCTGTGGAGACCCTATCAAGGGCAGAGTTTTTGAATGGGGAGATCCATGAATTTGGTGGGAAGCAAAGCCTACATCTCTTCTTTCACTTACCGTAGACACTTTACATGTGCTTCCATATGAATGTAGGCAGCAAACCACCACAGTATGAACAAAACTGGTGCTTTTTGTCACCCATAAACATCACAGGAACTTTCATATCACATTACAGTTGTCACAGATATGTGGACTCATCATTTACACTCATCAATACTTTGAAATTATGGTCAGTATGACATCCATGGCTAGATCTTTATTATTCAGTTTGTTAAAGAAGAACATTGTTATTATATCAAAATTTTAATATAGTTGGTTTCCTTTGTAATTCTGTGAGTTTTGCACATTTAAAAGCATAATTCTGAGAAGGGGTCTGTAGTCTTACTTAAACTGTCAGAGGGTTCTTAGCACAAAGGAGACCCAGGGGCCATGTGAGAGCTCTAGACTGTCTTGGAGTGTTGGGAAAGTTCCAATTCCAAAAGAAAAATTCATTTTATGAGGAGAAGTGTGAGTACAGAGTTGGTCTATGCTAGATATTTGCTGATGAATGAACAGGCCTGATCTACTTTTTTTTTTTTTTTTTTTAACCTCTCTCCTTAATCAACTCCTCCCAAGGATCTAATTTCCCTGGTTTTCCAAAGGGGATACAGTGTCCATCTGGCAGACTTTCATGAAGAGTAGAGTGGTTAAGACCATGTGATTTGTCACCAGATAGATCTAGTTTGGAATCAGAGCACCACCATCTACTAGCCATATATAGCCAGGGCCAGTTAGTTCCTAAGTTGCTACTCCTGTGTCCCTTCTCTAAGGAAAATGTCATCAGCTACCTAATAGTGTAAGTGGGAGGGTTTGTAGAACTGATTTGATATATTTCAGCACAGTATCTGATACACAATGGCAGGTAACCAATATGCCAATGCACATATGTGGAGTCCTTGTCCAGGTGAAACCTTGGGACTGGAGAGAACATGGAGCCCACCTGGATGGCTCTTCCTTCTGTGGTTTTCTCTAAAGACTGTGTTTTTTTAATTGAAGCCATTTTCTTTCATCTCTTCTATGCTACTTTCCACCTTTACCACTGGTTCCTCTACTCAGTGGGTTAAGTCAAGAAGATTTAGGGTTGGAGTATGTAGTAGATATTATTTTGGGATGCTTCCCCAATATCCATTCTTCTGTTCTCACCATCAATGTCCCTATTTCCCTCTGCCAGGCTAGAAAATAATTATGTGTAAGGATGATCATTTTGGAATTGGACTGGCTTAGCCAGTGATTAATTCAGGAATGAGCACGTGAACTCTCATCTGGACCAATGAGAGTGAGTTCATGACTCTTCTGGAGCTACTAGAAAAAAAATTTTCTGTCCTCTGGCATAATTAGGGCTAGGGTAGCTGTAGCCATTTTACTACTATGAGGTAAGAGCCTTACTGAAATCATGGGGAACAAAGCCAAGAGCCAAAAAAACAACCAGTCCCTTGGTGACAAGGTGAGAGCAGCTAGATCAAGCCCCATCTAGAGCTACTTACACTGGGCTTGAATTAGTGATATCCATGTATTACCTCTATTGTTCAAGTCATTAAAAAACTATTTATTATAAAATGAGACACAGACATAATTCATAGCTTAATGAGTATTATGAAGCAAACAGATTTATAATTACCCAGCCCAGGAAATGGGATTTTGCCAGTCACATCAGAAGGCCCTAGAACTTAAAGTCACTCTTTCCCTGAAATCTAACCACTATTCCAAATTATAGGAATCACTTCCTTGTGTTTCTTCATAGTTTTATCAGAAAACATGCACCCTGACACTTCACTTTAATATTGTCCATTGTTTTAAATTTACTTTGTTATATTTTAGTCTCTTTCAGTATATTGATTGCCCCTCCATTTCTTTCTTTTTTTAACAATTTATCATTAAATAAAGCCTAGACCGTATGATCTGTAGCATGGATTATGCTGATTGCACAGCTGTCTTTGGTATTTACGCAATTTAGCAGCTGGAGCCAGCAGTTGGATTAGACTAAGGCTCAGTCCTTCTAACAGGACTCTTGTTGATGTGGTGATCCTCCATCATGAGACCCATGATATCCAATTTTCTCTCTTTTTGTGATGTTAGAAACCAGTAGTGTGAGGGTGGTGCAGGGCATACAATTTCTATAAGGAAAATGAAAATAATATCAGTGACCAAAAGTTAATGTACTGTTTATTATCAGAACACACAACAATCCTAATCATTGTCAGTGACACTCTTTCCCAGTGGGGTGGGCCCTCTACACCAGCACCAGCCTTGTTTATGTCTGTGGGCAACTCTGGGGTTCCTCTACCAGAAACATTCTTGCCTCCTTGTTCTGTTCTCTCCCATATACAAACCGAAAGTATTCAGGAGTTGTTCCTGTGGGTTGTTCACATTCTTCTGCTTATGTTTTAGGGTTTGTAGGGGTCTTCTCTGTCTGTTTTAATGTAGGGATGTGGAGAGACTCAAAGACTATGTCACCATTATTGCCATCTTCCCAGAATCTCCCTTGTTCAAGTTAGTTTGGTTGGTTCCCTGAAGTGTGAAACTGAAAGATGCCTTAGATGAAATAAGTATCTGATCTATCTCCACACTATGAAGCTGAGAAAAATAATGTCCAAAGAGACTGTGATTTGAACAGGGACTCATAGGATACTATTCACTGAGCTGGAATGTCTGAATCCTAAATCACTACTTTTTCCCACCATGATCTCCCAAAGTCAAGAGGCAATGAACTAGCGTGCTCTCAGGTAGGTGAGCTTGCCAAACTTCCAGGCACCAACATGCATCTCCAGGTTCAGATAAGCCATTTCCTTCCCTTTATATTTCACAATTTGATGACATCTTCTTAGAGCTGTTGACATAGCTTTTTATTGTTTCCACACAGTCTGAAAGATAACATTTTTCTTTTTTCTGTGTGTATCTTTTAGAATAGTTCCTCTTAAACAATATATTGGGCATCAAAAATGAGGAATGATTTAGAGGTTGCCACACAGGTGAGTATCCTTGTTCACAATAGTTCTATATTCAAAAGAAGAATGTGCTATATAGTTTGATTAAAGCAAAATCAGTGTATAAACTTCATATCACTTTAAAAGGTTAAGGAAGAAAGGGGCTGTCCCTATCCAGAAGCATTTTCCTCCTGGATTCTATGCTAGAGAACTTCTCAAACTGGGTTCTCAGGAGCACAGAGAATCCAGCAAGATGTCGGAGGATCCCTTGGGTATAAGAGGAGAGGAACTAGAAACTATTGGGCTTCAGGCTTGGGTTAATTTTATATGGAGACAAGCTGCATAAAATGTCATTGGCAAGCAAAGTTCCTTTGCAAATGACAAAATAAGAGAGAGAAAAAAAACCCACTGCCTAATGAACTTAATACGAATGAAAAGATTAATAAATTCTAAGGAAAACATTTATTAGGTAATGGAGCTCCACTTCCAGTTATTTTATTTTAGAGATTAAAGTATCTTTAATAAAATTTCTATTGCCATTGAGTCATAAACTGGAATTGATTAGAAAATTGAAGAACTCTAGAAACTCCTAAAATTTCTAAAAATAGATTTTTTTGACTAAGAAATGCTTTTTAAAATTTTGAAGCAATCTTACACTTCAAAACCTTAAAATTTTGAAGTAAAGTCCATGAGGACATCCTGTATATCTTTCACACAGATTCGCCCAAATTTAACATTTTTCCACATTTGCATTATCATTCTATCTGTGTATATAGATATTTTTAGTATTCATTGTGAATCATTTGGGAGTTACAGAATAGCATTTAATTTTCTTTCATTTTATTCTTAAATACTTCTGAGTGTATTTCCTAAAAACAGGGATTTTTCTCTTATTTACCCCAATAGTATTATCAAAACACAGAAATTGATATTGGTACAATATTATTTCTAATTTTAAAAACCTAATTTAGAATCTGTCAATTAACCCAAAAATGTTTTTTATGGCACAAGAAAAAGAATGGTTCATGACCTTATCAAGATACTTTAGTCTCTTTTAATCAGAAACAATGCTTCACTTTTTTTCTTTCCTTTTTTGAGTATAGGCCAGATATTTTCTGGAATGCCCTTGACTTCTGTTTTGTCTGTTTCCTCATGTTTAGATTCAGATTATACATATGGACAAGAGTATGACAGAAATACCTATTGTGTCCTTAATGCTTTATATCACTGAGACACACAATGTTGATTTGTCCAATCACAGTTGACTTTAACTCTGATCACTTGGTGAATGTGGTAACTGCCAGGTTTTCCCTATTTTGATAATTTATAATTTCTTCTTGGTAGATGCCTGAAGAATTTGTAAATATCCTGTTTCTCATCGAATTTCATCCTAGGGTTTTAGAATCCATTGAATATGTTCATCTGAATCAGTGAGTTCTATGACAGAAAATAGTTTTGTTTGTTTTTCCATGTTGGCTTTATCTTCAAAAATACATGGAATTCTAATACTACACTCCATCTCACAGTTACCACTCTGGTCACAGTGACAATTATTTTCCTTCTGCAATGCCTTTTGTGTAATCTCCTTGCTTCTATCTTCTCTCCCTACCAGGGGCAAAGTGATCCTGTAAAAATGCAAGACAGCTTAAGTTGTACCTTTGTTCAAACCATTAGTGATTTCCCAGGCTTCACAAAGGCTGTCCATCCTCTTATTGATTCCTCTTCCTCACATTGACTCCCACACCTCACAGTGGATCCCCCTCCTCACAACGGCTCCCTCTCTTTATATGTCTTTTAATGCCTGAATAACCTGTCTCCTGTTATGCCTCTAACATCATCTATCTTTGTTCTGTCCACCTTATTTTCTCTACTTCAGTCTTGTTAACCTTTCTAGTCCTTGGCCATGCCAACCTTGCTTCTCTTTTGAAGCTTTTTGTTTTTTCCTCTGCCTGGAATAGCCTCCCCAGATATCATCATGGCTAGCCTCCTTCAAATGTTTATCAAATGACACCTTCTTCATGAGGCCTACACATACATACTTTTTCTTTATGTCATTATCACCTTCTAAACTACTGTGACATTTACTTATTAAGGTTAGATTTTCTTTTCAACTTCCCACTGCTAGAATGCAACTTCCATGAGGCAAAAACCTAGTGCATTTTATAATCACTGACAGACCAAAAACAGTATTTGTTACATAGTAGATGCTCAAAAGAATATTTGTGGAATAAATTAAAAAGGAGAAAAATTTTATATTATAAGGTGGATTTACATTGATAAAATATTAAGACATTCTTATAAATCTATTAGGTCTTTGGTCCCTCTAAATTATTTCTTAAACCTCTTGCTTCTCTTATTCCAGATCCTCTCTCTAGATAATCTCTTCCACTCACATATATATTTTTTATTGCTGAAAGTATTACAGATGTCCCCCCTTTTTAACCATTGACCCCCTCCTCCCTGCTCCCATCCCCCTCCTGCTTTCCACAAACTAATGTCTGTGTCCATTGGTTGTGCACATATGCATATAAGTTCTTTGGTTTATCTCTTCCTAACACCCAACACCCATCCCTCTGAGGACTGTCAGTCTGTTCCCTACTTCCATGACTCCAGATCTATTTTGAATGACAGCTTATTTTGTTCATTATGTTCCATAAATAAGTGAGATCATGTGATACTTGTCTTTCTGTGATTGGCTTATTTCGTTCAGCATAGTACTCTCCAGGTACCTCCATATTGTCTCAAAGGGTAAGATATCCTTCTTTCTTACAGCTGCATAGTATTCCATTGTGTAATGTACCACAGTTTTTTTATCCACCCATCTCCTAATGGACACTTGGATTGTTTCCAGATCATAGCTATTATAAATAGTGCTGCTATGAACATAGGGGTACATATATTCTTTCTGATTGGTGCTTCAGGATTCTTAGGATATATTCCTAGAAGTGGAATCACTGGGTCAAATGGCAGTTCCATTTTAAATTTTTTGAGGAAGCACCATATTGTTTTTCCATAATGGCTGCACCAGTCTGCATTCCCACAAGCAGTGTACTAAAGATCCCTTTTCTCCACTCCCTCACCAGCACTTGTTTGAGGATTTGTTGATGGTCGCCATTCTGGCAGGTGTTAGGTGTTATCTCAGTTATCTTAATTTGCATCTCTCTGATGATTAGTGACATCGAGCATTTTTTCATGTGTCTCTTGGACATTTGTATGCCCTGTTTGGAGAAGTATCTACTCAGGTCCTCTGCCTATTTTTTAATTGAATTGTTTGTCTCACTTTTGTTGAGTTGCATGAGTACACTATACATTTCGCATATAAACCCCTTATCTGATGTATCGTTGGCAATTATGCTCTCCCAGAGAATGGTTTCCCTTTATATTTTAATGCTGGTTTCTTTTGCTGTGAAGATGCTTTATAGTTTGATGTAATCGCATTTATTATTTTGTTCCTATGTTTCTGTTGCCCTAGGCAATGTATCAGTGAAAATTCTGCTATGTATGATGTATGAGATTTTTCTGCCTGCATTTTCTTCTAGGATTTTTATGGTTTCACAAGTTACCTTTAAGTCTTTTATCCATTTTGAGTTAATTTTTGTGTATAGTGTACATTGGTGGTCCAGTTTCAATTTTTTTTTTTTTTTTACTTATACTTCTACAATTTTTCCAACACCATATATTGAAGAGGATGTCTTTTCTCCATTGTATGCTCTTGCCTCCTTTGTCGAATATTAATTGTGCATAGTGTATTGGGTCAGTTTCTGGGTTCTCTGTTCTGTTCCATTTGATCTATATGTCAATTCCTGTGCCAGTACCAGGCTGTTTTAATTATGATGGCTTTGTAGTATAACTTGATATCTGGTATTGTGATCCCTCCCACTTTGTTCTTCTGTTTCAAGATTATTGTGGCTATTCAGGATCTTTTTTGGTTTTATATACACTTTTGAAATATTTGTTCCAGTTCTGTAGAAACTGTTGGTACTTCAACAGGGATTGCATTGAGTCTGTAGATTGCTTTGGGCAGTAGGGACATTTTAATGATGTTGACTTTTCCAATTCATGAATATGGTATATGTTGTTTTTTTTTTTCCCTAAGATGGTAATTTTATTTATATGTTTATTTATTTTTTATTAATTTATTTTTGTTATAGATGTTTCTCTTTTTTCCCCCATTGATAACCTCCTCCCCATCCACTCCCCCCTGATGTCCCCAGCTTTGTCGTCCATGTCCATCGGTTATGTGTATATGCATATAAGTTCTGTGGTTTATATCTTCCCACCTCCCCCACCCCCTCTTCTGAGGATTGTCAGTCTGTACCCTACTTCCACGTCTCTGGGTCTACACTGTTCGTCAGACTATGTTCATTATATTCCACAAATAAGTGAGATCATGTGATATTTGTCTTTCTCTGCTTGCCTTGTTTTGCTTAGGATAATAATCTCCAGGCCCCTCCATGTTGTCTCAAAGGATAAGAGGTCTTTCTTTCTTACAGCTGCATAGTATTCTATTGTTTATATGTACCACAGCTTTTTATATCCATTCGTCTACTGATGGACACTGGGCTGTTTCCAGATCTTAGCTATTGTAAATAGTGCTGCTATGAACATGGGGGTATATATATTCTTTTTAACTGGTGTTTCAGGTTTCTAAGGGTATATTCCTAGAAGTGGGATCACTGGGTCAAAGGGCAATTAAATTTGTAATTTTTTGAGGTAACACCATAGTGTTTTCCACAGTGGCTGCACCAATCTGCATTCTCACCAGCAGGGTAATAGAGTCCCCTTTTCTCTACACCCTCGCCAACATTTGTTGTTTGATAATTTGTTGATGGCAGCCATTCTGACAGTTGTGAGGTGATACCTCATAGTTACTTTAATTTGCATCTCTCTGATGATTAGTGATGTTCAGCATTTTATCATATGTCTCTTGGTCATTTGTATGTCCTTTTTGGAGAAGTGTCTATTTAGGTCCTCTGCCCATTTTTAAAAACTGGGTTCTTTGTCTTCCTTTTGTTGAGTTGCATGAGTACTCTATATATTTTGGAAATTAACCCCTTATCTGATGTATCATTGGCAATTATGCTCTCCAATACAGTGGGATCCCTTTCCATTTTGATGGTTGTTTCTTTTGCTGTGCAGAAGCTTTTGAGTTTGATGTCATCCCATATGGTCATTTTTTCCTTTGTTTCTGTTGCCTTCAGTGATGTATCAGTGAAAATTCTACTGTGTATGATGTCTGAAATTTTGTTGCCTACATTTTCTTCTAGGATTTTTATGGATTCACAAGTCACGTTTAAGTCTTTTTTCTATTTTGAGTTTATTCTTGTGTGTGGTGTAAGTTGATGGTCTAGTTTCATTTTTTTGCATGTAGATGTCCACTTTTCCCAACACCATTTATTAAAGAGGCTGTCTTTACTCCATTGTATACTCTTGCCTACTTTGTCAAATATTAATTGAGCATAATGTCTTTGGTCAATTTCCAGGTTCTCTGTTCTATTCCACTGATCTATATGCCATTTCTTGTGCAGTACCAGGCTCTTTTGATTACAGTATCTCTGTAGTATAACATGATATCCGGAATTATGATCCCACCTACTTTGTTCTTTTTTTTTCAAGATTGCTGTGGCTATTCGGAGTCTTTTTTGGTTCTATATGAACTTTTGAAGTATTTGTTCTAGTTCTGTGAAATATGTCGTTGGTATTTGATGGTGATAGCATTGAATCTATAGATTGCTTTGGGTACTATGGACATTATAATGATGTTAATTCTTCCAATCCATGAACAAGGTATGTGCTCCCACTTTTTTATATCTTCTTCTATTTCATTTTTCAATGTCCTGTAGTTTTCTTCAAATAGGTCCTTGAATTCTTTGGTTAAGTTTATTCCTAGGTATCTTAATTTTTTTGCCATGATGATAAATGGGATTGTTTGTTTAGTTTCTCTTTCTGTAAGTTCATCATTGGTGTATAAAAATGCCATCAATTTCTTGAAATTAATTTTGTATCCTGCTACTTTGCCAAATTCATTTATTAAGTCTAGTAGATTTTTGATGGAGTCTTTAGGGTTTTCTATGTATAATATCATGTCATCTGCGAATAATGACAGTTTCACTTTCTCCTTTCCAATTTGGATCCCTTTTATTTTTCTTCATGTCTGATTGCTGTGTGTAAGACTTCCAGTACTATGTTAAATAAGAGTGGTGAATGTGGGCATCCTTGTCTTGTTCCTGTTCTTAGGGGAAATGCTTTTAGTTTTTGTCCATTGAGTATGATGTTGTCTGTAGGTCTTTCATATATGGACTTTATTATGTCTAGATATGATCCCCTCTATTCTCACAATGCTGAGTGTTTTTATCAGAAATGAGTGCTGGATTTTTGTCAAATGCTTTTTCAGCATCTATTGATATGATCATATGGTTTTTATCTTTTATTTTGTTTATGTGGTGTATCACCTTTATTGATTTGCGTATATTGTACCAGCCTTGCATCCCTGGGATGAATCCCACTTGGTCATAGTGAATAATTTTTTTGATGTATTGCTGCATCTGATTTGCTAGTATTTTGTTAAGGATTTTGGCATCTATGTTCATCAGGGATATTGGTCTGTAGTTTTCTTTCTTTGTAGTGTCTTTTTCTGGTTTTGGAATTAGAATTATGCTGATCTCGTAAAATGAGTTTGGAAGTCTTCTTTCTTCTTGAATTTTTTGAAATAGTTTGAGGAGAATGGGTGTTAGTTCACTGATTGTTTGGTAAAACTCACCCTTGAAGCCATCTGGGCCTGGGCTTTTGTTTGCTGAGGAGTCTTGATTTCTTCTTCAATTTCCTTTGTTGATATTGGTCTGTTCATGTTTTCTACCTCTTACCAGTTGAGTTTTGGGAGACTATGTGCTTCTAGAAATTTGTCCATTTTGCTTAGATTGTCTAATCTATTGCTGCATAATTGTTCATAATATTTTTTAATGACCCTTTGCATGTCTGTGGTGTCAGTTGTTACTTCTCCTCTTTCATTTCTCATTTTATGTACTTGGATTCTCTCTCTTTGTTTCTTGGTGAGTCTAGCTAAGGGCCCATCGATCTTGTTTATCTTTTTGAAAAACCAGCTCTTCGTTTCATTGATCCTTTGGATTGTTCTTTTGGTCTCTATGTCATTTATTTCTGCTCTGATTTTTACTATTTCCTTCCTTCTACTTGCTCTGGGGTTTTCTTTTTGTTTGCTTTCTAGTTCTTTAAGTTGTGAGGTTAGATAGTCAATTAGAATTTTTTCTTTTATTTCTTGAAGTAGGCCTGTAGTGTTATGAACTTCTCTCTCTGAATTGCTTTTGCTGCATCCCATAGATTTTGTGTTGTTTTGTGTTCATTTTCATTGGTTTCCAGGAAGTTTTTAATTTCTTCCTTGATTTCCTTGGTAATCCATTCATTGTTTAATAACATGCTATTTAGCCTCCACGTGTTCAAATGTCTTTGCATGTCTTGTTGCAATTGATTTCTAGTTTCATGCCATTATGATCTGAGAAGATGCTTGATATGATATCAATCTTCTTGAATTTGTAGAGACTTAGTTTGTGTCCTAACATGTGGTCTATCTTTGACAATGTCCCCTGTGCACTTGAGAAGAATGTGAATTCTGCAGTTTTGGGGTGTAATTGTGTGTAGATATCTATTAAATCCATTTAATCTCTTACTTCATTTAGAGTCTCTGTTTCCTTGTTAATTTTTTGTCTAGAGGATCTATCCTGTGATGTCAGTGGGGTGTTGAAGTTTCCCTGCTATGATTATATTGCTGTTGATTTCTACTTTGAAGTTCTCCAGAAGATTTTTAATATATTTTGGTGCTCCTATATTGGGTGCATATATGTTTACCAAGGTTATATCTTCCTGTTGGATAGATCCTTTCAATATTATGTATTGGCCTTCTTTGTCTCTAGTTATGGCGTTCATTTTGAAATCTATTTTACCAGATATGAATATTGCTACCACAGCTTTTTTTTTTTATTATTATTTCCATTTGATTAGAATTTTTTTTCCATCCCTTCACTTTCAACCTATATGTGTCTTTTGTTGTGAGGTGGGTCTCTTGTAAACAACATATATGTGAATCATGCTTTCTTATCCAATCAGCTACTCTGTGTCTTTTTATCAGAGCCTTCAATTCATTTACATTTAAGGTTATTATTGATATATACTAATTTATTTCCATTTTTGTTCAGTGTGGTTATATTTTTCTTCCTATTTCTTCTACTAATTACTGCAGTCCTTTTAACATTTCTTGTAGTACTAGTTAGGTGTTAATATATTCCCTTAGCCTTTTTTTTTTTTGTCTGGGAAGCTCTTTATCTGACCTTCTCTTTTGAATGATAGCCTTGCAAGATAGAGTAGTCTTGGATTCAGATCCTTGTTTTTCAGGACCTTGATTGCTTCATGCCATTCCCTTCTGGCCTGTACTATTTCTTTTGAGAAGTCAGCTGATAGCCTTATGGTTTCCTTTGTAGGTAACCTGTTGCTTTTCTCTTGCTGATTTTAGAATTCTCTGTTTGTATTTAATTTTTGGCATTTTAATTACTGTGTGTCTTGGTGTCTGCCTATTTGGGTTCTTCTTACTTAGGAGTCTCTGTTATTCTTGAACTTGAATGCCTTCTTCCTTCACCAAGTTAGGGAAGTTTTCTGTCACTATTTCTTCAAATATATTCTCTAACCCTTGCTCATTTTCTTCTTCTTTGGAGACTCTTATGATGTGATTATCATTACGTTTCCAGTTGTCCCACAGTTCTCTTAAGCTGGCTTCCTGTTTTTAAATTTTTTTTTCTTTTTGGTTTTCTGATTAGTTGATTATTTTTCTACCCTGTCTTCTAATTCACTGATCCGGTCCTCAGCTTCCTCTACACTGCTGTTTAGTTTTTCCAATATTTTCTTTGTTTCTGTTATGTCATTCTTAATTTCTTCTTCATGGTTTTTCATTTCCATTTGGTTGATTTTCAATGTTTCTACATCTTTACTCATGGTGTTGATATCCTTACTCATGCTGTTGAACTTCCTCGAGATCATGGCTCTGAACTCTACCTCTGATAACTTGCTTAACTGCATTTCATTTATCTCATTTTCAGTAGAGGTCTCTTGTTCTTTCATTTGGGATTTGTTTCTTTATTTCACCATTTTGGCTATATCATTGGTTTTGGAAGCCTGCCAAATTTTCCCTGTGGGTTTTGGTGTTCTGCTGTTTGTGGCTCCCTCTACTGGGTATAGATGTGTGTGTGGGGACCCACGTTAAACACCATTGTCAAGTCTTACTTTCCTGGGTAGATTTGAAAGCCCAGGAAATGTTCAGTTTTCATCTAGCTTTTTGCCTGGAGGCTATTAGTGTCAGTTACTTGATGATCCTTGTGTTCTCAGTTGAATGAAAAACTCCCTTAGGTGGTCAGTGTAAGAGGATTTCCAGAGGGTGGGGCAGATGCTGGTTTTTAATAAGTCTCAATTTGCATTTCTTTGCCCCCGCTGGGTAGAGTTGAATTTCTGAAGGAAGGGCTGCTGCTTCTTCCCAGAGCTCCGGGAAGGAGCAAGATGACCACTGTCTTGTATGGGTTCTACTCAGAAAAAGTCTGAGCACCCTCCAAATCCCCAGTGTCCCCACACAGTTCCAGTCCAGTCCACCCTCCCTCTGCCAGAGCCCAAGGTGAGTGACTGTAGCTAATTTAGTGCTCTGTCCTTGACCTTTGTGCTGTGGAGCCGGCTTGGGATTTTAACCCCGAGGGCACTGCTCACAGCTAAGACCGCTGCCGTCTGTGGGCTCCCAGATCCCCTCCGCAGAACTCTCGTGTCTCCGCAGAACTACTAGGCTCAATTCAATCTTCCTGGTTATATGGTCCTCTCAAGACTGCTTTTCTATTGCTTTTTCCTGGTGATTTGTCTTTATTTTAGTTGTAATTCCAGTTTGGTCTTGGGAGATCGTTTGTGTAGCTTCCATTTACTCTGTTGCCATTTTGGAATTACTGTTTTTACTTTTTTGTATCTTCTTCTGTTTCTTTTTTCAATGTCCTGTATTTTTCTGAGAACAGGTCTTTAACTCCTTGGTTAAATTTATCCCTAGGTATCTTATTTTTTTGTTGTTGCAATGGTAAATGGATTTTTTTTTTTTTAGTTTCCCTTTCTGAGTGTTCATTTCTGGTATATAAGAATGGCATAGATTTCTGGATGTTGATTTTGTATCCTGCTACTTTGCTGAATTCATTCATTAAATCTATTAGATTTTTGATGGAGTCATAAAGATTTTCTATGTACAATATCATGTCATATGAGAATAATGACAGTTTCACTTCCACCTTTCCAATTTGGATGCCTTTTATTTTTTCTTCTTGTCTAATTGCTGTGGCTAAGACTTATAGTACTATGTTAAATAAGAGTAGGGAAAGTGAGAATCCCTGTCTTGTTCCCATTCTTAAGGAGAATGCTTTTAGTTTTGGCCCATTGAGTATGATGTTGCCTGTAGGATTTTCATATATGGCCTTTATTATTTTGAGGTATAATCACTCTATTCCCACTTTGCTGGGCATTTATATCAGAAATGACTGCTGGATTTTCTCAAATGCTTTTTCAGCATCTATTGATGTGATCATATGATTTGTATCTTTCATTTTATTTATGTGATGTATCATATTTATTGATTTACTAATATTATACCAGCCTAGCATCCCTGGGAAAGATCCCACTTGGTTGTGGTGTATAACTTTAAAAAATACATTGCTGAATCCAATTTGCTAATATTTTGTTGAGGATTTTGGCATCTATATTCATCAAGGATATAGGCCTGTACTTTTCTTTCTTTGTAGTGTTTTTTTTTTTTTATTTTAGAATTAGGATTATGCTGGCTTCATAAAGCACCTTGGAAGCCTACCTTCCTCTTCAATTTTTTTGAATAGTACAGTTCTTCTCCTCAGGGGTACTGTGGTAGACAAGTGGTTAGTCTATTTGTCAAGAATAGCTGAGAACTTTAGGAGCACAGAGAAGAAATAATTATGTCAAATGCAGGAGAATCAAAAATAGCCTCACAAAACCTCAGATAAACCTATACTGTGGGACATTCTACAAAATAACTGATGAGTATCATAGATGTCAAGGGCATAAGGGAAAGACTGAGGAACCATCACAGTTTGCAGAGATTCAAGAAACACAACTATTACATGTAAAATAGGATCCTGGTTGAATCTTAGAACAAGAAAAAAGGACATTTGTGAAGAAAACTAGTTAAATTTAAATTAGATCTCAGTTTAATTAATGGTTTTGAACCAAAGTGAATATCTTGGCTTTGGTACTTGTATGATAGTTGTCTAAGGTTGTTAGCATTAGAAGAAACTGGCAGAATAGTACAGAAAAGCTGTACTATTTTTGCATCCTTTCTGTAAATATAAAATTATTTAAAAATGCAAATAAAAAAAAAACCCTGAAAGCTTTATTGAAGAGCTTTTATTTAAAGGCATATTTAAAGAATGAATTTTGAAAGAGAGTAGTGGGGGAAGAAGAGAACAGGGAGAGGAATGAAAGAGCATATTTTCAAATAGGCCAAGTAAGCTATCGCTGCTTTGTTGGAGTGTGAAAAAGAGTGTTTGAAGATGCAATAACACAGAGTCAGTAAGTATTGCAGGTGAGACAGGGGTCAAAAATTGCTCCTGAAAAAGACACTAACATGGTTAACAATATTATTATGCATTGTATATTATATATTATTCAGGAATGGAGAAATAGTAGGAGGCAGTAGATTGAAGACAGGTAAAGTGAACTCAGTAAGACCACACAGTTGGCTGCTAAGGAAATCAGGGGAGAAAAGTTAACCAGAATGGTGGTGGTGGCAAGACAAGAAAGGTTCCAGAGACATTTTTTAAGGTGGTGGTAGACAGACACGAGACTTACTTGACCCAATGCTCATCCTACTCATGGATACTGTCTTCTGATAGGTATCTGTGCTTTTTTGGTGATGAGAAGGGCCAAGAATATTGCCAATGGAAGATGTTGAATCAGGCGAGAATTCTAGTGTCCACTCTCTTCTTTTCCCTTATTTGGGTGGACAACCTGAACAAGGGAGAAGTCCTCAGGCCACAAAAAGTGGCCTCTTACCTTCAATTTGCTCTTTGCCAGGCTTCACATTAGTTAAGTGTGAATAAATCAGATTCATATGAAGATGACTTCTCTTAGTTTGACATGTGGATTTAACATTTTTAGAGGGTAAAGGGCCTTATAAAATTTGTTTGGGGATTTGCTCAACTGAAAACATTTTGGGAAATAGTTGAAAATTAAGGGAGTGTCCTTAGGCTCTTCAATCTTGTTTGTTTTGCTATCTCAATTTTTGGTGCATAACTATCTCCTTAGAGTCTAGAGTTTTTTACATTTTAGGGTTGACACCAACATTGCATTCCCAGAGGGCATTGTTGAACTATCAGAATGTTTAATGAGGGAGGGCTTTTGGAGACCACTCTTGCTTGACTACAGTGATAGTACTGAAATCAGGGTCTGGATAAGATTTCTTGTTCTGATACATTCCTCTGGCGGTTACTTTCTAATCAATAGGAAAGGCAGACAAAAATGGTAACAAAATGTCTTTAAAACTCTGGGAGTTATCAAATTATCAAATCAACATGGAAATTTCAAAGGCACATTAAAGGCAAGTGATTTCGGGGTTACTGAATTAGGAAGAATTAGTAAGCCCTGTCTCTGGCCTAGGACACTGCCATTTTCCCCTGGAGCATGACAGGCCACATGAGCACAGACTAGCATGTGGGGCATCATTGCTTCAGCAGCTGGCTGTTTTCTGCCTTCCATTCAGACCAAAATATGTCAGGAGGAAAGAGTGGTTTAAGCAGATGATGGAATGTGGCCATGGGACGCTAACTTTTATTTATTTTTTATTTTTTATTTTTTTTATATAACTTATCTTTATTGTTGAATGTATTACAAATGTTCCTCATTTCCCCCCCCCTTGCCCCCCTCCTCCCCATTCCTGCCCCCCTCCTGCCTTTCCCCACACTGTTGTCTGTGTCCATTGGTTATGCATATATACAAATAAGTTCTTTGATTTATTTCTTCCCACCCCCCAACCCCCCTTCCCTTTGAGGTTTGTCAGTCTAACAAGCAATTTGTACTTCTTAATCCCTTCACCTTTTTCACCCATCCCCCCAGCCCCCACCCATCTGGTTCCCAAAAAAGTTCTCTGTATCTATGAGAATGTCTTTGTTCTGCTTGTTCGTTTTGTTTGTAGATTCAATTGTTGATAGCTATGTATTTATTGCCATTTTGTTTGTTCATATTTTTTTATCTTTTTCTTTAAGAAGATCCTTCAACATTTCATATAAGAATGGTTTGGTGGTGATGAACTCCTTTAGCTTTTCTTTATCTGGGAAACTCTTTATATGGCCATCGATTCTAAGTGACAGCTTTGCAGGATAGAGTAATCTTGGTTGTAGGTTCTTGCTTTTCATCACTCTGAATATTTCTTGCCACTCCCTTCTGGCCTGCAAAGTTTCTTTTGAGAAATCAACTGACAGTCTGATGGGAACTCCCTTGTAGGTAACTAACTTCTTTTCTCTTGCTGCTTTTAAGATTCTCTCTTTGTCTTGAACCTTTTGCATTTTGATGATGATGTGTCTTGGTGTGGGCATCTTGGGGTTCATCTTGTTTGGGACTCTCTGTGCTTCCTGGACTTGCATGTCTGTTTCCTTCGCCAAGTTAGGAAAGTTTTCTGCCATTATTGTTTCAAATAGGTTTTCGATTTCTTGCTCTCTCTCTTCTCCTTCTGGCACCCCCAAGATGCGAATGTTGGCACGCTTGAAGTTGTCCCAGAGGCTCCTTACACTATCCTCATTTCTTTGTATTCTTTTTTCTTTTTGCTGTTCTGATTGGGTGTTTTTTGCTTCCTTATATTCCAAATCGATGGTTTGCTTCTTGGCTTTACCTACTCTACTATTGCATCTGTGTAAACTATTCTTTATTTCAGTTAGTGCGTCCTTCATTTCAGACTGGTCCTTTTTTATGCTCTTGAGGTCCTCACTAAGTCCACTGAGGTTCTTACTAAGTCCATTGAGCATCCTTATAAGCAGTATTTTGAACTCAGCATCTGTTAGGTTGCTTAACTCCATTTCACTTAGTTCTTTTCCTGGAGTTTTGTTCTGTTCTTTCATTTGGGACCTGTTTCTTTGTCTCCTCATTTTGGCTGCCTCCCTGTGTTTGTTTCTATGTATTACTTAGCGAGAGGTATGGGGCTAGCTGAGACCAGATGCTGCTTGTTTGAAAGAATTTAGGAAAAGCTGAAGCAGGATCCAAGACAGGCCAATCCTATGGTAAAGCAACTGGCAATAGCTTGGGTGGGTCTGAAAGCTGGGTGGGGCGGGGCCTCAGGGAATCACCAGGGCGGGGCATACAGTGTGAGCCAGGTAGCTGGGGTCCCAGATATGGTGGCGTCTGCCGGCCCAGGGAAGGGCTCACCAAAGAAACAAAAGCCTCTGATAGCACGTCTGTCCAGGAGAAAGCTGCCTCTCCAGCCCTCGCTCCAATGCAAAACAGCTCAGTTCTTCCCCGTATGACTCTGGTGCCTTTCAGGCTCCCTCCCGCACGCTGGAGCCTGGAGGGAGCGAGTCCGAGTAAGTCCGTGCACAGGCCCTTTAAGAGGAGCTGCCGGGAGGGGGGAGGGGGCTCCAGCCGCCTCAGCCTCAGTTCCCGCTGGTTTTTTCCAGCCAAAAGTTATGGGGACTTCTCTTCCTGGCACTGAAACCCTGAGCTGGGCGCCTGGTGTGGGACGGGGACCCCTCAGTCCTCAGGGAGGACCTTCCCAGCCGAGGTGTCCCTCCTAATTTTTATCCGCCACACGTGGGTGTGCGACCAGCCCCTCGCGCCTCCGCCCCTCCTACCAGTCTCGATGCGGCTTCTTTAATTTTGTAGTTGTTGGACTTCCATTCAGGCGGTTTTGAATGATGGTTGTTCTGTAGTTTAGTTGTAACTTTGATGTGGTTGTGGGAGGACGGGATACCGCGTTTACCTACACCACCATCTTGACCGGAAGTCTCGGGACGCTAACTTTTATAAACTAGACTGCTTCCTCATAGAGAATCAGAAGAAAAAGAAAATAAAACTGACCAGCCTCATCATTCCTTGCTAGGAGAAAGAGGCAAAGGGCAAAGGAAAGAAAGTTAATAGACAAAAAGGAAAAGGCAAACTGAAGAGGAAGGGAGGAAAGAAGTATGTAGTTCTTGAAGGCACTGGTGTTGGGTCAAGGTTGATGAGATTCAAGCCCCTCTTCAGCACTCACTCTGTCCAGTAGCTGACCTCATTGACTTCAGCTCTTTCATTCATAAAATGAGGATAATAGAAGATGTTCCTTACAGGTTTATTCAGTAATGCAATGTTTGTAAAGTACTTGGCACATGGCTGAATACAGATACATTTTTAAATGGGGGGCAGAAGTAGAAGGTGTGTCTTCAGGAAAATTTCACAACTTCAGAAGCTGAGGAAATGTGAGAACACTGAAAGAGGACAGACCAGCAGAGGACCAAGAATTATTTTCCCCTTCTCTACCAGATGTAATGAAATATGCCTGTATTTTGGAGACAGACAGACTTGGGGCACAAAATTCTCTCTGTCCTATGGAAATCTTTTGTAGACTTAGGCAAGTCATGCCACTTCTCTGAAGTCCCAGTGCTTACTGCTTTTAAGCTGGGGCTGCAGGTAACTCAAGGCTCTGCAGGAACTCCTTTTGGAGTCTCTTAGAATCTGGGTTGGTGGAACCACCTGCCTAAACCTTGCTACTCTCTGGCAATTTCTACCACCAGTTCTTCCCTGAATCATCCTTGTCTTCATGATTCCATACCTTCCAATGGCACTAATTCTTATATAATTTTCTTAACTGCATTTCCATCTCAACAGGATGAATACAAAGACCCATCCAGATCAATTAAGGCAGAAACTCTGGGGTGGTACCCAGTGATGTGTGTTTCAACAAGCTTACCTGAGGATTCTGAGGTGAGATCAAGTTTTAGAACCACTGCTCTACCTTCTTAATTAATTTGTAAAATTATATCTGCTTTATCGATCATGATATCATAAGGATGAGCTTATCTCATATTACTTCTGAATTTTTGTTGATGTATTCTAGAAGTATCTGAAGTTATGCTTTATGGCTTTTAAAAGTTTGTTTGGTGTCTAAAATACAGTTCCATTATTATTTGTAGGTGGTACTATTTGTTAATATTTGTTTTCCCCTTTGCTCTAGTTTATCACTTTATGCTATAACTTTATCCTTGCCTGATATTATCATTGTTACTTCTGGCATTTTTTTTTTTTGTTGTTGTTGTTGTTAGTATTTTCCTGAGAAGTCTTTGCTCATTTTTTTATTTGTTCCTCTTATATGTACCTCGTTCTGCAGGTCTTTCTTCCAATAGGTATGATTATCTTATCTACATTTATTAGTGTTATTTCATCTAAATGTATTGATCAGACATTACATTTTATGTTTTACATGTTACTAGCTTAACTTTTGGGATTTTTGTTTTAAATATACTCTTTATTTCCCTCATTCACTCTAAGAATTACCTTTCATTGTCTATCTTTTTAGTTTTTTTTTTGTTGTTGTTGTTAATCCTCACCCAAGGATATTTTTTCCATTGATTTATTTTTTATTTTTATTTTTTTAGAGAGAGTGGAAGGGAGGTAGAGAGGGGGAGAGAGAGAAGGAGAAAGAAACATTGATATGACAGGGATACATTGATTGGATGCTTCCCTCATGCTCCCTGACTGGAGCTGGAGATCGAACCTTTAACCCAGGTACGTGCCCTTGACTGGGAACCAAGCCCGAGACCCTTTGGTGCATGGGCTGATGCTCTTACCACTGAGCCATGCTGGCCAGGGTTCTCTTTTCTCTTCTTGATGTTTGTAGTGTGTGTGTGTTTTTCTTCTGGTAATTTGGAGGATTTGTAGTACACTTATAGTTTGTCTAGATGTCATTACTATTCATATGTTATATTTAACCCTCTATTTAAGAAATGTGAATAATATCTATGGATTCCACCTCCCTGTTTTTGCCTGCTATAATATTGTTTATATTTATTTTTGTCATTCCCTTTTCTGTAGCAATATATTTTGAATTTTCTTTAACTTAAAGTATATAATAAAAGATCCTTTCTTATTTTTCTTCTTTGGTGGTAAAAGAAGAGCTGGGAGAATGTACCCTAGTCCACCATGATGATTAGTCCCCACCAGCCCCCAACATTGTCTTTCTACTGACCCCAGCTACAAAGCACCAACACACAATTTCCCTGTAGAAAGAAAGACTCAGTAAAATGATGAAATACCTCCATTGACAAGTACATTCTACTTATTAATCTTATAATTTTCTTTAACAGTTTAATCTATTTTTGGCATGTATGGCAAACAGTTTTTATTTCCCAGTGATAAATATGGGGCATGGAGGGGATTAGAGGTTCTCATGCTGACTGTGAGCCCTTAGAGAAAAGAACGATTCAAGATTGTGCTCACTGGAAAAATGTCACTGTGGCTAGAATCATTTTACTGGTTTCAACTAAGTAATGCTGGCATACATTTTTCAAGGCCCTGGATAAAATGTCTTAAAACAACACAAAACTGAGTAATTCCTTATATAGCCATGTAACATTTATGGATTTTTTTTTTTCTTCTTAAAAGTTTACATTTAATTCAGTTTAACTTCTCACAGTCAAAAATCACAATTTATTCAATTTTCTCACTATCCCATTCCTCTCCCAACTGATAATTAATTAGTTAGAACTGTCCTCTCTTTTTGCTGCTGTATGTCATTCTCCCAATCCTCCATGTCTAAAAATGGAGGTCCCTACTTGGATTTTTGGAGAGACCAGTAAGCTACCTGCCTAATGGAGGGATCCAAATGGGCTTACACCTAACAGATTAAATCTGTAGGAAACAGAAAAATCTTTCCTGTTCAGCCATTACCCTGAGTTTAGGGACACTCCTGCTACTGTTGCGGCATGAGGGAACCCAGAGACCACCAGAGACAAATTAAAGCCAAATACAAAGCAAAGCCAGCCAGGGACTGATCCCGAGTTCTCAGAGATCAGCAGCCCCGACTTTCAGCTACTTTTTTACTTTATAGGGGGCTTGTTAAAAACTTCTGCAACTAGCATTTCTTTTTGACCTTAGGGGAGAGCAAGCAAGCAAGTACAGAAGAGGAGGCAGTTAGCGATGTCGGAGGGAACAGAGGTGGGAGGGAGCTGAGGCAGAAGGGAACTGGGTGAACTGGGTCAGCACACATCTATCCTGCTATTCATTCCATTTTCTAAGTTCTAAAAAATAACAACTTCGCTTAGAGGACAAATTTGTTTAGAGGAGTAACAGGTCAGCTGGTTCTTCCTCAGTTTGCCTCTGAAAGCTCCATAGTCGGCCTTTTGTATTATTTAATCAGGACGAGGTGATATGAGCAGGGCAGGCCAGTACACTACCACCTTCATAAAGAATCATGCATGCCTGAAAATTTCTGTGTTTCTGAATGAAAATGAGCAGAAGCTTTTGCTTCTCTCTTGAGCTTTCTGATCATAATAGCATCCTTGTCTACGACAACATCTTCAGAGAAAATACAGGCACTCGGAGAGTGTAGGAAACTCTCTCAAGGTGATAGGACTATAAGATAGTGCAGATGGATCTTGAGGTAGGGATTCCATTATTCCAAGCTGCCTCAGTCTTCTGTGAGCAAGCACTCCTCAGATACCTGGTGTGGCTGGGAAACTAGGTGGCCTCTAGAGGTAGCAAGAAGCACCCCACAGGAAGAAAACAGATAGAAGGAATTCTTCTCATTCTAGATTTTCTGACTACACTGCCTGGGTGCGCTTGGCTATAAGTGAGGCCATTCCAAAGAAAGAAACCATAGAAACAGCTAGAGTTGTCATGGCAACCTCTAATTTAAAAACCAGCCATTTAGGCCCAGCCCAAGAGGCTCAGTGGACTGAGCATTCTCCCATGGACTGGGAGGTCCTGGTTCAATTCCTGGTCATGGCACATGCCTGGGTTGCAGGCTCAATCCCTAGTAGGGGGCATGTAGGATGCAGCCGATTGATGTTTCTATATCATTCTCCCTTCCTCTTTCTCTAAAAAAATAAATAAAAACATATTTTATTTATTTATTTTTTGTTTGGATGAGGAGGAGGGTGAAATTTCTTACCTAGGGTAAGAAAAATGCATTTGCAACATTTTGCTATGTTGGGGAACACTGAAATTTAGTTTCTCCTATTCTTTAAACTTCATGCATTATATAGTGGGAAACGTTTTTTAAAAAGAGTATAAATTGAATAATGTTACTCTAAGGGACAGAGCAGGAAGTAATTTATAGGTTATAAAGAAAAGCTCTCAATGAAAGACTGCACATTGAAATAAAGTTCCACAATCCCTTCCCCACAAATAGAAAATCCAAACACCTTGGAAAATTAGACTTTAGTTTTTCAAATTTGGTACCAATTCATCAGCAGCAAAAGCCAAACTGAACTGTTTAAAAGCAATTTGTAGTCTTTACTTATTTTATATAGTGTGGATATCCATACATTTTCCTGCTGAAATATTAATGGTTCTGACTGTGGGCTACTGGCATGGTAATGTTTTTGTTAAATCTGAAAATTATGAATTCTGAAATAAGTCTGGCTTTAGGGATTAGAATAGGGGATTATGAACTTGTGTTAAAAGTTTTCTATATTTTTATTTTTATTAATTAATCTATTTTTGTCACAGACGTTTCTCCTCCCCCCCCCCCCAGACACCCTCTTCCCTATCCTGCCCCCACCCAAGCATTGTTGTCTATGTCCATTGGTTACGCATACATGCACATGAGTTCCTTGGTTTATCTCATCCCTCTCACCCCGCCCCCCTCCTCTTAAGTTTGACAGTCTGAACTGTAGTCCTTTCTATGTCTCTGGGTCTATTTTGATCATCAGCTTATTTTTTTCATTATATTCCACAAATAAGTGAGATCATGTGGTATTTGTCTTTCTCTGATTGGCTTATTTTGCTTAGCATAGTACTCTCCAGGTCCCTCCATGTCCTATCAAAGGATAAGACATCATTCTTTCTTACAGATTCATAGTGTTCCATTGTGTATATGTACTACAGGTTTTATATCCACTAATCTATTGATGGACACTTGGGCTGTTTCCAGATCTTAGAAATTGTAAATAGTGCTGCTATGAACATAGGAATACATATATTCTTTCTGATTGGTGTTTCAGGCTTCTTAGGGTATATTCCTAGAAGTGAAATCACTGGGTCAAATGGTAGTCCAATTTTTAATTTTTTGAGGTAACACCATAGTGTTTTCCACAGTGACTGCACCAGTCTGTATTCCTACCAGCAGTGTACTAGAGTCCCGTTTTCTCCACACCCTCGCCAGCACTTGTTGTTTGATGATTTGTTGATGGCAGTCATTCTGGCAGATGTGAGGTGATACCTCATAGTTGTTTAATTTGCATCTCTCTGATGATTAGTGATGTTGAGCATTTTTTCATATGTTCATCAGGGATATTGACCTGTAGTTTCCTTTCTTTGTAGTGTCTTTATCTGGTTTTGGAATTAGAATTATGCTGGCCTCATAAAATGAGTTTGGAAGTATTCCTTCTTCTTGAATTTTTTGGAATAGTTAGAGGAGCATGGATGTTAGTTCTTCTTTGAATCTTCCATAAAACTCCCCCGTGAAGCCATCTGGGCCTGGGCTTTGTTTGCTGGGTGATTCTTGATTGATTACATCTTCAATTTCCTTAATTTTTATTTGTCAGTTCAAGTTATCTATCTCTTTCCAGTTCAGTTTTTCTATCTCTTTCCAGTTCAGTTTTTGGAGACTATGTGTTTCTAGAATATGTCCATTTCACTTAGATTATCCAATTTTTTGGCATACAATTGTTCAAAGTATTTGTTAACGATCCTTTGTATTTCTGTGGGGTCAGTTATTTCTCCTTTTTCATTTTTTTTTTTTTGTGGTTGTTGTTTCTTTTTTTATTAATTTACTTTTGTTACAGATGTTTCTCCATTTTCCCCCATTGACACACTCCTCAACCTCCCTCCCTGCCCCATCCCCAGTTTTGTTGTCCATGTCCATTGGTTATGAGTACATGCATACAAGTTCTGTGGTTAATCGCGCCCTTCCCCCACACCCTCTTCTGGCAATTGTCAGTCTGTACACTACTTCCACGTCTCTGGGATTATCCTGTTCCTCAGACTGTTCTGTTCATTATATTCCACAAATAAGTGAGATCATATGATATTTGTCTTTCTCTGCTTGGCTTGTTTCGCTTAGGATAATAGTTTCCAGGTACTCCCATGTCGTCTCAAAGGATAAGAGATCTTTCTTTCTTACAGCTACATAGTATTCCATTGTGTATATGTACCACAGCTTTTTTTATCCATTCGTCCACTGATGGACACTAGGGCTGTTTCCAGATCTTAGCTATTGTAAATAGTGCTGCTATGAACATGGGGGTACATACATTCTTTCTGATTGGTGTTTCAGGTTTCTTAGGGTATATTTCTAGGAGTGGGATCACTGGGTCAAATGGTAATTCAATTTTTAATTTTTTGAGGTAACACCATAGTGTTTTCCATAGTGGCTGCATCAGTCTACATTCCCACCAGCAGTGTACTAGAGTCCCCTTTTCTCCACACCCTCGCCAACACTTATTGTTTGATACTTTGTTGATGGCGGCTATTCTGACAGGTGTGAGGTGTTACCTCATTGTTGTTTTAATTTGCATCTGTTTGATGATTAGTGATGTTGAGCATTTCTTCATATGTCTCTTGGCCATTTGTATGTCCTATTTGGAGAGGTGTCTATTTAGTTCCTCTGCCCATTTTTTAATTGGGTTCTTTGTCTTCCTTTTATTGAGTTGTATGAGCACTCTATATTTTAGAAATTAACCCCTTATCTGATATATTATTGGCAATTATGCTCTCCCATACAGTGGGTTGTCTTTCCACTTTGATGGTTGTTTCTTTTGCTTGCAGAAGATTTGAGTTTGATGTAGTCCCATGTGTTCATTTTCTCCTTTGTTTCTGTTGCCTTAGGTGACATATCAATGAAAATTGTGCTGCGTATGATGTCTGAAATTTTGTTGCCCACATTTTCTTCTAGGATTTTTATGGATTCATGAGTCACATTTAAGTCTTTTATCCATTTTGAGTTTATTCTTGTGTATGGTGTAAGCTGACGGTCTAGTTTCATTTTTTTGAATGTAGTTGTCCAATTTTCCCAACACCATTTATTAAAGAGGCTGTCTTGACTCTATTGTATGCTCTTGCCACCTGTGTCGAATATTAATTGAGCATAATGTTTTGGGTCAATTTCTGGGTTCTCTGTTCTATTCCATTGATCTATGTGCCTGTTCTTGTAACAGTACCAGCCTGTTTTGATTACAGTAGCTTTGTAGTATAACCTGATGTCCGGTATTGTGATCCCACCTACTTTGTCCTTCTTTTTCAAGATTGCTGTAACTATTCGGGGTCTTTTTTGGTTCCATATGAACTTCTGAAGCATTTGTTCTATTTCTGTGAAATATGTCATTGGTATTTTGATGGGGATTGCATTGAATCTATAGATTGCTTTGGGTAGTATGGACATTTTAATGATGTTAATTCTTCCAATCCATGAACAAGGTATGTGCTTCCACTTCTTTATATCTTCCTCTATTACTTTTTTCAATGTCCTGTAGTTTTCTTCAAATAGGTCCTTTACTTCTTTGGTTAAGTTTATTCCTAGGTATCTTAATTTTTTTGCTGTGATTTTTTTTTTAGTTTCTCTTTCTGTGAATGCATCATTGGTGTATAAGAATGCCGTCGGTTTCTTGACGTTAATTTTGTATCCTGCTACTTTGCCAAATTTATTTATTAAGTCTAGTAGATTTTTGATGGAGTCTTTAGGGTTTTCTATGTATAATATCATGTCATCTGTGAATAATGACAGTTTCACTTCCTCCTTTCCAATTCAGATCCCATTTATTTTTTCTTCATGTCTGATTGCTGTGGCTAAGACTTCCAGTACTATGTTAAATAAGAGTGGTGAAAGTGGGCATCCTTGTCTTGTTCCTGTTCTTAGGGGAAATGCTTTTAGTTTTTGTCCATTGAGTATGGTGTTGGCTGTAGGTCTTTCATATATGGCCTTTATAATGTTGAGATATGATCCCTCTATTCCCAAATTTCTGAGCGTTTTTATCAGAAATGGGTGCTGGATTTTGTCAAATGCTTTTTCAACGTCTATTGATATGATCATATGGTTTTTATCTTTCATTTTGTTTATGTGATGTATCACAATTATTGATTTGAGAATATTGTACCCTCCTTGCTTCCCTGGGATGAATCCCACTTGGTCATGGTGAATAATTTTTTGATGTATTGCTAGATCCGATTTACTAGTATTTTGTTTAGGATTTTGACATGTATGTTCATCAGAGATATTGGCCTGTAGTTTTCTTTCTTTGTAGTGCCTTTTTATGGTTTTGGAATTAGATTTATGCTGGCTTCATAAAACGAGTTTGGAAGTCTTCCTTCTTCTTGAATTTTTTGGAATAGAATGAGGAGAATGGGTGTTAGTTCTTCTTTGAATGGTCGGTAAAACTCCCCCATGAAGCCATCTGGGCCTGGGCTTTTGTTTGCTGGGAGGGTCTTGATGACATCTTCAATTTCTTTCGTTGTTATTGGCCTGTTCTAGTTTTCTATCTCTTCCCGGTCCTGTTTTCGGAGACTATGTGTTTCTAGAAATGTTTCCATTTCACTTAGATTGTCGAATTTGTTGCCATATAAATGTTCATAGTATTTGTTAACGATCCTTTGTATTTCTGTTATGTCTGTTGTTACTTCTCCTCTTTCATTTCTGATTTTGTGTATTTGGGTTCTCTCTCTTTGTTTCTTGGTGAGTCTAGCTAAGGGTCCATCAATCTTGTTTATCTTTTCAAAAAACCAGCTCTTTGTTTCATTGATCCTTTGAATTGTTTTTTTGGTCTCCATGTCGTTTATTTCTGCTCTGATCTTTACTATTTCCTTCCTTCTACTTTCTCTAGAGTTTTCTTTTTGTTTACTTTTTAGTTCTTTAAGTTGTGAGGTTAGGTAGTCAATTCGAAATTTTTCTTCTTTCTTGAGGTGGGCCTGTAGTGCTATGAACTTCCCTCTCAGAACTGCTTTCGCTGCATCCCATAGCTTTTGTATTGTTGTGTGTTCATTTTCATTGGTTTCCAGTAAGTTTTTAATTTCTTCCTTGATCTCCATGGTAACCCATTCATTGTTCAGTAACATGCTGTTTAGCCTTCATATGTTCAAATGTCTTTGCATGTTCTTGTTGCAATTGATTTCTAGTTTCATGCCATTGTGACCTGAAAAGATGCTTGATATGATTTCAATCTTCTTGAACTTGTAGAGACTTAGTTTGTGTCCTATCATGTGGTCTATCTTTGAGAATGTCCCATGTGCATTTCAGAAGAATGTGAATTCTGCAGTTTCGGGGTGTAATTCTCTGGATATATCTATTAAATCTATTTGATCTAGTGATTCATTTAGAATTTCTGTTTCCTTGTTGATTTTTTGTGTAGATGATCAATCCAGTGATGTCAGTGGGGTGTTGAAGTCTCCTGCTATGATTGTATTGCTGTCGATTTCTCCTTTGAAGTCCTACAGGAGATTTTTAATATATTTTGGTGCTCCTATATTGGGTGCATATATGTTTACCAAGGTTATATCTTCCTGTTGGATAGACCCTTTCAATATTATGTAATGGCCTTCTTTGTCTCGAATTATGGTCTTCAATTTGAAATCTAATTTATTAAATATGAGTATTGCTACCGCAGCTTTTTTTTTCCTTTCCGTTTGCTTGGAAGATTTTTTTCCATCCCTTTACTTTCAACCTATGTGAGTGTTTTGTTGTGAGGTGGGTCCCTTGTACACAACATATATGTGAATCATGCTTTCTTATCCAATCCGCTACTCTGTGTCTTTTTATCGGAACATTCAATCCATTTACATTTAAGGTGATTATTGATATGTACTTATTTATTGCCATTTTTGTTCAGTGTGGTTATATTTTTCTTCCTGTTTCTTCTATTAATTACAGCAGTCCTTTGAACATTTCTTGCAGTGCTGGTTTGGTGCTAATATATTCCCTTAGCCTTTTTTTGTCTGGGAAGCTCTTTATTTGACCTTCTATTTTGAATGATAGCCTTGCTGGATAGAGTAGTCTTGGATTCAGATCCTTGTTTTTCATGGCCTTGATTACTTCATTCCATTCCCTTCTGGCCTGTAGTGTTTCTGTTGAGAAGTCAGCCGGTAGCCTTATGGGGTTTCCTTTGTAGGTAACCTGTTGCTTATCTCTTGCTGCCTTTAGGATTCTCTCTTTGTCTTTAACTTTTGGCATTTTAATTATTATGTGTCTTGGTGTGGGCCTGTTTGGGTTCTTCTAACTTGGGGCTCTCTCTGCTTTTTGAACTTCAATGCTTTCTTTCATCACCAGGTTAGGAAAGTTTTCTGTCACTATTTCTTCAAATATATTCTCTAACCCTTGCTCATTTTCTTCTTCTTCGGGGACTCCTATGATGCAAATGTTATTACGTTTCCACTCGTCCCACAGTTCTCTTAAGCTATCTTCCTGTTTTTTAATTGTTGTTTTCCTTTTAGTTTTCTGATTGTTTGATTTTTTCTACCCTGTCTTCTAATTCACTTATCCGGTCCTCCGCTTCCTCTACTCTGCTAGTCAGTCCTTCCAATGTGTTCTTTATTTCTGCTATGTCATTCTTTATTTCCACTTGGTTGGTTTTCATGGTGTCGATGTCCTTACTTATGCTGTTTAGTTTCCTCAAGATCATGGCTCTGAACTCTACCTCTGATAATTTACTTAACTGCATTTCATTTATCTCATCTTCGGTAGAGTTCTCTTGTTCTTTCATTTGGGATCTGTTTCTTTGTTTCACTATTTTGGCTGTCTCAGTGGGTTTTGGAGCCTGCCAAATTTTCCCTGTGGGTGTTGGTGTTCTGCTATTTGTGGCTCCCTCTACTGTGTTTGGATGAGCATGGAGGGCCCTCCTTCACCACCACTGTGAAGTCTCACTTTCCTGGGTATATTTGCAAGCTCAGGAAAGGTTCAGTTATGCCCTAACTTTTTGCCTGGAGGCTATTAGCCTCAGATACTTGAAAAGCTTTAGGATCTTAATTGAATGAGAAACTCCCTCAGCTGTTTATAGTGTAAGAGGATTTCTTGAGGGTGGGGCCGATGCTGGTTGTTAAAGAGCCTCAATTTGCATTTCTTTACCTCTTTTCCTCACCTAGGAATCTCCGAGGGAGGGGCTGCCACAGCTCCAGGAAGGAGTAAACTTGGCTGCCATTCTGTGTAACCCAGAAGGAGTGGCTGGCCACCACCATCCTTTGTGGCCACAGCTCAGCACATACTCTGAGCGCCCTCCAAATCCCAGGTGTCCCCACAGAGTTCCAGTCCAGTCCGCCCTCTCTCTGCTGGAGCCCCAGGTGAGTGGCTGTGGCTATTTAGTGCTCTGTCCTGGCCCTCTGCGCTGTGGAGCAGCTTGGGGTCTTAACCCTGAGGGCGGGCACCACCACTGCTCCCAGCTAAGGCCGCTACTCACAGCTAAGGCCGCTGCTGTCCATGGGCTCCCAGCCCGCCACCCTCACGCACCTCCACAGATCCTACCAGGATCATTCATTGTCCCTGGTTGAATGGACCTCTCCCACTGGTTTTCTGTTGCTTATTCCCAATGATTTGTCTTTATTTTAGTTGTACTTCCCATTTGGTCCTGGGATGTCGTCTGTGTAGCTTCCAGTCACTCCACCACCATTTTCTCCTCTCCCCTCCTTTTTCATTTCTGATTTTGTTTATTTGGGTCCTCTCTCTTTGTTTCTTGGTGATTCTAGCTAAGGGTCCATCAATCTTATTTATCTTTTCAAAGAACGAACTCTTTGTTTTATTAATCTTTTAAATTATATTTTTAGTTTCTGTGTCATTTATTTTTGCTCAGATATTTACTATATCTTTCCTTCTGCTTGCTCTGGGGTTTTCTTTTTGTTTGCTTTCTAGTTCTTTAAGTTGTGAGGTTGCATAGTCAATTAGAAATTTTTCTTGTTTCCTGAGGTAGGCCTGTAGGGCTATGAACTTCCCTCTCAGGCCTGCTTTCTCTTTGTCCAATATATTATGTGTTGTTGTGTGTTAATTTTGATTAGATTCCAGGAATTTTTTAATTTTTCCCTTGATATCCTTGGTAACCCATTCATTGTTTAATAACATCTATTTAGCCTCCATGTGTTTAAATGTTTTGGGGTGTTTTTGTTGTAATTGATTTCTAGTTTCATGCCATTGTGATCTGAGAAGATTCTTGATGTGATTTCAACCTTTTTGAACTTATAGAGACTTAGTTTGTGTCCTAACATGTGTTCTATCTTTGAGAATGTCCCATGTACCCTTGAGAAGAATGTGAATTCTGCAGTTTTGGGGCATAATTCTCTGTAGATACCTACTAAATCCATTTGCTCTAGTGCATCATTTAGAGTCTCTTTTCCTTGTTAATATTTTGTCTAGAGCATCTATCCAGTGATGTCAGTGGGGTGTTGCAGTCTCCTTTTATGAATGTATTGCTGTTGATTTCTCCTTTGATGTCCTCCAGAAGTTTTTAAATATATTTTGGTGCTCCTATATTAGGTGGATATATGTATACCAAGGTTATATCTTTCTCTTGGATAGATCCTTCAATATTATGTAGTGGCCTTCTTTGTCTCTAGTTATTGCCTTCATTTTGAAGTCTATTTTATCGAATATGAATATTCCTACCCCAGTATTTTTTCCTTTCCATTTGCTTGGAAGATTTTTTCCTATCCCTTCACTTTCAACCTATGTGAGTCTTTTGTTGTGAGTTGAGTCTTGTAAACAATATATATATGAGTCATGCTTTTTTTTTTTTCTTCCTCAGCTAGAGTGGGAGGGAGGGAAGTAGGAAGAGAGAGAGAGAAACATCGATGTGAGAGAGACTCATCAACTAGCTGCTACCCATATGACCCCAACAGGGGCTGGGAACAAACTGCAACTGAGGTACATGTTCTTAGCGGGACCTGAACCCAGGTCTCTCTGGACCATGGGCCGATGCTCTAACTGCTGAGCCAAACCAGCCAGGGTGAGCCATGCTTTCTTATCCATTCAGCTACTCTGTGTCTTTTGATTGGAATGTTTACTTGATTTACATTTAAATTTATTATTGATATGTACTCATTTATTGTCATTTTTGTTTAGTGTGGTTATATTTTTCTTCCTATTTCTTCTACTAATTAAAGCAGGCCCTTTAACATTTTTTGTAGTGCTGATTTGGTGCTAATATAGTCCCTTAGTCTTCTTATTTTGTGTGGGAAGCTCTTTATTTTACCTTCTATTTTGAATGATAGACTTGCTGGATAGAGTTATCCTGGGTCAGATCTTTGTTTATAATGACCTTGATTACTTCATGCCATTCCCTTCTGGTCTGTACTGTTTCTGTTGTGAAGTCAGCTGATAACCTAATGGGGGTTCCTTTGTAGGTAACCTGTTGCTTTTCTTTTGCTGCCTTTAGGACTCTCTCTTTGTCTTTAATTTTTGACATTTTAACTATTATGTGTCTTGGTTTGGGCCTCCTTGGGTTCTTCTTGTGGCTCTCTGTGCTTCTTGGACTTGTATACTTTTTCCTTCACCAAGTTAGGGACGTTTTCTGTCACTATTTCTTCAAATATATTCTCTAACCCTTGCTTATTTTCTTGTTTTTCTGGTACTCCTATAAAGCAGACACTGTTATGTTTTTACTGTCCCAGAATTCTCTTAGGCTGTCTTCCAGTCTTTTAATTGTTTTTTCTTTTTGGTCTCTGATTGGGTGATTTTTTTCTACCCTGTCTTCTAATTCACTGATCTGATCCTTGGCCTCCTCTATTCTGCTGGTTATTCCTTCCAATGTTTTCTTTATACCTGGTATGTCATTTTTCATTTCCAATTGGTTGATTTTCATTGTTTCTATATCTTTACTCATGCTGTTGAGTGTCCTTATGATTATTATTCTGAACTCTTCTTCTGATATCTTGCTCAATTCCCTTCCATTTATTTCATCTTCTGTTGAATTATCTTGTTCTTTCATTTGGAATTTTCTTTGTTTCACCATTTTGCCTGTCTTGGTGGGTTTTAGAGCCTTCCAAAATTTCCCTGTGGGTGTTGGTGTTCTACTGGTTGTGGCTTTCTCTACTGGGTTTGAAGGAGTGTGGGAGGACCCATGTTAAATACTATTGTCAAGTTTTACATTCCTGGGTAGATTTGCAAGCCCATTAAAGATTCAGTTTTCCTCTAGCTTTTGGCCTGGAGGCTATTAGTCTCAGTTATTTGATGAGCCTTGAGTTGTAACTCTCAGCTGAGTGAAAAAATCTTTCCGATGTTCAGGGAAGAGGGTTTCCAGAGGGTGGGGCAGGTGCCTGCTGGCTGTTAATGAGCCTCAATTTGCATTTCTCTGGCCTGGCTGGGAGGTGTTAAATTCCTGAAGGAGGGACTGTTCCTTCTTCCTGGGACTCTGGGGCTCTTTGAGTAAGTTGGCTATTGTTCTATGAGGGAGTGATTCATCACAAAACTCCCAGTGCCCACCAAATCCCGAGTCTCTCCACACAGGTCCAGTCCAGGCTGCCCTCCCTCTGCCAGAGCCCAAAGTGAGTGGCTATAGCTAATTAAGTGCTCTGTCCCACCCCTCTTCCATGTGGAGCTGGCTTGAGATTTTAACCTTGAGAGAGCTGCTCACAGCTAAAACAGCTGCTGTCCATCCTCTCATGCCTTTGCAGTTCACACCAGGCTCGATTTAGTGTCCTTTTTCTGTCCCTGGTTATATGAGTCCTCCCCAGCTGCTTTTCTGTTGTTTTTTCCTGATGATTTGTTTTTATTTTAGTTGTAATTCCAATTTGGTCCTGGGAGATGGTCTGTGTAGCTTCCATTCACTCTGCTGCCATTTTGGAATCCAATTAAAAACATATTAAAAAAAAAAAAAAAAACCCAGTTATTTACACTATTTTTGTGGATTATAGAATGTTCACTGTCTTTCCTTAAAAGAAATACTGCAAAATCAACTATCTGTTTCTGCTTTTCAATAGCTGAGATATTTATTTTGAAAAGCATGTCCTTCCATCCACCATTCCCTATGGCAGATATTGTCGATGTCCTGGGTATACTCTCTCAGGCACTCATTTCTGTGCAAAGGCTCCCTACTGTGCATTTGTTCTGACTGTGAGAACACACTTTGCCCATTTGGAAGGACAGAAGTGACAGAGAATCAGTGTGACCCCTAAAAACAGCTTTTAACAAATGGTAGATGGGTTTTGGTGGATAACCCAACATTCTTGTCCCTCAGGTGGGCTGATTCATTGACTGAAGCTCCCCTTGCCTTCAGCACTAACTTCTTGATGTGGAATCCTTCATGGGCTACTAATATTTGTAAGATTTACCAGCTGAGAAGCAGTGAGTAGGATAAACCTAAGGGTTATCCAAAGCAGTGAGACCATTCAGGAGACTAGAAGTAAGCATAGGTAGACTTATCAATTCATTCTGAGGAGGAAGTCAGCTGTGAGACTTAAGTGAAGATGAAATGGATGGCTTTTGAGTGTGGTGAGTTCCTGAACTGTCCCAGCATTTAAAGAAGAATGAGAGGTCATGGGGTAGGGGTTTGAAAAAGAGAATCAAACAGTAGGTTAGAAGTTATAAGTCTAAGATCTCTTCCAAGAGTGAAATTCTCTAGGTTCAGTACCAGCTACTTGATGACTGGGTAATGTAATCACCAACCCAAACCTTTATGTTCTCTGATCTGTATTTACTTGTGTGAAAGACAACATTGAATACATACAGTATGCCCCTGTGGAGAACTGGGACATATCCTGAGTCAACAAATGTTAATCAGCTCTTCCAAGTTCCAACACTTTGGTCTCAAACCATTTGGCAAGATTGCCTTTAAAATCTTTGTTTGTCTTTGATAAACATTGTCTTCATGCCCAGACTATAAACAAGGTTCATGTCATCTGTATACTTATGTCATTCTTATTATTTTGTGCTGTGATTGGCCCATCACAGATGCTTGGTAGCTGTTTATGTGATTAAAAAAAAAGGGGGGGGAGGATTCCAAAATGGCAGCGGAGTGAATGGAAGCTACACAGACCATCTCCCAGGACCAAACTGGAATTACAACTAAAATAAAGACAAATCATCAGGAAAAAAGCAACAGAAAAGCAGCTTGCAAGGACCATACAACCAGGGACACTGAATCGATCCTGGTAGGATTGCAGAGGCATGAGAGAGGGGCTGGGAGCCCACAGACAGCAGCAGTCTTAGCTGTGAGCACCACCCTCGGGCTAAAACCCAAGCCGGCTCCACAGTGCAGAGCCGGGCCAGAGCACTAAAATAGCCGCAGCCACTCACCTTGGGCTCTGGCAGAGGGAGGGCGGACTGGACTGGAACTGTGTGGGGACACTCGGGATTTGGAGGGCACTCAGAGCTTTTGCTGAGTTGCAGCCACACAAGACTGTGGCCTGGCCTTCTTACTCCATCCCAGGGCTCTGGGGAGAGGTGGCAGCCCCTCCCTTGGAGATCCAGCCACACCCTGGTGAGCCATTGAAATACAAACTGAGGCTCATTAACTACCAGCATCTGCCCTACCCTCTGGAAATCCTCTCACATTGAACACCTTAGGGAGGTTTTCATTCAACTGAAAACCCAAGGCTCTTCAAGCAACCACAACTAATAGCCTCTAGGCAAAAAGCTAGAGGATAACTTAACCTTTTCTGGGCTTGCAAACACACCCTAGAAAGTAAGATTCCACAGTGGTGTTTAACGTGGGTCCTCCCATGCTCACCCAAACCCAGTAGAGGGAGCCACAAATAGCAGAACACCAATATCCACAGGGAAAATTTGGCATGCTCCAAAACCCACTGAGATAGCCAAAATGATGAAACAAAAAAACATATCCCAAATGAAAGAACAAGAGACCTCTACCGAAGATGAGATAAATGAAATGAAGTTAAGCAAGTTAACAGAGCTAGAATTCAGAGCCATGATCTTGAGGAAGCTCAACAGCATGAGTAAGGACATCAACAACATGAGTAAAGATATCAACGCCATGAGCAAAGACATAGAAACACTGAAAACCAACCAAGTGGAATTTAAGAAGCACCAAGAAGAAATGAAGAATGACATAGCAGAAATGAAGAACACATTGGAAGGACTAAACAGCAGAGTAGAGGAAGCTGAGGACCAGATCAGTGAATTAGAAGACAGGGTAGAAAAAATCAACCAATCAGAAAACCAAAAGGAAAAAACAATGAAAAAAAAAGGAAGACAGCTTAAGGGAACTGTGGGACAACTGGAAACATAATAATATTTGCATCATTGGAGTCCCTAAAGAAGAAAATGAGCAAGGGTTAGAGAATATATTTGAAGAAATAGTGACAGAAAACTTCCCTATTTTGGTGAAGAAAGAGACATTCAAGTTCAAGAAGCACAGAGAGCCCCAAGTAAGAACCCAAACAGGCCCACACCAAGAAACATAATAATTAAAATTCCAAAAAATAAAGACAAAGAGAGAGTCCTAAAGGCAGCAAGAGATAAGCAACAGGTTACCTACAAAGGAACCCCATAAGGCTATCAGCTGACTTCTCAACAGAAACACTACAGGCCAGAAGGGAATGGCATGAAGTAATCAAGGTCATGAAAAATAAGGATCTGAATGCAAGACTACTCTACCCAGCAAGGCTATCATTCAAAATAGAAGGTCAAATAAAGAGCTTCTCAGTCAAAAAAAGGCTAAGGGAATACATTAGCACCAAACCAGCACTGCAAGAAATGTTAAAAGGACTGCTGTAATTAGTAGAAGAAATAGGAAGAAAAATAGAACCACATTAAACAAAAATGGCAATAAATAAGTACATATCAATAATCACCTTAAATAAAAATGGATTGAATGCTCCAATAAAAAGACACAGAGTAGCGGATTGGATAAGAATGCATGACACATATATATGTTGTTTACAAGAGACCCACCTCACAACAAAATACTCACACAGGCTGAAAGTGAGGGGATGGAAAAAAAATCTTCCAAGCAAACGGAAAGGAAAAAAAAGCTGGGGTAGCAATACTCATATCTGATAAAATAGATTACAAAATGAAGGCCATAACTAGAGAAAAAGAAGGTCACTACATAATATTGAAAGGATCTATTGAACAGGAAGACATAACCTTGGTGAACATATATGCACCCAATATAGGAGCACCAAAATATATTAAAAATCTCCTGGAGGAGTTCAAAGGAGAAATCTACAGCAATACAATCATAGCAGGGGACTTCAACACCCCACTGACAGCCCTGGATAGAGTCTCTAGACAAAAAATTAACAAGGAAACAGAGGCGATAAATGAAGCACTAGACCAAATGGATTTAATAGATATTTACAGAGAATTACACCCCAAAATTACAGAACTCACATTCTTCTCAAGTGCACATGAGACATTCTCAAAGATAGACTACATGTTAGGACACAAACTAAGTCTCTACAAGTTCAAGAAGATTGAATTCATATCAAGCATCTTCTCAGATCACAATGGCATAAAACCAGAAATCAATTGCAACAAGAACATGCAAAGACATTTGAACACATGGAGGCTAAATATCATGTTACTGAACAATGAATGGGTTATCAAAGAGATCAAGGAAGAAATTAAAAAATTCCTGGAAACCAATGAAAATGAATACAAAACAACACAAAATCTATGGGATGCAGCGAAAGCAATTCTGAGAGGGAAGTTCATAACACTACAGGCCTACTTCAAGAAACAAAAGAAAAAATTCTAATAGACTATCTAACCTCACAACTTAAAGAACTAGAAAGCAAACAAAAAGAAAACCCCAGGGCAAGTAGAAGGAAAGAAATAGTAAAGATCAGAGCAGAAATAAATCACATAGAGACCAGAAAACAATTTAAAGGATCAATGAAACAATGAGCTGGTTTTTTTGAAAAGATAAACAAGATTGATGGACCCTTAGCTAGACTCACCAAAAAACAAAGAGAGAGAACCCAAATACACAAAATCAGAAATGAAAGAGGAGAAGTAACAACTGACATAACAGAAATACAAAGGATTGTTAACAAATACTATGAACATTTATATGACAACAAATTCGACAATCTAAGTGAAATGGACACATTTCTAGAAACACATAGTTTCCAAAAACTGGACCGGGAAGAGATAGAAAACTTGAACAGACCAATAACAATTAAGGAAATTGAAGATATAATCAAGACTCTCCCAGCAAACAAAAGCCCAGGCCCAGATGGCTTCACGGGGGAGTTTTACCGAACATTCAAAGAAGAACTAACACCCATTCTCCTCAAACTATTTCAAAAAATTCAAGAAGAAGGAAGACTTCCAAACTCGTTTTATGAAGCCAGCATAATCCTAATTCCAAAACCAGAAAAAAACACTACAAAAAAAGACAACTACAGGCCAATAATATCCCTGATGAACACAGATGCCAAAATCCTAAACGAAATACTAGCAAATCGGATCCAGCAATACATCAAAAAATTATTCACCATGACCAAGTGGGATTCATCCCAGGGATGCAAGGGTGGTTCAATATTTGCAAATCAATAAATGTGATACATCACATAAACAAAATGAAAGATAAAAACCACATGATTTTATCAATAGACACTGAAAAAGCCTTCAACAAAATCCAGCACCCATTTGTGATAAACACACTAAAAAATGTGGGAATGGAGGGATCATATCTCGACATAATAAAGGCCATATATCAAAGACCTACAGCCAACATCATACTCAATGGACAAAAACTAAAAACATTTCCCTTAAGAACAGGAACAAGACAAGGATGCCCACTTTCACCACTCTTATTTAACATAGTACTGGAAGTCTTAGCCACAGCAATCAGACGTGAAGAAAAAATAAAAGGGATCCAAATTGGAAAGGAGGAAGTGTAACTGTCATTATTCGCAGACGACATGATATTATACAAAGAAAATCCTAAAGACTCCATCAAAAATCTACTAGACTTAATAAATGAATTTGGCAAAGTAGCAGGATACAAAATTAATGTTAAGAAATTGACAGCATTCTTATACACCAATGATGAACTCACAGAAAGAGAAACTAAAAAAAAAACAAAAAAAACAAAACAAAAACAAAAAAACCCATTTACCATCACAGCAAAAAAATTAAGATACCTAGGAATAAACTTAACCAAAGAAGAAAAGGACCTATTTGAAGAAAACTACAGGATATTGAAAAAAGAAATAGAGAAAGATATAAAATAGTGGAAACACATACCTTGTTCATGGATTGGAAGAATTAGCATCATTAAAATGTCCATCTTACCCAAAGCAATCTATAGATTCAATGCAATCCCCATCAAAATACCAGTAACATATTTCACAGAACTAGAACAAATAATCCAAAAGTTCATATGGAACCAAAAAAGACCCCCAATAGCCACAGCAATCTTGAAAAAGAAGGACAAAGTAGGTGGGATCACAATACCGGATATCAGGTTATACTACAAAGCTACTGTAATCAAAACAGCCTAGTACTGGCACACAAACAGGCATATAGACCAGTGGAACAGAACAGAGAATCCGAAAATTTACCCAAGACATATGCTCAATTAATATTTGACAAAGGTGGCAAGAGCATACAATGGAGTAAAGACAGCCTCTTTAATAAATGGTGTTGGGAAAATTGGACGGCTACATGCAAAAAAATGAAACTAGATCATCAGCTTACACCATACACAAGAATAAACTCAAAATGGTTAAAAGACTTAAATGTGTCTCGTGAATCCATAAAAATCCTAGAAGAAAATGTAGGCAACAAAATTTCGGACATCATATGCAGCAGAATCTTCACTGATACATCACCTAAGGCAACAGAAACAAAGGGAGAATGAACACATGGGACTACATCAAACTCAAAAGCTTCTGCACAGCAAAAGAAACAACCATCAAAACAGAAAGGGAACCCACTGTATGGGAGAGCATAATTGCCAATGATACATCAGATAAGGGGTTAATCTCCAAAATATATAGAGTGCTCATACAACTCAACAAAAGGAAGACAAAGAACCCAATTAAAAAATGGGCAGAGGAACTAAATAGACACCTCTCCAAACAGGACATACAAATGGCCAAGAGACATATGAAGAAATGCTCAACTTCACTAATCATCAGAGGGATGCAAATTAAAACAACTATGAGGTATCACCTCACACCTGTCAGAATGGCCGCCATCAACAAAGCATCAAACAACAAGTGTTGGCGAGGGTGTGGAGAAAAGGGGACTCTAGTACACTGCTGGTGGGAGTGCAGACTGGTGCAGCCACTATTGAAAACACTATGGTGTTACCTCAAAAAATTAAAAATTGAATTACCATTTGACCCAGTGATCCCACTCCTAGAAATATACCCTGAGAAGCCTGAAACACCAATCAGAAAGAATACATCTACCCCTATGTTCATAGCAGCGCTATTTACAATAGCTAAGATCTGGAAACAGCCCAAGTGCCCATCAGTGGATGAATGGATAAAAAAGCTGTGGTACATATACACAATGGAGTACTATGCAGCTTTAAGAAAGAACGATCTCTTTTCCTTTGAGTCGAAATGGGAGGACCTGGAAACTATTATCCTAAGTGAAACAAGCCAAGCAGAGAAAGACAAATATCATATGATCTCACTTATTTCTGGAATATAATGAACATAACAGTGTGAGCAGCAGGGTAGTCCCAGGGACGTGGAAGTGGGGTACAGACTGATATTTGCCAGAAGAGGGGGGTGGGGGTGGGGAGCGATGAACACAGAACTTGTACGCATGTACTCATAACCAGTGGACATGGACACCAAAAATGGGGACGGGGCAGGGAGGGAGGGGGAGGAAGGTGTCAATGGGGGAAAAAAGGAGAAACATCTGTAACAAAAGTTAATTAATAATAAAAAATAAATAAAAAAATAAATAATAAATTAATAAATAAATGAACATATCCTCTGTGAGGATAAAACATAATAAGAAGAAATAAAACTTTAAAAATGTAAAAAAAAAATGATCCCTGTTATAGGCTCTGAGGGTACAAAAATAAACACGAGGCATTCCTTTTTCCGTCAGTAGTTCACATCAACAAATTATTCCTACACATTAAAGTAAGGTAAGAGCAGGGAGGCAGGCACATGACAAAGGTAAGTGGCATATCAGAAAAGACTGCTTCAGTGAGCTGATGACTGAGATGTCTTAGTAGTGTCCCTAATCTTAAATATGCATGAGGATCACCTGGTGATGTTGCTAAAATACTGATTCTGAATCAATGATCTGGAGAAAAGCTCAAAATTCTGTATTTCTAACAAGCTCAAAGGTGACATTGATGCTGCTGGTTAGCAGCCCACTCTTTGAGTAGCAAGGTCTTAAAGGGTAAGTAGGGTCACCAAAAAGGATGGAAATTCCATTGAAGGCAAAGAGCATAAGGGCATGGAGACAAAGTTTTAAAAGATTGTCAAACAGTTTGACAAGGATGGAACTTAATTTATGTTGAGGAAACAGAAAAAGAGAAAGTGTCAAAAGAGGATCATATGCCATAAAGCAGAGGATATTTTAGGGTATGGCAATTTTGTTTCATTGTTAACCTTATTCTTCTAGGAAGTAGGGAGAAACCATATGTTTCTACCAAAGTGGCTTGATTGGCTTGGGATTTAGATGGACCACCTAGTGTCTGTGCAGTGAAGCATGAGTTGGGTGGAAAAACCCAAGATCTTTGAGTTTTGACCCAATATATGAACATAAATGAAAGGCAGTAAGAAATGGCCTGGGCATGGGCAGTGGTAATGGAGAAGTAGTGATAGATTTGTACAATGTTTAGGAAATAAAAATCAATACAATTTCTTGATACACAGTTCAGGAGAAAGTATAGAGACTAATAAACAAAAATATTATTCAGATTTCTTGCTTGGGAGCTTGAGTGTATAACTGCATCAGTGACCAAGATAGAGTGTACTAGATGATCAGCAGCAAGCTTATGATAAGACAATGAACTCCGTTATTGGTTTTGAGGATCCCAAGTAACACCTATACATGTACACACATGCACGACTGAGGGCATGAGACACACAGGGTGATTCAGATGGCCCTTTTAAAAGACAAAACACCTGAATGTGTGAATATCAGGATTGAAAACAGCAGATTCAAAGATGAATTAAGGATGCCCCTCCTGGAGCACAGAATGGTGTGCATTACACTGCTGGTGGGATGGCTATTGCTTACATTGCTAGAAAAAGAAATACATCATCTGATTGTTCCTACAGTTCTGTCCCTAACTAGCTTTTGGACCTCAGGCAAGGCATCTAAACTTCCTGGAGTCCACTTTTCTCATTTTTCCTAATTCTATTTTGTGAAAATCACCACTAAGTATAGCATCATACATAGTTGCACATTGTGCTCTTTAACAACAGATCAACATTGAGAAGGAAGTTCAAAGTTCTCAAAAAGAAAAGCAAACAAATTGAAAAGTTACCCGAAGTAATTAGGCACAGTTTCCTCTTAGCTGGTGCTGCTATTCTTCCTTCCTTGTAGATCTTATGCCAGTGTCCTTAAGACATAGACCTTCCCAACTGCCTGCAGGCCAGATAAATAGAATTCCATCTATGTTCTAATAAAATTTTATAAATAATATAGTGTTGGATTATTACCCTATGCATAAAGTAAATGCACTTTATGTATTTACTTTACTTATATGGGCCCATACTGATATAAATTATTGAATAAATTGAAAAGAAACAAAGCTTCCTTACAGAAAAATTCCAAATAATACATGAAGATATATTTCCTTTCAGGAGGTGGAACTGAATCCTCTCTCTTTATTCAAATTGGACTGAATGCAGTGACTCCTTTCCAAAGAGTAGAGTATGGAAAAGGAAAATAGTAACTTCAGAGTGAAAGAAGCTGACTATAACCAAATGATCTGTAACATTCTTCCTCAAAATACATGCTCCAAGTCTAATGATGAGCAAAACATTAGAAAATCCAAACTGTGTTACAGGCTATAAAATACCTACACAGTATTCATCAAAATTGTCAAGGTCATAAAAAAACAAGGAAAGGCTGAGAAAAATCATAGGCTATGGAGATAGAATACTAAATCAAATGGGATATTTTAGCTTGGATCTCAAAGTAGGGGAGAAAAAAAAAACCAAAAAAAAATTAGTTGAAAAACTGGTGAAATTTAAATAAAGACTTTTGTTAATAGTAATAGACCAGAGTTAATTTTTTTTCCAGTTCTGAAATATCTACCATAGCAATGTAAGATGTAACTATTAGGGAAAGCTGGGTGAAGGTTACATAAGAACTCACTGTACTACCTTTACAATGTTTCTGTAAATCTAAAATTGTTACAAAATTTAAAAGTTCATTAATTACTAATGTAATGTGGACTCCCAGAATCAGACAGCATGTAATGTTTTTCATATTCCTTTGATTCTGATAGCAATTACTATAGAATCAACTTAAAATGGAGTTTATTTTTATTTCAAACTGTTATTTATTATCTGTTCCTTAGTGATTAGATGGCTTGTTAAATTTTTTTATCCCACAGAATCCCATAAGTTATTTTACACTATGTATGCACTAAATAATAATAAAAAATAGAAGAACATTAAAAACCAACTAATTTGTTTCATACTAAAACATGTTGCCTATAATTTCTGATTATTTCTTATTTAAAATTATGGTTTTCATTGTTAATAATAGATAACACTTTATTATCCTCCCCCAAAAAAGTTTATGCAAATCTCCAGTGCAGCACAGATTGTTCTGTGTTGCGAATTTTTAAATAAATCCCTCTCCCCTGCCAGTGAATGAGTTCTTTAAGGACACTGGGAGATATATTCCTTTTATCCTTTTCCCCTATCCCCATACTGAACATACTGATACCAAAAGTAATTTTGAATAAGTAAATCCTGATAAGCGTATTATGCTTTTTTCATGCCCCATGCGATGACAGTTTCATAGACAATAGAAATAAATACATTGCATCATACAGTACTGAGCTCATCCTAAGCTCAGATGTATAATAGCTCCACAAATTACTTAAAGGCACATTTTTGACAATTAACTTTTCAAACTGTACTGTAAAAACACAATCAAGGTAGTCAGTGTGACTGTCAGGAAATAGGAGGACACAATAGTACACCAAGAAACATGGTAAAAGTCAACTAACATTTCTCTGTGACAGGAATTGACATTGGAAATAATTCCTGTTGATGTAATAAATGGGAAAGAAACTGTTGGACAATAGTCATTCTTAAGACACATTCCACTCTGACTCCACTCATTTTTATCCCTTCCCCTGGTATTATTTGTATGGGCCCAATTGTTTCCACGAATGATTTAAATTAAAATAGTAGTGGCGATTCTAACAAGACACAATAGAAATTGTTTGCAGTGTTGAAAATTACAAAAAAAATAATTAAGTTTAATCCTAATAGATCTACCAAGAAAGAAGGTAAAACACATTTAGAAAATTGTTCTGTGATTTGGATAATGAGACTTATTAAGAGTTGCTAAGAGGAAGGAAGAGGAAGGGAAAGACCAAATATAAGCACACTGGTTTGTATACCTTGGATACCTATGCATATCTTTTAATTCAAATTGGTGGCATCTCTCTTTGGCAGATGTCGGAAGTGTAGCATCAGAGGACAAAAATAAAAACAGAAAGCAAAGCAGAGGACCATAAAAGTGAGGTCAAGAGGGCAGAAAGGCGGTGAACGATTTTGGATTCTACTCAGAAGACCTACAAAAATGAAATGTCTTCAGTCCACATGACACTCTTGATCACATCCCTTTCACTTAATGTATATGCACTTATTCCCTACAGGTTTCCTCCAAAATCCCTGACTTTTCATTCTTAGTCTCTGCAGAGATTTATCTTCTTACTCTTCCGTAAATCAATTTGAACTCAGCACAGTATCTGGAACCAATGATAATTTTTTAATGCAATAATTACCATTTAATTATACAAATATTCATTTTAAAATAATTTGGAGGACAGCTTCATTACCTATAGTAACTATATTTAATATTTGACCACAATGAGCCCACCGGGTGGGGCTCAGTAGTTGAGTGTTGACCCATGCACTGGGAGGTCACTGGTTCATTTCTTGGTCAGGGCACATGCCCAGGTTGTGGGCCAAATCCCCAGTGAGGGGCATGCAGGAGGTGGCCAATCGATGTTCTCTCTCACCAATGTTTCTATCTCTCTTTTCCTCTCCCTTCCTATCTCTCTAAAATCAATTTTTTATTTATATATATAAATATATATACAATGATTATAGATAAAAAATAATCAAATAAATTAATTCTGTGAAAAATAAACTGATTTCATTTGTACTTTTCCAGTAAGAGGAAACCATAACCCCTGGAAATTGTTACCTGCTAGTAACCCAATCTTGATTGTCTACATGGCTCAGATCACCAGATAATAGCTTAATTTACTACTATGAATGGACAGGTTGCCCCATCATATGGCAAAGATTCTTCAAAACAGTAATCTGATACTGTATAGACTAAAAGAAAAAATTGGAGGTTTTCTACTCTTCAAACAAATGTGCAGATAACTTGAAGTTGACCTTGCGAATCACATATTGCCAGTTGAACTAGCCATTATGTCCCCACCTTCCATACACACAGAGGTAAAGTGAGGACAGCAGGATAATCCAGTTTAAGGATTGGTGTTTTATTTTTGTTTCTGTTTTAGCTTTTTCATTCTCAGTCCATTATTTTTTTCACAACTCCATTCTATACTCTTCCTATGTGTTTTCTATTTTTAGGATCATTTTCAGTTTAGGATCAAACAAATCATTCATTAAGAGTAATATGTCTGTACCTTTTATTTGATAATTTTACTTAAATAGCATAATTGCCACTAGCATGTTAGATTTTTTTTAAATTAAATCTTTGTTGTTAAGAGTAATACAGAGTCCCCCACTTTCCCCCTCCCCATTGCCCCCCTCCTCTCAGTTCCCATTCCACCCCAGGCCTTCATCACCCTAATGTCTGTGTCCATAGGTAATGTATATATGCATGTAAGTTTCTTTGTTAATCTCTTCCCACCACCCCTCCCATCATTCCTCTGAGGTTTGTCAGTCTGTTCTATATTTCCATTCTTCTGTTTCTATTTTATTCATCAGTTTATTTTGTTCATTTGATTCCACATATAAGTGACATCATGTGATACTTGTCTTTCTCTGACTGGCTTATTTTGTTTAGCATAATACTCTCCAGGTCCCTCCATGCTGTCTCAAAGACTCAGAGATCCTTCCTTTTTACACCTGCATAGTATTCCATTGTGTATATGTACCACCGCATTTTTTCATTTTTCTTTTTATTGATTTTAGAGAGAGAGGAAGGGGTAGGGAGAGAGAGATAGAAACATCAATGAGAGAGAACATCGATTAGTCGCCTCCTGCATGCCCCCCCACTGAGGATTTGGCCCACAACCTGGACATGTGCCCTGAAAGGGGATCAAACCAGCGACCTCTTGGTGCATGAGTCAACATGCAACCAGTGAGCCACAACTACCGCATTTTTATATACTCATCTACTGATGGGCACCTGGCCTATTTCCAGATCTTAGCTATTGTAAATAGTGCTGCTATAAACATAAGGCTGCATATATTCTTTTTGATTGGTGTTTCAGGGTTCTTAGGATATAATCCTAGGAGTAGGATCACTGGGTCAAATGGCAGATCAATTTTTAAGTTTTTGAAGAAATTCCATACTGTTTTCCACAGTGGCTGAGCCAGTCTGCAATACCACTAGGGTTCCCTTTTCTCCACATCCTCTCCAGAATTTCTTGTTTGTTGATTTTATTTTTTTAACTCATCTTTATTGTTGAATGTATTACAGCTGTTCCCCCTTTTTTGCCCATTGACACCCTCCTCCCCAATCCCACCTCCCTCCTGCCTTCCCCACAATATTGTTGGTGTTCATTGTTTATGCATATATGCATAAAAGTTCCTTCGTTTATCTCATCCTGTCCCCCTCCCCCATTCCCTTTGAGGTTTATCAGTCTAACAAGCAATTTGTACTTCTTAATTCCTTCATCTTTTTCACCCATCCCCCCAGCCCCGACCCATCTGGCAAGCAACAAGAAGTTATCTGTATCTATGAGTCTGTTTCTGTTCTGCTTGCTCATTTTGTTTGTAGATTCAATTGTTGACAGATATGTACTTATTGCCATTTTATTGTTTATATTTTTGTTCTTCTCCTTCAAGAAGACCCTTTAACATTTCATATAATACTGGCTTGGTGGTGATAAACTCCTTTAGCTTTTTCTTGTCTGGGAAACTCTTGATATGTCCATCGATTCTAAATGATAGCTTTGCAGGATAAAGTAATCTTGGTTGTAGGTCATTGCTTTTCATCACCTTGAATATCTCTTGCCTCTCGTTTCTGGCCTGCAAAGTTTCTTTTGTAAAATCAGCTGACAGTCTTATGGGAGCTCCTTTGTAGGTAATGAACTGCTTTTCTCTTGCTGCTTTTAAGATTCTCTCTTTGTATTTAACCTTTGGCTTTTTGATGATAATGTGTCTTGGTGTGGACCTCTTTGGGTTCACCTTGTCTGAGACTCTCTGAGCTTCCTGGACTTGTATGTCTGTTTCCTTCACCAAGTTAGGGAAGTTTTCTGTTATTATTGTTTCAAATAAGTTTTCAATTTCTTGCTGTCTCTCTTCTCCTTCTGGCACCCCTACGATGTTAATGTTGGCACACTTGAAGTTGTTCCAGAGGCTCTTTACGCTATCCTTTTTTTTTTTTTTTTTGATTATTTTTTCCTTTTGCTGTTTTGATTGGGTGATTTTTGCTTCTTTATATTCCAAATTGATGGTTTACTTCTTGGCTTTACCTACTCTACTGTTGATTCCCTCATTTCAGTTAGTGCATCCTTCATTTCTGACTGGTCCTTTTTTATGTTGTTGATGGTCTCACTAAGTTCCTTGAATGTCTCAAGTTCCTTGAGCAACCTTATAACCGGTGTTTTGAACTCTAGATCTGATTGATTGCTTATCTCCATTTTGTTTAGTTCTTTTCCTGGAGTTTTGTTCTTTTCTTTCATTTGGGACATGTTTGTTTGTCTCCTCATTTTGGCTGCTTCCCTGTGATTGTTTCTATGTATTAGGTAGAGTTTCTATGTCTCCTAAGCTTCATAGGGTGGCCTATTGTCATAGGTGTTCTGTAGGATCCAGGGGCACAGCCTCCCTGATCACCCCAGCTGGGCCCTCCAGGTGCAACCCTGGTGTGGACTGTACACTCTTCTGTTGTAATTGAGTCTTGATTGCTGATGGCACATCAATGGGAGGGGTTTACTCAGGCTGATCAGCTTCAATGACTGGCTGTGCCCACTGACCACTGGCCTCTGACTACCTTGGAGGACCAGCTGTGTAGGGGCCCACCACACAGAGCAAGACTTACTTCATCAGGGCTCTGGTACCCACTGAGTCTGCTCATTGAGTGTGTCACTTGTGGAGGTGGTTGGGTGGTGGTGTTTTGATGTGGTCTGAAGCTGTCCACTGGGTATGCTGGCTCTGGGGCAAGGTCAGCCACTGCCTGTGTTGTATTTGGAGCCACCCGGCATAAGCTACAAAGCGATCTGCAGATGGCTGCTCGTTGTGCTGGGTTTGGGAGGTGCCCAGGAAAAGCCAAGTTGTGAACCAAGGCTGGCTGCTTCTAGTGCCAGGCCTGGAGCCACTTAACAAGAGGAATGGGGCTTGCTGAGACCAGATGCTGCTTGTTTGAGAGATTTTAGAAAACTTTGAAGCAGGATACAAGACAGGCCAATCCTGTGGTAAAGCCTTTGGAAACAGCTTGGGTGGGCCCAAAAGTTGGGGCCTCAGGGAATCACCAGGGCAGGGCAAACAATATGAGCCAGGTTTCTGGAGTCCCAGGTATGGCGGCTGATGCTGCCCCAGGGAAGGCTCACCAAAGGAGCATCAGCCTCCACCAGCACATCTGTCCAGGAGAAAGCTGCCTCTTCAGCCCTCATCTCAAGGCCAAACAGTTCAGTTCTTCTCTGTATGTTTCTGGCACCCCTCAAGCTGCCTCCCCTCCAAGCTTAGAGGGAGCAAGTCCAAGTAAGTTCATGCGTGGGCCCTTTAAGAAGAACTGCCTTGGGCTCTTGCAGCCACACCCTCCCTCAGCTTCAGTTCCCGCTGGTTTTTACAGCCAGAAGTTATGGGGACTTCTCTTCCTGGCACTGGAACCCTGAACAGGGCACCTGGTGTGGGATGGAGACCCCTCACTCCTCAGGGAGGACCTTCCCAGCCAAGGTGTCTCTCCTAAATTTTATCCACCACAGGTGGGTGTGGGACCAGCCTGTCCACCCATCTGCCCCTCCTACCAATCTCAATGTGGCTGCTTGCTGCTTTTTTAATTTTGTAGTTGTAGGACTTCCATTCAGCTCGGTTTCAGGCAGTTCTGAATAATGGTTGTGTTGTAGTTTAGTTTTAATTTTGATGTGATTGTGGGAGGAAATGATATCATGTTTACCTGCACCGCCATCATGACTGGAAGTGTTTGTTGATTTATTGATGGTAGCCATTCTGGTGGATGTGAGGTGGTATCTCATTGTTATTTTAATTTGCATCTCTCTGATATTTAGTGACTTTGAACTTTTTTTTCATATATCTCTTGGTCATTTGTATGTCCTGTTTGGAGAAGTATCTATACAGGTCCTCTGCCCATTTATTAATTGGATTGTTTGTCTTCCTTTTTGTTCAGTTGTATAAATACTTTATATATTTTGGAAATTTACCCCTTTCAGATGTATCATTGGCAAACATGTTCCCCCAAATAGTGGGTTCCTTCTTCATTTTGATGCTAGTTTCTTTTGCTTTGCAGAAGCTTTTTAGTTTGAGGTAGCCTCATTTGTTTATTTTTTCCTTTGTTTCTTTTGCCGTAGGCATTGTATCAGTGAAAATTCTGCTGCATGTAATGTCTGAAATTTTGCTGCCTAAGTTTTCTTCTAGGATTTTTATAATTTCATGAGTTCCATTTAAGTCTTTTATCCATTTTGGGTTTAGACTTGTGTATAGTGTATGTTGGTGGTCTAGTTTCATTTTTTTTTTGCATGTACTTGTCCAGTTTTCCCAATATATTTATTGAAGAGACTGTCTTTATTACGTTGTATGCTCTTTCTTCCTTTGTCAAATATTAACTGAGCATAATGGCTTGGGTCAGTTTCAGGGTTCTCTGTTCTGTTGCACTGATGTATATGCCTGTTCTTGTGCCAGTACCAGGTGTTTTGATTACAGTGACTTTGTAGTATCACTTGATATCTAGTATTGTGATCGTTCCTGCTTTGTTATTCTTTCTCAACATTGCTGTGGCTATTAAGGATCTTTTTTGATTCCATATAAATTTTTGGAATATTTCTTCTAGATCTATGAAATATGTCATTGGTATTTTAATAGAATCTATTGAATCTATAGATTGCTTTGGGTAGTATGGATATTTTAATGTTAATTCTTCCAATCCATGAACACAATATATTCTTCCATTTGTTTATATCTTCCTCTATCTCTTTTTTTCAAAATCCTGCCATTTTCTGAGTACAGGTCTTTTACCTCCTTGGTTAAATTTATTCCTAAGTGTGTTAATTTTTTGTTGCAATGGTATTTAGGATTGCTTTTTTAGTTTCTCTTTCTGATAATTCATTATTGTTGTATAAATATGACATCAATTTCTGGATCTTAATATTGTATTCTGCTAAGTTGCTGAATTCATTTATTAAATTTAATAATTTTTGCCGGAGTCTTTAGGGTTTTCCATGTACAATATCATGTCATCTGAGAATAATGACAGTTTTGCTTCCTCTCCAATTTGGATGCCTTTTATTTTTTCTTCTTGTCTGATAGCTGTCACTAGGACTTCCTGGACTATGTTGAATAAGAATGGTGAAAGTTGGCGTCCCTGTCTTGTTCTTGTTCTTAGGGGATAGGATTTTAGTTTTTGCCCATTGAGTATGATGTTGGCTGTAGATTTATCATATATGGCTTTTATTATATTGATGTATGATCCTTCTATTCTCCTGTTGCTGAGAGTTTTTATCAGAAATGGGTGCTGGATTTTGTCAAATGCTTTTTCTGCATCTATTAATATGATCATGTGATTTCTATATTTCAATTTGTTTATATGATATATCACATTTATTGATTTGAAAATATTGTACCTGCCTTGCATCCCTGGAAAAAAACCCACTTCGTTATGGTGTAAGATCTTTTTAATGTATTGCTGGATCCTACTTGCTAATATTTTGTTGAGGATTTTAGCATCTGTGTTCATTCAGGGATATTGGCCTGTAATAGTTTTTCTTTGTAGTGCTTTTATCTGGTTTTTCAATTAGGATAATGCTGGCCTTGTTAAAAGTGTTTAGAAGTCTTCCCTCTTCTTGAATTTTTTTGAATAGTTTGAGAAGGATAGGTATTAGTTCTTCGGTGAATATTTGCTAAAACATGCCTGTGAATCCATTTGGTCCAGGGCTTTTGTTTGCTGGGAGTTTATTAATTACTGCTTGTATTTCATCAGTTGTTATTGTTCTGTTCAGGTTTTCTTAATCCTCCTTATTAAGTTTTGGAAGATTGTATGTTTCTAGAAATTTGCCCATTTTACCTAGATGGTCCAATTCATTAACATCTAGTTGTTCATAGTATTTCTTACAATCCTTTATATTTATGTGGTGTCAGTTGTTATTTCATCTCTTTCATTTCTGATGTTACTTATTTGGGTCTTCTCTCTCTTTTTATTTTATTTTTTTTTTGAGGAGTTGGGACAAAGGTTCATCAATCTTGTTTATCTCTTCAAAGAATCAGCTGTTGGTTTCATTTATCTTTTGTAATTATTTTTTAGTCTCTATGTCATTTATGTCTGCTTTGATCTTTATTATTTTCTTTCTTCTACTAACTCTGGGCTTTTCTTGTTGTTCTCTTTCTAATTATTTAAGTTGTACAGTTAGATAATTTATTAGAATTTTTTTGTTGTTGTTCTTGTGGTAGGCCTGTAGTACTTTGAAATTTCCTATCTGGACTGTTTTCACTGTGTCCCATAGATTTTGGGTGGTTGTGTGTTCCTTTTCATTTGTTTGCAGAAAGTTTTTTTTTTTTTTTTTATTTCTTGATCTCATTGATAACCCATTCATTGTTGAATTGTATGCTATTTAGCCTTCATGTATTTGAACATTTTTGAGCGTTTTTGTCTGAGTTGATTTCTAGTTTCATGCCATTGTGATCTGAGAAGATGCTTGATATGATTTCAGTCTTCTTGAACTTGTAGAAACTTAGTTTGTGTCCTAAAACATGGTCTATCTTTGAGAATGTCCCATGTGCACTTAAGAAGAATATATATTCTACAGCTTTGGGGTGAAATGTTCTGTAAATGTTAATTAAATCAATTAGATCTAATATGTCCTTCAGGGTTGCTATTTCCTTGTTGATTTCTTTTTTCTAGAATAAATATCTAGTGATGTCAGTGTGTTGTTAAAGTCCCTTACTATAATTATATTGCTGTCGATCTCTCTCTTAAGGTCCTTCAGAAGTTTTTTTCATATATTTGGATGTCCCTATATTCAGTTCATATATGTTTACCTGGGTTATATCCTCTTGTATAGATTCCTTTAGTGTTATATAGTGGCCTTCATTGTCTCTTGTTTTGGCCTTCATTTTGAAGTAATTTTATCAGATACAAGTATTGATATCCCAGCCTTTTTTTTTTTTTCATTTCCATATGCATGAAAAATATTTTCTATCCCTTCACTTTCATCATGTGTGCATCTTTTGTTTTGAAGGGAGTTTCTTGTAGACAGCATATATATGGGTCATGTTTTCATATCCAATCAACTACCCTATGTCTTTTGATTGGAGCATTTAAGCCATTTCCATTTGAGATTATTATTGATAGGTACTTACTTATTGCCATTTTTATTCTTTATGCCTGTGTTCCTCTCTCTCTCTCTATTTCCTCTTCTTACAACAGTCTCTTTAGCATTTCTTTCAGTGCTGGTTTGGTGGTAATAAACTCCTTTAGCCTTTTTTTTTTTTTTTTTTTTTTTTTTTTTTGTCTGTGAAGCTCTTTATTTCACCTTCAATTTTGAATGATAGCCTTGCTGGATAGAGTAGTCTTGTATTCAGTCCCTTGCTTTTAATTACTTTGTATACTTCATGCCATTCTCTTCTGGCCTGAAGTGTTTCTATTGAGAAATCAACTGACAGTCTAATGGGAGCTCCCTTGTAGTTAACTTTTTGTCTCTCGATTGTTTCCTTTAAGACTCTTTATGTGTCTTAAACTTTAGCCATTTTAATTATGATGTGTCTAGTTGTGGTCCTTTTTGTGTTCATCTGGATTGAGACTGTCTGTGGTTATGTTTCATGTTATCCAAAAGCTCCCTTAAACTAGCTTCTTCTTTTTAATTGTTTTTCTATTTGCTGCTCTGATTGGGTGTTTTTTTTTTTACTACCTTGTCTTCTAATTCACTGATTTGGTCTTTAGCTTTTTCTAAACTATTATTGATTCCTTCCAGAGTATTCTTTATTTTAGCTATGTCATTCTTCATTTCCCAATGATTCTTATTCGTGGCTTCTACCTTTTTCATGCTGATGTAGTTCCACTGAGTTCCTTGGTGTTCTCATTATGCTGCTTGTAGTACTCACTAAGTTGTTTGAGCACCCTTAGTGCCATTATTTTGAATTGTTTATCTGAAAATTTGCTTGCATCCATTTCTTTTATTTCCTTTTCTGGTGATTCCTCCTTTTCTTTCATTTGGGGGTTGTTTCTTTGTCTCACCATTTTAGCAGTATTGTTGTTTGGGGCAGATGAGGCACATTTGGTTGTGGTGGCATGTCTGTGCATCCAGGGGCATTGGTCATGCTAAGGCAAAATCTCAGTTCCAGTTCAGTCATCCAGGTGTGCTGGTGGCTCTTGGGAGTAGTGGCAGCAAGGCCAGTGGCTCTCAGTGGCAGTGGCAGCTCTCAGCTGCAGTGGCAGCGGGAGCCAGTGGCAATATGCTGTGTCAGGGTCTGCAGGCTGGCCACTCTGGGCCAATGTTTCTCCTCTGCTATGGGACCAGCAGGGCTGACAGCTGGCAGCTACTGTTCACATGTCCAGTGGAGTCATGGTTGCCCTGTTCAGGCCTGATGGGTCACAGCAGAGGCCACTGGTCCTGTGGGGGAGGGTGTGCCTGTGGTTTTGGGGCACTGGTACTTGGCTGCTCCTGTAGTGGATCTTCCAAAATGGGGGTGCTTTCCAACCCCAGTTGGGGAGAAGTGCCCTGCCAAACAGTGTGTGGAGGCTGCTAGCATCTCCCCTGCCTGAAGCTCCAGAACCTCCTGACTTGAGTTTCTGCACTGATGGGCATATATCCACCACACTCATACCTATACACACTCTCCTTGCACATGCGCACCCTCTCACATACTCACCCTCACACCAGTCTTGCCTGCTGCCATGTTCCAAAGAAACCACCAATGATAATTTTGAATACAAGTACTATTAAGTAAATTGCTCTGTACTCTTCAACCTTAGAGAGAATTTTCTCTTATTGTTGGTATGTGAATATTTATAGCAGTCTTATTTATAATTGCTGAAAACTGGAAATAATCCCAATGTCCATTAACTAGTGAGTAGATAAACTGTGCTACATCCTTTAACAGAATCCTGCTCAGCGTGAAGATGATAGACTACTGATCCATATTAAAGGGATGGATAAATAAAAAAAAAAATTGGTAACTAAAGAAACTAGAGAATCTAATGTACCCATTGCAAAATTCCATTTATATGAAATTCTTTTTTTATTAATATTTGTTAGTTTATTTTGTTCATTAGATTCTACATATCAGTGAAATCATATGGTACTTGTCTTTCTCTGACTGACTTATTTCACTTAGCATAATACTCTCTATATCCATCTATACACTTGCAAAGGTTAATATTTTCTTCTTTTTATGGCCAAATAGTATTTTGTTGTGTACCACAATTTTTTTATTCACTCCTCTACTGTTAGACACTTGAGCTTCTTCCAAATCTTGACTATTGTAAATAATGCTGCAATGAACATAGAGTTGAATATTTTTTAGAATTAGTGTTTTGGGTTTGTTCGTATATATTCCCAGAATTGGATTTGTTGGGTCATAAGGCAGTTCCATTTTTAATTTCTTGAGCTAACTCCATACTTCTTTCCACAGTGGCTGAACAAATCTGCATTCTCACCAACAGTTCATGAGGGTTCCCTTTTCTCCACATTGTAGCCAGCATTTGTTGTTTGTTGACTTATTGATAGTCATTCTGACAGGTGTGAGGTGATAGTTCATTGTGGATTTAATTTGCATTTGTCTGATGATTAGTGACACTGAGACATCTGTAAGTCCCTTTCTTAAAGTGTCTATTCAGGTCCTTTGTCAACTTTTTAATTGCATTGTTTGTTTTTTGTTGTTTTATAAGGTCTTTATAAATTTTGGTTAGTAACCCTTTATAAGGTATATCATTAGCTAATATGTTCTCCCATTCAGTTTGTTGTCTTTTCATTTCATTGATGGTTTCCCTTGTTGTTCAAAAAAAAAAACCAAAAATATTTGAATGTAACCCCATTTGTTTATTTTTTTGTGTGTTTCCCATTTCCAAGAAGATATGTCAGACAAATATTGTTATGTGAAATGTCTGATATTTTGTTGCCTATGTTTTCTTCTAGGATTTTTATGGTTTCCAGTATGACAATTAAGTCTTTAATACATTTTGAGTTTATTCTTGTGTCTGATGTAAGAAGGTGGTCTAAGCATCACTTTTTGTTACATACCTGTCCAATTTTCCCAATACCATTTGTTGAATAGACTATCTTTAAGTTTCTCTTTCTGTTAGTTCATTGTATGTTCTTGCCTCCTTATTCAAATATTATTTGATCATGAAGGTGTGAGTTCATTTCTGCACTCTCTATTCTGTTCCATTGATCTATATGTCTGTTTTTATGCCAGTACCATGATGTTTTGATTACTACAGCCTTGTAGTATAGTTTGTTATCAAGTAGCATGATTCCTCCAACTTTGTTCTTCTGTCTCAAGATTGGTGTTTTTATTAGTGGTCTTCTATATTTCCATATAAGTGTTTGGAATATTTGTTCTAGTTCTGTGAAATATGCCATTGTTTTCTTGATAGGAAATGCAATGAATCTATAGATTGCTCTGGGTAATATGGATATTTTATTTATTTATTTATTTATTTATTTATTTATTTATTTATTATTTTTAAAGAGTTTAGAGTCACTTCTTTTTAAAAATACATTTTTATTGATTTTTAAAGAGAGAAATAGAAATATCAATGTGAGAGAAACATCGATCAGCTGCCTCCTGCATGGCTCCCACTGGGGAGTGAACCTGCAACTCAGGCATTTACCCTGACTGGGAATCGAACCAGGACCTCTCAGTCCATGGCATGATGCTTAATCCACTGAGTCACACTGGTCAGGCAGTATGGACATTTTAATGATGTTAATTCTTCCTATCCCTGAAGATGGTATATGCTTCCACTTATTTGTATTTTCTTCAGTTTCTTTCTTTAGTGTCTTATAATTTTCTAAGTACAGATTTTTACATCTTTGATTACATTTATCCCTAGATATTTTATTTGTTTTGATGTAATTATAAATGAGATTGTTTTCATAGTTTCTCTTTCTGTTAGTCCATTATTGATATATCTATTATTGGTATATAAAAATGCAACTTATTTCTGGATATATATTTTGTATCCTAATGCAATCTTTAGGGTTTTCTATGTACAGTATTATGTCATCTACAAATAATGAAAGTTTTACTTTTTCCTTTCTAATTTAGATGGCTTTTATTTCTTCTTCTTGTGTGATTTCTATGACTTGGACTTCCAGTACTGTGTTGAATAAGAGTGGTGAAAGTGGACACCCCTGTGTTGTTCCTGATCTTAAGGGAAATGTTTATAGTTTTCGCCCATTGATTATGATGTTGGCTGTGGGTTTGTCATATATGGCCTTTATTATGTTGAGGTATGTTCCCTTTCTTCCCACTTTGATAAGAGTTTTTTTTTTTTTATCATAAATGGGTGCTGGATTTTAACAAATGCTTTTTCTGCATCTATTAATATGAGTATGTGGTTTTTATCCTTCAATTTGTTTATGCTGTGTATCAAATCTATTGATTTGCAAATATTGTAACAATGTTGCCTCCTCAGAATAAATCCCACTTTACCATGATGTATAATCTTTTAAATATATTGCTGGATTCAGGGGTATTGGTTTATAATTTTCTTTCTTTGTAGTGTTCTTATCTGATTTTGGAATTAGGACAATGTTGTCCTTGTAGAATGAACTTGGGAGTCTTTTCTTCTCTTGCATTTTTTTTTAATAGTTTGGAAGAATGTGTGTTAGTTCTTTTTTGAATGTTTGTTAAAATTTACCTGTGAAGTCATCCAGTCCAGGACTTTTGTTGTTGGGCATTATTTTATTATTGTTTCAATTTCACTACTTGTAATCTGTCTATTTGGATTCTCTACTTCTTCCTGATTTAGTTTTGGAAGAATTGTATGTCTAGAAATGCATTCATTTTTTTTAAGGTTTTCCAATTTGGTGGCATATATTTGTTCATAATATTTTCTTACAATCCTTTGCATTTTTCTGGGTCAGTTGTTATTCCTTTTCTGTCATTATTGATTTTATTTATTTGGGTCCTCTCTTATTTTCTTGATGAGTCTGGACAGAGGTTTGTCAATCTTGTTTATTTTTTCATAAAACCAGCTCTTGGTTTTATTGATCTTTTGTATTTTTTTAAGACTCTATTTTCTTTATTTCTGCTCTGATCTTTAAAGTTTTTTTTTTCTTCTATTCACTTTGGGATTTTTTTTTTTATTCTTTATTGAGTTCCTTTAAGTTTAAAAGTATATTGTTTATTTGAGATGTTTCTTCTTTCTTAAAATAGACTCTAATGCTATGAATTTTCTTTTAGGACTGCTTTAGCTGTGTCCCATAGATTTTGAATTTTTGTGTTCTTATTTTTATTTGCTTCAGGTTATCTTCTGATTTCTTTCTTAATCTCATTGTTAATCCACTCATTGTTTAGTAGCATGTTATTTAGCCTTCATGTCTTTATGTGTTTTACAGCTTTCTTTTCTTGTAATTGATTTCTATTTTTATACCATTATGGTCAGAGATGATGCTTGCTATGATTTTAATTTTCTTAAATTTATTAAGGTTTGTTTTTTGTCTTAACATGTGGTCTCTCCTAGTAAATGGTCCATGTGCACTTGAAAAGAATGTATATTCTATTGCTTTGGGAGAAATTATCCTGAATATATCAATCAAGTCCATCTAATCTAGTGTTTCACTTAAGGCTGCTTTTTTTGTTGTTGACTTTTTGTTTGGAAAATCTATTCATTGGTGTCAATATGGTGTTAAATTCCCCTTCTATGACAGTAATATGTTGATTTCTCTCTCTTTATGTCCATCACAATTTGCTTTACATATTTAGGTGCTCCTATGTTAGTGCATACATTTTTACAAGGGTTACATTCTCTTGTTTGAGAGCTCCCTTTATCATTATATACTGTCCTTCTTTGTCTCTTATTATAGCCTTTGTTTTAAAGTTTATTTTGTCAGACATATGTATTGTTATACCTGTTTTTTTTTCCTTTCTTATTTATGAAACATATTTTTCTATCCTTTTATTTTTAGTTAGTGTATATCTTTAGTTCTGAGGTGAGTCGCTTGTAGACAGCATAAATATGTCTATTTTCTTATCCATTGAGCTACTCTATGTCTTTTGATTGGAGCATTTAAACCATTTACCTTTAAAGTGATTATTTGGCCCAAGCTGGTTTGGCTCAGCGGTTAGAGCATCAGCCTGTGGACCAGAGAATCCCAAGTTGGGTTCTCGCTAAAGGCACGTACCTAGGTTGCAGTTTGTCCCGGCCCCGGTTGGGGTTGTGTGGGTGGCAACTACTTGATGCATCTCTCTCACATCGATGATTCTCTCTCTCTCTTCCTCTCTCCCTCTTGATCAATCTCAAGATAAATGCAAACATATCCTCAGGTGAGGATTATAAAAAATAATAATAAAATAAAATAAAAAAGTGATTATTTGCCCTGACCAATGTGACTCTTTTATTTGGGCATCTCCCCTTGAACTAAATGGTTGCCAATTTGATTCCTGGTCAGGGAACATACCTGGGTTGCTGGCCCAGTCCCTGGTAGGGGAGGTGGGGGATGCAGGAGGCAGAAAATCTAGTTGTGCTCTCAAATTGATTTTTTTCTCTCTTTCCCTCTACTTTCCTCTCTCTCTAAAAATCAGTAACTATTTAGGGGATTCCAAAATGGTGGTGGAGTGAATGGAAGCTACACAGATCATCTTCCAGGACCAAACTGGAATTACAACTAAAAAAAAGACAAATCATTGGGAAAAAGCAACAGAAAAGCAGATTGCGAGGACCATAAAACCAGGGACACTGAATCAATATTGGTAGGATTGCGGAGGTGTGATAGGAGGGCTGGGAGCCCAGACAGCAGTGGTCTTAGCTGTGAGCAGCACCCTCGAGGTTAAATTCCCAACCCCGCTCCACAGCACAGAAGGCCAGGACAGAGCACTAAAATAGCCACAGGCACTCACCTTGGGCTCCAGCAGAAGGAGGGCAGACTGGACTGAAACTGTCTGGGGACACTTGGGATTTGGAGGGTGCTCAGAGCTTGTGTTGAGTGGCAGCCATGCAGGACTGTGGCCATCTTACTCTTTCCCAGGCTGTGGGGAGAGGTAGTAACCCCTCTCTTGGAGATTCAACCCCACCCAGGTGGGCCATTGAAATGCAAATTGAGGCTCATTAACAACCAGCATCTGCCCCACCCTTGGAAAATCCTCTCACGCTGAACACCTGAGGGAGGTTTTTATTCAACTGAGAACCCATGGCTCTTCAAGTAATCAAGAAAATAGCCACTAGGAAAAAGCTAGAGGATAACTGAACCATTCCTGGGCTTGGAAATCTACCCAGGAATGTAAGACTTTACAATGTTGTTTAACGTGGGTCCTCCCACGCTCATACAAACCCAGTAGAGGGAGCCACAAACAGCAGGACACCAACATCCACAGGGAAAATTTGGCAGGCTCCAAAACCCACTGAGAGAGCCAAAATGGTGGAACAAAGAAACAAATCCCAAATGAAAGAACAACAGACCTCTACTGAAAATGAGATAAATGAAATGCAGTTAAGCAAGTTAAAAGAACTAGAATTTAGAACCATGATCTTGAGGAAGCTCAACAGCATGAGTAAGGACATCAGCACCATGAGTAAAGATGTAGACACATTGAAAATCAACCAATTGGAAATCAAGAAGCACCAAGAAGAAATTAAGAATGACATAACAGAAATAAAGAACACATTGGAAGGAATAACCAACAGAGTAGAGGAAGCTGAGGACCGGATCAGTGAATTAGAAGACAAGGTAGAAAAAATCAACCAAACAGAAAACCAAAAGGAAAAAACAATTAAAAAACAAGAAGCCAGCTTAAGAGAACTGTGGGACAACTGGAAGCATAATAATATTTGCATCATAGGAGTCTCCAAAGAAGAAGAAAATGGGCAAGGGTTAGAGAATATAGCTGAAGAAACAATGTCAGAAAACTTCCCTAATTTGGGGAAGGAAGAAGGCATTCAAGTTCAAGAAGCACAGACAGCCCCAAGTAAGAAGAAACCAAACAGGCCTATACCAAGACATATAGTAGTTAAAATGCCAAAAATTAAGGATAAAGAGAGAATCCTAACAGCAGCAAGAGATAAGCAACAAGTTACCTACAAAGGAACCCCCATTAAACTATCAGCTGATTTCTCAACAGAAACACTACAGGCCAGAAGGGAATGGCATGAAGTAAACAAGGTCATGAAAAACAAGGATCTGAATCCAAGACTACTCTATCCAGCAAGGCTATCATTCAAAATAGAAGGTCAAATAAAGAGCTTCCCAGATTAAAAAAAAAAAAAAAAAGGCTAAAGGAATACATTAGCACAAAATCAGCACTGCAAGAAATGTTAAAAGGACTGCTGTAATTAGTAGACGAAATAGGAAGGAAAATAGAAACCACAATAAACAAAAATGGCAATAAATAAGTACATATCAATAATCACCTTAAATGTACATGGATTGAAGGCTCTGATAAAAAGACACAGATTAGCTGATTGGATAAGAAAGCAGGACACATATATATGTTGTTTACAAGAGACCAGCCTGAAAACAAAAGACTCACATAGGATGAAAATGAAGGGATGGAAAAAAATCTTCCAAGAAAACGGAAAGGAGAAAAAGAGCTGCGGTAGCAATACTCATATCTGATAAAAAAAAAAAAAAAAAAAAAAAAAAAAAAAAGATTTCAAAATGAAGGCCATAACCAGAGACAAAGAAGGTCACTACATAATATTGAAAGGATCTATCCAACAGGAAGATATAACCTTGGTAAACATATATGCACCCAATATAGGAGCACCAAAATATATTAAAAATCTTCTGGAGGATATCAAAAGAGAAATCAACAGCAATACAATCATAGCAGGGGAATTCAACACCCCACTGACATCACTGGATAGATCCTCTAGACAAAAAATTAACAAGGAAACAGAGATGATAAATGAAGCACTAGACCAAGTGGATTTAACAGGTATCTACAGAGAATTACACTGGAAAAGTACAGAATTCGCATTCTTCTCAAGTGCACATGGGACATGTTAAAAGATAGACCACATCTTAGAAAAAAAACTAAGTCTCTACAAGTTCAAGAAGATTGAAATCATATCAAGCATCTTCTCATATCACAATGGCTTGAAACTAGAAATCAATTACAACAAAAACACGCAAAGACATTTGTACACATGGTGGCTAAATAGCATGTTATTAAACAATGAATGGGTTACCAACAAAATCAAGGAAAATATTAAAAACTTCCTGGAAACCAATGAAAATGAACACACAACAACACAAAATCTATGGGATGCAGCGAAAGCAGTTCTGAGAGGGAATGTCATAGCACTGTAGACCTACCTCAAGAAACAAGAAAAATTTCTAATAGATTATCTAACCTCACTACTTAAGAACTAGAAAGCAAACAAAAAGAAAACCCCAGAGAAAGTAGAAGGAAGGAAATAGTAAATATCAGAGCAGAAATAAATCACATAGAGACCAAAAAAAAAAAAAAATTCAAAGGATCAATGAAACAAAGAGCTGGATTTTTGAAAAGATAAACAGGATTGATGGACCCTTAGCTAGATTCACCAAGAAATAAAGAGAGAGAACCCAAATACACAAAATCAGAAATGAAAAAAGAGAAGTAACAACTGACACCACAGAAATACAAAGGATCATTAACAAATACTATGAACATTTATATGGCAACAAATTCGACAATCTAAGCAAAATGGACAAATTTCTAGAAACACACAGCCTCCCAAAACTGGACCAGGAGAGATAGAAAACTTGAACAGACCAATAACAACTAAGGAAATTGAGGATGTAATCAAGACACTCCCACCAAAAGAAAGCCCAGGCCTGGACGGCTTCATGGGGGAGTTTTACCGAACAATCAAAGAAGAACTAACACCCATTCTCCTCAAACTATTTCAAAAAATTCAAGAAGGAAGACTTTCAAACTTGTTTTATGAGGCCAGCATGATTCTAATTCCAAAACCAGAAGAAGACACTACAAAGAAAGACAACTACAGGCCAATATCCCAGATGAATACAGATGCCAAAATCCTGAACAAAATACTAGAAAATAAGATCCAGCAATACATCAAAAAAATTATTCACCATGACCAAGTCGGATTCATCCCAGGGATGCAAGGGTGGTTCAGTATTTGCAAATCAATAAATGTGATATACCACATAAACAAAATGAAAGATAAAAACCACATGATTATATCAATAGACACTAAAAAAGCCTTCAACAAAATCCAGCACCCATTTGTGATAAAAACACTCAACAATGTGGAAATAGAGGGATCATATCTCGACATAATAAAGGCCATATATCAAAGACCTACAGCCAACATCATACTCAATGGGAAAAAACTAAAAACATTTCCCTTAAGAACAGGAACAAGACAGGGATGCCCACTTATACCACTCTTATTTAACATAAGACTGGAAGTCTTAGCCACAGCAATCAGACGTGAAGAAAAAATAAAAGGGATCCAAATTGGAAAGGAGGAAGTGAAACTGTCATTATTTGCAGATGACATGATATTGTACGTAGAAAATCCTAAAGACTCCATCAAAAATCTACTAGACTTAATAAATGAATTTGGCAAAGTAGCAGGATACTAAATTAATGTCAAGAAATCTACATTATTCTTATACACTAATGATGAACTCACAGAAACAGAAACTAAAAACAAATCCCATTTACATCGCGACAAAAAAATTAAGATACCTAGGAATAAACTTAACCCAAAAAAAGGACTTATTTGCAGAAAACTACAAAACATTGAAAAAATAAATAGAGGAAGATATAAAAAAAAAAAAAGTGGAAGCACATACCTTGTTCATGGATTGGAAGAATTAACATCATTAAAATGTCCATATTACCCAAAGCAATCTATAGATTCAATGCAATCCCCATCAAAATACCAATGACCTATTTCACAAAACTAGAACAAATACTTCAGAAGTTCATATGGAACCAAAAAAGACCCCAAATAGCCACAGCAATCTTGAAAAAGAAGGAAAAAGTAGGTAAGATCACAATGCTGGATATCTGGTTATGCTACAAAGCTACTGTAATCAAAACAGCCTGGTACTGGCACAAGAACAGGCATATAGACCAGTGGAACAGAACAGAGAATCTGGAAATTGACCCAGGACATTATTCTCAATTAATATTTGACAAAGGTGGCAAGAGCATACAATGGAGTAAAGATAGCCTCTTTAATAAATGGTGCTGGGAAAATTGGACAGCTATATGCAAAAAAAAAAAAAAAAGAAAAAAGAAAAGAAACTGGACCATCAACTTACACCATATACAATAATAAACTCAAAATGGATAAAGGACTTAAGTGTGACTCATGAATCCATAAATTCCTAGAAGAAAATGTAGGCCACAAAACTTCGGACATCATATGCAGCAGAATCTTCACTGATAAATCATCTAAGGCAAGAGAAACAAAGGAAAAAATGACCATATGGGATGACATCAAACTCAAAAGCTTCTGCACAGCAAAAGAAACAACCATCAAAATGGAAAGGAAACCCACTGTATGGGAGAGCATAATTACCAATGATACATCAGATAAGGGGTTAATCTCCAAAATATGTAGAGTGCTCATACAACTCAACAAAAGTTAGACAAAGAACCCAATTAAAAAATGGGCAGAGGACCTAAATAGACACCTCTCCAAACAGGACATACAAATGGCTAAGAGACTTATGAAGAAATGCTCAACATCACTAATCATCAGAGAGATGCAAATTAAAACAACAATGAGGTATCACCTCACACTTGTCAGAATGAGCACCATCAACAAATCATCAAACAAGTGTTGGCGAGGGTGTGGAGAAAAGGGGACTCTAGTACACTGCTGGTGGGAATGCAGACTGATGCAGCCACTATGGAAAATACTATGGTGTTCCCTCCAAAAATAAAAATTTGAACTGCAATTTGACCCTGTTATCCCACTTCTTGGAGTATACCTTAAGAAACCTGAAACACCAATCAGAAAGAATATATGTACTCCCATGTTTATAGCAGCACTATTTACAATAGCTAAGATTTGGACATAGCTCAAGTGTCCATTAGTAGACGAATGGATAAAAGAGCTGTGGTGCATATATACAGTGGAACACCATGCAGCTGTAAGAAAGAAAGATCTCTTATCCTTTGTGACAACATGGATGGACCTGGAGAGTATTATCCTAAGCTAAACAAGCCAAGCAGAGAATGACAAATATCACATGATCTCACTTGTTTGTGGAATATAATGAACACAACACTCTGAGGAACAGGGTAGACCCAGAGACGTGGAAGTAGGGTACAGACTGACAACCCTCAGAAAGGGGATGTGGTGGGGAGAGAAGAGATAAACTACAGAACTTATATGCATGTACATATAACTGATGGACATGGACAACAAAGCTGGGGACGGGGTGGGTGGGACGGGGAGAAGGATGTCAAGGGGGAAAAAAGGAGAAATATCTGTAACAAAAATTAATAAAAAATAGATAAAAGAAATAATAAATAAAAATCAGGAACTATTTAAAAACAAATAAAGTGATTATTGATAGATATATATTATTGCAGTTTTAGTCTTTTAACTATCTTCTTTTTTCTTCTTCTTCTTCCCCCTCCCCCTCTCCTCCCCCTCCCCCTCTCCTCCCCCTCCCCCTCCCTCCTCCTCCTCCTCCTCCTCCTCCTCCTCCTCCTCCTCCTCCTCCTCCTCCTCCTCCTCCTCCTCCTCCTTCTTCTTCTTCTTCTTCTTCTTCTTCTTCTTCTTCTTCTTCTTCTTCTTCTTCTTCTTCTTCTTCATGCCCTTTGGAATTTCTTAGAATTTCTTGTTATATTGGTTTGGTGGTAACATTTTTTTTTTAGCTTTTACTTATCTGGGAATCTCTTTATTTCTCTTTTAATGTTTTTTTTCTTTATTGATTTGGAGAGAGAGGAAAGGAGAAGGAGAGAGATATAGAAACATCAATGAGAACATCAACTGGCCCCCTCCCACATGTCCCTCACTGGGCATCTGGCCCACAACATGGGCATGTGCCTTGATCAGGAATCAAACCAGTGACCTCTGTGGTGCATGGGTCGACACTCTACCACCGAGCCACACCAGCTGGGCTATTTCTCCTTTAATTTTAAAAGATAGCCTTATTGAGTAGTCTTGCTCTCTCTCTTCTCCTTCTGGCACCCCCATAATGCAAATTTTGCTACGTTTTAGGTTGTCCCTGAGGCTCCTTACATTGTCCTAATTTTTTTGGTTGTATGTCTTTGCTTTTCATCACTTTGAATATTGCATGCCAATCTCTACTGTCTTGAAACACTTCTGTTGAGAAATCAGCTCTCAGTCTTATGGGCGCTCCCTGTAGATAACTAACTATCTTTCTCTTGCAAGTTTTAAGATTCTCCCTGTGTCTTTAACCTTTGCCATTTAAATTATGATATGTTTTGTTGTGGACCTCTTTGGGTTCATTTTGTTTGGGTCTTTTTGTGCTTCCTGGACTTCTGTGTCTTTATTCTAATCAGGTTAAGGCAGTTTGGGGTCATTATCTTTTCAAATAGTTTCTCAATCTCTTGCTCTCTATCTTCTCCTTCTGGTATCCCTATGATGTGGATATCATTTTTCTTTATGTTATCCCAAGGATCTCTTAAACTATTCTCATTTTTTAAAGTTTTTTTTTTTTTTTTTCTTCTTTCTTTTTGCTTCTCTGATTGGGTGTTTTTGGCTACCTTGTCTTACAAATTGCTGGTTCCATCCTCTGCTTTATCCAACCTAGTGATTATTTCCTCCAATGTATTCTTCATTTCAAATATTGTATTCTTTATTTCTGTCTTATTTTTAGATTTCTATGTGTACTTTTTCATGCTTCTGTGGCTCTCTAAATTCTTTGTAGTTCTCACTAAATTTCTTGAGCATCCTCATTTTATTTTTTAGAACTCTATTTAATTTAGTTCTTTTTCTGGAGATTTCTCCTGTTCTTTAATTTGGGGCATGTTTCTTTGTCTCCCCATTTGGGCTACATTTTTAGTGAAATTTTTTCCATGTATTAGGAAGACCTGCTATGACTCCCAGTCTTCATAGACTGTCCTTAGATAGTAGATGTCCTATGAAACCCAGTGGTTCAGTGTCCTTGCTCACCTGAGCTGGGTGCCTCAGGGATGTCCCTTTTGTGTGTTATATGGGCTCTTCTATTGTAATTGACTCTTGATTGCTACTTTCCCTTTTGTGTGTGTGGTCAACCCTCAGCCTGGCTGACTCTAAGAATCAACATGGACCACAGTGTATAAGCTGCTGTGCAAGTCCTGACCACATGAAGCAGAATTCACCTCAGCAGTGTCTGGTGCCTGCCAAGATTTTCCTTTGAATATGCCTCTTGTAAAGGTTATTTGATCCTGTTATGATGTTTTCTAAAGCTAGCCACTAGATCTGTTATTTCTTCAACTTCTTGAAGGGATTCTGGTCCAGGCCAATGTAAGACTTTGCCTGTAACTGGCCCTCAGCAACTTGTTTGGAGCACAAAACAATCCAAAGTTTGTGGCTGCCTCTGCTGGGCCTGGGTGTGTGCAGGAAGGATCAAGCTGTGCATCAAGCCTGTCTTTCACCAGCAGTGGGCTTGAAGGTAGGTTAGCAAAAAGCTGAAAGTACCCTGAAATCTGCTTCCACCTGCCTCTTCCCATTAGCTGCCTGTTTGGCTTAGTCACTAAAAGAGCCTCTGGTGGTACTCAAGTTGTGTATGGTCCCTTCTCAGTAAATCACCAAGTAAGGGCGAGTAATGTTCACCAGATTGATATCAGTTCAAAATCAGTTCCAGTACTTGGTCTGAGGCTACCCAGCAAATGTCCTATGGTATACCAAGTCTAGCTGCCACCCACTGGGTGTTCACACACCTTTGTGGTTGGGCAGGGTCTCAGGAACTCATCAGGTTGAGGCAAGCATAGTTTTTTAGGTCCAAACAGACCAAGGTTCAACCATGTGGAGGCAGCGCTCTGCATCAGTCAGGCATGGGAGGGAAAAATGGCCTCTGTCATAGAAACATACAATTCAGTATGTCCCAAAGGCTTTCAGGATGATACAGAACAGGGAAGAGCTGCCAGGAGTAATTATGATGGGGCTAGTGGATCTCATGTGAGGTTGAGGCTTGATGGAAGGTAGGGAGGTGTGGCTCCTATCCCAGAGCCACACAACTCAGTCTGTTCCAAATTCTGCCAAGAACTCAGAAGGGTTGAGCCTCCAGGAGTCCAGAGGGTCAGGCCACCAGAAGCCCAGAGAGTAGGGCTAATTGCTTGTGAGGTGGAAGTGCCAGTTAAGTTCACATGAGTGTAGAAGGAATGATCCCTACCCTAAAGCCACATAACTCAGGCACTGACATCCTCTGAGGCTGATCAGACCTCTACTCTCTGTCCCAGGCAGCCAACTAAGAACAGTACAAGCTCTGCAAGTTGGGGCAACAGGGAGACAAGAGAGTGGGTCTATTGCATTCTCCCAAGCTGATGCCATATAGACAGGAGTGGTCCACCCAAGAAAGATGGCATTTGTGATTTGGGAGAGTGACTCAGCACAGGAGTCTTGTGGCTGTCCCTGATGCTCTCTCCAGAGCCACAAACCCTAGTCTCTCCTTGCATTATTCTAGTCTGCTTCTCCCTTCCACCATAGGAATACAACGTGAGTAGCTGCCAATGAGATTTTGTGTGTTGTCCCATTAAGAGAATGCCTATGTCTCTTGAAGACTCCTATTTCTCTCTGGCAGACAGTATCCCTGCTGATTTTTATAGCCAAATGTTATGTGGGCACCTCTTCTAGTCTCTGACACTTGGCTGGAGCCCAGAGTGTATTTGAAACCCCATGCTGCTAAGGAGGAACCTTTGCAACTGAGATATCCCTCCAGAATCTCAGCCACCACCTGTGGGAGCAGGGCCAACCCTTTTTGCCTCTTCATCCTTCCTACTAGTCTCTATGTATCTTCCTCTGTAAATCCTTGGTTATAAGACTACTCTTCAGCTAGTCTTCAGTTGATTATTCATGTTGATTGCTCTATATTTTGGTTATAATTCCAGTTTGGTTCTGGGAGGAGGTGAATGTAATATCAACCTACTCTGTTATATTTTGGATCTCCCAAATCTTTATTTTTATCATCTCCCCTAACTCAAGGTCTACTCAAACTTGAGGGAAGGTATAAGATTCCCTCAGTAGTATGTGACAGACCTTTGAGGCACTACCTTAGAGGGAGTAAAAGGTTGAACTCTTTCTTATGCTTGGTCATATATTGTTTAGAAGCTTGTCCACTTCAGCCCCAAATTTCCTAGATTCCATTTTGGGGTATAGTCTCAGGAGTCTTTATTCCATCTGTCCAAAGATGGGGTGACTCGTATTGTTGTTGACACTCAATCTCTAATGACCACTAAATGCAGATCAGTCAATGCAGCCACTTTCTCAGAATCTCTAATTTTTAAAAATTTTAGAGAGATTTTAGAGAGGAGGAAGATAGATTGATAAATAAAGAGAAACACACACACACACACAGAAAGAGAAACACTGATGTGACAGAGAAAGATTTATCAGTTGACTCCTGCATGTGCCTTGACCAGGGATCAAATCAGCAACTTGGATGTGTGCCCTAACTGGGTATTGAACCCACCATACAGGTCAGAATATGACATTCAACCTCCTGCTCAGATCAATCCTGGCTGATATTTACTTCAATCCCCATTATCTCTTTCTAGACACACAAAGCTAGTTTCCACATTGGTAATGAAAACCTCAGAAGGTATATCAAGTGCCCAGACAGGCCTATTCTGGACAGTCTTTCAAGGCCAGGAACTTCTCATAAGCTTCACCTCACACTCCCTGAGGCCCTGAAAACTACCTGTCTGTGGGCTTTCTGCACCTTGTTAAAAGCTTTTATAAGATAACCTGCTTTAAATAGTTGTGTGCTTTATCAACCTGAAAATATTTGCCTGCAACAATCTTATAAAATTTTGTAAGACATTTAAATGATTTTTATAATTGATGAGTTGAGGTCAGTTAATGATAATGGCTATCACTTGTCCTGTGGTATTTCTCTTCCTTGTTGGAAGTACTCAAGCTTCCAAATGAAACCCTGCATTAAGGTGTTGTGAGATTAGTCATTTAACAATGCTCTTCTGAGCCTGGCTGATGAGGACAGTGTAAGGAGCCTCTAGGACAACTTCAAGAATACCAACATTTGCATCATGGGGGTTCCAGAAGGAGAAGAGAGGGAGCAAGAAATTGAAAACCGATTTTAAAAAATAATGACAAAAAACTTTCCTAACTTGGCAAAGGAAACAGACATACAAATCCAGGAAGCACAGAGAGTCCTAAACAAGATGAACCCAAAGAGGTCCACACCCATCATAATCTAAATACCAAAGGTTAAAGACAAAGAGAATCTTAAAAGCAGCAAGAGAAAAGCAGTTCGCTATCTACATAGGAGCTCCCATGAGACTGTCAACCCATATCTCAAAAGAAACTATTCAGGCCACAGGGAGTGGCAAGAGATATTCAAAGTGATGAAAAGCAATGATCTACAACCAAGATTGCTTTATCCTGCAAAGCTATCATTTAGAATTGATCAACATATCAAGAGTTTCCCAGACAAGAAAAAGCTAAAGGAGTTCATCACCACCAAACCAGTATTATTTGAAATGTTGAAGGGTCTTCTTGAAGGAGAAGAACAACAAAAATATGAACAATAAAATGGCAATAAATACATATCTGTTAACAATTGAATCTACAAACAAAATGAGCAAGCAGAACAGAAACAGACTCATAGATACAGATAAGTTTTTGTTGCTTGCCAGATGGGTTGGGGCTGCGGGAATGGGTGAAGAAGATGAAGGAATTAAGAAGTGCAAATTGGTTGTTAGACTGATGAACCTCAAAGGAAAGGGGGAAGGGAGGATGGGAAGAGATAAACCAAAAAACTTCTATGCATATATGCATAACCAATGGGGACAAAAACAATAGTGTGGGGAAGGCAGGAGGGGGGTGAGATTGGGGAGGAGGGGGTCAAAGGGGGGGGAAAAAAGGGGAGATCTGTAATGCATTCAACAGTAAAGATAAAGATTTGTTATATATATATATATATATATATATATATATATATATATATATATATATATATATATAACAAATGTCCAAGGAGAACTTTAAACTCTTATCACTGGGGGACTGGACACCTAGGGAACCTTCCTTCTATTTTTCTGGTACCACTGAAAATATTTATCTTATCTAAATAAATAAAGGCTGTTATATATTTTACATCCTCATTAACCTTTTTTGCCTCAAGGCCTCTTTGTAAATTGCTAAAACCCAAAAGGGACGTTAAGTCAATTTATGTCTTTGTTCTCATCAGTCAAGGGCACTCCTCAAGTCCTCTACTTACTACTGTCTCTTAACTCCTTAGCAACCATTCCAAGCTACTGACTCCTTAGTAATAGTTCAGGGTCTTCTGAATTAAAGATAAAGCATACTAATATACTTTAGCATACTTCAGAATAGGACATCTTTACTTTATAGATTCCTTCTAAACAATAAAAAATAGAAGGTGAGATATTATTAAGTTCTGTATGATTTAGATATCATGTTCTTAATTACCACCTCTTCAATATGCTCTTGAAAATTCTTTATTTCAGACAATGAGCTCCTCTTGGACTTCTCTGAAAGAGGTTAGTATCATTCTTTTTTGTCTTACATTGCTCTGTCTGAAGATAACTTACATTTTATCTCTTGAAAGTCCTCCATTTTTCTTTCCAGTGTTCATTAATGAGAGGTTATTAAAATAAAAACTTTAAGATTCTGTTTTCAAGGGTGGGTTTCATACATATACCCTAAAAGAGAAATGACAGTGTGCCTTTGTGTAGTCTTTGTCTTTATATAGTACATGCACATGGAAAGCAAATAAAAAGACCACTTAAGTATTTATGTCTGCTGCTCATCATCCTTGACTAGCACTTTAAAAAGGTCCCTAGAGACAAACTCAAGCTTTCCATCCAGAAATCTCTGAGTCTTCTCATTTATAAACCTCTGTAACTGGGAATTTCTCATTGTGTCTTTCTTCTTTTAGTCTTGGGGCTATTGGTGCCATTGGTGCCCTGCTCATATCCCTTCAACACTTGTCAATCATGCACATTGCTCTATGCTCTAAGCTCCTACTTCTTCTGGCCAAGAAAACATACTCAGCCTGTATGCAGGGAAGGCCAAAAGTGATGAAAGTTAATTCCCCTAGAAGGAGACTTCAATCAAAGATAAGTGGAATTTGGTGAGTAAATGTCCAAGTCTCCCTACCCTCAGATGAGATAACATGATCTACTCAGTTTCCAGATGTCTCCACTGGAAAAGTCTCATTTCTCCATAGGTTGACCTGCTTACTGATGCACATTATATTGGCTGCCTTACCTTTCACATTACATTTACCCTTCCCCTAGCAGTGTTTGCTGGTATCACCTCCATAAAAAAAACCTTCTCATATTCAAAAGTTTGTTTTGGGGTCTGTTTCTAGAGATACCAACCTAAGACAACAACTGAGAAGATGAAAGTTGTCTCACTCAGATTTGATATTTCCTGGCTCCTGTTTCTGTGTCTATGTCATGTGCTATAAGTTTGGGTGTGTTTGGTTCCTTAAGCCAGATTAGCTCAGCACATCTTAACTCTACCTTAGATAGTGGCTCAGCTCTCTGCCCTTAATTCACAGGAACACACTGGCAACTTGTGACTTACCATCTAGTATTCTGAGTTCCAGCCCTTTCTATTTTCACAGTCACTTTATCTACCTGATCCTATGGGGAAAATAACATGTTGGTGGGCCACTTGACATGAACTTATGGTGGTTGGGCTCAGAGAAAATTAAGTTTCCTGCTACTTTCACACTTTCTTTTAGTAAGGCAAGCTTTTAAGAAACTTACATTATTTCTTTTGGTGAACAAGGTGAAGGGATTAATAAGTACAAATTTGTAGTTACAAAATATGCACAGGTATGTAAAGTACAGCACAGGGAATATAGTCAATAATATTGTAATAGCTATGTATGGTGCCAGGTGGGTATCTGGAATATCAGGGGATCATCTTGTACAATATATAATAGCCAGTATACTGTACATCTAAAACTAATACAAAATAATATTGACTATAAACTGTAATTAAAAAATAAAATTTAGGTTTAAGATTTGAGCCAACATGGCAGTGGGCAAGACTGGAGTGAGGGTGAGAGTATGAGTGAGTGAGTATGTGAAAGAGAGAGCAAGCATGGTGTGAGTGTGTGTGGGCATCGGTCAGTGTGGGAACTCAGGGTGGGTGGTTTGGGTGCACCTGACGTTGGAGCTGTTGTCTGCCACCACATGATGCTTGACTGGGTGCTTCTCTCTGCTTGGGACTGGAGAAAACACCATTTTGGAAGATCCACAGTGTCTTCCTTGGAAGAAACCTGCAGAGAATGGCCGAGATACACCCTACCAAGGCCACAGCCAGGTGTGTCTGACCCTGCCGCCTCTATGAATGACCATGCCCAGACAGACAGACCTGAAGCTGTAAGCTGCTGCCATGCCTGGTTCTGCCGCCATGACCTGATACACCTGAACACATGGATTTGCCACCTTGATCTGGCACTCCTGACTGGGTGCCCCACAGAATACAGGCTATGCAGACTCAAACTGACATGCCTGGATGCACAAACCTGCCATAATAATCCCACATGCCTGACCTGGCACCCCTGTATGCCCAGACCTGGCTCTGAGACCCAGCACACCTGGCCCTGCCAAAACCTCATGCCCCTAGATGCATGGACCTGTAACCAAGACCACGTATAACCTGAAACCCATGGAAGAAGAGATCAGACCCCAAGACCAGGTGTGCCCCATAGTATCAGACTGCTAATATGGGAGACAAATAAATAACACCCAAATGAAAGAAAAGGAGGTATTGCCAGAGAAGGAACTAAATGAAATGAAGGCAAGCAATGTGTCAAATAAAGAGTTCAAAGTAATGGTTGCAGTTTATCATTCAAGTGTAAAATATTTTGAATCAATAATATATTTTATGTTTTCTTTTGGTAAAAACTGGTTTTTATTAGTGCACTTTCTATCCTCTGTCAACTTTCTGTGCTGAATGTTGGGACTGATTATGCTAAATAAAATTAGTTGCATTAAAAAAGGATACTCAAACAACAAACAACTTAGTGAGAACTACACGCAATTTAATGAGAACTATAAGAGACTGAGTAGGAACTACAACCGCATGAAAAAAGATGTAGAAACCATGAATAAAAATCAATCAGAAATGAAGAATGACATAATCAAAATGAATAATACCCTGGAAGAAATAAGCAGTAGATAAGAAGCTGAGAACAGAATCAGTGAATTAGAAGACAAAGTAGAAAAAAAACATCTAATCAGAGCAACAATTAGAAAAAAAAAATGAAGCAGGAAGACAGTTTAAAGGAGCTTTCGGACAATGTGAAATGTAACAACAATCGCATCATAAGGGTACCAGAAGGAGAAGAATCTGAGCAAGAAATAGAGAACCTGTTTGAAGAAATAACAACAGAAAACTTTCCTAACATGGTGAAGAAAAAAGTCACATAAGTCAGGAATCACAGAGAGTACCAATCAGGATGAACCTAAAAAGTCCCAAACCTAAACAGATCATAATTGAAATGACAAACATTAAAGAAAAAGAACAAATCTTAAAGGCAACAAAAGAGAGACAGAAAGTTACCTATGAAGGAGCTCCCATTAGACTGTTGGCTGATTTCTCAATAGAAATACTTCAGGCCAGAAAGAAGTGGCATGAACTATACAAAGTAATGAAAAGCAAGGGACTGAATCCAAAGATTCTCTATCAAGCAAAGCTATCATTCAAATGTGAAGGTGAAATAATGAGCTTCAGAGATAAAAAACGGCTAAAGGAGTTTATTACCACCAAACCAGCACTGAAAAAAATGCTAAAGAAACTGTGAAGAAGAAGAAGAAGAAGAAGAAGAAGAAGAAGAAGAAGAAGAAGAAGAAGAAGAAAGAGAGAGGAATACAGACATAAAGAATAAAAATGGCAATAAATAAGTACCTATCTATAATAACCTTAAATGTAAATGGACTAAATGCTCCCATCAAAAGACAAGGTAGCTGAATGGATAAGAAAACATGACTCATAAGTATGCTGTCTACAAGAGACCCACCTCAGAACAAAAGACTCACATAGGATAAAAGTGAAGTGATGGAAAAAAAAGTGTTTCCATGCATATGAAAAAGAAAAAAGAAAAAAAAAAAAAGCTAGGGTAGTAATACTCATATCTGACAAAATAGACTTCAAAATGAAGGACATATCAAGAGACATTGAAGGCCACTACATAATAGTAAAGGGATTGATACAAGAGGCTATAACCTTGGTAAACATATATGCACCAAATATAAAAGTACCCAAATATATTTTTTTTAAAAAGAACACTTCTGGAGGACTTAAAAGGAGAGATTGACAGCAATATAATCATATTAGGGGACATTAACAGCACAGTGACATCACTGGATAAATCTTCTAGGAAAAAAAAGCAACAAAAAAAAAAAACAAGAAAACAGTGACCACAAATGACACACTAGATCAAACATATTTAATTTATATTTACAGAACATTTTACCCCAAAGTTGTAGAATATACATTCTTCTCAAGTGCACATGGGGCACTATCAAAGATAGACCACAAGTTAAGGACACAAACTAAGTTTCTACAAGTTCAAGAAGATTGAAATCATATCAAGCATCTTCTTAGATCACAATAGCATGAAATTAGAAATCAACTACAATAATAACAACCCAGAAACATCCAAACACATGGAGACTAAATATCATGCTATTAAAAAATGAATTGGCTACCAATGAGATCAAGGAAGAAATTTAAAAAAAAAACTTCCTAGAAACTAATGAAAATGAACACACAAGAACTCAAAATCTATGACAAACAGTGAAAGCAGTACAGGTAGAAAAGTTCATAGTACTACAGGTCTACCTCAAGAACAACAACAACAACAAAATTCTAACAAATTATCTAAATGTACAATTTAAAGAATTAGAAAGAGAACAAGAAGATCCCAGAGTTAGTGGAAGGAAGGAAATAATAAAGATCAGAGCAGAAATAAGTGACATAGACACTAAAAATAAGCAATACAAAGGCTCAGTGAAACCAAGAGCTGGTTCTTTGAAAAGATAAACAAGACTGATGAACCTTTAGCCTGACACATCAAGAAACAAACAGAGAGGACCCAAATAAATAAGATCAGAAACGAAAGAGGTGAAATAACAACTGGCACCACAGAAATACACATGAATGTAAGAAAATACTATGAACAACTATATGCTAACAAATTGGATGACCTAAGTAAAATGGACAAATTCCTAGAAAAATGTAATCTTCCAAAACTCAACAAGGAAGATTCAGAAAATCTGAACAGACCAATAACAACTAATGAAATAGAAGTCATAATTAACAAACTCCCAGCAAACAAAAGCCCTGGTCTAGATGGTTCACAGTGGAGTTTTACCAAACATTCAAAGAAGTACTAACACCTATCTTCCTAAAACTATTCCAAAAAATTCAAGTACAATCAAGACTTCCAAGCTCTTTTTATCAGGCCAGCATTCTCCTAATTCCAAAACCAGATAAAGACACTACAAAGAAAGAGAATTATAGGCAAATATCCCTGATGAACATAGATGCTGAAATTCTCAACAAAATATTAGCAAATCTGATCCAACAATATATTAAAAAGATCTTAATGACAAAGTGGGATTTATTCCAGGGATACAAGGCATGTACCATATTTGCAAATCAATAAATGTGACACATCACATAAACAAATTGAAAGATAAAAATCATATGATCATATCAATAGATGCAGAAAAAGCGTTCAACAAAATCTAACACCCATTTTTGGTAAAAACTGTCAACAAAGTGGGAATAGAGGGATCATACCTCAACATAATAAAGGCTGTATATAATAAAGCTACAGCCAACATCATAATCAATGGGCAAAATCTAACATCATTTTCCCTATGAACAAAAACAAGACAGTGATACCTGCCTTCACCACTCTTATTCAATATAGTCCAAGAAGTCCTAGCCACAGTGATCAGACAAGAAGAAAAAATAAAAGTTATCCAAATCAGAAAGGAGGAAGTAAAACTGTTATTATTCTCAGATGACATGATATTGTACATAGAAAAATCCAGGACTCCACCAAAGACTATTAAATGTAATAAGCGAATTTGGCAATGTAGCAGGATACAAAATTAACACCCAGGAATTGATGGCATTTTTATACACTAATAAAAAACTATCAGAAAGAGAAACTAAACATAAATCCCATTTACCACCACAACAAAATAATTAAGATACTTAAGAATAAACTTAACCAAAGAGGTAAAAGACAGGTACAAAAAAAGCTACAGGATGTTGAAAAAAGAATTAGAGGAAGATATAAACAAGTGGAAGAACATACCATTTTCATGGATTGAAAGAATTAACATTAAAATGGCCATACTACCCAAAGCAATTTATATATTCAATACAACCCCTATTAAAATACCAAAAGCATATTTCATAGAGCTAGAATACTCCAAAATCTATATAAAACCAAAAAAGACCCCGAATAGTCACAACAATCTTGAGAAAGATGAACAAAGTAGGAGGAATCACAGTAATGGATATCAAGTTATACTACAAAAGTCATTGTAATCGAATCAGCCTGGTACTGGCACAAGCACAGGCTTATAGATCAATGGAACAGAACAGAGAACCCAGAAATTGACTCAAGCCATTATGCTTAATTAATATTTGAAAAAGGAGGCAAGAGCATACAATGGAGTAAAGACAGTTTCTTCTATAAATGGTGTTGGGAAAAATTGAACAGCTACATGCAAAAAAAAAAAAAAAAATGAAACTAGACCACCAATATACACCATATACCAGAAAAAAACTCAAAATGAACAAAATACTTAAATGTAAGTTGTGAAAGCATAAAATTCCTAGAAGTAACCACAGGCTGCAAAATCTCAGACATCTCACTTAGCAGAATTTTCTCTAGTACATTGCCTAGCACAAGAACAAAAGAAAAAATAATAAATGGGACTAGATCAAACTAAAAGTGTCTACACTGCAAAAGAAACAGCATCAAAATGAAAAGAAGACTCACTGTATGGAAGAACATATTTGCCCATGATAAAACTGATAAGGGGTTAATTTCCAAAATATAAAAAGTACTCATAAAATTCAACAAAAGGAAGACAAACAATCCAATTTAATAAATGGGTAGAGGACCTGAATAGACACTTCTCCAAACAGGACATATAAACGGTCAGAAGACAAGTAAAAAAATGCTCATCACTAATCATCAGAGAAATGCAAATTAAAACAACAATGTGTTACCACCTCACACCTGCCAGAATCAACAAACAACAAGTGCTGGTGAAGTTTTGGAGAACAGGGAACCCTTGTACACTGCTGGCAGGAATGCAGCCTGGTACAGCCACTATGAAAAACAATATGGAATTTCTTCAAAAAATTAAAAATTGAACTGCCATTTGAACCAATGATCCCACATCTAGGAATATATCCTAAGAACCCTCAAACATCAGTCAGAAATAATATATGCACCTGTATGTTCATAGCAGCACTATTCACAATAGTTAAAATCTGGAAACAGCCCAAGTGTCCAATAGTAGATGAGCAGATAAAAAAGCCATGGTATATTTACATAATGGAATATTATGCAGCTGTAAAAAAGAAGGATCTATTACCTTTTGAGATAGCATGGAGGGACCTGGAGAGTATTATATTAAGCAAAATAAACCAATCATAAAATGACAAGTATCCCATAATCTCACTTATATGTGGAATGCCCATTTTTTAATCAGATTGCTTGGGGTGTTATTATTGAATTTTATGAGTTCTTTATATTTTTTTTATCTTAATCCATTATCAGGTCTATGACTTGCAAATATTTTCTCCCATGCCATAGGCTGCATCTTCATTCTGCTTACTGTTTCTTTTGTTATACAGAAGCTCTTTAGGTTTGATTTAGTTACTTTTTTGCTGTTGGTGTCATATACAAAAATCTTTGCCAAAGAGTTTTTTCCTAGGATTTTAATGTTTTAGGCATTATGTTTAAGTATTTAATCCATTTTGAATTAAGTTTTATATGTGGTCTATGATAGGGGTCCACTTTCATTCTCTGCATGGTGATTCAGTTTTCCTTATACCATGTATTAAAAAGACTATCTTTTCCCCATTTAGTATTCTTGTTCCTTTGTCAAATATTAGTTGACCATATATGCAAGGGTTTATTTCTGGGCTTTCAATTCTGTTCCATTGGCCTATGTGTCTTTTTTTTTTTTTTTAAATCCTCACCCGAGTATATTTTTTTCATTTATCTTTAGAAAGAGTGGAGTGGGGGGCGGGGAGAGAGAGAAACATTGATGTGAGAGAGACACATCAATTGGTTGACTCCAGCACGACCCCAATCAGGGCCGGGTACAAACCGCAACCAACGTATGTGCCCTTGGCCGGAATCAAACCCGCAGACCAACCGCTGAGCCAAACTCGGCAGGGCCTATCTGTCTATTTTAATGACAGGACCATACAAAATACACTTGTCATGATGTGCATTATATGGCTCAGTGATCACCTGCTGTTCCAAAACTTAGTTTAATACTGACCTGGATGGGTTGTTGTTGAAATAAATGAGTCCTGAGTGGACAGGTATAGCTCATGGTCAGTGCACAATGGTATGACATTCCCATCTCCACTGCAGCTTCACAGTAATGTTGTGACACCCCATCTTTAAGTTACTGATAACCCAGAGTTCATTTGGACTCCTGGTATATTCTCATTGTTTCTCTGGGTTAAGCACAGATGCTATCCTCAATGGAAAGAGTATTTAAATGGCTATGACCCCTGTTAGGTGCATACAATTTAATTTATGGGCAGATAATGCAGAAAGATTGATGGAAAAGGCAAGTTGTTCTATACTAGTAAAAAAAAAAAAGTATGTAAGACATTCTTATTATGCCTCACTTCTTCACATTATGAATTCCCCAGCAGCAAAACTAATGTTTTGTTTTGTTTTTTAACTGCATTGTACCTTGTTTTCATTACATGAGGATTACTTAAGACATGAAGAATAGCTTCCATAAGAGTATCAGTAATAAAAAAAAAGTCATGGGGATGATGTGGTTGTTACTTATTTTTGAGCCTCAGTAGAATATTTAGCATTTGTCAGAATACCAGACAATGAAGTTTCTTACAACAGGGACTTCCAGTCTTGAACCAGGGATAATGCACCCATGATGTAAGGTAAAACAAACTAGATGATATGTAACAAAAAGGTAGTGTTCCTCACTTTGAGTTTTCCCACTCTTCTTAATCCTACTAATCACTCAGTATCAACCCTTCATTCCAAAGATATGGGTAATACTGTAGTTATCTCTTAGGATGCTTTTCCAACTTGCCACCAGCACATTAAAATTCCACCAACATCCATCGGTGTGTCTCCGCAGCCTTGTATTTTAGTTCATTGAAATATCCCCATCCTAGCCATGCTTCATTGGACTCCAAGTGGACCCCACTCAGTTAGACTAATCAGGATCCTATCCTGGGAATTCAGGATTGGACTCAGGTTCCCAGTTAATCTGGGTGATCTCTTGAATGAAGGAAACAATGTCACCAACTTATATCCACCAATGGTTGTAAGATCACAGAGAATGAATGAGATGCCCGGAGGGAAGTGGTCCATGCTTTTGGTTTTGATCCTTTATCAAGAATAGCCTTGCCCGGACAGTGTGGCTCACTGGTTGAGCATTGACCCATGCACCAAGAGGTCGTCTTTTGATTCCTGGTCAAGGCACATGCCCAGGTTGTGGGCCAAATCTCCAGTGGGGGGCGTGCAGGAGGAGGCCAATCGATGTTCTCTCTCATCGATGTTTCTATCTCCCTCTCCCTTCCTCTCTCTCTAAAAATCAATAAAGAAGGAAAAAAAATTAAAAAAAGAATAGCCTTGGGCTCTAAGACAGAAATTTCCCTATTTACTTAAACTAACTCAAGATGGTGGTTCCCTAAAAACTCAGAATCCTAATCCAGTCTCTCCCAGTGAGATAATATAATATAAAAAAATTTATATTTGATCTTTGTCACCACTTAGGCACAGAGCTTCTAAAAATGGAATTTCCTGAGTGGTAGAGATGAGAAGAGAGTCTTTTGTTATCCATAATAAGCCCCTTTAATATATACCTGAGTTTATGCTTAATGAGGTGACTCTTGAAAGATAGGGGCTGGTTGTCAGAGGAACCAACCATGTGATTAGAGGGTTGAAACTTTTAGCCCCAGCCCACAACCTCCTAGTAAGGGGAAAGAGCAGTAGATTGAATTAATCACTAATGGTCAATGATTAACAATCATGTCTATGTAATGAACCTCTATTAAAACCTTACACAATAGGGTTCAGAGAGATCCTCGGTTGGTGAATTCACCTATGTGTGGTGATGGAGGCACACCCCAAATTCCACAGCAACAAAAGCTCAGAATCCTTCCAGTTCTCACTCTATGTATGTATTCATCTGGATGTTTATCTGCATATTTTATAACATCCTTTATAATAAAACAGTAAAGTAAATAAAGTGTTTCCTGAATTCTTTGAGACATTATAGCAAATTATCAAACCTGAAGAGGAGGTTGTGAGAATGCCAAATTTGTAACCAATTTGAATAGAAATGTGGGTAATAGGGACCCACTACTTGCATTGTGGATTTAAATAAAAATAGTCAAATGTACACTCGTAATATTTTATTCATTAATTGCCTTACACATACATGTTTAAAGTAATATATTATTTAAAATATTAATGTCTACTGTTCATAAAATGATTATAAAAACTTTTTATTTTAAAATATATATAGATTCACAGGAAGGTGAAAATAAATGTACAGAGAAGTGTCATGCACACTTCCATCCTCCTCCAATAGTAAAACTTGAGCAACTGTAGTACAGAGTCATCCCAAGGAAATTTACAGTGGTACAGTCCATAGAGCTTATTCAGATTTTGCCAGTTTTACCTGTAATCATATATACGTCTGCATGTATGTGTGTGCATATATGTATGTAGATCTATGCAATTTTATCACATGTAGCTTTGTGGAAATACCATTACATGAAGATACTCATCTGTACCACTACCAGGTGCACTTGTGCCACCCCATTATACCCATCACCATTCCTAAAGCCTGTCAACCACTAATTTATTTTCATCTCTATAATTCTATTATTTCACAAACATATTAAGTATCATGTGGTCTGTATTCTTTTGAGGTTTCCTTTTTCATTCAGCATAATTTCCTTGAGGTTCATCAAGGTGTTGAAGGTACCACTCGTTTGTTTCTTTTATTGCTGAGCAGGATTTCCTAATATGAAAAAACCATAGTTTGTTTATCATTTGGACAAATGGATGGACATTGAATAATTTCCAGTTTAGGGTTATTTTGAGTCAAATATTTGTATACAATTTTCCCTGTAAATAAGTTTTCATTTCTCTGAAACACATACCCAAGGGTACAATTGCTGGGTCCTGCAGTAAGTCCACTTTAAGTTTTAAAATTAATATGAGGCAATCTTTCAAATTCTTCACAAGTATCTCTATCATTAGGATCTTCATCTTCACAATGTCATCATTTATTATAATGTTTTTTTAAACCAATCTTTGAAGTACTTGTTGTTAGTGTCTGAGAGTAGCAGTAACATACTCACAACTTTGACATCATTCCTCAATATTTTCTTCCTTTTTGGAAAGTCTTTTTTTTTTTAATCCTCACCCGAGGACATTTTTACATTTATCTTCAGACAGAGCAGAAAGGAGAGAGGGAGGAAGAGACAGAGAGAAACATCAATGTGAGAAAAACACATCGACTGGCCGCCACCTGCACGACCCCAACCGGGGCCGGGGACAAACTGCAACTGAGATACGTGCCCCTAGCAGGAACCTAACCTGGGACTCTCCGATCTGCGGGCGGACGCTCTAAATCAGTGGTTCTCAACCTTCCTAATGCCGCAACCCTTTAATACAGTTCCTCATGTTGTGGTGACCCCCAACCATAAAATTATTTTCGTTGCTACTTCATAACTATAATTTTGCTACTGTTATGTCTTAGGCGACCCCTGTGCAAGGGTCGTTCAACCCCCAAAGGGGTCGTGACCCACAGGTTGAGAACCGCTGCAACTGCTGAGCCAAACTGGCCAGGGCTAGAAAGTCTTCTATACAGATCCCAAATAGCTTTAATTGGGTCACTTCAGATCAATATGTCTTAACCAAAAAGTACTTTAAAAAAATATAGAGCCCTGGCTGGTTTGGCTCAGCAGTTAGAGCATCGGCCCACAGACCAAAGAGTCACGGGTTTGATTCAGGTCAACGGCACATACCTTGGTTGTGGTCAGGGGTCATGTGGGAGGCAACCAATCAATGTGTCTCTCTCACATCAATGTTTCTCTCTCTATCTCTATCTTTCCCTCCTACTCTGTCCAAAAATAAATGGAAAAATATCCTCAGGTGAGGATTTAAAAAAATAATAATAATAAATATAGATAAATGAGAGAGAATCCAAGATGGCAGCAAGTAGGTAGAAGTTACACTCACCTCCCCCCAGGACCAAACTGGAATTACAATTAAATTATAAAACAGTAAACCAGAATAATCAATTGAAGACTAGCTGAACAGAAGTCTTATAACCAAGGATTTACAGAAGAAGTCACATCAAGACTGGTAGGAAGGGTAGAGATGTGAAAGTGCTGCCCCTGTACCCACATGTGGTGGTTGAGAATCCAGGGGATATCTCAGCTGAAAAGTCTCCTCTGAGGGAAATTGAGTCTCAACCCCATGTGGGACTCGCTAGCTCAGAGCACCAGTGCTGAGTAGAGCTGCCCACATAACACCTGGCTGCAAAAATCAATGAGGATTCTGTTTGCTAAGGAGATATGGGAGTCTGTTAGAAACCCAGGTGCCCTCTTACAAAGTCAGCAGACAAAATCTCATTCTCGGCCACTCACGCACCCTGGGCTCTTATTGAAGGAGGAAAGCTCAGAGAAGACTGGAATCATGTAAAGAGAAAATGGGTTGTGTAGCACCAAGAAGAGAACTGAAGAGACAGCCACCAGGGTCACTGTACTGAGTCCCTCTCCACACCACCCACAGATGCCATCTTTCCTGAGTTGAGCACTCCCCTTCATACTGCATTAGCCTGGAGAATACAATTCCATCTCACACTGCCCTGTGAAGCTCAATCCTCCCTTCACATGGCCAAATGTTGGTCTGTCTGGGCCTCAAGAACTCTGCTGGCCTCACCCTGATGACTCCCTGAGACTCCAACCCCACCACAAAGGTCCATGGGAACCCTGCGGGTGGAGCTGACCTTGGTGTGTACTGTTGCTAAGTGACCTCAGCCTCAGCACTGGTGCCAAGTTTGAATCTGTATCAGTCTGGTGAGCACCACTTGCTCCTACCCAGGGACTCACTGAGAACTTACCTCACACAATTCTCATGCCACCAGAGATGTTTCATGGATTGAACCTAACAGACAGATGACAGGCAGAGGCAGATTTTGAGATGCCTTAAGTCTTTTGCTGACCTGTCTCCATGCTCAGTGCTGGTGGAAACCAGACTTGGTGTTCAGCTTGGCCCTTCCAACACACACCCACGTTCAGAAGAGGCAACCACAAACTGTGGATTGCTCTGTAGCTTCAAACATGTAGCCCAGGGCCAGTCACAGGCAGTATCTGATATTAATCTTCACTGAAGTCACTTCCAAGAGGCCCTAGAAACAACACATCTGGGGGTGTGATTCAGACCAGGTCAGACATGACTCGATTAGCTCCATGAGTGGCATGCCAAAGTGGAGATCTTGGCAGGCACCAGACTCTCCTGGGGAAAATTTTACTACATGGGGTTAGCTCCTGCACAGTAGCATGTACACTTTGGTTGAGGTTGATCCTTACATTCAGCCAGCATGAGGGTAAATCCCATCCAAAAATGAGCCAAAAGGCAATCATGACTCAACTACAACAAGAAGACTCACATAACACACAAGAAACATTCCTGGAGCACCTACATCAGATGATCAGGGAGACTGTACCACTAACCCCCACAAGATACCTACTACATAAGGCCACCATACCAAAGGCTGGTAGGCATAGCACAGGACACATCTAATACACAGAAACAAATACAGAGAGGAAACCAAAATGGGGAGACAAATAAACATGCCCCCCAAAAAAGAACAGGAGAAGTCCCCAGAAAAAGAACTAAATGGAGTCAAACAATCAACCAGATATAGAGTTCAAAACAATGGTTATAAGGATGCACAAATAACTCAGAAAAAGAATAGATGAACTCAGTAAGAACTTAAACAAAAAATAACAAGCATAAGAATATAATATCTGAAATAAAAAATACCCTGTCAGGAATCAACTATGGGTTAGATAAAGCAGAGGATCAAAGCAGTGATTTGGAAGACAAGGTAGCAAGAAACTCCGATTCAGAGCAGGAAATAGAAAAAAAAATAAGGATGGTTTAAGGGACTTCTGGGACAATATGAAACATAGCATCCATATCATATGGGTCACAGAAGGAGAAGAGGGAGCTCAAGGGATCAAGAACCATTTGAAACAATAATGACTGAAAATTACCTATTCTGGTAAAGGAAAACAAAACAAAACACAAGTCCAGGAAGAACAGAGAACCCAAAGAGGCCCACACAAGACACAAGACACATCATAACTGAAATGGCAAATGTTAAAGACTAGGGGAGAATCTTAAAACAGCAAGGGAAAGACAGTTACCTACAGCAGAGCTCCCCTAAGACTGTCAGCTGGTTTGTCAACAGAAAGATTGCAGGCCACAAGAGATCAAATGAAATATTCAAGGTAACAGAAAACAAGAATTACAACTAAGACTACTCTACTTAGCAATGCTATCATTTAAAATTGAAGGAGAAAAAAAAGAGATCCCCAGACCAAAAAAAAAAAAAAAAATCCTAAAGATCATTACTACTACACCAATATTATAAGAAATGTTAAAGGCAGTTCTTTGAGAAGAAGAAATAAAAAAAAAGTACTTAACTATAAAGAATAAAATGACAATACATATGAACCTATCAATAATCACTTTAAATATAAGTGACTTATATGCTGCAAAAAAAAAATGACTCATATATATGCTGTTTATAAGTGTCGCACCTTACAATGAAACACACAGACTAAAAGTAAAGGGATGGAGTTATCGAGAAAAATGGTGGCAGACAGGACAGAAGGGAGGGTGAATGTGTGAGAGAGTGACCAAGTGTGAGAGAGAGTGTGAGTGGATGTGTGTGTGGACGAGCAACCTCGAGCAATGTAGAAACATGGAGCAGAGTTTTCCTGTGCAGTGGATGGGGGAGGAACTGGCAGGCAGTTAAGTACTTTTATAGTTAAGTACTTTTTTTTATTTCTTCTTCTCGAAGAAGTGCCTTTAACATTTCTTATAATATTGGTGTAGTAGTAAGTGGCTCTTCAGGGCACTTTTCCTTTCAAGGCAAGGAGGCCTCACCATTTTGGAAGATCCCTGGTCTTTTCTGGGAGGAGGCAGCAGGAGCGGCTAGGGCCCAGCAACCTGAGCCCACCAGTGCACCTTGTACCATTAGACCAGTGGACCTCACTGTGTCAACACAGACCAGTGCACAGTAGTGGTGCTGTTAAGGTGCCTGCTGCTGAAGCCGCAAGTAGGTGGGAGCCCAGCACCATCCCCCACAGTAGCAGCCTGATCAGAGCCCAGACACACCCTCAGCAACATAGGCTCTGGAGCAGATATGCATCCCCAGGCAACAGCAGCATAGATCCACAGTGGAGACCCATCCCCAAAAGCATCAACAGAGGCAGAGCAGGAGTTGAACCCCACCAGGCAGCAGTGCTTACCAGCCACCAGCGCGGAACCAGGGCTCCAGTGGGGCAACGTGCAATACAGCCGCGAGTGGCACTGGAGGGCAGTGTGGCTTCAGTGGGGCCTGTGCAATATAGCTGCCTGCGGTACTGGCGGGGAGCAGGGCTTCAGCAGAGCCTGTGTGATACAGCTGCCTGCAGTACTGTCAGGGAGCATGGCTTCAGTGGGGCCTGTGTGATACAGCTGCCTGCTCACCAGTGGGGAGTGTGACTTCAGTGGGGCCTGTGCGATACAGCTGCCTGCAGTACTGTAGGGGAGCATGGCTTCAGTGGGACCTGTGCGAAATAGCTGCCTGCAGTATCAGTGGAGAGCATGGTTTCAGTGGGGCCTGCATGATCCAGCAGCAGTGCCTACCAGGACAGACCAATACCAGCTACCAGTAGTCAGTCCTCCAGAACCCACAGCAGACAAGAGGCGACATGCACCAAAACAGTCTGGGAGGCACAGCAACCTTATTTGATACACACTGACCTCCTACACATCCCATCACCCCTCACCAGGTATAGAACTAACAGACGGCTAAAATGGGGAGAGAAAGATATAACACTCAAATGAAAGAAAAGGAGGAATCACCAGAAAAAGAACTACATGAAATGGAAGAAAACAGTATGTCAGATAAAGAATTCAAAGCAATGATTTTAAGGGTGCTCAAACAATTCAGTGAGAACTACAAACCACTTAATAAGAATTATAGAGAGCTCAGTGGGAACTACATCAGCTTAAAAAAAAGAGGTCGAAGCTATGAATAAAAATTAAGAGGGAGTAAAAAACGACATAGCAGATACGAAAAATACTTTAGAGCAGCAGTTCTCAACCTGTGGGTTGCAACCCCTTTGGGGGTCGAATGACCCTTTTACAGGGGTCACCTAAGACCATCGGAAAACACATATTTCTGATGGTCTTAGGAACTGAGACACCACTCCTCTATCAGTCTCCAGGTGGTTCCGCCCACATGTAGATACGCCCACCTACAGATACGCCCACATACGTGTAGCTGGCGTGATGACATCATCTCATCAACCCCATCACATACACTCTGTACAAATACAGGTGTATGTGACAGGGTTGGCACTATAATGTACTTATGCAGACCAGTCACACATATGTAGAGAGCAGCTACTGTGTAGAGAGCAGCTACTGTGTAGAAAGCAGCTACTGTGTTGAAAGCAGCAGTACTGGAGGTAAAATGACACTTCATGAATTATAGTTACTGGGTAAATGTAAAATCATGTATTGTAAAATCATCAACTACTGCAAAAAAAAAAATATCTGTACCATGGGAACTTAATCTGGATGCTGATCAGTCTTTTTATATTCAACTGTGGTTGATGTGAATACTGCCCCCTTGTGATAGTAACAGGTATGTAAAGAAAACAACACAGAGAATGGTAAATCATAGGAAACTTTAATGAACTGTGTTGACTAAACTATGCCATGTATCATCTTTTGTATTATTAAGCTATTGTTATATATTATTTTCATTAGCAAACCATCCCATGACAATGGATCGTGTAGAGAAGAACGTTAAGAAAAGAAAATATAGTGAGGATTTTTTACAGTATGGTTTTACCTCAATAATTACAGCAGGAATTGAGAAACCACAATGTGTTATTTGTTGTGAAGTTCTATCAGCCGAATCTATGAAGCCAAACAAACTAAAACGCCATTTTGATAGCAAGCATCCGAGCTTTGCCGGCAAGGATATCAACTACTTTAGAAGCAAAGCTGATGGACTTAAGAAAGCCAGACTTGCCCTGGCCGGTTTGGCTCAGCGGTTAGAGCGTCGGCCTGTGGTCCAGAGAGACCCGGGTTCGGTTCCCACTAGGGGCATGTATCTCGGTTGTAGTTTGTCCCCGGCCCTGGTTGGTCATGCGGGAGGCAGCCACTCGATGTGTCCCTTTCATGTCAATGTTTCTCTCTCTCTCTCTCTCTTCCTCCCACTCTATCTGAACAAAAAATGGAAAAATGTCCTCGGGTGAGGATAAAAAAAAGAAAGCCAGACTTGACACTGGTGGCAAGTACCACAAACAAAACTTAGCAGCCATTGAAGCTTCACATTTGGTGGCACTCATAATCAGCAGAGCTATGAAACCTCACACCATTGCTGAGGATTTACTCTTGCCAGTGGCCAAAGACATTGTTCGAGTTACGATCGGAGATGAATTTGTTACGAAATTGAGTGCAATTTCCTTAGCTAATGACACTGTCTGCAGAAGAATAGATGACATGTCTGCTGATATTCTTGATCAGGTAATCCAGGAAATTAAATCTGCTCCATTTCCAATATTTAGCATCCAGCTTGATGAATCTATAGATGTTGAAACTGTTCACAGTTACTGGTTTACGTGAAGTACATTAATGATGGCAACTTTAAAGATGAGTTTCTTTTTTGCAAACCTCTTGAAATGACAACTACTATACATGATGTATTTGACACAGTTGGTTCATTTCTGAAAGAGCATAAAATCTCTTAGGAAAAGGTTTGTGGTGTTTTCACAGATGGTGCTCCAGCTATGCTAGGATGTCGATCTGGATTTCAAAGTTTGCTACTGAATGAGTCACCAAAAGCCGTCGGAACTCACTGTATGATTCATTGGCAAATAATAGCAACAAAGACGCTGCCACAAGAATTAGAAGAAGTAATGAAAAGCTTCTTAAGTTCTGTCAGTTTTGTAAAGGGGAACACTTTAAATAGTCGACTGTTTTCGCAACTGTGCAACAAGTTGGATGAGCCGAGCAATGCTCTGCTATTTCGCACTGAACTGAGATGGTTGTCGACAGGAAATGTTTTAAAACGTGTTTTTGAGCTTCATGATGAACTCAAAATGTTTTTTAATCAGAAAGCAAGACCGCAGTTCGAAGCACTTTTCAGCGATAACAATGAACTGCAGAAAATAGCTTACTTGGTTGACATCTTTGCCATCTTGAATGAGTTAAATTTATCACTGCAAGGACCAAATGCAACATGCCTCGATTTGTCTGAAAAGAGCCTATCATTCCAAATGAAATCAGCTTTGGCAAAAAAAATTGGATGAAAATAAAATTTACATGTTGCCTACCTTATCTGCTTTCTTTGAGGGACATGACATTGAACCAGACAAAAGGATTACAATGATAATTTCTGTGAAAAAACACTTGCACATGCTTGCAGATGAAATTTCATCATACTTTCCAAATCTACCTGTCACTCCATTTGCACTTGCCAGAAGCCCATTCACAGTCAAAGTTGAAGATATTCCTGAGACAGCACAAGAGGAGTTCATTGAACTTATTAACAGCAATGCAGCAAGAACTTATTTCTCTACAATGCCAGTTACAAAACTCTGGGTCAAGTGTTTGCAGTTATATCCGGTTCTGTCTGAGACTGTGTTGCGCCTTCTTCTTCCATTTCCAACAACATATCTTTGTGAAACAGGGTTTTCCAGCTTGTTGGTTATCAAGTCTAAATACAGAAGTAGATGTGTTGTGGAAGATGATCTTCAATGTGCTCATCCAAAACTGCCCTGAGAAATTCTGATCTGGTGAGAAAGAAGCAATCTCAACCTTCGCACTGACTTTGGCTTTTTATGCATACTGTTGCAAAATGTAGCAATGTAGTTTACTGTTGTTGTATTAAGACTGTTACACATGCTACACTATGCTTCAAGATAAAATTTCATTTATTTGTAATTAGACATAAATATTTCACAATATATAATTACATATTGTTTTTGTGATTAATCACTATGCTTTAATTCTGTTCAATTTGTAACAATGAAAATACATCCTGCATATCAGATATTTACATTACAATTCATAACAGTAGCAAAATTACAGTTATGAAGTAGCAACAAAAATAATTTTATGGTTGGGGGTCACCACAACATGAGGAACTGTATTAAAGGGTCGCAGAATTAGGAAGGTTGAGAACCACTGACGTAGAGGATTCAATAGTAGATTAGAAGACGCTGAAGACCGAATCAGTGAGTTACAACACAAGGCAGAAACAAAAAAGCCCAAATAGAGCAACAAATGGGGGTAAAAATGCAAAAGCCAGAGGAGAATTTAAGGGAGCTTTGGTAAAATACAAAACATAATAACATTCGCATCATAGAGATACCACAAAGAGAAGAATAAGAGAAAGGAATAAAGAACCTATTTGAAGAAATAATGACAGAAAACTTCCCTAATTTTTTGAAGGAAAAAGTCAAACAATTCCAGGAAACACAGAGAATCTCAAGCAAGATGAACCCAAAAGGACCCACAGCTAGACACATCATAATTAAAATGGCAAACATTAAAGACAAAGACAGAATCTTAAAGGAAGCAAAAGAGAGACAGAAAGTTACCTACAAGAGAGCTCCCATTAGACTGTCAGCTAATTTCACAATAGAAACACTGCAGGCCAGAAGGGAGTGGCATGAAGTATACAAAGTAATGAAAGGCAAGGGTCTGAGTCCTAGAGGACTCTATCCAGCAAAGCTACCATCAAAATTTAAGGTGAAATAAAGAGATTCACAGACACAAGAAATAGCTAAAGGAATTTACGACCACCAAACCAGCACTGCAAGAAATGCTAAAGGGACTGCTGTAAAAAGAAGAAGAGAGAAAGAAACACAGACCTAAAATAAAAATGGCAACTGATAAGTATCTATCAATAATAATCTTAAATGCAAATGGCTTAAATCCTCAATCAAAAAACATAGAGTAGCTGATTGGATAAGAAAACATGACCCATATATATGCTGTGTACAAGAGACCCACTTCACAACAAAAGACTCACATGGGATGAAAGTGAAGGATGGAAAAAAAAATTCCAGGAAAATGGAAATGAAAAAAAAATGGTGGTGTAGCAATACTCATATTTGATAAGATAGACTTCAAAACGAGGGCCATAATAAGAGACAAAGAAGGCCACTACATAATATTAAAGGGAACAATCCAACAAGAGGATATAACCCTGGTAAACAATTATGCACCAAACACAGAAGCACCAAAATATGTTTAATATCTTCTGGAGGACTTCAAAGGAGAGATCAATAGCAATACAATCATAGTGGGCAATTTTAACACCCCACTGACACCACTGGATAGATCTGCTAGACAAAAAATTAACTGGGATACACAGTCCTTAAATGACCAACTAAATAAGCTGGACTTAATTGGTATTTAGAGATCATTTCACCCCAAAGCTGCAGAATATACATACTTCTCAAGTCACATGAGACATTCTCAAAGATAGACTATATGTTAGAACACAAATTGAGGCTCTACAAATTCTAGAAGATTGAAATCATATCAAGCATTCTTCTCAGATCACAGTGGCATGAAACTAGAACTCAATTACAACAAAAACATTCAAACATTTGGAGACTAAATAACATGTTATCGAACAACAAATGGGTTACCCACAAGATCAATGAAGAAATTAAAAACTTCCTAGAAACCAATGAAAATGAACACAGAAAAATACAAAATCTATGGGACACAGTGAAAGCAGTCCTGAGAGGAAAGTTCATAGCACTACAGGCCTACCTGAAGAAAAAACAAAAATTTCTAATTGACTTTCTAACCCTACAACTTAAAGAACTAGAAAGTAAACAAAAAGAAAACCCCAGAGCAAGTAGAAGGAAAGACATAGTAAAGGTCAGAGCAGAAATAAATGACATGGAGACTAAAAAAACAATTCAAAAGATTAGTGAAACAAAAAGCTTGTTCTTTGAAAAGATTAACAAGACTGATGGAACTTTAGCCAGACTCACCAGGAAACAAAAAGAGAGGACCCAAATAAACAAAATCAGAAACAAAAAAGGAGAAGTAACAACTAACACCACAGAAATACAAAGGATCATCAAAACATACTATGAAAAATTATACGGCAACAAATTGGACAATCTAGGCAAAATGGACAAATTTCTAGAAACAGTCTCCCAAAACTGAACCAGGAAGAGATAGAAAACTTGAACAAACCAATAACAACAAAGGAAATTGAAGATGTAATTAAGAAACTCCCAGCAAAGAAAAGCTCAGGCCTGGATGGCTTCACAGGGGAGTTTTATGATCATTCAAAGAAGATCTAATACTCATTCTTCTCAAATTATTCCAAAAAATCCAAAAAGACAGAACACTTCCAAACTCATTTTATGAGGCCAGCATAATCCTAATTCCAAAACCAGATAAAGACACTACAAAGAAAGAAAACTACAGGCCAATATCCCTGATCAACACAGATGCCAAAATCCTTAACAAAATACTAGCCATTCGAATCCATCAACACATCAAAAAAATTATTCATCATGACCAAGTGGGATTCATCCCAGGGATGCAAGGATGGTACAATATTCTCAAATCAATAAATGTGATACATCACATAAACAAAATGAAAGATAAAAACCTTATGACCCTATCAATAGATGCTAAAAAAAGCATTTGACAAAATCCAGCAGTCACTTCTTATAAAAATGCTCAGCAATGTGGGAATAGAAGGATCATATCGCAACGTAATAAAGGTTATATGTGAAAAATCTACAACCAACATCATACTCAATGGGCAAAAAATTAAAGCATTTCCCTTAAGAATAGGAACAAGACAGGGATACCCACTTTGGCCACTCTTATTTAACATAGTACTGGAAGTCTTAGCCACAGCAGTTAGACGTCAATAAAAAATAAAAGGGATCCAAATTGAAAAGGAAGATGTGAAATTGTAATTATTTGCAGATGACATGATATTGTACATAGAAAACCCTAAAGACCCCAGGAAAAATCCACTAGACTTAATAAATGAATTTGGCAAAAGAGCAGGATACAAAATTAACATCAAGAAATCGACGGCATTTGTATGCACCAATGATGAACTCACAAAAAGAGAAACTAAAAAAACAATCACATTTACCATCACAGCAAAAAAATTAAGATACCTAGGAATAAACTTAACCAAAGAAGTAAAGGACCTGTTTACAGAAATCTACAGGACATTGAAAAAAGAAACAGAGGAAGATATACAAAAGTGGAAGCACATACTTTGTTCATGGGTTGGGAGAATTAGCATCATTAAAATGTCCATATTACCAAAAGCAATCTATAGATTTGGTGCAATCCCTCTCAATATATCAACAACATATTCACAGAACTAGAACAAATACTCCAAAAGTTTATATGGAACCTAAAAAGACACCAAATAGCCACAGCAATATTGAAAAAGAAAAACAAAGTAAGAGAGATCACAATAACAGATATCAGGGCATACTACAAAGCCACTGTAATCAAAACAGCATGGTACTTGCACAAGAACAGGCAGATAGATCAATGGAACAGAGAAGAGAACCCAGAAATGGACCCAAGACAATGTGCTCAATTAATATTTGACAAAGGTGACAAGAGCGTATAGTGGAGTCAAGACAGCCTCTTCAATAAATGGTGTTGGGAAAATGGGACAGCTACATGAAAAAAAAAAAATGAAGCTGGACCACCAACTTATACTATATGCAAGAATAAACTCAAAATTGATAAAAGACTTAAATGTGACTCATGAATCCATAAAAATCCTAGAAGAAAATGTAGGCAACAAAATTTCAGACATCATCAGCAGCAAAATTTTCACTGGTACAACACCTAAGGCAAGAGAAACAAAGGAAAAAATGAACACATTGGACTCCATCAAACTAAAAAGCTTCTGCACAGCAAAAGAAACAACCATCAAAATGGAAAGGGAACCCACTGTATGGGAATCTATAATTGCCAATGATACATTAGATAAGGAATTAATTTCCAAAATATATAGAGTACTCATATAACTCAACAAAAGGAAGACAAAGAACCCAATTAAAAATAGGCAGAGGACCTAAAGAGACACCTTCCAAACAGGATATACAAAAGGCTAAGAGACATATGAAAAAATGTTCATCACTAATCATCAGAGAGATGCAAATTAAAACAACTAGGAGGTATCACCTCACACCTGTCAGAATGGCCACCATCAACAAATCATCGAACAACAAGTGTTGGTGAGGGTGTGGAGAAAAGAGGACTCTAGTACACTGCTGGTGGGAATGCAGAATGGTGCAGCCACTGTGGAAAACACTATGGTGTTTCCTCAAAAAATTAAAAATTGAACTGCCACTTGACCCAGTGATCCCACTTCTAGGAATATGCCCTATGAAGCCTGAAACACCAATCAGAAAAAATATATTTACCCCTATGTTCATAGCAGCACAATTTATAATAGCTAAGATCTGGAAACAGCCCAAGTGTCCATCAGTAGATGAGTGGATAAAAAAGCTGTTTTACATATATACAATGGAATACTATGCAGCGGTAAGAAAGAAAGAGCTCTTATCCTTTGAAACGACATGGAGGGCCTGGAGAGTATTATGCTAAGCGAAACAAGCCAATCAGAGAAAGACAAATATCACATGATCTCACTTATTTGTGGAATATAATGAACTAAACAAACTGATTAACAAAATAGACCCAGAGACATAGAAGCAGGGTACAGACTGACAAACCTCAGAGGGGGATGAGGAGAGGGAAGAGATAAACCGCAGAACGTATATGCAGGTATGCATAACCAATGGATATAGACAACAAAGCTAGGGACGTGGCACAGGGGTATGGTGAGGAGGGTGTCAGTGGGGGAAAAAGGAGAGACATCTGTAACAAAAATAAATTAATAAAAATAATTTTAAAAAATAAATATCCTTGCTACCCAAAGCAGTCTATAGATTCAAAACCATTCTTTTCAAAATACCAATGGCATATTTCAAAGTAGAACAAATAATCAAAAATTTATATGAAAATACAGAAGACCCTGAATAGACACAGCATTCTTGAGAAAGGAGAACAAAGTTGGAAGTATCGTGATACCTGATATCAAACTACACTGCAAGGATATAATAAACAAAACAGCATGGTCCTGGTATAGAAATAGATCTATTGATCAATGGAACAGAATAGCAAGCCCAGAAATAAACCCACACCTGTATGGTCAATTAAATTGACAAAAGAGGCAAGAACATACACTGGGGTAAGGACTGAACATTCAATAAATGCTGTTAAAAAATTGGATAGATACACTCAAACAAATGAAAGTAGACTACCTTCTCACATATAAAAAGAATAAACTCAAAATGGATTAAAGACTTACATGTAAGAATCGAAGTCATAAAATTCTTAGAATAAAACACAGGCAATAAAATCTCAGAAATTTCTCATAGCAATGTTTTTTCTGGTATATGTCCTCAGTCAAGGGAAACAAAAGGAAAAATAAACAAGTGGGACTTTATTAAACTAAAACATTTTTCACAGCAAAGGAAATGATCAACAAGGAAAAAAGATAACCCACTGAATAGGGGAATATATGCCCAAATAATACATCTTATGAAGAGTTAATATACAAAATTTACGAAGATATCCAAAAGAATTCATACAAATCAACACCAAAACAAACAAACAAACAAAATCCAATTAAATAATGGACAAAGGATATGAATAGACACTTTTCCAAAGAGGACATAGAGATAGCCAATAGACACATGAAAAGATGATCAATGTCACTAATCATCAGGGAAATGCAAATTAAAACCACACTGATATATCATCTCTTACTTGTCAGAATGGCTATCATCAATAAATCATCCTTATTGGTGAGGATGTGGAGAAAAGAGAACCCTCATGCATTGTTGGTGCGAATGCAGTTTAGTGTAGCCACTGTGGAAAATAATATGGAGGGTCCTCAAAAAATTAAAAATGGAACTGCCTTATTTTTCTTCTGGGTATATATCCAAAGAAACCCAAAACACTAAATCAAAAGAATATATGCACCCCTATGTACATGCAGCATTAATTATAATAGCCAAGATATGAAAGTAACCCAAGTGCCCATCAATAGATGAGTGGATAAGAAAGCTGTGGTACATATATATTAATATCAATGGAATATTACTCGGCCATAAAAAATAATAAAATCTTATCATTTGTGACAGCGTGGATGGACCTAGAGGATATTATGCTAAGTGAAAGTCGGTTAAAGAACTATAAATACCATATGATTTTGGAATCTAAGGAACAAAATAAATGAACAAACAAACTTGAAACAGACTCACAGATACAGAGAACAGACTGATGGTCACCAGAGGGAAGGAGGGTTGGGAGACTGGGTGAAAAATGTGAAGGGATTAAGAAGTATAAATTTGTAGTTACAAAATAGTCATGGGCTTAAAGTACAGTATAGGGAATATAGTTAATAATAGTAATTATATACAGTGTCAGGTGAGTACTGAAAATATCAGGGGACTACTCTGTAAAGTATATGATTGTCTAACCATTATGCTGTACACCTGAAACTAATACAAATTAATATTAAATGTAAACTGTAATTGAAGAATACAATTTAAATAAATTAGATAGTTGAGAGTCTGTTGTATTAAGGACATGATCCTTGCAGAAATATAAAGAAGGCACCTTTCTGCTTTGTGAGGAATAACTCAGACACAAGGAATAATCCCAAAAGACAGGAATGTCAATGAGCCCTGAATTTTCAATACAATGTTTTCCAGCTCCTTCTGGGATGAAGAACTAGGACAAGTGATCACTGATGACAGGACGGAATTGGGATGTATCCTACAAAAGAGGAAAATATATGAATATTGAGCAAAGTAATTTGCTGCAATTTCCAGCGTTTCTTTGTGTACTGTGGAGCAGCTATGGCCAATTTCAGTTACATCATTTTCCAAATGCTGTGGGCATCTTGCTTCTAATTTCCATGAATTCACAAGCCCTTGTCTAACATTCATTGGAATCTTTTTGTTCATTAAACAGTGGTATTAACTCTCAGGTATTGAGATATAATGTTATGGGTTTTGAATAGTATTCTCTGCTTAGTGCATTGATTCTGTTTAATGATTTGAGAATAGTGAAAATGGCTTCATCACTCAGAATTATAAAGCAGTTATTCCCTCTTGATACACCCATTATTGTGAACACTTGGGATAGAGATGAGTGCTGTGAAAATCCACACACTGCTGAGCCTTGTTAATATTATTAAACAAACAGAGAAGCTGTCATTCCCCCTAAAGTCTATGAGAAATAAGCCTCTGGTCCAGTAACAGGCTGATCTTCACCCTTGGAGTGACCCATAATCCTTTTGTGCTATTTGTACCTTTATTATTTATTTATTTATTTATTTATTTATTTATTTATTTATTTAAATTATTTTTTATTAATTTACTTTTGTTACAGATGTTTCTCCTTTTTCCCCCCCATTGACACCCTCCTCCCCCTCCCTCCCTGCCCCGTCCCCAATTTTGTTGTCCATGTCCATTGGTTATGAGTACATGCGTACAAGTTCTGTGGTTCATCGCTCCCCTCCCCCACCCCCTCTTCTGGCAAATGTCAGTCTGTACCCTACTTCCACGTCTCTGGGACTACCCTGTTCCTCACACTGTTATGTTCATTATATTTCAGAAATAAGTGAGATCATATGATATTTGTCTTTCTCTGCTTGGCTGGTTTCACTTAGGATAATAGTTTCCAGGTACTCCCATATCGTCGCAAAGGATAAGAGATCATTCTTTCTTACAGCTGCATAGTACTCCATTGTGTATATGTACCACAGCTTTTTTAGCCATTCGTCTACTGATGGACACTTGGGCTGTTTCCAGATCTTAGCTATTGTAAATAGCGCTGCTATGAACATGGGGGTACATGTATTCTTTCTGATTGGTGTTTCAGGCTTCTTAGGGTATATTCCTAGGAGAGGGATCACTGGGTCAAATGGTAATTCAATTTTTAATTTTTTGAGGTAACACCATAGTGTTTTCCACAGTGGCTGCACCAGTCTTCACTCCCACCAGCAGTGTACTAGAGTCCCCTTTTCTCCACACCCTCGCCAACACTTGTTGTTTGATGCTTTGTTGATGGTGGCTATTCTGACAGGTGTGAGGTGATACCTCATTGTTGTTTTAATTTGCATCTCTCTGATGATTAGTGAAGTTGAGCATTTCTTCATATGTCTCTTGGCCGTTTGTATGTCCTGTTTGGAGAGGTGTCTATTTAGTTCCTCTGACCATTTTTTAATTGGGTTCTTTGTCTTCCTTTTGTTGAGATGTATGAGCACTCTATATATTTTGGAAATTAGTCCCTTATCTGATATATCATAGGCAATTATGCTCTCCCATACAGTGGGTTGCCTTTCCACTTTGATGGTTGTTTCTTTTGCTGTGCAGAAGCTTTTGAGTTTCATGTAGTCCCATGTGTTCAGTTTTTCCTTTGTTTCTGTTGCCTTAGGTGATATATCAGTGAAAATTCTGCTGCGTATGATGTCTGAAATTTTGTTGCCTACATTTTCTTCTAGGATTTTTATGGATTCATAAGTCACATTTAAGTCTTTTATCCATTTTGAGTTTATTCTTGTGTATGGTGTAAGTTGATGATCTAGTTTCATTTTTTTGCATGTAGCTGTCCAATTTTCCCAACACCATTTATTAAAGAGGCTGTCTTTACTCCATTGTATGCTCTTACCACCTTTGTCGAATATTAATTGAGCATAATGTTTTGGGTCAATTTCTGGGTTCTCTGTTCTATTCCATCGATCTATGTGCCTGTTCTTGTGCCAGTACCAGGCTGTTTTGATTACAGTAGCTTTGTAGTATAACCTGATGTCCGGTATTGTGATCCCTCCTACTTTGTCCTTCTTTTTCAAGATTGCTGTAGCTATTCGGGGTCCTTTTTGGTTCCATATGAACTTCTGAAGTATTTGTTCTAGTTCTGTGAAATATGTCGTTGGTATTTTCATGGGGATTGTGTTAAATCTATAGATTGCTTTGGGTAGTATGGACATTTTAATAATGTTAATTCTTCCAATCCATGAACAAGGTATATGCTTCCACTTTTTTATATCTTCCTCTATTTCTTTTTTCAATGTCCTGTAGTTTTCTGCAAATAGGTCCTTTACTTCTTTGGTTAAGTTTATTCCTAGGTATCTTAATTTTTTTGCCGCGATGGTAAATGGGATTGTTTTTTTTAGTTTCTCTTTCTGTGAGTTCATCATTGGTGTATAAGAATGCCGTAGATTTCTTGACGTTAATTTTGTATCCTGCTACTTTGCCAAATTCATTAATTAAGTCTAGTAGATTTTTGATGGAGTCTTTAGGGTTTTCTATGTATAGTATCATGTCATCTGCACATAATGACAGTTTCACTTCCTCCTTTCCAATTTTGATCCCTTTTATTTTTTCTTCATGTCTGATTGCTGTGGCTAAGACTTCCAGTACTATGTTAAATAAGAGTGGTGAAAGTGGGCATCCTTGTCTTGCTCCTGTTCTTAAGGGAAATGCTTTTAGTTTTTGTCCATCGAGTATGATGTTGGCTGTAGGTCTTTCATATATGGCCTTTATAATGTTGAGATATGATCCCTCTATTCCCAAATTGCTGAGCGTTTTTATCAGAAATGTGTGCTGGATTTTGTCAAATGCTTTTTCAGCATCTATTGATATGATCATATGGTTTTTATCTTTCATTTTGTTTATGTGATGTATCACATTTATTGATTTGCGAATATTGTACCATCCTTGCATCCCTGGGATGAATCCCATTTGGTCATGGTGAATAATTTGTACCTTCTTTAAATGTAAAAATTGCTGGTCAGTGAAAACCATGAAAACCCTGTTCAAGTTGCCGTTTTCTTCCCTCCACTTGCCTACAAAAGGAGATGGTCACTAAGTAATTGATGGTACTGTTGAGTTCAGCTATGTCATTACTGATTTTCTGCTGGAACTTCCACTACTGGACAGAATTTGCAATATACACTTACAACTAATCTAAATCCACTTTCAAATACTACTATGCCACTTCACAGGTAGCACAGGTACCTTACAACAGAATGTTCCCAAGGAGGCTTCCCATTCCCATTCCTATAAACTACTGTTATTCATTTCATTTACTCATATGCTATGATCACTCAATACACTCTTATTATTATTACTTTGAACAAGTAAGAATAATAAAGAAGGATTTTATTCCATTTACAGTTATTTCTTTTCTGACACTCTTTCCTTAGATCCAAGTTTCTGACTTACATCATTTTCTATATCTCTGAAAACCTCTTTTATTTTTTTTCAGCCAGATCAAAAATATTTTGAATTACATCAGCTTTCAAACAAACATTTTTGTAAAGAAATAAACAAAAGGAGAAACAAAAACAAAAACAGAACAAAACCAATCAAACATACACATTAAAAAATGGCAAGAAAGATCACTAACATTAAATCAACACTTACATTTTCAGTATCAAATTTAGATCTTAACTATCATTACGATCAATCAGCTGAGAAAACACTAACATTGAGATACTTTGTTACTGTGAAATGTGGGTTTTTATTTCCCATGCTCTTAAACTTCTTCTTCTTCTTTTTTTATTCCTATGCAAATATCATAAGATTTATTTTATTTTATTTTCCATTGGTTTATACTTTAATTATATGTATAGATTTCTTTTTTTAATTTTTTTATTAATTTATTTTTGTTACAGATGTTTCTCCTTTTCCCCCCATTGTCACCCTCCTTTTCCCCCCATTGTCACCCTCCTCCTCCTCCCTCCCTGCCCCATTCCCAGTTTTGTTGTCCATGTCCATTGGTTATGAGTACATGCGTACAAGTAAACTCTCTTCTTGATAACATGGTATTTGAGGAGATGTGTAATTTAAGTCTGATCCTTGTTTCTCTATAGGTGAGATGTCCCCTCCCCTTTCCACCCCAGCTTCTGTCATGAGTTTTCTGTTTCTTTTTTTTCTGCAGTTTGAATATGATATACCTAAATGAGGATTATTTTGAGTGTTCTCTGAGATTTCCTGGATCTATGGTTTGGTGTCTGTCATTATTTCAGAAAATTCTCAGCTATGATTCTTTTTTTCTTCTTTTTTTAAATTTTTTATTAATTTATTTTTGTTACAGATGCTTCTCCCTTTCTCCCCCATTGACACCCTCCTCCCCCTCCCTCCCTGCCCTGTCCCCAGTTTTGTTGTCCATGTCCATTGGTTTTGAGTACATGCATACAAGTTCTGTGTTCATCGCTCCCCTGCCCCACCCCCCTCTTCTGGCAAATGTCAGTCTGTACCCTACTTCCACGTCTCTGGGACTACCCTGTTCCTCAGACTGTTATGTTTATTATATTCCAGAAATAAGTGAGATCATATGATATTTGTCTTTCTCTGCTTAGCTGGTTTCACTTAGGATAATAGTTTCCAGGTCCTCCCATGTCGTCTCAAAGGATAAGAGATCTTTCTTTCTTACAGCTGCATAGGACTCCATTGTGTATATGTACCACGGCTTTTTTAGCCATTCGTCTACTGATGGACACTTGGGCTGTTTCCAGATCTTAGCTATTGTAAATAGCGCTGCTATGAACATGGGGGTACATGTATTCTTTCTGATTGGTGTTTCAGGCTTCTTAGGGTATATTCCTAGGAGAGGGATCACTGGGTCAAATGGTAATTCAATTTTTAATTTTTTGAGGTAACACCATAGTGTTTTCCATAGTGGCTGCACCAGTCTGCACTCCCACCAGCAGTGTACTAGAGGCTCCTTTTCTCCACACCCTCGCCAACACTTGTTGTTTGATGCTTTGTTGATGGCGGCTATTCTGACAGGTGTGAGGTGATACCTCATTGTTGTTTTAATTTGCATCTCTCTGATGATTAGTGAAGTTGAGCATTTCTTCATATGTCTCTTGGCCATTTGTATGTCCTGTTTGGAGAGGTGTCTATTTAGTTCCTGTGCCCATTTTTTTAATTGGGTTCTTTGTCTTCCTTTTGTTGAGATGTATGAGCACTCTATATATTTTGGAAATTAGTCCCTTATCTGATATATCATAGGCAATTATGCTCTCCCATACAGTGGGTTGCCTTTCCACTTTGATGGTTGTTTCTTTTGCTGTGCAGAAGCTTTTGAGTTTGATGTAGTCCCATGTGTTCATTTTTTCCTTTGTTTCTGTTGCCTTAGGTGATATATCAGTGACAATTTTGCTGCGTATGATTCTTTAAATATTTTCTCTAGTCTGTTCTCTGTTGTTCCGGTATTCCAATTACACCTATGTTACTTTTTTTTTTTTCCAATTTGTCCACAGATCTTGGGTGTTTTGTTCTTTTTTTTCTTCTTGTATCATTTTACTTTTCAATTTGGAAAGTTTCTAGTGATATATCTTTGTTCACTTATTATTTACCCAGCCATGTTCAGCCTGTTGAGGAGCCAACCGATCGAAAGCATTCTTCATTTCTGTTACATTGTAATTTCTCACATTTAATTGGATCCTTTCTTAGGGTTTTCCTCTCTCTGCTTACTTTACACATCTGTTCTTGTATGTTATTCACTTTTTCCATTAGAGCCCTTAACATATTAATTATGGTAATTTTAAATTTCCTGATCAGATAATTCCAAAATTTATGCTAGATCCGAATTTGTTTTTGATGGTTGCTTTGCCTCTTCAGACTGTGTTTTTCCTTGCCTTTTAACATGCCTTGTAATTTTTGTTGAATGCCAGACATTATGTAATAGATAGTGTAAACTGTGTTAAATAGGTATTTGGTGTGAGATTTTATGTAAATCTGGCTAGGAGCTGGGCTGTATTCTATGTTTGATGTAGCTATGGGTGTCATTGACCTCAAAGAACTCTAATGTCCTTGTTTTTGTTTTCTTGTTGTCTTTGGGTTTACCTAAGAACATCTTCATAAATAAAGTCTGCATCATGCAGCTCTTTCAGATGGAACCCATTGCTATTGTACTGGAGCCATTTTGTGGTGGTCAAGTGTTGGGGGAGAGGAAGCATTCTGTACTCCTATGATTAGATCACAGACTCTATGATTAGGTCTGTGGCCCTGAGCTGTGACTTCATAAGGGTTTCTCAAATTTTCTTGCCTTAAGTGAGACAAGAAGGCTATCAGGGCTGGAGTTGAATGATTTCCCTTCCCCAGTGTTAGGACAGACAAGGCAATATAGTTCCTAATGGCCATCTTGCCAGCTTCCCCACCACAGGAGAACAAAGACCAAACTTCTTGCCATAAGAGAACTGTCCAGACAAGAAATGCCACCAGACACCAGGAACCAAAGGAGCACCCAATCAAACATCCGCATTCCTGTAGACCCAAGCCCCTGCCCAAACCCACCAGCCAAGATCTCAAAACCTACTGAGGACAAAAGCTTCCCACCAGTGGATGCGTGTAAGGATGAAATTCCAGCTCCTAGGGGCTGCCATCATCAACCCTATACCCCTTGGCTCAGTGATGTGTAGCCCTTCCCTTTGGATATCCATCCCCCCCCATCCCTTTTCCTTTAAATAAAACCAATTTTTCTTTATTCCCCATTTGAGATTGCTATTTAGCATGCTCAAGCACCACGAATCATCGACTTTAACCTTTCACCCAGTTTGGATAATTTTCTGGTAAAGTATTTTCCCCTGTTGAGTTGGTCTTTCTTATAGAGAAGGTTCTAATGTATTTTAAATTAGCCATGTTTCCCTAACCCCCTTCCAGAAATAAGAGGGTTTGTTTATTTTTGTTGTTATTTTTTTTTGGAGGGGGGTGCTCTTCACTTATGGGGCCCTACTACGAGTGATGTTTCCAGGAGTTTCTCACTCTCACACAACTCTGCTCCAGCTTTCAGCAGTTTATCAAAATTACCATTTAAATGTCCTTACCAGTTTATGGCTCCAGTGGCTTCTGCTCCAGGTAAACAGAACCTACTGTGATTCTGTATGTGCCTGCCTCTCAAAAATTCAGGGAAGTGGGTTTTCCCTGTGATCTTGGTTGTTTTATGGATTCAAGAAAAGTCATTGTGAGCTGGGCTGTTTTAAAAATCAAACTCCATTCTGATCAGTTATTCCTGCACATAAACACCTGAGCAGTTTTCTAAAAAACCTGGGACTGACACCCAGAAGAACCATAAAGATAAGGGGTTAATGATGGCCTTGAGAAACTTGGAGGGACCATAAAAGAAAGAGATTAATGATTGCCCTGACCCCTACAACAGATTCCCCCCTTTGCCTCTGGAGCGTTCTGTATCAGCCCTGGCACCAGTTAAGCGATACCAAGAAGAATGTAGATTTTTTGAATGTAGTTTTTTCTGTAGTTTGTGCCTATATAAGCAAAGAACAAAGGAAGCTCGGGACTGTGATTTGGGGAGAGCCCCCAGACCGCCGGTGAATAAAGTGCTCCTTTACAGTTCGGCTGTGCATCTCTGGTTATCTCGCTGACACATTACAACAATTGATTATCAGTTTGTTCCGGTTTTTTCCTGTTGTGTGGATGGGAGTGACAACTCCTGAGTTGTACATGGTGGAGCCAAAACCAGAAGTCTTTCACTTTATGATCCTTGTGGACTACTCAGAGGACAATTATCTCCACTCCTTATGGTCATTGCACCTAAGGCCTGGTCTCTGCATAGTGCAGGAGGTTAACAGCTTGTAGCTGCATTGGAATAAAGCCAGATTGGCTCAAGGAGAGACAGTATATTTTGTGCTAATGAGGTTGAAGAAGTAAAAGATGTTAGGGCAGCTACAGGGGCTTGTGGGGACTAGGACAACAGGTCACAGACCTGGGAATGCTCCATGTTCTCCCCACCATCACCTTGGTCATGATGAGTGCAGAGAGCATGAGCGAGGTCTGATGGGCTTTCGCAGGAGGCAGGTCCATCAGGCAGCAGTGACATTGAAAAAACAGAAGATGCTGTCAGAGTAGCTGCCATGACAACCACAGACTGAATTATCCATTCTAGTATCCTGGACACCTGGGACTCATGAACAATCTTAAGGACAAAGAGTGGATCTTTGAAAATAAAATACTAGACTAGAACTAAATTTTATTTGGTTTAGGTAAGTCAAGAGGTGTGTATTTCTGCACCCCAAGTGTGTGGGTCGATTCACGCATTTAAACTCAAGTGGTGATCAGGAAATGTTTCCTTTCCCACATATTCCTCCTTGATTGTCTCACTTGTGTCCTGTATCGGTGTCCTTTTCTTAACCAGAATTATGAATAGCTAGATTTAGATTTGTACATATGCTTGGCATTTTTATGGATCTTAGCCATAAGTCACATACTCTAGTGTGAAGTATGTAGAAAGGGAAATGGGTGTGGGGAGGGGTGAAACACTTAATGACCCCATGGTGACCAAATGCAATGGGTTAGGGTGTACCTAGGGAAGCGTGCTTGGGGCAGTGTGAGGTGAGGCATGGCACATAGAAGCAGGTTGATTCCCCTCTCCATTAGAAAACATGAAGAACAAGCTAAAAACAAAGGTAGAAATTCCAGAAGGTGTCTAATTAGGAGAGAGAAACAAATTGGGCAATGGTTGAATGTTGACTCACATTTCTGAAGCAGAGCACTGAACTCCTACACTCTCAGGGCAGTCTGGACATTGTGCTTGGGATATTTGGCACATGCCTCATGACACCAGCTAACACCCAATCGTGCACTTCACGCTTGCCTGGAAAAATGCCTATGGTTGCCATGGCTTCATTGGTCTACAATGAGCCCTTGCTGCTCTGTCTGCTGATCCTGAATCCAAAGCCTGTGTGCTTGCATTTCCAAACCATTCCTTGTGACTGGAGGATGAGAGAGAAGATTGAGAAGACCTCCATTATTAATGTTAAAAAAAACCACAAATAAACAGAAACTATAGAATTATAATAAATAAGCTCTCTTTTACAAGCCTAGATTTAAATAAAGTGTAGTGTATTTGATGGGTACCACATAAATTCTGGAGGAAATGAAGAATCCTGGAAAGAGCTGAGACTGCTAAATGCTTATTCATCTTGACCTAACTGGAGCACAACGCTAAAAAAAAAATTGATCTGAAATTCCTTAATTCCTTGCACAGGCTTATACATGACAAAGCAAAAATAACCACATACCTTCAAGAACCATATGATGCATAATCCATAGTTCTCCAACTCCCCTAGATATGCTGCCATTTGTACTGCAAAGTATGCCTTTTTGCTTTGAAATCAAGTTGTTGGTGAATAAATATAGGTGTAATTGAGAGTATTGTAAATTATAATGGTATAATAACTACATGGGAAAACATCTTATATTTGTTTATATCATAGTTTCCAAAGTAGATTTACACATATCTCATTTAACCCTAAAATATAATGGCTTACATACATTAGAGAAGTGAAAAATTTTTGCCACAGTTTCACACTTTGCAAGTAACTTGAACCCAGATTTTCTTACTTCCAATTAATGCTCATTGTATTATATAGACCTGCTTTCTTGAAAAACAAACGAAACAAACAAACAAAAAAACCCTGCAATGCTTGTTTTATGTGGATAATTCTATTTAAACTTCAAACTAAACCCAAGTAGGTATTTTTTCCATTTATAAATGAAGAACCAGCCCAGAGATGCTAAGTCTCTTCCCTGTGGTAACACAGCTCATGAGGGGTAGTTCAGCACTGGAGTAGAGGTTTTCTGACTCTAATTCAAGAGGTATTTCTACCCCAGCATGCATTCTGTGTAAGTGCATGTGAGTTGTGTGTGTACATGCATGTATGTGTGTGTGTGTGTGTGCGAAAGAGAAAGAGAGAGACTATATAAACAACATTTTCAGAAGTCATCCCTAACTTTAATAAATAATACAGAGTATTAACCAAACCTAGGAATGCCTTGTTTCCAGATTACAAGAGATCAGGATGTAGGATTAGCTCAGCAAGCAGCTTGCTGGAAGAGGATGGGTACGCTGGCTGGTGCCAAGGAGACCTGAGGCTTTCCTGGCCACTTGGTCTATAAACCCTGTGCTGTTACAGGACTGCTTGGTCTGTGCTTCCCCCCACCAAAGAGAGGCACACCTAGGCTCACCTCCTGTGGCATCTTTGTTCTTCCAGACTGCTCTAAGTGCTGGCTACTATCCCAGCTTTGCCAGCACAAAGCTATTAGGAGTTGAACAGGCAACCTGTGAGACCTGTCTATATTAGCTTGTTATTGCTGCTGTAATAAATACCACAAACTGGGTGACTTTAAAAAGCAGAGATTTATTCTCACAGTGCTAGAGGCCAGAAGACCTAAATTGAGGTATGGGCAGGGCCATGGTCCCTCTCAGGGACCTAGGGAAGAATTCTTCCTTGTTTCCTCCAGCCTCCGGTGTTTATCAGCAATCCTTGGTGTTTCTTTGCTTGTAGATGCATCACACTAAGCACTTGGCCACCTTCTCCCTGTGTCTTCACATTGTCTTTGGTGTATATATTTGTCTGTGTCCAAATGTCCCCCTTATATATAGACACCAGTCACATCAGATTGGACCCACCCCAAGGACCTCATTTTTTCTGTAAAAACCTTATTTCCAAATAAAGTGAGATACTGGAGATGCAGATTCTAACATACCTTATTGGGGGGCAAAATTCAACCCACACCACTGTCCTTTCTAGGATTACATGCTCCAAGAGTGTTCGTGGACGGAACTCCAGTGCTGCATCATTTCAGTTACTGTGGGAGACAGAACCAGGAGCACCAGGCTCATTCCCACTCACCATTTGGTCAATCTTTTCAGCTTCATTTGTGCACCTACCTAAAATGCCAACAAAAAGTGAAGAAGGGAGTCCTTGACTCACAATGCACGAAAGGAGGAGTGAAATTGGCAGTGATCACAAAGCGAGACAGCTCCTAATCCAACAGCATCACTAGTCAGGTGCTCATTGCCCTTCTGTCCACACCACGTGGACACAACTCACAAGATATTCTAAAGGAGACCTATTCTGGATCATTCATGACTTCCTCATCTGTAAAACTCAGGGAATGAGTGGTTGATTCTAGATGAATTACTATGAAACTTTTTCCCAAGGTCAAAATAGGTAGTTGAGGCAGAGGCAGCATTAGTAACCTGTGCCCACCTGCAATCCTCCTTTTCCTACACTTCACCACTATTCGGTCACCAAAGATGTATATCACACAGGAAAGTCAGAGGAAGTACCTATTAGTTACACAAGTTGCACGTGTGTGTGTGTGCATGAGCATACACACACGCATGGGTGCGCGTGCATGTGCATTTCCTTCCTGTTTGCATCTGATATTCTTCAGTTTTCTTGATGCCTCAGAGTCTGCCCTCCTTGCTTCTTCCTAAGCAGCTGTTCTTGCTTTTTTCTCACAGGCATCCTACCATGGATCCTACTGCCTAACTAAAGGTGGAGACAAGCCTAGCATCTTATCATACCCACCATTATGATCAACCATATACTGGATTTTATGACTTCACTGTGCAAAGTTACATGAGATGGCACACATGTGGTACATAGTAAGTGTCTGATAAAAGTCAGCTCTTGTTCAATGGTAATAAGGATGTGATGAGTCTGATGTCCAGATGCTCTAGATATAACCACTTCTCAGATTTCTTTTAATCAACAAGTTCAGTACAAATTCATGCTTTCCCCCATTTGATGAAGCCTATGTATGTATATGGTGCAGATGTAGACTGCCACCCTGGTCCTAATGACTCTTGTGTGTTCCACTGTCACATTAAGCACCTACTCAACACCATGCCCTGTGCTGAGAGGCTCATCCCTGGTCATGCCTGAAGGACCACACCCTTAGTCACATTGCAACTGATGTCTGTAATGCTGATAAGGCCAAAACTTTCTCCCCTGACCCTCAGCCCCAGTGTCCAGGGCCTTGGTTGCAGCAACAGTTCCGGAGGCAGGCTTATGTTTGTATTACATTTTTACTTCTCTACAATTTTCTCCGATGATTCATGTGTTCCCTTTTTGTCAACAATGTCCTCAGAGAGGGAGTTAGAGACAGATCTGCTGTCTAAACTGGGTTGCTATTCCATGTGCCCCTTGCCACCCAAGAACCTCTCTCTGTGCCACTTTGCCCAAGCTTGCCCAGGTTTATGAAGCTGTTTTTCTAGTTGAATTATTAAGAGCACCACTTGAAATGATATGATCATGACAGCTTCCAACATCTTCAGATAGGGTTCCCCTGGCATCCAGTTCTGTTCAGGTTTTTGGGCCCCAGCTCAGAGTCATCATGAAATCCACCAGAAGCTCCTGGTGATACCGAGGTGGATGTTGTCTTCCAGACCTGTAGGCATGTGTTAGAAGAAGTGGTCACTGGACCCCATGCATTATCTGTGTCCTCCACAGAATTAGGTTAATGTGGCTCCACCATCTAGGTAAGGGTAGAATGGGAGAAACAGAGGACCAGGAGGAGAGGGACAGCAGGAAAGGCAGGAGTAAACTAAAGAAAGAACTGGAAAATAACAGGGTCCCCATATGGGGAGAGAATACTGGGAGTGGTGTGGGAGTACTGGAGCAGGAGAAGTACCTTTTAATTGTTTGTATCTTAGACTTCAGAAGTTCAGTCACTGCTGCTCTTAGTGTAGGTAGCCAGATATTAATAAAGGAGGGGAGCAAAGGGAATCAGACATTAAGAAGGCTAACAAACTGGGAAGCTGAATCCAATATTTTGCTTGCTTCACTAGGAGTTACAGCTTCACACACTCCCCAGGGCATCCTCTGCCCTCAGGACCTAGTTTCCCCCAAACAAACAGGAAGGATCATTACAGGAGGAGGAATAAGAATAGCAGGAGAAATTCCTCTGCTGGGCACATGCCCAGTGGAAGTCAAGATGGCACAGGGGGAAGAGCTTCCACTTGAGGCATGTGCAGAAGAAACTAAAAATGACAACCATAAAGTGGGGGAGCCTAGCCTGAGAAAAAGATTGGATAAGGGACACAGAGCCCAGGAAGATCTAGGAAATGGATTAGTTAAGGAAAGGACCCATCAGAAGCCTGCAAAAGTTTGGGGAGTTGATTGGTTATTTTGAAGGAGTGCCTGGTCTGTCCCAAGCCTGAGATAATAGAATCAGCCTAACAAAGAGCTCTCTCTCTCTGGTTTGGTAACAGGCCACTGGCACTGTTTGTTTGTGAGTTCTCTCTCCATAGCAACCACGTGGCCCTAACAGCCACCTGGGGTCTGGTGTGCAGACTCCAGTGCAAGCCTGGGCACAGTGCCAGCCAGAGCACAGCTGGAAAAACATAGTATACTAGCCAGATCAGGACAGAGATGTGGACTGAACCAACAGCACACAATCTATGGACACTGGCCCTATTTCTGGGCCTGATGAAGACAAGGCTGAACTTTTTCATGGTGGGACAGATGGAGACAAGATATTTGGAACCTAGGGGCAGACTTCTATTTCCACCCAAATAAATCTTACTATTCCATAACCTCCTGTATGTGGGTCCCTGGAGTGCTTTTCTTGCAACTCCATGAAAGAATATGATTTCCAACTGCAAGACAGTCTGTCAGTGAACTTCTAGGGAAGTTATTTTTTCAGTGCAAGAGTATAGTTATTCAGAGGGTGCTACAAATAAAGTGCCAGGTGCAGGGTCTGTAGCTCCATCATGCACTGTCATGCAGGTAGACATTCTTCTCTGCTTCATGTGTGAACACCCACCTGGACTGAAAAGATTTTTGTAAAAGGTAACCTTACAGAACACATCTTGTATTTTAAAGGCAATATTTTCTGTTTCTGGTTAATTCATAACAGGAAAAGGATCTTTGTTCTAAATCCCTTCTATTGGGTCTATTGGTAATTTGGTAAATAAACAATGTGCTGGAGTTTACTTTAGAAAGGTGACTTACCATTATTTCATGAAGGAAAAGTGAATGATCACATTGCCATAAAAACAAACAAACAAACAAAAAACATAGTCTCTTTCTGGATAATGGGAGCCCTTTTAAAATCTCCTGCTGCTGACGCCCAGGCATTTTCAATTAAAAACAAAGCTCTGGCTATTCTGGGTGTGGTTTCTGACTTTTATAAATTGCTTATTTTATTTTATAGGTTATTTCTATCAGGAGACTTGGAATTTTAGTTGAGAATTCTCAAAATAAATGAATCTCCTAATTTATCATGTGCTTTGTGTTCGCAGTTTAGTCCTGCAAGAGAATGAGGCCAAGTAAGTGTGTGGCTTCTCAAAAGCAAGCTAAGCAGAACCTCAGAAACAAATTCACAGTCTCTGGACAAAGAGGAAAGAAAAAACAGCCCCTTGTTTGTATTCTGAGGGTGGATGAGGTGTTGTGTTTAAAAAAAAATCTGCTGCTTCTCATCAGCACCAAAGCCTGCTGTGTGGGACCTTTGGAATCCTACTTATCAATAAAGACACAAATCACATAGAGTACAATTTGGAGCTACTTCAATCTCAATCTTCATATTCATAATAGAAAATTTATTCTTTGCCAGTGCTTCAAACCCTATAGAGTCTGTGGTGCTCGAGAAATTTATTTTTATTTCCTAGGGAAGCCAAATTACAGGTCCAGGTATGTTTATTTCTTTCCAAATTGACAGCATCTTTTCAGCATTCAATGCTCAAAGAATAAAGTCTTAGGTGTATATGCCATAAAACTAAGAACAATGTTAGCTGATGATAAGGTGCTAGGGCTCAGCAGGTGGGAAAAGTTGGTTTAGCCCTTCTCTGAAAGCCTCACTCTGATTTCTGTGTGCATTTCACCAGTGCAAATCCCAGCTTTGTGCTGCCTTCAGGATGAAAAATGTCACTTGTTTAGCTATATTAACAAACACTGGGCAAGCAATGAACCCAAGGCTACAAAATATAAACGTAATTTGCAAAGTATTAATTGGCATTTTTGCTGTTTTTGCTTTCCAGTAAAAGACATTGCCTTGCTTGTGTTGATTCTATAAGCCAGATACTTGCAAAATCTGACTCTTGGAAAAGGTAAATGGTAGTCCACAGAGCTGATTTTGTTAGTTATCTTTCTACTACTGGATTGTTTTAAAATTCCCATAGCTGGTGAGAGAACACAATATAACTACCCTAAGATATTCACTTGCAATCAGAATTGTGAGCAATTTCTTTGTTGTAGTTTTCTTTGCCATAAATTTCAAGAGAAACTTTAAATTCACAGATTTTCTCTGAAGTTTTCTTTCTAACAATTTAAACTTTTGTTTTAAAGCAGTAAGAACTAATTTTCTTTAGCATTCCTTTAATTTCTTTCTGTTTTGTTGAAAAACTAACAACAGCAGACCAGTATCTTCAACAGTTGTTGAAAAACCATACTAACATAATGCAACAGAAAGTACCTGTCTATTCTTAAGTAACCCCGGCTGTGACTCTTCTAGCAGATAAACTAGGAGAGGTGATGGAGGACAATGTATCCAAACACATCTGTCCATGTTGTCAAATGTGTTCTGTAGAATAAACTTTATTTGATACATTTCATATCTTAGTTTAACTTCTTTTATTATGGTAAAGTTGAAAATGTCCCTGTCTGCTAGATAGTGATTTCATGCTCATTATCTCATTTAATTCTCATAATGTGATAAGGTGCCATTACCCTTGTTGTACGAATTAGTTATTGAGCTCAGAAATCACAAAACTGAGCTCAGAGATCACAAAACATGCCTAAAGTCATACAACCTAAAGTGGCAGTTACTTGTTTTGCTGTAGCATTAGGTATAAGTATGGCTGCAGCTGAAGCATTGTAAATTTGCGCTTGTTACAGTTCTGGTGAATATTCTCCCCAGAGGCTATTATAAAATGAAAAGTTGTTAATAGGTATCTAGCAGCTGTGAACACTTATATGGCACCAGGCAGGGGCTGGTTTTGTTTAAGGCTTGCCCTTTAGTTGTTTAAAAAGTCATAACGAGAAAAGGGGTATTTAAAGATATTAAAGCACACAGGCAGGCATCATCAGCATGAAGTGACCACTAAGGAATAAAAAAAGGTATGATGCAGGAAAAGAAGAGGAAAAAGGAAATTCTTCAGTTATCTCATCACAAAGAATGACAGTTGTGCAAATTTCCTGAATTAACACACACATACATACCCTAAAGTCCTCTATTTAATAAATATTTCCTAACATACTGCAACAAGATTTTATAAAATGCTAGGATTTGTCTCAAAGACCAGTCTATTAACAAGGCTAAAAGATGGACAAGTAATAGTCTTATTCAACAGCCCACATCTCTCAGAGAGGAGATTGCAATTCCTGTTGGTTTCTCTTGCTAGTGCCAACAGAGCCTGTGATCTGAACAGTCTTTGTCTAACCATAACCCCCATGTCTATCCTGCCTCCATGAAAGGAACAGCTGGTCATCATCTGTACAATAAGACATTTTCCTTCTGAAAAATGTCATTGGATAACCTGTCAGCCTTTTTTCTCTGGTGCCTTTGACCTCCCACTAAGGTCAATTTTCAAACCATCTAAAAGTCTACATTCAATTCACAGAGTAAGGAAATTCTGATGCTTGCAGAAAATAGTATCCAGAAGCTGACCTTCAACCCTCACTCAGTCCTGTCTGTGTGAACTGGGCTAACAGAGTGACTAACAAAAATGTCCAGGGCCATGAAGCTACACGTCCCACCAGTTGGTCCTAGGCAAAGTGATCATTCAGGCAGCCACTTGGCATTTATCAAATGTTCTCAGGTTTAGAACCTGGAGTGAAAGTGCTGTATTTCTTATAAATACTTTCTAAACACATTTCCTCCTATTGATCCCCCATCTTGAGCTGCTTACAGGTGCTTTTGAAAAATATTCAGTTCTCTGAAGTCTGTTCCTTATTCTATTTTATTTAAACATATTTTTTTTCTTTATTGATTTTAGAGAGAGAAGAAGTGAGAAGGAGAGAGAGACAGAAACATCATAGAAACATCGATGATAGAGAACATCGATTGGCCGCCTCCTGCATGCCCCCCACTGGGGATCAGGCCCACAACCTGGGCATGTGTCCTGACTGGGAATTGAACTGGCAACCTCTTAGTGCACTGGCTGGACTATTTTATTTAGACACATTGTAAATGTTTGGAACTCTGACATTCAGTAAATAATTAAGCTGTTTCTTGATGATGAAATAGTATATCCTATCACATTTTAATATGCATTAAAATATATTCACATGTACTCAGAAGCCCACACGTGCATTTTGTAAAGAGTTGAAGTAGAGATGTTGTCCAGCCACCTTCTACAGTTTACACCTTAGGAAATAATGTGGTCCCAGTATATGTCAAGGTGAAGGGTGCATATTGTATGTTTTCCCAAACAGATAATAATAGTTTGAAACTGGAAGGTGAGTGGGATACAGGTTTAGGTTTTCTGCACAGCCTTTTCTGCAAGGCATCATTTCCAGGCCTGCAAAAGTGCTGAGGTAGCCTCTGTTGAGGGCTGGGCCCCAGAGAGGCACATCCTATTTTGGGGGGAGTGGATCCCAGGAAGCCTAGCCAAGGAATGGGAATGTGAGACAGGGAAGACAAAAGAGGATGGGGAGCCAAGTGACCTTCCACTGTGAAGAACTAGAGTTTAACCCCACTGGAGGTCTTGGAGGGTGGTTCAAACATGCTACAAAGTTGTTCCACTCAAGGTGCAAAGAACCTGGGTATTTAACCATGATTCTTACTCACAATTGACTGAGGACTGTCCTGGGGGGCATTAACTCCTGGACCTGCTGGCCTGCCCCTCATACAAGTGGCTCAGCCCACCTGAAGCTAGAGGAAGCTGGCAGATTGAGTCTGGTTCCTCCAGTAGGAAGCTGTCTGCATGCATGGAAAGAATTACAGTTGTGAGCATGTGGACAGAAACCGCATGCCTGTAGTACAGTCTCCCATCCCAAATGCCCTTGTACTGCCATTCCTCAGACTCAAGGGGCCTGACATCGCCCATTAACATCAATCCCATGCATGTGAGCATACCCTCTCTGAGAGCCTTCTGGACCTTGCTGTGTTGGGGACTTGTTTGCTGGTCATATCCTGGGTCTCAGAATAGACCCATGGAAAAGGAAGCTCTTAGTCTAAGAGCAACAAAAATAAATGACTGTAATATGCTAATACGGAAATGTGCTATTGTCAAGGCATGTACAAAGAACTATAAATCTCCAGTTAGTGAACATTGAAGCAAATGTGGGAGAAGTCCCTATCAGCTCCTCAAAGGAAGATGTTTCATGATGTTATCTTAAATTAACTGACCAACAGAATGTTTTGTGCTCTTGGGTCCTGATATACCTTTGTATCTACTGACGGTATGCTATCATTCTAAGTTTTCTATTTTTCTGACATTGCATTGATGGCTCTCCTGGATGTCCAACATGACATCATGGATGGAGAAGAGGCAGGCAGAGGGTGCCTGGGTCAGAAATCTAGAGGAGAAAGACCTGAGAAAGTGGAAGGGTAGCACTTGGCAGCTGAACAACTGCTTTTTCTACAGCTTATGGGGAGAGCACACTCTAAAAAACTGTGCTTAAATCCCCATCAAAATACCAACGACATATTTCATAGAACTAGAAAAAATGCTTCAGAAGTCCATATGGAACCAAAAAGGACCCCAAATAGCTACAGCAATCTTGAAAAAGAAGGACAAAGTAGGTGGGATCACAATACCAGACATCAGGTTATACTACAAAGCTACTGTAATCAAAACAGCCTGGTACTGGCACAAGAACAGGCACATAGATCAATGGAATAGAACAGAGAACCCAGAAATTGACCCAAAACATTATGCTCAATTAATATTTGACAAAGGTGGCAAGGGCATATAATGGAGTAAAGACAGCCTCTTTAATAAATGGTGTTGGGAAAATTGGACAGCTACATGCAAAAAAATGAAACTAGACCATCATCTTACACCATACACAAGAATAAACTCAAAATGGATAAAAGACTTAAATGTGACTCATGAATCCATAAAAATCCTAGAAGAAAATGTAGGCAACAAAATTTCGGACATCATACGCAGCAGAATCTTCACTGATATATCACCTAAGGCAACAGAAACAAAGGAAAAACTGAACACATGGGACTACATCAAACTCAAAAGCTTCTGCACAGCAAAAGAAACAACCATCAAAGTGGAAAGGCAACCCACTGTATGGGAGAGCATAATTGCCAATGATATATCAGATAAGGGATTAATTTCCAAAATATATAGAGTGCTCATACATCTCAACAAAAGGAAAACAAAAAACCCAATTAAAAAATGGTCAGAGGAACTAAATAGACACCTCTCCAAACAGGATATACAAATGGCTAGGAGACATATGAAGAAATGCTCAACTTCACTAATCATCAGAGAGATGCAAATTAAAACAACAATGAGGTATCACCTCATACCTGTCAGAATAGCCGCCATCAACAAAGCATCAAACAACAAGTGTTGGCAAGGGTGTGGAGAAAAGGGGACTCTAGTACACTGCTGGTGGGAGTGAAGACTGGTGCAGCCACTATGGAAAACACTATGGTGTTACCTCAAAAAATTAAAAATTGAATTACCATTTGATCCAGTGATCTCACTCCTAGGAATATACCCTAAGAAGCCTGAAACACCAATCAGAAAGAATACATGTACCCCCATGTTCATAGCAGTGCTATTTACAATAGCTAAGATCTGGAAACAGCCCAAGTGTCCATCAGTAGACAAATGGCTAAAAAAGCTGTGGTACATATACACAATGGAGTACTATGCAGCTGTAAGAAAGAAAGATCTCTTATCCTTTGCGATGACATGGGAGGACCCGGAAACTATTATCCTAAATGAAACCAGCCAAGCAGAGAAAGACAAATATCATATGATCTCACTTATTTCTGGAATATAATAAACATAACAGTCTGAGGAACAGGGTAGTCCCAGAGATGTGGAAGTAGGGTACAGACTGACAATTGCCAGAAGAGGGGGTGGGGGAGGGGAGCGATGAACCACAGAACTTGTACACATGTACTCATAACCAATGGACATGGGCAACAAAACTAGGGACGGGCAGGGAGGGAGGGGGAGGAGGGTGACAATGGGGGGAAAGGAGAAACATCTGTAACAAAAATAAATTTTTAAAAAAATAAAAAATAAAATAAAATAATAAATAAAAAACTGTGCTTATTAAAAAATTGCTAAAATTTCATTACTTATCCATCATTCAATAAGTAATTGCAAGCAGTTATTTCTATAATCTGTGGCTCTGCACTATCCCTGGTTTACAGACTGTAATCTAGATTTTTAAAAATTAATCTATTTTTATTACAGATGTTTCTCCTTTTTCCCCCCCAGACACCCTCCCTATCCCGCCCCCTTCCCCAAGTATTGTTGTCCATATCCATTGGTTATGCATACATGCATATAAGTTCTTTGGTTTATCTCATCCCTCCCCACCATCCCCCTCCTCTAAAGAAAGGTGCTAAGATTGTCCTTCCTCAAACTCTTTTCTTCCTTTTCGAGTATTTAACTCATACATACATCCTCCATGTCCTGGCTTGCACTGCTCTCCATCCAGGAAATCCCTGACCCTCAGACTAGGTCAAGTTCTGTGATTTTGTGTTACCTGGTTCTTTTCCTTCATCTCACTGACTTCAGTGTGTAACGCTGTACTTCTCTGTGTGATCTATGTTTTTCATGTCTGGATGGACACGACTTCATTTCCAACTGAACCACAAGCTCCACAAGGGCAAGGCTCTGACCATGCCTGTCTGTACCAAGCACATGCTTGGCCTAGCTTGGAGCTCATCAAGTGTTTTTGGAAAAAGAGAAGGAATGAAGAAAGGAAGGAATGAAGGAAGGAAGGAAGGAAGGAAGGAAGGAAGGAAGGAAGGAAGGAAGGAAGGAAGGAAGGAAGGAAGGAAGGAAGATAACAACCTTTTTCTTTTTCCACACCATTGACTTCCAAGCCCTGGGAGAACTGAAGCTTTGCCCTTTCTCCACAAGGCAGCAGAATCATGCCCTTTTCACTAAAAGGATCACTTCCAGTTAATAGCTATAACTAATGTGCTATAGAATGTTTGGCCCTGTCACAAAGGATCACCTGTACCTAAAAAGTGTTATATGTGGGGACAAACCAGTTTTTTAGAAGGGATCACAAAGTACAAACCATCACTGGCCTCTTAATAGGGCTGGTTACTGATTTTAGGATCACGAGACTTGCATGGTGATATCCTCATTAATCTTTCTTAGTAAGTTGAAAGTCTGACTTGCAGGATGTTCTGTAAGACACATGGCCTTGCTCACCCATCCTTGGTGGAGTCCCACCTCAGCATGTGAGTGGACAGTAACCTAGACACTTCTGTGGAGGTGTGATGGCACCTGCAGAAGTTCACTTGAAAAGAACAGGCCATGTATTCTTACTGAGTTCAAACAACGGCCTAGCAGCCCAGTCTGCACCGTGTCCTCTTCAGGTCCTCCGCTGTGAGGGGATTTTAAATAAAAAACCTCTTGGTGGGGATGAACAGAGGACTCCTCAAACCCAAGCTGCTCATTGCTTTTGCTATGATCTTGGCCTTCAGTCAAGAAATGAGTGGATTCTCCCCCATCTAAATCAGTTGTGGGCACCAGACAAGAGATATGTGGCTCTGAGCTCAAGCCTGCCATCATGTGGTGCCAGGGCATGCCTCACACAGGCCCGTGGGGTTTGGCAAAGGTGAATTAGGCAGAAAATAAAATGGAGTATTCTCACCATGTGCCTACTGTGCCCACAACCCTCCCCTCCTAGGGTGGCAGCAAATAATAACTTTACTCTGCCTGTCTCAGGAACCTCAGCTGGGGTTTAGAGGGCATTGATTCCCCTTGACTCAAGGATGGCTTTTTAGCCTACTCATAGGAAACATTAAAAAATAAAATCCAGCCCCAACTGCTCCACTGCTGCCTGACACTTGGGTTCACATTTATGCCTGGGAATGCACACTGAGGCCATCCTACATTCCCTTTACCCCTAAATACTTCAATGTGTGTCCCCTAAAAACATGAGTATTCTCTCACATTAAGAATCAAAATCAGGAAATTTAGACCAATACAAACCTATTATCTAATCTAGAGATCTTTTTCAGATTTCACCAATTGTTCCAGCAATGTCCCCATGGCAAAAGGATCCCCTGGGTGACATTGCCATTTGCTATCATCTCTTTGACCTCTTTGAACTCAGAACTGCTCCCTATCTTTTTTTTTATATCACAGGCTTGGGCATTTAGATAACTACAAATTAGTTTTGTAGCATGGCCCTCAATAGGACAGAGGGACATGGGTCTAAGGTCTTGACAAAAAATGTTCCCAATGGGTCCTTCTTATGAGGATGCTCCTTTTTTTAATCCTCATTGCAGGATATTTTTCTATTTATCTTCAGATAGAGTGGGAGGGAGGGAGAGAGAGAAAGACATCAACGTGAGAGGGACACATCGACTGGATGCCTCCCGCATGACCCCAACCAGGGCAAGGGACAAACCGCAACCGGACAAATGTGACCTTGACCGGAATCGAACCCATGACTCTTTGGTCTACGGGCTGATGCTCTAACTGCTGAGCCAAAGCAGCCAGTGCAAGAGCTCATCCTTACAGATATGAACAAGGAGCTGAGAATTGTGATAAGGAACCTCACCTGGAAGCTCAGTTGTCTGACCATAACAACCCAGGAGAAAAAAGCAGGCAGGCCACTCCTCCTTGGGCTCCACTGAAAGAGGTGGCCTTTCTTTTTCCTGGGCTGTCCTTCAGGAGCACAGACTTAATGAGGTGCAGCCCAGAGAGCTCCTCTGCAGCCCAGGACAGAAGATTCAGGTGTGAATGCAGCAAGGTGGTAAAGATCTCACCCTTCCCTCAGAATTGGCTTCTTCCTCAGATGACATCACAGGGAAGGCCCCAGCATCGTGTCCTGTTATCTCCAAGATCTGCCTTTGTCCTCAAAGTTATTCCTGATGTTACCAAAGGAAAAAAAAATTGTGAGATCATCATTACTCATAGTCAAGTTTCCATGGTTTTAGTTTGTGTTCCCTGAAGAAAGGAGCCTGAAGCTTGCATGGAGTTAGGCAATCTATCTGGGAGGTAACCATGGGGCACAGGGAGAGTGGGAAGAATGCTGGCAACGTGAGGTGAATGAGCTGTATACATTCATGTGCAAGTGAAGCTGCATCCCACCAGGTTCCCTGAAAGATCTTAGAATTGTCCCACTGAGGGGTGAGGAATCCAGGGTTTCTTTTTTTTTTTTTTAATCCTCACCCGAGGACACTTTTTCATTTTTTGTTCAGACAGAGTGGGAGGGAGAGAGAGGAAGAGAGAGAGAGAGAAACATCGACGTGAAAGGGCCACATCGAGTGGCTGCCACCCGCACGACCAACCAGGGCCGGGGACAAACTGCAACCGAAGTACATGCCCCTAGCGGGAACCGAACCCGGGTCTCTCTGTACCGTAGGCTGACGCTCCAACCGCTGAGCCAAACCGGCCAGGGCGGAATCCAGGGTTTCTATCCATCCTCATTGTTTGCTCTTTGCTCCTGGGGAGCAAGTCACAATCACTTGTGGCCCACCTCACATGGAGGTCAGATAATACCCTCAAGCAGAGACACACTGAGCCTTTGGCATGCACAGGGTCTCTGCAGGAGACCTCCAGTTTGGGAGAATGTGGTTGGGGCAAGGCAGCATCTGCTATTCCCTTTCTTTCTGACCTGCAATGATGCTGCTACAAGGTTGGACATGAAAATCTAGGAAACAATTTATTTGGTTATTATACCCCCAAATAGTGTCCTTGTATCAGAGCCATGTTTTCTCACTGAAAGGGCTCCAGGGGTCTAAGTGGACCCAAATCAAGACCCCTATTCTAATCTCTTCATAACTCATTAGGACCTCCTCAAGGCCACTCATTCATTAAGACTTAAACAGATCTCCTCTTCCATGAAGCCTTTCTGGACTCTGCAGCCCACAGAGTTCTCTTGTCTCCACTTCAGAGCAGAGAAGGCAAAGAGGCTTCTGCTGGGGTGTCTGGGAGACAGCACGGGTGTTGATTTGAAATGTTGCTGGTACGGAAACAAAGGCAGCAGTCCACCCAGAAGTTTACCTGATGCACCTCTTCCTTTCCTATGTCAGAAGGTTGAATCCTGGGGAAAGCACTTGCACTAGAACATGTTCAGGGACTACAGGAGAAGGACCATATCTAGAGCAATGGGTTGGAGGTTGGACATGAAACTGTGTCCCAGACAGGTATGGCTCAGACTGTTTCAGTGCGGAACAGTGCTCAACATGGGGTGTGGACTCATGCTGTGTTGTGTGGAGTTGAGCTGAGGAGGAAGATGGGGCAGAGGGGAAGCCAGCAGGAGCAGGAGGAAAAACTGATGAGATCACACTTGGGCTGAGCAGACCTCAAACCTGAAGCTTACATAAAAAGGCTGGCGACTCAGATGCATAGTTTTATCCACTTACTGCTCCCCCACCCTGCTCAAAGCAAAGCAAACCATATTTTTTGCAGAATCTCTGACTGCCACAGAAGCCATGCTATTTGTAATGGAGGGCTCTGAGTGGTGTGACTTAATCTGAGTACCCTACTGTGTCACTTCCCACTTCCTGACCTGGGATAGCCTGGGGGTTGTTGAATCTCTCATACTTATTTTTACCATGTAGAAAAATACATCCTGAACTATCATTCAGAATGTTCCCTGTTGCAGGACGGAGCTATGCTCTGCATCCCTCTTGCTGGTGACATGGGGCCTCATACTCAAGAAGACTTCCTGAAGGGACAGAAGAGAGAAAAAGAGAACAATTACCTGAGAAGAGAGGAGACTGGTGGGGAAGGCAGCCTCCACTTCAACAAAGATGAGTAAGTAGAATGGCAGGCTGCTCAAAAATATGGTCCCTATTTGTCTATCAGAACCAAATCAGTGAGAAGATGGTGGCAGGCAGGACTGGAGGGAGGGTGAGTGTGTGAGAGAGCAAACTAGTATGTGAGAGAGTGTGAGTGGACTTGAAGGTGGACGACCAAACTCGTGCAGTGCAGAGACGCAGAGCAGAAGGTTCCTGTGCTGTGCATGGGAGCAGCCGGCTACTGTGGTAAGAGGCTCTTCAGAGATCTCCCTGCACCACAGGGAGGTCCCACCATTTTGGAAGATCCCTGGTCTTCCCTGGGAGGAGGCAGTGGGAGAGGCTAGGGCCCAGCAACCTGAGCCCACCAGTGCACTTGACACCATCGGACCAGTGGGCCCCTTGTGTCAACACAGACCAGTGCAGAGTAGTGGAGCTGTCAAGGTGTGGGTTGCAGAAACCTCAAATGGCCCAGAGCACAAAACTATTCCCCACAGTAGTAGCCCGATCAGAGTGGAGATATACCCCCAGCAACAGAGGCTGGGGAGCAGACATCAATCCCCAGACAACAAAAGCACAGACCAGCAGCAGAGAACCATCCCCAAAAACTACAGCAAAGGCTGAGCAGGAGCTGAGCCCACCTGGGCAGCAGCACTCCCAGCCACCAGCGGAAGGACCTGGGACTTCATCGGAGCTTGTGCAACACAGCTGCTCACAAGAGTAGTGGGGAGCTGGGGATCCATAGGGGCTTGTGTGATCTAGCAGCCCATAAGAGCAGTGGGAACCCGGGATCTAGAGGGACCTGTGCGACCCAGCAGCCTACAGGATAGACTTGGAGCCTGGTCTCCAGAGGGGATTGTGCAATCCAGCTCCCCACGGGATCACCAGGAAGCGGGGGCTCCAACTGAGCCTGTACAACCCAGTTGCCCACACGATCAGCTAGGAACCAGGGCTCCAGTGAGGCCTGTGCAACAAAGCTGCCCATGGGTCCCACAGGGAACTGGGGAACAAGAAGAGCCTGTGTGACCAAGCCGCCCAAGATGCAGGCAGGGACTGCAGCTCCAGCAGGGCCTGAGCAATACAGCCACAGGTGGCACCAGACCAGCAGGGAACACAGCTTCAGAGGCGCCCACATAATCCAGCAGCATCACCTACCAGGACACACGAATACCAGCCCCCAGTAGTCAATCCTCCAGGATAAACATAGGGCAAGAGGCGACATGCAACAAAACAGTCTGGGAGGCACAGTAGCCTAATTTTATGTACAGTGAGCTGCCTACACATCCAAACATCCCTCACCGGATCTAGAGCTACCAGAGAGCTAAAATGGGAAGACAAAGAAAAAACAACCAAAACAAAGAAAAAGAGGAATCACTAGAAAAGGAACTACAGGAAATGGAAGAAAGCAACTTGTCAGATAAAGAATTCAAAGCAATGATTTTAAGGGTGCTCAAACAATTTGGCGAGAACTACAAGCAACTTAAAAAGAATTATGAAGAGCTCACTGGGAACTACTTCAGCTTAAAAAAAGAGGTAGAAGCTACACATAAAGAGGTAGAAGCTATGCATAAAAATCAAGAGGAAATGAAGAATGATATAGCTGTTATGAAAAATACCTTAGAAGGGTTCAATAGTAGATTAGAAGAAGCTGAAGACCGAATCAGCCACTTAGAAGACAAGGTAGAGAAAAACACCCAAATACAGCAGCAAATGGAAAAAAAAGCTTAAAAAGCACGAGGAGAGTTTAAGGGAGCTGTGGGATAACACAAAATGTAAAAACATTCACATTATAGGTGTACCAGAAGGAGAAGAATCAGAGAAAGGAGAGCACCTGTTTGAAGAAATAATGACAGAAAATTTCCCTAATCTGTTGAAGGAAAAAGTCACACAAGTCCAGGAAACACAGAGAGTCCCAAGCAAGATGAACCCCAGAAGACCCACAGCTAGACACATCATAATAAAAACGGAAAATATTAAAGATGAAGAAAGAATCTTAGAGGAAAGAAGAGAGAGACAGAAAGTCACCTATAAAAGAGTTCCCATAAGACTGTCAGCAGATTTCTCAATAGAAACACTGCAGGCCAGAAGGAAGTGGCATGAAGTGTACAAAGTAATACAAGGCAAGGGTCTGAATACAAGGCTACTCTATCCAGCAAGGTAATCATACAAAATTGGAGAAATAAAAAGCTTCATGGATAAAAAAAAGCTAATGTAATTAATCACCACCAAACCAGCACTGCAAGAAATGCTGAAGGGACTGTTGTAAGAAGAAGAAGAAACAGAGAGAGAGAGAGAGAGAGAGAGAGAGAGAGAGAGAGAGAGAGAGAGAAACACAGGCATAAAATTAAAATGGCAACTAATAACTATCTATCAATAATTACCTTAAATGTAAATGGCTTAAATGCTCTAATCAAAAGACATAGGGTAGCTGATTGGATAATAAAACACGACCCATATATATATGCTGTCTACAAGAGATCCACCTCACAACAAAAGACTCACACATGATGAAAGTGAAGGGATGGAAAAAAATTTCCCAAGCAAATGGAAATGAAAAAATAGCTGGTGTAGCAGTACTCATATAGGACAAGATAGACTTCAAAATAAGGGCCATAATAAGAGACAGAGAAGGTCACTACATAATATTAAAATGATCAATCCAACAAGAGGATATAACCCTGGTAAACATATAGGCACCAAACACGGGAGCATCAAAATCTATCTAAAAACTTCTGGAGGACTTCAAGGGAGAGATCAATAGAAACAAGATCACAGTGGGTGACTTTAACACGCCACTGACACCACTGGATAGACCTTCTAGACAAAAAAATTAACAAGGTCATAGAGTCCTTACAAGACGAACTAGATCAGATGCACTTCATTGATATTTACAGAACATTTCACCCCAAAGCTGCAGAATACACATTCATCTCAAGTGCACATGGGACATTCTCAAAGATAGACCATATGTTAGGACACAAAGCAAGTCTCTACAAATTGAAGAAGATTGAAATTACATCAAGCATTTTCTCAGATCATAGAGGCTTGAAACTAGAACTCAATTACAATAAAAACACACAAAACATTCAAACACTTGGAGGCTAAATAGCATGTTATTAAACAACAAATGGGTTACTAACAACATCAAGGAAGAAATTAAAAACTTCCTGGAAAACAATGAAAACGAACACACAAAAACACAAAATCTATGGGACACAGCGAAAGAAGTCCTGAGAGGGAAGTTCATAGCACTACAGGCCTACCTCAAAAAAACAAACAAACAAAAAAATCCTAATTCACTTTCTAACACTACAATTTAAAGAACTAGAAAGTAAACAAAAAGAAAACCCCAGAGCTAGTGGAGGAAGGAAATAATAAAGGTCAGAGCAGAAATAAATGACAGAGAACAACAACAACAAAAAAATCCAAAAGATCAATGAAATAAAAAGCAGGTTCTTTGAAAAGATAAAAAAGATCGATGGACCTTTAGCCAGAATCACCAAGAAACAAAAAGAAAGAAACCAAATAAAAAAAATCAGAAACAAAAGAGGAGAAGTAACAACTGACATCACAGAAATACAAAGGATGATCAAAACATACTATGAACAATTATATGCCAACAAGTTGACCAATCTAGGAGAAATGAACAAATTTCTAGAAACACACAGCCTCCCAACACAAAACCAGGAAGAGATAGAAAACTTGAACAGACCAATAATAGTAAAGGAAATTGAAGATGTAATTAAGAAACTCCCAGAAAACAAAAGCCCAGGCCTGGATGGCTTCATGGGAGAGTTTTACCGAACATTCAAAGAAGATCTAATACCCATTCTCTCAAACTATTCCAAAATATCTAACAGGATGGAACACTTCCAAACTCATTTAATGAGGCTAGCATAATCCTAATTCCAAAACCGGATATAGACACAACAAAGAAAGAAAACTACAGGCCAATATCCCTGATAAACACAGATGCCAAAATCGTTAACAAAATATTGGCAAATCGAATCCAACAATACATCAAAAAAAGTATTCATCATGACCACGTGGGATTCATCCCAGGGATGCAAAGATAGTACAATATTCACAAATCAATAAATGTGATACACCACATACACAAAATGAAAGATAAAAACCATATGGTCATATCAATAGATGCTGAAAAAGCATTCGACAAAACCCAGCACTCATTTGTGATAAAAACGCTCAGCATTGTGGGAATAGAGGGATCATATCTCAACATAATAAAAGCCACATACGAAAAACCTAGAGAACTTGAAATGGCGGTGGAGTGAATGGAAGCTACACAGACGATCTCCCAGGACCAAATGGGAATTACAACTAAAATAAAGACAAATCATCGGGAAAAAGCAACAGAAAAGCAGCGGGAGAGGACCATACAACCAGGGACACTGAATGAGCCTGGTAGAATCTGCGGAGGCGTGTGAGATGGCGGGCTGGGAGCCCACGGACAGCAGCTGCCTTGGCTGTGAGCAGCGACCTTAGCTGGGAGCAGTGGCCCGCCCTTGGGGTTAAGAGCCCCAGCTGCTCCACAGTGCAGAGGGCCTGGACAGAGCGCTAAATAGCCACAGCCACTCACCTGGGGTCCGGCAGAGGGAGGGCGGACTAGACTGGAACTCTGTGGGGACACCTGAGATTTGGAGGGTGCTCAGAGTTTGTGCTGAGCTGTGGCCACAAAGGACGGTGGTGGCCAGCCCCTCCTTCCCAGTTACACAGAACAGCAGCCAAGTTTGCTCTTTCCCGGAGCTGTGGAAGCCCCTCCTTCTGAGATTCCCAGGTGAGGAAAAGAGGTAAAGAAATGCAAATTGAGGCTCATTAACAACCAGCATTGGCCCCACCCTCGGAAATCCTCTTAAACTGTAAACATCTGAGGGAATTTCTCATTCAACTGAGATCCTAAGGCTTTTCAAGTAACTGAGGCTAATAGCCTCCAGGCAAAAAGCTAGAACATAACTAAACCTTTCCCAAGCTTGCAAATCTACCCAGGAAAGTGAGAATGGACAGTGGTGGTGAAGGAGGGCCCTCCACACTCATCCAAATCCAGTAGAGGGAGCCACAAATAGCAGAACACCAACACCCACAGGGAAAATTTGGCAGGCTCCAAAACCCACTGAGATAGCAAAAATGGTGAAACAAAGAAACAGATCCCAAAGGAAAGAACAAGAGAACTCCACTGAAGATGAGATAAATGAAATGCAGCTAAGCAAATTATCAGAGGTAGAGTTCCAAGCCATGATCTTGAGGAAACTAAACAGCATGAGTAAGGATATCAACATCATGAGTAAAGATATAGAAACACTGAAAACCAACCAAGTGAAAATGAAGAATGACACAGCAGAAATAAAGAACACATTGGAAGGACTGACCAGCAGAGTAGAGGAAGCAGAGGACAGGATCAGTGAATTAGAAGACAGAGTAGAAAAAATCAATCAATCAGAAAACCAAAAGGAAAAAACAATGAGAAAACAGGAAGATAGCTTAAGAACTGGAAACGTAATAACATTCGTATCATTGGAGTCCCCAAAGAAGAAGAAAATGAGCAAGGGTTAAAGAATATATTTGAAGAAATAGTGACAGAAAACTTTCCTAACCTGGTGAAGGAAGAAAGCATTCAAGTTCAAGAAGCACAGAGAGCCCCAAGTAAGAAGAACCCAAACAGGCCCACACCAAGACACATAATAATTAAAATGCCAAAAATTAAAGACAAAGAGAGAATCCTAAAGGCAGCAAAAGATAAGCAACAGGTTACCTACAAAGGAAACCCCATTTGGCTATCATCTGACTTCTCAACAGAAACACTACAGGCCAGAAGGGAATGGCATGAAGTAATCAAGGTCATGAAAAACAAGGATCTGAATCCAAGACTACTCTATCGAGCAAGGCTATCATTCAAAATAGAAAGTCAAATAAAGAGCTTCCCAGACAAAAAAAAAAGGCTAAGGGAATATATTAGCACCAAACCAGCATTGCAAGACATGTTAAAAGGACTGCTGTAATTAATAGAAAAAATAGAAAGAAAATTAGAACCACACTGTACAAAAATGGCAATAAATAAGTACATATCAATAATCACCTTAAATGTAAATGGACTGAATGCTCCAATAAAAAGACACAGAGTAGCTGGCTGGATAAGAAAGCATGATTCACATATATGTTGTTTACAAGAGACCCACCTCACAACAAAAGACTCAGATAGGTTGAAAGTAAAGGGATGGAAAAAAATCTTCCAAGCAAATGGAAAGGAAAAAAAAGCTGGGGTAGCCATACTCATATCTGATAAATTAGATTTCAAATTGAAGACCATAACTAGAGACAAAGAAGGCCACTACATAATATTGAAAGGGTCTATCCAACAGGAAGATGTAACCTTGGTAAACATATATGCACCCAATAGAGGAGCACCAAAATATATTAAAAATCTTCTGGAGGACTTCAAAGGAGAAATCGACAGCAATACAATCATAGCAGGAGATTTCAACACCCCACTGACATCACTGGATAGATCATCTAGACAAAAAATTAACAAGGAAACAGAGACTCTAAATGAAGTACTAGATCAAATGGATTTAATAGATATATACAGAGAATTACACCCCAAAACTGCAGAATTCACATTCTTCTCAAGTGCACATGGGACATTCTCAAAGATAGACCATATGTTAGGACACAAACTAAGTCTCTACAAGTTCAAGAAATTGAAATCATCTCAAGCATCTTCTCAGACCACAATGGCATGAAACTAGAAATCAATTGCAACAAGAACATGCAAAAACATATGAACACATGGAGGCTAAATAGCATGTTACTGAACAATGAATGGGTTACCATGGAGATCAAGGAAGAATTTAAAAAATTACTGGAAACCAATGAAAATGAACACACAACAATGTAAAATCTATGGGACGCAGCAAAAGCAGTTCTGAGAGGGAAGTTCATAGCACTACAGGACCACCTTAAGAAAGAAGAAAAATTCCTAATTGACTACCTAACCTCACAACTTAAAGAACTGGAAAGCAAACAAAAAGAAAACCCTAGAGCAAGTAGAAGGAAGGAAATAGTAAAGATCAGAGCAGAAATAAACGACATGGAGACCAAAAAAACAATTCAAAGGATCAATAAAACAAAGAGCTGGTTTTTTGAAAAGATAAACAAGATTAATGGACCCTTAGCTAGACTCACCAACAAGCAGAGAGAGAGAACCCAAATACACAAAATCAGAAATGAAAGAGGAGAAGTAACAAATGACACCACAGAAATACAAAGGATCATTAGCAAATACAATGAACATTTATATGGCAAAAAATTCGACAATCTAAGTGAAAAGGACACATTTCTCGAAACACATAGTCTCCCAAAACTGAATCGGAAAGAGATAGAAAACATGAACAGGCCAATAACAACGAAGGAAATTGAAAATGTAATCAAGACCCTTCCAGCAAACAAAAGCCCAGGCCCTGACGGCTTCACGGGCGAGTTTTATCGAACATTCAAAGAAGAACTAACACCCATTCTCCTCAAACTGTAAAAATTCAAGAAGAAGGAAGACTTCCAAACTCGCTTTATGGAGCCAGCATAATTCTAATTCCAAAACCAGAAAAAGACACTACAAAGAAAGAAAACTACAGGCCAATATCCCTGATGAACATAGATGCCAAAATCCTTAACAAAATACTAGCAAATCGGATCCAGCAATACATCAAAAAAATTATTCACCATGACCAAGTGGGATTCATCCCAGGGATGCAAGGCTGGTACAATATATGCAAATCAATAAAGGTGATACATCACATAAACAAAAGGAAAAATAAAAACCATATGATCATATCAATAGATGCTGAAAAAGCATTTGACAAAATCCAGCACCCATTTCTGATAAAAATGCTCAGCAATTTGGGAATAGAGGGATCATATTTCAACATTATAAAGGCCATATATAAAAGACCTACAGCCAGCATCATACTCAATGGACAAAAAATAAAGGCATTTCCCTTAAGAACAGGAACAAGACAAGGATGCCCACTTCACCACTCTTATTTAACATAGTACTGGAAGTCTTAGCCACAGCAATCAGACGTGAAGAAAAAATAAAAGGGATCAAAATTGGAAAGGAGGAAGTGAAACTGTCATTATGTGCAGATGACATGATACTATACATAGAAAACCCTAAAGACTCCATCAAAAAACTACTAGACTTAATTAATGAATTTGGCAAAGTAGCAGGATACAAAATTAACGTCAAGAAATCTACGGCATTCTTATACACCAATGATGAACTCACAGAAAGAGAAACTAAAAAAACAATCCCATTTACCATCGCGGCAAAAAAATTAAGATACCTAGGAATAAAGTTAACCGAAGAAGTAAAGGACCTATTTGCAGAAAACTACAAGACATTGAAAAAAGAAATAGAGGAAGATATAAAAAAATGGAAGCACATACCTTGTTCATGGATTGGAAGAATTAACATCATTAAAATGTCCATACTACCCAAAGCAATCTACAGATTTAATGCAATTCCCATCAAAATACCAACGACATATTTCACAGAACTAGAACAAATACTTCAGAAGTTCATATGGAACCAAAAAAGACCCTGAATAGTTACAGCAATCTTGAAAACGAAAGGCAAAGTAGGAGGGATCACAATACCAGACATCAGGTTATACTACAAAGCTACTGTAATCAAAACAGCCTGGTACTGGCACAAGAACAGGCACATAGATCGATGGAATAGAACAGAGAACCCAGAAATTGACCCAAAACATTATGCTCAATTAATATTCGACAAAGGTGGTAAGAGCATACAATGGAGTAAAGACAGCCTCTTTAATAAATGGTGTTGGGAAAATTGGACAGCTACATGGAAAAAAATGAAACTAGATCATCAACTTACACCATACACAAGAATAAACTCAAAATGGATAAAAGACTTAAATGTGACTCATGAATCCATAAAAATCCTAGAAGAAAATGTAGGCAACAAAATTTCAGACATCATACGCAGCAGAATTTTCACTGATATATCACCTAAGGCAACAGAAACAAAGGAAAAACTGAACACATGGGACTACATCAAACTCAAAAGCTTCCGCACAGCAAAAGAAAGAACCATCAAAGTGGAAAGGCAACCCACTGTATGGGAGAGCATAATTGCCTATGATATATCAGATAAGGGACTAATTTCCAAAATATATAGAGTGCTCATACATCTCAACAAAAGGAAGACAAAGAACCCAATTAAAAAATGGTCAGAGGAACTAAATAGACACCTCTCCAAACAGGACATACAAACGGCCAAGAGACATATGAAGAAATGCTCAACTTCACTAATCATCAGAGAGATGCAAATTAAAACAACAATGAGGTATCACCTCACACCTGTCAGAATAGCCGCCATCAACAAAGCATCAAACAACAAGTGTTGGCGAGGATGTGGAGAAAAGGGGACTCTAGTACACTGCTGGTGGGAGTGAAGACTGGTGCAGCCACTTTGGAAAACACTATGGTGTTACCTCAAAAAATTAAAAATTGAATTACCATTTGACCCAGTGATCCCTCTCCTAGGAATATACCCTAAGAAGCCTGAAACACCAATCAGAAAGAATACATGTACCCCATGTTCATAGCAGCGCTATTTACAATAGCTAAGATCTGGAAACAGCCCAAGTGTCTATCAGTAGACGAATGGCTAAAAAAGCTGTGGTACATATACACAATGGAGTACTATGCAGCTGTAAGAAAGAACGATCTCTTATCCTTTGCAACGACATGGGAGGACCTGGAAACTATTATCCTAAGTGAAACAAGCCAAGCAGAGAAAGACAAATATCATATGATCTCACTTATTTCTGGAATATAATAAGCATAATAGTCTGAGGAACAGGGTAGTCCCAGAGACGTGGAAGCAGGGTACAGACTGACATTTGCCAGAAGAGTGGGGTGGGAGAGGGGAGCGATGAACACAGAACTTGTACTCATGTACTCATAACCAATGGACATGGACAACAAAAATGGGGATGGGGCAGGGAGGGAGGGGGAGGAGGGTGTCAATGGGGGGAAAAAAGGAGAAACATCTGTAACAAAAATTAATTAATAAAAAAAAAAAGAAAAACCTACAGTCAACATCATACTCAAAGGCAAAAACTGAAAACATTCTCCTTAAGAACAGGAACAAGACAGGGATCCCCACTTTCACCAGTCTTATTCAACATAGTACTGGAAGTCGTAACCACAGCAATTAGACATGAAGAAAAAATAAAAGGGATCCAATTTGGAAAGGAAGAATGAAACTGTCTTTATATGCAGATGACATCATATTGTACATAGAAAACCCTAAAGACTCCATCAAAAATCTGTTAAAGTTAATAAATGAATTTGGCAAAGTAGCAGGGTACAAAATTAACATTAAGAAATCGACAGCATTCTTATACCCCAATGATGAACTCACAAAAAGAGAAACTAAAAAAACAATCCTATTTACCATTGCAGCAAAAAAATTAAGATACCTAGGAATAAACTTAACCAATGATGTAAAGGACCTTTTCACAGAAATCTACAGGTCATTGAAAAAAGAAATAGAGGAAGATATAAAAAAGTAGAAGCAATTACCTTGTTCATGAATTGGAAGAATTAACATTATTAAAATGTCCATACTTCCCAAAGCAATCTAAAGATTCAATGCAATCCCCATCAAAATACCAATGACATATTTCAGAGAACTAGAACAAACACTCCAAAAGTTTATATGGAACAACAAAAAAAAAAAAACCCAAATAGTCACAGCAATCTTGGAAAAAAAGAACAAAGTAGGAGAAATCACATTACCAGATATCAGGTTATACTACAAAGTCACTGTAATCAAAACAGCCTGGTACTGGTAGAAGAACAGGCAGATAGATCAATGGAACAGAACAGAGAACCCAGTAATTGACCCAAGACAATATGCTCAATTAATATTTGACAAAGGTGGCAGGAGTACACAGTGGAGTCAGGACAGTCTCTTCAATAAATGATGTTGGGAAAATTGGATAGCTACTTGCAAAAAAAAAAAAAAAAAAATGAAGCTGGACCACCAAATTGTACCATACACAAGAATAAACTCAAAATGGATAAAAGATTTAAATGTAACTCGTGAATCCATAAAAATTCTAGAAAAAAATGTAGGCAACAAAATTTCAGCCATCATACGCAGCAGAATTTTCACTGATACATCACCCAAGGCAACAGAAACAAAGGAAAAAATGAACATATGGGACTACATCAAACTAAAAAGCTTCTGCACAGCAAAAGAAACAACCATTAAAATGGAAAGGGAGACCATAATTGCCAATGATGCATCAGATAAGGGGTTAATTTCCAAAATATATAGAGTGCTCATACAACTAAACAAAAGGATGACAAAGAACCCAATTAAAAAATGGGCAGAGGAGCTAAAAAGACACTTCTCCAAACAGAACATATAAATGGCCAAGAGACATATGATAAAATACTTAATGTCACTAATCATCAGAGAGATGCAAATTAAAACAACAATGAGGTATCACCTCACACCTGTCAGAATGGCTGCCATCAACAAATCATCAAACAACAAGTGTTGGCGAGGGTGTGGAGAAAAGAGGACTCTGGTACACTGCTGGTGGGAATGCAGAATGGTGCAGCCACTGTGGAAAACACTATGGTGTTACTTCAAAAAGTTAAAAATTGAACTGCCATTTGACCCAGTGATCCCACTTCTAAGAATATACCCAAAGAAACCTGAAACAGCAATCAGAAAGGATATAAGTACCCCTATCTTCATAGCAGCACTATTTATAATAGCTAAGATCTGGAAATAGCCCAAGTGTCCATCAGGAGATGAGTGGATAAACAAGCTGTGGTACATGTACACAGTGGAATACTATGCAGCTATAGGAAAGAAAGATCTCTTATCATTTGAGATGACATGGATGGACCAGGAGAGTATTATGCTAAGTGAAACAAGCCAAGCAGAGAAAGACAAATATCACATGAGGTCACTTATTTGTGGAATATAATGAACTAAACAAACTGATGAACAAAATTGACCCAGAGTCATAGAGGTAGGGTACAGACTGACAAACCCCAGAAGAGAGAGTGTTGGGAGGGAAGAGATAAACCACAGAACTTATATGCATGTATGCATAACCAATGGACATAGACAGCAAAGCTGGGGATGGGGGGGGTGATTAGGAGGAGGGTGTCAGTGGGGGAAAAAGGAAAAATGTAACAAAAACAAATTAATAAAAATAATTTAAAAAAAATAAAGAAGTTTACAACTGGAGAAACAATAAAACAAAACAAAACAAAAACCAGAATCAGTGACTTGAGATTTAAATAAGACATATGCTAAATAAGGCAGCTTCTTTGAGCTGAGGGAAGGGAGAATTTGCCTATGATGTAAGTTTAGGAACAGCCTGCCCACACTGAGGGCCATGCTACGGACTGGCCTGCCGTCACCTAAATTGGCCAAGCCTGAGGTATAAAGAAAGATAGGGCCCTAGCCGGTTTGGCTCAGCGGTTAGAGCGTCGGCCTGCGGTCCAGAGAGACCCGGGTTCGGTTCCCGCTAAGGGCATGTACCTCGGTTGCAGTTTGTCCCCGGCCCTGGTTGGTCGTGTGGGTGGCAGCCACTCGATGTGTCCCTTTCACGTCGATGTTTCTCTCTCTCTCTCTCTCCCTCCCCCTCTATCTGAACAACAACAACAAAAAAAAATGAAAAAAATGTCCTCGGGTGAGGATAAAAAAAAAAAAAAAAAAGAAAGATAGGGGTCAGAAAAAGACAAGTACCATGTTATCTCACTTATATGTGGAATCTAATGAACAAAATAAACTAACAAACAAAATAGAAACAGAAAAGAAAAAAGGAAGAGAGTGGAGCTGTTATGGGCTCAAGGAGGCCAAAGAGATCACAGCAAAGGCTAATGCCACCCAGTGGCTTTTTTGCCATGGGGGACATTATTGGGTCTGTTGGGGAAATCTGAAAAAGATCTGTAGATTAGATACTAGGTTTGTATTGGTCTTAATTTACTGATCTGGATAATTTTTGAAGTTCTGTGAGAGAAGGTTCCTGTTTTTAGGAGATACACACAGAAATATTTAGGGGTAAAGGAATGAACGAAGGAGGGAAGAAGGAAAAGAGAGGGAGAGAGAGAGAGAGCAAAGAAAGATAGTAACTGTCTCAAAATGTTGACATTTGGGATCTCTAAGTAAAAGGTATCTGGGAATTCTTTGTATTCTTATTCTTCCTGTAAATTTTATTAGTCTGAAACAATGTCAAAAATAAAAAGTTTAAGTGTTCAGACTATTACTTTCTTATCCAACTTTCACTTTTGGCTCTAAAATTTATACCCTTTGAAGAGGCTTTATGTTGCTATATATGTACAGGGCACCTTTGGTATACACAGTGGAGCATCCTATCTGACCTGTGGGGAATGGTCCAAAAGCCTGTGTCCTACATGCCAATTCAATAACTGGTCTTCTTCACTCATCCCCCTGCCCACAGCCATAGGAGCCATGTCCCTCACCAAGGCATCCCTCCCTGAAGCCAGGTTGCCTGAGGAGGAGCCGGATGGAAGGTTCCCTGCTCCAGGTGCCCCTTCCCTTCCTCAGGTGGCCTGCCCTACACCAGGGCCTGGACTTCACTCCTCCTCCAGACACAAGGCTCAGATGTGTGTTTCCTGGTGGGGGTGGGGTGGGGAGGCACAGTAGGTCATAAGGAAGATGTGTGTGTGAGGAAGGGACCTAGGTGGACCAGGGAGCTGTGAGGTGGCCCCAAGGAGGATGTGAAAGAAAGGCTCTGATAGGTTCTTAGTGCCCTTGCCCTCTCCATAGTCCTGGATACAAGGATATACAGTTTTAGGTTCTTGTGAGTTATATTTTCTCAAAAGTGTGTTTACAGCAGTCCCTTCTACCCCTTTGTAGACTCCCCCCTTCTCTGCTTGTCCTTGGTCTGTCAGGGTCTCACAGACAGGACCTGGCACAGCCCTGCCCACTCCTCCAGACTCTGCACACCTATTGTCATAGAACACAATTCCCCTGGTGCCAGCACACAGTGTTTCCCACCACTGCCCTTCCTTCTGGGGCTGCTCCCTCCTGGCAACACTGGCTCTGAGACACCTGTCCTTCTGTTACTGTGTTCCATGTTCTGCATCACTTGTCCTTCTGGGAAACATTCCAAGCTCTTGCTGTGAACTCAGCATGGTGGTTGGTGGTCACCAGATGGAATGGCAAGACTGGTTCACAGAGAAGAAGATGACCAGCCTTGTGTTCTGCAGCTCCAGTGAGTCTCATTAAACCTCAGGCTTGGGAATTCAGGGAAACTTCTTCCAGGCTTAGGGCTCAGGACTGTCTGCAACCAGCAGGCTCTGGCTCCACCTTTGTGGGAGGATTAGCATTTGGATCTACCCAGGCCAGGGTAAAATTCCAGCCTCAAGGGATCAGTGAGGTCAAACCCACATTGTCCATATCATGCGATCTCATCTTGTCCCTTCCCTCTACCAGAGGTGGGTCAACCCAAGGTGGGAAAATCCACAAACATGCCTAAACTGAGATGGTCTGAGACCTCTCCCTGACCAATGGCCACCTCTTCCTGCCTCTTGGCCACAGCAGCTGGCAGATTGCACAGCCTCTTCCTTCAGGGGCACTCAGACCTCTCCTGGGGTTGAGAGGGCCTGAAGGAGGCTGTGCAGCCTCAAGGCCCATTTGGCACTTTTTATATTATCTCCCAATGAGGTTATTTAGAGTCACTGTAAAAAGCTGATGTATATTTAAAGTGTTGTTCAAAATAAACATTTAACATATGGTACACATTTTATAGCCTTGCTTTGGCTTTTGTTCATTCTTAAATGCATTTTGAGCCTGGTGGGATGAATGCAGCCAAACCTTGATGATCCTCTGAGAGGCTCTGAAATGTCCACAAATGCGTGAGCACAAGCACCACATACCCACATGCACATGCATGCAACCACACTTGATTACCTTCATGGTGTTTTAATTCTTTCACTGAAACATAAAGTGATAGCAACTGTTACTCTTACTGCCTTGTTGGTTAAGGTAAGAGACTCCTGTGAAGAATGTTTTTGTGATTCCCTGCTGCACATAAAGCCAAAAGACCAAGGCATGTTTTATGTACAGGAACATTCAGATGGCCCTCAGGCAAATATTCTCTTCTTTCAGTTCCATAAAAGACACCATTAAAATCATTGTGCATTAGAACATGTGCTTTCTGTAGCCTGGAAAACTAAGTACAGCAATGTTGTTTCTCTGTTGGGCAAGGCAAGATCTCAGGGAGGGGGAAGACTTTCAACAGAATATGCTTGCATTGCAACCTGTAGACTTGTATCTTTGCTGTTACCCTGGGAGGGGGCTGGAAACTTTAGGGAGCTGCAGAGCATGTGGGTGGGTGTTACATGTCCTCAGCTCAGATACTGTGACTGATACAGAGATGTGCCTCCAGATCCTCCTCCAGAAAGATGATTAGAGTGTGAGCAGCAGGGCCTTCTAGCTGTCAGCTACTTCAGTCTGGGCAATAGAGAGCACCTTGCTCAAGAAAGCCTGCAGCCAGTGATAGCCAGGCAGGGTCTTCTATTGAGGTTTCGGGTGCAGTGAATTTGAGGGGCAACATAAGTGTGAATGTGACATTTGACATTTTCAGTAAGCATGGATTGTTAAGACCAGGTTGCTCATTGAAAGAAGACAACACAAAGATGGCGGTGGGCAGGACCGGAGGGAGGGTGAGTGTGTGAGAGAGTGAACTAGTGTGTGAGAGAGTGTGAGTGGACTTGAAGGTAGACGACCAAACTCGTGCAGTGCAGAGACGCGGAGAAGAAGTTTCCTGTGCTGTGAATGGGAGCAGCCAGCTACCATGGTAAGCAGCTCTTCAGGGTGCTTCTCCCTGCACCACAGGGAGGTCCCACCATTTTGGAAGATCCCAGATCTTCCCTGGGAGGAGGCAGTGGGAGCAGCGAGGGCCCAGCAACCTGAGCCCACCAGTGCACATGGCACCATCGGACCAGTGGACACCCTGTGTCAACAAAGACCAGTGCACAGTAGCGGTGCTGTCAAGGTGCCTGCTGCGGAAACTATAAATGGCTGGGAGCCCAGCATCATCCCCCACAGCAGCAGCCTGATCAGAGTTGAGATATACCCCCAGCAACAGAGGCTGGGGAGCAGACATCCATCCCCAGGCAACAGAAGCACAGACTGGCAGCAGAGAACCATCCCCAAAAGGGACTTTTCCAAAGGGACTGTGTGATCCAGCTTCCCATGAGACCAGTGGAGAGCTGGGGCACCAGAAAGGCCTGTGTGACCCAGCTGCCCACAAGATAGGCATGGAGCCGGATCTCCAGAAGGGACTGTGTGATCCAGCTCCCCATGGGATCAGTGGGAAGCAGGGGCTCCAAAGGGGCCTGTACAACCCAGCTGATAAACAAGATCGGTGAGGAGCCAGGGCTCCAGTGAGGCCTGTGCAACAAACCTTCCCATGGTGTGGGCAGGGAGCACGGCTCCAGCAGGGCCTGAGCTATACAGCTACAGGTGGCATCAGTGACCAGATGGGAACACAGCTCCAGAGGGGCCCACGTGATCCAGCAGCAGCACCAACCAGGGCACACCAGTAGCAGCCCCCAGTAGTCAATCCTTCAGGATCCACAGCAGGCAAGAGGCGACAACCAAAAAAAGAGTCTGGGAGGCACCATAGCCTTTTTTGATATATAGTGAGCTGCCTACACATCCAAACATCCCTCAACCGGTCTAGAGCTACCAGATGGCTAAAATGGGGAGACAAAGAAACAACACTCAAAGGAAAGAAAAAGAAGAATCACCAGAAAAGAAACTACAGGAAATGGAGGAAAGCAACTTGTCAGAGAAAGAATTCAAAGTAATGATTTTAAGGGTACTCAAATAATTTGGTGAGAACTAGAAGCAACATAATAAGAATTATGAAGAGCTCACCTGGAACTGCTTCAGCTTAAAAAAAAAGAGAAAGAAGCTATGCATAAAAATCAACAGGAAATAAAGAATGACATAGCTGTTATGAAAAATACCTTAGAAGGGTTCAATAGTAGGTTAGAAGAAGCTGAAGACTGAATCAGCGACTTGGAAGACAAGGTAGAGAAAAATACCCAAATAGAGCAGCAAATGGAAAAAAAAAAATAAAGCAGGAGGAGGAGAGTTTAGGGAGCTGTGGGATAATACAAAACATAACAATATTCTCATTATAGGGATACTGGAAGGAGGAGAATCAGAGAAAGGAATACAGAACGTGCATGAAGAAAGAATGACAGAAAACTTCCTTAAACTGGTGAAGGAAAAAGTGACACAAGTTCAGGAAACACAGAGAATCCCAAGCAAGATGAACCCCAGAAGACCCACAGCTAGACATATCATAATAAAAATGGCAAACATTAAAGACAAAGAAAGAATCTTAAAGGAAGCAAGAGAGAGACAGAAAGTTACCTACAAGGGAGCGCCCATTAGACTGTCACCTGATTTCTCAATAGAAACACTGCAGGCCAGAAGGGAGTGGCATGAAGTGTATAAAGTAATGCAAGGTAAAGGTCTGAATCTTAGACTACTTTATCCAGCAAGGCTATCATTCAAAATTGAAGGAGAAATAAAGAGCTTAATGGATTTTAAAAAAAAAAAAGCTAAAAAAATTTACCACCACCAAACCAACACTGCAAGAATTGCTGAAGGGACTGTTGTAAGAAGAAGAAGAAACAGAGAGACAGAGATGAGAGAGAGAGAGGGAGAGAGAGAGAGAGAGAGAGAGAGAGAGAGAGAGAGAGAGAGGAACACAGGCATAAAATTAAAATGGCAACTAATAACTATCTATCAATAATTACCTTAAATGTATATGGCTTAAATGCTCCAATCAAAAGACATAGGGTAGCTGATTGGATAATAAAACACGACCCATATATATGCTGTCTACAAGAGACCCACCTCATAACAAAAGACTCACACATGATGAAAGTGAAGGGATGGAAAAAAATTTCCAAAGCAAATGAAAATGGAAAAAAAGCTGGGGTAGCAATACTCATATCTGACAAGATACACTTCAAAACAAGGGCCATATTAAGAGACAGAGAAGGTCACTACATAATATTAAAAGGGTCAGTCCAACAAGAGGATATAACCTTGATGAATATATATGCACCAAATATGGGAGCACCAAAATATATTAAAAACCTTCTGGAGGACTTCAAGGGAGAGATCAATAGAAACAAGATCATAGTGGGTGACTTTAACAAGTCATTGACACCACTGGATAGATCTTCTAGACAAAAAATTAACAAGAACATAGAGTCCTTAGGAGACGAACTAGATCAGTTGGACTTCATTGATATTTACAGAACATTTCACCCCAAAGCTGCAGAATACACATTCATCTCAAGTGCACATGGGACATTCTCAAAGATAGACCATATGTTAGGACACAAAGCAAGTCTCTACAAATTGAAGAAGATTGAAATTACATCAAGCATTTTCTCAGATCATAGAGGCTTGAAACTAGAACTCAATTACAATAAAAACACACAAAACATTCAAACACTTGGAGGCTAAATAGCATGTTATTAAAGAATGAATGGGTTACTAACAACGTCAAGGAAGAAATTAAAAACTTTCTGGAAACAAATGAAAATGAACACAAAAAAACACAAAATCTATGGGACACAGCAAAAGCAGTCCTGAGAGGGAGGTTCGTAGCACTACAGGTCCACCTCAAAAAACAAGAAAAATTCTTAATTGACTTTGTAACCCTACAACTTAAGGAACTAAAAAGTAAAGAAAAAGAATAACCCAGAGCTAGTAGAGGAAGGAAATCGTAAATGTCAGAGCAGAAATAAATGGCATAGAGACTAAAAAATAAAAACAAAACAAACAAACAAACAAAAAAAAACAATTCAAAAGATCAATGAAACAAAAAGCTGGTTCGTTGAAAAGATAAAAAAGATTGATGGACTTTTAGCCAGACTCACCAAGAAAGAAAAAGAGAGAAACCAAATAAACAAAATCAGAAACGAAAGAGAAGTTGTAACAACTGACACCACAGAAATACAAAGGATCATCAAAACATACCATGAACAATTATACGCCAACAAATTGGACAATGTAGGAGAAATGGACAAATTTCTAGAAACACACAGCCTCCCAAAACTGAACCAGGAAGAGAGAGAAAACTTGAACAGACCAATAACAACAAAGGAAATTGAAGATGTAATTAAGAAACTCCCAGCAAACAAAAGCCTAGGACCAGATGGCTTCATGGGAGAGTTTTACTGAATACTCAAAGAAGATTTAATACCCATTCTCCTCAAACTATTCTAAAAAATCCGAGAAGATGGAACACTTCCAAACTCATTTTATGAGGCCAGCATAATCCTAATTCCAAAACCAGATAAAGACATTACAAAGAAAGAAAACTACAGGCCAATATCCCTGATGAGCACAGATGCCAAAATCCTTAACAAAATATTAGCATATCCACAATACATCAAAAAAATTATTCATCATTACCAAGTGGGATTCATCCCAGGGATGCAAGGATGGTACAATATTCGCAAATCAATAAATGTGATATACCACATAAACAAAATGAAAGATAAAAACCATATGGTTATATCAATAGATGATGAAAAAGCATTTGACAAAATCCAGCACCTGCTTCTGATAAAAACGCTCAGCAATGTGGGAATAGAGGGATCATATCTCAACATAATAAAGGCCATATATGAAAAACCTACAGCCAACATTATAATCAATGGGCAAAAATTAAAAGCATTCCCCTTAAGAATGGGAAAAAGACAGAGATCCCCACTTTCACCACTCTTATTTAACATAGTACTGGAAGTCTTAGCCACAGCAATTAGACATGAAGAAAAAATAAAAGGGATCCAAATTGGAGAGGAGAAAGTGAAACTGTCATTATTTGCAGATGACATCATATTGTACATAGAAAACTCTAAAGACTCCATCAAAAATCTACTAGACTTAATAAATGAGTTTGGCAAAGTAGCAGGATACAAAATTAACGTCAAGAAATCGACAGCATCCTTATACACCAATGATGAACTCACCGAAAGAGAAATTAAAAAAAAATCCCATTTACCATTGCAGCAAAAAAATTAAAATACCTGGGAATAAACTTAACCAAAGATGTAAAGGACCTCTTCACAGAAATCTACAGGTCATTGAAAAAAGAAATAGAGGAAGATATAAAAAAGTGGAAGCACATTCCTTGTTCATAAATTGGAGGAATTAAAATCATTAAAATGTCCATACTACCTAAAGCAATCTATCTATAGATTCAATGCAATACCTATAAAAATACCAATGACATATTTCAGAGAACTAGAACAAACACTCCAAAAGTTTATATGGTACCAAAAAATACCCTAAATAGCCACAGCAATCTTGGGAAAAAAAAACAAAGTAGGAGGGATCACATTATCAGATATCAGGTTATACTACAAAGTCACTGTAATCAAAACAGCCTGGTACTGGTAGAAGAACAGGCAGATAGATCAATGGAACAGAACAGAGAACACAGAAATTGACCCAAGACAATATGCTCAGTTAATATTTGACAAAGGTGGCAAGTACATACAGTGGAGTCAAGACAGTCTCTTCAATAAATGGTGTTGGGAAAATTAGACAGCTACTTGCAAAAACATGAAGCTAGACCACCAAATTACACCATACACAAGAATAAACTCAAAATGGATAAAAGATTTAAATGTAACTCATGAGTCCATAAAAAGTATAGGAAAAAATGCAGGCAGCAAAATATCAGACATCATACGCAGCAGAATTTTCACTGATACACCTAAGGCAAGAGAAACAAAGGAAAAAATGAACATATGGGACTACATCAAACTAAAAATCTTCTGCACAGCAAAGGAAACAACCATCAAAATGGAAAGGGAGACCATAATTGCCAGTGATGTATCAGATAAGGGGTTAATTTCCAAAATATATAGAGTGCTCATACAATTCAACAAAAGGAAAACAAGGAACCCAAATAATAAATGGGCATAGGACCTAAATAGACATCTCTACAAACAGGACATACAAATGGCCAAGAGACATATGAAAAAATGGTCAACGTCACTAAACATCAGAGAGATGCAAATTAAAACCATAGGAGGTATTACCTCATACCTGTCAGAATGTCCGCCATCAACAAATCATCAAACAACAAGTGTTGGTGAGGGTGTGGAGAAAAGAGGACTCTAGTACACTGCTGGTGGGAATGCAGAATGGTGCAGCCACTGTGGAAAACACTATGGTGTTTCCTCAAAAAATTAAAAATTGAACTGCCATTTGACCCAGTGATCCCACTTTTAGGAATATACCCGAAGAACTGAAACACCATTCAGAAAGAGTATATGTACCCCTATGTTCATAGCAGCACTATTTATAATAGCTAAGATCTGGAAACATCCCAAGTGTCCATCAGTAGATGAGTGGATAAACAAGCTGTGGTACATGTACACAATGGAATACTATGCAACTGTAAGAAAAAAAGTTATCTTATCCTTTGAGATGACATGGATGGACCTGGAGAGTATTATGCTAAGTGAAATAAGCCAAGCAGAGAAAGACAAATATCACATGATGTCATTTATTTGTGGAATATAATGAACTAAACAAACTGATGAACAAAACTGACCCAGAGACATAGAGGTGGGGTACAGACTGACAAACCTCAGGGGAGGGGGGTTTGGCGGGGGAAGAGATAAACCACAGAACTTATATGCATGTATGCATAACCAATGGACATAGACAACAAAGTTGGGGATGGGGTGGAGGGATAGGGAAGACGGTGTCAACGGGTGAAAACGGAAAACCTCTGTAACAAAAACAAATTAATTTTAAAAAATGAAGAAATAAACAAAAAAAATAAAGAACACAACAGTAATAATGATAATAACAGCAATAATAATAATGTCATTCATAACCCTACTCCCAGTGATAAGAATTATTAGTATATCACTATATTTCTTTGCAGTTTTTCTCTTGACTATATCTACACAAATGTTTTGTTCTTATGGGCTTGAAGTGATAGGCACCATCCACAGACTCAAATCTTGCTTTTTCCTCTTAACATTCTAATACGCATTTTCCCATGACAAAAATAAAGATTTCCTATCAGAACTTAATTCTGATTTAAATAGCAATGGAGAAAATGTTTGGCTTTTGGAAGATATTCTGACGTAATGCCTTTGTTTCCTGGCCCTGCTCCACACCAGGACGTAGCTGCACTCCATTACTCTGTGACCAGCTGTGGTGTGAATCAGAGAGAATGGCACTGGGAAGACTTCTGGAGTCCTTCCCTTTCCTGTCACTTTCTAGCTAAGTGACCAAGTCAACTAACTGGCCTTTCTTACCTTGGTAGCTTCCTCTGTATGGGGTGTGTCATAAGTCATCTCCTACAAGTGTCTAGGTCACCTATTCTAGGATTGCCTCCTTTCATTCGTTCACTCATTCACAAACTCAGAACACATTCATTAAGCTGGCAACCTGTCACAGGGAAGACCCTGGTTACAGTGGAAGATTTAGTCCTTGCCTCTAAGAAACTGTTTTTACTAAAAGCATGATCTTTTTGGTCTAGTCAGTGCACAGTGATAGGGAAAGAAGGGATATATGATCTCTTATTCCAAGTATTTGATGTGATCTGGCAAATTCTCTTATTACAGTGAGAAAGCTGAGACCCGAGAAGTCTGGCTGACATGCTCAGGGTCTCACAGTTAGATAGCTGGTTATTATTCCTGGCTATTCAGTTTTCTTTTTGATAGGCAATGATTTATACACTGTGTATATTGCTTACTTATTATGTTATTGCTTATTTCTTATTTTCACTTATGTCTACTGTGTTAGAGAGTGTTTCTCAAAATGTGCCACATGAAGTGCTAGTTTCACAGAAGGGTAGAATCATCTTGGTAAGCAAGGGCCTCAGTGATCAAATAGGTTTGGCTTACACTGGGTTAATCAAGTGAAGCAGATATTTCCTACAGGACTTGTAAGACCTTAATGTGCAACACACTCAAGGCAAGGGGGTCATACATCTCTTTTCCAAAATTACTTCACAGGACATGAACAAACACAGTTTGGGGAACTGTTCTGGAATTGCATTCCACTGTTGCAGTTAAGCTTCCCTAATTCAAACAAAATTGCTCAAAATGCCATTTGAATGACAAATTGTTTCTAAAGGAAATCATCATTATTTCTTAAGAACAGAGAAAGTGTTTTCAATTTGGAAAGCTAGAGGGGCTCATTTGATTAATAAAGGTCCTTCATAATTAGAAACACAGTTAATCTGTTAGGACCTAGGAATAATTTATATAAATTGAATTTACTCTCAGTAATTACATTTTATACATGTTTAAGACTGCAACTTGTCTCCCAAGATTTATTCTCTCTTTTCCCACCCCACACACACCTCCAAGACATTTCCCAGCCTCTTTTGCAGCTACATGTGTCCATGAGACCATATTCTGGCAAATGGAATTGACCAGGAATAGCATGGGCTATTTCCAAGTCTCATCCTTCAAAGGAAGCTGCTTGTATGTTGTATTTCCCCTTCCCACTGGCTGAAGTACCAGGCTGGCTTTGAGCATATGGTCAAAGCATTATCTTAGGGGCTAGTGGAGCAAAATATAGGAAGGAACCTGGGTTTCCAGACTGTTAATTATCTTCCGCTATCCATTTGTCCTTCTATTCCACTCTTAGGACATGGTTATTCAGCTCAAGACTTTATTTTCTAGACTTTGGTCTAGGTATGTGGCCATGTGTTTAAATTTCATCCAATGGGCTGTGAGCAGAAGTAATAAGTAAGTGCAATTTTCTGGATGTGCATGTAAAAGCAAGCTCCATGTGGTCCACATCCTCCTTCCACTTCCCACAGCCTGGAAGTCAGATATGGCAGTGGTGTGACATCTGAAACATGAAAATGAAGGTACAGCACAGGGCATGGTAGAATAAGGCCACACAGTGTCTGGTTCCTGAACCATTTGAGGACCAATGTCATTTTACTAGCCAGACCACCTACCCATGTGGACTTACATGTGAGACAGAAATAAACTTGTATTTTATTATTTTATTTTATTATTATAGAAAGTATCACAGATGTCCCCCTTTTTTCCCCATTGACCCCCTCCTTCCTGCTCCCACCCCCCTCCTGCTTTCCCCAGAGTAGTGTCTGTGTCAGTTGGTTGTGCATATATGCATATACATTCTTTGGTTTATCTTGCCCTCCCCTCCCACCCCCCATCCCTCTGAGGTTTGTCAGTCTGTTCCCTACTTCCATGAATCTGGATCTCTTTTGGTTGACAGCTTATTTAGTTCATTATGTTCCACCAATAAGTGAGATCGTGTGGTACCTGTCTTTCTATTACTTTAACATAGTACTGGAAATCTTAGCCATAGCAAATAGACAAGAATTAAAAATAAAAGGGATCCAAATCAGAAAGGAGGAAGTGAAACTGTCATTATTTGCCAATGACATAATATTGATATTGTACATAGAAAACCCTAAAGACTCCATCAGAAATATACTAGATTTAATAAATGAATTTGGCAAAGAGGCAGGATACAAAATTAACATCCAGAAATCATTGGCATTCTTATACACCAATAATGAAAATTCAGAAAGAGAAATAAACAAAAACAATCCCATTTACCATTGCAACAAAAAAATAAAATACCCAGGAATAAACTTAACCAAGGAGGTAAAAGATCTGTTCTCAGAAAACTAAAGGACATTGAAAAAAGAAATAGAGAAAGATATATAAAAAAGTGGAAACATATACCATGTTCACGGATCAGAAAAATCAACATCATTAAAATGTCCATACTACCCAAAGCAATCTACAGATTCAATGCAATTCCTATTAAAGTACCAATGGCATATTTCACAAACCTAAAACAAATACTCCAAAAGTGTATATTGAACAATGAAAGGTCCCAAATAGCCACAGCAATTTTGAAAAAGAAGAACAAAGTGGGAGGGATCACAATACCAGATATCAAGTTATACCTCAAAGCCATCATGATCAAAACAGCCTGGTACTGGCACAAGAACAGATATATAGATCAATGGAATAGAACAGAGAACCCAGATATCGACCCAAGACAGTATGCACAATTCATATTCAACAAAGGAGGCAAAAGCATACAATGGAGAAAACAGTCTCTTCAATAAATGGTGACAGGAACATTGGACAGCTATATGCAAAAAAATGAAATTAAACTTTTGTTTTATTTAAGCTGATTTTATTCACTCTCGTTTAAAGCAGCCAGACCTATATCATAACTAATACACCTTCCCTTATCCTTCGCATACTTTAGGATTATTTTTATGCTGTCTTATTTGTATTATCTGAGCCTGGTTTATGGATATTAATAATAATTGATAATAATTGGAGCCACAATAATAATCATTTATTATTCCTGAAATCTTGACAGTAGTGTAATTTGTTTGCACTTCAATTCAAAGCATGCACCATATATATATATTTTTAAAAATCTTACTCAGGCCTCCTTTTTATGGAGTGTGCACTTAAATCACTGTACAATTATCTCTATAATCATGACTTCAATTAGATCATGCACTTTCCCCTTCCTATTTTTTTTAAAATATTTTTCTTCCAGTCTCAAAAGAGCTTTAAAAGTTACAAACTTGAGCCAAGTACTAATGAGGATACATTTGAATTTTTCTTACTCTGTTTTTTGGCCAACGTTTTTATTCTTGCTAAATAAAGATGATGCAGTGTTTTCCTCTAATGATTGGTTCATATTTCTTAAGTTATATTCTTGACTTATCAAAGTGAGCTACAGCTGCTGGACAGCTCATAAATTGCCTATTTATTTATTTATTTATTTATTTATTTATTTATTTATTTTTATCCTCACCCGAGGACATTTTTTCATTTTTCTTCAGATAGAGTGGGAGGGAGAGAGAGGAAGAGAGAGAGAAACATCGACATGAAAGGGACACATCGAGTGGCTGCCACCCGCACGACCAACCAGGGCCGGGGACAAACTGCAACCGAGGTACATGCCCTTAGCGGGAACCGAACCCGGGTCTCTCTGGATCGCAGGCCGACACTCTAACCGCTGACCCAAACCAGCCAGGGGGCCTTGCCTTTTTATTTTATTCTTTGTTTATGTATACCGTTTATCCAAAGCCAGTTTTCATTCTAACTGATCACCTTCCTTTCAGTGTCTTTCAAATTAGAGGCATTTCTTTTACACTTCTTTAAAGAGTACAGTTTGAAAGGCATTAAATAGTATTTTGTTGCCCTGGCCGGTTTGGCTCAGCAGTTAGAGCATTGGCCTGTAGACTGAAGGGTCTCTGGTTCCATTACCAGGCAAAGGCATGCATCTGGGTTGCAGGTTTGATTCCCCGGTCCCAGTCGGGGTCGTGCAGGAGGCAACCAGTCGATGTGTCTCTCTCACATCTATGTCCCCCCCCCTTCCACTCTGTCTAAAAATCAATGGAAAAGTATCCTCGTGTGAGGATTAACAAAAATAAATACATAAATAGCATTTTGTAGATGGAAGCATTTTGGGGTCAGGAGTGCATATCCACAATTTTCAGTAGGACTCAGACGTGTCCAGAGACACCTTGTTTATGAGTAGAGGACCAAGTGGTCTAATTTCAACCCACAGAACTATTTCCTCTGTCGTTCTCTTTACTGGTTCAGACATGATCAAAGTGCATACAACCCCATCATGACTAGTAGGAGAATACCTGGTGAAATTTTTCCATTGTGCCCAGTGGGCTCGGCATCTAGACACAAATAAGGTGTTTTCAAGGACCCAATCTGTGTCAGCCCTTAAGCTTTTTGCTTTGTGTATGTGTGTGTGCAAGCATGTCGTTTGGAGTACCAACTTCCCCCTTCAGAAAAATCTATGAAGATTTTCTCTGCATACAAAAGTAAAAGACTTCGTTTTATTTTTTTCAAGTGAACTTACTTCTGTCACGTTGTCCGTCATGGTAGACACTGGGCTGTGCCTCCTGGACCCTCCTTTGGGACTGAAGACTTATGCGCCCCTCTGCTGGCAGTGCCACTGCCTAGTAACCTCCAGCCACCCGTGTGGAGGGAGGAGACTTGATTTTAGTTTCTTGCTCTGAACGTGATTCTTCACCATCTCTATTCTAGGCAGGCAAAAATTCCCAGGTTCATGCTGAGGGCCCATACGTAGGTAATGGGTTTGTGTGGTGCTTTCCCTTCTCTTCTTTCCCACTGACTAACACCACAGCACTAAGGGTCCTCCCCAACCAGTCTTTCCTCCAATGGACCTAAAAGTGCATGCTTCTCACAAAGATGACATGACTGTAAACTTTCTTCCTCAGCCCACTGTCCTACAGTCTCAGACAACCTGGAGCTCGTTTTCAAGCAAAAGTCTGTCTTGAGGTTTGCCTTAGAGGTGGTACACCTACTTGGGAAAACATTGTCGTTGAGAAGGGACTCTTTGCCCTGGTTTTATTTCCACATTCATTTTAAAGATATTTTTTACGTTAGGGAAGAACAGATAAACACATACCTTTTGTTTTACAATGTCCATTGTCATGGTATTGTCCAGTAATATTTTGGAGAGTTTATTACAACATTATTCACTTGGTGATTGGCAGGCACACCTTAATTTACTTTCCCCCACTGCCCATACTTCACAGCATCTATGGGTACAGGGCTGGGTATAAAGTTTCCATGGTACACTGATGAGGTCTGCCTAGCTGGATGCAGAGTGCTTGTTATTTACTGGATCTGTATTTATGTGAAAACCAAATCCAAAGTAACCATGTAGCCACCCTGCCCAGAAAGCACTCTCTCTGGGCCTCTCACCACACAAACTCCCATTACAAGTAAACAAAATATATTCCATTTCCCATTGCTCTTTTGCTTTCTCTCTCCCACCTCTCTATTTCCATTAGTAACTTCCTGGTTTCTATAAAGCCTTGAGAATGTTCTCTGGCCACTCCCTTAGTGCCTAACTCAAGAATATAGCCCCCAGGGTTTTGGAGAAGAAGCTATGTCAAGGATCAGGGCCAAGGGTCTGTTTTGCAGGAAAAATGCAGGGAAACCATGTTGGTGAGTGTGCTGGCCCAGGTGCTCAGTTCAGGCTGCTGACCATTGCTCTGTCTTACCTCTGTGTCTTCACCTGTAAAACTAGAGGTTGGAAAAAAGTGATCCTGGCATGTCTGGTATCTTCTGTGCACTGTTGCATGGCTGAAGTTGCTTCTGCACTCCAAAGTATCAGCTCTGCAATTGAAAAATATCTCTGGGTTGTTAAGGAAGAATATTTTACTATTAAATAGTAGCAACTTATAAAGGATACTATTTAGTCTAAACTAAAGAGACAGAAGAACTGGGTCAATGCTCAATGAACATGAGCCTGTTTTCTGCACTGGCTAGAGGGGGCATGGGAGAGGAAGGGTGGTCTGAGAAGGTCTCAACCTTGTTTTTTTTTTTTTTTTTTTTTTTTTTTTAATTTGAAAATGATCTCAAATATGCAGAGAAGTTGCAAATGCACAATTAACACCCCTTTTTTTCCCCCTGAACTGTTTGAGAGTAATTTGCCTTATCCATCCATGAGTAAGATCTCATGCCTTATCCATCCCCATCACCCTAGTAACCACAATACAACCATCAAAATCAGGAAATCCACAGTGACAGGTTATACCCCTTTATCCGTAGACTCCATTCAAATGTCTCCAGTTGGCCTAGTACTGTGTTTTGTAACAAAAGGACTCAGATCAGAAACACGGGTGGCATTTAGTTGCTGTGTACTGTTAGCCATCTTCAATCTGTGACATCTCCTTGGTTTTCCTTGATTTGCATGACCTCAACACTTTTGAAGAAGACAGGCCAGTTATATTGTAGGATGTACCCCAGTTTGGGTTTGTTTGATGTTTCCTTGGGAATGGATTCAGATGAAACATCATTGGCAGGATTATCCCAAAGGTGATGCTGCTTCTTATTGTACTATTATCAGGTGGTGGGAAATTTTGACTTAGCCCATTGCTGATAGTATAATATTTTGGGCACTTGGTGCTCAGTCCCTGGGCCTTCCATTTATCTATCCCACACTCAAAGCAGAAGCTTACATTGCATGTGTGGTAGCACTATGTACTTCTTTATTGGGATATGGTGAGAGGAGGTTGTCTGATGCTTGAACACATTCTGTACTTGATTGTCTAGTCCAAAGGCTGTGAGCTTAAAAATCATACACACAAAAAAACCACTGTCCACAATTTACATGATGGGAAATAAACAGACTTGCATATTTCATGTTCTGTGAGAGCTAAGTTGCTTTAGTAGGGACAGAATAACTTGAATACAGAACATACAGGGGTGGGCAAAAGTAGTTTAAAGTTGTTTGTATGGAAAATAATATGAAAATTAATAAATACTAACACAAGAATAAACTGTTTCACATATTCACAACTATAAACCTAAATTTTCCAACCCCTATACTATCAGTTTTTTAACATTTGGTGCATTTCTTATGGCAAAAATGTGGAACTATAAGTTGTTGTTGTTGTTTTTATTAAAATAAAGAAATTGTGCTTCTGTTTTAAATTTTAGAGAGTTCTTCCCAGGAGTGTAAAAGCTGAATTCAGCATAACTCCTGGACTCTGAAATGGAGGGAAATTAGTGGGAGCCTAAACACATGAATTAATTTTGAAATAAAAATGTTTCCTACAGATCCAATGAAATATTTATTTATTGTTAAATGATAGCCCCTCAGGAAAATCTGCCATCCAAAGTCTCCTGAAATAAGATTTCTAGGCCTTTTACAGTTTCTGGCATTCAATTATCAAACCCAAAATTTTTCTGAATATTTGGCTAAACTCTTGAAAAATTATATAATTTAAATGAGATGGTATGATTGATCTGAAGGCCAGAGTAAAACACAGGGAGTGAACTGTCTTTTTATGAGCTGGACCAATGCTAGCTCTTCTATCACTGGTACTATACTTCAGCAAGAAATACTTATTAAATTACTGGGGAAAATGAAAATAAAAGTTGTATTCAACTATCAGGTCACATGGACTAGAAGTAGATCTGTCTCCTGAAAATGACCCTTTTGCAACTATGCATTTGTCTATGAATCAAGGAAATTAAATTTTGGGCTAGCATTGTATCTTCCACATAATAGGCATGCAAGACCACCCTGGGTGAATGAACACATTGATCTTCAGTTCTGAGGGTTGCAGTGATCAAGGCAGTAACTCACCAAGGGACAGGACTTTTTTTGTATATATAAGAATTCATTCTCCTGTCCTTGTTTGCATCTGACAACTAATTAAGCCAAGCACACAGACATATGCTTACAATGTGCTTGTTATATAGATGCAAGGGGATAATCTGACAATGCCCCTGGACTGAAGGGATGGGGGTGCAGCACATCAGATTTTATATATATAAGGGGGACCGGAAAGTAATGTCGTTAAAATAATGACATGTTAAGGGCGGAAGTGGAAGCAAATCTGTGTCAGACAGTCAAGGAACTGTCAAACACTCTTAACCAACCTTGGTCAACCATCCAAGAACGTTTGCAGCAGATAGGTAAAGTAAGCAGAGCAGGTGTTTGGGTCCCACATAATCTGTCCGAAGAAAACAAAGCTGACCGGTCCACCACATGCAACTTACTGCTTCAGCGGCACAATACAGAAGCATTTTTGATCGCTTGATCACTGGAGCTGAAAAATGGGTCCTCTATGATAATCCAAAACACAAAAGGCAGTGGCTCTCTCCAAAGGAATCGCCACAAAGTACAGCTAAGCCAGGTTTACACCCCAAAAAGGCATTTTTGTGTGTTTGGTGGAGTATTCACGGGGTCGTTCATTTTGAAGTGCTGAAACCTGGACAAACTGTGAATGCAGACCTTTACTGTGAACAATTGGATCGAGTAAATCAATCTTTAATTGAAAAGTGCCCAGCGATTGTCAACAGAAAAGGCGTTATTCTGCAACACGATAATGCAAGACCGCACTGCGCAAGACGAACCCTGGAAAAAAATTAATGAATTGGAGTGGGTGGTATTGCCTCACCCACCATACTCGCCCGATATTGCGCCATCGGATTTCCATTTATTCCGATCGCTACAACATTTTCTAAGTGGCAAAAAATTTGACAATTTGGATGATGTCCAAAATGCCATCTTCAGATATTTTGCTCAAAAACCAATTGATTTTTATCGATATGGCATTGAAAATTTGCACACTAGATGGAAAAAGGATGTTGATAACGAGGGTGATTACATCACTGATTAAAACTAAAAACTTGTTTAAAATTTATCTATCTGAAGTTAATGTAAAAAAACGACATTAATTTCCGGTCCCTATATATATTTTGGTATCATGTGTGTGTGTATATATATATATATATATATATATATATATATATATATTTGTAATTTTGGTATCATATATATATATATATGATACCAAAATTACAAGTGCCGAAACTGAAAGATAAAGTAGTGCTAGGAAAGGAAACTAATATCACCACCTGGGGATTCAGGGACCCACCTCATGGAGGAAGTGACATGGAAGAGTATAATTGAAACTTTGGGCCATCTATCTGTGCATGTCCTGCTCTTGTCCCTTCACCATGGCCATCTCCTCCCCTAGGAGGTATACTTTTGGCCTCCATGTTCACTCTGCAAGACCCTGTTCTCTTGGCTGTGATGGACTAAACAGGAGCTGAAAGCAACATTCTGACAAAGCCTCGGGGGCCCTCGGCTCTGGCCCCAGAGCTGCGCCTCTTGAGCAGGGCTTCCCAATGGCTGCCTGGACTCCATGAGATACCTCAGGATCCTGCCTACAAATTTCCCCTGCTGTTGAAGTCTGCTTCAAGTTGAATTCTAGCATTTATTTATCTACATCTGTGTGACAGGTACTACAGTTTTCATGCATTATTTTATCTACTGCTCCATGAAGTCATTGTTATTACTCCCATTTTTAAATTGTGAAAACGAAAGCTCTGCTGGATTAGAACAATTAGAAGTTCTGCCAGGAAAAATTAGTAGTGGAGTGCAGGCCCTGGCTCAGGACGAGGCATAGTCAGTCCATCATTGTGTCTTCTGGATGCAGCTGGGGAGGGCATGAACAAAAAAGTTATTTACCAAATGTCACTAACTCAAGAAACAGAAATGGGATCCTGGTTTTATTTATAGATTTGCCTTGATTTTTTCTTTCTTCTTCATTTACTGATTTTTTCACTGTACCAATATTATTTAAGAGTTCATTCTGATTCAGACCATGTGTCAGACTCTACAGTAGTAACCTATTTTACAGTTGGCCTCAGAGAGCTTAGTGTCTGGCAGTGAGATGATGGATAAGTGTAGAGTTATTAAGTATGAAGCTCTGAAGAAGGAGATGATAGCAGGGGGTGGGGAAACACTTGGGTGGGATGGAATGGCTGGCACAAGAAGGAGACTATTTATAGGCATCAGCTCTTGGAGCTCCATACACACTGGACTCCGTGAGGCAGTGTGGGCCTAGATGGTCCTTCCTACCCTAGGCCTAATATGCTCAGCCCTGCTGCTCATATGTGTTGTCCTATGCTTACTAGGGCCAGTGAGAAACAACAAGGCCTGAGGTGATGGAATTGCCATGGCCGGCCATGGTCCATGCCATCTTGGGCCCTGCAGTGTTCCCTGAACCACACCCTCCTCTCAGACCCTCAAGATTTACCAGACCACTTCCTGTACTTCTACTGGCAACTCTAGCTTCCTGCTGGGCTTCTGGCCTTTGAGTTGGGGACTCTGCCTGCTTCATAACTCCTCATAAGCTTTTAAACTCCCTTTCTCAAAAACAGAAGTAGTTCTCTTTCTTCATCCAACCCTGCCCAGTGTGCACCCGGGGATCTGCTCCAATGTAGACAGCTATAACTCACCTACATTCACCTGCCTGACAAGTGATCCCATTCACCTGTCTGGAAACATTGTCCCTGCCAAAAGGCTCCTGCTGACTCTCATGCCTACCATTATGGTCAACCCTATTCAACCCCAATTTGAAATGCCCTCCAACAGCAGTCCGTTCCTCTTTAGTCCCCTCTTCTTGCATCTGACATGAATCTCAGCATACCTTACAGCTCTAGCCACCAGGTGGTGACCAACCTGTGAGTGCACTTCACATATAAACCCGGAAAAGGACATGGGCATCACAGGTCCAGTTTGGGATCAGATGGGAGTTCTGGGCCTGTGTGGCTGGAGCAATATGAGGTTCTATAAGGAGCTACACTTGACATTGTGCCATCTTCTATGCAGTTCCATCATTTTACTAGCTCTGAGGGGACCACCTGTGACAGGCTTATAGCACTTATTAAAGGAAAAGGAAGTCTGAATCAAAATGAAAGCCATACCTTGCTGCAGTTGATGAGTATTTAAGCTTTCACTCTCATCCTTGCACCTGGTGAATATGTACAGTGCCTCCCCTCAAGGCAACCACAGACTAATGAGGAAAAGACTCTATGTTAGTCATGTTTTGCTGCATAACCAAGAACCTCAAAATCTCAGTGACTAGAATAGTGCACATTTCTTTTTCTTACTCACAAACCTGGAGGTTGGCTGGGGTTTGATTCTTTTGGGTTGGGTTTGATTTGGTTCAGCCCAGCTTTCCTACAGGCTAAAAGCTGGGTTTGTATCTGCTCCATTGTCCAAGCCCAGCTCCCCAAGGACAAGAAAAGTACTCCACCCACTCTGATGGGAGGTGGTGCATGGCCCCATGGCAAAGCACCTGGAAATGGCATGTCCACCTACCACATACACACACAGATGATTGTAATGTCAAGTGGTGGTCAATGAGAACACAAGTCCTTAAGATCTCAAAGTAGGGAGGAACAGAGACAGTTCCATGTGGCCATTGTGGTGGTTTTAGAAGTGAGACCTGATATGAGTCCATGACAAAGGCCATGGGTAAGTCTGCACAGGAGACGTTCTCAGTTGGGTTTCATCGCTTATATCTAAATGTATACCTCCTTCGCCATTTGGTGGCACAGAGCAAGGAAAGGGCTGGTTGTAGCTAAGGAAGAATTTTAAATGTCAACAGTGAAGGCTTTTGTCACATTCTACTTATTAAGTTTTAACTAGTCTGATACATTAGATTCTCTTTTCCTAAGGAAGGGAATTCCAATGGTGGCCCAAAGAGGGGTTAAAAACTAATGCTGCATAACTTGGGTGCACAAGAGATTTTAAGTTATTTCTTGAGCATGTCAATGTTCTGCATTTCACTCTAAGATAACTTTAAAGAATTGAAAGCAGATCTCCTTCCTGATTTTGCCACCTACCTGGCTCCCACTGAGGAGAAAAGCAGCTTTGCAAACCAGATGGCCTAGTCAGAGTAAATCCAAAGTTATCAAAAGATAAATGTGACCATAGAAGAAAGTTTTCTTGACTTTTCATTTTTATTCACTCCTGGGCCATTGACCTGTCAGGGATACTGCTGAGTACTTAGGAATGAGTTAGGAAATCTTTGAAAAGCATGGATTCCCCAATAGAGCTTAGAGCTCCAAGGAGCCTTAACCAGAAATAAAAGCAATGATAGCAGCTAATGTTCTAAAATGTCAGAATGTGTTCCAGGCATATGGTCTGTCATGTAGTCTTCATGAAAAAGCTACGTAGTAGGTACTTTTCTTTTTCCCATTTTATAAATGAGGGAGTTGACGTCTAGTTGACATTGTCCCATGTCAGCCACTGGGAAGTGGTAAAGAGACTCCAAATCAAGCTTTTTTCTAATGGAGGCAGAAAAACTGCTTGTACTAAAAGTCAAGGCAGCTGGCCTGTGGGTATGTCCATCCCTCTGAAAGAGGTGAGATAATTGTTGTAGCATCTTTCAGAGGCTTCTAGAGGCTGGAGCAATGTTAATGGCATGATAAATAAAGACTCTCTAAGATATCCACTTGTGAGTGATACCTTACTTGGCAAAGTCTTTGCAGATGTAATTTAGGGATCTTGACACAGGTAGATGATCCAGGATTATCTGGAGGGGTACCCAATGTGATCACCAGTATTCTTATAAGAGAGAAATAGAGAGAGATTTGAAACTCACACAGAGGAGGAGGCCACATGTCCACAGAAGCAGAAATTGGAGTGATGTGGCTATAAGCCAAGGAACAACAGTAGCAATCAGAAGCTGGAAGAAGCAAGGAACAGATTCTCCTGAAGACCCTCTAGAAGAAACACAGTCCTATCAAAACCTTGATTTTGGCCCAGTAAAACTGATTTAGAATTGTTGGCCTTCATAATGTGATTGAATGCATTTCTGCTGTATTAATCCATGAGATTTGTGGCAATTTGTTACAGCAGGCACAAAAAAACTAATACCTGTATGCTAAGTAAATTCTAATATCCTTTTATTCAGCAAAGATTCACCAAGGGTTTGGTATGTTTCAGGAATTAGGGATCAGAAATGAGTCAAGCTGACTGGACTGGGGCAGAGATCGGGGAGAAAGAGAGAGGACACAGGTATGGAAGGGGTTCAAGAGGATTCCAAAATGGCGGCAGAGTGAATGGAAGATACACAGACCATCTCCCAGGACCAAACTGGAATTACAAATAAAATAAAAACAAATCATTGGGGAAAAGGAACAGAAAAGCAGCATGTGAGGACCATATAACCAGGGACACTGAATTGATCCTGGTAGGATTGTGGAGGCGCGAGAGGGGGCTGGGAGCCCACGGACAGCAGTGGTCTTAGCTGTGAGCAGCACCCTCAGGGTTAAAGCCCAAGCCGGCTCCACAGCACAGAGGGCTAGGACAAAGCGCTAAAATAGCCACAGCCACTCAGCTTGGGCTCCAACAGAGGGAGGGTGGACTGCACTGGAACTGTGTGGGGACACTCCGGATTTGGAGGGCGCTCAGAGCTTTTTCTGAGTTGCTGCCACACAGGACAGTGGCCATCTTACTCCATCCAGGGCTCTGGGGAGAGGTGGCAGCTCCTCCTTCAGAGATTCAGCCTCACCCAGGTGAGACATTGAAATGCAAATTGAGGCTCACTAACTACCAGTATTTGCCCCATCCTCGGAAAATCCTCTTATGCTTAACACCTGAGGGAGGTTTTCATTCAACTGAGAACACAAGGCTCTTCAAGTAACTGCGATTAATAGCCTCTAGACAAAAAGCTGGAGGATAACTTAACCTTTCCTGGGCTTACAAAACTACCCAGGAAAGTAAGACTTGACAGTGGTGTTTAATGTGGGTCCTCCCACATTAATCCAAACCGAGTAGAGAAAGCCACAAAGAGCAGAACAGCAACATTAACAGGGAAAATTTGGCAGGCTTCAAAATCCACTGAGATAGCCAAGGTGGTAAAACAAAGAAACAAATACCAAATAATAGAACAAGAGACCTCTACCTAAAATGAGATAAATGAAATGGAGTTAAGCAAGTTAACAGAGCTGGAATTCAGAGCCATGATCTTGAGGAAGCTCAAAAGCATGAGTAAGGACATCAACACCATGAGTAAAGATAGAGAAACATTGAAAATCAACCAACTGGAAATCAAGAAGCACGAAAAAGAAATGAAGAATAACATAGCAGAAATGAAGAAAACATTGGAAAGACTAAACAGAAGAGCAGAGGAGCTGAGGACCGAATCAGTGAATTAGAAGACAGGGTGGAAAAAATCAACCAATCAGAAAACCAAAAGGAAAAACAATAAAAAAATAAAAAACAAGAAAACAGATTAAGGAGAACTGTGGGACAACTGGAAATGTAATAATATTCACATCATAGGAGTGCCTGAAGAAGAAGAAAATGAGCAAGGGTTAGAGAATATATTTGAAGAAATAGTGACAGAAAACATCCCTAATTTGGTGAAGAAGGAAGGCATTCAAGTACAAGAAGCACAGAGAGCCCCAAGTAAGAAGAACCCAAACAGGCCCACACCAAGACACATAATAATTAAAATGCCAAAAATTAAAAACAAACAGAGAATCCTAAAGGCAGCAAGAGATAAGCAACAGGTTACATACAAAGGAATCCCAATAAGGCTATCAGCTGACCTCTCAACAGCAACACTACAGGCCAGAAGGGAATGGCATGAAGTAATCAAGGTCATGAAAATCAAGGATCTGAACCCAAGACTACACTACACAGCAAGGCTATCATTCAAAATAGAAGGTCAAATAAAGAGCTTCCCATACAACAAAAGGCTACGGGAATACATTAGAACCAAACCAGCACTGCAAGAAATGTTAAAAGGACTGCTGTAATTAGTAGAAGAAATAGAAAGGAAAATAGAAAACACACTAAACAAAAATGGCAATAAATAAGTACATATCAATAATCACCTTAAATGTAAATGGATTGAATGCTCCAATCAATAGACACAGAGTAGCTGATTGGATAAGAAAGCATGACTCACATATATATTGTTTACAAGAGACCCACCTCACAAAAAAGACTCACATAGGTTGAAAGTGAAGGGATGGAAAAAATCTTCCAAGCAAATGCAAAGGAAAAAAAAGCTGGGGTAGCAATACTCGTATCTGATAAAATAGATTTAAAAATGAAGACCCTAACTAGAGACAAAGAAGGTCACTACATAATATTGAAAGGATCTATCCAACAGGAAGATATAACCTTGGTAAACATATATGCACCCAATTTAGGAGTGCCAAAATATATTAAAAATCTTCTGGAGGACTTCAAAGGAGAAATCAACAGTAATATAATCATAGCAGGGGACTTCAACACCCCACTGACATCACTGGATAAACCCCCTAGAAAAAAATTAACAAGAAAACAAAGACTCTAAATGAAGCATTAGACCAAAAGGATTTAATAGATATCTACAGAAAATTACACCCAACAACTACAGAATACACATTCTTCTCAAGTACACATGGGACATACTCAAAGATAGACCACATGTTAGGACACAAACGAAGTCTCTACAAGTTCTAGAAGATTGAAATCACATCAAACATCTTCTCAGATCACAATGGCATGAAACTAGAAATCAATTGCAACAAGAACATGCAAAGACATTTGAACACATACAGGCTAAAGAGCATGTTATTAAACAATGAATGGGTTACAGAGGAGATCAAGGAAGAAATTAAAAACTTCCTGGAAACCAATGAAAATAAACACACAACAACACAAAATCTATGGGATGCAGTGAAAACAGTTCCGAGAGGGAAGTTCATAGCACTACAGGACCACCTCAAGAAACAAGAAAAATGTCTAATTGACTACCTAACCTCACAACATAAATAACTAGAAAGCAAACAAAAGGAAAACCCCAGAGCAAGTAGAAGGAAGGAAATAGTAAGGATCAGAGCAGAAATAAATGACATAGAGACCAAAAAAACAATTAAAAGGATCAATGAAACAAAGAGCTGGTTTTTTGAAAAGATAAGCAAAATTAATGGACCTTAGCTAGACTCACCAAGAAATAAACAGAGAGAACCCAAATACACAAAATCAGAAATGAAAGAGAGGTAACAACTGACACCACAGAAATACAAAGGATCATTAACAAATACTATGAACATTTATATGGCAAAAAATTCGACAATCTAGGAAAAATGGACAAATTTCTAGAAACACATACTCTACCAAAACTGGACCGGGAAGAGATAGAAAACTTGAACAGACCAAAAACAATTAAGGAAACTGAAGATGTAATCAAGACTCTCCCAGCAAACAAAAGCCCAGGCCTGGACGGCTTCAATGGGGAGTTTTACCAAACATTCAAAGAAGAATTAACACCCATTCTCCTCAAACTATTCCAAAAAATTCAAGAAGAAGGAAGACTTCCAAACTCGTTTTATGAGGCCAGCATAATCCTAATCCCAAAACCAGAAAAAGACACTACAAAGAAAGAAAACTACAGGCCAATATCCCTGATGAACATAGATGCCAAAATCCTTAACAAAATACTAGCAAATCGAATTCAGCAATACATCAAAAAATTATTCACCATGACCAAGTGGGATTCATCCCAGGAATGCAAGACTGGTTCAATATTTGCAAATCAATAAATGTGATACACCACATAAACAAAATGAAAGATAAAAACCACATGATCATATCAATAGATGCTAGAAAGCATTTGACAAAATCCAGCACCCATTTCTGATAAAAACGCTCAGCAATATGAGAATAGAGGGATCATATCTCGACATAATAAAGGCCATATATAAAAGACTTACAGCCAACATCATACTCAATGGGCAAAATCTAAAAACATTTCCCTTAAGAACAGGAACAAGACAGGGATGCCCACTTTCACCATTCTTATTTAACATAGTACTGGAAATCTTAGCCACAGCAATCAGACATGAAGAAAAAATAAAAGGGATCCAAATTGGAAAGGAGGAAGTGAAACTGTCATTATTCGCAGATGACATGATATTATACATAGAAAACCCTAAAGAATTCATCAAAAATCTACTAGACTTAATAAATGAATTTGGCAAAGTAGCTGGATACAAAATTAATGTCAAGAAATTGATGGCATTCTTATACCCCAATGGTGAACTCACAGAAACAGAAACTAAAAAAAATCCCATTTACCATCGTGGCAAAAAAATTAAGACACCTAGGAATAAACTTAACCAAAGAAGTAAAGGACCTATTTGCAGAAAACTAAAGGACATTGAAAAAAGAAATAGAGGAAGATATAAAAATGTGGAAGCACATACCTTGTTCATGGATTGGAAGAATTAATATCATTAAAATGTCCATACTACCCAAAGCAATCTATAGATTCAATGCAGTCCCCATCAAAATACCAGTGACATATTTCACAGAACTAGAGGAAATACTTCAAAAGTTCATGTGGAACCAAAAAAGATCCTGAATAGCCACAGCAATGTTGAAAAAGGACAAAGTAGGTGGGATCACAATACCGAATATCAAGTTATACTACAAAGCTACTGTAATCAAAACAGCCTGGTACTGGCACAAGAACAGGCATATAGACCAGTGGAACAGAACAGAGAATCCAGAAATTGACCCAAGACATTATGCTCAATTAATATTCGACAAAGGTGGCAAGAGCATACAATGGAGTAAAGACAGCCTCTCTACTAAATGGTGTTGGGAAAATTGGACAGCTACATGCAAAAAAAAAAAAAAGAAAATGAAACTAGACCATCAACTTACATCATACACAAGAATAAACTCAAAATGGATAAAAGACTTAAATGTGACTCATGAATCCATAAAAATCTTAGAAGAAAATGTAGGCAACAAAATTTTGGACATCATACGCATCAGAATCTTTACTGATACATCACCTAAGGCAACAGAAACAAAGAAAAAAATGAACACATGGGACTACATCAAATTCAAAAGCTTCTGCCCAGCAAAGGATACAACCATCAAAACGGAAAGGGAACCCACTGTATGGGAGAGCATAATTGCCAATGATACATCAGATAAGGGATTAATCTCCAAAATATATAGAGTGCTCATACAACTCAACAAAATGAAGACAAAGAACGCAATTAAAAAATGGGCAGAGGTACTAAATAGACACCTCTCCGAAAAGGACATACAAATGGCTAAGAGACATATGAAGAAATGCTCAACATCACTAATCATCAGACAGATGCAAATTAAAACAACAATGAGGTATCACCTCACACCTGCCAGAATGGCCACCATCAACAAATCATCAAACAACAAGTTTTGGTGAGGGTGTGTAGAAAAGGGGACTCTAGTACACTGCTGGTGGGAATGCAGACTGGTGCAGTCACTATGGAAAACAATATGATGTTTCCTTAAAAAAGTTTAAAATGTAACTGCCATTTGACCCAGTGATTCCACTTCTAGTAATATACCTTAAGAAGCCTGAAACACCAATTGAGAATGAATATATGTACCCCTGTGTTCATAGCAGCACTATTTACAATTGCTAAGATCTCGGAACAGCCCAAGTGTCCATCAATATTTGAGTGGATGAAAAAGCCATGGTACATATACACAATGGAATACTACACATATATAAGAAAGAAATATATCTTATCCTTTGAGACAACATGGAGTGACCTGTAGAGTATTATGCTAAGCAAAATAAGCCAATCAGAGAAAGACACATACCACATGATCTTACTTATTTGTGGAATATAATGAAAAAAATAAGTTGATGAACAAAATAGACCCAGAGACATAGAAAGGAGTCTGGTTCAGAATGACAAACCTCAGAGGAGGGGCAGGGAGGGATGATGTAAACCAAAGAACTTATATGCATATATGCATTACCAATGGACATAGACAACAATCCTGTGGGGGAGGTTGTGTAGTGGGAAAAAGGAGAAATATCTGTAACAAAAAATTAATTAATTTTAAAAATAAAGTACTTTTCTAGGGCAGAAAAAATAATTTTAGAACAGATTCATTAAATAACACCGGTGAAATTGTCAGTGTTAGTAAAATTGGTTTTTAGGAATCCAATGAAAAGAGTGAGAGAATTAACACTGTTAGTCAGAGGGTGTTTTTTGTTTTTATTGTTTTTTTTTGTTTTTTTTTTAATCCTTATTATAAGTTACAAGCAACACTGATTTTTTCAAGTGTCCCTAAACACCACTCGTCATTTGCAATGGCAGTTATTTGGAGCATCCCTTTTTCGAAAATCTGATACCCATTGCTGCTGATCTTGAAGCCTGGGTTCCATCAACTTATTATTTCCTAGATGCCAGGCATTCAGAGACCTAAGCTGGAAATTATTACATTCTCAAAAGAGAGCTGATTGTGAAATCACAGGCCACCCCATTGTTCTAAGTCTTTTCTAACACTGACTTACTCAGTTGTATGTAAAAGAATCAATCTTTGCACATATTCTCAGGCTAAAATCTCTGTTCATATGAGATGGAATTTCCAAGCAGGCAGAAAATGAGCCCTCAAACATGGTAGCAGCCAGTCCCATGATACAGGACATTGATCTAGAATCAAGTCCTAACACTGCCACTCACCAGCTCTGAGACCTGCCCTTCATTCCTCCTCTTTGGGAATTGAGTATATTGACCAATGAGCAGGAGCAGGGTTCTTTTTATCTTATTGTGTACAAGATAAAAATAAATAAATGAATGGACGGGATAGAAAGGATGGAGGGGAAATAAGTAGCAGCTGGACATGGGTTTATGTAGAAGAACACATGGAATATGGGATAGAAGTGAGCCAAAATTTGGATTTGAGTTTCCCAGTAGCCTATGCAATGAGAAGCAATAAAAGGTGAATAGTACCCTGAAGCTACCCTGTGTTCTCTTAATAGTTCCATTCAAAGTCTGCCTTTCTTGCCCTGGGTCATTTCCATACCATCCACCTAGATGCTGGTTAGGGACAGATGGGACTGCCACCAAAGAGCCAGGTCACTGCCATGGCCATGGCAGACTAGACTTCTATGGCTGGTAAGTTCTGGTGTTTTAATCCAATATGCTATGGAAAAAAAATGATATTGATGCTATGGAGCTTTTAATGAAATTAAAGGGTACTTGTAGGACTACTCCATGGTGCTCTAGGTTAAGTACAATTGGTACAAGCATATTAAATCTGGTGCCTACCCCCAGGAACTTGAAATTTTGTTTGTAAATCCAGGATAAGATATACTCAATATTATAGCATTAATATTTGTCTAGGTTGGGTTCTATGAGAAGTATAAGTGGTTTGTTTGGGTGACCTCAGAGAACACAAGTAGAGGAGGGGTAAGTGAGTCAGGAAAGGAGGCCATCCTGTATTCCAGGATGGAAAGGAGAGTCACTGCAGTGTTGTAGGCAAAAAAGAAAGGAAGAGGGTTATAACAAGAGAAGATTACCACCCCTCCCTGACTCTTCTCTATTATACAATCAGTCATTCAGTTCTATTATCAATAACATTCATGAGTACAGAGATAGGAGAGAAACGAAAAACAGTATGGTGCTAGGGCACCATTGAGCAGTAAAGGTGAAGACAAATGAGCCGGTCATGAGTGTTGGATATGGTAAGATGGTCAAAGAGAGTAAGTTTTATGTGTCCACTGGATAGGATACTTAACTGTCTGTAGCACAAGGTCAGTGTCAGGGCCCTGTTCCTTAGACCCTATTATCTTGGGTCCTAGAGAAGCCAATATTTGAATAAATTCTTTGTGCTTATATATGCTAAAAGCAATCCTTGCTGTAATGAGTCATTATGTGGGCTAATATTTTTTTTGTCATATTATCAAGGAAGAAATTGGATTTTTCTTTGTAAACATTTGGTGAACATCTTGACAAGCTTTATGTAAGTTGCTTTCACACATTTCCTGTCTCTAAGCACTCTGGATCTTTGTTCTGATTCCATGCCCACCAGTACCCTTTCAAACTATTTATGTATGTCTCATACAATAATTTTGAGGTGGGGATGTCTACTGGGGAATGAACACTGTACTGGTTGAATATTTAGAATAAGCATGAAATGGGTGGTTAAGTGGGGCCATATTTGCCAATTTCAGAACCTGGACAGTTATTTAACTTTTTAAAGCCTTAGTTTCTCCAACTGTAAAGTGGGGTACACATACTCATCCTTAGTCAAGGGTGTTTTTGACAGTTAAGTCAAGAAAACCCTTGATTTGGACGTGCAGTACATAACAAAGGCTCAATAAATTGGAGTGGTATTTTCATGTAAACATGAGGATTTTATAAATGTGATTACCTTTGACTATGATTAATCTTGGCATTTTAATTTAGAGTTAATAGAAGAGCCACAAAAACCAATAAACTATAATAGTAGAAAAAGAAAAACAAACAAATAAAACCTCCACCCAGAAAGCTATGGATGGATTTTTCATATGCAAGTAGGGGTATTTAGCAGCCACTATTATGGTCCATCCACCATTTTCCTACACCCAACTGAATATCTTCTTTTTTTTTTTTTTTCTTTATTGACTTTAGAGAAAGAAAAATGGAGAGGGAGAGAGAGAGAGATGGAAACATCGATGAGAGAGAACATCAATTGGTTGCCTCCAGCATGCCCCCCACTGGGGATTTGGCCCACAACCTGAGCATATGCCCTTACCAGGAATCAAACTATTGACCTCTGGGTGCATTGGTCGATGCTCAACCACTGAGCCACACCAGCTGGGCTGAATATCTTCTCATTGCAAGCACCTCTGACTCTCCCTGGTGGCTTTTTCTGGTCCTCAAAGCATGCTCAATGTATAATCTAGACAGGAGGAAACTTCACTGTTGTTATTACCCCAGGAGCAGACTTCATCCAGTGGAGGCTCTGGATAAATGTCACTGCTTCCTCCTTCCCCAGGTCTGAAAACTCTAAGGCATGTTCTACATCTTCTACCACAGGTCTCCTGCACGACAGAGCCCATGTGCCCAGTGTGGTCACCTAATCACTAATATACCCTCCACTGGCCTTCTTTTCTACCCTGTTTCACATTCCCACTCCCCCACTGGAGGGGAGTGCACTGGCACCACCTCCCATATTAACAATTTACACCTGAATCCTGTCTCAGTTTCTGCTCTGGGGGTGAAGCAAAACTAAGGTAGATATTTTTTTCAGTAAAAGTAATCAGGTATCCACTATTCATCTGGATTAAGACAAAAAAATTTCCCCTCAAATAGAAAAAAAGACTTCTTAGATAACGGTTTTATATAAGATTAAGGTCATTATCTGTATCAAGCAACTCTGTTCAAATCCATGCTCTATAATGTATTAGTTCTGGAATATTAGAATAATCAACATAAGATATTGATCAGAGTCCTTGACATAAAGCAATTATTATGAAATTTATAAATAATATTTATTAAAGTATAATTCACATACAATAAATGCATACATTTTAACTATACAGTTTGATAAGTTTTGACAAATGCATACAGTCATGTAATCACCTCCCCAATAGAACTAATGTGTCCATAACCTCAGAAAGTCCTTTTGCCATTGACAGTCTACTTTCATCTCATTCCTGCCCAGGGGGACATTGACCTGCTCTCTATCACTGTAGTTCAATGAACTTTTATTTAAAGACATGATTAACAGGTTGATTCAGTCAAATAGGTAAACAACAGTGTTTTTAAAATAATTGCTTTACTATGTTCTACCATTTTTTCATCAAAATGATTTGTATTTGTCACTTCTGTAAATGGTAAAGAGGAAGAGAAATTCAGTTTCAGAATAGATGGGTTTTCTCCTCACTCTTACATACAGTGAGGTGACAGGTGGCATAGGAGGGCAAATTAAAGGTAGAATGGATTTGAAATTTGGAATGACCTCTGCTGTGAAATTTCCAGAAACACAAATCTGAGACACATTCATTAAATTAGAGAAAACTCCTTCAATCATAACTTGATCTTCATTCCATTTCTTGGAATTGTAAGTCAGATAAAATTAAGGCCAAATCTTCAATATCTTATCTGTGAAAGCACAAGGAAGGAGGTTCCATAAAGGATATACATGAATTGTTCTCTGAGTCAGGCAATGGAGACTCTTTCACATACTTCCTGTCTCTAAGCACTCTGGATCTTTGTTCTGATTCCATGCCCACCAATATCCTTTTACACTATTTATGTACATCTCAGATACTCTAATTATGAGATGAAGACATTGAACAAATATTTATTCAACAAATATTTATAGGGGTTTCTTTATGCACTAAAGTCTGCTCTACATCCTGTAACAGACAGACAAGACATATCTTCATGGAGAGTGCATACACAGGTGGATGATAGCAAAGCAATACATAACTGAACAAGAGAAAAATCAGTGCCAGGCAGAGACTGAAAGAGAGGGACATGAAGGAAGAGACCACTTTAGGTGATGTCTCCCAGAAGGTCATCTTTAAGCTAATTCTGGATGAAATAGAATGGCACAGATTGAGGGAACGCATAACAAGCAGAGGGAACTATTGATGAAATGGCCTTGAGGTTGGAACCAGCATAGCACATTCCAAACCTGAGAGCAGGTAAGTGTTGCCAGTGCACAGAATTAGAGGTGAGGCGAGTGGTGTGAGATAAGGTGGGGGCTCACAGAAGTGCATATACTGAGGAGGGGGGTTAGTGCTTATTGTATATTCTATAAGAAGCCATTGGTGAATTTTGAAATTATTTTTAAAAATTTACTCTGAGTGCTACAGGAGCAATGATATTGTGGAGGGTCAAAGAGCAGAAGTTTGAATCCACTTAGTCACCCAAGTGAGAGATGATGATGTCTTGGATCAGTGATGCAGGTGGAGTGGCCAGCATCACCTATATTTGAGGTAAAGTAAACAGGATATGCTGACATCAAGAGTAGCATTCACACCTTGGTATATAAACTGTGTGAGAGCTTGGAACATGTAAAGTCAGAGAGATAGTTTGAAGATTCTTCAATCTTTACATGGTATTGAAACCAATAGACAAGATGAGGCCAGCCAATAAGAGTGTTTAGAAGGAAAAGGAAGGGGGTATTCTGCATTTAGAAGACAAAGAGGGGTAGAAGACAGTAAAGGAGACAAGAGGGAGTGGTGAATGAGATTGAAGAAAAATGAGATCATGAATCATGAAAGCCAAAAATAAAGTACTTCAAGAAATATTTATTTGGGAAAGTAAAATCCAAGAAAAATGTGTTTACTAGTTACCACTGTCACTTTGATGAGGAGATATGGATCAGGTGGTACAGAATCAAGTGGACTTAACAGGAGAATTTACTTTGGCAAACCCCCATAGTGCCATCTTGTTCTTAACCTTGCATGTCCCGTGGCTCTACCCACAAAGTACTGTTCCAGTTTTCTGCTTTGCATTACAGAAAAAAAAAATGGTTCTACTTCAATATTCTCTTATTTTTCCTCTATTATTTCACCCTTGTATCTGGAGAAATGAGGGTATTTGGCATATTATCATACTGCTTCACGATCTGATGTTGCAGCATTCGGGTTTTATTAAGGAAATCTGAAGTCCCAGTGCATGCACTTGCTGAGAGGAACATTCTTGGGTCAGTCAACAGTCATTCCTGTTTCATTTTACATGTTTGCTCTTAAAAAAATCTTTTATGCAGCCCAGAAATAAAGAAATATAGGAAATCATAGGACAGTATGTTTTGGAAATAATTCTGGTTCAGACATGGTATCATTCCAAAACCCTGGCATGGTTTTTCTCCTACATTTTCATTTCATTTTGCTAGAGCTAATCCCTTTCAACATATTCTCAAAATCCACTTAGACTAAAAAAATAAATGTAGTTTAGAATATATATATATATATATATATATATATTTTTTTTTTACATACCTCAGATACCAACTAACTAGTTTGTCTAGTTTGCCAAAGAGTCTACAGGTGGGAACCCATGTTGTTTCTCCATACTTCATTCTTCTGAGAAGAAGCATACTTTTCAATATGCAGAGTTAATTGCTCTGTTGATGATTCTTTAACTGGTGACACAAGCCATGTGATGTCATCATGGAAGAAAGCTAAGCTCCAGCAAAACACTCAGCTTTTTAATTTATCTTTGAGTAACTTGGAAACAATTTTGCCAATATAATTTATCTACAAACAATTAACAACAAAACATTCCCAGCAGTGACCTCTGCCCCTGTATATGGCTTTGCCTTTGCTTATTAATCTCGGAGCTGCTTGTTTCCTTTGGGAATTCAGAAGCAATCGTGTTACCCTAAGCCAGACAAAGAGAGGTGCAAGAAAAATATACATCCTCTCTCTTGCTCTTACCCTAAAAGTTGATGTGCCAAAGGGCTAAGTTGAGCTACTCCTTTCACTTTGTTTTTATAACAGATTACTACTTTCTGTCCCATGTCACACATGGAAGGGCAGAGTTGAAGGACAAGACTCTGTTGCCCAGCCCTGATCATTTTCACAAAGATCCTCAGAACCTCTGGATTCTAATGGCCCCTATCTCACTTTTTACCTTCATTGATTTTCTGCAACATTTGGGGTTCTCCTGCTCCCCTCACTCTCTTTCTAGGTCTCTTTTCTCTGCTGGCCTCTTCAATGTCAGTCTCTCTAGGATCCTGCCCACAGTTGCCTTTTCTTCTCACAAATAAACCCTAGAAGTGTGTCCACATCAGAGGCTTCCACAAACAGAACTGCCAGTCTAGGTCTCTCTCTATGTTTAAGTTTTATAAACTTTCAGCTGACCATATTCATCTATATTTTATATCCATTCATTTACTCATTTACTTGCTCATTCATCTAATTAGCTGTGGATGCCTGCTTACTAGGGAAGGGTAGAGAATTTGTGGCAAATAAGACAGCACAATCCTGGAATTCCAAAATGGAGGCAGAGTGAATGGAAGCTACACAGATGATATCCCAGGACCAAACTGGAATTACAACAAAAATAAAGACAAATTGTCAGGAAAAAGCAACAGAAAAGCAGCTTGTGAGGACCATATAACCAGGGACACTGGATCGATCCTGGTAGGATTGCAGAGGCACGAGAGGGGAACTGGGAGCCCACGGACAGCAGCGGTCTTAGCTGCGAGCAGCACCCTTGGGGTTAAATTCCCAAGCCCGCTCCACAGTGCAGTGGGCCAGGACAGAGCGCTAAAATAGCCATAGCCATGCACCAGGGGCTCCAGCAGAGGGAGGGAAGACTGGACTGGAACTGTGTGGAGACACTCAGAATTTGGAGGGTGCTCAGAGCTTTAGCTGAGTTTCTGCCACACAGGACAGTGGCCATCTTACTCCTTCCCAGGGCTCTGGGGAGAGGCGGCAGCCATTCCCTCAGAGATACAATCACACCCAGGTGGGCCATTGAAATGCAAATTAAGACTCATTAAGAACCAGCATCTGCCCCACCCTCAGGAAATCCTCTTACACTGAACACCTGAGGGAGGTTTTCATTCAATTGAAAACCCATGGCTCTTCAAGTAACTGCGACTAATAGCCTCTAGGCAAAAAGCTAGAGGATAACTTAACCTTCTCTGGGCTTGAAAATCTACTCAGGAAAGTAAGACTTGACAGTGGTTTTTAACATGGGAACTCCCACGCTCATCCAAACCCAGTAGAGCCACAAAGAGCAGAACACCAACATTCACAGGGAAAATTTGGCAGGCTCCAAAACCCACTGAGAGAGCCAAAATAGTGAAACAAAGAAACCAATCCCAAATGATAGAACCAGAGACCTCTATCTAAGATGAGATCAATGAAACGGAGTTAAGCAAGTTAACAAAGCTAGAATTTAGAGCCATGATCTTGAGGAAGCTCAACAGCATAAGTAAGGACATCAACACCATTAGTAAAGACATAGAAACATTGAAAATCAACCAATTGGAAACCAAGAAGCACCAAGAAGAAATGAAGAATGACATAACAGAAATAAAGAACACATTGGAAAGACTAAACTGCAGAGTAGAGGAAGTTAAGGACCAGATCAGTGAATTAGAAGACAGGGTAGAAAAATAATCAACCAATCAGAAAACTAAAAGGAAAAAACAATGAAAAAAAAACAGGAAGACAGCTTAAGAGAACTTTGGGACAACTGGAAATGTAATAATATTCGCGTCATATGAGTCCCTGAAGAAAAAGAAAATGAGCAAGGGTTAGAGAATATATTTGAAGAAATAGTGACAGAAAACATCCCTAATTTGGTGAAGGAAAAAGGCATTCAAGTTCAAGAAGCACAGACAGCCCCAAGTAAGAAGAACCCAAACAGGTCCACACCAAGACACATAGTAATTAAAATGCCAAAAATTAAAAACAAACAGAGAATCCTAAAGGCAGCAAGAGATAAGCAACAGGTTACCTACAAAGGAATCCCAATAAGGCTATCAGCTGACTTCTCAACAGAAACACTACAGGCCAGAAGGGAATGGCATGAAGTAATCAAGGTCATGAAAAGCAATGATCTGAATCCAAGACTACACTACCCAGCAAGGCTATCATTCAAAATAGAAGGTCAAATAAAGAGCTTCCCAGACAACAAAAGGCTACGGGAATACATTAGAACCAAACCAGCACTGCAAGAAATGTTAAAAGGACTGCTGTGATTAGTAGAAGAAATAGAAAGGAAAATAGAAACCAAACTAAACAAAAATGGCAATAAATAAGTACATATCAATAATCATCTTAAATGTAAATGGATTGAATGCTCCAATCAAAAGACACAGAGTAGCTGATTGGATAAGAAAGCATGACTCACATATATATTGTTTACAAGAGACCCACCTCACAAAAAAGACTCACATAGTTTGAAAGTGAAGGGATGGAAAAAATCTTCCAAGCAAATGCAAAGGAAAAAAAAGCTGGGGTAGCAATACTCGTATCTGATAAAATAGATTTAAAAATGAAGGCCCTAACTAGAGACAAAGAAGGTCACTACATAATATTGAAAGGATCTATCCAACAGGAAGATATAACCTTGGTAAACATATATGCACCCAATTTAGGAACGCCAGAATATATCAAAAATCTTCTGAAGGACTTCAAAGGAGAAATAGACAGCAATACAATCTTAACAGGGGACTTCAACACCCCGCTAACATCACTGGATAGACCCCCTAGACAAAAAATTAACAAGGAAACAAAGACTCTAAATGAAGCACTAGATCAAAAGGACTTAATACATGTCTACAGAGAATTATACCCTAAAACTACAGAATTCACATTCTTCTCAAGTGCACATGGGACATTCTCAAAGATAGGCCAGATGTTAGGACACAAACTAAGTCTCTACAAATTCAAGAAGATTGAAATAATGTTAAGTATCTTCACAGTTCACAGTGGCATGAAACTAGAACTCAATTACAATAAAAACACACAAAAACATTCAAATACTTGGAGGCTAAATAGTATGTTATTAAACATGAATAGTTACCAACGAAATCAAAAAAGAAATTAAAAACTTCCTGGAAACCAATGAAAACGAATACACAACAACACAAAATCTATGGGACACAACAAAAACAGTCCTGTGAAGGAAGTTCATAGAACTACAGGCCTACCTCAAGAAACAAGAAAAATCCCTATTTGACTTTCTAACCCTACAACTTAAAGAACTATAAAGTAAACAAAAAGAAAAACCCAGAGCAAGAAGGAGGAAAGAAATAGTAAAGGTTAGAGCAGAAATAAATGACATAGAGACTAAAAATAAAAATAAAAATAAATTCAAAAGATCACTGAAAGAAAGAGCTGGTTCTTTGAAAAGATAAACAAGATTGATGGACCCCTAACCAGTCTCAACAAGAAACAAAAAGAGAGGACTCAAATAAAGAAAATCAGAAACGAAAGAGGAGCAGTAAAAACTGACACCACAGAAATACAAAAGATCATCGAAACATACTATGAAAAATTATACGCCAACAAATTGGACAATCTAGACAAAATAGACAAATTTCTAGAAACACAGTCTCCCAAAACTGAATTGGGGAGAGATAGAAAACTTGAACAGATTAATAACAACAAAGAAATTGAATATGTAATCAAGAAACTTCCAGCAAACAAAAACCCAGGCCCGGACGGCTTCACGGGGGAGTATTACCGAACATTCAAAGATTTGATACCCATTGTCCTCAAACTATTCCAAAAAATCCAAGAAAACAGAACACTTCCAAACTCATTTTACAAGGCCAGCATAATCCTAATTCCAAAACCGGATACAGACACTACGAAGAAAGAAAACTACTGGCCAATATCCCTGATGACCACAGAAGCCAAAATACTGAACAAAATATTAGCAAATTGGATCCAGCAATACATCAAAAATATTATTCCCATGACCAAGAAGGACACATCCCAGGGATGCAAGGATGGTATAATAACCACAAATCAGTAAATGTGATACACCACATAAACAAAATCAAAGATAAAAACTATATGATCATATCAATAGATGCTGAAAAAGCATTCAACAAAATTCAGCATCCATTTCTGCTAAAAACGCTCAACAATGTGGGAATAGAGGGATCATATCTCGACATAATAAAGGCCATATATGAAAGACCTATAGCCAACATCATACTCAATGGGCAAAACCTAAAAGCATTTGCCTTAAGATTGGGAACAAGACAGGGATGTGCACTTTCACCACTTTTATTTAACATAGTACTGCAAGTTTTAGCCACAGCAATTAGACATGCAGAAAAAATAAAAGGGATTTAAATTGGAAAGGAGGAAGTGAAATTGTCATTATTTGCAGATGACATGATATTGTACATAGAAATTTCTAAAGACTCCATCAAAAATCTACTAGACATAATAAATGAATTTGGCAATGTAGCAGGATACAAAATTAACGTGAAGAAATTGATGACACCAACAATGAACTCACAGAAAGAGAAACTAAAAAAAAATCCCATTTACCATCATGGCAAAAAAATTAAAATACCTAGGAATAAACTTAACCAAAGGAGCAAAGGATCTCTTCACAGAAAACTACAGGTCACTGAAAAAAGAAATAAAGGAAGATATAAAAAAGTGAAAGCATATGCCTTGTTTATAGTTTGGAAGAATTAACATAATTAAAATGTCCATACTACGTAAAGCTATCTATAGATTCAATGCAATCCCCATCAAAATACCAATGATATATTTCACATAACTAGAACAAATACTCCAAAAGTGTATATGGAAACAAAAAAGACCCTGAATAGCCACAGCAATCTTAAAAAAGAACACAGTAGGAGGTATCACAATACCAGATATCAGGTTATACTACAAAGGCACTGTTATCAAAACAGCCTGGTACTGGCACAAGAACAGGTATATAGCTCAATGGAACAGAGCAGAGAACCCAGAAATTGACCCAAGACAATATGATCAATTAATATTTGACAAAGGTGGCAAGAGCATACAGTCGAGTCAACACAGTCTCTTTAATAAATGGTGTTGAGAAAACTGGACAGCTACATGCAAAAAATGAAGCTAGACCACCAACTTACACAATGCACAAGAATAAACTCAAAATGGATAAAGGACTTAAGTGTGACCTGTGAATCCATAAAAAACCCAGAAAAAAATGTAGGTAACAAAATTTCAGACATCACACTCAGTAGAACTTTCTCTGATACAATGCCTAAGGCAAGAGAAACAAAGGAAAAAATGAACACATGTGACTGCATCAAACTAAAAAGCCTCTGCACAGCAAAAGAAACAACCATCAAAATGGAAAGGGAACCCACTCTATGGGAGAGTATAATTTCCAGCAATACATCAGCTCAGGGGTTAATTTCCAAAATATATAGAGTACTCATACAACTCAACAAAAGGAAAACAAAGAACTCATTTTAAAAAAAATGCGCGGAGGACCTAAATAGACAACTCTCCAAACAGGACATACAAATGGCCAAAAGACATATGAAAAAATGCTCAATGTCACTAATCATCAGAGAGATGCAAATTAAAACAACAATGAGGTATCACCTGTCAGAATGGCTGCCATCAACAAATCATCAAACAACAAGTGCTGGCGAGAGTGTGGAGAAAAGGGGACACTAGTACACTGCTGGGGCGTATGCAGACTGGTGCATCCACTATGGAAAACAATATGGTGTTACCTCAAAAAGTTAAAAATTGAATTGCCATTTGACCCAGTGATCCCACTTTTAGGAATATATTCCAAGTAGCCTGAAACACTAATCAGAATGAATATATGTACCCCTATGTTCATAGCAGCACTATTTACAATTGCTAAGATCTGGAAACAGCCCAAGTGTCCATCAATAGATGAGTGAATAAAAAAGCTGTGGTACATATAAATAATGGAATACTATGCTGCTCCAGGAAATAAAGAGCTCTTATCCTTTGAGATGACATGCAGGGACCTGGAGAGTATTATCCTAAGCGAAACAAGCCAACCAGAGAAAGACAAATATCACATGATCTCACTTATTTTGGAATATGATTAACAAAACAAATTGATGAACAAAATAGACTCTGATACATAGAAGTAGGGTACAGACTGAGAGACCTCAGAAGAGGGGCTGCGGGGGAGGGAAGTGATAAACCACAGAACTTATATGCACGTATGCATAACCAATGGATATAGACAGCAATGCTGGAGACAGGACAGGGGGCAGGAGAGATGGGGAGGAGGGTGTCAATGGGGGAGGAAAAGGAGAAACATCTGTAACAAACATAAATTAATAAAATTAATTTAAAAAACAAACAAATAAAAAAAACTGCAGTTTCCTCTACCCCCAGTCCCTGGCAACTACCATTCTATTTTCTGGTTCTATGAATTTCACTACTCTAGATAGTTCATATAAGAAAAATCATACAGAGTGTGTCTCTTGTGACTTCTTATTTCACTTAGTATACTCTCCTCAAGGGTTATCAATGTTGTAGCATGTGTCAGGTTTTCTTTTTCTTTTTATGGTTGAATAAATTCCATTGTGAATATATATACTCATCTTATTTACTTGTTCATTTATCTACTGATACTTGAGTTGCTTCCATCTTCCTACTAGAAATAATGCTATTATGAATATGAGTGTACAAATATTTCTCAGACACCATGCTTTTATTTTTGGCATATTCCCAGAAGTGGATATACTAGATCATGTGATAATTCTATTTTTTTTAAGGGGGAATATCTGTTCTGTTTTGTATGGCAGCCACATCATTTTACATTCTTTCTAACAGTGCACAAGTGTTCCAGTTTCTCCACACACTCATAAACACTTGTCATTTTTTGTGTTTTTGAGGGTAGGCAATTTCATGAGTGTGGGATGGTATTTCATTGTGGTTTTATTTTACATTTTCCTAAGGATAGTGATGTTGAATGTCCTTTAATGTGTTAAATGACCATTTGCATATCTTTTGAGGAGAAATGTCTATTCATGTCTTTTGCCCATTTTTTAAAATTTAAGGCAAATTTTATTGATTTATTTTAAATGAAGCAAGTGGGTTTAGAATTAAACAAGATTTTCAAGTAACTTCTGGTTATTGTATAACGAGAGATTATGACCAACACATTTTTTGCTCTTATGGTACAAAGTTGAAAACAAATGCTTTCCAAATTGTAGCAAAATGAACTCTTCTAATACAATATCATTATATCTACAAAGTCACTGGCAAGTTATTTGATGACATCCAAATCCTGTGCCTTCTGATGCACAGAAATTTTTAATTTGGATGTAGCCCAATTTATTTTTCCTTTTGTTATCTGTGATTTTGTTGTCATATCCATGAAATCATTGGGAAATCCAGTGTTATGAAGATTTTCTGCTATGTTTTCTTCTAAGAGTTTTATAGTTTTCGCTTTTATGTTTAGATCTTTGAGCAATTTTGGTTAATTTTTTAACATGGTGGATATACAGTTTTCCCAACAGTATTTGTTGAAAAGTAGAGAGTGTTTTATTTTTATTTATTTTAATCCTCACTCAAGGACACGCTTGGAGAGAGGAAAGGGGAGAGAGAGAGAGAGAAAGAGAGAAACATTGACATGAGAGAGAAACATCAATCAGTTGCCTCCATAAATGACCCAACTGGGGATTGGATACACAACCCAGATTTGTGCTCTGACTGGGAATCAAATTGGCAACATTTTTGTGCACAGGATGACACTCAACCAATTGACCTACCCTGGCCAGGCTAGAAAGTGTTTTAAATTTACAAGTTTCTCACCCTGGCTGGTGGGGCTTAGTTGGTTAAAGTGTGGTTTGCTGGTTTGATTTCCAGTGAAGGTACATACCTGGGTTGTTTGTTGGGTCCCCAATGGGGGCATGTATGGAAGGCAACTGATTCATGTTTTTCTCCCACCTAAATGTCTCTCTCTATCTCTCTCCCTTCCTTTCTCTAAAAAAAAAAATGAAAACACATCGTCAGGTAAGGATTGAAAAAAAAATTACAAGTTCCTCAGTCTAATCTTGTAGTTGATATTTGGTATCCTGCCCATATTGCCTCATCTCTGCCTCTGGTACCTCAGAATTGTTCTCTTACTCCAAACAACTGTAACCATCTGCCTGAGGTCTTCTGTGCCTCAGGATCAGGCTTGGCTCATGTTCAGAGGAATCCAGAAGCGCATAGGAATACATGTTTCAGATTCATTACTTAGCCAGTGATGGGTGGCCATTAGTGGGAAACTCCCCAGCCTCCTACCTTCAAAAAGGGACAACTCTGAAGCATATTCTCCACCATTTCCAATAATTCTCTAACAGAATTGAGCCTCAGTTGCCAGAGCAGTAACCTGCTCAACAATGCTACAATTATTGGTTTGTTTTCCTTTCCTGTCTCATTCCCTCACTCCTGTCATGGTGCTTCCTGAGATCATCTTCTAATAAACCATTTGCACTCAGATTCTTATCATCTCAGGATTTGCTTCTGAGGGACTCCAACCAAATTACTCTCACTGAACCAAAATCTCTAGCAAAGGGTATAGGATTGCATACAGATTGGCATTTAGGAACCACTATGTGGTAGATAGAACATGGCACAGTATCTGGACATATCTGGGTTCAAATTCCAGTGAAAGCATACGTTAGTATCTAGTTATGAAGCAAATCACATAATTTCTTAGAGGAACAGTAAAATGGAGACAATAAATCCCTCTCAAAGTTGTAGTTTGTATTTGAGAAGATGTACAGAGGGTCCTAGCACATAGTATTCTTTTTCCACAAATGTTAGTCATTGAGTTATGAATTTTTATCACAAAACACATTACTCTTTAGTGATATATGAGACTAATAGGTGACCATAGAACCAATCAACAGTTCTAAAATTCTGCAACGTGGAGATGACCGGCTTTGTACAATGGACTCAATTTTCTCTAAGAATGAATCTTATTGCAAATATGCAAATTGTCATATTAAGCCAGATAACCAGTTAATTGAAGCCAGTATTCTATTTCCAAAAAAGGAATTGGAAAATGTCTGGTGAAAAAACTTATGGCCATCTCTGCAAGACATCATTCTTTTCCTCCATCCCCCACCATCCTTTTCTCCCCAATGTAATGACATTTCCCCATCTCATAAATGAGGGAGATATCTCAATTTTTTAATTCTTCTCTTACACTTTATTCAAAATAGTTGCTTCCTCGGGAGCAATGCCTAATCTCTTTCTCTTCTTGAGGTTATTTTCACTTTTATTCAACTAGATCTTCTCTTGCAAATGCTGAGTTTCTTCTTGGTAGCATAAAAGCTGAGAAAAAAATGAACTGTTTATCAATTTCTCTAACAAACTCCTCCCATGGTACTGCTCTGCAAGGAGTAGGAAAAGGTGGTCACTAGCTGCCAAGAGAAAATCTAGCTCTGGGAAAATGTAGCTAATAACTACAATGCTCCTCAAGAAAGAATTAGTACCCTGCCTGATCAGCTGTCTTATAATATTGTGGTACCATTTGACCTCTTTTCCTTTATTCCAGGAAAACTTGTCCATACTAATAAAGTTACTATTTTACCTGGGGACAATTGTTTGCAAAATGTCTCAGCAAAGCAGACAGTGGGCTTTGTTGAGCACCAGAAAGGACTTGTAAGAAAAACAATAGATTCTTTTTTAAAAGAGTTAGAAAATTTTGAATCCAGACTTGAATCCAGAAGATTTGCAGAAAATGAGTGATGCTATAAGTGATATTGTTGACATAAAAGAAGAAATTAAAAATTACTTTGAATTTAAAGCAAAACACTGAATTTCTCATAAACCTCACTCCAAACCCAAAATGTCAGATCTTTTTGAAGCAGATTCTGCACATTATGTAAAATCCAATATTTTGCTTGTCGACAAGGAACTGTGAACTCAACTTGAAGAACCAGAATGACAAGAAGAGTTTCTGAGTGACCTTGAAAATAAACCTAATACTGTGATTGCATATGGAGAAAATGCAATGACTTCTGAAGCAGAGAAGGCAGATCAGAATAGAAATATGAATGTGACACATCCAGTAAGAGTCCATGACTCTCAGTTGCTGTTATGAGGATGTCAGAAATCCAGAACTGGTGGTAAATTAAATAGTCTGTTGCATTACTCAATGAATGGTTCACATTCTTATCACAGTCATAAAGATGATGATGAAAGTGGTGGTGATGATGATGAAAATGAAAATGTCCATGATGCTTTAGGTGTTGGAGACAGTTCTGTACTAGCAATATATTTTTCTCATAAGAGGGTCTGAATAAATACTGGAAAAAACACCACTTTAAAATTCAGTGAAAAGAAGGAAGAAGCCAAGTTGCCTAAGATCAGGACTCATGTAGACATCTACAGAGCCTTTATTGATGTGGCAAACAGAGAGTATGTACCTCAGAAGTCAATGCTGAAATCATGCAGCCTGGAGAAGAGCATCTGCAGTGACACCAGCCAGAGCAGGGCTGTGGACTTCCATAAGACATGTGGACTTCTGAGGAGCCTAACCTGTGAAGAGGCCATGTGCAGTGACACCAACAAGAGCATTTTGGAAAAAGAACAACAAGAAAATTATCAAACCAAACGTTTTCACATATCAAGAACACCTGAGGCTTTTTTCTTTAATAGAAAAATAATTTCTATCTCCCTCCTGAACTCCACACCCAACCATGGCTAATACTGTGTTTCCCACAACAAAAACAAGTTATGTTGGGAGTAAAGAGAAACTAAGGAGGTTCTCCAAAATGGTGGTGGAGTGAATGGAAGCTACACAGATGATCTCCCAGGAACAAACTGGAATTACAACTAAAATAAAGACAAATCATCGGGAAAAAGCAACAGAAAATCAGCTTGAGAGAACAATATAACCAGGGACATTGCATAGAGTCTGCTAGGTCTGTGGAGGCACTAGAGGGGGGCTGGGAGCCCACTGACAGCAGTCTTAGCTGTAAGCAGAGCCCATGGGGTTAAAATCCCAAGCTGGCTCCGTAACGTAGAGGGCTGGGACAGAGCACTAAATTGCTACAGCCACTCACCTTGGGCTCTGGCAGAAGAAGGGTAGACTGGACTGGAATTGTGTGGGGTCACTCGGGATTGAGAGGGTGCTCAGAGTTTTCGCTGATTGCGGCCACGCAGGATGGTGGCCATCTTGCTCCTTCCCAAGCTCTAGGGAGAAACAGCAGTCCCTCCCTCTAAGATTTAATCCCACCCAGCTGGGCCAAAGATATGCAAATTGAAGCTCATTAACAATCAGGATCTGGCCCACTCTCTGGAAATCCTCTTACACTGACCACCTGAGGGAGTTTTTATTCAACTAAGAACCTAAGGATCTTCAAGTAACTGAGACTAATAGCCTCCAGGCAAAAAACTAGAGGATAACTGAACCTTTCCTGGGCTTGAAAATCTACCCAGGAAAGTAAGACTTGACAGTGGTGTTTAACGTGGGTCCTCCCACATTCATCCAAACCCAATAGAGGGAGCCACAAACAGCAGAACACTAACAACCACAGGGAAAATTTGGCAGGATCCAAAACCCACTGAGAAAGCCAAAATGGTGAAACAAAGAAACAAATCCCAAATGAAAGAACAAGAGAACTCTACCAAAGATGAGATGAATGAAATGCTGTTAAGCAAGTTAACAAGGTAGAGTTCACAGCCAAGATCTTGAGGAAGCTCAACAGCATGAGTAAGGAGCTCAACACCATGAATAAAGATATAGAAACATTGAAAATCAACCAATTGGAAATGAGAAACCACCAAGAATAAATGAAGAATGACACGGTAGAAATAAAGAACACATTGGAAGGACTAAACAGCAGAATATAGGAAGCTGAGGAACGCATTAGTGAATTAGAAGACAGGGTAAAAGTAATCAACCAATCAGAAAACAAAAAGAAAAAAAAACAATTAAAGAAACAGGAAGACACCTTAAGAGAACTATAGGACAACTGGAAATGTAATAATATTCACATCATAGGAGTCCCTGAAGAAGAAGAAAATGAGCAAGGGTTAGAGAATATATTTGAAGAAATAGTGACAGAAAAATTCCCTAATTTGGTGCAGGAAGAAGGCATTCAAGTTCAAGAAGCACAGAGAGCCCCAAGTAAGAAGAATCCAAACAAGCCCACAACAAGACACATAGTAATTAAATGCCAAAAATTAAAGACAAAGGGAGAATACTAAAGACAGCAACAGATAAGCAACAGGTCACATACAAAGAAACCCCCATAAGGCTATCAGCTGACAACTCAACAGAAACACTACAGGCCAGAAGAGAATAACATGAAGTAATCAAAGTCATGAAAAACAAGGATCTGAATCCAAGACTACTCTACCCAGCAAGGCTATCATTCAAAATAGAAGGTTAAATAAAGAGCTTCTCAGACAAGAAAAATGACTAAAAGAATACATTAGACCCAAACCAGCACTGCAAGAAATGTTAAAAAGACTGCTGTAATTAGTAGAAGAAATAGGAAGGAAAATAGAAACCACACTAAACAAAAATGGCAATAAATAAGTACATATCAATAATCATCTTAAATGTAAATGGATTGAATGCTCCAATCAAAAGACACAGAGTAGCTGATTGGATAAGAAAGCATGACTCACATATATATTGTTTACAAGAGACCCACCTCACAAAAAAAGACTCACATAGGTTGAAAGTGAAGGGATGGAAGACAATTTCCCAAGCAAACGGAAAGGAAAAAAAAGCTGGGGTAGCAATACTCGTATCTGATAAAATAGATTTAAAATTGAAGGCCCTAACTAGAGACAAAGAAGGTCACTACATAATATTGAAAGGATCTATCCAATAGGAAGATATAACCTTGGTAAACATATATGCACGCAATATAGGAGCACCAAAATATATTAAAAATCTTCTGGAGTACTTCAAAAGAGAAATTGACAGCAATACAATCATAGCAGGGGATTTCAACACCTCGCTGACATCACTGGATAGATCCTCTAGATAAAAAATTAACAAGGAAACAGAGACTCTAAATGAAGCACTAGGTCAAATGAATTTAATAGATATCTACAGAGAATTGCACCCCAAAATTGCAGAATTCACATTCTTCTCAAATGTACATGGGATATTCACAAAGATAGACCACATGTTAGGACACAAATTAAGTCTCTACGAGTTCAAGAAGATAGAAATCATAGAGAAGCATCTTCTCTATTTCACAATGGCATGAAACTAGAAATCAAATGCAACGAGAACATGCAAAGACATTTGAACACATGGAGGCTAAATAGCATGTTATTAAACAATGAATGGGTTACCATGGAGATCAAGGAAGAAATTAAAAACTTCCTGGAAACCAATGAAAATGAACACACAAAAACATAAAATCTATGAAATGCAGCAAAAGCAGTTCTGAGAGGGAAGTTCACTGCACTACAGGCCTACCTCAAGAAACAAGAAAAATTTCAATTTGACTATCTAACCTCACAACTTAAACAACTAGAAAGCAAAGAAACAAACAAACAAAAAACCCAGAGAAAGTAGAAGAAAGGTAGCAGTAAATATCAGAGCAAAAATAAACAACATAGAGACGAAAAAACAATTCAAAGGTTCAATGAAAAAAGAGCTGGTTATTCAAAAAGATAAACAAGATTGATGGAAACTTAGCTAGACTTACCAAGAAACAAAGAGAGAGAACCCAAATACACAAAATCAGAAATGAAAGAACAGGAGTAACAACTGACACCATAGACATACAAAGGATCGTTAACAAATACTATGAACAATTATGCGGCAACAAATTCGACAATCTAAGTGAAATGGACACATTTCTAGAAACACATAGTCTCCCAAAACTGAACCGAGAAGAGACAGAAAACTTGAGCAGACCAATAACAACAAAGGAAACTGAAGGTGTAATCAAGACTCTCCCAGCAAACAAAAGCCCAGGCCCAGACAGCTTTGTGGGGGAGTTTTACCAAACATTCAAAGAAGAACTAACATCCATTCTCCTGAAACTATTTCAAAAAATTCAAGAAGGAAGACTTCCAAAGTCTTTTTATGAGGCCAGCATAATTCTAATTCCAAAACCAGAAAAAAGACACTACAAAGAAAGAAAACTACAGGCCGATATCCCTAATGAACATAGATGCCAAAATCCTTAACAAAATACTAGCAAATCAGATCCAGCAATACATCATAAAAACTATTCACCATTACCAAGTGGGATTCACCCCAGGGATGTAAGGCTGGTACAATATTCACAAATCAATAAATGTGATACACCACATAAACAAAAAGAAAGATAAAAACCACATGATCATATCAATAGATGCTGAAAAAGCATTTGCAAAGTCCAGCACCCATTTCTGATAAAAACACTCAGAAGTTTGGGAATAGAGGGATCATATCTCGATATAATAAAGGCCATATATGAAAAACCTACAGCCAACATCATACTCAATGGGCAAAAACTAAAAACATTTCCCTGAAGAACAAGAAGTAGACAGGGATGCCCACCTTTGCCACTCTTATTTAGCATAGTACTGGAAGTATTAGCTACAGCAATCAGACATGAAGAAAAAATAAATGGGATCCAAATTGGAAAGGAGGAAGTGAAACTGTCATTATTCGCAGATGACATGATATTGTACATAGAAAACCCTAAAGAATTCATCAAAAATCTACTAGACTTAATAAATGAATTTGGCAAAGTAGCTGGATACAAAATTAATGTCAAGAAATTGATGGCATTCTTATACAGCAATGATGAACTCACAGAAAGAGAAATTTTAAAAACAATCCATTTACCATCAAGGCAAAAAAAACAAGACACCTAGGAATAAACTTAAGCAAAGAATTCAAGGACCTATTTTCAGAAAACTACAGGACATTGAAAAAAGAAATAGAGGAAGATATAAAAAAATGGAAGCACATACCTTCTTCATGGGTTGGAATAATTAACATCATTAAAATGTCCATACTACCCAAAGTAATTTATAGATTCAATGCAATCCCCATCAAAATACCAATGACATATTTCACAGAACTGGAACAAATACTCCAAAAGTTCATATGGAACCAAAAAAGACCCCAAATAGCTACAGCCATGTTGAAAAAGAAGGACAAAGTAGGTGGGATCACAATACCAGATATCAAGTTATACTACAAAGCTACTGTAATCAAAACAGCCTGGTACTGGCACAAGAACAGACATATAGATCAATGGAACCGAACAGAGAACCTGGAAATTGACCCAAGACATTATGCTCAATTAATATTTGACAAAGGTGGAGTAAAGACAGCCTCTTTAATAAATGGTGTTGGGAAAATTGGACAGCTACATGCAAAAAAATGACACTTAATCATCAATTTACACCACACACAAGAATAAACTCAGAATGGATAAAAGACTTAAATGTGACTCATGAGTACATAAAAATCCTAGAAGAAAATGTAGGCAACAAAATTTCAGACATCATACACAGCACAATTTTCACTGATACATTACCTGTGGCAACAGAAACAAAGGAAAAAATGAACACATGTGACTACATCAAACTAAAAAGCTTCTGCACAGCAAAAGAAACAACCATCAAACTGGAAAGGGATCTCACTGTATGGGAGAGCATAATTGCCAATGATACATCAGACAAGGGGTTAATTTCCAAAATATATAGAGTGCTCATACAACTAAACAAAAGGATGACAAAGAACCCAATTAAAAATTGGGTAGAGGAGCTAAATAGACATCCCTCCAAATAGGACATACAAAATGCCAAGAGATATATGAAGAAATGCTCAACATCACTAATCATCAGAGAGATGCAAATTAAAGCAACAATGAGGTATCACCTCACACCTGTCAGAATGGCCGCCATCAACAAATCATCAAACAACAAGTGTTGACAAGGGTGTGGAGAAAAGGGGACTCCTGTACACTGCTGGTGGGAATGCAGACTGGTACAGCCACTATGGAAAACACTATGGTGTTACCTCAAAAAATTAAAAATTGAATTGCCATTTGACCCAGTGATCCCACTTCTAGTAATATACCCTAAGAAGCCTGAAACACCAATCAAAAAGAATATATTTACCCCCATGTTCATAGCAGCACTATTTACAATAGCTAAGATCTGGAAACAGCCCCAATTGTCCTTCAGTAGACAAATGGATAGAAAAGCTGTGGTACACATACACAATGGAGTACTATGTAGCTCTAAGAAAGAAAGATCTCTTATCCTTTGAGATGGCATGGAGGGACCTTGAGAGTATTACCCTAAGCAAAACAAGTCAAGCAGAGAAATACAAATATCCTATGATCTCACTTATTTGTGAAATATAATAAACATAACAGTCTGAGGAACAGGGTAGACCCAGAGTCGTGGGAGTACAGACTGACAATCCTCAGAGGAGGGGGTGGGAGGGGGAGGGAGGAGATAAACCACAGAACTTATATGTATCCAAGCATAGCCGATGGACATGGACAACAAAGCTGGGGATGGGGTGATGGGGCGATAGGGCGATGGGGAGGAGGTTGTCAAAGGGGAAAAAAGGAGAAACATCTGTAACAACAATAAATTAATTAAAAAAAAAGACTCTAAGAATACAATTCCATTTACTATTACAATACCAACAACAACAAAATAAGGTACTCAGGAATAAATTTAACCAAGTAAATAAGAGACCCGTATTTGGAGAACTGTATGATACTGATGAAAGAAATGAAGGAAGATACAAACAAGTGGAAGCATATATCATGTTCATGGACTGGAATAATTAACATCATTAAAATGTGCATGTTACCTAAGCAATCTACAGATTCAATGCAATTGCTGTTTAAAATACCAATGACATATTTCATAGAACTAGAAATAATATTCCAAAAATTTATATGGAACCAAAAAAGACCCCAAATAGTCACAGCAATCTTGACAAAAAAAAAAAAAAAAAAAGAACAAAGTTGGAGAGATCACAATACCAGATATCAAGCCATACTACAAAGCCATTGTAATCAAAAGACACTGGTACTGCATAAGAAGAGGCATATAGACTAATGGAACAAAACAGACAGCCCAGAATCAACCCATGCCTCTGTGACTAATTAATATTTGACAAAGGAAGCAAGAGCATACAATGGAATAAAGGCAATCTCTTCAGTAAATAGTGTTGGAAAAATTGGACAAGCACATGAAAAAAATGAAACTGGACTACCAACTTAATCATACACAAGAATGAACTCAAAATACATAAAAGACTTAAATCTAAGTCATGAAACCATAAAAATCCTAGAAGAAAATATAGGTGGTAATAGCTCAGACATTTCTCACAGCAATATTTTTGTTGATGTGTCTCCAAAGGCAAGGGAAACTCAGGAAAAGATAAACAAATTGTACTACATCAAGCTAAAAAGCTTCTGTACAGCAAAATAAACCATCAACCAAATGAAAAAAGAACCCACTGTATGGGAGAATGTATTTGCCAATAATACATCTGATAAGAGGTTAATTTCCAAAATATATAAAGAATTATACAACTCAACACCAGGAAGACAAACAGTCCAATTAAAAAATGGTCAAAAGACCTGAATAGACACTTCTCCAAAGAGAACATACAAATGGCCAATAGACATATTTAAAAATCCTCAAGGTCACTAATCATCAGAGATATATAAATAAAAATTGCAGTGAGGTATCATTGAAAGGGGTGGGAGAGAATAATAGAATAGAGAACTAAACATAGTGGCATACTGGCCATAGTTATAAGAAATGTTAATCATCCTTTACAATATTAATCATGGTTGCTTTGTTCTGATTAAAGAAAAGCACACTCTGACCTTACTGGAAGATGTGTGCCTCAGGAGTTTACCTCAGGAATGCTGTCCATTCTCCTAATCTAAGGACAAGGAGGACTGCCAGACACCATGGAAAGATTAACAACCTGGTTATCTATTTGAATGCTGGACCCTGAACCCATGACTGTGACTCACTGGTGACCAGTCCCTGCAGCCCCTAGCCCATATTCCTCCCTCCTGCCCAAAACCTTTTACAATCCCCCACCCACATGCTTCCTACCTTGCCTGTCATTGTTTCCCTACTCTTTACAAGCAGCTGGCAAGTGAGGGGGAGCAGAGCAGATTTTATGGGATGACCCACTGCTCTCCCATACTGCCAGCGATATTGGAATAAATGCTCATATACAATTCAACCTTGTCTCTGCTTAATTGGCTCAAGTCGTGACAGGCGGCCTAGACCCATTCCTTGTCCAGTTTCATTATCTCACACCTGTCAGAATGGCTACTATCAACAAACAACAGGTGCTGGCGAGGATGTGGAGAAAAGAAAACACTTGTGCACTGTTAGTAGTAATGCAGATTGGTGCAGCCACTGTGGAAAACAGCATGGAATTTCCTAAAAAAATTAAAAATGAAACTGCCTTTAGTTCCACTAGTCCCATTTCTAGGAATATATCCAAAGAATCCCAAAACACCAATAAGAAAAAGTATAAGCATCCCTATGTTTATAGTAGCATTATTTACAATAGCCACAATCTGGAAATAGCTCAAGTGTCCATCAGCAGATGAGTGGATAAAAAAATATGACACATTTACACAATGGAAGGAATTTTTACCCTTTACAACAACATGATGGACCCAGAGAATATTATGCTAAGTAAAATAAGCCAGTCAGAGAAAGGTAATTACCATATGATCTCATTAATATGTGGAATCTAATGAACAAAATAAACTGGCAAAAAAAATGGGACCAGAAACATAGATACAGGGAACAGATTGGCTGGTGCCTGAGGGGACGGGAGGTGTCTGGATAAAGAAGATGTAGGAATTAGCTAAATAACATACATGCATGACCCATGGGCAAGGGCAATCGTTTGGTGAAGGGCAAGGGAGGGGTGGACATGGGCAAAAGGCAGGGAGAAGGGGGACATCTGCAATTATGTCAACATTAAAAACTTTTTATAAAAAATAAAACAACCAAAATACAGAGGATTTCCAAGTTCAAAGCTACCAGATTGCAGCAGAAATCTAAGTCCTGCCTAGGAAATGGGAGTTTATACCTAAATCCTAGTTTTGCATTTCTTTAGACTATGTATCACAAATGCATTACTAATAGTTTGAATAAGGCATCCTGAGTTAATTTGGCAGCAAATTCTCTTATTCCTATCAGGGGTATCCAAAAACCAAAGTAAACATTTCAATACTTTAATATTCATCTTGTTTTGTTAATTCTCTAAATACTATCAACAATCTTGTCTAAGTTTGCTTTATGATGCATTGGCAGCTTTTTGAATTATTTTTCAAAGAATACTGTTCAGTCTGGCCGGTGTGGCTCAGTGGTTGAGCGTTGACCCATGCACCAATAGGTCGCTGGTTCGATTCCAAGACAGGACACATGCCCTGGTTGTGGGCCTGATCCCCAGTGGGGGGCATGCAGGAGGCAACTAATTGATGTTCTCTCTCTACCTCTCACTTCATCTCTTTCTAAAACCAATAAAGAAAAAAAAAAAAAAAAGAATACTGTTCATGTGCATTGCTTTTGTGTTTTGAAGTAAATACAGGCAGTTTTTTGTTTTTGTTTTTGTTTATTACCAGCTGTGATGTTATGCATAATATATGGGCCATTTTAAAGAAACTTAAAATTTCAAATAGATTCAGCAATTATATTACTTGCTTTAGCATTATAAAGGCACTTTTAAAAAAAATCTACCTCTTATAGGTTTTGCAGAGAGGTGGCTTTTTAGAATCCTCTCCCCTTATATTGTTATTCTATAATCTCTATGGCAGAAAGCTATATATGGCCTATGGGAAAGTATTCTTGATTGGAAGAATGGATTTTGTAAAATTTTTTTTAAGTAAAAAAAGAAGCAACCTCCTCCCAGATACTTCTGTGACTGGCACCTCTCACAGAGAGATGTTATTGGACAGCCTCCTGAGTCAGAAAGGGCAGGCTGTCCCTATCCTTGATCCTTGTTTTCTCATAGACATGAATTTAAATGAGAGAGTAGATAATATTTGTGTTGTGTTTAGTGGATTTATTAAAACACTAATGCATACACATTTTTTAAAGAAGCAAGGCAAGCAAATCTATACATCTGTTTTATGAAGCACAGCTGGGCTCTCAGCTAATCTGAAGAGTGGCATGGGGAGTTTCTACCTTATATACCCTCCTGTCTATAAGTTTTTTGTTTTGTTTTGTTTAACTCCTCTTCTAGATATCCTGGTACAGATTAACTCTAAAAAGTCTCCCCTTTTCTCTGTTACAGCTTTCCCAAAATTAAAGTACCTGGCAATTAAATCCCTACTGTTGGCTTTCTGTTTATACCCTTCTTTTCCCCTCCCTCTGCTGTTTTAATTAACTTCAGGATGATTGGCACTATGTAGTCTCTGATTCCTCCTTTTCCCTTTTTATTCTCCCTCCTCTGCTGCATTCTTTTGTAAGAAGAGGTTTTAACTCTTTATTCTTAAGATGAGGTCCTGCTACAAGTGGCCTGCAAAGCTTTTTGGCTTTGTTTAATTTTTCTGCCTCAGTTTTCTTCTTCCATTTGTCACAGAATTTTCCTAGCTTTTCATTGTCCTGCAACATTTACCCCTCAGAGACTCCATCCCTAAAATGTTTGAGTTGATGAGGAAGTATAGCCCATCTTCTGTAATTGCTCCATGCTGACAATTGGTCATAGTCCCTACCTGTGTCAAGGTATGGAAGTCTCTTTCCTTGCCTGATCTAAGGGAGACAGGAACAGATAGGTCCATTGGTTGATTCTTCTAAAGTAGAGAGGGGCCGAAATTTCTCAAGTATCATCATTTTTACATGGAGTTGCTGTTTCTTAGAAGTGACAATTTGACAAGAAGGTTAGGGGAGTGGAGGACAATTATATTAATGCCTTGTTATTATATTACTTATCTATAACAGGCTTTTGTTTCTTGAAGAGGAGCTTGAGGTCCTGGAAGGGTTCACAAGAGTAGGTCTCAGGTTGAGGTTCCTGTGGGGACTTATAAAAAATAGGTTTAATTTAAGATATGTGAACCTTCAACTTTTTCTTTGGTGTAGTTTTCATTTTTGTGAGACTAATGGGTAACATAAACACCCAGGACTCTGAGGTTTTTGGCATAGCTTGGCTAGAGTCCTTTTTCCTGAAACCTGGTATTCAAAGGTGGTAGAAGCTGGTTATTCCTAAAAATCCTCAAAGTGATTATTTACTTTGTAGGTCCCCAGGTGCCAGTATGGCCCATTTTCTTTGGGGTGACTGGGTCCTGGCTCTTGGGATAAGTAAGTACTCTAGGCATTGGACCTGCTGGGAAGTTGTTTGGGCCTTTTTGTTAGTATTAGAAATGAATAGGCCATTAACATTTTGTAGGAGGGTCCCTTTGGTCAATTGGTGTTTTCCTAATCCCTTAGCTGAAGTATTTTCAAATAAATTGGAAACAATCCCTAAAGCCTTCTGGAAGTACAGTTTAGGTATATTGACAAGTTTTCCTAGTTTGGGGTTCAATCCATTTAAAAGCAAACAAGTACTGGGAGTCAGGATGAAGGGGGATATGGAAAAGACAAATTTTAAATCTAATACAGTAAAATATTTGACTTGGGCATTTAAGCAGTTTCAGTTTAAAAGTACCTCTTTCTCTTTTCTTCTTTTTTCTTTTTTTCCTTTTATAAGGGGACGAGTGCCATCCCTGCCCTATAGCTTCTGTAGCCTGTAGTCTGCATAAGGGCACCACTTTATTTCTTTTGTTAACCCTTAAGGAGGCTGAAAAAGAGGTGGACCTATTCCTGGAACCACAGCAGTTCCTGGGCCTCCAGCCCCTTGGGTTTTAAAAGTGCCACATTCTGGTGTGGCTCAGTGGATTGAGCACCGTCCCCTGGACTGAGAGGTCCCGGTTCAATTCCTGGTCAGGGCACATGCCAGGGTTGCAGGCTTGATCCCCAGTAGGGGACATGCAGGAGGCAGCTGATCAATGTTTCTCTCTCACATCGATGTTTCTATTTCTCTCTCCCTTTCTCTCTCTTTAAAAAAAAAAAATCAATAAAAACATATTGTAAAAAATAAAAATAGAAGTGCCACATTCTTTCCTTTACAGGAGGTGGGATGAGTGCCCCCCCTCCTTTCAGCGTCTGCAGCTTTGAGCAAGGACATTGCTGTAGTTCTGGCCCTCTAGGAAGAGAATTTGGAGCATTTAAAACATTTACTTTTATGTATTTCCCTTTAATTATCTTAGCCTTATTTGCATTTTTAATTACCCAGAAGTTTAGACTAGGTAAGGTGTCCTTACTTAATAAGGGAATGGGGCATCTTGGATTTATAAGAAAGGTATGACTAAAAGTGAGATTTTTGAGGCTGGAGCCAAGAGGTTGAGTGAAATGGTAGCCTTGAGGAAGCCCACTCATCCCAGTGATCAACTAGGTTTTGGAAGAAAGAGGCTCTGGTGAGTGAGTCAGCAGAGCAAACAGTTCCTGTGTCTAATGAAAATCTACCTGCCACATCAAGGGTTATCCTTGGCTTTGTCCCTTCAATGATGATGTTCTTGTGGGTGGGCCGACTGGAGCATTTGGCCCCCATCAGTTCAAGGTTATTGTGTGGGTAGGTTCTGGTCCAGGGGTCATTCCCCAGGACAGTCCTTCTTTCAGAGGATGAACTTTTGACAGAGGGGGCATGGCCTTTGAGGAAGTCCCTTCCCAGGACACTCCTTTTTCCAGTGTCCACAGAAATAACATTGGCCCTTTGATGTTCCTTGTATTCCAGGAGTTAGGTGCCCTTGAGGTGACGTATGTTTCTATGGGCTGGCTTTCTTGCTCTTTCTCTACCCCATCTCAGTTGTTAAAAACACTGGAAGTTGTTTCTACCAGTTGCTCAGTGGCAGTTTGGGGTCCTAAGGCTAGTTTTCGATAACTTTCTCCTAATGTCTGGGGCAGTCTGTTGGATAAACGGCATCTCTAGTGTACTCGGCTCTTAACAGAAAGTATAAAGGGCTAGCTCAGTCAGACATAGAAAAAAGAACATATACCTGAACACCTCCTTTAATAAGCTTCCTATTTATTACTTTCCTTAGAGATAAGATGTTAGGGACTGAGTGATAATGAGCTTCCTCCATTCTAGGATAAATTTGCCAAGGTCATCTGTAAAACTCCCCAGCCTGTCCTTTATGCTTATCAAATCTTGTATGTTAAATGGATTCTGAATTCTTATTATTTCCCCCGTCCTGGGGTTTCCCTCAAAGGGAAGAGTTGAGGTGATATTTTTTGTTTTCCTTTGTAATTTCTTGGTTTATCCTCCTCCCAACTAGTTACTTCAGTATAGGGTAGTGCTAGTTCTGGGGCAGCTGGTTGTTGAGGCAGTATGGGTGGAATTGGGCATTCACACTTAAGATTTAGTTCTTTCTTTGCTATGGCTGCTAAGAGTGCAGGGTTAATCTTACAGTTCTGGTATAATTTGGAGTTATTTCTAAGGACCATAAAGACCTGGATACATGGTGTTTCAGTCCATTTGCCCTGCCTTCAACAGAGTGAGTCTAATTGCAAGATTGTATTATAGTTTAGGCTCCCATTTCTGGGCCAAATTTCCCCATCTCCTAATTTATATTGGGGCCAAGCTGTATTACAAAATAAAATCAATATTATTCTCTTTAAGGTCTAAGGGTCAAAGTTGTCCCAGTTCTTTAAAATGTATCCCAGAGGCTAATCTTATGGTATTGAATTTTGGTTTCCCATCTGAAAGAGAATAGAATAGATCATTGAAAAGAAAGAGTGCCTCCATTTTTTCTCCTATGTTACTTCTTGGAGAAGACATCCCTTCTCAGGCATGGATTTCCAGGCTTAACCATTCCTTACTGTGTAACCCCCTGACTGTAGTCACCCGTGGAAGTGTCTACCCTGTGCCTTGCGGTGGGATGATTTAACCCCACTTTGGCAGGGCACTCAACTCCATGTCAGTGTTCTGAGTCCCACTTATGTCTCTCAGTTGATTTGAAACCTCCTTTGCCTCCAACCCCTCCTTCCCTGTGCTGCCAGGGGAGGCCTCATACCTTCTGGGTGCACTCTTATTCTATTTAGGTGGCAATGCCACCAGTTATCCAATATATCTCTCCACTAGAATGTCTGAAAATCTGCCATTCCTTTCTGTTCCCCTGTCTCTTGGGTCCTGCAGAGCCATGCATAACAGATGATTGAATATCATGGGCACTCTTTCCTTTGTCCATATCCAAACAGGTAAATTCATTGATATCCCCTTAGTTTTGGTAAGGCTCAGCAGGACAAAGCCAACATTCCCTGCTGGCCTGTCAACTTTTCAAGATATTTGAAAATTGTCTTTGAGTCTCAAAGTTAGGTATCAGAGCCTGAAGTATGGACATGAAAAAGGTCCCTTTATCCCATTTATTTCATAATTAGTGCAGAACCACTCCCCTAATTAATGGGGTGGAGAAAAGAGCCCTAATCAGCCTGGCAATCACCTTTAGGATCCTAGCCTCAATTTGTTTAACTAGAGTGTTTTGCCTAAGCATTTGTTTACATATCAGCAGGAGCTCTCAATTAACTGCTTCAGGCCAGTGTTTCTGCTGGTAAAGACAGAGAAGGGAGGAACTTCCTCTGGGTTTTGGGATACTATCTCTGAAACTTGAGGGGTCCTCAGTTGATTCTTTCCCTTGCCACCTCACAGATGCAACACTCTCCCTGTCTGCATTTTCTACAAAGTGAATACAGATATAAATAGAGTTTCAAAGGCCATGGGGGGTGGGGTGCAGGGGCAGAGAGGTGTAGCAGACTGACAATTGATTGGTGATTTAAATTTATTTTTCTCCCAGCCACGTTCCAAAGGCAGAAAAACCAAGGGTTTTATGTAGTGCGTCAAAGTGCGCTGCTTGTGGAGGGAGCTCCCAGAGGTGGTGAAACCTGTGGTCATCTCCACTGCTCTTGTGTGTCTTGGTTTCTCTCACTGGCTATCTAAAACAACTTTGAGGACTCAGAATGCTGAGAGACCAGCCCTTATGTACAATCCCCAGACAGGCCAAAGTTTAATTACCTTTGTATTTTGGAGTCCCTGTGAGGCCCCTACACATCTTGGGGTTCAACCTCACACATCCCTGTACAGCCCTTACTTACATGAGGACATTCCAGACTCAGACTGGAGGGAGAATTTTGCCTCTTTGATCTTCAGAGCTTGAGTGGGGAACCAAGCACTCCTTTGGTTTTATTTTTAATTTATTTTGCCCCTGAAAACAGGCCTAGTATGTCTTCCTAATTCATATTATGTTGCAACCCCCTAACACCGATGGCAAAACAGAAAAAGAAATCCCCAAAGGGGCTGAACTCACTATGATCCCTTGGAAGGAATCAAGGACAACAAAGCAGCAAAGAGTTAATTGGCAGTGATCTAACTCAGCTCTCAATCACTCTCTTTGATCCCAGTTAGGGCACCAAAATGTGACCTGCACCTCTCAGAGACACCAGAGAGGAGTTATTGGACAGCCTCCTAAGTCAGAGGGAGCAGGCTGTCCCCAACCTCAATCCTTGTCTTCTCATATAAGAGAATTTAAATGAGAGACTCCAGATAATATTTGCATTGTGTTTAATGAATTTATTAAAACATTAATGCATGCATATTTAGTAAAGAGGCCAGGCAAGCAAATCTATACATTTGGCTTATAAGGCACAGATGGACCCTCAGCTAATCTGAACAGTGAGTAGCATGGGGGGTTTCTTCTTTATATACCTTCATGTCTGTAAGTGTTTTTTGTTTTGTTTTATTATTTGTTTGTTTTTAAAATTCCTCTTCTACATATTCTGCTACAGATTAACTCTAAAAGTCTCCCCTTTTGTCTGTTATAGCTTTCCCACAATTTACGGGAAGTACCTGGCAATTAAATCCCTACAGCTGGCTTTCTGCTTATACACTTCTTTTCACCTCCTCCTGCTGTTTTAACAACTTCAGGATGATTGCACTAAGTAGTCTCTGATTTCTCCTCCTTCTCTCCACTTGATATTCCCCTTCCTCTGCTGCACTCTTTTGTGAGAAGAGGTTTTTTTGTTTTTCTGTTTGTTTGTTTATTTATTTTATTAATTTGTTTTGTTACAGATGTTTCTCCTTTTTCCCCCATTGACACCCTCATCCCCATCCCCCCAGCCCCATCCCCAGCATTGTTGTCCATGTCCATCAGTTATGCGTACATGCATATAAGTTCTGTGGTGTATCTCTTCCCTCCCCCCCCACCCCCTCTTCTGAAGGTTGTCAGTCTGTACCCTATATCCAAGTCTCTGGGTCTAGCCTGTCCCTGAGACTGTTATATTCATTATATTCTACAAATAAGTGAGATCATGTGATATTTGTCTTTCTCTGCTTGGCTTGTTTTGCTTAGGATAATATGCTCCAGTTCCCTCCATGTTGTCTGAAAGGATAAGAGATCTTTCTTTCTTACAGCTGCATAGTACTCCATTGTGTATATGTATCACAGCTATTTTATCCATTCGTCTACTGATGGACACTTAAGCTGTTTCCAGATCTTAGCTATTGTAAATAGTGCTGCTATGAACATAGGGGTAAATACATTCTTTCTGATTGGTGTTTCAGGCTTCTTAGGGTATATTCCTAGAAGTGGGATCACTGGGTCAAATGGCAATTCAATTTTTAATTTTTTGAGGTAACACCGTAGTGTTTTCCACAGTGGCTGCACCAGTCTGCATTCCCACCAGCAGTGTACTAGAGTCCCCTTTTCTCCACACCCTCGCCAACACTTGTTGTTTGATGCTTTGTTGATGGCGGCCATTCTGACAGGTGTGAGGTGATACCTCATTGTTGTTTTAATTTGCATCTCTCTGATGATTAGTGATGTTGAGAATTTCTTCATATGTCTCTTGGCTATTTGTATGTCCTGTTTGCAGAGGGGTCTATTTAGTTCCTCTGCCCATTTTTTAATTGGGTTCTTTGTTTTCTTTTTGTTGACTTCTATGAACACTCTATATACTTTGGAAATTAACCCCTTAACTGATACATCATTGGTGATTATGGTCTCTCATATAGTGGGTTCCCTTTCCATTTTGATGGTTGTTTCTTTTGCTGTGCAGAAGCCTTTTAGTTTGATGTAGTCCCATATGTTTATTTTTTCCTATGTTTCTCTTGCCTTAGGTGTTGTATCAGTGAAAATTCTGCTGCGTATGATGTCTGAAATTTTGTTGCCTGCATTTTCTTCTAGAATTTTATGGATTCACAAGTCACATTAAAGTCTTTTAGCCATTTTGAGTTTATTCTCATGTATGGTGTAAGTTGGTGGTCTAGCTTCCTTTTTTTTACAAGTAGCTGTCCAATTTTCCCAATACTATTTATTGAAGAGACCATCTTCACTCTATTGTATGCTCTTGGCACCTTTGCCAAATATTAATTGAGCATATTGTCTTTGGTCAATTTCTGGGTTCTCCATTCTATTCCCTTGATCGATCTGCCTGTTCTTGTGCCAGTACCAGGCTGTTTTGATTACAGTGGCTTTGTAGTATAACCTGAAATGTGGTAATGTGATCTCTCCTACTTTGTTCTTCTTTTTCAAGATTGCTGTAGCTATTCGGGGTCTTTTTTGGTTCCATATAAACTTTTGGAGTGTTTGTTCTAGTTCTGTGAAATATGTCGTTGGTATTTTGATGGGGATTGCATTGAATCTATAGATTGCTTTGGGTAGTAAGGACATTTTAAGATGTTAATTGTTCCAGTCCATGAACAAGGTATATGTTTCCACTTTTTTTTTTTTTTGTACATGCCCCTAGCGGGAATCAAACCCGGGACTCTCTAGTCCGCAGGCTGACGCTCCAACTGCTGAGCCAAACCAGCCAGGGCTCCACTTTTTTACATCTTCCTCTATTTCTTTTTTCAATGACCTGTAGTTTTCTGTGAGGAAGTCCTTTACTTCTTTGGTTAAGTTTATCCCTAGGTATCTTAATTTTTTAGCTGCGATGGTAAATGGGATTTTTTTTTAGTTTCTCTTTCTGTGATTTCATCATTGGTGTATAAGAATGCTGTTGATTTCTTGACGTTAATTTTGTACCCTGCTACTTTGCCAAATTCATTTATTAAGTCCAGTAGATTTTTGATGGAATCTTTAAGGTTTTCTATGTACAATATCATGTCATCTGCAAATAATGACAGTTTCACTTCCTCCTTTCCAATTTGGATCCCCTTTATTTTTTCTTCATGCTAATTGCTGTGGCTAAGACTTCCAGAACTATGTTAAATCAGAGTGGTGAAATTGGGCATCCCTGTCTTGTTCCTATTCTTAAGGGGAATGCTTTTAGTTTTTGCCCATTGAGAATGATGTTGGCTGTAGGTTTTTCATATATAGCCTTTATTATGTTGAGATATGGACTCTCTATTCCCACATTGCTGATCGTTTTTATCAGAAATAGGTGTTGGATTTTGTTGAATGCTTTTTAGCATCTATTGATATGATCATATGGTTTTTATCTTTCATTTTGTTTATGTGGTGTATCACAGTTATTGATTTGCGAATATTGTACCATCCTTGCATGCCTGAGATGAAACCCACTTGATCATGATGAATACTTTTTTTGATGTATTACTGGATCCGATTTGCTAATATTTTGTTAAGGATTTTAGCATCTGTGTTCATCAGGGATATCAGCCTGTAGTTTTCTATCTTTATAATGTCTTTATCCGGTGTTTGAATTAGGATTATGCTGGCCTCATAAAATGAGTTTGGAAGTGTTCCATCTTCTTGGATTTTTTGGAATAGTTTGAGAAGAATGGGTGTTAGTTCTTCTTTGAATGTTCGGTTAAACTCCCCCGTGAAGCCGTCTGGGCCTGGGCTTTTGTTTGCTGGGAATTTCTCAATTATGTCTTCAATTTCCTTTGCTGTTATTAGTCTGTTCAAGTTTTCTATCTCTTCCTGGTTCAGTTTTGGGAGACTGTGTGTTGCTAGAAATTTGTCTATTTCTCCTAGGTTGTCCAATTTGTTGGCGTATAATTTTTCATAGTATGTTTTGATGATCCTTTGAATTTCTGTGGTGTTAGTTGTTACTTCTCCTCTTTCATTTCTGATTTTGTTTATTTGGTTCCTCTCTTTTTGTTTCTTGGTGAGTCTGGCTAAAAGTCCATTGGTCTTGTTTGTCTTTTCAAAGAACCAGCTTTTTGTTTCATTGATCTTTTGAATTGTTTTTATAGTCACTATGCCTTTTATTTCTGTTCTAACCTTTACTATTTCTGTCCTCCCACTAGCTCTGGGTTTTTCTTTTTGTTTATTTTCTAGTTCTTTAAGTTGTAGGGTTAGAAATTCAGTTAGGAATTTTTCTTGTTTCCTGAGGTAAGCCTGTAGTGCTATGAACTTCCCTCTCAGGACTGCTTTCGCTGTGTCCCATAGATTTTGTATTGTTGTGTGTTCATTTTCATTGGTTTCCAGGAAATTTTTAATTTCTTCCTTGATCTCATTACTAACTCATTTGTTGTTTAATAGCATGCTACTTAGCCTTCATGTGTTAGAATATTTTTGTGTGTGTTTACTGTAATTGAGTTCTAGTTTAATGCCACTGTGATCTTAGAAGATGCTTGATATGATTTCAATTTCCTTGAATTTTTAAAGACTTGCGTTGTGTTCTAACATGTGGTCTACCTTTGAGAATGACCCATGTACACTTGAGAAGAATGTATATTCTGCAACTTTGGGGTGAAATGTTCTGTAAATATCAATGAAGTCCAACTGATCCAGTTTGTCTTGTAAAGACTCTATGTCCTTGTTAATTTTTTGTCTAGAAGACCTATCCAATGGTGTCAGTGGCATGTTAAAGTCACCCACTATGATTGTGTTTCTATTGATCTCTCCCTTGAAGTCCACCAGAAGTTTTTAAATATATTTTGGTGCTCCCATGTTTGGTGTGTATATGTTTACCAGGGTTATAACCTCTTGTTGGATTGATCCTTTTAATATTATGGAGTGACCTTCTCTGTCTCTTATTATGGCCCTTGTTTTGAAGTCTCTCTTGTCAGATATAAGTATTGCTACACCAGCTTTTTTTTTCATTTCCATTTGCTTGGAAATTTTTTTTCCATCCCTTCACTTTCATTCTGTGTGAGTCTTTTGTTGTGAGGTGGGTCTCTTGTAGACAGCATATATATGGGTCGTGTTTTCTTGTCCAATCAGCTACACTATGTCTTTTGATTGAAGTATTTAAGCCATTTACACTTAAGGTAATTATTGATAGATAGTTATTAGATGCCATTTTAATTTTATGCCTGTGTTCCTCTCTCTCTGTTTCTTCTTCTTACAACAGTCCCTTCAGCATTTCTTGCAGTACTGGTTTGGTGTCGGTAAATTCCTTTAGCTTTCTTTATCCGTGAAGCTCTTTATTTCTCCTTCAATTTGAATGATAGCCTTGCTGTATAGAGTAGTCTTGGATTCAGATCCTTGCCTTGCATTATTTTGTACACTTCATGCCATTCCCTTCTGGCCTGCAATGTTTCTATTGAGAAATCAGCTGACAGTTTATTGGGAGCTTCCTTGTAGGTAACTTTCTATCTCTCTCTCTTGCCTCCTTTAAGATTCTTTCTTTGTCTTTAATGTTTGCCATTTTTATTATGATGTGTCTAGCTGTGTGTATTCTGGGGTTCATCTTGCTTGGAACTCTCTGTGTTTCCTGGACTTGTGTGACTTTTTCCTTCACTAGTTTAGGGAAGTTTTCTGTCATTATTTCTTCAAACATGTTCTCTATTCCTTTCTCTGATTTTTCTCCTTCTGGTACCCCTGTAATACGAACGTTGTTTAGTTTTGTATTGTCCCAAATCTCCCTTAAACTCTTCTGCTTTTTAATTTTTTTTTCCATTTGCTGCTCTATTTCAGTGTTTTTCTCTACCTTGTCGTCTAAGTCATGGATTCAGTTTTAAGCTTCTTCTAATCTACTATTGAACCCTTCTAAGGTATTTTTCATAACAGCTATGTCATTCTTCATTTCCTCTTGGTTTTCATGCATAGCTTCTACCTCTTTATGCGTAGCTTCTACCTCTTTTTTTAAGCTGAAGTAGTTCCCAGTGAGCTCTTCATAATTCTTATTATTTGCAGTTCTCACCAAATTGTTTGAGCACCCTTAAAATCATTGCCTTGAATTATTTATCTGACGAGTTGCTGTCTTCCATTTCCTGTAGTTTCTTTTCTGGTGATTCCTCTTTTTCTTTCCTTTGGGTGTTGTTTCTTTGTCTCCCCATTTTAGCCGTCTGGTAGCTCTAGACATGGTGAGGGATGTTTGGATGTGTAGGCAGCTCACTGTATATCAAATAAGGCTACTGTGCCTCCCAGACTGTTCTGTTGCATGTCGCCTCTTGCCTGCTGTGGACCCTGGAGGATTTACTACTCGGGGCTGGTATTGGTGTGTCCTGGTAGGTGCTACTACTGGATCACGTGGGCCCCTCTGGAGCTGTGTTCCCAGCTGGTCACTGGTGCCACCTGTGGCTGTATAGCTCAGGCACTGTTGGAGCCATGCTCCCTGCCTATACCTTGGGCAGTTGTGTTGCACAGGTCTCACTGGAGCCCTGGCTCCCTGCTGATCTTGTGAGCAGCTTGATCACACAGTCCCTTTGGAGACCAGGCCCCAAGCCTATCTTGTGGTCTGCTGGGTCATACAGGCCTCTCTGGTGCCCCAGCACCCCACCAGTCCCACGGGCAGATGGATCACACAGTTCCTTTGGAGACCAGACTCCAGGCCTATCTTGTGGGCTTCTGGGTTACGCAGGTCTCTCAAGTGCCCCAGCACCCCGCAGGTCCTGCAGGCAGCTGGATTGCACAGATCCTTTGGAGACATATCTCTACACCTATCTTGTAGGCAGCTGGGTTGTGTAGGCTTCTCTGGTGCCCCGGCACCCTGCAGGTCCTGTGGGCGGTTGGATTGCACTGATCCCTCTTGAGCCCGGCTTCCTACAGCTCTTGTGGGCTGCTGGGTCACTCAGGTCTCTGTGGAGCCCCAGGTTCTGCCATTGGCAGCTGGGGAGTGCTGCTGCCCCATGGGGCTTAGCTCCTTCTCAGCCTTTGCTGTAGTTTTTGGGGATGGGTCTCAGCTGCTGGTCTGTGCTTCTGTTGCCTGCGGATGGATGTCTGCTTCCGAGACTTTGTTGCTGGGGGTATATCTCGACTCTGATCGGGCTGCTACTGTGGGGGATGGTGCTGGGCTCTTGGCCATTTGCAGCTTCCGCAACCAGCACCTTGGCAGCTCCCTACTGTGCATTGGTCTATGTTAACACAGGGTGTCCACTGGTCCGAGGGTACCAGGTGCACTGGTGGACTCAGGTTGGACACTAGCCGCTCCTACTGCCTCCGCCCAAGGAAGACCCGGGATCTTCCAAAATGGTGGTTCCTCCCCGCGGTGCAGGGAGAAGCACCCTGAAGAGCTGCTTACCGCAGTAGCCGGTTGCTCCCATCCACAGTACAAGAACTTGCTGCTCTGCGTCTCTGCACTGCATGAGTTTGGTCGTCCACCTTCACGTCCACTCACACTCTCTCACACAGTAGCTCACTCTCTCACGCACTCACCCTCCCTCTGGCCCTGCCCGCCGCCATCTTCCAATACAAGTCTCGTGTTGTTCTTTTTTATTAATTTATTTATGTTGCAGATATTTCTCTTTTTTTCCCCATTGGCACCCTCCTCCCCCACCCCATCCTCAGCTTTGTTGTCCATGTCCATCAGTTATGCGTACATGCATATAAGTTCTGTGGTTTATCTCTTCCCTCCCCCCCACCCCCTCTTCTGAGGGTTGTCAGTCTGTACCCTACTCCCACGACTCTGGGTCTACCCTGTTCCTCAGACTGTTATGTTCATTATATTCCAGAAATAAGTGAGATCATGTGATATTTGTCCTTCTCTGCTAGACTTGTTTCACTTAAGATAATACTCTCCAGGTCCCTCCATGTCATCTCAAAGGATAAGATATCTTTCTTTCTTACAGCTGCATAGTACTCCATTGTGTATATGTACCACAGCTTTTTTATCCATTCGTCTACTGATGGACACTTGGGCTGTTTCCAGATCTTAGCTCTTGTAAATAGTGCTGCTATGAACATGGGGGTACTTATATTATTTCTGATTGATTTTCAGGCTTCTTAGGGTATATTCCTAGAAGTGGAATCACTGGGTCAAATGGCAATTCAATTTTTAATTTTTTGAGGTAACCATAATGTTTTCTATAGTGGCTGCACCAGTCTGCATTTCCACCAGCAGTGTACTAGAGTCCGCTTTTTTCCATACTCTCGCCAACACTTGTTGTTTGATGATTTGTTGATGGCGGCCATTCTGACAGAAGAGGTTTTAACTCATTGTTGTCAAGATAAGGTCCTACTACAAGTGGTCTGCAAAGCTTTTGGGCTTTGTTTAATTTTCCTGCCTCAGTTCATCATTTTCACTATTCCCGGAATTTTCCTAGCTTTTCATTATCCTAGAAGACTTCCTTCATCAGAGCCTCTCAAACTCTCTCCTAGTCTTCTAGACAAATGTCTTTCTCTGTCTAGGTCTATGCGTAGTCCTAAAAAAAATAAACAACAACAAAAAAAGAATGCTTGGAGTAAATACCTGTGAATTTTTTTTTATTATTAATTTATTTTTGTGACAGATGTTTCTCCTTTTTTCCCCATTGACACCCTCCTCCCCAACCCCCCACCCCATCCCCAGCTTTGTTGTCCATGCCCATCAGTTATGCATACATGCATGTAAGTTCTGTGGTTTATCTCTTCCCTCCCCACTCAACCCCTTTTCTGAGGGTTGTCAGTGTGTACCCTACATCCACGTCTCTGGGTCTACCCTGTTCCTCAGACTGTTATGTTCATTATATTCCACAAATAAGTGAGATCATGTGATATTTGTCTTTCTCTGCTTGGCTTGTTTTGCTTAGGATAATAGTTTCCAGGTCCTCCCATGTCATCACAAAGGATAAGAGATCTTTCTTTCTTACAGCTGCATAGTACTCCATTGTGTATATGTACCACAGCTTTTTTATCCATTCATCTACTGATGGACACTTGGGCTGTTTCCAGATCTTAGCTATTGTAAATAGTGCTGCTATGAACATGGGAGTACATGTATTCTTTCTGATTGATGTTTCAGGCTTCTTAGGGTATATTCCTAGAAGTGGGATCACTGGGTCAAATGGCAATTCAATTTTTAATTTTTTGAGGTAACACCATAGTGTTTTCCATAGTAGCTGTACCAGTCTGCATTCCCACCAGCAGTGTACTAGAGTCCCCTTTTCTCCACACCCTCGCCAAGACTTGTTTGATGATTTGTTGATGGCGGCCATTCTGACAAGTGTGAGGTGATACCTCATTGTTGTTTTAATTTGCATCTGTCTGATGATTAGTGATGTTGAGCATTTCTTCATATGTCTCTTAGCCATTTGTATGTCTTGTTTGGAGAGGTGTCTATTTAGTTCCTCTGCCCATTTTTTAATTGGGTTCTTTGTCTTCCTTTTGTTGAGTTGTATGAGCACTCTATATATTTTGGAAATTAATCCCTTATCTGATGCATCATTGGCAATTATGCTCTCCCATACAGTGGGTTCCCTTTCCGTTTTGATGGTTGTTTCTTTTGCTATGCAGAAGCTTTTGAGTTTGATGTAGTCCCATGTGTTCAGTTTTTCCTTTGTTTCTGTTGCCTTAGGTGATGTGTCAGTGAAGATTCTGCTGCGTATGATGTCCGAAATTTTGTTGCCTACATTTTCTTCTAGGATTTTTATGGATTCATGAGTCACATTTAAGTATTTTACCCATTTTGAGTTTATTCTTGTAATACCTGTGAATTTTGCAAATGGTAGAACAAGTATCTAGCTATAGGATATTTACCAATTACTTCCAACTGAAAAGATGAAAATGTAAAATGGCTCTTCCACTTCCTTTAGCTGTCTATATAAATAGCTTCTGATGCTCAAACAAAGCCTAACTAGACTTCAAACATTTCTGCACATCAAAGTAGGTTAGCTGCTGTCCTCAGTCGGATTCTCTGTTTATTCTCTGTTTTGTTTTTGTTGTCATTGTTGTTGTTGTTGTGTGTGTGTTCCTTGGTTTTAGGTAATAAATAAGAAAATAAGATACTATTATCTATTCCTTATTAAATTAATCCTGTTATTATTCTTATATTCAAAAATACAGGATGAAGAAAAGGAAAACAGGTAGCAGAGGGAAGTATCTTTCAGCCAACAGTAAAGTATGCAGAACTATTGTGATTTGGGTCCCCCGAACCAGACCCCACAGAGTGAAAGCAGTTGATATGTAGGTGATTCAGGGAGCACTGGTAGGGGAGGGTGTGAGACAAGGAAGAGAAGGCAGACAAAGGATGTACTAGTGAATCAATTACCATTCTGGACAATGGAGCTCATTTCTCTGGGGACTTCTGGGTCACAGGACAGCACATGTAGAACCTCAAAGTTGGTTCACCCACAGGGCAAGGAAGCTGGGATCTGTATCCCCTAGTCTCATTAAGGGCACTGCCCTACACAAGGACCAAGCATGCTCCTGTGCCCAGAGGAAGCCTTCAAGCATGGAAGTTCACCTTTGTGTAATAAAAATGCCTGCAGTATGGACAGGGCAGTAAACACTAAAGGGATATGAGAGGGTGCTGACAGCCATTTTTCACCATACTAGCAATTCTGTAGTTATCAACCTAACAAAATTTTTGGACAATGACATGGTAACTGAATGTACTGTGATTGTCTACACCAAGACTTGGCAAATGTTTTCTGTAAAGAGCTAGATGATAAATATGTTAGGTTTCACAGGCCACAGGGTCCCTATTGTAACCTCTCACCTCTGCCTTTGTAGCACAAAAGCAGCCACAGACAATGTGTAAACTAATGGGCATGGTCTGATTTGGCCCATGGATTTGCTGACCATGATTTAGATTATGAACCATACATTCAGTTTGTCCTTAATTCCCTCCCCAGTATAGCCCCTGTTCTTCCAGATCTGAACCCCTAACCTCTAGTTTCTGAAAAGAAGGCTCCATTCTGGTCCCACCAGCATCCTAAGATGGTTAAGTTCTGGACATATCCAAGCTCATGCTTACCTTTTTTTGTGTGTGTGCTTCTTTACATACAAGTGGATTTTATAATCTTAAAATATTATTTCAGATATAATGAATTTCTGGCTTTCCCTCAACATATAGAATCATTATTATTTTTTTCAGTCCTTTATTTAGCTGTTTATCTACAAATATCACAGTTCTTTATCTTTCATCTTGTCAGGCTTTCATCTTCTCCAAACAAACCTGGGGTCTGACTTTGTTTTCAAAGTTTGGATTTTTACAAGACTTGGAGCTAAAGAACAAAATTCTGCTCAGGTTGCACCTGCACAGATAGGACAAAACTGTTTTCAGCTGCTGGAGGGCAGGAAAGTTGTGTTTCAAGACTTCAAGATAAAGTCTGAGGAATGACGAGGTTTGGGGAATTCACATGTGCAATTTTCAATACACAACTTTTACTTGGTTTTATATCAGATTTATGCTAAACCATGTTTGGGGATAAGACATGACATATTCAAGTATCCTAGTCCATAGACACTTGAAGTGGTTGGACACAGACACTCCAACTTCATGCATCTAAGTAAATTGTGAGATTATTTTCAGAAGAGAGGTACACATTTCTTCACCTCAAGGGCAATGACTAACACAAACCTTGTCCCAGGGGAGCTAAAATTATGAAACAAGCTGGCTGGCAAAATGAGAATCAGAGTAGAAAATAACAGCAAAATGTCACCCTGCCATTCATGTTGTTACGCATGGTATTTGCTTTTCTGCCCTCTATTTTTAACTCCTGCCATACCTGGGTCTTTTTGAATGTTTCAGAAACCCATCTGGACAGCTTCTGAACTCATCTCTGCTCCTGAATCCTGCTGCCCTTCTTTATTCTGTCTGAGATAAGTATACACTCACCAATTAAAAGTTTGCTTTCAGACTTTCTTCTTGGAAGTTTTCTGGTTATGAGTTTGAGATTACTGCCTGGGTTGCATGGTCAGGAGAAATCTCTTAATTTATCTGAGCTGAGCAGGCAAGTCTGGCTCCCCTTGATACTTCCTCATTATGTGACACCCCACAACCTACATGGAACTCATTTGGACCCATATATTCATAGAGGCACCATTGTGGTTGCCTATTTGCTATGCAGTCTGTTACCCTCAAACTCAACAACTTGAACTAGACATTTTATTTGGTCGACAATTGAGGGTCAGGGATTAGGGATCGGCTCTAATGGGAAGTCCTTATTTGGAATCTCTCAAGTGGCCACTATCATGTATATGCTGGGCTTCTGTCCCCACCCAGACTGGATGTTCCAACGTGATTTACTTGACTTATGGGTGATGTTGACTATTGGCTGGGAGCTCAGCCATGGCTGCTGACCAGAGAACCTACATGTGCCTCTCCACATGGTCCATCATGTCACAGCATGGTGGGCTGGCTGCACATGAGGACATCCCCATATGTCCAGAAAGTGGCTGTTTCTGAGAGCAAGACCAAAGCCCTAAAATTTCCTTTTAGTGCCTTGGAGATCACACAGCATCACTTACTCCACAAGTGATTCAATAAGACCCACCAGATTCAGGGGCAGGGATACAGATCCCACCTCTCAAAGGAGGCATGTCTAAGAATTTGTGCCACTCTTAAACCATGAGGCCTTACTTCAACCTGATAATATTGCCAAAGACAATCTGAGTTGAACAGGCAAGTTACTGGAGGAGGCACTTAGAGTGTGTAGAGGGAGGGTTCCTGTCCTCAGGGAGGAATCAGCTTAGTGTGGTGGAATAGGGAGGTTTGGATCACAAAGTTGGAAACTCAAGGCCTCATTTCCACTAATGGTCTATGTGACCTAAAACAACTTATTTAATTTCTCTGACCTTCATTTTTAAAAGTGGGGATAATGCCATGTTTGAAAACTGTTTTGAAGATTAACTGGAATTAAATGAGAAAAGGTATGGAATAAAGCTTCCAGCATACAGAACTTGGCACATAGTGCTAGGTTCATAAATATCATACTGACAAGTCAGGGAGCTGCCATTGAGCAGAACCAAGGGGTACGATCACAGTTCTGCTTTTCTAATCTACCGCTCCTTCACACTCCTTCAGAACATGGGGTATCATGACTTGGGCATTAGAAGGAGAGCATCTCTAAACACACACACTCTCTCTCTCTCTCATTCTCCTTCTCATTCTCTTTTATTTTTAATTCTCTTGAATGTAACCACTCCTCCAATTTCAAGATGTCTAGTTTAGGATTCCACCTGCTTCCTTAGGAAGCTCCCTACCCTCTCCCTCAGTTTTTTCTCACACCTTCCAAAGCAACCCCTACTTTAGCTGATGCCAATAGCACACTCCTTGCCAGGCATTTGATGTCCTTATTTGTGGTAGGTCTAGCCCCTTGGCAGCAGGTATAAGAGTTTGAGCATTCATCTATCTGATCTCACACTATTGGGAGCCACGGCTGACTTTCTCAGCTGCTGTCTAGAACCGAGCCTTCCACTAACACTAACATCTATTTTTCTTTTTAATTTATTTTTATTGTTGAGGGTATTACAGATGTCTCCCATTTCCCCCCTTTCTCTCCCTCCACTCAGTTCCTGCCCCACCGCAGGCCTGTCTGTGTTCATGGGCTATGCGTATCTGCGTATAAGTTCTCTATCCACCCTCATTTCCTCTGAGACCTGTCAGTCTGTTCCATGCATCCATGTTTTGAGACCTATTTGTCAATCTATTTTGTTCATTAGCTTCCACATATAAGTGAGATTATTTGATATTTGTCTCTCTTTGACTGGCTTATTTTGCTAAGCATAATATCCAGGTCCCTCCATGCTATCTCAAAAGGTAAGAGATCCTTGTTTTTTACAGCTACATAGTATTCCATTATGTATATATACCACAGCTTTTTTATCTACTCATCTACTAATGGGCACTTGGGCTGTTTCCAGATTTGAACTAGCATCTATTCCTCCATTAAGTGTAGCAGCTCTTTGTGCTTCTTTGGAAGAGTAACTATGACATTATTGAGTTAAGGATTCAGGTCCCAAGATTACCTAGGCAAATTCCAACATGGGCACTCCCAATTCCAGTTAAATATTCTCTTATCCCCAGCTTGCCTTTCTGATTGAAAAAACAAAGCTCTAATCAGCCGACTTCACCAGACATGAAACAAGTTTGACCCAAAGTTCCAGTCAGCCCGTTCCCGTATACCATGTCATATTCATGTCCTTCTGAAGGGTCTCATTTTCAGTCTAACCACAGTATAAAAGCAATGAGTCATCTGAGACCAAAACAAACACATTGTGTTTAGGTGACCTAAGTAGGTAATCTCTCCTTTTGGGGACAGTTATTAAGCAAGGACTCCATGAAGACTAGGGGCACAGGGGAGCCAAGATACCAAAGACCATCAGGAGAAAGAAACTAGGAGAACTGCCTGTCATTTTTCCAAATCACAATGACTACTTGTATTTGTATTTACCTCCCAGTCACACACAAGATCCATTTTCCTTTGTAAAAATGATCTGTAATTCACATTATTGAGGGATGGGTTCTTTTGTTTCACTTGTTTCTTTTTCCTCACATAGCCCTGAGGGTAGAACATCTGTCAACACCTTTCCTACAGCCTACTTCCTTCATCAAGTCAAATCCTTTCAGGACATTAGCCTTGCCTTTTCTCTTCCCTCCTCTTCCATTCCCCTCACCTCTTCTCCTCTCCTCTTCTCTCCTTTTCTTAATTTATTATTGTCCTCCTCAGTGAATTGAGCTTCTCAATGCTCTTCCCACGAACTCCACAATCACTAACACTTTGCTGGCACCCTCTCCATTTCTGACCACATGGTGGGAGCCTGGGACCAGGAGTCAGCCTAAAAAAGGAGAAGTCCTGACCTGGCTGGTTTTGCTCAGCGATTAGAGAATCGACCTACATACTGAAGGTCGTGGGTTTGATTTCAGTCAAGGGCACATACCTGGGTTGCAGGTTCGATCCCCAGCCCTGGTCAAGGTTATACGGGAGGCAACCAATTGATGTGTTTCTCTCACATCCATGTTTCTCTCTCCCTTCTTCCCTCTCTTCCATCTTCAACTCTGTCTAAAATTCAATGGAAAAATATCCTCAGGTGAAGATTTTTTAAAAAAGGAGGATCCTTGCCTCATCCCCCCTGGAGCCAGTCAAGTCAGCCCAGTGGAACTCTGGGGACAACCCCATCAGAGTCTCCCTCTTGGGTATAAACAGAGCATTATGAAAGAAGAAGGAAACCCACCCATGACCCAACTACTTTAAGCAACCCCCAGAAGGATATATAATCATGTTCATTTCAAAGATGAGGACACCAAACCTTAGGAAGACTAAGTGGCTTCTCTAAGTGTTACCAAACTCAAGAGGTTCATCTTGGGGTGTTCAAGAATGAGACCTGGTTGATGCATGGTAGTTTTGTTTTGTTTGTTTGTTTTAATCCTCACCTGAGCATATTTTTTTCCATTTATCTTCAGCTGGAATGGGAGGGAGGAAGAGAGAGAGAGAGAGAGAAAAACACCAATGTGAAAGAAACACATCGATTGACTGCCTCACACACAACCCTGACCATGGCAGGGGCTGATCTGCAACCGTGGCATGTGCCCTTGACTGGAATAGAACCCACAACTCTTTGGTCCTCAGGCCAATGCTCCAACCACAGAGCCAAACCAGCCAGGGTGCAAGATAGTTCTATTTACTTGAAGCAGGTAAAGAAGACAAGTGATTCATATCTAAAGCCCTGTCTATGTGAAGGGAAGCTTAGCCATTGCTTATGTAAACTGTTTGGTTAATTTTACATTAATTTCTTCTTCGCAGTTGGCTGCTTTTATCCCTGTTGAGTTTTTGTCAAGCTCATCCTGTTTACAGGTGCATTTGCAAAATACTGTGCTATATTTTAATCTTTAGCAAGAATAGCATTTAGTAAGAACTGCCCTGACTTTTAGACTCTTGTCCTATCTAACACAAGTGTACATGACTACAATTGGCCACAGACAAATCTGCACCTTTGTCTCTGTATCACTGTCTCAGTGCTGAGGAATCCTTAAAAAGACTGAGTGGCTTTTTTAACCTCAGAGGAGGAGGGTGAGGGGTACAGATGAGATAACCCAAAGAACTTATGTGCATGTATGCGGAACCAATGGACATAGACAACAATGCTGGGGGGGGGTGGATCAGGAGGAGGGTGTCTAGTGGGGAAAAAGGGAAACATCTGTAACAAAAATAAATTAATAAAAATTGCCAAAGAAAATAAATTACTTTGTAGCACCAGCCTTGGCCCAGGGAATTCTCAGAGCTCCCAGCATCTCTTCTTAACAATCTCCATGGTAGGAGGAAGGCAGAAAGCAGCTGTGCTGTTCTAGAGTTGCATGTCAAGTTTTCCTCTTGGTCCAACATTTTTTTTAAGTTTTTAATTTTTTTATTTTTTTTACATTACAGTTGACATAAAATATTATATTAGTTTCAGGAGTACATTATAGTGATTAGACCCTCTTGGTCTAACTTTCACAAGGTGCCTGATTCTGAGCATCTCCTTTTAGTCTAACAGACTTGGGCTTTAATGTCTTAAAGTAGCTCTAGTCCCCTTGGTCTCTTGGGAAGTGTGAAAACTCTGCAAAGATCAAAGGGGAAACAAGCCCTAAATATGCACTCCTGGGACTCCTGCTCCTCTTGCCTGCAGCCTGTTCCTGGCATACAGGTGATATGGGGTAGGGAGAGAGCTGTGAGCATGCACTAGATCCCAGTTAAAAGGTCTGAGCTGGCAGGAAATCACATCCACAACTCAAGTCCAATGTAGAGCAAAATGGTTTTATTGCATGCGCCTGGGTGCAGGTGGGCTGAACCCAGAAAATAGGGAGCCAGCCTCGAATAACAGTTGGGGTATAGGTTATATACTCTGCTTCTAGCTTATGGCAGTTCTGAGATACTCTGACTGGCCCATTGTCCACTTTGCAGTTGAACTGGTCTGGTATCACATCCTGCATCTGCTGGGTGATTTCATTATCTTGTATATAATCCGATAAACCTTACTCAACAGAAGGGTGAGCGAAGGTCATGCAAGCAACGCATTTTCCACTTTTTGCAAGCTTTTACCTTTACCCTTTAAAAAGTTGCTAACCCTTCCTGGTTAGCTTCCTGGTCACCAGTCATGACACTGGAGGGTGACAAACCTTATTCACCCATGACCTCATTTTACAAAGGAAAGAGCAACCTGGAAGGATGCATATGAGTGACACAAGAGGAGGACACAGGCCTCACACCATCCAGGTCTGCAAACAAAGTCAAGTAACCATGACCCTGAGATCAGAGAAATACTGTTGGACTTGGCAGGAAAGTGAGACCCTGTGGGACCACCTCATTTGGGAATTTCTGGTCCTCAGGGCCTAGGTATAGACATGATGGAGATTGGGCCACAACCAACCAGCTAATTATGGGACCAGTGTGTTCAAGTAACCTCAAGGAGCACAGAGTCTCCTGTCTCTGTTGAGTTGTTATTTCAGGGAGCCAAAGGCTGAGCTCAGGCTCTGGGGAAACACAAAATTTTGAGCAGTTAAAAGGTGTCTTAGTCACAACCCAGCCCTGTACTCCTGGCTGCATCCCAGAAGGTGCAAAGGAGTTGCTAGAGCCTGCCCTGACCTTCCTTCTTTGAAACAATTGCCTTGCTTTGCTGATCTGTTTCCCCTCAACAGAGCCCTTAAAATAGCAGCATAGCTGCTATAAAAGGCCATTTAGGTTGGCTGGGCTGGAATTTCCTGGAACCCTCCAGCACAGGGCACTCATTGCTCACGCCTCTTCAGCTATCTCTCCAGCGCTTCCTGGCCCAAGGCCTTTCCTGTTTTTCATTCCTCCCCAACCCCACCTTTGCACCAGGTGGGAGGTTGGTGGTGATTGTATTCAGGAATGTCAGCACCACTCCCTTCCCTGACCTGCAGGGTGTAACTTCAGGGGCCAGAGCAGAACCTGAGCATCTGCAGGAAGATGGAATCTAAGGTCACAGGCTAGGCAATATGCTCTTTTTGTGGATTTTTTTTTTCTTATGTTACACTTTCTTACTTAGAGGATGAAATTTAGAAATTCTCTCAAAATTATGCTTTTTTAATGAAATCACTAGCATTGGAATAAAGGCATAGAGATAGCTGTAGGCACTTCCCAGAGAATTCAGCTGATCCAAATGGCTTCTCCTTGGGGTTTCATCTTGCCAGCCTACGGAACTCATTCACTGAGGGTTCCATCTTGTTTACACTTGCGGATGCTGACCCAGCTTAAACAAAACAACCACCACACAAAAATCATACAGACAGGCTGACACAAAGTAGATATGTTAAAGTAGGCAGATAGAAAGATATGAGCTGTAAGAGGCAGCTAGGGCTTAGAGGAAGTATGAGCCTGACAAACTGAAAGCAGGCAATGGAGGTGGCAGGCCTCTATGTGAGGAAGAAAGATTCAGAGCCTCTCCAAGATGTGGTCTACCTGGAGGCATAATATGAAGGTGAAGGAGTCTTACAACTTAAAGATACATATTTTTGAGACATGAGGGAGGGGATGGCTCAGTCCTTGCCTAGGAGCATTCCAGCCTGGGGGTATGAATCCTCTAAACTCCCAAATATTGGGTACTCAGTTTGGTCTTGGTCAGCTGAGCTGCCCACTCCAGGCACTTGGTTTGGTTTTGACAAGCTGAGCTGCCCACTCAGGTTCTGAGTATATTCCTTTTCATACAAATAAATTATTGATTGCTTTCACTGCTATTTGTTGTCTCTTGTTTGAGTTCATTTCCACTAACAAGATAAGAACTGGCGGCCCAGAGTATTGTCTCTGGCCAGAGATCCCCTTGACCATTGCTGACATTTTGGTGCTGTGATTCGGATCTTGAGTTTTAGGTTTCAAAACTGTAAGACCTCTGATCATAAGGTTGGAGAACAGGCTATTTTGCTTTTGTTTTGTGTCCAGAATTGGAAGGACAAGGCACTAATTGTGGTTATGATTTAATGTACCTTCCCTACCTGAGTGGACTTCTTGATCTACATTCTCACCATTCTCACTATAGAAATTGCTCTTCGGGTCAGAGCAGAAATAAACAACATAGAGACTAAAAAAACAATTCAAAAGATCAATGAAACAAAAAGATGGTACTTTGAAAAGATAAACAAGATTGATGGACTTTAGCCAGACTCACAAAGAAACAAAAAGACAGAAATCAAATAAACAAAATCAGAAATGAAAGAGAAGTAACAAGTGACACCACAGAAATACAAAGGATCATCAAAACATACTATGAACAATTATACACCAACAAATTGGACAATCTAGGAGAAATGGACAAATTTCTAGAAACACACAGCCTCCCAAAACTGAACCAGGAAGAGAGAGAAAACTTGAACAGACCAATAACAACAAAGGAAATTGAAGACGCAATTAAGAAACTCCCAGCGAACAAAAGCCCAGGCCCAGATGGTTTCGTGAAGGAGTATTACCGAACATTCAAAAAAGATCTAATGCCCATTCTCCTCAAACTATTCCAAAAAATCCAAGAAGATGGAATACTTCCAAACTCATTTTATGAGGACAGCATAATCCTAATTCTAAAACCGGATAAAGAAACTACAAAGAAAGAAAACTACAGTTTAATATCCTTGATGAACAGAGATGCCAAAATCCTTAACAAAATATTAGCAAATCAAATGCAGCAATATACCAAAAAATTTATTCATCATGACCAAAGGCATGCAAGGATGTTAATATTCACAAATCAATAAATGTGATACACCACATAAACAAAATGAAAGATAAAAACCACATGATCATATCAATAGATGCTGAAAATGCATTCGACAAATACCAGCACCCATGTCTGATAAGAACGTTCAGTAATGTGGGAATAGAGGAATCATATCTCAAACAAAATAAAAGCCATATATGAAAAACCTACAACCAACATCATACTAAATAGGCAAAAACTAAAAGCATTCTCCTTAAGAACAGGAACAAGACAGGGATGCCTACTTTCGCCACTCTTATTTAACATAGTACTGGAAGTATTAGCCACAGCAATCAGCCATGAAGAAAAAATAAAAGAGATCTAAATTGGAAAGGAGGAAGTGAAACTGTCATTATTTGCAGATGACATGATATTGTACATAGAAAACCCAAAGACTCCATCAAAAATCTACTAGACTTAATAAATGAATTTGGCAAAGTAGCAGGATAAAAAAATAATGTAAAGAAATCAGTGGCATTCTTATACACCAATGATGAAATCACAGAAAGAGAAACTAAAAAACAACAATTCCATTTACCATCATAGCAAAAAAAATAATAATAATAAGATACCAAGGAATAAACTTAACTAAAGAAGTAAAGGACCTCTTCACAGAAAACTACAGGACATTGAAAAAAGAAACAGAGGAAGATATAAAAAAGTGGAAGCATATACCTTGTTCATGGATTGGAAGAATTAAGATCATTAAAATGTCCATACTACCCAAACCAATCTATAGATTCAATACAATCCCCATCAAAATACAAATAACATATTTCACAGAACTAGAACAAAATCTCCAAAAGTTCATATGGAACCAAAAAAGACCCTGAATAGCCACAGCAATCTTGAAAAAAAAAAGAACAAAGTAGGAGGGATCATATTACCCGATATCAGGTTATACTACAAAGCCACTGTAATAAAAACAGCCTGGTACTGGCACAAGAACAGGCAGATAGATCAATGGAACAGAATAGAGAACCTAGATATTGACGTAAGACAATATGCTCAATTAATATCTGATAAAGGTGGCAAGAGCATACAGTGGTACAGTGGAGTAAAGATAGTCTCTTCAATAAATGGTGTTGGAAAAATTGGACAGCTACATGCAAAAAAAAATGAAGCTAGACCACCAATTTACACCATACATGGGAATAAAGTCAAAATGAATAAAAGACTTAAATGTAACTCATGACTCTCTAAAAATCCTAGAAGAAAATGCAGGCAATAAAATTTCAAACATCACACACAGCAGAATTTTCACTGATACAATACCTAAGGCAAGAGAAACAAAGGAAATAATGAACACATGGGATTAGATCAAACTTAAAAGCTTCTGGCACAGCAAAAGAAACAACCATCAAAATGGAAAGGGATCCCACTATATGGGAGACAATAATCACCAATGATACATCAAATAAGGGGTTAATTTCCAAAATATATAGAGTGCTCATACAACTCAACAAAAGGAAGACAAAGAACCCAATTAAAAAATGGGCAGACGACCTAAAGAGACACCTATCCAAACAGGACATACAAATGGCCAAGAGACAAAAGAAAAAATGCTCAACATCACTAATTATCAGAGAGATTCAAATTAAAACAACTATGAGGCATCACCTCACACCTGTCAGAATGGCCGCCATCAATAAATCATCAAACAACAAGTGTTGGCGAGGGTGTGGAGAAAAGGGGACTCTTGTATACTACTAGTGGGAATGCAGACTGGTGCAGTCACTGTGGAAAACACTATGGTGTTACCTCAAAAAGTTAAAAATTGAACTGCCATTTGACCCAGTGATCCCACTTCTAGGAATATATCCTAAGAAACCTGAAGCACCAATCAGAAAGAATATATGTACCCCTATGTTCATAACAGCATTATTTACAATAGCTAAGATCTAGAAAATAACCCAAGTGTCCATCAGTAGATGAGTGGATAAAAAAGGTGTGGTACATGTACACAATGAAATACTATGCAGCTGTAAGAAAGAAAGATCTCTTATCCTTTGAGATGACATGGAAGAACCTGGAGAGTATTATGCTAAGCGAAACAAGCCAAGCAGAGAAAGACAAATATCACATGATCTCACTTATTTGTGGAGTATAATGAACTAAACAAACTAATGAACAAAATTGACCCAGAGACATAGAGATGGGGTACAGACTGACAAGCCTCAGAGGAGGGGGGTGGGGGGGCAAGAGATAAACCACAGAACTTATATACATGTATGCATGACCAGTGAACATGGACAACAGGGCTGAGGATGGGGGGGGATGGGGATGAGGGTGTCAAAGGGGGAAAAAGGAAAAACATCTGTAACAAAAATTAATATAAATAAATAAATAACAAATTGCACTTTGGGAAATTATTGCATATGTCACAAGCTAAGGGTAGACTGAAAATGACAGGAATCTATAAGAGTATTTTCCCCAGAGAAGGAATAGGGCATCTCAGAGACAGTAAAAGATGTTTGGTTTGCAACTATAGGGAAATCTTTGGAATCGCTCCTGGGTCTAGGCTTCCCACCTTTCTTTTGAGTGAACATGGCCTCCCTCATTTTTTTTAGGCATTTAAAATGAATGAGGCCATGAAGGCTCAGAGATGAAAGTGCAAGGGAAATAATTCAGACTAAGTGGCAAATTTATCTTTCCTCCAATGCCCACACCTCTTGGGTTAATGTCTTTCTCTCATTATAATACCTTTCAGGATTAGGGGCAGGTCTCTTCATTAAACCAATTGGCTAGATTAACTGTCTTTTTTTTTTTAATTTAATTGATTTGTTTTTGTTACAGATGTTTCTCCTTTTTCCCCCACTGACACACTCCTTCCATTCCTTACCCTACCCCCAGAATTGTTGTCTATGTCCATTGGTTAAGCTTATATGCATAAATTCTTTGGTTTATCTCTTCCATTGTGCCCGCCCCCTCCTCTAAAGTTTCTCAGTCTGAACCCTACTTCTAAATGTCTCTGAGTCTATTTTGTTCATCACCTTATTTTGTTCATTATATTCCACAAATAAGAGATCATGTGATACTTGTCTTTCTCTGACTGACTTATTTTACTTAGCATAATACTCTCCAGGTCCCTCCATGTTGTCTCAAATGATAAGCAATCTCTCTTTCTTGTACCTGCATAGTTATCCATTGTGTAAATGTACCACAGCTTTTTCATCTACTCATCTATTGATGGACACTTGGGCGGTTTCCAGATCTTAGCGATTGTAAATGGTGCTACTATGAACATAGGGGTACATACATTCTTTCTGATTGGTGTTTCAGGCTTTTTAGGATATATTCCTAAAAGTGGGATCACTGGGTCAAATGGCAGTTCAATTTAAAATTTTTGGAAGGAACACTATATAATTTTCCATAGTGGCTGCACCAGTCTGCATTCCTATTAGCAGTGTATTTGAGTCCCCTTTTTTCCATACCCTCATCAGCACTTATTGTTTGATAATTTGTTGATGGCAGCCATTCTGGCAAGTATGAGGTGATACCTCATGGTCATTTTAATTTGCATCTCTCTGATGATTAGTGACATTGAGCATTTTTTCACATGTCTCTTGGCCATTTGTATGTCCTGTTTGGAGAGGTGTCTATTTAGGTCCTCTGGAGATTTTTTAATTGGGTTCTTTGTCTTTTTTTTTTTTTTTTTTTGAGTTGTATGAGTACTCTATATATTTTGGAAATTAACCCCTTATCTGATGTATCATTGGCCATTATGGTCTCCCATATAGTGGGTTCCCTTTCCATTTTGATGGTTGTTTCTTTTGCTGTGCAGAAGCTTTTAAGTTTGATGCAGTCACATGTGTTCATTTTTTCCTTTGTTTCTCTGGCTTTAGGCATTGTATCAGTGAAAGTTCTGCTGCATGTGATGTCTGAAATTTTGTTGCCTACATTTTCTTCTAGGGTTTTCATGGATTCACTAGTCACATTTAAGTCTTTTATCCATTTTGAGTTTATTCTTGTGTATGGTGTAAGTTGGTGGTCTAGTTTCATTTATTTGCATGTAGCTGTCCAATTTTCCCAACACCTTTTATTAAAGAGGTTGTCTTTACTCCATTGTGTGCTCTTGCAACCACTGTCAAATATTAATTGAGCATATTGTCTTGGGTCAATTTCTGGGATCTCTGTTCTGTTCCAATGATCTATATACCTGTTCTTGTGCCCTATCCAGGATGTTTTGATTACAATGGTTTTGTAGTATAACCTGATATTGTGATCTCTTCTACTTTATTCTTCTTTTTCAAGATTCCTGTGACCATTCAAGGTCTTTTTTGGTTCCATATAAATTTTGGAGTATTTGTTCTAGTTCTGTGAAATATGTTGTTGGTATTTTAATGGAGATTGCATTGAATATATAGATTGGTTTGGGTAGTATGGACATTTTAATCATGTTAATTCTTCCAATCCATGAATAAGGTATACACTTCCACTTTTTCATATCATCCTCTATTTTTTTTTTCTAGTTCCTGTAGTTTTCTGTTAACAGGTCCTTTACTTTTTTGGCTAAGTTTATTTCTAGGTATCTTAATATTTTTGTTGTAATGGAAAATGGGATTTATTTTTTAGTTTCTCTTTCTGTGTGTCCATTATTGGTATATAAAAATGCCAGTGAATTCTGGATGTTGATTTTGTATCCTGCTACTTTGTCAAATTAATTAATTAAATCTAGTAGGTTTTTTATGGAGTCTTTAGGGTTTTCTAGGTACAATATCATGTCATCAGTGAATAATGACAGTATCACTTCTTCCTTTCCAATTTGGATCCCTTTTATTTTTTCTTTTTGTCTGATTGCTGTGGCTAAGACTTCCAGTACTATGTCAAATAGGAGTGCTGAAAGTGGATATCCTTGTCTTGTTCTTGTTCTTATGGGAAACACTTTAAGTGTTTGCCCATTAAGTACAATGTTGACTGTAGGTTTGTCATAAATGGTCTTTACTATTTTGATGTGATCCCTCCAGTCCCAACTTGATGAGAGTTTTTATCAAAAATGGATGCTGGATTTTGTCAAATGCTTTTTCAGTGTCTATTGATATGATCAAATAATTTTTATCTCTCATTTTGTTTATGTGGTGTATCACATTTATCAATTTACTAATATTATACCAGCCTTGCGTCCCTGAGATAAATTCCACTTGATCGTGGTGTATAATTTTTATAAATATATTGCTGGATTCAATTTGCTAAGATTTTGTTGAGGGTTTTGACATCTATGTTCATCAGGGATATTGGCCTGTAATTTTCTTTCTTTGTAGTGTTTTGATCTGATTTTGGGATTAGGATTATGTTGACCTCATAAAAAGAGATTGGAAGTCTTCTTTACTCTTGAATTTTTTGGTATAATTTGAGGAGAATAGGTGATAGTTCTTGTTTGAATTTTCAGTAAAATACCCCTGTGTAGCCATCGGGACCAAGGATTTTGTTTCCTGGGATTTTATTAACTACTTCTTCTACTTCCTTAATTGTTATTGGTCTATTTAGATTTTCGGTCTCTTCCCCGTTGAGTTTTGGAATAGTATATGATTCTAAGAATTTGTCCATTTCACTTAGGTTGTCGAATTTGTTGGCGTATAATTGTTGATAGTATTTTCTTACTATCCTTTGTATTTCTGTGGTGTCTGTTATTACTTCACCTCTTTTATTTCTGATTTTATTAATTTGGGTTCTCTCTCTTTGTTTCCTGGTGAGTCTGGCTAAAGGTTGATCAATCTTGTTTATCTTTTCAAAGAACCAGCTCTTGGTTTCATTGATCTTTTGTATTTTTTTTTTTTTTTGGTGTCTATGTCATTTATTTCTCCCTGACTTTTATTATATCCTTCCTTCTACTATGGGTTTTTCCTTTCGTTCTGATTCTAAATCTTTAAGTTGTTGGGTTAAATAGTTTATTATAAACTTTCTTATTTCTTGAGGTAGGCCTGTGTTGCTATGAACTCCCCTCTCAGGGTTGCTTTTGCTGTGTCCCATAGATTTTGTATTGTTTTGTGTTAATTTTCATTATTTTCCAGGAAGTTTTTTTATTTCTTTCTTTATGTCATTGGTAACCCATTCATTGTTTAATAACATGCTATTTAGCCTCCATGTGTGAATGTTTTTATGTATTTTTATTGTAATTAATTTCTACTTTCATGCCATTGTCATCTGAGAAGATGCTTGATATGATTTCAATCTTCTTGAATTTGTAGAGACTTACTTTGGGTCCTATCATGTGGTATATCTTCAAGAATGCCCCGTGTGCACCTGAGAAGAATGTGTATTCTGCAGATTTAGGGTGAAATGTTCTGTAAATATTAATTAAATCCAACTGATCCAGTTTGTCATTTAAGGACTCTGTGTCCTTGTTAATTTTTTGTCTAGAAGATCTATCCAGTGGTGTCAATAGGGTGTTAAAGTCACCTACTGTGATTATATTGCTATTGATGTCTTCCTTGAAGTCCTCCAGAAGTCTTAAAATATATTTTGGTGCTCCTATATTTGGTGCATATATGTTTACCAGGGATATATCCTCTTGTTCAATTGAACCCTTTAATATTATGTAGTGACCTTTTTGTCTCTTTTTATGGCCCTCATTTTTTTTTATTTTATTAATTTATTTTTGTTACAGATGTTTCTCCTTTTCCCCCATTGTCATCTTCCTCCCCATCCCTCCCTGCCCCATCCCCAGTTTTGTTGTCCATGTCCATTGGTTATGAGTACATGGGTACAAGTTCTGTGGTTCATCGCTCCTCTCCCCCACCCCCTCTTCTGGCAATTGTCAGTCTGTACCCTACTTCCACGTCTCTGGGACTACCCTGTTCCTCAGACTGTTATGTTTATTATATTCCAGAAATAAGTGAGATCATATGATATTTGTCTTTCTCTGCTTGGCTTGCTTCACTTAGGATAATAGTTTCCAGGTCCTCCCGTGTCATCGCAAAGGATAAGAGATCTTTCTTTCTTACAGCTGCATAGTACTCCATTGTGTATATGTACCACAGCTTTTTTATCCATTCGTCTACTGATGGACACTTGGGCTGTTTCCAGATCTTAGCTATTGTAAATAGTGCTGCTATGAACATGGGGGTACATATATTTTTTCAGATTGGTGTTTCGGGCTTCTTAGGGTATATTCCTAGAAGTGGGATCACTGGGTCAAATGGTAATTCAATTTTTAATTTTTTGAGGTAACATCATAGTGTTTTCCATAGTGGCTGCACCAGTCTGCATTCCCACCAGTAGTGTACTAGAGTCCTCTTTTCTCCACACCCTCGCCAACACTGGTTGTTTGATGCTTTGTTGATGGCGGCCATTCTGACAGGTATGAGGTGATACCTCATTGTTGTTTTAATTTGCATCTCTCTGATGATAAGTGATGTTGAGCATTTCTTCATATGTCTCTTGGCCATTTGTATGTCCTGTTTGGAGAGGTGTCCATTTAGTTCCTCTGCCCATTTTTTAATTGAGTTCTTTGTCTTCCTTTTGTTGAGTTGTATGAGCACTCTATATATTTTGGAAATTAACCCCTTATCTGATGTATCATTGGTGATTATGGTCTCCAATATAGTGGGATCCCTTTCCATTTGATGGTTGTTTCTTTTGCTGTGCAGAAGCTTTTTAGTTTGATCTAGTCCCATGTGTTCATTATTTCCTTTGTTTCTCTTGCCTTAGGTATTGTATCAGTGAAAATTCTGCTGTGTGTGATGTTTGAAATTTTGTTGCCTGCATTTTCTTCTAGGATTTTTAGAGATTCACGAGTTACATTTAAGTCTTTTATTCATTTTGACTTTATTCCCATGTATGGTGTAAATTGGTGGTCTAGCTTCATTTTTTTTTGCATGTAGCTGTCCAATTTTTCCAACACCATTTATTGAAGAGACTATCTTTACTCCACTGTGTGCTCTTGTCACCTTTATCAGATATTAATTGAGCATAGTGTCTTGGGTCAATATCTAGGTTCTCTATTCTGTTCCATTGATCTATCTGCCTGTTCTTGTGCCAGTACCAGGCTGTTTTTATTACAGTGGCTTTGTAGTATAACCTGATATTGGGTAATGTGATCCCTCCTACTTTGTTCTTTTTTTCAAGATTGCTGTGGCTATTCAGGGTCTTTTTTGGTTCCATATGAACTTTTGGAGATTTTGTTCTAGTTCTGTGAAATATGTTATTCGTATTTTGATGGGGATTGTATTGAATCTATAGATTGGTTTGGGTAGTATGGACATTTTAATGATCTTAATTCTTCCAATCCATGAACAAGGTATATGCTTCCACTTTTTTATATCTTCCTCTATTTCTTTTTTCAATGTCCTGTAGTTTTCTGTGAAGAGGTCCTTTACTTCTTTAGTTAAGTTTATTCCTAGGTATCTTATTATTATTATTTTTTTTGCTATGATGGTAAATGGAATTGTTTTTTTTAGTTTCTCTTTCTGTGATTTCATCATTGGTGTATAAGAATGCCATTGATTTCTTTACGTTAATTTTTATCCTGCTACTTTGCCAAATTTATTTATTAAGTCTAGTAGATTTTTGATGGAGTCTTTAGGGTTTTCTATGTATAATATCATGTCATCTGCGAATAATGACAGTTTCACTTCCTCTTTTCTAATTTGCATCCCTTTTATTTTTTCTTCATGTCTGATCACTGTGGCTACAACTTCCAGTGCTATGTTAAATAAGAGTGGTGAAAGTGGGCATCCTTGTCTTGTTCCTGTTCTTAAGGGAAATGATTTTAGTTTTTGTCCATTGAGTATGATGTTGGCAGTAGGTCTCTCATATATGGCCTTTATAATTTTGAGATATGATCACTCTATTCCCAAATTGCTGAGTGTTTTTATCACAAATGGGTGATGGATTTTGTCAAATGCATTTTCAGCATCTATTGATATGATCATGTGGTTTTTATCTTTCACTTTGTTTATGTGATGTTTCACATTTATTGATTTGCGAATATTGTACCAGCCTTGCATCCCTGGGATGAATTCCACTTGGTCATGGTGAATAATTTTTTTGATGTATTGCTGGATCTGATTTGCTAGTATTTTGTTCAGGATTTTGGCATCTATGTTCATCAGGGATATTGGCTTGTAGTTTTCTTTCTTTGTAGTGTCTTTTTCTGGTTTTGGGACTAGAATTATGCTGGCTTCATAAAACGAGTTTGGAAGTCTTCCTTCTTCTTGAATTTTTTGGAATAGTTTGAGGAGAGTGGGTGTTTGTTCTTCTTTCAATGTTCGGTAAAACTCCCCCGTGAAGCCGTCAGGGCCTGGGCTTTTGTTTGCTGGGAGGGTCTTGATTACATCTTCAATTTCCTTCGTTGTTATTGGCCTGTTCAAGTTTTCTATCTCTTCCCGGTTCAGTTTTGGGAGACTATGTGTTTCTAGAAATGTGTCCATTTCGCTTAGATTGTCGAATTTGTTGCCATATAAATGTTAATAGTATTTGTTAATGATCCTTTGTATTTCTGTGGTGTCAGTTGTTACTTCTCGTCTTTCATTTCTGATTTTGTGTATTTGGGTTCTCTCTCTTTGTTTCTTGGTGAGTCTAGCTAAGTGTCCATCAATCTTGTTTATCTTTTCAAAAAACCAGCTCTTTGTTTCATTGATCCCTTGAATTGTTTTTATTTTTTTTGGTCTCCATGTCGTTTATTTCTGCTCTGATCTTTACTATTTCCTTCCTTCTACTTGCTCTAGGGTTTTCTTTTTGTTTGTTTTCTAGTTCGTTAAGTTGTGAGGTTAGGTAGTCAATTAGAAATTTTTCTTCTTTCTTGAGGTTGTATGGCCCTCATTTTGTAGTCTATCTTATCAGATATGAGTATTGCTACACCAGGTTTTGTTTTTTGTTTTTTGTTTTTTTGTCGGAATAATTTCTTTCCATTCCTTTACTTTTATCCTCTATGAGTCTTTTGTTGTGAGATGGGTTTTTGTGCTCATTTTTTCTTATCCTATGTCTTTTGATTGGACCATTTAAGCCATTTACATTTAAGGTTATTATTGATAGATACTTATTAGTTGCCATTTTTATTTTATGCCTCTCTCTATATTTCATTACATTCTTACAACAGTCCCTTTAGTATTTCTTGCAGTGCTGGTTTGGTGGTGGTAAATTTCTTTAGCTTTTATTTATTTATTTATTTATTTATTTATTTATTTATTTATTTATTTATTTTGTCTATGACACTCTTTATTTCACCTTCAATTTGAATGATAGCCTTGCTGGATAGAGTAGTCTTGGATTCAGACCCTTGCCTTGCATTACTTTGTACACTTCATGCCATTCCCTTCTGGCCTGCAGTGTTTCTATTGAGAAATCAGCTGACAGTTTATTGGGAGCTCCCTTGTAGGCAACTTTCTGTCACTCTCTTGTTTCCTTTAATATTCTTTCTTTGTCTTTAATGTTTGCCATTTTAATTATAATGTGTCTAGCTGTGAGTATTTTTTGGTTCATCTTGCTTGGGACTCTCTGTGTTTTCAGGACTTGTGTAACATTTTTCCTCACCAAATTAGGGAAATTTTCTGTCATTATTTCTTTAAACAGGATCTCTACTCCTTTCTCCAATTTTTCTCTTTCTGGTACCCCTATGATGTGAATGTTGTTACATTTTATTGTCCCAAAGCTCCCTTAAACTCCGCTCCTGCTTTTTATTTTTTTTCCCCATATGTTGCTCTATTGGTGTTTTTTTTTTTTTTTTTTTTTTTTTTTTTTTTTTTTTATTTTGTCTTTTAACTTGCTGATTCAGTCTTCAGCTTCTTCTAATGTACTATCAAATCCTTCTAAGTTATTTTTCATATCAGCTATGTCATTCTTTATTTCCACTTTTTTTTTTTTAAGGAAGAAAAAAGTACTAGCACAAAATTAATAAAATAAATTTTAACACAAAAACAGTTCAACACCTCCCCACTGAAGTCCATCTTTGTTTTAAAAGTGGACTAAAAGATAAATAGTCCTAGGGCTTTGTGCACCTCCTGAACAAAATGTCTTACCTCACCTCCTGAACAAAATATCTTGCCCCACCTCCCTCTTTTTTGCTTCCAAGACCTAAAACCAGAAACATACTAATTGCCAATTTCTCCAATTCTTTTGCTTATAAGTTCATAACTTGAGATCCACTTTTTTTCATGGATGATTTTTAAAATTGATTAGACATGTCAGTCTTGTCTTCCCTTAAGCCAGATTCTTCAGGTTTCTAAGACCTTTTTCTCTCTCCTAAAAATATCCTTAAGAATTCCTTGTCCCACCTATCCCACCAGTCTTTTTTCAAACCGTGCACAATTGATTATAGCTGCAGCTCACGTAGCTCCCACCCCTGAATGTAAAAAATGAGTTCTGAAAAATTAAAAATGGAATAACAATTAAATAGTAAGAGTCCAACTGACATAGTTCTTTGAAATGTCTCAGCAGTTTCCCTGCCCCTTTGGTGTCCATCACTTGTTGGTGTCTGGCTTGACATCAGCATGAAGTTCCTCAGGCGTGTACCCCAGAAGGCTCTGCAGGTCACACACAAAGTGGTACATGTAGTGTTTCCCTGCTGTCTTGTGGATGATATTCTTGTCATAATAGTAGCATAGGCCACAGCTCAGCTTCTCATAATTCATCTTGAACTTGTTTTTTCTTTTCCCACATCTCCTGGCCACCTCATCTGGGTGAGAGAGCTTGAATGCCCAGTCATCTCCTGTCCAGCTGAGAAAAGACTGACAGGACTTATTAGTGAGTAATTCCAGAAGAAACTGCCACAGCTGGACTGGTCCACAGCCTGTGTAGCCAGCCAGGGCAGCAGCAGGAATGACAGGCTTGTCCTTGTTGAGGTTAGCACGGTCACATATTCCTTGAAGGTGTCCATAGGATTATGGTTGGGCAGGGCAGCTGGTTAGTCCTTGGAGTCAAAGCTGTCATAGGAGGGAACACATTACAGGCTATTGAAAGATGACTGGCTGCTCCAGGACTGGGTGAAGCGATCATAACTATCGTAGTTCTCTATGCTCTCAAATGAGTCCTAGGCCCTGAGTTTACCACAACTGGTCTTCCCCATGCACATGTTGTCTGGTGTTATGACTTTTTGTTTGATGGGAAAGTAGTCAGTCTGCAAGGTGTCTGTCGGCAGAGGGTGCTGGAGAATGACCGAGGGGGTAGTTGTTCTCATATTTGAGGGAGAGGAATTCCTCTGAGGTGATGGGATGGAGTGTCTGGTAGGACTCTATGAAGAAGCTAGGCTCTGAGAACTCCAAAGGAGGAACACACTGAGCATGCTCAATACCACAGTTAATGAAGTAATCCAAGGTATAACGGAACTCTGGATGAGTGGGATTGAGTCCGTTAACTTAATATGGTTTCACATCCTCTTTCTGCAGGATCTCAAGATGTTCCCACAAGATGGCCCCAACAAGTCTGGGGCCAGCTCGAGACAGCAGTCTTTCCTCAGTGTACAGATTGCTGCTCCATTCATACAGAACTTCTGGAAATCCACACCCTTCAGGCTGAACTCATTCACCACCCACATCACCGAGTTCCAAACATGGGTTTCTGTCCACTGCTGAGGATATTTTGGAATTCCCAGTCTTTGCTATTCTTTCGAGAAACCACTGAAAGTGGCTTTCAATGCCTGAGACATAATTTCTTTGATGCTTGGAGTTCATAGTGGGACATCTGCACATTCCATATCCAGGGAGGCAAAAAGCTCCAAATCAACTTTTTCTGTCTTGATGATGCTGAGAGTCAGTTTGAGATTGACGGCCACCTTCATGGTGCCAGGAGTTGGGGCCAACATGATGATAGCAAGTTTGCTGTTTTTCTTGTTGTTTTTCTTTTTAATGGGGATTCATAACAAGGGAAAGGGGACAAGGTACAATTCGATTTTCTTCCATAAAAATTTCAAATTCCTGCTGACTTTCCCCTGTGCCCAGAAGGTACATGTTCCACACTCTCCTGTGAAGTTGGCACTTTGCTGAGAAAGTCGCACTCTCAGAGTCCCAGGCTCACCTGTGTGGTGGCACCACTCCCTCTTGTCCATGCTTGCTCCCTCCTCTTGGCCACCTTCTGCCTCCACTCATCCCTAATCCCTGGAGCAGCTCACCTGCCCTCCCTCCCGCACATGCTCTTCCCTCCTCTTTAGCTATTTCCACTTGATTTTTATTCACAGCTTCTACCTCATTTTTTAGGTTGATGTAGTTCCCACTAAGCTCTTTATAATTCTCATTAAGTTGCTTGTAGTTCTCACTAAATTGTATGAGCACCCTTAAAATAATTACTTTGAATTCCTTATCTGACATGTTGCTTGGTTCCATTTCATGTAGTTCCTTTTCTGGTGATTCCTCTTTTTCTTTCATTTGGGTGTTGTTTCTTTGTGTCACCATTTTAGCAGTCTGGTAGTTCTAGGCCCAGTGAGGGATGTTGGGATGTGTAGGCAGGCTTTTGTGTATCAAATAAGGCTGATGTGCCTCCCAGACTGTTTTGGTGCTTGGCACTTCTTGCCTGCTGTGGGTCCTGGAGGATTGACAACTGGCAGCTCGTATTGGTCTGTTGTGGTAGGTGCTGCTGGGGTGGGTTGGTCCAGCTGGGGCACTGCTGCAGTCGGTGGGCTCCGCTGGTGCATTTCTAGGGTGCATGGGTCTTGCTGGTGTGCTTCGGGGGTGTGTAAGTCCTGCTGGTGTGTTTCTGGGATGCATGGGTCCCACTGGTGCTCTGCTGAGGTTTGTGGGTCCAGCTGGTATGCTGCTGGGGTGTGCTGCCACCTGGTGGGGCTCAGCTCTTGATCAGCTGCTGCTGAAGCTGCTAGGGGCAAGTGTCAGCTCCTGGTTTGCACTTCTACTGCTGCTGCTATTGCCAGGGGGTGTTCTCAGCTCCCAATACTCTGCTGTTGTTGGGGGCTGAGGATGCTCAGCCTCTGGGACTTTGCTGCTGCTGGAAGAGGGGCTCCACTACAAATCTGCCGCTGCAGTAGTCAGGGGTGGGTCTTGGATGCCCCAGCCTTGCTGCTTCTTGGGCTGAGGCACTGCTCCTGATCAGCTTCTGCTGATGCTGCTGGGGTGTGTCTCAGCTGCCAATCTGCACTGCTGATGCCTGGGGATGGATGTCCACTTCTGAGACTCTGCTGCTGGGAGTGTGTCTTGGTTTCTGAGCCACAGCTGCTGTTGGGGGTGGGGCTCCATTCCTGCCAGTCATTGTTGTCCTTGGGGAAGATGCTGGGCTCCCAAGCTGGTGCTCCTGCTGCTGGGGGTGGTGCTGAGCTGGGCTCTGATCAGGCTGCTGCTGTGGAGGATAATGCTCGGCTCCCAGCTGGTTGCTGCTTCCCCGAGCAGGTACCTTGACAGCACCACTACTGTGCGCTGGTCCACATTGACACAGCAAGGTCTAATGGTCTGATGGTGCAAGGTGCACTGGTAGACTCAGGTCACTCAGCCCTATCTTCTCTCTGCTGTCTCCTCCCAGAGAAGACCAGCTGATCTTCCAAAATGACGGGGTCTTCTGGCTGTGCAGGGAGAAGTGCCCTAACAAGCCACTTACTGGGTAGCCGGCTGCTCTCTGTCCACAGCACAGGAACCCTCTGCCCCATAAGTCTGCACTGCTTGAGGTTTCCCTTCCACACTCATGTCCACTCACACTCTGTCTCACACTTGCTCACACACACACCCTCACCCTTGCTCCAGTCCTGCCTGCCATCATCTTAAGAACTAGATTAACTGTCTTTGAATTTTTACAAGGCCATGGGTTATGGCAAAGCAATAGAGCATACAATCAGGAAACACAACAAGCCCAATGAGCAGGAGTGCACCCTGCACGGGTTTCATTTCAGGAAAATACAAAAATAATGGAAGCACCATCATAAAAGGAAAAGAGAAGACCCCCATGTAGCAGAGGTTAGGGTCAGGAAGCACACAAATCATGCAGTAAGGCATGCTAGTTCGAGGTCTGTGGTATCTAAGAGGTAGGGATACCTACTCCTCGGTAGAATAGAAAAAATCTCCTGCCTGAGCAGAGTAAGTCCATCCTCTCTGTGGCTGGCCATCACAGAGATTGTTGGTAAATCTACCTTCAGAATACAGGATCCTGGCATTTTCTATAACACAGACAGAGTACACAAACACACAGTAAGGCTAGCTAGCCCAAGGTCTGGAGTCCCTAGTATTTTTTTTTTTTCTTCTATTCACTTACAGATGGAAAATACTACTCTATTCCCTAAAGCTCACCATTAGGATACATTTTGAAGAACTGGAATAAATTTGACTACCAAACTCTAAAATGAAATAGATTAATCTTTTTGCACAACACAGCTTGGCCACAATATAAATTAGAAGATCAGGAAACGTGGTCTGAAAATGTCAGTCTAAATTACAATATAATTTTACAACTTGATTTACTCTGCTACTGACAGGGCAAGTGGACAGAGATACCCTATGTCCAAGCCTTCATATATCTACATAATGAGCCTAAGTGAGTGTTGCAAAATAGACTGAATCATGCTTGCTGTAATGACCCATGGTCCCAAACACCCCTTAAAGGAGGAGATAGACACACTAGAATTTCCTAAGGCAACATCCCCTGATCTAACCCCACCTTACCCTTCAGGGTGCCTAGCCCCTCCATACCCAGGAATTTTACCAAAGAATCTCTTCCCATTGCAAAAGGCAATGGGACTTCAGGGAGTAATGAGAGTACAAGTTCCCTTTACTATGCAAGATTTAAAGACAATCAAAGAAAAAAGGTAGGAAACCAAAAACAATCCAGACAAGTTTATAAATAAATGGAAAAACACCCTTTTATTTTAACCTAGAAAGATATTAATCTCCTTCTACAGAAGGCATTAACTGGCTCTGAGAAGTGTATGGTCTGAAGAAATGGAAGAAACTATGCTACTGAATTAAATGCTAAAAATCTAGACTATCCCTTGGGAAATAAAACTATCACTTGGGATAACCCAAACTGGGACTACAATTCTAAAAATGACATATAGGGATGTCTTTTGGAAGATGGTGGTGGGCAGACCTGAGTGGGGGTGGGTGTGTGAGAGCGTGAACGAGTGTGAGAGAGTGAGTGGATGAGCAACCTTGAGCAGTGCAGAAATGTGGGGCAGAGGGTTCCTGTGCTGTGGACAGGGAGCAGCCGGCTACCACGCTAAGCAGCTGGTCAGGGTGTTTCTCCCTGCGTGGCCGGGAGGCCCCGCCATTTTGGAAGATCCATGGTATTCTCTGGGAGTGCCGGGGTCCAGCCTCGGCAGGTCCAGGGGTTCCCAAAGGTGTGGACGGAGTTGGAGAGAGAGAGAGAGAGAGAGAGAGAGAGAGAGAGAGAGCGCACGCAACGTGGGAGACAGAAAATCCTTGATCTTACTTCTGCTTAGTCTTAATGCTTCTCCTTCTCCTCCTGCCCCAGACTAGCAGAGCTTTTTATTATGTATATCGATCCACAGGTTACATTGTTTCCCCCAAACCTTTTAGGCAAAAAGTACAGACATTCTTTTGGTTGTTTACCCAACTCTTATGTATATTACATGTTAATTACTAACTATTTTCACCCTTCATCCAGACATCCTCTTAAAACTCCTGACCTTTCCTCCTATCTAAGATCCTTTTAAGCTTCCACATTTCTATCCTAAATCTTCATTACTTTCTTGCTTTTCTTCCTGCAAACTTTTCTACCATTTACATCATTAGTCATCTATATGTTACTTCTATAATAATTTCTAACAGACAGCTAACAGATAGAGAAAGCAAAGATTAGTCTCCTTCAGTTGCCATCCTGCATTTTTATTTTCCCATTTACTTTACATCTTCAGTCACTGTTCTTCATGATTCCTGCCACGCAGAGAATCCACTTCTCCAGGGACAATGTCAAACCATGGAGCTCACCCGGGACTGTGTCAAACCATGGTGGTCCTCGTATCTCCAGGGACTATGTCAAACCATGGAGCTCACCCGGGACTATGTCAAACCGTGGTGGTTGCTGTTCCAGTGACACTGCTCCCAACATCTCCCCCTTTTTTATTTTATTTAAGTGGCTGAATTCCTTGAGAGGACTGTGCCTGTCTTAGGTCAGGATGTTCTCACACGGAGCCGACCAACCTTGCCCGTCATGGGAGACTGAGGCAGCGTGGGCCCAGTTCCTGTCTTAGGTGGCGGTCGGCAATGCGTGTGGACTCCAGTTGCCCGTCATTGACTAACCAGTCCAGTTCACCAAGGTCTAGGCATGGTCAGCCATCTCTAGTTTGTGGTAATGGACCTGTATGGGCTGCATTCTTATAGCATCAATTTGTTGTTTCAGAAAGGCCATTAATTTGTTGAATAAGATGGGCCCCAGGGATATAAGGCACAAGAGCCCGAGTAAGGGACCCAGCAGTGGAAGAAGGTAGGGTAGGGCACCACTCAGTCCACTCCAAAGGGGATTATCGAAGTTCCTCCGCGGCATTCACAAGGAGGGCAGAAATGGAGTAAGAACTACATTTTTATCTTTGGAAGCCCTTGTCACATTAACAACAGATAATACTAAAATCTAACACTGACTTTTAGAATCTTTGGGAGTAACAATTGTAAGAACTCTTTTAGATATATGCATATATTTCTGGGATATGCCCTTTTTCAAATTGAAAACATATAAGAACTAAATCACTTTTACCTATATAGGCAAAATCTACGGTAGAGACATTTCTAATAAAATCAATTGAATTTCCCCCCAACAATAATGGTTGGTTAGTACATACAGGAATATTCTCATTTTCCCAAGCAACAGGAGGTAACAATGCAGGTTGTGGAACATAAGCCCAATGAGTATAAATTGGTGAGCCTGAAACACCAGACCCTTGTACCTAGAATGTAATTACAGCCAACATAGCCAAAAATAGGGATGATGGAGAAAGTTCTGTCCCACTAACTATCACAATGGTGGTTGCTTCTGTGAGCCTCTTTAGCTGTCCTCAGGTGGGAATAGTCGCCTCACAAGTGGCTCTGGATCGTCCCACGTGCCTTCTTGGATAGGTAGGGTCTCCCCTTCTTCTGGCATGAATGAATAGCCATTCGTCTCAGGTATCGGTCCAGCGAGCTCTCATCAGGATCTGGATGCTCCGTGATGCGCTGGGGTCTGAGTGGTGGCGGGTGACTCATTGCACAGCCGAATTAGTCTGTCTGGAATCCAAATCGGACTTTCTGCGTCCTGTGGAAAAATACAAGCATACCCTCGCCCCTTGGTTAGCAATGTATCAGGCCCTTTCCATTGTCCTGATAATAAATCCTTCCATTTAACGTAAGTTGCTGGCTTTGCTGGAGTTGGTGCCCAATGTCTGGACATGGCAGAACTCTCATCTATGTTTAAATTCAAAATATTTATTACATAAAGAGCATGTTGCAGTATCTGATGAGGTGAACTGTATTTAAATTCTGCCTTTTGTAATTTGTTTATTTGAGTTTTCAAAGTCTGGTGAGCCCTTTCAATAATTGCCTGCCCCTGAGGATTATATGGAATACCTGTAGTATGAGTGATGTTAAATCTCTGTACAAATTCTGCAAATGCTTTAGAAGTATAGGCAGGGCCATTGTCTGTTTTTATATTTTTTGGCCAACCCATATAAGCAAAACATGCAAACAAATGTTGTGCCACATCTTTAAATGCCTCTCCTGTTCTTGCAGTGGCCATAATTACATGCGAATAGGTGTCCACACAAACATGCACAAAGCTTAATTTTCCAAATGAGGACATATGAGTTACATCCATTTGCCAAAGATCATTAGGTTGAAGACCTCTGGGATTTACTCCCATAGGGAGACTGTTACTATACTGAGGACAATGAGGACAAACTTTAACTATTTCTCGTGCTGCTTCTCTTGTTATTTTAAATTGCCATCTGAGAGCAGCAGCATTCTGATGATGCACAGCATGTGAATTTCTTGCTTGTTCCACAGTAGAAAGAACAGTTACAGTCATCACTTCTTTTGTAAGTGCATCAGCTAATGCATTACCTTCTGAGAGTGAACCAGGCAACCCTGAATGGGCTCGTATATGCCCAATATAAAATGCCAAATCTCTTTTTTGAACCAAATTTTGCAATTCCTGTAATAAGATGAATATTTTTGTTTTGTTTTCTGGAATTTGAGCTGTTTCAATATGAGGAAATAATCTGACTACATATTGGGAATCTGTATATAAATTAAAAGTTCTGTCATTAAGAACTGAAAAAACATGAATAATAGCCAATAATTCTGTTCTCTGCGCTGATGTCTCAGCTGTATTCCATTGCTTTTGTTTTGAATCTATAATGACTGCTGCATTTCCATTAGATGACCCATCAGTAAACACCAAGGCAGCAGGTGGCGGTAAAGGTTTAGCTGAGCATTTTCGTGGAAAAATAAACTTTTGTCTAGAAAACAGCATTAACAAAGGGTGAGATGGTAAATGATGAGCAATTTGTCCTGAGAACGAAGCAAGAGCAATCTGCCAATTTTCTTGTTGAATGAGAAACTGTAATTGATCTGAGTTATAAGGAATTACAATTTCTTGTGCATCTTTTCCAAATAACTCTAAACTTCTTTTTCTGCCTTTGGTAATCAATGTAGCAACCAAATCTGGATAACTTCTAAGCACTCTTCTAGGAGTAGAAGGGAGATGCAGCCATTCTAACGGTCCCTTCTGCCATAGACATCCTGTAGGTGAGTGCTCAGTAGCTAGAATAATTATACTCCAGGACTCAGTATAGGACACATAAGTTAGGAACTGCTTGTTAATAGCATGTTCTACTTTTCTTAATGCTTCCCGAGCTTCAGGAGACATTTCCCTTGATGAATTAGGATCACTGTCTCCCTTTAAGATGTCAAATAATGGCTTCAATTCCCCTGTACTTAATTTCAAAAATGACCTAATCCAATTAACATTCCCTAGCAATTTCTGAAAATCATTCAAAGTACGCAAATGCTGTGTTTTTAATTGCAAAGGTTGATGAGTTATAATTTCTGTATGCAGAATTCTTCCTAAATATGAATAAGGTGGGTTAACTTGAATTTTCTCTGGAGCTATTTTCAATCCCTTTTCTTTCAGAGCCTCAGTAGTTTTCATTAGAACCTCCTGTAAATAGGCTCGATCTGGGTGGGTGAGCAAAATGTCATCCATATAATGAATTATATAAACTGTTGGATGTTGATCTCTGATTCCTTGCAATGCCTGATCTACAAATTTTTGACATAAAGTTGGACTGTTTTTTATTCCCTGAGGGAGAACTTTCCATTGATACCTCTGATAAGGCTGTTTTAAATTTTCAGAGGGAAAACTGAAGGCAAATCTCCTTTTGTCTGGCTCATAGAGAGGAATAGTGAAAAAGCAATCCTGCAAGTCTATAACAATTAAATTACTTCCTTTTGGAATTGCTACTGGACTGGGGAGGCCTGGTTGAAGAGGCCCCATATCCTCCATAGTTTTATTGACAGCTCTGAGATCCTGCAGTAATCTCCATTTCCCTGATTTCTTTTTAATTACAAAGATTGGAGTATTCCATGGACTGGTAGAAGGCTCTATGTGTCCTTCATCTAGTTGCTGCTGAACTAACTGACGTGCTGCCACTAATTTTTCAGCTGACAGAGGCCACTGCTCCACCCAAACCGGGGAATCATTAATCCAGGTGATTGGGTCTGCAGTCAGAGCAGTGACCTGACCTATAAATCCTGAGATCCCAGTCCAGCGCGAGATTTCCTAGGCTGAGGAATGATTGGCATGATCATGCCTTGTTCATCTGTTCCCATTCCTTTAAGAGGATTGAAATTCATATCCAGCATTTGATTTGCCACGGTGTTATTTGGACTGAATATTAACACTCCCATCTGTGACAAAACATCCCGTCCCCATAGGGTTATGGGAATTGTTGAAATCACATATGGAGTAAAATGGCCAGAATTATTTTCCTCATCTTCCCATTTAAGTACCTGTGAACTCTTTTGAACATTTTGTGCTGACCCCAGACCCACTAATGAAGTTGGAGTAGTAACCGTGGGCCAGGATGAAGGCCAATCTTTGCCTGCTATACAGGAGGCATCTGCCCCTGTATCTAATAAGCCTAATATTGGTTTTCCTTGAATTTTCAAAATTTTAGTAGGTCTCTGTGACTTTATTTCCTGAATCCAAAAAGCCGCATCACTAGATCCAAATCCTGCATTCCCTCTTTCGGCCTGCGTTATCGGCTTTCCAGTTTGAGTAATAGGTAACAAAAATAACTGAGCTATTCTTTGTCCTGCCTGTATTTGAATAGTCTGAGTAGGTGGGGATAATAAAATTTGTATTTCTCCAGTATAGTCTGCATCTATTACTCCTGGAATAATTATTAATCCTTTGAGTGATGACGAACTACGCCCAATTATTAACCCAACTGTTCCAGGAGGAAGCGGACCATAGGTTCCTGTAGGAACTTTAGTCACTGGAGCATCAGGAGTTAATATGACACTGGTGGAGGAACAGAGGTCCAATCCTGCGCTGCCTGGGGTGGCCCTGAATAAGTCGTGGACTGTGCGAACGGATTGGTTACACTCAAGGCCCCTATTGTTGTCTGGGCCCAGGGCTGGCCCTGTTGGAAGTTTCCCTGCCAATTACCTTGTTGTGGGCCATTGGAATTATTCCTTCTCCCTTGAAGGAGAGTGCCATTTTTATGATATTTAGATCTACAATCTTTAGCCCAATGAAAACCCTTCTCACAACGAGGACATACTGTTGTTGGAGCATTATTGCTCCTCCCTTGGGCCCCCTGAGGAGGGGGTATAGGAGCTCCATTGTTTCCTGCTTTGGAAGGACAATGTCTGCTAAAATGTCCTGGCTGCCGACATGAATAACAAAGTCCTGAATCTGACTGATTATTTCCTTTTGTCTTATTAACATTTTTGATATACTGAGTAAATGTCTCTCCCTTCAGGGCAGCTGCGATAGCTACACCCTGAATAAATGCTGGAGAAACTTCAGAACATTGTTTTATATAGTCTCCAATTGATCCTGTCCTTCTGATGGGCCGAAGGAGAGACTGACAAGTAGCATTAGCATTTTCAAAAGCCAGTTGTTTAACCAAAATATCAGCAGCTTCTTGGTTAGTTATTACTCGCTTTACTGCCTGGTCAAGTCTGTACAAAAATTCCTGAAATGGTTCATCCTGTCTTTGTCTAATTTCTGTCAATGCCGTAGACTTTCCTGAAGTTACAGGAAGTCCCCTCCATGCACTTAATGCACTATGATTAACCTGTATTAGGCCTTCCCTGGGAATGTAAAGCTGATCATTAACCGTAGCATAATCACCTTCCCCCAACAGCATGTCTAATGTAAAGCCACCATCTCTTCTTTTCTTTTCCTTTTCTACAGCCTTTTTTTTTTACCAGATCTTCATATTCAGTCCTCCACAACAAATAATCTCCCCCACTTAAACAAGCCTTACACACTTGAAACCAATCATGAGGAGTCATCCATTTAGAAGCAACAGCCTCAACCAAAGTCAAAGTATAAGGAGCCAAAGGACCATAATTCTGACAGGCGCCTTTCAATTCTTTCAAAATTTTGTAAGACAAAGGTTCCCAAACCGGATATTCATCATCTTCCGAATCTCTCTCAAACATTACAGGACAACAGAGAGAAAAATCAAAATCTCCTGCAGCCTCTGCTTCTTTAACTGCTTGTTGAAAACTGGAACCTAGCTTAGTGCTTGGTCGATCCCGAGGTGGAGGCGGGCCCTGAAACTTTCTAGTAGGCTTTCGAGGCAGCTTCCGAAAAGGAGGAGGCCCCTTTTCTTCCCGAGTTACGGGGAAGCCCCAGGGATCATCCCTATGATATTCTGCAGCAGCTTCATCGAACTCCCTTTGCTCTTCAGGAGTTACTTTATGATACTTTGCTGATCGCTCATCATCTTCCTTTTCCTCCTGCTCATTCTGTGCCACATATGCTAGAGATTCTAGGAATGTCGGAGGAGCAGTAGCTCCATCCTCCTGTTCATGAGCCAGGGTGTCTCCGTTTAGACCCCAAAGCATAAAAATACTTAATAGATTGCTAAGAAGGCGTAGCACTTTAGATCCTGTCTGACCCATTTCTTAATTTTTAGTTCTTCAACTTTCCACCCTTACCTACCTATCTTATGCAGGGGGTCCCGGGCACCCACGGTGGAGTCCTATCCGTCCCGAGCAATACCTTACCTTCAGGTCCCTGTTCGGGCGCCACTTGCCGGGGTCCAGCCTCGGCAGGTCCAGGGGTTCCCAAAGGTGTGGACGGAGTCGGGGAGAGAGAGAGAGAGAGAGAGAGAGAGAGAGAGAGCGCACGCAACGTGGGAGACAGAAAATCCTTGATCTTACTTCTGCTTAGTCTTAATGCTTCTCCTTCTCCTCCTGCCCCAGACTAGCAGAGCTTTTTATTATGTATATCGATCCACAGGTTACATTGTTTCCCCCAAACCTTTTAGGCAAAAAGTACAGACATTCTTTTGGTTGTTTACCCAACTCTTATGTATATTACATGTTAATTACTAACTATTTTCACCCTTCATCCAGACATCCTCTTAAAACTCCTGACCTTTCCTCCTATCTAAGATCCTTTTAAGCTTCCACATTTCTATCCTAAATCTTCATTACTTTCTTGCTTTTCTTCCTGCAAACTTTTCTACCATTTACATCATTAGTCATCTATATGTTACTTCTATAATAATTTCTAACAGACAGCTAACAGATAGAGAAAGCAAAGATTAGTCTCCTTCAGTTGCCATCCTGCATTTTTATTTTCCCATTTACTTTATATCTTCAGTCACTGTTCTTCGTGATTCCTGCCACGCAGAGAATCCACTTCTCCAGGGACAATGTCAAACCATGGAGCTCACCCGGGACTGTGTCAAACCGTGGTGGTCCTCGTATCTCCAGGGACTATGTCAAACCATGGAGCTCACCCGGGACTATGTCAAACCGTGGTGGTTGCTGTTCCAGTGACACTGCTCCCAACATGGGAGGAGGCAGTGGGAAGCAGTTAGGGCTGAGTGACCTGAGTCCACCAGAGTGCCTTGCACCATCAGACCAGTAGACACCACTGTGTCAACGTGGACCAGCGCACAGTAGTGGCACTATGGAGGTGCCTCCTGAAGTAGCTGCAACCAGCCAGGAGCCGAGCACCATCCCCCACAGCAGCAACCTGATTAGAGCCCAGCACCTTCCTCCAGACAGCAGTGACTGGGAGGGAGTGGAACCCCACCCCCAACAGCAGCTGAGGCTCAGAGCCGAGACACACCCCCAGCAGCAGTAGCGTAGCTTGGGAGCTCAGCATCTTAACCCACAGCAGCAGTGACAGAGCTGGAGTGGATCCCCACCCCCAATAGCAGCTGAGGCTTGGGAGCTGAGACACACTCCCAGCAGCAGAGGCTCTGGAGCAGACATTCATCCCCAGGCAGCAGCAGCATAGATCAGCAGCTGAGAACCATCCCTAACAGCATCAGCAGAGGCGGATCTGGAGCAGTGCCCAAGCCAAGAAGCAGCAAGACTCAGGAAGCTGAGACCTACACCTGACAACTGCAGCAATGGATTTGGAGTGGGACCCCCACACAGCAGCAGCAAAGTACCAGAGGCTGAGCATCCTCAGCTCACAAGAGCAGCAGAGTATTGGGAGCAGAGAGCATCCCCTGGCAACAGCAGTAGCAGTAGCAGTGCAAACCAGGGGCTGACACTCAACTCCAGCAGCAACTGATCAGGAGCTGAGCCCTATTGGGCAGCAGCACACCCCAGCAGCACACCAGCATGACCCACACACACCAGCAGTACACCAGCAGGACCCACACACCCCAGAAGAGCACCAGCGGAACACAAGCACCACAGTAGCACACCAGCAGGATGTACACACCCCAACAGTGCCTAACATGACAGACCAATACCAGCCGACAGTTGTCAGACGTCCAGGATGCACAGCAGGCCAGAGGTACCACACACCAAAATAGTCTGTGAGGCACAGCAGCCCTATTTGATACACAGAGGCCTGCCTACACATTCCAACATCCCTCACTGGGCATAGAACTACCAGACTGCAAAAATGGGAGACAAAGAAACAACACCCAAATGAAAGAAAAGGAGGAATCAAAAGAGAAGGACTACATGGAATGGAAGAAAACAATTTGTCAGATAAAGATTTCAAAGCAATGATTTTAAGGGTGCTCAAACAATTTAGTGAGAACTAAAAGAAACTTAATAAGAATTATGAAGAGCTCAGTGGGAACTACATCAGCTTAAAAAAAGAGGTAGAAGCTATGCATAAAAATCAAGAGGAAATAAAGAATGACATAACAGTTATGAAAAATATCTGATAAAAATTCAATAGTAGATTAGAAGAAGCTGAAGATTGAATCAGTGAGTTAGAACACAAGATAGGAAAAAACACCCAAATAGAGCAGCAAATGGGGGGCGGGGCGGGGGAAGCAGGAGGAGAGTTTAAGAAAGATTTGGGACAATAAGAAATGTAACAACATTCATATCATAGGGGTACTGGAGGGAGAAGAATCAGAAAAAGGAACAGAAAACCTGTTTGAAGAACTAATGAGAGAAAACTTTCCTAAATTGGTGAAGGAAAAAGTCACACAAGTGCAGGAAACACAGAGAGTCCCAAGCAAGATGAACCCAAAAAGACCCACAGCTAGACACATCATAATAAAAATGGAAAATATTAAAAACAAAGAAAGAACCTTAAAGGAAGCAAGAGAAAGACAGAAAGTTATCTACAAGCAAGCTCCATTTAGACTGTCAGCTGATTTCTCAATAGAAACATTGCAGGCCAGAAGGAGTGTAATAAAGTATACAAAGTAATGAAAGGTGTGAGTCTGAATTCAAGACTAGTCTATCCAGCAAGGCTATCATTCAAAATTGAAGAAGAAACAAAGAACTTAACAGACAAAAAAAAAAAAAAAAAAAAAAAGCTAAAGGAATTTACCACCATCAAACCAACATTGCAAGAAATGCTAAATATACTGTTGTAAGAAGAAGAAACAGAGAGAAAGAGGAAAACAGGCATAAAATAAATATGGCACTAATAAGTATCTATCAATAATAACCTTAAATGTAAATGGCTTAAATGGTTCAATCAAAAGATATAGGACAGTTCTGGCAGGTTTGGCTCAGCAGTAGAGTGTTAACCCACGACCAGTGAGTCACAGTTTTGATTCTGGCCAAGGACACATACCTCGGTTATGGTCTGCTCTGTGCCCTGGTCCAGGTCCTGCAGGAGGCAACCCATCAATGTGTCCCTCTGACATCGATGTTTCTCTCTCTCTCTTCCTTTCTTTCCATCTCTGTCTCTTCCAGTCTGTCTAAAGATAAACAGAAAAATATCCTCAGATGAGGATTAAAAAAATAATAATAAATAAATACATGAGACATAGGGCAGCTGATTGGATAAGAAAACCTGATTCATATATATGCTGTCTTCAAGAGACACACCTCATAACAAAAGACTCACACAGTATGAAAGTGAAGGCATGGAAAACAATTTTCCAAGTAAATGGAAATAAAAAGAAGGCTGGTGTACCAATACTCATATCTAATAAGATAGACTTCAAAACAAGGGCCATAATAGGAGACAGAGAAGGTCACTACATAATATTAAAAGGGTCAATCCAACAATAGGATATAACCCTGGTAAACATATGTGCACCAAATATAGGAGCACCGTAATATATTAAATAACTTCTGGAGGACTTCAAGGGAGAGATCAATAGCAATACAACCATAGTGGGTGACTTTAACACCCCAGTGACACCACTGGATAGATCTTCTAGACAAAAAAAATAACAAGGGCACAGAGTCCTTAAATAATTAACTAGATCAGTTGAACTTAATTGATAATTACAGAACATTTCACCCCAAAGCCGCAGAATGCACATTCTTCTCAAGTGCACATGTGACATTCTCAAAGATAGAGCACATGTTAGGACACAAAGTAAGTCTGTACAAATTCAAGAAGATTGAAATCATATCAAGCATCTTCTCAAATCACAATGGCATGAAACAAAAAAAATTACAACAAAAACATTCAAACACATGGAGGCTAAATAGCATGTTATTAAACAATGAATGGGTTGCCAATGAGATCAAGGAAGAAATTAAAAACTTCCTGGAAACCAATGAAAATGAACACACAACAACACAAAATCTACGGGATGCAGTGAAAGCAGTCCTGAGAGGGAAGTTCATAGCACTACAGGTCTATATCAAGAAACAAGAAAAATTTACAATTGACTTTATAATCCTAAACTTAAAGAACTACTAAGTAAGTAAAAAGAAAACCCCAGAGCAAGCAGAAGGAAAGAAATAGTAAAGGTCAGAGCAGATATAAATGACACAGAAACTAAAAAAAAAAAACAATTCAAAAGATCAATGAAACAAAGAGCTGGTTCTTTGAAAAGATAAACAAGATTGATCAACCCTTAGCCAGACTTACCAAGAAACAAAAAGAGGACCCAAATAAACAAAATCAGAAAAAAAAAGAAAAGTAACAACTGACATCACAGAAATTCAAAGAGTCAATAAAACATACTATGAAAAATTATATTCCAACAAATTGGACAATCTAGGTGAAATGGAAAATTTCGTGAAACACACAGTCTCCCAAAACTGAACTGGGAAAAGATGGAAAACTTGAACAGATTAATAACAACTAAGAAAATTGAAAATGTAATCAAGAAGCTCCCCACAAACAAAGGCCCAGGCCTGGACGGCTTCACAGGGGAGTTTTACTGAACATTCAAAGAAGAATTAACATATATTCTCCTCAAACTATTCCAAAAAAATCCAAAAAGATGGAAGACTTCTGAACTCATTTTATAAGGCCAGTATAATCCTAACTCCAAAACCAGATAAAGACACTACTGTTGGGAGCCAGCTACGTGTCTGTCAGAGTCCATGGAGCTTGGAGGTCTTGAGTCAGAGACTCGAACTCCCCCACAATCTCAAGGAATTAAGCTTGCATTGTGTTTGTGCAGCTCGGGCTAAGCGTGACCCAATGTACCTCGAAATACCTGAGATAACAGACTGGGTGTTATTGGGTGTTCCTGGGTGCTCCAGATAGCCACAAGGCAAATGAATTCTATACAACATTGTTGTAGCCCTGGGCATTATATCAAAAAGATCCTGTTTTCTTATATCACTAAACTTTTGCTGTAAGGTATAAAAGGCATGTAAAAAAGCATATCGAGGCTGATCCTGCTGAGGACAGTCCTCCTGATTCCATAGTTGTGTCTTTGTCTTCACTCCCACTACTCAAACTCAGGGACTCTGCTCTCCAGGCTACTTCCTGGCACACTACAAACACAGAAAGCTATAGGCCAATATCCCTGATAAAAATAGATGCCAAAATTCTTAACAAAATATTAGTATATCAGATGTAGCAATACAGCAAAAAAATTATTCATCAGAACCAAGTGGGACTCATCCCAGGGGAGCAAGGATGGTACAATATTTGCAAATCAATAAATGTAATACACCACATATACAAAATGAAAGATAAAAACCACATGATCTTATCAATAGATGCTGAAAAAGCATTTGACAAAATCCAACACCCATTTCGGATAAAAACGCTCAGCAATGTGGAAATAGAAAAATCATATCTTGACATAATAAAGCCCATATATAAAAAACCTTCAGACAACAGCATACTCAATGGACAAGAACTACAAGCATTTCCTTTAAATACAGGAACAAGACAGGGATGCCCATTCTTGCTACTCTTATTTAACATAGTAATGAAAGTCTTAACCACAGCCATTAGACATGAAGAAAAAATAAAAGGGATCCAAATTGGAAAAGAGGAAGTGAAACTGTCATTATTTGCAGAGGATATAATATTGTACATAGAAAACCCTAAAGACTCCATCAAAAATCTACTCGACTTAATAAATTGATTTGGCAAAGCAGTGGGTTACAAAATTAACATCAAGAACTTGATGGCACTGTGTGATCCAGCTGTCCGCATGACCTGCGGGGTGCTGGGGCACCAGAGAGGCCTGTGCGACCCAGCTGTCCACAAATTAGGTGTGGAGCCAGGTCTCCAAAGGGACTGTGTAATCCAGCTCCCCATGGAATCAGCAGGAAGTGGGAGTTCACTGGGCCTGTACAATCCAACTGCCCACAACATCGATGGGGAGCCAGGGCATCAGAGAGGCCAGTACAACACAGCTGCCCACAGTACTGGCAGGGAGCACGGCTCCAACAGGGACTGAGCTATAAAGCTACAGGTGGCAACAGCGACCAGCTGGGAACACAGCTCCAGAGGGACCCACGTAATCCAGCAGCAGCACCTACCAGGACACACCAATACAAGTCCCCAGTAGTCAATCTTCCAGGATCCAGAGCAGGTAAGAGGTGACACGCAACAAAACAGTCTGGGAGGCACAGTACCCTTATTTGATATACAGTGAGCTGCCAACACATCCAAACATCCCTCAACAGGTCTAGAGCTACCAGACAGCTAAAATGGGGAGACAAAGAAACAACACCCAAAGGAAAGAAAAAGAGGAATGACCAGAAAATGAACTACAGAAAATGGAAGACAGCAACTTGTCAGATAAAGAATTCAAAGCAATGATTTTAAGGGTGCTCAAACAATTTGGTGAGAACTACAAGCAACTTAATAAGAATTATGAAAAGCTCACTGAGAACTACTTCAGCTTAAAAAAAAGAGATAGAAGCTACGCATAAAGAGGTAGAAGCTATGCATAAAAATCAAGAAGAAATAAAGAATGACATAGATGTTATTAGAAATACCTTAGAAGGGTTCAATGGTAGATTAGAAGAAGCTGAAGAGCAAATCAGTCACTTAGAAGACAAAGTAGAAAAAAACACCCAAATATAGCAGCAAATAAAAAAAAAATTTTAAAAACAGGGGGAAAGTTTAAGGGAGCTGTGGGACAATACAAAACTTAACAACAATAGAATTATAGGGATACCAGAAGGAGAAGAATCAGAGAAAGGAATAGAGAACCTGTTTGAAGAAATAATGACAGAAAAGTTCCCTAAACTGGTGAAGGAAAAGTTACAGAAGTCCAGGGAACACAGAGAGCCCCAAGCAAGATGAAACCCAGAAGACCCACAGCTAGACACATCAAATAAAAATGGCCAAAATTAAAGACAAAGCAAGAATCTTAAAGGAAGCAAGAGAGAGAGACAGAAAGTTACTTACAAGGGAGCTCACATTAGACTGTCAGCTGATTTCTCAATAGAAATGCTGTAGGCCAGAAAGGTGAGGCATGAAGTGTACAAAGTAATGGAAGGCAAGGGTCTGAATCCAAGACTACTCTATCTAGCAATGCTATCATTCAAAATTGAAGTAGAAATTAAGAGCTTCACAGCTGCTAAAAAAAAAAAAAAAAAAAACAAACAAACTAAAGGAATTTACCACGTCCAAACCAGCACTGCAAGAAATGCTGAAGGGACTGTAGTAAGAAGAAGAAGAAAGAGAGAGAGAGAGAGAGAGAGAGAGAGAGAGAGAGAGAGAGAGAGAGAGAGAGAGAGGAACACAGACATAAAATTAAAATGGTAACTAATAACTATCTATCAATAACTGCCTTAAATGCAAATGGCTTAAATGCTCCCAAGAAAAGACATAGGGTAGCTGATTGGATAAAAAACACAACCCATATATACACTGCCTACGAGAGACCCACCTCACAACAAAAGACTCACACAGGATAAAAGTGAAGGGTTGGGAAAAAAAACCTAGTGTAGCAATACTCATAACTGACAAGATAGACTTCAAAAAAAGGGCCATAATAAGAGACAGAGAAGGGCACTACACAATATTAAAAGGATCAATCCAACAAGAAGATATAACCCTGGTAAACATATATGCACCAAACATGAGAGCACCCAAATATATTAAAAGACTTCTGGAAGACTTAAGGGGAGAGATCATAACAATACAATCATAGTGTGTGACTTTGACAAGCCACTGACACAACTGCATAGATCTTCTAGACAAAAAATTAACAAGGACATAGAGTCCTTACAAGACAAACTAGAACAGTTGGACTTAATTGATATTTACAGAATATTTCACCCCAAAGCTGCAGAATATATATTCTTCTCAAGTGCACATGGGTCATTCTCAAAGATAGACCACATGTTAGGACACAAAGCAAGTCTCTACAAATTCAAGAAGATTGAGATCATATCAAGCATCTTCTCAGATCACAGTGGCATGAAACTAGAATTCAATTAAAATAAAAACACACAAAAACATTCAAACACTTGGAGGCTAAATATCATGTTATTAAACAACAAATGGGTTACTAATGAGAATAAAAAAGAATTTAAAAACTTCCTGGAAACCAATGAAAACAGACACACAACAACACAAAATCTATGGGAAACAGCGATAGTAGTACTGAGTGCGAACTTCATAGCACTACAGGCCTACCTTAAGAAAAAAGAAAAATTCCTAATTGACTTTCTAACCCTACAACTTAATGAACTAGAAAGTAAAAAGAAAGAAAAACCCAGAGCTAGTAGGCAGAAGGAAATAGTAAAGGTCAGAGCAGAAATAAATGACATAGAGACTAAAAAAAAAAAAAAAAAAAAATTCAAAAAATCAATGAAACAAAAAGCTGTTCTTTGAAAAGATAAAAAGATCGATGGACCTTTAGCCAGACTCACCAAGAAACAAAAAGAGAGAAATGAAATAAACAAAATCAAAAATGAAAGAGGAGAAGTAACAAGTGAAACCACAGAAATACAAAGGATCATCAAAACATAATATAAACAATTATATGCCAACATATTGGACAATCTAGGAGAAATGGACAAATTTCTAGAAACACAGTCTCCCAAAACTGAACCAAGAAGAGATAGAAAACTTGAACATACCAATAACAACAAAAGAAATTGAAGATGTAATTATGAAACTCCCAGCAAACAAAAGCCCAGGCCCAGAGAGCTTCATGGAGGAGTATTACGGAACATTCAAAGAAGAGCTAATACCCATTCTCCTCAAACTATTCCAAAAAATCCAAGAAGACGGAACACTTCCAAACTTTTATGAGGCCAGCATAATCCTAATTCCAAAACCGGATAAAGACACTACAAAGAAAGTAAACTACAGGACAATATCCATGATGAAGCCAGAAGCCTAAATCCTTAACAAAATATTAGCAAATTGGATCCAGCAATACATCAAAAAATTATTCATTATGACCAAGTGGCTTTCATTCCAGGCATGCAAGAATGGTACAATATGCACAAATCAATAAACGTGATACACCACATAAACAAAATGAAACATAAAAATCATAAGATCATATCAATAGATGCTGAGAAAACATTTGATAAAATCGAGCACCTATTTCTGATAAAAACTCTCAGCAATGTGGGAATAGAGGGATCAATCTCAAGATAATAAAGGCTATATATGAAAAACTTACAGCCAACATCATAGTCAATGGACAAAACTAAAAGCATTCCCCTTAAGAACGGGAACAAGACAGAGATGCGAACTTTCACCACTCTTATTTAACATAGTACTGGAAGTCTTAGCCACAGCAATTAGACATGAAAAAAAAATAAAGGGGATCCAAATTGGAAAGGAGGAAGTGAAACTGTCATTATTTGCAGATGACATGATATTGTACATAGAAAACCCTAAAGACTCCATCAATAATCTATTAGATTTAATAAATGAATTCAGCAAAGTAGCAGGATACAAAATTAACATCAAGAAATTGACAGCATTCTTAAACAACAATGATTAATCACAGGAAGAGAAACTAAAAAACAATCCCATTTACCATCGCAACAAAAAAATTAAGATACCTAGGAATAAACTTCACCAAAGAATAAAGGATCTCTTCACAGAAAAACACAGGTCATTGAAAAAAGAAAAAGGGCAAGATATAAAAAAGTGAAAGCATATACCTTGTTCGTGGATTGGAAGAGTTAACATCATTAAATGTCCATACTACCCAAAGCAATCTATAGATTCAATGCAATCCCCATCAACATGCCAACCACATATTTCACAGAACCAGAACAAACACTCCAATAGTTTATATGGAACTAAAAAAGACCCCAAATAGCCACAGCAATCTTGAAAAAGAAGAACAAAGTAGGAGGGATCACATTATCAGATATCAGGTTATACTACAAAGCCACTGTAATCAAAACAGCCTGGTACTGGCACAAGCACAGGGAGATAGATCAATGGAACAGAATAGAGAACCCAGAAATTGACCCAAGACAATATGGCCAATTAATATTTGACAAAGGTGGCAAGAGCATACAGTGGAGTCAAGATGGTCTCTTCAATAAATGGTGTTGGGAAAATTGGACAACTACTTGCAAAAAATAAAGCTAGACCACCAACTTACACCATTCACGAGAATAAACTCAAAATGGACAAAAGACTTAAATGTAACTCATGAATCCATAAAAATTCTAGAAGAGAATGCAGGCAACAAAATTTCAGACATCATAAACAGCAGAATTTTCACTGATACAACACCTAAGGCAAGAGAAACAGGAAAAAGTAAACACATGGGACTACATCAAACTAAAAAGCTTTTGCACAGCAAAAGAAACAACCATCAAACCAGAAAGGGATCCCACCATATGGGAGACCACATTCACCAATGATGCATCAGATAAGTGGTTAATTTCCAAAATATATAGAGTGCTCCTACAACTCAACAAAAGGAAGACAAAGAACCCAATTAAAAAATGGGCAGAGGAACTAAATAGACACCTCTCCAAACAGGACATACAAATGGTCAAGAGACATATGAAGAAATGCACCCATAAAAATCCTAGAAGAAAACATAGGCAACAAAATTTCAGACATCATACGCAGCACAATTTTCACTGATACATCACCTAAGGCAAGAGAAACAAAGGAAAAACTGAACACATAGGACTGCATCAAACTGAAAAGCTTCTGCACAGCAAAAGAAACAATCATCAAAACGGAAAGGGAACCCACAGTATGGGAGAATATAATTGCCAATGATACATAAGATAAGGGATTAATCTCCAAAATATATAGAGTGCTCATACAACTCACCAGAGGAAGACAATCAACCCAATTGAAAAATGGGCAGAGGATCTAAAGAGGCACCTCTCCAATCAGGACATACAAATGGCCAAGAGACATATGAAGAAATGTTCAACATCACTAATCATCACAGAGATGCAATTTAAAACAACAATGAGGTATTACCTCACACCTGTCAGAATGGCCACCATCAACAAATTATTAAACAAGTGCTGGGGAGGGTGTGGTGAAAAGGGGACTCTGGTGGAAATGCAGACTGGTGCAGCTACTATGGAAAACACTATGGTGTTACCTCAAAATACTAAAAATTGAATTGCCATTTGACCCAGTGATCCCACTTCTAGGAATATACCCTAAGAAGCTTGAAACACCAATCTGAAATAACATATGTACTCCCATGTTCATAAAAGCACTATTTACAATAGCTAAGATCTGGAAACAGCCCAAGTGTCCATCAGTAGACAAATGGATAAAAAAGCTGTGGTACATAGGCACAATGGAGTACTATGCAGCTGTAAGAAAGAAAGATCTCTTATCCTTTTAGATGACATGGAGGGACTTGGAGAGTATTATCCTAAGCTAAACAAGCCAAGCAGAGAAAGACAAATATCACATGATCTCACTTATTTGTGGAATATAATGAACATAACAGTCTAAGGCACAGGGTTGACCCAGAGTAGTGGAAGTAGGGTAGAGACTGACAATCCTTGGGGTGAGGGAAGACATAAACCACAGAACTTATATGTATGTACGCATAACTGATGGACATGGACAACAAAGCTGGGGATGGGTTGGGTTGGGGATGGCGAGGAGAGTGTCAAAGGGGAAATAAGGAGAAACATCTGTAACAAAAACAAATGAATAAAAATATATAAATATATAAATTAAAAAATAAAAAGTCATAACGGTAAAAAAATATATAAAAAATAAATAAATAAAAATGACATATGGTCTTAGTACCATATGTTATATTATTTACTTTAGTGACTGAAGGGAGCAAAGAAAAAACCATTCAATTATAATAAATTGACCAGGGACCTCAGGAAAATCCTATAGCAATTTTAGAAAGGTTGAAAAATGCAATCATTAAATTCACTGACCTGAATTCCTATAATGCCCTGGCAGGGTCCATTCTAATAAAGGACAAATTTATAACTCAATCTGCCTCTGACACAAGGAGAAAATTACAAAAATTGGATATGGGTTCTTCCACGCCCCTTATTAATAATTTAACTACAGCCAACACAGTCTTTTATAATCAAAACCAGGATGAGGAAAAGAGGGCCCAGACAAGGGAGAAACACAAGGAAAAAAAAGAAGCAGACACAATTATTAGCTGCATCACAAGAATACTGGCCACAGCAGGGAAAGCCTTGCCAAGGCTTGGGCCAGAGACTATTTGGTCCTCCTAGTTTTTCTTCCAATGCAGGAAGCCTGGGCATTGGTAATCAGAATGCCTACAGAAAGGTTCTAGCAGACCTAGCAAGCCCTGCCCTCCATGTCACAAGATAAACCATTGGAAACAAGACTTCCCTGAGGGCTGGTGGGCCTACTGGTTGGATTTCCCCTCCTTAATGACCTTGACTTTAAGGTCCTCAATCTCTATTGGCTTCTGCTAAAACCATTGACATTACTGTGACAGAGCCAAGGGTGACCTTAGACATGGCAGGTAAGCTTGTTAATTTTCCTGTTGATATGGGAGCTGCTTCCTCTGTGCTAACTTCCTACTCCAGGAAACTTTCCTCACAAATCAGACAAATAACAAGAATGGAGAGAAAATCATCCCCAAAACAAATAACACCTCCTTTAAATTGCCTGTGGGGGTGTATTACATTTGTACATTTATTTCTAATAATACCTGAATGCCCCACCCCCTTGCTGAGGAGAGACATATTAAGCAAAATGAGAACTAGTGTAATCTTTTTATTCTTTAAATATGTTTTTTATTGATTTTTTAGAGAGAGGGAAAGGGAGAGAGAGAAACATCAATTGTCTGCCTCCTGCACGCCCCCCTTTGGGGATTGAACCCACAACCCCGGCATGTACCCCAACTGGGAATTGAACCAGCAGGACCCCTCAGTCCATGAGACATTGCTCAATCCTCTGAGTCACATCTCCCAGGCTCTTTTTTATTCTTGAAGAAACAGTAAACCTCCTAATATTAGAATCAACAAATAAAAAAGCTATGAGGAATACCTAAACTTAGACTTAGGTTCATAGGTCTGGGCAGCAGGAATACAGGTCAGACTAAATATGCCAAACCTACCATAATTAAATTTAAAAATTCTACATAATTTCCTCACAAGAAACAATACCCTATTAACTCTAAGGCAAGAACAGAGCTACAAGAAATTATATCCAAAGTTTTTTAACATGGCCCTTTAATCTCAGGCAATTCTCCCTGTAATACTCCTATTCTATTTATAAATAAAAAATATGAGAAATACCAACTTGTTCAGGACTTAAGAATAATTAATGAGACATTAGTTCCTATCCACCCTGTGATTCCAAATCCCTATACTATTCTCAACAGAATACCATCAAACCCAGAATAGTTTTCAATACTAAATTTCAAAGACGCCTTTTGGAACTTCCAGTCAACATGGCAGTGTAAGTAAACGTGGTATCATCTCCTCCCACAACCACATCAAAATTAAAACTAAACTATAGAACAACCATCATTCAAAACCACCTTAAATCAAGCTGAATGGAAGTCCTACAACTATGGAATTAAAGAAGCCACATGGAGACTGGTAGGAGGGGTGGAGTCGCGGATGGGCTGGTCTCACACCCACGTGTGGTCCATAAAAATCAGGAGGATATCGCTGCTGTGAAGGTCCTCCCTGAAGAGTGAGGGGTCCACCTCCCACACCAGGCCCCCAGCTCGGGGTTCAAGTGCCAGGAAGAGAAGTCCCCATAACTTCTGGCTGTAAAACCAGCAGGAACTGAGGCTGAGGGAGGCTGAGTCTGCTGAAGCCCCAGACAGCTCCTCTTAAAGGGCCTGCTCACAGACTTACTCAGACCATCTCCCTCTGAGCTCCAGTGTGGAGGGGAGGCAGCTCAAAAGGCACCAGCGACATATGGAGAAGAACTGAGTTGTTTGGCATTGGGGTGAGGGCTGGAGAGGCAGCTTTCTCCTGGACAGATGTGCTGTTGGAGGCCGTTGTTCCTTTGGTGAGCCCTTCCCTTGGGCGGCAGACAGCGCCATATCTGGGACTCCAGCAACCTGGCTCACACTGTTTGCGCGGCCCTGGTGATACCCTGAGGCCCTGCCCCACGCAACTTTTAGGCCCACCCAAGCTGTTCCCAGTTGCTTTACCATGGAATGGCCTGTCTTGGATCCTGCTTCAGATTTTCCTAAATTCTCTCACAGAAGCAGCATCTGGTCTCAGCTAACCCCATACCTCTCGCTAAGTAATACATAGAAACAAACAGAGAGAGGCAGCCAAAATGAGGAGACAAAGAAACATGTCCCAAATGAAAGAACAGAACAAAACTCCAGGAAAAGAACTAAGCTAAATGGAGATAAGCAATCTAACAGATGCAGAGTTCAAAACACTGCTTATAAGGATGCTCAATGAACTTAGCGAGAACTTCAATGAACTTAGTGAGGGCCTCAAGAGCATAAAAAAGAACCAGTCAGAAATGAAGGAAGCACTAACTGAAATAAAGAATAATTTACAGATTTAATAGTAGAGTAGGTAAAGCCAAGAAGCAAACCATCAATTTGGAATATAAGGAAGCAAAAAAAAAAAAAAAAACACCCAATCAGAACAGCAAAAAGAAAAAAGAATAATAAAAAAAAAAAAAAAATGAGGCTAGTGTAAGAAGCCTCTGGGACAATTTCAAGCATACCAACATTCACATCATGGGAGTGCCAGAAGAAGAGAGAGAACAAGAAATTGAAAACCTATTTAAAACAATAATGACAGAAAACTTCCCTAACTTGGTGAAGGAAACAGACATACAAGTGCAGGAAGCACAGAGAGTGCCAAACAAGATGAACCCCAAGAGGCCCACACCAAGACACATCATCATCAAAATGCAAAAGGTTAAAAACAAAGAGAGAATCTTAAAAGCAGCAAGAGAAAAGCAATTAGTTACCTACAAGGGAGCTCCCGTAAGACTGAGCTGATTTCTCAAAAGAAACTTCGCAGCCCAGAAGGGAGTGGCAAGAAATATTCAGAGTGATAAAAAGCAAGAACCTACAACCAAGATTACTCTATCCTTCAAAGCTATCATTTAGAATCAATGGACATATAAAGAATTTCCCAGAGAAGAAAAAGCTAAAGGAGTTAATCACCACCAAACCATTATTATATGAAATGTTGAAGGGTCTTCTTGAAGAAAAAGATAAAAAATATGAACAAACAAAATGGCAATAAATACACATCTATTGACAATTGAATCTACAAACAAAATGAACAAGCAGAACAGAAACATTCTCATAGATACAGAGAACATTTTTTTGGTCCCCAGATGGGAGGGGGATTGGGGAAATTCGTGGAAAAGGTGAAGGGATTTAGAAGTACAAATTGGTTGTTAGACTGACAAACCTCAAAGGGAAGGGGGGTGGGTGAGTGGGAAGAAATAAAGAACTTATATGCATATATGCATAACCAATGAACACAGAGGGGGTGGGAGCGGGGAGGAGGGGGTCAATAAGGGGAAAAGGAGGAACATCTGTAATACATTCAACAATAAAGATAAGTTTAAAATAAATAAATAAATAAATATGTGGACTATAAAATAAATAAATAAATAAAAATTTTTAAAAAGATGCCTTTTTCTGTATCCCATTAGACCCAGCTTGTCAATTTCTATTTGCCTTTGAATAGACAGGCATACAATGATTTCAACAACAACTTACTTGGACTGTCTTTCCTCAAGGCTTCAGAGATAGCCCAATTTCTTTGGGCAAGATTTAACAAAGGATTTAAAGTGCCTATCTCTTGCCCTAGCCGGTTTTGCTCAGTGGTTAAAGTGTTGGCCCATGGACCAATGTGTAATGGGTCAAGGGCATGTACCTCTGGTTGCAGTTGGTCCCCGCCCCTGGTCAGGGCTGTGGGGGAGACAACCAGTCGATGTGTCCCTCTCAGTCGATGTTTCTCTCTCCCTCCCTCCTACTCTATATGAAGATAAACAGAAAAAAATATCCTCAGGTGAGGATTAAAACACAAAAAAGGATCTATCTCTTGAGGGGGCTGCACAAATCTTACAGTATATTGATGACCTTCTAATCTGTTCCCCCCATCAAAGAATTAGGCTGAGAACATTTAATACAAACTTTACATTTTTTTGACAAAAAGGAGATATAAAATCTCTAAGGAAAAGACACACAGAATATATATATATATATATATCTTAAAATAAAATATATCTTAAAATAAAAGGTAAATTACTTAGGCTTAATTCTCACACCTGGGGAAAAAATCTTATCCCCCTCAAAAATACAAACTATCCAAAACATACCAAGGCCTACCACAGCTAACAACTGAGGGACTTTTGGGGGGCTAACAGGATATTATAGACTTTAAATCTTGAAATATAAAGAAAAGGCCAAACCCCTGTATAATGCTCTACAAGGAAATGACATAATTTGAAAGAAAACCAAAAAGGCCCATATATTATCATACTTTTGGCTCCAATAGCCGTTAAGTTTCTGGGCATTGCCAATTGAATAATTCACACCTGGGTAAAGCCATATTCCAACCTGGGTGAAGAACAGGTGGTGAAATCACCTCTGAAATCTGCATGGCAAAGCCACTAGAAAACTTAAAACTACTCTTTAAAAAATGTTACCTTTCAGGAAAACTCCTCAAAAGATAAGGAATAATTAATATTAAAAATTTAAAGCAGCCTCTATCCTGGTGTGTTGCTCTTTTCTAGGTTTGTTATATAATACTTGACTAATACATGCACCTTTGTATTTTTCCTTCAGAATGAAATTAGAATTCTCTCAAATTTCTATGTAATCATTTTCCTCATTTGCTTGTTCACTTATACACCACCACACACCATTTGAGCCTTGTTTTAACCTTTTCTATACTTCTAATTTTGGACACTAAATTCTAAACACCCTTGTCTCCTTTGTTTCAGATACAATACAAACTACAAGACTTCAAATAATATTGACTCAATAATTTCACCCAGTCCTAGATATACCTCTATCCCCCCTTCAATCAGCCCATGCCACCAAACCCACTAGATCAGGCTACATAGCTCTTCCACTCTACTCTAAACCTAGCCACTCCCAGACAGAGAACAAGGAATATTGGGCCAACTCACCTCTACATCAAAACTCAGCAGAAAGTAGATCCAAAAGTCAGAGCTACGTCCTTCAACTTCCCAAATGAGTTTAGCCCATATCTCTTGAAGAGGGGAATGTTAGAGCAGACAGATAGAAAGACATGAGCTATGAGAGACAGCTGGGGCTTGGAGGAAGTATGTATGAGCCTAAAAAACTGAAAGCAGGCAATGGAGGTGGCAGGCCCCTATGTGAGGAAGAAAGATTCAGAGCCTCTCCAAGATGTGGTTAAACTGATGGTATAACACGTAGGTGAAGGAGCCTTATAACTTAAAGATACATATTTTTGAGACATGAGGGAGGGGATGGCTTAGTCCTTGCCTAGGGACATTCCAGCCTAGGGGTATAAATCCTTTAAACTTCCAAATACTGGGGCACTTGGTTTGGTTTTGGCTAACTGAGTTGCCCACTCAGGTTCTATCTGAGTATATTTCTTTTCCTACAAATAAATTCTTGCTTGCTCTTACTGCTATTTGTTGTATCTTATTTGAGTTAATTCATACAAGCAAGATAATAACTGCAGGCCAGAATACTGTCTCTGGCCCAGAGACCCCCTTGACCACTGCTAACAGATAGAAGTACCAGTCTGTGTGCCAATAAGTCCTCAATCTACAGGAAGAAATGCAATCCCCCTAAGGGTATGACAGCATGCCCTCTGTCCACTTCCTAACTTTAACAAGCCCAGGTAGTAGCCAATAATTACCAGTGGTCTCATGGGCTCTGATGTTCATTGACATTAGATGAATCCAGGCCCAACCTGGAAACATTCTGTTCCCAGCCCCAGGAGGTTGAATTCTTGCCCCATGGCATCCTGTCCCCTTAATATTTACTCAACAAATATTATCTGAGAATTCCACATGTGCCAGGGCCTGAGTTAAACATCCAGTGTATTCTGCAGGCCTGGGCCTTCAAGGTATCTTTATACACAGGCTTATCTGTTTGATGATGCTTCCATCATTTACAATGCAAATTCTGAGGATTTTATTTAAGATCTTGGGACCACCTCACTTTGCCTGCAAAAATGTATATTTCCCTTGGTTAACATAGTTTGACAATACAAAACGTACACAAGAAGGACAGCACTGTCACTGGCAGACAATCTTCTCTCTAACTCCTGGGATCTCCTGAAAAACAAACAGCATACCTGGCTGGTCTCTCTCTCTCTCTCTCTCTCTTTCTCTCTCTCTCTCTCTCTCTCTCTCCAACTTTACTGATATACAATTCCCATACCATACAATTCACCCAATTAATGTATAAAGTCAGTAGGTTTTGTGTGTTCACAGATAGGTCTGCTCCATCTCTAATAGTCTTCCTGGCTACCTTGACTTCTCATCTTTCCTTCCCCACCCCAGGAGAATTCAGGGCCTGCCACAACATACTGCCTTATGGCTCTGGTGGGAAGCCCACTAAACAGGAATCAGATGATCTAATCCTGCTACGCAATTCCCAAGTGACACTCATTTATTTTGCCTCAGTTTCTACTGTCAAAGGTGGCTCAAGATCAACTGGGTTGAGAAATGTAAAGATTCTTTGAGGAATGGTAAATCTTCTTCAAACGTAAGATTCAGTTATTATTATTAAACAGGGCCAAAGACCATCTGTGAAAAGAAACAGTGCTCTAGAGCAGTGATGTCTAGTCGTGGAGCCATAAGAGTGTCTACCCAACACTTGAACTTTGGCTGGTCCAAACTGAGATGTGCTATGTGTGTAAAATACACACTAGGTTTTAACAACTTAGTATGACTATATATATGAAAAATATCTTAATAATTATGATTTTATACTGATTCAAATTTGAGCTAATAATATTTTTTGCTATAGAGGATTAAATATTATCTTTTAAATTAATTTTATTTTTATGTGGTATTAGAAAACATACAGTTATACATGTGTCTGGGTTATATTTCTGTTGGAAGGCGCTGCTCTAGAAAAATAATTTTAAACATGGATGTCCTCTGTCATCTTCCTTCTTTCCTGTTTAGGTAAGAAACAGCATTTGGAAAGAAGAGAGAGGCTGAGATTTCAGCGTGAGTCTGGTGCAGGGTACCCTGAAGGGACCATAAGGGGTTGGACAGCCCTGTTTGTTTTCATGCACACCACACATGAGGCTGAAGTTGCATTTGTTCTGGTCAGCGGAGATCTTGAAGGCAGACATTGAGAGTCTCCACCCTCAGCCTTCAAGCCAGTTCTTAAACACTAACTCCCTTTCTTTGGTTCCTCTCTTAAGTGACCTTTAGCAGGGAGCTGTCACTGCCATTGACTCTGGCATGCATTGGTCTGTGCTTCAGCTAATAAGCCTGGGGGGAGTTCAGTATTGCCAGCTTAAACCAGGGGGCAATTATGATCAGGCTTCTTTATTCTCTAGATTTCCAACCAGCCAGGGCTTCCCAGATGGGAAAATACACCTTGACTGTGCAGGGGTAAGAAAGTGTGGATAACCCTGGCCAGTGTGGTTCAGTTGATTGGGCATCATGCCGTGCACCAAAAAGTTGCGGGTTCAATGCTGGGTAGGAGACATGCAGGAGGCAGCCAGTCGATGTTTCACTCCCTCTCTCTCTCCCTCTCCTTCTCTTTCTTTCTTGCTTCTCTTATGGCCAGGACTTTCCCTCTGGGGGCATTGTTCCCATCAAGAAAGGGCCAGAGACAAGACTCTGGACCCTGAGAAAAAGGCTTCCCAAGAGAGAAACCCAATGGGGATCTTATCCTGGCAGCAGGAGATTGCTGCAGAGCTGCAGGATGAGCGGGGTCTGGAGTACATGGGAAAGTCATTGGAAAGAATTTAAGTGTAGTGGCTAAGGCAAAACTCCATCTTATGAATGCAGCCCAACGTTTTGATGGTTGTTTGGTGTCCATCACCTGCCTCTGACACCAAGAGGTATGTGGAAGGAACAAATATTTACTGAGCTTGTACATAGCACCATCTAATTTAATCCTAACACCAGAATTCTGTGGTTTAGCTGAATTGTTGGGGCTGCATCTCCTGTCCCATCTCCATGCAGTTATTTTTTTTTTTTATATATATGTAGTTGTTGAAGGTGGCTGTCTGTTAGGGGTCTCTCCTGACTAGTCCTGCACAAATGGTTTGCCACCTTTCCTGACAGAATGGGGGATGATTGTCAGCTGTTCCCACCTTTGACTCTCATGGGTCTCCACTCAGTTCTCTGTCATGGGAGGAAAGAATGCCAGGGAGACCCAGCTTCCTCATATTATGAGGGGATGTACAAGGATCTGGATTCTATCCCACAGTCTGATCCTTACTAGCTGTGTGACTTTAGGAAAGTCACTTACCCTCATGAACTTGGAGTTTTCTCATTTGCAAAATAGTTGTTAAGAAACACAGTTGAAATAATAAACCTATGAGCACTTTGGAAACTCAAATGTGCTATGTAAATGTCAGCTGTTATTATGCATGGTCAAGTTTTTATGAACTGTTAAAGGCATATTTATCTAAATATCCCACCTTATTCTCAACCAACTCGAGGAGCCAGGACAAGTCACTGCTTTATGAGAAATCACTGTCATTCTTCAACTGGCTTTGAACTTTCTAACTCTTCAGGCTCATTTTGTCAAGTGCTTAAGTCAGTGGATCAAACTGAGCCTAGAAAATGAAAAGTTCGTGCACACTCTCTGAAATCATGCGTTGCAGCCACATGAAGAGAAGTGAATTCTGGTTTTCCTAATTATCCATGGTGATGATTGTTTCCACACTCAAAGGATTTGAGGAAATCAAGGAATCTCTGTTTTTCTGCTATGTATCATAGCCTAGTCATGTGGAGGAAGGCACCAGGGCTCATACAAATCCTGAATCTGGTTATATCAGTTAAAGCTGGCCAGCAACAATGAGGCCCAATTCAAAAACAGTTTTACTCAGAGGTCTTTGGAGGAGCAAGTTTGTTGAGACCTTCAGCAGAAAGTCCAGATGGGAAAATTGGAAAACAACATTAGAGTAATCAGAGCTGTTCACCAGATGTAGGTGCACATTGGCGTGTGAGCAGTGAGTGAACCCAGCTCCACTCGCCACACAGGGAACAGGCAGTGTTCTCAATCTCCAGCACAGCCATCTCTGTGAATCCTGACAGAGGAGCCGAGAGGTGGAAGGAGAAGGACACAGGAGCAGCCAGCCACCTCTGCTCTGTCACAGCCAGTACCGCCCTGGCTCCTGTGCCTGGGTGAATCCAGTTCCCGGGCTCTGTCATCTAAGGTTTCTTCTGAGATTTACAGAAGGCTGGCATTTTGCTCCTCCAGGGCTTCCTGTCTCTCTATGCAGCCAGGACTGAGCCAGGTTTTGCTGTTGTTTTATTTTTGATGGCTTTAAGAAGATTTGGAAAATTTTTCTGCAGAATTTTTCAAACTAAGAATGAAAATGCAATTTATATTATTTTGTAGAGAATTTTCTATAGACCAAGATCTTAGCTAAGGAGTTCATCAAGAGTGAGTGAGCTATTATAGCAGATGGAAGCTCTGGCTCCTCCACTGGCTGTAGATTGTACCTGAGAGTCTGGCTCATCCCCATGCACCCCATCAAGGTGAAACCAGAACAGAGAGCAGACAAGCCTGCCCCAGGCCCGTGCTTCCTTCTGGAATGCCCTGTTTTCTTGTGTCACCTTCATTTTATGTGTAATTTCCAAGTTGTCTTCATCGGGAGGAAAATGTAGGACAAAATGAGAATCAAATATTTGGTGGTCAGAAAGTAGATTTTAATAACCATTGAAGGTAATCACAGATATTCTTGATTTTCTTCTGGACAAATATTGAGGTAGAATTTGAATGTGCTCTTTGGCATTAGACAAGGCCATGTGACTTGTTTGGCCAGTGAAGTTTGAGCAAAACATCACATGTCACTTCCAGGCTGCAGTGTGACTCCCTGAGCTCCTTTCCCTGCCTTTGTGGTATGGAAACACCTGTTGGAAGATATCCTATGCCATCCTAGGAGATGAAACCTCTGTCATCCTAGATCCTTTAGTGCCTATGATGAGTAGAAATCTTCACCTCATACTACCCATGGTAGACACAATGTGAGCAAGAAATGTGTTTATTATTTGAATTCCTTAAAGGTTGTCCTCACAGCATAGCCCATTTCATCTTCACTGAAACAACCAAATATAAAGTGTGCATATAGAAGGTCATTCTTGCCATGTCAAATATTTCCTCACTGAGGAATGAATGAGGGATATCATTTAAGTCAGCTGTGGAACTACCTCCAATCTCTTCACTTCTATGCTATGCAGATAGTTTTCTGTGGTCTAGAATAATGTGAACTGAATATTTACTTCTCTAGTCCTGGGCCTTTTATACTCATTATCTGTGAGTTTTGTGTCTCTAAGTTACTCAGATAACAGAGTCAACAATGTCTAAGGAGGTTTGCTTTCCTCCTATGAGCTCAGAAACTATTTATATACAGTCGGCCCTTGTTTATCACGGTTAATCAGTTCCAGATCGAGGGACGACTGTATCCACCTCCCCTACCTCCTGACACTGATGTCTCTCTTCATTTTCCAGGCACTTTAGCCTACATTATCTAGCTTTATCTTTTTTGAAGTCTTTGCTTTCTCTGGCAAGCAGCCTCTGAATTTCCAATATAATCTACATCCCTTGTGGAGTATTAATGCTGATTGCCTTTCAATGATAAAAGTGATCTCCAGTTTGCTGTTTAGCTGAGCATATACTCTTTCATAATTTTTGGACAATGTTGTTAAACAGACTGAGCACGTCCCCCTGTAGTAGCTTACTAATTTCCAACACCTTAAACCTTATATCTCTCAATGTGGCAGAGAATAGAGAAATTTAAAATAACGCTAGATTACCTTCAAATTTTTATTCTATTCAGCAAGATTGTAGGATGCAAGATCAATATGCAAAAATAAAATGCATTTCTATAAATTTGCAATGAGAAAACCAAAAATGAAATAAAAAATAATTCCATTTACACTAGCATCAAAAAGAGTAACATATTTAGAAATAAATTTTACAAAAGATATGTAAAACATATACTCTGAAAACTACAAAACACTGTTAAAAGAAATTAAGAAGACTTAAATGTGTGGGAAAACATCCTATGTTTTCTAAGTCTTTGAGACTTAAAATTATTCAAATTTCAAAACTCCCCAAATTGATCTACCGAATCAAAGCAATCCCAATTGTGAGTTTTTGTTTGTTTATTTGTTTTTTGTTTTTTCAGAAATTGACTAGTTGATCCTAAAACTTATATGGAAATGCAAGAATAGCCAAAACAATCTTAAAAAATAAAATAAAGTTAGATAGCTCACACTTTCTATTTCAAAACTTATAACAAACTATAGTAATAAAGGAAGTATGGTACTGGTGTAAGGATAGACATCGATCAATGGAATAGAATTAAGAGTGCAAAAAAAGCTTCACTTTTGTGAAAATTGATTTTTAACAAGAGTGTCAGGAATGCTCAGGGGGGGAAAGGATAGTCTTTTTAATATATGGTGCTGAGACAACTAGATACTGACAGGAAAAAGAATGAAGACAAACCCCTACCTCATACCACATACAAAAATTAACTCAAAATAGGTGAAAGATCCAAATAGAACAGGTAAAACTATAAAACTCTTAGAAGAAAATATAGGAATAAATCTTGATGACCTTGAATTAGGCAATAGTTTCTTAGAAATGGCACCAAAAACACAAGCAGCAAAATGAAAAATGTATGTATAAGGTGGACTTCATCAAACTATATCATTTGTGCTTCAAAAGACACCATCAACAATGTAAAAAGACAACCACAAAATGGGGAAAATATTTACAAAGCGTGTATCTGACGACATATATATATATATATATATATATATATATATATATATATATATATGTAAAGAACACTATATCTAAAGAACACTATAACTCATTAATACATAACAAAACTATAGTAATAAAGGAACACTATAACTCATTAATACATAGAAAGACAAATGAACAAATTTAAAAATAGGCAAAGGATTTTATAATAGTAGACATTTCTCCATAGAAGATATACAAATAACCAATAAGCACATGAAAAGATATTCAACATCATTAGCCATCAGGGAAATACAAATTCAAACTATGAGATATCACATGACACCCACTAGGGTAGCTATAATCGAAAAGACAGAAAATAATGAGTATTGGTGAGGATGTGGAGACATTGGAACTTTTATACACTGCTAGTGGAAATGCAAAATGGAGCATCCACTTTGGAAAACACTATGATATTTCCTCAAAATTTTAACATAATCACAATATGACCTAGCAACTCTACCTCTATATACCTAAGATAAATAAAAAGATGTGTCCACACAAAAACATGTACATCAATGTTCATAGCAGCATCATTATAATATTTTAAAAAATAGAAACAACCCAAATATCCATCAATTGATAAAAGTATAAATATAATATGCTATATCCATGCAATAAAATATTAATTTTTATTGTTGACACTATTACAGATATTCCCACTCCCCCACTCCATTTGCCCACCTCTATCCTCCCCTGGCCTTCACCACACTCTTATCTGTGCCTGTGGGCTATTTATATACATTCTTTGGCTACTCTCTTCTCCTACTTTTATCCAGTACCTTCCACCCCAATCTACCTCTGTCAGTCTGTTCCATGTATCTATGCCACTATTTCTATTAATTTGTCAGTTTATTTTGGTCATTAGATTTCACATATAAGTGAGATCATGTGGCATTTGTCTTTCTCTGACTGGCTTACTTCACTTAGCATAATAATCTTCAGGTCCATCCATGCTGTTGCAAAGGGTAAGAGGTTTTTTTTGTTGTTGTTTTACAGCCATGTAGTATTCCATTGTTTAAATGTACCACATCTTTTTTTTATCCACACATTGAATAATGGGCACTTGGGCTATTTTAATATTTTGGCTATTGTAAATAATGCTGCTATGAACACAGAGGTGCATATATTCTTTCTGATTGGAGTTTCAGGATTCATAGAATATATTCAAAGAAGTGTGGTCACTGGGTCAAAAGGTACTTCCATTTCTAATATTTTGAGGAATCTCCATACTGTTTTCCACAGTGGCTGCACCATTTTGCATTCTCACCAACAGTGCACTAGGGTTCCTGTTTCTCCACATCCTGGCAGGTATGAGGTGATACCTCATTGTAATTTTAATTTACATCTCTCTGATGAATAGTGACATTGGGCATTTTTTTTTTTATCCTCACCTGAGGACATTTTTGCATTTATCTTCAGGTAGAGCGGGAGGGAAAGAGGGCAGAAGAGAGAGAGAGAAACATCAATGTGAGAGAGACACATCGACTGGTTGCCACCCACACAACTCCAACTGGGGCCGGGGACAAACTGCAACCGAGGTATGTGCCCTTAGCGGGAACTGAACCCAGGTCTCTCTGATTTGTGGGCCAATGTTCTAACCGCTGAGCCAAACTGGCCAGGGTGACATTGGGCATTTTTAAATATGTCTATTGGCCATCTGTATGTCTTCTTTAGAGAAGTGTCTATTCAGGTATTTTACCCATTTTTAATTGGATTGTTAGTCTCCTTGGTATTAAGTTGTATAAGTTCTTTATATAATTTGGAAATTAACCCCTTATGATATGTACCATAGGCAAATATGTTCTCCCCTACAGTGGATTCTCTATTCATTCTGTTGATTATTTCTTTTGCTGTAGAGATTATTAATTTAATGTAGTTTCATTTGTTCATTTTTTGCTTTGTTTCTCTTGTGCTAAGAGATATATCAACAAAATTTTGATACATAAGATGTCTGAGATTTTATTGCCCATGTTTTCTTCTAGGATTTTTTTTTCTTTTTTAAAATTGATTTTTATTGCATTTATTGGGGTGAGATTGGTTAATAAGATTATATAGCATTCAAGTGTACATTTCTTCTTTTATTTATTTATTTATTGTTGAAAGTATTACAGATGTCCCCCTTTTTTCCCCAATTACCCCTCCTTCCTGCTCCCACCCCTCCTGCCTTCCCCAGCCTAGTGTCCGTGTCACATGGTTGTGCATATATGCCTATAAGTTCTTTGCTTTATCTCTAACCCTCCCCTCCCACCCCCATACTTCCAAGGTTTGTCAGTCTGTTCCCTCTTCCATGATTCTGGATCTATTTTGGTTAATAGCCTATTTTGCTTCTTATGTTCCACCAATAAGTGAGATCATGTGGTACTTGTGTTTCTCTGACTGGCTTATTTCTCTTAGCATAATATTCTCCAGGTCTTTCCACATCATCTCAAAGGGTAAGAGATCTCTCTTTCTTACAACTGCATGTTACTCCATTGTGTAAATGTACCACAGTTTTTAATCCACTAATCTACTGATAAATACTTGGATTGTTTCTGCCATCTCGGGGCCTGCCAGGATCGGTGCAATGCAATGAACCTACAATCTGGTTGGACTGAGAGGGAGCTTTGCAAGGGAGCAAAAAGCTCCAGATGATCTTTGGACTCAGTCTTATTTATTTGTAGATTCGTACCCACAGGTTACAAGCAGATTTATGTAAACTATGTCCTTGAGATGGCATTTCTGCAAACCATACACCCTAGCTTTGTCTCTTGCTTTTTAGGGAAGAGACCTTGAAGCCAAAAGATAACAAACCTTTATTCACATGCAAATGAAGCACTCAAGACACATGGGCAGGCCAGGTTTCCGAGAATGCATTAACACAAGGTTAAGAGTGGATTAACACAAGATTAAGAGTGCATTAACACAAAGTCACAAAATGTCCATTTCCAACCCCCAACCCCACATGTTTCCAGATCTTAGCTATTGTAAATAGCACTACTATGAACATAAGGGTGCATATATTCTTGCTGATTGGTGTTTCAGGCTTCTAAGAATATATTCCAAAAAGTGGGAACACTGGGTCAAGTGGGAACACTGGGTTAATTTTTTGAGGAAACACCATATTGTTTTCCATAGTGGTTGCACCAATCTGCATTCCCATCAGCAGTGTACTAGAGCCTCTTTTCTCCACACCCTCGTCAGCACTTGTTGTTTGAGGATTTGTTGATGGCCATCATTCTGGCAGGTGTGAGGTAGTATCTCATAGTTGCTTTAATTTACATCTGTCTGATAATTAGAGATGATGAGCATTTTTTCATATGTTTCTTGGCCTTTTGTATGCCCTGCTTTGAGAAGTGTCTATTCAGGACCTCTGCACATTTTTGTAATTGGATTGTTTGTCTTCCTTTTGTTGAATTGTATGAGTACTCTATATATTTTGGATGTTAATCCCTTATCTGATGTAACATTGTCAAATATTTTCTCCCAGAGAGTGGGTTCCCTTTCCATTTTGATGCTGGTTTATTTGCCATGCAGAAGCTTTTAAGTTTGATGTAGTACCATTTATTAATTTTTCCCTTTGTTTCTCTTTCCCTAAGTGATGTATCAGTGAAAATTCCACTATATATTATGTCTGAGCTTTTTCTGCCTATATTTTCTTCTAGGATTTTTATGGTTTCACAGTTACATTTAAGTCTTTTATCCATTTTGAGTTTATTCTTGTGTATGGTATAAGTTGGTGGTCTAATTTCATTTTTTGCATATAGCTGTCCAATTTTTCCAGCACCATTTATTGAAGAGACTGTCTTCTCTCCATTGTATGCTCTTGCCACATTTGTCAAATATTAATTGTGCATACTGTCCTAGGTCATTTTATGGGTTCTCTGTTCTGTTTCATTGATCTATCTGCCTGTTCTTGTGCCAGTGCCAGGCTGTTTGATTACAATGGCTTTGTAGTATAACTTGATATCCTGTATTGTCATCCCTCCCACTTTGTTATTCTTTTTCAAAACTGCTGTGACTATTCGGGGTCTTTTATGGTTCCATATAAACTTTTGGAGTATTTATTCTAGATCTGTGAAATATGCTGTTGGTACTTTAATAAGGATTGCATTGAATCTGTAGATTGCTTTCGGTAGTATGGACATTTTAATGATGTTGATTTTTCCAATGCATTTCCAATATGTTTCCACTTTTTTATATCTTCTCCTATTTCTTTTTTCAATGTCCCGTAGTTTTCTGAGAACAGATCTTTTACCTCCTTGGTTAAGTTTATTCCTATGCATTTTATTTTATTTTTTGTTGAAATGGTAAATGGGATGGTTTTTTTTGTTTGTTTGTTTGTTTCCCTTTCTGAGTGTTCATTATTAGTGTATAAGAATGTCATTGATTTCTGGATGTTCTGTATCCTGCTACTTTGCCAACTTCATTTCCTAAATCCAGTAGATTTTTGATGGAACCTTTAGGGTTTTTCATGTACAATATCAAGTCATCTGCAAATAATGACACTTTCACTTCCTCCTTTCCAATTTGGATCCCTTTTATTTTTTCTTCTTGTCTATTGCTGTGGCTAAGACTTCCAGTACTATGTTAAATAAGACTGGCAAAAGTTGGCATCCCTGTTTTTTTCCTGTTTTTAAGAGAAATGCTTTTAGTTTTGCCCATTGAGTATTATATTGACTGTAGGTTTTTCATATATGACCTTTATTATGTTGAGACATGATTCCTCTATTCCCACATTGCTGAGCATTTTTATCAGAAACGGGTGCTAGATTTTGTCAAAAGCTTTTTCAGCATCTATTGATATGATTATATGTTTTTATCTTTCATTTTGTTTATGTAGTGTATCACACTTATTGGTTTGTGAATATTGTACAAGCCTTGCATCCCTGGGATGAATCCCACTTGGTTATGGTGAATAATTTTTTAATGTATTGCTGGATCCGATTTGCTAATATTTTGTTAAGGATTTCGGCATCTATGTTCATCAGGAATATTGGCCTGTATTTTCTTTCTCTGTAGTGTCTTTACCTGGTTTTGGAATTAGAATTATGCTGGCTTCATAAAATAAATTTGGAAGTCTTCTTTCTTCTTTAATTTTTTGAAATATTTTGAGGAGAATGTGTGTCAGTTCTTCTTTGAATGTTTGGTAAAACTCCCCTGTGAAGCTATTCAAGCCTGGGCTTTTGTTTGCTGGGAGTTTATCAATTACATCTTCAATTTCCTTTGTTGTTATTGGTCTGTTCAAATTTTCTATCTCTTCCTGGTTCAGTTTTGGGAGACTGTGTGATTTTATAAATTTGTCCATTTCATATAGATTGTCCAATTTGTTGGTATATAATTTGTTCATAGTATTTTTTAACAATCCTTTGTATTTCTGTGTTACTTCTCTTTCATTTCTGATTTTCTTTATTTGGGTCCTCTCTTTTTGTTTCTTGGTGAGTCTGGCAAAGGGTTCATCAATCTTGTTTATCATTTCGAAGAACCAGCACTTGTTTCATTGATCTTTTGAATTATTTTTTTAGTCACTATGTCACCTATTTCTGGTCTGACCTTTACTATTTCTTCCCTTCTACTTGCTCTAGGTTTTCCTTTTTGTTTACTTTCTAGTTCTTTATGTTGTAGGCTTAGATAGTCAATTAGAAATTTTTCTTGTTTCTTGAGGTAGGCCTATAGTGCTATGAACTTCCATCTTAGGACTGCATTCACTTCATCCTATAGATTTTGTGTTGTTGTGTGTTCATTTTGATTGATTTCTAGGAAGTTTTTAAATTTTCTCCTTTATCTCTTTGGTAACCCATTCATTGTTTAATACCATGCTATTTAGCCTCCATGTGTTTGAATGTTTCTGAGTGTTTTTATTGTAATTAATTTCTAGTTTCAGGCCATTGTGATTTGAGAAGATGATTGATATGATTTCAATCTTCTTGAATTTATAGAGCCTTAGTTTGCATCCTAATATGTGGTCTATCTTTGAGAATGTCCCATGTGCACTTGAGAAGAATGTGAATTCTGCAATTTTGGTGTGTATTTCTCTGTAGATAGCTATCAAATCCATTAGATCTAGTGTGTCATTTAGAGTCTCTATTTCCTTGCTAAGTTTTTGTCTAGAGCAGTGGTTCTCAACCTTCCTAATGCCGCAACCCTTTAATACAGTTCCTCGTGTTGTGGTGACCCCCAACCATAAAATTATTTTTGTTGCTACTTCATAACTGTAATTTTGCTACTGTTATGTCTTAGGTGACCACTGTTAAAGGGTCGTTTGACCCCCAAAGGGATCACGACCCACAGGTTGAGAACCGCTGGTCTAGAGGATCTATCCAGTGTTGTCAGGGAGTGTTGAAGTCCCCTGCTATGATTGTATTGCTGTTAACTTCTCTGTTTAAGTCCTCCAGAAGTTTTTAAATGTATTTTGGTGTTCTTATATTGGGTGCATATATGTTCCAAGGTTATATCCTTCTGTTGGATAGATCCTTTCAATATTATGTAGTGGCATTCTATGTTTCTAGTGATGGCCTTTATTTTAAAGTCTATTTTATTGGATATGAGTATTGCTACCCCAGCCTTTTTTTCTTTTCCATTTGCTTGGGAAAATGTTTTTTGTCCATTCACTTCCAATCTATGTGAGTCTGTTGTGAGGTGGGTCTCCTCTAAACAACATATACACGAATCATGCTTTCTTATTCATTCAGCTACTCTGTGTCTTTTGATTGGAGCATTTAATCCATTTACATTTAAGGTTATTATTGATATGTACTTATTTATTGCCATTTTTATTTATTATAGTTAAGTTTCTCTCCCTATTTATTCTGCTTATTTCACCAGTCCTTTTAACATTTCTTGCAGTGCTGGTTAGGTGCTAATATATTCCCTCAGTCTCTTTTTTCTGTGAAGCTTTTTATTTTACCTTCTATTTTGAATGATAGCCTTCATGGATAGAGTAGTCTTGGATTCAGATTTTTTTTTTTCATTACCTTGAATACTTCATGCCATTTACTTCTGGCCTGTAGTGTTTCTGTTGAGAAATCAGCTGATAGTCTTATGTGGGCTTCTTTGTAGGTAACCTGTTGTTTATCTCTTGCTGACTTTAGGATTTTCTCTTTGTCTTTAATGTTTGGCATTTTAATTATTATGTGTCTTGGTGTCCACCACTTTGGGTTCTTTTTATTTGGGGTTCTCTGTGCTTCTTGAGCTTGTATGCCTTTTTCCTTCACCAAGTTAGGGAAATTTTCTGTTACTATTTTTTCAAATATATTCTTTACCCCTTGCTCATTTTCTTCTTTTTCTGGAACTCCTATGATGAGGATGCTATTATGTTTCATGTTGTCCCACAGTTCTCTTTAACTGTCATCCTGTTTTTAATTGTTTTTTTTCTTTTTGGTCCTCTGATTGGGTGATTTTTTCTACCCTGTCTTCTAATTAACTGATCCAATCCTCACCTTCCTCTACTCTGCTGCTTATTCCTTCCAATCTATTCTTTATATCTGCTGTGTCATTCTTCATTTTTACCAGGTGATTTTTCATTTCCAATTGGTTGATTTTCATTGTTTCTATATCTTTATTCATGCTGTTGAGCTTCCTCATTATCATTACCCTTCATACTATCTCTGATAACTTTCTTAATTTCATTTCATTTATCCCTTTTTCTGTAGAAATATCTTGTTCTTTCATTTGGGATTTGTTTTTTTTGTTTTTTTTTTCACCATTTTGGCTGTCTCAGTGGGTTTTGGAGCCAAATTTTCCCCGTGTGTGTTGGTGTTCCACTGATTGTTGCTCCCTCTACTGCATTTGGATGACTGTGGGAGGGCCCACATTAAAAACCAATGTCAAGTCTTACTTTCCTAGGTAGATTAACAGGCCAAACAAAGATTCAGTTATCCTATAGCTTTTGTCTGCAGGCTTTTAGTCTCAGATAGTTGATGAACCTTGGGTTTTAGCCTTCAGCAGAATTAAAAATCCCTTAGGTTGACAGGGGATGAGGATTTCCAGTGGGTGGGGCAATTGTCTTCCCTGGGTTAAAGTTGCTTTGATAAGAAAGTGGTTTCTGTGGTGTGAATTGTTGGCTCAGAGAGGGGGTCCTGGCCTCTGCCTTCACAGCTCAGTCCTAGAGCCACTGGGTGGTCTTAAATTTCTGAGGGTGAGGCAGTTGCTTCTCCCCTGAATTAAAACAGGGCTACTTGACAGAGATGGTTACTGAAGTCATGGGGGAGGGGCTCAGCATAGAAACTCAGGCCTCAGCCTTTGCTGCTCAGTATCAGAGCCAGGACCCCCAACAGTGAGAGCCAGGTCCAAATTTCAAGAGGCTTATTATTTTTTTCCCCTCTTTGCTTGCTGGTAGACTCTAGCTGTTAATTAGCCTCAGTTTGCATTTCTCCAGCCAGGTGGTGTTAAATTTCTGAAGGAGGGTCTGTTACTTCTCCCCAGGGTTCTGGGAAAGGGCTCTTTGAGTAATATGGCTACTGTCCTATGAAGGAGTGATTCAGCATAAATCTCCCAGTGTCCTCCTTCCCAGCTCTCTCTCTAGTGCCATGAACACCTGACTCTCTTCACACAGATCCAGTACAGTCTGCCCTCCCTCTGCCAGAACCCAAGTTGAGTGACTGTAGCTGATTTAGTGCCCTGGCCTTTCAGGGCAGTACTGGTGTTCCCAGTACCTCTGCTCTTATAAATTCCTCAGCCAGGTGTTATGTGGGAGCCTTTCCCTGCTTCACCACTCTGTGCTGGGGAGCCACCACTCTGTGCTGTGGAGCTGGCTTGGGGTTTTAACCCCTGACTTCTCAGAGGGAGCTGCTCACAGCTAAGACAGCCCTCAGATGCTGCCCATGGGCACCAGTCAGCCCTCTCGCACCAACACAGATCCTACCAGGCTCAATTTGGTGTCCACTTTCCATCCCTTATTATAAGGGTTCTCTCCAGCTGCTCTTCAGTTGGTTTTTCCTGATGATTTGTCTTTATTTAAGTTGTAATTCCAGTTTGGTTCTGGGAGATGGCGTGTATAGCTTCCATCCACTCTGCTGCCCTTTTTCAGAACATCTTCTAGGATTTTTATGGTTTTGTGATTAACATTTAAGTCTCTTATCTATTTTGAGGTTATTCTTGTGTATGGTGTAAATTGGTGGTATCGTATCATTTCTTTCTATGTACCCATCCAGTTTTCCCAACACCATTTTTTGAAGAGACTGTTTTTTTTTTTTTTCCCTCAATTGTATGCTTTTGCCTCCTTTGTCAAATATGAATTGGCCATAAAGGCATGAGTTGATTTCTGAGCTCTCTGTTCTGTTCCATTGATCTATACACCTGTTCTTGTGCCAATACCAGGCTGTTTTTATTACAGTGGCTTTGTAGTATACTTTGATATCTGATATTAAGATTCCCGAAAAAAATTACCGGGGAAGAAGAAATGGCGGTGGAATGAATGGAAGCTACACAGACGATCTTGCAGTATCAAACGGGAATTACAACTAAAATAAAGACAAATCGTCGGGAAAAAGCAACAGAAAAGCAGCGGGAGAGGACCATACAACCAGGGACACTGAATGAGCATGGTAGGATCTGCGGAGGCACGTGAGGGTGGCGGGCTGGGAGCCCACGGACAGCAGCGGCCTTGGTTGTGAGCAGCGACCTTAGCTGGGAGCGGCGGCCCGCCCTTGGGGTTAAGAGCTGCAGCTGCTACACAGCGCAGAGGGCCTGGACAGAGCGCTAAATAGCCACAGAAACTCACCTGGGGCTCCAGCAGAGGGAGGGCGGACTGGACTGGAACTCTGTGGGGACACCTGGGATTTGTAGGGTGCTCAGAGTTTGTGCTGAGCTGTGGCCACAAAAGACTGTAGTGGCCAGCCCCTCCTTCCCGGTTACTCAGAACTGCAGCCAAGTTTGCTCCTTCCCAGAGCTATGGAAACCCCTCCCTCGGAGATTCCCAGGTGAGAAAAAGAGGTAAAGAAATGGAAACTGAGGCTCGTTAACAAGCAGCATTGGCCCCACCCTGGGGAAATACTCTTACACTGTAAACATCTGAGGGAGTTTCTCATTCAACTGAGATCCTAAGGCTTTTCAAGTAACTGAGGCTAATAGCCTCCAGGCAAAAAGCTAGAACATAACTAAACCTTTCCTGAGCTTGCAAATCTACCCAGGAAAGTGAGACTTGAGAGCAGTGTTGAAGGAGGGCCCTCCACACTCATCCAAATCCAGTAGAGGGAGCCACAAATAGCAGAACACCAACACCCACAGGGAAAATTTGGCAGGCTCCAAAACCCACTGAGATAGCAAAAATGGTGAAACAAAGAAACAGATCCCAAATGAAAGAACAAGAGAACTCCACCGAAGATGAGATAAATGAAATGCAGCTAAGGAAATTATCAGAGGTAGAGTTCCGAGCCATGATCTTGAGGAAACTAAACAGCATGAGTGAGGACATCAACACCATGAGTAAAGATATAGAAACACTGAAAACCAACCAAGTGGAAATGAAGAATGACATAGCAGACATAAAGAACACATTGGAAGGATTGACCAGCAGAGTAGAGGAAGCAGAGGACCGGATCAGTGAATTAGAAGACAGAGTAGAAAAAAATCAATCAATCAGAAAACCAAAAGGAAAAACCAATTAGAAAACAGGAAGATAGCTTAAGAGAACTGTGGGACAACTGGAAACGTAATAACATTCGTATCACTGGAGATCCCGAAGAAGAAGAAAATGAGCAAGGGTTAGAGAATATATTTGAAGAAATAGTGACAGAAAACTTTCCTAACCTGGTGAAGGAAGAAAGCATTCAAGTTCAAGAAGCACAGAGAGCCCCAAGTAAGAAGAACCCAAACAGGCCCACACCAAGACACATAATAATTAAAATGCCAAAAATTAAAGACAAAGAGAGAATCCTAAAGGCAGTAAAAGATAAGCAACAGGTTACCTACAAAGGAAACCCCATTAGGCTATCATCTGACTTCTCAACAGAAACACTACAGGCCAGAAGGGAATGGCATGAAGTAATCAAGGTCATGAAAAACAAGGATCTGAATCCAAGACTACTCTATCCAGCAAGGCTATCATTCAAAATAGAAGGTCAAATAAAGAGCTTCCCAGACAAAAAAAGGCTAAGGGAATATATTAGCACCAAACCAGCACTGCAAGACATGTTAAAAGGACTGCTATAATTATTAGAAGAAATAGAAAGAAAATTAGAACTACACTGTACAAAAATGCCAATAAATAAGTACATATCAATAATCACCTTAAATGTAAATGGATTAAATGCTCCGATAAAAAGACACAGAGTAGCTGACTGGATAAGAAAGCATGATTCAGATATATGTTGTTTACAAGAGACCCACCTCACAACAAAAGACTCACATAAGTTGAAAGTAAAGAGATGGAAAAAAATCTTCCAAGCAAACGGAAAGGAAAAAAAAGCTGGGGTAGCAATACTCATATTTGATAAATTAGATTTCAAATTGAAGACCATAACTAGAGACAAAGAAGGCCACTACATAATATTGAAAGCATCTATCCAACAGGAAGATATAACCTTGGTAAACATATATGCACCCAATATAGGAGCACCAAAATATATTAAAAATCTTCTGGAGGACTTCAAGGGAGAAATCAACCGCAATACAATCATAGCAGGAGATTTCAATAGCCCACTGACAACACTGGATAGATCATCTAGACAAAAAATTAACAAGGAAACAGAGACTCTAAATGAAGCACTAGATCAAATGGATTTAATAGATATCTACAGAGAATTACACCCCAAAACTGCAGAATTCACATTCTTCTCAAGTGCACATGGGACATTCTCAAAGATAGACCATATGTTAGGGCAAAAACTAAGTCTCTACAAGTTCAAGAAGATTGAAATCATATCCAGCATCTTCTCAGACCACAATGGCATGAAACTAGAAATCAATTGCAACAAGAACATGCAAAAACATATGAACACATGGAGGCTAAATAGCATGTTACTGAACAATGAATGGGTTACCATGGAGATCAAGGAAGAATTTAAAAAATTACTGGAAACCAATGAAAATGAACACACAACAATGCAAAATCTATGCGATACTGCAAAAGCAGTTCTGAGAGGGAAGTTCATAGCACTACAGGCCCACCTTAAGAAAGAAGAAAAATTTGTAATTGACTACCTAACCTCACAACTTAAAGAACTGGAAAGCAAACAAAAAGAAAACCCTAGAAGGAAGGAAATAGTAAAGATTAGAGCAGAAATAAACGACATGGAGACAAAAAAAAAAAAAACAAAAAACAAAAAACAATTCAAAGGATCAATGAAACAAAGAGCTGGTTTTTTGCAAAGATAAACAAGATTGATGGACCCTTAGCTAGACTCACCAAGAAACAAAGAGAGAGAACCCAAATACACAACATCAGAAATGAAAGAGGAGAAGTAAAAACTGACACCACAGAAATACAAAGGATCATTAGCAAATACTATGAACATTTATATGGCAACAAATTCGACAATCTAAATGAAATGGACACATTTCTCGAAACACATAGTCTCCCAAAACTGAATCGGAAAGAGATAGAAAACTTGAACAGGCCAATAACAACGAAGGAAATTGAAGATGTAATCAAGACTCTCCCAGCAAACAAAAGCCCAGGCCCTGACGGCTTCACGGGCGAGTTTTACCAAACATTCAAAGAAGAACTAACACCCATTCTCCTCAAACTATTCCAAAAAATTCAAGAAGAAGGAAGACTTCCAAACTCGTTTTATGAGGCCAGCATAATTCTAATCCCAAAACCAGAAAAAGACACTACAAAGGACGAAAACTACAGGCCAATATCCCTGATGAACATAGATGCCAAAATCCTTAACAAAATACTAGCAAATCGGATTCAGCAATACATCAAAAAATTATTCACCATGACCAAGTGGTATTCCTCCCAGGGATGCAAGGCTGGTACAATATACGGAAATCAATAAATGTGATACATCACATAAACAAAATGAAAGATAAAAACCATATGATCATATCAATAGATGCTGAAAAAGCATTTTAAAAAATCCAGCACCCATTTCTGATAAAAACGCTCAGCAATTTGGGAATAGAGTGATCATATCTCAACATTATAAATGCCATTTATGAAAGACCTACAGCCAACATCATACTCAATGGTCAAATACTAAAAGCATTTCCCTTAAGAACAGGAACAAGACAAGGATGCCCATTTTCACCACTCTTATTTAACATAGTACTGGAAGTCTTAGCCACAGCAATCATACATGAAAAAAAATAAAAGGGATATAAATTGGAAAGGAGGAAGTGAAACTGTCATTATTCGCAGATGACATGATACTATACATAGAAAACCCTAAAGACTCCATCAGAAATCTACTAGACTTAATAAATGAATTTGGCAAAGTAGCAGGATACAAAATTAACGTCAAGAAATCGACGACATTCGTATACACTAATAATGAACTCACAGAAAGAGAAACTAAAAAAACAATCCCATTTACCATCGCGGCAAAAAAATTAAGATACCTAGGAATAAACTTAACCAAAGAACTAAAGGACCTATTTGCAGAAAACTACAAGACATTGAAAAAAGAAATAGAGGAAGATATAAAAAAGTGGAAGCACATACCTTGTTCATGGATTGGAAGAATTAACATCATTAAAATGTCCATACTACCCAAAGCAATCTACAGATTTAATGCAATCCCCATCAAAATACCAACGACATATTTCACAGAACTAGAACAAATACTTCAGAATTTCATATGGAACTAAAAAAGACCCCGAATAGCTACAGCAATCTTGAAAAAGAAGGGCAAAGTAGGAGGGATCACAATACCAGACATCAGGTTATACTCCAAAGATACTGTAATCAAAACAGCCTGGTACTAGCACAAGAACAGGCACATAGACCAGTGGAACAGAACAGATAATCCTGAAATTGACCCAAGACATTATGCTCAATTAATATTTTACAAAGGTGGTAAGAGCATACAATGGAGTAAAGACAGCCTCTTTAATAAATGGTGTTGGGAAAATTGGACAGCTACATGCAAAAAAATGAAACTAGACCATCAACTTACACCATACACAAGAATAAACTCAAAATGGATAAAAGACTTAAATGTGACTCATGAATCCATAAAAATCCTCGAAGAAAATGTAGGCAACAAAATTTCAGACATCATATGCAGCAAAATTTTCACTGATATATCACCTAAGGCAACAGAAACAAAGGAAAAACTGAACACATGGGACTACATCAAACTCAAAAGCTTCTGCACAGCAGAAGAAACAACCATCAGAGCGCAAAGGCAACCCACTGTATGGGACAGCATAATTGCCTATGATATATCAGATAAGGGACTAATTTCCAAAATATATAGAGTGCTCATACAGCTCAACAAAAGGAAGAACAACAAAGAACCCAATTAAAAAATGGGCAGAGGAACTAAATAGACACCTCTCTAAACAGGACACACAAACGGCCAAGAGACATATGAAGAAATGCTCAACTTCACTAATCATCAGAGAGATGCAAATTAAAACAACAATGAGATATCCCCTCACACCTGTCAGAATAGCTGCCATCAACAAAACATCAAACAACAAGTGTTGGTGAGGGTGTGGAGAAAAGGGGACTCTAGTACACTGCTGGTGGGAGTGCAGACTGGTGCAGCCACTATTGAAAACATTATGGTGTTACCTCAAAAAATTAAAAATTGAATTACCATTTGACCCAGTGATCCCACTCCTAGGAATATACCCTAAGAAGCCTGAAACACCAATCAGAAAGAATACATGTATCCCCATGTTCATAGCAGCGCTATTTACAATAGCTAAGATCTGGAAACAGCCCAAGTGTCCATCAGTAGACGAATGGATAAAAAAGCTGTGGTACATATACACAATGGAGTACTATGCAGCTGTAAGAAAGAATGATCTCTTATCCTTTGCGATGACATGGGAGGACCTGGAAACTATTATCCTAAGTGAAACCAGCCAAGCAGAGAAAGACAAATATCATATGATCTCACTTATTTGTGGAATATAATGAACATAACAGTGTGAGGAACAGGGTAGTCCCAGGGACGTGGAAGTGGGGTACAGACTGACATTTGCCAGAAGAGGGGGTGGGGGAGGGGAGCGATGAACACAGAACTTGTACGCATGTACTCATAACCAATGGACATGGACAACAAAAATGGAGACGGGGCAGGGAGGGAGGGGGAGGAGGGTGTCAATGGGGGAAAAAAGTAGAAACATCTGTAACAAAAGTAAATTAATTATAAAAAAAAAGATTCCCTCCAACTTTGTTCTTTAGTCTCAGGATTGCTGAGGCTATTTGGTATCTTTTTTGGTTCTTCATAAATTTTTGGAATATTTGTTATACATCTGTGAATTATGCCATTGGTATTTTAATATGAATTTTGTTGAGTCTATAGATTGTTTTAGGTAGTATGGACATTTTAATGTTGTTAATTTTTCCAGTGCATGAACACAGTATATGTGGCTACTTGTTTTTATCTTCCTCTGTTTCTTTCTTTAATATTCTATAATTTTCCAAGTACAGGTCTTTTACCTCCTTAGTTAAGTTTATTTCTAGATATTTTATTTTGTTGTTGTTGTTGCAATGTTAAATGAGATTTTTTGTTTGTTTGTTTCTCTTTCTGAGAGTTTATTATTGGTGTATAAAAATGTCATCGATTTCTGGATGTTAGTTTTTCAGCTAGCTACCTTGCCAAACTCATGTATTAAATGTAGCAGTTTTTTGGTAGAGCCCTTAGGGTTTTCTACATACAATATCATGTCATCTGCAAATAATTACAATTTTATTTTCTCCTTACCAATTTGTATGTCTTTTATTTATTTTTTCTTTTCTGATTGTTGTGACTAGAACTTCCAGTACTGTTGTAAAAGAGTAGCAAAGGTATACATCCTTTTCTTGTTCCTCATCTTAAGGGAAATGTTTTAGATTTGCCTACGAAATATGATGTTGGTTGTAGGTTTGTCAGTGCGTCCTTTATTATATTGAGGTATGATCTCTCTATTCCCACTTTGCTGAGAGGTTTTATCATAAATGGGTGCTGGATTTTATTAAATTGTTTTCTGCATCTATTGATATAATCATATGATATTTATCTTTCATTTTGTTTATGTGTTGGATCACATTTACTGATTTGTAAATATTGTACCAACCTTCCATCCCCAGAATAAATCTCACTTGGTCATGGTGTATAATATTTTTAATGTATTGCTGACTCCAATTTGCTGACATTTTGTTGTGGATTTTAGCATCTATGTTCATCAGTGATATTGCCCCATAACTATTTTCTTTGTAGTGTCTTATCTGGTTTTGGAATTAGGATAATACTAACCTCATAGAAAGATACTGAACATTTTCCCTCCTCTTGAAGTTTCTGGAATTGTTTGAGGACAACAGGATCTTAGGTAATGTTCACCTGTGAAGCTATCTGGTGAAGGACTTTTGTTTACTGGGAGTTTTTGTTTGTTTGTTTGTTTACTGCTTCAATTTTATTAGTTGTTATTAATCTATTCAGATTTTCTGATGTTTCCTGATTGAATTTTGGAAGATTGCATGTTTCTAGGAATTTTTCCATTTTTTTTTTCTTCAGAATAATAAGCTTTATTTTCACATATGTAGATTCATGCTTCAATGGAAAATGTAGACATTGGCGGAATTGTTTTTACTCACAACACTTCTGACACCAAATATGTGGGGTTTTCCTCATACCATTCAGTTCTCCATGCCCCTGGGCACCAGTTGGGTGTCCTACAGTTCAGCTCTATTCTGCTATACCAGAGTGAGCCTCAGACCCCCAGGCTTCACGGCTCAGTCCCACAGGACTGTCCTCCAGGTACCAGTTCCAAGTATTGGGTCCTCAGTACCCACACTTCTGTTCAAATTTGACTATAAATTGGGATTCCTATAACCCCCTCTTCCCTAGGTTTGATAAATCACTAGCATTGTTCACAGAACTCAGGGAAACAGTTTAATTATTATAACCCGTTTATTATAAGAATGCAACTCGAGAAAGGCCCAATGGCTGAGCTGCACAGGGCAAGCTCCACGGGACGGGGGCACAGAGCTTCCCTGCCCTCTCTGGGGGCACCACCTCCAGCACCTCAGTGTGCTCACCAGCCTGGAAGCGCTCAGAACCTGTTGTTTAGGGGTTTTTATGGAGATTTCATTCCATAGGCATGATTGATTAAATTCGTGCTGATTTAGTCAGAGGTCAGGGGTGCAGCTGGTTGAAAATTCCAGTTCTAAGCACAGCTTGGTCCTTCTGGTGCCCAGCTCCAGTGTAGGCCCCCACATTGATCATGCCAATGGTTTTAGAGCTAAGAACCAGGGAGGAAAGACTCATTATCTATTTTCCATTGTACCATATTGGCTGTGACCAATCTCTATGTAGAAACAGAAACCACTAAGAAATTTATAAATATTATAGTGATGATGGAAACATAAAGAACCTCAACACATATACATGTAGGCCATTCAGTTATCTGACAGGTTGTTTAGAATACTATGTTAGTCACCTGTTATTTTCAGTATATTTCAAAGCATTCTCATCTTCAGAACAGAAAATTTTACTGCACAGCATTCTTCTGTGGGCCACAGACAGTATGGAGCACTCTGGTGCATTATATAGATACTCAGTAAATATTTCTTTTTCTTTTTTTCCTAAGTATGTTAACTTTTAATTTATCTTTGCTACAGATGTTTCTCATTTTTCCCCCATTGCACCATCCTCCCCATCCCCCACCCCGTCCCAAGCTTTGATGTCCATGTCCATCAGTTATGCATATATGCGCATAAGTTCTGTGGTTTATCTCTTCCCTCCCCCCCTACCCGCTCTTCTGAGGGGTGTCAGTCTGTACCCTACTTTCACATCTCTGTGTCTACCCAGTTCCTCAGATTGTTATGTTCATTATATTCCAGAAATAAGTGAGATCATGTGATATTTGTCTTTCTCTGCTTGGCTTGTTTCACTTAGGATAATACTCACGAGGTCCCTCCATGTCGTCTCAAAGGATAAGAGATCTTTCTTTCTTACAGTTGCATAGTACTCCATTGTGTATATGTACCACAGCTATTTTATCCATTCGTCTACTGATGGACACTTGGGCTGTTTCCAGATCTTGGCTATTGTAAATAGTGCTGCTATGAACAAGGCAGTACATGTATTCTTTCTGGTTGGTGTTTCAGGCTTCTTGGGGTATATTACAAGAAGTGGGATCACTGGGTCAAATGGCAATTCAATTTTTAATTTTTTGAGGTAACACCATAGTGTTTTCCACAGTGGCTGCACCAGTCTCCATTCCCACGAGCAGTGTACTAGAGTCGCCTTATCTCCACACCCTTGCCAACACTTGTTGTTTGATGACTTGTTGATGGCGGCCATTCTGACAGGTGTGAGGTGATACCTCATTGCTGTTTTAATTTGCATCTCTCTGATGATTAGTGATGTTGAGCATTTCTTCATATGTCTCTTAGCCATTTGTATGTCCTTTTTGGAGAGGTGTCTATTTAGGTCCTCTGCCTATTTTTTAATTGGGTTCTTTGTCTTCCTTTTGTTGAGTGGAATGAGCACTCTATATATTTTGGAGATTAACCCCTTATCTAATGTATCATTGGCAATTATACTCTCCCATACAGTGGGTTCCTTTTCCGTTTTGATGGTTGTTTCTTCTGCTGTGCAGAAGCTTTTGAGTTTGATGTAGTCCCATGTGTTCATTTTTCCCGTTGTTTCTGTTGCCTTAGGTGATGTATCAGTGAAGATTCTGCTGTGTATGATATCTGAAATTTTGTTGCCTACATTTTCTTCGAGGATTTTTATGGATTCGTGAGTCACATTTAAATCTTTTATCCATTTTGAGTTTATTCTTGTGTATGATGCAAGTTGATGGTCTAGTTTCATTTTTTTGCATGTAGCTGTCCAATTTTCCCAACACCATTTATTAAAGAGGCTGTCTTTCTCCATTGTATACTCTTGCCATCTTTGTAAAATATTAATCGAGCATAATGTCTTGGGTCAATTTCAGGATTCTCTGTTTTGTTCCACTGGTCTATATGCCTGTTCTTGTGCCAGTACCAGGCTGTTGTGATTACAGTAGCTTTGTAGTATAACCTGATATCTGGTATTGTGATCCCACCTACTTTGTCCTTCTTTTTCAACATTGCTGTGGCTATTCGGGGTCTTTTTTGGTTGCATTTGAACTTATGAAATATTTGTTCTAGTTCTGTGAAATATGTCACTGGTATTTTGATGGGGATTGCATTGAATCTAGAGATTGCTTTAGGTAGTATGGACATTTTAATTATGTTACTTCTTCCAATCCATGAACAAGGTATGTGCTTCCACTTTTTTATATCTTCCTCTATTTCTTTTTTCAATGTCTTATAGTTTTCTGCAAATAGGTCCTTTCCGTCTCTGGTTAAGTTTATTCCTAGGTATCTTAATTTTTTTGCCACGATGGTAAATGGAATTGTTTTTTTAGTTTCTCTTTCTGTGAGTTCATGATTGGTGTATAAGAATGCTGTTGATTTCTTGATGTTAATGTTGTATCCTGCTACTTTGCCAAATTCATTTTTTAAGTCTAGTAGATTTTTGATGGAGTGTTTAGGCTTTTCTATGTATAATATCATGTCGTCTGCGAATAATGACAGTTTCACTTCCTCCTTTCCAATTTGGATTCCTTTTATTTTTTTCTTCATGTCTCATTGCTGTGGCTAAGACTTCCAGTACTATATTAAATAAGAGTGGTGAAAGTGGACATCCCTGTCTTGTTCCTGTTCTTAAGGGACATGTTTTAATTTTTGACCATTGAGTATGATGTTGGCTGTAGGTCTTTCATATATGGCCTTTATTATACCAAGATATGATCCCTCTATTCCCAAATTTCTGAGCGTTTTTATCAGAAATGGGTGCTGGACTTTGTCTAATGCTTTTTCAGCGTTTATTGATATGATCATGTGGTTTTTATCTTTCATTTTGTTTATGTGGTGTATTACATTTATTGATTTGCTAATATTGTACCAGCCTTGCATCCCTGGGATGAATCCCACTTGGTCATGGTGAATAATTTTTTTGATGTATTGCTGGATCTGATTTGCTAGTATTTTGTTCAGGATTTTGGCATCTAGGTTCATCAGGGATATTGGCCTGTAGTTTTCTTTCTTTGTAGGGTCTTTTTCTGGTTTTGGAATTAGGATTATGCTGGCCTCATAAAAGGAGTTTGGAAGTCTTCCTTCTTCTTGAATTTTTACAGTTTGAGGAGAATGGGTGTTAGTTCTTCTTTGAATGTTCGGTAAAACTCCCCCGTGAAGCCATCCAGGCCTGGGCTTTTGTTTGCTGGGAGAGTCTTGATTACATCTTCAATTTCCTTAGCTATTATTGGTCTTCTCAAGTTTTCTATCTCTTCCAAGTCCAGTTTTGGGAGACTATGTGTTTCTAGAAATTTGTCCATTTCACTTAGATTGTCGAATTTGTTGCCATATAAATGTTCACAGTATTTGCTAACGATCCTTTGTATTTCTGTGGTGTCAGTTGTTACTTCTCCTCTTTCATTTCTGATTTTTTGTATTTGGGATCCCTCTCTGTGTTTCTTGGTGAGTCTAGCTAAGGGTCCATCAATCTTGTTTATCTTTTCAAAAAACCAGCTCTTTGTTTCATTGATCCTTTGATTTGTTTTTTTGGTCTCTATGTCATTTCTTTCTGCTCTGATCTTTACTATTTCCTTCCTTCTACTTGCTCTAGGGTTTTCTTTTTGTTTGCTTTCTAGTTCTTTAAGTTGTGAGGTTAGATAGTCTTTTAGAAATTTTTCTTGTTTCTTGAGGTAGGCCTGGATTGCTATGAACTTCCCCCTCAGAACTGCTTTCGCTGCTTCCCATAGATTTTGTGTTGTGTGTGTTCATTTTCATTGGTTTCCAGGAAGTTTTTAATTTCTTCCCTGATATCCTCAGTAACCCATTCATTGTTTAATAATATATTTAGCCTCCGTGTGTTCATATGTCTTTGCATGTTCTTGTTGCAATTGATTTCTAGTTTCATGCCATTGTGATCTGAGAAGATGCTTGATATGATTTCAATCTTCTTGAATTTGTAGAGATTTCTTTTGTGTCCTAACATGTGGTCTATCAATGTCCCATGTGCACTTGAGAAGAATGTAAATTCTGTAGTGTTGGGGTGTAATTCTCTGTAAATATCTGTTACATCCATTTGGTCTAGTCCTTCATTTAGAGTCTCTGTTTTCTTATTAATTTTTTGTCTAGAGGATCTATCCAGTGATGTCAGCAGGGTGTTGAATTCCCCTGCTATGATTGTATTGTTGTCAATTTCTCCTTTGAAGTCTTCCAGAAAATTTTTAATATATTTTGGTGCTCCTATATTGGGTGCATATATGTTTACCAAGGTTATATCTTCCTGTTGGATAGATGCTTTCAATATTATGTAGTGACCTTCTTTGTCTCTAGTTATGGCTTTCATTTTGAAATCTGTTTTATCAGATTTGAGTATTGCTATCCAGCTTTTTTTTCCTTTCCATTTGCTTGGAAGATTTTTTTTTCCATCCCTTCACTTTCAACCTATGTGAGTCTTTTGTTGTGAGGTGGGTCTCTTGTAGACAACATATATGTGAATCATGCTTTCTTATCCAGTCAGCTACTCTGTGTCTTTTTATCGGAGCATTCAGTCGATTTACATTTAAGGTGATTATTTATATGTACTTATTTATTGCCATTTTTGTTTAGTATGGTTCTACTTTCCTTCCTATTTCTTCTACTAATTACTGCAGTCCTTTTAACATTTCTTGCAGTGCTGGTTTGGTGCTAATATATTCCCTTAGCCATTTTTTTAAATCTGTGAATCTCTTTATTTGACCTTCTATTTTGAATGATAGCCTTGCTGGGTAGAGTAGTCTTGGATTCAGATCCTTGTTTTTCATGACCTTGATTAGTTCATGCCATTCCCTTCTGGCCTGTAGTGTTTCTGTTGAGAAGTCAGCTGATAGCCTTATGGGGGTTCCTTTGTTGGTAACCTGTTGCTTATTTCTTGCTGCCTTTAGGAGTCTCTCTTTGTCTTTAATTTTTGGCTTTTTAATCACTATGTGTCTTGGTGTGGGCCTGTTTGGGTTATTCTTACTTGGGACTCTCTGTGCTTCTTGAACTTGAATGCCTTCTTTCTTCACCCAATTAGGGAAGTTTTCTGTCACTATTTCTTCAAATATATTCCCTAACCCTTGCTAATTTTCTTCTTCTTCAGGGATTCCTATGATGCAAATGTTATTATGTTTCCAGTTGTCCCACAGTTCTCTTAAGCTCTCTTTCTGTTTTTTTCATTGATTTTTCCTTTTGGTTTTCTTGATTTTTTCTACTCTGTTTTCTAATTCACTGATTCAGTCCTTAGCTTCCTCTACTCTGCTGGTCACTCCTTCTAATGTGTTCTTCATTTCTGCTATGTCATTCTTCATTTCTTCTTGCTGCTCCTTAATTTCCACTTGGTTGGTTTTCAGTATTTCTATGTCTTTGCTCATGGTGTTGATGTCTTTACTCAATGTGTTGATGTCCTTACGCATGCTGTTGAGCTTCCTCAAAATCATGGCTCTGAATTCTAGCTCTGTTAGCTTGCTTAACTCCATTTCATTTATCTCATCTTCGGTAGAGGTCTCTTGTTCTTTCATTTGGGATCTGTTTCTTTGTTTCACCATTTTGGCTATCTCAGTGGTTTTTGGAGCCTGCCAAATTTTCCTGTGGATGTTGGTGTTCTGTTGTTTGTGGCTCCTTCTGCTGTGTTTGCATGAACATGGGAGGACCCACATTAAACACCACCGTGGAGTCTTACTTTCTAGCGTATATTTTCAAGCCCAGAAAAGGTGAAGTTATCCTCTAGCTTTTTGCCTAGAGGCTATTAGTTGTGGTTGCTTGAACAGCCTTGGGTTTTCAGCTGAATGAAAGTCTCCCTCAGGTGTTCAATGTGAGAGGATTTCCAGAGGTTAGGGCAGATGCTAGTAGTCAATGAGCCTCAGTTTGCATTTCAATGGCCCACTAGGGTGTGGCTGGATCTTCGAGGGAGGGGCTGCCACCTCTCCCCAGAGCCCTGGGATGGAGTAAGACGGCTAGGCCAGAGTCCTGTGTGGCCTCAACTCAGCAAAAGCTCTGAGTGCCCTCCAAATCCCGAGTGTCCCCACACAATTCCAATCTAGTCCACCCTCCCTCTGCTGGAGCCCAGGTGAGTGGCTGTGGCCATTTTAGCGCTCTGTCCCAGCCTCTGTGCTGTGGAGCCGGCTTGGGACTTCAACCCCGAGGGCGGAGGGCTGTTCACGGCTAAGGCCGCTGCTTTCTGTGGGCTCCCAGGCTCCTCTCTTGCCTCTGCAATCCTACCAGGATCGATTCAGTGTCCCTGGTTGTATGGTCCTCGCAAGCTGCTATTCTGTTGCTTTTTCCCAACAATTTGTCTTTATTTTAGTTGTAATTCCAGTTTGGTCCTGGAAGATGGTCTGTGTAGCTTCCATTCACTCCACCGCCATTTTGGAATCTCCGGAATTTTTCCATTTTGCCCAGGTTGTCCAATTTGCTGGTATGTAGTTGTTCATAGTGTTTTATTTTAATCCCTTACAGTTTTGTGATGTCAGTTGTTATTTCACCTCTTTCATTTCTAATTTTATTTATTTGAGTCCTCTTTCTTTGTTTCTTGATGACTCTGTCTTAGGATTCATTTATCTTGTTTAGCTTTTCAAAGAACCAGCTCTTGGTTACACTGAATTTTTAATTTTTTTTTAATTAACTATGTCATTTACTTCTGCTCTGATCTTCATTATTTCCTTTTTCTACTTACTCCAGGCTTTGTTTGTTGGTCTTTTCTATTTCTTTTAGATGTAGGGTTTCATTGTTTATTTGAGAATTTTCTTGCTTCTTGAGGTAGGCCTGTAATGCTATGAACTTCTTTCTCAATACTGCTTTTACTGTGTCCCATAGGTTTGTGGTTGTTGTGTGTTCATTTTTATTTTCCAGGTAATGTTTGACTTCTTTCTTGACCTCACTGGTAACAATTGATCTTATTGGGAAACAATTAATGTCATTGTTTAATAACATGTAATTTAGCCTTCATGTGTTTGAATGCTTTTTAGTTATTTTATTGAAGATGATTTCTAGTTTCATGCAATTGTGGTATGAGAAGATGCTTGATATGATTTCAATTTTCTTGAATTTGTTAAGACTTGTTTTGTGTGCTAACATGTGGTCTATCTTTAAGAATCTTCCAGGTGTATTTGAGAAGAATATATATCTGCAGCTTAGGATGAAATGTTCTGTGAATATCAATTAAAATCATCTGATCCAGTGTGTTATTTAAGGTTGTTTCCTTACTGATATTTTGTCTGGAAAATCTATCCAGTAATGACAGTGGTGTGTTAAATTCCATTACTGTAACTGTATTGCTGTGGATCTCTCCCTTAAAGTCCACCAAGACTTTTTTATCCTCTTGTGGATCAGTCCCTTTACTACCATGTATTGACCTTCATTGTCTCTTGTTATGGCATTTGTTTCAAAGTCTATTTTGTCAGATGTGGGTATTGCTACCCTAGCATTTTTTATTTATATTTAAATGGAATAATTTTTTCCAACTCTTCAGTTTCAGCCTGTCTGAATCTTTTGTTCTGAGGTGGGTCTCTTGTTGAGAACATATACATGGGTCATGTTTTCTTTTTTCTTTTTATTTATTTATTTATTTTTGATATGCACCCCTAATGGGAACTGAACCTGGGACTCTCTGGTCCACAGGTCAATGCTCCAACTGCTGAGCCAAACTGGCCAGGGCAGGTCATGTTTTCTTATCCATTCAGCTACCCTATATCTTTTATTTGGAGCATTTAATCCATTTATATTTAAGGTAATTGATAGGTACTTATTTTTTCCTTTATACCCATGTTCCTCCCTCTGTCTCTACTTCTTCTTAAAGCAGTTACTTTCACATTTTTTGCAATGTTGGTTTGGTAATAATGTATTCCCTTAGCATTTGTTGTTGTAGTGGGGGGGGGGAGGTCTGGGAAGCTATTTATTTTGCCTTCAATGTTAAATTCTAGCCTTGCTGAATTTAGTAGTATTGGTTTCAGATAGTCGCTTTTTCAAGCTAATCTTTTCTGGCCTAAAGTGTTTCTGTTAAGAAATTAGCTGACAGCCTTATGGGAACTCCCTTGTAAGGTGACTGTTTCTCGGTTTCTGCCTTTAAGATTCTCTTTGTCTTTAGCCTTTGATATTTTAATTATGATATGTCTTGGTGTAGCTCTCTTTGGGTTCATCTTGATTGGTACTTACTGTGCTTCTTGAACTTCTGTGACTTTTTCCTACATCAAGTTAGGGAAAAATTTTTGTCATTATTTCTTCAAACAGGTTCTCTATCCCTTGCTCACTTTCTTCTTTTCCTAGTACCACTATGATGCAGATGTTGTTACATTTCATATTGTCCCAAAGTTCCCTTAAACTATTCTCATTCTTTTAAGTTCTTATTTCTTTTTTCTGCTCTAATTGGGTGTTCTTTTCTACCTTCTATTCGCTACCATTGGTTCCATCCTCTGTTTCATCCAATCTACTTTTAATTCCTTCCAGTAAATTTTTGATGTCAGATATGGTATTTTTCATTTACAAATGATCCTTGTTCATGGTTTTTATTCTTTTTCATGTTGCAGTAATTCCCAATAAATGCCTTGTAATTCTCATTAAATTCCTTGAGCATCCTTATGACAATTACTTTGAACTCTATATCTGATAAATTACTTGCTCTATTTCATTTAGCTCTTTTTCTGGAGATTTTTCCTATTCTTTCATTTGGGGCCTGTTTCTTTGTTTCCCCATTTTTACTGTCTCTTTGTGTTTGTGCTTATGTATTATTTAGATCTGCCATGACTCTGAGTCTTCATGGGTTGGCCTTATGTAATAGGTGTCCTGTGGGACCCAGTGACAGTCTCCTTGATCTCCTGAGTGGATGCTCTGGGATTTTCCCTTGTTCAGGTTATGTGGGCCCCCCTGTTGTAACTGAATCTTTTTGTTCTTGGTACTTTTGTGTGTGGAATCAACTTTCAGGTTCATTGATTGTGAGGCTCAACCCTGACCATGTTGTGCAAGCTGTTGTACATGTGTTAACAAACAAAACAAGACAATAAAAAGACACCACCAACCACAAAAACAACAACAAACAGATAAGAAAGAAAAAAAAATAAAAGATAAAAAAAAAAAAAGATAAGAAAAAGAAAGAAAATAAATTTGAAAGGACAAAAGAAAAAAGAAAAATACAGAGATTAGGAAAAGAAAAATGGGAAAAAAGAATTAAAAAGAAAATAGAATTTGAAAAAAAAAGAGAGAAATATGAAATATGAAGTAAAAAGGAGGGGGGAAAAACAATGACACAAAAACAAAACAAAACATAGAAAAAAAAAAAAAAGAAAAAAAGTGAAGTTTATTGGATCCTGCTCTAATTCTGTCCAAAGGTAGCCACTTGGTGTGCTTGTTCCAAGTCTTCTGGGAGGTTCTCTGGTGCAAGTCAATATCAGATGCTGTCCTCGCTTGGCCCTCAGCAACCTATCCAAAGCTTCAAGCAATCCACTGTTTGTGGCTGTCTTCGGTGGTGTTGGCTGCACACAGGAAGGGTCAAGTTGTGCTCCAAGGCTGGCTTTTAGCAGCACAGGGCCCAGGGCCGGGTCAGCTGATGTCCCAAGGCACCCCAGTATTTGCCACCATCTGCTTCCACCTGCTGGCCAGCTGCCAGGTTTAGACACTGACAAGGCTTAGTCTCTGAAAGAGCCTCTGGCAGAATTGGGAGAATGAGGCCATTGGATCTCCCATGAGGGGGGAGGCACTGTTCAGACTTTAGGGACGATGGTGTGTGTGTTCCACCCTCCCCCTCACCCAGCCACACATCCGAGTCTTATCCAGATTTTTCCCTCATGTCAGCAGTGCAGAGCCCCCAGTAATCAGGTGGATGGAGCCTAGAGTTTGGGTCTGCTGGAAACTGGGAGTGGTTTCTATTGGATCTCCCGTGAAGTTCTCTGGAAAGTGGAGGGAATGGCTCCACATTAAAGCCAGTCACTGACAACCCCTGACACTGCTGGCCTTCTGAACCCCAGACTATGCTGCTGACTCCTCATCTAGGCTTAGGATGCAGGGTAGGGCAAGAGAATTCCAGAAGGTGAGGGTATGGTAATTGCTTTTCCCCAGCCTGATGCTGCTGGGAGGGGGTTGTTCCTCCCAAGAAAAATGGCTGTTGCTGTATCAGAGGTTGACCTTGCACAAAGATTCTTTCCAAAACCAGTCACCTCAGATTCTCCTCAGATGACTCCAGTCGTCACTGCCCTCAATCTGCTGGAGCCCAGGATGAGTCACTGGGGACAAAATTTTTGCACACTGGCCTTTTAAATTCATGGTTTTGACTCCTGCAGGTTCCACCACTCCTTGGTGGATAGAAACCCCTCTGCTTTTTACAGCTGCATGCTATGTGGGTGCCTATTCTCAGCTCTGGCACTCCAGGTTGGGGAGCCTGGTTTGGGGTCTACTCTTCACAACTCTCATGGAGGAATCTCTCACATTTGATATATTCCTCCATAACCTCACCTGCTGCTGGTGGGGGTGAGGCCAGTCTCTTTCATGACTCTGCCCTTTCTACCAGTTTCAAGGTGGCTTCTGTAGTCGTTGGTTAAAAGACTCCTCTTCCAATAGTCTCCAGTTAGTAATTCACGGTGGTTGTTCCCCAATTTAGTTGTAGCTTCCAGTTTGGTTCTGGGAAGCATTATGAGCAAGACCCACCTATTCTGTCACCATCTTGAACTTCCTTCACAATGGGATATTATTAAAAATAATGAAGTACTGATACTTGCTATAACATGGATGAATTTTGAAAACCTTGTTAGCTGGAAGAATCCAGTTACAAAGACCACATAAGGTATGGTTCCATTAATATAATATGCCCAAAATAGGCAAATCTATACAGACAGTAAATAGATTAATGGTTGCATAAGCCTGGGTCAATGGGAAAATGGAATTTATTTATTTTTTTAGAAAATGTTTTTATTGATTTTTTTTTTTTTGAGAGAGAGAGAAAGGAAAGGTAGAAACATCAATGTGAGAGAGAAACATCAATTGGGTGCCTCCTGCCCACCCTTACTGGGGATCAAGCCCACAAACCAGGCATGTGCTCTGACCTCTCAGTCTATGGGACAATACTCAATCCAATGAGCCACACTGGCTGGGCTAATTGTTTTATTTTTATTTTAGATACTCTAAGTGGGAAAATTGTATAAAATGTGAGTTATCCCTCAATGAAGCTATTTTAAAAAAATATGTAATGATTCAGTTCCACCATATATAACAATACAATCTTGAGCAATTCATTTGAACTTTCTGGAGCTATTTCAAACCTATAAAAGGAGAATTTAGAATGATAATGGTACAAAGAGTCTTAATTCATCCCTTGCCCATGAATACATTCTTAAAATGCGGAACCTCATTCTTTTTTCTCCCCTTTATTTATTTTAGAGAGAAAAGAAGGGAGAGGGACGGAGAGATAGAAACATCATTAAGAGAGAACATTGATTGGCAACCCCTGACATGCTCCCCACTGGAGATTTGGCCCACAACCTGGGCATTTGCCCTGACTGGGAAGAACTGGTGACCTCTTGGAACATGGGTCGGTGTTTAACCACTGAGCCACACATGCTGGGCCCTCATTCTTTTTTTAAACTTTTTTAAACTTATCTTTATTGTTGAATGTATTACAGATGTTCCTCATTTTCCCCCCATTGACCCACTCCTCCCCATCCCCACTCCCCTCCTGCCTTTCCCCATGCTGTTGTCTGTGTCCATTGATTATGCATATATACATATAAGTTCTTTGGTTTCTTTCTTCCCACCCACCAGCACCCCTTCCCTTTGAGATTTGTCAGTCTAACAACCAATTTGTACTTCTTAATCCCTTCACTTTTTTCACCCATCTCCTCAACTCCCACCCATCTGGTATCCAACAAAAGTTATCTGTATCTATGAGAATGATTCTGTTCTGCTTGTTCATTTTGTTTGTAGATTCAATTCTTGATAGATATGTATTTATTGCCATTTTGTTTGTTCATATTTTTTATCTTCTTTTTCTTCAAGAAGACCCTTCAACATTTCATATAATAATGGTTTGGTGGTGATGAACTCCTTTAGCTTTTCCTTGTCTGGGAAACTCTTTATATGGCCATTGATTCTAAATGACAGCTTTGCAGGACAGAGTAATCTTGGTTGTAGGTTCTTGCTTTTCATCACTCTGAATATTTCTTGCCACTCCCTTCTGGCCTGAAAAGTTTCCTTTGAGAAATCAGCTGACAGTCTTATGGGAACTCCCTTGTAGGTAACTAACTGCTTTTCTCTTGCTGCTTTTAAGATTCTCTCTTTGTCTTGAACCTTTTGCATTTTGATGATGATGTGTCTTGGTGTGGGCCTCTTGGGGTTCATTTTGTTTGGGACTCTCTGTGCTTCCGGGACTTGTATGTCTGTTTCCTTCACCAAGTTAAGGAGGTTTTCTGCCATTATTTTTTCAAATAGGTTTTCGATTTCTTGTTCTCTCTCTTCTCCTTCTGGCACCCCCAAGATGCGAATGTTGGCATGCTTGAAGTTGTCCCGGAGGCTCTTACACTATCCTCATTTCTTTGTATTCTTTTTTCTTTTTGCTGTTCTTATTGGGTGTTTTTTGCTTCCTTATATTCCAAATTGATGGTTTGCTTCTTGGCTTTACCTACTCTACTATTGAATCTGTGTAAACTATTCTTTATTTCAGTTAGTGCCTCCTTCATTTCTAACTGTGCATCCTTCCTTTCTGACTGGTCCTTTTTTATGCTCTTGAGGCCCTCACTAAGTTCACTGAGGTTCTCACTAAGTCCACTGAGCATCCTTATAAGCAGTGTTTTGAACTCAGCCTCTGTGAGGTTGCTTAACTCCATTTCACTTAGTTCTTTTCCTGGAGTTTTGTTCTGTTCTTTCATTTGGGACCTGTTTCTTTGTCTCCTCATTTGGGCTGCCTCCCTGTGTTTATTTCTATGTATTACTTAGCGAGAGGTATGGGGCTAGCTGAGACCAGATGCTGCTTGTTTGAAAGAATTTAGGAAAAGCTGAAGCAGGTTCCAAGACATGCCAATTCTATGGTAAAGCAACTGGCAACAGCTTGGGTGGGTCTGAAAGTTGGGTGGAACAGGGCCTCAGGGAATCACCAGGGTGGGGCACACAGTGTGAGCCAGGTTGCTGGAGTCCCAGATATGGCTGCGTCTGCTGGCCCAGGGAAGGGCTCACCAAAGGAACAAAAGCCTCTGATAGCACATCTGTCCAGGAGAAAGCTGCCTCTCCAGCCCTCGCTCCAATGCCAAACAGCTCAGTTCTTCCCCATATGACTCTGGTACCTTTCAGGCTCCCTCCCGCACGTTGGAGCCTGGAGGGTGCGAGTCCGTGTAAGTCAGTGTGTGGGCCCTTTAAGAGGAGCTGCTGGGGGCTTCAGCCACCTCAGCCTCCCTCTGCCTCAGTTCCCGCTGGTTTTTCCAGCCAGAAGTTATGGGGACTTCTCTTCCTGGCACTGGAACCCTGAGCTGGGCACCTGGTGTGGGACGGGGACCCCTCAGGCCTCAGGGAGGACCTTCCCAGCCAAGGTATCCTAATTTTTATCCGCCACACATGGGTGTGGGACCAGCCCATCGTGCTTCCACCTCTCCTACCAGTCTTGATGGGGCAGCTTCTTTAATTTTGTAGTTGTAGGACTTCCATTCAGCTTGATTTCAGGTGGTTTTGAATGATAGTTGTTCTGTAGTTTAGTTGTAACTTTGATGTGGTTGTGGGAGGACACAATACTGTGTTTACCTATGCTGCCATCTTGACCAGAAGTCCAATCTTTTTGAATTTGTTGAGACTTACTTTGTGTCCTAACATGTGGTCTACCTTTGAGAATGTCCCATGTGTACTTAAGAACAATGTATATTCTGCAGCTTTGCTGTGAAATGTTCTGTAATTATCAATTAAGTCCAACTGATCTAGGTCTTCATTTAAGGACTCTATGTCCTTGTCTGGAAGATCTATCCACTGGTGAAAGTGGGGTGTTAAAATATCCCACTAAGATCATATTGCTATTGATCTCTCCCTTGAAGTCCTCCAGAAGTTTTTAATATATTTTGAAGCTCTCATATTTGGTGTGTATATGTTTACCAGGGTTATATCCTCTCTTTGGATTGATCCTTTTACTATTATGTAGTGAACTTTGTCTGTTATTATGGCCCTCGTTTTGAAGTATATCTTCTCAGATATGTGTATTGCTACACCAGCTTTTTTTTTCATTTCCTTTTGCTTGGTATTTTTTTTCCATCCTTTCACTTTCATCCTGTGTGAGTCTTTTGCTGTGATATGAGTTTCTTGTAGACAGCATATATATGGGTCATGCTTTCTTATCCAATCAGCTACACCATGTCTTTTGATTGGAGCATTTAAGCCATTTACATGTGAAGTTATTATTGATAGATAGTTATTAGTTGCCATTTTAATTTTATGCCTGTGTTCTTCTTTCTCTCTGTTTCTTCATCTTCTTCTTACAACAGTCCCTTCAGCATTTCTTTCAGTGCTGGTTTGGTGATTTTAAATTCCTTTAGCTTTTCTTTTTCTGTGAAGCTCTTTGTATATCTTCTTCAATTTGAATGATAGCCTTGCTGGATAGAGTAGTCTTGGATTCAGACCCTTGTGTTACATTACTTTGTACACATTATGCCACTCCCTTCTGGCCTGCAGTGTTTCTATTGAGAAATCAGCTGACAGTCTAATGGGAGCTCCCTTGTAGGTAACTTTCTGTCTCTCTCTTGCTTCCTTTAAGATTCTTGCTTTGTCTTTAATTTTTGCCATTTTTATTATGATGTGTCTAGCTGTGGATATTCTGGGGTTCATCTTGCTTGGGACTCTCTGTATTTAGGAAAGTTTTCTGTCATTATTTCTTCAAATAGGTTCTCTATTCCTTTCTCTGATTCTTCTCCTTCCAGTACCCCTATAATGTGAATGTTGTTATGTTTTGTATTATCCCACAGCTCCCTAAACTCTCCTCCTGCTTTTTAAACTTTTTTTCCATTTGCTGCTCTTTTTGGGTGTTTTTCTTTACCTTGTCTTCCAAGTTGCTGATTCGGTCTTTAGCCTCTTCTAATCTACTATTGAACCCTTCTAGGGTATTTTTCATATCAGCTGTGTCATTCTTTATTTCCTCTTGATTTCTTTGTATAGCTTCTACCTCTTTATGCATTGCTTCTACCTCTTTTTTTGAGCTGAAGTAGTTCCCAGTGAGCTCTTCATAATTCTTATTAAGTTGCTTATAGTTCTCACCAAATTGTTTGAGCACTCTTATAATCATTGCTTTGAAATCTTTGTCTGACAAGTTGCTTTATTCTTGTTCCTGTAGTTGCATTTCTGGTGATTCCTTTTTTTTTTTTTTCATTTGTGTATTGTTTCTTTGTCTCACCATTTTAGCAATCTGGTAGTTCTAAATCCAGTGAGGGTTATTGGAATGTATAGGCAGGTTGGTGTGTATCAATTAAGGCTGCTGTGCCTTCCAGCCTGTATTGGTGTATGGCTCCTCTTGTCTGCTGTGGGTCCTGGAGGGTTGATACCTGGCTGCTGGAATTGGTCTGTCATGCAGGTCTTGGGTCCCTGAGACTTGCTGCTGCTTGAGCTGGGCACCACTCTTGATCAGCTTCTGTTGATGCTGCTGGGTCTAGGTCTTAGCTGCCGATATGTGCTGCTGCTGCCGGGGGGTGCGTGTGTTCATCTGGTGCCATGCTGGGATGTGGGGGACCTGCTGGTATGTTGCTGGGGTGTGTGGGGTTCCACTAGTACACTGTTGGGATGTGTGGGTTCCAATGGCACTCTGCTGGGGTTCTTGGGTCCCTCTGGTATGTTGCTGGGGCATGTGTGTCCATCTGGTGTCCTGCTGGGGTTTGTGGGTTTCATTGGTATGCTTCTGGGGTTCTTGGGTTCCACTGGTGCACTCTGGGGTTTGTGGGTCCCTCTGGTATGCTGCTGGGGTGCGTGGGTCTTGTTGGTGTACTGTTGGGGGACCCTGCTGCCTGGTGGGGCTCAGCTCCTGATCAGTCGCTGCTGGGGACGAGTGTTAGCTCTCGGTTCACACTGCTACTGCTGCTGCGAGGGGATGCTCTCAGGTCCCAATCCTTTACTGCTGTTGGGGGCTGAGGATGCTCCACACCTGGGATTTTGCCGCTGCTGAGGGGAGTGGCTCCACTCCAACTCCACTGCTGCAGTTGTCAGGGACAGGTCTCAGCTGCCCTTGCCCTGCTGCTTGGTCTGGAGCACCGCTCTTGGTCAGTCTTTGCTGATGCCATTGGGAATGGTTTCAGCTGCCAGACTGAGCTGCTAATGCCTGTTGGGGTGGGGCTCTACTCGTGCCCAGTCACTGTTGCTGTGGGGGGAGGTGCTGGGCTTTCAAGCTGGTGCTGTTGCCCCTGTGAGCCTGGGCAAGCTGCCTTGAGGCTGGGTGGGCTGCTGTACTGCTGCAGGCCTGAAGCCTGGAGCCTGGGTTGGCCCACCTGCCACCGCAGGCCTCGGTCCTGGGCTGGGTGCGCACCCGCCGCGGGCCTGGAGTCTGGAGCCTGTGCGCTGCTGCAGGCCTGGAGCCTGTGGGCCGCAGTGCCACCACAGGCCTGGGCGAGCTGCTGCTGCTGTTGAGGATGGGGCTCCGGCTCCTGGCTGGTTTCGGCTACTGCTGCAGGCAGCTACTGTGTGCTGACCGCGCCAACACAGCTGAGTTTACTGGACGGATGGTGCAGGGCACTCTAGTCGACTCAGGTTACTGGGCCCCAGCCTCTCCCTGTTTCCTCCTCCAAGGGCAGACCCGGGATCCTCCAAGATGGCGGGGTCTCCCGGCCACGTTGGGGAAAGTTCGCTGGCTTGCCACTTACCATGTAGCCTTCTGCTTTCTGCACAGGAACCTTCTGCCCTGTGTCTCTGCACTGCTCAAGGTTGGTCTTCCACGCTCACATTCACTCACACACTCTCTCACACTCTCACACACTCACCCATGCTCCAGTCCTGCCCATTGCCATCTTCCTTTCTAAACATAGTTTTTTGACAAAATTGTATCTTCTTCTTTTGGTACCAGCCACCTATGACTGACTCTCTCAGTCTACACATACACACACACACACACACACAGGTATCAGGATCCTTCCATTCTTGCCTTCCTTCAGCCTCCTTTCAGAAAGAAATCCAGTGAATTACTTTATATATTATGCAGATGACCGACAAGGCTATATGTATGACATCTACCCAGGGCACTTTCATTATAAAAAAGAAACCAAAATCAAAGGAAGAAAGTTCTAATTAGGATATCAAGTCAGAAAGATAGGGTAAGATTGGCAAGAGGGTTACCAGAGACTTTGACCTTGAGTGGTTTTCCCACACAAACTGGTCAGATCTATTAATGAGCAGATAAATGTTACCATTTTCATTAGTATTGTCCCTCAAGTTCTCTAAGTTCAGGAAATGTCAGGAAAAACAAAACAAAACATACGTGGACATCATTCTTAACTTCATCACCCATAAACCACTAAGGTTTTCCCAAGTTTATTGTATCTGAAAAAAAAAAATATGTTTAATAAGTACTGATACCATTTAGGGTTGAAAGCTTATATTGTTAGTATTCAGAAAGGTTGATGCATTCATTGTAGATAGTAGAGATGTGGAGGAAAGTTTAGGGATATTTTCTTTCTTTATCTCCTACTATTATTCAGTATGATAATATAATGACCAGTTCAACAGCTAATCAGCGCTTGATAGGAGGCGTTGCATAAATTATGAAAGGAACAAAAACAATGGAAAACAAATACAAGGTAACTGAAACTGAGGACAGCAGAAGGTTTCCTTTTACACAGTTTCTATTATATATGGAAGATGTGAAAACTGATCACACAGTTTCAGTCAACACTCCGCTACTGGCATGACTGCAGACTCTTTGGCACCTATGAGATATAAGTGGGGCTTTTAGCATTCTTGTTCTATAAACACTCTCATAATATATTTTGTGTTCCATGAAATTCAATGTAATGCACAGAATAAGTAACCAGCGGCATCCAGACAGGAAATCAATGTCTGCTTCAAATAAAGGAAAAAGCAAAGAGCAAACCATGCTTATCACGTGCCGTGTCTGTCCGTGTCTGCTTTTCTAAGGAGGAGAAGGTGATAAGTCTGCAGAGGAGAAGGTGATAAGTCTGCACTGACAAGTGCTTAGAATGCTCAGTAGTGGCAGCTCTCCCTGTTCATGCAATCTGAGAATTGTGAGCATCTCTCCAATCTGCTTATTTGGCAACACTGGGAAATCAGTTTCTGAAGAAAATAACCAATTGTTATTTGTTCTGTTTAAATGTGCACAAAAGGCGTTGTTAGAGTGTAAAAATTAACTTTTTTTCCTGTGGATAAACAGACTTATAATCATGGCAACTGATTTCTAAAGCATAGGAATCAGGTCCTGCTGTGTGTGTAAAATGGATCTGCACCTTTTTTTACTACCAAGACCCAAGTGTCTACTTGAACCTGTACTTGTCACTGGATTTTAGGGGTGTGGCATTAACATTCTTCCTCTTCTGGGGATAATGATATGTTCAGAGAGTCAAGGGTTCTAAACTCTCACCATGTTCTGTGACGCCATGTGCAATTAATTTATTCATTCAGAAATATTTATTGAGCACTCAGTGTGCACCAGGCAGTATTCTCAGTACCAAAGAAACAGCATTGAACAAGATGGACAACAACCATGGAAAAATGTGTGTGTGTGTGTACGTGTGTATGTGAGAGAGAGAGAGAGAAAAGGAGAGAGAGACTATGCAGAAACTTCATTTAACTATTTTTATTGCTTTTTAGAGAGAGAGGAAGGGAGAGGGAGGGAGAAAGAGAAATATCGATGCGAGCAGAACATTGATCATTGCCTCCTGCATAGCCTCTACCAGGGATTGAGCCTGCACCTGGAGCATGTGCCCTGACATAGAATCAAACCAGCAACCTTTTGGTACATGGGATGATGCCCAACTAAGTGTGACACTGGCAAGGGCAATGCAGAAACTTAAAGTAGAGCAAAGTGGTAGTGCTGGATTAGTGGCTCAAAACAGATTGCTTCACTGATGACTTTATACTCAAGCTGAGATCTAAACCACATGAAAGAAGCTTGCCATGCAAAATCAGGGGCAAAGGCAGCCCTTGACAAGGAAGTATTTAGTGTCAGGCTTGGAAGCATGCATGGACTTGTGTCAGAGACCACTGAGGCAGAAACATGGTACTAGAGCAACAGGACACAAAGTTGGAGGGCTGAGCAAGAGCTAGATCAGTAGGTTGAGTGAGTCGTCATAAAGTGCTTGGGTTGTACTTTTAAAAATATGAGATGTCATTGGCAAGATTTAAAGTAAGAAGGAAACATGATCCAGGCTTTTAAAAATCATCTTGGCTCATTGTAGGGAATGAAATGGCCAGGGCCAGGGCTGAAGTAGGAGACTAGTTAGAAGTCTATAGACTCACACAAACAGGACATTCTGAAAGCTTGGCCAGACCCTGGCCAGGTGGCTCAGTTAGTTTGGAGCGTCCTCCTGTATACCAAAAGATTGCAAGTTCAATTCCCAGTCAGGGCACACACCTTGGTGTGGGTTAGATTCCCTGTTGGGGCATGTATGGGAGGCAACCGATCAATGTTTCTCTCTCACATCAATGTTTCTCTGTCTCTCTCCCTTCTTCTCTCTCTAAATTCAATAACCATATCCTCTGGTGAAGATGAAAAATAAAAATAAAAATAACTAACTAAAAGCTTGGATAGGGGTGATGAGAAGTCACCGAAGTGGAGGATTCAGAATATCTATGTTTGTGGAGTAAGGAAAACTCACTGGTGTGAGAGAGGAAGAAAATTCAAAAAGATTGCCTAGAATTTTTATTTGAGTCAAGATGAATAAATTTGAACTATTGCTTAAAGATACTGATACAGATGAGTAGAGAAAGACAATGCTGGTCTCTAGGTAAGGTTGCAGTTCTGGTTGGGCCACAGTAGACATTTTCCCTGTAGATATGCATAGAAATTTAGGTGTATAAATCTAGATCAGAGAGGCAGGTGTAGATTTTGAAGTTTTAGCATGTAAATGATTTGAAGCATAGGCTAGAATGTTGTCACTTAGAGAGAATGTGTGGGTCAAGAAGAAAAGGATGCCCAGGAAAGAGCACATAGAGGATGGGCAAAGAAGAGTATAAAGAAAAGTATTTAAGAGGTAGGAGAATAGAAAGTGTTTCAGGAAGAAGGCAGCAGTTGTTGAGATCATATGGAAGAGAGTAGTACATTTGTTGTAATCTATGAATCCACATATCATGTTCACCCAAAGTCCATAGTTTAAAGTTCACTCTTTTTGTTGTACATTCTGTGGGTTTTGACAAATGTTTATTGATGTGTATCTACCATGATAATATCATACAAAGTAATTTTACTCCTAAAAATCCTGTGCTTTGCCTATTCATCACTCTCTCCCCTAAATCCTTAGCAACCAATAATCCTACTGTCTCCATAGTTTGGATAGCCTTTTCTAAAACATCATGTAGTTGGAAACATACAGTTTGCAGCTTTTCAGATTGACTTATTTTACTTACCAATATGCATTTAAGTTTGTCCATGTCTTTTTATGTCTTGATAGCTCATTACTTTTTGGTGCTGAATATTATTTCATTATCTGGGTATAGCATAGTCTATTTATCAATTCACCTACAAATACATTTTACTTGGTTGTTTCCAAGTCTTGGAAATTACAAATAAAGCTGCAATAAATATCCATGTGTAGGTTTTTTTGTGTACATAAGTTTTCAAATTTATTTAGAAAAATTCCAAGGAGTGTGATTGCTATATAATGTGGAAAGATTGAGCTTAGTATTTAAGAAAATGCCAAAATGTTTTCCAAAGTAGCCGTACCACTTTGCATCCCCATTAAAAATGAATGAGAGTTTCTAGTGCTCCACATCATCAACAGCATTTGGTGTTGTCAGTGTTTTGGACTTTGGCCATTCTAACAGGTGTTTAGTGGTATCTCATTGTTTTATTAATTTTCATTTCCCTTATTACATATTATAGAGAGCATCAGTTCATGTGTTTAATTGCTATCTGAATATTTTTGGTGAAGTGTTTGTTCAAGTCTTTGACTTATTTTTAAATCAGGCTCTTTTCTTGTTGTTGACTTTTAGGAGTTCTTTCTATATTTCAAATAACAGTCCTTTATTATATGTCTTTTGCAAATATTTTCTCTTAGTGTGTGGCTTGTCTTCTCATTTTCTTAATAACGTCTTTAATAAAGCAGAAGTTTTTCATTTTAATGAACTATAGCTTATTAATGATTATTTTCCTGGATTATGCATTTGGTATTGTAGCTAAAAAGTCATTACTATACCCAAGGTCATCTCCATCCCCTTCATTCTATCTTTTTTTTTTTCTCACTTACAGTTTGCATAAAATATTATTTTGTATTAGTTTCAGGTGTGACAGCATAGCAGTTAGACAATCATATACTTTACAAAGTGTTCCCTTCAGTATTTCCAGTACCCACCTGGCACCATACTAGTTATTAAAACATTATTATTGACTGTATTCTCTATGCTCTACTTTACATCCCTGGGACTATTTTGTAACTATCGATTTGTACTTATTAATCCCTTTATGTTTTTCAGCCAGCCTCCAAACCCCCTCCCCTCTGGTTACCCTCAGTCCATTCTCTTTATCTATATATCTGTTTAAAGTTTGTTTGTTAATTTTGCTCTTTAGGTTTCACATATAAGTGAAATAATATGGTATTTGTCTTTCTCTCTTTGACTTATTTCACTTAACATATTACCCTCTAGGTCCATTCATATTGATGCAAATGATTTCATTCACAGCTTTCTTATCCACTTGTCTATTGATGGGCACTTGGATTGCTTCCATATATTGGCTACTATAAATAATGCTGCAATAAACATATATTCTTTTGAATTAGTGTCCTGGGTCTGTTTGGATATATACCCAGAAGTGAAATCACTGGGCCATAAGGAAGTTCCATTTTTTCATATTTTGAGGAAACTCCATACTGTTTTCCATAGTGGCTGCACCAATCTGTATTCCCACCAACAGTGCACAAGGGTTCCCTTTTCTCCACATCCTTGCCAGCACTGTGGTTTGTTGATATATTGATGACAGTCATTCAGATAGGTGTGAGGTTGTATCTTATTGTAGTTTTAATTTGCTCTTCTCTAATGATTAGTGACCTTGAGCATCTTTTCATATGTCTATTGGTTATCTGCATGCACTCCTTGGAGAAGTGTCTATTCAGGTACTCTGCCACCTTTTTAATTGAGTTGTTTGTTTGTTTTATTTTGGTGTTGAGTTTTATAAGTTCTTTATAAATTTTGGATAATAACACCTTATATCTGATAAGGGGTTAATCATTGACAAATATCTTTCCCCATTCAGTAGGTTTCTTTTCATTTTATTGATGGTTTCCTTTGCTATGCAAAAACTTTTTAGTTTGGTGTAGTTCATTTGTTTATTTTTTCTTTTGTGTCCCTTACCTGAGAAGATATATCAGAAAAAAAAAATATTGCTACAAGAAATGTCAGAGATTTTATTGTCTGTGATTCTTCTAGAAATTTTATCATTTTGAGTCTTAAACTGAAGTCTTTAATCCATTTAGAGTTTATTCTTGTATATATATGGTGTAAGAAAGTGATCTAGTTCAATTTTTAGTTCAATTTTTTTACACATATCTGTCCAATTTCCCAAACACCATTTATTGAATAGCCTGTTTTTACCCAATTGTATGTTCTTGCCTTCTTTGTCAAATATTCATTGCCCATAAAAGCATGGGTTTATTTCTGGGCTCTCTAGTCTGTCCCATTTATCTATATGTCTATTTTTATGCCAGTGCCATGCTATTTTGATTACTATTGCCTTGTATTATATATAGTATAGTTTGGTATTAGAGAGTGTTACACCTTCATCTTTTTCTTTATTCTCAAGACTGCTATGGCTATTCAGGGTCTTATGTGGTTACATACAAATTTCTGGATTATTTGTTCCAGGTCTGCAAATAAACATATTGCTATTTTGATAAGAATTGGGCTGAATTTATAGATTGCTTTGGGTAGTACTGACATTATAATAATGCTAATTCTTCCTATCCGTGAGCACAATATATGTTTCCACTCATTTGTATCTTGTTCAGTTTATTTCTTTGCTTATAATTTTTCAATTGCAGTTTTTTTTGTTTTTTTTTTTAACCACCTTGGTTAAATTTATTTGTTGGTATTTTTTGAGGCAATTATAAATGTGATTATTTTCTTAGTTTATCTTTCTGATATTCATCATTGCTATATAAAAGTGCAACCAATTTCTGAATATTTAGTTTATATCCCATTACTTTATTTAATTCATTTATCAGTTCCAGTAGTTTTTGGTGGAATCCTTAAGGTTCTCTATATGCAGTATCGTGTCATCATCAAATAATGACAGTTTTACTTTTTTTTCTTGCCAATTTGAATGCCTTTTCTTTTTTCTTCTTGTCTGGTTGTTATGACTAGAATTTCCAGTACTATGTTAGATAAGAGTGGTAAAAGTGGATATTCCTATCTTGTTCCTGATTAAAGGAAAATGCTTTTAGTTTTACCCTGGTGAGTATGATGTAAGCTGTGGGTTTGTTATGTATGGCCTTTATTATGTTGACGTATGTTCCATTTCCACTTTGCTGAGAGGTTGATTTTTTTTTATTATAAATTGGTGCTGGATTTGTTGAATGCTTTTCCTGCAACTATTGATATGATTATATGACTTTTATCTTTCATTTTGTTTACATGTGCATCACCTTAATTGATTTGTGGATATTGTATCAATCTTGGATTCCAGGATTTAATCCCATTTGATCATGGTGTATGATCTTTTTAATGTGTTGCTAAATTCAGTTTGTTAATATTTGGTTGAGGATTTTTTCATCTATGATCATGAGGAATATTGGCTTATAAATTTCTTTCTTTGTAGTTTCTTTATCTGATTTTTGCATTAGGGCAATGCTGGTCTCCTGAAATGAGCTTGGGAGTTTATTGGAATATTTTGAGAAGAATAGGTATTAGTTCTTCTTTGAAAATCTGGTAAAATTTACATGTGAAGCTACCCATCAAGGACTTTTGTTGGAAGTTTTTTATTTATTTTTTTTATTACTGGTTGAATTTCATTGGTTGTAATCAGTCTGTTCAGATTTTCTGTTTCCTCTTGATTCAGTCTTGAAAGATTGTATATTTCTAGGAATGTATCCATTTCTTCCAGTTTGTCCAATTTGTTGGTATATAATTGTTCATAATATTTTCTTATAATCCTTTATATTTCTGTGGTGCCAATTGTTGCTTCTCTTCTTTCACTTCTAATTGTATTTATGTGGGTCCTCTCTCTTTTTTAATTGGTACGTTTGTTTAAATATTTATTAATCTTATTTATCTTTTCAAAGAACCAGCTTTGGTTTTATTAATCTTTTGTATTTTTTAGCCTCTATTATGTTTATGTCCACTCTGATGTTTATTTTTTTCTTTCTTCTACACACTTTGGGTTTTTGTTGTTGTTGTTGTTTTTCTAGTTCCTTTAGGTTTAAGGTGGATTGTTTATTTAAATGTATCTTGTTTCTTGAGGTAGGCATATATGGCTATGAGTTTCCCTCTGAGGACAGCTTTTGCTGTTTTCATAGATTGTTTTTGTGTTGCTGTTTTCATTTTCACTTGTTCCAAGGTATTATTTGATTTCTTTCTCAATCTCATTGTTAACCCATTCATTGTTTAGTGACATGTTTTTTAGCCTCCATGTGTTTGTGTGTTTTTCAGTTTTATTTTCCTGTAATGATATCTAGTTTCATACCATTTGGTTGGAGAAGATGATTGATTAGATTTCAACTTTATTAAAATTATTAAGACTTCTTTTGTGGCTTCACATGTAATCTATTTTAGAAATGTTCCATGTGCACTTGGAAAGAATGTGCATTCTGTTTATTTGGAGTAAAATATTCTGAATATATAAGTTAAATTCATTTCATCCATTGTGTCACTTAAGGTTACTGTTTCCTCTTGATTTTCTGTCTTGAAAATCTATCCATTAATGTCAATGAGGTTTGAAATCCCTATAATAATTCTATTACTGTCTATATCTCACTTTATATCCATCAAGTTTGCTTTATATATTTAAGTGCTTCTATGTTGGATGCATAAATATTTACAAGGGTTATATACACTTGTTGGATTGATGCCTTTATCATTATGTAATGTTCTTTGTTTTAAAGTTTATTTTTCTGACCCAGCTTTCTTTGTTTATTTCTGTTTGCATGAAATATGTGTCTCCATCTCTATACTTTCAGTCTCAGTGTCTTGATCTGATGTGGGTCTCTTGTAGACAGCATATATATGGGCCTTGTTACTTTCCATTCAACTACCTTGGGTCTTCTGATTGGAATACTTAATCCATTTACATTTGAAGTAATTATTTATAAGTGCATATTTATTGCCACTTCATTCTTTATAATGATGTTCCTCTTTGTTTTTTATTTCTGCTTCTTAAAAAAGTCCCATTTTTAAAAAAGTGTCTTTATTGTTGAAAGTATCCTCTTTAACATGTCTTGTAATATTGATTTGGTGGTAATGAACTTCTTTAACTTTTCTTGTCTGGGAAGATTTTTATTTTATTTATTTTTTAATTTTTTTCATTGGGAACTCATGCAGCTGCATGGCATGGCTTGGAAGATGGAGGGAAGGCACAGTGGAAAATGTCCTGCCCCCTGGGAAAGGGTGAACTCAGCCTCACACAGAGATTTCCAAATGAGAGTGACAGAGAAGGAAAAGGGAGCCACATGGCACATGGGGAAAGAGGCTTGTTCCTCCCTACCTCTAGTGAAGAGGAGACATCCCTACCCCTACCCATGGAACAGTGCTAAGTTGGAAATTGGCACCCCAGCAGCAGTGCCTGATGTGCTGGGGATTTGGGAGCCTGGGCAGAAGCCCCACCCTGTGGAACAATGTAGGGCTGGAAATTTGCAGCCCAGTGGAAGGGTTTGAGAGCACTGGGGATCTGGACATCTAGCTGGGAGGGAGCCTAGGCAGAAACCCTGTCCAGCATGAGCCAGCATGCTGAAAGACTAAAGAGCCAAGCAGGGCATTTTTCTCTCTTTTTTTTTTTTATTACTTTTTTTTTTTCTATTCTCTCCTGCTTGGGGTGGTGACAGGGGGTTCCAGAAAGCCAGGCAGAATGAGCTATTGGAAGGAGAGGAACTGACTACCTACCTCTCCTGTACTCTACAGACACCACCCCCAATACAATCTATGTTAAGGACCCTGACTAGACCTGATACCCCACACTGCCCAGTGCTGTGGGGGAAGGGAAAGCAGCCCAGAACAAATACATGTATATGGCTAGCCCTGAAGGTGACCCAGCCTCTGGGCTAGGGTAGTCCAGCTGATAGGACTACCTGGGACCATGCCTTGAAGGGCTTCAGGCAGGAGGCCAAGGACCAGGCAGAGACAGTGATTCACATTAGCCTACACCAGAGAACTGCCTAAGAGGATAGGGACCCACATCCAAGGGGCCAGATCCAACTACACTGGAGAAACATCCAGTGAGTTCCATAAAGAGCAGATCCAAGGCTTTTGCTGTTGTTTTGGTGTGTCACGGATTTTAAAAAAGCTAAAGGAATTTACCACCACCAAACAAGCACTGCAAGAAATGCTGAAAAAACTGTTGGAAGAAGAAGAAGAAGAAAGAGAGAGAGAGAGAGAGAGAGAGAGAGAGGCATAAAATTAAAATGGCAACTAATAACTATCTATCAATAATAACCTTAAGTGTAAATGGCTTAAGTGCTCCAATCAAAAGACATAGGGAAGCTGATTGGATAAGAAAACACGACCCATATATATGCTGTCTACATGAGACCCACCTCACAACAAAAGACTCACACAGGATAAAAGTGAAGGGATGGAAAAAAATTTACCAAGCAAATGGAAATGAGAAAAAAAGCTGGTGTAGCAATACTCATATCTGACAGGATAGACTTCAAAACGAGGGCCATAATAAGAGACAGAGAAGGTCACTACATATTATTAAAACGACAATCCAACAAGAGTATATAACCCTGGTAAACATATATGCACCAAATACGGGAGCACCAAAATATATTTAAAAACTTCTGGAGACTTCAAGGGAGAGATCAATACCAATACAATCATAGTGGGTGACTTTAACACCCCATTGACACCACTGGATAGATCTTCTAGACAAAAAATTAACAAGGACATAGCGTCCTTACAAGATGAACTAAATCAGTTGGACTTCATTGATATTTACAGAACATTTCACCACAAAGCTGTAGACTATACATTCTTCTCAAGTGCACATAGGACGTTCTCAAAGATAGACCACATGTTAGGACACAAAGCAAGTCTCTATAAATTCAAGAAGATTAAAATCATATCAAGCATCTTCTGAGATCACAGTGGCATGAAACTAGAACTCAATTACAATAAAAACACACAAAAACATTCACACACTTGGAGGCTAAATAGCATGTTATTAAACAACGAATGGGTTACTAACAAGATCAAGGAAGAAATTAAAAACTTCCTGGAAACCAAAGAAAATGAACACACAACAACACAAAATCTATGGGACACAGCAAAAGCAGTCCTGAGAGGGATGTTCTTAGCACTACAAGCCTACCTCAGGAAACAAGAAAAAATCCTAATTGACTTTCTAATCCTACAACTTAAAGAACTAGAAACTAAACAAAAAGAAAAACCCAGAGGTAGTAGGAGGAAGGAAATAGTAAAGTTCAGAGCAGAAATAAAAGACATAGAGACTCAAAAAACAATTCAAAATATCAATGAAACGAAAAGCTGTTTCTTTAGAAAGGTAAATAAGATTGGTGGACCTTTAGCCTGACTCACCAAGAAACAAAAAAAGATAAACTAAATAAACAAAATCAGAAACGAAAGAAGAAAAGTAACAAATGACACCACGGAAATACAAAAGGTCATCAAAATATACTATGAACCATTATCCACCAACAAAATTGGACAATCTAGGAGAAAGGGACAAATTTCTAGAAACACACAGCCTCCCAAAACTGAACCAGGAAGAGATAGAAAACTTGAACAGACCAATAGCAACAAAGGAAATTGAAGAAGTAATTAAGAAACTCCCAGCAAAAAGTGCAGGCCCTGACGGCTTCACAGAAGAGTTTTACAGAACATTTAAAGAAGAGCTAAAACCCATTCTCCTCAAACTATTCCAAAAAATTCAAGAAGACGGAACACTTCCAAACTCATTTTATAAGGCCAGCATAATCCTAATTCCAAAACTAATTACAAAGAAAGAAAACTACAAGACAATATCCCTGACGAACACAAATGCCAAAATCCTTAACAAAATATTAGCAAATGGGATCCAGAAATACATAAAAAAAATTACTCAGCATGACCAAGTGGATTCATCCCACGCATGCAAAGCTGATACAATATTCGCAAATCAATAAATGTGATACACCACATAAACAAAATGAAAGATAAAAACCATACGATCATATCAATGGATGCTGAAGAAGCATTCAACAAAACCCAGCACCCATTTCTGGTAAAAATACTCAGCAATGTGGGAATAGAGGGATCATATCTCAACACAATAAAGGCCATATATGAAAAACCTACAGCCAATATCATACTCAGTGGGCAAAAACTAAAAGCATTCCACTTAAGAACGGGAACAAGACAGGGATGATCACTTTTGCCACTTTTATTCAACATAATACTAGAAGTCTTAGCCACAGGAATTAGACATGAAGAAAAAGTAAAAGGGATTCAAATTGGAAAGGAGGAAGTGAAACTGTCATTATTTGTAGATGACACGACATTGTACATAGAGAACCCTAAAGACTCCATCAAAATATACTAGAGTTAATAAATGAATTTGGCAAAGTAGCAGGATACAAAATAAATGTCAAGAAATCAACGGCATTTTTATACACCAATGATGAAATCACAGAAAGAGAAACTAAAAAAACAATCCCATTTTACCATAACAGCAAAAAAAAAATTAAGATACCTAGGAATAAACTTAACCAAAGAAGTAAAGGACCTCTTTACAGAAAACTACAGGTCATTGAAAAAAGAAATAGAGGAATATATAAAAAAGTGGAAGCACATACCTTGTTCATGGATTGGAAGAATTAACATCATTAAAATGTCCATACTACCCAAAGCAATCTATAGATTCAATGCAATTTCCATCAAAATACCAACAACATATTTCACAGAACTAGAACAAACACTCTAAAACTTTATATGGGACCAAAAAAGACCTCGAATAGCCATAATAATCTTGAAAAAAAAGAAGAAAGTAGGAGGGATCACATTACCAGATATCAGGTTATACTACAAAGCCACTGTAATCAAAACAGCCTAGTACTGGCACAAGAACAGGCATATAGATCAATGAAACAGAAAGAGAACCCAGAAATTGATCCAAGACAATATGCTCAATTAATATTTGACAAAGGTGGCAAGAGTATACAATGGACTAAAGACAGTCTCTTCAGTAAATGGTGTTGGGAAAATTGGATAGCTACTTGCAAAAAAATTAAGCTAGAACACCAACTTAAACCATACACAAGAATAAACTCAAAATGGATAAAAAACTTAAATGTAACTCATGAATCCATAAAAATTTTAGAAGAAAATGTAGGCAACAAAATTTCAGACATCATACGCAGCAGAATTTCCACTGATTCAATGCCTAAGGCAACAGAAACAAAGGAAAAAATGAACACATGGGACTACATCAAATTAAAAGGCTTCTGGGGGGGCGGAAAAATGGCGGCGGAGTGAATGGAAGCTACACAGACCATCTCCCAGGACCAAACTGGAATTACAACTAAAATAAGGACAAATCGTCGGGAAAAAGCAACAGAAAAGCAGCTTGCGAGGATGATACAACCAGGGACACTGACTCGATCCTGGTAGGATTGCGAGGGCGCGAGAGGGGGGCTGGGAACCCACGGACAGCAACGGCCTTAGCCCCTTACGGCGCCCGCCCTCGGGGTTGGAGTGGCGCCAGCTCCACCGCGCTGGGATGGGGCAGAGAGTGCTGAAATCCGCCCCAGCTACACCGCGCGGGGACGGGGCAGAGAGTGCTGAAATCCGCCCCAGCTCCACCGCGCGGGGACGGGACAGAGAGTGCTGAAATCCGCCCCAGCTCCACCGCGCGGGGACGGGGCAGAGAGTGCTGAAATCCGCCCCAGCTCCACCGCGCGGGGACGGGGCGGAGAGCGCCGAAGTCCGCACCAGCTGCACCGCGCGGGGACGGGGCAGAGAGTGCTGAAATCGGCCCCAGCTACACCACGCGGGGACGGGGCGGAGAGTGCTGAAATCCGCCCCAGCTCCACCGCGCTGGGACGGGGCAGAGAGTGCTGAAATCCGCCCCAGCTACACCGCGCGGGGACGGGGCGGAGAGTGCTGAAATCCGCCCCAGCTCCACCGCGCTGGGACGGGGCAGAGAGAGCCAAAATCCGCCCCAGCTGCACCGCGCTGGGACGGGGCAGAGAGAGCCGAAATCCGCCCCAGCTCCACCGCGCAGGGCCGGAACAGAGCGCTAAAATAGCCGCAGCCACTCACCTGGGCTCAGGCAGAGGGAGGGCGGACTGGACTGGAACTGAGTGGGGACACCTGGGATTTGGAGGGCGCTCAGAGTTTTTGCTGAGTTGCGGCCACCCAGGACTGAGGCCTGGTCATCTTACTCCACCCCAGGGCTCTGGGGAGAGGCTGCAGCCCCTCCCTCGGAGAACCATTCACACCCTAGAGGGCCATTGAAATGCAAACTGAGGCTCATTAACTACTAGCATCTGCCCTACCCCCTGGAAATCCTCTCACACTGAACACCTGAGGGAGGTTTTCATTCAACTGAAAACCCAAGGCTCTACAAGCAACCACAACTAATAGCCTCTAGGCAAAAAGCTAGAGGATAACTTAACCTTTGCTGGGCTTGCAAATATACCCTGGAAAGTAAGACTCCAGGGTGCTGTTTAACGTGGGTCCTCCCACGCTCATCCAAACCCAGTAGAGGGAGCCACAAACAACAGAACACCAACATCCACAGGAAGATTTGGCAGGCTCCAAAAACCACTGAGATAGCCAAAATGGGGAAACAAAGAAACAGAGCCCAAATGAAAGAACAAGAGACCTCTACCGAAGATGAGATAAATGAAACGGAACTAAGTAAGTTAACAGAGCTAGAATTCAGAGCCATGATCTTGAGGAAGCTCAACAGCATGAGTAAGGACATCAACACCTTGAGTGAAGACATCCACACCATCAGCAAAGACATAGAAACACTGAAAACCAACCAAGTGGAAATGAAGAAGCAGCAAGAAGAAATGAAGCAGCAGCAAGAAGAAATGAAGAATGACATAGCAGAAATGAAGAACACATTGGAAGGACTAAACAGCAGAGTAGAGGAAGCTGAGGACCGGATCAGTGAATTAGAAGACAGGGTAGAAAAAATCAACCAATCAGAAAACCAAAAGGAAAAAACAATGAAAAAACAGGAAGACAGCTTAAGAGAATTGTGGGACAACTGGAAACGTAATAATATTCGCATAATTGGAGTCCCTGAAGAAGAAGAAAATGAGCAAGGGTTAGAGAATATATTTGAAGAAATTATGACAGAAAACTTCCCTAATTTGGTGAAGAAAGAAGGTATTCAAGTTCAAGAAGCACAGAGAGTCCCAAGTAAGAAGAATCCAAACAGGCCCACACCAAGACACATAGTAATTAAAATGCCAAAAATTAAAAACAAAGAGAGAATCCTCAAGGCAGCAAGAGAAAAGCAACAGGTTACCTACAAAGGAACCCCCATCAGGCTATCAGCTGACTTCTCAACAGAAACACTACAGGCCAGAAGGGAATGGCATGAAGTAATCAAGGTCATGAAAAACAAGAATCTGAATCCAAGACTACTCTACCCAGCAAGGCTGTCATTCAAAATAGAAGGCCAAATAAAGAGCTTCTCAGACAAAAAAAGGCTAAGGGAATACATTAGCACCAAACCAGCACTGCAAGAAATGTTAAAAGGACTGCTGTAATTAGTAGAAGAAATAGGAAGGAAAGTAGAACCACACTGAACAAAAATGGCAATAAATAAGTACATATCAATAGTCACCTTAAATGTAAATGGATTGAATGCTCCGATAAAAAGACACAGAGTAGCGGATTGGATAAGAAAGCATAACCCATATATATGCTGTTTACAAGAGACCCACCTCACAACAAAAGACTCACATAGGCTGAAAGTGAAGGGATGGAAAAAAATCTTCCAAGCAAATGGAAAGGAAAAAAAAGCTGGGGTAGCAATACTCATATCTGATAAAATAGATTTCAAAACGAAAGCCATTAGTAGAGACAAAGAAGGTCACTATATAATATTGAAAGGATCTATCCAACAGAAAGATATAACCTTGGTAAACATATACGCACCGAATATAGGAGCACCAAAATATATTAAAAATCAGCTGGAGGACTTCAAAGGAGAAATTGACAGCAATACAATCATAACAGGGGACTTCAACACCCCGCTGACATCACTGGATAGATCCTCTAGACAAAAAATTAACAAGGACACAGAGACTCTAAACGAAGCACTAGACCAAATGGATTTAATAGATATTTACAGAGAATTGCACCCCAAAACTATAGAATTCACATTCTTCTCAAGTGCACATGGGACATTCTCAAAGATAGACCACATGTTAGGACACAAACGAAGCCTCTACAAGTTCAAGAAGATTGAAATCATATCAAGCATCTTCTCAGATCACAATGGCATGAAACTAGAAATCAATTGGAAAAAGAACATGCAACGACATTTGAATACATGGAGGCTAAATAGCATGTTATTAAACAATGAATGGGTTACCGAGGAGATCAAGGAAGAAATTAAAAACTTCCTGGAAACCAACGAAAATGAACACACAACAACACAAAATCTATGGGATGCAGCGAAAGCAGTTCTGAGAGGGAAGTTCATAGCACTACAGGCCCACCTCAAGAATCAACAAAAATTTCTAATAGACTATCTAACCTCACAACTTAAAGAAATAGAAAGCAAACAAAAAGAAAACCCCAGAGCAAATAGAAGGAAGGAAATAGTAAAGATCAGAGCAGAAATAAAAGACATAGAGACCAGAGAAACAATTCAAAGGATCAATAAAACAAAGAGCTGGTTTTTTGAAAAGATAAACAAGATTGATGGACCCTTAGCTAGACTCACCAAGAAACAAAGAGAGAGAACCCAAATACACAAAATCAGAAACGAAAGAGGAGAAGTAACAACTGACACCACAGAAATACAAAGGATCATTAGCAAATACTATGAACATTTATATGGCAACAAATTCGACAATCTAAGTGAAATGGACAAATTTCTAGAAACACATAGTCTCCCAAAACTGGACCGGGAAGAGATAGAAAACTTGAACAGACCAATAACAGCTGAGGAAATTGAAGATGTAATCAAGACTCTCCCAGCAAACAAAAGCCCAGGCCCAGATGGCTTCACGGGGGAGTTTTACCGAACATTCAAAGAAGAACTAACACCCATTCTCCTCAAACTATTTCAAAAAATTCAAGAAGAAGGAAGACTTCCAAACTCGTTTTATGAGGCCAGCATAATCCTAATTCCAAAACCAGAAAAAGACACTACAAAGAAAGAAAACTACAGGCCAATATCCCTGATGAATGTAGATGCCAAAATCCTAAACAAAATACTAGCAAATCGGATCCAGCAATACATCAAGAAAATTATTCACCATGACCAAGTGGGATTCATCACAGTGATGCAAGGCTGGTTCAACATTCGCAAATCAATAAATGTGATACACCACATAAACAAAATGAAAGATAAAAACCACATGATCATATCAATAGATGCTGAAAAAGCATTCGACAAAATCCAGCACCCATTCCTGATAAAAACGCTCAGCAATTTGGGAGTAGAGGGATCATATCTTGATATAATAAAGGCCATATATGAAAGACCTACAGCCAACATCATACTCAATGGGCAAAAACTAAAAACATTTCCCTTAAGAACAGGAACAAGACAGGGATGCCCACTTTCGCCACTCTTATTTAACATAGTACTGGAAGTCTTAGCCACAGCAATCAGACGTGAAGAAAAAATACAAGGAATCCAAATTGGAAAGGAAGAAGTGAAACTGTCATTATTCGCAGACGATATGATATTATATATAGAAAACCCTAAAGACTCCATCAAAAATCTACTAAACTTAATAAATGAATTTGGCAAAGTAGCAGGATACAAAATTAATGTCAAGAAATCAATGGCATTCTTATACACCAATGACGAACTCACGGAAAGAGAAACTAAAAAAACAATACCATTTACCATCGCGGCAAAAAAATTAAGATACCTAGGAATAAACCTAACCAAAGAAGTAAAGGACCTATTTGCAGAAAACTACAGGACATTGAAAAAAGAAATAGAGGAAGATATAAAAAAGTGGAAACACATACCTTGTTCATGGATTGGAAGAATTAACATCATTAAAATGTCCATATTACCCAAAGCAATCTATAGATTCAATGCAATCCCCATCAAAATACCAGTGACATATTTCACAGAACTAGAACAAATATTTCAAAAGTTCATATGGAACCAAAAAAGACCCCGAATAGCCACAGCAATCTTGAAAAAGAAGGACAAAGTAGGTGGGATCAAAATACCGGATATCAGCTTATACTACAAAGCCACTGTAATCAAAACAGCCTGGTACTGGCACAAGAACAGGCATATAGACCAGTGGAACAGAACAGAGAATCCGGAAATTGACCCAAGACATTATGCTCAATTAATATTTGACAAAGGTGGCAAGAGCATACAATGGAGTAAAGATAGCCTCTTTAATAAATGGTGTTGGGAAAATTGGACAGCTACATGCAAAAAAATGAAACTAGACCATCAACTTACACCACACACAAGAATAAACTCAAAATGGATAAAAGACTTAAATGTGACTCGTGTATCCATAAAAATCCTAGAAGAAAATGTAGGCAACAAAATTTCGGACATCATACGCAGTAGAATCTTCACTGATACATCACCTAAGGCAACAGAAACAAAGGGAAAAATGAACACATGGGACTACATCAAACTCAAAAGCTTCTGCACAGCAAAAGAAACAACCATCAAAACAGATAGGGAACCCACTCCATGGGAGAGCATAATTGCCAATGACACATCAGATAAGGGGTTAATTTCCAAAATATACAGAGTGCTCATACAACTCAACAAAAGGAAGACAAAGAACCCAATTAAAAAATGGGCAGAGGAACTAAATAGACACCTCTCCAAAAAGGACATACAAATGGCTAAGAGACACATGAAGAAATGCTCAACATCATTAATCATCAGAGAGATGCAAATTAAAACAACAATGAGGTATCACCTCACACCTGTCAGAATGGCCGCCATCAACAAATCATCAAACAACAAGTGTTGGCGAGGGTGTGGAGAAAAGGGGACTCTAGTACACTGCTGGTGGGAATGCAGACTGGTGCAGCCACTGTGGAAAACACTATGGTGTTACCTCAAAAAATTAAAAATTGGAATATATAGACAGCCAAAATGGCGGCGGAGTGAATGGAAGCTACACAGATCATCTCCCAGGACCAAACTGGAAATACAACTAAAATAAAGTCAAATCGTCGGGAAAAAGCAACGGAAAAGCAGCTCGCGAGGACCATACAACCAGGGACACTAACTTGATCCTGGTAGGATTGCGGAGGCGCGAGAGGGGGGCTGGGAGCCCACAGACAGCAGCGGCCTTAGCCGTGAGCAGCGCTCCGCCCTCGGGGTTGAAGCCCGAGCCGGCTCCACAGTGCAGAGCCGGGACAGAGCGCTAAAACAGCCACAGCCACTCACCTCGGACTCCGGCGGAGGGAGGGCGGACTGGACTGGAACTGTGTGGGGACACTCGGGATTTGGAGGGCGCTCAGAGCTTTTGCTGAGTTTCTGCCACGCGGGACTGTGGCCTGGTCGACTTACTCCATCCCAGGGCTCTGGGGAGAGGCGGCAGCCCCTCCCTCGGAGATTCAGCCACACCCAGTTGGGCCATTGAAATGCAAATCAAGGCTCATTAACTACCAGCATCTGCCCCACCCTCGGGAAATCCTCTCACGCTGAACACCTGAGGGAGGTTTTCATTCAACTGAGAACCCAAGGCTCTTTAAGTAACCAGGACTAATAGCCTCTAGGCAAAAAGCTAGAGGCTAACTGAACCTTTTCTGGGCTTGCAACTCTACCCAGAAAAGTAAGACTCGACAGTGGCGTATAACGTGGGTCCTCTCACGCTCATCCAAACCCAGTACAGGGAGCCACAAACAGCAGAACACCAATATCCACAGGGAAAATTTGGCAGGCTCCAAAAACCACTGAGCTAGCCAAAATGGTAAAACAACGAAACAGATACCAAACGAAAGAACAAGAGACCTCCAATGAAGATGAGATAAATGAAATGGAGTTAAGCAAGTTAACAGAGCTAGAATTCAGAGCCATGATCTTGAGGAAGCTCAACAGCATATGTAAGGACATCAACACCATGAGCAAAGACATAGAAATATTGAAAATAAATCAATTGGAAATGAAGAAGCAGCAAGAAGAAATGAAGCAGCAGCAAGAAGAAATGAAGAATGACATAGCAGAAATGAAGAACACATTGGAAGGACTAAACAGCAGAGTAGAGGAAGCTGAGGACCGGATCAGTGAATTAGAAGACAGGGTAGAAAAAATCAACCAATCAGAAAACCAAAAGGAAAAAACAATGAAAAAACAGGAAGACAGCTTAAGAGAACTGTGGGACAACTGGAAACGTAATAATATTCGCATCATAGGAGTCGCCGAAGAAGAAGAAAATGAGAAAGGGTTAGAGAATATATTTGAAGAAATAGTGACAGAAAATTTCCCTAATTTGGTGAAGGAAGAAGGCTTTCAAGTTCAAGAAGCACAGAGAGTCCCAAGTAAGAAGAACCCAAACAGGCCCACACCAAGACACATAGTAATTAAAATGCCAAAAATTAAAGACAAAGAGAGAATCCTCAAGGCAGCAAGAGCTAAGCAACAGGTTACCTACAAAGGATCCCCCATAAGGTTATCAGCTGACTTCTCCATAGAAACACTACAGGCCAGAAGGGAATGGCATGAAATAATCAAGGTCATGAAAAACAAGGATCTGAACCCAAGACTACTCTACCCATCAAGGCTATCATTCAAAATAGAAGGTCAAATAAAGAGCTTCCCAGACAAAAAAAGGCTAAGGGAATACATTAGCACCAAACCAGCACTGCAAGAAATGTTAAAAGGACTGCTGTAATTAGTAGAAGAAATAGAAAGGAAAATAGAAACACACTAAACAAAAATGGCAATAAGTAAGTACATATCGGTAATCACCTTAAATGTAAATGGACTGAACGCCCCGATCAAAAGACACAGAGTAGCAGATTGGATAAGAAAGCATGACCCATATATATGTTGCTTACAAGAGACCCACCTCACAACAAAAGACTCACATAGGCTGAAAGTGAAGGGATGGAAAAAAATCTTCCAAGCAAACAGAAAGGAAAAAAAAGCTGGGGTAGCAATACTCATATCTGATAAAATAGATTTTAAAATGAAGGCCATAACTAGAGACAAAGAAGGCCACTACATAATATTGAAAGGATCTATCCAACAGGAAGAGATAACCTTGGTAAACATATATGCACCCAATACAGGAGGACCAAAATACATTAAAAATCTTCTGGAAAACTTCAAAGGAGAAATCGACAGCAATACAATCATAGCAGGGGACTTCAACACCCCGCTGACATCACTGGATAGATCCTCTAGACAAAAAATTAACAAGGAAACACAGACTCTAAATGAAGCACTAGACCAAATGGATTTAATAGATATTTACAGAGAATTACACCCCAAAACTACAGAATTCACTTTCTTCTCAAGTGCACATGGGACATTCTCAAAGATAGACCACATGTTAGGACACAAACGAAGTCTCTACAAATTCAAGAAGATTGAAATCATATCAAGCATCTTCTCAGATCACAATGGCATGAAACTAGAAATCAATTGCAACAAGAACATGCAAAGACACTTGAATACATGGAGGCTAAATAGCATGTTATTAAACAATGAATGGGTTACCAAGGAGATCAAGGAAGAAATTAAAAACTTTCTGGAAACGAATGAAAATGAACACACAACAACACAAAATCTGTGGGATGCAGCGAAAGCAGTTCTGAGAGGGAAGTTCATAGCACTACAGGCCTACCTCAAGAAACAAGAAAAATTTCTAATAGACTATCTAACCTCACAACTTAAAGAACTAGAAAGCAAACAAAAGGAAAACCCCAGAGCAAGTAGAAGGAAGGAAATATTAAAGATCAGAGCAGAAATAAACGACATGGAGACCAAAAAAACAATTCAAAGGATCAATGAAACAAAGAGCTGGTTTTTTGAAAAGATAAACAAGATTGATGGACCCTTAGCTAGACTCACCAAGAAACAAAGAGAGAGAACCCAAATACACAAAATCAGAAACGAAAGAGGAGAAGTAACAACTGACACCACAGAAATACAAAGGATCGTTAATGAATACTATGAACATTTATATGGCAACAAATTCGACAATCTAAGCGAAATGGACACATTTCTAGAAACATATAGTCTCCCAAAACTGGACCGGGAAGAGATAGAAAACTTGAACAGACCAATAGCAACCAAGGAAATTGAAGATGTAATCAAGACTCTCCCAGCAAACAAAAGTCCAGGCCCAGACGGCTTTACAGGGGAGTTTTACCGAACATTCAAAGAAGAACTAACACCCATTCTTCTCAAACTGTTTCTAAAAATTCAAGAAGAAGGAAGACTTCCAAACTCATTTTATGAGGCCAGCATAATTCTAATTCCAAAACCAGAAAAAGACACTACAAAGAAAGAAAACTACAGGCCAATATCCCTGATGAACATAGATGCCAAAATCCTGAACAAAATACTAGCAAATCGGATCCAGCAATACATCAAAAAAATTATTCACCATGACCAAGTGGGATTCATCCCAGGGATGCAAGGCTGGTTCAATATTCGCAAATCAATAAATGTGATACACCACATAAACAAAATGAAAGATAAAAACCACATGATCATATCAATAGACGCTGAAAAAGCATTCGACAAAATTCAACACCCATTTCTGATAAAAACACTCAGCAATTTGGGAATAGAGGGATCATATCTCAACATTATAAAGGCCATATATGAAAGACCTACAGCCAACATCATAATCAATGGGCAAAAACTAAAAACATTTCCCTTAAGAACAGGAACAAGACAGGGATGCCCACTTTCACCACTCTTATTTAACATAGTACTGGAAGTCTTAGCCACAGCAATCAGACGTGAAGAAAAAATAAAAGGTATCCAAATTGGAAAGGAGGAAGTGAAACTGTCATTATTCGCAGATGACATGATATTATACATAGAAAATCCTAAAGACTCCATCAAAAATCTACTAGACCTAATAAATGAATTTGGCAAAGTAGCAGGATACAAAATAAACGTCAAGAAATCGACGGCATTCTTATACACCAATGATGAACTCACAGAAAGAGAAACTAAAAAAACAATCCCATTTACCATCGCGGCAAAAAAATTAAGATACCTAGGAATAAATTTAACCAAAGAAGTAAAGGATCTATTTGCAGAAAACTACAGGACATTGAAAAAAGAAATAGAGGAAGATATAAAAAAGTGGAAGCACATACCTTGTTCATGGATTGGAAGAATTAACATCATTAAAATGTCCATATTACCCAAAGCAATCTATAGATTCAATGCAATCCCAATCAAAATACCAGCGACATATTTCACAGAACTAGAACAAATACTCCAAAAGTTCATATGGAACCAAAAAAGACCCCGAATAGCCACAGCAATCTTGAAAAAGAAGGACAAAGTAGGTGGGATCACAATACCAGATATCAGATTATACTACAGAGCTACTATAATCAAAACAGCCTGGTATTGGCATAAGAACAGGCATATAGACCAGTGGAACAGAACAGAGAATCCAGAAATTGACCCAAGATATTATGCTCAACTAATATTTGACAAAGGTGGCAAGAGCATACAGTGGAGCAAAGACAGCCTCTTTAATAAATGGTGTTGGGAAAATTGGACAGCTACATGCAAAAAAATGAAACTAGACGATCAACTTACACCATACACAAGAATAAACTCAAAATGGGTAAAAGACTTAAATGTGACTCGTGAATCCATAAAAATCCTAGAAGAAAATATAGGCAACAAAATTTCAGACATCATACGCAGCAGAATCTTCACTGATACATCACCTAAGGCAACAGAAATAAAGGAAAAAATGAACACATGGGACTACATCAAACTCAAAAGCTTCTGCACAGCAAAAGAAACAACCATCAAAACGGAAAGAGAACCCACTGTATGGGAGAGCATAATTGCCAATGATACATCAGATAAGGGGTTAATCTCCAAAATATATAGAGTGCTCATACAACTCAACAAAAGGAAGACAAAGAACCCAATTAAAAAATGGGCAGAGGAACTAAATAGACACCTCTCCAAACAGGACATACAAATGGCTAAGAGACATATGAAGAAATGCTCAACATCACTAATCATCAGAGAGATGCAAATTAAAACAACAATGAGGTATCACCTCACACCTGTCAGAATGGCCGCCATCAACAAATCGTCAAACAACAAGTGTTGGCGAGGGTGTGGAGAAAAGGGGACTCTAGTACACTGCTGGTGGGAATGCAGACTGGTGCAGCCACTGTGGAAAACACTATGGTGTTACCTCAAAAAATTAAAAATTGAACTGCCATTTGACCCAGTGATCCCACTTCTAGGAATATACCCTAAGAAACCTGAAACACCAATCAGAAAGAATATATGTACTCCCATGTTCATAGCAGCACTATTCACAATAGCTAAGATCTGGAAACAGCCCAAGTGCCCATCAGTGGATGAATGGATAAAAAAGCTGTGGTACATATACACAATGGAGTACTATGCAGCTGTAAGAAAGAAAGATCTCTTATCCTTTGAGACGACATGGAGGGACCTCGAGAGTATTATCCTAAGCGAAACAAACCAAGCAGAGAAAGAAAAATATCACATGATCTCACTCATTTGTGGAATATAATAAACATAACAGTCTGGGGAACAGGGTAGACCCAGAGATGTGAAAGTAGAGTACAGACTGACAACCCTCAGAAGAGGGGGTGGGGGGGGAGGGAAGAGATAAACCACAGAACTTGTACGCATGTATGCATAACTGATGGACCTGGACAACAAAGCTGGGGATGGGGTGGGGGATGGGGAGGAGGGTGTCAATGGGGAAAAAAAGGAGAAACATCTGTAACAAAAATAAATTAATAAAAAAAAAAAATAATAAAAAAAAATAAAAAAAATAAAAATAATATATATTTACAAAAAAAAAAAAAAAAAAATTAAAAATTGAATTGCCATTTGACCCAGTGATCCCACTTCTAGGAATATACCCTAAGAAGCCTGAAACACCAATCAGAAAAAATACATGTACCCCCATGTTCATAGCAGCACTATTTACAATAGCTAAGATCTGGAAACAGCCCAAGTGTCCATCAGTGGATGAATGGATAAAAAAGCTGTGGTACATATACACAATGGAGTACTATGCAGCTGTAAGAAAGAAAGATCTCTTATCCTTTGAGACGACGTGGAGGGACCTCGAGAGTATTATCCTAAGCGAAACAAGCCAAGCAGAGAAAGACAAATATCACATGATCTCACTTATTTGTGGAATATAATGAACATAGCAGTCTGAGGAACAGGGTAGACCCAGAGACGTGGAAGTAGGGTATAAACTGACACCCCTCAGGAGAGGGGGTGGGGGGGAGGGAGGAGATGAACCACAGAACTTATGCACATGTATGCATAAGTGATGGACATGGACAACAAGGCTGGGGACAGGGTGGGGGGATGGGGAGGAGGGTGTCAATGGGGAAAAAAAGGAGAAACCTCTGTAACAAAAATAAATTAATAAAAAAAAAAAAAAAAAAGGCTTCTGTACAGCAAAAGAAACAGCCATCAAAACGGAAAGGGAATATACTACATGGGAGAGCATAATTGCCAGCGATCCATCAGATAAGGGGTTGATTTCCAAAATATATAGAGTGCTCATACAATTCAACAAAAGGAAGTTAAATAACCCAATTAAAAAATGGGCAGAGGACCTAAATAGACACCTCTCCAAACAGGACATACAAATGGCTAAGGACATATGAAAAAATGCTCAACATTACCAATCATCACAGAAATGCAAATTAAAACAACAATGAGGTATCACTTCACACCTGTCAGAGTGGCTGCCATCAACAAATCATCAAACAACAAGTGTTGGCAAGTGTGTGGAGAAAAGGGGACCCTAGCACACCTGTCAGAATGGCTGCCATTAACAAATCGTCAAACGAGTGTTGGCGAGGGTGTGGAGAAAAAGTGACCCTAGCACACTGCTGGTGGGAATGCAGACTGGTGCAGCCACTATGGAAAACACTATGCTGTTACCTCAAAAAATTAAAAATTGAACTGCCATTTGACCCAGCGTTCCCACTTCTAGGAATATACCCTAAGAAGCCTGAAACACCAATCAGAAAGAAAATATGTACCCCTATGTTCATAGCAGCGCTCTTTACAATAGCTAAGATCTGGAAGCAGCCCACATGTCCATCAGTAGATGAGTGGATCAAAAAGCTGTGGTACATATACACAATGGAGTACTGTGCAGCTGTAAGAAAGAAAAATCTCTTATCCTTTGTGACGACATGGAGGGACCTGGAAAATATTATGCTAAGCGAAACAAGCCAAGCAGAGAAAGACAGATATCACATGATCTCACTTATTTGTGGAATATAATGAACGAAACAAACTGATGAACAAAGTAGACCCAGAGTCATGGAAGTAGGGCACAGACTGACAGTCTTCAGAGGGGGTCGGTGGGGGGAGGGAGGGGATAAACCACAGAACTTATATGCATGTGTGCATAACCGATGGACATAGTAAACAAAGCTGAGGGCAGGGTAGGAGGGGATGGGAAGGAGGAAGTCAATGGGAGGAGAAAGGAGAAACATCTGTAACAAAAATAAATTAATTAAAAAAATTAATTAATTAAAAAAATAAAATCAATAAAGGAAAAGAAAAGAAAAGAAAAGAAAACAAAACAAAAAACAACTATGAGGTATCACCTCACACCTGCCAGAATGGCTGCCATCAACAAATCATCAAACAACAAGTGCTGGTGAGGGTGTGGAGAAAAGGGGACTCTAGTACACTGCTGATGGGAATGCAGACTGGTGCAGCCACTATGGACAACAGTATGGTGTTTCCTCAAAAAATTAAAAATGGATCTGTCATTTGACCCAGTGATCCCACTTCTAGGAATATATCCTAAGAAGCCTGAAACACCCAGAAAGAATATATGTATCCCTATGTTCATAGGAGCACTATTTACAATAGCTAAGATCTGGAAACAACCCAAGTGTCCATCAGTAGACGAATGGATAAAAAGCTATGGTACATATATATAATAGAATACTATGCAGCTTTGAGAAAGAAAGATCTCTTATCCTTTAAGATGACCTGGAGGGACCGAGAGTATTATGCTAAGTGAAATATGCCAATCAGAGAAAAACAAATACCACATGATCTCACTTATTTGTGGAATATAATGAACAAGGTGTGCTAATGAACAAAATAGACCCAGAGATATAGAAAGGAGTATGGTTCAGACTGACAAACCTCAGAGGAAGGGGGCAGGGGAATGGATGAGATGAACCAAAGAACTTATATGCATGTAAGCATAACCAATGGACGTAGACAACATTCAACATTGCTGGGGATGTGGGAGCGGGATGAGGAGGTATGTGTCTGGGGGGGGGAAGGAGAAACATCTGTAACAAAAAATAAATTAATTAAAATTGAAAGGAAAAAAAAAGTGTCACAGCAATCTTGAAAAAGAACAAATTTGGAGGGATCATAATTCCAGATATCAGGTTTTACTACAAAGCCACTGTAATCAAAACAGCGTGGTACTTGCACAAGAACAGACAAACGTTCAATGGTACAGAACAGAGAGCCCAGAACCCATTATGTTCAACTAATATTTGAGAAAGGTGGCAAGAGTATACAATGGAGTAAAGACAGTCTTTTTAATAAATGGTGTTGGGAAAATTGGACAGGTACATGCAAAATAGTGAAACTAGACCACCAACTTACACCACACACAAGAATAAACTCAAAATGGATCAAAGGCTTAAGTGTCGCTCGTGAAGCCATAAAAATCCTTGAAGAAAATGTAGGCAACAAAATCTCAGACATCACCTGTAGCAGAATGTTCACCAATGTATTGCCTAGGGCAATAGAAACAGGAAAAAAAAGTAATAAATGAGACGACATCAAACTAAAAAGCTCCTTCAAAGCAAAAGAAACAAGCATCAAAGTGAAAAGGGAACCCACTGTATCGAGAACATAATTGTCAATAATACACAAGATAAGAGGTTAATTTCCAAAATATAAAGAGTACTCATAAAACGCAACAAATGAAGACAAAGAATCCAATAAAAAAGCTAAGCAGAGGACCTGAATAGACACCTCTCCAAACAAGACATACGAGACATATGAAAAAATACTCAATGTCACTAATCATCAGATACGGAAATAAAACAACCATGAGGCATCATCTCACACCTGCCAGAATGGCTGCCATCAATAACTCAAACAATAAGTGCTTCTGGAGAGGATGTGAAGAAAAGGGTCTCTAGTACACTGCTGGTGGGAATGCAGAGTGGTGAAGCCACTATGGAAAACAATATGGAGTGTCCTCAAAAATTAATAATGAACTGCTATTTGACCCAGTGATCCCACTTCTAGAAATACATCCTCAGAAGCCTGAAACAGCAATCAGAAAGAATATATGCACCCCTATGTTCATAGCAGCACTATTTACAATAGTTAATATCTGGAAACAGCATAAGTGTCCATCCATAAATGAGTTTATAAAAAAGTGGTGGTACATATACACAATGGAATACTAAGCAGCTGTAAGGAAGAAAAATCTCTTTGAAATTACATACAGGGATCTGGAGAGTATTATGCTAAGCAAAACAAGCCAATCAGAGAAAGACAAATATCATATGATCTCATTTATTTGTGGAATATAATGAACAAAATGATCTGATGAACAAAATAGACCCAGAGATATGGAAGTAGGAAACAGAATAACAATCCTCAGTGGAATAGGGTGTGGGAGGCTGGGAAGAGATAAACCAAAGAACTTATATGCATATGTGCATAACCAATGGACACAGACAATAGTACTATGAAGGTTGAGGGTTGGGTGAGAGGAGGTAGAAGGGTGCAATGGGGAAAAAAGGAAAAACATCTGTAGCAAAAATTAATTAATTAATTTAAAAAGTGCTTTCCAATGATGCTTCCTTTGAGGACCTCAAGGCATTTTTAAATGTCATTATTTAATACCAAAATGTTTTTTAATTGATTTTAGAAAGAGAGAGAAACATCTATATGAGAGAGAAACATTGATTGGTTGCCTCCCACACACACCCTTACTGAGGATGAGACCTTCAACCTGGACATGTGCTCTGATGGGAAATGGAACCTAACAACTTTTGGTATATGGGATGACCAACCCACTAAACCACACCAGGCAGGGCTGTCCTTTCATTTTAAATGATAGCCTTGCTGGAAAGAGTAGACTTGATTGTAAGTCGTTGCATTTCACCAGTTTGAATATTTTGTTCCAATTCCTTCTGTTATGAAAAGGTTCTCTTGAGAAATCAGTTAACAGTCTTAAGTGAGCTCCCTTGTAATTAACAAAGCATCTTTCTCTTGCTGCTTTTAAGTTTCTCTCTTTGTCTTTTTTTTTTCTTTCATATTATTTATTTATTTTTGTTACAGATGTTTCCCCTTTTTTCCCCATTGACACCCTCCTCCTGATCCCACCCATGCCCCACCCCTCAGTATTGTTGTCTATGTCCATTGGTTATGCATGCATGCATATAAGTTCTTTGGTTTATCTCTTCCCTCCTGTCCCGTGCCCCCTTTTCTGAGGTTTGCCAGTCTGTACCCTACTACTATGTCTCTGGGTCTATTTTGTTCATAAGCTTATTTTGTTCATTATATTCCACAAATAAGTGAGCTCATGTGATATTTGTCTTTCTCTGATTGCCTTATTTTGCTTAACATAATACTCTCCAGGTCCCTCTATGTCGTTCTCTCTTTGTCTTTAACCTTTTCCATTTTAATTAAAATGAGACTTGGTTGGAGCCCATTTGAGTTCACCTTGCTTGGAAACTCTCTGCCCTTTCTGGACATGTGTATCTTTTTCTTTCACCTGATTAGGAAAGTTGGTCATTATTTCTTCAAATAGGTTCTCAATCCCTTCCTCTCTCTTTTCTACTTCTGGTTCACCTATGTTGCAGATGTTGTTACATTAAGCTTTATGTTGTTCCAGGGGTCCCTTAAACTATCCTAATCTTAAATTATTTTTTTTTTCTATTTGTTGCTCTGATTGGGTGTTTTCCTCTACCGTATCTTTCCAGTTGCTGATTCAATCCTCTGCTTCATCTAATCTGATATTGATTTCTTCTAGTGTATTCTTTATTTCTGATATTGTGTTCTTCAATTCTGACAATTTTTGTGGTATATATATATATATATTTTTATGCTTACTATCTCTTTGCTGAGGTTCTTGCTGTGTTCATTCAGTCTTTCCCTAAGTTTTTTGAGCATTTTTATAACCATGATTTTGAATGCTGTAGCTGGTTGATTGCTTCACTCCATTTCATTAAGTTCTTCTTCTTTTTTTTTTTTTTAATCCTCACCTGAGAACATTTTTGCATTTATCTTCAGATAGAGTGGGAGGGAGAGAGGGAGGAAGAGAGAGAGAGAGAGACATTGACATGAGAGAGACACATCGAGTGGCTGCCACCCACACGACCCCAACTGGGCCAGGACAAACTGTAACCGAGGTACATGCCCTTAGTGGGAACTGAACCCAGGACTCTCTGGTCTGCAGGCCGATGCTCTAACCGCTGAGCCAAAAAGGTCAGGGCTCATTAAGTTCTTTTTTTCTGGAGATTTCTGCTGTTCTTTCATTTGGGGCAAGTTTCTTTGTGTCCCCATTTTGGCTGCATCTCTGAATTTGTTTCTGTGTATTAGATATGCCATGTCTCACATTCTTTGTATGGTGGCCTTTTGTAGTACTTGTCCTGTGGGTATCAGTGGTATGTTCCCCCTGATCACCTGATCTGGGTGCTCCAGTAATATTTCTTTTGTGGGTTATGTGATCACTCCTGTTGTAGTTGAGTCTTGGCTTCTGTTGGCCTGTCCGAGAGTGAGGTAGACCCTCAGGCTTGCTGAATGTGAGGATTAACCCCAACTACAGTGTACAAGTTTCTGTGTAGGGGTTGACCCCTGAAGCTAAATTTGCCCCAGCAGTGTTTGGTGCCTGATGAGATCTTCCTTTGGGTGTGGTGCTTATGGTGCTAATTGGGTTTTGCTCTGTGTGGTTTTTTGTTTGTTTGTCTGTTTTTGTTTTATCCTCACCCAAGGACATTTTTGCATTTATCTTCAGATAGAGCAGGAGGGAGATAGGGAAGGAGGAAGAGAGAGAGAGAGAAACATCGCTGTGAGACAGACACATTGAGTGGTTGCCACCCACACGACCCCAACCGGGGCCTGGGACAAACTGCAACCGAGTTATTTGCCCTTAGAGGGAACCAAAACCGGGACTCTCCAGTCCACTGGCCGACACTCTAACTGCTGAGCCAAACTGGCCAGGGCATTGCTCTGTGTGTTCTAAAGCCCGCTACTTGGTGTGTTGGTTTTGGAACCTCTTGGGAGGGACTCTAGTGCAGTTCAATGTCAGACACTGACTGTTATCACCTTTGGGCTACCTGTTTGAAGCTCCAAAGCAACCCACAGTTCATGGCTGCCTCTGCTGGGCTTGAGTACATGTAGGAGGAGCCAAGCTACATACTAAGCTGGTTTCCACTAGCAATGAGCCCAGGGGCAGGTCAGCAAAACGTCCAAGGCACCCTAAGATTTGACTCTGCCTGACATTTCCTGTCAGGCTTAGTCACTGAAAAAAACTTCTGGCTGTACACGAGTTGCATGAGATAAGTTCTCAGTGAGTCACCAGGTGGCAGTGAGTGGTGTTCACCAAGTTGATACAGAATCAAACTTGGTACCAGTGCTGGGTCTGAGGCCACCATCTGCCTGAGGCCTGAGGGCCTTTGTGGTGGGGCAGAGTCTCAGGGAGTCATCAGGGTGAGGCCCTCAGAGTTCATCAAGCTAAAAACAGACCAAAATTTGGCAGTGTGCTTGGAGGTTATTGCACAGAAATGGTGGTACTAGTTGGGTATGCAAGGGGAAAATGGTCCTCAACCTAGAGCCACATAACTAAGTCTCTCCCTAGACCTCTGCCATTACCTGAGTCTTCCTGGACCTCCTTAAGAGCCTTCCAAGAAAGTCTGCACCATGGACCCAAGCTGGCCACAGCCAGCTGACTTCTCCACAGGGAAAGATCTTGGCAGGGCAGGCCACAGTGAATCAGGAGCGGGAGGACCAATACATTTCCTCAGGCTTATGTCTTATGGAGGGGAATGCTGGACCCAGGAAAGATGACATCTGTGGGTGGTATATGAGAGGTATTCAGCACAGGGTCATTGGTGGATATCCCTTCAGTCCTATCCCTGAAGACACACAACCCAATTTATCCTTGTGTAACTCTAGTTTGCTCTGAACTGCATTCCTGATGATGAAGCCCTTTAAGAGGGTGCCTGGGTTTCTGGCACTCAAGTCTCTCCTCGGCAGACAGGATCCCCACTGATTTTCACAGCCAGATGTTATGTGGTTTTTTTCTTTCCAGCTCTGGTGCTGTAAGCTTGGGAGCCCAGTGTGGGATTGAGATCCCTTGCTTCTCAGGAGGGACCTTTGCAGCTGTGATATCCCTCCAGATTCTCAACTGCCGCACATGTGTGTGAGCTAGCCCTTTACATGTCTCTGCCCTTCCTGTTAGTCTTGATGGGCTTCTTCTGTAAATTTTTGGTTATGAGACTTCTGTTCAGCTAGTCTTCAGTTAGTTACTCAGATGGATTGTTCTATAATTTAGTTATAATTCCAGTTTGGTCCCGGGAAGAGATGAGTGTAACTTCCACCTACTCTGTTGCCATCTTGAATCCTCCCCTCCCTCCCATTTCATCTTCTAAGAGTTTTATAGTTTTCTGTTTTACACTTAAGTCTATAATTTATTTTGAGTTAATTTTTGCAAAGGATGCAACATGTATGTTAATATTAGATTTTTTGAATTGAATATTCATTTTTTCTAGCACCATTTATTGAAAGACTATCTTCCCTTAATTGTATTGCCTTTGCTCTTTTGTCAAAAACTGGTTGACTATATTTAGGTGGGTCCATTTCTGGGCTCCCTGTTTCATTGATCAACTTGTCTATCCTTTCACTAAATAGCATGCTGCTTTGATTACTATAGGTTTATAGCGAGTTTTGAAGTTGGGTAGTGTCAGTCTTTGGATTTCTTTCTTCTCCTTCAAAATTCTGTTGATTATTTTTGGACTTTGTCTCACCAAATAAACTTTAGAATCAGTTTGTTGATGTCCAAAAAATACTTTACTGGGATTTTTATTGAGATTTCTTTGAATCTATAGATCCATGTGGAAAGAATGGATATCTACAATATTTATTCTTCCTATCCATTAATATGGATTATCTCTCCATTTATTTCGTTCTTTGATTTCTTTCATCAGTTTTATAAATTTCCGCATATAGATATTTCACATATTTTATTAGATTATACCTAAGTATTTCATTTTGAAAGGTGCTAATATAAATGGTAATGTGTTCATAATTTCAAGTGGCACTTGTTTATTGTTGGCATATAGGTAAATGATTGACTTTTGTATATTAATTTTGTATCTTATTGTAAACATTTTCCAGGACCTTTTGTTGTTGTTGTTGTTTCTTTTCAATTTACTACATAAACAATCATGTCATCTGTGAATAATAGTTTTATTTCTTTTCTCCCAATCAGTACACAATCTTTAGTTCTGAGATACTAATTTTTTAAGTGTTATTTAAATATCAATATGTTATGAATATATACAAATAAGGAACTATTTGTTATTTTAGAAATAAAAAATGTGTTAAATCCTGAAATTTTACATCAGCCAAAAGTAATTGGTAAGAACAAATACTGTAGGATTTCACTCATATGAGATAATCACAGTAACAAAGTTCATAGAGACAGACAATAAAATGGTTGTTGCAAGGGACTGAGAGCAGGAAAATGGGTAGTTATTGTTTAATGGATATAAAGTTTCAGTTTTAGAAGATGATAAAAGTTCTGGAGATGGTTGCACAATAATATGAATGTCTTTAATGCCATCTAACTGTACAGTTAAAATGGTTAAGATTATCAGTTTTATGTTATGTATATTATATCAAAATTTAAAAAGGTGATAGGGGAATCTCTATACTATTTTCCATAGTGACAATACCAATTTACATTTCTATTGGCATTGTAAGAGGATTCACATTTCATATCCCCTTCTACTTTTCACTTTTCCACATCCTCTCCAACACTTTTATTTCGTGTATTATTGATAATAGCCATTTTGAATATAGCTAACATATGACCCAGCAATCCTTCTTCTGGGTATCTACCAGAAATATGTGAAAATATTATTGTAAAGATATATGTACCCCTATGTTCATTGTAACACTGTTCACAAGGCCAAGATATGAAAACAACCTAAGTGTTCTGTAATAGATGATTGGATAAATGGAATATAATTAGTCATAGTAAAGATGAAATTTATGACAACGTGGATGGATCTTGAGAGTATTATGCCAAGTGGAATGTCATATAGAAAAGGACAAGGACCGTATAATTTCACTCATATGTGGGTTATAAACCAAGAAGCAACAAATGAACAAATAAACAGATAAACTCATAGATGGAGAAAACAGATGATGTTTACCTGAGGAGAATGAGAGTGGGCACAGGACAAAATGGGTAAAGTGGTTTCATAGAATATACAAATGTCATATTAGAAAGTTGTATACCTGAAATATATATAATATTATTGACCAATGTTACCCCAATAAGTTTAATTTAGAAAAATGACAATTGGTATTTTGTTGCTGATGAAAGTTGGAGTCCTCACCCCACTGCACTGATAAAACAAGATTGTGGGGGTACTGTTATGTTTTGTTTTTTTTTTGCTTTTTACTTATAGAATGCACCTGTTGTCAACATGGTTAACAGAAACTCTAAAATCCAAGTAGATTCTAAACAAGTTTCAGTTACTAAAAAGTATAAGCTTTAAGGGTCCAACAAAGCAGTGACACAAAATGGTAATTAAATCAGGTCCCGTCCACACGGTCATTCCAAACATCTGTTCTTGTTCTCCCCCCCTCCCCCGCCTGCTTTGGTAGCTGCTATTGTGAAGTTATCACCCATACATGATACTTTCACTCATTCAGAGGCATCCATACTGTATGCACAAACATGAGCAATATTATCAAGAAATATGTAGGTAGGCTTGTGTGTGTGTGTGTATGTTTCTATTTGCTTCTTTTTACCACTCACCCAATTCCCATAGCACCTAGATACCCAGGTAAAAAGAAAAAGAAAAAGTGACCCTCAATCTCTTCCCAATGTGACTGTCATCTTCCTCCTCTGCCATGGTGCTGCCCTCATCATTTTTCTCTGGTTCATCATCCCCCTCCTTAGCTCCCCTCTGCCTTTGCCTACTGTGAGAATCTGCAAACACAATTTCTCCACTAGAACTCTGAGGCATAAAATTTGACAAATACTCAGCAAACCATATTTTCATGTGAAATCCAATACACTGGAACTATAAATTCCTGCCAATATATTACACGTTAATCGCTAATTTAATAGTTAATATTAATAGTAAATGCTAGTTACTCAATAGCATGAGCTACATTATAGAACAGAATGGAGATATGGACACTGCAGCACTAGCTAGGCAGTCTTTGAAAAGTTGCTTCCTGCTTCAGGTTGGGTTACCACCCTGGGACAAGGATTAAGTACAATTGTTTATTTGAGAGGAGATTTCAAGAAGCCTCAATGGGGTGGTGGGGAAGTGATGCAGGGAAGAATAGAAAAATGACAGGATGTATTGTTGAAAAAGTTACCACTGTGAGAAATCAGTCCTCACAGGGGAACAATGGTAGAGCATGCCTCAGAGCGATCCTCTTCACAAAGGCAAGGAACTGGGGCATTTGCCGATCATCTTCCATCTGTCATTGGTTAAGGCTCCTTCCAGGTATACTGAGTTGCCAGCATGGTTGGTCTGCCCTGTACCCAAGCTCTGTGTCATCCTGCAGCCAGGAAAGGGAGTGCCATCAGGTAGAGATGCTGCCAAAAGCAGCTTTTGGCATGGATAGCTGAGAATGGAGGGAATATGGGCAGGCTATTGACGGTGTCTGCTATATTCACCCTCTCTGAGCCTCTGCATCTTTGTGCCTTTCTTTGAAGACTGTGTCTTTGCGTATGGGGTTAGCATATCACTTCATTGGGTTTATTGCATGAATTGAAGTGAATAACGTGTGTAAACACAATGCATCCATCAGGATTCTCAGTGATAGACCACAAAAATCCACTCTAGCCAGAGTTAACAAATGGAGGGTTATTAAAGGGTAGGCAGAGCTTAAGGAACCCAGGAAAGGGACGGAGAAACAGAAGTGAATGTTACACAACCAGAAAAGGCCTAGAGGTGCCCTGCCCTCTAGGCCACAGGTTGTCCATATCTCTGTTCCTCCACCGAACTCAGTAGCCCCATCTGGAAGTCCCTCTCCCTAGCACAAGTTTCTCCCTCAAACTCCTACTCCCTCTGCCCCTCTTCATTTTGCATGATAGCAGCACCCCCCTTGACTGACACCCAGTGTTCTGCATGTGTATGATGGGCTTCTCTACCTCCTGCCTACATCTCTTTAATAATTTTTTTTATTACTCTTCTCAATTATTTGGTTTCCTGCAGCATCTGCTTCCAGACCAGAACTTGGCTAATGCAGTGTCACATCAGATCACGCTTTTTCATTCTGACCTACTATGAGGCTGCATCTCTCAGAGAAAAGATGGCATGACTGTCAGGACAAGTTAAATTTGGGTGTATGGGGAATGGTGGAGAGAAGAGCCTGGAATACTCTTCTGGTCAGTGGCATGCTCAGAACCAAGGAGGCCTCTGCCTGACTCAAAGTTAAGGTGAGGGCATCCCAAAGCAGGAATATCCTTGCAGGAGGTCCTCACTGGTCTCACATCCTGGCCTTTAATGTTTTCTGACCAATGTCACTTAGTCATCAAAAACAGGAGATAGGGATTGAGAAAATGGCGGTAGAGTGAATGGAAGCTACACAGACGATCTCCCAGGACCAAACAGGAATTACAACTAAAATAAAGACAAATCGTCGGGAAAAAGCAACAGAAAAGCAGCGGGAGAGGACCATACAACCAGGGACACTGAATGAGCATGGTAGGATCTGCGGAGGCACGTGAGGGTGGCAGGCTGGGAACCCACGGACAGCAGCTGCCTTGGCTGTGAGCAGGGGCCTTAGCTGGGAGCAGTGGCGGCGGTGCCCGCCCTCGGGGTTAAGAGCCCCAGCTGCTACACAGCGCAGAGGGCCTGGACAGAGCGCTAAATAGCCACAGAAACTCACCTGGGGCTCCAGCAGAGGGAGGGCGGACTGGACTGGAACTCTGTATGGGACACCTGGGATTTGGAGGGTGCTCAGAGTTTGTGCTGAGCGGTGGCCACAAAGGACTGTGGTGGCCAGCCCCTCCTTCCCGGTCACACAGAAAGGCAGCCAAGTTTGCTCCTTCCCAGAGCTGTGGAAGCCCCTCCCTCAGAGATTCCCAGGTGAGGAAAAGAGGTAAAGAAATGCAAATTGAGGCTCATTAACAACCAGCATTGGCCCCAACCTTGGGAAATCCTCTTACACTGTAAACATCTGAAGGAGTTTCGCATTCAACTGAGATCCTAAGGCTTTTCAAGTAACTGAGACTAATAGCCTCCAGGCAAAATCTAGAACATAACTAAACCTTTCCTGAGCTTGCAAATCTACCCAGGAAAGTGAGACTGGACAGTGGTGGTGAAGGAGGGCCCTCCACACTCATCTAAACCCAGTAGAGGGAGCCACAAATAGCAGAACACCAACACCCACAGGGAAAATTTGGCAGGCTCCAAAACCCACTGAGATAGCAAAAATGGTGAAACAAAGAAACAGATCCCAAATGAAAGAACAAGAGAACTCCACCGAAGATGAGATAAATGAAATGCAGTTAAGCAAATTATCAGAGGTAGAGTTCCAAGCCATGATCTTGAGGAAACTAAACAGCATGAGTAAGGACATGGACACCATGAAAACCAACTAAGTGGAAATGAAGAATGACATAGCAGAAATAAAGAACACATTGGAAGGACTGACCAGCAGAGTAGAGGAAGCGGAGGACTGGATCAGTGAATTAGAAGACAGAGTAGAAAAAAATCAATCAATCAGAAAACCAAAAGGAAAAAAACAATGAAAAAACAGGAAGATAGCTTAAGAGAACTGTGGGCCAACTGGAAACGTAATAACATTCGTATCATTGGAGATCCCAAAGAAGAAGAAAATGAGCAAGGGTTAGAGAATATATTTGAAGAAATAGTGACAGAAAACTTTCCTAACCTGGTGAAGGAAGAAAGCATTCAAGTTCAAGAAGCACAGAGAGCCCCAAGAAAGAAGAACCCAAACAGGCCCACACCAAGACACATAATAATTAAAATGCCAAAAATTAAAGACAAAGAGAGAATCCTAAAGGCAGCAAGAGATAAGCAACAGGTTACCTACAAAGGAAACCCCATTAGGCTATCATTTGACTTCTCAACAGAAACACTACAGGCCAGAAGGGAATGGCATGAAGTAATCAAGGTCATGAAAAACAAGGATCTGAATCCAAGACTACTCTATCCAGCAAGACTATCATTCAAAATAGAAGGTCAAATAAAGAGCTTCCCAGACAAAAACAAGGCTAAGGGAATACATTAGCACCAAACCAGCACTGCAAGACATGTTAAAAGGACTGCTGTAATTAATAGAAGAAATAGAAAGAAAATTAGAACCATACTGTACAAAAATGGCAATAAATAAGTACATAACAATAATCACCTTAAATGTAAATGGACTGAATGCTCCAATAAAAAGACACAGAGTAGCTGACTGGATAAGAAAGCATGATTCACATTTATGTTGTTTACAGGAGACCCAACTCACAACAAAAGACTCACCTAGGTTGAAAGTAAAGGGATGGAAAAAAATCTTCCAAGCAAACGGAAAGGAAAAAAAAAGCTGGGGTAGCAATACTCATATCTGATAAATTAGATTTCAAATTGAAGACCATAACTAGAGACAAAGAAGGCCACTACATAATATTGAAAGGGTCTATCCAACAGGAAGATATAACCTTGGTAAACATATATGCACCCAATATAGGAGCACCAAAATATATTAAAAATCTTCTGGAAGACTTCAAAGGAGAAATCAACTGCAATACAATCATAGCAGGAGACTTCAACACCCCACTGACATCACTGGATAGATCATCTAGGCAAAAAATTAACAAGGAAACAGAGACTCTAAATGAAGCACTAGATCAAATGGATTTAATAGATATCTACAGAGAATTACACCCCAAAACTGCATAATTCACATTCTTTGCAAGTGCACATGGGACATTCTCAAAGATAGACCACATGTTAGGACACAAACGAAGTCTCTACAAGTTCAAGAAGATTGAAATCATATCCAGCATCTTCTCAGACCACAATGGCATGAAACTAGAAATCAATTGCAACAAGAACATGCAAAAACATATGAACATATGGAAGCTAAATAGGATGTTACTGAACAATGAATGGGTTACCATGGAGATCAAGGAAGAATTTAAAAAATTACTGGAAACCAATGAAAATGAACACACAACAACACAAAATCTATGGGATACAGCAAAAGCAGTTCTGAGAGGGAAGTTCATAGCATTACAGGACCACCTTAAGAAAGAAGAAAAATTTCTAATTGACTACCTAACCTCACAACTTAAAGAACTGGAAAGCAAACAAAAAGAAAACCCTAGAGCAAGTAGAAGGAAGGAAATAGTAAAGATCAGAGCAGAAATAAATGACATGGAGACCAAAAAAATCAATTCAAAGGATCAATAAAACAAAGAGCTGGTTTTTTGAAAAGATAAACAAGATTGATGGACCCTTAGCTAGACTCACCAAGAAACAAAGAGAGAGAACCCAAATACACAAAATCAGAAATGAAAGAGGAGAAGTAACAACTGACACCACAGAAATACAAAGGATCATTAGTAAATACTATGAACATTTATATGGCAAAAAAATTCGACAATCTAAGTGAAATGGACACATTTCTCGAAACACACAGTCTCCCAAAACTGAATTGGAAAGAGATAGAAAACTTGAACAGGCCAATAACAACGAAGGAAATTGAAGATGTAATCAAGATCCTCCCAGCAAACAAAAGCCCAGGCCCTGACGGCTTCATGGGGGAGTTTTACTGAACATTCAAAGAAGAAATAACACCCATTCTCCTCAAACTATCCCAAAAAATTCAAGAAGAAGGAAGACTTCCAAACTTGTTTTATGAGGCCAGCATAATTCAAATCCCAAAACCAGAAAAAGGCACTACAAAGAAAGAAAACTACAGGCCAATATCCCTGATGAACATAGATGCCAAAATCCTTAACAAAATACTAACAAATCAGATCCAGCAATACATCAAAAAAATTATTCACCATGACCAAGTGGGATTTATCCCAGGGATGCAAGGCTGGTACAATATACGGAAATCAATAAATGTGATACATCACATAAACAAAATGAAATAAAAAAACCATATGATCATATCAATAGACGCGGAAAAGCATTTGATAAAATCCAGCACCATTTCTGATAAAAACATTCAGCAATTTGGGAATAGAGGGTTCATATCTCAACATTATAAAGGCCATATATGTAAGACCTACAGCCAACATCATACTCAATGGACAAGAATAAAAGCATTTCCCTTAAGAACAGGAACAAGACAAGGATTCCCACTTTCACCACTCTTATTTAACATAGTACTGAAAGTCTTAGCCACAGCAATCAGACGTGAAGAAAAAGTAAAAGGGATCCAAATTGGAAAGGAGGAAGTGAAACTGTCATTATTCGCAGATGACATGATATTATACATAGAAAACCCTAAAGACTCCATCAAAAATCTACTCGACTTAAAAAATGATTTTGGCAAAGTAGCAGGATACAAAATTAACGTCAAGAAATTGACGGCATTCTTATACACCAATGATGAACTCACAGAAAGAGAAACTAAAAAAACAATCCCATTCACCACTGCGGCAAAAAAATTAAGATACCTAGGAATAAACTTAACCAAAGAAGTAAAGGACCTATTTGCAGAAAACTACAGGACATTGAAAAAAGAAATAGAGGAAGATATAAAAAAGTGGAAGCACATACCTTGTTCATGGATTGGAAGAATTAACATCATTAAAATGTCCATACTACTCAAAGCAATCTATAGATTTAACGCAATCCCCATCAAAATACCAACAACATATTTCACAGATCTAGAACAAGTACTTCAGAAGTTCATATGGAACCAAAAAAGACCCCGAATAGCTACAGCAATCTTGAAAAAGAAGGACAAAGTAGGAGGGATCACAGTACCGGACATCAGGTTATACTATAAAGCTACTGTAATCAAAACAGCCTGGTACTGGCACAAGAACAGGCACATAGATCAATGGAATAGAACAGAGAACCCAGAAATTGACCCAAAACATTATGCTCAATTAATATTCGACAAAGGTGGCAAGAGCATGCAATGGAGTAAAGACAGCCTCTTTAATAAATGGTGTTGGGAAAATTGGACAGCTACTTGCAAAAAAAAAAATGAAACTAGATCTTCAGCTTACACCATACACAAGAATAAACTCAAAATGGATAAAAGACTTAAATGTGACTCATGAATCCATAAAAATCCTAGAAGAAAATGTAGGCAACAAAATTTCAGACATCATATGCAGCAAAATTTTCACTGATATATCACCTAAGGCAACAGAAACTAAGGAAAAAATGAACACATGGGACTACATCAAACTTAAAAGCTTCTGCACAGCAAAAGAAACAACCATCAAAGTGGAAAGACAACCCACTGTATGGGAGAGCATAATTGCCTATGATATATCAGATAAGGGATTAATTTCCAAAATATATAGAGTGCTCATACATCTCAACAAAGGAAGACAAAGAACCCAATTAAAAAATGTGCAGAGGAAATAAATAGACACTTCTTCAAACAGGACATACAAATGGCCAAGAGACATATGAAGAAATGCTCAACTTCACTAATCATCAGAGAGATGCAAATTAAAACAACGAGGTATCACCTCACACCTGTCAGAATAGCCGCCATTAACAAAGCATCAAACAACAAGTGTTGGTGAGGGTGTGGAGAAAAGGGGACTCTAGTACACTGCTGGTGGGAATGCAGACTGGTGCAGCCACTATAGAAAACACTATGGTGTTACCTCAAAAAATTAAAAATTGAATTACCATTTGACCCAGTGATCCCACTCCTAGGAATATACCCTAAGAAGCCTGAAACACCAATCAGAAAGAATACATGTACCCCCATGTTCATAGCAACGCTATTTACAATAGCTAAGATCTGGAAACAGCCCAAGTGTCCATCAGTAGACGAATGGATAAAAAGTTATGGTACATATACACAATGGAGTACTATGCAGCTGTAAGAAAGAATGATCTCTTATCCTTTGCGATGACATGGGAGGACCTGGAAACTATTATCCTAAGTGAAACAAGCCAAGCAGAGAAAGACAAATATCATATGATCTCACTTATTTCTGGAATATAATGAACATAACAGCATGAGGAACAGGGTAGTCCCAGAGACGTGGAAATAGGGTACAGACTGACATTTGCCAGAAGAGGGGGTAGGGGAGGGGAGCGATGAACACAGAACTTGTACGCATGTACTCATAACCAATGGATATGGACAACAAAAATTGGGATGGGGCAGGGAGGGAGGGGGAGGAGGGTGTCAGTGGGGGGAAAAAGGGGAAACATCTGTAACAAAAGTAAATTAATAAAAAAAAAAAAAAAAACAGGAGATACCAGGGAACCTCAGCATTCCCCCATGCTTCCCAGTCACTCTCCCTGTCATTTACAAACAGATCTAAAAAGGCAGGCTGCATGCATGTCCTATTTTGATGTGCTGAGAATCACACATTGTGTAAGCCTAGCATATGCCATAGACTCTGTAAAGAGCAAGTGCCTGACACCATAGTTTGCTAGAGAATTCTGGCATGCACCAGTGCTGCTAAGAACTAACTAACTGCATGGCTGTGGGGCCCTGGTCATCTGGTGGCTGCAGTGTGACGTACCAGTGCTCCTGAAGGCAACCCTTGACCTGTGTGGACAGGAGCCAGTGGGTGGATATTCTCCTTCTCTGTGTGTCTGGTGGAAGTTCTGACCTGGTTCTTGGTGGATCCCCAGTGGGTCTGAGCTTAGCTTCCCACAATATAATAAGCTTCATAGAATGTCATTCCCTCCTTGCCTATTTTCCTTTTCCCAGTCCTCCCCGCATTCCTGGGTCCTGGAATTGCTTTCCAGAACAGACTCAGGGTCTGATTTAAGGGGACCTGAGCTTAGACAGAGGTCAGTAGAAGTTTTCTGAGTTTATCTCAGAGGTTCCAAAGGTGTCTGAAGGAAGTGAGTGGCACATCACTGCTGTAGAGACATACATGGTGTCCCTCTAGGACAGCTGTCTGTCTACTTCCTCAACTGCTGAGCACAATCTAGGATCAAACAGGGAGATTGCTACCCATGAAGCCTAGCTCATCTCAGTGAAGCCAGTTCTTCCTTGTTTTCATAGAGCATGGATGAAAAGGAGCAAATACATCAGGAGTGCATTTTACCCTGAGCTAGAAGATGAGGGTATCCAGGGCCATAAAAATATCTCAGCATCTTCAGGGATTTGCTCTGTGATCTGGGACTTAAGGTTGGTGCTACAATTACATGAACTCTTTCTACTGTAGTGCAAACAGTCACCCTTTATCTCAGAGCTCAATAAACTCAGTTAAAAGAAAAGATGCCACCCCTTCAGTTTCAACCATAGACCAGCTGAATCCCACATTAACTAGTAGGTTAGATGTGACATATTGGTGCAAGTGTGCACATTCAACCCCTGAAAACAATTTGGAGAATGAATTTCTCTTCAGGAAGAGAGATAGACTGGAGGACAGGAAATGAAGGTCTGCTTGCCATGAAGATGGGAATCAAAAAGTTGATTCATCAAATGGACCAGCCCTTCTGCCTTCAAAGATGTGTCCAAGATTTATCCCAAAGCTGCGGTCTTGGCTTTGTCTTGATGGAAATCAAGACAAAAATCTGCAATGTTCCAGGTTTTTACATTTGCCCAAGTATGGCCTGTCCAAAGCCTCCATGAAGTGCTCATATGATGGACAGGATGCCTGAAGTCTTCTTAGATAATCAGAGAGCCTCCCCCAAGAAGTGTTATTACAGAGCAGATTAAATGCCTCCATGTCCTAACCTACATGCCCTCAACCTCCTGCTGTAAGAGCAGACAGCCCTGTGTGGTCTGGGACTCACTTCCCACTGATAGTGTCTCAGTGCCCCAGGCCAGAGCACCCTCAGTCTGTGCACAGGTTGGCCCAGAAATGTGAAAACTTTAGCACCTTAAAGTAACAATTTGACCAGTGGGACCAGGTGTTGGTGGGTAAATGTCCCTGCCTCCTGTCCTTCCAGACAATGATTCTGGTGACTGGCTGTAGTTCTCTCAGGAGGTCCTTATAGAATCAGGCCTGGGGAGGGGCAACACAGTCACACCCCCTCCTATTTCCTAGGACCATGCCCCACATAAACTACTACATGCAGCTCCTTGCCCCATCAGTTTTTGGAGCACCTGAACCTAAGACCCTGAGTTAGTGTGATTGCATGCATTACTCAATGGTTTCCCATGGAAACACTATCTCTTTCCAGGAGATATTTTGGAAATTTCTGGAAGCATTTTTTATTGTAACACGTGGGGGTAGTAATGGCTTTAGTTGGCCCCATGGATGCCAAATGCTTTTCAATGCATGAGAAAGTCTCACTTCTGTGAGCTTCTGTGCCAAGTCCTGCACATCTTGGCTATATCTTCCTGGATATTTCTGTAGGTAAGAAAAGTGTTTATAATTATTTTATTCCAGAACCCAAATCTGACTTACAAATAAAAATAATGTATTTGTCACAGTTTTAATATTCATTGAATTTCCAGAATATCCTTTTTTGTGTGAATGGAGACATTGTTTTCTGTCAGAACTCAAGCAAGAGTTTTTAACATTTTGAAAAAGCCCACCATGAACACCAACATTATTTGTGGTGTCTCCATGTCAGGTGAGTCCATGTACTTAGTGCACAGGCAGACTGCTTCTTTTTGTCTTCTCATCTATTTATGTTGCAGCACATAAGTTTTGAACATCTCTTTTATTACATGTCATAGTCTTTTTACTTTTCCCTAATATTACACATGGAACAGTTATGAAGGTTATAAAATTATATTATCTATTAATTTTATTTCCTGATAGTATAAGAGGTGTTATAAGACATCTGTTATCAACAGAAGGTATTGTATTTTATGGGGTTGAGAGCCACCATCTTAAATAAACTATCCTTTTGAGTAATATTAATGAGCCTTGAAAAACCATAGGATGACATTGCCTATTTTTCTGTCCAATGTGGTTTGTATCAGGGTCCTTTAAATGAATTCTTTCTTTAATTCAGTGTGAAAAAAAAAAAGATTACTTTTGAATTTGTGTGTGTTCTTTGTGGTAATATCAGCATAGAAGGTTGCCTTTTAACTGCAAGGAAATGAAAACTCAGGACTGAGTCAGTGCCTAATGACATTGGCCATATATGCATGCATGCACACAGATATAAATATAACATATTATGTTTTATTTTGACATTGAATTATAAGGGCCTGCATGTAGAGAATTTTGTAAGCAACTTCAAATAATTTGCAGAAATAAGTGAAACTGATAACCCCAAATTAAGGAATGGATAAAAATCAACCAAGACATTACTTAAAATTGTCTTCAAATTCTGTCTAGTTCTCTTATTAAATTTATGACATGGGCTTCTGAAAGTAGACTATCTCTTTAATTCTATATTTTGTTTACCCAAAATGGAAATATCTAATTAAAATTGATTTTTAGTTATACAAATAATACATGTCTGCATTCTCTCTGTAAATATTTAAAGATTTGACAAAGAGAATTCCTCTTTGAAACCAACCTAACCACAGCTGTCCTCCCTAACCCAAAAGGAGTATTCCCTTCCAGACTTTTCTGTGTTTACCACAACCTGTACCTGTATATATATCCACATAAAAATTAAGTGTCAGAACAATATATACAGTATAAAAAATAAAGCACTTTTACAAGATGCCTGTATACTCATAGAATGCATATATATACTCTTACTGAAGAGTTTGTCATACCATGTGTCTTGGGGTCTTCCTATGTCACTCTATTTAAATCCCCTCACTCATTTTCACTGATTCCTCGTAGCTCCTGGAATGACCCACAATTGACTCAGCACTTCCCCTACTGTTGAGCATTGAGTATTTCCGGTTTTACAATGTAAATGTTGCAGGGAACCCCCATGAGCACACCCCATCCTAAAATGACTACTTCTTCAATGATATTCCTCCTCACAAGACCATAAGCTCCTTATCTTCAGAGACTTGTACATCCTGACTCCATTGTGGCAAGCACAACCCCAGCCCATGTGGGTCCTCAACAAAGATTTGTGAAATAGAACAATGATGAGCAATGAACTACACAAATGGCTGCTGTATAAATTCATGTAAAAACAATAGAAGTTTCTGCACACTGATTTTTACTTACACATATTTTGGAGTTGTAAAGGACAAGGTGAAATTAAATTCATGAGTATAGCCCTAAAGAAACAACATTTAGAAAAAATTACCAAGTCAATGTCAGTTTCATTGCCTAATGAATTAAGTAACAGGATTTTTTAAAACCAATTTAAAAAAGATAAAGTGACTCATCGGTTTTAACCAGAATTGTTTATCTACTTGCCTTTGTTGACATGAAACCCCAGACAGGTTCATTTCATTCCAATGCTTTTGACAAGCCAGCACTCAGCTCTAGAACTACCCTACCGACCCTAACCTTGCACTCTGATGCATCTGGCCAACTGAAAAGAGGGGTGGACGAATGTGCTCTCAGTAGCTGGATATGACCTTTTTCAGGGGGATGTCAGGCCTGTAAGTGAGGCTTCCCTAAAAAAGAAATCCACCATAAGAAAAGCACCTGGGGTCATTCTCCAGCTGCTGCTTGATTGACTAGGGGATCAGCAGTCTCCTATTTACTAGCACCTTCCCTGAGCCAGACACTTATGTATGTGCTACTAATGTTCATCTTGCACTGATTGGGCTTATGACTATATCACTAATAGAAGTTGAACCGAAGAGAGGTTCAACAACTTGCTGAGGGTCAGATGGACCAACAGAGTCTATTTGGTCCTAGAGGCCAGGCTCTGTCCAGCACCTCTGTGTTCCATTCCAGCAAATCTCACTGAGGCAGCCCTGGACTTAGACCCCCAGCTTTCACCTCATGGGCAAGGCCATTTCCCACTGGTACAAGGATTGGTGCTTATGGCACACCACTCTAGACTCTCCTCTTGTTCTGGCAACTTTTTTTGCATGATCTAAACTCTTTCTCCTTAATTAACCACTTGTCTTCCCTTCACACCCTGCCTCCATCTTAGTCAATGAGGGGGCAGGTGCCTTTTGAGCCCCATAAATAAACCCCCAGGCAGCGCTGAGCTATTCCTTAGCCCCTCACTCAGCCAGGACTAAAAATGGTTGCTGGGGATGGGACCAAGTCATGGCTGGCACTGTCATGGGATAGCTGCAGATGCAATATTATAGTGGACTGACCCATCAGAAGTCTTCCAGAAGGATTCCCAAGTTGGGTCTCCTGCATGGATGTCCCTGGGAGTTGGCAAGTCACTAACTCTGACAGCCTCTTCCTTCCCCTTGGGACAGTCTCACTTTTCCTTAAGGAAAGGCAAGGCTCCCAGGGCAGGAAGTTTCACACCCAAAAGGACCAGCCCTCAACCATGCTGTCAGCTCCAAAGGAGGCAGAGGCAGGAATGCATGGGAGTGGGCTGGTTGTGCTGATAAGACAGTAAACTTAAGGATTCAATCACTTGCAACTTATACACAAAAAAGCTATCATTACAGAGAATGAGGACTTTTCTAAATACTTATAAACCCCTGGATAAACTAAGACCTAAGATTATTTTTTTAATATGTTTTTATTGATTTCTTTTTTTTTTTTTTTTAGAGAGAGAAAGGAAGGGAGAGAGAAATAGAAACATCGATGTGAGAGAGAAACATCAATAAGCTGCCTTCTGTACGCCCCCTACTGGGGATCTAGTCCAAACCCCAGGCATGTGCTCTGACCGGAAATCAAACCCACAACCCTTCGGTCTGGGGCTGATGATCTAACCACTGAGGCATTCCAGCCAGGGCTAGACTATTTTTCTCATGACAATTTGGGAAGGGAAAAAATGGATGTACATTCGTCCCTCGCCACTTCGCGCTTTGACTTTTGTGGCTTCACTCTATCGCGGTTTTTCCAAATATATTCATTAGAAAGTTGATCGAGACAGTGAAAATGATACAGTGTGCGCTCGGTTGTCTGAGTCAATTATACACCCCTGTATTACAATTAAAATTAAAATTACTGTACGTATGGACTATAGGCCTATGTATTCGAGCACCCCAGGAATCCTTCAACGCCAGGTGCAACCGCTAGAGTCTGGAACAGATTAACTGCATAAACGAGGAATGTACATATAAAAATTCTTTAGAAACAAACACCTTAACATTTTTAAATAAATAAAGGACTGAAAAGGTACTTCACAAAATAACATATCAAAATAGCTAATAATGTTGCTAAACATCATTAGTGACCAGGGAAATGTAAAGATGCTCAAAATCATCAGTCACCTGGAAAATGTGAATTAAAGCTACAATGAGATACTGCTATACTTCCAAATGAGTTGCAATTAAATAAGTGCCAAGTGTTGATAAGGATGTGGGTCAATTGGAATTCAAAAATCTTTGGAAAATTGTTTGGGAGTATTTTCAGAAGTTAAACTACACTGACCCTACTATCCAAACATTTCATAGAAGAGTGGTTATGTTACAGAAAAAAAAACAAAAAAAAACAGACAAGGATATTCATAGCAGCACTATTAATAATAGCAAAGTGTAGAAATAACCCAAATCAATATAGATGGAAAAATAAATTTGAGCATTCGCCAATAGACTAGTACAGTCATATAAAACAAAACAAATAAAAAACAACATGAGTGAATCTCACAGACCTGATATTGAGCAAAAGAAATCAGACACAAAAGTGCACATATTGTGTGGATGATTCTGTTTACATGAAGTTCAAGAACAGAAAAATGAACCTGCATTGATAAAAGCCAGACCAGAAGTTCCTTCTGATTGATGGGAAGAGGCAGGGGGGATGAGAGCTGGCAGCGCTTTACATCTTGACTTGGGCAGTGATTATGTAACTCTAGACCTGCATATGGACATTCATTAAGGCATGCAGTTAAAGTCAGTGCATTTGACAGCATGTATTTTAAGCCTCAGTTTTTAAAAAAAAAGATCTAGAAACTTGAGACATAGTTGAATGTAATATGCAGGCCTTGTTTAGATCCTGTTTTGAACAAAATATCTGTGAAAAGGCATTTATGAAGGAAGTGGCAACAGTGACTTGATACTATATAATATTAAGTAATTATTATGTTTTACATATGATAATGATATCACAGGCTGTATTGCTTATGCCCTTATCTGTTAGAATTAATGCTGAAGGCTGACATGATATGATATTTGGGCTTTGCTTCAAAACAACCACGTAGGGTTTGGGAGGAGAGTTTGGTATAGAGGGCACAGGTTGCTACCCCATTGACGATGAGTATGAGGGGTTTATTGTACTGTTCTCTTTACTTTTGTGTTTGTAGAAAAAATTTCATGATGAAAAATTGTACTTTTACAAAAATCTGACTTTAAGGAAGTCCCAAATGAAAAAATAAAAAATTTAAATGAAATTTGATTTTAAAACAAAGTCTGTTTTTGCCTCATGGTGCTGAGAGTTATGAGGTGGCTATGTGAATTCTGTAACTGCCTGTCCCTCCAGCACATCTGATTACCCACAGGGCCAGGAGCAAACAGAGAGTGACACTCCTTGCCTCAGTGTGCTGCTGGAGTCTGTTAGGAACATCTCTCCCAGTGCCCTGGGCCTAAGTCTTCCTCCAAGAGACTGCTCCAGAATTGTTATCCATTGGCCTTGACTCATCAAGTCTCCACCCTGGTTTCCCTTGTCCTTGAACAGAAGGCAGTAGGAGAATGTTAGATTATTAGCCCCATAGTTCTCCATTCCCCTGGACATCTCTGCACTATGATTTTCTCAGATAAAGATATTTGCATGGCGTCTGCTCTGAGCCAGGAAGCTGCAGGCCCTCATGGGAGATGTGCATAGACTACACTCCCTCACCAGAGGAAAGATGTTTGGAAAATAACAAAGACAAGATTCCCCATAAATGTTAATATATGGGAGGCACTGAAAGGGCCTGGAATAAAACATAGTAAAACAACCTTCACCCTGACCATAGGTGAGCACAGAGAAATTAATTAGCAGCACCCGGGAATACCTCTCAAATCTTTCTCAGAACCCTATGTGGGGATACCACCCAGAAGTGTGCCCCTGGAGGCAGATGATCTGAACCAGGATCCACACTTGGGCTTGATGCATTGGTGAGCAACCTGAGGTTACTTTTTGTGTGTGTCTGTTTATGGAGCAAGGGCCCATGGCACCATTAGTACACAAAGGGGTCCAGAGCCTTGGAAGGACTAAGAACCACTGCACTCAGTGAAATTTCCCAAGTAATGGTGTAATGTGTTCTGGGTGAGTGTTAAATGTGAATGTGTCAGATCGTATCTGAATACAAGTCTCTTTTAGGGCTGTCCACCACTTTGAAGATCTTGTCTTACAAATTATAAGACATACTAGGCTTCCATTTGAAAACTAGGAACAATGGGTTCTTAAAAAGCAATTGGCCAAATTGAAAACATGGGTGGGGATAGGAGAGGGTGGTCCATCCCTCACTTCTGTATTGCTGACCTGGAGGCACTTGAGTTTTTGAGAATCACATTAGGCCAACTTTCCACTTGGCTCTTTTATCTACTCAGGATTTTGCTGAAAGCAAAACAAATTGTCTATGTTCCACTGTATATCTCTGTAGAAGGTATGCTAACAACTCCAAATTGTACCACATAAAACAAGTGAGCATGTGACAACTGAAAACAAGAGCTAATTCTTAAAAATCATTGCTGGTGCTTGAGAGTATTGACAAGGTTCTATTCAGGGTCTGATCTAAGGTCAAAGGGAGGTTCTTGATACCATATACAAAGGAAGTTAAGCTTTTACATTTTACTTTTTATTGATTTTCAGCTTAGTCTTAAATTTTTATTTTATTTATTTCTGCTATTGACGATTCATTTTATTGGAATTTACTGTTTAGAGCACTTTCTAGTTTACCAAATTACAGCATACATAGTAATAAAATGCAAATTTTTCTTATTAATAAATACTTTATGCCATTGTGGAAAATTGAAAACTAAGAATTACCCATTAGTCAAACATATCAGAGGTAACTATAGCTTACATAAAAAGAGGTTTCTAAATATAGCTCTTTCTCCCTCTCTGGAGTTTTAAGTCATGTGTCTCTTCCTTCCCATATTATAGGGAGACGCACACTATATATAGCTGAACGTTCTTGAGGTTCTTGTGAGTTTAATGTGCAGCTGTACAGCACAAGCAGTCAGGTCCTCAGGCCTCAGCATAATGTACTGGGAAATGCCTTGAACAATACATCACCAGGAAGTATCACTGTAATAACAGAGGAAGGGTGGGTAGCCCTGGCTATTTTGCACTTCTGTTCCACACCCACGCAGCCTCTGAGTCACTGCACTCCCTCCTTATCAGTCTCCCCACCAACCTCCCTACCTTCCACAGACCCTGCCTCTGACCTCGCCTGCACCTTCACCTCTTCATCTAACTCTGACCTCATCCAGTTCAGTAAACTCACCAGCTGCTGACCAGCTTTAATGTCAGGACAAGAAGAAAGGTTAGAGAGGATCTGAGCTAAACATGGATTTCAAATGTGTGGGAGAAATCCTTAGCTGGGCCGATCAAGAAAAAAAGAGGCAACTCTAATTTCTAACATCAGAAATGAAAGAGGCAGCAATGATGTAGATTCTACAAAAGCAAAAAAGTCATCCGGCAATATTATGTTCAATGTTATGCTGATAAATTTCACAGGTTAGACGATATGGAGACATTCTTTAGAAAAATGTAACTTAAGGAGTGTATAAAAAAGAAAAAAACAAAAAACAAACTTGGGATATGAATCATCCCAGCCAAGGTTACAGAGCTTAGAAATAAGTCCAACAGCTTCAGAGTAAAATATGAAGAGACCAAATAGTAACCCAAGATAGAGAAGAAATATTTCTTGTCTTAAAACTCTGTTTGGTGTAGTTCCCAGAATCAACAGAGCACAAGCTGTAGACTGTGTCAAATATTTTAGATTAGGGGAGAGTGTGTCTTTGATGATATCAAATTAAGGAATGTGAATCTGATCTTCATGCTTCTCATTCATGAAGACAAAAAAATGGTCTATTGGACATGGGAAAGTCAGTGGGAAGGGAGAGTGTTGGATGAGGTAAGACAGCAGAGAGCCAGAAGTCCTGGAGAAGATGAGAGGAGTGGAAGCATGGCGGCCCACCACCCTCTTTGAAGAACTGAAAATGCCTTATAGCCTTAAACCCAAAAGATCCTAGTAGTCTTAAGGTTACTTGCCTTCTCCAAAAAAAAGTACAAAAAGTATTTACATCTTTTATGTTCTCTATAATTATTTTTCCAAATCAATCATATTTATACAAGTATTGGATAGTTTTATAGTAGTTTCACAGAAATGCACATTTTTGTTTATTCATTTCTGTTCCTCCTATTCTTTAGTCTGTTTACATGTGTCTGGGTTTTAGTATTTCTGTTATTCTAGAGAATCTTTATTTCAAGTTCCATGATTTTTAAAAATACCTTCCCTTTTCCTTTACCTTAGGCCCCATGAATCCTTGGTGACTGACACCTACTTTGTCCCCATAATCTTGAGAATCTGTATTAGTAAAAGGTTTTGGCTATGAGAGTTGGCAAATTGTTTAGTACTTTGTAAAAAAATGCTTTTTTTGTTTCTATTTTACAGTCTAAATATGGAAATACAATGAGAGTAATTTAGTTTATAAAATTTCAGAAATAATCAGAGGTTCTATTTTTAGACTGATGTGACAAACAACAGGAAACGTTTTCTTGGGCAATGCAATTTTTAAATTTTCTCCTTGACATGCAGTCAGTTTCCAAACCTGAGATTAGTTTTTGCTTTCTTAATTCCTTGCTAAGAAGAGTTTGACATTACCAAGCTCAGTCTCAAGATTGTGTTCTCTGTGATGTTTGGAAAAGATTTTTCTCCAGGGGAAAATATATGACTATGAGGATGAATTAGTGTTTACTGCAGTAACAAATATAGAAAGTAAAATTTTAGAACAATTCCTATATTCATAAGTGGGATATTAATATAATTTTCCATTCTAATTGGGGCATTAAACATTACATTTTGAAGAAATTTCAAACTTACAAGTACTATACAAAGAACTTTTTTACCCCTAAAACCATTTAAAAGTAAGTTGCTGACATGATGCCCCATCACCCTGAATATGGAAATGTGTCTTTCCTACAAACAGGGACATTCTCCTACCTAACCAAAATAAAACCATCACAATCAGGAAATTAACATTGATACATTATCCCATCTTGTCCTCGGCCTCCATTTAGGCTTCATCAATTATCCCACTAATGTCTTTTATAGAAACAGGTTTTAGTTCAGAATCACATGTTATATTTAGTCAGCATGTATTTTTAGTTGCCTGCAAGCTAGAAGCATTCCTTGCTATCTCCTTGACTTTTATGACTGACATTTTGAAGATTTTTGGCTATAGAATATCCCTTAATTTGTATTAGTCTAATGTTCTCTCATGATTAAATGCAGGGCATCCATCTTTAGCAGGAAGAGTAGGCCCTGATGGGATCACTGACAAATTCTAACAAACATTTCAGGTAGAAATTCTCTAAAATTTTTTCAGAAGATAAAAGCAGAAGGAATAGTTCTTACTCATTCTGTGAGGCTACGATTACCCTAATGTCATAACCAGGCAAAGATATTACAAGAAAAGGAAATGACCGACCAGAGGATTCCAAGATGGCTGCAGAGTATCAGGAAGCTCTGTCTGCTTGTTTCCAGCTCTGAACCAGACTGCAGCTAATTACAGACTAATCAACTTGAAAAACCAGTTGAATTGTAGTTGATCTGAGACATGGACTGCACCATCCCAGAGAAAAAGCGTACCTATTGTTTAAACACCAGCCTGGGAAGTCTGCTCTAGTCTGTGACTGCTAGAGACGCCACACAGCAGTGTTAGGGCCAGTGAAGGGATCTGCTTGGCACACCCTGCTTGAGGGGCCCTCTATTCTCTTGAAAGACTTTGGGCAGAGAACCAGTCAGAGACTAGATTCTGGCTTGGGAAAGAGGATCAGTCTTGCTTTCCTTGAGCACAGGGGTTGTACCCCCCCCCCCTACTTACTGAAGTGCTGAGTCTGCCCTGCCTTGCTGTGTTCTGAGGCAAAGTGGAACTGTGCTGGCCTGGAAATTTGTGCCCACCTTGCTTGGTTAGGTGGTATGGAGGAGTTGGATATTTGGCCCATGCAGACCCCAGGTGGAGCTGGGAGTTTCAGCCTGCCTAAGGGGGTCAACAGTGCAGAGAGACTGGGCTGCCAAGCAAGGCTGATTTTTTTATCCCCTCCAACTTAGTTAGGTGTCATGAAGGTGCCAGGGAGTCACGCAGAGCTGGGTGTTTGCAAGTGTCTCCCAGGCAGGCTTCTGTAAGGAAGTCAGATGGGCATGTTCTGGGCTGTGTCTCCTGGATGGGCTTCTGTTCAGAAGTCAGAAGGTCATGTGCTGGGCTCCATGGCTGTATTACAGAGAACCAGATTCAAGCTTCCCAGGTAGCTCAGCCAGCGCAGCTCTGGGAAGGAGAGGAAGTGCCTGTCCCTACTCCTACAGGTTGAGGGCAACAACACCAATGGGAGGCAACTTGAATCATCCCTGCCAGGTCCCAGATACACCTCTGAAAGTAATTCAATTGGGGAGTGCAGCTCATAGCGGGGACATTCAAAGTGCAAGACCCAAGGCACACCCAACCTCTGGGCTCCAGTGTCTAATTGCAGAACTACTGGAGTCACTGCCATGCTGAGGTTTGGACAGACAGGATGTAGAGAGACAGGTGGGAATAGTGTCTGATATCGGCCAGCACCAAAGAACCTCCCAGGAGGCCCAGGACTGGCACACTAAGTGACCAGCTTCAGACATTGGAGCAGGATCTAACAAGCTTCACAAACAGCATATCCAAAGAGGAATCACAGCAGGCATAAAACTCTCCTTAGGCAAACTCCACTTATCTCTTTTGTTTTAAATCTTTTCTATTTCATTCTTTTCTCCTCTTTTTTCTTTCACATCTCTTTTTTTTTTTTTACTTTTTTTTTTATCCTCACCTGAGGAAATTTTTCTATTTATCTTCAGATAGAGAGGGAGGGAAAGAGAGGGAGAGAGAGGAAGAGAAAGGGAGAGATAAACATTGACATGAGAGGGACATATCAACTGGTTGCCTTCCGCACTACCCCAACAAGGGCCGGGGACGAACTGCCACTGAGGTATGTGTCCTTGGCCGGAATCGAACTCGAGACTCATTGGTCCACGGGCCGATGTTCTACCGCTGAGCCAAACTGGCCAGGGCTCTTACATATCTCTTATTTCTTTGTTTTCTTTTCTTATTCTATATTTTCTCATTTTTTTCTTCTGTATTTTCCATTTTTATTTTGTTATTATTTTATTTATATATATTTTTAATGTTTATTTATTTTCTCTTCCTTCTTTCCTTCTGTATTAACTTTTTGTTCTTATTTTCTTCTTTAATACTTTTTCTCTCTTGTCTTTTAATTTTTTTATCTTTATTGTTAGAAATATTACAATGTCCCCCTTTTTCCCCCACTGACCCCTGTTTCTTGTTTTTTATAATTTTCTCTTTTTATCTCTTTTTTCTTTTCTTATTCTTTTTATCATTGTTAGCTTTGTTGTCATTGGTTTGTTTTCTGTTTTATGTTGTTATGGATTGTTTTGTTCTGTCAGCACTTGTATAACAATTTACATGATGTGGTTGGGGTGAAACCTCACAGTCAGCCAGCCTGAGGGTCAAGCCCACTCATGAATGAAACAACAGCAATCAAGACCCACTTACAATAGGAGGGCTCACATAACCTACACAAGGAACATTTAGAGCACCCAGCTCAGTATATCAAGGAGACAGCACAACTGGGTCCCATAGGACACCTACCACAGAAGGCCACACCACCAAGACTGAGAGTCATAGCAGTTTCATTTAATATATAGAAACACACACACACACAGAGACAGACAAAAAAAAATGGGGAGACAAAGAAACAGGTACCAAATGAAAGAACAGGAGAAGTCCCTCCAAAAAAGAGTGAATGAAAAGGAGGCAAGGAATTTATCAGAAACAGAGCTGAAAGTAATGGTTAGAAGGATATTCAACAGCAGAATAAGACATTGGAAACTCAAAATGGAATGGGAACTCACTATATGGGAGACTATAATTGCCAATGATGCATCAGATAAGGGGTTAATTTCTAAAATATATAGAGTACTCATACAACTCAACGAAAGGAAGACAAAGAACCCAATTAAAAAGGGGGCAGAGGACCTAAATAGACACTTCACTAAACAGGACATACAAATGGCCAAGAGACATATGAAAAAATGCTCAATGTCACTAATCATCAGAGAGATGCAAGTTAAAACAACTCTGAGGTATCACTTCACACCTGCCAGAATGGCCACCATCAACAAATCATCAAACAACAAGTGTTGGTGAGGGTGTGGATAAAAGGGGACTCTAGTACACTGCTGGTGGGAATGCACACTGGTGCAGCCACTATGGAAAACACTATGGTGTTACCTCAAAAAGTTAAAAATTGAACTGCCATTTGACCCAGTGATCCCACTTCTAGGAATATACCCTAAGAAACCTGAAACACCAATCAGAAAGAATATATGTACCCCCATGTTCATAGCAGCACTATTTACAACAGCTAAGATCTGGAAGCAGCCCAAGTGTCCATCAGTAGATGAGTGGATAAAATAGCTGTGGTACATGTACACAATGGAATACTATGCAGCTGTAAGAAAGAAAGTTCTCTTATCCTTTGAGATGACAAGGAGGGACCTGGATAGTATTATGCTAAGTGAAACAAGCCAAGCAGAAAAAGACAAATATCACATGATCTCACTTATTTCTGCAATAAAATGAACACAACAAATTGATGAACTAAATAGACCCAGAGACATGGAGATGGGGTACAGACTGACAAATCTCAGAAGAGGGAGTGTTGAGGGGGAAGAGATAAACCACAGAATTTAAATGCATGTATGCATAACCAATGGACATAGACAACAAAGCTGAGGATGGGGTTGGGGGGGGATGGGGAGTAGGGTGTCAATGGGGGAAAAAGGGAGAAACATCTGTAACAAAAACAAATTAATAAAAATAATTTTAAAAAATATTCAGTAAAAGCATCATAAGTCAAAAAAATAAAATAAAATAAGAGACAAAGAAAACATGAAAAGTAGCTAATTGGAAATGAAGAAAAACATATCTGAAATAGAGAATACACTGGAAGAAATAAAGAGTAAGTTATATGAAGCAGAGGATAGAATCAGCAAATTAGAAGACAAGGAAGAAACAAAATCAATCAACCAGAGCAGCAAAAAGAAAAAATAATTTAAAAGCATGAGGATAGTTTTAGGGAACTTTGGGAAAATATGAAATGAAACAATATATGTATCGTATGGGTACCAGAAGAAGAAAATGAGCAAGGAATAGACAATCTTTTTGAAGAAATAATGACAGAAACTTCCCAAAACTGATGAAGAAAAAAAGTGACACAAATTCAGGGATCATACAGAGTTCTGATTAAGATGACCCCAGTGACATATTTCATAGAACTAGAGTGACATATTTCACAGAACAAGAACAAATACTTCAAAAGTTCATATGGAACCAAAAAAGACCCCAAATAGCTACAGCAATCTGGAAAAGAAGGACAAAGTAGGTGGGATCACAATATCGGATATCAGGTTATACTACAAAGCTACTGTAATCAAAACAGCCTGGTACTGGCACAAGAACAGGCATATAGACCAGTGGAACAGAACAGAGAATCCAGAAATTGACCCAAAACTTTATGCGCAATTAATATTTGACAAAGGTGGCAAGAGCATACAATGCAGTAAAGACAGCCTCTTTAATAAATGGTGTCGGGAAAATTGGACAGCTACATGCAAAAAAATGAAACTAGACCATCAGCTTACACCATACACAAGAATAAACTCAAAATGGATAAAAGACTTAAATGTGACTCATGAATCCATAAAAATCCTAGAAGAAAACGTAGGCAACAAAATTTCGGACATCATATGCAGCCAGAATCTTCACTGATACATCACCTAAGGCAACAGAAACAAAGGAAAAAAATGAACACACGGGACTACATCAAACTAAAAGGCTTCTGTACAGCAAAAGAAACAACCATCAAAACGGAAAGGGAATTCACTGTATGGGAGAGCATAATTACCAATGATGCATCAGATAAGGGGTTAATTTCCAAAATATATAGAGTACTCATACAACTCAACAAAAGGAAGACAAAGAACCCAATTAAAAAATGGGCAGAGGAACTAAATAGACACCTCTCCAAACAGGACATACAAATGGCCTAGAGACATATGAAGAAATGCTCAACATCTCTAATCATCAGAGAGATGCAAATTAAAACAACAATGAGGTATCACTTCACACCTGTCAGAATGGCCGCCATCAACAAATCATCAAACAACAAGTGTTGGCGAGGGTGTGGAGAAAAGGGGACTCTAGTACACTGCTGGTGGGAATTCAGACTGGTGCACCCACTATGGAAAACACTGTGGTGTTACCTCAAAAAATTAAAAATTGAATTGCCATTTGACCCAGTGATCCCACTTCTAGGAATATACCCTAAGAAGCCTGAAACACCAATCAGAAAGAATATATATACCCACATGTTTATAGCAGAACTATTTACAATAGCTAAGATCTGGAAACAGCCCAAGTATCCATTAGTGAACGAATGGATAAAAAAGCTGTGCTACATATACACAATGGAGTACTATGCAGCTGTAAGAAAGATCTCTTATCCTTTGAGATGACATGGAGGGACCTGGAGAGTATTATCCTAAGTGAAACAAGCCAAGCAGAGAAAGACAAATATCACATGATCTCACTTATTTGTGGAATATAAGGAACATAACAGTCTGAGGAACAGGGTAGACCCAGAGACATGGAAGTAGGGTACAGACTGACAACCCTCAGAAGAGGGGTTGGGGGGGAGGAAGAGGTCAACCACAGCACTTATATGCATGTACGCATAACTGATGGACATGGACAACAAAGCTGGGGATGGGGTGGGGGGGATGGGGAGGAGGGTGTCAATGGGGAAAAAAGGAGAAACATCTGTAACAAAAATAAATTAATAATAAAAAAAGGATGAACCCAAAGATATCCACACCAAAACACATCATAATTTAAATGGCAAATGTTAAAGGTAAAAGAGAGAATCTTGAAGTCAGTAAGAGTGAAACAGTTAGTTATCTACAGTAGAGTTCCCATAAGGGTGTCAGCAGATTTCTCAACAGAAACACTACAAGCCAGATTGGGATTGGCATGAAGGACTCAAAGTAATGAAAAGCAAATATCTGAAATCAGGAGCACTCTATCCAGCAAGCATATCATTTAAAATTAAAGGTGAATTAAAGAGCTTCCCAGAGGAAAAAAGAATCTAAAGAATCTAAAGCATTTCAAGAAATGTTAAAGGGGCTGCTTCTAAGAAGAAGAAAACATATATAAAGAGAGGAACAGAAGTATAAAGAAAAATGGCAATAAATAAATACCTATCAATAATAACCTTAAATGTAAATGGCTTAAATGCTCCAATCAAAAGATATACAGTAGCTGAATGGATAAGAAAGCATGACCAATATACATGCTGTCTACAAGAGACCCACCTCAGAACAAAAATTCACATAGGCCTAAAGTGAAGAGATGGAAAACAAATATTCTGTGCAAATAGAAATGAAAAAAAAAAAAAAGCTGGCATAGCAATACTTATGTCTGACAAAATAGATTTCAAAAGAAAGCCATCACAAGAGACAAAGAAATACACTGCATAATAATAAAAGGATCAATCCAATGAGCCTATAACCCTGGGAAGTACATATGCACCCAATATAGGAGCACCTAAATATAATTTTTAAAACTACTTGGTAGACTTTCAGAGAGAGATAGACAGCAATACAATTCATAATAGGGAACTTTAACAGCCCACTGACATCACTGGATAGATCTTCCAGATAAAAAATCAACAAGGAAACAGTGATCTTAAATGACACACTAGATCAGATGGATTTAATTGATATTTACAGAACATCCCATCCCAAAGCAGCAGAATATATATTCTTCTCAAGTGTACATAGAACATTCTCAAAGATAGACCATATGTTTGGACCCTAAGTAAATCTAAACAAATTCAAGAATACTGAAATCACATCAAGCATCTACTCAGATCACAATGGCATAAATGTAGAACTCAACTACAATAAAAAGAAAACTAAAACACACTGAAACACATGGAGGCTAAAAGCATGTTATTAAACAATAAATGGGTTATCCATGAGGTCAAAGAAGAAATGAAAATTTACCTGGAAACAAATGAAATGAACTCACAACCCCTAATCTATGGGACAAAGAAAAAGCAGTCCTGAGAGAGAAGTTTATAGCATTACAGGCTACCTCAACAAGCAAGAAAAATCTAAAATAAACAATCCAAACCTACAACTAAAATAACTAAAACTAAAATAAGAAAAAAGCCTAGAGTAAGTAGAAGGAAGGAAATAAAAAAGATTAGAGTGTAAATAAATAGCATAAAGTCTATAAAAACAATACAAAAGTTCAGTGAAACCAAGAGCAGGGACTTTGAAAAGATAAACAAGATTGATGAAACCTAAGCCAGACTAATCAAGAAACAAAGAGAGAGAACCCAAATAAATAAAATCAGAAATGAAAGAGGCGAAGTAACAACTGGCATTACAGAAATACACAGGATTGTAAGAAAATTCTATGAACAACTGTATGCCAACGAATTGGACAACCTGGGCAAAATGGACAAATTCCTAGACATATAAACTTCCAAATCTCAATAAGGAAGAATCAGAAAACCTGTAAAGACTGATAACAACTAATGACATTGAAGCAGTAATAAAAAAACAAAAAACAAACAAACAAACAAACAAAAAAACCTCACAGCAAACAGAAGTCCTGGACCTATGATTTCACAGGCAAATTTGACCAAACATGCAAAGAAGAACTGATACCTATCCTCCTCAAATTGTTCCAAAAAAATAATTCAAGAAGAGTGAAGACTTCCACGCTCTTTTTATGAGCACAGCATTATTCTAATTCCAAAGCTGGATAAAGACACTAAAAAAAAAAAAAAAAATTATGGGCCAATATCCCTGATGAACATAGATGTTATAGTCCTCAACAAAATATTAGTGAACTGGATCCAGCAATACATTAAAAAGATCATACAACATGACCAAGTGGGATTTATTTTGGGGATGCAAGGCTGATAGGTTATCTGCAAAGCAATAAATGTAATACTTCACATAAACAAAATGAAGGATAAATTTAACATGATCATATCAATAGATGCAGAAAAAGCATTTGATAAATTCCAGCACCCATTTATAATAAAAACTCTCAGTAAAGTGGGAATAGAGGGATCATACCTGAACATAATAAAGGTCATATATGACAAAGTCAACATCATACTCAATGGGCAAAAACAAAAACTTTTTCCCTTAAGATCAGAAACAAGATAAGGATAACTGGTTTCACCACTCTTATTCAACATAGTACTAGAAGTCCTAGCCACAGCAATCAGACAGGAAGAAAAAATAAATGGCATCCAAATTGGAAAGGAAGAAGCAAAACTGCTGTTTGCAGATGATATGCTATTGAACATAGAAAACCCTATAGAATGCACCCAAAAACTACTAGATTTAATAAATGAATATGGAATAATAGCAGGATCAAAAAATTGATATCCAGAAATTGGTGGTATTTTTATATACCAATAATAAAGTCTCAGAAGAGAAGCGAAGGAAACAATCCCATTTTACATTGCAATAAAAAAAAGTACCTGGTAATAAACTTAATCAAGAAAGTAAAGATTCATTTCAAAAAAACTATAGGAAATTGAAAAAGAAATAGAAGAAGACACAAACAATTGGAAGCATATGCTGTGTTTATGAATTAGGAGAATTAACATCATTAAAATGTCCATATTACCCGAAGCAATAGATAGATTCAACATAATACTTATTAAAATACCAATGGCATATTTCACAGAGCTATAACAAATATTTCAAAAATTTATATGTAACAAAAAATTCCCCAAATGTCTTCAGAAATCTTGAGAGAAAAGAATAAAGTTTGAGGGATCTCAATACCGGTTTTCAGACTATACTACAAAGCCATTGTAATAAAAACAGCCTGGTACTGGCACAAGAACAGGCATATAGTTCAATGGAATAGAACTGAGAGCTCAGAAATCAACCCATGCTTTTATGGTCAATTAATATTTGACAAAAGGGTAAGAGTGTAAAATGCAGTAAAAACAGTCTCTTTAATAAATGGTGTTGGGAAAGTTGGACAGGTACATGCAAATAAATGAAACTAGATAACCAACTTACACCATATACAAGAATAAACTCAAAATGGATAAAAACTTAAATGTAAGTCACAAAACCATAAAAATCTTAGAAGAAAACATAGGCAGTAAAATCTCAGACATCTCAGGTAGCAATATTTTTGTCAATATATCTTCTAGGGAAAGGGAAACAAATGGGATTACATCAAACAAAAAAGCTTCTGTACAGCAAAAGAAACCAGCATCAAAATGAAAAGGGAACCCACAATATGGGAGAACATACTCGCCAATGATACATCTGATAATGGGTTAATTTCCAAAATATATAAATGTATAACTCATACAACTCAACACCAAGAAGACAGACAATCCAATTTAAAAAATGAACAAAGGACCTTAATAGACACTTCTCCAAAGAGGACATACAAATGGCCAAAAGACATATGAAAAAATTCTCCATGTCTCTAATCATCAGAGAGATGTGAACTAAAGTGACAATGAGGTATCACCTCACACCTCCCAGAATGGCTGCCATCAATAAATGAACAAACAACAAAGACTGGTGAGGATGTGGAGAAAGGGAACCCTACTGCACTGCTGATGGGAATGCCAACTGGTGAAGCCACTGCGGAAAAAAGTGTTGAGTTTCTTCAAAAAATTAAAAATGGACTGCCATTTGACCCAGGAATCTCACTTCTATGAATATACCCTAACAATCCTGAAACAACAATCAGAATGAATATATTCACCCCTATGTTCATAGCAGTGTTATTTACAATAGCCAAAATCTGGAAACAGCCCTAGAGTAAATGAGTGGATTGAAAAGCTGTGGTACCTTTACACAATGGAATTCTATGCAGCTATAAAAAAGAAGGAACTCTTCCCCTTACCAACTGCATGGATGGACCTGGAGATTATTATGCTAGGTGAAACAAGCCAGTCAGAGAAAGACAAATACCATATGATCTCACTTATATGTGGAATCTAATAAACTGACAAACAAAATAGGACTAGAGGCAAAATATTGTCTAATCCAACAATGTATAAAATATTATATACTACAATTAAATGGGATTTATAGCAGGTATGCAAAACTGGCTAAACATTTGAAAATCAATTAATATAATCGATCATATCAGTAGGCTGTACAAGAAAAATCATATGATCATATCAATAGATGCAGAAAAAGCATTTAACAAAATCTATTAAGGTTCTTTGTTCAAATGGGCCACCCTGGTGGGTGGATTCATAGTGGGTGTCAGTATTTGGGCTACTGTAACAAAAATAGTATAGACTAGGTGGCTTATAAACAACAGAAATTTATTTCTTACAGTTCTGGAGCCTGGAAGTTCGAGATTGGGGTGCCAGTGTGGTTGAGTTCTGGTGAGAGTTCTCTTCCAGGTAGCAGCCTATTGACTTCTCATTGTATCCCCACATGGTAAATTTGTGAAGGCTCCATTTTCATGAACTTATCTTAATTACCTCCAAAGGCCTCACCTCCTGATACCGTCACCTTGGGGGATAGGATTTTAACATAAGAATTTGGGGGGAACATAACCATTCAGTCAATAACAGTAGGGGAGACTTATAAGTGGGCAGGGGGCAGAGGGTATATGGAAACTCCCTTTCAGCTCAATTTTATTGTGAACCTGAAGCTGCTCTTTCAAAAAAAAAAAAAAAAAAAGTCAATTTTTTTTTTAAGTTTTTAAAAAATTGTCAGTGCTTAGTGGATAATGTGACCTTTAGGGCCCTGCTATCCTTGAGGGCTCCTAATGGTTCTGTGGTAACACCTCCATTCTGAGATGTGGTGATTCTGAGAAATAAGGGAGAGGGGTTAAGTGAATTTTGAGCCCATGAGGGGAGACTTGGCTACTATAAGTGGCTGCTATGAATCAACTCAGCTCTTGGACTGGGAGCTGGATTTAGGAGGAATTCAACTCAATTCAATAAACCACTTATGCCCATGGAGTGAGTGAAACACTTTCTGTTGAGTATTGAGGTGATAAGCAAGGGCTCCAAATAGAAATGAGAAACAAGCAGTTTTCTAGATGGCACTAATGCTAATCTGAGAGCCAGAGACCCGAGGCAACAACCCAGAAAAGCTAGATTCTTAAAATGACTTTAATATGTGCAACATTTAATAAGGGCATCAGATGTGGTACACAAAGCAAGAGAGATAAAGAAAGTGAGAAGAATAAGTAGTGAATTTGGCAATAGGAGGACACTAGCAACCGCAACATTCTTAAAGGCAGAAAGTTGGTCTAATGCTGCTTGTGTCAGAGCACCCAGCCCTCCTTGCTTCACCCATGCATTTATTTGAAAGGTATTTATTAAGGAACTTACTATGCACTAGGCTTAGGAGATACAATTAAAAACAAGAAAGGCCATATTCCTGCTTCTAGATCATGAATAGTGTTGCTGAAGAGGAGACAAGAAGTTTACTTGTCTAAATAAAGAGGACATTACAGCACAGCATGAAAAGTGTTATAACAAGGGAAGTTTAGGACAATGTGGAGAGTCTTATTTGAAAGTAGCACATGTTCTGGGTACAGGGGTAGGAGGTTAGGAAGAGTTTCCAGGAGAAAATTATTCTCAGTTGGGACCAATGTCCAACATACACCAGTCAGAGCAAGTAATATCAGCTGTTGTGACAAACAAACTCTGACTTTAGAGACTAGTGAACTGAATTGTGTTTCCCAAAAAGATAGGTTTAAGTCTAACCCCTGATACCTTTGAATATGATCCTATTTAGGAATAGGTTTCTTACAGATATAATCATATTAAAATTAAGTCAGAGTGGATTAAGTTGAATTCTAAACCATGACTTGTGTCTTTGTGGAAAGATGGAAGTTTGGACACAAAAATAGACACATGGGAAGAGCACCATGTGAGGACAGAGACAGAAATTAGAGTGATGCATCTACAAGCCAAAGAATGTCAAGGATTGCGAGCAACCACCAGAAACTAGAAAGACACACACACACACACACACACACACACACACACACACACACACACACCTTCCATTAGATCCTTCATAGACACCATGGCCCAGAGCAGCTTCCAGAAAAGTGAAACAATAAATGTCTGCTATTTTAAGCCAATCCATACCTTGTTATTGCTGCTTAAAAACCTAATATGAGGCCTAGCACACTAGAAGTATTTCTGTTGCCTTCAAATCTGGGTTAGTGGAGTTGGGGATGGGGGCATCTCTGCTCCACAAAGTCATTTTTTAGGGATCTACGTTCCTTCCATCTTGCAGCCCTACCTTACTGAGGGCCTCCATAAGAGCTGCACTGGGTTTACCAGTGATGAGAGAAAGAACATGCAGCTCTCAGGAGGTTGGGGGTACATCATATTACACCCACATTCCTTTGGCCATGTGCCCCCAACCATAGGGAAGGTGGAATATTATCTCTCTGTATATATAGGAGAAAAGGAAGCATTTTTGGTGAAAACATTGCATTTCATTTATTGCCTCTGCCCCAAAACTAAAAAGTTCATTTTTTAACTGAAAGAAGAGTTCCTGTGAAGCCTGCTGAATTGCTGCCCAGTTCTGCTCTGGGAGGTGATAAGAATAACTATCTCCATTATTTATATTAAGTACAATTTTGTGCAATTCAACACTCATGTGTGCAGACCAAAATGTCCAAACCATTTCAGTTGGCCCTCAGGGCCCTGTCTATTCTCTGGAATACAGGCAAGTTCTTCCCTGTACTAACTCAGTTACCTTCCTCCCAGGTAAAGCAAACCCAACTCTGTCTGAGGTCTCCACTGGTTTGTTTCAAGGTTGGAAACTGCTTTGCTTCTGGTACCTTTCATGAGGCCAGCAAAGCTGTTGTACTCAGCTGCTGAGGCCTTTGGAGAATGTTCTCTGGAACAGAAACCAGTCTCCAACCCCCTTGGGAACTGAATGAAAGCATAGCACAGCTGACTCTGAGCCTGGCTGGGAATAGAAAGAGCAAGACAGATCTGCATGTGTTTCTTCTCCATTATCATTCCATTGGACCTAGAGCCCAACAGGAGATGAGAGTGTTAGCAATTAATCTGTGGCTGTATGGTTTAGTCAATCCCATCCCACTTCCTGCACTGTGGGGTCATTTCCATTTCTCTTTTATTTTGACAAGTATATTAATCATGAGAGGTGAGTGGCATTATTAAAAGCAGCTGCTAGTGCCAGCACTCCCCACACCTACCCTACCACACTGTGTCTCAAGCAGTGGTCTCTCCCAAAAAGTGTAGGGCCCCTGCCCAGCTCCACAGTTGTAATTATCCCTTTGTTCTTTTCAAATGCCTGAATACACACACACACACACACGCATGCATGCACACACACATGCAAATACATATTCACACACATACATGCAGTAATGTACCTGTCAGAAGTACTGGCATGGACTAGGCATCTCACTTTCCCACTACACCCTGCACAGAGGCAGAGTGCATCTTTCTACAGCTGCTCTCCCTTTGTCTTTTTCTGGACACTTTGAGGTTCAGTCTTTACCATAGAGAGAAAATCCTTAAAATGTCAGTGACCTCCAAGTTTCCGAGACATGACCTGTGCACAGGTAAATTACATGGCTATTGAAGTTTTGGAGGGCTCTGAATTCTTTCTGCCAAGGAGAGAACAGACTGAATCCCCTAACTCATAAGATGGAAAGAGAGCAATCCAACAAAAACAAGCAGAGGTAATGTTAGCACAATTGCAGGATTTTGTTTTCATAATTTTGTATACTTTATATTAAAGCATTGATGACACTATAGCTGTTAAATTGGCCACTTCAAGCTAATTATATGATAGTTTCTCACTTGTGCCACATCACATATGTGCTAGGTCTTGGATCTACAAAAATGCCTCCAAGAATCTTGTCCCAAGGATGCTCAGAGCCTCATGGGATAGGTACATGTGCATATAGTTGCATCTGTGTGTCCTGGGTGATGCAGAGGTAGTCTCATCTGTGAGCCACAAAACTGAACCATTTAATGCTCCACCTGCATTAAATAAATGAAAGTGGGAAACATTCCAAGAGTAATGTGTGGCCCAGACCTAGAAACATAACACATTTCCATTAATCATCCAGTGGAAGTTGAACAGAGAGAGAGGTAAGAGACTGAGCCAATAATCAACCTAGAGGTAATCAAATTGGTGTTCAATTGATATGGCTGTCACAGAGTCATAAGTGTGGAAGAGATTGACCAAACCTGTTCTATTGTCCAAAAGGAGAAGAGATGGTGGACAGTCAGTGCACAGCACCTTATGAGAAGACAGTGCAAACTCTTACCATCCTATTGGAAGGTAGCATCAGTGACATCTTGGTTCAGGGAAGGCTGGACTTTATCATCAATGGTCTTAAACTCAGCCTCTTTGGCATGATGATTTAAAAGATGAAATATTGTCCATGACCCAAAGCCATTAAAATGGAATTCTCTTTCTCTTCATTGTAATTCTTTTGTCCAGATCAAATCAGATGAAAATGAATAGTCGAAAACTCTCTTGAAATATGAGGGGGAAAATCCACAAAAACTTGGACAGGAAATTAGGAAATGTAATCAATATTTATTTAACTGATACTTATCAAGTATTTACATGTGCTGACATTGTTGTAGGTACTTGGATACATCAGTGAACAAAACCAGGTCATGACCCTCATTCAGTTTATATTTTAGCCCTTAGAGACAAGCAAAAGAGACATAATGTGCAACTGAATTATCTAGAAAATGGTAAAGAGCAGAGCAGATTTGGGTCAGGGCAGAAGGGGCAGCGTAGTTGCAGAATTAAGTAAAGTGGTCAAGTCATCTCATTGAGAAAGTGAGATTTGACAAAAGTGAAGGCATGAGCCTGGCTAATATATGGGGTAAGAGTGTTCTGGAAAGAGGGACTACCTCATGCAAAGGCCTTCAGCAGGAAGATGACTGCATGTTTCAGAGAACACAGAGGCCAGTGAAGCCACAACAAAATGAGCAAACGAGAATCATAGGAACTGAACTCAAGAAGTAACAGGACCCAGATTAGTGGTCCTGCATCCATAGCAAGGACTTATATCTCATTCTAAACCAAACAGAGGCATTAAAGGTTGTTAGCAAAGAAGTAATGCTGGCAACTTAAGTTTTAGAAAATAATTTCTTACTCTGGTTATAATGTTAGGAATAGATTATGAGGGAATATAGATAGAGGAAAGGAAACTAATTAGGAAGGCACTAGATGATGGTGTGTGGACCAGCATAGTAGCAGAAAAGATAGGAAGACTTGGTCAGCTTCTGAATGTATTCTGAAATAGAGTCAATAGTGTTTATGACATTGAATATGGGATGTGAGAGAAAAAAACAGTCAACGATATGGTCTGGCCTGAGCTATTAACTGGGATGGGAAATGTGACTGATGGAGTGGATTCATACTGGATAAAAAGGAGCTGTGGTTTAGCAACAATGAGCTGGAAATGTCCTTTAGACATCAAAGTGGAAATATTGGATAGGCAGTTGGATATATGAGTCTGGAATTTGGGGAAAAAAAGGTTTGGCTTAAAGATATAAATGAGACAATGGGGATGTCACAGCATATGGGTGGTATTTAAAACCACAAAACAGGATGGGATCATCAAGTGAGAGGGTATCAATAAAGGTGAGAATGAAGGACCGAATCTAAGGCATTCCAAATGACAATGTCATGAACAAAATGAGAAACAAACAAAGGTGACTGAGAAAGAAAAGCATGTAGATGTGTCTCCTAGAAGTCATGTGCAGAAACTGTTTCAAGGAGAAGGTATTACTCAGTTAAAGCAAATGTTGCTGATGGGTCAAGTAGGATGAGAACTGAGAATTGAGCTTTGGCTTTAGCAACATGGAGGTCACAGTGACCTTGATAAGAGCAGTTTTAGGTGGGTGTTGGTGGCTAAATCCTGATTAGAGTGGTATCAGGAGAAAATGGGAAGAAACAAATCAGTGACAGTGAGTGAAGTCTTTCCAAGAGTTTTGCTTCAAATCGGAAGCAAGAAGATAATGTAGAAGCTGGGGAGGATGAAAGGTTGCGAATTTGTTTAAAATGAGAGAAACAGAAACAAGCTTGTTGAGTGATAGGAAAGATCAAATGGAAAGCACACACTTGACGATATAAGACAGAGAAGGTCAAATCACTGCAGGAAAGTCCTTCTAAATGACAGCCCTGAGAACTTGGCACAGGTAAACATATGGGTATTAGACAAGAGTGTGATGTCCACCTCTAGAAGAGGCAAGAAGGTAGAGGTGAGAGTACAGGGGAGGTGAGTCAGTAAATGTTGCTACACTTCTCTGGTTGCTTAAATGTTTCCAATAAACTTGGAAGCTAAGAGAGAAGATGGGAGTGGGATATTGGGGGTTTGATGACAGAGAAGCTGTGGCATGGCCATTTAGAAGAGATTGGAATAGAGACATCCAATATGATTGCTAGGTAGCATGAATGGCTACAGGGGTTCGTTCATGGCCCTGAACTTAAAGACAGACCTGTCAGCATGGCAGATGTTTTTCTGCAAGAATGCTCATCTGCAAAGAGACCAGCATGGGATAGGCAGAGAGATAGATTTAACCAGGGTTGTGGTTTGTCAAGATAGAAGAAGAGTAAGACAATGCTTATAGTGATTAACCAAGAGATTTGAGCTAAGTAAGGAGAGGTGTGAGGAGGAGGAAAAATGAGGATTTCTGCTTCTAACCAAGATGTATAAAGGGATCAGATTTACCCTCCCATCTTTAATATGTTTTTATTGATTTTTTTTTTTTTTTAGAGAGAGAGAAATAGAAACATTGATGTGAGAGGAAGCCATCAATCGGCTGCCTCCTGCCTGCCCCCTACTGGAGATCGAGCCCACAACCCCAGCATGTGCCCTGACTGGGAATCGAACTGGAACCTCTCAGTCCATGGGATGATGCTCAATACAATGAGCCATACTAGCCGGGCTTACCCTCCCATCTTTAAACAACTAAAAAGCTGGACCTCTCCTTTCCAAAGTAAATATAAATATAAATAAATGTATGTATATAAATATAGATGATGTAGATATAGATATCTACATATATATGCATTCTAAAACAATGGTATTTAGACATTGAAAAACGAGCAGCAGTGGCAGGAATCCCTGAGAGATGAAAAACAACTTAATTGTCTAGTTTTCTGTCCAGTTGCAGGAAGGGAGACCCTCAGCAGAATGCAGAAACCTCCCAAGTTGAAGAGATGGAGCCAGGAGTCTGGGAAGGTTGCGGGAGAGGAGAGTGGTGGTTGCCAGGGGCTGGGGAAAAGGGGGAAGATGGGAAGATGTTGGCCAAAGGGCACTAGCTTCTAGTTATAAGACAAATGAGTTCTCAGAATCTGATGTACAGCATCGTGAGTAGAACTAATGATACCGTACATATATTTGAAAGTTGCTAAGAGTGGCTCTTCAATATTTTACCACAAAAAAGAAATGGTAATTATGTGATGAAATGGCAGTGTTAGGTAATGCTATCTACGGAGGTCATCATTTGCAGTATTTAACTGTATCAAATCAAATGTTGTACACTTTAAACTTGATGTCATATGTCAATTATATCTCAAGAAAGCTTGGGGGATAAAAAAACTGAAAAGTCAGGTTGTGGAAAGTATCGTGTATGAGCACATTAAAACTATCAAGAATTAAAACAGATGTAATATTGGAGAGATTGACAATGAGTCAAGAGCTTTAATTATCTAAACAGCTCCATTTATCAAGATAATCATTAGCTGTGAATGGCAATTTCCATTTTAATTTTAATTAATTTATTTACTTACTTACTTACTTACTTTTTTGGTTAATCCTCACCCAAGGATATTTTTCCATTGATTTTTAGATAGAGTGGAAGGGAGGGAGGGAGAAAGGGAGATGGAGAGAAACATCGATGTGAGAGAGATATATCAATTGGTTGTCTCCCACATGACCCCAACCAGGGCTGGGGATCGAACCTGCAATGTAGGTATACCCTTGACTGGGAATTGAACCCATAACCCTTCGGTCCTTGGGCCAATGCTCTAACCACTGAGCTAAACTGGCCAGGGCTCTGTTTTCATTTTTAAATTTTAATTACTATTAAATAAGTTTGAAAATCACTTCCTATATTTCAACTGCTCACCAACCACATGTGGCTGTCATATTGCACAATGCAGGTATGAAATATTTCTACCATGGAAGAGAGTTCTGTTAAACAATGCTGGCCTAAAATGAGGGGACGTGACCTGAGGAGGACAGCAAGGCAGCACCAATAGAGGGGACCTGCTTTTGAAACAATGTGAGCAATGGACTTGTACTTAAATGCCAACAGAACCTTCCTTTTCCTACCTGGTCCCTGCAGCAGCAAGAGACAAAGCTGGAGGCCAGGTGTGGTCAATTCTCTCTTCTTGAATATGTTGGTGGGATTATTCCATTGTGAACTTTTCGTTTATTTTGAGCTTGACCTGCCTTAGAATGTGATATTTTTAATGCGATATTTCTTGGGCTTCATATCTTTAAGCATTTCGATTGCTCTGTATTTCTGGTGCACTCTGGACCCAGCATTGATGTCCCCTGCTGTTCAGGAGGAAGTGAGCATCAGACAGTTCTGGATTTATTGGAGGAGCCAAGACAATCCTCGAGCTGCAATGATGACATAGAACCTACAGAGTGACATCTCAGGATAGCTTATGTGCAAAAGCCTTGTGAAAAGATGGTGACATAAGGGGATCAAAGATGGAAAGTTAAACTGAACTATTTAACTCAATAATTAATTTGCTTCAATGACAAGACAGGGTGGCCCAGAGATGAATTCAGAATTATTTTGCGCAAAGAGGATAGACCGTTGTTGCTGTCAGAGACAGGCATTCATTGTGGAGTCTCTCTCTTCTGGGTTGAAACTGGTGGGGTGACTGGATTAGAATGTCCCATAGGCTCCACTGGCACCCTTCTCCTTGGAACTGTGGCCCACCCCCAAATCTGACCTGTGTTGAGCAGGCATTGGACCAAGGAATGCTTGGAGGTCCCCAGGAAGTGAAAGTTTAACAGAGAAAAGTGGAGCCACCCCTCATCCCCACAGCTGGCAGCCATTCCAGTCCTGTAAATGACAACCTGGGGAAGTAGAAGAGATTCTGGGTCAAGGCATCCAGAGACATAACCTGGGCAGAAGGTAACAGTGAGGGCTGGTATCCCAAGCAAGAGCAGGGTTAGGAGAGAATTGGGGTGCAGGACAGTGCATTCAACCCTGGGAAATGGATGTGCCCACCACTTCCTGGGTACCAAGACCAGTATCAAAACTGACTTTACTCTGAGTCAACGAGCTTCTGGCATATCTTCTCACAGCCTGGAAACAGAGTGGCCTCAGTACCTGGAGAAGGCCAGGGAGGATCGGAAAGCATCAGGTGGCAGCTCAGCCATTACAAGAGGGTCATGGAGGCAGACCCTCTTTCCATGTAGAGAAGAAGGCTGGACAAACTGTAGAAAGGGGCAATAGCATATAGAAATACATGAAGTCTGGAACAGAGCAGGAAACAGCTGGGTTAGTTAGACGTGTCCGTAAAGAACCTGCTGACCTTCATGTGGCTCCATGGATCATTTAGGAATGATAATACCCAGAGCTAAAGGCAGTGGCATCTTTAGAAACAAAAGACAATAAAGGCTTTATTCATAATACCCAAGATATTGAAAGAGTCTCGGTGTTCAGGTGAATGGATAAAGGAGATGTGATACATATACACAGTGGAATATTATTCAGGCATAAAAAAAAAGAAGGAAATCCTGCCATTTGCAACAGTGTAAATGAACCTGGAGGAATTACACTAAGTGAAATAAGCCAGGCAGACAAAGACAAATACTGTATGATCTCACTTATATGTGGACTCTATTAAGGGAAAGAAAAGCGAGTCTCATATAAACAGAGTTGAAAGGTGTTCACTAGGAGCTGGCAGGTGGGGGAAATTAGGGGATGTTGGTCAAAGGGTACAAGCTTTCCATTATAAATTCTGGGGATCTAATGAACAGTATACTGATTATAGTTAACATCACTGTATTGTATACTTGAAAGTTGCTAAAAGTAGAAATTTTCCAGGAGAAATATTGTGTTTCCACTCCAAAACAAGGTAACTGTGAGATAATGGATGTACTAAATAACTCCATTGTGATAATCATTTCACAATGTATATGTATATCAAATCATCATGCTGTGCATTTTAAATACATATAATTTACTTGTCAATTATAACTCAGTAAAAATGAAGGGGAAAAAATAAGATGGTTGTCAAATCATTACTCACTCTCCTGCTAGGCTGCTGTGCACCCTTCCTCTTTCCAAGGGACTACATCTGGCCTCCATCTCTTCTCTTTCCCATGGTGGGTACTTCCACATGCTTACCTCAACACTGATGAGGGTGAAGAAGAAAGAAGGTTAATATAACCCAATCCAGCCATCCAGAGAGACAGAGGATGCCTAAGATGCATATGTATGCAGGACTCGGAACTCCCAGGTGAGCATCCGGGGTTCAGGGGAATCAGACTATGAGATTCTTCATCTTCAAAAAACAAGCAGTTACCTGAGGACCCGAGGCTTACTCACCAGTTGAAGGAGGGACAGAGAAGCCTTTCGACCCTAGTTGGGGTCTGCAGACAGCTGCCCCTCTCCCTGGACACGTGAATGGAGAACGCGGAACACCGGTAGCTATTTCCCCTAAGCTGGATTTAAAGGCTGTTCACACAGCAAGCTTCTCCACCAGGCCTGAACTGGAGTCCGCAGAGATTCTGTGAAACTCAAGGCCCGTGATGGAGCAACAGGATTCACCTTTGGCTTGAGCTCTGCAGGCTTCCCTGAAAGGAGTGGGGAGGGGGTGGGGGACCTTGGCCAGTCTCCAATAAACCACAAAACGGCATCCTCTGCTGCCCTCTGCTGCCCATACTGCTTCATCGCAGCTAGTTCAGAGGGGAGTTACATGAGCATCCTGCATTGAACTGATTTATCTTCTGCCTGCTTTTATACATGTCACTTTATGGGCATAGATAACCTAAATGACAATACTTTACATTAAGCAAACCTCAATGTAAGCAAAAGGCAGGCTTACCTTTGATTTGAGGCAGGACTGACTGCCTAGTCGGTGTCAGGTCCAGGGATCACAGCAACTGTATTGGCTAACCATGAAGTTTTTGCTGATATGTTAGTAAATGTCAGGGCACATGGTCTGGTCTGCAGTGCATGAAAATCTATGAGATAGGAAACCACATAAAACAGTAAGAAACCGTGTTAGCCCTGGTCTGAACATAGATAGCTCTTCTCTGAGGCTTTCCAGTTCTTTATGTAGGGTAACTGGGCTGATCATCAGGGATGCTGAAAAATTAAAATTTGGGAGCTCCTTTTCCTGTCCAACAACAGGATAACAAGCCCTACAGCTATGTGAAAGTTCATAGAGCTCGCTGTGTCATTCCATCCCCACCTAGCTACTGGGTGGCTTATGCATGCTCCAAGCTGTGACTTCTGTGTCTATGTATGAGAATCAGCCAGTTAGATGGCTGCTTGTGTCAAACACCAAGGTTCATCATGTTCCCAAAGATGTACTGCAGTCCCACTACGTTCAGGGCTTCACTCCCTGCTCTGGGAATAAGAGAGTATTCAAAACTGAGACAAAGTCCAGCCCAAGGGAGCTTTCATTTACACTTCACTAGCTTTTCAGATGACATCTTATTGTGGAAACCCAGAGCTCTCTAGCAGCCTGGAAATTATGTGGTTTAACTATACCCCAAAGAGAAAATGATCCCATGTCCACAGAGCTAGCTAGGGACAGTCTAGGAAAGGCATCTTTTCCCTCCTCACCCATGTTTTTTCTGAGATTTCCCATTCCTCCCAGGTTGAGATACACTACAGTCCAGTCAACAAAGGGGGCTAGAACAAACGTGGAAAGGCCAGAAGAGATGATGCACTATGACTCCTATAATGCTGGACACTGTAGCCAAGAGGACAGAAAGTAAAATAAATAATATTTCCCAAGCATACAGACAATATTAATTAGATTTAGCTATTTACCATCTAAGTGCGAAATGGGGCCATGATCATTTTAAAAACTCATCACCCTTTCAAAGGGCAGCAGCAGAGAGCAAAGATGGTAGGACCGGAGGGAGGATGAGCACATGAGACAGTGAGCTAGTGTGTGAGAGAGTGAGTGGAAGTGAAGGTGGACGACCAAACTTGTGCAGTGCAGAGACGAGGAGCAGCAGGTTCCTGTGCTATGGACGGGAGCAGCTGGCTACCGCGGTAAACAGCACTTCAGGGCGCTTCTCCGTGTGCTGCAGGGAGGTCCCACCAATTTGGAATATCCCAGGTCTTCCCTGGGAGGAGGCAGTGGGAGTAGCTAGGGCCCAGCAACCTGAGCCCAGCAGTGCACCTGGCACCATCGGACCAGTGGACACCCTGTGTCAACACAGACCAGTACACAGTAGTGGAGCTGTCAAGGTGCCTACTGCTGAAACCGCAAATGGCCTGGAGCCCAGCACCATCCCTCACAGTAACAGCCCAATCAGAGCTGACATATACCCCCAGCAACAGAGGCTGGGGAGCAGACATCCATCCCCAGGCAACAAAAGCATAGATCAGCAGCTGAGATCTATCCCCAAAAACTACAGCAAAGGCTGAGCAGGAGCTGAGCCCCACTGGGCAGCAGTGCTCCCTGGCCGCCAGCTGTGGGACCTGGGGCTCGATAGGGGCCTGTGCCACCCAGCTGCCCACAAGATAGGCATGGAACCAGGTCTCCAGAGGGGACTGTGTGATCCAGCTCCCCACAGGATCAGTGGGGAGCCAGGGCTCCAATGGGACCTGTGCAACACAGTTGCCCACGGGACCAGCAGGGAATTGGGCCTCCAGAGGGGCTGTGAAACCCAGTTGCCCACATTGCGCTTAGGGAGTGCGGCTCCAGCAGGGCCTAAGCAACACAGCTACAGGTGGCACCAGCAACCAGCAGGGAACACAGCTCCAATGGGGCCCACGCGATCCAGGAACAGCACCTACCAGGACACACCAGTACCAGCCCCCAGTAGTCAATCCTCCAGGATCCACAGCAGGCAAGAGGCAACACTCAACAGAACAGTCTGGGAGGCACAGCAGCCTTATTTTATATACAGTGAGCTGCCTACACATCCAAACATCCCTCACCGGGTCTAGAGCTACCAGACGGCTAAAATGGGGAGACAAAGAAGCAACTCCCAAAGGAAAGAAAAAGAGGAATCACCAGAAAAGGAACTATGGGAAATGGAAGAAAGCAACTTGTCAGATAAAGAATTCAAAGCAATGATTTTAAGGGTCCTCAAACAATTTGGTGAGAACTATAAGCAACTGAAGCATTATGAAAGCTCACAGGGAACTACTTCAGCTCAAAAAAAGAGGCAGAAGCTACACATAAAGAGGTAGAAACTATGCATAAAAAGCAAGAGAATGAGAGAAAATGGCGGCGGAGTGAATGGAAGCTACACAGACAATCTCCCAGGACCAAACGGGAATTACAACTAAAATAAAGACAAATCATTGGGAAAAAGCAACAGAAAAGCAGCAGGAGAGGACCATACAACCAGGGACACTGAATGAGCCTGGTAGGATCTGCGGAGGTGCGAGAGGGTGGCAAGCTGGGAGCCCATGGACAGCAGCGGCCTTAACTGTGAGCAGTGCACCTGCCCTCAGGGTTAAGATCCCAAGCTGCTCGACAGCGCAGAGGGCTGGGACAGAGCACTAAATAGCTACAGCCACTCACCTGGGGCTCTGGCAGAGGGAGGGTGGACTGGACTGGAACTCTGTGGAGACACCGGGATTTGGACGGTGCTCAGAGTTTGTGCTGAGTCGCGGCCACAAAGGACTGTAGCCAGCTTGCTCCTTCCCAGAGCTGTGGCAGCCCCTCCATCGGAGATTCCATCCAAACCAGGCAAGCAAGAAATGCAAATTGAGGCTCATTAAAAACCAGCATCAGCCTCACCCTCAGGAAATCCTCTTACACTAAACACCTGAGGGAGTTTCTCATTCAACTGAGATCCTAAGGCTTTTCAAGTAACTGAGGCTAATAGCCTCCAGGCAAAAAGCTAGAGGATAATTGCACTTTCCTGAGCTTGCAAATATAGCCAGGAAAGTGAGACTTGACAGTGGCATTTAAGGAGGGCCCTCCACGCTCATCCAAACCCAGTAGAGGGAGCCACAAATAGCAGAACACCAACACCCACAGGGAAAATTTAGCAGGCTCCAAAACCCACTGAGATAGCAAAAATTGTGAAACAAAGAAACAGATGCCAAATGAAAGTACAAGACAACTCTACCGAAGATGAAATAAAAGAAATGCAGTTAAGCAAATTATCAGAGGTACAGTTCAGAGCCATGCTCTTGAGGAATTTAAACAGCATCAGTAAGGATATCAACACCATGAGTAAAGATATAGAAACACTGAAAACCAACCAAGTGGAAATGAAAAATGAAATAATAGAAAGAAAGAACACATTGGAAGGACTGACCAGCAGAGCAGAGGAAGGGGAGGACCGGATCAGTGAATTAGAAGACAGAGTAGAAAAAATCAACCAATTAGAAAACCAAAAGGAAAAAACAATGAAAAAACAGGAAGACAGCTTAAGAGAACTGTGGGACAACTGGAAACGTAATAACATTCGCATCATAGGAGTCCCCGAAGAAGAAGAAAATGAGCAAGGGTTAGAGACTATATTTGAAGAAATAGTGACAGAAAACTTCCCTAATTTGGTGAAGGAAGAAGGCATTCAAGTTCAAGAAGCACAGACAACCCCAAGTAAGAAGAACCCAAACAGGCCCACACCAAGACACATATTAATTAAAATGCCAAAAATTAAAGACAAAGAAAGAATCCTAAAGGCAGCAAGAGATAAGCAACAGGTTACCTACAAAGGAACCCCCATAAGGCTATCAGCTGACTTCTCAACAGAAACACTACAGGCCAGAAGGGAATGGCATGATGTATTCAAGGTCATGAAAAACAAGTATCTGAATCTAAGACTACTCTATCCATCAAGGCTAGCATTCAAAATAGAAGGTCAAATAAAGAGCTTCCCAGACAAAAAAAAAAAAAAAAAAAAAAAAGGCTAAGGGAATATATTAGCACCAAACCAGCACTGCAAGAAATGTTCAAAGGACTGCTGTAATTAATAGAATAAATAGGAAGAAAAATATTATCACACTGAACAAAACATGGCAATAAATAAGTACATATCAATAGTCACCTTAAATGTAAATGGATCGAATACTCCGGTAAAAAGACAGAGAGTAACTGACTAGATAAGAAAGCATGATTCACATATATATTGTTTACCAGAGACCCACCTCATAACAAAAGACTCACATAGGTTGAAAGTAAAGGGATGGAAAAAACCTTCCAAGCAAACGGAAAGGAAAAAAAAGCTGGGGTAGCAATACCCATATCTGATAAATTAGATTTCAAAATGAAGGCCATAACTAGAGACAAAGAAGGCCACTATATAATATTGAAAGGGTCTATCCAACAGGAAGATATAACCTTGGTAAACATATATGCACCCAATATAGGAACACCAAAATATATTAAAAATCTTCTGGAGGACTTCAAAGGAGAAATCGACAGAGATACAATCAGAGCAGGAGACTTCAACACCCCACTAACATCACTGGAAAGATCATCTAGACAAAAAATTAACAAGGAAACAGAAATTCTAAATGAAGCACTAGATCAAATGGATTTAGTAGATATATACAGAGAATTACACCCCAAAACTTCAGAATTCACATTCTTCTTAAGTGCACATGGGACATTCTCAAAGACAGAACATATGTTAGGACACAAACTAAGTCTCTACAAGTTCAAGAAGACTGAAATCATATCAAGCATCTTCTCAGACCACAATGGCATGAAACTAGAAATCAATTGCAACAAGAACATGCTAAGACATTTGAAGACATGGAGGCTAAATAGCATTTTACTGAACAATGAATCGGTTACCATGGAGATCAAGGAAGAAATTAAAAACTTTCTGGAAACTAATGAAAATGAACACACAACAACACAAAATCTATGGGATGCAGTGAAAGCAGTTCTGAGAGGAAAGTTCATAGCACTACAGGCCCACCTCAAGAAAGAAGAAAAATTTCTAATTGACTACCTAACCTCACAACTTAAAGAACTGGAAAGCAAACAAAAAGAAAACCGTAGAGCAAGTAGAAGGAAGGAAATAGTAAAGACCAGAGCAGAAATAAACGACATGGAGACCAAAAAAACAATTCAAAGGATCAATGAAACAAAGGGCTGGTTTTTTGAAAAGATAAACAAGATTGATGGACCCTTAGCTAGACTCACCAAGAAACAAAGAGAGAGAACCCAAATACACAAAATCAGAAATGAAAGAGGAGAAGGAACAACTGACACCACAGAAATACAAAGGATCATTAACAAATACTATGAACATTTATATGGCAACAAATTCAACAATCTAAGCGAAATGGACACATTTCTTGAAACACATAGTCTCCCAAAACTGAACCGGGAAGAGATAGAAAACTTGAACAGGCCAATAACAACGAAGGAAATTGAAGATGTAATCAAGACCCTCCCAGCAAACAAAAGCCCAGGCCCTGACGGCTTCATGGGGGAGTTTTACCGAACATTCAAAGAAGAACTAACACCCATTCTCCTCAAACTATCCCAAAAAATTCAAGAAGAAGGAAGACTTCCAAACTCGTTTTATGAGGCCAGCATAATTCTAATCCCAAAACCAGGAAAAGACACTACAAAAAAGAAAACTACAGGCTAATATCCCTGATGAACATAGATGCCAAAATCCTTAACAAAATACTAACAAATTGGATCCAGCAATACATCAAAAAATTTATTCACCATGACCACGTGGGATTCATCCCAGGGATGCAAGGCTGGTACAATATTCACAAATCAATAAATGTGATACATCACATAAACAAAATGAAAGATAAAAACCATGTGATCATATCAATACACGCTGAAAAAGCATTTGACAATATCCAGCACCCATTTCTGATAAAAACGCTCAGCAATTTGGGAATAGAGGGATCATATCTCAACATTATAAAGGCCATATATGAAAGACCTACTGCCAACATCATACTCAATGGACAAAAACTAAAAGCATTTCCCTTAAGAACAGGAACAAGACAAGGATGCCCACTTTCACCACTCTTATTTAACATAGTACTGGAAGTCTTAGCCACAGCAATCAGACATGAAGAAAAAATAAAAGGGATCCAAATTGGAAAGGAGGAAGTGAAACTGTCATTATTCACAGATGACATGATATTATACATAGAAAACCCTAAAGACTCCATCAAAAATCTACTAGACTTAATAAATGAATTTGGCAAAGTAGCAGGATACAAAATTAATGTCAAGAAACCGACAGCATTCTTATACACCAATGATGAATTCACAGAAAGAGAAACTAAAAAAACAATCCCATTTACCATTGCGGCAAAAAAATTAAGATACCTAGGAATAAACTTAACCAAAGAACTAAAGGACCTATTTGCAGAAAACTACAGGACATTGAAAAAAGAAATAGAGGAAGATATAAAAAAGTGGAAGCACATACCTTGTTCATGGATTGGAAGAATGAACATCATTAAAATGTCCATACTACCCAAAGCAATCTATAGATTTAACGCAATCCCCATCAAAATACCAATGACATATTTCATAGAACTAGAACAAATGCTTCAGAAGTTCATATGGAACCAAAAAAGACCCTGAATAGCTACAGCAATCTTGAAAAAGAAGAACAAAGTAGGCGGATCACAATACCAGACATCAGGTTATACTACAAAGCTACTGTAATCAAAACAGCCTGGTACTGGCACAACAACAGGCACATAGATCAATGGAATAGAACAGAGAACCCAGAAATTGACCCAAAACATTATGCTCAATTAATATTTGACAAAGGTGGCAAGAGCATACAATGGAGTATAGACAGCCTCTTTAATAAATGGTGTTGGGAAAATTGGACAGCTACATGCAAAAAAAATGAAACTAGACCATCATCTTACACCATACACAAGAATAAACTCAAAATGGATAAAAGACTTAAATGTGACTCATGAATCCATAAAAATCCTAGAAGAAATGTAGGCAACAAAATTTCGGACATCATACGCAGCAGAATCTTCACTGATACATCACCTAAGGCAACAGAAACAAAGGATAAAATGAACACATGGGACTACATCAAACTCAAAAGCTTCTGCACAGCAAAAGAAACAACCATCAAAGTGGAAAGGCAACCCACTGTATGGGAGAGCATAATTGCCAATGATATATCAGATAAGGAATTAATTTCCAAAATATATAGAGTGCTCATACATCTCAACAAAAGGAAGACAAAAAACCCAATTAAAAAATGGGCTGAGGAACTAAATGGACACCTCTCCAAACAGGACATACAAATGGCCTAGAGACATATGAAGAAATGCTCCACATCTCTAATCATCAGAGAGATGCAAATTAAAACAACAATGAGGTATCACCTCACACCTGTCAGAATAGCTGCCATCAGCAAAGCATCAAACAACAAGTGTTGGTGACGGTTTGTAGAAAAGGGGACTCTAGTACACTGCTGGTGGGAATGTAGACTGGTGCAGCCACTATGGAAAACACTATGGTGTTACCTCAAAAAATTAAAAATTGAATACCATTTGACCCATTGATCCCACTTTCACCACTCTTATTTAACATAGTACTGGAAAGAACAGCCAACACCCGATGTCCCATTTACACATGAGCTTTTTGGATTGTTGCCCACAACCAATCTGGAAGCAACTATTTCTTCTTCCCTGACTTACCTATCCCAGATCATTTGTCACTTCACCGTCTCCTTTCAAAACAACTTACATCTTTCTTTCCCCAAAGTCATTGTCAGCCCCAGGACAGTGGACTCGTCTGTTTTGTCTATCTCACTTGCTGCTACTGGTGTTCACTGTACACCCCAGGACCTGTTCCTTTCCCTGGCTATCATAGGGCTCAATAACCCAAATTTTTCAAGACAACTTTTAGTCTTGAAGGGTTTTTGTTCATTTGTTTGTTCAATAACAGCAACTAGGAAGCAGCCTATAGCTCTGGGAATGTTTTGCCTGGTAAGAATGCCTTTCTTGTCTGGGGCTTTGGGGCATGCCAAACAGTCTATGCTAACAATGTGATCTGTGGTGGGGAGATTGAGCCACACAGTATGAGCTTGACCTCTGGGAGGCTGGAGACTACTGTCAGCCATGTGGATAACCAATCATGTCTATGTGACTAACTTCCACTAAACACCTGGGACCCAAAGGCTAAGGGGAACCTCCTTAGCAAATTCTCTACTCATTTCACCACCATCGTCACTGGGAGAACTCAGCACTGTCCACACAGTATCCCTGGGACAGGACAACTGGAAGGTCTACATCTGGAGCTTTCCTGGACTCACCTTGCATGACTTTTCCCAAACCTATTTTCAGTCCATACTGCTGAACTATAATAAAATGTAACTGAATATAATGGCTTTTCTTAGTCCTGTGAGTCATTCTAGTGACTCATTAATCCTGACTGTGGCCTCCATCCATCACTGGATGAGGGCTGTCCCAGCAACCCATGCAAGCAAGGTAAGCAAAGGAGACACCGGTGCTGGCCTTGGGAGCAAAAGCACTAGGGACAGCATGCACAGGATGGTGAAGTGACCAAGGGACAGACAGGACACTGACAGAGCTGCCATCACACTGTCAGGGTGTGTGTCAGCACCGCTGCCTCTGGTTCCAAAGTCCCTGTTATTCCCAACACCTGGTTTGTGACATCAAGAGTTGCTAATATGAAGAAAGTGGTAAGCACAAGAGCATCTGTCATTACTGATAAAGTCCTCATATTCTGTCACATCATCAGTGACTGGATCCCTCCTTTCAGTGGTTGGAAGCAGAACAAGCTGCTTGTGAACTGCACCTCCAATTATGATTTGGCTGGCTTCACAGAAACATTTCTCAGACTGCAGTGAGCCTTAGAAGACCTTGGAGGGCTGCTTAGCGCATCCCCGCTGAGCCAGCCCCTGTACCTGATTCACAGTCCTGTGGTGGGGCCTGAGCACCACATTTTCACTGGCTCCTGCTGCTGCTGCTGCCAGCCAGGCACATGCTAGAAGAACCACTACTTCAGAGGTCCAGATATTGACAAATTTGCCAGGGGCTGCCCGCTTCTTTCTTCTGGTGAGGGAACTTACTTGGAAGGTCATCTCAGGAAGCACAAATAAGGGAGCAAGGAAGTGACACAGTCCAGGGAAGAAAGAAGATAACCAGGTGTTCAAGAGCAGGCCACAACTTTAAGTCTTGGGCTCAGTCCTACCAAGGACTGTTTGAGAAGCCATGTGGGCCACACCCAGGAATTATTCCACTGGAGAGCTGAAAGCTAGGACACTTTGTCATCTATTCTTTTCCCACCACACCCCACCTCACACCCCCCCACACATAATCCCTTGGTTGAGGGTCTTGCATATACTCCCCCTCTAGGTCACCCATACCTGCAATGATGCAAGCTCCTGTGGGGGGCAGAAGGGGTGGCTAGGCAGAGAAAAAGGGAAGTTGTGCATTTACTGCGACTCTCTTGGTTGAAGGTGAACTCATGCAGGCTGAGGAGTACAGTCCAGACACTAACGATTTTTATTATAGGTTTGATCAAGCAATCAAGTGACAAGAATCATTTTTTTTGTTTTGTAGTTAGATGTTTGTAATTCATGAAGAATTGACAGAAGGAGGGTACATGTTACCATCCAGTCACTGCTCAGGACCCTAGTGCAGAGGAAACCGTGCATTAAAAGTAGGGAGATGCCTGCTTTCTCATGTAAGTACAGGCCTGACTCAGCTCAGGAGAAAGAATGTCACTGAGGATGCTTTCCTTTCCAAGTAGAAGAATCCACAAACTCTAACATGTCCCTTTGCCCCAGACTTACTTCCTAAAATGATAAATATACCATTTTTTAAAACTTCTTTCATTTTGAATTTGTCATAGGTTCAAACTATTTAAAAATTTTTCCTTTATTGATTTTACAGAGAGAGGAAGTGAGAGGGAGAGAGAGATACAAACATCGATGAGAGAGAACATCGATTGGCCGCCTCCTGCATGCCCCCCACTGGGGATTTGGCCCACAACCTGGGCATGTGTCCTGACTGGGAATCAAACTGGTGACCTCTTGGTGCATGGGTTGATGCTCAACCACTGAGCCATACCAACTGGATGGTTCAAACTATTTAAAAATATTATATTATTAATTCATAAATTTTTATTCTATGCATACTCTGTGTCAGGCACACAGCTAAATGTTGAGAATGTGACATAAGTTCAAGTAGAGGGGGCAGGTAATAAATAACTATACAAACAAGTAAATAAAATCTTTACAGATTGTGATACATGACTTGAAAGAAATAAACAGGGCAATGTGATAGAAAGTTTAATAACTTGCAGTAAGGGTTGGATGAATGAGTATCTTTAGATAAGATTGTCAGTCCACAGAGAAGGTAACATTTTAGCTCAAATGTGGGGAATGAGAAGGTGCCAGCCAGTGGGAGAGCCATGGTAAGAACACTTAATGCAGAGGGAAAGCAAGTGCAAAGGCCTTGGGGTAACAAGGAAACAGGCATCTTAGAACATAAAGGATGCCAGGGAGTCTGAAACCTAGTGAGAGAAGGGAGGAGATATGAAATAAATTTGGAATGGTATACAGGATCTCCAAGAAAATAGAAACCACACTGGGCATTTCAAGTAAAGAGAATTTAATATGGGAAATTTGTTACATAAGTGATGGGAGAGCTGAGGCAACAAACAAGAAATGGTGACAAGGTCCAGGTATCCTGGCAATGCCAGGAAGCTGTTACTGCCCCTAGTTAGAGGGGTAAAGAGAGAATGTGGTGCAATCAGAGACCACGTTCTCTCCCCACGATGAGCCAGGCACAGCAGGGGCACAGGGACAAGGACTGCTTTTTGCATGAGCTGAAGTTATGATACGATGGCCACTGCTAGAGGGGCCATGTGAAACAGGAAGAGAGGGTGAGAGAGTCCTCTCTCCCTCTCCCACCAGCCAGCTTTCTGTCGGTACCTCCCATTGGCTGAGCCAATCAGGAAGGCAAAGGAGCCTGGGAAACATAGTTCCCTGCAGTGCAGAGGTGATGAGGGGAGGGGAGGTGTAGCATATGTGCCAGATATGTGTCCGTCCTACTTAATTCCATGCATTCAGCCTTTGAAGCAAGGGCCACATTCGGTGCTTAATAAATGTTTATTGGATTGTCAACTTTTCACAAAATGAGAAAAATCTGATCAAATGATGTCAAGGATATTAGTTCTCCCAAATGAAATTAGTATAATTTTCTGTATCCTCAACCAGCCTGCCCTATTGTTTACTCTGGGTACCTGCTTTATCACAAGCATGTCTATGTCACTAAAAAGGAAGACCTATAAATCTTCCTCTCTACAACATTTTCTGTGCCACTCATACATAGATGTTGTTCATAGTCAGTCTCATGTTGCTAAAAGGAGTGCCCCATGAACAGGATGAGGGTTGGCTCAGGTCTCCTAAAAATCTGGCTCATTAAGTCAGAACTACCTTCATGCACATCTCCATGGGGAGATGATGAGCTGATCAATTTCATTACTAGCTGATTATCACATATTTGGAATCACTCAGTACTAAATGCTTTTATATTCTTTCTCCCATTCCCTTATCCAGACTTCTCTCTCCATTTCTCTGATAGCCTGTGTAAGCTGCTGTAGCCAGCTTGGACAGGATATGGCTTCATTTTCCTACTGTGATCTTTGTGATTTCAAAAAGATTAATTAATTACTTCATAGAAAATGTGAAATTCAAAAAAAATTTTTTTTTTTTTTTTTTTTTACTGAGCAAATTGAGCCTGGTCTAGTTGAGGATGTGATGTAGAACCTCCAGATTTCCATGGCATTAACAATGTGGCCACAGAGAAGAAGGAGCCAGAATTTCCTCCATGGTGATGTCTCAGCTCCTAAATGCTCAGGGTTGGGTTGAGCCAAGCCCCTAGTTGCTGCTCTCTAGAGTTTCAGTTGAGAGAAGTGAACCATTAGCTTCTGAGGACCAGGTGAGAATGTGCAAGCTTGAATGCCCTTTATCATGGAGACCAGGCAATGTCAAGTCTGCCTCTGTCACTCTTCTGTCAGTGCATAGGCAGGCTGCAGTGTGTGTGTGTGTGTGTGCGTGTGTGTGTGTGTGTGTGTGTGTGTGTGGTGGGGGGGGGGTGTTGCCCAGGAGCAGTCCTCCACCCATGAAGGATGGGAGCTAGAGGACAAATACTGAGATTTCCTCCTCCTATGGAGGCACTTCCAAAGCACACTTGACATGAGTCCTCATGCCTTCTGCCTGCAAATGAAGCCTCAGCTGCTTGCTGTAATGGCTCACTAACTCACCCCTCATTGTCCTCATCCCATGTCTGGTCCCTCTGCCTCATTGCCCCATTCCCTTGCAGATATGTCCTGGGATCACCTCCAAAATAAATTTCTTCCCCCAAATCCTTGTCTCAGATCTTTCCATGGGAAGACTAAACAGAGACAGAGAGACAGAGGTGAGCAGGTGAGCTTCCCTGTAGATGAGCCCATGAGCTGAGATAAAAGAGTAAGGAGGATGGGAAAAGCAGTCCAGGAAGAAGGAATAACACATGCAAAGTCTCTGATCATGCAAGACTCACTCAATCTTTCTGCCTATCCATTGGCCAGTCCAATTTATGATAGGGCACAGGGGGATTTCTCAGCTGTGGGTAACATTTTTATATCTGAGGCTGGATCTCTCTTGATTGTGGTGCCATTCTATGCAATGTAGAATGTTCATCAGCATCTCAGGCCTCTACCTGCCGGATGCCAGTAGCATCTCCCAATCATGACAACCAAAAACAGCTACAGACACTGTTAAATTTTCCCCTGGGGGCAGAAATACTTCTGTTTGGACTGAGATACAGAGGCTCTACAAGGATTAGTACCTGTCCAGGGAGGAAGAATTGGCCACTGCAAACATCCTCCTTCCTTAGTTACATTCCAGATATATCCACTGACAGGTAGCCCCAAAGCCTGCATCTGGCCAGTCTGCCTTTCCTTGACTAGGTGAGATAGTGGTCAGCAAGATGGGATATATAACATGGAATAGGAGGGTTCTGGCTTAGTTGCTTTTCAGACCTAATTCTTGCCTTTGAACACTAGATGGACCCATTGCAATGCTGGAGAAGCAGGCATCCAGGAAGGCTCAGGTTTATCCCACTTACTCCAGTTGGAGAATTTATACCGGAGGCATTTTCTCATTTAAATCCTCCAGACCTCCTTTATCTCAGGATTCCAAAGTGCTACATTTCTCCCAAATGAATCCATAAGTGGAGCTGTGTGGAGTGACAATGGAGAGTGTGGACTGGGACTCCTATGAGCTCACACTGGACAGGTTTTAGTTCCAGAAGCTCCAGGTTGCTTCATCTTTCTGTTGCCCCATCTGTAAAGTGGGAGTAAACAAAGTTCTTATCTCACAGGGCAGCTGTGAGCATTAAGTGGAATATAACATGTAAACTATTAAACCTGGCCAAGTATATAGGAAAAGTATTAGTGGTCTCTATAATTGGGCCTGAGTCCTAGACCTGCTCTGACACAAATCAAAGGTGTGACCTTGGGAAAGTCACCTGTCCTTCTTTGGCTTCAACTTCCTCTTCTGATAGACAATAATGATGGTGCCTTTTCTCTGAGTTTCCTCCAACTTAGACATTCTGTATCTGTTGCACACTTAGTATGAGACAGGCCAGGTTCTAAGCACTTTACTCTTAACTTCTCATTTTATCTTTTTTGTTGTTGTTAATCCTCACCTGGGGCCATTTTTTATTTATTTATTTTTATTTTTTAGAGAGAGTGGAACAGAAGAAGGGAGGGGTAGAGAGAGAGAAATAGCTATGTGAAAGAGACACACTGATTGGTTGCCTCCCGCATGCACTGTGACTTGGGCCAGAGATCGTACCTGCAACCCAGGTACATGCTCTTAACCAGGAATCAAACCCCAGACCACTTGGTACACAGGCTAACACTCTAACCACTGAGCAACACCAGTCAAGGCTCATATTATCTTTATAAAAATTCCATGAGATGTGTGTTTTTCTTATCCTCATCTTACCTAGAAGGTAACAAAGGCACAGGGTGGGAAAGTCAATGACTTGCCTACTGCACACAGCTAGTATCCAGTGCAGGAGTCACTCGAGCTTGGCCATGCAGTCCTGTAGTTGAGCATCCCATAACCTCTAGGGAAAAGTGGTCACTCGGTCGCTGTTATTCCTTTTGCAGAGGTTGAAGTTATTTAACAAAAAGAGCTCAAAGAGCTTTTGACTGCTTTACAACGTGGGAGTCAGAGCAGGAATGGAATGCACCTGTGTTCTGCTATTGTTTGTGGACCCTCCCTGGGTCTCCTGGAAAAAGGTTATTTGTCTTTTATTCCTATAATGCAGGGACCAGCAAACAGTTCATGTAAAAGGTCAGAGAGTATGTAGTTTAGGCTTTGCAAGCCACAGTTAGGTCTCTGTAACATCTAATAAACTCTGTTATTATAGCAGGAAAGTAGTCACAGACAAAATGAAGACCAATGGACGTGGCTGTGTACCAGTAAAAAATTATTACCAAAACTGGCAGTAGGCTGGATTTGGCCCATAGGCCACATTTTGCTGACCCCTGATCAGCAAATGGATGACTTTATCCAGAACTTTACTTCAGGTTTTGGTCTGACCAATATGAAATTCCTCAATTTATATTTTCCTAAAAAGGGGCTGCATTCTTGTCCTCACTGGACTAAAAGCATGGCCTGCTAAATGTGGACTGTGGCTCCATCATGCGATCACTGTGTGGCCAAGGACAATTGGCACTGGAAGTCTTTCCAGGAGGAAGAAATCTTTCCCCAAAGAGGAACCAGTTAGCGTCCCTGAAGATACAGGAAACTGGACTGTACCTGAGAAAAAGAGGGGCTCCGGGGCCATCCAGGAAGCAAGGCCAGGAGCCACACTAGTATATTGCTGGCCTTTGACCTCTGGGTCCATCCCAGATAGATTGCACGTGGCCCAAACAGGGGACAGCACCTCTTTGCCCAGCTCTGGAAGCCTGAAATATGTGAACATATTGCCTCACTTCTCAGAAACCTGACCTGCAGGTACTGGTGCAAGTCAGAAAAAACAGCTGCTGGCTGCAAACTTTCTTTGGCCATGTGCAGACACCAGAGGGCCACATTCTTGCTTTGCTGCTTCTCCTGTCCACACGTGGGCTCCTGTCTATTGCTGCTGGAGTAGGAGCCCTGACCTTGTCCTCTTATTTGACACGTTGCACTGATTGCCCAAATCCAGCTATTCCTTCAGTGTTAGGACCCAGCAGTGGAAGCCAGAGGTGAGTTTTGGGTTGTAATTCCACAACAGTGTTCACCAAACCTGGAAAAAGTATCAATCCTTTGGAACAACAAAAAAAAATTCATGGAATTATTATTATATTACATATACCTGTGCAAAAATAAAACAAGAATAAACGTTCAATGATATAGCTTCTGAATAACAATTGACAGCCAAACAAATTTAGCATTTATCACAAACAAAACTTTAAAACCAATAAATTCAAATTACCAACATGAATTTACTATGATACATGGTGTTTTGGGGTGAAACTAAATTGTCCATGTTGAATTTATTAGTAGAAAACTCTATTTGCATGCTTTCCTATATCATTTGCTGTTAAGGATAACGGATGGACTTTTTTTGCATCATCATTATCATTTTCAATATTTTTTTCTTTTAGTAATACACTCATTTTAACTACAGTTCCATTATTTTGATGGATCAATCGATTCTAATAGCACACTACAGAAGATAGTACTTAAAAGCAAAAATACCATCTAATGACAAAAGTTTTCTTTCATATTCTATAGATAACTTACTGCTTAGGATCTGGGGTTCAAGCTGACACATATAAGGCCATAGCCTCAGAAAACTATTGGCTCAATAATGAGCCAGTGTAATTGAGTTCCAGTCATTTCTCTTTCATCGACTCATTGTAAGACTGTTCTCCACATACCCTGGTTCCTGGCCACACTTGGTGACAGAGACATCAGGGCAAGCAAAGCTCTGCAATTGTGGAGCAATGCTGACTTATGAATTCCATGTTATCAGGAAAACAGAAATAAAAACTTTTTGAAATTCTCATTTGTCCTATAAATATGTAGGAAGATGGTTTTTCCATGCAACAAGTTTTATTGATTAAACAATAATTATTTTTCCTTATACATTTATGTTGCCACTTCTAGAAATTATTAGTTCATATTCTGATTTCTTATCAATCTTCTTTTGCATTAAATTTGTTCTTAAATATGATTTTATAATATCTAGAAAGCAAATAGTTTTCTGAAGAAAAAGCCTGATTTTGTTATGCATGAGAGGGAAATAGCATTCAATATACAAAAATTGAATTTATGGATTGTTCCAGAAAACATATTTTCTCAAAAGTCAGCTATACCTGTACCTTTTATTTTTTTAATATTTGGGTCTTTGGGTAAAGAAAAGCAAGCAATTCTTTAAGTTAAACCATATATAATAGTTAAAAATGTAGACAAACCTCAAGAAGGGGATGGGGGTAGGCAAGAGATAGACCACATAACTTATATGCATGTGTGTGTAACCATGGACATAGACAACTATGCTGGGGTTGGGGAGTCGAGATCGGGAGAAAAGTGTCAATGGGGGGAAAAGGAGAACCATCTCTAACAAAAATTAATTAATTAATAATAAAAAATATAGACCAAAAAACAAATGCATATGATTCAACCTAATACAAAACTTTCAGATAATCAGCTTTACTGATGTGATGCATAGTCACTTTTCTTGAAAAATTTTTGCAAAAACCAGATTCCATATCTAAACCCAATAATGACATTTCTGACTTAGCAAACAAACTGCAAATCTGTCAATGAAATGGACATGGAGAGAGGCAGAACTGACAGTTGTTGGTGAGATATAATTAGGGGGAGCCAGATGTCCCCATCTTATAACCTCTTTCCCAGTGGCCAATGTATGATGCCTCCATTAATGATTTATGCTCTTGTTAAAACGTGTTCTTAGAAGGTATAGCTCAGGCAAATTGCCAGCATGATTTTCTATTTTCTAGCTTTAACTTTGCCATTCTGCTGGAACCTTGGTGAGAAAAGGTAAAGGGACATCTGAGTTAAAAATCTCACCTACTTTATAATTTTCCTCAAGAGTGGACCTTGGAGTAGGCTGATGGTTTATTGTGGAAGATGGTGGCACACACAGCTAGATGTTAAGGAGAAAATGACCTAGGAGGAAAAAAATTAAAAGAACATCATCCTTGTTTGCTCTGGCTAATTGTTTTAATACACCAGTCACCTTGACATTTCTTAAAGAATTTTTCAAGAGCATAAATAAAAAAGCATGCAACTTGTCCAAATAAAGTATTCCAGGATCACCAGGTGGGCCCAATAAATTCTGGCTGTGCCAATTCTCTATCAAGGGTATGAATTAGATCCCATTGAAACAAAAGGCTGACATATTCTTGCTTGTGAGAAACTATTTTCCATTTCAGTTGGCCAGGAGTCCATAAGAGCCACCATTTGCTGAACAAACTGACGTACTTCTGATGATTGCTCAGGGAACTTAGATAAGCAGTTTGATGCTTAACAGTTCTAGCTCCTTCTCTCTAACATTGGGACAATGAAAATACTTGATATATTCCAATTCCTGAAAAAGGACTTCTTCATTTGACAAATAGCATCAGATGTGAAAAGCAATTAAATCCCTCTTGCACTTTTTGTATGTGTTTATGTGTGTAGAGTTGGATTTATTGCCCATTTACTTGTTGTAAAATCTATTAGACTGAGCTCCATTAAAATGCCCAACGGTGGCAGAGCACAGCACAATTTAGAATGAAAATCTACATCCATGATGTCATTTAATCTAGTATGCAGGCACTAATACAAGGCTGGATTAAGAAATGGCTTGTGGGAAAGCCAACATATGAGAGAGATACTTGAAGGATAGACAGGATTTGACATAGATTGGTCTTTAGAATCAAACCTCAGGTTCTAAATCTTTTGCTCAGATTCAGATTCTGTCATTTAATAACTGTCTGACTTTAAGAAAGTTGAGAAATCATTAGGTGTCTCATTCCTCATTTAAAGTACTATGGAAACAGGAATTCCTTTCTTGTGGAGCAGCAATGAGGATTAACAATGTTTATAGAACAGTAATTCTAGGGGCTGGTACAGGGTAAGTACTTAGAAGCATCTGTTACTGCCTCTAGTGCTACTGTTTTGTTGCTATTATTATCATCTCACCACTTCTGGTCAATTGCATTATTTGCCCTAAGTCTTTACCCATCCTGTATCCATGCCCTTGCCTAGGTGAGATGCCACTTGACTTTGGGCTTGAACATACAGTCTGGTTTGACCAATAACATGAAGGAAGATGAAATATTTTTCCAGTTTGGAGCCTAGGATCAAGGAGCCTGTGTATTTCCATTTTTGTTATGCTTCTGCCACTGACATGGGAGCGTATCCCCCTGGGTTGCTGATTCTTCTTCAGCCTCAGCCCAGAATAAGCACATGTGGGGGCAGAGCAACTCTTCCAATCCACACACCTGCACTGAGAGGAAACAGCTCCTTAGACAAGGCAGCCTGAAGCAGAACTACCTGCAAAAACCAACCTGGATCAGCTGAACCCTGGACACTGAGATTAGGAAAATTTTTTATGCAACAATAGCTAACTGACACATCATTCTTGTTAATTTCATGAGCACAAGATATTGAGTGAGCAAAAGGCTGGTGGAGGGAATATGTAGCATGGAAACTGTAAATAGTGGGACAAGTGGGTGTGCCAGGAACCAGCCTGGAGAGCAGAGTCCCTGAGTTTGAGTGGTGGGAATGAAGACGAAGACATGGATATGGGATCAGGAGGACTGTCCTCAGCGGGATCAGCCTCGATATGCTTTATTACATGCCTTTTTTACCTTACAGCAAAAGTTTAGTGATATAAGAAAATAGGATCTTCTTGATATAATGCCCAGGGCTACAACAGTGCTGTATAGAATTAGTTTGCTTTGCGGATAGCAGGAGAACCCAGGAACACCCAGTCTGTTATCTCAGGTAATTCAAGGTACAGTGAGTTACACTGAGCCCCGAGCTGCACAAACACAATGCAAGCCTAATTCCTTGAGATTGTGGGGGAGGTCAAGTCTCTGACTCAAGACCTCCAGGCTCCGTGGACTCTGTCAGACATGTAGCCAGCTCCCAACATCTCCCCCTTCTTTACTTTTTAAATTTAGTAGGTGGATTCCTGTTTGCAGCTCGGAGATGCTCTGCATTCCTGCCCGGACACAGACTGGGAACAAACATAAGAATATTACCACAATGATAGCAAGCATTACCCCCCGAATATAATAATGATGTTAATCTATGCCCAGAGATGAGCATTTGAAATTTATCAAACAATTCTTTAGCTAATTCAGCAGGGGAAGTATCTAATGGAGGTACAGTCCTAATAACATTAATATCTGCATGTAATCTCGCTATATCTATTGAAAAATTTTAACTACGCCAAATCCCTAGTAAACGATTACGTATTTTATCCCATCCCCATTCTGATTGATTATATATTTTTTGAGTTACACAAATCCATTGAAATTGAGCATGATACTGCAAAGAGATCCACACCTTTATGCTCTGAATTTGATCTCCTATTAGCAACACTGCTTCTTCCAATGCACTAAATTTATCCTCTATTTTTTTTTTTATCTATCTTCTCCTGTGCCCCTAAGGCATCAGAAACGTTTTTTGCTAAGCCATTTACATATTGAGCAGTGTGAATTTCTTGTGTCAGAGCTACTCCTGCTACTGCTGTGGTAGCCACAATAGATACTAGAGCTGCAATACCAGCAATTAACAAACCTAGAAACCACTTTTGCCAATCAAGCAATGCATTTAGTTCTTTTAAGTCTTCAAGTCCCATTGATGGTTGTGGCGCGAGAGAACCGAGAGACCACCAGAGCCAAATTTAAGCCAAATAGAGAGCAAAGCCAGCCAGCAAAGCCGGCAGGCGACTGTTCCTAGAGTTCTCGGAGACCAGCCCTGATATGCTTTATTACATGCCTTTTATACCTTACAGAAAATAGGATCTTCTTGATATAATGCCCAGGGCTACAACAATGCTATATAGAATTAGTTTGCCTTGCAGATAACAGGAACACCCAGGCCCACCCAGGAACACCCAGTCTGTTATCTCAGGTATATTTCAAGGCACACTGGGTCACACTTAGCCCCGAGCTTCACAAACACAATGCAAGCCTAATTCCTTGAGATTGTAGGGGAGGTCAAGTCTCTGACTCAAGACCTCCAGGCTCCGTGAACTCTGTCAGACACGTAGCTGGCTCCCAACAATTTCTGGGTTCAGGGAGTATTCCAATTTACTGAGGTTATTTTGACAAAACAGGTTTAGCTAGAGGGCACACAGTGACTTTCCCAATCATCAATTATGGAGCAGCACAATAATTTACCAATCATCAATTATGGGGTTATAAACATGCCAGCACATTGACCTTTCACTCTTACAGGTACCATGACAAATGCTGGTTGATGCAAAATTAACAAATCTTTTCCCCAATTACTGTGGGAAACACAATTGGTAAGATTGCAGTTAATACATTGAATATTATAATGTCCTGAATCTTTTGTTATAATCACTTTTCCAACAATTAACACATAAGGAGGCCCAACATAGGAGTAGGCATTATCATGTGATTGCAGAGTATAACTCTGAGTCCCAGGATGCATAACATTTATTAAGTCTAGATTAGCTACCAGTTTCCATGCACTTCTTTGTATGTGACCTCGCTGCGTAACCAACATGCCTTCTATAAAACACCCTGGAGTTTCCGCTAGTTGATAAATCGATGTACCCCGGGGATTAGTCCTTGACCAGTCATATAGGACCTCTCCTGTCCCTTCAATAGGGTGCTGTACAGCCAATCCATAGTGGCATTGTCTCCATCCTGGATAAGTTTTAAATACATGTGTAGCATTTCCACAAGGAGGAAGGTTAGGGGGAGTTATCACTCCTCCAAGCTTCTTTCCCCCGGAGGGAAATCCAGTCATGTAAATACTCCATTCCTTCTGTTGAAATGTTCCAAAACTTTCTCCGGAAGCGTTAAGTAATCCATGAGTCATCTTATGGTCCTTACCCACTTTCATACACCCAATAGTCTCTGTTTCAGAAAAACACATAGGTGGCCGAAGAGATTTTCCTGTATAATTAAATCCCCCAACCCATTGGGGCGTGAGATGGTCTGCAGATGGGAGGCCTAGAATTTCCATGTTTGATACAAAAACTGGGACCGTGGGATCATCCCATTCCACAGCCCTGAGCAAAGGAGGATCAGGCATGTAAGCCCAATAAGTCTGTTCAGCGCAAAGTCCCATTACCTGGTTGGAGATTAGAGCCAGCATCATTAGGAACATAGAGAACGGGTCAGTAGAGCCTCCTCTAGCAACCAGGTGATCTTTCGCTTCCTGCGTCAATCTCTTGATCTGACCCCAGGTCAGAATGGCAACCTCTCGTGTCCCCAAGGCGAGTGCGAGGGTATGGTTGCAGAGCACGAATGCTCAGGCGGCGCATCTTGGTGGTTAAATCGAGCGGTTCCATCCTGTGGGACGAGTCACTCTGGGACCCACCACGAATTTTGTTGATGCCTAGGAAAAACACAAACATAACCTCGCCCCCAAATTAGTACTGGGTCTGGTCCTTGCCACTCATTAGTTAGGGGATCTTTCCAGCGGACTTCAGCATATTTACCAGAGGGAGAACGCCAATGCCTTTCAGCCACAGAGTGCCCAGATGCATCTGAATTTAAAAAATTAAGAGTATAGAGAGCTAGGTTTAAGATATTATTGGGTGTAAGAGGGCCATACTCCCCCTTCTTTACTTTTTTAATTTAAGTTTTAAGGGATTGATTGGCTCGTTCGATAATGCCTTGCCCTTGGGGTTGTACGGAATGCCTGTGGTGTGGGAGATTTTGAATGTCTGACAAAATTGAGCAAAACTTTTACTGGTATAGGCAGGGCTGCTGTCTGTTTTTATCATGGCTGGAATGCCTAGGACAGCAAAACAAGTCAGTATGTGACCAATGACTTGTGTAACATTTTCTCCTGTCCTAGCAGCAGCAACTAAGAATCCTGAGTAAGTATCAATAGTGATATGCACATAAGAGTGCCTTCTAAATTCAGGGATATGGGTAACATCCATTTGCCATAATATTCCTGGGAGCAACCTACGAGGGTTTATATCATATTGAGGTACTGGGGGCAAATGCTCGAGGCATGCAGGGCATGCTTTAACTATTTGACGAGCAGCTTCACGGGTAATATTAAATTGCCTTCTTAACCCTGCTGAGTTTTGATGATAAATAGAATGAGAAGCCTTAGCTTGATCAATTGCAGAGGCAACAAAATATGTCCCCCGTGTTAAGGCATCTGCTTGTGCATTCCCTGCTGCTAAGGGGCCAGGTAGGCTGGAATGTGCTCAAATATGACCAATAAAACAAGGATGTCGTCATTGTTGAATTAATTGTTGTAAATTTAAAAGCATGGTAAATAACTGTAGAAGGGTCACTTTCAGTAAGAGTAGATGTTTCTAAACCTCTCATTAGGGAAACAATATATTTTGAATCTGTATACAGATTAAAGGACTGCAATACTTCTTTAAATACTGCTAATACTGCTTCTAGCTCCACTCGTTGGGCTGAGCTATGCGAGGTCTGCAAAACATAACCTTGCCTATTAATGACATAACTAGCAATCCCAGTGGTGGAGCTATCAGTGAACACCAGCGCAGCATCCACAATAGGCTGCATTTGGATAATTTTTGGAAATGTATTTGGATTTTGGATGAATAACTGTAGGAATTTATTAGCTAGATAATGACAATCCATTTGTCCTGTAAAACCAATTAATGCCAATTGCCAGCTTTACTCATTTTGCCATAACCATTGTTGCTGCTGACTGGTATAATGTACAATAATGAGAGGAGGCTCTGTGCCAAATAATTCAATGGCTCTTTCTCTTCCTTGCATGAGGAGCTGAGCAATGGAACTAGCATAAGGGGTGATCACCTTTTTTCTAGAGTAGGAGAGATGAATCCATTCTATAAGACCTTGTTGCCAAAACAATCCCATAGGTAGGTATACCGTAGGGAGGATAAGGAATTACCAAAGAGATTGATAGTTTATTCTCTGAACTGTCTGGGTAGCTATGGCATCTTCTACTACTTTTAATGCTGCCTTTCCTTCGTCAGTTAATTGACGAGGACTAGTTGGATTAGTGTCTCCTTTTAATATGTCAAAAAGAGGTTTTAATTCTCCTGTAGTAATACCCAAGGATGGCCTTAACCAATTTATATCTCCCAGTAATTTTTGAAAATCATTTAAGGTTTGTAAGTGATCTGTTCTAAACTGAAACTTTTGAGGTTTTATCTTTGTTCTTCAATTACTTTTCCTAGATAATTATAGGGGGCTATTTGTTGCACCTTTTCAGGTGCTAAGATTAATCCGTGTTGCTGCAATTGTTCCTGCAGGGAAGCATAAATATCTCGCAACAGAACAGGATCTTCATGTGCGAGCAAAATGTCATCCATATAATGAATAACATAAGCTTTCGGAAAGGCAGTTCGCGTGCCAGTGATGGCCACAGCAACAAACTTTTGACATAATGTGGGACTGTAAGCCATACCCTGAGGCAGGACCTTCCAATGATATCTTTGCATAGGTTCTTTAAAATTAGTTAAGGGGACACTGAAAGCAAATCGCTTTCGATCTTTTGGATGTAATGGAACAGTGAAAAAACAATCCTTTAAATCAATTACAATAAGATAAGATCCCTTAGGAATAGCTACAGGAGAGGGGAGGCCTGATTGCAAAGGTCCCATAAGCTGCATGGTCTTATTAACTGATCGTAAATTTTGCAGCAATCTCCATTTTTCAGATTTTTTCTTAATTATAAAAATTGGAGTATTCCAGGGACTATTAGAGGATTCTATGTGTCCTTGCTCCAGCTGTTCCTGCACCAGCTGTTGAGCAGCTTGTATTTTTTTCTGAGGTCAAAGGCCACTGCTCCACCCACACTGGATCATCTGTTAACCAGACTGTTGGGTCTGCAGTAAGGGAGGCAGGAATAACAGTGACCCTTGCTATAAATTTTGCTCATATCCTAAACGTCGTCTATCCTGATTACCTTCAGGCTGTATAGGGACTTCCCTGCCTTGACCATGCTTGCCCAGTCCCTCTCCAGGTAGATATCCTTGATCTAACATTTGTTTAGCTACTTTCTTATAAGGACTATAAATTAATACTCTCATTTCTTGCAGTATATCTCTTCCCCACAGGTTTACTGGGAGGAATGGCAAAACATATGGTTGAAATTGTCCTGTCTCTTTCATCATCTTGCCAGGTTAAAATCTGCGAGCTTTGTAAGGGAATTTGTTTGTCCTATTCCTTGCAGAGTGGTCATAGCGGAGGTTACGGGCCATGAGTCAGGCCAATGACACTGACTTATTACTGATACATCGGCCCCTGTGTCTAAGAGTCCTTTAAACCTTTTTCCATTGATAGTTAATGTTCTTTCTGGTCGTTGAGAACCAATGGCTGGCACCCAATATGCTGCATCAGTGGAGCCGAATCCATGAGACCCCCTGTTTTGAGAGGATAGAGTTTGTCCTGTAACTTTAAGAGGAACTAATACTAGTTGTGCAATTTTCATCCCTTCTGTAATAGTTAAAATGTCTCTAGGAGCTCTACACATGACTTTAATTTCTCCTGTATAATCATTATCTATGACTCCAGGTAACACCTGTAGCCCTCTCATAGTGAGTCCACTTCTTCCTAATAATAGCCCTACTGTCCCAGAGGGCAGAGGCCCATAAATTCCAGTAGGAATAGCTTGAGGTCCCATTTCAGGTGTTAATACGAAGTAGGAGGAGGCACTGAAGTCCAATTCTGCACTCCCTGGGGTGGCTCAGTAGAGGTCCTGTACCCCTCTCTGGCTGGGTAGGCTTACAGCATGTACACCGACATTGCCCCGATTGTTTGCGGGGGCCAAGTCTGCCCCCATCGGGAGTTTCCCTGCTGATTAAGAGGATTCCCATCTTTGTCTGTTTTTTACCTACATTCATTAGACCAATGCTTTCCCTTTTGGCATTTTGGACATAGGCCGGGTGTGCGTTGATTGCTACCTTGTACATGTTTATTGACTCCCCCCCTTTCAAGCGACATTCTCTGCTAAAATGACCTTTCTTTCCACAGTTGTAACACTTTCTTTTTCCCTTTTTTTCTTTTTGCTGCTGTTGTATTAGCCCTTGCAGTGTAGTTCCCTGCAAAGCAGCTGCAAGGGTAAGACCCTGAATATGGGAGGGACCTATGTCTGCACATAACCTGATATAATCACCTATATTTCCCTTTTTCTTCCATGGTCGCATAGCCGCTTGACAGGCAGGATTTGCATTTTCAAAAGCCAGTTGAGTAGTTAGGATATCGCCTGCTTCCTCATCTGTAACTGTTCTTCCTATGGCCCATGCTAGTCTAGCTATGAAATCAGCGTATGGTTCATCCAGCCCTTGTCTAATTTTTGATAGATCCTCTGTCTTTCCTGTAGTAGGCAGGGCCCTCCAGGCACGTAGTGCTACAGCATTTATAGTCTGATATGCTTCTCCCGGGAATACAACTTGAGCATTATTAGTAATATATACCCCTCTCCTACTAACATTTCATAAGTAATGGAAATACTGTTAGCCTGATTGCGGCGGGCAGCTATGTAGGCCCGATCATAATATTCAGCTTTCCAAATTAAATAATTCCCTCTTGTAAGACAGGCTTTAGCTAATGTTTTCCAATCATTAGGGATAAGTGTCTCTCCTGAAATTCCTTCTAGAAGTGCTAGAGTATAAGGCGCCGTGGGTCCATATTGGGCTGCGGCAGTTTTCAGCTCTCTTAATGTCTTCATAGATAGAAGAGAATATGACCTTTGCACTTGATCAGGCTTATTAGGATCATGTGCTTCTACTACTGGGGATAAGTGAAATCCCGAATCCCAGACATCCTCCCCTCGTTCCTCTGCTCGCATTAGAGCTTGTTGCAGCGACGAGGGACTGTCCCCAGTAGTCATAATCCTCCCACTTCCTTTTGAGGGGAAATAAGCAGGAGCAGGCTCAGGAGCAATAGGAGCGGAGGGATAGACCTCAGTATATGAGGGCTTTTTCAGGGACTGTACCAATTGAGTAAGCTGCCCCACAATATCTATAGGGGGCTTCCCCAAGCCATCATCATGATAATGAGCAGCAGCATTATCTAACTCATCCTGAGCTTCTGTGCTTACTTCCTCCGTATCCCATTCAGAATCCTTCTCTTCATTCTCTGCCTTAAGAGGCTTTTCCACTTCTCTTGGGGATCACACAACATCATGAGTGGGGACCAATGAATCCCTCACTAAACTCCACAGAGAAAATGTATCTACAGGAACTTTGCCTGGGCCATGAGCAGTATACCATTCTCTTAATTCTTCTCCTACCTTTTCCTATGTTTTCAAGTTAACCATTCCTTCCTCTGGAAACCAAGGACAAACCTGTTCAATAAACTTTAAGAATTTAAGTATTTGCTCCTCAGATACCTTGGCTCCCCTTGTCCGGAGCATAGACCGAATTAACTGCGCAAAAAGGCGCTGAGATGACTCTGCTTGTCCCATTTTCTTTTACTCCTGACTATTTAATCTATTGCTCCTCTTTCCCTTTCCTTACTGTGTGTGCCACATTAGAGGAGTTCCTCACCTACCTTTAGTTGCGTCTCAAGTACTCAGGTCCCTGTTCGGGCCCCACTTTGCCAGGAACCAGCCTGGAGAGCAGAGTCCCTGAGTTCAAGCAGTGGGAATGAAGACGAAAACATGGATATGGGATCAGGAGGACTGTCCTCAGTGGGATCAGCCTCGATATGCTTTATTACATGCCTTTTATACCTTACAGCAAAAGTTTAGTGATATAAGAAAATAGGATCTTCTTGATATAATGCCCAGGGCTACAACAATGCTGTATAGAATTAGTTTGCCTTGCAGATAACAGGAACACCCAGGCCCACCCAGGAACACCCAGTCTGTTATCTCAGGTAATTCAAGGTGCATTGGGTCACACTTAGCCCCGAGCTGCACAAACACAATGCAAGCCTAATTCCTTGAGATTGTGGGGGAGGTCATGTCTCTGACTCAAGACCTCCAGGCTCCATGGACTCTGTCAGACATGTAGCCAGCTCCCAACATGGGTGAATGAAAAAGAACTGTGGGTAAGAAGGATGCTGAATTCAGTGGAGACCATGGAGGACCTTGATGATGAAGCTAAGAAATCTAGACTTTACCATTTTTCATATGCAACCATTGGAGGCTTTGAGGAGGTTGGTACAACCAAGCGAGGCTTTAGGGAAGGTGACTGGGCAGCAGCTATTTCATAGGCCGCCAGGTGGAAGACAGATTGAACCACCAGGCATCACTGCTTCCCACACCTTTTTCCAATTGCCCACTGATTGATGCTGTCCTGTTGATGGTCTCCCCTCCTTTTCCCTTTTCAGGGTAGCTTTGATAATCCTTATACCTGATTTTACCATTTATAAACACTACAGGGGACAGACAAAAGAAGTGTTCTGGGTCCCTTCTCCTTCCATGGTAAATCCATTGTGCAGAACATTGTCTAGGCCTGGAGTTATGGTTTAAACTAGCATAACAGAGATGCACTAAATAAGTGATCCACAGACTATCCCTGTGGCATTTGCAGCTCTAGCAACATGTTGATCCCAAGAAGACTATGTGTGCCAAAAAAAAACCCATCGTGGTTAATTGGACCCAAATTCATAACCAGAGTCTAGCAGCTATTGCAGAGATTTTGGGGAAAAGCCACAGACTAGACCACCAAGCCTCCTTTTCCACAAGATCCTCATTTGCATTTTTACCTACAAAAGTAATTCCAATCTGACCAATCAAACTGTGAGGATTTGGAGTCCTCATTTGCATAGAAATAGACCAATCAGGAACTGACAGTGGTTACTCTTCTCTATGTAATCCAGGCTCACCTCTGCTTCAAGGGAACACAATTTCAGTTTCCACTGAAGACTGTGTTTCTCCAGCCAGAGCTGTAACACTGGAGCTATAACACCAGCCAGCACTATAACACTGAATCTGTCTCCCCAGAGTAGAGTAGAGCAGAACTGTCTCCCCAGAACTGAGTTGTGATGCCGGAGCCGTAAAACCAGAGCTGTAATGCTCAGGCCTCCTTGCCCGGGCCACCTTCACCAAGCCGTTCCATGGCCATGCTTTTTCAAGATTGAGCTGCTTCACAGCTGTGTTGATTCACAGTTAAGCTGTTTCACAATTTATCTGTTTTCACTGAATAAAGTCCCCATTACCACCAGCATACCCCAAACTGGGGACTCCTGCTGGCTTTGAATTGGTGGTCACAACCTTCAGTTGACTAATCTTCTTCTTCAAGTATGTCCTCTGAAAAAGAGCCTCAGTACTGTAAAAAACAGCTGCACAATGTTGGGGAAGGGAACATAGGAAAATAGAAGAAATCCAAAGAGGCTCAACTTGCTGGAGTCTCAACAGACATAACCTCCTTCATGTTTACCTCCCCACTCAGACCCTACCTGTCTGTGGCAGGATACTCTTCTGGGATAATCCGACTTAGGAATTTTAGCCAAGTGAGGAAGGAAAGTTATGGGCAGTGTTGAGGCCCAGGAAAGCCCTGGACTTACATTATCAGAACCAAAACTCCTACTCCATGGGAGCAGCTGTCATTCCTCTCAGGCCTCCCATTTCTGAGAAACCTAGCCAGGAAGGAGGATAAAGAGGATGTCTCTAAAACCAGAATCTGACTTTATAAGTTTACCACTTTTCAGGACTCAAAAATATTTCAGTCCCCACATAGTTTCTGGAGCCACATTCAAATCATAGTTCTATTGCCATGGAGCTGTGTGCTGCAGGGAAAGTTATGCCATGCCTGTATGCCTTGGCTCCTCATCCCCCAGAGGGATTGAGAATGCCTCCTTCCTAGGCTTTCTGTAAAGATGACATGTATTAGTACATCTAATGTGCTTAGGTATATTTTATATTGCAGATGACTTAGTAAGTATCAAGTACTATTATTATTGTGACTATCATTATATTAGTTTGCTAGGGCTGCTGTAATAAAGTATCACAGACTGGGTGGCTAAAACAACAGAAATATACTGTCTTACAATTCCACGTCTCTCCCCTGTTCTCTGGTGATGTGACGACAATCTTTGGTTTTTAGACACATCACTCCAATCTCCACTTTCATCTTCATATGACATTCTTCCTGTGTGCAAGTCTGTGTCCAAATTTCTCCTTTTCATAAGAACACCAGTCATATTGGGTTAATTGTTTACCCTGTCCCAGTATGACGTCATCTTAACTTATTACATCTGCAATGATCCTACTGCCAAATAAGGTCACATTTTGCAGTGCTGGAGGTTGCAACTTCCTCATATGAATTTTTGTGGGACATAATGCAATCCATAATCATTATTGTCATGCTTACTGTTAATAATATGTAATTGTCATAAGAGGAAAGGAAAGATTATAAAATCCTACCCATAGGTTTGTAAGAATTAAATGAAATCACTGGCAAATTGTCTGACACACAGAGGTGCTCAAAAAATGTTTACTTCTTTGTTACCAGCATAAAAGTAGAAGATATTTGCTAATATTCCCATTGGCTCAACACCTACATTCAGTTTATATTTGTAGTTTCATTCCAGCTTTAGGTATATATGCATATATGTCATTTATGACATTTCACGTTCATAAAACTTCTTTTCGGCCTCCTTAACTTTATCTTGAAATCACATTTATTTGTGTTAAAATGTTCTTATTTATTGTTTATAATAGTTGGATAATAACCTGAAGAAGCAAAATGCCATAATTTGCTTAATGATGTTCATAATTGACAACATATTCACACTGTGCATTATCTTTTGTTCAATTATAAAAAAGCACAACCATGAATATCTTTGACCCAACCACCCATTCCTAAAATTTTATTTAGTGTAAAATATTTTCTCATGATTTTGTTTGTATTTCTTGAGTACTGGAAAGTCAAACACTGTTCCCCATAAGTGTTAACAATTTATATTCCCTCCCCTGTGTCTGTTCCTGTCTCTTGGTGAATTCACCCCTACCTTCCCCCAAATCTGTAAGAAGATTGGCTCTTTCTCTAGGATTAATCCAAGCCTCTTGGCCTGACACTTATTTCAAATTTGCTTATATCTGGCATAAAATCCTTCAGGACAGGTTGGACCAAGTAGTTCCCATGTGTGAGTGCTCACTCAGCAAGAGTGTTCAGCTGTCTTCTTAATTAATTTTCTCCCATGATCAACAAATAGACAAGGGACTGGAGGATGTGGAAGATTCATGACTCTACTGGCTGTCTAGAGAGTTTTCAAAAGAGAGTGAGAATCTTCAGTTACTTAATGTGTATAATAATATGGCTTTGTTTTGTTTTTTTCATTTTTTTATGTAATGATTTAAGAGTTATCAAATACAGTAATGTGTAAAACTGTCCTTTGAGATGTATCACCTCACCTACAGCCTCTGTGCACTGCCAGCTCTGAGAAGACCAGGGATGGGATGGCCTCATATCCAAGCACAGACCTCGTCCACTCTGTCCTGCTGGTTAGTCACCATCAGGCATGGCCAGCTCACAGAGACTTACTTGGTGGGCTTTTCTCTCTTCTGCCTCACTTTCCAAGGGGAAATGCCTTGAAAGGCACCAGCTGGATGAGGTCTGACTCTGGGACTTGTTTGTTCCTTACCCAGAGTTTAGGAAGGTGACCATCCTGCAAAAAATATGAATGACCTATGCATTACAAAGGAGAGAGAGAGAAGATAGAGAGATAGATTAAAAGAGACTTGAAGACATATTAATGCATTGCAACATGTAGACATAATTTGGTTCCTAGGATGGAATGATCTGAGAGGTAAGCATATAGAAGAAACACTTATTAAAGCAGTGACCCATATTTCTCACTGGGGAACCCTACCTCACAAATGTCAAAATGAGAAGAACTTCTCTCAAGGGAACGTTCAGTAGCTCAAGAGAAGAATTCGCCAAACTCTTGTCAATAGTGAATGAGGAGCAGGACCCACACCAGGCCACCTGTGCTCCGGATGATCCGGAATTGAGAGAGGGCCTGGTGTCCAGCATCATGCCCTGCCAGCATGCTAGTTTCACTCAAGTTTCATATTATAAAGCCCTGGGTCCTGTTCTGCCTTCTGCTGCGCCTGTGTAACTAATCAGAAATCCTCTGTCTTTAGTTTTTCTAGGACTGTATCTGTCGGCTTGGTGCAGGCCGGTGCCATTTACATCATGAGGGAGGTGGGGCCTGATCGCACATGCACCACCCCTCCTTCTGGCATCCACCACCCCAGTCCTAGAGCTCTCCCAGATTCTCTAAACCTAAAGGACTGCCCCTCCATGATCTTTTCTGTAGGTGCTCAAGATGTAGTCCTGCATCTCTGCATGGCTGATGTTGTTCTTCCAACAACTCACAATGTCTCCTCTCACTGGTCCATCTTGCATATTCAACTCCTAATTCAACTATGGGACCTGTGCACCCAAAAGGAAGAAAGAGTATTTTTCATGTCTCTTGGCCATTTGTATGTCCTGTTTGGAGAAGTGTCTATTCAGGTCCTCAACCCACATTTTAATTGGATTATCTTCTTTCCATTGACTTGTATGAGTATTTTATATGTTTTGGAAATTAACCCCTTATCCAATATATCATTGTCAAATATGCTCTCCCACACTGTGGGTTCCCTTTTCATTTTTTTAAAAATTTTTTTATTAATTTATTTTTGTTACAGATGTTTCTCCTTTTCCCCCCATTGTCACCCTCGCCCCCCTCCCTCCCTGCCCCGTCCCCAGTTTTGTTGTCCATGTCCATTGGTTATGAGTACATGCATACAAGTTCTGTGATTCATCGCGCCCCTCCCCCACCCCCTCTTCTGGCGATTGTCAGTCTGAACCCAACTTCCACATCTCTGGGACTACCCTGTTCCTTAGACTGTTATGTTTATTATATTCCAGAAATAAGTGAGATCATCTGATATTTGTCTTTCTCTGCTTGGCTGGTTTCACTTAGTATAATAGTTTCCAGGTGCTCCCATGTCCTCGCAAAGGATAAGAAATCTTTCTTTCTTACAGCTGCATAGTACTCCATTGTGTATATGTACCACAGCTTTTTAATCCATTCGTCTACTGATGGACACTTGGGCTGTTTCCAGATCTTAGCTATTGTAAATAGCACTGCTATGAACATGGGGGTACATATATTCTTTCTGTTTGGTGTTTCAGGCTTCTTAGGGTATATTCCTAGGAGTGAGATCACTGGGTCAAATGGTAATTCAATTTTTAATTTTTTGAGGTAACACCATAGTGTTTTCCATAGTGGCTGCACCAGTCTGCATTCCCACCAGCAGTGTACTAGAGTCCCCTTTTCTCCACACCCTCGTCAACACTTGTTGTTTGATGCTTTGTTGATGGCGGCTATTCTGACAGGTGTTAGGTGATACCTCATTGTTGTTTTAATTTGCATCTCTCTGATGATTAGTGATGTTGAGCATTTCTTCATATGTCTCTTGGCCATTTGTATGTCCTGTTTGGAGAGGTGTCTATTTAGTTCCTCAGCCAATTTTTGAATTGGGATTTTTGTCTTCCTTTTGTTGAGTTGTATGAGCACGCTATATATTTTGGAAATTAATCCCTTATCTGATATATCATTGGCAATTATGCTCTCCCATACAGTGGGTTGCCTTTGCACTTTGATGGTTGTTTCTTTTGCTGTGCAGAAGCTTTTGAGTTTGATGTAGTCCCATGTGTTCATTTTATCCTTTGTTTCTGTTGTCTTAGGTGATATATCAGTGAAGATTCTGCTGCGTATGATGTCCAAAATTTTGTTGCCTACATTTTCTTCTAGGATTTTTATGGATTCATGAGTCACATTTAAGTCTTTTATCCATTTTGAGTCTATTCTTGTGTATGGTGTAAGATGATGGTCTAGTTTCATTTTTTTGCATGTAGCTGTCCAATTTTCCCAACACCATTTATTAAAGAGGCTGTCTTTACTCCATTGTATGCTCTTGTTACCTTTGTCGAATATTAATTGAGCATAATGTTTTTGGTCAATATCTGGGTTCCCTGTTCTATTCTATTGATCTATGTGCCTGTTCTTGTGCCAGTACCAGGCTGTTTTGATTACAGTACCTTTGTAGTATAACCTGATGTCTGGTATTGTGATTGCTCCTACTTTGTTCTTCTTTTTCAAGATTGCTGTAGCTATTCGGGGTCTTTTTTGGTTCCATATGAACTTCTGAAGCATTTGTTCTAGTTCTATGAAATATGTCGTTGGTATTTTGATGGGGATTGTGTTAAATCTATAGATTGCTTTGGGTAGTATGGACATTTTACTGATGTTAATTCTTCTAATCCATGAACAAAGTATGTGCTTCCACTTTTTTATATCTTCCTCTATTTCTTTTTTCAATGTCCTGTAGTTTTCTGCAAATAGGTCCTTTACTTCTTTGGTTAAGTTTATTCCTAGCTATCTTAATTTTTTTGCCGCGATGGTAAATGGGATTGTTTTTTTAGTTTCTCTTTCTGTGAGTTCATCATTGGTGTATATAATGCCGTCGATTTCTTGACGTTAATTTTATATTCTGCTACGTTGCCAAATTCATTTATTAAGTCTAGTAGATTTTTGATGGAGTCTTTAGGGTTTTCTATGTATAATATCATGTCCTCTGCGAATAATGACAGTTTCACTTCCTCCTTTCCAATTTGGATCCCTCTTATTTTTTTTTTTTTCATGTCTGATTGCTGTGGCTAAGACTTCCAGTACTATGTTAAATAAGAGTGGTGAAAGTGGGCATCCTTGTCTTGTTCCTGTTCTTAAGGGAAATGCTTTTAGTTTTTGTCCATTGAGTATGATGTTGGCAGTAGGTCTTTCATATATGGCCTTTATAATGTTGAGATATGATCCTCCTATTTCCAAATTTCTGAGCGTTTTTATTAGAAATGGGTGCTGGATTTTGTCAAATGCTTTTTCAGCATCTATTGATATGATCACATGGTTTTTATCTTTCATTTTGTTTATGTGATGTATCACATTTATTGATTTGTGAATATTGTATCAGTCTTGCATCCCTGGGATGAATCCCACTTGGTCATGGTGAATAATTTTTTTGATATATTGCTGGATCTGATTTGCTAGTACTTTGTTTAGGATTTTGGCATCTGTGTTCATCAGGGATATTGGCCTGTAGTTTTCTTTCTTTGCAGTGTCTTTTTCTGGTTTTGGAATTAGAACTATGCTGGCTTCATAAAAGGAGTTTGGAAGTCTTCATTCTTCTTCAATTTTTTGGAATAGTTTGAGGAGAATGGGTGTTATTTCTTCTTTGAATGTTCGGTAAAACTCCCCTGTGAAGCCGTCAGGGCCTGGGCTTTTGTTTGCTGGGAGGGTCTTGATTACATCTTCAATTTCCTTCGTTGTTATTGGCCTGTTCAAGTTTTCTATCTCTTCCTGGTTCAGTTTTGGGAGACTATGTGTTTCTAGAAATGTGTCCATTACACTTAGATTGTCGAATTTGTTGTCATATAAATGTTCATAGTATTTGTTAATGATCCTTTGTATTTCTGTGGTGTCAGTTATTACTTCTCCTCTTTCATTTCTGATTTTGTGTATTTGGGTTCTGTCTCTTTGTTTCTTGGTGAGTCTAGCTAAGGGTCCATCAATCTTCTTTATCTTTTCAAAAAACCAGCTCTTTGTTTCATTGATTATTTGAATTGTTTTTTTTTTTTTGTTTTTTTTTGGTCTTCATGTCGTTTATTTCTGCTCTGATCTTTACTATTTCCTTCCTTCTACTTGCTCTAGGATTTTCTTTTTGTTTACTTTCTAGTTCTTTAAGTTGTGAGGTTAGGTAGTCAATTAGAAATTTTTCTTCTTTCTTGAGGTGGGCCTGGAATGCTATGAACTTCCCTCTCATAACTGCTTTTGCTGTATCCCATAGATTTTGTGTTGTTGTGTGTTCATTTTCATTGTTTTCAAGGAAGTTTTTACTTTCTTCCTTGATCTCCTCAGTAACCCATTCATTGTTCAGTAACATGCTATTTAGCCTCCATGTGTTCAAATGTCTTTGCATGTTCTTGTTGCAGTTGATCTCTAGTTACATGTCATTGTGATCTGAGAAGATGCTTGATATGATTTCAATCTTCTTGAACTTGTAGAGACTTAGTTTGTGCCCTAACATATGGTCTATCTTTGAGAATGTCCCATGTGCACTTGAGAAGAATGTGAATTCTGCACTTTTAGGGTGTAATTCTCTGTATATATCTACTAAATCCATTTGATCTAGTGCTTCATTTAGAATTTCTGTTTCCTTGTTAATTTTTTGTCTAGATGATCTATCCAGTGATGTCAGCGGGGTGTTGAAGTCTGCTGCTCTGATTGTATTGCTGTCGATTTCTCCTTTGAAGTCCTCCAGAAGATTTTTAATATATTTTGGTGCTCCTATATTGGGTGCATATATGTTTACCAAGGTTATATCTTCCTGTTGGATAGACCCTTTCCATATTTTGTAGTGGCCTTCTTTGTCTCTAGTTATGGTCTTCAATTTCAAATCTAATTTATCAGATATGAGTATTGCTACCCCAGCTTTTATTTCCTTTCCATTTGCTTGGAAGATTTTTTTTCATCCCTTTATTATCAACCTATGTGAGTCTTTACTTGTGAGGTGTGTCTCTTGTAGACAACATATATGTGAATCATGCTTTCTTATCCAGTCAGCTACTCTGTGCCTTTTTATCGGAGCTTTCAATGCATTTACATTTAAGGTGATTATTGATATGTGCTTATTTATTGCCATTTTTGTTCAGTGTGGTTATATTTTTCTTCCTGTTTCTTCTATTAATTACAGCAGTCCTTTGAACATTTCTTGCAGTGCTGGTTTGGTGCTAATATATTCCCTTAACCTTTTTTTGTCTGGGAAACTCTTTATTTGACCTATTTTGAATGATAGCCTTGCTGGATAGAGTAGTCTTGGATTCAGATCCTTGTTTTTCATGGCCTTGATTACTTCATGCCATTCCCTTCTGGCCTGTAGTGTTTCTGATGAGAAGTCAGATGATAGCCTTATGGGGGTTCCTTTGTAGGTAACCTGTTGTTTATTTCTTGCTGCCTTTAGGATTCTTTCTTTGTCTTTAATTTTTGCCATTTTAATTATTATGTGTCTTGGTGTTGGCCTGTTTGGGTTCTTCTTACTTGGGGCTCTCTGTGCTTCTTGAACTTGAATGCCTTCTTCCTTCACCAGGTTAGGAAAGTTTTCTGTCATTATTTCTTCAAATATATTCTCTAACCCTTGCTCATTTTCTTCTTCTTCGGGGACTCCTATAATGCGAATGTTATTACGTTTCCAGTTGTCCCACAGTTCTCTTAAGCTATCTTCCTGTTTTTTAATTGTTTTTTCCTTTTGGTTTTCTGATTGATTGATTTTTTCTGCTCTGTCTTCTAATTCACTGATCTCGTCCTCCGCTTCCTCTACTGTGCTGGTCAGTCCTTCCAATGTGTTATTTATTTCTGCTGTGTCATTCTTTATTCCACTTGGTTGGTTTTCATGGTGTCGATGTCCTTACTCATGCTGTTTAGTTTCCTCAAGATCATGGCTCTGAACTCTACCTCTGATAATTTACTTAAGTGCATTTCATTTATGTCATCTTCAGTAGAGTTCTCTTGTTCTTTCATCGGGGATCTGTTTCTTTGTTTCACCATTTTTGCTATCTCAGTGGGTTTTGGAGCCTGTCAAATTTTCCCTGTGGGTGTGGGTGTTCTGCTATTTGTGGCTCCCTCTACTGGGTTTGGATGAGCGTGGAGGGCCCTCCTTAAATGCCACTGTCATGTCTCACTTTCCTTGCTAGATTTGCAAGCTCAGGAAAAGTTCAGTTATGCTCTAGCTTTTTGCCTGGAGGCTATTAGCCTCAGTTACTTGAAAAGCCTTAGGATCTCAGTTGAATGAGAAACTCCCTCAGGTGTTTATAGTGTAAGAGGATTTCCTGAGGGTGGGGCCCATGCTTGTTGTTAATGAGCCTCATTTTGCATTTATTTGGCTCTTTCCCTCACCTGGGAATATCTGAGGGAGCGGCTCTCACAGCTCCGGGAAGGAGCAAACTTGGCTGCCATTGTTTGTAACCAGGAAGGAGCTGGCTGGCCACCACCGTCCTTTGTTGGTGCGGCTCAGCACAAACTCTGAGTGCCCTCCAAATCCCAGGTGTCCCCACAGAGTTCCAATCCAGTCCGCCCTCCCTCTGCCAGAGCCCCCGGTGAGTGGCTGTAGCTATTTAGCGCTCTGTCGCCGCCCTCTGGGCTGTGGAGCAGCTTGGGCTCTTAACCCAGAGGGCGGGCACCGCTGCTGCTCACAGCTCAGGCCGCTGTTGTCCGTGGGCTCCCAGCCTGCCACCCTCATGCGCCTCCACAGATCCTACCAGGCTCATTCAGTGTCCCTGGTTGTATGGTCCTCTCACGCTGCTTTTCTGTTGCTTTTTCCTGATGATTTGTCTTTATTTTAGTTGTAATTCCCATTTCTTCCTGGGAGATTGTCTGTGTAGCTTCCATTCACTCCACCGCCATTTTTCTTCCCCAGTCAGCAGGAGGAGGCAGGGTGGTGAAGCTGATGGTGGAGCTGACGGAGCAGGCGTTGCAGTACCTTAAATTTTTATAGTAGTCATTTTAATGGCTGTCAGGCAATATCACATTGGAATTTTAATTTGCACTTTCTTAATGATTAGTGGTGTTAAGCCTCTTGTCATATACTTACTGGTCATTTATATATTTTCTTTGTAGTTATGTCTGTTCAAGTTTTTTGACCAGTTTTTAATTGGGTTGTTTATTTTTTTGATTGTTGAGTTGTAGGAGTTCTTTATATATCCCTGATAACAACCCCTTATCATATATGATTTGCAAATTTTTTCTCATTCTGTATGTTGCCTTTTTATTCTGTTGATTGTATTCTTCAATGCAGCTTGGCCTTTTTTGATGTTTGAACACTTCTGCCATCAAGGGAATGAGACTGGGTTGGCCTATTGGAGAATGAGGGACACACGGGTATTGTCCAGGTGACATTAAGCCAGATAACATTGAGACCACCTAAACAACCCAGGTACCACTGAGTTAATCCAATCTAGAACTGCCTGGGAACTGAGAAAAGTTAGCAAACAAGTAATGCTTGTTGCTTCAAGCCTCTATATTTGATTTGGTTTCCTGCATAGCAAAAGCTGTCTGTTACAGCACCTGGGCAACTGCTTTGTGTGTTCCAGCCTGACTGTAACATCCCTGAACCAGGAATTACACTGACTGACTCCCTCAGGACTCAGTATTTTTACTTTCTCATTCAAGGTTCTGGGGACATGTTTGTTGATTGACAATGTTATCCAAAGTTTCCACTGGGCTTCAAGGATCAATTAGTAATTGAATTTCTTTAAAGTCCAATCTAGATCCCCAAGCACCAGCTTTAAACAATGCTGTCACATCAAATTCTTATTGGGAAAAAGCCAACAGATCATAAGCTTTGACAGCAACTATAGGGCCAACAGAGGGACAATTTTCTGGGTTGTACAGACCCAAGGCATTAACCGAGCCTTCCTCTCAGATTCACATCCTCCTTCCCTTAATTCCTGCAGAGAATTTGAGGCCAAAAAGAATGAGTAGGTCAAATGAATTGATGCAGTGATGGTTAGAAATAGTATCACACAACGTTATAGGTAAGAACTTTTCCGTTGCTAAAATAGGGAAGTAAAAGTTCTCTCTCTTGTATCTTATTTTTTGATAGCTAAAGGAAATTTCTATAGGGATAAGTGGCATTTCTTGTCATTTTAAAATTCTACCATCGAATTATACAGAAGAGTTTCTCCTAAAAGCTGAAACTATAAGGTTGGACTATATGATCAGCAAAATCCTATAAATATAAAATCCTATATACAGTGTAACATCCTGAGGTGCTACCAGTTTATAACAAAAAGCAAGTATTTCTGCAAGGTAATATAAAACAGAAAGTCATTTTGAACATTCTAAATTAGTGCCCAGGAGAGGAAGATAGAATTTCTGTAGTGTCTGTATTTCCAGGGTCCCTGCAGTGTGTTAGTTAAGACAAGTACCAGCTGTTGTGACATTGGCGTAATACAATAGACGACTATTTCTTACTCACATGAAGTCCAAACATCCTGATACAGGTGGTAGAAAAAAGGTGGTGCTGGATTCAGAAAGTGCTCAGCTTCACAAAGTGGATCAGTCATCTTCAACATGAAACTTCCAAGACCACCGTGGGTGCTGATATTCAACCAACAGACAGAGGAAGAGAGGAGGATTATAGATGAGAGAGTTTAATCAGTAGGCCTGAAAAAAGGTGGCTGTCCCCTCTGTTTGCATTTCATTTGTGGAACTCAGTCAGATGATCACATCTAACTGCAAGGTAGGCTTGAAAATGTAGAAGTTTTATACAGATTGCCACCTGGTGAATGACGCCTCCCCTCAATTATAACAGCATATTAATAGCATCACAGATGAATCATATCACATCCAAATTGGGGGATACCATGATATTCAGTCAGTATGGAATTTTAGTAGGAAATCTGATTGTATCCCAAAGTCTTTCTCATGTAAAACCAATGCACAAACAGATTTCAAAACACTAGTTTATAATGTGTTATATTCCTAATACGATATCATCAATAAATCAACCAACAAGTGCTGGCGAGGGTGTGGAGAAAAGGGAACACTGGTGCACTGCTGGTGGGAATGCAGACTGGTGCAGCCACTGTGGAAAACAGCATGAAGTTTCTTCAAAAAAAAAAAAAAAAATGGAACTGCCTTTGAACCAGTGATCTCACTTCTGGGAATATATCCAAAGAAAACTGAAACATTAATTCAAAAGAATATATGCACCCCTATGTTCATTGCAACATGATTACAATAGCCAAGATTTGGAAGCGGCCTATGTGCCCACCAGTAGATGAGTGGATAAAAAAGCTGTGGTACATTTACACAATGGAATACTACTCAGCCATAAAAAAGAAGGAAATCTTACCATTTATGACAGCATGGATAGACTTGGATAGTATTATGCTAAGTGCAATAAGCCAGTCAGAGAAAGAAAAATACCACATGATCTCACTTATATGTGGAATCTAATGAGCAAAATAAACTAACGAACAAAATAGAAACAAAGGCATGGATACATGGAACAGACTGACAGCTGTCAGAGGGGAGGGAGGTTGGGAGACTCGATGAAAGAAGGTGAAGGGATAATAAAAAACACATAACACATAGACACAGACAACAGTGTGGTGATAGCCAGAGAGAAAGGAGGATGGGGACTAGGTGGAGGTGGGCAAAGGGGGAAAAATGGGAATGGAAAGAGACTTTGTTTGGGGCAGTGGGCTCACAGTGTAGTGTGCAGATGATGTCTCATTGACTTGTACAATTGAAACCTGTATGGTTTTGTCAACCAGTATTACTCCAATACATTTTTAAAATAAATAAATAAGTAATAATTATATATCTCCCTGGCTGGTTTGGCTCAGTGGTTAGAGCATCGGCCTGTGGTCCAGAGAGACCTGGGTTCGGTTCCCACTGGGGGCACGTGCCTCGGTTGCAATTTATCCCCGGCCCTGATTGGTTGTGTGGGAGGCAGCCATTCTATGTGTCCCTTCGCGTCGATGTTTCTCTCTCTCTCCCTCCCACTCTATCTGAACAAAAAATGGAAAAGTGTCCTCGGGTGAGGATAAAAAATAATAATAATAATAAAAATAAATATAATCTCAAAAAATAGAAGAGAAACCACTATTTCTCCCCACTGGGAGTTTATATTCCAATTGGATAGATGATATATTTAATAAAAGAATAATGCAGTATCTATTTGCTTGTATGTGCCATATATGTGTGTATATTTATCTAATATACAGCACCATATAAGAGCTATAAGAGACAAAATTATTTGCTACCGATCATTGAAAAACAAAACCAATGCTCAGATACTAATTTGCACAATGTGATAACCAGCGAAAAGTTGCGTTAGAATAAAAAAAAAATCTTAGGCTGTAGTTATTAGAAAAGTCTGTTAGGATAAAGTAGGACAAGTTGGGCTTCAAAGAATGCCTAATGTGATTATTTTGAAATGGAAATCAAGGGTCAAGGGGCATCAGTGCTGATGAGGAGGATGTTGTAAATGTATGTGATTCTGGCAGCAGAAAAGTTCCTGTAAAGAGTCTTTCAAAAATGTGTAATGAACAGAGCAAGATTCAAATACAAAGGACCTACTGTGCTCAGTGGTGAGTTAGGCCTTAGAATCCAGCCTCAGGAAAACCTGACCTGGTTCTGCTTTCCTGTGATGCACAAGGGTATGTACGGTGAGGCCAGACTGTGGGGGTGGGGAAAACTTCCTTGAAGACATGTTGTTCAAAGCACACCTGAAGGCTACACAGGTGTTGCTGAGAAAATCAGTTTCAATTTGATTCTCAGATAACAGAGAGATACAGCAGGATCTTGTGAATCCTAGTGACATGATGTAGAATAATTTTTGTTTTGTTTTATTTTTAAGATATGTACATAGTGAAGGGCAGAAGGAGCAGAGGCAGGAATCTGCAAATACAAATTGGCCACTAAGGAAATTAAGAAAAGAACCTGAAATGTCAAGAGGAGCAGTCATGGTTGAGATATGGTCACTAAAGCCCTCAGTCCCCAACTCCCAGCACCTCCAAAAGGATGCTTTTCCTGAACTATAAGCATCCTTTACTATGTTGGCTGAACTATAAGCTAGAGTTCAGCCAACATTCCTGAAAAGTCAATGATAGTCTTCCTTCTGCAAGGAGCAGGTCCCAGGTGTGACGCTCTTAAAAGTCTCCAGCCAGGTCTAGCTTTGAAACCAGGAAGCTGAGAGGAAATGTGCATCTGTAAGCCATGCAGAGCAGCATGGAACCTGCCTGGACACTTCCTCAGGGGGTGAATACACATTCCGCCATGTGCCTCTCCCTTCAACATGACTGTTTGCCCACCTGAGCCCAGCCAGGTCCCTTGTCCCCCACTGGTCCCCCACTGCTCTGGAGAAGGAACTGAAGACAGCTGTGCTCCAAGTGAAGCCAGGAAGCACCTTGAGGTCTTCCAAGGGGGGTTTGCATCACAAGGGGCTCATTATTTCCTTGATTAGGAAAGCTGTGTTTGTCCCAGACCTCAGGGAGCTGATGAAGAGATAATGTGGGGACCCCTGGTACCTCTGGCTTCTTCAGCCAAGCTCTGCCTGACAATGGGCTGACAATGGCCTGGTGGGGTCTGGCCACATGAAAAGCAATAGCTGCTAGCCAGGGGATTCACTGATGTGTCTTGCAGTTCCTCTTAAACAGCACAAATTAGAGATCTGTCCTGAGCACCAAAACCAGAGACAGTTCATATGCCAGCATCTGTTTCCATGATAGGTAATCTGTTTCTTTTCCAAGGAGACCCAGTGCTGCATGTGGGAGTACAGCAGGAATGTGTGCGACTTGGGCATCCTGGTGTGTCTATCCCAGCAAGTCCTGTGCACAGGACAGGGCTCAATTTCACAGTAATCAGAGGTGACAGGAGAGATCTTGACCTTTTCAAAACCAATCTAGAAATGATTACAACAGAGAAGAAAATAGGACAGTTGCACAGATTACACAAAACAAAACAAACTCACAAATACTAAAGGCATGTTATATTTTATGCTTTAAATTGAGAAAACGTCTAAAGCCGGACACAACGTGAGGGTGTTTCTCACAGTAATCATGGGTGTTTCACAGAGAGGGACATGCTATCATGCAAAGAGGAAGCGGGCAGGATATGGGCGGGCAGTCACCAAGCAGAGCTGAGGGCACAACACTGTACTTGCCTTCCCTCTGAGCTAACTGGTCAGCAGAAGAACATACCACATGATGCCATGTGAACTCTGGTCACAATCCTGGGTGCTGCCATGTGCAAATCAACCTCTGTCACACTTTAAAATGGACCAGGCAGCTCAGATATGCAACATCTTCATCATGACATGTGCTTGGCCAGCACCTCAAAACCCCCCACAGCTGCACTTCTAGAAAGTGGGTACAGCATTAATTTTACTTGTAACACTGGCTTATATATACCAGGAGCCAAATAACCATTTACTAAATCAAGAAATTCATGTATTATTTTACTCAGAGCTAAATTTCAACTTCTAAAATTATAGGAAAATTTACAAATATTACTATACTCTAAAAGGTGAGCAACCTTTTGTTGATTCTTAGGAGATAGCTCCTGGGATTAGTCTCTCCTATTCCTCAAACCCGGGCAGTTGTGGGGCTCTTCACAGCGATGCTCTAACAACTGATCAACTGGGTTGATGCTGACTTCTGCTAGAGAAGTTAGGACTGGTGGTCAGGCCAGGTTCATAGCACAGACTGTATTTGTAGCAGACACCCAACACTGGTCAAAAGGTATTAACATTTTGCCTTCTCATGGTTTTAGGCAGGTCCACTCCACCTGAATGCTGGAGAACAAAATTTGAGGGATTCCCTGAGCAGACTGAATTTTGCTGGACCTGATGACTGCTAGACAAAGGAATCCTAGAGCATATCTGAGTAGCTTTAATAGCACTTTGTCTTCAAGAATTTCAGTTCAAAGAAATCATAAGTCATTTTGCCACACATCTTTCTGTCAAAATTTTTTTTTAAATTAAGTAAAATAATCTTTCTGGCCAACATAGGAGAAATCTGGTGTCACTAGATGTCAAGAGACCTGAGTCTTATTTCTATTACTCTGAGTTAGTAAGATGAAAGGGGGTGGATGCATCTATGGAGCCCCTTAAAGCCTCCCAAGAGCTTGTTCATGAAACAGATGATTAGAACTGAAAAGAAAAGCAGAGATGGAATTATCTGCTCCTCTCTATTTCTGCATACTCCTTTTCAGATCAGGTCCAAGGGGACCTGTCCAAATGTACTCAGCAAATTGTTGGCAGAAAGGCAAGACTGACTAGCAGTTGCCTCCCCTCTTTGTCCTTCCTAGTACAAAACAGACTCAAGGGGCAAATCTGATAACATGAACCACCAAGATGATCCTTTGGTTTCCAAGCCAATCTGGTGGAAAAAAAGGGAGGAAGAGACTCTCAAACTGTGGGAGGCCTTCTGGGTTTACACCAGCAAGGCTGTCCAAATAAGGAAGAAGGGGTGTCTTTGCAGGACAGTGGCCTAAGTGTAAATATGAAGTAGGGAGAGGCCCCCATTGAAAGAACTAGAATGCAAACATACAAGCCACCATCTTAAACGCCACTAAATCTATGATGCCAAGATTTCTACAAATCCCATCAAATTATGTGACGCTGATATTTTCAAATGTTTATGTAGACCTCAAAAGCTGAGTTTTAAAAATACAAGTTATTGTCTAATAATTGTGGATGGCTTTCCTCAGTCCCCCATGTGATACCAAAGACTTCTGGATGATCTTCACTTCCACACTCCTTTCATAAAGCACATGCAGAATGCCCATACCCACATGAATAGTCACAGAAACAGAAATCTTCCAAATGGATTATCTCATCAGATTTGTGAGATTAAAAATATGATAATGGATGTGAGAACAGGCTTTGAAAAAACCTGACAGAGCCCCATGTTTAAGGAAATATTTTGATATTTGACAATTTATGTTATATATTCTTCCCTTCCCCAAGTGTAACATTTCTCAGTATATTTTGTTGTATGGAAATTATATTCATTTTGGAGCATAAAAAGATCAGAAATGATGTAGCCACACTTCCTAAGGGGCCTGATCATTCACTGATTGTCTCTAATTAGCAGCTCCTCTGGATCCTCTTCAGAATCTTGATCTGCTCCCTGAGAGTTAAAGATTTTTCACAGGAACCCCCAGAGAAGAGGCAGGAAGAGAGGAACCCCCACTAGTGGTTTCAACCATTACTGAGAATAAAGGCTTCCTCTAAGTTTGTCTTTTTAGCAACCATTGAAAAGAGGAAAATGTTATCATAAGTTCTGTAACATTGTTAAATAAATTTGAACTTTACCAACCTGCATTAACAAAATGTCTGCTTTAATTTGGAAATAGTGCATTAAATATCTCATCAATTGTAAAATGTGCTTTTTAATTTATACTTTAATACCTATAATATTGGCATGTTTTTGACAAATGACAGTGTCTTTATTGTCTAGTAGTACATAAATGCTGGTGGGCTTTACAATTCATAGTATCCTAAATTCAATTGAATACATCTCGTATAGAAAGCATAATGTTTACTCAGCCCACTGGCCATGCTTGATGTGATTTCCAGGCTCTTGGAAATCATTCTCATTCTCTAGAGGGATCTTCTGCCCCACATGTTGGGAAATTGCTACTTTAATGTATCTTATCATTTGAATGATATGGATGTTAAACAAAGTGAATAATCTCGCTTTCAGGCTTGGGTATGTGCATCTGGTAGGTCTTCACTGGTTGATGTGGAAGGCTGTGCAGTCCAGGTTGGTTGCATTAGCACCAAGTATCTAAGCCTTTTCTTAAGCTCTTAGCCCAGAAAAGTCATCTTTTCTCTTGATTCCAACAAATCTTATAAGTTACTGTTTAGATGAATCAGTGGCCAGAATATTTTTACACAACCCATTGTGTACCTAGCACAATGTCTAAAAAAGTATAAAGTCAATTAGTAAACTGTTTTCAAGAATTTACAGTTTGTTTGCTACAAAGTTGAGCATTTGGAAAAGAAAGGAATACTATACTATGAGATCCCAGCTAGACGGTACCAGAAATTTCAAAGCACAGGTCGGGGGAGAAGAGGCACAGGAAGAACACAAACAGACAAGAATGAGAGAGCTGCCCTGGCCAGTTTGGCTCAGCGGTTAGAGTGTCGGCCTGCGGTCCAGAGAGACCCGGGTTTGGTTCCCACTAGGGGCATGTACCTCGGTTGCAGTTTGTCCCCGGCCCTGGTTGGTCGTGCGGGAGGCAGCCACTCGATGTGTCCCTTTCATGTCAATGTTTCTCTCTCTCTCTCTCTTCCTCTCTCTCCCTCCCACTCTGTCTGAACAAAAAAAACTGGAAAAAATGTCCTCAGGTGAGGATAAAAAAAAAAAAAAGATGAGAGAGCTTGAGCCAATTTATTGAACATTAATTATCTTCTGAGTTCTTTTGTTTGCCATCTTGCATTCATGATCCCATAGCCCCATTTTGCAGTGGTTATGTCTCTTCCATTGTAGAGATAGCAAATGACCCAGGATATGGCTGAGTCCAGTGTCCATGATTGTCATTACCCACATAATTCCCCTGAAATACAGGTAGGAGCTCAATAAGTAACAAGGAGGGAGGTTTTTTTTAGGAGGGAGAAAGGAAAAACAAAGGTCCAGTGTCAGGAATGTGTACTTTTCTTTGGCCAGTTTCTGTTGGCGAGTTATTGTAGAAGGCTGTGGGTAATAAATCTGGGAGTTTATCCCATAGATACAGAGAAGAATATTGAATAGCAGACTGTACTGTTAAATGTGTGTTTTGAAACAATGCATCTAACTCACTGTGCAAAATACATTGTGATAGATGTACAGCTGGCAAGAGTTGGTGGGAGGAAAGATTTTAATGAAGAAATGATCATTGGCAGTGTTACTTGCAGTCATTTGCCTAAAATCAAGTAGACTTGGGTTGGAATCCACAGCTGGCATTTAGTAGCAATGTTACCTTGGGAAAGTGAGTTAGCCTCTCTGAGCTTCAGTTACCTTATCTGTAAAGTGGAAACAACATTGCTTGTCTTGCTTATATTCATTGAAATCTTAAATCAGATAATGAGAATAAAGCATCATAACTGGCAATGGTGGGCATGAGCAAAACATAATCATCTATTACTGTTGTTGTACTTGCACTAATTAGTCCTTGAATGGCTTTCTAAAAAGGTAACTAGAAAGTTCTAAAAGATATTACCAATTCCCCTTTCCAGTACATTCTCTGATCTCAACAAATCCCTTCTAGTCTTTGCTATCATTGTCATACATGGGTCTAAGCCAGTGAGCACTGGGAAAACTCAACCAAAAATGACTCTATGTGTCCCTCAAGCACTATTTTCCCTTGTCTGAGTTGGTTTTGACTCATTTGTAATTGTCTTCAGCTGTCCTGGTCCAGGTGTAAAATATGACCCTCAGAATGAGGTAAAAACAAAATAAAATAAAAAGATTTTTATTTAGAGCTTACAGTTCTTTCATTTCTTATCCTAGTGGATGGGTATCAACTTGAGAACTGGCAACCAATCTTGTGGGCAGTTCACATTACTTGTGTGAAGAGAACTGAACCAGGGAACAGTTGTTAAGGGAGAACAGAACTACAAAATCCCACCTGTGAACCCTGAGAAAAAAAGATACCTGAAGAAGGGCTCCTGGTGGCTAATTGTACTCAAAGAAAAAACAGAGCTTAGCATTCATTTCTGCACAGGGGCCTCTCACACAAACTGCACTTCAAGAAAAATCTTGTGGAAAGTGGACAAGAAGGCTGAAGCCTAAGGAAGTCCCATTCATTCGCTTGCTCCAAAGACCTGAGGCTAAACTGCAGTGCATTTAACTTGAAAAACCACCTGAAAATAGCTGACTGGAAATACTGTGAGCAAGGAGGCCATGGAGAGGAGAGAGGAGACAGCAAAGTAGGTGAGTGAACTCGGGGCAGCTGCATGGAGTGGCTTGGAAGACTGAGGCAAGGTGTAGCAGCACAGCTCCAGCCCCCTAGGAAATAGGAACTCCAGCCCCACATGGTGATCCCCAAACAAGAGCAACAGAGAAGGGAAGGGGAGCCCATGTAATGCCCCAGGGAAAGAGGCCCATTCCTCCTCACCTCGAGGAAAGAGGAGGTACCCCTCCCCCCACCCAAGGAACAACTCTTAGCTGAAGATCTAAACATCAGTGGCAGTTCCTGACTCACTGGGGATATCGACATCTGGCCAAGAAGGAGCCTGAGCAGAAGCGCCACCCAGCGCAAGCTGGCCACGCTGAAAGATTAAAGAGCCAAGCAGGGCATTTATTTTTTCTTTTTTCTTTTCATTACCCTTCCCCCACCCCTATTTTTGGGGTGGGGTGCCAGCAACCCAGGCAGAACTGAGGCATTGGAAGGAGAGGAAGAGACTGTCTGCCTCTCCTGTAAGCTATAGGCACCACCCCCAACACACATCTGAATGAACCACCCTGACTGAACCTAATACCCTACACAGCCCAGTGCCATGAACAAATACATACAAGTGGCTAGCCTGGAAGGCGACCCAGCCTCTGGGCTAGGAAAGCCCAGCTCATAGGACTACCTGGGACCACGCCTTGCAGGGCTCCAGCCAGGAGGCCAAGGACAAGTCAGGGACAGTGATTCACATTGGCCTACACAAGAGAACTGCCCAAGAGGACAGGAACCCACACCCAAGGGGCCAGATCCAACTACCCTAGAGAAAAATCCAGTGAGCTCCATAAAGAGCAGATCCAAAGTTTTTTTTTTCTTTTTTTTGTTGCTGTTGTAGGGGTGGTTTTGGTATGTGGGTTTTTTTATTTTCTAATTCAATTATTTTTCTCTTTTTTTTCTTTTCCCATTTTCTACTTTCCTATTCTATATTTTATTCAAATTAGCATTACTACCTTCTAAAATTATTATTATTATTTCAGTGATTATTTTCTGCCTTTAATTTTTCATACATACCCTATTTCTGGTCTCTGCCTTCTTTGCTTTCATATTCTTATTTTTGTTTTTTTCCTCTCTCCCAATCATTTTGGTCTCATGCATTATAGTATTCTTTGTGTGTGTTCGTGTGTGTGTGTGTGTGTGTGTGTGTGTGTGTCTTTTAAGCTTTCCATTGAGGAGGGTGCTTCTACTATTGTAGAAGCTATTTGTTCAAGATGCTCTTTGGTTTGATCTGCTACTGCCTTGTCTTCTTTACTTTCATATACATTTTTTCTCCTCTTTTAATTTGTTCAGTCTCACGCTTTCTAGTATTGTTATTTGTGTGTGGGTGTGAGCATGTGTGTTTTCAGTTTGCTCGTCTTTTAATCATGTTGTTGAACCTGGGGCTTGTATCGCTGTTGAAGCTGATTTTTTTTTTAATCTGGTTGTGCATTGTTTTTTTTTTAAATCTGGTTGTGCATTGCTTTCTGTACTTTTATTTTATTCTATTATTTTTTTCATTCTCCCTCTTCTAATTCTTTTGGTCTTGCACCTATTAGGGTTCTTTGTGTGGGTGTGAGTATGTTTTTTTGATTGTCTGTGTGTCTTTTAATCTTTTTGTTAAGGTTTGCTTCTATTATTGTTGAGGCTGATATTTTGGGGGTTCTCTTTGATTTGATTTGGTTGCTTTGTTTTGTTCTGTCAATACTTATATAATGGTTGGCCTGACAGGGTCAACAGGGCCAGGACTGAGACTCATAGTTAACAATCTTGAGTACTGAGCCTACCCACAAATGGACAACAGCGATCAAGACCCAAACTCAACAGGAGAGCCAATATAACCCACACAAAGGACAATCCTAGAGCACCCAGCTCAGAAGATCAAGGAAACTACTCCATTGGGTCCCACAAGAAGACCACCATACCATGACTGGGAGCCATAGCAGTCTTATCTGGTACACATCGACCTGCCTATGTGGCCTAACAAGCCTCAACCAGTCCCAAACTACCAGAATACTAAAATGGTGAGAAACAGAACTAACCCCAAATGAAAGAAAAGGAGGACTCACCAGAAAAGGAACTACATAAAAGGAGGCAAGCAGTTTGTCAAATAAAGAATACAAAGCAATGGTTTTAAGTGTGCTCAAACAACTTAGTGAGAATTACAAGCAACTTAATGAGAACTACACCAGCATAAAAATAAAAAATAAAAATATAAAAGAGGTAGAAGCTATGAATAAAAATCAAGTGGAAATGAAAAATGACATAGCTGATATAAAAAATACCTTGGAAGGATTCAACAATAGATTAGAAGAAGCTGAAGACAGAATCAGTGAGTTAGAAGACAAAGTAGGAAAAAAACACCCAAATAGAGCAGCAAATAGAAAAAAATAAAATAAAAAGCAGGAGGAGAGTTTAAGGGAGATTTGATCCAATAAGAAATGTAACAACATTCACATCATAGGGGTACCAGAAGGAGAAGAATTGGAGAAAGGAATAGAGAACCTGTTTAAAGAAATAATGATAGAAAACTTCCGTAACCTGGTAAAAAAAAAAAAGTCATGCAACTCCATACACAAAAGTAAAATCAAAATGGATAAAAGACTTAAATGTAACTTGTGAAACCATAAAAATTGTAGAAGAAAATGCAGGCAGCAAAATCTCAGACATCACAAGTAGCAGAATTTTTACCCATACATTCATTGTCTAAGGCAAAAGAAACAAAGTAAAAAGTTAATAAATGGGACTACACAAAATAAAAAGCTTCTGCACAGCAAAAGAAACAAGCATCAAAATGGAAAGTGAACTCAATGTATGGAAGAACATAATTGCCAATGACACATCAGATAAGGGGTTAATTTACAAAATATATAGAATACTCATACAACTCCACAAAAGGAAGACAAATAATCCAATTAAAAATGGGCAGAGGACATGAATAGACACTTCTCTAAACAGAACATACAAATGGCCAAGAAACATATGAAAAAATGCTCAATGTCACTAATCATCAGAGAGATGCAAAATTATAACAACTATGAGGTATCATCTCACACCTGCCAGAATGGCTGCCATCAATAAATCATCAAACAACAAGTGCTGGCAAGGATGTGGAGAAAGGGGACTCTAGTACACTGCTGGTAGGAATGCAGACTGGTGCAGCCAATATGGAAAACAACAGGGCGTTTCCTCAAAAAATTAAAAATTGAACTGCCATTTGATCCAGTGATCCCACTTCTAGGAATATATTCTAAGAAATCCGAAACACCAATCAGAAAAAATATATGCACCCCTATGTTCATAGCAGCACTATTTATAATAGCTAAGATCTGGAAACAGCCCAAGTGTCCATCAGTAAATGAGTGGATAAAAAAGCTGTGGTAAATATATACAATGGAATATTATGCAGCTGTAAGGAAGAAAGATCTATTACCCTTTGAGATGACATGGAAGGACCCGGAGAGTATTATGCTAAGCAAAATAAGCCAATCAGAGAAAGACAAATATCACATAATCTCACTTATTTGTTGAATATAATGAAGAAAATAAACTGATGAGCAAATAGACCCAGAGACATGGAAGTAGGGAACAGACTGACAAACCTCAGAGGAAGAGGGTGGGAGGAGGGTAGGAAGAAATAAACCAAGAACTTATGTGCATATATGCATAACCAATGGACACAGACAACAATACTGTGAAGGTGGGAGAGGGACAGGAGCAGGGTAGATGGTGTCAATGGGGGGAAAAGGAGAAACATCTGTAACAAAAATAATTAATTTAAAAATAAGAAGAAGCTTGTGCTGAATTGCTTGCTTCTGCACTGAACTGCCTGTTTGCACTGTTTCTGCCATCTGAGTCAGCCCTTACAAAGGAGTTTCTGGAACCCTATTTCAACCAATAGAACTGAACCTTTCCCCATCCAATCAGAGCTGTGTCACTCCAGCAAATCAGAGTGTCTCTATTCTAACCAGTCAGGACAGTTCCTTTTGGACCAATCAAACTGAGAGGATTTGAAGTCTTCATCTACATGAGGATGGACCAATCATAGACCAGGGGTGGGGACTGTTGTCCAAATAAGCCAACTCTGGATCAGAGAACACATTTCTCCTTTCCATCAAAGATTGTAATCTGTGTCTCCATGGCTGAACTGAAACACCAAAGATATCTTGCCAGAGCAGAGTGGAGCAGGCCAGCACAGCACAAAGTGGACCAGCTCAGAGCAGAGCAGAATATTGAGGAGCAGAGCAGAACTGTCTAGCTAGAGAGGGGCCACCTGGCCCCAGGGCTGCCTTACAGCTATTCTGTTTTTACAGCCATTTGCATCACAGTTGAGCTATTTTTGCACCGAATAAAGTTTCCTTCTTCACAACAGCCCACATTGGGGATTCCTGGTGATGCTGAATTGGCACAAAATCATTGGTTAACACACCACACACTCAACTAATAGCAGATGGACCCAGGGTGCTGATGCTTAAAATGAGGCCCTAGAACAACCAATGAGGATGTGATATGCTTTACCCCAGGAGTTGGGGTTAATACATTTATGGTAGGTGAGAGTGTCATGATATTAACTATTATTCATTTTTTAAAAAAAGTAATGGGAGAATTTAAGGTAACATGATCACCAGCATATATAGGCTTTGCTTCACAGGAAATAGGTTTGTTTTCTTTCATGAGCTCTTGTCTACTGGAGACAAGACTCTATTTGGCTATAAGTCTCAATTTCTTTGTGAGTTGGAGGTGAGCTGGACTTACAAAATATGTGCAAAGACCCCTCCCCATTCCACCTCACAGGTGTGGGGAACACTTCCCCAGTGAGAAGTCTGTTTCCCCTCATTAAGTAAATGCATCTTAATAGTGACTGCATATCATAATCAAACAAGGAGCTTCTTAATAACCCATGTATCTAGCCTTCTTCCCCCAAATCAATTATATAAAAATTGCTAAGAAAGAGACCAGGCATCCATAATTGCAATCATAATCCTCTGATAGAAGAATTTACTAGGACAGAGATAAAGGTACCCTTCTCGGATCTGCTGTTTATGAACCTACCTAAATGGTTCTCTTTCCCAGCTGATTCTGTGTTAAAGTTGGGTGGACACCCAAGGCTGGCAAAGCAGCACCAATTGCTTTGGCTATAGATACCTGACATTTGCTTCTCAATTCCTAGGAGGGTGAGAAGTTTTCTCTCACTCTTCCGAGAAAGGAGTGGTGGCTAGACAAGAATAGAAAGAAGGGTGTATGAGTATTGCTCTCTGCATTTCCCCAAAGATGAATTTATTCCCTTTATACTGGCCTTTGGAGAAAGAGAATAAAACAAGTATTCATTTTTGCATGCATTTTTACATTTTCTAAATGCATTTCTTTTTTTTTTAATCCTCACCTGAGGATATTTTTCTCTTTATCTTCAGATAGAGTGGGAGGGGGGGAGAAGGAGAGAAAGAGAGAGAGAGAGAAACATCAACATGAGGCGGACACATCGACTGTTTGCCTCCCACACGACCCCAACCAGGGCAGGGGACAAACCGCAACTGAGGTACATGCCCTTGGCCGGAATCGAACCCACGACTCATTGATCCTTGGGCCAATGCTCTACCGCTGAGCCAAACCAGCCAGGGCTCTAAATGCATTTCTTCCCAAATTTTATGGTTTGACAAGTAAGCAACACTTCTTCACAAAAACAAAATATTTGTATTTAAAGTTACAACCATTAACACTGCAAAAAAGAAAATACATATTCTCAATTATGACAGATTTTTTTTAATCTTCACCTGAGGATGTTTTTATTGATTTGAGAGAGAGAAACATTGATGTGAGAGAGAAACATCCATTGATTGCCTCCCATACATGCTCCAACTGGGGATCAAACCCACAACCTTTTGGTGTATGGGACAACACTCCAACCAACTGAGCTACCCAGCCAGGGCTCAGTTATGACTGCTCTTGACTTAATAAATGCTTCATTTGTTCGATAGCACCCACAGCAATGAAATCAATAGCTCTTAAGTTTTGCCAGAGTTGAGACATTGTCTAACTCTGGTGCTTTCTACTATTTTTAAGCATCCTTTTTGCCTCCGTATAGAAGAATTGATCTCTCATTTGCTGAGAAGTGTGTGTGCAGGATTCCAGTTAGAGAAATTACTTGGATAATATCCACTTAGAGAAATTCCAACTTCACTCAAACTACACCAACTGGTGCTGATGGTCCACCGACACCAGGCCCACGGGACTTATCTGCCTTTTTCTGGAAACCTACTTGGGAAACTCACTGAATGCGAAAGATTGCCCAGCTGAGCTTGCACTAAGTACTAAAGGTGCTCATGACATAAGCTCACAGATGGTCCTGCTGAGAGCCTTTCTGAGCCTTGGACACAACTCAGAATAGAGTTTAGGATTCCAGCTTCCCCCTACCCCCTCCACCCTATTTACCAACTGTGTGGCCTTAATGAAGTCACTTTACAGATAAGAAAACTGAAAAACTAAATGAAGGACATTTCAACAAGAAATCTGTAGTTAGTAAGTCTTTTAAAAAAAAAGGCTATATTTTTTTAAAAAAAACACTGTGAACACCAATGTTCACAGCATCATATTCACAACAGCCAATAGGTAAAAGCAGCACAAGTGTCTATCTACAGATAAATGGATAAGCAAAATTGGGTATACATGTACAAGGGAATATATATAATCCTGTGATTCCACAATAGAGGTGTCTAGAATAGTCAAATTTATAAAGACAGAAAATAGAATCATAGTTGTCAAGAGCTGGGTAAAAGGACAAATGGGGAGTTATTATTGAATAGGTGCAAAGTTTCCAACAAATGTTCTAGAAAATGATGGTGGTGATGGTTGCACAATAATGTAAATATACTTACTGCCACTGAACTGTATACTTAAAAATGACTAAGATGGTAAATTTTATATTTCATCACACACACACACACACACACACAAGACTGATTCTGATGCAGTCCTTCTTCTTAATTTTTTTCAGTTTTACTACCTGTTCCAGTGACATCAACACTTACATAGAAGGGTATCTCATTGTTAGAGAATGAGGGTTGGGACCAAGGGATCCAGAGAAGAACTTCAATGCCAATTGTTTATAAAACTCCAGTTACTTTATTATATGGTCATATGAATAAGGACAGAGAAATTATGAGAACATTAAAATGATTTGATTGGTATAAAAAGGTAGTAATACATTTTTTATTTTAATATAAATATTGTGATATTCTGTGCTGTGACAATAATTTAAATGTCCAAAAATACATTTATTTTCCAGATAATACAGGGAAAGAACCCTGACTCATTGTCTATACCCAAAACAATGTCACAGCTCAGTGAACCTGAGCTATCTGGAGTCAAATTCACGTCATATTTGCTAGACTTGCGTTTTTTTTTTAAGACAAATTCACATCAAAGAAGAGTGGGTGACTCATTCAAAAAGTTATTTTATATGAAATAGGTATCACATGAAAACACCTGGAAAGGAGGAAAGGATGCAGAGAGGTGGACAGTTTGCATAAGATAAACTTCAGCTGACAAAATACAGGTAATCAAACAGGAAAATGCAAATTGCTCATTAACTTCTGACAGTCAATGAGCCTGGTCATGAAGATTCAACCAACCAAGGAAAATCCACCCACAGGTCTCCAGTTGGCCTCAAAAAATCAGAGAAGTCATTGCTCTCCACTCAAAACACAGGACAGAGAAAGTAGCAAACTTCTGAACCCAAACTCCAGTCAGTGTCAGCAGGTGCACTAGGGCAGCCCTGCTCAAGCTGGGCTCCAGGGGAGAGGTGTCCACAGAACTGGAGATGAAAAATGTCTCTACACTTTCTAAAATGTTCAAAAGCCAGAGACACTACATCCATTTGTTTGAGTGAGTTGTACATGTGTGAATGTGTGTGCTAAATGTGCATGTGTGTGTGAATGACAGTGTTTGATTATGTGTGAGGAAATGCCTGTATAAATATGTATGTGGGTGTGCAGATGTGTAAGAGTGAGTGTATGTAGGAATATGCATATATGTATAATAGTTTATGTGCACATGTGTCTGTGAACTGAGCATAAGCATGTGTGTGCCCCAGTGTTGATGAATTGTCTGTATTAGTGCATGTATGTGAGAATGTCTGTGTGAGAGTATGTATATACTTGTGCATGTCCACTTATGTGAACATGTGTGTATATGTGTGTGTGTTTAGATTGTGTGTCTATGTGTGAGAATATAGGCATATGAATGTGACTTTGTGTGTGTATGTGTGAATTGATGTGTGTGTATGGATGTGAGCATGTACACATGTGCACGGTTATGTGTGTGTAACTGTGTGTGAGTGTGTGCATGTGAGTGCAGATGTGCACTGTGCACATGCCCACCTGGTTCTCTCTCTAGGCTGCCCCTTCAGTGCCAGAAATGTGCAGGCGCTAATTATCTCTCAGTAATTGTGCACTCGCATTACTGTAGGCCCATGTAAGACCCTTTTGTCCCCCTTTCTTTTCAGTCTGAAAGCAACTCTTCAAGTGTAACAGGGTTTGTTTGGAGAATGTCCCTTCGTTAGGTAAGACCTGTTTGTCCTTGTGAGTGACAGGCCATGGACAAGGCCTACAGCCTCTGGCTTTAAAATAGCTGTGCATATTTCTCTCTGCCTACCAGACACAAGTCCGGCTCTGTGGCCTCTCAGATTTATTCTCAGGTAAACACCCTGTGACAGGCCACAAGCCGAAGACCAACCAGCATGGTAGCAGCTGTGCCACACCATGGCACCCGACACCAGGCCTGCGTAGGAATGTTTGCCATCACCCTAGGCTGTGGGCAGCAAATATTTTCCATAGCTCACCAGGGAGGTTTCATAGGGAGTTTCACATAGATCAGTTCTGCGGGAATCTATGGCTGCCTTGTTCCAGAATTTATGAGCCCCATGTAAGGATCCTCTTAAAAACATGAACTTCAATTCTCAGTGCTCAGTCTTACAAAATCAAAAACTATAAACTTCTTAAACCTTGTAAAACTTCTTCAATCTGAAAAAAAGTACCAATTTGTTGCAGGGGAAGATGAGGCCTTCAGGCTGGAAAGCAAACTGTGAGAGTCATCCAGATGTATAACATCTGTTTACAGGTCATGACTCACATGCCGTGAGGTGGGGGTCTTTCACCTTGTACCTGGGGCACAAAAATACTTTAGCAGGGAAAGTCACTCCCTGAGCAAAACATTAAAATAAAGCAAAGTTCCTGAATATTAAACCACATGGTTTAGACTCCACATTAGATGGCAAGTAGAGAAACAGCAGGAATGGGTTTCACAGGGCAGGAATTTTCAACCCATCGGGAAGAGAGCAGTCAACCAGCCTCTACGTCACCTCCGTATCACTTGTTTGGAGGAGATTAGAGCACTGGGGTTAAAAATAAACCTCCATGAGGCTCTGCTTCTCATGGAAGATGGGCTGGTGTTGGGGAAGCTTGGATCTTTCTGCCAGGGAAACCTCCCCCTTGCCCTCCCACCACCTGTGTGCTTTTGGCAATAGCATTCAGACTCTCTGGCTGTGAGTCCCCCACCCATAAAATGAGGCTACTGACAGCACCTGCACCACGGAGTGCTGTGAGGTATGAGGGACACTGAGTCACATAAGGTTGAACATTTTTGTTGCTTCTTTTTCTCCTTTCTCTAATAAGCAATGTTAAAATAAAATAAGAAGCAATACACTCATTTATTCAAAACATACTTAGATGCACTATGTGCAGCACTGCACCAGGTGCAGGAGATGAAATCATGAAAGAGGCACCTCTAGGCCTCGAGGAGCAAAAACAAGGCCTTGTGCTGCATAGACTCCAATCTGGCATGGGGACACAGTGGGAGCAGTATCCCTAAATGCCACAGAGCTGAATCCCACTACCTGCTGTGATTCTTGGACAGTGTGGTAGTCTGCATTTTTCTGAGATAGTGGTATATTCCATTCTCCAAGCTGCCCTTCCCATGAAATGCTGCCACTTCTCTCTGAGAGGTAGGGTGAGTTTCTGCCTCTAAACCAGGTACACCTGTGTAACAATCCTGACACTAGAATGTGGGAGAAGTGATGAAGAGGCTTCTGGAGCAAAATCATAAAAGGTGATATAATTCTACCCGGCTAGTTCTCTAGGGACGTACACTTTGAAAACCCTGAGCCTCCATGTATGAAGATGCCATTCTGGAGTGGCCCTGTGAGATAGTCATACCAGAGAGCTCCTTGCTGTGTGCACAATTGTATCCCAGTACCACATGTGTGAGTGAGGAGTCTTCAATCTTCTGTCTGAGGCCTGGACATCATGGAGCAGAGACAAGCCATCTCCTCCATGCTGTGACTGAATCCTGGACCCACAGGCTCTGCCAGAACAGTCAACAGTATAAAACTCTTTCTAAGGGAAAGATTTCAACCTGACTTCTGAGCAGTGGGCATTTAGAAGTTTGTTCTTTCTCATCAGACATTCTTTTATAAAAGCAAATCTCTATTTAAGTTTATTAACCAATGTAACCTCAATAAATTCAACTTTTTAAAACAGTAAATCTATGGATCCCTCACTTCCTGCTTATGATGCACATCTGGAGAGGGAAAAAAAAGGAGGGGATACTAAAAATCCCCAAGTGTATTCTACAAAATAGGATGTTAGTAGCTGTTATGAAAAGAAGAAAAAAAGTCCATAATATTTGTGGAATATAATGAACAAAACAAACTGATGAACAGAATGGACTCAGAGACATGGATGTGGGGTACAGACTGACAAACCTCAGGAAAGGGGGATGGGGGAGGAAGAGTTAGACCACACAACTTATATGCATGCATGCATAACCAATGGACATAGACAACTATGTTGAGGGGAAGGGGGGAGCGGGAGGATGGTGTCAATGGGGGGAAAAGGAGAACCATCTGTAACAAAAATAAATTAATTAATAAAAAGATAAAAGTCATAAGAGAGAGAGAAAGGGCATTGTATGGTCACATTTGAGAAAACCTGAGATTAGCAAAGTTGACAGTGCCCACCCACTTCCCTGAAGTGCTTGTTTATCCAGTGCATGCTTGTAGCATCATACTGCAGGACCCTGCAACCTTCTGCACAGGGCAGGATGGAAGAGGCAGGACATTATGCCACATGAACATCTGAAGTTGATGGGTGGGAGGGGAGGACACCCACTGAGGTATATACACCATCTTCCAAAGTTCTTCAGCCAGTTGGGGCCTTCATTGGAAACTTGCTCAATATACATTCTCCATCAGCTCTCCTTTCCTCATTTCCTAACCTTACTTCCTAGCATCACCTACCCAATAACTACTTATAGGTGAAACCTTATTTTGGAGTCTGCTTCTGGGGGAACCCAGACTCAGACACTACTTTTCTGCATAATTCCTTAGAGATAAGATATACCAAAGTTTATAGTGAATCTTCCAAAGGTAGACAATAGGAATTTAATATTTCAGAAACATATCTGAGCAGAAAAAATTTTTTTCACTGACATCTCACTATTCTAATATCTCACAGTTTCTATTCCCTGATACCACCTTGGAGAAATATTGCCTTAAATATATATATTAAATAAGATTTCATTGGCCAAATATTCTATGTGAAATAAGTTATTTATTCAATAGTAATCTCCCAAATATTTTATATTCTTTGAAAAAGGTGAAATATTCTAATGAGATTACAATGTATATGTAAGGATGCTGCTGACCCTGCAACTTAAATTTTCTTGCCTGCATGAACATTAAGCCTTATTTAAAAGAATGACAATATTGTGTCTTGAAAACAGGAGATTTTGGGTCTCTGAAACAGAAAATGGTCTGAAATAAAACTGGAGAATATTGACCCAGCAATAATATCTAGGTCCTTGCTTCAATTTTTTTTTAATTATTTATTTTGTTATTAATTTATTTTTGTTACAGATGTTTCTCCTTTTACCCCCATTGTCCCCCTCCTCCCTCTCCCTCCCTACCCCATCCCCAGTTTTGTTGTCCATGTCCATTGGTTATGAGTACATGCGTACAAGTTCTGTGTTTATCGCTCCCCGCCCCCACCCCCTCTTCTGGCAAATGTCAGTCTGTACCCTACTTCCACGTCTCTGGGACTACCCTGTTCCTCAGACTGTTATGTTCATTATATTCCAGAAATAAGTGAGATCATATGATATTTGTCTTTCTCTGCTTGGCTGGTTTCACTTAGGATAATAGTTTCCAGGTCCTCCCATGTCGTCGCAAAGGATAAGAGATCTTTCTTTATTACAGCTGCATGGTACTCCATTGTGTATATGTACCACGGCTTTTTTATCCATTCGTCTACTGATGGACACTTGGGCTGTTTCCAGATCTTAGCCATTGTAAATAGCGCTGCTATGAACATGGGGGTACATATATTCTTTCTGTTTGGTGTTTCAGGCTTCTTAGGGTATATTCCTAGGAGTGGGATCACTGGGTCAAATGGTAATTCAATTTTTAATTTTTTGATGTAACACCATAGTGTTTTCCATAGTGGCTGCACCAGTCTGCATTCCCACCAGCAGTGTACTAGAGTCCCCTTTTCTCTACACCCTCGCCAACACTTGTTTGATGCTTTGTTGATGGCGGCTATTCTGACAGGTATGAGGTGATACCTCATTGTTGTTTTAATTTGCATCTCTCTGATGATTAGTAATGTTGAGCATTTCTTCATATGTCTCTTGGCCATTTGTATGTCCTGTTTGGATAGGTGTCTATTTAGTTCCTCTGCCCAGTTTTTTTAATTGGGTTCTTTGTCTTCCTTTTGTTGAGCTGTATGAGCACTCTATATATTTTGGAAATTAATCCTTTATCTGATATATCATTGACAATTATGCTATTCCATACAGTGGGTTGCCTTTCCACTTTGATGGTTGTTTTTTTTGCTGTGCAGAAGCTTTAGAGTTTGATGTAGTCACATGTGTTCATTTTTCCTTTGTTTCTGTTGCCTTAAGTGATATATCAGTGAAGATTCTGCTGCGTACGATGTCCGAAATTTTGTTGCCTACATTTTCTTCTAGGATTTTTATGGATTCATGAGTCACATTTAAGTCTTTTATCCATTTTGAGTTTATTCTTGTGTATGGTGTAAGATGGCGGTCTAATTTCATTTTTTTGCATGTAGCTGTCCAATTTTCCCAACACCGTTTATTAAAGAGGCTGTCTTTACTCCATTGTATGCTCTTGCCACCTTTGTCGAAAATTAATTGAGCATAATGTTTTGGGTCAATTTCTGGGTTCTCTGTTCTATTCCATTGATCTATGTGCCTGTTCTTGTGCCAGTACCAGGCTGTTTTGATTACAATACCTTTGTAGTATAACCTGATGTCTGGTATTGTGATCCCGCCTACTTTGTTCTTCTTTTTCAAGATTGCTGTAGCTATTCGGGGTCTTTTTTGGTTCCATATGTACTTCTGAAGCATTTGTTCTAGTTCTGTGAAATATGTCGTTGGTATTTTGATGGGGATTGCATTAAATCTATAGATTGCTTTGGGTAGTATGGACATTTTAATGATGTTAATTATTCCAATCCATGAACAAGGTATGTGCTTCCACTTTTTCATATCTTCCTCTGTTTCTTTTTTCAATGTCCTGTAGTTTTCTGCAAATGGGTCCTTTACTTCTTTGGTTAAGTTTATTACTAGGTATCTTAATTTTTTTGCCGCGATGGTGAATGGAATTGTTTTTTTTAGTTTCTCTTTCTGTGAGTTCATCATTGATGTATAAGAATGCCGTTGATTTCTTGACATTAATTTTGTATCCTGCTACTTTGCCAAATTCATTTATTAAGTCTAGTAGATTTTTGATGGAGTCTTCAGGGTTTTCTATGCATAATATCATGTCATCTGCAAATAATGACAGTTTCACTTCCTCCTTTCCAATTTGTATCCCTTTTATTTTTTCTTCATGTCTGATTGCTGTGGCTAAGACTTCCAGTACTATGTTAAATAAGAGTGGTGAGAGTGGGCGTCCTTGTCTAGTTCCTGTTCTTAAGGGAAATGCTTTTAGTTTTTGTCCATTGAGTATGATGTTGGCTGTAGGTCTTTCATATATGGCCTTTATAATGTTGAGATATGATCCCTCTATTCCCAAATTTCTGAGCGTTTTTATCAGAAATGGGTGCTGGATTTTGTCAAATGCTTTTTCAGTGTCTATTGATATGATCATATGGTTTTTATCTTTCATTTTTTTTATGTGGTGTATCACATTTATTGATTTGCTAATATTGTACCAGCCTTACATGCCTGGGATAAAACACACTTGGTCATGATGAATAATTTTTTTGATGTATTGCTGGATCTGATTTGCTAGTATTTTGTTAAGGATTTTGGCATCTATGTTCATCAGGGATATTGGCCTGTAGTTTTCTTTCTTTGTAGTGTCTTTTTCTGGTTTTGGAATTAGAATTATGCTGGCCTCATAAAACGAGTTTGGAAGTCTTCCTTTTTCTTGAATTTTTTGGAATAGTTTGAGGAGAATGGGTGTTAGTTCTTCTTTGAATGTTCGTTAAAACTCCACCATGAAGCCGTCAGGGCCTGGGCTTTTGTTTGCTGGGAGGTTCTTGATTACATCTTCAATTTCCTTCGTTGTTATTGGCCTGTTCAAGTTTTCTATCCCTTCCCGGTTCAGTTTTGGGAGACTATATGTTTCTAGAAATGTGTCCATTTCGCTCAGATTGTTGAATTTGTTGCCATATAATGTTCATAGTATTTGTTAACGATCCTTTGTATTTCTGTGGTGTCAGTTGTTCCTTCTCCTCTTTCATTTCTGATTTTGTGTATTTGGGTTCTCTCTCTTTGCTTCTTGGTGAGTCTAGCTAAGGGTCCATCAATCTTGTTTATCTTTTCAAAAAACCAGCTCTTTGTTTCATTGATCCTTTGAATTGTTTTTTTGGTCTCCATGTCATTTATTTCTGCTCTGATCTTTACTATTTCCTTCCTTCTACTTGCTCTAGGGTTTTCTTTTTGTTTGCTTTCTAGTTCTTTAACTTGTGAGGTTAAGTAGTTATTTAGAAATTTTTCTTCTTTCTGGAGGTGGGCCTGTAGTGCTTTGAACTTCCCTCTCAGAACTGTTTTCGCTGCATCCCATAGATTTTGTGTTGTTGTGTGTTCATTTTCATTAGTTTCCAGAAAGTTTTTAATTTCTTCCTTGATCTCCATGGTAACCGATTCATTGTTCAATAATATGCTATTTAGCCTCCATGTCTTCAAATGTCTTAGCATGTTCTTGTTGCAATTGATTTCTAGTTTCATGCCATTGTGATCTGAGAAGATGCTTGATATGATTTGAATCTTTTTGAACTTGTAGAGACTTAGTTTGTGTCCTATCATGTGGTCTATCTTTGAGAATGTCCCATATGCACTTGAGAAGAATGTGAATTCTGCAGTTTTGGGGTGTAATTCTCTGTATATATCTACTAAATCCTTTTGATCTAGTGCTTCATTTAGAATTTCTGTTTCCTTGTTAATTTTTTGTCTAGATGATCTATCCAGTGATGTCAGAGGGGTGTTGAAGTCTCCTGCTCTGATTGTATTTCTGTCGATTTCTCCTTTGAATTCCTCCAGAAGATTTTTAATATATTTTGGTGCTCCTATATTGGGTGCATATATGTTTACCAAGGTTATATCTTCCTGTTGGATAGACCCTTTAAATATTATGTAATGACCTTCTTTGTCTCTAGTTATGGTCTTCAATTTGAAATCTATTTTATCAGCTTTGAGTATTGCTACCCCAGCTTTTTTTTCCTTTCTGTTTGCTTGGAAGATTTTTTTCCATCCCTTCACTTTCAACCTATGTGAGTCTTTTGTTGTGAGGTTGGTCTCTTGTAAACAACATATATGTGAATCATGCTTTCTTATTCAGTCAGCTACTCTGTGCCTTTTTATCGGAGCATTCAATCCATTTACATTTAAGGTGATTATTGATATTTTCTTTTTTATTGCCACATTTGTTCAGTGTGGTTATATTTTTCTTCCTATTTCTTCTACTAATTACAGCAGTCCCTTTAACATTTCTTGCAGTGGTGGTTTGGTGCTAATATATTCCCTTAGCCTTTTTTTGTCTGGGAAGCTCTTTACTTGACCTTCTATTTTGAATGATAGCCTTGCTGGAGAGAGTAGTCTTGGATTCAGATCCTTGTTTTTCATGACCTTGATTACTTCATGCCATTCTCTTCTGGCCTGTAGTGTTTCTGTTGAGAAGTCAGATGATAGCCTTATCGGGGTTCCTTTGTAGGTAACCTGTTGTTTATTTCTTGCTGCCTTTAGGATTCTCTCTTTTTCTTTAATTTTTGGCATTTTAATTATTATGTGTCTTGGTGTGAGCCTGCTTGGGTTCTTCTTACTTGGGACTCTCTGTGCTTCTTGAACTTGAATGCCTTCTTCCTTCACCAGGTTAGGAAAGTTTTCTCTCACTATTTCTTCAAATATATTCTCTAACCCTTGCTCATTTTCTTCTTCTTCGGGGACTCCAATGATGTTAATGTTATTACGTTTCCAGTTGTCCCACAGTTCTCTTAAGCTATCTTCTTGTTTTTTCATTGTTTTTTCCTTCTGGTTTTCTGATTAATTGATTTTTTCTACTCTGTCCTCTAATTCACTGATCCGGTCCTCCTCTTTCTCTACTATGCTGGTCAGTCCTTCCAATGTGTTCTTTATTTTTGCTATGTCATTTTTCTTTTCCACTTGGTTGGTTTTCAGTGTTTCTATATCTTTACTCATGGTGTTGATGTCCTTACTCATGCTGTTTAGTTTCCTCTAGATCATGGCTCTGAACTCTACCTCTGATAGTTTGCTTAACTGCATTTCATTTATCTCTTCTTCAGTAGAGTTTTCTTGTTTTCATTTGGGATCTGTGTCTTCGTTTCAGCATTTTGGCTCTCTTAGTGGGTTTTGGAGCCTGCCAAATTTTCCCTGTGGGTGGTGCTTTTCTGCTATTTGTGGCTCCCTCTACTGGGTTTGGATGAGCGTGGATGGCCCTCCTTAAACACCCCTGTGAAGGCTCACTTTCCTGGGTAGATTTGCAAGCTCAGGAAAGGTTCAGTTATGCTCTTGCTTTTTGCCTGGAGGCTATTAGCCTCAGTTACTTGAAAAGCCTTAGGATCTCAGTTGAATGAGAAGCTCCCTCAGGTGTTTATAGTGTAAGAGGATTTCCCGAGGGTGGGGCCAATGCTGGTTGTTAATGAGCCTCAATTTGCATTTATTTGGCTCTTTGCTTCACCTGGGAATCTCTGAGGGAGGGGGTGCCATAGCTCTGGGAATGAGCTAGCTTGGCTGCTGTTTTGTGTAACTGGAAAGGAACAAGTGGGCCACTCATCGTTTGTGGCCGAGGCTCAGTACAAACTCTGAGCACCCTCCAATTCCCAGGTGTCCCCACAGAGTTCCAGTCCAGTCTGTCCTCCCTCTGCCGGAGCCCCAGGTGAGTGGCTGTAGCTATTTAGCACTCTGTCCCGGCCCTCTGCGCTGTGGAGCAGCTTGAGATATTAACCCTGAGGGCGGGCATGCTGCTCACAGCTTAGGCCACTGCTGTCCAAGGGCTCCCAGCTCGCCACCCTCACGCACCTCCGCAGATCCTACCAGGCTCATTCAGTGTCCCTGGTTGTATGGTCCTCTCCCACTGCTTTTCTGTTTCTTTTTCCCAATGATTTCTCTTTATTTATTTGTAATTCCTGTTTGGTCCTGGGAGATCGTCTGTGTAGCTTCCATTCACTCCACCGCCATTTCTCTCCTCCAATTTTTTTTTTCCTTATATGTCTTTAAACATCTGAGATGAACTTACTCTGTTGCTGCTACTCCAGGGAAATTGGATGGATGGATGTAACTTTATCTGAAAAGTGACTTTTTTTTCTTGGTTCTTCCCTTGAGACATTTTTTTCTCTTCCTGCTTGCCATAGCCTAGCAAAGACACACATAATAACTCTGTGAGGGATAATACTAAGGAGTTAAAGATTCTTTTTTCTTTAATATTTTTTTCTTTATTGATTTTAGAGAGAGAGGAAGGTAGAGGGAGAGAGATAGAAACATCATCAATGAGTGAGAACATCAATTGGCTGCCTCTTGCATGTCCCCTACTGGAGATTTTGCCCACAACCTAGGCATGTGCCCTGAATAGGAATTGAACTGGCAACCTCTTGATCCATGGCAATGCTCAACCACTGAGCCACACTGGCTAGGCAGGAGTTAAGGATTCTTAAATATACAATTTAAGAACATAAAGTCAGACGTTTTTTAGGAAGATGATGGCAGACAGGACCGGAGAAAGGGTGAGTGTGTGAGAGTGTGAGTGAGTGTTAGAAAGAGTGTGAATGAATGCGAGAGTGAGTGACCAACCTTCAGCAGTGCAGAGATGTGGTGCAGAAGGTCCCTGTGCTGTGGATGGAAAACAGTTGGCTGGAGTGGTAAGCGGCACATTCTCCATGCACAGCCAGGAGGCCCCGCCATTTTGGAAGATCTCTGGTCTTCCCTGGGTGGAGGAAGCAAGAGAAGCTAGGGCCAAGTGATCTCAGTCCACCAGAGAGACTTGCACCATCAGTCCAGGGGACCCTGCTGTGTCAAAGCGGATAGTGCACAGTAGCTGCACTATAGAAGTGCTGCTGCAGTAGCCACAACCGGCTGGGAGCTGAGCACCATCCCCTATTGCTTCTCCCCAGCAGTATCAGCAGAGGCTTATCAGGAGCGGTGCCCCAGCCCAAGCATCAGGGCTCAGGCAGCTGAGACCTGTTTCTGACTATTGTAGCTGTGGATTTGGAGTGGAGCCCCTCTCCCTGGCAGCAACAAAGTCCCAGGAGCAGAGCATCCTCAGCCCCCAACAGCAGCAAAGAATTGGGACCTGAGAGTACCCCCTGCAACAGCAGCAGCAGTAGCAGTGCAAACTGGGAGCTGACACTCACCCTCAGCAGTGACTGTTCAGGAACTGAGCCCCACCAGGCAGCAGAGTACCCCAGCAGAACACCAGTGGCACCCACGCACCCCAGCAGAACCCCATGCACCACAGCAGCACACCAGTGAAACCCATGCACCTCAGTGCATACCAGCAGGACCCCACACACTCCAGCAGGCCACCAGCTGGACCCACGCACTCCAGCAGGCCACCAGCTGGACCCACAAAACCCAAGAGCTGCCACTGGAAAACCACATACCCCAGAAGATATCAGAAGAACCCCATGCACCCCAGGAGCATGCCAGTGGGAGCCACGCACCCCACCAGTGCACCAGCTGGACTGACACACCCCAGGCAGCAGCAGCAGAGATTGGCAGCTGAGACCAATCCCCAGCAGCATCAGCAGATGATGATCAGGAGCAGTGCCCCAACCCAAGCAGCAGCAAAACTCAGGGACCTGAGACTTACATGACAGACCAATACCAGCCACCAGAAGTCAATCCTCCAGGACCCACAGCAAGCAAGAGGCACCATACACCAAAAGAGTTTGGGAGGAACAGCAGCTTTATTTGATATGCACTGACCTGCCTACACACTCCAACATCCCTCACCGGGCCTAGAACTACCAGATTGCTAAAATGGTGAGACAAAGAAACAAAACCTAAATGAAAGAAAAAGAGGAATCACCAGAAAATGAACTACAGGAAATAGAAGAAAGCAACTTGTCAGATAAAGAATTCAAGGCAATGATTACAAGGGGGTTCAAACAATTTGGTGAGAACTACAAGCAACTTAATACGAAATATGAAGAGCTCAATGGAAACTACATCAGCTTAAAAAAAGAGGTAGAAGCTATGCATAAAAATCAACAGAAAATAAGGAATGACATAGCACCCTGACCAGGATGGCTCAGCGGTTAGAGTGTTGGCTTGCGGTCCAGAGAGACCCAGGTTCGGTTGCTGCTAAGGGCACATGCCCCGGTTGCAGTTTGTTCCTGGCCCTGGTTGGGGTCGTGTGGGTAGCAGCCACTCAATGTGTCTCTCTTACATCGATGTTTCTCTCTCTCTCTACTTCCCTCTTTCCCTCCCACTCTGTCTGGAAATAAATGCAAAAATATCCTCTGGTGAGGATTAAAAAAAAAAATGACATAGCTGTTATGAAAAATACCTTAGAAGGGTTCAATAGTAGATTAGAAGATGCTGAAGATCAAATCAGTGACTTAGAAGACAAGGTAGAAAAAACACCCAAATAGAGCAGCAAATGGGGAAAAAAAATTGAAAAGCATGAGAAGAGTTTAAGGGAACTGTGGGACAATACAAAATGCAACAACATTCACATTATAGGAGTACCGGAAGAAGAAGAATCAGAGAAAGGAATAGAGAACATGTTTAAAGAAATAATGACAGAAAACTTTCCTAAACTGGTGAAGGAAAAAGTCACACAAGTCCAGGACACACAGACATTCCCAAGCAAGATGAACCCCAAAAGATCCACAGCTAGACACATCATAATAAAAATGGTAAACACTAAAGACAAAGAAAGAATCTTAAAGAGAGCAAGACAGAGACAGAATGTTACCTACAAGGGAGCTCCCATTAGACTGACAGCTGATTTATCAATAGAAATACTGCAGGCTAGAAGGGAATAGCATGAAGTGAGCAAAGTAATGCAAGGCAAGCATCTAAATCCAAGACTACTCTATCCAGCAAGGCTCTCATTCAAAATTGAAGGAGAAATAAAGAGCTTCACAGATTTAAAAAAAAAAAAAAAAAAAAAAAAAGTAAAGGAATTCACCACCTCCAACCCAGCACTGCAAGAAATGCTGAAGGGACTGTTGTAAGAAGAAGAAGAAACAGAGAGTGAGAGAGAGAGAGAAACACAGGCATAAAATAAAAATGGCAACTAATAAATACCTATCAATGATAACCTTAAAAGTAAATGGCTTAAATGCTCTAATCAAAAGACATAAGGTAGCTGATTGGATAAGAAAACACAACCCATATATATACTGTCTACAAGAGACTCACCTTACAATAAAAGACTCAAACAGGATGAAAGTGAAGGGATGGAAAAAAATTTTCCAAGCAATACTAATATCTGACAAGATAGACTTCAAAACGAGGGCCATAATAAGAGACAAAGAAGGTCACAACATAATATTAAAAGGATCAATCAAACAAGAGTATAAAACCCTGGTAAACATTCCTGCACCAAATATGGGAGCACCAAAATACATTTAAAAACTTCTGGAGGACTTCAAAGGAGAAATAGACAGCAATACAATCATAGTGGGTAACTTTGACACCACACTGACACCACTGGATAGATCTTCTAGACAAAAACTTAACAAAGACATAGAGTCCTAAAATGACGAATAAGATCAATTGACTTAATTGATATTTACAGAACATTTCACCTCAAAGCTGCAGAATATATATTCTCAAGTGCACACAGGATATTTTCAAAGGCAGACATGTTAGAACACAAAGTAAGTCTCTACAAATACAAGAAGATTGAAATCATATCAAGTATCTTCTCAGATCACAATGGCATGAAACTAGAACTCAGTTACAACAAAAACATAAAATACATTCAAACACTTGGAGGCTAAATAGCATGTTATTAAACAATGAATGGGTTACCAATGAGATCAAGGAAGAAATTAAAAACTTCCTGGAAACCAATGAAAGTGAACACACAACAACACAAAATCTATGTATCGCAGTGAAAGCAGTCCTAAGAGGGAAGTTCATAGCACTATAGGCCTAACTCAAGAAATAAGAAACATTCCTAATTGATTTTCTAACCCTACAACTTAAAGAACTAGAAAGTAAACACAAAGAAAAATCCAGAGCAAGTAGAAGAAAAGAAATTGTAAAGGTCACAGCAGAAATAAATGACATAGAGACTAAAAAAAAAATTCAAAAGATCAATGAAACAAAAAGCTGGTACTTTGAAAAGGTAAACAACATTGATGGACCTTTAGCCAGACTCACAAGGAAACAAAAAGAAAGGACCCAAGTAAACAAAATGAGAAATGAAAGAGAGGTAACAACTGACACCACAGAAATACAAAGGATCATTGAAACATACTATGGACAACTATATGCCAAAAAAAAAAATTGACAATGTAGACAAAATGGACAAATTTCTAGAAACACACACTCTCCCAACACTGAACCGAGAAGAGACAGAAAATTTTAACAGACCAATAACCACAAAGGAAATTGAAGATGTAATAAAGAAACTCCCAGCAAACAACAGCCCAGGTCTGGATGGCTTCACAGGAGAGTTTTACTGAACATTCAAAGATCTAATACCCATTCTCCTCAAACGATTCTAAACAATCCAAGAAGATGGAAAACTTCCAAACTCATTTTATGAGGCCACCATAATCCTAATTCCAAAACCAGATAAAGACACTACAAAGAAAGAAAACTACAGGCCAATATCCCTTATAAACACAAATGCCAAAATCCTTAACAAAATATTAGCAAATCGGATCCAGCAATACATCAAAAAAATCATTCATCATGACCAAGTGAGTTTCATCCCAGGCATGCCAGGATGGTACAATATTCGCAAATCAATAAATGTGATACACCACATAAATCAAATGAAAGATAAAAATCATGTGATCTTATCAATAGATGCTGAAAAAGCATTCGACAAAATCCAGCACTCATTTCTGATAAAAACACTCAGCAATGTGAAAATCATATCTCGACATAATAAAGGCCATATATGAAAAACCTACAGCCAACATCATACTCAATGGGCAAAAACTAAAAGCATTTTCCTTAAGAACTAGAACAAGACAGGGATGCCAACTTTCGCCACTCTTATTTAACATACTACTGGAAGTCTTAGCCACAGAAATTAGACATGAAGAAAAAAAAAGGGTTCCAAAATGAAAAAGAGGAAGTGAAACTGTCGTTTTTCGCAGATGACAATGTATTGTCCATAGAAAACCCTAAAGACGCCATCAAAAATCTACTAGACTTAATAAATGAATATGGCAAAGTAGCAGGATACAAAATTAACGTCAAGAAATCAACGGCATTCTTATACACCAACAATAAACTCACTGAAAGAGAAACGAAAAAAACAATCCTATTTACCATTGCAGCAAAAAAAAATTAAGACACCTAGGAATACACTTAACCAAAGAAGTAAAGGATCTCTTCACAGAAAACTACAGGTCATTGAGAAAAGAAATAGAGGAAGATATAAAAAAAGTGGAAGCATATACTTGTTCTTGGATTGGGAGAATTGACATCATTAATATGTCCATACTACCCAAAGCAATCTATAGATTCAATGCAATCCTCAGCAAAATGCCAATGATATACTTCACAGAACTAGAACAAATACTCCAAAAGTTTATTTGGAACCAAAAAAAAAAAAAAAACAACAACAAAAAACAAAACCCTAATAGCCAAAGCAATCTTGAAAAAGAAGAACAAAGTAGGAGCAATCACAATACCAGATATCAGGTTATACTACAAAGCCACTGTAATCAAAACAGCCTGGTACTGGCGCAAGAACAAGCAAATAGATCAATGGAACAGAACAGAGAAACCAGAAATTGACCCAAGACAATATGCTCAATTAATATTTGACAAAGGTGGCAACAGCATACAGTGGAGTCGAGACAGCCTCTTCAATGAATGGTATTGGGAAAATTGGACAGCTACATGCAAAAAAATGAAGCTATACCACCAACTTACACCATACACAAGAATAAACTCAAAATGAATAAAAGACTTAAATGTGACTGAGGAATCCATAAAAATCCTTGAAGAAAATGTAGGCAACAAAATTTCAGACATCATACGCAGCAGAATTTTCACTGATACAACACCTAAGGCAAGAGAAACAAAGGAAAAAATAAACACATGAGACTACATCAAACTCAAAAGCTTCTGCACAGAAAAAAAAATGGAAAGGGAACTGACTATATGGGAGACCTTAATTTCCATTGATACGTCAGATAAAGGGCTAATTTTCAAAAGATATAGAGTACTCACAAAACTCAACAAAAGGAAGACAAAGAACCCAATTTTGATTAAAGTGGCTTTGTAGTATAACCTGATGTCTGGTAATGTGATTCCTCCTACTTTGTTCTTCTTTTTCAAGATTGCTGTGACTATTGGCAGCCTTTTTTGGTTCCATATAAACTTTTGGAGTATTTGTTCTAGTTCTGTGAAGTATATCATTGGTATTTTGATGGGGATTGCATTTAATCTATATATAGCTTTGGATAGTATGGGCATTTTAATAATGTTAATTCTTCCAATCCATGAAAAAGCATATGCTTCCACTTTTTTATATCTTCTTCCATTTATTTTCTCAATGACCTGTAGTTTTCTGTGAAGAGATCCTTTACTACTTTGATTAAGTTTATTCTTAGGTGTCTTAATTATTTGGCTGCAATGGTAAATGGGATTGTTTTTTTCGTTTCTCTTTCTGTGAGTTCATTGTTGGTGTATAAGAATGCCATCAATTTCTTGACGTTAATTTTGTATCCTGCTACTTTGCCAAATTCATTTATTAAGTCCAGTAGATTTTTGATGAAGTCTTTAAGGTTTTCTATGTACAATATCATGTCATCTGCAAATAATGACAGTTTCACTTCCTCCTTTCCAATTTGGATCTCTTTTACTTTTTCTTCATGTCTAATTGCTGTGGCTAAGTCTTCCAATACTATGTGAAATGAGTGGTGAAAGTGGACATCCCTGTCTTGTTCCCGTTCTTAAAGAAAATGTTTTTAGTTTTTGCCCATTGAGTATGATGTTGGCTGTAGGTTTTTCATATATGGTCTGTATTATATTGAGATATGATCCCTCTATTCCCACATTGATGAGTGTTTTTATCAGAATGGGTGCTGAATTTTGTTGAATGCTTTTTCAGCATCTATTTATATGATCATATGTTTTTATCGTTCATTTTGTTTATGTGGTGTATAACATTTATTGATTTGCGAATATTGTACCATCCTTGCATGCCTGGGATGAATCCCACTTGGTCATGATGAATGATTTTTTTGATGTATTGCTGGATCCGATTTGCTAATATTTTGTTAAGGATTTTGGCATATGTGTTCATCAGGGATATTGGCCTGTAGTTTTCTTTCTTGTAGTGTCTCTATCCGGTTTTGGAATTAGGATAATGCTGGACTCATAAAATGAGATTGGAAATTTCCTGTCTTCTTGGATGTTCTGGAATAGTTTGACATGAATGAGTATTAGATCTTCTTTGAATGTTCGGTAAAACTCTCCTGTGAAGCATCCGGGCCTGGGCTTTTGTTTGCTGGTAGATTCTTAATTATACTTCAATTTCCTGTGCTGTTTTTGGTCTATTCAAGGTTTCTATCTCTTCCTGGTTCAGTTTTGGGAGACTGTGTTTCTACAAATTTGTCCATTTTGCCTAGATTGTCCAATTTGTTGGCATATAATTGTTCAAAGTATGTTTCAATGATCCTTTGTATTTCTGTGGTGTCAGTTGTTTCTTCTCCTCTTTTGTTTATTTGGTTTCTCTCTTTTTGTTTCTTGGTGGGTCTGGATAAAGGTCCATCGATCTTGTTTATCTTTTCAAAGAACTAGTTATTTGTTTCATTGATCTTTTGACCTGATTTTTTAGTCTCTATGTCGTTTATTTCTGCTCTGACATTTACTATTTCTTTTCTTCTACTTGCTCTGGGTTTTACTTTTTGTTTTCTTTCTAGATGTTTAAGTTGTAGAGTTAGAGTCAATTAGAATTTTTTCTTGTTTTTTAAGGTAGGCCTGCAGTTCTATGAACTTCCCGTTCAGGACTGCTTTCACTGCATCCCATAGATTTTATTGTTGTGTGTTCATTTTCATTGGTTTCCAGGAAGTTTTTAATTTCTTCCTTAATCTTGTTGGTAACCCATTTGTTGTTTAATAACATGCTATTTGGCCTCCAAGTGTTTGAATGTTTTTGTGTGTTTTTGTTGTAATTGAGTTCTACTTTCATGCCATTGTGGTCCAAGAAGATGCTTGATATGATTTCAATCTTCTTGAATTTGTAGAGACTTACTTTCTGTCCTAACATGTGGTCTATCTGTGAGAATGTCCCATGTGCACTTGAGAACAATGTGTATTCTGCAGCTTTGGGGTGAAACGTTCTGTACATATTAATTAAGTCCAACTGATCTAGGTTGTCATTTAACAACTCTATGTCCTTGTTAAGTTTTTGTTTGGAAGATCTATCCAGTGGTGTATGTGGGTTGTTAAAATCACCCACTGAGATTGTATTGCTATTGTTCTCTCTTTTGAAGTCCTTCAAAATTTTTAAATACATTTTGGAGCTCCCATATTTGGTGTGTATATGTTTACCAGGGTTATATCCTCTTGTTGGATTGATCCTTTTAATATTATGTTCTGACCTTCTTTGTCTCTTATTATGGCCCTTATTTTGAAATCTATCTTGTCAGATATGAATATTGCTACACAGCTTTTTTTTTTTTTCATTTCCATTTGCTTGGAAAATTTTTTTCCATCCCTTCACTTTCATTCTGTGTGAGTGTTTTGTTGTAAGGTGAGTCTCTTGTAAACAGCATATATATGGGTCATGTTTTTATATCCAATCAGCTACCCTGTGTCTTTTGATTGGAACATTTAAGCCATTTACATTTAAGGTTATTATTGCTAGATTGTTATTAGTTGCCATTTTAATTTTATGCCTGTGTCTCTCTCTCTCTCTCTCTCTCTCTCTCTCTCTCTCTCTCTCTCTCTCTCTCTCTCTCTCTCTCTGTTTCTTCTTCTTCTTACAACTGTCCCTTCAGTATTTCTTGCAGTGCTGATTTCGTGGTGGTCAATTCCTTTAGTTTTTTTTTTTTTTTTTATCTGTGAAAACCTTTATTTCTCCTTCAATTTTGAATGATAGCCTTGATGGATAGAGTAGTCTTGGATTTAGACCCTTGCCTTGCATTAACTTGTACACTTCATGCCACTCGCTTCTGACCTGCAGGGTTTCTATTGAGAAATCAGCTGACAGTCTAATGGGAGCTCCCTTGTAGGTAACTTTCTGTCTGTCTCTTGCTTCCTTTAAGATTCTTTCTTTGTCTTTAATGTTTGCCATTTTTATTATGATGTGTCTAGCTATGGGTCTTCTGGGGTTCTTCTTACTTGGGACTCTCTGTGTTTTCTGGACTTGTGTGACTTATTCCTTCACCAGTTTAGAAAAGTTTTCTGTCATTACTTCTTCAAACAGGTTATCTATTCCTTTCTCTGATTCTTCTCCTTCTGGTACACCTGTAATGCGAATGTTGTTTGTTTTGTGTTGTTCCAAATCACCCTTAAACTCTTCTGCTTTTTAATTTTTTTCCCATTTGATTCTCTATTTAGGTGTTTTTTTCTACTTTGTCGTCTAAGTCGCTGATTCAGTCTTTAGCTTCTTCTATTCTATTCTTGAATCCTTCTAAGGTTTTTTTTTTTTTTTTTTCAAAACAGCTATGTCATTCTTTATTTTCCCTTGATTTTTATGTATAGCTTCTACCTCTTTTTTTAAGCTGATGTAGTTCCCACTGAGCTTTTCATAATTCTTATTAAGTTGCTTGTAGTTCTCACCAAATTGTTTGAGCACCCTTAAAATCATTTCTTTGAATTCTTTATCTGACAAGTTGCTTTTTTCTAGTTCCTGTAGTTCCTTTTCTATTGATTTCTCTCTTTTTTTTTTAATTTGGGGATTTTTTTGTGTCACCACTTTAGCAATATGGTAGTTCTAAGCCCAGTGGGAAATGTTGGAATGTGTAGGCAGGTTGGTGAGCATCAATTAAGGCTGCTCTGCCTCCCAGCTTGTTTTGGTCAACACTTATTTTTTATAAAAACTTACATCAAAGTGGGAATAGAGAGATCATACCTCAACATAATTAAAGCCATGTATGACAAACCTATAGTCAATATCATACTCAATTAGCAAAAGTTAATCATGTTCCCTAAACATGAACAAGATAGGTATGTCTGCTTTCACCACTCTTATTCAAAATAGTACTGGAAGTCATATCCACAACAATCAGACAAGAAAATGTAAAAGGCATCCACATTTTTTTAAAGTACTAAAACTGTCATTATTTGCAGAAGACATGACTACATATAGATAACCATGAAGACTGCACACACACACACACACACACACACACACACACACACACTACTAGAACTGATGAATTCAAAAATGTAGCAGGATACAAAATAAATATCCAGAAATCAATTTCACATTTATACATCAATAATGAACTATCAGAAAGGGAAACTAAGAAAACAATTGCATTTACAATCTTATCAAAATAAATAATAAATAAAATACCTAGAAATAAATTTAACCAAGGACAAAATACCTGTTCATGAAATATTAAGGGACACTGAAGACAGAAATTGAAGAAAGTAGAGATAAATGGAGCATATACCATGCTCTGTGTTAGAAAAATTAAACATCATTAAAATGTCCATACCCAAAGAAATCTATAAATTCAACACAATTTCTTTCAAAAGACCAATGGCATATATAAGAGCCAAAGAAAATAATCCAAAAAGGTATATGGAAAAACAAAATTACTTGAATAGCTACAGCAATGTTGAAAAAAATAAAACAGGGGAGGAAAAATGGTGGTGGAGTGAATGTAAGCTACACAGATGATCTCCCAGGACCAAACAGGAATTACAAATAAATAAAGACAAATCATCAGAAAAAAAGCAACAGAAAAACAGCGGGAGAGAACCATATAACCAGGGACACTGAACGAGCCTGGTAGAATCTGTGGAGGTGCAAGAGGGTGGTGGGCTGGGTGCCCACGGACAGCAGAGGTCTTAGCTGTGAGCAGCACCTTAAGGGTTAAAATTCCAAGCGGTTCTACAGTGCAGAGGATCGGGTATGAGCACTAGATTGGATACAGCCACTCACCTTGAGCTACAGCAGAGGAAGGGTGGGCTGGACTGGAACTCTGTGAGGACATGCAGAATATGGAGGGCACTCAGAGTTTGTGCTGAGTCATGGCCACAAAGGACGGTGGCCAGCTTGCACTTTCCTGGAGCTGTGGAGAGATAGAACAGCCCGTCCCTCGGAGATTCAGCCCCATCCAGTTGAACCAAAGAAATGCAAACTATTGCTCACTAACAACCAGCATCTGCCCCACCCTCTGGAAATCCTCTTATGCTTAACACCTGAGGGAGTCTCTCATTCAACTGAGAACCCAAGGCTTTTCAAGTAACTGAGGTTAATAGCCTCCAGGCAAAAAGCTAGAGAATAACTAAGCCTTTCCATGGCTTGCAAATCTACCCAGGAAAGAAAGACTTGACAGTAGTGTTTAACATGGGCCCTCCCGTGCTCATCCAAACCCAGTAGAGGGAGCCACAAACAGCAGAACACCAACACCCACAGGGAAAATTTGGCAGGCTCCAAAACCCACTGAGATAGCCAAAATGGTGAAACAAACAAACAAAAAATCCTAAATGAAAGAACAAGAGAACTCTACCAAACATGAGATAAATGAAATGCAGTGAAGGAAGTTATCAGAGGTAGAGTTCAGAACCATATTCTTGAGGAAGCTCAACAGCATGAGTAAGGACATCAACACCATGAGTAAAGATATAGAAACATTGAAAACCAACCAAGTGGAAATGAAGATTGACATAGCAGTAATACAGAACACATTGGAAGGAATGAAGAGCTGAGTAGAGAAAGCTGAGGACCGGATCACTGAATTAGAAGACAGGGTAGAAAAAAATCAACCAATCAGAAAACCAAAAGGAAAAAACAATTAAAAAACAGGACGATAGCTTAAGAGAACTGTGGGAAAACTGGAACATAATAACATTCGCATCATAGGAGTCCACGAAGAAGAAGAAAATGAGCAAGGGATAGAGAATATATTTGAAGAAATAGAGAAAACTTTCCTAACCTGGTGAAGGAAGAAGGCATTCAAGTTCAAGAGCACAGAGAGCCCCAAGAAGGAAAAACCCAAATAGGCCCACACAAACACATATAGTAATTAAATTGCCAAAGATTAAAGATAAAGAGAGAATCCTAAAAACAGCAAGAGATAAGCAACAGGTTCCCTACAAAAAACCCTCATTAGGCTATCATCTGACTTCACAACAGAAACACTACAGGTCAGAAGGTAATGGCATGACGTATTCAAGGTCATAAAAAAAAAAGAATCTGAATCCAAGACTACTCTATCCAGCAAGGCTAGCATTCAAAATATAAGGTCAAATAAAGAGCTTCCTAGACAAAAAATAAATAAATAAATAAATAAAATAGGTTAAGGGAGTATATTAGCACCAAACCAGCACTGCAAGAAATGTTAAAAGGACTATTATAATTAGTAGAAGAAATAAGATGGAAAATATAACCACGCTAAACAAAAATGGCAATAAATAAGTACATATCAATAATCACCTTAAATGTAAATGGACAGAATGCTCCAATAAAAAGACACAGATTGGATAAGAAAACATGACTTACATATATGTTGTTTACAAGAGACCCACCTCACAACAAAAGACTCACATAGGTTGAAAGTAAAGGTATGGAAAAAAATCTTCCAAGCAAATGCAAAGAAAAAAAAAGCTGGGTAGCAATACTCATATCTGATAAATTAGATTTCAAAATGAAGGCCATAACTAGAGACAAAAAAGGCCATTACATAATATTAAAAGGATCTATCCAACAGGAAGATATAACCTTGGAAAAGATATATGCACCCAATATAGGAGCACCAAAATATATTAAAAATCTTCTGGAGGACTTCAAAGGAGAAATCGACAGCAATACAATCATAGCAGGGGACTTCAACACCCCGCTGACATCACTGGATAGATCATCTAGACAAAAAATTAACAAGGAAACAGAAATTCTAAATGAAGCACTAGATCAAATGGATTTAATAGATATATACAGAGAATTACACCCCAAAACTGCAGAATTCACATTCTTCTCAAGGGCACATGGGACATTCTCCAAGATAGATCACATGTTAGGGAATAAGCTAAGTCTCTACAAGTTCAAGAAGATTGAAATCATGTCAAGCATCTTCTCAGATCACAATGGCATAAAACTAGAAATAAGTTGCAAGAAGAACATGCAAATACATTTGAAAACATGGAGGCTAAATAGCATGTTATTGAAGAATGAATGGGTTACTGTAGAAATCAAGGAAGAAGTTAAAATTTCCTGGAAACCAATGAAAATGAACACACAACAACACAAAATCTATGGGATGCAGTGAAAGCAGTTCTGAGAGGCCCACCTCAAGAAACAAGAAAAAATTCTAATTGACTACCAAATCTCACAACTTAAAGAACTGGAAAGCAAACAAAAAGAAAACCCCAGAGCAAGTAGAAAAAAGGAAATATTAAAGATCAGAGCAGAAATAATTGACATGAAGACCAAAAAAAAAAAAAAACAATTCAAAGGATCAATGAAACAAAGAGCTGGTTTTTTGAAAAGATAAACAAGATTGATGGACCCTTAGCTAGACTCACCAAGAAACAAAGAGAGAGAACCCAAATACACAAAATCAGAAATGAGAGAGGAGAAGTAATAACTGACACCACAGAAATGCAAAGGATCATTAACAAATACTACGAACAATTAGACACCAACAAATTGGACAATCTAAGTGACATGGACACATTTCTAGAAACATATAGTCTCCCAAAACTGAATTGGGAAGAGATAGAAAACTTGAACAGACCAATAACAATGAAAGAAATTGAAGATGTAATCAAGACTCTCCCAGTAAACAAAAGCCCAGGCTTGGATGGCTTCACGGGGGAGTTTTACTGAATATTAAAAAAATAAATAAATAAAACTAACACCCATTCTCCTTAAACTATTCCAAAAATTCAAGAAAAAGGAAGACTTCCAGACTTGTTTTATGAGGCCTGCATAATTCTACTTCCAAAACCAGAAAAAGACACTACAAAGAAAGAAAACTATAGGCCAATATCCCTGATGAACATAAATGTCAAACCTGAATAAAATACTAGCAAATAGGATCCAGCAATATATCAAAAAAATTATTCAGCATGACCAAGTGGGATTCATCCCAGGGATGCAAGGATGGTACAATATTCGCAAATCAATAAATGTGATACACCACATAAACAAAATGAAAGATAAAAACCACATGATCATATCAATAGTTGCTCAAAAGGCATTCGACAAAATCCAGCACCCATATCTGATAAAAATGCTCAGCAATTTGGGAATAGAGGGATCATATCTCGACATAATAAAGGCCATATATAAAAGACTTACAGCCAACATCATACTCAATGGGCAAAATCTAAAAACATTTCCCTTAAGAACAGGAACAAGACAGGGATGCCCACTTTCACCACTCTTATTTAACATAGTACTGGAAGTCTTAGCCACAGCAATAAGACATGAAGAAAAAATAAAAGGGATCCAAATTGGAAAGGAGGAAGTGAGAGTGTCATTATTCACAGATGACATGATATTATACATAGAAAAGCCTAAAGACTACATCAAAAATCTACTAGATTTAGTAAATGAAGTTGGCAAAGTAGCAGGATACAAAATTAAAGTAAAGAAATTGATGGCATTCTTATACACCAAAGATGAAATCACAGAAAGAGAAACTGAAAAAACAATCCCATTTACCATTGCGGCAAAAAACTAAGATACCTAGGAATAAACTTAACCAAAGAAGTAAAGGACCTATTTCCAGCAAACTGCAGGACATTGAAAGAAGAAATAGAAGAAGTTATAAAAAAGTGGAAGCACATACCTTGTTCATGGAAGAATTAGCATCATTAAAATGTCCATACTATCCAAAGCAATCTATAGATTCAATGCAATCCCCATCAAAATACCCAGGACATATTTCACAGAACTAGAACAAATACTTCAAAAGTTTATATGGAATCAAAAGTACCCCGAATAGCTTCAGCAATCCTGAAAAAGAAGAACAAAGTAGGCGGGATCACAATACTGGATATCAGGTTACACTACAAAGATACTGTAATTAAAGCAGCCTGGTACTGGCACAAGAACAGACACATAGATCAATGAACAGAACAGAGAACCCATTATACTCAATTAATATTTGACAAAGTTGGCATGAGCATACAATGGAGTAAAGACAGCCTCTTTAATAAATGGTGTTGGGAAACTTGGACAGCTACATGCAAAAAAAATGAAACTAGACCATCAGCTTACACCATACACAAGAATAAACTCAAAATGGATAAAAGACTTAAATGTGCCTTGTCAATCCATAAAAATCCTGATAGAAAATGTGGGCAACAAAATTTCAGACATCATACACAGTATAATTTTTACTGATACATCACCTAAGGCAACAGAAACAAAGGAAAAAAATGAACACATGGGACTATGTCAAACTCAAAAACTTTTGCACAGCAAAAAAATCAACCATCAAAATGGAAAGTTAACTTACTGTATGGGAGAGCATAATTGCCAATGACACATCAGATAAGGGGTTAATCTCCAAAATATATTGAGTGCTCATACAACTCAACATAAGGAAGACGAAGACAAAGACCCCAATTAAAAAATGGGCAGAGGAACTAAATAAACACCGCTCCAAACAGGACATACAAATGGCCAAGAGACATATGAAGAAATGCTCAACTTCACTAATCATCAGAGAGATGCAAATTAAAACAACAATGAGGTATCACCTCACACCTGTCAGATGGTCATCATCAACAAAGCTGCAAACAAGTTTTGGCGAGGGTGTGGGGAAAAGGGGATTCTAGTACACTGCTGGTGCAATGTAGACTGGTGCAGCCACTGTGGAAAACACTATGGTGTCACCTCAAAAAATTAAAAATTGAGTTACCATTTGACCCAATGATCCCACTTCTGGGAATATACCCTAAGAAGCCTGAAACACCAGTTAGAAAGAATTTACATACTCCCATGTTCATAGCAGTATTATTTACAATAGCTAAGATCTGGAAACAGCCCAAGTGTCCATTAATAGACGAATCGATAAAAAAGCTGTGGTACATATACACAACAGAATACTATGCAGCTGTAAGAAAGAAATATCTCTTATCATTTGAGATGACATGAGAGGACCTGGAAACTATTATCCTTAGCAAAACAAGCCAAGCAGAGAAAGACAAATATCATACAATCTCACTTATTTCTGGAATATAATAAACATAACATTGTGAGGAACAGGGCAGTCCCAGAGATGTAGAAGTAGGGTACAGATAGACAATCCCCAGAAGAAGGGATGAGGGGGGAAGAGATAAATCACAGAACTTATATGCATGTATGCATAACCAATGGACATGGACAACAAATCTGGGGATGGGGTGTGGAGCGAGGGGGAAGAGGGTGTCACTGGGGGGAAAATGAGAAACATCTGTAACAAAAATAAATAAATAAAAAAGAAAACAAAATTGAAAGTGTCACATTACCTTTTATCAAACTACACTACAAACCTATAATATTAGTATGGTATTAAAAAAGTATGGTAATGGCATATAAACAGACATATAGATCAATTGACTAGAATAGAGAGACCAGAAATAGACTCATGGCTATATGATCAATTAATATTTGACAAAAATGGCAAGAATATAAAGCAGAGTAAAAACAGTCCATTCAATAAATTAATTGGACACATATGTGCAGAAAAATGAAACTAGATAACCTCCTTACATCATGCACAAGAATAAACTCCAAATGAATTAAAAGCTTAAATGTTAGACTCAAAACCATAAAAATCCTAAAAGAAAACATAGACAGTAAAATCTTACACTTTTCTTGTAGCAATATTTTTTTCTGATATATCTCTTCAGACAAGGGAAACAATAGAAAAAATAAAACAAATGGGATGATATCAAACTAAAAAGGTTTTGCATAACAAAGGAAACCATCAACAAAATGAAAAGACAACCCACTAAATGGGAGAACATATTTGCCAATAATACATCTGACAAGTGTTTAATATTCAAAATTGAGAAAGAGCTTGTACAACTCAACATAAAAAAAAAAAAAAATCCTATTAAAAAACAGGTAAAGGACCTGAATAGACACTTTTCCAAAGAAGACATACAGATGGCGAATAGACATATGAAAAGATGCTCAATGCCACTAATCTTTAAAGAGATGCAAATTAAAACTACAATAAGATATCACCTCACCTCTGTCAGAATACCTATCATCAATAAATCAACAAACAACAAGTGCTGGCAAGGATGTACAGAAAAGGAAACCCTCTTGCACTTTTGGTGGGAATGCAGACTGGTGCAGTCACTATAGAAAACAATATGAAGTTTCCTAAAAAAATTGAAAATGGAACTGCCTTATGACCCAGAATTTTCACTTCTGGGAATATATTGGAAGAAACCTGAAACTGATTTGAAAGAATATATTCACCCCTATTTTAATTGCAGCACTATTTACAATACCCAAGATTTTGAAACAACCCAAGTGTCCTTTAGTAGTTAAGTGAATAAAAAACAGTGGTACATATACACAGTGGAATACTACTCAGCTATTAAAAAAAAAAAAAAAAAAAAAAAGGACATCTTATTTTTTGTGACAGCATGGATGGACCTGGAGAGTATTACGCTAAATAAAATAAGCCAGTCAGGGAAATACAAATACTATATTATTTCACCTATATATAGAATATAATGAACCAAATAAACAAAATATAAACAGACTCATAGGTACAGCTGTCAGAGGGAAAGGTGGTTGAGGAGCTTGGTGAAACAAGTGATGGGAATAAGCAAAAAAAAAGATTGCCCTGGCTTGTGTCCCTCAGTGGTAAAAGCATCGGCCCATGCACCGAAGGGTCATGGGTTGGGTTCCCGGTCAAGGGCACGTACCTGGGTTGCAGGTTCAATCCCAGCCTCAGTCAGGGCATGCGCAAGAGGCAACCAATTGATATGTTTCTCTCACATTAATGTTTCTCTATCTCTCCACCCTTCACTCCCTTCCTTCCACTCTTTCTGAAAATCAATGGAAAAAATACCCTTGAGTAAGGATTAAAAAAAAACTCATGGATATAGACAACAGTATGGTGACTACCAGGAGGTAAATGGGGTGAGGAAGATGAAAGTGTGTAAAGGGGGGATAAGTGATGATGGAAGGATGTTTGACTTGGGGTGGTGAACACACAATACAATATACAGATGATGTATTATAGAACTGTACGATTGAAACCTATATAATTTTATTTTCCAATGTCACCTCAATAAATTCAATATTTTTTTTTTTAAAAAAAGAAGGGAGAAATATAAAACTAGTCACAGAAGAAGCAAGATGGCTGAAGCCTAAGGAAGTTCCATCTGCTTGCTACGAGCATCAGACTGGACTTGTGGCTAAGCTGTAGAACATATTACTTGAAAAACAAGCTGAAAATAGCTGACTGGAAATGCTGCAAGTGGGGAGTGTGTATAGGGGACAGGAGAAAAAGCAGAGTGGGTGAGCCAACATCTGCAGCTGCACAATGTGGTTGGGAAGACAGAGGGAAGGTGCAGCAGCATAGCTCCTACACTCTGGACATGGGGGGGGACTCAGCTCCACACAGGGGTCCCCAAATAGAGCAACAGAGAAGGGAAGTGGAGCCCACATAACACCAGACAGTGGGAATTAGAGGTAATTTAGCCCACCGGGGGAACTCAGACAGCACTATCCCAAGCTAAAAACAAGTGCTTAGTTATAACACCAGCCCAGGAAGTTCATCTTGATTTTGGTTTGTGGGAAGGGCCAGTAAGCAGAGCTCTGGACCTATGAAGGGGTCTGAGAGAGTCACCCAGCAGTGAATCTGAGGGGCCAATTATTCACTGAAAGAACTTTGACAGGGCCTAGTCAGAGTACCCTGGGAAAGAGGTGCCATGCTCCCCACCTTGAGAAAAGAAGAGACATCCCTTCCCACACCCAGGGAACAGCTCTGGGCTGGAAATCAGTACTCTGGTGGCTGAGCCTGGCAGCACTGAGTATTCAGACATGTGGCCTGGTGGGAGTCTGGGCAGAAGCCCCATCCAGCAAGGGCCAGGCATGCTGAAAGATTATAGAGCCAAGCAGGGCTGTTTTTTTCTCCTTTTCTTTTTAATTCTATCACCTTGGGATGGTAACCAGGAGTGCGAGCAACCCAGGCAGAGCTGAGGCATTGAAAGGAGAGGAAGTGACTGACTGCTCCCCTACAAGCATAGGCACCACACCCAAGGCAAATCTGTTTAAACAATCCTGACCAGACCTGATAACCCACAGAGCCCAGTGCCATGGGAGCAGGGAAAGCAGTCCATAACAAGGGGCAATCCCAGTAGCAGACCCAGCATCTGAACTAGGGAAGCCCCACACACCAGACTACTTGAGGTCCTGCCCTACAGGGCTTCAGCCAGGTTTTTCCAGGAACAGGAAGGGACAGCTTGTACCAGAGAACTGCCCAAGACAGCAGATCCAACAACATTGAAGCAAAATCCAGTAAGCTCCACAAATAGCAGACCCAAGATTTTTGTTTTTGCTTTTGTGGTTGTGTTTGTTGTTGTTGTTGTTGTTTTTAGTTTTTTACTTGCTTATTTTTCTTAGGTTTGAAATTTCTGTCTTTTTCTTGTTACTTTTTGCCTATACTCTCTTAATGCTATCTTTCATTATAGTCTAATTTTTTTTTAAATTTTCTCTCATAGTCTTTATTTTCTTTTTTTTAATTCAATTTTTCTTCTTTTCTTTTCCCATTTTTTACTTTCCTAGTCTACATTTTATTTTATTTAGTATTATTGCTACCTAAAATTATTGTTATTATTTTATTCATTTTATTCTAACTTTTATTTTTTATATTTATCCTATATCTGTTCTCTGCCTTCTTTGCTTTTACATTATTTATTTCCTTCTCTAATTCTTTTGGTCACATGCCTTCTAGTATTCTCTGTGTGTGTGTGTGTGTTTTGTTTGTTTGTCTCTTAAACATTTTGTTGAGGCTATTGCTTTTATTATTGTTGTTGTTGATTTATTATGGGTGTGTTCTTTTTGCTTTGGTCTAGTTTTCTCCTGCTTTATTCTGTCCATATCTATATAACAATTAACATAACAGGGTTGGGGTTGAGACTCACAGTCAACAATCCTGAGGGTTAAACACACCCACAAATAGACAACAGCAATAAAGACACAAATTCAACAAGAGAGACGACATAACCCACACAAGAGTCATTCTTAAAGCAGCAATCTCAGAACATCAAGGAGACTACTACACTAGATCCCACAAAAAGACCACCCCACCAAGACTGGGAGGAATAACAGTCTTATCTGATACAGAAAAAAAGAAACCCTCAAAGTAACAGCAAAAATGGGGGACAAAAAACAGGCCCAAAATGAAAGAACAGGAGGAATCTCCAGAAAAAGAGCTAAATAAAATGGAGGCAAGCAATTTTTCAGATATAGAGTTCAAAGTAATGGTTATAAGGATACTTATACAACTTAGTGAGAACTACAATGAACTTAGTGAAAACTTCATTAGCATAAAAACAGATATGGAAACAATAAATAAAAACCAGTTAAAAATGAAGAATGACATAGCTGAAATAAAGAACACCCTGAAAGAAATCAACAGTACATGAGAAGAAGCTGAGGACCAAATCAGTGAATTAGAAGACAAGGTAGAAAAAAACACCCAATCAGAGCAGCAAATCGACAAAATTAAAAGGCAGGAGGATTGATTACGGGAGTTTTGGTACAACATGAAATGTGACAACATCTGCATCACAAGGAAACCAGAAAGAGAAGAATCAGATCAAAGAATAGAGAACCAAAAATTTGGAAAAATTGTGGTGGAGTGGACGGAAGCTACACAGACCATCTCCCACAATTAAAATAAAGAAAAATCATTGGGAAAAAACAACAGAAAAGTAGCTGGAGAGAACCTGTATAACTGGGGAGGGAAAGAGGACACCAAATCGAGCATGGTAGAAACTGTGGAGGTACAAGAAGGAATGCTGGGAGACCACAGACAGAAGCTGAGGGCTGTTTTTGCTGTGACCAGTTCCCTCGGAGTAGTCAGGGTTGAAACCCCAAGCCAGCTCCAAAGAGCAGAGGGCCAGGTCAGGGAAAGGCATGCATATAACACCTGGCTGAGATCACAAGAGTGGAAACATGGTATGGCACGAAAAGCTGCAAGAAAAAAAAAATATCAAGCACTAAATTAGCTACAGTCGGTCACCTTTTGCTCTGGCAGAGGAAGGGCACATTGAACTGGAACCATGTGGAGAGACTTGGGGAGTTGAGATGGAGGACACTGAGAGTTTTACACAGAATCACTCCCTAATAGGACAGTAGCCCTCTTACTCAAAAAGCCCCTTCCCTGGGCTCTGGGGTAAAGCAACGGTCCCTCTCTCAGGAATTTAACACCACTGGCCAAGCCAGAAAAATACAAATTGAGACTCATTAAATGTTAGAGACTACCACCAAGCAACTGTCCTACCCACTGGAAATCCCCTTACTCTGAACAAGTGAGGAATTTCTTTCATTCAGCTGAGGGCTACAACCCAAGGATCATCAAATAAATGAGACTAATAGACTGCAGGCAAATGCTAGAGAATAACTGAACTTTTGATTGGCCTGAAAATCTATTCAGGAGAATAACACTTGACAGTGATGTTTAACGGGGGTCCTCCAACACTCATCCAAACCGAGTAGAGAGAGCCACAGTTAGCAGAACACCAACACGAACACAGATAATTTGGAAGGCTCCAAAACCCACTGAGACAGCCAAAATGGTTATACAAAGAAACAAATCCCAAATGAAAGAAAGATAATTTTACAGGAGAAGACATAAATGAAATGTAATTAAGGAAGATATCAGAGGTAGATTTCAGAGTAATGAAGGATCTCAACAGCATGAATAAAGATATAGACACATTGAAAATCAACCAAACTGAAAGTGAAAAACCACCAAGCAGAAATGAGGAATGACATAACAGAAATAAAGAACACATTGGAAGGAATAACCACCAGCATAGAGGAAGCTGAGGAATGGATCAGTGAATAAGAGGACACGGTAGAAAAATTCATTCAATCAGAGAACCAAAAAGGAAAAACAATTAAAAAACAGGAAGAGAGCTTAAGAGAACTGTGGGAAAATTTGAAACATAACAACACTTGCAAAATAGGAGTGCCAGAAGGAGAAGAAAATGAGCAAGGGTTAGAGAATATATTTGAAGAAATAGTCACAGAAAACATCCTTAACGTGGTAACAGAAAAAGACATACAAGTTCAAGAAGCACAGAGAGCTCCAAGTAAGAAGAACCCAAACAAGCTCACACCAAGACACATCATATTTAAAATGCCAAAAATTAAAGACAAAGAGAGAATCCTAAAGGCAGCAAGTGATAAGCAACAAGTTACTGACAGAGGAGCGCCCATAAGGCTATCAGCAGACTTCTCAACAAAAACACTACAGGCAAGAAGAGAATGGAATGAAGTAATCAAGGTAACAAAAAACAAGTATCTGAATCCAAGACTACTCTATCCAGCAAGGCTATCATTCAAAATAGAAGGTGAAATAAAGAGCTTCCTAGACAAAAAAGGCTAACAGAATATATTAGCACCAAACCAGCACTGCAAGAAATATCAAAAGGACTGCTGTAATAAGCAGACCAAATAGGAATAAAAACATAACCACAATAAACAAAAATGGCAATAAATGAGTACATATCAATAATAACCTTAATGTAAATGGATTACATGCTCTGATCAACAGACATGGAGTAGGTGAATAGATAAGAAAGAATGACTCATATGTATGTTGTTTACAAGAAACCCATCTCACAAAAAGACTCACATAGGTTGAAAGTGAAGGGATGGGAACAATTTTTTCCAAGCAAATGAAAAGGAAAAAAAAGTTGGAGTAGAAAGACTGCTATCTGATAAAAATGACTTCAAAATGAAGGCCACAACTAGAGACAAAGAAAGCCATTACATAATATTGAAAGGATCTATCCAACAGGAGGATATAACCTTGGTAAACATATTTACACCCAATATAAGAGCATCAAAATACATTTAAAAATTTGTGGAAGACTTCAAAGGAGAAATCAACAGCAATGCAATCATAGCAGGGTACTTCAACACCCCATTAATGGCACTGAATAGATCCTCTAGATAAAAAAAAAAAAAAAAGCAAGGAAACAGAGACTCTAAATGATGCAATAGATCAAATGGATTTAATACATATCTACAGAAAATTACAGCACGAAATTGCAGATTCACATTCTTCTCAAGAGCACATGGGACATTCTCAAAGATAGACAACATGTTAGGACACAAACTAAGTCTCTACAAGTTCAAGAAGATTGAAATTATATCAAGCACTTTCTCAGATCACAATGGCATGAAACTAGAAATCAATTACAATAAAAACACTCAAAAACATTCAAACACATGGAAGTTAAATAGCATGTTAATTACCAATGAATGGGTTACCAAGGAGAACAAGGAATAAATTTAAAACTTTCTGGAAACCAAAAAATTGAACCCACAACAACACAAAATCTGTGGGATGCAGGGAAAGCTATCCTGAGAGGGAAGTTCACAGTACTACAGGCCAAACCTCAAGAAATAACAAAATGTTCTAATTAATCATGCAACCTCACAACTCAAAGAACTAGAACGTAAACAAAAAGAAAAACCCAGAACAAGTAGAAGGAAAAAAATAGTAAAGGTCAGAGCAGAAATAAATGACAAAGAGACAAAAAAAAAAAAAAAATCCAAACATCAATGAAACAAAGAGTTGGTTCTTTGGAAAGATAATCAAGATTTATGAACCCTTAACCAGACTCATGAAGAAACAAGGAGAGAGGATCTAAATAAACAAAATTAAAAACAAAAGAGGAGAAGTAACAACTGACACCAAAATAAAAAAGATTGTTACAGAAATAATATGAACAATTATATGCCAACAAATTAGACAATCTAGGCGAAATGGACAAATTTCTAGAATCATAGTGTCCCAAAACTGAACCAGGAAGATATAGAAAAGTGTAATAGACCAATAAAAACTAAGAAAATTGAACATGTAAAAGATCTCCCAATAAACAAAGCCTGGGCCAGGATGATGTCACTGGGCAGATTTACCAAAAATTCAAAAAAGCACTAACAACCATTCACCTCAAAATTTCCAAAGAATTCAAGAAGAAGGAAGACTTCCAAACTCGTTTTATAGGCCAGTATAATTCTAATTCCAAAACCAGATGAAGACACTACAAAGAAAGAAAACTACAGACCAATGGCCCTGATGAATATAGATGCCAATATCCTTAACAAAACATTAGCAAATCAGATCCAGCAATGCATTAAAGAAATTATTCAACATGACCAAATGGAATTCATTCCAGGGATGTAAGGCTGGTACAACATTCACAAATCAATAAATGTGATACACCACATAAACAAAATGAAAGGTAGAAACCATATGATTATATCAATTAATAATGTAAAAGCATGTGATACACCCAGCACCCATTACTGATAAAAACGCTCAGCAATGTGGAAATAAAGGGATCATATCTCCACATAATAAAGGCAATATATGAAAAACCTACAGCCAACATCATATTCAATGGGCCAAAACTAAAAGGATTTCCCTTAAGAACACTAACAAGACAGGAATACCCACATTCACCATTCTTATTCAACATAGTATTGAAAGTCTTAGCCAAAGCAAGTAGACATGAAGAAAAAATAAAAGGGATCCAAATTGGAAAAGAGAAAGTGAAACTGTCATTATTCACAGATGACATGATATTGTACATAGAAAACCCTAAAGACTCCATCAAAAATCTACTAGATTTAATAAATGAATTTAGCAATGTAGCAGGATGCAAAATTAACATCAAGAAATCGATGGCATTCTTATACACCAAAGAAGAAATCACAGAAAGAGAAACTAAAAAACAATCCCATATACCATTGCGGCAAAAAATTAAGATATCTAGGAATAAACTTAAACAAAGAAGTAAAGGACCTACTAGCAAAATACTACAAGACATTGAAAAAAGAAATAAAGAAAGATATAAAAAAGTGGAAGCATATACCGAGTTCATGAATTGGAATAATTAACATCATTAAAATGTCCACACTGGCTTGAGAAAATGGTGGTGGAGTGAATGGAAACTACACAGACAATCTCCCAGAACCAAAAGGGAATTACAACTAAAATAAAGACAAATGATTGGGAAAAAGCAACAGAAAAGCAGCGAGGGAGGATCATACAACCAGGGACACTGAATGAGCCTGATAGGATCTGCGGAGGCATTTGAGGGTGGCAGGCTGGGAGCCCACAGACAGCAGCGTCCTTGGTTGTGATCAGCGGCCTTAGCTGGGAGCATCGGTGGTGCCCGCCCCCGGGGTTAAGACCCCAAGCTGCTCCACAGCGCAGAGGGCAGGGACAGAGCGCTAAATAGCCACAGCCACTCACCTGGGGCTCCGGCAGAGGGAGGGCAGACTGGAATGGAACTCTGTGGGGACACCTGGGATTTGGAGGGCGTTCAGAGTTTGTGCTGAGCTGTGGCCACAAAGGACGATAGTGGCCAGCCCCTCCTTACAGGTTACACAGAATGGCAGCCAAGTTTACTCCTTCCCAGAGCTGTGGCAGCCTCTCCCTTGGAGATTCCCAGGTGAGGAAAAGAGGTAAAGAAATGCAAATTGAGGCTCATTAACAACCAGGATCGGCCCCAAACTTGGGAAATCCTCTTACACTATAAACACCTGAGGGAGTTTCTCATTCAACTGAGATCCTAAGGCTTTTTAAGTAACTGAGGCTAATAGCCTCCAAGCAAAAAGCTGGAGCAAAACTGAACCTTTCCTGAGCTTGCAAATCTACCCAGGAAAATGAGACTTCACAGTGGTGATTAAGGAGGGCCCTCCACGCTCATCCAAACCCAGTAGAGGGAGCCACAAATAGCAGAACACCCACAACCACAGGGAAAATTGGGCAGGCTCCAAAACCCACTGAGATAGCAAAAATGGTGAAACAAAGAAACAGATCCCAAATGAAAGAACATGAGAAATCTACCGAAGAAGAGATAAATGAAATGCAGATAAGCAAATTATCAGAGGAAGAGTTCAGAGCTATGATCTTGAGGAAACTAAATGGCATGAGTAAGGATATCGACACCATGAAAACCAACCAAGTAAAAATAAAGAATGACAGAGCAGAAATTAAGAACACATTGGAAGGACTGACCAGCAGAGTAGAGGAAGCAGAGGACCGGATCAGTGAATTAGAAGACAGAGCAGAAAAAATCAATCAATCAGAAAACCAAAAGGAAAAAACAATTAAAAAACAGGAAGATAGCTTAAGAGAACTGTGGGACAACTGGAAACATAATAACATTCGCATTATAGGAGTCCCCGAAGAAGAAGAAAATGAGCAAGTGTTAGAGAATATATTTGAAGAAATAATGACAGAAAACTTTCCTAACCTGGTGAAGGAAGAAGGCATTCAAGTTCAAGAAGCACAGAGAGCCCCAAGTAAGAAGAACCCAAACAGGCCCACACCAAGACACATAGTAATTAAAATGGCAAAAATTAAAGACAAAGAGAGAATCCTAAAGGCAGCAAGAAATAAGCAAGAGATTACCTAGAATGGAACCCCCAGAAGGCTATCATGTGACTTCTCAACAGAAACACTACAGGCCAGAAGAGAATGGCATGAAGTAATCAAGGTCATGAAAAACAAGGATCTGAATCCAAGACTACTCTCTCCAGCAAGGCTATCATTCAAAATAGAAGGTCAAATAAAGAGCTTCTCGGACAAAAAAAGGCTAAGGGAATATATTAGCACAAAACCAACATTGCAAGAAATGTAAAAAGGACTGCTGTAATTAGTACTAGAAATAGGAAGAAAAGTATAACCACACTGAACAAAAATGGCAATAAATAAGTACATATCAATAATCACCTTAAATGTAAATGGATTGAATGCTCCCATAAAAAGTCACAGAGTAGCCGACTGGATAAGAAAGCATGATTCACATATATGCTGTTTACAAGAGAACCACCTCACAACAAAAGACTCACATAGGTTGAAAATAAAAGGATGGAAAAAATCTTCCAAGCAAACAGAAAGGAAAAAAAAGCTGAGGTAGCAATATCTGATAAATTAGATTGCAAATTGAAGACCATAACTAGCGACAAAGAAGGTCACTACATAATATTGAAAGGGTCTATCCAACAGGAAGATATGACCTTGGTAAACATATATGCACCCAATAGAGGAGCACCAAAGTATATTAAAAATCTTCTGGAGGACTTCAAAGGAGAAATTGACAGCAATGCAATGATAGCAGGAGACTTCAACACCCCACTGACATCACTGGATAGATCATCTAGACAAAAAATTAACAAAGAAACAGAAATTCTAAATGAAGCACTAGATCAAATGGATTTAATAGATATATACAGAGAATTACACCCCAAAACTGAAGAATTCACATTCTTCTCAAGGGCACATGGGACATTCTCAAAGATAGATCACATGATAGGATACAAACTAAGTCTCTACAAGTTCAAGAAGATTCAAATCATATCAATATCTTCTCAGATCACAACGGTATGAAACTAGAAATCAATTGCAAGAAGAACATGCAAAGACATATGAACACATGGAGGCTAAATAGCATGATATTGAACAAACAATTGGTTACCATGGAGATCAAGGAAGAAATTAAAAACTTCCAGGAAACTAATGAAAATGAACACACAACAACACAAAATCTATGGGATGCAGCGTAAGCAGTTCTGAGAGGGAAGTTCATAGCACTACAGGCCCACCTGAAGAAAGAAGACAAAATTTTAATTGACTACCTAACCTCACGAGTTAAAGAACTAGAAAGCAAACAAAAAGAAAACCCTATAGCCAGTAGAAGGAAGGAAATAGTAAAGATCAGAGCAGAAATACATGACATGGAGACCAAAAAAACAATTCAAAGGATCAATGAAACAAAGAGCTGGTTTTTTGAAAAGATAAACAAGACTGATGGACCCTTAGCTAGACACACCAAGAAACAAAGAGAGAGAACCCAAATACACAAAATCAGAAATGAAAGAGAAGTAACAACTGACACCACAGAAATACAAAGGATCGTTAACAAATAATATGAACATTTATTTGACAACAAATTCGACAATCTAAGCGAAATGGACACATTTCTAGAAACACATAGTCTCCCAAAACTGAACCAGGAAGCAATAGAAAACTTGAACAGGCCAATAACAATGAAGGAAATTGAAGATGTAATCAAGACCCTCCCAGCAAACAAAAGCCCAGGCCCTGACAGCTTCACAGGGGAGTTTTACCGAACATTCAAACAAGAACTAACACCCATTATCCTCAAACTATTCTAAAAAATTCAAGAAAAAGGAAGACTTCCAAACTCGTTTTATGAGGCCAGCATAATTTTAATTCCAAAACCAGAAAAAGACACTACAAAGAAAGAAAACTACAGGCCAATATCCTTGATGAACATAGATGCCAAAATCCTGAAAAAAAATACTAGCAAATCGGATCCAGCAATACATCAAAAAAATTATTCACCATGACCAAGTGCGATTCATCCCAGGGATGCAAGGCTGGTACAATATTCGCAAATCAATAATTGTAATACATCACATAAACAAAATGAAAGATGAAAACTACATGATCTTATCAATAGATGCTGAAAAAGCATTTGACAAAATCCAGCACCCATTTCTGATTAAAACACTCAGCAATTTGATAATAGAGGGATCATATCTCAACATTATAAAGGCCATATATGAAAGACCTACAGCCAACATCATACTCAATGGACAAAAACTAAAAGTATTTCCCTTAAGAACAGGAACAAGACAGGGATGCCCACTCTCACCACTCTTATTTAACTTACCACTGGAAGTCTTAGCCACAGCAGTCAGGCATGAAGAAAAAATAAAAGGGATCCAAATTGGAAAGGAAGAAGTGAAACTGTCATTATTCGCAGATGACATGATATTATACATAGATAACCCTAAAGACTCCATCAAAAATCTACTAGACTTAATAAATGAATTTGGCAACGTAGCAGGATACAAAATTAACGTCAAGAAATCATCGGCATTCTTATACACCAATGATGAACTCCCAGAAAGAGAAACTAAAAAAACAATCCCATTTAGCATCGCAGCAAAAAAATTAAGATACCTAGGAATAAACTTAACCAAAGAAGTAAATGACCTATTTGCAGAAAACTACAGGACATTGAAAAAAGAAATAGAGGAAGATATAAAAAAGTGGAAACACATACCCTGTTCATGGATTGGAAGAATTAACATCATTAAAATGTCCATACTACCCAAAGCCATCTATAGATTTAACGCAATCCCCATCATAATTCCAACGACATATTTCATAGAAGTAGAACAAATGCTTCAGAAGTTCATATGGAACCAAAAAAGAGCCCGAATAGCTACAGCAATCTTGAAAAAGAGGGACAAAGTAGGCGGGATCACAATATCAGACATCAGGTTATGCCACAAAGCTACTGTAATCAAAACAGCCTGTTACTGGCACAGTAACAGGCACGTAGATGAATGGAATAGAACAGAGAACCCAGAAATTGACCCAAAACATTATGCTCCATTAATATTCGACAAAGGTGGCAATAGCATACAATGGAGTAAAGACAGCCTCTTTAATAAATGGTGCTGGGAAAATTGGACAGCTACATGCAAAAAAAATGAAACTAGACCATCATCTTACACCATACACAAGAATAAACTCAAAATGGATAAAAGACTTAAATGTGACTCATGAATCCATAAAAATCCTAGAAGAAAATGTAGGCAACCAACTTTTGGACATCATACGCAGCAGAATCTTCACTGATATATCACCTAAGGCAAAAGAAACAAAGGAAAAAATGAACACATGGGACTATATCAAACTCAAAGGCTTCTGCACAGCAAAAGAAACAACCATCAAAGTGGAAAGGCAACCCACTGTATGGGAGAGCATAATTACCAATGATATATCAGATAAGGGATTAATTTCCAAAATATATAGAGTCCTCATACATCTCAACAAAAGGAAGACAAAGAACCCAGTTAAAAAATGGGCAGAGGAACTAAATAGACACCTCTCCAAACAGGACATACAAATAGCCAAGAGACATATGAAGAAATGCTCAACTTCACTAATCATCAGAGAGATGCAAATTAAAACAACAATGAGGTATCACCTCACACCTGTCAGAATAGTCGCCATCAACAAAGCATCAAACAACAAGTGTTGGCGAGGGTGTGGAGAAAAGGGGACTCTAGTACACTGCTGGTGGGAATGCAGACTGGTGCAGCCACTATGGAAAACACTATGGTGTTACCTCAAAAAATTAAAAATTGAATTACCATTTGACCCAGTGATCTCACTCCTAGGAATATACCCCAAGAAGCCCGAAGCACCAATCTGAAAAAATATATGTACCCCCATGTTCATAGCAGCACTATTTACAATAGCTAAGATCTGGAAAAAGCCCAAGTGTCCATCAGTAGACGAATGGATAAAAAAGCTGTGGTACATATACACAATGGAGTACTATGCAGCTGTAAGAAAGAAAGATCTCTTATCCTTTGTGATGACATGGGAGGACCTGGAAACTATTATCCCAAGTGCAACCAGCCAAGCAGAGAAAGACAAATATCATATGATCTCACTTATTTCTGGAATATAATAAACATAACAGTCTGAGGAACAGGGTAGTTCCAGAGATGTGCAAGTAGGGTACAGACTGATAATTGCCAGAAGAGAGGGTGGGGGAGGGGAGCTATGAATGACAGAACTTTTACGCATGTACTCATAACCAATGGACATGGAGCACAAAACTGGGGAAAAGGCAGGTAGGGAAGGGGAGGAGGGTGACAATTGGGGAAAAGGGAGAAACATCTGCAACAAAAATAAATAAATAAATAAATAAATAAATAAATAAATAAATAAATACAATAAATACAATAAATACAATAAATAAATAAATAAAATGTCCATACTACCCAAAGCAATCCATAGATTCAATGCAATCCCCATTAAAATACCAATGACATATTTCACAGAACTAGACCAAATAATCCAAAAGTTTATATGAGTCCAAAAAGACACCTAATAGCCACAGCAATCTTAACATAGAAAAATAAAGTAAGAGGGATCACTATACCGGATATCAGGCTATACTACAAAGCCACTGTAATCAAAACAGCCTGGTATGGGCACAAGAACAGGCATATAGATCAATGGAATACCCAGAAATTTACCCAAGACATTTTGCTCAATTAGTATTTGACAAAGGTGGGAAGAGCATACAATGGAGTAAAGACAGTCTCTTTAATAAGTGGTGTTGGGAAAATTGGACAGCTACATGCAAAAAAAAAAAAAAAAAATTAAACTAGACCACCAGCTTACACCATACACAAGAATAAACTCAAAATCGATAAAAGACTTAAATATGACTTGTGAATCCATAAAAATACCATAGAAGAAATGTAGGCAATAAAATTTCAGTTATCACACGCAGCAAAATTTTCATTGATACAACACCTAAGGCAAGAGAAACAGAGGAAAAAATGAACACATGGGAGTACATCAAACTAATAGCTTCTGCACAGCAAAACAAACAAGCATGAAAATGGAATGGGAACCCACCATATGGGAGAGCACAACTGCCAACGATATATCAGATAAGGGGTTAATTTCCAAAATATATAGAGTATTGATACAATTCCATAAAAGGAAGACAAAGAATCCAATTTAAATTTGACAGAGACCTCCCCCCACCACAGGGGAACCCAGGCATAACGGGGGAGCCAGGTGACCCCCGCACCAATGGGAGAAGCCAGCAACACACAGGAGAACTGAGCAAACTGAACAACGAAATTGACCCAGAGACATGGAGGTGGAGTATGGGATGACGGGCCTCAGAGGAGGCGGGGAGGCGGGGGAAAGAGATAAATCACAGAGCCTATGTGCATGGGTGCATAACCAATGGACATGGACAACGGGGATGGGGAGGAGGAAAAGGGGAGGGGGAGGAGGGTGTCAATGGGGGAAAAAATAGAAAAACATCTGTAACAAAAACAAATTAATAATAAAATAAATTATATAAAAAAAATTGACAGAGGACCTAATTACACACCTCTTCAAACAGGACATACAAATGGCCAAGAGACATATGAAAAAGTTCTCAACATCACTAATCATCAGAGAGATGCAAATTAAAACAGCTATGAGGGCCCTGGCTGGTTTGGCTGAGCGGTTAGAGCATTGGCCTGAAGGCCAGAGAGTTCCAGGTTTGGTTCCCACTATGGGCATGTACCTTGGTTGCAGTTTGTCTCCAGCCTCGGTTGGGGTCCTGTGGGTGGCAACCACTCAATGTGTCTCTCTCACATTGATGTTTCTCTCTCTCTTTCTCCCTCTCTCCCTCTCGCTCTATCTGAAGATAAATGCAAAAATATCCTCAGGTGAGGATAAAAATAAATAAAAATAAAAAAAAATAAAACAACTATGAGGTATCACCTCACACCTGCCAGAATGGCTGCCATCAACAAATCATGAAACAAGTGCTGGTGAGGGTTTGGAGAAAAGGGGCTCTAGTTCATTTTTGGTGGGAATGCAGTCTGGTGCAGCCACTATGGAAAACACTATGGAATTTCCTCAAAAAATTAAAAATTGACCTGCCAGTTGACCCAGTGACTCCCTTCTAGGAATGTATCCTAAGAAGCCTGAAACATCAATCAGAAAGAATATATGTACCCCTATGTTCATAGCTGTGCTATTTACAATAGCTAAGGTCTGGAAATAGCCCAAGTGTCTATCAGTAGATGAATGGATTAAAAAGCTGTGGTACAGTTACACAATGGAATACTATGCAGCTGTAATAAAGAAAGATCTCTTATCCTTTGAGATGACATGGAGGGACTTGCAGAGTATTATGCTAAGTGAAATAAGCCAATCAGAGAAAGACAAATACTACATGATCTAACTTATTTGTGGAATATAATGAACAAAATAAGCTGGTGAACAAAACTGACCCAGAGACATAGAAAGAAGTATGGTTCAGACTGACAAACCTCAGAGGAGGGGGGCGGGGGAAGGGAAGTGATAAACCAAAGAACTTATATGCATATATACTATCCAATGGACATACACAACAATGCTGTCTGTGGGGAGGGCAGGATTGGGAGGAAGGTGTCTATGGGGGAGAAAGGAGAAACATCTGTAACAAAAATAGATCAATTAATAACAAAGAATAGAGGACTTGTTTGAAAAAATGATGTCAGAAATCTTCCCTAACCTGGTGAAGGAAATGTCACTCAATACCAGAAAACACAGAGATTGTCATTTAAGGTGAACTCCAAAAGACCTACACCTAGCCACATTATAACTACTATGGCAAACTTTAAATATGAACAGAATCTTAAGGCAGGAAGAGACACAGGAAGTCACCTGCTCTCATTGGATTGTCAGTTGACTTCTCAATAGAAACACTGCAGACCCAAAGGTAATAGCATGAAGTATACAAAGTAATTAAAAGTGACGTACTAAATGTAAGACTATTCTATAGAGCAAGGCTATCATTCAAAATTGAAGGTGAGTAACAGAAACAAATTAATAAAAATAAATAAATAAATAAATTAATTAATTAATTAAATTGAAGGTGAAATAAAGAGCTTCATGGATGAAAAAAAAAAAAAGGCTAAAGAAGTTTACTACCACTGAATCAACACTGCAAGAAATGCTATAGAACTGTTGTAAAAAGAAGAAATAGAGAGGGAGAGTAGAACATAGGCATAAATAATAAAAATATCAACAAATAAGTACCTATCAATAATAATCTTAAATGTAAATGGCTTAAATGCTCCAATCAAAAGACATAGGGTAGCTGATTGGATAAGAAAACATGACCCATCTATGCAAGAGACCCACCTCATAAAAAAAGACTCACACAGGATGAAAGTGAAAGGATGGAAAAACATTTTCCATGCAAATGGAAATGAAAAAAAAAAGCTGGGATAGCGATACTTATATTTGATAAAATATAATTCAAAATGAAAGGAATAACAAGAGTCAATGAATGCCACTTTATAATAGAAATGGGTGATACAACAAGAGAATTTTACACTGATCAACATATATGCACCCAATATAGGATCACCCAAATAAATAAATAAATAAACTTATGGAGGACTTAAGGAAGAGATTGAGAGCAATATAATCATAGTAGGGGTCTTTAACACCCACTGACATCACTGGATAGATCTTCTAGACAAAAAAACAACAAGGAGCCCTGGCTGGTTTGGCTCAGCGGTTGGAGCATCAGCCTGTGGACCAGAGAGTCCCGGGTTCAGTTCCCACTAGGGGCATGTACAAAAAAAAAAAAGAAATCAATAAGGAAACATAAACCCTTAAGGACACACTAAATCAAATGGATTTAATTTACAATTACAGAACAGTTCATACCAAAGCTGCAGAATATATATTCTTTTCAAGTGCACATGGACATTCTCAAAGATAGACCACATGTTAGAAAACAAACTAAGTCTTGCCCTGGCCGGTTTGGCTCAGCGGTTAGAGTGTCGGCCTGCGGTCCAGAGAGACCCAGGTTCGGTTCCCACTAAGGGCATGTACTTCGGTTGCAGTTTGTCCCTGGCCCTGGTTGATCGTGCGGGTGGCAGCAAATTGATGTGTCCCTTTCACATTGATGTTTCTCTCTCTCTCTCTCTCTCTCTCTCCCTCTCTCTCCCTCCCACTCTATCAGGACAAAAAATGAAAAAATGTCCTCAGGTAAGGATAAAAAAAAAAAGAAAAGAAAACAAACTAAGTCTCAACAAGTTCAAGAATATTGAAATCATATCAAGCATCTTCTCAGATCACAATGGCATGAAACTAGAAGTCAACAACAATAAAGACACTGAAAAATATTCAAACACATGGAGGCTAAATAGCATGTTATTAAACAATGAATGGGTTGGGTTACCAATGAGATCAATGCAGAAATCAAAAATTTCCTGGAAACATAGGAAAAAACACACAACCCAAAATGGGACACAGTGAAAGTAGTCCTGAGAGACAAGTTCATAGCATTGTAGGCCTAACTCAAGAAATAAGATAAATTTATAATAAACTATCTAACCCTGTAACTTAAAGAATTTAAATGAGAACAATAAAAACCCAGAGCAAGTAGAAAGAAGGAAATAATAAAGATCAGAGCAGAAATAAATAACATAGAGTTCTAAAAGAAACAATACAAAAGATCAATGAAACTAAGAGCTAGTTCTTCAAAAAAACAGGATGCATGAACCTTTATCCAGAGAGAAGACAAAAATAAATAAGTCAGAAATGAAAGAGGTGAAGTAAGAACTGACATCACGGAAATACAAAGGATTGGAAGAAAATGCTATGAACAAATACATGCCAACAAGCTAGATAACCTAGACAAATGGACAAATTCCTAGAAAAATACAATCATCCAAAACAGAATCAGGGAGAATCAGAAAACCTGAGTAGGCTGATAACAACTGATGAAATTGAAGCAGTAATTGAAATGCTCCCAGCACACAAAAGCCCTAGTGTGGATGGATTCAAAAGGAAGTCTTACCAAACATTCAAAAAGTAACATCTATCCTCCTCAAAAGGAGGAGACAGTCAGGTTAGACAATAAGAGATGGCACTATGGGAAGGGAAAGCTGAGATACGTGGGGAGGCTTGTGTGGACTTGGAGCTTGGCACACAGGTGTTGCACTTTAACCCTGGACACAGTATATTTGGAGGTTTATTTGACTCTACAGATCTCAAAATAAAACTAAAATCAACATGAGAAAGTGTGCCCTCAAGGCCAGAAACCTCCCAGCCCGCATTAACACTCCTGACTTTCAGAAATGAAAAGCTTATATTGATTTCAAAAGCACAGGTCAATTAATAACAATGACAACAACAAAATAAAACCCAGAAAAGATGGTTTCAGGCAAGAGGAGAACAGCAATTTCTGGGACCCTGAATGGGTTTGCAAATGAATTTTATTTACTGTTAAAGAATATAGTGCTGACAAGTCTGACCTATTCTAATTAATATATCTACTGGTTTCTGAAAGCAAGCACAGGGTTGCTCCAAGGGCTTTTCCTCTCCTCCTCACTAATAGTCTGGGAGAAGTTGAAATTATCATAAAAAGGAAAACACAAGCTTTAAAATGTATGGATGTTGCTAAGGCAGAATTTCTTGAAAGGACCAATCAGAGGCTAGCAAGGCATATATCTACCCCTAGACAAAGGAGCCTCACCAACAACCCACTTGGGTCCCCTCATCACTGTGGGGAGTCTGTCCATTTTTATCCTTTTTTTAAATCCTCACCTGAGTATATTTTCCCATTTATTCTGAGACAGAGTGGGAGACAGAGATAGAGAGAGAGAAAAACATCAATGTGAGAGCAACACATAGATTAGTTGCCTCCCACATGACCCCAAGGAGCACCTGGGACTGAACTACAACAAAAGTACATGTCCTTGACTGGAATAGAACCCATGACTCTTTTGTCTGTGGGTTGATGCTCTAACCACTGAGCAAAAACAGCCAGGGTGAGACTATTTTTCAAATAAATTTTGCTTTTGCTTGACACTTTGTTCATGAACTCATTCTTAAATTTTGTGAGACAAAGAACCCGAATCTGATGACTGCTACTTGGTTTCAAAACTATTGCAAAAAGTCCAAGAGGAAGGAGCACTTCCAAGCTCTTTCTATGAGGCCAGCATTATCATAATTCCAAAACCAGATAAAGACACCATAAAGAAAGATAATTACAGGCCAATATCCTTGATTAGCATAGACGCTAAAATCCTCATCAAAAGTATTAGCAAATTGAATTCTGCAATATATTAAACAGATCATACACCATGACCAAGTGGAATTTTTTCAGGTATGCAAGGCTAGTACAATATTCACAAATCAGTAAGTGTGATACATCACATAAACAAACTGAAAGATGAAAATCACCTGATTATATCAACAGATGCAGAAAAAGCAGTCAATATAATCTAACACCCATTTTTGATAAAAATTCTCAGCAAAGTGGAAATAAATGGATCATACCTCAACATAATAAGGGACACATATGACATACCTACAGCCAACATCATACTCAATGGGCAAAAACTAAAAGCATTTTCCCTAATAACAGTAACAAGACAGGGATGTTCACTTTCACCATTCTTATTCAACATAGTACTGGAGTTCCTAGCCACAGCAACCAGACAAGAAGAAATAAAAAACATCCAAATTGGAAATGGAGAAGTAAAATTGTTATTATTTGCAGATGACATGATACTGTATATACAGGACCTTAAAGTTTCCATCAAAAGACAACTAGAACTGATAAATGAATTCAGTGTAGTAGTAGGCTACAAAATAAATATCCAGAAATCAGTTGCATTTTTATACACCAATAATGAACTATCAGAAAGTGAAAAAAAATCCCATTCACAATTGCTTCAAAAAGAATAAAATACCTAGGAATAAATTTAACCAAGGATATAAATGATCCGTACTCAAAAAATTGTAACACACTGTAGAAAGAAATGGAGGAAGATAGAAACAAGTGGAAGCATATACCATGTTCATGGATAGGAAGAATTAACATCATTAAAATATTCATACTACCCATAGCAATCTACAGATTCAAGGCAATTCCTATCAAGGTACCAATGGCATATTTCACAAACTAGTAAAAATGTTTTAAAAATTTATATGGGCCTGGCTGGTGTGACTCAGTGGTTGAGTGTTGACCCATGCACTAAGAGGTCGCCAGTTCAATTCCCGGTTGGGGCACATGCCCAGGTTGTGGGCCCAATTCCCAGTGAGGGGCATGCAGGAGGTGGCCAATTAATGTTCTATCTCATGATGTGTCTTTTTCTCTCCCTCTCCCTTCCTCTCTCTCTAAAATCAATACAGAAAATAAACAAATAAAAATTTATATGGAACCACAAAAGACCCTGAATAGCAGTAATGATCTTGAGAAAAAAGAACAATATTGAAGGAATTATGCTACCTGATATCAAACTATACTACAAGGGGCCATAGTAATCACAAAAGCATTGTACTCGCATAAAAACGGACATGTAAATCAATGGAACAGAAAAGAGAGATCAGAAATAAATCCATGCCTTCAAAGTCAATTATGATTTGAAAAAAGAGTCAAACACACAATAGTCTAAAGATCATATTCAATAGACTAAGTATAGTGCATTCAATAAAATGTGTTGGGAAAATCTGACAGATTCATGCAAAAAAAAAAATGAAACTAGACCACCTTCTTACACCATATACAAGAATAAACTCAAAATGGACTAAAGGTTTTAATGTAAGACTTGAAATCATTAAATTCCTAGAAGAAAACATAGGCAGTAAAATTTCAGACATTTGTTGTAGGAATATTTTTTGGGGGCAAGGGAAATAACAGAAAAAAATGGGACTACTTCAAACTAAAGAGTTTTTGCACAGCAAAGAAAACCATCAAAAAATGAAGGGAAAAAAAAAAAAAAAAACACTGACTGGGAGAATATATTCACCAATGATTCATCTGATAAGGGGTTAATATCCAAATTTACTAAGAACCTATAAAACTCAACACCAACTCCCCCTCCAAAAAAAAAAAAAAAATCCAATTAAAAATGGTCAAAAGACACTTCTTCAAAGAGCATATACTAATGGCCAATAAACATATGAAAAGATGCTCAATGTCACTAATCATCAGAGAAATGCAAATTAAAACCACAATGAGCAATCACCTCATACCTGTCAGAATGGCCAGCATCAATAAATCAACAAACAAGTGTTGACAAGGATGTGAAGAAAAGGAAATCCTTGTACACTGTTGGTGGAACTGCAGATTGGTGCAGCACCTGTGGAAAGCATTATGGAGTTACTTCAAATAATAAAAATGGAGCTGCCTTATGACCCAGCAATTCCACTTCCTGGAATTTATCTGAAGAAACCCAGAACACTAATTCAAAAGAATATCTGTACCCCTATGTTCATTGCAGAATTGTTTACAACACCCAAGATTTGGCAGCAGCCCAAGTGTCCATCAGTAGATGAGTAGATAAAAAAGGTGTGGTCCATTTATGCAATGAAATGCTACTGTGCCATAAAAAGGAAGAAAATTTTACTCATTGTAACAGCATGAACGAACCTGAAGAACATTATGGTAAGTGAAATAAGCCAGTCAGAGAAAGACAAGTACCATATGATTTCACTCATATGTGGAATTTAATGAACAAACTGAACCACCAACCTCAATAGAGACAGACACATAGATAGCAGGCAGACAGCTCTGTTGAGGGAGTGTTGGTGGGGGAGGCAGTGGTGATTGAGTAAAAAAGGAAAAAAAAAATGAGAGAACTCATGTACATGGACAACAGTGTGGTGGCTGAGTGGGGGTGGAGGTGGAAGAGGGCATAGAGGAGATAAATGGTGATGGAAAAAATAAAATTCAATTTAATTTAATTTTAAGAATAAATAATAAATTAAAAGGATTAAAAGAAATTATTATGAATAATTCTAGCTGACATATTAAATAACCCAAATAACACTGACAAATTCCTAGAAAGATACAAACTACTAAAAGTGTCACAAGGAGAATAGGAAATCTGAATAGACCTACAAAAATAGATTGAATCAACAGATTCCAAAATGGTGGCAGAGTGAATGGAAGCTACACAGACCATCTCCCAGGACCAAACTGGAATTACAACTAAAATAAAGACAAATCGTTGGGAAAAGCAAGAGAAAAGCAGCTCCCAAGGACCATACAACCAGGGACACTAAATCAATCCTGGTAGAATTGCGGAGGTGCCAGAGGGGGGCTGGGAGCCCAGAGACAGCAGCGGCCTTAGCCATGAGCAGCGACCTTAGCCATGAACAGCTCTCCGCCCTCGGGGTTAAAGCCCAAGCTGGCACCACAGCGCAGAGCCAGGGCAGAGCGCTAAAATAGCCACAGCCACTCACCTGGGCTCCGGCAGAGGGAGGGCGGACTGGACTGGAACTGTGTGGGGACACCCGGGATTTAGAGGGCGCTCAGAGCTTTTGTTGAGTTGTGGCCACGCAGGACTGTGGCCTGGTCGTCTTACTCCATCCCAGGGCTCTGGGGAGAGGCAGCAGCCCCTCCCTCAGAGATCCAGCCACACACTAGTGGGCCATTGATATGCAAACTGAGGCTCATTAACTACCAGCATCTGCCCTACCCCCTGGAAATCCTCTCACACTGAACACCTGAGGGAGGTATCCATTCAACTGAAAACCCAAAGCTCTTCAAGCAACCACAACTAATAGCCTCTAGGCAAAAAACTAGAGGATAACTTAACCTTTGCTGGGCTTGCAAATATACCCTGGAAAGTAAGACTCCAGGGTGGTGTTTAACGTGGGTCCTCCCACACTCATCCAAACCCAGTAGAGGGAGCCACAAACAACAGAACACCAACATCCACAGGAAAATTTGGCAGGTTCCAAAAACCACTGAGATAGCCAAAATGGGGAAACAAAGAAACAGAGCCCAAATGAAAAAACAAGAGACCTCTACCAAAGATGAGATAAATGAAACGGAGTTAAGCAAGTTAACAGAGTTAGAATTCAGAGCCATGATCTTGAGGAAGCTCAACAGCATGAGCAAGGATATCAACACCATAAGCAAAGACATAGAAACATTGAAAATCAACCATTTGGAAATGAAGAAGGACCAAAAAGAAATGAAGAATGACATAGTAGAAATGAAGAACACATTGGAAGGACTAAACAGCAGAGTAGAGGAAGCTGAGGACCAGATCAGTGAATTAGAACACAGGGTAGAAAAAATCAACCAATCAGAAAACCAAAAGGAAAAACAATGAAAAAACAGGAAGACAGCTTAAGAGAACTGTGGGACAACTGGAAACGTAATAATATTCGCATCATTGGAGTCCTTGAAGAAGAAAAAAATCAGCAAGGGTTAGAGAATATATTTGAAGAAATAGTGACAGAAATCTTCCCTAATTTGGTGAAGAAAGAAGGCATTCAAGTTCAAGAAGCACAGAGAGTCCCAAGTAAGAAGAACTCAAACAGGCTCACACCAAGACACATAGTAATTAAAATGCCAAAAATTAAACACAAAGACAGAATCCTAAAGGCAGCAAGAGATAAGCAACAGGTTACCTACAAAGGAACCCGCATAAGGCTATCATGTGACTTCTCCACAGAAACACTACAGGCCAGAAGGGAATGGCATGAACTAATCAAGGTCATGAAAAACAAGGATCTGAATCCAAGACTACTCTACCCAGCAAGGCTATCATTCAAAATAGAAGGTCAAATAAAGAGCTTCTCAGACAAAAAAAAGGCTAAGGGAATACATTAGCACTAAACCAGCACTGCAAGAAATGTTGAAATTACTGCTGTAATTAGTAGAAGAAATAGGAAGGAAAGTAAAACCACACTAAACAAAAATGGCAATAAATAAGTACATATCAATAATCACCTTAAATGTAAATGGATTAAATGCTCCGATCAAAAGACACAGAGTAGTGGATTGGATAAGAAAGCATGACCCATATATATGTTGTTTACAAGAGACCCACCTCACAACAAAAGACTCACATAGGCTGAAAGTGAAGGGATGGAAAAAAATCTTCCAAGCAAATGGAAAGGGAAAAAAAAGCTGGGGTAGCAATACTCATATCAGATAAAATAGATTTGAAAATGAAAGCCATAACTAGAGACAAAGAAGGTCACTACATAATATTGAAAGGATCTATCCAACAGGAGGATATAACCTTGGTAAACATATATGCACCCAATATAGGAGCACCAAACTATATTAAAAATCTTCTGGAGGACTTCAAAGGAGAAATTGACAGAAATACAATCATAGCAGGGGACTTCAACACCCCGCTGACATCACTGGATAGATCCTCTAGACAAAAAATTAACAAGGAAACAGAGACTCTAAACGAAGCACTAGACCAAATGGATTTAACAGATATTTACAGAGAATTACACCCCAAAACTACAGAATTCACATTCTTCTCAAGACACATGGGACATTCTCAAAGATAGACCACATGTTAGGACACAAACGAAGTCTCTACAAGTTCAAGAAGATTGAAATCATATCAAGCATCTTCTCAGATCACAATGGCATGAAACTAGAAATCAATTGCAACAAGAACATACAAAGACATATAAACACATGGAGGCTAAATAGCATGTTATTAAACAATGAATGGGTTACCAAGGAGATCAAGGAAGAAATTAAAAACTTCCTGGAAACCAATGAAAATGAACATACAACAACACAAAATCTATGGGATGCAGCGAAAACAGTTCTGAGAGGGAAGTTCATAGCACTACAGGCCTACCTCAAGAAACAAGAAAAAATTCTAATGGACTATCTAACCTCACAACTTAAAGAACTAGAAAGCAAACAAAAAGAAAACCCTAGAGCAAGTAGAAGGAAGGAAATAGTAAAGATCAGAGCAGAAATAAATGACATAGAGACCAGAAAAAAAATTGAAATGATCAATGAAACAAAGAGCTGGTTTTTTGAAAACATAAACAAGATTGATGGACCCTTAGCTGGACTCACAAAGAAACAAAGAGAGAGAACCCAAATACACAAAATCAGAAATGAAAGAGGAGAAGTTACAACTGACACCACAGTAATACAAAGGATCGTTAGCAAATACTATGAACATTTATATGGAAACAAATTAGACAATCTAAGTGAAATAGACAAATTTCTAGAAGCACATAGTCTCCCATAACTGGACTGGGAAGAGATAGAAAACTTGAACAGACCAATACCAACTAAGGAAATTGAAGATGTAATCAAGACTCTCCCAGCAAACAAAAGCCCAGGCCCGGATGGCTTCACGGGGGAGTTTTACCGAACATTCAAAGAAGAACTAACACCCATTCTCCTCAAACTATTTCTAAAAATGCAAGAAGTAGGAAGACTTCCAAACTCTTTTTATGAGGCCAGCATAATCCTAATTCCAAAACCAGAAAAAGACACTACAAAGAAAGAAAACTACAGGCCAATATCCCTGATGAATGTAGATGCCAAAATCCTGAACAAAATACTAGCAAATCGGATCCAGCAATACATCAAAAAATTATTCATCATGACCAAGTGGGATTCATCCCAGGGATGCAAGCCTGGTTCAATATCCGCAAATCAATAAATGTAATACACCACATAAACAAAATGAAAGATAAAAACCACATGATCATATCAATAGACTCTGAAAAAGCATTCGACAAAATTCAACACCCATTTCTAATAAAAACGCTCAGCAATTTGGGAATAGAGGGATCATATCTTGGTATAATAAAGGCCATATATGAAAGACCTACAGCCAACATCATACTCAATGGGCAAAAACTAAAAACATTTCCCTAAAGAACAGGAACAAGACAGGGATGCCCACTTTCACCACTCTTATTTAACATAGTACTGGAAGTCTTACCCACAGCAATCAGACATGAAGAAAAAAATAAAAGGAATCCAAATTGGAAAGGAGGAAGTGAAACTGTCATTATTCGCAGACAACATGATATTATATATAGAAAACCCTAAAGACTCCATCAAAAATCTACTAGACTTAATAAATGAATTTGGCAAAGTAGCAGGATACAAAATTAACGTCAAGAAATCGATGGCATTCTTATACACCAATGATGAACTCACAGAAAGAGAAACTAAAAATCAATTCCATTTACCGTCACGGCAAAAAAATTAAGATACCTAGGAATAAACTTAACCAAAGAAGTAAAGGATCTATTTGAAGAAAACTACAGGACATTGAAAAAAGAAATAGAGGAAGATATAAAAAAGTGGAAGCACATACCCTGTTCATGGATTGGAAGAATTAACGTCATTCAAATGTCCATATTACCCAAAGCAATCTATAGATTCAATGCAATCCCCATCAAAATACCAGTGACATATTTCACAGAACTAGAACAAATACTTCAGAAGTTCATATGGAACCAAAAAAGACCCCGAATAGCCACAGCAATCTTGAAAAAGAAGGACAAAGTAGGTGGGATCACAATACCGGATATCAGGTTATAATACAAAGCTACTGTAATCAAAACAGCCTGGTACTGGCACAAGAACAGGCATATAGACCAGTGGAACAGAACAGAGAATCCGGAAATTGACCAAAGACATTATGGTCAATTAATAGCTGACAAAGGCGGCAAGAGCATACAATGGATTAAAGACAGCCTCTTTAATAAATGGTGTTGGGAAAATTGGACAGCTACATGCAAAAAAATGAAACTAGACCATCAACTTACACCATACACAAGGATAAACTCAAAATGGATAAAATACTTAAATGTGACTCGCGAATCCATAAAAATCCTAGAAGTAAATGTAGGCAACAAAATTTCGGACATCATACTCAGCAGAATTTTCACTGATACATCACCTAAGGCAACAGAAACAAAGGGAAAAATGAACACATGGGACTACATCAAACTCAAAACTTCTGCACAGCAAAAGAAACAACCATCAAAACAGATAGGTAACCCACTCTATGGGAGAGCACAATTGCCAATGATACATCAGATAAGGGGTTAATCTCCAAAATATATAGAGTGCTCATACAACTCAACAAAGGGAAGACAAAGAACCCAATTAAAAAATGGGCAGAGGACCTAAATAGACACCTCTCCAAAAGGACATACAAATGGCTAAGAGACATATGAAGAAATGCTCAACATCACTAATCATCAGAGAGATGCAAATTAAAACAACTATGAGGTATCACTTCACACCTGTCAGAATGGCCGCCATCAACAAATCAACAAACAACAAGTGTTGGCGAGGGTGTGGAGAAAAGGGGACTCTAGTACACTGCTGGTGGGAATGCAGACTGGTGCAGCCACTATGGAAAACACTATGGTGTTACCTCAAAAATTTAAAAATTGAATTGCCATTTGACGCAGTGATACCACTTCTAGGAATATACCCTAAGAAGCCTGAAACACCAATCAGAAAGAATACATGTACCCCCATGTTCATAGCAGCACTATTTACAATAGCTAAGATCTGGAAACAGCCCAAGTGTCCATCAGTGGATGAATGGATAAAAAGCTGTGGTACATGTACACAATGGAGTACTAAGCAGCTGTAAGAAAGAAAGATCTCTTATCCTTTGAGATGACATGGAGGGACCTCGAGAGTATTATCCTAATCGAAACAAGCCAAGCAGAGAAAGACAAATATCACATGATCTCACTTATTTGTGGAATATAATGAACATAACAGTCTGAGGAACAGGGTAGACCCATAGATGTGGAAGTAGGGTATAGACTGACACCCCTCAGAGGAGGAGGTGGGGGGGGAGGAAGGAGATAAACCACAGAACTTATGCCCATGTATGCATAGCTGATGGTCATGGACAACATGGCTGGGGACGGGGTGGGGGGATGGGGAGGAGGATTTCAATGGGGAAAAAAGGAGAAAAATCTGTAACAAAAATAAATTAATAAAAAAATAAATAAATAAAAATAAAAACACATGTACACACACACACACACATGCACACACACAAAATAGATTGAATCAGTAAGAAAAAAAAAAATCTATACACAATGAAAAGCCCAGGACATGATTATTTTGCTGGTGAATTCTACTAAATATTTGAAGAAGAATTAGCACCACTTCTTCACAAATTCTTCCAAAAAACATAAGAAAAAGGAATACTACCAAATACATCCTGTAAGGTTATCATTACCTCGATTCAAAAGCCAAACCAGAAAAATATTACAGACCAATGTTCCTTTGATTATAAGTGCAAAAATCTTCAACAAAAGACTAGTATACCAAATTCAGCAACATATAAAAAGAATTATACATCATGCCCAGCCAGTGTTCAGTGGTTGAGTGTCGACACATACACCAAGACATTGCTGGTTCGATTCTGGTCAGGGCACATGCCCAGGTTGAGGGCCAAATCCCCAGTACGGGGCATACAGGAGGTGGCCAATTGATGTTCTCTTTCATTGATGTTTCTATCTCTCTCTCCCTCTCCCTTCCTGTCTCTCTAAAATCAATAAAGAAAAAAAGAATTATATGTCACAACCAATTGGAATTTATCCCAGGAATTCTAAAATAGTTCAACAGAAAAATTTAACCAATGTAATACACCATAGTTATAGAATAAAGAAAAAAACTATATGATCATCTCAATAGATTTTTTAAAAGCCTTTGAAAAATTCCAACATGTTGATAATAATAACATTCAACAAATGAAACTTCCTGTGCATGATAAAATGCATCTCCAAGAAAACCAAACTCTTAATATCATACTTAAGATGAAAAACTAAAAGCTTTCTCATTAAGATGAAAAAAAAAGAAAAAGAAAAACCACAAAGATCCCTGCTTTCACCACTTCTATTCAGTAACACACTGGAGGTTTTGACCAGGGAAATTAGGTAAGAAAAAGCAAAGACAATTATTTTGGAAAGAATAAAATAAAACTATCTCTATTTGAACATGACATGATCTTGTATATAAAAATCTTAAGGAATTTACAAAATACTTACTAGAGCAAGGAAATGAGTTCAGTAAGTTTCCATAATATACAAATATCAATTGTATTTCTATACATTTCAATGAACAATCTGAAATTAAAATTAAGAAAGCAATTCCTTTTGCAATAGTATCAAAAATAAATAATTGAAATATATACATATATTTTAAAATATGTTTTTATTAATTTTTTACAGAGAGAGATAGAAACATCGATGTGAGAAACACAAATCGGCTGCCTCCTTCACGTCCCCCCCTGGGGTTCGAGCCCGCAACCCTGGCATGCACCCTGACCGGGAATTGAACAGGGACTTCTCAGTCCATAGGATGATGCTCAATCCACTCAGCCAAATCGGTTGGGCTACATTGAAATATATTTAGCAAAAAAGTGCAAGACTCATACAACTAAAAACTACAAAACATTGTTGAAAGAAAATAACAAGAAATAAATAGGAAGACGTACTGTGTTGATGGATTAGAAGACTTAATATTATTAAGATAGCAATACTTTCCAAATTTATTTACAGATTTCACACAATTTCTATCAAAAAAACTCAGCTTACTTTTTTGCAAAAACTGACAATTTGAAACATATTCATATGGAAATGCATGGTGCCCAGAATGGCCAAAACAATCTTGAAAAAGAATAACAAAGCTGAAAAACTTTTACTTTCCAATTTCAAAACTTAATACAAAACTACAGTACGCAATATCATCTGGTCCTGGTATGAAAATAGAGACATAAATTAACAACACAGAATTGAGAATCCAGAAAAATATTATAATTATGTTCAATTGATTTTCAACGACAGTATAAGACTATTCAATGGGGAAGGAAAGAAATCTTTTCAACAAGTGGTGCTGGGACAACCAGAGAGTGACATGCAAAAAAATTAAGTTGGAACCTTGCCTAACCGCATATACAAAAATGATCTCAAAATGGATCAAAGGCCTAAATGCAAGAGCGAAATCTATAAAACTGTTAGAAGAGCCCATAACATTTATGCAATCACTGGAAGCTCAAATTTAAAGGTAGGAAGAAGGCAAAGGGGGGGGGATAAATGAGAACAGAAAGAGACTTTACTTTGGGCGATGGGTGTATGCATGATGCAGTATGCAGATGATGTTTTGTTGAGTTGTACACTTGAATCCTGTATGGTTTTATTAACTAATGTCAGCCCAATAAACTCAATTAAAAAATAATAAAATAAAACTAACTAAATAAATAAAGGTAAGAAGAAAACCATGCCTATGATTTGTCTTGCAATGCTCTCACAGTCCCTGGGATATTGAGATCCTCAACTTGCTTTCTAAATGTCATTGATCTCTTAAAAACCATCACCTCCTTCTACAAAAATGTTATGGGCTCTTCTTCTGGGATAGTTCACAGGGTCTGTTAATTGTTCTTCAGGCTTAATTGAAAACTGACCTCATTATACAGGCAAGGAACTAAAGTGTGAAATACCAAGTCATTTATTTTGGAATCATAGAACTTTAGGTCTTGGGAGAACATCTGGTCTTTTATTTTATTTTACCAATGGTAAGCATGGTATGTGGAGAAGTTGAGGGCCACAAAAGCAATTGTGTGGCCTCTAATGACTCAGGGTGAAATCTAATGGCACACCAGGCCCTGCACCAACTGCACTCTGGACACTTGTCCTGTCTCATTTTCTTCCACTGTTCTTTAGTTCATGCTACTTGTGCTCCACTTGTCTTCTTACTGGTACTTGAATATACCAAAGAGTCTCTTACTTCAGGACCTTTGCACATGCTTTTACCTCTGCTAAAGTGCTCTCCATGAAAATATTTACATTTTCTGGTCTCTGTGTATATATCACCTCATAGTGAAGAACTTAATCTAAAACTGCTCCCCCTAGTCCAGTGTTCTCCATCCCTTTAGCTTGCTTTATTCTTTGTCTTGGGTGTTACCTAAGATCACACCTTTGTTTGACTACTTCATGAACTCCCTTCTTCTGAGAATCCTTTCCCAATTAATACCAGGTATCTGAATGATTCTCTCCAGAACTGCTTCTGGGAGCCAACTTAAAATGCTGTGCATGGGGGAGACAGTGTGCTTTTAGCAGCATTGCCTGGAAATGCTCTGTGCATATGTACCTCACCCATAGAGATTAAATGTGTGTGAAATACCCAATAAAACTGTTAAGAAACAAAAAGTAAATTCTTAAAAGTAAAATCAGAGTCTAAAGTGGTCATCTTAGTAATTATGCAATCTTTGCTTTGCAGTGGCAAATGTCTGGTTCCGGAGATGTCCTGGGCATCTGTGCTTCATGTTGACCTAACTAAATGTGCAAGGCAATATCAAATCTGGGACATCACATGGCTGGCAGCAAGCAGTCAACAGATGCATGCTTTTTTGTTTGTTTGTTTTTTCACATGTTTTCATAAACCACACAGTCATTTTGCTTATAGCTTACCCCACATTAATCTTCACTGGGGCATGTTTTCTAAGTTGCTGACTATGTCATCTGCAAGGCAAGGTACATTTATTATAGGCATCATGACCTTTGATAGCAATGCATTCTCGTGTTCACTAATTCTTACTACACTATGCTATATCTTCAGGGCATCTTATTTGGTCCTCCAGTAAACTCTAAAACATGTTATTGCCAACTTCTTCTGAAATCTCTCTGGAGATGCAACGATTACTTTAAAAGTCACACACAGTTATATTTAAAATAGCCTCTGCTTCTCTCTCTCCCTCTCCCTCTCTCTCCCTCACACCCACCCTACCTGAAAATAAATGAAAAAAGATATCCTTGAGTGAGGATTAAAAAAATAATAATAATAAAATAAAATAGTTTCTGCTTTTCTCCTCTCTCTGTTCAAAAGCCTAAGAATGGTACTTGATAAATAATACAGTATATACAAAAATTCACAATTCAAGAAAGGTAGTTTAATAAAAATTTCAGAAGAAAGTTTCCTTAATGAGAGAGCTGATGTTCAATTGAGAGCTTCTCCACATTCAGAATTTTATATCCATGTGTGGATCCATCGTTTGAGACTCCACAGACCTGCAGTCCATGATCATGAATGCAGTCATACACCAGACTTAGGTAGAATACAACTGCTAGAACTTACCAATATTTCTGTGGAAATCAGTTTTGAATGTAAGGATGATCATGAGGAATTAGAAGTGTTAAAATTAAAATAGAACTTACTCCTTTGGGTAAGATTGCACTGGGGTTTAGAAATGGATATGCATTTATTTTTCCCAAAGCGAGTTTTCTGAAATAGGAGTTCCACAATGTGCTGTCAGGGGGCATTAAAAATTATCTGGCCACATACATGTGGGGAATATTGTTGCCCAAGACCTCCTTTTGGGTAGTCTCAGGGCACATTAGCCCATTACTGGTTCTCAGCAGTCATCGTGCAGGAAAAAAACTTTTTTTCATCTTATTTGACACCTATATCCCCAAACTTATGCACAATATAACCTCCCCTTTTTTTAAGTAATAAATTTCAAAATCTCAGAAATGAGTGTTCTAAAAATAATATTTTGGGATTCATGGTTGTAGAGAGCTTAAGAATTTCATCTTCATCCATTTAAACAGAAAGTTGATGTGTTGGACAGCAGTAATGTACAGACAGCTATTGCAATCATTTTCAGAGCAGGACACTATTCCAATTTTGTTTCTTTTCCAGGAATAAGTAATCATGTTAAGTAAAATCAGAGAATGTTAAAAAGCATCACTCTGTGGATAATTTTGAGTTGAGATTCTGTAACGTCAAGCAAAGCTGGAATCATTTAACACATTTGCAGTGCAGATGGCTCAAATACATTGTTTGGCCTTTCCACATTAAATAAAACTCCTGAAAAAGAGGAAAACAATTAGTTCAAGAATTTCACAGTGACTAAGAGAAAGAACAAAGACAATACATCTAAATTTTACATGTTCACTTTTAGGTGCCAAGAATTTTGGTGATATTTTTCTAAACTTATGTTGAGAGTATTATGTTGATAAAATATATTTTATATAAAAAAAGAATTGTGTAATTACATTTGGTATCTAGATCTCGAGAAAAATATGTGGGTTTTCAATTGTACATATTCTCTAAGTCAAAGGTGAGGAATCTTCAGTAGGGCATGGACCTCACAGCTTGTTCTATTTGAAGCTTCCTTTGGCTTTCTCACATCTGAGTTATCAAGTCAGCTGCTAACATTAATGGTGGCAGGTAAGCCTTAAACTTCCACAGCTTCAGCATGTAAGTCTCACTCTTAGCTATTAGTTTTCATTCTCTCTGATAAAGGTTCTTCCAGTCAAACTAAAGAAAATGAAGAGTTTCATAGCATGAATTTTACTATGACTAAAAATTGCACAAGTTTTACAGAAAAGAGGGCAAATTTTGAGGAATCATATACTCAGTATTTTTTGCCTTTCCATTTGTTGAATTGTTGGTTCCTGTGTAGTATTGGTAAAAACCTATTCCTAGCTTTTTATTGAATATTTTACCAGAAGATTAATATTATACATAAAATTATGGTGTTTATAGTGAATTGAAAGTGAATATTTGAGAAACAAAAAATATTCAAGTGTGCAGAAACTCACAAAAGAAATATAATAACCAGGTGAAATGCCAAAACTTTCATGATCTCAAAGCATTTTTACAGGCTTAATTTTTCTCTCCGGTCACATTCAGTAACACCCCCCTCCCCAAAGTTGGGAGTGACCCAAGCAAACAGCAGCACCAGGAGTGGCAGGATGCAGGGTCCATCTGGCCTTTCTGCATTGTGTGTACTCACACCTCAGCCCCTGCCAAATACGCCTGTGCTTTATTGGATTGTGCCATGCCAACACTGCTTTCAGCATACAGAGCTGATGGACACCAAATGCTTACCATGAACATTTATTGGGAGAAGAGACAAAAACAGATCGGGCTGCCTTCCCGAGGATTTTACCTTAAAAGGGACACAAATTAACACATATAACCCAACTTCAAATGTTAATCTCATTTTATTTTTATTCTACATCTTTATACATTTATATATAAATATGCACAGGATGAAAGAGCATTTCTTAAATGAATAAACAAGAAAATCCCAGGACAGGCTACCTTTACCTTCACTCTATAGCTATGTCTTAGCATCTCAGCCTGTTGAAGCAGCAGATCAAATCATCAAATTATACTGTTTTCTTATTTTCTTTCACTTGATAACAAGATTGGAACAAATGATTAACTTATTATTTTAGTCATCCAGACAGCAAGTTTAATTCAGTGTGATGCATTAAACTACACAATAGAAGATGATAGAAATAATTTCTTTACAGCCAGAGGAAAAAATCTGAATTGACCATCAAAATATTTAGCCTAACTGACTCTTAAATCGCTACCTATTAGCAATCTGCTCATCAATCTTAGAAATTAGAAATCAACAGATAGATATATAGATATAAAAACATAAATGCACACATATTTTCTTTATATAAAATAAATATGTTTATATATGTGTGTGTGTGTCTCTATCATTGGTAGCTTTTCATCTTCTAGGGAGCTTCAAATTGTCTGTAAAAAAGGAAGTATTTTTGTTTAGCACAATTAACAACTACGTTAACATAAAAATGACTTGAGTGATACATTTTATAAATGCATAAGAAGTAGAAAACTACTGGTGTTTAGAAGGTTGAGATAGGAAAAATGTATCAGATCCTCATAGGCCTTCTTGGACCCGCCCCTAGAGAGACAGTAACAAACAAGACATAATTGCTGACCTTGAGAGGCCACTGTCTATGGGCAGGCAGCCATTTTTGCCCTTGTCTGAAATTCCCTGCTTTCTTTATTCTTTCCCATAAGAACAAATAGAGGCACTTTCTAAAAATGTAAGGAAAAACTTGCCTCAAAAATATAAAAATTTTATATATAGAAATTCATCTCTTCTCTATTCCTTTCTCCCCTTTCTTTTTCTCCAGCAATTCCAATTAAAGGAGAATTATTTAGACTGGCATAACTATATATAACTATTTAATAGTATGTAGAGTTTTTTTTTTCCCCTATTTTCAGCAAGTGGAGTCCCTATGACTTGATAGGACAGAAATACAGAAGTTAAGGGCCTGGTTCTGATTTTTGACAGACCAAATGGGTTTTGGGTGATACAAATCTCCCAGACCCATCCCTCTCAATGTTTAGGGAGTCATTTAAATATGTGAGCAACACAATATACTTGTGCTTTATCCAAATCATTAAATTCTCTAAAAACAATTGTTCATGAATTAAGAATAGTCCTTAGGTAGTTAACCTAATTAGCACAAATTCAGCTCTAGAGTTCTTCAAATAGATAAGTAAATATTATCCAGTGTAATTTTGATAATTCACTATTATGTCTTCTTATATGTAGTTAGTACTATGGCTTCACAGAGCAGATAACTTCACAGAGCAGAAGAAATTCTGTTCAAAACAAAGATCATCATTTATTTGAATATGATTTCCTGATGCTAGAATGTGAGGAGGGATGTCTGCCTCCAACACAAATCTCCATTTGAGCTGTTTATGTTCATATATCTTGTACACACTTGTTAAAAAACTAAGTTTCCCCTAAATTTGTATGCATTTCTTTGAAGGTTTATGTCCTTCTAAAAAAAAGGCTTGAGGTTGTATGTTGGGAGCGGTGTCACTGGAACAGCAACCACCATGGTTTGACATAGTCCCGGGTGAGCTCCATGGTTTGACATAGTCCCTGGAGATACGAGGACCACCACAGTTTGACATAGTCCTGGGTGAGCTCCATGGTTTGACATAGTCCCTGGAGATACGAAGACCACCAAGTTTTGACATAGTCCCAGGTGAGCACCATGATTTGACATAGTCCCTGGAGAAGTGGATTCACTGCATGGCAGGAATCACGAAGAACAGTGACTGAAGATATAAAGTAATGGGAAAATAAAAATGCAGGATGGCACTTGAAGGAGACTAATCTTTGCTTTCTCTGTCTATCTGTTAGCTGTCTGTTAGAAATTATTATAGAAGTAACATGTAGATGAATAATGATGTAGATAGTAGAAAAGATTGCAGGAAGAAAATAATGAAGATTTAGGCTAGAAATGTGGAAGCTTAGAAGGATCTTAGGAGGAAAGGTCAGGAGTTTAAGAGGATGTCTAGGTGAAGGATAAGAATAGTTGGTAATGAACATGTAATATACATAAGAGTTGGGTAAACAACCAAAAGAATGTCTGTACTTATTTGCCTAAAAGGTTTAGGGGAAACAATGTAACCTGCGGATCTATATAAATAATAAAAGATTCTGCTAGTTGGAAGCAGAAACATTAAGCAGAAGAAGAAAAAAGATCAAGCATTTTCTGTCTCCCACCTCTCTCTCTCTCTCTCTCTCTCTCTCTCTCTCTCTCTCTCTCTCTGACTCTGTCCACACCTTTGGGAACCCCTGGACCTGCCGAGGCTGGACCCTGGCAAGTGGTGCCCAAACAGGGACCTGAAGGTAAGGTATTGCTCGGGACAGATAGGACTCCACCGTGGGTGCCCGGGACCCCCTGCATAAGATAGGTAGGTAAGGGTGGAAAGTTGAAGAACTAAAAATTAAGAAATGGGTCAGACAGGATCTAAAGTGCTACACCTTTTTAGCAATCTATTAAGTGTTTTTATGCTTTGGGGTCTAAATGGAGACACCCTGGCTCATGAACAGGAGGATGGAGCTACTGCTCCTCCGACATTCCTAGAATCTCTAGCATATGTGGCACAGAATGAGCAGGAGGAAAAGGAAGATGAGGAGCGATCAGAAAAGTATGATAAAGTAACTCCTGAAGAGCAAAGGGAGTTAGATGAAGCTGCTGCAGAATATCATAGGGACAATCCCTGGGGCTTCCCCGTAACTTGGGAAGAAAAGAGGCCTCCTCCTTTTCAGAAGCTGCCTCAAAAGCCTACTAGAAAGTTGCAGGGCCCACCTCTGCCTTGGGATAAGCCAAGCACTAAGCTAGGTTTCAGTTTTCAACAAGCAGTTAAAGAAGCAGAGGCTGCAGGAGATTTTGATTTTTCTCTCTGTTGTCCTGTAATGTTTGAGAGAGATTCGGAAGATGATGAATATCCAGTTTGGGAACCTTTGTCTTACAAAATTTTGAAAGAATTGAAAGGCACCTGTCAGAATTATTGTCCTTTGGCTCCTTATACTTTGACTTTGGTTGAGGCTGTTGCTTCTAAATGGATGACTCCTCATGATTGGTTTCAAGTGTGTAAGGCTTGTTTAAGTGGGGGAGATTATTTGTTGTGGAGGACTGAATATGAAGATCTGGTAAAAAAAAAAAAAAAAAAAAGGCTGTAAAAAAGGAAAAGAAAAGAGGAGATGGTGGCTTTATATTAGACATGCTGTTGGGGGAAGGTGATTATGCTACAGTTAATGATCAGCTTTACATTCCCAGGGAAGGGCTAATACAGGTTAATCATAGTGCATTAAGTGCATGGAGGGAACTTCCTGTAACTTCAGGAAAGTCTACGGCATTGGCAGAAATTAGACAAAGACAGGATGAAGCATTTCAGGAATTTTTGTACAGACTTGACCAGGCAGTAAAGCGAATAATAACTAACCAAGAAGCTGCTGATATTTTGGTTAAACAACTGGCTTTTGAAAATGCTAATGCTACCTGTCAGTCTCTCCTTTGGCCCATTAGAAGGACAGGATCAATTGGAGACTATATAAAACAATGTTCTGAAGTTTCTCCAGCATTTATTCAGGGTGTAGCTATTGCAGCTGCCCTGAAGAGAGAGACATTTACTCAACATATCAAAAATTTTAATAAGACAAAAGGAAATAATCAGTCAGATTCAGGACTTTGTTATTCATGTTGGCAGCCAGGACATTTCAACAGACATTGTCCTTCCAAAGCAGGAAACAATGGAGCTCCTATACCCCCTCCTCAGGGGGCCCAAGGAAGGAGCAATAATGCTCCAACAACAGTATGTCCTCGTTGTGAAAAAGGTTTTCATTGGGCTAAAGATTGTAGATCTAAATATCATAAAAATGGCACTCTCCTGCAAGGGAGAAAGAATAATTTCAATGCCCCACACAAGGTAATTGGCAGGGAAACTTCCAATAGGGCCAGCCCTGGGCCCAGACAACAATAGCAGCCTTGAGTGTAACCAATCCATTCGCACAGTCTACGACTTATTCAGGGCCACGCCAGGGAGTGCAGGATTGGACCTCTGTTCCTCCACCAGTGTCATATTAACTCCTGATGCTCCAGTAACTAAAGTTCCTACAGGAACCTATGGTCTGTTTCCTCCTGGAACAGTTGGGTTAATAATTGCGCATAGTTCATCATCACTCAAAGGATTAATGATTATTCCAGGAGTAATAGATGCAGACTATACTGGAGAAATACAAATTTTATCATCTCCACCTACTCAGTCTATTCAAATACAGGCAGGACAAAGAATAGCTCAGTTATTATTGTTACCTATTACCCAAACTGGAAAGCCGATAACGCAGGCCGAAAGAGGGAATGCAGGATTTGGATCTAGTGATGTGGCTTTTTGGGTTCAAGAAATAAAATCACAGAGACCTACTAAAATTTTGAAAATTCAAGGAAAACCAATATTAGGCTTATTAGATACAGGGGCAGATGCCTCCTGTATAGCAGGCAAAGATTGGCTTTCATCCTGGCCCACGGTTACTACTCCAACTTCATTAGTGGGTCTGGGGTCAGCACAAAAATGTTCAAAAGAGTTCACAGGTACTTAAATGGGAAGATGAGGAAAATAATTCTGGCCATTTTACTCCATATGTGATTTCAACAATTTCCATAACCCTATGGGGACAGGATGTTTTGTCACAGATGGGAGTTTTAATATTCAGTCCAAATAACACCGTGGCAAATCAAATGCTGAATATGAATTTCAATCCTCTTAAAGGAATGGGAAAAGATGAACAGGGCATGATCATGCCAATCATTCCTCAGCCTAGGAAATCTCGCGCTGGACTGGGATCTCAGGATTTATAGGTCAGGTCACTGCTCTGACTGCAGACCCAATCACCTGGATTGATTCCCTGGTTTGGGTGGAGCAGTGGCCTCTGTCATCTGAAAAAATAGTGGCAGCACGTCAGTTAGTTCAGCAGCAACTAGATGAAGGACATATAGAGCCTTCTACCAGTCCATGGAATACTCCAATCTTTGTAACTAAAAAGAAATCAGGGAAATGGAGATTACTGCAGGATCTCAGAGCTGTCAATAAAACTATGGAGGATATGGGGCCTCTTCAACCAGGCCTCCCCAGTCCAGTAGCAATTCAAAAAAAAAAAAAAAAAGTAATTTAATTGTTATAGACTTGCAGGATTGCTTTTTCACTGTTCCTCTCTATGAGCCAGACAAAAGGAGATTTGCCTTCAGTGTTCCCTCTGAAAATTTAAAACAGCCTTATCAGAGGTATCAATGGAAAGTTCTCCCTCAGGGAATGAAAAACAGTCCAACCTTATGTCAAAAATTTGTAGATCAGGCATTGCAAGGAATCAGAGATCAACATCCAACAGTTGATATAATTCATTATATGGATGACATTTTGCTTGCCCACCCAGATCAAGCCTATTTACAGGAGGTTCTAATGCAAACTACTGAGGCTCTGATAGAAAAGGGATTGAAAATAGCTCCAGAGAAAATTCAGGTTAACCCACCTTATTCATATTTAGGAAGAATTCTGCATACAGAAATTATAACTCATCAATCTTTGCAATTAAAAACACAGCATTTGCATACTTTGAATGATTTTCAGAAATTGCTAGGGAATGTTAATTGGATTAGGTCATTTTTGAAATTAAGTGCAGGGGAATTGAAGCCATTTTTTGACATCTTAAAGGGAGACAGTGATCCTAATTCATCAAGGGAAATGTCTCCTGAAGCTCGGGAAGCATTAAGAAAAGTCGAACATGCTATTAACAAGCAGTTCCAAACTTATGTGTTCTATACTGAGTCCTGGAGTATAATTATTTTAGCTATTGAGCACTCACCTACAGGATGTCTATGGCAGAAGGGACCATTAGAATGGCTGCATCTCCTTTCTACTCCTAGAAGAGTGCTTAGAAGTTATCCAGATTTGGTTGCTACATTGATTACCAAAGGCAGAAAAAGAAGTTTAGAGTTATTTGGAAAAGATGCACAAGAAATTGTAATTCCTTATAACTCAGATCAATTACAGTTTCTCATTCAACAAGAAAATTGGCAGATTGCTCTTGCTTCATTCTCAGGACAAATTGCTCATCATTTACCATCTCACCCTTTGCTAATGCTGTTTTCTAGACAAAAGTTTATGTTTTCACGAAAATGATGGGCTAGACCTTTACCGCCACCTGCTGCCTTGGTGTTTACTGATGGGTCATCTAATGGAAATGCAGCAGTCATTGTAGATTCAAAACAAAAGCAATGGAATACAGCTGAGACATCAGCGCAGAGAACAAAATTATTGGCTATTATTCATGTTTTTTTAGTTCTTAATGACAGAGCATTTAATTTATATACAGATTCCCAATATGTAGTCAGATTATTTCCTCATATTGAAACAGCTCAAATTCCAGACAACAAAACAAAAATATTTATCTTAATACAGGAATTGTAAAATTTGGTTCAAAAAAGAGATTTGGCATTTTATATTGGGCATATACGAGCACATTCAGGGTTACCTGGTTTGCTCTCAGAAGGTAATTCATTAGCTGATGTACTTGCAAAAGAAGTGATGACTGTAACTGTTCTTTCTGCTGTGGAGCAAGCAAGAAATTCACATGCTGTGCATCATCAGAATGCTGCTGCTCTCAGATGGCAATTTAAAATAACAAGAGAAGCAGCACGAGATATAGTTAAAGTTTGTCCTCATTGTCCTCAGTATAGTAACAGTCTCCCTATGGGAGTAAATCCCAGAGGTCTTCAACCTAATGATCTTTGGCAAATGGATGTAACTCATATGTCCTCATTTGGAAAATTAAGCTTTGTGCATGTTTGTGTGGACACCTATTCCCATGTAATTATGGCCACTGCAAGAACAGGAGAGGCATTTAAAGATGTGGCACAACATTTGTTTGCATGTTTTGCTTATATGGGTTGGCCAAAAAATATAAAAACAGACAATAGCCCTGCCTATACTTCTAAAGCATTTGCAGAATTTGTACAGAAATTTCACATCACTCATACTATAGATATTCCATATAATCCTCAGGGGCAGGCAATTATTGAAAAAGCTCACCACACTTTGAAAACTCAAATAAACAAATTACAGAAGGCAGAATTTAAATACAGTTCACCTCATCAGATACTGCAACATGTTCTTTATGTAATAAATATTTTGAATTTAAACATAGATGAGAGTTCTGCCATGTCCAGACATTGGGCACCAACTCCAGCAAAGCCAGCAACTTATGTTAAATGGAAGGATTTATTATCAGGACAATGGAAAGGGCCTGATATATTGCTAACCAAGGAACTAGGGTATGCTTGTATTTTTCCACAGGATGCAGAAAGTCCGATTTGGATTCCAGACAGACTAATTTGGCCATGCAATGAGTCATCCGCCACCACTCAGACCCCAGTGCACCATGGAGCGTCCAGATCCTGACGAGAGCTCGCTGGACCGATACCTGAGATGAATGGCTATCTGTTCCAGAGGAAGAGGAGATCCTACCTATCCAAGAAGGCTCGTGGGATGATCCAGAGCCACCTGCAAGGCGACTATTCCCACCTGGGGACAGCTAAAGAGGCTCACAGAACAAGCAACTACCATCGTGAGAGTCAGCGGGACAGAACTTTCTCCATTATCCCTATTTTTCACTATGTTGACTGTAATTACATTCTAGGTACAAGGGTCTGGTGTTTCAGGCTCACCAATTTATACTCATTGGGCTTATATTCCACAACCTACATTGTTACAACCTGTTGCTTGGAAAAAATGAGAATATTCCTATATGTACTAATCAACCATTATTGTTGGGGGGAAATTCAATTGATTTTATTAGAAATGTCTCTACTACAAATTTTGTCTATATAGCTAAAAGTGATTCAGTTCCTATGTGTTTTCAATTTGAAAAGAGGTATACCCCAGAATGTATGCAAATATCTAAAAGAGTTCTTACAATTATTACTCCCAAAGATTCAAAAAGTCAATATTAGATTTTAGTATTATCTTTTGTTAATATGATAAGGGCTTCCAAAGATAAAAATGTAATTCTTACTCCATTTCTGCCCACCTGTCCAAAGGCAAGTTTTAAGAAATTAGAGGCTAAAATAGATGCTTTAGAAGAGGCCTTAATAGCTATTAGAAGTGAGATACTAACATTAAAGATTAGAACTTCATTTAAGTGTCACTTAGAATATAGATAGGATAGATATGTGTTACTCCCTTAGAAGTTAATCAGTTGGCTTGCTACCCTCATTAATTAGTATAGGGCTTTTCTTACTCATTCCCTTAATTCTATGTCTCTTTCTAGTCCTCCTTCAAACTCCTAAGTAATTCCATCCAAGAGGTTGCCATCCAAATGCATAAGTTTCATATAAAAAATAAAAAGGGGGGAGATGTTGGGAACAGTGTCACTGGAACAGCAACCACCATGGTTTGACATAGTCCCGGGTGAGCTCCATGGTTTGACATAGTCCCTGGAGATACGAGGACCACCACGGTTTGACATAGTCCCGGGTGAGCTCCATGGTTTGACATAGTCCCTGGAGATACGAAGACCATCATGGTTTGACATAGTCCCCGGTGAGCACCATGGTTTGACATAGTTCCTGGAGAAGTGAATTCACTGCATGGCAGGAATCACGAAGAACAGTGACTGAAGATATAAAGTAATGGGAAAATAAAAATGCAGGATGGCACTTGAAGGAGACTAATCTTTGCTTTCTCTGTCTATCTGTTAGCTGTCTGTTAGAAATTATTATAGAAGTAACATGTAGATGACTAATGATGTAGATGGTAGAAAAGATTGCAGGAAGAAAAGCAAGAAAATAATGAAGATTTAGGATAGAAATGTGGAAGCTTAGAATGATCTTAGATAGGAGGAAAGATCAGGAGTTTAAGAGGATGTCTGGGTGAAGGATAAGAATAGTTGGTAATGAACATGTAATATACATAAGAGTTGGGTAAACAACCAAAAGAATGTCTGTACTTATTTGCCTAAAAGGTTTAGGGGAAACAATGTAACCTGCGGATCTATATAAATAATAAAAGATTCTGCTAGTTGGAAGCAGAAGCATTAAGCAGAAGAAGAAAAAAGATCAAGCATTTTCTGTCTCCCACCTCTCTCTCTCTCTCTCTCTCTCTCTCTCTCTCTCTCTCTCTCTCTCTCTTTCTCTCTCTCTCTCTCTCGCCGACTCCATCCACACCTTTGGGAACCCCTGGACCTGCCAAGGCTGGACCCCGGCAGTTGTGTATTAGTTGTTTTTCTATTCATGTTTTACCAGAAACATTGGGAAAAAATTAAGCAATCCTTAGTTCTTTACTACTTTTTTACTTCATACATAGGTTAAAACTGGTCTTCTGTGAGGTCACTACTCAAGGTATAATAATACATTTGAAAGAAAAACTTTCTTTCTGTTTGTTTTGGTGAAGCTTATAGCAACTTCATATTTTGGGATTTTAAAATTCATTTAAAATTTTACAACTGGTTGTTCAGAGTTATCCATTATGCAGGGGTTGCTCTTCTATCCTTCCCCATCTACCTGGTTAGCACCTCTATCAGCACTGGGGCAGTGGAACAGAAACAACTAGAAGAGCATGCCATCCCCATCTTTGGACACTGGCCTCACAGTTGCTCACTGGATTGCTGAGAAACAAGGTTAAGGTACCTGAACCCACAGCTACTGTAGCCCTCAGTGGTCCAATGGCAGCAGGGCCAGGGATGGAGGACCCACCCCCTTTCAAGCTGCCTTCTGTCAACAAATCCAACCCATCCCCCATTCCTCCCCACCCCCAACCATGTTTCCAGGAAATCAGTTGTACCATCCTCATTCTCAGCTTTCCCTCTCTCTAAGGCAGAGGAATGTGGCCCCAGCATAAGCTGGAGGCAACCAGACTACCATGTAGATGGAAGATCCAAGGGCCAAGATCAGCAAAGAACATCCTGGAAAAGAGGTTCCAGCTATTGAGACTTATGATTAAAATAATTGAAAATTTTAATATTGCCACAGGAACTGGAAAGGAAGTAAATAGACCTAATAGGGCTTAGACATTGACACAGTCATATATGGAAATTAGAAATGTGAAACACATTCCAGCTATATGATACTCAAAAAATAGCAAACACTAACTGAAGCACTTACTGTATTCCATGTGTTGATCTAATGCTCCTCACATATTAACACCTAAATCTTCACAAAATATTTATGAATCTGTGTAGTAGACAGCCTCTAAGGAGGCTCCCAATGATCTCAGCTCGTTTCCTTGTGGAATCCTCTCTCCCTTAATGGGAGTTTGACTTACTGAGGAAGAGAATATGGCCTCTGAGAAATAGAATATGACAGAAGTAATAGGATGTCACTTCTAAGATTAGGTTATAGAAGGACCATGAAATCTGGATGACAAAGAACTGAGGGACACTTCTCGCCAACAGCTGTAAAGTAACAGAGGCCCTTTGTCCAACTGATCATGAGGAACGAATCCTGCCAGCAAGCACATGAGTAAGCTTAGAAACAAACCCTCCCCATAACTGCCTCTTAGATGAGACTACAGTGCTCATCAATACCTTGTTCACAGTTGTGTAAGAGAACCTAAGCTAGAACCTGTCCACAGAATCTTTGAGAGAATAAGGGCTGTTTTAAGCTATAAGGATTGGGGGTAACTTGTTAGATACCAATAAATAACAAATACAGATAGGTCCTAGTGTTGATCTAATTATATGGACAGTGAAATCAGTCACTTACCACTGGGGCATTTAATAAATGAACTGAGAAAATTGTGTATCCATGTAGGCAAAAATGTTTGGTTTCCTACCACATACCACTCACAAAAATCTATTTTATCTGGATTCAATACCTAAATGAAAATGATAAAACTTAAAATTATTGAGAAGAAGCTATAAGAGAAGATATAGCCACAAAATATAAGATTTCTAGAACAGGATGCAAAAAGTATAAATGACTAAAGGAAAGCCCGATGAATTAAAATACATTAAAGTTCAGTACTTCTCTGTACACCAAAAGAAATCTGTCAACTGAGAGAAGATATTTGTAGCATATATAACTGACAGAGAGGAGCATCCAGAATATATAAAATTTTCAGGTAAAATACATCCCAATAGAAAAAGAGGCCGAATACAAGAAAAAGCATCTTTGAAAAAAAAATAGAAAAAGTTAATGAGCATATTAAAGAAGAGATGTTCAAACTAATTAATAGTAAGGGAAGTAAAAGTTAAAACCACAATAAAATGAGATTTATTCCCAACAGATTAATAAATTTTTTAAGTTCTGAGATTTCTGAGTCCTGGCAATGAAGAAAAACAGTGAGTCTCTTTTATTCTATTATTGAGAATGTAAATTGGTGCAACACTCAGAAGTTGGTTTGGCTGGTTCTCATACCCTAAAGCCATCTGAAGAAGTTTATGCCCTGTATCCCAGTAAGTCCACTCTTAATTAAATATCCTGGAGAAACTCATATAAAAATATTTGCTGTGGCATTAGTAATAATAGCAAAAATATGGAAACCCAAATGTCAATGAAATGGAGAATGAATGATAAATTGAGGTAAATTCATACAATTTAACATTATACAGCAATGAAAATAAACAGAGATAGATGTATCAGTGTTGATGACTGAAGAAACATCACTTTGTGTAAAAGAGTCACTTCTAGAAGAATATATATCATTGCATTTAGATAAAGTTAAAAACAGCAAAAAAGTAAACAACAAATGAGCTACATTTTCCGTAGTGCTCTTTGTGGGGAGAGGTCATGGGTGGCCAAGAGAGAGGTCTTTAATCTATTGATGATGTTCTGTTTCTTAACCTGTGTGGTGGATAGATAAGACTTCATTTTATTATTACATTTTTAATCATATATTTATGTTGCATACATTCTTCTGTATATATTACATTTTTGTTTAAAAACAAATAAACAGGAAAAAGAAAACCCTTTTATTTTGCTGCTGAATTTAATACAAAGAGGAGGTTGGCTGGTTAGCTTCTTACCAACATAGATGGACTATGAGGGGATAGGATATGATGGAGATACAGCTAAGAGAGACAGAAGAATGAGCGGAAGAAGGGAGAGGAGAGGAGAGGAGGGGAGAAGAGAGTAGGGGAGAGGAGTGGGAGAGACAGAAGAGTGAGGGAGACAAGCTGTTCTGGTAACTTCATTTCTAATTTCTGAATAAAATCTTGTCTAGAGACAGATCTATCTTTTCATGAACATTTTACTTACCTGAGCCATTAACTTTCCTCATTTGTTTGAACCAAAATATGAGGAGAAAGTTTCTTTACACACACAGAAGCCGAACTGATCCTGAATTTTATTGTTCCTTCTAAACCAGCTGTTATTAAGCTTGATGGTACCAGAGAATTATTTGGGAGCTTAAAAAACCCAGTGTTCAGGCCAGGTCTCAAACCTATAAAATCAGAAGCTCTGAGGGTAGGCCACACAAGAGCCTGTTTTTTTGTTTGTTTGTTTTAAAATATGTTTTTATTGATTATTTAGAAAGGAGGGAGAGATAAAAACATCAATGTGAGAGAAACATTGATCACCTGCCTTCTGCACACCCCCTACTGGGGATCAAGCCTGCAACCCAGGCATGTACCCTGACCAGGAATCAAACTGGGACCCCTCAGTCCATGGGATGATGCTCAGTCCATTGAGCTACACCGGCCAGTCAGGAGCCTGTTTAAAGTTCACCAGTTTGTACTAAGTCGCAGCCACAAGGATTACCAGGCTCCAGGCAATGCTCTATCACCATTCAAGTGAGACTGATGACACACCAGGAGCTATTGTCTGTGAAATGGAAATCCCCCATAGTATACATCCAAAATACCTACTGGGGTTGCCAGGAAGTGGAATTGCAGGACATTGTCACAAAGACTGCTATTATCAATCATAATCTATTTGCCCTTCCTCTACAGTAATGGAGGTGTGACTGGGCACTGTGGATGCCCAGCTGAATACATTTCCCAGCCTTCCTTGCAACTATGTGAGGGCATGTGACTCAGTGTTCAGCATGAAATATAAGTGGAGCAGTTCACCAGTCTGGGTCTGGGCCTTAGGACATTGAGCTATAGCGCTCTACACTCTTCTCTTTTTCACAGTCTGAAACCTGACTATAGCTTCATTGGAGCTATGATCATGAAGCAGTTGACGATGACCTTGGAAATGACACCAGAAGAAGATGGGAAGAACCTGGGCTCCTCCCATGTAGACAAATCACATACAGACTGTTAAATGAGAGAGAAATGCACTTCTGCTCAGCTCTTATGGTTAGCCAAACTACTATAACAAACACTCCCATGGAAACCTGCAGGTCAAGGTCATGGCCATTCCCAGGGAGACAGAGTAACTGATAGCCATAAGGGTTCAAATCCCTAGCCATCTTAATTCACATCAATTTGAATGGTCATTCTAGACCCAGCAGTCCCCATACAGTTGGTTGAGCTTGCATCACAGCTCAATCATTCCCTCTGCCTATTCCTGATTCCTTCCCATCATTCTTCAGGTTATCACTCCCAAAAGTGCTCCTTAATAAGCATTGCATAATAAACTCAGTCTCAGATCTGTTTCCTGAAGAAGACAAACTATAACCCATGGAAAGTGCTAAAAAAAATACTGGTCCAATGAAATAACATATAAATAAATTAATCAAGCAAGTCTAGATTTTCAATATGCCAAAGAAAAAGCTGACTATAGGAGCAAAAACACAACAAAAGGTTGCTGATTACTTATTTCTAACAACAAAAACTATTCTAAGGAAATTCTAGTGTTTAGATTTCTTTATAGGTTTGCATATGATGAATAAAATTTCAAGGTATTAATACTCCATATTAACTATTCTATTACCCAAACTGGGAAAGCTAGATTAATACTAAAGAACATCAAAAACTATTTGCCTATTGGGGAGTTCCAAAGTGGCTACGGAGTAGTTGAAAGCAACACACACCTCCTCCCAGTGCCAAATCGGAGTTACAGCTAAAATTTAGATCAATCAACCTGAATAAACAACAGAAGGACATCTTAACAGGAGTGTTATATCCAAGGCTTAAAAAAAGAAGCTACACAGAGACTGGTAGGAAGGGCAGAGACATGGAGAGGGCTGCATCCAGAGGCAGTGACTGTGAAACCAGAGAAATATTACAGCTGCAAAATTCCTCCTGGAAGAAAGTGAGGTCTCAATCTCACACCAGAACTCCCAAACCAGAGCACCACAGCCAGGAAGAGTCTGTTTAGCATTTGACAGAAAAAATAAGGAGGGACTTTGTCCACCAGAAAGAAGAGGGAGTCTGCTTGGATTCCAGTGATCTCCTTAAGAGCTAATGCACAAGGACTCACTCTTGGGTATTCATATGGGGCTCTGGTAGAGGGAAGGAGACTCAGGGTATAAAGAAGCCATAAAGAGATGGTCTGGGTGGCATAGCTCTGGAGATCTTGGAGGTAGGCTACTAAGGTCCCGGTCCTGAGTCAACATCCCACACTGCCTCCAGGTGCTATCTCCCAGAGTTCAGTACTTCTATTCTTGCAGCAACAGCTGAAGAAAGTGCACTAATCTCATTCTCCAAATGCTGGTGACACCACCCTGCCAAGCTTGAGTCCTGCAAAAAGGACTGTTGGCTGCACCCAACAGGGAACTAAGGTACACCCCCAACAATATGCTGCCTGGATTTGCACTCCCAAAATCTGCTGGCACCAGACTGTAAAGTGCAGTTCTGCAGGGGAAAAGGGACACAACTCAGAACTGAGACATCAGAAACAAACCCCTTGGAGCCTCCCTTCAAGGTCTCTGGCGGGGTGCCACCAAGTTAGAAGGCAAGCAGCTAGTTCCACTTTCAAGGGTTGAGGACCTGCCCTATACCAATCAAAAGGCACATTGGATTTGCTTTCCCAAATCCTGCTGTCCTCATCCTCCTAAGCTCATATCCATGGAAGGAAAGAGGCAAAACTCAGAACTGAGACATTTGACATGATACCCTTGGAGCCCTCCATCAGGGCCTCTGGCAGTGCACTGCAGAGATAGAAGAAAGCAAGCAGCTCTCTCCTTTCCCAAGGGCCAGGATCACTCGAAGTGGAAGACTGCCCTGATCTGTTCCTCCAAGTCCTATAGGGGGAAAGGGAACAGGGAAAGTCCAGCTGGCCCCATCATGCCAGCTCAGTTTTGAGGGGGAAGGAGTCTCTGCTCAGAGCTGGGACATTCAAAGTGCATCTACCTCAGAGGCTCCAGTCCAGAGCTTGAGCAGGAGTAGCTATAGATCTAAAAGGAAGAGTGGAGTGCAGCTCACCCCCCTCCACACCACAGTTGGTACCATTCCCAAAAGAAACATTTCTTCATCTGATTTCCCAAGTCCCAGTGAATTTGTTCTGTCCTGCTGAGATTTCTCCTGCAGTGAGGACAGTTAGCTGTACCCAAATTGAAGCTGTGGTGTTCTCCCCCTAGGGGAGATAGAGTTGGAGACTCTGGAAGAGTCTGAATGGTATGGCTTAAGAATAGAGACCACATTCTCTCCACTGAGTGCTGGACCACACCGCCTCAAACTAAGTGACCCACTAACCCTGTCGGCCCAAGTTGGTCACCCTGACTCACCGAGCTTGAACCCAGTGGAAAGGGCATTGGAGTCTGGCCAGCTTGTGCTCACTCTACAACCTTCCTGCATAAGACTCTGGAGGAAGTCCAGGAAACATCAAGGAGAAGTGGAGTAGCCAACAGGTGGATGCCAACCTCAGGGAGCCTTGGTCTTATATTGATCTGACCCCAGCTGAGAACTCCAGGTACCCAATCCGTCTACACAGATTGGCTCCTTCCATGCACACACAGGTCCAGTAAATGCAAATACAATCAGTGAACAGTGTGGAACCTCCAGACAAGTAGACAAAAACTGATTATGCACAATGTTTGAAAAGGACCTGTACCTGCACCCAAGTAGACCCAGAACCAACACAACCAGTGGTGGACTTCAGACCACACTAGAGCTTGACACAACTGACTACACAAGTGACATACTCAAAGGAAGAATCTGGCAGGCACCATACCATGCTAGGAACAAATCTGCCTCAGGGGGCAGTCCCTACACAACATCTCATACACAGTTATTGAGGTTTACCCTTATAGCCACCCAGCCCAAAAGGTTAACTCCACTCACCAAATGGCCAACAGCATACATCAAGATGCAACTACAACAGGGGGTTTACATTATCCACAAGAAACATCCTTGGAGCATGGAGCATAGGTGATCTGGAAGATCAATAAAACACCTATTATTACTGAGACCAATAAAACACCTCAAGACTGCACCTGCACAGCAGCTTGAATGCCATGATTGGGTTGAGCCTAAGCCAGCCAGCCTGAAAATTGATCCCACCCATGAGTGGGCCAACTTCAATCAACACCCCATGGCAACAGGAAGGCCCACATAATCAATAAAAGGGACATTTCTAGAGCATCCAGCTGAGGAGATCAAGAAGATTGCAACATTGAGTCCCACTGGACACTTAACTATACAAAGCCACCCCATGAAGACTGGGAGTCATAGTAATTGTATCTAATACACAGAAGCAAACACAATGTGACAGATAAAATGGAGTGACAAAGAAACAACCTCCAAATGAAAGAAAATGAATAAAAATCCAAATAAAAGAAAGAAATGAAATAGAGACAAGCAATTTACCTGACATAGATTTTAAAATGACGGTTATAAGGATTCTTAACAACTTAGTGAGAACTACAAGAAACTTAGTGGGAACTACATCAACATGAAAAAGGACATAGAAACCATGTATAAGAACCAGTCAAAATGAAAAATACCATATCTGACATAAGAATATACTGGAAGGATTTAAATGTAGGCTGAATAAAATGGAGGACTAAATCAACAACTTAGAAGGAAAGGTAGAAAAAACATCCAATCAGAGAAACAAAAAGAAAAAGAATTAAGAATGAGGATAGTTTAAGGGAACTCTTGGACAGTATGAAACATAACAAAATCAGCATCATAGGGGTACCAAAAGGAAAAGAAAGCAAGTAAAGGATAGAGAACCTGTTTGAAGAAATAATCTCAGAAAACGTCCCTAACTTGGTGAAAGAAAAAGTCACACAAGTTAGGAAGCACAAAGAGTCCCAATAAAAATGAACCCAAAGAGACCCACATCAAGATACATCAAAATTAAGATGGTCAAAGCTAAAGAGAAAGAGAGTATCTTAAAGGCAGAAAGAGAGAGACAGTTAGTTGCCTACAAGGGAACTCCCATAAGGCTGTTAGTTGATATTTCAACAGAAACACTTCAGGCCAGAAGGGATTGGCATGAAGTATCCAAAGTAATGAAAATAAAAAACCTGCAACCAAGACTGTTCTATCCAGCAAGGCTTTCATTTACAATTGAAGGCAAAATAAAGAGCTTCTCAGACAAAAGACAGCTACAGGAGTTTAGTACCACCAAACCAGCATTACTAAAAGGGTTACTGTAAGAAGAAGAAATAGAGAGAGAAAGGAACATAGGCATAAGGAAATAAATAAGTACCTATCAATAATAACCTTAAATGTAAAGCAATCTATTGATTCAATATAATTCCTGTTAAAATACTAATGGAATATTTCACAGATCTAGAACAAATATTCCAAAAATTTATATAATGCCAAAAAAAAAAAAAAAGACCTGCAATAGCCTCAGCAATCTTGAGAAAGAAGAACAAAGTTGTAGGTATCAAATACTGGATATCAAACTACTGCAAGGCCATTGCAATCAAAACAGTCTGGTGCTGGCATAAAACAGGCATATAGATCAATGGAGCAGAACAGAGTCCAGAAATCAACCAACATCTTTATGGTCAATTAATATTTGACAAAGGAGGCAAGAGCATACAATAGAGTAAAGACAGACTCCCCAATAAATGGTGTTGGTAAAATTGCACAGGTATATGCAAAAAAATTAAGCTAGACCACCAACTTATACTATATACAAGAATGAACTCAAAATAAATAAAATACATGTAAGCTGCAAAACCATAAAAATCCTAAAGAAAATATAGGCAGTAATATTTCAGACATCTCTCAGAGGAATATTTTGTCAGTATATCTCCTAGAGCAAAGGAAACAAAGACAATAAACAAACAAATGAGACTATAACAAACTAAAAAGCTTCTGCATAGCAAAAGAAACCATCAACAAAATGAAAATGAAACCCACTCTATGGGAGAACATATTTGCCAATGATACACCTGTTAAGGAGTTAATTTTCAAAATATATAAAGAACTTATACAACTCAACACCAGGAAGACAAAAAATCCAGTTTAAAAATGGACTAAGGACTTAAATAGACACTTCTCCAAAGAGGACATATAAATGGAAAATAGACATGTGAACACATGCTGAATGTCATTAATCATCGGGGAGATACAAATTAAGGCCACAATAAAATGTCACTTCATATCTGCCAGAATGGCTACCATTAATAAATTAAAAACAAATCCTAGTGAGGATATGGAGAAAAGGAAACCCTAGTGCACTGTTGGTGGAAATGCAGACTGGTGCAGCCACTGTGGAAAACAGGATAAAATTTCCTCAAATAATTAAAAATGAAACTGTCTTTTTACTCTGTGATCCCACTTCAGGGACTATATCCTAGAAATCCCTAACATCCATCAGAAAGAATTATTCACCCTTATGTTCATAGCAGTTTTATTTACAATAGCCAAGATCTGAAAACAGTCCAAGTGCCCATCAGTAGATGACTGGATAAAAAAGGTATGATACATTTACACAATGGAATACTGTGCAGCTGTGGAAAGAGAAAGGAAGGAAGGAAGGAAGGAAGGAAGGAAGGAAGGAAGGAAGGAAGGAAGGAAGGAAGGAAGGAAGGAATAAGGAAGGAAGGAAGGAAGGAAGGAAGGAAGGAAGGAAGGAAGGAAGGAAGGAAGGAAGGAAAGAAGGAAGGAAGGAAGGAGAAAGAGAGAGAGAGAAAGAAAAAGAAAGAAAGAAAGAAAGAAAGAAAGAAAGAAAGAAAGAAAGAAAGAAAGAAAGAAAGAAAGAGAAAGAAAGAAAGAAGGAAGGAAAGAAAAAAAGAAAGAGAGAAACTCTTACTCTTTGTGGTAGCATGGATAGACCTGGAGATTATTATGCTAAGAGAAATAAGCCAGTCAGAGAAAGACAAATACCATATGATCTTACTTATATGTGGAATCAAATGAACAAAATAAACTGACAAACAAAATAGAACCAGAGGCATGGAAACATGAAACAGACTGATGGATGTCAGGGATTAGGGTGGTGCAGGGGACTGGACGAAGGAGAATGAAGAGATTAGCTGAAGAACATATGTGCATAGCCTATGGACACAGATAGCAATGTGGTATTGGCCAGAGGGAGTGGGGAGGGGACAGGGGAGAGGAAATTGGGGACATGTGTAATAGTGTCAACAATAAAAGTATAGTAAAAAAAAAAATCTATTGGCATGTTTATTTTACTTTGGCAAAACTATTTCCAAGATATTTCTTCTTTTTTCTTGCCATTGTTGGGGGTCAAAGAGACAGAGACAAAGAGGGAGCACATAGAATAGATGCCCAAGTTCTCATGCATTCAGTTTATGACAGATGTCCCCAACCTATAGTTTGTGGCTCCCTTTTCATATGCTATGGGACCTCCTACAACATATTAAAATATTGAGAAATGGAGCTGGAACACCAATATCCTTGATTATTCTGTTATTAGTAGAGGATAGGAAAATAAATGCATGTTGATTAAAATTAAGTCTTGGAATTATTTGGAGATTACAATCGATGATTATTTTTAAATATTTTCTGACAGGGACCAAAATTGAGTGATATTCTAACTTAGACTTTTGGATCTCTAATGGGGTAGAGACAGAAGTTGTCTCTCTAATATTCACTTCCTGGCCTTCCTGAGTCAAGGATCCCAGTTTTCATCTGTGCACATTGGCACTCAATATGGAGCTACGTGCCCCAAACTCTTTAACAGGCAGCAGTGACCATGTCACTAATTTTAGGTTAATAAAGTGTGAGTGGAAACATTACATGAAGGGTGAGTCGTTCTTCCCCTTCCTGCAGCCCAGAATGACAAGGGGGCACCATCCTGGATCATGAGGACAAGACCATCCATCATGGTTGGTGGAAATGCCAGCTGGTAGAAACTTTGGTCCTGGATGACATTATGAAGTTCCCATACGAGCCTTGAACTATCTGGATCCATTAATTGTTTTACACGATAAACTTACAACATTGAGATGTAAGCCATTGTTTTGGGAGTCTTTGCTACTCATAGTTCATGGCAATTACTAATGAAGGAAACTCAGAACACAAAAATATAATATTCTTTATGTGAAAAATAAATGAAAATTTTCTTATAAAAGTAATACAAAAATAAGATAATTTAAGCATCTTTGAAAATAAATTTGTATTTTGACATTTCAAAATTTGTCATAAAACTGAATTATTTTTTAATGTGGATCTTAAATATTATTCAGTTAATGCCAGTGTTTCTTGGAGCACAGTTGTAGAAATCTAAAGGCATTCTATCCATGTTATAAGTGCAAAGGGCCCTCTAAAACTTAATCATTTGCAACTTCCGGTCAAGATTGCAGCCTAGGTGGACGCGGAATCGCGTCCTCCCACAACCACATCAAAGTTACAACTAAATCACAGAATAACTATCACTTAAAGACCGCATGAAATCAAGCTGAATGGAAGCCCTGCAACTACGAAATTAAAGAAGCAGCAGAATGGAGACGGCATACTGCCCTCCAGGACCCTCCTTGTCGCCTGAAAGGAAACGAGATCCTGCAGCCAGGGGTGCCTGCAGAAGCTGAGCGACCCCCCCCACCACGGAGGAACCCAGGAGCGAGGGAGCCGAGCGACCCCCCCACCATGGAGGAACCCAGGCAGAGCGAGGGAGCCAGGCGACCCCCACCACGGAGGAACCCAGGCAGAGCGAGGGAGCCGGGCGACCCCACCACCATGGAGGAACCCAGGCAGAGCGAGGGAGCTGGGCGACCCCCACACCAACGGAGGAAGCCGGCAACACACAGGAGAACTGAGCAAACTGAACAACGAAATTGACCCAGAGACATGGAGGTGGAGTACGGGATGACGGGCCTCAGAGGAGGGGGGGAGGCGGGGGAAAGAGATAAATCACAGAGCCTATGTGCATGGGTGCATAACCAATGGACATGGACAACAGGGATGGGGCCGAGGAGAAGGGGAGGGGGAGGAGGGTGTCAATAGGGGAAAAAAAAGAAAAACATCTGTAACAAAAGCAAATTAATAATAAAATAAATTATTAAAAAAATAAATAAAGCCCTGGCCGGTTTGGCTCAGTGGTTAGAGCGTCGGCCCGTGGACCGGAGAGTCCCGGGTTCGATTCCCGCCAGGGGCACGTACCTTGGTTGCAGTTTGTCACCGGCCCGGTTGGGGTTGTGTGGGTGGCAGCCAGTCGATGTGTCTCTCTCACATCGATGTTTCTCTCTCTTCCTTCCTCTCTCCCTCCCACTCTGTCTGAAGATAAATGCAAAAAAATGTCCTCGGGTGAGGATAAAAATAAATAAATAAATAAATAAATAAATAAATAAATAAATAAATAAATAAAATACAAAAAAATAAAACTTAATCATTTGCTTCATGTTATGACATGTATGTAAATAGTCTTATATTTAATAATACAATTTTAGGTACAAAAAGAAACAGACACACACAGAAAAAATGGATTGAGTGGACATTCATCAAAATGAAAATGGCTTTCATCAATTATTTTTCTGATTGCTTAGCTCTATTTTTCAACGATCAACTCATATTTCTTATGTTATTTGAAAAGTTTCACAACATATAACCCTTCCCCCACATCCTGGGCCCTTTCCTGCTATCCTGTGGAAAATGCAGGGTGTCTAGCAGTTTGGCCAAAGTCCAGGTGTCACTCCACCGGGGCAGACAAACAGGTTGGGGAGGACTGTCTCAGCTCTCAGAAAGCCACCTCCTCCTTTTCCCAGGTTAAAATGTTCAGTTAATTTTGTCATTTTGCTCCTTTTCATTTCAGGGCAATTTTGTGTTTCCTGCTTTTAACTACATGGGCAGCTTCAGAGACCTGAGACTTGGAAAGGATATCTGTGGCTTGTCTGGCCCAGACGGAATATAGAGGGAGAAATCTCCAAGTTTATATGTAGAGAGGTTTGCTATATCCCTAAGTGAATGGAAGCAAGTAAAAGCTGATGAGTGAGAATAAGACAGGCTGTGGTGCAGCTCTGAGCAGGCAAATGTGTGGCACACTGCTGGCCAGCCACAGAGGAACGTCTGGTGTGTGGTAAAGGCTGAGCTGGCTGGCGTCTGACAGTGATTTAATACATAGCTCTACACAATAAGAGACTTTAATAAATGTTGTTGACTGACTGCCCAACTGGATTTGACCTCTCCTGAAAAGAGTGTGGGGGTGCTAAATAAACTGAAGGTATTATCATAATAATACCTGCTGACCAAGAATGTTGTCCAGATGAATGCCCTCTTTTGGAAGGATGAAGTGTGCTTCTCTGAAGAATGACACTGGGTGAAAACTAACTTCGGCGTTATTGCAATAGAACTTTATGTTGCTTCAGCTCTGCCCTGATTACAATACTAACTAGAGGTCTCCTGGAAATGCAAACACTGTCTTACTGAGACTGTTTGGCCAAAATGTAGCATATCTTGGCACTAGAGATTTGCTCTGTCTTTATTATCTTGGAATCCTAAGATGGAATCGATCTTGGAAGATTGAATACTTTGTCATCCACTCAAGGCAAGACTGCACTGAAATTATCTAGAGGTGAGTGCCTCTCTCTTTATGCCCCCATCCCAAACCCAACCGCAGGAAGAGAAATTTCCCAACTCTCCTAGGTAACCATTCCTAGTATCTGAACCATATCCACTGTCAGGATGACTCCTTTGTGTTGAACCTAATCCTTTGAGAAACTATTTGTCGATTATTGTTTGGTCTTTAGTGCAAATAAAGAAAACCTGATATTCTGTGCCTCTCTTGAGATCCAGACAGACTTAAACCACACCACACACATTCTCTCTCTCTCTCTCTCTCTCTCTCTCTCTCTCTCTCTCTTTCTTTCTCTCATTAATTCACCTACTTGGGGCTTCAAAAAATTGATTTTGTTATTAATTTAAGATAAACTCTAGTTCTTCACTGTGCATTTTATCTTTTTCTAATCTCCCTTGTGCTCCTACTCCCTATACACTGTTTTCAATTCAAGCTAGAACTTGGCATTTATTGCAAAAAAAACAACATATAAAAAGTTACATATAACAAAGAACTAATGCCTTTGATGCAGCATTCAGGCTCCTTTTTCTTTTTTGTTTGGGAGGTGGAGCAGCCCTGTGAGGTTGCAGACATGAGGGTTATTCTTCTGCCCTGTGATAGTGTTATTTGCTAAGTGAGTAGGTTCCATGTGTAACATTTCCTGAGAAGTTCACAATTTTGTTGCTCCCTACAGAACCCCAGAAAAACAGCTGAAAAGTGAAATTAAGTTAGTCAAGTATTTTATATAACTGGAGAGTCTAATATTTATCACGGAATAAAAAATTTGTTTTATATCAGAGTAGTGCAGCATGAGTGAAGTAAAAATCCACCCAAACATCAGTGATTTGCCATTGATTTCTCTCTGGTTACACTTACTAGATCTGTCCTGTGTGTATTTGGTATATAGTACATGCAACAGAATCAACCAGCTGACATTATCTCTTGTAATGCCTTTAAAATCTAAACTAGAAAAAATGATTGAACACCTGGTCAACAGAAAAGACTGTGATGATTTAAAGAGACTTAGACAAAGTTGAGTTTGCCCCATCCATTTTTTTTTTTTTTGAATGGTTTCCTGGAAAAAGCTTGTCTTGAGGTATGTGAGCAAAACTATTAAATCACAGAAAGCTAATTTCATTTGTATGATGGATACACGGGATTATGTGAGGGAAAGAGCAATTTTTTTGAACAGCCTGATTCATAGCTCCTAAACATTGAGGTATGTGCATGACAAACAAGAAGACTCTTTTCTTCTCTCAGCTCAATGTGCCACTGAGCAAAGACTCCCTGGGACATTTTAATGACTAGGTTATAGGAGTAAAAACAAAAACATATGAATAACTCAATATCTTTCCTTACTTGGAAGAAACTTCCACAGAGTCAAAAGTAGTCATTTATGTGATATTTTGCTAAGTTGTCCTGCTAAGTCTTTCTGGAACATTTTTTTCTGCTTTCTGTGCTTTTCACAGTCTTTTCAGAAGAAAAATTATAAATGTTTCTTTCACAGCTCTTGTATTAGTCTGGTTTATGCATTCATGTTCTTTATTGAAATATACCTTCTCAAATGTGATTTGAGAAAGCTGCAAGTCTCAGCTCCTACAGCTATTCCCTGGAGATCAGGAATTCAAGTCAGTTATAGTTCCCAAATGCATTATGAACTTAAAAATTAAAGAAGAAGAAGGAGGAGGTGGAGGAGGAGGAAGAGGAGGAGGAAGAAGAAGAGGGAAAAAAGGAAGAAGAAGAGTGTGGAGTTACAGAGACAACAGTGAAAATGTGAATTATCTCCACATAGCCATAATGTGTGTCTTTTGGAGACAATGAAGCTACCCTGGTCATGAGTACAGTCTTAGATAAGAGATTGCTTAGGTTCAAATTCAAATCCAGGCTGGCTGCCCACTAACTGTGGTGTTGGGATAGTTATCTACCATTTTTTAACCTCATCTCTCAAATGGGTATACTAATAGACAGGAGAATTAAATGTACTAATGGATGCAAAGCACTTAGAACAATCTTGGAACCAGGGTATATGTCATCAAGAGGTTCGTGGCTTGTAGAAAATTTAAAAACTACAATAACCTGTAATTATTATCACCATACATTGGCAATTCTAAACATTGTTTGAGATGTAATACTCCTCCCTGAAAAATATTGCTGGTCTGAAAAACATTCTAAATAATTGCTGTGGTTATTGTAGAGTTTTAACTGTATCATACACATGTAGGCTTCAAATTAGCACATTTTTATTACCCATTCTTTCTTAAGTAGCTTCTTTTACATGGAAATTATACAGTTGACTCTGGACATACAGAAACTCAGCTACATTTACTTGTTTCTAGAGAAAGATTTTTGGGTTCAAAATTGTTTGACATTACTTTGGGCACAATATTGCATTTAAACAGTGGATTGAGGGGATGATAGCAAACATTGTAAAGCTGAAAATACATAACTAGAATTACTTTGATTTATGTATAAATCATTCTCTGAAATTTGCAGAATTTATTCTTTTGTATTTTTCCAAGAATACACTGATGTAATTAAAAATAATTAATCTATTTCTTGTTTCCTTTTCTGAATTTTATTGTTTTGTTATTATTATTATTTTTGCTGGCATGATCATCTATACAAAGTTCAATAAAAGGTATTCAATATATTGCCCTGGCCAGTTTACCTCAACGGTTTCAGCATTGGTCCACAGACCAGAGTCATAGGTTCGATTTTGGTCAAGGGCAAGTACCTCAGTGTGGTTCAGGGTCATGCTGGAGGCAACCAATTGATGTGTCTCTCTCACATCAATGTTTCTCTTTCTCTCTCCCTCCCTCCAACTCTATCTGAAGATAAATGGAAAAATATCCTGAGGTGAGTATTTAAAAATAAAAGTGTTCAATATCTTTGTTTCTTTTCTGACCATTAGTATTACTTGTTTTATTTCAATTTTACATGAAAGTAATTGTATCATATGATGAGTTGTTTAAAAATTACCTGTTAATGGTGTCAAATCCACCAGCTATTCCACTACTTGGAATAGACTAAGCTTTCAATAAATGCCAGTTACTATTATGATTAATATTGTTAGTGTATGGCATTGCTTGACAATATCCAAGAAAGACTTTGCTCATAAGAGCCTGGAGCAGACATCAGAAATATGTCACCATCTCCATTCTTATCAATACCTCACCTTTGGTTCAAACTCCCCACCAGATATCATTTAGCATGCCATGTTTGCCAAATGCCCATTGTAGAGATAAGGAAACAGAATTCTACAGGAAGAAGGTCAGCAACCTGCCAGGTATCGGCTGAGTGACCCAAGGTCAGACTTTAGTTTTCTGGTATGAATTATTTGTGCACACTCAGCATCTGATACCTTTAGAAGATATCATCAACCCAAGTTTACAACTGGGGAAACAGAGGAACTAAAGGATTAATTAAATTAATCTAAAGCAAAATAAACAGTAGAGCCACAATGAACCGGTCAATAGTACTAATTACTGGGCTGAAATTTCCTTGAAGATATTAACAGTAATGAGGTGTTATTTAGTGCAGACTTAGAGTACTTGCTTCTCAGTTGTTACCTCATCATAACAGTATTAACTTCATTTTACATAGGAGGAAGGTCAACCTTCTAAGAAGTGAAGGAACTAAGTTTTAAACAGTAGTTTGTTCAATGTTAATCACTGCTTTTTAAGTACCACACACTAATATCAGAGAGCCACTTAGAGTAAAAAAGCTAATATCTTTAGCTTGGATTCCCATGTTTTAAATAGACTAACACATTGTGCCTCTAAACCACAAAATGCATGGAAATAAACCAACATTTGATGCACACCCACTGTGTTCTGGGGACTGTGCTGGTTACCTTGTTCAGTCTGAGAATGTGTGTCTTTGGATTTCTTTTGTCCTGTCCATCCACTAGGTGTGAGGAACCTCTTATCACAAGCATCCCATAAACTCTAAATCCCATAAACTCCAGATGGTATATAAATTTGTGTTTCAATTCGAACTCATTTTGCACTATCTTTTCTCTTCAGTGAGAGTCCTCTGCCTTCTGATTACCTACTCAAATCCAGGATATATGAATTATGGATCTTATAATATACACAAAGAATTGTGATAGGCATGAGGATTTCAAAAAGGGACACGATAGGAACAATCATTTGGCAACCATGAGGGAAAGGCTGAGAGAATTTCAGAGATGTTGACCCATACCTCTGAAGTCAATGAGCCCTAAACCAAGCCAACCTACCTCCAGACTTGTTAAATGAGGTGGGGGAAATTTTCCTGTTTGTGTAAGGCATCCTTAGCCAAATGTTCTGGTAACTGGAGCTGGACACATCCTAATAAAGCATAATGTATCTTCATTTTTTTATTGTTCCACTTCATTTGCATAGTTGCTTTGCCACTGTTCATCTTGCTCATGCTTAAAATGAGTGGTTCTAGCCAGGCATTCTACTTCCTGTGACATAATCTCACTAAATTGGACTTGACATCTTTCTCACTTTCATTTGAATGCTGAGTGTTCTCATTCTCCCCTTTAATTATAATTTAAAAGCTGAGAATTGTAGTCAATAAAATTTTCTGCAGAGATTTTACTCTAAGTTCAATGAAAAGTCACTGGAGGACTTCAAGATAAAAGAGATATGATGAGACTTACACATTTCAAGATTTCCCCTGTTTGCTATAGGTTGGGGGCAAGCATAGAAGCTCCTGAAGCAGTCCCAAGAACTAACAAAAACATCATGGGGATTAAGACATGAGGGCAACAGTAGAGGTGATGGGAGGTATTTGAAAGCAGAACCAACCGGTCTTGCTGGTGGATTGGACATGAAATGTATGGTAAAGAGGGAAAGAAAATGTAAGGCTTAGGATTAGAGTCTGAACACCTACATGAATGGAGATTGCAATTAGTACAAATGAACCTTGAGAAAAAAAGGAAGATTGGACATGGGATGGGTGGAGTAGGAAAACAACAGTTCTCTTAAGCACAAACGAGAAAAAAGATTTTCATGAAGGACTCATATGATGAATTTTCTTCTTTTCCTTTAATTAGGCTTTCTGGATTTTTCATCTCTCTTGTGATTTTGCATGTTGAGGAGACACTGTGGTTGCCTACACATTGGACATCCTCCTCACCCATTTTTCTTATTAGAAGAACATCAACTTTATTTGAGCTTCAATAAGAGGCATTGTAATTCAACTGAGAATGCAAGGTTCTTCAAGTAACTGAGACTAAGCCTCCATGCAAAAAGCTAGAGGATGACTGAACCATTCCTGGGCTTGCAAATCTACCCAGGAAAGTAAGACTTCACAGTGGTATTTAAAATGGGTCCTCTCATGTTCATCCAAACACAGTAGAAGGAGCCACAAACAGCAGAACACCAACATCCACAGGGAAAATTTGGCAGGATCCAAAACACACTGAGAGAGCCAAAATGGTGGAACAAAGAAACAAATCCCAAATGAGAGAACAAGAGACCTCTACAAAAGATGAGATAAATGAAATGCAGTTAAGCAAGTTATCAGAGGTAGAGTTCAGAGCAATGATCTTGAGGAATTTAAACAGCAGGAGTAAGGACCTCAACATCATGAGTAAAGATATAGAAACATTGAAAACCAACTAAATGGAAATGAAGAATGACATAGCAGAAATAAAGAACACACTGGAAGGACTAAACAGCAGAGTAGAGGGAGCTGAGGGCTGAATCAGTGAATTAGAAGACAGAGTAGAAAAAATCAACCAATCAGAAAATCAAAAGGAAAAAAACAATTAAAAAACAGGAAGACAGCTTAAGAGAACTGTGGGACAACTGGAAACGTAATAATATTTGCATCATAGGAGTCCCCGAAGAAAAAGAAAATGAGCAAGGGTTAGAGAATATATTTGAAGAAATAGTGACAGAAAACTTCCCTAATTTGGTGAAGGAAGAAGGCATTCAAGTTCAAGAAGCACAGACAGCCCAAGTAAGAAGAACCCAAACAGGCCCACACAAAGACACATAGAAATTAAAATGCCAAAAATTAAAGGCAAAGAATCCTAAAGGCAGCAAGAGATAAGCCACAGGTTACGTACAAAGTAACCCCCATAAGGCTATCAGCTGACTTCTCAACAGAAACACTACAGGCCAGAAGGGAATGGCAGGAAGTAATCAAGGTCATGAAAAACAAGGATCTGAATCCAAGACTACTCTTTCCAGCAAGGCTATCACTCAAAATAGAAGGTCAAATAAAGAGCTTCTCAGACAAAAAAAAAAAAAAAAAAAAGGCTAAGGGAATACATTAGCACCAAACCAGCACTGCAAGAAATGTTCAAAGGACTGTTGTAATTAGTAAAAGAAATAGGAAAGAAAATAAAACCACACTAAACAAAAATGGCAATAAATAAGTACATATCAATAATCACCTTAAATGTAAATGAACTGAATGCTCCGATAAAAAGACACAGAGTAGCTGATTGGATAAGAAAGCATGACTCACACATATGTTGTTTACAAGAGACCCACCTCACAACAAAAAACTCACATAGGTTGAAAGTGAAGGGATGGAAAAAATCCTCCAAGCAAACAGAAAGTTAAAAAAAGCTGGGGTAGCAATATTCATATCTGATAAAATAGATTTCAAAATGAAGGCCATAACTAGAGACAAAGAAGGTCACTACATAATATTGAAAGGATCTATCCAACAGGAAGATATTGGTAAACATATATGCACCTAATATAGGAGCACCAAAATATATTAAAAATCTTCTGGATGACTTAAAAGGAGAAATCGACAGCAATACAATCATAGCAGGGGACTTCAAGACCCCGCTGACAACACTGGATAGATCCTCTAGGAAAAATTAACAAGGAAACAAAGACTCTAAATGAAGCACTAGACCAAATGGATTTAATAGATATACACAGAGAATTAAACCCCAAAACTGCAGAATTCACATTCTTCTCAAGAGCACATGAGACATTCTTAAAGATAGACCACATGTTAGGACACAAACTAAGTCTCTACAAGTTCAAGAAGATTGAAATCATATCAAGCATCTTCTCAGATCACTATGGCATGAAACTAGAAATCAATTACAACAAGAACATGCAAAGACATTTGAACACATGGAAGCTAAATAGTATGTTATTGAACAATGAATGGGTTACTGTGGAGATCAAGGAAGAAATTAAAAACTTTCTAGAAACTAATGAAAATGAACACACAAAAACACAAAGTCTATGGGATGCAGCAAAAGCAGTTCTGAGAGGGAAGTTCATAGCACTACAGGCCCATCTCAAGAAACAAGAAAAATTTCTAATTGACTATGTAACCTCACAACTTAAAGAACTGGAAAGTAAACAAAAAGAAGGAAGGAAATAGTAAAGATCAGAGCAGAAATAAATGACATAGAGACCAAAAAAACAATTCAAAGAATGAATGAAACAAAGAGATGGTTTTTTGAAAAGATAAACAAGATTGATGGACCCTTAGCTGGACTCACCAAGAAATAAAGAGAACCCAAATACACAAAATCAGAAATGAAAGAGGAGAAGTAATTACTGACACCACAGAAATACAAAAGATCGTTAACAAATAGTATGAACAATTATAAGGCAACAGATTCGACAATCTAAGCAAAATGGACAAATTTTTAGAAACACATAGTCTCCCAAAACTGGTCCGGGAAGAGATAGAAAACTTGAACAGACCAATAACAACTAAGGAAATTGAAGATGTAATCAAGACTCTCCCAGCAAACAAAAGCCCAGGCCCGGATGGCTTTATGGGGGAGTTTTACCAAAGAAGAACTAACACCCATTCTCCTCAAACTATTTCAAAAAATCCAAGAAGGAAGACTTTTAAAGTTGTTTTATGAGGCAAGCATAATTCTAATTCCAAAACCAGAAAAAGACACTACAAAGGAAAAAAATACAGGCCAATATCCCTGATGAACATAGATGCCAAAATCCTTAACAAAACATTAGTAAATTGGATTCAGCAATGCATAAAAAAAATTACTCACCATGAACAAGTGGGATTCATCCCAGGGATGTAAGGCTGGTACAATATTCGCAAATCAATAAATGTGATACACCTCGTAAACAAAATGAAAAATAAAAACCACATGATCATATCAATAGATGCTGAAAAAGAATTCAACAAAATCCAGCACCCATTTCTGATAAAAATGCTCAGTAATGTGAGAATAGAGGGATCATACCTCGACATAATAAAGGCCATATATGAAAGATTTACAGCCAACATTATACTAAATGGGCAAAAATTAAAAGCATTTCCCTTAAGAACAGGAACAAGACAGGGATGCCCACTTTCACCACTCTTATTTAACATAATACAGGAAGTCTTAGCCACAGCAATCAGACATGAAGAAAAAATAAAAGGGATCCAAATTGGAAAGGAGGAAGTGAAACTTTTATTATTTGCAGATGACATGATATTATACCTAGAAAACTCTAACTCCATCAAAAACCTACTAGACTGAATAAATGAATTTGGCAAAGTAGTAGGATACAAAATTAATGTCAAGAAATTGATGGCATTCTTATACGACAATGATGAACTCTCTGAAAGAGAATCGAAAAAAACAATCCCATTTACCATCACGGCAAAAAATTAGGATACCTAGGAATAAACTTAACCAAAGAAGTAAAGGAACTATTTGCAGAAAACTGCAGGACATTGAAAAAAGAAACAGAGGAAGATATAAAAAAGTGGAAGCACATACCTTGTTCATGGATTGAAAGAACTAACATCATTAAAATGTCCATATTACCCAAAGCAATCTATAGATTCAATACAATCCCCATCAAAATACCAATGATATATTTCACAGCACTACAACAAATACTTAAAAAGTTCATATGGAACCAAAAAAGACTCCGAATAGCCACAGCAATCTTGAAAAAGAAGGACAAAGTAGGTGGGATCACAATACCAGATATCAGGTTATACTACAAAGCTACTGTAATCAAAACAGCCTGGTACTGGCACAAGAACAGGCATATAGATCAGTGGAACAGAACAGAGATCTTGGAAATTGACCCAAGACATTATGCTCAATTCATATTTTACAAAGTTGGCAAGAGCATACAATGGAGTAAAGACAGCCTCTTTAATAAATGGTTCTGGGAAAATTAGACAGCTACATGCAAAAAAATGAAACTAGACCATTAACTTACACCATACACAAAAATAAACTCAAAATGGATAAAAGACTTAAATGTGACTCAATGAATCCATAAAAATCCTAGAAGTAAATGTAGGCAACAAAATTTCGGACATCATACACAACAGAATTTTCAGTGATACATCACCTAAGGCAACATAAACAAAGGAAAAAATGAACACATGGGACTACATCAAACTAAAAAGCTTCTGCACAGCAAAAGAAACAACCATCAAAACGGAAAGGCAACCCACTGTATGGGACAGCATACTTGCCAATGATACATCAAATAAGAGGTTAATTTCCAAAATATATAGAGTGTTTATACAACTCAACAAAAGAAAGACAAAGAACACAATTTAAAAATGGGCAGAGGACCTAAAGGGACACCTCTCCAAACAGAACATACAAATGGCCAAGAGACATATGAACAAATGCTCAAAATCCCTAATCATCAAAGAGATACAAATTAAAACAACAATGAGGCATCACCTCACACCTGTCAGAATGGCCGCCATCAACAAATCATCAAACAACAAGTGTTGGTGAGGGTGTGTAGAAAAGGAGACTCTAGTATGCTGCTGGTGGGAATGCAAACTGGTGCAGCCACTATGGAAAACACTATCATGTCCTCAAAAAATTAAAAATTGAATTGCCATTTGAACCAGTGATCTTACTTCTAGGAATATACCCTAAGAAGCCTGAAACACCAATCAGAAAGAATATATGTACCCCCATGTTCATAGCAGCACTATTTACAATAGCTAAGATCAGGAAACAGCCCAAGTGTCCATCAGTAGACGAATGGATAAAAAAGCTGTGGTACATATACACAATGTAGTACTATGCAGCTATAAGAAAGAAAGATCTCTTATCCTTTGAGACGACATGGAGGGACCTGGAGAGTATAATCCTAAGCGAAACAAGCCAAGCAGAGAAAGACAAATATCACATGATCTCAGTTATTTGTGGAATATAATGAACATAACAGTCTGAGGAACAGGGTAGACCCAGAGATGTGGAAGTAGTGTACAGACTGACAACCCTCAGAAGAGGGGGTTGGGGGTTAGAAAGATATAAACCACAGAACTTGTATGCATTTAAGCATAACCGATGGGCATGGACAACAAAGCTGGAGACAGGGTGGGGGGATGGCGAGGAGGGTGTCAGAAAAACAAACAAAAAAAAACAAAACTAAAAAACAAAAAAGAAATAGAAGAGGCATTGGTCTATGCAAAAATTAATAGGAGATCATGTCAGGAAGGACCACACTTCTTCTCTTGTTTTGTGCTAAGAAGTGGTATTATGTATGAATTTGTTCACTAAATATTAAGCCTTCAAAGACCTTGTGAAGTTGCTATCTCACTCTACTCTTAATTCATAGACCTGGAGATCACTTTTCAAAGAAGTTAAGAAAGCAGCCCTTTGTTACATAGCCTAGAAATGCAAATCTTTCTCACCTCACTCCAGAGACTGTGTTGTTCTAGCACGTCACTCACTATTCCTTGGACCCTACCAAACCCATAGGCATGCTTCAGTTAAGTGCCCTGAACCAGAGTTTAATTAACCATCTACACAACCATCTGAGATGTCTTCGGTCCAGTAGGAAAAATATCCCTGCTGTGTTCTTGCTGTCCCTTTCTCTGGGACAAGTCGCTTTGGGAATGGTGTTGGGCAATGACATTCTGTCCTTCATTAAAAGGACTTGTAAGACTCATCCTCACTCCCTCTTTTCCCATCCCCCTTCTCACAATCATCCACAGCAGGGACACAAAAATTGAAAGAGAGCGTTGGTTTTCAGAGATTGACTCTAGAGAGAAGACCAATGAAAAGACACAATAGAAAAACAGATCTTAAAATTTGACATAAAATGTTTATTCCTATGAATGGGAGAAAAGTTGCCCCCAAACAAGGGCAAAAACACAAACCAGCTCAAAGAAAGCCTATAGATATGGCCTTTTAGCAATTCCTAAGCACTCTGAAATGCCTTTGTTTGAATGTGTCTTCTTGTTACAGTAATAAGAAAACCATTGCCTTAATGACTCATTTAATGCAAATTGTAATGGTAAAATTAAATTTTGAATAAATACTATGAAAAATCAAATATTAGAAATCCATTTCTTAAAAGCTTGCAATAGTGACTTTTTCAGTGTATTACATGAGCTTAAATAAGATCATTTCAGATTATGTATGCACTGTTGAACTATTTCAATCTATTTATGGTAAAATTGTGTTTTTATTAAGACTTCTTCTTTAATAAATTAATAAATTCCTAATACAAGAAAGCTAATAAAATTATTTTTATTGACATTCTCCTAATAATCTGATTTAGAAAATGGATTTACATTTGACCAGGTAGTTCTTTTCAGACATGGTGATGCCCAAGTGGGAATAAACACCGCCTTGATGGGGCTTCTATAAGGTTGAAAAGAGACATTACTATATATGAAGCACTCAGCTGAGAGCCTGATGCACATCAAGCACTTTAAAAATTGCTTATTATTTTTGTGATTATCAACCTCAATCTATAATTATGTCATCTTTGACAACAAATATGCAGGTAAAGAAGGGTAGTTGTTGGGCTCCAAATTTTGCAGCTATTTCTTGGTCAGAGTTCAACATCTGGCAGCCAGTGACCAATGCAGATACTGGGAGCAACTTCCAGATGCGCCCCACCCTATAGGCTGAGTTATTGAAGCATGTCTTAGTCCAGCTATTGTAATGCTCAATGATTGGTGAGGAAAGTGAGGGGTGGGGAATTCTTACATATTACCAAGGAAAAACTCAATAACACCAAGATGGTGAAGTTCAGGTTCACAGCCATTGGTCACCTAGGAAAACTGTAAGAAATGACCTTTTGGGTTTGGGCACCACTGGTACTTCTTCAACATAGAGGATTCACAGGGCACACTGATTATGCACTGACTAATCCAATCATTGATTTCACAGATATATGTTAAATGGTTCCCTTTTGCCAGGAGCCATCCCAGATCCTGAAGATACTATAAAGAAAAAGGAGACCCCTGCATCCTGGCTTCTTACATAATAAACAAGAAAACAAGTAATCAAACCAGAGAGTTTCAGATGGTAATTACAGTTATGAAGAAAAAAAAATGTCATACATAGTGAGCAGCAGAGCAGGAGCACAGTCGGCTGTCAGTGGGTGGTGAGAAGGGAGAACTTGAGGTGGGAACCAGAGCCCAGACAAGTGAAGATTACTTACTAATTGTTATATAGTTCTATTCAAATGGCTCCCATGTTACTTCCCTCAAAGCCTCAGGACTAGAGGTGAGGGACACAAATGAAGACACAATGGAATTACTCTTTCAATACAGGTTGATATTATCAGACCAAGCCTAGATGGAAAGGAGATACAAGAATGAACAGAAGCCAAGCCAGTGTGACTCAGTGGTTGAGTGTTGACCCATGCACCAAGAGGTCATTGGTTTGATTCCAGGTCAGGGCACATGTCCAGGTTGTAGGTCATTGACAATGTGGAGGGATATCTCAGCTACAATGGTCTACCCTGAGAAGTGAGGGGTAGCCATGCGGGGTTCCCAAGCCTGGAACACCAGTCCCAGGAACAGGAGCCCTTGTAACATCTGGTTGTCAAAATCAGTACTATTTCATCTGCCAGGGTGAGACAAACGACTACTAGAAACCCAGGTGCCTTCTTAAAGGGCCAGGGCACAAAATCTCATTCCTAGGCATTCACCCTGGGCTCCTGTGGAGGGCCAAGAGCCCTCATGCAGGGAGAAATTTGGTTGTGTGAGTTTGAGGAGAGAGCTGGAGTATCTGCTGCCATTGTCCCTATGCTGAGTCCCTTTCCCACACCTCTCACAAATGATATCTTTCCTAGGTTGAGCACTCCCCTCTGTATAGCCTCAGCCTGGGAATGTGCACTAGCCACACTCTCCTGACTGCCAGTGGCTCCACCTTGCCAAGTTCTCAACTTGGAATCAGATAGCTATAGCCACTCGGGGGTGTTGGAGACACATAAGAACAGATTAAGTTGTGTGACTTTCTGATGAGCACCATTTTGCCTTATGGGCCCCAAATGGCACCACCATTCCTGTGCAGAACTCTTGTTCAATATGGCCAAATCTTAATCTGTTTTAGCCTAATAAATCCTACTGGCCTTACCACAAAGATACCCTGAGACCCCACACAAGTCAAAGGTCTGAAGGCCCCAGGTGGGTGGTAGCTGGCTGTGGTGTACCCTGAGACATTTGTGGTGTGGCCTCAGGCTGATCCCTGGATCCCAGTTTAAATCTGCATCAACTTGGTGACCACCACTCACGCTTACCTGGTGAATTACTAAGAACTTGCATATTGCCAGAAGCTCTTTCAGTGACTGACACTAAAAGGGAGTCAACAGGGGAAGGTGGGTATTGGAATACCTTTGTTCTTTTGCTGTCCTGTACCAAGCTCCATACTGGTGGAAGCTGGCCTGGATAGGCAGCTTGGCCCCTCCCACACACACCCAGGCCCAGCAGAGGCATCTACCAACCAGGGACTGATTCATAGTCCCTAAAAAATAGTTCAGTGTTTGTTATATGCAGCATCAGACATTGACCTGCACCAGAGTACCTCCCAAGAGGCCACAGAACCATCACACCCAATGCCTAGATTCAAACCACATCAGAGCATGACCCAATTACAAGTAACATAGCCATAGGGAGATCTCCACAGTCGTCTGAACCTACTGGGGAAAATTTGACTTCATGGGGTTCCCTCCACAGCAGCTCATACACTGTGGTCAGGGTCAATCATCACAATCAGCTAGCCTGTGGGTAGATCACTGACAGTCAACCCCAACCATGGACAGGCCAATAACAGTCAAGACTCAACTACAAGAAGCAATGAAGACCCAAACAAGAAACATTTCTGGAGCACTTAGTTCAGATGATCAGGGAAACTGAACCAAACCAAGTATGTAATACATCAAGCCAACCTACCAAGACTGGGAGACATAGTAGATCTACCTAATACACAGAGACAAATAAAGAGAGTCAGCCAAAATGGAAAGACAAAATTATATATATTATAATATATTATATTATATATTATAATATATAATATATAATATATATATTATAATATATTATAATATTATAATATATATATAATATTATATAATATATATTATAATAATATAATATTATATATTATAATATATTATATATTATAATATATTATATATATATTATATTATATATATAATAATATATTATATATATAATATTATATATATATATATATATATAACATAAATATTCCAAATGAAAGAACAAGAGAAATCCCCAGAAAAAAATAACTAAATGATATGGAGGCAGGCAATATAACAGCTACAGAGTTCAAAGCAATGATTAAAAGCATACTCAAGAAACTTAGGAAAAAAAATGGTAAACACATTTTAAGTGATAACTTAAACAAAGAGATAGTAAACATTAAAAAGCACATAGAAACCACATAAAAGAACCAGTAAGAAATGAAGAATACACTAAAAGGAATCAACAGCAGCTTCCATGAAGCAGAGGATCAAATCAGTGTTTGGGAAGACAAGGTAGGAGAATATACCCAATAAGAACAGCAAAAAGAAAAAAGAATCTTATAAAATGAGGATTGTTTAAGGGACATCTGGGACACCATCAAGTGTAATGACATTTGCATCATATGGATAACAGAAGAGAACAGAGAGAGAAAGGAATTGAGAAATCATTTGAAGAAATAATGACTGAAACTTCCCTAACCTGGTGAAAAAAAAACACAAACAAATCCAGAAATGCAGAGATTCCCAAACAAGAAAAACTTAGAGAGACCTACACCAAGACACATAATAATTAAAATTCCAAAGGTCAAAGGTAGAAACAGAATCTAAAAAATAGCAAGAGAAAGACAGTTAGTTACCTACAAAGGAGCTTTCACAAGACTGTCAGTTGATTTCCCAACAGAAACTTTTCAGGCCAGAAGAAATTGAAACAAAATATTCAGAAAAATGAAAAATGAACATGTAAAAAACCAGACTACTCCACCCAGCAAGATTATCACTTAAAATTAAAAGAGAAAGAGTTTCCCAGACATGAAAAAGCTAAAGGAATTAATCACCATCAAACCAGTTTTACAAGAAATGTTCAAGGAAATGAGGAGGCAAAATGGCTGAAGCCTAAGGAAGTTCCATCCACTTGCTCCTATCACAGGAAAGGACTTGAGGCTAAACTGCAGAACGTGTGACTTGAAAAACCACCTGAAAATAGTTGATTCAAAATACTTTGAGTAGGGATCATAGAGAGGGGACAGAAGAAGACACAAAGTGGGTGAGTAAACTTGTGCAGCTGGAAAGCTGGAGGGAAGGTGCAGCAGTGCAGCTCCTGCCCTTTGGGAGTGGGGGGACTCAGCCCCACAAGAGATCCCCAAATGAGAGCAACAGAGAAGGGAAGGGGAGCCCACACAGCATCGTACAGTGGGACACAGAGGTTATTTGGTCCTCCCCAGAGGACTCAGCACTATCACATTTCTTCTGTATTAAGCAGAAGAAATGAGAAGAGAAACATAACCATAATAAACAAAAATGGCAATAAATAAGCACCCAAGAATAATGACCTTAAACGTAAACAGATTTAACCCCCGATCTAAAGACATAGAGTAGCTGAATGGATAAGAAAGCATAACTCATATACATGTTGTTTAGAAGAGACCCACCTCACAATAAAAGACACACATAGGTTGAAAGTGAAGGAATGGGAAAAAATTTTCCAAGCAAATGACAACAAAAAAATAATTTGGGGTAGCAATACTCATATCTGATAAAATAAACTTCAAAATAAAGGCCATAACTAGAGACAAAGAAAACTACTACATAATATCAAATGGATCTACCCAACAGGAGGATATAACCATGGTAAACATATATGCACCTAATATAGGAGCACCAAAATATAATACATTTTAAAACTTCTGGAGGACTTCAAAGGAGAAATCAACAGCAATAAAATCATAGCAAGGGACTTCAACATCGCACTGACATCGCTGGATAGATTCTCTAGACCAAAAACTAGCAAGAAAACAGAGACTCTAAATGATGCACTAGATCAAATAGATTTAATAGATTTCTAAAAAAAAAAATTACACCTCAAAACTGCAGAATTCACATTCTTCTCAAGTGTACACGGGACTTCTCAAAGATAGATAACATATTAGGACACAAATTAACATTCTACAAATTCAAGAAGATTGGGATCATTTCAAGCATCTTCTCAAGAACAATGACATGAAAGTAGAAATCAACTACAACAAAATCATTCAAACACCTGGAGGCTAAATAGCATGTTATTAAACAATGAATGGGTTATCAAGAAAATCAAGGAAGAAATTAAAAATATCCTGGAAACCAAGGAAAATGAACACACAACACAAAAATCTATAGGATGCAGCAAAAGCAGTCCTGAGAGGGAAGTTCATAGCACTACAGGCCTACCTCAAAAAGAAGAAAATTTTCTAATAGAATTTCTAACCCTACAACTTAAAGATCTAGAAAGTAAACAAAAAGAAAAATCCAGAGCAAGTAGAAGGAAAACAATAGTAAAGGTGAGGGCAGAAATAAATGACATAGAAACTAAATAAACCATTCAAAAGATCAATGAAACAAAGAGCTGGTTCCTTGAAAAGATAAACAAGATTTATGCACCCTTAATCAGACTCACGAAGAAACAAAAAGAGAGGAACCAAATAAAAAAAAAATCAAAATTAAAGAGGAGAAATAACAGAAACCACAAAAATACAAAGGTCCATAAAAAATAGTATGAACAATTATACACCAACAAATTGGACAAATTTCTGGAAACACAGTCTCCCAAACTGAACCTGGAAGAGAGAGAAAACTTGAACAGACCAATAAAAACTAAGGGAATTGAAAATGTAATCAAGAAACTCCCAGCAAACAAAAGCCAAGGCCTGGACGATTTCCCCAAGGAGTTCTAACAAACATTCAAAGAAGAATTAACACCCATTCTCCTCAAACTATTCCAAAAAAGGCAAGAAGAAGGAAGACTATCAAACTCATTTTATGAGGCCAGCATAATTCTAATTCCAAAACCAGATAAAGACACAACAAAGAAAGAAAACTACAAGCCAGTATCCCTGATGAACATAGATGACAAAATCCTTATCAAATATTAACAAATTGGATCCAGCAATATATCAAAACAATTATTCACCAAGACCAAGTGGATTTCATCCCAGAGATACAAGGCTGGTACAATATTTGCAAAGCAATAAACTTGATATACCACATAAACACAATGAAAGATAAAAACCATATGATCATATTAATAGATGCTGAAAAAGCATTAGACAAAATCCAGCACCCATTTTGATGAAAATGCTCAGCAATGTGGGAATAGAGGGATCATATCTCGACATAATAAAGGCCATATATGAAAAACTTACATCCAACATCATACTCAATGTGCAAAAAATGAAAGTATTTCCCTTAAGAACACGAAAAAAGCAAGGATGAACACTTTTGCCACTCTTATTTAACATAGTAATGTAAGTCTTGGCTGCAGCAATTAGACAGGAAGGAAAAAATAAAAGGGATACAAATTGGAAAGAAGGAAGTGAAACTAACATTATTTGCAGATGATATGATGTTGTACATAGAAAACCCTAAACATTCCATTAAAAATCTACTAGACTTAATAAATGAATTTGGCAAAGTAGCAGGAAACAAATTTAACGTCAAGAAATCGAGTGCATTCTTTTTGTTGGTTTGTTTCTTTGTTTTTTATTAATTTGTTTTTGTTACAGATGTTTCTCCTTTTTCCCTCATTAACACCCTCCTCCTCATCCCCCCCCCGCCCCATCGCCAGCATTGTTGTCCATGTCCATCAGTTATGCATACATGCATATAAGTTCTGTGGTTTATATCCTCCCTCCCCCCACACCCCCTCTTCTAAGGGTTGTCAGTCTGTATCCTACTTCCACGTCTCTGGGTCTACCCTGTTCCTAAGACTGTTATGTTCATTATATTCCACAAATAAGTGAGATCATGTGATATTTGTCTTTCTCTGTTTTGGCTTGTTTCGCTTAGGATTATATTCTCCAGGTCCCTCCATGTCATCTCAAAGGATAAGAGACCTTTCTTTCTTACAGCTGCATAGTACTCCATTCTGTATATGTACCACAGCTTTTTTATCCATTCCTGTACTGATGGACACTTGGGCTGTTTCCAGATCGTAGCTATTGTAAACAGTGCTGCTATGAACATAGGGGTACATATATTATTTCTGGTTGCTGTTTCAGGTTTCTTAGGGTATATTTCTAGAAGTGAGATCACTGGGTCAAATGGCATTTCAATTTTTAACTTTTTGAGGTAACACCATAGTGTTTTTCACAGTGGCTGCACCAGTCTGCATTCCCACCAGCAGTGTACTAGAGTCCCCTTTTCTCCACACCCTCGTCAACACTTGTTGTTTGATGATTTGTTGATGGTGGCCATTCGGACAGGTGTGAGGTGATACCTCATAGTTGTTTTAATTTGCATCTCTCTTATGATTAGTGACATTGAACATTTTGTCATATGTCTCTTGGTCATTTGTATGTCCTGTTTTGAGAGGTGTCTATTTAGGTCCTCTGCACATTTTTTAATTGGGTTCTTTGTCTTCCTTTTGTTGACTTGTATGAGCACTCTACATACTTTGGAGATTAACCCCTTATGTGATGCATCATTGGCGATTATGGTCTCCCACATAGTGGGATCCCTTTCTGTTTTGATGGTTGTTTCTTTCGCTGTGCAGAAGCTTTTTAGTTTGATGTAGTCCCATGTGTTTACTTTTTCCTTTGTTTCTGTTGTCTTAGGTGATGTATGAGTGAAAATTCTGCTGCATATGATGTCTGAAATTTTGTTGCCTACATTTTCTTCTAGAATTTTTATGAATTCACGAGTCACATTTAAGCCTTTTATCCATTTTGAGTTTATTCTCATGTATGGTGTAAGTTGGTGATCTAGCTTCATTTATTTGCAAGTAGCTGTCCAATTTTCCCAACACCATTTATTGAAGAGACTGTCTTGACTCCACTGTATGTTCTTGACACCTTTGTCAAATATTAATTGAGCATATTGTCTTGGGTCAATTTCTGGGTTCTCTCTTCTGTTCCATTGATCTATCTGCCTGTTCTTGTGCCAGTACAAGACTGTTTTGATTACAGTGGCTTTTAGGATAACCTGAAATCTGGTAATGTGATCCCTCCTACTTTGTTCTTCTTTTTCAAAATATCTGTGGCTATTCAAGGTCTTTTTTGGTTCCATATAAACTTTTGGAGTGTTTGTCCTAGTTCTGTGAAATATATGGTTGGTATTTTGATGGGAATTGCATTGAATTTATAGATTTCTTTGGGTAATATGGACATTTTAATGATGTTAATTCTTCCAATCTATGAACAAGGTATGTGCTTCCACTTTTTTATATCTCCCTCTATGTCTTTTTTCAATTACCTGTAGTTTTCTGTGAAGAGGTTTTTTACTTCTTTGGTTAAGTTTATCCCTAGGTATCTTAATTTTTTTTTTTTTACTGCAATGGTAAATGGGATTTTTTTTTTTAGTTCCCTTTTCTGTGATTTCATCATTGGTGTATAAGAATGCTATTGTTTTCTTGATGTTAATTTTGTATCCTGCTACTTTGCCAAATTCATTTATTAAGTCTATTAGATTTTTGATGGAGTCTTTAGTGTTTTCTATGTACAATATCATGTCATCTGCAAATAATGACAGTTTTACTTCCTCCTTTCCAATTTGAATCCCCTTTATTTTTTCTTCATGTCTAATTGCTGTGGCTAAGACTTCCAGTACTATGTTAAATAAGAGTGGTGAAAGTGGGCATCCCTGTCTTGTTCCCGTTCTTAAGGGGAATGCTTTTAGTTTTTACCCATTGAGAATGATGTTGGCTAAAGGTTTTTCATATATAACCTTTATTATGTTAAGATATGGACCCTCTATTACCAGACTGCAGATCATTTTTATGAGAAATTGGTGCTGGACTTTGTTGAATGCTTTTTCAGCATCTATTGATATGATCATATGGTTGTTATCTTTCATTTTGTTTATGTGGCGTATCACATTTAATGATTTGCAAATATTGTACTATCCTTGCATGCCTGGGATGCAACCAACTTGGTCATGATGAATAATTTTTATTTGATGTATTGTTGGATCCGACTTGCTAATATTTTCTTAAGGATTTTGGCATCTGTGTTCATCAGGGATATTGGCCTGTAGTTTTCTTTCTTTGTAGTGTCTTTATCTGGTTTTGGAATTAGGATTATGCTGGCCTCATAAAATGAGTTTGGAAGTGTTCCGTCTTCTTGCATTTTTTTGGAATAGTTTGAGGAGAATGGGTATTAGATCTTCTTTGAATGTTCGGTAAAACTCCTCCATAAAGCCATCTAGGCCTGGGCTTTTGTTTGCTGGGAGTTTTTAAATTACATGTTCAATTTCCTTTGTTGTTATTGCTCTGTTCAAGTTTTCTATCACTTCCCAGTTCAGTTTTGGGAGACTGTGTGTTTCTAGAAATTTGTCCATTTTTCCTAGGTTGTCCAATTTGTTGGCATATAATTTTTCATAGTGTGTTTCGATGACCCTTAAAATTTTTGTGGTGTCAGTTGTTACTTCTCCTCTTTCATTTCTGATTTTGTTTATTTGGTTCCTCTCTTTTGTTTTTTGGTGAGTCTGGCTAAAGGTCAATCGATCTTGTTTATCTTTTTAAAGAACCAGCTTTTTGTTTCATTTATCTTAGAATTGTTTTTTTAGTCTCTATGTAGTTTATTTCTGTCTGACCTTTACTATTTCCTTCCTCCTACTAGCTCCGGGTTTTTCTTTATGTTTATTTTCTAGTTCTTTAAGTTGTAGGGTTAGAAAGTCAATTTAATTTTTCTTGTTTCTTTAGGTTGGCCTGTAGTGCTATGAACTTCCCTCTCATGACTGCTTTCACTGTGTCCCATAGATTTTGTGTTGTTGTGTGTTCATTTTCATTGGTTTCCAGGAAATTTTTAATTTCTTCCTTGATCTCATTAATAACCCATTCGTTGTTTAATAGCATGCTATTTAGCCTCCAAGTGTTTGAATGTTTTTGTGTGTTTTTACTGTAATTGAATTCTAGTTTCATGCCACTGTGATCTGAGAAGATGCTTGATATGATTTCAATTTTCATGAATTTGTAGAGACTTGCTTTGTGTTCTAACATGTGGTCTATCTTTGAGAATGACCCTTGTACACTTGAGAAGAATGTATATTCTACAGCTTTGGGGTGAAATGTTCTGCAAACATCAATTAAGTCCAACTGATCTAGTTTGTCTTTTAAGGACTCTATGTCCTTGTTAATTTTTTGTCTAGAAGATCTATCCAGTGGTGTCAGTGGCATGTTAAAGTCACTCACTATGATCGTGTTGCTGTTGATCTCTCCCTTGAAGTCCTCCAGAACATTTTTAATATATTTTGGTACTCCCGTGTTTGGTGTGTATATGTTTACCAGGGTTATATCCTCTTGTTGGATTGATCCTTTTAATATTATGTAGTAACCTTCTCTGTCTCTTATTATGGCCTTTGTTTTGAAGTCTATCTTGTCCGATATGAGTATTGCTACACCAGATTTTTTGTCATTTCCATTTGCTTGGAAAATTTTTTGCATCTTTTCACTTTCCTCCTGTTTGAGTCTTTTGTTGTGAGGTGGGTCTCTTGTATACAGCATATATATGAGTCATGTTTTCTTATTCAATCAGCTACCTTATGTCTTTTGATTGGAACATTTAAGCCATTTACACTTAGGGTAATTATTGATAGATAGTTATTAGTTGCCATTTTAATTTTATGCCTGTGTTCCTCTCTCTCTCTCTGTGTTTCTTCTTCTTCCAACAGTCCCTTCAGCATTTCTTGCAGTGCTGGTATGGTGGTGGTAAATTTCTTTAGCTTTTTTTTTTTTTTTTTTTTTTTTATCTGTGAAAACCTTTATTTCTCCTTCAATTTTGAATGATAGTCTTGCTGGATAGAGTACTCTTGGATTCAGACATTTGCCTTGCATTACTTTGTACACTTCATGCCACTCCCTTCTGGCCTGCAATGTTTCTATTGAGAAATCAGCTGACAGTCTCATGGGAGCTCCCTTGTAGGTAACTTTCTATCTCTCTTGCTTCCTTTACAATCCTTTCTTAGTCTTTAATGTTTGCCATTTTTATTACGATGTGTCTAGCTGTAAGTCTTCTGGGGTTCATCTTGCTTGGGACTCTCTGTGTTTCCTGAACTTGTGTGACTTTTTTCTTTATCAGTTTAGGGAAGTTTTCTGTCATTGTTTCTTCAAAAAGGTCTCTATTCCTTTCTCTGATTCTTCTCCTTCTGGTATCCCTATAATGCGAATGTTATTACATTTTGTGTTGTCCCACAGCTCCCTTAAACTTTCCTTCTGCTTTTTAATTTTTTTTTCCATTTGCTGCTCTATTTGGGTGTTTTTCTCTACCTTGTCTTTAAGTCACTGATTCAGTCTTCAGCTTCTTCTAATCTACTATTGAACCCTTCTAAGGTATTTTTCGTAACAGCTATGTCATTCTTTATTTCCCCTTGATTTTTATGCATAGCTTCCACCTCTTTTTTTAAGCTGTAGTTCCCAGTGAGCTCTTCATAATTCTTATTAAGTTGCTTGTAGTTCTCACCAAATTGTTTGAACACCCTTAAAATCATTGCCTTCAATTCTTTATCTGACAAGTTGCTGTCTTCCATTTCCTGTAGTTCCTTTTCTGATGATTTCTCTTTTTCTTTCCTTTGGGTGTTGTTTCTTTGTCTCCCCATTTTAGCTGTCTGGTAGTTCTAGATATAATGAGGGTTGTTTGGATGTATAGGCAGCTCACTGTATATCAAATAAGGCGACTGTGCTTCCCAGACTGTTCTGTTGCATGTTGCCTCTTGCCTGCTGTGGATCCTGGAGAATTGACTACTGGGGGCTGGTATTGTTGTGTCCTGGTAGGTGCTGCTTCTGGATCACGTGGGCCCCTCTGGAGCTGTGCTCCCAGCTGGTCACTGGTGCCACCTGTAGTTGTATAGCTCAGGCACTGTTGGAGCCGCGCTCCCTGCCCATACTTTAATCAGCTGTGTTGCACAGGTTTCACTGGAGCCCTGGCTCCCTGCCGATCTTATGGGCAGCTGGATTGCAATGTCCCTTTGGAGACCAAGCCCCACACCTATCTTGTGGTCCGTTGGATCAAGCAGGCTTCCCAGGTGCCCCAGCACCCTACAGGTTCTGCAGGCAGCTGGATCCCACAGACCATTTAGAGACCTGTCTCCATGCCTATCTTGTGGGCAGCTAGGTCACACAGGCTTCTCTGGTGCCCCAGCACCCCCCAGGTCCCACGGGGGGTTGGATCTCACCTGTCCCTCTCTAGCCCCGGCTTCTCACAGCTCTTTTTGGCCCCCTGGGTCACACAGGTCTCTGTGGAGCCCCAGGTCTTGTTGCTGGCGGCTGGGGAGTGCTGCTGCCCCGTGGGGCTCAGCTCCTGCTCAGTCTTTGCTGTAGTTTTTGGGGATGGTTCTCTGCTGCTAGTCTGTGCTTCTGTTGCCTGGGGATGGATGTCTGCTCCCCAGCCTCTGTTGCTGGGGGTATATCTCAACTCTGATCGGGCTGCTACTGTGGGGCATGGTGCTGGGCTCCTGACTTTTTGAGGCTTCTGCAACCGGCACCTTGGCAGCTCCACTGCTGTGCACTGGTCTGTGTTGACACAGGGTGTCCACTGGTCTGATGGTGCCAGGTGCACTGGTGGGCTCACATTGCTGGGCCCTAGCTGCTCCCACTGCCTCCTCCTAGGAAAGACCTTGGATCTTCCAAAATGGTGGGACCTCCCCGGAGCACAGGGAGAAGTACCCTGAAGGGCCACTTACCGTGGTAGCCGGCTGCTCCCGTCCATAGCACAGGAAACTTCTGCTCAGTGTCTCTGCACTTCACGAGTTTGGTCATCCACCTTCACATCCACTCACACTCTCTCACACACTAGCTCACTCTCTCATGCACTCACCCTCCCTCCGGCCCTGCCTACCGCCATCTTCCCAGAAAAATCGAATGCATTCTTATACACCATAATGAAATCACAGAAAAGGAAACTTAAAAAATAATCCCATTTACCATTGCAGCAAATAAAACTAAGATACCTAGGAATAAGTTTAACCAAAGAAGTAAAGGGCTTGTTCTCATAAAACTACAGGACATTGAAAAGAGAAATAGAGGAAGATATAAAAAAGTGGAGACATATACCTTGTTCATGAATTGGAAGAATTAACGTCATTAAGATGTCCATACTACTCAAAGCAATCTATAGATTCAACGCACTCTCCATTAAAATACCAACATCATATTTCATAGAACTAGAACAAATACTGCCAAAGTTTATATGGAACCAAGAAAGACCCTGAATAGCCACAATAATATAGAAAAAAAAAAAGAGAGAGAGAGAGAGAGAGAGAGAGAACAAACTAGGATGGATCACAATACTGGATATCAGACTATACTATAAAGCTATTGTAATCAAAACATCCTGGTACTGGCAAAAGAACAGGCATATAGATCAGTGCAACAGAATAGAGAACCCAGAAATTGACCCAAGACATTATGCTCAATTAATATTTGACAGAGGTGGCAAGAGCATACAATGGAGTAAAGACAGCCTCTTTAATAAATTGTGTTGGGAATATTGGACAGCTACATGCAAAAAAAATGAAGCTAGTCCACCAACTTACACCATACACAAGAATCAACTCAAAATGAATAAAAGACTTAAATGTGACTCATGAATCCATAAAAATCCTAGAAGAAAATGTAGGAGACAAAATTTCAGACATCACATGCAGCAGAATTTTCACTGATACACCACCTAAGGCATCAGAAACAAAGGAAAAAATGAACGCATGGGACTACCTCAAACTAAAAAGCTTCTGCACAGCAAAAGAAACAAGCCTCAAAGTGGAAAGGGAACCCACTATATGGGAGAGCATAATTGCCTATGATACATCACATAAGAGGTTAATTTCTAAAATATATAGTGTACTCATACAACTCAACATAAGGAAGACAATGAATCTAATTAAAAAAATGGGCAGAAGACCTAAAGAGACACCTCTCCAAAAGGACATACAAGTGGCCAACAGACATATGAAAAAATGCTGGTCACTAATCATTAGAGAGATGCAAATTTAAATGACTATGTGGTATCACCTCACACCTGCCAGAATGGCTGTCATCAACACATCGTCAAACAACAAGTGCTATTGAAGGTATGGAGAAAAGGGGACTCTAGTACACTGCTGGTGGGAATGCAGACTGGTGTAGCCACTATGGAAAACAATATGGTGTTTTCTCAAAAAATTAAAAACTGAACTGCCATTTGACCCAGTGATCTCACTTCTAGCAATATATCCTGAGAAGCCTGAAACACCAATCAGAAAGAATATATGTACCCCTATGTTCATAGCAGCACTATTTATAATTGCCAAGATCTGGAAACAGCCCAAGTGTCCATCAACAGATGAATGGATTTAAAAAAGCTATGGTACATATATACAATGGAATACTATGCAGCTGTAAGAAAGAAAAATCTCTTATCCTTTGAAATGACATGGAGCCTCCTAGAATGTACAATGCTAAGCAAAATAAGCCAATCAGAGAAGGACAGATATCACATGATCTCTCTTATTTGTAGAATATAATGAACAATACAACCTATTGAACAAAATAGACCCGGAGACATGGAAGTGGGATACAGACTGAAAAACCTCAGAGGAGGAGGTTGTGGGGAGGGAAGAGATAAACCACAGAACTTATATGCATGTATGCATAACCAATGGACATAGACAACAATGCTGCAGGGTACAGAATCGGGAGGCAGGTGTCAGTGGGTAAAAAAAAGAAACATCTGTAACAAAAAACAAAGTAATTCAAAAGGGTATAAAATTCAAAACATAAATTATCCCTCTTCTCCTCTCAGATTCCCAGTTCTAAAACTAAAAAAGTACCAATCATTACAACTTCTGATCTGTCCTTTCAGAAATGGTCTGCAAACGTACAATGGATTAAACTATACATAATGTTCTGTCCCTTTCTTTTTTCAAGCGTACCTCTTGTCTATCTCTCAATGTTTACACATTTCAATTAGCTTGTCCTTTTACATGGCTGCATAATATTCCTTTGTATAAATATCCCTTATTTTATATAAGGAGTTCCCTGTTGATTAGCATAGAAATTGTTTCATTAATTTACTATCACAATACATGCAATAATAAATCTTTGCTCTCTTCTACAGTTGTGGAATAAATAATTAGAAGTCATGTTATGGGGCAAAATGTGTTGCCGATCTACCCTCAAAGGTTACACTCATTTTACTCTCATGCCCAGTTTTAATAGCCACATTCTAGCCAAATTTTTGTCAATGCTGCATGTTAAGAAATTTTTAAATCTTTGCCAATTTAATAGATCAAAATGGTATCTGGTTTTCTTTTTTTTTTTTTTTTATTGCATACATCTGAATTTTTACAAACTTCTTGCAGGATGAATCTACTTAAAGTATATGGATAGAGGTTAGACTTTAGGAATGAAACCCTTAGGGATGATGGGGAAAAAAAATGAATTGTTGTTATGTAAGAACATTTACTATAGGGCAATGTACTCAACACCCCACAGGTGGTCACGATCTTGGCAGCCACCCATAGAAGCTTAGAAAGTTCCCCTTTTTCTTCTAAATTGCCACATAGATTGCCTAGGCTAAAATTAGGGCATTATACGAGAATCAATATTCATCAGGCACAATTAAAATATATATTTTCCATGGCCAGTTTGGCTCAGCGGTTAGAGCGTCAGCCGGAGGACCAAGGAGTTGAGGGTTGGATTCCAGTCAAGGGCACGTACCTCAGTTGCAGTTCGGTCCCTGGCCCTGGTCGGGGTCCTGTGAGAGGCAACCAGTTGATGTGTCTATCTCACATCAATATCTCCCTCTCCCCACCACCACCACCACTCCCACTCTATCTGAAAATAAATGGAAAAATATCCTCAGGTGAGGATTTAAAAAAACAATAAAATAAAATATATATTAAGTACTTAATGAACATCAGAAATGACTTGTAACTGGAATGTCCTGCTACAGAAATCTTTAGGAAAGGAAAGCTTAAGTTTCTGGGGTGATTGTTATCCTTAGTGTGATCATGCTTAGAGGTTAGAAGAGCCCAAACACTTTCTCTCAATTTTTTAGTTCTTTAAAGCCAAAGAAAATTACTTAACAGGACCATCCCTGTAAACCAATAGATGTTATTAAGAGAATAAACCTTACAGATTTATAGAAGAAGAAAAAATGGAAATGCTTAATTAACATGTGTTAATATTCTGTTTCAACTGTGTTCAACACCTTTGAACTACCTATGAGCTCACCAAACTGTGGCCTCACTGCAAAGGCAAACACCGTGAAAGTGAAGGGGCTACTCAGGTCGATCTTGGAAGAGACTTTGCCAAACACTGGATTATTTTTTAAGTCTATTTTTGCTGTGAAAGGAAGCCACAGGCATCTGAATACTGGCTCCCCAACCCAACACCTAATTTCTGCCAAGACATGAAGAGCACCTTCTGAAACTACACCTCTGGAATTTGGGTGGGTTCAAATCAAGATCGGAGCCTTTGGGTGGCTTTTGTGTTTGTTTCCTACCCAGTTCTCCTTCATCCTGGCATTTCTTTCCTCCAAGGGACACTGTGTACTTACCACACTTACTCCAGATCATCCAAAACACAAATCCAGGTTCATTTTTTAAAGACTAATGACTGAGGACTTGTCCTGTATTTTTGTTTTCCCCCAGCTATAGTATCCTATGCCAACAAAAATGAGTGTATTCATTTATTTTTAAAACCTCCTATAAATCTTCAGTGACTCTTTGAGTGTAAAATATTCATACCTTGACTCCAAATTACAGCTGGGAGCATAACCACTCAACAAGTACTTTTAGTTCAGATTCATTTTAGATTCAGACAAGCAGGGGAAGGAAACACAAGATATACAAAGTATCCTTTGAAGGAAGGAAATCCTGAATGGAGAAATGGATGGGAAAATGCTGCCATTTCAAACCAACCTCAACGCCTATGCCACAGGTTCAGAGTTATTTAGGGTGGAGGAGCCAGCTTTGGCAACTATAGAAGGTGGCCACAGAGCAAGGACAACTGAACTGAGGAGCTTCTTGGGCAATAAACTGATTTACAGAATTAAGGTAAATATGACTATGTCCCAGGTGCATCTACTTTTATCATAATTATTCAGAACTTTCAGGAGAGCTACTCTGAGCATTTAGTTCTACCTTTTCCAGACAGCTAGAAAGTTGATTTTACTGTGGATTTGGATGCTGGAGGCAGTGGGGGTGGGGTGAGTGGGAATGACCTAGATATTCAAAACCCACTTCTTGATTTTCATAAAGTGCTACCTGGCAGTTCTGGTTGCAAATTATTTTGCAAATGCAAATCCCAATCCCAAAAGTTTCAGGACTTTATCTTTTCAGTAATCCTTATAGTTGTTATAATCCTGGTGTAGATAATTTTTAGAAGAAAACTGCCACTTTTCTGTAAGCCTCCAGGCTTTTCAAATGCAGACATTTTGCAAATTGGAAATGAGCATTTTCATTTGAAGATGATTTGAAGGATATTTACCAGTATTTGTGAAGTCTGCTGGGATGTGAGTTATTTGTAAGGTGCAAACATAGAATTGCTATGTTTTTGCCAATGAGGTTTTACTTTGCTAATATTTCAGCTAACCCAACTAAGCCCTTGCTGGGAAAGACCACTCTTAAGCTCATACCAGAGTGCTATTCAGGGATCACATCACTGGAAGTCCAAAAGGAGGGAAGCTTTCCAGTTAGTTTGATTCAAGGGTATAGTAGGATCGTTAGGCCCTGGATTCACTCTGTTTTCCTTGTGTTCCTCTGTGTGGTCAGCTTCATACACTACTGCATATACCTAGCAACATTCATGACTGCAAAGTTTTTCCACCACATCCAGGAGGGAGAGTCAACATATCTCCTCAGAAAATCACAGCACCTTTGTTTCCAGACACCCCCAGCACATGTTCACTGAGGTTCATTTTGTATTTTTTTTAATCCTCACCTGAGGATACTTTTCCATTTATCTTCAGATAGAGTGGGAGGGAGTGAGAGAGAAAGAAAAACATTGATGTGAGAGAGACACATCGATTGGTTGCCTTTCGCATGACCCTGACCAGGGCTGGGAACCAAACCACTCTTGACTGGAATAGAACCCGCGACTCTTTGATTTGCAGGCCAGTGCTGTACCTGCTGAGCCAAACCATCCAGGGCGAGGCTCATCTGAATGTAGAGCCTACCCCTGAACTCACACTTGTGGACAGGGGGTGAAGTTGAGCTAACTAGCTCAGGCCTGACCCCCAAGACACTCGCAGTAGCATCCCCCCAATGCAAAGACCACATGGAAAATGTATGGATACTTAAGATATAGGGTTACCAACAACTGACGAGAAAAAGAGGAATGGATTTTGTGGAGGCTGCTTATCTAGAAAGGAGAGGCCTGAGTAGTCACAGAGTGGCCAGGACTCCTAATAGCCCCAAGGTCCTCCCAAATCTGAGCAGGTTGACTTCTGGGGCTGCTGGCAAGGTAATGACCACTTTAAAAGGAGGGCTTTCTACATACTTTGTTCATGGATTGGAAGAATTAACATCATTAAAATGTCCATACTACCCAAAGCAATCTATAGATTCAATGCAATCCCCATCAAAATACCAATGACATATTTCACAGAACTAGAACAAACACTTCAGAAGTTCATATGGAACCAAAAAAGACCCCGAATTTAGCCACAGCAATCTTGAAAAAGGAGGACAAAGTAGGTGGTGTTGAAGGCCACTTTAGCTTTAAAAGGGTTAAACAGTCTCTGTGAGCTGCTTTTGAGGAAAACTTTGTTCTGCAGGGGTCGTCCCAACCCTAAGTCTTTGCACAGATATGAGAACTATGTAAAAGGAGGCACACAGTAACCTTGCCTCAAGATAAACAGAACTAGGGAGACATGCAGTAACCTTGAGAACTGTTGAATCTTTCTGCAAAGTTGCTAATTGCTAACCATGATATCTGCTTCTGTATGTGCTTGCTTGCCATGGACTGCAAAAACCCTGCCCTTCATAAGCACCCCCCTCCCTGAGCTCGGGACTGCTTCCCTCCTCTGCGAAGGTTGGGAACAGTCCCTACACAGGTAATAAAGCTCTCAATTTGGCTTATAGTGGAGCCTGAGTGTTTGCTTCTTGCGGGTTACAACAGTGGGATCACAATACTGGATATCAGGTTACACTACAAAGCTACTGTAATCAAAACAGCCTGGTACTGGCACAAGAACAGGCATATAGATCAGTAGAACAGAACAGAGAACCCAGAAATTGACCCAAGACATTATGCTCAATTAATATTTCACAAAGGTGGCAAGAGCATACAATGGAGTAAAGACAGCCTCTTTAATAAATGGTGTTGGGAAAATTGCACAGCTACATACAAATAAATGAAACTAGATCATCAACTTACACCATACACAAGAATAAACTCAAAATGGATAAAAGGCTTAAATGTGATTCGTGAATCCATGAAAATCCTAGAAGAAAATGTAGGCAACAAAATTTCAGACATTATATGCAGTGGAATTTTCAGTGGTACATCACCTAAGGCAACAGAAACAAAGGAAAAATGAACACATGGGACTACATCAAACTAAAAAGCTTCTGCAAAGCAAAACAAACAACCATCAAAATGGAAAGGGAACCCACTATATGGGAGAGCATAATTGCCAACGATACATCAGATAAGGGATTAATTTCCAAAATATATAGAGTGCTCATACAACTCAACAAAAGGAAGACAAAGAACCCAATTAAAAAATGGGCAGAGGACCTAAAGAGACACCTCTCCAAAAGGGACATACAAATGGCCAACAGACATATGAAGAAATGCTCAACATTCCTAATCATCAGAGAGTTGCAAATTAAACAACTATGAGGTATCACCTCACACCTGCCAGAATGGCTGCCATCAACAAATCATCAAACAAGTGTTTGCGAGGGTGTGGAGAAAAGGGGAACTGTAGTACACTCCTGGTGGGAATGCAGACTGGTGCAGCCACTATGGAAAACAGTATGGTGTTTCCTCAAAAAATTAAAAATTGAATTGTTATTTGACCCAGTGATCCCACTTCTGGAGTATATCCTAAGAAGCCTGAAACGCCAATCAGAAAGAATATATGCACCCCTCTGTTCATAGCAGCACTATTTACAATTGCTAAGATCTGGAAAAAGCCCAAATGTCTATCAATAGATGAGCGGATAAAAAAGCTGTGGTACATATATACAATGGAATACTATGCAGCTGTAAGAAAGATCTCTTATCCTTTGAGACAACATGGAGAGACCTGGAGAGTATTATGCTAAGCGAAATAAGCCAATCAGAGAAAGACAAATACCACATGATCTCACTTATTTGTGGAATATAATAAACAAGGTGGGCTGATGAATGAAATAGACCCAGAGACATAGAAAGGAGTATGGTTCAGACTGACAAACCTCAGAGTAGGGGGTCTGGGGGTTGGATGACATGAACCAAAGAACTTATATGCATGTATGCATAACCAATGGACATAGACAACAATGCTAGTGGGGGTGGGGGGGAGACGGGGAGGAGGGTGTCTAGGGAGAAAAAGGAGAAACATCTGTAACAAAAATAATTAATAATAATTGGAAAAAAAATAAAAGGAGGGCTTTCTAAAACCTCCCCATTTCCCTTGTCCATCCTGGATCAACTGTAGAACTGCCCCAGCCACCCTGTCTCTCTAGCTTAGACCAAAGCTGTCCCTAAGAACCAGAACAGGTTGATGCTGGCAGGTTGTTGTTCATGGGCCCTAGCCACATGGCCCTCTCCATAGTTCTGCTCACCATGTTCCAGCTTCTTCAATGCAGCCAATGAGAGCCTCTGGCCTCAGTGAGGGCTCAGGTCATCTTTTAAGAGTTCACCTGATGGAATTAGGCTCAGTTGGAATCATCTTCCTTTGATTAATGAAAAGTCAGCTGACTTGGGACCTTAATGACATCTACAAAATCCCTTCCCCTTTGCCATATTCTTTTGATTGAAGCAAGTCACAGGTCCCATCCCAGATGAGACTCTATAGGTTATGAATATGAGCAGGTGGGAGTCATAGGAAAGATCTTAGAATTCTGCCTCCCTCAAGCTGCATTTTTTCTCTCTTCATTAACCCCCCTCTCCAAATACAATGCACTTGCTGAATTTTTAACATGCACTACCAGCATCATATACCAAATTGGGGATGTGCTGCCCTGTATCCATGAAAATGAGAATTTAGAGGGAAACTACTTTCCATCCACCTACATCTATAATCTTTGAGTATTTGCATTCTACTCTGTGGGTTCTTACAGTGTGCATGCATACCTATGTTGCAAGGATGGCAGAGCCAACTGGAGATTTTTAGCCATGATCCTCTTTCTTAAAACACATGTCTGAACCAGTGGAAATAGTAGGGCTTATGAAGTTACCCAATGACAGCCCTGCTTCATGATTTTAACTGCTCACCAGAAGTCACTCTTGCAAATGTGGATAATTGGCATTGCAACAGGAGGAAATATAGCCCAGTAGGTAACTTTTGAGTGGCTCAAGTTGAATTCACTATATAGCATTAAGGACTGGGATGTTATGCAGGATTTTTGGGAAAAATGAAATAGGGTGAACAAAGCTTTGCAAATATTTGTATCCCATGTACAGTCAACACAGCCCATACACCTGTGGATTTCTGATTATGTGACCAAGAGCTGAAAAAACAAAAATAATCTTGAAATTCCCAGTGAGTTCTGATGGCCTAAACACCATTGAGAGGTAGTGTAAGTAAGCAAGTAGGGCCCTCATTCTCACTTTTCCCCACCAAAGCTCTGTATTGTTGGCCTGAAGAAGCCCTAGGAGAAAGCATGCATCACCACGTTAGGTGCCTCATTCCCATGGTGGATCCAGAGTGAAGGTTCAGGGCAGAGCCTTTTTCTCTCTAAATGGATACAGGAGGCAGAGTTGAGCTGGAAAATCCAAACAGGTACACACATTCCAGGGCAAAGAGGAAAAACAACAATTTTGGCAACAAAAAATTAGAAAAGTTTCATATAAAGAAGCAGAGAAATTGAAGGCAGGCAAGAGAGAATGCTTGGAGGCCTATCTGAAGGAACCAATATGTCATGTATGTGCCCATCTCAAGGAGCTACCATGGGAGGACACCATGTCAAAGGCTTTATCTGAGCCAGTCCTTGATATCTCAGTTCTTGTTCCTCATAAAGGACATTCACCGCTCAAGAGTCAGAAGACCCAAAGCACAATCCTTGTGTAGTGGAACTTTAGACAGTAGGACAACAAAATAATTCAGTGTAAATTCAGTTAGCCCATCATCACTATACCTGACTGTGCCAACACTGAAAGCAACCAGCAGGACAGTTGTCACTCATTATTTTATCTCTTCCACTGACCCACAAATTTCCTACTAACAGTAACACTCTCTATCTTGATTCTCAAGTGCTGCTTTCTGAACCTGAGTTCTATTATAAATATGCTAATGATTTGCAATCAGGAGAATCAATGAGGCTCATGCCAAAAGCCTCAGAAAAAGCAGAGACCTCCAGTTTTTCATGTTTCCAAACTTGGCAGGTGGAAGCACAATAAAAGATGCCAAACCATGTAAAATTATTTTATTTACCTATAGATAGAGGGGAAAACAAATTGCCAAATCCTGAGCATCTTCTCTTCTCTGTCTCAATCTTGCCCTCTTCTCATTTGCTCTGTGCCTGGAATGTTACAGTGTCCATCTATTTTCTAATTTCTAGTACATTTTTCTACAACCTGGATGCTTATATAAGGATAATCTACCACTTAAATGTGACTTCTCAACTTAAAAACCTTAAATTACTCCCCATTCCCCATTGAATAAAATGTGGGATTCTGGGCCTGGCATTCAGGCATAATACACTCTAACCAGAGTCTGACCTTCCTGACCCACCTCTCTATGCCCTGCTCTTATTCCCACTCTACTGTCTAATCGCTAGTTCCAGAATATATCTTCATCTCCCTGACTCCACATTATTGCTCACAACTTTCTTCCCAAAAGTGATATTCTCCCACCTCACCCATCCATCAAAACCTAGCTCCCCTCTGAACCACTCCAGCAATTTTTATGCTTCTCATCTGCCCTCCAAATTGCCATGTACTGGGGGAATTTACATGTATACACAACCCTTAGGACAAGGTCTGGGTCACCTGTCATAGTCACTACAACATCTGCCATACCCCATACACAGAAGGCACTCAATAAATATTTGTTGGATGGGTGAGCAAGAAGAATTTACAATTCTCAGTCATTTCTAACTTATTAGATTACTGCTTGGATTCACTGTTTACTATGAAAGGAAGATTTACATATACGTCTAATATATGTACAGCCATGTACTGCCTAACAACGTTTTGGCCAAGGATGAACTGCATATACAATTGTGGTCCCATAAGACGACAATAGAACTGAACATTCCCTATTGACTAGTGACATCCTAACGCTGGGAACAAAGTGCTCAACATGGCAGCACATGCTTTCTCCTGGGCCTTCTCCAGGCCAGCAGTACAGAGCTTTGATGAGGAAAGAGTGAGGATGAGGGTCCTACTTGCTCACTTACATTACCTCTCATTGGTGTTTAGGCCACCAGAATTCACTGGGCATTTCAAGATTATTTTGTTTTTTCAGCCCTGGGTCACATAATCAGAAACTCATAGGCCTATGGACTATGTTGACTGTACTTGGGATACAAATATTTGCAAAGCTTTGTTCATCCGATTTCATTTTTTCCAAAAATCCTGCATAACACCTCAGTCCTTAATGCCATACAGTGAATTCAACTTGAGCCACTCAAAAGTTACCTATTGGGCTATATTTGGCTCCTGTTGCAATGCCATTTGATCCAAGTCTGTAAGAGTGACTCTGGTGAACAGTTAAAAATATGAAGCAAGACTGTTACTGGGTTACTTCATAGCCACCATAACTTTGTAGTGCAAGGCATTAGTCACATGTTTATGGTGATGCTGTTGTAAACAAATCCACTGAGCTGCCAGTCATCAAAAGTATAACACACACCCGACTGGTGTGCCTCAGTGGTTGAGCATCAACCCATGCACCAAGAGGTCACCGGTTCAATTCCAGATGAGGGTACATGCCCAGGTTGTGGGCCTGATCCCCAGTAGGGGGCATGCAGGAGGCAGCCAATCAATGTTCTCTCTCATGGATGTTTCTATCTCTCTCTCCCTGTCCCTTCTTCTCTCTCTCTAATATCAATAAAGAAAAAAATTTTTAATAAAAAGAAAAGTATAGAATATATAATTATGTACAGTGCATAATACTTTACAATGATAATAAATTACTCTGTTAATGTATTATGTGTTTACTATACTACTGGTTTTATTTTTTGTCTTTAGTTTTATTTTTTTAATCCTCACCCAAGGATATTTTTTCAGATAGAGTGGGAGGGAGGGAAAGAGAGAGAGAGAGAGTGGCATATCAATTGCTTGCCTCCTGCAGGACCCCAACCAGGGCCGGGGGATTGAACCTGCAACCGAGATACACGCCCTTGACCAGTAATGGAATCTTCGACTCTTTGTTCCAGGGCCGATGCTCCAACCACTGAGCCAAACTGGCCAGGTCTTTACTACTGTTTTTACCATTATTTTAGAGAGTACTCTTTCTACTTAATAAAAAAAATGTTTGCTATAAAGCAGTATGCTGTGTTATGCCAGTAGTAGCCTCATATATCTCGTTTTTTACCAAGAGTCTCTTGATTGCATCATCTTCTCTTGTGCTTGATTTAATCTCATGTTGTCTTGTACAACAACATATTGTACAGGCTTGTAGTGTAGGAGTGATAGCCTATCCCATATAGCCTAGGTATCTAGTAGACTGTATCTTCCATCTGTGTGTTAGTAGTGTACTCTGTGATGTTCACACAACGATGAAATCCTAATGACACATTTCTCAGAATGTATCCCTATCGTTAAGCAGCATGTGACTGTATTAGTATATACAGACATACATCGGAGTATTTAGGGTTTGGTTCCAGAGCACTGCAATAAAGTGAGTTGTTACCTTTTTTACTGGTGGAAGTTCTTCCCTTCAATTTGTAAAAGATGCAACATCTTTGAAGTATAATAAAGTGAAGTGCAATAAAATGAGGTATGCCTTATGTTACATTTATATTTACTAAAATATATATACATAAACACATATATGCCATCTTTTTCAATAAATGGTAGCAAGATTGAATATATAAAAATAAAGATAAGAAGTGGAGGCAAGCATTAAAATATGTATAATGCAATGTCCAATTTTAAAAGAGAGTGAAATACCAGGTTTACTATCATTATTAGGTAAGGTATATATCTATGTATAAGTCACAGTCTTCCAGAAAGAAATATAAATTAAATGGTTTTGTGTTGAAGTGATGAGATTTAATTTGCTAAATTGATTATATGATACTATAGCAGGAGTAGCTTTATACAGTAATGTTCCCATGTACCAAGAAAAAAGTGGTTTCTTTATTTCCTATCATTGAATTCAACATTGAAGTCCCTTCCACCTGCATTTCCTCTAAACTTTAGAGTCTAAAGGCTGTTGGGGGAGAAGGAGCCTGAGCAATCCTGCTAATTAAAAGTATGCAGTCTCCTCTATTTAAGCAGCTTCTGTCAGTTAATTATCACATTTATTCAAAAGCCACCTTCTCACCAGAGCAGTTTATCCCTCTCCTGCCTTTTCAAGAAGACTCCAATTTCAAGAAATGCTTACATATCCTCAGATGATGGGGAAAGCCCCTGATCCCATGCAGGAACTCCTCTATGTCTGACTAATCCCCAGGTGAGGAACTTATCTTACTTGGTCTTGACATTAGCCCCAGGTGCCACCATGGAGTGCTGGCTCTGCCTAGTTCTTCTGGGGTACTGTGGAGTTCTCTGTACTAAAGTGTCTACGGAGCATATACCTGGATCAGGGCTGTGGTGGGGGCAGGTCACACAAGGAAGACTGACTCTCAACTTCGACAGCTATAGCTCATTTCCAGGTATGTTCACCTTCAGTCCCTGCTTGAAACTGTCGCCAAACAGCCTTTGACAGAGGGATCCCTCCACCCTTCACCCTGCAACTCACAGAGGGCAAGATAGATTTAATGACTTTATGCACCCGCCCCCAGGAATGCCTGGCAACTTTCGTTCCATGGAGGTAGGGAAGGAAGATGAAACACTAGGCCAAGACACTTCACCCCAACCTCACTTCCTTCTGTTCTGTTTTGCAGGTGCCCTCCCACATTGGAAAAAAGGAGCACTCAGCCAGATTTCTTTGGAGTCTCAGGAAACATGTTTTCATACTATTCCTTCATCCTGGGATTTGACCTTAAGGAGGAAGAGACAGGGCCCCACCTATTACTCTATCCCTCTGACCATCTCAGAAACCCTCTCAGGGGCTCTTCCCTCCCACATGCTGTTTGCTCGGCAATGGTTTTACATCATGTCCTACAAACTTCCTTTGTCACATCTTATGGTAAAGTTTTATGGTCAGAATCTCTCTGCTTTCATTCTTGAAATGTGAAGGAAGGTTTGGAGTTTAAAATATCTTTTTCTCTTTCTCCAAAACCTGTCTTTCAAATTATTTCCTTGTTATGTACTCAAAATAGAGAACTTTGAGCCCCAAAGCCGGTTAATTGCCATTTAATTCTTGACTTTTGATGCTTAAACACTGGTCTCCAGAATGGCAGATTGGCATTGCCTGGGAGCTTGTCAAAATGCAGACTCTCGGGCCTCTATAGACCTTCTGAATCAAAATCTGTCTTTGAATAAGACCACGCCCACCCCAGGTGACTCATGTGCACAGTAGTTTAAGTACCATTAATTTAGAAAAAACTCTTCAGTCCTTCCCTCATGGATTCACTTTCACAATCAATGGATTGAAAGAGAATGTGATTTACAAAGGGACTAAGAAGGCAATGGTTTAATATTTTCAATAATGAGAGTTTACTCCTAGTCATCATTGATAGGTTTGTACCTTTGTAAAAACAAAAATAAAAACCTTGGGAAGAACTAAACCCTTTCCATGCCCTGACACAGTATAACCGGTTTATGGGAGGAATTCTCAGAGCCTTTCAGCTTGCACCCCTTTATGTCTCTGAGCACCACGTTGTGGGCCAAAGCCTGTACACTCCTACAATATCATATCACCTTTGTAACCTCTAATCATAAAACAGGTTAAGTTCCTGAGGCTCAGTGAAATTAACAACTCACTCAGGATCATGAAGCTCCAAAAGATAGAGCTTGGGGCAAAGCTGGGTCATTCAAGTCTACTCCCAATGTCTTTTCCAAGCTGTTGAAAAGGAGAATGTCAGTAAAAAACATGTATCTTTGGTTTTAGAAATAACCACAAAATTGGTAAAAAGGCTTGCCTTGACTCAGAACAATTGGCTCTTTTTTGTGAACTTCTGTGGGATAATAAGATATGCCTCCAAGATATCAACCTCAAATTTTAGGATCCCCACACCTCGGTACAGTCAGCCCTCGTTTATCACAGTTAATCAGTTCCAGACTCTACCGTGATAAATGAATTTCCACGAAGTAGGATTCTTTATTTACTATACAGTCATCCCCCATCACTTTACGCTTGGGACTTTGGTGAGGGAGGACTGTAATGAGAAGGAAAAAGAGGAAGAGGAATAAGAGGGTAAATAACTAAGTATCCAGTTTTATTGGAGGAAGCATTAACCATCCTCAAAATAAGTATATACTTGCTACCTTTTTTTCAAAGGGAGTTTCTCAGGCACCACACAGCCTGTGTCCTAAGTCAGACCACTTCAAAATTCAGTGACAATCCATTCAGCTATTTCCACGATCTGCAATAGCCATTGAATAGAGTAATCTTTTTGTATTTTTATAGGTCACGATTAATACCTCCAGCAGGCTCACTGTGAGCCATCACTGGGTGCATGACAGGCAAGAGGTCCACAATGCTTAGAGAAAGGAATAACCATTATTTTCTTTGGTAAATGAAGAAATTGAGTTTTGGGGAGGCTAAGTGACCTAACCAAGGGTACCCAGCTCATAAGTGGCAGAATCAGAAACTCAAGTCAAGGTCTTGATTCTAAAGCTCATGATCTTTACTACTACCCACCAATTTATCTCCTCAACCAATGAAATCCTTTGGTCTAGACCACCTGTTAGACTGGATGGTGAACCTCAGAGAGGAGCAATCACTGGCAGAGCCCAGAAGGAAAAGAATATCCAGCAGGGGGCTGATGAAGGACCCTCTGAGATAGAGAGGCAGGAATTCCCAGACATCAAAGATGGTGACTAACAGAGAAGGTCCTGCCTACCATGTTGACACAGTGGCAGAGAAAATGTGGTGCTGATGACTAATGCTAAAGCAAAGCTGAGGTTTTCCCCAGCCCCTATTCCAGCTCCTTTTCATACAACCTTTTGAAAAACAGTGATTCCAATATGCATTAGTGATGCACATTTACCTTTTCTTGTAAAATTTTAAGTAAACTTAACCATAGCTATTCCAGGTACTGAAATGTCTCAGTTTTAGCACAGATCATGCAACATTTTAATGTAGAATTTCCTACCAGTCTGATGGCCAAAAGCTCCCTTCCCAGTCCATTTTACCACAAGAAGTGATCCATGCAATTGCCTACATAAAACCAATAAAAGGATATTTCTGGGTTTTCTAACTCCAAAAAAGAAAGTGTACCCTACTAAAGAGATTCAGAAAAGGAACTATCTCCACCACCCACCCCTCAACAACTACACACACATACCCTCTCCCCAGTTGGTGCATCCTGCTGGCCACTCAACTCATCCTTTTCCTGCCTTCCTAAGTCTAACCAAAATAGAGGCTTCCACTCTGATGCCTTATGATTGGCTGCTGCTGAGCATTGATCTTCAATCAGCATGCTTGGAGAACACAGACCCTATAGAAGACAGTAGCCATTATTGTGAATACAAATTCTTCAAAGACCTCTGGAGAATTCATTACATGGGTTGTTCTTCTGAACACTCCTTTAAACATGCAAATCCCTTCAGCAGTGCTGTATTGATGATTGAATAGAATACAAATCAAAGGCTCAGCCCTTTCACTTATTCTCAGATCATAAAGTATGTAATATCTCAAGTGTGTGTGTGTGTGTGTGTGTGTGTGTGTGTGTGTGTGTGATTTTTTAATAAGAGGAAGTCAAGCCTTTTAGTATTATTCAGTATTGTCCCAAACAAGACTAGGGAATAAGAAGTAGTCCTTCAGATGTTATCTAGATTCAAAAATTAAAATTATTAATGCTGTCTGGTCAGTGTGGCTCAGTGGTTGAGCGTCAACCCATGCACCAAGAGGTTGCCGGTTCAATTCTGGGTCAGGGCACATGCCCAGGTTGTGGGCCAAATCCCCAGTGGGGAGCATGCAGGAGGTGGCCAGTTGATGTCCTCTCTCATTGATGTCTCTATCTCTCTCTCCTTCTCCCTTCCTCTCTCTTTAAAATCAATAAAAAGAAAAAATATTTAAAATAAATAAATAAAATTATTAATGCCTAGAACATAAAACTCCATTATAGGTAGGACTTTTGAGATGGTGATAAAAATAGAGGGTGGAAATCCCAGATAAATGTTGAAGGATCTTGTGATTGATTTAATGTCCTATTGACCTCGTGGGGACCTAATCAAAGGCTTTTTGTTCAAAGTAAATCTGAAACTCAGGGAGTGAAAGTTCTTATAAGGACAGGAGAAATTTCATCAGTACTTTGTAGAAATGGCCCTGAAAAGGGGATGTCCCTCCTCACACATGGTGGGAATTATCACAGTTCAGATATTTGTACAAAAGTGCTGAGGGTGAAATTATAAGAGCTTTCCTCTGTGATCTGTACTTTATTTGAGTCACCAGTGGATTGTACTTTCTGGCCTCCAGAGTTTAAGGAGCAGCTAGAGATTCACATTTACTATGAGGATTTTCCATGAAGATATAATTTCATCATGAGTCCCCTTTCACTACAAGTGAATCATCTCACCAGGAAGCAAAGCAATAGTTTACCTTCTATTTAATAGGGAACAAAGTTCAACATTACTCAATACTTCAGCTGACTCTTTCACACTGAGTGTTGGAAATGCATAGTTTTAAAAGGTTTCTGCTCAAACTGGGTATTTCTACCTACTTTTCTTCAAGTAATAAAAAAGCCTTGTGGTTCAGTGAGCATTGCAGTGGAGACAGGACTCTAAATCTTGTTAACTCTCTAGTTGACATTGACCTTACTGTTCCTAGATGTTATCCCTAAAAGGTGGGGAAATAACATTACTAAATTCTGAGACATTTTCCTTAATAGTTCACTTACTATTTCTAGAGGTAGTCGGCAAAAATATAATTTTTGGTGAATGCAGGTGATTCAAATTTGAAAGGTTGATTTTATCTTGAAGGTGTTGGAGGGGAATCACGGCCTCTCCACACTTTGGAATGCAATTCTGGGGTCCAGAGCATGTGATAACCATTGATATTATTAGACAGCTACTTCTCTTTCCTCCACATCACTCATTCTTAAAGATATTATTCAAGAACTAAAACAAAGTCACAATTAAAGCTCACAACCATTATGAGGTGCTTATCATTATCTTTGTTTTATCATTAAGGGGCTGAAGCTCATGGAAGATTAAACCTCTGAGCTCTTGCCATTCGAAAATGGAGACACTAGAACTTTAAAAAATTATGTCAAGGTCCTAAATATATCCCCTGAGCCCAACTTCCATCTTCTTAGCATCTGTAACTTTGTGTTTGAGGTATTTGCTGGCATGAGAATTCTACCCTTCTTACACAGGATTAGAAGTGCCTAGAGAAGTAAGACTCCCCAGCAGCAGCTATCAATCAACAACTGACAGGAATTGGTGGATAAATATATCAGCTCCTTCCCCATTTAATAGGGATATTTCTAAGGTGCAAGTTCTACTCTGCCTCCCAGAGGCCCCAGAAGGTTAAGACTCAGCTGCCTTTGGTAGAAACTAGCTCAATGACCTCTCCTTCAGTGGCTGCCTTCCCTTCCTGGAGTAACTTCCCAAGTCCTTTTCAGTGCCAGTGGTCCAAATGCCCTGCTTGCACTCCAATAATTAGATCCACTTTTGAGAAAGCCAAAACTAAAACACAGACCTTTTAAACCCCAGGTCTATATTTTCATTTTGAGTCAGGATAAAAAGAAGTTAGGGAAAACTCCTGACAAGTGGAATGAGGAAGTAGGAGTGGACTTCACAGGCTGATAAGCCCCCACCTCAGAGTATGATCAAAGGGAAACAGTTTATGGCAGAAAACTCCTGTGGTGGTCACAGAAGTCAACAACAGCAAGAACTGGCTAAAACAAGATTAATCCAAGATGCAGGAAGAACTGTCTAAACAACCCATAGCTCATTATACCATTATTATAATAAAAACTGACATCACAGCCTGGCCTGTGTGGCTCACTTGGTTGAGTGTCATCCCATGTACCAAGAGATTGATGGTTCGATTCTGGTCAGGGCACAAGCCCAGGTTTCAGGCTTGATCCCTATTAGGTGGTGGATCCCTATTAGGGGGAGGCAGCCAATCAATGTTTCTCTCTCATTAATGTTTCTATCTTTCTCTCCCTCTCCTTTCATCTCTCTCTAAAAAATCTATAAAAACAAAACAAAAAACAAAACAAAAAAAAAACAACTTACACTACAAGTAGAAGAGGAGGAGCCAAGGGAAACAAAAGCCATGACACTTCTGGAATAGACCATATTAAGAACAAGACCCCCTCCCAACCAGAAGGTAAAGTCAGAATTTGGCACCACAAAGTTCAGAAACAATCCACCCTTGGAAACATATAATATCCCAAGAACTGACTAATCTTGGCACACAGCTCACTTGTAAGTTCACCTACATCCACTCTCACCCTGTGAGACTTGCAACCAGGGGAGCAGAGGACAGTAGCAGTGAGTCCGGGGCTTACCCCATGATCCTATCTCCAGAAACATGAATCCTGGCCTCTTTTTTTTTTTTTTCTCTACCTAAATAGAACTTGCTTTCACACTCACTAAGACTATTCTTGAATTCTTTCTTATGTGAGTTAAGAGTTTGGAAGTCCTAGACCTTGCCAGGCAAGAGCCTCCCTGGCTTGAATGGGTCTGGTGGCAATTTCATTTGATACTTTCCTGCCTGTATCACTTTGGAGTTTTATAAAGAGACCACTAGAGGCCAGAGGTAGATCTCTCCCTCCAGAACTAGTCTGTCTTCATTACTCTGTAGTGGAAACCAGAGAATGTTGGCTCCAGATAAACAGCCTCCCCACCTAAATCAGTGCTAGTGTCTCAGCTATGTTTCCTGAAGGCATCCTCTGAGTTGGAGTTGAGCATGTGTCAGATTTATGAAGACTCAGGGGGTCAATGCTTGGCAGAGGGAGGTGAGGTTAGAGGGAGAAAGTGGGACTGGAAAGGAGAAGTTGAGCTTCCACAAAGCCCCAAAGTAGCCTTGGGGACCCCCAAGCCTATGTGGCTCTCAGTTTTGCCTAGAGTTGGACTGAGATGGCCGAGCCTTTCCACCTTCTCATCCATTGGTATTGGATGTAGGCCATCCAGGAAGGGCTGTGACCTCTGAAACCAAGGTGACCCTGAAAAGGCTAACAGCTGAGAGGAGCCTATGGTCATAATTCCCAGCACCAACCAACAAATCTTTTCTTGACAAGGGCTAGCAGAGTTATGATAGATGAGGAGGCTGTTTATCTGGAGCCAACATTCTCTGGTTTCCACTACAGAGTAATGAAGACAGACTAGTTCTGGAGGGAGAGATCTACCTCTGGCTTCTAGTGGTCTCTTTATAAAACTCCAAAGTGATACAGGCAGGAAAGTATCAAATGAAATTGCCACCAGACCCATTCAAGCCAGGGAGGCTCTTGCCTGGCAAGGTCTAGGACTTCCAAACTCTTAACTCACACAGAAAAGAATTCAAGTGTCTAACCTTACTTCCCTTCTCACTGCTGAGAAAACAACCATTCCAAACCCTCAGTGGCTCCCCATTCTCCAGAAAAGAAGCCAAACTCTTTAGTCTTCAGCTCTTCTGGTGACCCTCCCTTCTCCCACCAGATTCCTGCCTGTCCCAGGATGCCCATTCCCCAGCCCCGCTGATGAGTCAGGCCTATGCCTTTGGACATGCTCATGCCCTTGCACTGATGTTTCCCTCCACTTAGTCCCTTTCAGCCTTGCAGACACTTTCACTTAAATGTTGAACCCTCAGGCAGGAGGCATCCACACCCTTCCATCCAAGGAAGAGCATGTTGCTGCTGTTTGGGGATGCATGACCTGCTGCAGCAGTATCACAATGCCTTGTGTTTTTTTCTGGTGGGCTCCCAACCCTGTGAATTCCTTGAAGACATCTATGGTGCCCATTGAGCCATGAATTTATGGGAATATTGGGGATTCAGTAAATGTTTGTCAAATGCATATTGGCTGAGCTGCTCTAGGAGCATGGATAACTATGCCTTTAAATGACAACTTAGACCAGATTAATTTGCACCTGCTGTGACAACTGTGGTAGGAATTGTAAAGAAAGAGGGCCACATCAGAAGCTTCAGGACCACAGGATCCTTAATTCTCAAGGCTGTAAGCAAGGAAGAATCAGGTTCCATCTTTGCTACCATTGGCTGCACCCCAAAAGAAAGAGGTTCAGGTCAAGGAGAGGCTTGACTCGCCTCTTGATTAGAACTGCTAATATTTAAATTAGTTGATGCTCTTGGAAATATTTTAACATAACTAAAATGCACAAACAAAATGTAGATACATTCTCTTTGCAGAAAAATTAAAACGTTACAGATAAGGGCAAAGTTTCCTTTAAACCCTTCACCTCACTATACCCCCTTTCCTCTCCACAGATAACCATTACAGAGTATGATGTGGATCTTTCTAGACCCTTTATGCACTAGAGAAACACAATAATGTCCATACACAAACACATACAAGAATATTCACTGCAGTACTCTTTATAATAGCAAAATTTGCAATCCTCCTGTAACATATAGTGTTAGTCTGCCACACTGCTTCCTTCTATTTTATTTTGCCATTTGGTGTGCTTTCAGTAAGCATTTGCACCTGCTGCTCTATCAGAGTCTGCCCTTGGGCTCCAGGAACCACTTGGTGTGGTCCCACAGAGAGTTTCAAGTACTTGGAAATGTATGACCCAGAACAAAGATGGCGCAGGAGAGAGGCCTCACTTAAACCAGAGTCCCCTTTGGAGTCAGGCTGCAGCTCCTCTCTGTCGGGATCTGCTCCAGATATGCTGTGCTTGGATCCTCCACCTTCCCCTACTCCCTCACTGACTTCTCCTGGGACCACTACCTTAATAAATTACATGTACATGAGACAACCACCCCCTTGAAGACTCTACTTCTGGAAAGCTCACCTGAGATACCGACAATAGCAGATTGACTAAAGAAGAGTGGAATATGCATACTGCACTGCAATGAAAAATAAGGTCATTCTGTATGTGTCAACTTGGGAAGATCTCAAAAGCAAATTAAAATATGATATAAGTATATGTGCTGCAATAGCATTGATGAAAAAGAATACCATTGAGCAATGTTATTGGAAAGTTAAGATATGCATACTTCCCTCTGACCACCCCCAGGCACTCCTCCCTGCTCTCTCTTACCAGCCTGACTTCTGTTTTTCCAAGCAATGAGCCAAACAGCTGCTGATCATGGAGACCTCTGCTCTTACCTGCCAATTAACCAGGTCCCATGGAAAAGAGGAGAATTTTCCATCACTAAAAGCAAGGTTTCTATTTGCTTATGGAACAGGTAGCTACATTAGTCAGCTTAAAAGTATGAGATCTTCAAGTTACCTAAAATAAATCCAAGCAGAAGTTTGTTTGTTTTTTGTTTGTTTACTTGTTTATCTAATGGGTGAGACCTGGAAAATGTTCCAAAAGCAGATTCCCCAAGCTGATCTGAAGCAGCCAGTGGGAGAAGGGGGCAGGATGCCTCTAACAGCTAAAGGCCCTCTGGACCAACTGACTTTAAGAAGTAGACAGAAAAGAGGGGGGATGATTTTACCATGTATTAAAGGGTTTAGAAAGAATTGGAAGAAGTGAGAGGTTGGGGGTTATTGTCAGCATAAAATATGAAATGCTGAATTTAGCCTTCAAAGGGAGGAAAAGCCATGGAGTTGAAGCCAAGGTCTAGTTCTTGGCTAAAAAGAGTCACAAGTGGGTAGAACACATTTGTTAATCCTGCAGTATTTCTTGGCTCAGAGTTCAGCACAGCTCTCATATCATGCAGAGAGATGAGAATTACCTTTTCAAATATGCTGTGTCATTTTGAGCAAGTTTAGTTGTCTTTTAAGAGGGTTGTTTTTGGTTAGAGTTGAGAGGACAAATTATAAAATGTAGGATCATAATGCATCTCTCTGTGTAAAGTGTTGAGATCTTCCTCCAGTGTAATGCTGAGAAACTGCACTGGATGCAGGGGAGGAAAAGCCACATTGATCAGACGTTCTCAGTATGCCAGGTGCCTCAACCCATTTTGTCCTCACCCAGTCCATGAAGGTAGCTCTTGCTATTACCCTGTTTTACAGATAAGAAATTTAAAGGTGCTTTGCAGGGAGAGCTAATGAGCCCTCAGCCCCCAATGTACCTGGTCTTTCAGGCTTTTTAGATGAGAACTCAGAATAAGAAATGCATTTTCCCTCCTAAGGCAGATACACACATATTTATAATGGAAATAAGTTTTTCAGAACTACACTTGGCCCAGCTGGTGTGGCTCAGTGGATTGAGCATCCTCCCATGGACTGAGAAGTCTTGGTTTGATAACCAGACAGGGCACATGCCTGGGTTGCTGGCTTGATTCCCAGTAGGGGGTGTGCAGGAGGCAGCCCAGCAATGTATCTCTCTCACATCGATGTTGCTATCTCTCTCTCTCTTCCTCTCTCTGTAAAAAAATCAATTAAAACATATATTTTTTAAAAACTACACGTCTTTACTATGTGAGATGCACTGATTCTATCCATTCTATTCCTTTCCTATAGTTAATAATAGTTACGATAAAGTAAATTGTTGTACTCAAAACATATTAAGGAACCATCAATTGAAGTTTGCAAAGCACTCACCTAAGGTTTGTTGTAATCTGATGTTATCCCTCCAAAACCAGTCTTCACAGGTAAACTATCAGTTTTTAAATCAAAGTCCCATAGCATCTTTCCTCTATTCCTCCACCTACCCACCAATCTGTCTATCCACCCACCCATCCTTCTATCCATTCAATAAACATCTATTAGCATGCAGGTTGAACCAACTTTATGGTCTGGAGTCCCCATTACAGGAATTGATGTTATCTCATTAATCCTCAGCTCCCAAGATGAAAAAAAGCAAATGACCGAACAGTGCAAAGAATCAATAAATGGCAGATACACACCCTAGAAACATCCCAAAGAGCAATTATAGATGGTTCCAGAGCTAATACCTAACATTTTGGGGCATAAACCATGCCCCCTCAAAAATGAAAATCTTCCCTCAGACAATCAGTTACAAAGAAAAAGAAAATACGTATAAAAGATAAGTGAAACAGTCACTGTAGCATTCTGAGGTGTCAGTATTTAATGTCTCATATAGCATAAAAAGTGGATGGGGAATGAAGAAAACTGAAACCATATTATCCATCCCCACAGTGCTCTCACTTCTGAATGTGTAGTGAGTCCTGCTAACCATGACCACAGGCTATTTAAAATTATACCGTTTGCCTTATTTAATTTTCTTCAGCAGTCATAAATATTAATTAAAGTCAACCACAGAGAGGCTGCATTTCAATCCATTCACTGCCTGAGGACCATAAGCAATTAAGACCCACAGCGATTTAAGTACTAGCTGGTTCTTTAAGACTGCCCTGTGACATCCACATTTTTATTTTTTAAATTAGGTCAGACTTATTAAATCCTAGTGGTTTTTTTTTTTTTTTTTTTTTTTTTTTCCTATCTAACTTCTCCTGCCCTGTGAGTGTTCCCAATTTGAGTCTCCTCTTGCAAATATAACCTATGCTCCTCCAGAGAAGTTGCTCATTTTCTCTAAAACAAGATGCGGCAAAGTATATATTTTGATGAATAAGGACTAGAACTATTTCTGTACAGCCTGTCAGCTAGCTATTCAGTGGAGAGAACATGCTTTACAGTGTTTGTTTATTTAGTCTTATTTAAGGACAAAACCATTAGTGACAATTGTAAAAGTGAGGAATATATAAAGTGGAAAGTGAAAGTCTTCTCCTGACCTCTCCCAATCCCAGCTTATGGGGGTTAGTTTATAAACAGTTTATTTTTTCTTCAAATATTTTCTATGCATAGACAAACAGTCAGGATTTATTTTTATAAAAATCAAATCAAATTAACCATATCTGCAACTATTTAACCCTTCATCATAAAATAAATATACTTTCCATATGATTTTACAGAGATTTATATAATTCTGTATCATAGCTGTGCAACAATAAAATTGGGTTATGGTTTATATTTTATTTTTTAATAATTTTTATCTTTCAATTGTATTTGGCATACAATATTATATTAGTTTCAGGTGTACAACCCAATAATTAGAAATTTATATAACTTACAAAGTGATCATGTCAATAAATCTAGTACCCATGTGATACTATACATAGTTATTACAATATTATTGACTATATTCCCTATGCTATATTTGTATCCCTCTGCTGTTTCCGTAACTATCAATTTTGACTTCTTAATTCCTTCATCTTTTTCACCCATTCTCCTAACCCCCCTCCTATCTGGAAAATCATCAATATGTTTTCTGTATCTATGAGTCTGGTTCTGTTCTGCTTCTTTATTTTTTAGATTCCACATATAAATGAAATCATATAGCACTTGTCTTTCACTTTCTGAATTATTTCACTCAGCACAATACCCTCTAGGTCCCTCTATGTTGTTGCAGATGGCAAGATTTCATTCTTTTTTATGGCCAAGTCATATTCCATTGTATATAGCCACCATTTCTTCTTTATCCATTCATCTATTCATGGACACTTAGGTTGCTTCTGTATCTTCACTATTGTAAACAATGCTGCAATGAATATATGGATGCATATGTCTTTTCGATTTAGTGGTTTGGGTTTCTTCAGATAAAGACACAAAATAGAATTGATGGGTCCTTCTTTGTCTCCTGCTATAGCCCTTGTTTTAAAGTCTATTTTGTCTGTTATACATATTGCCACTCCATCTTTTTAAAATTTCCATTTTCATGAAATATCTTTTTCCATCCCTTTACTTTCAGTGTGTGTGTGTCTATCTATCTGAAGCAAGTCTCTTGAAGACAACATATATAAGGGTCATGATTTTTTATCCCTGCAGCCATCTTATGTCTTTTGATAAGAGCATTTAATCCATTTGCATTTAGACTTCCGGTCAAGATGGCGGCGTAGGTAAACGTGGTATCGCATCCTCCCACAACCACATCAAAGTTACAACTAAACTACAGAACAACCATCATTCAAAACCACCTAAAATCAAGCTGAACGGAAGTCCTACAACTACGAAATTAAAGAAGAAGCCCCATCGAGACTGGTAGGAGGGGCGGAGGCGCGACGGGCTGGTTCCACTCCCACATGTGGCGGATAAAAATTAGGAGGACACCTCGGCTGGGAAGGTCCTCCCTGAGGACTGAGGGGTCCCTGTCCCACACCAGGTGCCCAGCTCAGGTTTCCAGTGCCAGGAAGAGAAGACCCCATCACTTCTGGCTGGAAAAACCAGCAGGAACTGAGGCTGAGGTGGCTGGAGCCCCCGGCAACTCCTCTTAAAGGGCCCGTGCACGGACTTACTCGGACTCGCACCCTCCAGATTCCAGCATTGGGGAGGCAGCTTGAAAGGCGCCAGAGTCATATAGGGAAGAACTGAGCTGTTTGGCATTGGAGCGAGGGCTGGAGAGGCAGCTTTCTCCTGGACAGACGTGCTGTCGGAGACCTTTGTTCCTTTGGTGAGACCTTCCCTGGGCTGGCAGACGCCGCCATATCTGGGACTCCAGCTACCTGGCTCACACTGTTGGCCCCGCCCTGGTGATTCCCTGAGGCCCTGCCCCACCCAACTTTCAGGCCCACCCAAGCTGTTTCCAGTTGCTTTCCCATAGGATTGGCCTGTCTTAGATCCTGCTTCAGCTTTTCCTAAATTCTTTCAAACAAGCAGCATCTGGTCTCAGCTAGCCCCATACCTCTCGCTAAGTAATACATAGAAACAAACAGAGGGAGGCAGCCAAAATGAGGAGACAAAGAAACAGGTCCCAAATGAAAGAACAGAACAAAACTCCAGGAAAAGAACTAAGTGAAATGGAGTTAAGCAACCTAACAGATTCTGAGTTCAAAACACTGTTTATAAGGATGCTCAATGGACTTAGTGAGAACCTCAGTGGACTTAGTGAGAACCTCAGTGAACTTAGTGAGGGCCTCAAGAGCATAAAAAAGGACCAGTCAGAAATACTGGATGCACAGTTAGAAATGAAGGAGGCACTAACTGAAATAAAGAATAATTTACACAGAATCAATAGTAGAGTAGGTAAAACCAAGAAGCAAACCATCGATTTGGAATATAAGGAAGCAAAAAACACCCAATCAGAACAGCAAAAAGAAAAAAGAATCCAAAAAAATGAGAATAGTGTAAGGGGCCTCTGGGACAACTTCAAGCATGCCAACATTCGCATCTTGGGGGTTCCAGAAGGAGAAGAGAGAGAACAAGAAATCGAAAACCTATTTGAAACAATGATGGCAGAAAACTTCCCTAACTTGGTGAAGGAAACAGACATACAAGTCCAGGAAGCACAGAGAGTCCCAAACAAGATGAACCCCAAGAGGCCCACACCAAGACACATCATCATCAAAATGCAAAAGGTTCAAGACAAAGAGAGAATCTTAAAAGCAGCAAGAGAAAAGCAGTTAGTTACCTACAAGGGAGTTCCCATAAGACTGTCAGCTGATTTCTCAAAAGAAACTTTGCAGGCCAGAAGGGAGTGGCAAGAAATATTCAGAGTGATGAAAAGCAAGAACCTACAACCAAGATTACTTTATCCTGCAAAGCTGTCATTTAGAATCGATGGCCATATAAAGAGTTTCCCAGACAAGGAAAAGCTAAAGGAGTTCATCACCACCAAACCATTATTATATGAAATGTTGAAGGGTCTTCTTGAAGAAAAAGATAAAAAAATATGAACAAACAAAATGGCAATAAGTACATATCTATCAACAGTTGAATCTACAAACAAAATGAACAAGCAGAACAGAAACATTCTCAAAGATACATAGAACTTTTGTTGGTTACCAGATGGGTGGGGGCTGGAGGAATAGGTGAAAAAGGTGAAGGGATTAAGAAGTACAAATTAGTCATTAGACTGACAAACCTCAAAGAGAAGGGGGTCGGGGGGTGGGAAGAAATAAACCAAAGATCTTATATGTATATATGCATAACCAATGGACACAGACAACAGTGTGGGTAAAAGCAGGAGGGGGGCGGGAATGGGGAAGAGGGGGTCAATGGGGGAAAAATGAGGAACATCTGTAATACATTCAACAATAAAGATAAGTTTAAAAAAATCCATTTGCATTTAAAGTAATTGTTAATAGATATGTATTTATTGCCATTTTATTATTCATATTTTTTATCCCTTTTACCTCTTTTCTTCTTAAAGAAGACCCTTTGCCATTTCTTTTAATACTAGTTTGATGATGATAACTCCTTTAGCTTTCTCTTGCCTGGAAAGCTCTTTATCTGTCCTTTCATTCTAAATTATAACTTTGCTGCGTAAAGTAATCTTGGTTGTAGGTCCTTGCTTTACATTACTTTGAGTATTCCATGCCAATTGTGGCCTGCAGAGTTTCTGTTGAGAAATCACTCCCTTGTAGGTACCTAACTGTTTTGTTTTGTTTTGTTTGCTGCTGCTTTTAAGAGTCTCTTTGTTTTTAACCTTTGTCATTTGAATTACGATGTGTCTGCGTGTGAACCTCTTTGAGTTCATCTTGTTTGGGACTCTTCTGTACTTCCTGGGCTTGTACATCTATTTCTTCCTCAAGGTTAGGGACGTTTTCTTTTATTTTTATTTTATTTTTTCCAAATAGATTTTCAATTCCTTGCTTTCTCTCCTCTCCTTCTAATACCCCTATGGTACACTTGAAGTTGAAGGATGGTACACTTGAAGTTGTCCCAGAGGCTCCTTATATTATCCTCATTTTTCTGGATTCTTTTTTTCTCTTTTGCTGTTCTAATTGGGTGTTTTCTGCCACCTTATCCTCTAAATCACTGATTTGATCCTCTGCTTTATCTGCTCTACTGTTGATCCCCTGTAATGTATTCTTCATTTCCAAGTGGTTCTTTTGTTTTCCATCTTCATTTTTATGTTTCCCATCTCTTTGTTGAATTTGTTACTAAGTTCATCTACTCTTCCCCTAAGTTCATTGAGCATCCTTATAACTAGTGTTTTGAACTCTGCATCTGATAGATGGCTTATCTTCATTTTGTTTAGTTTGTTTTCTGGATTTTTTTCTGTTCTTTCATTTAGGACATGTTTCTTTGTCTTCTCATTTTGGCTGCCTCCCTGTGTTTGTTTCTATGTTTTAGGTAGAGTTGCTATGTCTCCCAGTCTTGGTAGAGTGGCCTTATGTAGTAGGTGTCCTGTGGAGCCCAGTGGCACAGGCTCCGTGGTCACCAAAGCTGTGTGCTCCAAGTGTGCCCTCATTGGGCTATGTGCACTCTCCTGTTGCAGTTGAGGCTTGATTACTGTTGGCATATCAATGGGAAATATTTACCCCCAGGCCGACACTCTTTGACAATTGGCTGCAACCACAGCAGAGGAGCTGTTGTGCAGGGCTGATCCCATGGAGCAGGACTCACTTCAGTAGGGCTCTGGTGCATGTCAAGTCAGCCCCCTGAGTGTGTCACTCATGGAGGTGATTGGGCAGTGCTCTGGTGTGGTCTAAAGATGTCCACCAGGTACACTGGCTCTGGGGGTCTCCCAGGACATACAGGCCAAGATCAGCCACCACCTGCCCCCTTCCCTGGTTGACCTGGCATGAGCTACAAAGCTACTTGTGCTGGACTTGGAAGTGCCTGAGGGAGGCCAAGCTGTGAACTGAGGCTGGCTGCCACTAGTGCTGGAATCGGAGCCACTTAGACAGATGTATGGGATACAGCAAGGTCAGATGTTGGTTGTTCGGGGTTTGTAAATCTTTGAGAGATTTTAGAAAAGTCCACAGCATGAGCTAAGATAGGCCGTTTATATGGAAAAGCCACTGGAATCAGCTTGGGTGGGCCCACAAGTTAGGTGGAGTGTAGTCTGCAGGTTGATGGAGACTCAGATATGGCACCTGCCTGTGCCTGCAGGAGGAGGGCTCAGCAAAAAAACAATGGCCTCTGCCAGCACTTCTGTCTGGGAGAAAGCTGTCCCTCCAGCTCTTGCCCTGAAGCCAGATAAGTCAGTTTCTCCCCCTATGTCCCTTGTACCTTTCCAGTTGCTGCCCTTTTAGAGGAACACCTGTGACTCCAGCAGCCTTCTGTCTCACTCACCCACAACCCCTTCTGGTTTTCACAGCCAGAAGTTATAGTGACTTCTCTGCATGACACTGGAACCCTGGGATGGAGAGCCTAGTGTCAGGATGGGACTTCTCAATCCTCTGGGGAGACCTCCACAGCTAAGATATCCCTCCTGATTTCTGCCACACAGGAGTGTGGGGCCAGCCCTTTCCTCATCTCTGCTCCTCCTACCAGTTTTGAGGTGGCTTCTTCTGTATATCCTTAGTTATAGGACTTCTGTTCAGCTAGATTTCAGACATTCTGAACCATGGTTGTTCTGTAGTTTAGTTGTAATTTTGATGTCAGGTTATTGTTTATTTAACCATACTCTTCATGACCTTGGGCATGTTTTTGATAAAACACACACACACACACACACACACACTCAGGAATACCAATAACTAAAAACTTCTCATGAGCATTTTCTTTTCCCATCTTCTGATGCCTTCTCCATATCACTGAAGGAAAAGTCTATTGGGAAGGAAGAGAACATAAGATGGAAATAGGTTAAAATTGGAGTCGGAGAGCCTGGGCTGGAACTGAAGGGCTGAGTGACCTGAGGAAGGCCCCATTCCTGTGGCAACAGAGAGAGCAAGCTCCCACATGGGAAAGGCCTGCTTGAAGCATCAAGTCTGAGGTTGCTCTTAGCCCCTTCTACAATATCTTTCTTTTAAAAAAATTTTTTTATTGATTTTTTTTTTTTTTATTTTGGAGAGAGAGATAGAAACATTGATGTGAGAAAGATACATCGATCAGCTGCCACCTGCATGCCCCTTACTTAGGGATCAAGTCCGCAACCCAGGCGTGTGCCCAGACTGGGAATCAAACCAGGACTTCTCAGTCCATGGGATGATACTCAATCCACTGAGCCACACCGGCCGGGCAACACAACATCTCTTTATTTTCCAAGATCTAAGTCATTTGTGGGGTTGGGAACTTGAGGGATGAACATAAAGAAAAACTTCTGTATTTCTAAATTCAGCATATTAAAAGGGAGAAAAGAATAAAAGAAACAGGAACAGAGATATAAGATTTTTCTTTCCAGTTTCTATATGACTATAAGAATTGGAAAGTGGATCTCAGGTCTGAGACACAAAACTCCCACCAGGATCAGATGTTCCTCTTCATAATCATCTAGTTAGCATTTTATTTTGAAGACTTAGAGGAATGAATTTACAAGATCTTGCTCTTAAAGGAAAGAGCTAACCTCAGGATTTTGAAAGGTATAGCCCTATTAAACAGGTTAATACAATCTCTTCATCATCTTTCTTATCCCCAATCCACACTGTTTTAACATCAAACATAGATTAGATATTTGATCCAAAATTCTCATTGTGTTTACATTAATTCTTCATGCACTTATATAAATATAGTAGAAATAAGAAGAATTTTCCCACAGAAAAATAATATGTTCCAACCTTTTAGCAGTTCTTACCTGGAAAAAAGGAGCCCTTTTCACAATGAAAGGGTAAGATGGTCTTACAACAAGGGTAAGATGGTCTTAGCACTAATTATTTGTGCTATATTGCAAATAGAATAAGTCTTAAGAAAATAAGCTGAATTTTTAAATTATTCTCACCTTTGAGACACAAATTTTAATTCTTAAATGTTTCCTATTATGTATGTTGGAAGATATTTGGGTGACAAAGCAAGGGAAATAGTGTGTTTCTTAACAGGGGCATTAATTTGGTGTTATCTGTGGGTTCAGTTTTCATTACCTGAGTCATGTTCTTTTTCTCATATGTTGACAGGCAGTGCCACTTGAGCATCGGGTCAAATTCTGTGGGAAAAAATCCCATTCCCAGTAGCCATCACAAGAGGCCCAGGTCTTTTCCAGGAGAAGGACATGAAAACCCCATTCAAAACTCAATAAACAGGAATCTTCTTGTCACTTTCTCTTCTTTTTGATCTATTTTGCTTCTTTAAAATGCATATTGGGATCAAGAGGTTGGGAATGTTTAGGACCAGTTCAGTCCTGTCCCTTTTCTTTTTCAGTGCGAGCCCAGAGCCAGAGGTTCGCATAAGGGCAGGATAAATCTGGGTTCCCTGAGGTCTCTTCCTTAAGGAGAAAAGTTAAGTGTGATTGCTGAAACATTGCTTAGACTGTCTTCCATGCTTGGAAAATGACAGTTTCTATGTTGCAAACTGATAATTGCCATAGGTCCCCTCTCATCCCTAGTCAACCAGGGAGGTCCCTGTTTAAGAAAAATGCAGCAGAGGAAAAGAGGTATAAGGGCTATTGGGGGAGCTAACTATTTGCAGAGGGGGTGGAGGAGAGCTTTGCTTGGAGCGAGTTTACTCCACTTCTTGGGCTTTCCACAGGCAGCGATGGGTTCTGAGTCCTGTGAGTTGGGGAGGTGTATCTTGGCATCCTGGCAGTGGGGAGGATCAGTGTGGCTGGTGAAGAATGGGAGGGGAGAACGGTCAGATGATGAAGACAAATTTAAGACTGCTCATTTTATCAAATCACAACTCAGCATCCAGCTCTGGACAAGATGAGTGAGAGAAACAGTCTTTTAAGGATGGAGCTATTCTACCTGTGTGTGGTCAGAAACCTGCAGCAGCAGCAGCAGTCACTGGGAAGCTTGTTAGAATGCAAATTCCTGAGCACCTCCCCAGATATGCTGAATCTGAATCTGCATTTTAACAAAATCCCCAGGGAGTTCATTTGTACATAAAGATTTGAGAGGTGGTCCCAGGCCTGGTTAATTACCTCAGTCCCAGTGGGTCACTGTTGCTGTAATATACTACTCTCTCCTGTAAAATAAAACCTAGGGATTTTCAGGAAAGTCCAGGATACTTCTTCTGAAATTACTTTTGGAAATAAAATTGACGAAGAGTGAATACAGACATGTACATTATAAACACTTGAGTGCTCCCTGTGTGCCAAACCAAGAGTTCTCACACAGATTGGACAGGGTTCTCAAGCCAACACCCTGCTGCCTTCTTCCATCTTTCAAAATCTAGAACACCCTAGTACCCGTTTGATAGAAAACTGACACTCCAGAAAGGTTTACACATGGTAGTGGGACAGGATTGACCTACTTAGTACTCCTGTGTGACTAGACTACACTCTGGCCAGAACTATTCTGCTGATGTATTGTTGATTACTTCAAAGGACTAGCCCTTGGTTTTCCTATCAATTCTGAGTCAACACAGGCAGAACACATCGTGGATTTTAATGCATCCTAAGAGCAGACAGACTATTTCTGAAGGGCGAAATGTAGGTTCCCTTTAGAATGGGATTTTGGCACCTTGAAATTCCTGGATCATGGTTAAAAGGAGACTTGAAAGCATAGGGAAAAACATGTTCTACTGGAATCTGTGGCAGAAAGAAGGAAGGAAGTAAAAGAATGAAACAATCTCTCTAAGTACATGGTTTTGCCTACCTTGTTCAGGGCTTTATTTCCATCATCTGGAATATAGTTAGTACTTATTAAAATGGTTGCTGAATGGACTAAAAATATATAAATTGGTCTTCATTGTCACTTAATGTTAGAGCAAGATACACATTATTCTTTTATGTTTACACAGAGTCCTCCACCCCCATCACTTATGGGAACAAGAAGCAAATGACTGTTTCATAAGCATAAGACTCAAAATCCATGCTTGGCTAAACTTTTTCTGTTCTCCATATCTGTCAGATGCTTCATTCTTTCATACTTATTAAAAGTATGTTTGCTTATCCAGGTAAGTAATCACTATTTAATGGAGCTCTTCTGAATTATCTCCCTGAGTAAGGTAAAGGCTTCCTAAGAAGGAATGATGGGAGCCCGGTTCTCCAGGTTTGTGACTGACTCTCCATGGCCCCTGTTCTCAATGAAGTTTAGTTCTTGCCTTTTCAGCAGGAATAACTGTGATTTCCTCCAAGAATAACATCCAAATGTATGAAATATCTCACAGAGCCACAAATGCACATGCATCGAATTTAGCATCCCTCAAAAGGTTGTTTATTCTCACTCACATTGACATGTTATTATTGCTGTTTCTTATTTTTATCTCTTCCAATTATTTTAATTACCTGTTATAATAATCCCACATATCAGAAATGTGTTTAAAAACTCAAGAATGGTGGTCAGGATGCCAAATATATACCAGAAATATTTGTCAAACCCTGGACCTAAGTGGGCAGAGCACCAGCCTCCCCACAGGCCAACATAGATGGGAGTGGAGTCAACTCAACCATGAGAAAACCCACAAAAGATGAACAATCCATAACTACACCCAACCTTCCAAACAGTTATCCAATTCTACATCCACGGAGAATAATCTGCTTGCCAAATTCCTCCTAAGAGTATCCTGAAGACAGAGTCTCCCTTCTTTCCCTGTACCATGTTAGGAAATCACCATCTGTGGTTGGCATGAATATATCACTTTATTTCCTCCCTCAACTCAAGAAAGAATAGAGTCTACTTTCTGACATAAGTAAGAAAAAATACTGGTTTATTTTCAGAAGTCAAACTCTTGGTCTGTTGAATGGTGGCTTCAATGATCTACTGTCAAGTGTAAGACGTGAACGAATATCTATACAAGTTATTTTGCTGAAATTTCCATAACATCAGATCTATATTCTAATTACATATTCACCATAAAATAATAAAAATGTAATAATAAAATTATCATTTTATATCATTTATACTGCACACAATCACTATACTACACACATAAAAAATGTAGATTGAAGATATAATTCTACCACCCAAACACAATCAGGACAATTAACATTGTATTGATTTGATTTTTATCATTATTTATTACTCCTTATTTCCCATCTTTTCCTGTGAATCTTGCCCAGGAGAGCTAGAATGCTTGCAGGTGCATTGTATATTAAATTTACAATGTTGGCCCTGGCCTGTGTGACTCAGTTGGTTGAGCATTGTTCCACACACCAGGAGGTCAGGGTTGTGAGCCCCATACCTAGCAGGGGACGTCCCTCTCCCTGCCTTTCTCTAACATCAATAAAAACATATATATATATATATATATATATATATATATATATATATATAAACTTACAATGTTGTACTTGCTTTTGCCCCACTTTTATCAGCATTTTCGAGTGTTTTTGCAGAAGACTGAGACATGCTGAATCTTTCCTGCAGTCTTTCCCATAAATCCCCTTTGATAAGATAACTCTTAGCTTATTTTTCAGTTGTCCTCTTCATAAACAACTAGTGTTTTGGTCAGCCAAGAACTATGAAAGCCAGTAAAAGAGTATCCGAAGGTATACTCAAGTAGACTACTTTTAATCATATGATTTTTTTAAGCGGAATTGCAGAAATAACAACCCATCTACAGAAAGTGAAATGTTGATTATAACTTTTGACACCACAACTCTATACAGGGTGTTGTCCCCCCAAAAAATGTATACAAGGTGTCTGTAGCTTCTATTACATTTTGAAAATAAAATGTATTTTAATAAACACTGGCTTTATAAGTATTCAAAGTGTGCATACATTTTGAGGAGAATACACACACACACACACACACACACACATATATATTCCTTTTCTTTATTAGGACCTGGGATTCACCCTGAGAATTCCACCCTGTGACTAGGGAGGTGTGGGCCTCTGGCATTTGCCCACCCAAAAGCTTATTTGAAAGTGAAATGTGTATTTTCACAAGACTTTGCCAAATCACCTTTCTGTCTCTGTTTTAACCTCACGGCAGACCTGCCTGATCATGCCCCAAAACAAGGCCTGTGCAGGATATGAATTATGTGAAAGGCTTCAGGAATTGGAGTATTGATCAACGCAATGCAGCTTTCCCCATATCTGATATTTGACAGGTTATCGCTTAGGGAAGTTGAGTTCAGTTTATGGGTGTCCCCTTCCCCAGACTAGTTTCATATGACAGGAAGGAGTCTTGCTAGGGAATGCGGGATCACAGCATCTTCTTCCCAGAAAGAAAAGAGGAGGCCCACATTTGTGCCCAAATGGTACAGCATCCAGAATAAAAACAGCGTGCTAACCCCAAGCACAGTCGTGGGTTATAAGGCAGCTTTATATGAAACCAAGGCAGCACCGAACTAAAGGAAGAGCAGAGGGACACGTGCCAAGGAAAGCTTTGTGGGTCTCAGTCCTAGGTGGGTTTAAACTAAAAGGGATCAGGGGAAACAATCTGTTTTCAGCCTGAGGTACCCGCGAACGTTTTCCTGGAGAGAAACTCCCGGAGCAATTTGCAGCATTCCAGCCACAGGCTGTCCTGCCAGACGCTCTAAATAAACCTTTAAAAACCGAAGCTGCCAGAGGTAGCTGCTCCAAAGACCTGGACGCTGGGGAAGGAAAGCAACCCTAAAATGGGTGAAAGTCCATGATTCCTGTATAGCCACTGGTTCTGGGTTCCGTGCTGCTCACCTCTCCCTACCATCGCTCCCCAAGCCCCCGAGGCCAAGCTCGGAGAAGGTCTCAGACTCAAGGCGGTGTCACTGGCGGCCTGACCCAACCCAGCCCACGAAACTTTCAGAGGCGGGAGGAAATCAGTTTCAGTTTGTGCAGAACTTCGGGGAATCCAAAGAAAGGCCAACCCCCTGGAGGCGTGTTCGGGGAGACAAGGAGAGGCTGTGCGCCAGCGCCAGGGTTGCGGAATGAGGAGGGGGGTAAATAAGGACTCGGCTCCGTCAGGGGCCACGCGGACGACAGGGGGCGCCCTGTCACTGTGGACCGTGGTGCCTAGCCCTTCCCGGTGCCCGCGGATGCCAGCAACCGAGAGTGGGAGAACTTGCAAGATCTGCTCTTTAAGAAGTTAGAGCCCCTTCTTCCCGCGGACCTCTTCTTCCAGACCCGCTCGCTCCTTTTACTCAAGGAGCAATTTCTAGAACCATATTTAGACCAGGAGGTAAAAGAGAAAAAGGAGTGAACACTCATACGCATTCACCGACCAGAATATCCTCTTGAGTTTTCAATTCCATACACACAAGAAAGCTGTCTGTCTTTGTTCCGCGGGGTTTGTCTATTTGGCGTCTTTTTTTTTTTTTTCCTATTGAATGTGAAAAGCACAAGCAGGGAGGAAAAAGGGGATATAAAGTTGTGTGTGTGTGTGCGCACACGCGAGCAACAGGGTTGCTCAAAGTTTTGAAAAACAGGCAACCCTGTCAGTGCGCACTACTCTTTCCCAAGTCCTCAGAACTCCGTAATAGATGCTAGTGATCTGGTCCCTTTGCCTTCCCTTTGCACACCTACACTACGTGTGCATACTCTCCCAGGATACACTGCCCTTGCAGGGAGCCCACAATGATATGCATGACTTCAGGGCGACACAGACTTTGGCTTTGGGGGACCCTGCCCTGGAACTCGTTCAGCGTGCTCATTAACGCCCTCAGTATGAATTAGTCAAACCATCCTGGCGTTTCAGCTCAAAGGAGGTTGCCACAGGCTCCATCTTTGGTTCAAAGTGATGCTGGGCCCGTCTGAGAGACCTAGAGTAGAAGGAAGGGATGAGAATGTCGTCCTGCATCTAATTGCCTTCTAGCCTGAACCTCAGTCCTTCCCTTTCCGATGTTCATCCCCCTGCCTGCCACCTCGTTTGTCTTCTGCACCATTATCCACAACTTTGGAGAGATGGGCCAAATGCCCACGCTTTCCTAGTTTTTCCTCTGTCTTTGAAGTAGAGGTCGCAGGGCCGGATCTTCAGGCCCAAGATGGGTTTTTAGAACCCAAAAAAGGCGTCCACGTCCAAATACCGTAATATCACCCTCCCTCCACCACCTGCCCCCCCCCCACACACACACACACACCTGGGCTCACTGGGATCTTGGGGCTGGTCCAGGGCAGATGATAATTTGAACCCAGAAGCTGGAACAAAAATTAAAAGGAAGTATATGGTGGCTGGGGGTTCCAGTTCTTATAAAAACAGACCCACACCCCCACACCAGTAAAGCAGAGAGAACAGAGACCTTCCTGAAGTAATTCCGTGTGCAGCGTATTGATTCCTTTATTCCTTTCTCTCCTCCTTCCTCACCCCCACCCCACCTCCTGCCCTGTTTGTTTTAGTTACGAAATTCTGTGGGCACCTCCGTTGTGACTGAAAAGTAACCTTGAAACACAGCGTCCTGAATGTCATAGACAAATTACAGTCTCCCAACCATCGGCTGCAGCTGGCGGGGCCGCGTGCGTCCAGCGCCGGGCGCCGGGACAGTGTTCCTCCCCGCCCGCCGCCTCCTTGTCGGTCGCCGGAGGCCGGGCTCCGAGAGGCAAAAAGCCAAGGCAGCCGGACCAGGCGCGCCCCGCGCCTTCCCGGGCCACTCTGAGTCTTAACTGCTACAGGGAGGGGCCTCCCAGGAGCAGCGGCGAGCGAATTAAAGGTGTGTACACAGTTTTTCTAAATAAGACGACAGCGCTTTGCAAACTGGCTCTGTCGCTGTCTTGTTGTTTTGACAAGGAATGAGTACTGAGAACGAAAAAACCGGGATAAATAAATGCGTCTTTTATAAGGCTCTGCAGCGAGAAACTGGGCTCCAAGACCAAACGCGCCCTCGGACAGGAGCATTAGGCGCCAGGCGCTATGGGGTAGGGTGGTGGGTCACAACCCTGGGAACTCCTGGAATGGCTTCCTCCCAGGGCTCTCTCCTCCCACGGCCCCTCCAGGTGAACACGGAAGAAAGGGGGCCGTCCCGGGGAGCCCTGGAGCCCACTCGCCTGGATCGCGGGTCCCAGCACCGCATTCGGGCGCGGCCGCCAAGGGGCAGGTGCGGGGCGCAGGCCACCGCTCCCTCTCACCTAGGTGTGAGCTGATTATTCAAATTGGCTGCCCGGGGTCTGGGGATTGGAGGCCCGCGCCGGCGCGCCGCGCTATATCACCAGCCACCCACGTCACTGCGGCACTTGTCGGCTCCGAGGTCCACACCTCCTCCTCCTCCTTTTCTCTCCACCCCACACCCGCCCCCGCGCAGCGCTCTTCCCGCCGCCTTCCCGCAGCTCGGCACTGCCAACCTCGGTCTCTACTCGGCAGCCCACTAGCAAGAAGGCGACAGGCGGCGGGCCCTGCCGGCTTCGGGGCTCCCGTCTAGGCCACCTCAGATCCTCAGCCCCCTCCTCTGGCCACTCACGCCTCCCGCCCACTTCCAACTACCGCCTCCGGCCAGCCCTGGGAGAAAGAGGGAGTGGAGCCCAGAGAGAGGGAAAGAGAGGGAGGGAGGGGACAGTGCTTTAGCTGAGTTTTTTTTTTTTTTTTTTTTTTTTTTTTTTTTTAAGAGGGTGTGTGTGTGTGTGTGGGGGGGGGGGTTGCTGGTCGTTTGTTGTGGCTGTTAAATTTTAAACTGCCATGCACTCAGCTTCCAGTATGCTGGGAGCGGTGAAGATGGAAGGGCACGAGCCGTCTGACTGGAGCAGCTACTATGCCGAGCCGGAGGTAGGCACTCGCCTTTTCCGGGGGGACGTGGGGTGGCGGTGCCCGCTCTTTCCTCAACCTCCCGACTGCTTTCCGTGCGGGTATCCGCCCCCCATCCCCAGCCTCTCTGGGCAGCCGCCTTTTCCACCCTCCTTCTACTCAAATGGGTCTCTTTTTTATACGACACACTGTTAGCCTTGAGATAATATTAACTTTGTGATCAAATATTGACTTGCGGCGCCTCCAAATCCTCTTCGTGGCTGAGCCACGCACTATCCTAACAGAGTTATGTTTGGCAGAGCGCGGCTGGGGAGGGGTAGGAGTTCGGCGACAAGGGGGTGGGGAGATGGAGAGGAGAAGGTGGGATGGAGTTGGGGGCTGAGGTAGAGGCAAGGAGTCAAAGACTTCAGGACAAAGAGAAAGTTTGTGGCTGCAAAACCCAGCCCCCTGTAGTTCAGTTTTCGGTCCCCTCCGTATCCCTCCATTCAATGCCTCTGGCTGGTCCCAGACTCTGCGCAGCCACTGAGTTTCCGTTCCCCTGGGGCCAAAAACGGGGTCCTAGGAGGAAAACTGAACAGAGAAGACCCTGGGACAGTCTCGTCTTGAGGCCACCCGGGTCGCCCTGGTCTCCCGGGGCTGCGCGGGTTCCCACAGGTTGCTCGCTAAGGTCGAAGTGGCCTCTGGGGCCGCGGTGCCAATCAGTATGCTGGCCGGAGAGTCGTGGAGACTCTGGCGAGGTCAGAGGCATTCGATGTGCCTGGCTTGGGGGTGCTCCAGGAGCCCCCTGTTTTAGAATCTGAGCCAGGTGGAGAAGGGCTAGGAACCAGCCCCATGCACAGAGCAGCAACCCGCTGGCCGCCTCCTCAAAGGCGATCAAGGCACTCTTTGAGTGAAACGGACTCCGTGTGCTGGGCTGGGGGTAAATGGGGGGTGGGGGGAGCGAGGGATGGACTTCCCGGAGGGTCTGAGCTGACCCAGTGGCTGGGAGGTGAGCGCTCGCTCAAACCACGGTGCTAATGCTGTGTGCCTCTGTCCCTGGGTTCTGTCCGCAGGGCTACTCCTCAGTGAGCAACATGAACGCCGGTCTGGGAATGAACGGCATGAACACCTACATGAGCATGTCGGCGGCCGCCATGGGCAGCGGCTCCGGTAACATGAGTGCAGGCTCTATGAACATGTCGTCGTACGTGGGAGCGGGCATGAGCCCGTCCCTTGCCGGCATGTCTCCCGGGACTGGCGCCATGGCAAGCATGGGCAGCTCAGCCGGGGCGACCGGTGTCGCGGGCATGGGGTCGCACCTGAGCCCAAGCCTGAGCCCTCTCGGGGGGCAGGCAGCGGGGGCCATGGGCGGCCTGGCCCCCTATGCCAACATGAACTCCATGAGCCCCATGTATGGGCAGGCGGGCCTGAGCCGCGCGCGCGACCCCAAGACGTACCGGCGCAGCTACACACACGCTAAGCCTCCCTATTCGTACATCTCGCTCATCACCATGGCCATCCAGCAGAGCCCCAACAAGATGCTGACGCTGAGCGAGATCTACCAGTGGATCATGGACCTCTTCCCCTTTTACCGGCAGAACCAGCAGCGCTGGCAGAATTCTATCCGCCACTCTCTCTCCTTCAATGACTGCTTCCTCAAGGTTCCCCGCTCGCCGGACAAGCCCGGCAAGGGCTCCTTCTGGACCCTGCACCCCGACTCAGGCAACATGTTCGAGAACGGCTGCTACTTGCGCCGCCAGAAGCGCTTCAAGTGCGAAAAGCAACTGGCCCTGAAGGAATCCACAGGCACCACAGGCGGTGGAAAGAAGGCGACAACCGGGGCTCAGGCCTCTCAGGGTCAGCTCGGGGAGGCCTCTGGACCGGCCTCCGAGACTCCAGCGGGCACCGGGTCACCCCACTCGAGCTCCTCTCCGTGTCAGGAGCACAAGCGAGGGGGCCTAGGAGAGCTGAAGGGGACGCCGGCCTCGGCGCTGAGCCCCCAGGAGCCGGAGCCGGAGCAGCAGCAGCAGGCCGCGGCCCACCTGCTGGCCCCTCCTCACCATCCGGGCCTGCCACCCGAGGCCCACCTTAAGCCGGAGCACCACTACGCCTTCAATCACCCCTTCTCCATCAACAACCTCATGTCATCGGAGCAGCAGCACCACCACAGCCACCACCACCACCACCAGCCCCACAAAATGGACCTCAAGGCCTACGAACAGGTGATGCACTACCCGGGCTATGGTTCCCCCGTGCCCGGAAGCCTGGCCATGGGCCCAATCACGAACAAAGCGGGCCTGGAAGCCTCGCCCTTGACCGCGGACACCTCCTACTACCAAGGGGTGTACTCCCGGCCCATTATGAACTCCTCTTAAGAGGGCTTCGGCTTCAGCCTGGCTAGCCCCGACAAGGACTGACAAGAGAGAGAGCAAGTGGGGTGGAGACTTTGATGTAGGGGTGTTGGAGAGATGCAAGGGAGAATAAATCCAAGACACTCCCACCCACAGAACCGCAGTCTCCCCTCATGCTCTGTAGCTCTTTCCTCCCAGATGGGCCACACCGATATGTATCATTCTATATAAGGAGGGAAAGGGGGAAAATGATAAATAGTCAAAAAAGAAAAAGTCCCCACGGTTTCCACTAATGTGTAGATGCCTGCTTCTTGAAGCATCTTCGAAATCTGATTTTTGTTGTTGTTCACCTACTTTGCTGTTGTTGCAGGGAAGTCTTACTTTATTAAAAAATAAAAACAAACAAACAAATAAAAACAAAAAACAAAAAAAACCCCACAAAAACAAAACAAAAAATCCCCACAACCTTTTGTGACTCAATGTAAAACAATGTAGTTTTAACAAAGAACCAGAGAATTGTGCTGTTGTTTAAAAAGGGGGGAAATGATGTAAGGGTCTGTGGTAAATGACCAAGAAAAAAATGCATTACAGTTCTTGACATAGTGAAATCCAGGTCTGGGTCTGGGTCTGATTAATTTATGCTTTCTGAGTGCTTTATTTATGGCTTATAAATGTGTGTTCTGACTGCAAGGACCAGAGTCTCACAAATCTATATTAAAGTGTTATTGCTGGTTTTATTCCTTGAATCATCAAGATTTCTTTTCTTTGTCTGACTTAAAAAATAAACAGGTCTGGAAATTCTTTAAAAGTGGAGGGAGAGAGATCCTGGCTGCTTGCAGATTGTATTTTATTTGCGGGGGGTGAGAGGGATGTTGTTTTTACCAACATTTTATTTAAAATTTCAGACATACTGAATTTGAATGGATTTTATAAAAAACACACATGTACCCATTGCCCAGATTTTACAGTTATTTCATTGTTCTTGTTATATTGCATATCTGTCCACCTGTCTACACGCCATTGGTCAATTTGTCTTATATTTTAAGGGCATTTCAAAGTAAATTTCAGATATCAGTGCACTTCCCCCTAAACACTTCAAAAAGCACACCATTAAATAGAACATAATATTGTTTATGATTACTTTGGGGTTTTGAGTTTATCTTTACACACAATGAAACACAGATCCCAGGTTCACCATTCCATGGGTTTGAGGCAGGTTTATCTATCAGAGCAAACCGCATATCTTGATTTTCCACATGAGCCATGTGAAAATTCAGTGTTGTTGACATCTCTTGGGTCCTAGTGCAGCCTTCTCTGGGAATGAGCCAGGATTTTACATGTTTTGCTGTATTTCCCATGTTAGCAGACCCCCCCCCCCTTTCAAGTGAGTGAACCCAGATTGAATTTGCAAATTCCTGGTGTGGCACTTTACCTTTTCATTGCTGCCTCTCTGTGGCATCCCTTTACCCCCCTGTGGAATTAGAATTTTGTCTACACTCCAAAACCCTATCCCAGCCTCCTCCTTCATTTAGGTGTTCTTCACAACTTTGGTAGACCTAGCTTGGGAGTAGTGAGGGATCTGGAGAAACAGGTGACTTTCACCTGAAATTGGCTATAAGGGGATGGCTCAGGGTGATGTTCCAAATCTCCTTTTAAAAATAAGGTATATTTGGCCCTGGCAGGGTGGCTTAGTTGGTTGGCACATTGACCAGTACATCAAAAAGATTGCAGATTCCATTCCTGGTCATGGCACATACCTAGGTTGGAGGTTCCATCACCAGTCATGGTGCTTACAGGAGGCAACTGATCAATGCTTCTCTCACACTTAGATGTTTTCTCTCCCTCCCTTCCTCTCTCTCTAAGATCACTAAAAACATATCCTCGGGTGAGGGTTAAACAAATTAAAAATAAAGTATATTTGGGGTAACGAGGAGATAAAGAGTTGTCTTGCAGGGCTTGCCAAGTGACGGTGGCCAGTGGAGAAATCCCAGAGACTGCAAGATCTTCCTCCCAACGCCACTGCACAGCGTCCAGTTAGGCTGGTTTGGCAAACCAAGATTGCAGGGCGAGGGGATGAGGGATATTTTGTGAGCCTAAAAGGAAAATCTAAAAGTATAAAGAAACACTCAGAATAAAGTCTTAACAATTGTGCTGTCTCTCCTCACAGACCCCCTAAATCGGTGGCCAATCGCAGTGGATACCCCAGAGGGGAAGCCTGGCCAGAATGCGAAAAAGGGGCCGGGCTTTGGCTTTGCAGGGGCACCTGCTGGTCTGCAAGCTGGCCAGGGGACGTCAGGAGCCAGGGTCTTTGCGGTTCCCTCAGACGTGGGGCCATCCTGAGCACAGCTAGCTAACGGTGGGTAAGAAGTGCAGGTCAGGACTTTTTGCCTCGGGTTTCTAAAGCCCAGGCTCCCGTTTCCGGGACTAAATCTTTGGGTTTCCTGACCATCCAAACCTGAAGTGTCCAAGCTCAGTTCCAATCCTGGAGATTGTCTTTCCGTGCACCCTCTGCCACCTTGAGGGGGCTCTGTCTGTTCCCTCAAACCCTGGCCTTCCCACGCGCTTGAGGGGAGTTTGCCCTCGCCTCCTCCACCCTCTCCCGCCTCTAAATCCGTGTTTTTAACATGCCACATTGTCCCAAGTAGCACAGGGAAGAGAAAATGGGGCGGGGGTGGGTATCCGGAGGCAGAATCCAGTTATCGGGGATGTCTCCCCCCCCCCCCCCCCCCGCCAGGACACACACGTCGTGAGCCCGGCCTGAAATGTGTTTCATTATCACATAAAAGGCTCCTGTGGCGAAGGAGCGGAGAGGCAGGGCCGGAGGCCGAGTGGGGGACAATGGAGGCTGAAAGCGCTGCCCTAACCTGCTATGTTTCCTATCGCACGCCCATTGTGCGAGGGTCGTTTTAAACTACTTAGAGTGCCCCCGCCCCCACTGATCCAGGCCGATAAGATAGAGTTCTGTCCCAATACTAAAAAGGATGTCGGGGAGTAGGCGCTTTCAGAGGTTTCTGCGCTTCTTGTGTCTTTCACACCCCACCTTCCCGCCACCGGCTCCTTCCCCCAGTTGAGGTTCCAAGCTTACAAGCTCACAGATCACTCCTGCCTTCCCCTAACTTTAAGTATTGTAGGGTGCAGTGCAGCGTTTCTCTTTTCCTCTCTCTCTTTTTTTTCTTCCTTCCCCCACCCCCCGTGCCAAAGGCGCGCAGGTTTAAGCAACCGTGATCTGTGAATAAACAAAGTCAGTAAACAACCGAGAAAAACCATTCTAGATCCGAATTCCAGGAGGATAAACTTTCCATGCCACGTCAGACTTCAGCAAATTTGCACAGATATTATATTGCCTTCCCCCTCCTTTATTATTCTTTTTTTTTTCCAGGTTCCCATTGTACTTAACTGAATTTTATAACGCTGATCGATATCTTGGTAAAATATTCATTTTTAAACTAGCGGGCAGTGAAATCTTTGCTTTGTGTGCTAAAGTCAACAGTCGCTGGGTTTGAGCTCAAATAAATGCGGAGATGTCTGGGCTGGAAGCAGTCGGCCGCTACCCTCCGAGCGCTGGACGCTTCGCCACCCACCCGCCGGAACTCCGCAGGTAGGCAGCGCGCCCAGTCAGGGGCTGCGCCCGGGGGCCCTCCGCAGTGTCCGACCCCACCCCCACTCGTAGTGGCGTCGTGCCTCCCTTCCCCCAAGTGGTACCTATCCCTTCGAAGAGCTGGGACCCCTGGGAGGCGGGGTGGGGATTGGCGAGGGAAGTAGTGAGAAGCTAAATCCGTTTGTGAGGTAGCCTTTTTTTTTTTTCGGGGGATTTCTAAGAATGCACTGTGTGGGAGGATGAGGAGTGGGAGAATTACAAACTCGGACTAAATCTGGGCTCTGAACACAGTTTGGTGGGGCCCCAAGCTATGGGAAGCCAAGGCTGGTCCCTGTCGTCCCTCCGGGCTAGACATTCGATCCTAGGGCCGCGTGTTTCCCTAGGACTGTGGGAAGGTGGGGGTGGGGTAACACCCTTGGCCTCAGAGTCAGGGGTCAGTGGAAAAGGGCGTGTTGGTAGTGGGGTGGCTGCAGAGACCTAGGCTGGAGAGTGGCGACGCCCTCCCCAGGCGCGCACGGGTTCGAGTACAGCCTCAGCGTTTCCCCGGAAGCTCTCGGGCCTAGGCGGTGACCAGGGCCGAAACTAAGCGGAAGAAGGGGAGGGGCAACGCCTCTCCGAGAAGCGAGTGAACTTTTTGTTCTGGCGGCTAGAAGAGGCTGGTGGCCTTTACGCACAGGCGCTCACAGCTGCAGGCGCGTTCGTGAGCCTCGGAGGTTATAAGCCGGGTCCAGGAGGAAAAGGCAGAAACCAGCGGCGGGGCCATTATCACCCCACTGTCCCCGCACGTGGCTCAGCAGGGGCGCGCTGCGGTGCCTGAGGATGCGAGTTTGAAGGATGGAACAGAATCTAACGCATCTTTATAGGAAGGCGCGGGCTCAGAAAACTAGTGGCTCCGCAGCTGCGAGTTGAAACCGCAGCACTCTCAGTTTTCCAGGTTACAGAAAAGGTGCCTTTCCTCTGGGGTCTCACCAAGTACCCCCCTTGAAATCTGCATCCACCCCCCCCCCCCCCCGGTGGTTTTTGCTTTAAATGCCACGTATCTGGCCTTGTAAGAGGCCCAGGCCGGCGGTTACTCTGGATAGTTAGCTAGTCAGTGAGACACGCAAGGTACACGGCCGGAGTAAATTGCCCACCACCCCAACTGGAAAGCTCTTCCGTTCTGTGCCAGAGACCCCAGGTATCTAACCCAAACGGGCAGAAATCGGTCCCAGTAATTGACGAGGTCACTTATGTGGGCACCGTCTTGTGTGGGAAACTTGGGCGCCCTCCCCTCCTTCCCTGGCGCTCCGGGCCACGCGCCTTTGTCCACCGCCCTGGAGGCCGGCTGAGTTGCTCGCCCGCCGACCTCCAAATCCAGCCCGGCTCGCGTGGCTGGTTATCTTCGCTGAACAAGATGGAACGTCTGCAGGACACACGGCCAAGCTAATCGTTTTTAAATAATTAATGCCTCCGATCCTCTGGTAATGCGCGACCTCAAATCCGTCAATTACTTGTCATTAGACGTGTGTAGCTCCACAGCCTTCCTTAGGTCCTTTGATGACGCCAGGTCACCTGGCCTAGACCAATCCATGGCAGAACGAAAAGTGCCCGGCCTTTGAGAGCCAGGTGGGAAGTAGCCGCGGCCCTTAATTGAGTAGGAGTTTTAAAAGAAAGACCCTCGCTGAAAAGATTTTAATCTTCCAAATGATCGATTTAAACGCTTAATCTTTATTACTCGCCTACTGCCTTTTCCTGGCTTTAAAAAGAGAACCGGTCCTCAGTGCTTTGGGGGCCTTTTAATGTGGGGGTGAGGAGAAGAGAAGCCAGAGATAAGGCTTAATAGGGCGGTGGGTAGACTTGTTTGCTCAAGAAGGTACCTGAAGATACCTTGGAGTAACTGGTTTAATCAGGGACAAAGAATCCATCTAAGCAGGGGGGGACTGGCCTGGGGGTGTTGGAGGTCCTCCAGGCTTAGGACAGGAAGCGGGGTCCCCTAGACAATATCTTCTGGAATGTGTAGATCAGAAGTGTCAGGGAAAGCAGCAGGGCATTTTGTGGCTGTAAATCTTCAGACTGCAAGAAGGGATAGGAAAGGGAACCTTCTCTGAGTCCCCACCCATCCTTGGACTTGGCATTGCAGAACAGTCGGTGCTGGCTATTGCCCATACACTTGGAGGCACCAAGTCCTGCCACACAGAAGAGGCACCCCCCCACACACACACACACACACCAGTCCCAATATGCTGTCCCCACTGTAGCAGAAGAGCAAGATGTCTAAATGTCTTTGCTGGGTCAGGGATGCTGAGGATACCAGCTCTGCCCACGGGTCCATGGCTACCCAGGGCAGCCAAGAATTGGTGGAATGAAATTAAAAAAACAAAAATACAAGAAAAAAAACTTCCTAAAAGCTTGCAGCTCCATTTAATTACACTTCTGCTCCTTCCTTCTCCCATCAAATATTCTTTTTTTACTGTAAATAAATATCTGAGAATCTCAGAACCTTATATGCCCCCCTTTGAGCCAAAACAATGTGCAGGATCTACAAATCTCCTAGACTGCAGAGACACGTCTCCTCCCAGTGTTACCACAGACTTCAGATCACAGTTTCTTATAGTGTCTACCCCTAGGAACTGGCTTTCCTCTGAGAAGAGGACACGAGAAGACATAGGAAATGGATAAAAAGATCATGAGGCAGTGGGGAAAACTTTTATAAATGGAGAGAAGCTAACTGGAACCTGCCTGTGTGTCTGGCCCGCCCTGGGGCCTGCACAGCTCTTTAGGCCTTTGGCTTGAGACTCGCATCCTTTCTAGGGCATGTCACAATGATTGGGATTTTTTTTTTTATGGGGGACAGGGGGTACTTCCTTTTTGATGAGATGTACCAGATATGGACAGGATGTTATAGGAACCTCCAGACAAAAATTGCATGAAATAGATGTAGGCCCTCAGTGGCCCTCTGCAGAGTCCCAGCTCCTTTTCCCTTTGACAAAGCTCCCAGGGAGTGCCCTACCTCTGAGCGCTTCAGGGGTTGCCACGGAAGCCTAAATCCTGGGGCATCTTCCCCATTCTGTTCACAGCCTTCCTGCCCACTCTCTTATCCTTTTTCTCCTTTCTTCTTTAAAACAATCATGTGTGTACCCCACCCCGCCCCCTCCTGCCATTGTATTTGCTGATGATCTAACACGCTCACACCAAAAGCCACACACAGAAAACCAACAACGTGTGATGGGAGGAGAGACCAATTATGATTGAGGCGAACAAGCCGGGAACACCCAAGTTGAAGCTGGCTGTCTCCTGGGAGACTGATGGAGGCTTATTTTACAAGCTGTCATTCCACCCTGGTCCCTATTGCCAGACTGGAGGTGATTTCTATTCTCCCCTCCCCCTCGGCCCCTGAATCCTCAGGCTTATCCTCTGCAGAAGCAGCTGCCACCAAAAGCCCCTCTCATGCACAGGTATAGAGGACAGGGTTGTTTTACAAGTACATCTTCACAACAGTATGCTTGTTTTTTACATTAGTGGCTCCGAGGTCACTGCCAGCAAAATATGGACTGGTCAGTTATCACTGCTCCCCTCCCTGCCAGGATCCCAGGAAAAAGCATTAGCTTTTCTTTTACATTTCTCTCTCTCTCTCTCTCTCTCTTTCTCTCTCTCTCTCTCTCTACCTCTTCTCCCCTTCCTTCCCCCCTTTCCTCCTTCTCAGTGTTTTACTATTAGATAACACAACTTATAGCTAGGAATGTTGAAAGAAGCAACCCAAATTGAGTTGCATTCATTTATTCCTGCTAGAGGTCTCATGTTTTCATTAGGGCAAGTGCCTAAGGTTTACTCTCTCCTGAAGCTAACTGTAGGCAGCAATAGTCCCTGCTATGTCAGGACACAATGTCAGCAATACCATGTATTTTTAAAACTTAAAAACATAAATTAACTGAGAGGGAACAACCATATACGTGTGAGGAAAACATACTGGCATTATGCACATTACAATTTTGCAATAAGAATTGTTTGCTGTGTTTTAGTTCTACTTGCTTAAGCAGTTTCAATTCTACTTGATAAAGTGGTTGAGGACTAGACTTTTTCATAGGCAAACCAGCTTTTCCTTTGACTCATTTATTTGAAAAGAATGAAACAGAGGTTTCAAGAATAAGCATGAATGTTTTCAGACCAGGGCTGGTAATGACCCCAGCAAATCAAAATGGGATTGCATGCATGCCAATTTTGACTTGGTATTTCGTTAGAAATATGATCTCAATTATTTTTCTTTTCTTTTCACAAAGCAGACATAGTTGTATAATGGATTTGTTGGAAAGTTTTTGCTCACGTAAAGAAAAGCATGCAGTTCCTAATTTGAAGACACAAATGTTAAAAGCTCTTTACTTGAAAGTACAAAATGTCATCTTGCAAAGTGTTTGGAGGAGAGGGCTTGTGAGGAACTAAGGCATGAAGTGGATGGCTGGAGAATTTGGAAGGGAAGATAATGATTATATGACATTTTCTATGCAGGACATGGTTCATAGGGAGCTCTGTATGGAGGATCAGGCGTCTTTTGGGAAAAAAATCTGGAGATCAACATGAGCACACTCTGGTATAAAATATATAACCCTATACTTAAGCTTTTTTCTTGCCATATATTGTAAAACCCAATCTAAGAAATTTAAAATAAAAGAAACCAATTCCACTGCATAGTTTCTATATAGTCTGCAATTCTGAACTACATTAAACTGAGTTGTTCACACACAGAGTTCTAACTTCAGTGACTTGTTGGTTGAGAAAATTCACCCTCTACCCAGAAAAGTGAGTCTATTTCTTGACAAAGCTTTGCCCTTTATTCTACAATTTTAGTATTTTTTGTCTCTTGTCCTCTCTCTTTTTCTTCACCCAAACTGTATTCAATCCAACCACCACAGAGTGGGAGCCCCTGTGCAATCACGCAAGTTGTCTCATGAACATGACTTCATTTAAGCTTCCCCTTGCTCCACAGGCAGACGTCAGAATTTGGGTGATGGGCCTGGGGCAGAGATAAATTAGGGACCTGCTTCAATGTCAGAGCTCAGCATTGAACTCAAGTCTTTCAGCTCTATGTTCTTTCAATTTCTCTTAGCTTATATGACCCTGCACACAGATCTCTGTGATTCAAATTCAGTAGAAAGCTTGCCTTCACCAGAAACCCAAGGTTTCAAAGTGAGCTGCTTTTGGTAGAGAGTGAAGCCAGAACTGTTAGGGGAAGGCTGGAAAGAAACAGGAAGAGCTCAAGAAGATCTAGGCTTGGGTACTCTCCCTCAAAGGTGGTGGATATTCCACCCACTAACTTAGAAGGCAATAGGGTTGGTTACCACAGAAATCGAGCTAAATTCTTATTTTCTGTTTTGTAGCAACACAGTGAGAATTCCCATGTGACCATTGTCCCTCAAAGCCAGCCAGAGGTTCATTCAGGTCTGGGCCAGCCACTTTCCCCCACTGAAGTTTTCAGGGCCAGCTGGTGAGTCCTGGAAGGAAGAGACAGCTCTTGTATTGTGATTAGAAAGAGAAGAGAAAAACATCAGAGGCAGAACAATGGCCTGACCTATAGGCTTACAATAATACCCATAGCCAAATTATCTCTTGAAAGGTGACTGTCAGCCTTATTCCTTATTGGGGTTTCTGAAGCAGGCCCAGGAATGTCTTGAGACACTTGCCTCTGACCTCCCCATGACTGGAACCTGGTAGCCTGACAGCACAGGTGACAGCACAGCTGGAATACACACACTGCCCCCAGCTGGGCTTCATTGCTTCCTTGCCCCTGCCCCAGCTGCAAAAACAGCAAGACCCCAGCCCCCACAGATCACCTCCCTCCCACCTTATATAAATGCAGATCTGTTAAAACACCTGCCTCAGAGGTTTGCCTACGAATAGGAGTCTGGCTAGACTGACTGCCTATTTCTATCACCAAGGGAGGATGTGCCCCAGCACTCTGTAGGCCTGTAGTCTGGGAGAATAGTGCCATCTAGTTGAGTGCACATGAGCACGTGGGTGTCCAAGCCAAAGATGGCCAACATCTGCTTGCACCAGGCCTTGGGGACATGGGGCTGATTGAGCACTAGCCCTCCTGACAACAGAGTCTCAGGCTAGACATGGAAGGCTCCTTTTTATCCCCCCAACATTTTGAAATGTAAATTCCCCAGACTGCTTTTAGTGGTGTGGGATTTTCTTCAGACTTAGCATCTTCCATTTTGGGATTTCAGGGGAGGCTCTGGACAACTGGATTCTAAGGCCACACACAATGATGTCTAGGATATGGGGATGGCCAACTCTTGGAAGTGAATGGAGTTCTAGATGAAACCAAACTCCATCAAACTGGTAGGGAGAATGACAGTTACCCAAACTCAGACCAGGTGCTGAGCCTTCTAAAGACTGTAAGAGAAGAGGAGAATCTAATTTTAGGACTATTTATGGGGGTAAGTGAGGGGGGCAGTTATCCAATCTATATTTTGTCCACTCTCCATTTTAATTACCACTCCCCTCCCATCAGCAGAGTTTGCCAATTAAAGGCCAATCTCTCTTGATTTCTTTGCTTTAAAAGGACATTTCGATTCACCCAGGCAGACAATTAAATCCCCCTCTGGCCTCTCCCTTCCCAGAGCTCAGGAACAAGATGCCTCCCTATCTCTCCCCAGCATTGAGCAGTGGGAAGGAGTTGATCTTAGGTGCTAACCTGCAGTTATCAGAATGCCAGACTCATTTAGGGAGCTCAGCTCGGGAACCAAGGCGATCTTTTCATTGATTGTGGAGAGCGCTGTTTAGATTTCACCCTTGCTCAGTAAACAACTAAAAGTAACTGCCGGATTTCTTCCTTGCATTTATTGGAATCTCTCTCTCTCTCTCTCTCTCTCTCTCTCTCTCTCTCTCTCTCTCTCTCTCACACACACACACATACACACACACACACTCCTTCCCTTCTTCAGGCAAAGAAACAACCAGACTGTGGTCCTTTTATAACACCCTAAGCTGACCTCCCCATCCAGTGCTACACCTTCCTCTGAGGACTCGGGTATCTCCCAAAGAACATAGCCTCCTAAATTTCTAAATCTGTAGGGAAAGTTTCTGAGAAAGGGTTGACCCTTTAGGCCCCCTACCTTATCACCTCCAAAAGTTCCCACCTGGCTAAAATACTTGACAAAGACTTCCCTGGCCTCTCTTCCCCCATAGAAGAGGTCACCATTCCCATTTCATAAGTCTGTTGCAGCTCTGACCCAGCTGAACTAAGTTGGGGATGGGGGCAAATCTTCCAACTATAATACAGGAGCACTGCTTCTGCATCCTGTCCTCTTGTCCTGGACACAGCTCTTTTTGGGTGCAAGGCAAATTAAATCGATAAGCTTACTCTGATGATCAAACTTTTAAGGTTTTTAGCAAGATCCCCATTTTACTCCACATTTCTGAATAGAAAAAGAGAAAAATGTTTCCTGTTGTACACAATTTGCAGTTCTCTGAATAGACCATTATTTAAATTGGGCTCCTTCATTTAGCTGTATCTCTAGAAATAGGTTTGCTCTGAAGCGATTGTGTGGAATGTGTGCACTCTGCCATCTATTTGTGCAAAATAAACAGACATAATTGCCAGTCATCACAACAGTATAAAAGATTAGTACAAATCCTAAACAATGATAATTTCAATTTCAATAATTCTTAAAAAAAAAAAAAAAGATTTGATAAAGAGAAAGAACAATTTTCCTGAAGGCATTTGACACAATCAGCCTGCAATGAGTGTGTTTTAAAAAATTAAGGAACTTATTTTTTCAAAGTTGGTACTATTTCAAATAGAAATTTTTTTCTTGTTTGCTTAAATGCCTTTCATGATAAAAAATATTTTTGAAATTGGATCACAAAACTTAAAACACAGTTTTCTAATATCTGCCAACCTCAAGCAAAAGCTTTTGAAAAGTCTCACAAATCTAATTTCTGGGTCTGTCCTTTCCAAGATGCCCAAATCCTAAAATCTTCTTATTTTAAAAAAATCACTATCTTGTTCATGAGCTATCCAATTGGAAAAAATCCTAACATATAAAACAATGATTTAAGATTTAAAATAGAAATACCTTTCGCAGTATCGTGTTCCACAGTAATAAAAATTAAGCAAATAAATATATATTTTTTAAAAAAGATAGTGCTGAAATTAGATTGCTATTTTATTATATTAAGTAACCTGGACAAACCAATAAAGTATGTCATTTCTTTACTCCTTACCTTTTTTAGCACAATTTTGTGAGGTATAACATGCGTTTGGGGTTTTGATATATTTATTATGTGCCATCTACCTGCATATTTGATGAGGCTTAAATATTTCTTTGAACTATGTATAGTCTATGGCGTGTCCTGAGAAATCGAAAGAATGACAGATGGCCGTCCGGGTGAGTTACAGCCTTTGGTATAGCTGTTCATAAGCAGTTCACAGTATCCTAGCTTCGTTGTTACCGACTGGTATCTTAAGTATCCGCTTTGATATGACTAAAGCTAATTACCCAATTTTACTTCATGTTTTCCTCTAAATTTTATGTTTTATAAAATAGCTCAATGGCGCTAGTTAAACCTCTCCTTACAAAGACCATTCCTTTGTATTTTTCAAATTTCTAGCTATGAATTTACCCGAAAAACATTTCTGGGGGGAAGCGAATATATTGATCGTTTTTGGATTGTTTGAAATAGTTAAAAATATATAAAAATGTTTCTGGGTAAAAAATAGCATAGATTTTACATAGAATAGGAACTTGTTTTCTTTACCTCCTCTCTTTGTGCAGTGTTTGTGCGGGTCTCCCCCTACCTGGGATGTTTAGATATTTTGTGATAGTTCACCACCTCTGGAGCCCAGGCAAAGCCAGGCTAAATTCTGAAAGATGATTCAGGAGAAACCCGCAGATATTAGTGGGACGTGGGGTGTAACCTCCCACGGCACTCTGAGATAAGCGACATTCTGTTTGGTACAAGGGACAAAAAACACGACCTAACTGTTTACATGTGTATTCAGCCATGAAATTGAATATTATCAAAGTTGAAAACATGCAAATCAAATTAAAATCGGGGAAAATTGTCTTTGGAATGACAGCGGCCAGGAGCCCCCAAGTGTTTGCTTAAATTGAAGCATTTAGAAAATGAAAAACATCTAAATTGCTCCTCTCTGTTTCCCGGCTCCTGGATATGAAATTTGTTCATTAATTCTACTAGAAATGTATTGAGGCTCAGTCATCAATCATTCCTCCTAGGCTTCAATCACATTGGAATATAACTTTTTCTAGAGTTAAATGTCTCCCTTTACCTAAGTGTTACTAAAGTCAGGCCGGGCTCCGAAACCCAAGGCCACCTCGTTTTCCTCACTCAGAAATGAGTGCCGGGAACCCTCTGCCGCAGCCCTGCCAAAACCACCCACGCGGCGCGCTGGGGCGGGAGGCGGTGATCGGGTTCCCAACCTCCTCCGCCTGTACCCCCCGGGTCGACACAGCCACCGCCTGGATCAGCAGATCAGCGGGCCGAGCCCTGGAGTGTCCTCGCGGGTGCCCCGGAGCGTCCTCGCGGACTTCCCGACATCGACAACGTGAAAGGGTGCCCATGGGGGGCTTTGCCTTGGTTCCCGTGGGGAGATTTCCCTCGATCCCCTCAATGCTCGTTTCGCTAACAGAGCATTTTCCAGGGACACGATGGAGGAGGCAGAAAAAGGGAAGGAGGCGGATATACATATGTGTGTGTGTGTGTGTGTGTGTGTGTGTGTGTGTGTGTATTTTTATTTTTTAGGGAAAAAGAAAGATACAGTTCTGAAAAAGCAATAGGCAGACCAGCGATAATCTTGCCTTTTCCCAAGTTCTAAAGCTCCGGGAACTGACCCACCGGATGGGGCAAATCCCACCCCCAGTCACCTGGACAATGCAAACTTTATTCCCCTCCCCTCTTCACCCCCTCCCCTTGCCCCCCGCCCTTGTCTCCCTCCTGCCTGGAGAAAATAGGCGCGCCCTAGGTTCTTCTGCTGGTGCCTTGGGCGGCCACGTTGGACGTAGTCTGCGCGGGTCCCGCAACGGCGTCAGAAAAGGCAGGTGGGCCCGCGCTCTGCGCGGACCGGGTCTGCGGTCAAGGGTGGGAGCAAGACCAGAGCAGCCACGCCCACCAGCCTTAACTAGGACAGTGGGGGGACGCTTGAGACTCCAGCAAGGCTAGGATGTGCTGGCTTGGCCTTGAAACAACTTTCATCTCATTCGGTGACTTCTGAGGATTTTCATTTAGCCCCATCGCCTGCTCTTCCTCTGGTTCGAACACCCATCTACCCTATCCCAGCCCAAGAGCCCGGGGTCAGGCCCGGGATCGCCAAAGGCTTTTCTCCTCTGGGGAGGGAAGACAATTGGTGGCCTCCGCATCACTGCATCCTCCGTCCAAGCCTCCTCCTCAGTCGCACATTTGGGGGAAGCCCCTGTTCCAGAAACGCAAAAACTCCAGTCCAGCGGGCCTGGATCAAAATAGGATGGGGAGTAGCAGAAACCGATTTTATTTGAAACCTATACTTCCTTAACCCCTGGATAAGACCCATGTACCCCAGAGTTTTTAACGTGCTAATAAAAAGTGGTCGTGTTTTGAGATTCGAGACCCTCTTTCCAAGGAGAGCTGTGGGAGACTCGTTTATATTTGTTATTTTCAAAGCTAAGCAGAGGAAACAGTAGCCAATTAAAATGAAATATTATTTGTTTCGCAAATTGTCAGTGATTTGCCCCCGGGGATCCACAATTTTCCCAAGCCTGTTAACGGGTGACAATGAATGAGTGTCTGGAGTAATTTAATTTTCCTGTCACACTAAATAGAGCTACATTGTAAACCTTAGATCTACTCTTACTGATAGGATTGCTTTGTTTTTCCATTTGCACCATAAAGACCCCCAAAAGGGACACTGTATTGTGACCTGTACTCTTGAATTATTCAAGAACTTAGTGACATTTTCCATTTTAAAAAGGGAACTAATTGCTGTTGATGTAAAGCATGTGACCTTCTTTGGGTGCCCAGTATGAGAATGTAACCATCTGTACTCCATACAGACCTCGGGGCAAAAATTGAAGAAAGATGTAAACACAAATGAGCTCAAAATGGACATTGGAATCAAGCATATTTAATTACACACCAAGCCATGAAGTATATTTCCACAAAATTCTCTTATCTGACCTAAAATCAGTATAAAATTTCACATCAACCCAGGCCTATTTTTTGGACATGACAACTTTTTAGCTAGGATAGAAACATTTAAATTTTTGAAATCCAATGTTCTTTCATTAATGTAAAATTTCTCTGTGCAATTTCAAGCAAAATATCTAATAATGTACTCCCTTACTATCTTTTTTTGCTTTTCTTAATTTAATTACTTTCATACTCAATAGGAAAAAGAAACTTACACCGTAAAGTATTTGCACCTCAGTATTTGCTGTTTGAATTAGACTTGAGTTTCCAGGAAAACCAGCATTGAAATTCCTCAGTACCAGAATTCTCATTCTTCAAATTACTTGAAAATGGATGCTTATCTTTTTCTCAAAATAAAAAGGCAGCCAGTGTATTATTGCCTACTGTTCTTTCACTCATTCCCTAGCTCCTAGAGGAAACCAAAAGGAGAGAAAAAATGGGCTTCTGACAATGTTTTTTGGTTTTATAAATTCACAGGTCAAAATACAAAGATTCATTTCCTGATTTATCTGAGGAAGTCTGCAGCTAATATTAACCATTTTAAAAGTGTGGTGAATTGGAAGTAAAACACTTTCCCTGTGCTGGACTGAAGATAATTCTTTTGAATATTTAAGTGATATTTGTGACAAGGAATCGTCATTTCTGCAGTTCCTTTTAAAATGACACTCAATAAACACTCCCTAGTTTCATTGAGAACTATCCTCTCTGTGAATTCACATCTCGATCTTGTAGAATTTCTGGAAAAGAATATAAAGTACATTTGAACACCCAATTTGATTCTCATGAATCCTACATCACAGCAACATATTTGACTCCACACAACTGCTGCTGTTGCAGCTTGGAGTCATGCTCAAACAGAATGCCTAACACTCCATCTGCGGAAGTGTATTAAATGCTATTTTAAAGGAGATTTCCATAAAACCACTACTACCCAAGTTGTGTAATAGAGCAACTGTTTTCATATTAAAAAAATAAATAAACCAGTTTCCCTCCTTGATATTATGTAGTCTTTGTATACAGTAACATGGCAAAAAAGTTAATAAGGCTATACAGTTTTTATTGTTAAATAATGGGGACATACTTAAAAATATATATGAAAACATTTTTAAATTAAGAAAAGTTGGGACATATATAGAATGAATGGTAATCCACCTTCATGTGTGTTTCCTGTGATAAAAGCAACACTTTATGGGTCAAATGTTAATTTAGTTTTAGAGATTTTTCATTTAGTTCTCCACAGTTAAAAATGTTTTAAACAACTATAAGACCAAGAAATTATATGTCTCTCATAGCATGGCTATATTCTCTCTAGCATTCTATAGTTTATATATTTTTTCCACGGTGACAGAATGCATTCAAAATGAAAATTTCACTCACTGTTGAAATTGTCATCAAGAATTAATTAAAATTATTTTTCTTCTCATCTTAAACAACTCTCTTGATCTAGGACCACTTGAAGGAGATTTTAAATACTGTGGAAAGTTTGTGGCATGTTTAGAGCACAGCAAAGCCCTCTCCTGGCTCCATTTCTAGATCTTACCCTCTTCTGAGTGGATTTCTGTGTTGACAGTTCAGAGAGCCAAGAGGAGGAATTTTATCTTCACTGAGCTCAAGTGGATGGTTCTAGAGGAGTGGGTAAGAGGATGTGATTTAGAGCCATGTGTCATCCATTACTCATTCCCACCTGTACTCCAAAAAAAAAATCCAACTTTGAAAAACATTCCTATTTGACCCTTAGAAACAGTAAACCTAATACCACTACCACAGATGGCAGGGATGACATTTCATTTATTCATCTATAAAATGAGTTCCTTATTTCTCCATTAATCCTAGTGTGAAGGGACATGGTAGGCTTTAGCAGCTGAGTCTCTTATATTGGTGGAGATCGAGAGTGCTCTGTATTTTGGTTATTTTTAAAGATGCTGTGAACATACTAGAAGGCAAGAATGAGGCAATTATTGAGGGAAAAATAAGTTGGCTTCTGATACCTAGGCATAAGTATGATCAGGCCTTCTTGCACGATTCATATACAGTTCCAGTTTCCCAGGTTCTAGTAGGTGCTGAACAACTGCAATATGCCAACAGATTGAGAGTCTTGTCTTAGTCAAGTTAAAAGGACCAATAGGTGCATACTTGCACCCTGATTCCTGAATTTGTTTACACTTCTCGTGTCCTCCTTTAAAGATTTTGACTGATGATATATGTTTTTTAAAATGTCAGAGCTAGCAAACATTGATGATAACTTTCTGTTTTATTCTATTTATCTGAATATATTTGCTGGACTTCTGACTGTACATTTTTCTTCCTCTGATGTTATTCCTAAAAATACCATTAAAAATATTTAGTTTCTTCTGTTTAATAAATATTTATTTTTTCTAAAAAAATTTTTTTTTCCTTTATTGATTTTTAGAGAGAGAGGAAGGGGGAGAGAGAGAGAGAGAGAGAGAGAAACATCGATGAGAGAGAACATCTATTGGCCACCTCCTGCATGCTCCCCACTGGAGATTTGGCCCACAACCTGGGCATGTGCCCTGACTGGGAATTGAACTGGTGGCTTCTTGGTGCATGGGTCAGTGCTCAACCACTGAGCCACACTGACTGGGCTAAATATTTATTTTATAACTGTGGATTGCAATCTGACTCTGGGTCAGAATTCTGCTTATTCATGGAGCTTTGTCCCTGACTAAGAAGATGGTGATGATGTTACTCAGCAATGACATTTTCAGGCATAAGCAAATGTGTCTGTGGAATTAGAAACAACCTGTTTTGGTTTGTTCTCTTTCCTCATGGAGCTCAGGGTCACAACACTCCTAAAGGACTGTCTGTATGATGGGTAAATTTCATGTGTTATTATACTGGTTCTCTAGTGCTCAGAATAAGTTTGAATGATGGAGTAATTAAACCACAGATAAAACATACCTTCAGTTCGTGGAGGCTGAATACTCTAGGAATAAAAGGCATTAATTTTGTAATGAAAATATAGGGATTTTTCAAAACATCCCATCAGAATGTAGTTCACTTTTCAAACAAGATTCTAATTCCTGTCTAACTTTTCTTGACTGCAGTCCTATGTTTTCTCAAGATTTGCTTATTCACAGCTACTAGAACAAAAAAAGACAGGTGGAGGGAGGACATTTGTTTTCCAGAGTCTCAAGTGACTGAAAGTGCATAAGCGAGTTTCTCCCCATGCAGAACATTGACCATCACACGAGTATCCCCAAAAGGCCATAACCCTGCTTTCAGATCGTTCCAGATGCTTTCCTCAAAAATTTCTATGAGGAATGTGACACAAATCAGACTGTTAAATAGGTGATGGTCCAAGTCCAGATGGATACAGAGCTCTTGAGATAAGGGAAAAGGGCACATGAAAATAACGATTTACAGGTTTGTACCAGTCTTCCAGACCAACAACCATTAGGATTGATCAACGCAAAGATATTAAAATATAAGTGTTGATGTGTCATGTTGGACAAATTGAACTTGTGACAGTCAAGATGCCCAAGAAGACATTTAACTGTCTCTGAAGTTACTAAAGCTTGTTATGAATAAATAATGATTAGTGGACAATTTTTATAAATTCCAGCCCTAAGAGTGAGTGACTGGCCTAAGACTTCATTACTTTTCAATGACCAGAAAAAGCCCATGCACTCAGAGTGACTGTATGGGGGAAAAGGTGGTCTAGTACCCATACCTTGTGGGTCTTTCTTTGGTAGCCCCTAAAGCATGGGAAGTGAGACTCTTTCTCATAGAAAGAAGAACAGTGGCCAGAGTATAAACAGGCCCTGTGAGGCTCTCAGGCCAGCAGAGTGGGCATTTTCCCCGAGGAGCCCTAAACCCAACAGGGCATGTGAACAGCCCAGGGCACTCTGGTCTGCCTTCTGCCACCCAGGGCTCACACATGCAGTGCAGACAGTGCCACGTTCCAGGACTGGAGCACGGCTAATGTAGAGAGTTGAATTGTTCCTAGTACTATTTCTAATTAGGGGTGAGGAATGGCATACAAGGGATGAAACTCAAGCTGTTTACAGTAAAAATGTCAACCCCAAGGCACACAGCCCACCTCTCTAGTGTCTTTCACAAGCTGACCATCCACTGCAGTCAGGGTTGGGGGGCAGCTCTGACATAAAGTGATTTTTCAGTGTACTTTGTCTCCATGGAGCAGCTTCAGAAGTCCCCAGCCTTAAATTCACAATAATAGAGGAAGTTGTTTTTTTGTTTTTTTTTCCCTTTTGTTTTGTTTTGTTTTGAAGGTGGTAAGATTTGGTTGGGAGGAACATTGACCCAGACTGCACTCTGGGTAAACTAGGGCAAAAGACCTGATATCATCTGTAGGGTACTTATTAACCACTGCTCATTTGTGGGATCAATATTTCCAGCAAAGCAGTCAACACTCAAGATATACCATTATGTCTTTTTTTTTCCCCCTTGACACACAATTTATTTTATAAATGCATCTGCTGGAGAAGAAAAGACAGTATGAAGGACTGTGTCTTTTATCTCCAGGATATGTAAAGTACATTTATTTTCAGCTTTTATCTCCGGAATTATATGTTGATCCCATACATATAGATTGATTTTGTTCAGGTAGATAATGAAAAGTCAAGTGGAAAATTACACAATGGCACTCACAATCCTGGTCTTATATCGGTATATAAATTGGTTTATTATTTCATTTTAAATAGGCACTTTTTTTTTTTTTTTTTGTACCAGGATAACTTCAAATTTCATCATGTTCTCAGCCTCACTGAATTTTGTTTTGTGGGAGGAGGTAGGGAGGGGAGTAGTGATTTCTTTGCTCCCTTTGCTAATTGTATTGGCTAAATGAGCTTTCAGAGTAGTGTCCTTGCAGCTTTCTGTCACTCAGCCCACTTCTGTGTCACACATGCGGTGTCTATAACTCCAGGACCCTTCTGGGCCAGAACAAAGATATCCACCATATACATCTCATTACATAGGTGAATATTTTTTTCACCCCAGGCAATTCTAAATTTTGTCACAAGGACTGAAAAAGGTGAGTTCTGCACCCACACCCCCAACACCAAGAAACCAAGGGTGAGAGGGTGGCAGCCAGATAAAAAACCACTACCAAGGGACAGCTTGAAGCCAGAATCCTGGAGGAAGTGTTATTAATAAACATCTTCTGGACATTTGGTAGCTTGTGGAGCTTGCTCCAGCTTAAAGCAATTAATTCAAGACACTGACATCTACTCTCCAGGTCTTTGACAGCTTGGAGCTGAAATAAAAATGCTAGTTCTCCGGGGAAGAGAAGAGGCTGGCTAGCTCTTTTCTGGACTGTTTGCTTATAGGCCCAGAGAGCAACCTTCCTTGCAGAATGAAATGCAAGGGCACAAACAATGTACCAGGGAAAGAATAGAAGATGGGAATGAACAGTTTGAACTATTTGCTCAGCAGAAGGGCACCACAATGCCGGGGCAGTGGTTTTCCCAGGCATCCACTGTCCCTTCTTTGGGGTCTTTTGTTGTCTCCTGTCTTCTTTGGCCAGATAAGAGCACAGCTGCAGCATTGCAGCTAAGTAAGGCTGCACTTATCCCCCTAAATCACGGGGTGCCTTTACTGTAACATGTTAGCCTCTACTCTCTTTTACTTTAAAGGCCATGGTGAGGAAAAGAATGGAAGAATGGAGGATGGTGAGGGAAGATAGGGTTATAGCATTCCCTGTGTCTCATTTCTGATTTTTTGTGTTGTTGTTGTTCTGGCTGTGATCAGACACATCTTACAGAGTATTTAAATTTAAGGTTCAGTGAAATTTGTACCGGTCTCCAAGCCAAAATGTTGCCTTTTGGCAAATGGCAGGGAAGGAGATGTGTTTGTAATGTAGGGAAGTGGGGAGTGGGTTAAGGCAGAATTTTCAGTTTAAATAATCAGGCTTTTCAGACAGCTAAAAAAAAAGGAAACATTTTGAATTGGCAGTTTAAAAACTCTTCAGTGAAGATTTGTCACTTCTAAAAATCACTTTGGAATTCTCTGTTGCACACTTATTTTGTTCAGAATCCTAATAAGTAAAGGTTACTGCATTGAGTAAAAAGGATGAACTAGAGATAGGACATGAATTATACTTTTGTAATCGCCATAATTTGCACCTCTACTCAGAGTAAATGTCACCTAAAGTATCAAAGTGATCTTTCATATTTGCTCTTTTAAAGTCAGAGCCTATTTTAAATGCCATTAGAAAAAGTAGATGTGATAATAACATAAAAATAAGCACAAACTACCATTTACATTAAGTTGATTTTAAAGTGTGGGATGTTCCAGTTTAGTGGGTTTTACCACCGATTGTTGGTTTTGGGAGCCAGACTACAAATGCTTAATTCTATTGTAATAAGGTTTATTTACCCTGAATGGTTTTATAAGGTGAAAAAGTAAAAAGTTTAACACCAAAGAAAATTAATGATTTAGTACCATGATTGAATTAAAAATTTACGGGCCAGAAGCCCACCTTCGGGAAATAGAAGGGTTCAATGCTATGTTTTTTGTTGGTTTGTTTTTTTGTTTTCACACTGACAAAACTCCAAGAAAACAAAACAAAAACCTTATGTATATTTTTCCTGCTGGGTGGTCGGAAGAAAAGGCCAGGAAGCCAAAGGCCTCCCATTGAGACTTCTCTGCGAAGAGCCGCGGAAGAGCCAAAGAGCCGACAAGCCGACCTCTCCTCTTGCTGCTGCCCGGAGATGAGAGCACCTGTCGGTCTTGGTTCTGTGCGCTCTGCGCGCGGGGAACAGCCACGCGCCGCCCCTATGGAGGGGACAAGGGCTTCTAGGAAGGAAAACACTCACCCGACGTGTCCCACGCTGGACTCAAGACATCATGTAAAATGTCCGTGTGGCCATCGTCCAGTAGAGCTGCTAGGTAGTATTAAGGGCTGTATTAAATTTAGTTAAAAGGGTGTGTGTGTGTATGCGCGCAGGCTCTGGACTGTAAGTGATGCAGGGAGAGGGGATGGGATATGGGGGAGTTCTATTTAGACATTTGCAAGTGTTTGATGGCACCATTAAAAAAAAAGGATCCTATAAAATTTTTCATTTTTGCTATCAACATGTTTGGATAGATGGTAACTTCTTTTTCTATAAGGATTGTAATAAAATGGTCAAATACATGGTTTGTATTTTCTTTGCGAGCACAAATTGTAAAATTTTATATTTAGTACAGAAATATTATCACATAATAGAAGACAAACACCCTTTTATTTCCTGATTAGGTGCTTAGACTAAATGTATTCCAGCTTTATGAAAACTGAGGCCAAGATGAGGAAACTGTAGTCTGACTGGGTAAATGTGTTTTTTCTCTCTAACTCTTGACATATAGAACAACTTGTCCAGGAAAATTTTTCCAACATGGCATTTTAAGTGTGATCTGAAGAAGATGTTGAATTATTGTGTGTAACCCAGAAAAAAGGACTTTCTTCCTTTTGAGATCATCGATTTCCACTTGAGGAAAATATTTTTGTATTGCCAATTTTTGCAAAGAATGAATGTGCAACTGGTATGCAGTACAAAGCTGCACGTTTAAGGAGGCCTCCAAGGAAAGAGTACCACAGCAGAGGGCAAATAATGAATCGAGTTTGAAAGGCTGTGGTCAGAAGCAAGGAGCAAGTGATACTGATCTTATGTGAAACTGGCTTGGTCATCACACCAGCTGCTACAGGGTTTGATTAATGAGGCATTAAGGAGATCGAGTGACACTTACAGCTAGTTACTTAAGGTGCTAATTTCAAAACACTTTGAGATAGACAAAGAGACTGCTCATAATGCAAAGTAATTTGTGGTGTGTTCCTGGTGGATGCATTTAGTGAAGCAAATATAGTTATGCAGAATTTAAATTAAGGTTGACACTAATGTAAACAGAGTCCAAGAACCACTGTCCAATAATTTGATGAGGGCACAGGTTTTAATCAAGCCTCTTCCACTAAAATAGCAATTTAAATCCCCATCGCTTAAACTGGATAAAATGCTTAAGCCATGAAGGTTGGGGACGGAGGGGCGGGATAGAAATTTACTAGAAAGGAAAAAAGAAACACCATATCTCTGGGGAAACTATGACTATATTTTGACCCAACAGAAGGATATCCATGTTGATTTAAATATCAGGCTGATTTCAAGGCCAGATTCTGGGAATTTGAAGGCATTTGCATGTATCTTTTTTGTTGTTGTGAAGTGTTAATGTAACACATGCTGGTAATACTGATCTCAGAATAAAAGTGATCCTGGTAATGAGAAAAGGGAGACTCTAAGCTGATTAAGAGGCCCCGGAGTATTTATTTTATTTATTAGAAGGAGAAATATTACATCCCTGCCCTGCCCACAACTGATTTCTATTTAAACTGAAAATTTCCAAATTGATGGCAGGGGTGGGGGTGGGGAGGCAGTGCGGGGTGCATGGGACAAATCTGGTTAACTATCCTGAGGGTTAGCTTTTACAGGAGGTACACACACTCATACATGGCTTTTCCCTGGATTGTCAGCTTATTTTCCTTATTAAAGATCAGTAGGGGAGAGATGGGGGTTGGGGGTCAGCCCAGGCATTAACATTAATTAAAATGCCAGCAGCCCAGGTTTCAGGGCCTGAGAGGCCTTATGTATGGGAGACAAAACGAAACAAAATAGCAACTTATTCTGTCACTGCTCTTGGAAACAAAAACAAGTGAAGGTTGGTAGATCTCCAGGGTAATCCTGACTTGACTGTTGGCCAAGGATTAGAAACATGAGGGCATCCTAAATTCTCTGAATTGTGATCTGACTGCTCCAGAGCACATTCATGATGTAAGGGAAAGGAATTTGTACAAAGAGGTGTGTTTTTAATACCTATTCCAAAGAGGGCTAAAACATTTTTTTTAATAGCATTAACATAAAGTGCTCTGAAAATGCTCCTGGCAGTCATATATATTCATGGTCACCCATATTGTGGAACTTAGTCAGGAGTGAAAGATGAGGGGAAAACTGGATACTCACATCTTGAGGACGAATGAGCATTTTTCTTGATCCCAGCATCACTGGTAAGGTAACATGTCTTACGTGCACAGAAACTGAACCCAATGTGGTTAAATCATATTCCTAAGGTCATGCAAGCAGTAAGGGCAGGGCCAACCTGCTCTGATTCTGGAGCCCATGTTCTCTATCCCCTTAGGAAAGAGCTCATCGCCCTTCTCTGTGGCCCCCCTTGCCTGTGTGGTGGCTGGGAAAACTCCACTCTATCTTGGTTACCTGAGGTAGGCCAAGAGAGTTCAAACTCCCTGCCTTCAAGTATGTCTAAGAGGGGAAGGAGACCCTTATCCCTCAGAATTAGAGAAAATGAACTGAAAATGCAGCAGTGTGAATCATACCTTCAAAAACAGTGATTCTGAAAATATTGAGTCCATATTGCTCTCTGTACAAAAAGACAGACTCTTTGGTGTTCGAACTTCAGGGTCAGAGGAGAGAGGAGGGACATCCTTGGAGACTACTGGGAGATGCTTCGGAGAGGACTTGGCTGAGGCTCACACACTGGACAGGCAGCCTGAAGGCTTTTCTTCCTCTTCTCTGGATAAATAATAGCAGAAAGTGCATGGAGATGGTGGAATGGGAAGAGAGAAGCATGCAAGGTGGACATGGAATGTCAGAGTGTCTTCCAGAATAGTGGAAAGAAAGAAAAACAACTTATGAAATAATGACTTTGGGGGCCCCCAGTGTTTGGGAGTGTTTTGGGCTCCTCATGGACCCTATCTCCCAGCCTCATTTCACCACTGATGCTGAGACTGCGAAGAGCCATCCCTGAGGGCTGTGATGTACCTGGAATTGACACAGAATGCTGATTTCTGCCCGTGGGAGGCACTGCACTGTGTATGCTGGCCAGAGTTTGGCAAAGTTACTTCTTACAGCAGTTCCCAATCCCTGGTGGACAGGAGTACGTGCTGCTCCTCTGGGAACAGCTCTGATAGGCATTCTGTTCAGCTCCTCACAGAGTCCTGATGGGCTGGAGCCCTTGCTACCCATGGCAGTGACCAACCCAGTGGTGCTTTCCAGAGTTGGCTTTTCTTCTTCATTGCTTCATCTTCTTCAGCTTCCTGTGGTCCCCTTCCCAGAATCCACATGCACACACCTTCCTGTTTCCAGCTGAGAAAGTTGTCCTCCATGCATCTCCATGTGCTCGCTGGTCCTGTCCATCAGCCCATGCTTGAGGAGCAATGTAGGATAACCACCTAGCTCTACCCTTTATTTTATCATTCTAATCAAATTCTGGAGACCTCATGCCTCTGAGATTGCTGGTCACATGATCTCAAAAGCATTTGATTCTTTTCTCCTCTGATACACTGGTGCAAAATTGACTTGAGGGTTGCAATTTTTTTTTTTTTTAATCCTCACCTGAGGATATTCTTTTCTGTTGATTTTTACAGAGAGAGTGGAAGGGATGGGGAGAGAGAGAGAGAGAAACATCGATGTGAGAGAGACACATTAATTGGTTGCCTCCTGCACTCACCCCAGTGGGGGGCCAGGATTGAACCTGCAACCCAGGTACATGCCCTTGACCAAGAATTGAACTCGAGATGCTTCGATGCATGGGCTGATGCTCTTACCACTGAGCCACACCAGCCAGGGCTGAAGACTGCATTTTTATCCTTGCTGTCCCCTGATGTGGGTGAAAGGCACGGAAATGCCAACTTGTCTCTTTTGGCCTCAGTCTCTCTCTCTCTCTGTCTGCCAGAGGATTAAAACAAACAAAAACATTTCATAGACCATTTTTTAAAAAGTTTGCTTCTCAAAGTTTCTTGGAAGTTAATGATGTTGCCAGTGATTGTGATGTGTTTTGGACTCATTTTGCGTTATAAAGACCTAGGGTGGAAAAAGCCTTCACATTCATTTTCTTCTCTGTGAAAGAAATCCAAACCTGTTTCTCCTGCCCTACCTCTAGATTTGGAATCTTGGTGCAAATCAACAAGGTTGCTATGGTTTTTTATGATTATCTTAAGAATTTGTCTCAAGTGAGGCTTAAGTACTGCCAGGAGAAGGTGCTGGGATCCCAACCTGCTAGCCCACTGCTCTTGGCTTAGCACACATCACTCATTTTTCTTCCTTCCTGTCTCCTGCGTTACTAATGCCTCCTTCTGACATACAAAACCTGCTTTCTTACAAGAACCAGGATCTTTTGTCATGTAACTATGGGCCCAGAGATCTCTACTGATTTCCTTTTAAGTATAGAAGAGATGACTAATTACTTCTCATCACCTATAAAGCAGTCTCTGTTCATAGGAAATGTTGATTCCCTCCACACCAGACCAACAGGACCCCTCAGAGAGAACCCGTGACCCCTCAATAGTAGGAAGGCCACTGAGAGGGTCAGGTTGTCTGGGGAAGGCTCTTTCCAGGCATCAGCAGGCCAACCTAGTCATCCCAATTGACACCTGGTTCTCTGTGCTCGTGAGGGTGGTCCCTTGTCAAGTGGCGGCATCTGTAGTTGGGATCTCCTCTCAGGGAGGTAACTGGGAGTGAGAAAACCCTTGCCCTGCACAAACATAGATGGGAATGGGTTGGCAAATAGGTTTTTTGGTCTGAAAATATCTATTGATAAATAGGTGTAGTGATTGGCTGGAAGGTTCTTCACTGAAATCCTAAACTCCTGAGATTGACATCCTTTATCCTAATGTAATACTTCTAATAAGCATTTTGGGGGCCAGTTCCAGGATAGAGTGGTTTCTCTCAGATTTTTATCTCTAGGTTTTCCCACTTCCTTTCCTTTTGCCTTCTTCCTCATCTCCTGGGCCCAGGTCTGGGCTCCCAGGGGTCTCATGCCTCTTTTGTCAGTCTTCAAGCTTCTGTACCCCCCAGGCTCTGCCATGTACAGAATCATTAATAACACTGACTATTTTTAACTTATTCTTCAGAATTCTTTATATGTACAGTGGTGTTGGCAGCTCCCCAGTGTATTTATTTAACAAATTCATTACACAGGAACTGAAGCATTTGCGTATTTTTCAGATAAATAGGTTAATATTTTATTTCCTTAAAATGTTATTTGGCCCATGACTCAGATTTTTAGAATATCTCCTAAAAATGGGTTTCCTGGTTATTTATTAGCAGTTTTTAAAGAAATACAAAGGTAGAAGAGTGGGTATTGATGGCTTAGGAAATTTCTGGGGTTATCTGAGCATACCAATTATTTGCAAAGTTAGAATAATACCAGCTGGGATGACCATTGGCTTAAACCAGCAGGGCATTTTTCATGTTCTTGTGAAATTTCCAATTCACATTCTTTTGTTACTTGAGAGTTGGTTGGTCAAGCTATTAGCAGTATCTCAACTCTCCCTTTCTTTAATTATTTACCAAATCCTGTTAATTCTTCTTTCGTAATATCACATTTATCACTACTTTTCCATTTTCTCTGCCAGTGTAGGTCTTTTATGACAAGGAAAATCAGCTTCTATCACCACTGGTGTTACCAGCAGCAGTTGGTTTCTAGAAGTCTGTGTCAACGTTCACAGAGGGGGTCAGTTTACACAAGTTGCCCTCCCCCAATTACCATTGTACTTTTCATTAGGCATTTCATACCTTTTTTTTTTTTTTAAGAATATGTTTTATTGATTTTAGAGGGAGCGAGAGAGAAACATTGATGAGAGAGAAACAATGATCGGCTGCCTCCTGCATGTCCCCTAGTGGGGATCAAACCCGCAACCAGGGCATGTGCCCTCTCCAGGAATCAAACTCACAACCTCTTGGTGCATGGGAAGACAACCAATTGAGCCACACCGGCCAGAGATCCATACCTATTATTTCAATGTCAGTGACAGACTACATTCTGAACATGGCTTTCATTTTAGAAAAAATCAACTATAGTTTACCATGGATATGAACACATAATTTTAAAATTTAAGAACAGCTGGTGTTTTATATGTATTGTCCTACCTGTCTATAGAGTCTCAAATATTCTGCTAATCAAACTAGGTTAGATTTTCTGTAAGAAACTGAGAATTTGTATTTTCCTGCCAACATAGTGAAATGTATTGGAAATTCACAATAGGTGGATGGGGCAGATGACATCTGTTGCCCACACATCAATCTCAATTTCAGAGAAAGAGAAATCTCAGACATTTGCATCTTCTGATGTGATGCAATAGGAAACATACAGAGCTTTTGACAAAAATCAAACATGAACCTCATCATAAATCTAACCTAGCTGATAAGAAATACAGGTGACAAAGGACCCTGCTAAATGGCATTATGTGGGTGGTGTCAGTAAAATCCAGATGGTTGGAAACAGGACATATTACCTTGTATTTCAGCAAATAATCCTCAATAATAAAAAGAAGGAGGAAGAAGTTATAGATTTAAAAAGATGGAAAACATGTTAGACAAATGCCATGTGTGGACTTTGCTTGGATCTTGATTTTAATTAAAGCACCACCCTCAATAGTATGAAATAATTGGGGGAATTTAAATGCTTATGGGCTGTTCAGGAATTACTGTTAACTTTTTAGATTAGCAAGGGCATGTGGTTATACTTTTAAAAGACTGTATCTTTTAGAGTAGCATTTAAGGAATTATTTAAAGAAGGGTGATTTAATATCTAGAACTAACTTTCAAATAAACTAGCTGAGGGACAAAGCAGGTAGAGTAAAGGTGAATCTGGATTGGTCATGGGTTGGTAACTGTGAGAGCTAACAGACATGATTTACTAGTCTCTCTAATGTGTTTGAAAATTTCCAAAATACATTAGGGGTCACATTTATTAAGATATTTGCCCCAAATCTCTCAGTGATTTAATGGTATAGTTAGATGGGATTCTAGAGGGCCATCTTCCTGTCCACTCAAGCCATATGCTCTTCTCCTAGACTCCTCCTCAATTTCCCGCCTAGTGGTGACTGTTGACCTAGTTGAAGAAGTCTTCTGTAAGTGATGCTGAATGAACCTGCCTGGCTACTTTAGTTCTCCCTGATGATTTGTTTGCTAACAGAACACTTGCAAAGGTTGAACTCTGAATCACAAACCTGGTGGCCATCTCTCTGTGACCATGGCAGTGCTAGACATCATTCATCAGCCTCTCCTTCTTGAAAGACACATTTCCACAGCTTCCATGACGATGCAGCTACTGATTTTCTTCTGAGGATGTAATCATGTTTTTAATTGTCCATCCTCCTTTTAGCCATCCATAAAAGCTGCTCTTTGGGTCTGGGTTCAGCTCTCTGTTCTTTCTGTTAATTACTCCATCTGAGAGGCTTCATCTGCTCTGAGTACAGCCATCACTTTTGTGTGGAGTATTTTCCACTCAGTATCTAGACTTGCCTCCCTCTTAAGCTTTTTTTCTCACCTCTTCAGCTGCTTGCCAGACATATCTACTTGGAAATTCTGTCATTTCTTCATATCCAGTGTTTCTATAAAGTGAATTCCTTCTCTCACTCTCCTCTCCCATATTTCCTGAAGCACAATATTTATTGCCAACTCTTCTTTCATAATGCCTCATCTCTCACATTGATCTTCTTTTCTATACTTACCTCCAATACTCATGTCTAGGCCCCTCCATTTTACCTTCTTGCTGAGTTTCCTAGCATCTATCACTCTGTGGACTGGCATCTAAAAAGTATCCCTGAGCCTCTCTGCTCTGGTGCTCACCCTTCCAAGGCCATCAGAGAGTTTCTGTTTCTTGCAAGATGATATTCTCAACATATTTTTCAACATTCTGTACCTGATCTCAAACTACTATTTCAGTCTCATTGTTCACCACACAAATTCCACTCTAACTTCCTCACTGACAATATCTTTCCCCAAAGTTCTGGACCTTTCCAGTTCCTTCCTCCTGGAGGTGAGGCAAATCCTAAATGTTTCAAGACTCAGGTCACCAGCACTCAGGGATAGGGACTCCATTGTTAGTTTGTCTTGTCTGACCATCACTTTGCACATAGTGGAAAGACGACTCTGATCTGACTAGTCCTCTAAGGTGTATGGCCTTAAACCAGTATTCAACCTCTCTTGTGCATTTTAAAATGGAGATAAGCCCAACTCAAACGCCCACCCTGTCTAGATAAGCTGGGCACTGTGCTGGGCTGTTTGAGCCCATAACAGTTAACTTGTTATTTTCATTCACAGTTTTTTCCCTCTCTCTGTTGGATGAGAATATAAACATTTAGGGTTGAGTCACTTACCTCATGGCTCTCAGCCCTTATTAGCACAGTGTTGAGAACTGAAAGTATTCAATAAGGGTTGTTGTGTAAATTAATCATTTATGATCGTCCCTCCACCCAATTCTAAACTCAACCCTTCTCCTCTCAGTCATGAGTGCAGAGATGACTGCATGCCTGTGCACCTGTAAGTAGATTTTGTGGGAGGTGCTGACTTTAAACATTCTGCCATTTTTTCCTCAATAGCGGTAATTGTTAGATTGTACTTGCATTTTTTGGTTTTAAAAATAGCACTGACTGGGGCACTTTTGGTTTGCATGGACTAGAACTTTCTAGATGATGTCCCTCACTGGCATAAGCAGCTTGGAGTGGGTGGTGGGCCCACAGGGAGGACTGGGCAGGTATGTGCTAGGAAGTTGTGTGGCTGTTACATATAATCACCCAGTCTGGGTCTTCTACCCCTACTTCTCCAACACATCTTTTGTAAGCTGCCTTTTCCTTTTCAAATATGCTCTGAAAGATAATTTCTAAACATACTTTTAAAATATGTTCTAAACATTAAAATTGAAAGAAAAATGTTATTATTCCAATACATTTTCATTTATTAAACATAGTTGGACACTTTCCCTGTGTCAGTAACTGTTCTACGAACTGAGAGTGCAATTTTAAGAATTATATTATTCCCTGAAGAGTTCCTACTCAGTGAAGAGACAGACAAGCCCACAGAAAGTGAATTCAGCTCCTCAATGGAGAAGAACAATATCTTTGGAAACAGAATTTATTAGTTTTCTTGGGCTTCTGTGACAAAGTACTATAAACTGAATGGCTTAAAGCAGCATCAGTTTGTTGTCTCACAGTTATGGAGGTTAGAAGTTTAAATCAAGATGTTGGTATGATAGGTTCCTTCTGAAGGCTGTGAAAGAAAATTCGTTTCATGCCTCTCTCTGAGCTTCTGGTAGTTTGCTGGAAGACTTTGGCTTCTAATGCATCACTCCAGGAGCCTTCTAAAGTTGTCCTGAGAACTTTCTGGAGTTCTCAGTCTTGGGTCTCCCTCAGAGATGGTCTATAAGAAGTATCACCACAGATGTCTTTGGGGACAGCTGACCACAGGATGAATAATTGTACACACAAGTGCAATTGGAGACTTATTTGATCCAAACGTGAATCTTATTTGCTCCAAATAAAAACAAATGCTTTGTTGAATATCTGCTGAGAACAGGGTGGTGAGTGAGGGAGAGGCAGAAACTTTCTAATATTTGCACCATTTAATCCTCATAGGAATCCTCTTCCTCCTTAACAAGTAAGAAAGCTGAGGCCTAGTGATTTAAGTGGAGCAGCCTCCTTTCCAGGTTAGGTCAGATTGACCTGAAAAGCTGTACTGACTGCCCATGTGCACTGGACTCAGCTGTTCTTTAGTCCAGTGAGTGAGGAATGAAGCACAAGGATGGCCCAGAATGCCTAGGGACTGCATGCAGGAATATTTTGCTGCATAACCCCACCACCCCATGATTCCACGGAGGTAAGGATGAGGAGGTGGGTGGTGCACAGAGTCCATCTTGTTTCCAAACTGTCAGGAAAAATAATGGATTTCAACCATAATACATTTTTGCCGTTTTAAAGATTTTGATCTTTAGTTTGACCTAATAGTTTTAACAAAACTTCCAAAAGACCATCACAGTCTATTTTAATTATAAAAATTTGTCTTAAACCCTTGAAATTCTAGTTGTCTCAGAAGGGAGGTTCCAGAGGAATGAGCAAAATACAGTGAAAAAATGAGGGACAAGTGTCTAAATTGTAGGGGAGTTAAAGGTAGTTTTGAAAGATGAGTCGGAGTTTTCTAGACAAAGGGAGCTTAGAGGAAGACTATTCCAGGCAGAGAGCCTATATATCATCTCTTAGTCCTGAATTTCCTGCTTGTGTCAATGGCATTATCTTTTCTTACTGAATCAGTGGGAAGTGAGACTGCTTTATCTGTCTTGCCCCCTGCTGTGTCCACAAAGTCAAGAGCAGTGCCTAGCACAGAGTAGTCAGTCACTCAATAAATACTTGTGATGTAGAACAAATGGCACTCCCATGCCCAGCAGTGACTGGTTATAGGAAAAGTCATTTTTACTCTTTTGGTTCTCCTACTGTCAATCTATTGCCACACCTTTTTCTTCTGTTTCTGCTCCCATCCCCAGAGCAAGATTCTCATTACTGAAATTAGGGCAGTGGCCCCATAATTCATCTTTCCACTTCACGTATGTAAGTACTCCATTTATTTTACCCACTTCTGTAAACTTGGTATTCCTGAAGAGCAGTTAGAATATTTTTTTTCTTTGCTCAAAAGCCATCAGTGCTGAGTACAAATATATCTCAGCTTTCAAGACATCACAATATATGTGAGCACTCTTCTTTTTCAACTTCAGAGCTTACATCTTATCTTTTTAAGTTCTATGCTCCAGAAAAATGGAAATATTTCCTGTTTCCATGACATGGTCCCTATTTCCTTTACCTTTAAACTTTTCCTTCATATGATTTCCAGAATGTGGAAGCTCTCTCCCCCTTCCAAGTACACCTGTTGAGATCTATCCATCACCCAAAGGCAAACTTGGGCACCACTACCTCCATAAGTCTTTTCTGATCATGTCTTTCTATCATTTTGCATTTTTGTGATGATACTTGGAATTTTATACTCTGTGCCCATATTTCTATCCCAGATCCTTGAGTAGAGGAGACATTATATGATATTTGAGGCATTAAACTAAGCACCAGTTACACACGAAGCCCACTGCTAGATGCAAGCCCACTGCTATATACCTTCTGAGGATGATACAAGAGAAAGCATGAGAAGCTATTTTGTATGTACATTTGAGGTATATAAAGTTGGTGATGGTGGTGATGATGATGAATGTGCAGAATATTTACATTTCCCCTCCAAATCTATACTCCACTTTTCTCATCCTTCTCTTTCCCCTGGAATGCTTATCCCTGTGACTGTATCAGCCAGGCTTCTTTGTCTTTTGGTTCCTATTTGGTTCAGCCTATAAGAAATATATCAAAGAGAAACCAGAAAATGAGAGGAGAGTCACTTTGTGTATTTTGTCCCCTGGCTCTCCTTTCTGGGCCTCAGTGTGACAGTGGTTGTATTCAGAAAGTCACAATCCCTTTCAGCTGATCCCTCCTATATATTTAGATTTCCATAAGCTGTCCTTACCTTGCCCCTTCAGGACTAGGATGGTAATGGCTCCCCACCCCTTGCTGTTGCCAGTCCCAGAATATGTCTGTCACTAATAAGTAAGTTCCCTTAAACTTGCCATAACCAACCTTATAAAACTCTCACAATTTTCCCTTTTCAGTATGGCATCTGAATTTTTTTTACTGAGACCAACAATGATCGATGATGGTGGTAGTGGTGACAGTGGTTGTGGTGGTTTTTCTCCCAGCTGGTAGTCTGAGAATCCTAATATGTAATTCCATGTAGAGAGGCTGGAGACTTGTGGCAGAGATTAGCAAGGTGTTCACTATATTAGTTATCTATTACTGTGTAACAAGTTACCCCCAAACTTAGTGGCTTAAAACAATAATAATAATTTATTATTTCTTATCAGTTTTTTGCAAGTCAGGAATTCAACTGGGTACAGCAGGATGGTTCATTTCTGCTCCATCATGTCTAGAGTCTCCTGCAGAACACTGAGGGCTCATTCACTTACAGGTCTAGCAGTTGATCCTGGCTGTTGGATGGGGAGAAATTGGGGGTTCTCAGCTGGAACATACACATGTGGCCTAGGCTTCCTCGCAACATGGTGGCTGGAGTCCAAAGGTGAGCATTTAGAGACACAGGGAGAGTGAGCCATATTGTCTTTTATAACCCAGCTTTAGAAGCCACTCACTGGCACTCTACTATGCTCTACAGGTGGAGAATGCAATAAAGTTCCACCTAGATTCAAGAGGAGGGAATGTAGGCTCCACCTCTCAGTGGAGGAGTGCTGATGTCTATGATTTATTGCCGACTGTATTATGTGGACTAAAGCCACTTCTGGACCTACACACAAATCTCCATGTGCTACCCACTCCCTTTTTTCATGCAGTGGCAACAGTGCAGAATACATGTTGAAGATGATAATGACACAAAAGTCAAAGAGCCTGGATCGCTGAGTCATCACTTGGAGGAGCATCAACCAATCCATATTGATCTTTGTGAGTATGATAACTAAACTTTTCATGTGTTAGTTCTCTGAGATCTGGCAATTGCTACAATAATTTTATCCCTATCCCGAAACATTGTCTGAGCCAATATATTTCTCTTTCTGTGTTAATAGCACAGCTATCAGGATGACAAATCTGTGATGAAAACAAGACACTAGAATTAAGTTCTTCTTCTCCCTTATAATCTATGCAACCACCCCCACCCCAAGTAGTACTGATCAGTCAAATGACCATGAAAGGGGAGAATGAAGTCATGGGACTGCCTAGGTCTTGACCAACAGGATCACTGACTATATCCAAGTTCTAGGCCAAGTGGCAAAGGGAAAGTGTTGAGATAACTGTGGTAAATATTCAGTCCTTCTTTGGAGGATCTTGGGGAAAAATTGAGATTGTTGTATTAAGAATGATTGGCAAGCAGGCATCTACAGGGGCCTTTACAATACCACAGAAGACATTGTCTGAAGGAGAAAGTGCGCATGTTTCTCCCAATAAAAAGCCTGGGAAAAGCATCTGTAAAGTGACATTTAGAACTGATATTTTCATATGGATGCAGCCTATAGGCCTAAAGAGGGTTTTCACTGGGCTTGGAAAACCACATTTTTCATTTTTTCCCTCCCCCATGTTCTGTAATTAAGCAATGCTCATGGTGCTAAATGTATGAGTTAAATGACATTTTAAAAAGGTTTTTATTTGGAAATAATTTTGACAATAATGATAATTTTAATAATAACAATTGAATAATAATACAAATAATAATTTCAAGAAATAATATTTTTCCTAAAATTTTAAGAGTAAATTGCACACATCATGATTCTTTACTCCTAAATATTTTCTATTTACTCTTAAATATTTCAATGTATATTTTTTAGGAGTAAAGATATTTTTACATAACTGTAGTGCAATTGTCAACCTCTGTAAATTTAAATTTAACCATATTTTATCTAATCTACTATCAGTATTCAGATTATATTATTAATTTGAATCATTAATGTATTATTTAGCATTTTTCTCCCTCAGCATATGTTGTCAGTCCCTATGATCTCTTATAATCTGGAACAGTTCTATAACCTTTCCTTATACTTACAATATTGACAGTTTTGAACAATACAGTTCCTTATTTTTATTTTTCCTGTTTCCTCATGATTAGATTCAGGTTGTGCATCCCTGGCCAGGTACCCACACATGATGCCATGACTTGCCCAGGGCATCACTTCAGTGGCACGGTGTCCATCTCCCCTCATTGCTGATGTTGATTTTAATCACAAATGGCAGTTACTTTTGTAAAACTCTTAAAATGAACATACCTTTGAAGGTATATTTCCCTGAAAACTACTTTTCCAAGTATAAGTCTGTAGAGTTTCAGTCTCTAAGAATGAAAAGTTAGGTATAAATGTTTTCTTGATGGAATAAAGCCGGTCAAATATATCCTGAGTGGAGCAACTGTGCTTTTGACTTCGACTGTCAGGGTGATGCTGGTTTTCCACTCAGGCTAGGAGAAACCAAGCTAGAACATACAAACAGGCAAAGTCCACTGTCATGCTGGGGTTTTAGATACAGAAGGAGGCCCTACACTTGGGGTCAAGCTTTGGAAAAAGGAAGCCAGGTTTTGCAGTTATTTTCCATCAACTGGAAAATTCCTGAAGGAAAACATTGGCTGGAAGATGTGCACATCGATGGATGTCCTGTTTGGAGAGGTATCTGGTTAGGTCCCCTGCCCATTTTTTAATTGGATTCTTTGTCTTCCTTTCATTGAGTTGTATGAGAATAATTTTGTAGATTAAGCCCTTATCTGATGTATCATTAGCAATTATGATCTCCCATATAGTGGGTTCCCTTTCCACTTTGATGCTTGTTTCTTTTGCTGTACAGAGCCTTTTAGTTTGATGTAGTCCTATGTGTTCATTTTTTTCCTTTGTTTCTCTTGACTTAGGTGTTGTATCAGTGAATATTCTGCTGCGTGTGATGTCTGAAATTTTGTTGCCTACATTTTCTTCTAAAATTTTTATGGATTCACAAGTCACATTTAAGTCTTTTACCCATTTTGAGTTTATTCTTGTATATGGTGTAAGTTGGTGGTCTAACTTCATTTTTTTTTGCATGTAGCTGTCCAATTTTCCCAACACCACTTATTGAGGAGGCTATCTTTACTCCATTGTATGCTCTTGCCAACTTTGTCAAATATTAATTGAGCATAATGAGTTGGGTCAATTTTTGGGTTCACTGTTCTGTTCCATTGATCTATCTGCCTGTTCTTGTGACAGTACCAGGCTATTCTGATTACAGTGGCTTTGTAGTATAACCTGATATCTGGTATTATGTTCTCTCCTACTTTGTTTTTCTTTTTCAAGATTGATGGGACTATTCAGGTTTTTTGTTTTGTTTTGTTTTGTTTTTTTGGTTCCATATAAACTTTTGGAGTATTTGATCTAGTTCCATGAAATGTGATGTTGGTATTTTAATGGGGCTTACATTGAATCTATAGATTGCTTTGGGCAGAATGGACATTTTAATGATGTTTATTCTTCCAATCCATGAACAAGGTATATGCTTCCACTTTTTTATACCTTCCTCTATTTCTTTTTTCAATGTCGTATACTTTTCTGAGAACAAGTCCTTTACTTCTTTGGTTAAGTTTATTCCTAGATATCTTAGTTTTTTTGTTTGTTGTTGCAGTAGTAAATAGAATTGTTTTTTTTAGTTTCTCTTTCTGTGAGTCTATTTTTGGTGCATAAGAATGCCATCAATTTCTTGACATTAATTTTGTATCCTGCTACTTTGCCAAATTCACTTATTAGCTCTAGTAGGTTTTTGAAGGAGTCTTCGGGGTTTTCTATATACAATATCATGTCATCTGCAAATAATGACAGTTTCACTTCCTCTTTTTCAATTTACATCCCCTTTATTTTTCCTTCTTGTCTGATTGCTGTGGCTAAGACTTCCAGTACTAAGTTAAATAAGAGTGGTTAAAGTGGACATCCCTTTTCTTGTTCTTGTTCTTAGGGGAAATGCTTTTAATTTTTGCCCATTGAGTATGATGTTGGCTGTAGGTTTTTCATATGTGGCCTTTATTGTGTCGAAATATGATCCCTCTATTCCCACATTGCTGAGTGTTTTTATCAGAAATGGGTGCTGGATTATGTTGAATTCTTTTTCAGCATCTAGTAATATGGTCATATGGTTTTTATCTTTCATTTTGTTTATGTGGTGTATCACATTTATTCTTTTGTGAATATTGTATCAGCCTTGCATCCCTGGGATGAATCCCACTTGGTCATGGTGAGTAACTTTTTTGATGTATTGCTGGATCTGATTTGCTAATATTTTGTTAAGGATTTTGGCACGTGTGTTCATCAGGGATATTGGCCTGTAGTTTTTTGCTTTGTAGTGTCTTTATCTGGTTTTGGAATTAGAATTATGTTGGCCTCATAAAATCAGTTTGGAAGTCTTCTGTGTTCTTGGATTTTTTGGAGTAGTTTGAGGAGAATGGGTGTTAGATCTTCTTTGAATGTTCAGTGAAACTCCCCCGTGGAGACTTCTGGGCCTCAACTTTTGTTTGCTGGCAGTTTCTTGATTAAATCTTCAATTTCCTTAGTTGTTATTGATCTGTTCAAGTTTTCTATCTCTTCCCAGTTCAGTTTTGGGAGACTGTGTGTTTCCAGAAATTTGTCCATTTCGCCTAGATTGTCCAATTTGTTGGCATATACTTGTTCATAGTATGTTCTAATGATCCTTTTTATTTCCGTGGTGTCAGTTGTTACTTCTCTTTCATTTCTGATTTTGGGTATTTGGGTTCTCTCTCTTTGTTTCTTGATGAGTCTGGCTAAGGGTCCATTGTCTTATTTATCTTTTCAAAGAACCAGCTCCTTGTTTCATTGATCTTTTGAATAGTTTTTTTAGTTTCTATGTCATTTATTTCTGCTCTGATCTTTACTATTTCTTTCCTTGTACATGCTCTGGGTTTTTCTTTTTGCTTACTCTCTAGTTCTTAAGTTGTAGGGTTAGAAAATCAATTAGAAATTTTTCTTCTTTCTTGAGGTAGGCCTGTAGTGCTATAAACTTCCCTTTCAGGACTGCTTTCACAGTGTCCCATAGATTTTGTGTTGTTGTGTGTTCATTTTCATTGGTTTCCAGGAAGTTTTTAATTTCTTCCTTCATCTCCTTGGTAACTCATTCATTGTTTAATAACATGCTATTTAGCCTCCATGTGTTTGAATGTTTTTGTTGTAATTGATTTCTAGTTTCATGCCATTGTGATCAGAGAAGATGCTTGATATGATTTCAATATTCTTGAATTTATAGAGACTTACTTTGTGTCCTAACATGTGGTCTGTATTCAAGAATGTCCCATGTGCACTTGAGAAGAATTTATAATCTGCAGCTTTTGGGTGAAATGTTCTGTAAATATCAATTAAGGCCAACTGATCTAGTTCATCATTTAGGGACTCTGTGTTCTTGCCAATTTTTTGTCTAGAAGATCCAGTGGTATCAGTGGGGTGTTAAAGTCACCTACTATGATTGTATTGCTATTGATCTCTCTCTTGAAGTCCTCCAGAAGTTTTTTTGATATATTTTGGTACTTCTGTATTTGGTACATCTATGCTTATCAAGGTTATATCCTCTTGTTGGATTGAGCCTTGTAATATTATGTGGTGACCTTCTTTGTCTCTTATTCTGGCCTTTGTTTTGAAGTCTATCTTATCAGATATGAGTATTGCTATAGCACAGCAGCTTTTTTTTTTTTTTTTTTCATTTCCATTTGCCTGGAAAATATTTTTCCATCCCTTCACTTTCATCCTGTGTATGTCTTTTGCTGTCAGGTGGGTCTCTTGTAGACAGCATACATATGGGTCGTGTTTTCATATCCATTTAGCTACCCTATGTCTTTTGATTGGAGCATTTAAGCCTTTTACATTTAAGGTTATTATTGAGAGATATGTATTTGTTGCCATTTAAATTTTATGCCTGTGTTCCTCTCTCTCTCTACTTCTTCTTCATACAATAGTCCCTTTAGCATTTCTTTCAGTGCTGGTTTGGTGGTGGTAAATTCCTCTAGCTTTGTTTTTTTTTTTGTCTGTGAAGCTCTTTCACTTTCAATTTTGAATGATAGCCTTGCTGAATAGAGTAGTCTTGGATTCAGACCCTTGCCTTTCATTACTTTTTATACTTCATGCCACTCCCTTCTCTCTTGCAGTGTTTCTATTGAGAAATCAGCTGACAGTCTAATGGGAGCTCCCTTGTAGGTAACTTTCTACCTCTCTCTTGCTTCCTTTAAGATTTTTTCTTTGTCTTTAATGTTTGTCATTTTAATTATGATGTGTCTAGCTGTGGGTCTTTTTGGATTCATCTTGCTTGGGACTCTCTGTGTTTCCTGGACTTGTGTGACTTTTTCCTTCACCAAATTGGGGAAGTTTTCTGACTTTATTTCTTCAAACAGCTTCTCTATCCCTTTCTCTGAGTTTTCTTCTTCTGGTACCCCCATGATCCGAATGTTGTTATGTTTTATATTGTTCCAAGGCTCCCTTAAACTCTCCTTCTGCTTTAAAATTTTTTTTCCCCATTGCTGTTTGATTTGGGCTTTTTTTTTTCTACCTTGTCTTCTAACTTGCTGATTTGGTCTTCAGCTTCTTCTAATCTAGTATTGAATCCTTCTAAGTTATTTTTCATATCAGCTATGTCATTCTTTATTTCCTCTTAATTTTTATTCATAGCTTCTACCTCTTTTTTTTAAGCTGTTGTAGTTCCCACTGAGCTCTTTATAATTCTCATTTAGTTGCTTGTTGTTCTTACTAAATTGTTTGAGCACCCTTAAAATCATTGTTTTGAATTCTTTATCTGACAAATTGCTTTCTTTCATTTCATGTAGTTCCTTTTCTGGTGATTTCTCCTTTTCTTTCATTTGGGTGTTGTTTATTTGTGTTCCCATTTTAACAGTCTGGTAGTTCTAGGCTTGGTGCGGGACATTGGGATGTATGGGCCGGTTGGTGTGTATCAAATAAGACTGCTGTGCCTCGCAGACTGTTTTGGTGCATGGTGTCTCTTGCCTGCTGTGGGTCCTGGAGGACTGACAACTGGCAACTGGTATCGATCTGTCATGTTAGGCACTGCTGGGGTGCACGGGTCCCTGCTGCAGAAACTCTGCTGGCAGGCACAGGTCCCCACTGCCAGGGCCTCTTTTTGGGCACACAGGTCCCCTCCGCTGGGGCACGTGGGTCCCACCAGTGGGCTGTTGGGGTGCACTGCTGCCTGGTGGAGCTCAGCTCCTGATCAGCTGCTCTTAGTGCTGCTGGGGGCATGTCAGCTCACGGTTTGCACTGCTACTGATGCTGCTGTTGCCAGGGGGTGCTCTCAGCACCCAATCCTCTGCTGCTGTTGGAGGCTGAGGATGCTCAGCTCTGGATCCTCAGCTGCTGTTGGGGTGAGGTTCCACTCCCACCCAGTCACTGCTGCTGTGGGAGAAGGTACTTGGCTCCCTGCAGGTTGTGGCTTCCACAGCAGGCACCTTGACAGTGTTGCTACTGTGTGCTGGTCCACGTTGACACAGCAGGGTCCACTGGTCCGATGGTGCAAGTTGCACTGGTGGACTCAGGTCGCTTGGCCTTAGCCGCTCTTGCTGCCTCCTCCCAGAGAAGAACGAGGTTCTTCCAAAATGACGGGGCCTCCTGGCACATAGGGAGAAGCGCCCTGACAAGCCACTTACTGCGGCAGCCGGCTGCTCCCATCCACAGTGCAGGAACCCTCTACCCCATATCTCTGCATTACTTGAGGTTGCTTGTCTACACTCTTGTCCACTCACTCTTTCTCACTCTGTCTCACACTCTCACACACTCACCCTCACTCCAGTCCTGCCTGCCACCATCTTTTTTCAAAATTGTCAGCTTTTTAAAAAAGAAATTTTAATATGGACATATTTATATGATAATTTGTCCATATATCTTCTATGATGAAACCTCTGTTCAACATTTTTGTTAGATTTTTTTGTTTCTTTTTATTGAATTTGAAAGTTTTCTATATATTTTGGGTGAGTTCTTTATCTGATATGTGTTTTGTAAATATTGTCCCCCAGTCGGTGGCTTGTTTTATCATTTGTTAATAGTGTCTTTTTAAGAACAGATGTACATTTTGGTGAAGTTAAATTTATCAAATTTTTCTTTCATATACTGCATATTTTTGCATCATATTTAAAAAAAATATTTGTCCAGTCCAAGGTCACAAAGATTTTCTGCTGTTGAATTTCACATTCAGGTCTATAGTCCATTTTTAAATTTGTTTTTATAAGGTACAGATCAAAGTTGTATATATTTATTATGGTGAATTTTTTATTTGTTTTTCTGAAAAGAAAATATTAAATCAAAGATGAATCTTATAAATGATAGAGTCTTCAAGTTAAAGAACCATAAGAAATACATGACTGATGCAGCCTGGCTTAGTTTTAATGAGAAGCTAAATCCAGGTAGACTGCATGCTTACCTAATATTGACAGTGTACTTCAGCTGTTCAAAGAGGTTGACAATGTGGCATCCAGGTCAAATAAAGTACTAATTCTATTGTTTTCCATACTGGACAAACTATATTTGAATTGAAGTCAAGTTTTTTTGGTGATTTTTTTCAGAGAGACACCAAGAAAAAGAAAGAAGTATGAGAATGATCTTGGTAGGTTTGGCTTATGTGGGGGGTGGGGGGGAGGGAGGGCAAGAAGGTGAGGGAGCTGAGGGACTGAGCATCATTTCTGAGGAGCAATAAATAGTCTTTGTTATTTGGAAAGCAACTTAGGGTTAAAAGTCAGACTTTGACATCAGCCAATCTGGTTTAAAATACCAATCTTTTATCACTTTATCTGTGGAACCTTAAGTGACTTGCTTAACCTCTCTGATTTTTTGTTTCCATACTCACAAAACATAGATAAGAAAAATATCTATTTCATAGTTTTTATTATGAGCAATTAAAATAAGATAATCTATGCCAAATGCTTAGCCTTATGCCTGGAGTTTTGTACGTGCTTAAAAAATGCTAGCTATTTTTCTTGCTATTTATTAATTATCCACCGAAGTTTTAATCATTGAATTTCTACCATGAATCAGGCATTGGGGATATCAAAATGAGATAATCACTTAAGAAGCTTAGCCTCATAGAGTTGGAAATTGATACCAATGGAGGCAGGCTAGTATAGACTGAATTTAATTGTTTGCATAGGAGTTATCTTATGTGCTTGTGTGTGCATGTGTGTTTGTCTGCCGTGTGAGATATGACTGAGGATGTGTACATTTACCATGGTGGAATTTTTGTTTTTCTGCAGAGAGATATTAAGCCAAGGATGCATATTTCAGATGATGGAATCTTCAACTAAAAGAAGTATATGATAAATAAAGGTTAATGAACCATCTGAGTCAGCCTGGGGGCAAAAGGCCAGCCACAGCTTTCCAGAGGGCCAACCCTTGAACTAAGACCTGAAGGAATTAGCCAACCTGTAGTAGGGTGGAGGAAGGACACAGAAGTGGCCCACACTGAGCAGTCAGTCAGTTTTCTAGAGCATGGTGGTGAAGAGCATGGGTTTTGGAGCTAGACAGACCTGATTTAGAAAATTCTGGGCAAGTGACTAACTTCTTTGAACCCCACTCATTTCACTTAAGAGGCAGTAATTTCTATACCTCACATAGATGTAAAGATGACAGGAGACATTTGTGTCTCCTAGTGAACACCCAATGGGCTGAACTGTTTTTCTAATTATCCTCATAATTCAAGATATCTAGATAGTGTGAAGCAGAGGGTAAAGCAGAGAATGGCAGAGTAGACTTGAGAGGCAGTGGGGACAAAGCTAAATGGGCTGGGTTGTATGTTAAGGAAGGTAGATGTTATCTGTAAGACAATGATTAGACAGGAAAGCAAGTAGTACAAATTTTTAAAAAAGCATTTGGGAACCAGACAAGACAACAAATTGCAGGAGGTCAGACTGGAGGCAGGAAGAGTAGTTAGGAGACTTGCAGAAATCCAAGAAAGAAATGAAGGCTGCAGCAACTGAAGCCATGGCAAAGGGGTAGAGAGTAGAGGGCAGAGTGGGGAGCATTCAAGAGGCAGCACTAGAGGCTTGGTTGGCTGTGAGAGGTGAGTGAGAGGTGGAGGTGCGCATGACTTTCAGGTATCTGCCTTTTGTGAGACAGGAGAAGATGGGATGGAACAAATTTGTAGGGAAAGAAAATGAGTTCACATTCATCTTGAGGCAGCTGTGGTTCATCAAATCGAGAAGCCTTGTGTGCAGTTAATATTTAGGTCTAGAGCCTAAAGGAAGGTTCTTCCCCAGAGAAGCTGACATGGTGGATGTGAACAGGTGGGTAGACAGAAACTTCAGTCATGACAGATCTTGAACAACAGCCAAATAGCCTATGTTTACATGCCTTCTCTGACTGACTAACCTTGGGCACATTGTTTAAGAACTCGGAGCCTCAGTTTCCTTATCTATGTAGGGCAAAACTGTTATCTCAAGTAATATAACACATCCATATGGCTAGTATCCTCATTTTACAGCTGAGTACACTGAGTCTCAGAGACATTAACAGATCTGCTCAAGGTCTCACTGCTGGTAAGAATGGAGTCTGATCTCAGACTGACTTGGGTTTAAACTCTACATTCAATAGGTGAAGGTAGAAGGGAGGAGAAAAGGGTTCAAAATAGAAAGAACATTTTAGCAATTAGAAACACCTGGTGATGGACTAAACCATATCACAAAGTAAGAAGGCTCCATCATGGAGATGTTGGAGCACTGCCTGGATGAATAGCCTCTAAGAGGAACAATCACTTTGTAACATGTATATACATTTCTGCGCTTGTATCCTTCATTGGAGGATGAGTTTCTTGAAGTTTTATTAATTTTTTAACCTCCTGACTTACTACAGTGCCTGGGATATAATGGGAGCTCAACATGTGTGATGGCTGGCTGGCTTTAGAGAGGATTCTTATACCAAGAAGTTAGACATGATATATGTGTTCTAAGACCCTTCTTTGGTCTAGGCTCTGAATTCTCTGAGACACAAATAAAAAATCTGCACCAAGCGTCAGTTCTGAGCACCAGAGGTTGAAAACTAAAGCTGAGTAGGCACCAGCAAGACAAGAAGGAGCATATATTTGCCCACCTTTACCCAATTCACAAATATATGGTAACAGAAGGAAATTAGACTTTTGGTAGTAAGCACACAATGCAGTATATAGATATTGAATTACAATGTTGTACACCTGAAATTTATATGTTACCAACCAAGCTTACCTAAAAAAACAAACAAAAAAAAATCGACAAGAAGGAATAGGGTGGTGATCCAAGGCCAGGAGCCCAGCTGAGAGATAAGAACAAACAGGAAGTATGGATGGGGGAATGCAGAGACTCAGCATACCAAGGCTTTACTACAAATGTCTACCATTAACAGCCAGCTCTAATATGGAACAGAGGCACAGTACAGGATGGCTGACATTGAGCCAGTCAAGTTCTCAGGCTCTGTTTTGTAGGGTAAGTTGGCAAGTAGCTTAGACCCCAGGGAGCTGGAACATGTTTGCATATACCTCAGGAATCCTGGGTGAACTAAAGTGTTGTCACCTGGGGATGCTGGGGAAAAAGTGCAAAATCCTTACTTATTTGGCTGGACAAAATACAAGAGTGCCTTTGATAATCCTTGCAGAAATGCTTCAAAAATGAAGGGTCAACAACAAGGCATGCCATATACCTTATATGATTCAGCGCTCAAAGTAAATCAGCCAAATTTGGGTGATGATCCTGTCTTTATATAGAACGATACTGAAGCTTTGAGAGGTCAGGATCAAGTCTAGGATAACACAGCTAGAAAATGGGAAATATGGAATTAACCACAGACTTTCAGGGTTAGGAAAAGAGAGCTTCTCAGGTCATAAAACTTCTTAAAATTGGTCTTTTTTCCATTGAGATATCAACACCAGAGAGAAAACACTGATGTAAAATTAAGACAGTCCTTTTAGAGCCGGGGAAGAGAAGAAAGATTTTGTCTGTTAGGCTGTGTTCCTTGATTCCAGATGCAGGGATAATAATCCCACCAAATTTATGGATGTAATTGAAATTACTCTCAGAATTCAGAGTAGTGTTTGGAATCATTGAGGAGACCATGTATTAAAATCTCAAATGCTGCTGAAGGCAATATGTGTGTGGTAAACGTGAGTGTGTGCAGCTGTTATATTAATTTTCACAAAGGGTGCTGTGGGGAACTCATTTTGTGTGGAGTTTGGAAAGCATTGAACAGCAGGCTCTTTGTGGGAGCTAGATTCCAGTTCTGTAGGTGGCAGGCACCTCTCTGGGTAATTCTCCAAACATCAGGGCTGGAGAATGACTTCAAGTCCTTGAGAAGTACTTTGTTCTTTACTTCCTGCCCCACATTGGCCTTTGTTCTTGGCTTAGCTAATTTGGCTCACTGGTTAATTAGCAGGCTCCAAAGCTAAGGAGAACAATGTCAGAAGCACTGGTGGTTCCCTCTACTTGGCTTCTCATTTTTTAGAGGTGTGTAATGGGGGAGGGGGGGAATTGTGTTCATACCCCTCTTCCAAACTATTTCCTCAGTCACATATGTGCTAAATTCTGTCTCTTCCTAAACTCACCTGTTCACACTGTGACATCCTTAGCAAGTTCATGGGTTGTCCTGGTGACTACCGGGATGCATTTGTGAGAAAACTGAAGTTTTTTTTTTCTTTCTTCCTGGAAAATAAGCTGCCTCTAACTGCAAGAGTGGAGAAGACAATGGGACCACCAGGGTCTACCAGATAACCCATGATAACATATTTGACCTCATGATGTTCCCAAAAGTTCTGTGGTGGTGCCCTGGCTTGCCCAAGCTCATGCACGAATGTTGTCAGGTTTCCAAGCTGTGTGCTACACTCACACAAATCATCAGTCTATAAAAAGGTCTATTGTGATCTACAGATTGGGGCACAGCTTATTACCTAACCTGGACTCTGAAAGTTTTCCAGGCCTGTTTATTTGTGGACATTTGGTCATAGGAAAGTGAGTTCACTAAGGGGTAACTAAGACTGTAATTCCCTATAATTTTCAACAGGATCCCAGATAGCCTTGGCCAGCTGACATCACAGATATGCTGAATGGATTCAAGGACCAAGGAAAAGCCACATGGGAGTGAGTCTGTCTGTTGTCCTCCCATCTCCCATTCTTCCCCCACCTCAAATCTCTAGTGTTTATCTGGAGGATAATTTCTTTGTAATTAATTCACATCGAGTGACCAGAGATAATGCACCCCTGCTCCTACAATGTCATAAACTATAGAGGTTAAGATGGAGTGTGAGGTCACAGAGAGAACTGGGATCCCTAATTCACCACTCATGACTACTGGCCCTATCCTGTGACCTCTTTGTGCCTCAGTTTCCTCATTTGTAAATGAGGATAATCGAACCTAATTTATAAGGTTAGTCTGAGATTAAATGAGTTAGTATGTGTAAAATACTTAAAATGAATTATTATTATCTTTGCCTTTCAGAAAAAGAGATGGGTAATGGTATAAATCCAAGAACATTGCTCAATGAGAGTAAAAAGAAGCGGTGACTTTTTGGATGGTTTATGGCAGTGGTTCTCAACCTGTGGGTTGCTACCCCTTTGGGGGCCGAATGACCCTTTCACAGGGGTCGCCTAAGACCATCGGAAAACACATATTTCCGATGGTCTTAGGAACCGAGACACCACTCCTCTATCAGTCTCCAGGTGGGTCTGCCCACATGCAGATACATCCACATACAACATGAGAAACTGTATTAAAGGGTCGCGGCATTGGGAAGGTTGAGAACCACTGGTTTATGGTCTAAGAACCACTGGTTTATGGTTTATGGTCAAAGTGTTTTGTACCATAGTTGGTCAATGATGAATCTTGTGTTCTGTGGTTTTCCTTCCCCCCGGCTGTATTTTCTAAATGCTTTGGTTCTCTAAGTTGATAATCAGCTGATATTATTGATTAATCAAATTTAGCAGATATTTCTTTAAAAAAAGAGTAAGAATAACCAACCATTATATAGGAACTTGATAAAAATGCTTCTCTTTATGTGGCATGCAGTCTTTAAGATGACACCCAGTGGCCCCACCTCCTGGCCTTGTGTAATCTTCTCCACTTGAGTAATATGTTTCTGTCAAATAGAGTATGGGCACAATGAGGGGATGGCTCTTTCATGATTAAGTTGCAAAAGATTGTGACTCCTTCTTGCTAGCAGTCTCTCCCTCTTACTACTTTGATAGAGCAAGCTGCCATTTTGGAGAGGCCTACATGGTAAGGAACTGAGGCCCTCAAGAAACCGAAGCCCAATAACAACACGTGGGTATGTGACCTTGGAAGTTAATCCTTTCCCAGTAGTGCTTTCAGCTGAACCCCTAGTCCTGCCTAACATTTCAATTGCAGTCTTACAAGAGATCTCAAAGCTGAGAATCCAGCCAAGTTGTGCCTGGTGTCCTACCAACAGAAACTGTGAAATAATAAATGAGTGTTGATTAAGTCACTTAGTTTCAGGGTAATTCATTATACAGTAAGAGGTACCTAATAGCAAACACTAGATTGTCTGATTTCATCCTTGCATCATTTCTCAGAGAGGTGAAGTAACTACTGGCAGATCACACAGCTAGAAAGTTCTACAACCTGGCACTTGAACCCATTCACAGCTGCTTCTCAGAAAAGGCTGCAGAACATAAGTTCCCAGAGTGTTTTTAAGATTTCCTTTATGGACTTTAGCTCTGGTTTTATAGAATGACGCCCCCTGCTTTCATTGTCTCATGTGGGAAAGGAACTAATGATTACTGATCACCAATTCTGCCAGGGACTTTCACACATCATCACACCCAATCCTCCCAGCTTGATAAGGTGGGCATCACTGTACACAATGTACTGGGTTTTTCAGGCACTGAACCCTCCAGGTACTCTGTGAAAGGTGTTCCATGGCTCAATATGTTTGGGAAAACACTGTATGTCTCTCTTGGAAATTCACTATGCATGTGAGTCCATTAAAGGTTCAGAGGAGCTGCAGCACGGAAACCTGCTTAATATTTCCTAACATCATAGATCCTAGTTCTATCAGACCATGGAAACTCATCATCTCACAACTCACATCTCAAGAAATAGTCCACAAAAATACGCTTTTGGGAATGCTGGTTTATAGACAGCTTTGACACTTGTATTTTTTTCAACCATACCTCACAAAAAATTTGTAACTACAAAATTACATTTTCCATTTTACAGATGAGAAAACAGAATCAGGGAGTGGTGAAATCATCATTAAATAATTTTTGCCCTAGGGTGGTGGCTTATCTCTGAAACATTTGTGGTTAATCTTTCCTCCCCCTTCCCTCTGTCTGCCCTTCCTTTCTTTTTATAATTTCTCCTAAGGTCACAAGACATATTTAAAAAATATATTAAAAATTTTTTAAAGCCCAGCCTGTGTGGCTCAGTGGACTGAGCGTCGCCCCGTGGACTGAGAGGTCCCGGTTCAATTCCCGGTCAGGGCACATGCCGGGGTTTCAGGCTCCATCCCCTGTCAGGGGCGTGCAAGAGGCAGCCGATCGATGTTTCTCTCTCACATTGATGTTTCTATCTCTCTCTCCCTTCCTCTCTCTCTAAAAAAATCAATAAAAAACATATTAAAAACATTTTTTAATGGGTGACCTGGCTGTACCATATCATATTATCTTGCATTTTCAGACCACTCATCCTCATCACCCTTTTCTGAATCCTTGTCATCTATCATGTCCCTGAATGTCTGTGTTTCTGTCAGCCTTCTCTCTTCTGCCCCCGTTAGCACCTCTCCCTGGGTGGTTACCTTACTCATGGAGCTTTATCTTAGCCCTGAATAGTGATGATATTCAAGTCCAACCTCTTCCAGGGGCTCAGATCCTTATACACAATTCTTCTTTAATAGTCCTCCTGATACTCTATCAGTGCCTTGGGTTCAAGTTAAATTAATCACCTCTTTCCATATCCATCTTAAAGCCTTTTCTTTCTTTCATGTGCCGTTTTTTTTGTGTGTTTTTTTTTATATATATAATCCTCACCAGAGGATATTTTTCCATTTATCTTCAGATAGAGTGGTGGATCGGGGGAGGGGTGGACATTGATGTGAGAGAGACACATTGATTGGTTGCCTCCCACATGACCCCATACATACCAGGGCCAGGGACCAACAGGGACTGAACCGTACCCAAGGTTTGTGCCCTTGATTGGAATCGAACCCGTGACTCTTTGGTCCGAGGATCCGACACTCCAACCGCTGAGCCAAACCGGCCAGGGCTCATGTGCCCTTTTTAAGCTGGCTGACATTGAGTCCAAGAACCTGGGAGACATCTATGTTCCTACCTCCAGATCAGTTACATCACAATTTTAACAATCCCATATTCCTCATTCCTCTGTTGGCCTCCTGTGATCACTGTCTTCTCACCACCATCCCTCATCCCAGCTGCTTCTTTCCATGGATATAATTCATGCATGCAAATCTGACCCTAAAGTCTCCGTTTGGCACCTTAGAAAGGGGTCCCCATTATCTTCACAATCAGGCCCTTGTTCTTCAACATTGTGTATAAGGAAGTACTTTCACTCACCTCCCCCAAGGCATCTCCTAGGGATTCCATGAACTTACCTCTTTATTTAAAATCTCCCATCCTTCAGCTTGGACCCAACTTACATTCCTGGCCACACGTATACTTAATTCTTTCTTAAAATACTGCTTGACAAGTGATCAACTGCTAACAAGTAAAAATTCAGCCTTGTAGTACACTTTGGGGGATAATACCAGTGTGTATCAAAAATTTTTACATTCTGTAAATCTGCTTCTGAGAATTCTGGGTTGGGAAACAATGTAATATATGAAACATGCTTTAGACCTATAGATGTCCATCACACAGTGTTATTCATAAAGAATGTTATAAAAAATAGGGTAATGGTCAAATTGATTATTGAATATCTACCAGAGAGAATGCACTCATGTGATAAATATAAAAATGATGTAGCAACTTTGTACCTGCTTTAAATTTAAATGACAGGAACACAAAGGCAGCAAACTGTTATATTATTACAAATGTTAAATATGTGGGGGAGTCCGGCTGGTGTGGCTCTGTGGTTGAGGGTCAACTCATGCACCAAGAGGTTGCCAGTTCGATTCCCAGTCAGGACACATGCCCAGGTTGTGGGCCCGATCCCCAGTGGGGGGCATGCAGGAGGTGGCCAATCCATGTTCTCTCTCATTGATGTTTCTATCTCTCTCTCCTTCTCCCATCCTCTCTCTCTAAAATCAATAAAGGAAAAATATTTTTTTTAAAAAAGCCAAAATCAATAATGTGTGTTTATAGGACCATAACTTCTTTCAGAAATGAGGCCAGTGAGGCACTTTGGATAATAGATAAAAGAGTGTGGTATTGCCCAGCTGGTGTGGCTCAGTGGTTGAGCGTCGACCCATGCACCAAGAGGTCGCCAGTTCCATTCCCGGTCAGGGCACATGCCCAGGCTGTGGGCCTGATCCCCAGTGGGGGGCATGCAGGAAGCGGCCAATTGATGTTCTCTCTCATGGACGTTTCTATCTCTCTCTCCCTCTCTGTAAAAATTAATAAAGAAAAAAAATTTTTTTAATTAAAAAATAAATATGTGGGGGAAAGGTGAGAAAAAAGCACACAAACACCACTGGGTTATGGGGTTTTAAGATTACACAAAGATGTTATTTTTTTATTAAGAAAAATTTAGTAATTATTGTTGTTTTTATATTGAAAAAGAAATAGGACTTTTATCCTCTCAACTCTAATCTGAAAAGCCCACATTGAAGCAGCAAACTTCCACAACACCTGAAAAAGTTCCTTAGCCTTCCTGTCCAAAGGTAATGCCCCATGACACCTGTCACTGTATGAGAGACAGCCCTCGGGTGGGTGTGGGGAGTTTAGGACTGCAGGCTCTAGAGCAAGACTGACTATGCTTGCTTCTTTGTGTCTCAGTTTTCTTCTTCATAAAATGCACATTCTAATAGAACTATGTCATAGAGCTGTTATAGAGATGGAATCATTTAATTTAGGGAAAGTCCATAGAATAGTGCTTGGCAAGGAGTAAGACTCAACAAACATTTAATAATAATAATAATAATAATAATAATAATAATAATTGCATGTCCTATGCCTATGTTGATTCTTTGTGGATCTCTTGAGGGTATCTTTATCTATTTTTACCACCTTAGCTCCTTATACATGGAAGGTCTTTAAGCAATATTGTTGCTAACTCATTGAGCTAAGAAACAAATGTAACATTCTCTGAAATAAAATGTGCATCTAGGACCCTTTCCCAGAAGGGCTAGTACCAGAGCTGAAACTCTGGGACTCTGAGACCTCTGGCAACCCAGGAACCTGGCAGGGGCAGAATCCCAGGTCTGCTAACCTTGACAGAATGCACAGCACACTGCTGCTCTTGGATTCTGACCTCTCAGCCTTGCCCAGTCCTGGTTGGGAAACCAGGAACTTTAGATGTGATCATCTAAGATGTGACCCTGACTCCTGTTGCCTAAGAACAAAGGGCAATTATGGGTCTTTTGTGAGAGGCAGTTTAAGTGGAAGCAAAGAGCTGATTCACCAAAGGCAGACCTGATCACTGATCAGTTTCTGAAATAAATGCCCTGCCTGTACCCAATTTCTCTGTTGGTAACAACTCATCATTTGCCTGGAAGTCTCCAGCTCTTCCTGACACATTTCTGAGGGACTATGTTGATCTTTGGAATCATTTTGGAACATCTAGTCCCCACTCCCAGGTCTGTGGTCTCCAACATAATAAACTTTATGCTCTGAGAAAACAGGCTCTGTGAACCCAACTTCAAAGCTTGGCCACGTGGACTCTTTGCAGAAGTACTGGATGCAACAATGGACTTGAACCAGGACTGAGTAGGGCTGTCCAGCAGGCACTCCTTAACTTGGCAACTATTGTGTTCAAAGTCATTTTTGCATCCACAGTTGAACAATGCATTTGGCAACCCAGCGTGGTCTTCTTTCAAATCAAAGTTACTCTTGCCAGCAGTGCCAAGTAGAGGGCTCTGGGGTATAAAATCCTCCATTTATTTTTTTAAAAATCAAAGAATTACACTAAATAAAAATAATAATATTTTTTCTTAAAAAAAAAAAGTCATATAGCTACACTAAAGGTAATATTTTCATAAAGGAAAGAGAAAGTCTTCCTATAACCCTAATCCCATTACCAAACCATCAGGATCTTTTTAAGTACCTCTACTTTTATTTTTTCTGTTTTCCTTTTAAACATAGTTGTAATAAGTATATAAAAAGTTACCTCTCTGTTGCTTATTTTATTTAATATTATAATAGTCATAAAGTTGCTATATCATCTTTTTACCTAATGTTTTAATGGATGTAGAGCATTCCCTAAGAGTAATGTGCCATAACAAATTCAAACATTTTTGAAGAAGTGTTGTGCTATTATAAATAAGATTGTAATGACATTTTTTTTTTAGCTTTGTTTTGCATTTTGATAATGCTGCCATTTTTTTTCTCCCCTAAAATGAATATTCTAAATTCACTGCAGTATAAGACTGCAGTTTTGGATTAAGGCAATTTTTTTAAAATCTCCTAAAAATTTATTATGAAATATTTCAAACATACAGAAACATTGAAATAATTTAATATACTGATTAAGGATGACTTTTGAGCACAAATACATGTCTTTGAAGATGCTGAGCAGAAATTAATCAGTAGGTAGAGAAATGTGTGATCTTCCAGATAGTGCTCCTTGGACATAATAATCATTGCAATTTATTATTTATTTTATAGGTTGTAGTCTTTGTTGTTGCTAATCCTCACCTGAGGACATTCCCCCCCCCCTTTTTTTTTAGATAGAATTGAAGGGAGGGAGGGAGAGAGAGAAAAAAACATGGTTGGGAGAGAGACACATTGATTGGTTGCTTCCCATATGGTAATTGAGCCTGCGACCCAGGTATGTGCCCTTGACTGGGAATCGAGCCCACAACCCTTTGGTCTGCAGGTCAATGCTATAACTGCTGAGCCAAACCAGCCAGAGCTAGGCTGTAGTGTTTTCCCAAATGTCTTCAGGCCTTGTTTCTTGCTGGATCCTTAATGACCTCAAGGTATAGCCAAAAAAGATGTTATCAGATGTTATTTCTGTATTCATAGGTGAGGAAGCACCTGATCAGGATATGTTGGGGTGGCGGGGAGCTGCTTAATGTCACACAAGAGAAGTCCCACTGAAATACCAGTGCTGAGCTCTCGGCTGAGACACACTCCTACAGAAATGTCTCTCCTTAATTAATTAACAAACTAATTAATAACAGATTTTCTAGAGATCATTTAACTCCCTTATTCTGCTTGTCTGTGACTTTGAACCTCTTCGGGATATTAGGGTAAGGACATGTGTCATCAGTAGTCCAGTCACCATAAATGCCAACATGAGAATTAAAAGCCAGCTCCAAAGAGAGTTCAAAGGTCCACATAATCCCAATACTTTTATAACAACATAATGTTTTTGTGTGTGTAAAATAGGGTTAATTTGGACAGCAATTAGATCCCAAAAGTAATTGTACGTACGTGCTGAGCTTTCTCCATTTAAAGAAGAAACTGGATGGTTCAGGAGGCAAAGGGTTCACTCTGGAAAGTTAACCACCAACACCATTCTCTCCAAGATGTGCTGGGGACTAGCAAAGACAAAAGTCCTTGCACACAACTCAAATGTGGATTTCCCCAATTAATGGTGGTTCCTCCAGAACAGCTCAATTCTCCAGATTTCAGTTTCTCAAGTTGGGGATATAGACGTCAGTGCTCAAGAATACAACAAGAGGTGGGATCTCTGCCCTCCTCTGACATGGCAGCTGGGATCTGGAGCAGGAGGAATTGTTACTGAATTTCACAGTCTCCACTTCCCCAACTTTCCTTTCTTTATTCCTCCATAAAAGCAAATCAACTGTCTCCATTTCTGCTAATAACACATTTAGCAAGCACTGAGCCCACCCCAACACAAGCACCTTTATTTCACTCACTCATTATTTCATTATTTCATAGATGCAGAAACTGAGACTGGAAAAGATTAATTGGCATTGTGGGGTTGGGGGGGTTGGAAGATGGATGTTTTGTAACCTTATGTTAATCCACTCTCAACCTTGTAAACCTGGCCCACCCAGGTGCTTTGAGTGCTGCATGTAAATAGGGGCTTGTTACCAATTTGGAAATAAATAGGACTGCGTCCAAAGCTCTGGAGCTTTTGCTCCCTTGCAAAGCTCCCTCTCACTCGAAGCAGCATGTACTTGTAGGTTCATTGTGTTGCACTGATCCCTGCAGGCCCCGAGATGGCAAGTGGTGACCCCAACATGACTCAGCTATGCAGCGGCGAGATTCGACGTGACCAGCAAATGGTGACACCCCAAAGTGATTCTGGTACACAGCGGTGAGATTCAATGAGACCAGCAACGTAATGGTATGTGAAAGGGAAGTAGCGATCTGAATCCACAGTAAACTTCACTTGAGAAAGAGTTTTCTCGAGCCAGTGGTGCCTGGCTTGGATTAGCTGCCAGTATATCTAGTGTCCTGAGAGGTTTTCAGTAACACAGCATGGGGTTGGGATTTTCTAAAGAACATCTACTTTATGCGTGAGTCTTACAACAGCTACTGAATGCGGCTCAGTGCTCCATATCAGAGTGGAAGCTCTTGCAACTTCTGAGGGACTACAGGAGTTTGCCCATGGTTCCCTAAGGAGGGCACATTGGATTCTGACATATGGTTCAAAGTAGGGGAAACTTTTAGGGTGTGCAAAGATTTAGGGTGTAAAATTTCCACCTTGACCCTTCTTTTATGGTGACTGGTATTTGCAGCTTTGCAGCCGCTGGCTGGGCAGGTCGGTCCCAGTGTTGGGGCGGCTCCGGGGCCTCCCCTTTCAGGGGAGGCCCCAGAGCCGACCTCCACGCCATAGTCACAAAGGAGGAAACTTCCCCTTCCCCTCCTCCACCTTTTGTGGAAGATTTCTTAGCCTCACTATGCCCAGCAATGGAGGGCTGTCTTATCGAGGCCAGGAAAGCGGGCGACCTTGGGGCTTTCCCAGCTATAATACGGCCAGGTCAACAACCTGTGCACGAATGTTTGCCCTATCAGGTTTTTAAAGAATTCAGGCAAAGCATAAAGGAGAATGATTTGCAAAATTCCTTTACTATAGGAATGTTGGAGGGAATAGCTGGTAGTTATGTGATGACTCCCTGGGATTGGATGGCGCTAGTAAAAACAGTGTTAATGTGCTCAATTTGCCACGTGGAAGTTCAAAAGGAGGGTTGGAGACCTCGAGCCTCCACAGCAGGAAGTGCCGGCCTGGATCTTATCACCACCACAGAATTAACCCTTAAGGACTCTGATGATGTTTGTTTAGTTACTACAAGTGTGTATGGCCCCTTGCTGGAGGGAAAAGTAGGTTTAGTGATTGGAAGATCTAGTTTAACAATGAAAGGAATACAAGTGATGCCAGGGGTAATTGACTCAGATTTTGAAGGAGAGATCCAAGTAATGGGAAGGGATCTTCTCTCTCAATGGGGAATAGTTATTCAAACCCAGACTTTTGGCTAGGGGTCACTGGTAAAATTCCACTCCTTTCATTGGCCTGGAAAACAACAAAGCCAGTATGGGTTGATCAGTGGCCCTTAAAAGGGGAAAAATTATTACATGAAAACAGATTAGTGAAAGAACAACTAGAAGCAGGTCATATAGAACCTTCAGTCAGTCCCTGGAACACTCCCATTTTTGTAATTCCTAAAAAAGGTGGTAAATGGAGATTACTGCATGATCTGAGAGCAATCAATGCTATTATAAAACCCATGGGAGCATTACAGCCTGGGCTCCCCAATCCTACAATGATTCCTGAAAATTGGCATGTAATTGTTCCATCGTAGCAACAACTCTTGCATTTCAGCAAGCACAGTGTTCGCATGCCTTTTTTCACCAAAATGCTCAAGCACTCATGAAAACCTTTCATTTGACCCTCTCGCAAGCTCAAGATATTATTAAGGCTTGCCCAGATTGCCAACTTTCCAGAGGGACTCCAATGTCAGCAGGAGTCAATCCTCGGGGTTTATCCCCTAATGCCTTATGGCAAACAGATGTAACACATATTCCATCATTTGGTCGATTTCAGTGGGTACATGTTACTGTAGATACCCATTCCAATTTTCTACATGCAACCACTGCTACCGGGGAAAAAGCCAAAGACGTTAAGTGTCATTGGCTGTCCTGTTTTGCACATATGGGGGTGCCACTGGAAATTAAAACAGATAATGGGCCAGCCTATACATCTCAAAGCATTAAGTTATTTCTCCAACAATGGAGCATTAGCCATAAAACTGGCATCCCCTATAACCCTACAGGACAAGCTATTGTTGAACGTGTTCATGCTACTTTAAAATTATCAATTAAAAAACAAAAAGCGGGGAGTATGGGTGAACCCCCTGTAAATCAGCTTTCTCTAGCAATCTATACCTTAAATTTTTTAAATCGAGATCGCTTTGGCACTACAGCTGCAGAGAGACATTTTCAACAAAAGGCTTCTGCCACAGGGCCCAAGCCTTTAGTCCAGTACAGAGATCCACAGCAAGGACCTGAATGGCAAGGTCCTGCAGAGTTACTGGCTTGGGGGTGGGGGTATGCTTGTGTTTTGTCTCCTACAGGTCCCAAGTGGCTGGTGGCTTGGTGGATAAAACCTCACCATGAACAGGAAGGAATTGCCCTTCAACCTGACTCCCCAAATGACACAGCTGACCTTGGACACTGATCGTAAAACTCGCACTCGGTCCTGGACTCGGTTCCAGGGTCCTTCTCAAACCCTTTCTAGGGTTACCTGAGGAAGCCTTAAGCAGTTGCAACAACATTCTGAGGAAATGCTAACTAGTACGGGGGCTTCTCTTACCCCAGAGAATATTTTTTGGCTTACTTATCTATAATCTCCACCCAATCTAGGGTAGGTATTTTATGCTGCCTGCCCATATTATTGAGCCCTGCAGCAGCAGTACAACATTTGGAGGCTCCAGCGAGATTCCCTGGTGTTTTGCTACACCAAGGGCTAGACGCCTAGGACGGGCAGCCTCTCCCGATCTGGCTGCCAGGCCCCTATAGATCTCAGGGGAGGCGCCCCTTGAGTTTCAGGGCTCCAAAGATCCTACTTGGGTTTCCAAAGAGCAGCCAGGAGAGGCCAAGACATCCCAAAAATGATTAAAGGAGACCTGGTAAAGCCTCCGAAGGTGTGTTCTGGGTGACCGGTCCTTCTGGGTGAGAGTGAGAGGGCGGACACGGCACAGCCTCTCCTCTCCTAGGAATCCCCCTAAGACATTAGGTGGGGTTCAAATCTGGCAAATTCTGGTTCAAATCTGGCAAATTCTTTTCATTCAGACCCACCACTGTGGCAGAAGGGGAGACTGATCACCTCCCAAGCGGCATCGGTGCTGCTCAGGATAGGAAATTTCTGGAAGAATATTCACACGATGTGTGAGTGTGACTGTGTGAATGTAACTGTGTGTGAGTGACCGTGCTGAGCCTGTGCCAGTCCTAACCCACGCGGGGAGCGGCCAGGTGGACAAAGTGAAAGTTTCTGTCTTGTGTGTCTTCCCTTGTTTTTGTCCTCGTCTACCTCCCTACTGTGTCTCCTTCAACTTTGTTACAGTTAGTCTAATCATGGATAGCAGCCCTAGTGCCCAGAAGACCTCAATGGGTTGCTTCCATTTCTTGACTATTGTGAATAGCACTGCAGTTAACGTAGGGGTGCATATATTCTTTTGAATTAGTGTTTTCGGTTTCTTCAAATACATACCCAGAAGTGAAATTGCTGGATCATAAAGCAGTTCCATTTTTCATTTTTTGAGGAAACTCCATACTGTTTTCCAAAGTGGCTGCACCAATCTGCATTCCCACAAATAGTACACGAGGGTTCCCTTTTCTCCACGTCCTTGCCAAAACCTATTGTTTGTTGATTTATTGATGATAGCCATTCTGATAGATGTGATGTGATATCTTATGTGTTTTTAATTTGCAATTCTCTGATGATTAGTGATATTGAGCATCTTTTCATATGTCTTTTGGCCATCTGAATTCTCTTTGGAGAAGTGTTTATTCAAGTACTCTACTAATTTTTTAATTGGATTGTTTGGGTTTATTGGTATTTAGTATGAATTGTTTATATATTTTAGATATTAACCTTTATCAGATATACCAATTGGCAACCGTGTTCTCCTTTTCAGTAGGTTGTCTTTCCATTTTATTGATGATTTTCTTTGCTATGCAAAACTTTTTAGTTTAATGTATTCCCATTTATTTTTTTTCCCACCCCTCTGCCCATGGTGGGACCCAAATACTGCCAGGGGGAGGGCTTCCTTGAACACTTTTCACCATGTTCTCCTGTTAGGCCTATTGGCCCAATCAGCTGAATTAGCAAAGGTGGTAGTAGCAGCCTTAAGGTAGACAGGGCCCATGGAAAAGTATCACCCTAGGAAGGGTCAGGATGTCAGGCCTAGGTCCCGATTAGGGATAGAAAAGACTAGGGCAAAGTTAGGTGCAGAGGATCAAAGGAAAGTTTTTAATTTAGGAAATTGACAGGTCCAGGGCTCTTTCCAACTGAGCCATCGGGAACCTAGAATAGCAAGACAATAGGGGACAAGCTAGTTAGTTTCCTGACGGATGCTGGTGCAGCCAACTCAGTCCTGACTGGGCCAATGGGCCCCTAATTTACCCCTGGACTTCAAAGAGGACTGTGGACCTTGGGAGAAATACTGTGACTCATTCGTTTCTGGTCATGCCGGAGTACCCATACCCCCTACTTGGACGTGATCTTCTCCAGTGACTGCTCAAATACTGGCCACTGCCACTCCAGGCCAGCTCCACATCAAGTTCTACAAGATGTTGGCTATCAAGCCTGCCAGCCTGCCTCCTGCATGATGACCTGGAGAAACCTCTACAGGACTACCTGGAGGTAATCGACATAGTGCAGGCGGCTTGCCCAGACCTCAAGGATGTTCCACTGCCATCATCAGAAGAGGTATTGTTCATGGACGGGAGCAGCTATGTCCAGGAAGAAATCAGGTATGCTGGGGCAGCAGTAATAACTCTGGACTGTGTCATTTGGTCTCAGTCATTAAGTAGGGGAATTCAGCCCAATGGCCTGAACTCATAGCCCTAATCCAGGCTCTCCAATGAGGCAAGGAAAATCTGCTACAGACCAGAAAGCTTGGGAGGCAGTCCTAAAACCAGTGGAGCCTCTCTAGATACACTAGGTCAGAAAATGACCTGGCTGAACAGAAGCAAGGCACCCAAGAATCAATGGATGATGGACATTGCCTGATGGGAGGTTGTTAGTCCCAGAGGCTTTAGGTTGGACTTTAGTCAACCAGCTGCACCAGACTACCCACTTCGGTTACACCAAGCTTACTAATCTCCTGAGAGACAGATAATGTCCAGTAAAGTCACAGGGAAAGGGAGAAGGCAGAGAGAAGCAAGTATGTGTGGGTCTGAGCAGGGAGGAGGAGAAGGAAAACTGGGAAATGTGCAGACAGCAGATAGATTGAGCTAGCTCTCAGGTTTATGTCAGGGAAAGAACTAGGAAAGTCGCAGAGGGTCTATGCAAGTTAAAGAAAGATTAAATAAAATAAAAAAATAAGCAAGGATAAAAGAAAGGGACATACTTATTGCAGGAAGACAGGACCTTAAAGGAAACCTTAACCAAATTTACTTTAGAAACTGGTGAAAACTGGACCACTCTGCTCCCCCTCACCCTCTTACAGTTCTTGCAGGTCCTACAGTCTGCCCAGAAAGCTGTCCATAAACTTGTCTGCGATGCCCTGCCTGTGCTCACCTCGGACCCTGTGCACCCTTTCCAGCCCGGGGACTCAATATGTTTCTCCAAGGACTCTGGTGAATGGTGTCCGCTATGCAGAAGACTAAAAAACGAGTGATGACGCTTCTGACCACAGCAGCAGTGGCGATCCCACAATTTCAAGAAAACAAAAAGGGGGGAGATGTGTGGTTGGGGGTTGGAAGATGGATGTTTTGTAACCTTATGTTAATCCACTCTCAACTTTGTAAACCTGGCCCGCCCAGGTGCTTTGAGTGCTGCATGTAAATAGGGGCTTGTTACCAATTTGGAAATAAATAGGACTGCATCCAAAGCTCTGGAGCTTTTGCTCCCTTGCAAAGCTCCCTCTCACTCCAAGCAGTGTGTCCTTATAGGTTCATTGTGTTGCACCAATCCCACAGGCCCCGAGATGGCAGGCTTGACTGCCTTGGAAGAGATCAACTCATCTTGGAAACTATGTAGTCAGAGTTAGAACTCACTCCTCTTGACTCTGAAGCCCTGTGTTTTTTTTGTCTGTTTGGTTTTTTCCCATGGTTTCCACTTTGTACATATAAGGAGAAGCTGTGCTTATGTAATTTGGCACTCCTCCAGCCTGTGTCATTTTGGACTCTGGGGCCACTCCCATTTTGTGTAAACAGAGCTGTCCTGGTCACAGCAAACCTTTGCTAGTGTGGAAATACATACCAGAAGTCAGAACCAGAGTCATGGGAGCTCATGGAGATGGCTGCACTCAGGACATGAGGTTTGGGAGATGGCCTTCTATAACTGGGCTGCTTTTCCTACAAAAAAGTGCCCTCTGCCCTTTGCATATTCCACAGTAGCCAACCTCAGGGTTTGTTTGTTTGTTTGTTTGTTTGTTTTCAGCCTCTAGAAGAGCAGCTGTTCAACATAAAGAATAAAGAGTGAGTGTTGGAAAACAATTGGGAAGACCTTTTCTAATGGGGCTGTTTGTACTTGCCCTTTGGAAAAAATCAATGAATTTGATTTTCCGACAGCCATTTCCTTAAGCCTGAAAATATTCATTGGAATACCATGGGCGAATAAAGTCTACCCTTCTAGACCTCATCAATTTCTCTTAGGTCGGTCAGATGCTTTCAGGTCCAGGGACGTTCTGTGGTGAAAATAGCACCCAGGAGCTTTCATGAACCAGCAGTGCATCCACTGCCAACGGGACAGTGTTCCAAGCAGAGGTATTTTTGTTTGTTTTGTTTTGTTTTTAAGACAACATGACTTCTCAAAAGCAAATACAAATTCTGTAACAGAACCCATTGGACCCGTAAGAAATACAGTGGAAACGCGTTTATAATTTGGAACTTTATAAGTTTTAACTTAATATTTTGTGCCAAGATTAATAATGAAAAGCTTCTCATAAGTGATTGGTTATGAAATTCATTGCCAAATCAGCCTCCTTTTGGGGCTGGTGGGTGGGAAAGTACAGTAATTTCTGATAGATTAGAGAAGTGAACCTGGGATGCTGGAGACTAGGGAGAATTTTGTTGAATGCATATATATGGAGGCCCACAAATTCCAGCACCTCCCAAGAGAGTGGCATGCAATTTTACTCTTCATGGAGAAGGGTTCAGGTCCCACAAGTACCAGTCAATCTCTCTTCACACTGTGACTTGGGACCCAATAGCTTCCACTTTATATCACTCCATCATTATTTCTGTGACCTAGACATGCCACTGGGATATCAACATTATTTTGATGAGAATTTTATGTTATTGTGAGAATTATAGGCAAATTACATAATAGCTTTCTGTTCACTAAGAAATCTCTGGCAGAGGGGAATAAAATTAGATAATCCAGGAAAGGGGGAAGAACACTTTTATTGCACTCCTCCTAAATCCAGGTGCTTTACATAGATTATCTCAGATAAATTTATCCTAAGCAATAGTTCTGTGATAATTGACAAAGAAAGGGAGACTTGTAGAGGTTGAAAAGGTTATCTAAGATTTCAAGACCAGAGTTTAAAAGCAGGCAGACGCAGGGCCAAAGTCTAGAATCTTTCCACTGACAAAGTACCAGCTTTAAATGCAGAATACCTGTAACTCTTATATCAACTCCTGAAGTCTGCAGAACATCAAGGGAAGGAGTGATAACCACCACCTAGTGTCTTGGAGTTGGGAAGAGCCATGGGAACTCTTAGGAGCCTTAAATAAACCAGTCTTGAGTCACAACAACTCAAGGCCAGTCTTCCTTCTCCAGAATGCAGCTTCCTCTTGCTCAGACAGAAAGGACAGTCTGACCGTGAGTACAATAGGAGCCTTGCCTTCTGTTCAAGGCTGCAGTTTGAAGTTCTCACTTTGAATGATCCAAGCCCTCACCTAGCTATCAGGGTATATAGGGCTGACTTGTTACCTTCAGCCTGTACCAGTGAATGGCCAGATGGCATTCCGGCTGATTCTGTGCCTCTGGCTCACTAATCTGCCCAGGTATAAGAGTAAACAGGGAGCTTGGGGACACCATATGTCCCTGACTCATAGTGCTTGCCGGAATCACCATAATTCTACATGGCATATGCTTTCCTGGGCCAAGGTAGGAGATGGTTCAGAGGAAATATATCTTGAAATTGAAGGCTGAATGATTAAAAACATAAAGACATATATAGGGAGTGTGCATCTGTTAGTCATATCCTAACTGAAGTTTATTTTTAAAACGTTCAACTTTGTTCACTTCTTCTAGCACTTGTCATTGCAGGTCCTCCAGAACATGAATTGAATGGAAGTGTTGAATTCCTAATCCATTTTCTTTGATTACCAGTCTGGAATTTCACCCTACATTGAAAATGAAGCCGATTTGAGTTTAGTTAGAAGAATCTCCTGTTGAGATTGGGACATGGCATCTCTATAGGGTACCAGGTTCCCTTAACCCCTTCAGAGCCTCCCTTCCTCCTCACCCCCAACAGAAACTAAAGGGGGAAGTTTGGAGATAAGGGCCCTAGAATCAGCTACTCAAGGGCTGAGAAAACTGAATGCTTCTGATGTTGGTCACTTAGCACTCATCAGGAAGATAATGGCTCATGAAACTTCTTCTATCACCTCAATTTCTTAATTAACCAGAGTAAAGAAAGTATAAGTTAGTCAAGACCAGAGCCTTAAGGGCAGGTTATGGAAGCATTGAGCTGTAGGAGTTAGACATGTCCAATTCATTTTTTTTTCCACATAAAGGGGAATGAAGTAATTCACCTATGGTCATATCACTGTGAGAGGTCCAAGTGGATCTAGCGCTCAAGGTCTCTCTATGGTCTAGTGCTTTTCTTGAAAGACAGAATCTAGTGGGGGCTCTAGTGTTTGAGTCATGTGCTGTGCGATCCAAGGGTGGATGTCTGTCTTCCATAATGTAGATGTTCAGGCAATTGCCTACATGCTGTAATCAGAGCCATAGGAAGCTTAACAATTATACAGAGTTGTGATAACAGTGAAAGTCATTCTAGACCAAATCCTCAATACTATCTAGAGTTTTTCAGCATTCATGGCATTTCTTTCTTTTTTAAATCCTTATTGTTGAGAGCATTACAGATGCCCCTCCTTTACTTCTTCATTGCCCCCCTCCTCCTGGTTCCTGTCACACCCCAGGCCTTCTCCACCCTATGGTCTGTGTCCATGGGTAATGCATATATGCATGTAAGTTATTTGGTTAATCTCTTCCCACTCCCCTTCCCCCCTTCCCTCTGAGATTCTTCAGTCTGTTCCATGTTTCCATGCCTCCGTTTCTGCTTTATTCATCAGTTTATTTGTTCATTAGATTCCACATATAAGTGAGATCATGCGATACTTGTCTTTCTCTGACTGGCTTATTTCACTTAGCATAATTTCTCCAGGTCCCGCCATGCTGTCTTGAAGGGTAATCCTTCTTTTTCACTGTGTAATATTCGATGGTGTATATGAACCATAGCTTTTTTATCTACTCATGTACTGATGGGCACTTGGGCTGTTTCCAGATCTTGGCTATTGTGAAAAGCACTGCTATGAACATAGGAGTGCATATATTCTTTCTGATTGGTGTTTTAGGATTCTTAAGATATTCCCAAGAGTGGGATAACTAGGTGAAACAGCAGATCAATTTTTAATTTTTTGAGGAATTTCCATACTGTTTTCCATAGTGGCTGTACCAGTCTGCATTCCCACCAGAATTTTACTAGGGTTCCCTTTTCTCCACATCCTCACCAGCACTTGTTATTAGTTGATTTATTGATGGTAGCCATTCTGGCAGGTGTGAGATGGTACCTCATTGTTGTTTTACTTTGTATATTTCTGATGATTAGTAACTTTGAGCATTTCTTCATATATCTCTTAGACATTTGTATGTCCTGTTTGGAGAAGTGTCTATTCAGCTCCTTGGCCCATTTCTTAGTTGGATTGTCTTTCTTTTGTTGAGTTGTATGAGTACTTTATATATTTTGGAAGTTAAGCGCTTATCAGATGTATCATTGGCAAATATGTTCTCCAAAACAGTGGGTTTCCCCTTTCATTTTGATGCAGGTTTATTTTGCTGTGCAGAAGCTTTTTAGTTTGATATAGTCCCATTTATTTTTTTCCTTTGTTTCTCTTGCTCTAGGTAATGTATTAGTGAAAATTCTGCTATGTGAGATGTCTGAAATTTTGCTGCCTATGTTTTCTTCTAGGATTTTTATGGTTTTACAACTTACATTTAAGTCTTTTATACATTTTGAGTTTATTCTTGTGTATGGTATAAGCTGATCGTCTAGTTTCATTTTTTTGCATGTACCTGTCCAGTTTTCCCAACACCATTTATTGAAGAGACTATCTTTACTTCATTGCATAGTCTTGCCTCCTTTGTCAAATATTAATTGACTGTAATAGTGTGGGTCAATTTTGGGTTCTCTATTGTGTTCCACTGATCTATGTGCCTGTTCTTGTGCCAGTACCAGGCTGTTTAGATTACAATGCCCTTGTAGTATAATTTGATATTCGGTATTATAATCCCTCCTACTTTGTTCTTCATTCCCAAGATTGCTGCAGCTATTTGGGGTCTTTTTTGGTTCCATATAAATTTGTAGAGTATTTGTTCTAGATCTGTTGGTATTTTAATAGGAATTGCTTTGAATCTATAAATTGCTTCGGGTAGTATGAATATGTTAATGATGTTAATTCTTCCAATCCATGAACTAGGTGTATTCTTCTACTTGTTTATATTTTTCTCAGTCTCTTTATTCAATGTCCTGTAGTTTTCCAAGTGCAGGTCTTTTACTTCCTTGATTAAGTTTATTCCTAATTATCTTAATTTTTTTGTTGCAATGGTAAATGAGACTTTTTTTAGGTTTCTCTTTGGATAGTTCATTATTGTTGTATAAAAATGCCATCGATTTCTGGGTGTTAATTTCATAGCCTACTACTTCGCCAAATTTATTTATTAAATCTAGTTATTTTTTTTGGTGGAGTCTTTAGGTTTTCTATGTACAATATCATGTCATTGACAAATAATGACAGTTTTACTTTTTCCTTTCCTTTTTGGATGCCTTTTATTTCTTCTTCTTGTCTGATTGCTATGGTTAGGACTTCACAGTACTATGTCGAATAAGAGTGGTGAAAGTAGACATTCCTATCTTGTTCCTATTCTTAGGGGAAATGCTTTTAGTTTTTGCCCATTGAGTATGATGTTGGCTGTAGGTTTTTCATATATGGCATTTATTATGTTGAATATGATCCTTCATTCCCACTTTGCTGAGAATTTTTATCAAAAATGGGTGTTAGATTTTGTTGAGTGCATTTTTCTGCATCTATTGATATAATCATGTGATTTTTATCTTTCAGTTTTTAATGTGATACATCACATTTATTGATTTGTGAATATTGTACCGGCCTTGAATCCCTGGAATAAATCTCACTTAGTCATGATGTAGGATCTTTTTAATATATTGCTGGATTCAATTTGCTAATATTTTGTTGAGGATTTTAGCATCTATGTTCATTAGGGATATTGGCCTGTAATTTTCTTTATATTGCCTTTATCTGGTTTTGGAATTAGGATAATGCTGGCCCCATGAAAGAGCTTGGGAGTATTCCTTCCTCTTGGATTTTTTTGAATAGTTTGAGTAGAAGTGTTAGTTCTTCTTTGAATGTTTGGTAAAACTCCCCCATGATGCTGTCTGGACCAGGGCTTTTGATTGCTAGGAGTTTTTCTTATCACTGCTTTAATTTCATCAATTCTTATCAGCCTATTCAGATTTTTGGATTCTTCCTGATTAAGTTTTGGAAGATAGTATTTTTCTAGGAATTTGTCCATTTTGTCTAGGTTGTCCAGCTTGTTGGTATATAGTTATTCATAGTATTTTCTTACAATCTTTTGTATTTCTGTGGTGTAAGTTGTTACTTCAACTTTTCCATTTCTGATTTTATTTATTTGGGTCTTCTCTCTTTGTTTTTGGTGAGTCTGGCTAAAGGTTGATCAATTTCTTCTATATTTTCTAAGAACAAGCTTTTGGTTTCACTGATTTTTTTTTTTTTTTTTTTTGTCTCTATGTCATTTATTTCCGCTCTGATCTTTAGTATTTCCTTCTTTCTACTTACTCTGGTCATGGCAGTTTCTCATTTCCTTATCACATCCAATCCTGAAAAGATTGTGAAGTGATTCTAATTGCCACTGAAGAAGCTGAGACTTTGAAAGGCCAAACAGCCCACCTAAGGGCTCACTGTTAACTGGAGAGAGATGGAATTTGAACTTGAAGATAGTTCCAAGGCTCTATTCATAATCTTTAGAATATAGTTCTTAGACGTATGAATCTTATTAATACAGACTGGGAGTTTAATATGTGTTTTTAAATACTTTGAAAGCTCCTGCTCCAGGGAAGTATCTCATAGGTGAGGTTGGACAGAGAAGGCCAGAAGTAAAATATACAGGAGTGCTTACCTCCATGAAGCCCTCCATTTCTAAGCCTCCTTCTGTCCTTCTGGTCCCTGCCACAAAGGGTATAGAATTTCCCCAACTTTGTTTGGTCTTTTTATTTTTCTGTAATAAAGGCTGTAGCTTTTCTTTTAAAGCCAAAACTCCAACTCAAAAATAGGAGTGCTTATAACTCTGATCCTCAATAGAGATTACTGTTTACTCTTTTGAAAACTGGACTCAATCAATGGAACACTCTCTTGTTTAATAGAATAAAGTTGCCTTTAAGAAATGAAATCTTAGAAAATATACCTTAGGAATAAAATCTCACGAGTTCTCATCCAATAGAGTGAAATTTTATCAAGAGAGGAGAATTGGTGCACAAGTTCAATCTAGCCTCACCAGCATCCCTGGGGAAAGGAACACATTAACAACATAAATGGAAGTATCTTCACTGCAAGGGATATTTGGGAAAGAAACAAGTTTGAAAAGGTTTATGCTAATATTAACAAAGTATATTGGAGTCTTCAAAGCACTGTCTCTTGCCTAACTTCTCCTTGGAACTTCACATTTGTATTCACTGTGGCTATAGTGATATTTCCACATACAGATCTCCCTCAAGGGGCACCTTTTAGCTGATACTGTCAGTGCCTCAAACTATCCCCTTGGCACTTGCCTGTCCATTCACATGCAAGTGCACCCACACATTCCTCCTGGACCCACTTTCCTTTTTGCCTGAGGGCTTTCTCAGGCCTCCTCCAGTGGAAGTCAGGAATCAATGGGTCCCCGATAATCTGTGAATAAATACCCAGCTCCCCAGGTGGAACAAGTCTGATGTATACTCTTTGCTTCTTCCAGAGGGCCCAGCAGGGGTGACAATACCCCTACTCCAATAACAGTAACTTGTGCAAGTCTATGTTTGTGACTTTTCTTCTCTGTCCTGCTTCCCTACTTTTCTACATTTTTTAACAAAGTCTCCTTCCAAATATACTACTTAAAAATAAATGTTTTCAGAGTCAGTTTGTGGGGGAACCCAAATTAAGATATATCTCAACTCAGCATGCTTGAGTCATGTTTCTCTTCCTTCTGCTTTGTCCATCTCAGTTTATGAAAATACCCCAATAGCTCCCAAACCAGAAACCCGGGGACTGTTTTTTATTCTCTTTCCTCTACATTGGAAAGTCCTTTCTTTCTTTCTTTTCTTTCTTTTTTTCTTTCTTTCTTTCTTTCTTTCTTTCTTTCTTTCTTTCTTTCTTTTCTTTCTTTTCTTTCTTTTTCTTTCTTTCTTTCTTTTCTTTCTTTCTTTCTTTCTTTCTTTCTTTCTTTCTTTCTTTCTTTCTTTCTTTCTTTCTTTCCTTCCTTCCTTCCTTCCTTCCTTCCTTCCTTCCTTCCTTCCTTCCTTCCTTCCTTTTTTTTTTGACATTTGCTCAGTTTATTAGATATTGTCTTAAACATTTTTTGTAGTACCTTCATTTAAATCAGCATAAGGATATTTTCATAATTTAACCATTCTCTCTAGTTTTCAGATGTTTAGGTTTTAAAACAAAAGCTTATAAATGATGCTTGCACATGAATTATTAATCTGTTCTATTGAACAGAATAATCTAGACACAAATCTATAATCAAAACAATTACTGTAATTATAATGGGAATTTATAGAAAGGAGTACCATTCAGACTGACAGAACTTAGAGAAGGGGGTTGGGGAGGGGGGATGGATGCGATAAACCAAAGAATTTATATGCATGTAAGCGTAACCAATGGACATAGACAACAATGTTGGGGTGGGGGTGGGGAAGTGAGATGGGGAGGAGGGTGTCTATGGGGGAAAAAGGAGAAACATTTGTAACAAAAATAAATTAATAAAAATTGAAAAAAAAATGAATTTGGTCCCTTTCACCACACCAAACATAATAATTAATTCAAAATGGATCAAGGATATAAACATAAGAGCTAAAAATGTTAAAAAGTACATAGGAGTACATTTTCATGACCTTGGATTTGGAAAGTCTATCTTTCAATTGGTCACTGATTCCTATGAATTAAACCAAAAATCTTTCCAATCAGTCCTTCTTTAACTTCTCTAGTTAAAACCTTTAATAAAACCTCTATATATTTGAAATGTATCCTCTCTCCCATCAGTTCGTCATATAGGTAGGTGACTTCTCTTTTGAAAACACAAATTTGACCATGTAGCATCGTGTCTAGAAACTTCTGATCTCTCACCACTACCTAGAGAAAACCCAGGCCCCTTAGCTTAGCACATATCCTCATGAGCAGGCCCCTATTCAGATTCTCTCGTCTCATGCTGGGCCTCTTCCCACAGGCCACCCACCATCCACTCCACTTGCAAGTCCCCAAATAACCCACCTTCTTTGTCAACATTGGGCTTTCCACATGCTATTTCTTGACTTTAGAATACCTTTTTAGTATTTTGGGTCTGATGAATTTGTATACATCCTCAAATAACTTAATTGAAACCTGATAAACAAGTTAGAATGATTATTCTTTTTCCTTTCACACAGGTACTATCATACAGAGTGCTGTTTCTCACATGCATGTATCTTTTTGCCACTTTGCTGTGGGTTCCTTCAGTGCAGAAAGCATTTTGATTTCTGTATTTCTTTTTTTTTTTAATTTTTTTTTTTAAATCCTCACCCGAGGACATTTTTGCATTTATCTTCAGATAAAGTGAGAGGGAGAGAGGGAGGAAGAGAGAGAGAGAGACATCGATGTGAGAGACACATCGAGTGGTTGCCACCAACATGTCCCCAACTGGGGCCGGGGACAAACTGCAACCGAGGTACGTGCCCTTAGCAGGAACCGAACCCGGGCCTCTCCGGTCCGCGCGCTGATGCTCTAACCGCTGAGCCAAACCGGCCAGGGCTGGATTTCTGTATTTCTTGCATATGCTGCCTGATACAAAGAGTGGGTGATCAATAGTTACATCCTCCTATTAGCATAGGTAGCTAAATATTAATAAAAGAAGAGAGCAAAGGGAATGATACATTGTTAAGCATAATCAACTAGGGGGCATAATCTTGCCTCACTAGGAAGTTACAGTTTCACATACACCCCAGGGCATCCTCCACCCTTGGGACCTGATTCCCCCAAGCAAAATGGGCAGGAAAGATAATTACCAGGGGAGAACTAAAAGCAGCAGAAAAAATTCCTCTGCTGGGCGCATGTGCAGTAGGAACTAAAATAGCGACCACAAAGACCTGTCCATCTAGCCTGGGAAAATGTTCAGATTGCCTAAGGAACTCAGAATCTAGAAAGAACTAGGGAATGGATTGGTTAGAAGGTGGGCTCAGTGCAAGCCCACAAAAGCTTGGCAAGTTGATTGGTTAGTTTGAAGAAGCACCTGTTCTGTACCAAGCCCAAAAAATAATATAATCTGCCTAACAAAGAATCTCTCTCTCTCTCTCTCTCTCTCTCTCTCTCTCTCTCTCTCTCTCTCTCTCTCTGTAACACATGCTTGCCGCATTCACTCGCATGTTCTCTCCATAGCAGTCATGTGTGTTTAGTAGCCGCGTGGCTGTGCAACACAGCACCAGCCAGAGCTTAGCCGGAAACTTACTACACTAGTTGGATGTGGACAGACGTGGACTGAACCAACGGCACACGATCTCTGGACCTTGGCCCTACTTCTGGGCCTAATGAAGACAAGGCTGAACTTTTTCCATGGCGGGACGATGGAGATGAGCTATTGGGAACCTGGGGGCAGCCTTTTGTTTCCACCCAAATAAATCTTACTACCCACAGCCTCCCAGGCATGGGTCCCTGGAGTGTTTTCTTGCAACTCCATGAAAGAACACAAATTCCATCGGCAAGCCTTCCAAGTGCTTACATCAAAAGCTGGGCATCATCTTTGACTTCTCTCTTTCTTTTACACCTCACATATTCTCTCTTTCACACCTCACATATTCTCTCTTTTACATGTCACATAGCATCAAGACATCCTGTTAGCGCAACCTCAAAAGTACTAGAATCCTGCCACTTCCTACCACCCCCACTGTTACCAATGTGTTCCACCTGCACATTACACCTGCATTTTTGTAGGAGTCTCCTCACTGGTTCTCTTGTTTTTACCCTTGTCTATCTACATCCTATTTTCAACAAAGCAGACAGTCACCCTCTAAAAATATAGTGATTTAAGCCACATCTCACCTCCACACACCAATTACATTCCATTTCACTGAGATTAATGTAAAAATTCCTACATGCTCAGTCCCATTATCTCACTGATATCTCTCCTTCCTTGCCCTGCTCTGCTCCAGTCCCAGCAGCCTCCAGTCTATTTGGAACGATCTCTTCTTAGTATGGTTAATACCCTCACCTCCTCCATGTTGTTGCACCAACATTATTTTCTTAATGAAAACACCAGATTTACAATGGTAATCCATTTGCCCACATCACCCTCATTTCTCCCCTTTCTTTGTATTTCCATAGCACCCATTGGCTTTGAGCATGCACTGAAATTCACTAATTTCTTATTTTTATTGCTTACCATATGTTTTTTGTCACAAGAAGATATCTTCACAGTTGCAGGGAACTGGTGAGTGCTGGGAGCAGTATCTAGCATGCAGAATGTGGTAAATAGATTTTCTCAAGTGAATAAGTCAATGAATGGGTATAATTTCTTTGAAATAATTTGAGTATCACTTTCGGTGTCTAAGAGACCTTTACAAATGGCATGCCTCAGAAACATGGTCCCTTGTTAAAATACCCTTTTAATTGAACAAATAATATTTGTTAATAATGTTATTATTATATAACAACATATAAATATAATTAATCTGATAAAAAAGAAATTGGCAAAATTAATTTTATTTAATCTAATATATCCAAACATGTCAGTGGGCAATCAATGTAAAATTATTAATGAGTTTTTTTATTAAATTATCAAAATCTGCCCCACTGGTTTGGCTCAGCAGTTAGAGCCTTGACCCGAAGGGTCCAGGGTTTGATACCTGGTCAAGTGCACATACCTGGGTTGCAGGTTCGATCCCTGGCCCCATGCAGGAGGCAATCAATTGATGTGTCTCTCTCTCATAAATGTTTCTCTCTCTGTCTCTCCCCCTCCCTCCTTCCCTTACACTCTATCTAAAACTCAATGGAAAAATATCCTCAGATGAGGATTAAAAATAAATAAATAAATAAATACATAAATAAATACCAAATAATCCACATGTACAGATTGTACTCTCTGATCATAATGAAAAAATAAGAAATTAGTAACAACAACAAGAAAGTTTTAAATATCTCCTTGGTCCATTAAAAGATTATTGTATATAACATGTATTTCACAGTCACTGGAGTTAAGAGAAAATTTTAGAATTACAAAATGTTTGCCCTGGTCAGTTTGGCTAAGTGGTTATATTGTCGGCCTGGGGACCGAGTCGCGGGTTTGATTCCAGTCAAGGGCACGTACCTCGGTTTCTATTCGTCCCTGGCCCTGGTTGCGGTCGTGCACGAGGCAGCCAGTCGGTGTGTCCCTCTCATGCAGATGTTTTTCTCTCTCTCCCTCTCTCTCCCTTCCTCCCACAGTATCTGAAGATAAATAGAAAAATATCCTTGGGTAAGGATTAAAAAAATAAAATAAAATTACAAAATATTTGAAAATGAAAGTGTCAAATGTCAACTTTTGTGGCACATAGCTAAAGCAACACTTAAGTTTTGCGTAATTTTGAATATATTAATAGTAAGCAAAGCATACTGAAAACCAAAGACCAAAGAGCATAACTCAACATATTAGGAAAAAAGAGAAAATATTAATAAAATAAAATAAAAGCAACATGAAGGAAGAAATAAAAAAAGTTAGATTGGAAATAAATGAAACAGCCCAAATTCCTACTAAAATTGGGTTCTTTATTTTTTTAACTGACCTTAGAGAGAGGGAGAGGGAGAGAGAGAGGGAAACATCAATTGTTACCTCCTGCACATGCCCTGACCAAGGATCAAAGCCACCACCTTTTGGTGTACAGGACAATGCTCTTACCAACTGAGCCCCACCTGCCAGGGCTAAAATAAGATTCTTTGAAAAGTGAGATGATAAAGGTGGGCATGAAATTCTATAGATTTATACACTTTAAAACTAGATTAAATGGACAATAGCATAAAGAAAAATAGTGATCCTTGACTAAAGGGATCAAAGGAAAGAACTGACATGACTCCAAGAAAGCACTCCCATCCCCCAAACATGCCTGTCAGCACATATGGTACTGCACACATCCTTCAGTGATCTATATTGGTCCCACACTGCATATGAAATGCATTTGGGTGGGTGCCTATGTGAGTTTGGAAGCCAGAACACAGATGGAGGATCATGGTGAAATCATAATATAAAGTAAGTCAAGAGAGGGGCCATGTGAACATGATGTGCTTGAGTATTACTATTATTTAAGTTCTTTGCACTTTATTTTATTTTATTTTTTTTATCCTCACCCGAGGACATTTTTTCATTCTTTGTTTAGATAGAGTGGGAGGGAGAGAGAGGAAGAGAGAGAGAGAGAGAAACATCGACGTGAAAGGGACACATCGAGTGGCTGCCACCCACACGACCAACCAGGGCCGGGGACAAACTGCAACCGAGGTACGCGCCCTTAGCGGGAACCGAACCCGGGTCTCCCTGGACCGCAGGCCGACTCTCTAACTGTTGAGCCAAACCAGCCAGGGCAGTTCTTTGCACTTTAGATATTAATATTCCTTTCAATGTTATAAAGAATTTTTGGTTGACCTTCCCAGCCCATGCTTTTCTCCTTCTTTCTTGAATACCAAAAATATGGTAACACCATATTTAAGTATGTCACTTCCCAATGGTTTCTCCTGTTTTGTAGTTTCTAAATGCAAAGCTCTTTAGATTTGAAATGGCTTTTGTTTCCCCAAGATACGTTCTCAGTGCTTAGACGTTCACTAAATCAGTAGTGCTTAGCTGCTACTGATTGACTCTACATGATAACACCTGATACTAAGTAGAGACACTGAAGCCTAGATGAGTGTGTGTGTGTGTGTGTGTGTGTGTGTGTGTGTGTGTGGCATGAGAGAGAGGGAAAGAGGGAGGAGGAGGAGGAGGAGAGAGAGAGGGAGAGAGAGAGGTTAAGGGGGGATACATTTTCTTGGCTTCTTTGCTTCTGTAGATACAGTCAAAAAACTAATTTTGGGACTTATTTTCTGGGCACAACATCTTAATTTTATATCTGGAAATTACCTAATTTAGGCAGTGGAGCCTACCTACAGTAAATACAGCACTTGTTCAGTGAGCTGGGATGAGTCATGCACCACCTGTAAAAGAAGATAGAGACACCTGAATGGTCCGAAATACCCCAATGATTAAGACATCGCTTTTTCCTAATGTATCCAGACAATGGCCACACCACCCTTTGCACTGGGCCTGTAGCATCAGCTCTATGTCCTCTTTCTTTGTCTGCAAACAGAGAGGAGCAGCAGGTTGACGCCCCAGACTCGGTTAGCCTCCAGGTGCGTTTCCTTTGGTTGCAAGGGCCAGGTTGAGCTTGATTTGCTTCAGTACATAAAGATAAGAAGCTAAGGGCCCCTTCCGAAAGCAAACACGTTTAATTTCCACCACCACCTCGCTGTGATTCAGCGGATGGAATTTATAATGGTGTTAACCCTTTTCCATAAAAGTAGCAAATGAATCAGTCCTAATAGGAAATACAAATCCACAGCTGACATTCTTTGAAGCCCACAGAGATTTTACTGAGAAGGCTGTCACCCCTCCTGAGTGTCCCCTAGAAGTAAGAGTACAGAGTGGCCAAATCTTTTGAGAAGCAACTCCAACTACTAGCAAAACAAGTCTTTGCATGTGCCAAGTCCTGCCTGACCACTCTCAGCAGCAGGAATTCAGACAAAACTTCAGGAGTGCTTTGCAGGGCAGCTGTGGTGCATTTAAAGCAGAAAAATAGCCTTAATCTTTGCAAAACCAACAAAGATAAGCAATAGCTTTAGTTGGGTTGAAATTAGCCAACGCACTGCTACACAGTGTCCTTGTGACTATTATTCAGGCTCTGACCGACGAATGGCACTGCTCGAGTATGCTGGCAATGTTTAACAAACCATCTGTCTTGTACCTGTTCTCACTGAACAGGAGCCTTTGTCTGAACCCTGGGCCCATTCAGCACGTCTGCTGTCTGCTCACTAGCCAGTGAAATCTCCTCGTTGCATTGTATTAATTTCACAAGTTTTTTTATTATGGTTTGTCCTCTGTGGAGCCGCTGCTGCCGGAGACCAGTTTTGAAAAGAAAAATATGGATCTTGTCATTGACTATCTATTACTTTAAATACCACCATGTGTCTAAAAATCTTCCTTGCTTATTTGATTTTTCCCTCATTCTTCTTCTTCTTTTTTTTCTTTATTGATTTTAGAGAGAGAGTAAGGGAGAAGGAGAGAGGGATAGAAACATTGATGAGAGAGAACATCGATTAGTTGCCTCCAGCATGCCCCCCACTGGGGACTGGCCCACAACCTGGGCATGTGCCCTGACTGGGAATCCAATCAGCGACCTCTTAGTGCATGGCTCGACACTCAACCTCTGAGCCACACTGGCTGGGACTGATTATTCTTCTTCTAAAAGGAATTTCAACATACATTCAAAAGCAACTATTGCCGATTTTATTATTTTTAAAAATTAATTAATTAATTATTAATTTATTTTTGTTACAGATGTTTCTCCTTTTTTCCCCATGGACACCCTCCTCCCCATCCCCCCACCCCATCCCCAGCTTTGTTGTCCATGTCCACCACTTATGCATACATGCATATAAGTTCTGTGGTTTATCTCTTCCCTCCACCCCCCCTCTTCTGAGGGTTGTCAGTCTGTACCCTACTTCCACATCTCTGGGTCTACCCTGTTCCTCGACTGTTATGTTTATTATCTTCCACAAATAAGTGAGATCATGTGATATTTGTCTTTCTCTGCTTGGCTTGTTTTGCTTAAGATAATACTCTCGAGGTCCCTCCATGTCGTCTCAAAGGATAAGAGATCTTTCTTTCTTACAGCTGCATAGTATTGCATTGTGTATATGTATCACAGCTTTTTTATCCATTCATCCACTGATGGACATTTGGGCTGTTTCCAGATCTTAGCTATTGTAAATAGTGCTGCTATGAACATGGGGGTACATGTATTCTTTCTGATTGGTGTTTCAGGCTTCTTAGGGTATATTCCTACATGTAGGATCACTGGGTCAAATGGCAATTCAATTTTTAATTTTTTGAGGTAACACCATAGTGTTTTCCACAGTGGCTGCACCAGTCTGCATTCCCACCAGCAGTATACTAGAGTCCCCTTTTCTCCACACCCTTGCGAACACTTGCTGTTTGATGATTTGTTGATGGCGGCCATTCTGACAGGTGTGAGATGATAACTCATTGTTGTTTTAATTTGCATCTCTCTGATGATTAGGGATGTTGAGCATTTCTTCATATGTCTCTTAGCCATATGTATGTCCTGTTTGGAGAGGTGTCTATTTAGTTCCTCTGCCCATTTTTTTTTTTTTTTCTTATCCTCACCCGAGGACATTTTCCCATTTTTTGTTCAGATAGAGTGGGAGGAAGAGAGAGAGAGAGAGAAACATCGACGTGAAAGGGACACATCGAGTGGCTGCCACCTGCACAACCCAACCAGGGCCGGGGAAAAACTGCAACCGAGGTACACGCCCTTAGCTGGAAACAAACACGGGTCTCTCTGGACCGCAGGCTGACACTCTAACCGCGGAGCCAAACCAGCCAGGGCCCTCTGCCTATTTTTTAATTGGGTTCTTTGTGTTCCTTTTGTTGAGTTGTATGAGCACTCTATTTTGGAGATTAACCCCTTATCTGATGTATCATTGGCAATTATGCTCTCCCATACAGTGGGTTCCGTATCCGTTTTGATGGTTGTTTCTTTTGCTGTGCAGAAGCTTTTGAGTTTGATGTAGTCCCATGAGTTCAGTTTTTCCTTTGTTTCTGTTGCGTTAAGTGATGTATCAGTGAAGATTCTGCTGCGTATGATGTCCAAAATTTTGTTGCCTACATTTTCTTCTAAGATTTTTATGGATACATGAGTCACATTTAAGTCTTTTATCCATTTTGAGTTAATTCTTGTGTATGGTGTAAGTTGATGGTCTAGTTTCATTTTTTTGCATGTAGCTGTTCAATTTTCCTAACACCATTTATTAAAGAGGCTGTCTTTAATCCACTGTATGCTCTTGCTGCCTTTGTCAAATATTAATTGAGCATAATGTCTTGGGTCAATTTCTGGATTCTCTGTTCTGTTCCACTGGTCTATATGCCTGTTCTAGTGCCAGTACCAGGCTGTTTTGATTACAGTAGCTTTGTAGTATAACCTGATATCCGGTATTGTGATCCCACCTACTTTGTCCTTCTTTTTCAAGATTGCTGTGGCTATTCGGGGTCTTTTTTGGTTCCATATGAACTTTTGAAGTATTTGTTCTAGTTCTGTGAAATATGTCACCTGTATTTTGATGGGGATTGCATTGAATCTATAGATTGCTTTGGGTAATATGGACATTTGAATGATGTTAATTCTTCCAATCCATGAACAAGGTATGTGCTTCCACTTTTTTATATCTTTCTCTATTTCTTTTTTCAATGTCCTGTAGTTTTCTGCAAATAGGTCCTTTACTTCTTTGGTTAAGTTTATTCCTAGGTATCTTAATTTTTTTTCTGCGATCATAAACGGGATTTTTTTTTTTAGTTTCTCTTTCTGTGAGTTCATCATTGGTGTATAAGAATGCTGTCGATTACTTGACATTAATTTTGTATTCTGCTACTTTGCCAAATTCATTTATTAAGTCTAATAGATTTTTGATGGAGTCTTTAGGGTTTTCTATGTATAATATCATGTCATCTGCAAATAATGACAGTTTCACTTCCTCCTTTCCAATTTGGATTCCTTTTATTTTTTCTACATGTCTGATTGCTGTGGCTAAGACTTCCAGTACTATATTAAATAAGAGTGGCGAAAGTGGGCATCCATGTCTTGTTCCTCTTCTTAAGGGAAATGTTTTTAGTTTTTGCCCATCGAGTATGATGTTGGCTGTGGGTCTTTCATATATGGCCTTTATTATATCAAGATATGATCCCTCTATTCCCAAATTGCTGAGCGTTTTTGTCAAAAATGGTTGCTGGATTTTGTCAAAAGCTTTTTCAGCATCTATTGATATGATCATGTGGTTTTTATCTTTCATTTTGTTTATGTAGTGTATCATATTTATTGATTTGCGAATATTGAACCAGCCTTGCATCCCTAGGACGAATCCCACTTGGTCATGGTGAATAATTTTTTTGATGTATTGCTGGATCTGATTTGCTAGTATTTTGTTTAGGATTTTGGCATCTATGTTCATCAGGGATATTGGCCTGTAGTGTTCATTTTTTGTAGTGTCTTTTTCTGGTTTTGAAGTTATAATTATGCTGGCCTCATAAAATGAGTTTGGAAGTCTTCCTTCTTCTTGAATTTTTTGAAATAGTTTGAGGAGAATGGGTGTTCTTCTTTGAATGCTCGGTAAAACTCCCCAGTGAAGCCGTCCGGGCCTGGGCTTTGGTTTGCTGGGAGAGTCTTGATTACATCTTCAATTTTCTTGGTTGTTATTAGTCTGTTCAAGTTTTCTATCTTTTCCTGGTTCAGTTTTGGGAGACTATGTGTTTCTAGAAATGTGTCCATTTCGCTTAGATTGTCGAATTTGTTGCCATATAAATGTTCATAGTATTTGTTAACGATCCTTTGTATTTCTGTGATGTCAGTTTTTACTTCTCCTCTTTCATTTCTGATTTTGTGTATTTGGGTTCTCTCTCTTTGTTTCTTGGTGAGTCTAGCTAAGGGTCCATCAATCTTGTTTATATTTTTAAAAAAATAGCTGTTCCATTGTACCTTTGAATTGTTTTTCTGGTCTCTACGTCATTTATTTCTGCTTTGATCTTTACTATTTCCTTCCTTCGACTGGCTCTGGGTTTTTCTTTTGGTTTACTTTCTAGTTCTTTAAGTTGTGAGGCTAGATAGTCTATTAGAAAGTTTTCTTGTTTCTTGAGGTAGGCCTGTAGTGCCAATAACTTCCCTCTCAGAACTGCTTTTGCTGCATCCCATAGATTTTGTGTTTTTGTGTGTTCATTTTCATTGGTTTCCAGTAAGTTTTTAATGTCTTCCTTGATCTCCTCGGTAACCCATTCATTGTTCAGTAACATGCTATTTAGCCTCCATGTGTTCAAATGTCTTTGCATGTTCTTGTTGCAATTGATTTCTAGTTTCATGCCATTGTGATCTGAGAAGATGCTTGATATGATTTCAATCTTCTGGAACTTGTAGAGACTTAGTTTGTGTCCTAACATGTGGTCTATCTTTGACAATGTCCCATGTGCGCTTGAGAAGAATGTGAATTCAGTAGTTTTGGGGTGTAATTCTCTGTAAATATCTATTAAATCCATTTGGTCTAGTGCTTCATTTAGAGTCTCTATTTCCTTGTTAATTTTTTGTCTAGAGGATCTATCCAGTGATGTCATCTGGGTGTTGAAGTCCCCTTCTATGATTGTATTGCTGTCGATTTCTCCTTTGAAGTCATCCAGAAGATTTTTAATATATTTTGGTGCTCCTATATTGGGTGCATATATGTTTACCAAGGTTATATCTTCCTGTTGGATAGATCCTTTCAATATTATGTAGTGACCTTCCTTGTCTCTAGTTATGGCCTTCATTTTGAAATCTATTTTATCAGATTTGAGTATTGCTACCCCAGCTTTTTTTTCCCTTTCCGTTTGATTTGAAGATTTTTTTCCATCACTTCACTTTCAACCTATGTGAGTCTTTTGTTGTGAGGTGGGTTTCTTATAAACAACATATATATGGGTCATGCTTTCTTATCCAATCTGCTACTCTGTGTCTTTTTATTGGAGCATTCAATTCATTTTCATTTAAGGTGATTATTGATATGTACTTATTTATTGCCATTTTTGTTTATTGTGGTTATATTTTCTTTCCTATTTCTTCTACTAATTACAACAGTCCTTTTAACATTTCTTGCAGTGATGGTTTGGTGCTAATGTATTACCTTAGCCTTTTTTTTTGTCTGGGAAACTCTTTATTTGACCTTCTATTTTGAATGATAGCCTTGCTGGGTAGAGTAGTCTTGGATTCAAATCCTTGTTTTTCATGGCCTTGATTACTTTATGCCATTCCCTTCTGGCCTGTAGTGTTTCTGTTGAGAAGTCAGATGATAGCCTTCTGGGGGTTCCTTTGTAGGTAACCTGTTGCTTATCTCTTGCTGCCTTTAAGACTCTCTCTTTGTTTTTAATTTTTGGCATTTTAATTACTATGTGTCTTGGTGTGGGCCTGTTTGGGTTCTTCTTACTTGGGACTCTCAGTGCTTCTTGAACTTGAATGCCTTCTTTCTTCACCAAATTAGGGAAGTTTTCTGTCACTATTTCTTCAAATATATTCTCTAACCCTTGCTCATTTTCTTCTTCTTCGAGGACTCCTATGATGCAAATATTATTACGTTTCCAACTGTCCCACAGTTCTCTTAAGCTGTCTTCTTGTTTTTTCCTTTTGGTTTTCTGATTGGTTGATTTTTTTCTACCCTGTTTTCTAATTCTCTGATCCAGTCCTCAGCCTCCTCTACTCTGCTGTTTAGTCCTTCCAATGTGTTCTTCATTTCTGCTATGTCATTCTTCATTTCTTCTTGGTGCTTCTTCATTTCCAATTGGTTGATTTTCAATTTTTCTATGTCTTTACTCATGGTGTTGATGTCCTCACTCATGCTGTTGAGCTTCCTCAAGATCATGGCTCTGAATTCTAGCCTTGTTAACTTGCTTAACTCAATTTCATTTATCTCATCTTTCGGTAGAGGTCTCTTGTTCTTTCATTTGGGATCTGTTTCTTTGTTTCACCATTTTGGCTATCTCAGTGGTTTTTGGAACCTGCCAAATTTTCCTGTGGATGTTGGTGTTCTGTTGTTTGTGGCTCCCTCTACTGGGTTTGGATGAGTGTGGGAGGACCCACGTTAAACACCACCATGGAGTCTTACTTTTCTGGGTAGATTTGGAAGCCCAGAAAAGGTTAAGTTATTCTCTAGCTTTTTGCCTAGAGGCTATTAGTTGTGGTTACTTGAAGAGCCTTGGGTTCTCAGTTGAATAAAAACCTCCCTCAGGTGTTCAGCGTGAGAGGATTTACCAAGTGTGGGGCAGATGCTGGTTGTTAATGAGCTCAATTTGCATTTCAATGGCCCACCTGGGTGTGGCTGAATCTCTGAGGAAGGGGCTGCTGCCTCTTCCCAGAGCTCTGGGAAGGAGTAAGATGGCCACCATCTGGTGTGGCCACAACTCAGCCAAAGCTCTGAGCGCCCTCCAAATCCCGAGTGTCCCCACACAATTCCAGTCCAGTCAGCCTTCCCTCTGCCAGAGCCCATAGTGAGTGGCTGTGGCTATTTTAGCGCTCTGTCCCTGCCCTCTGTGCTGTGGAGCATGCTTGAGGTTTAACTCTGAGGGTGCTGCTCACAGCTAAGACCACTGCTTTCTGTGGGCTCCCAGCCCCCTCTCGCGCCTCCACAATCCTGCCAGTATCAATTCAGTGTCCCTGGTTGGATGGTCCTCGCAAGCTGCTTTTCTTTTGCTTTTTCCTGATGATTTGTCTTTATTTTAGGTGTAATTCCAGTTTGGTCCTGGGAGATGGTCTGTGTAGCTTCCATTCACTCTGCCGCCATTTTGGTATCTCCCTGATTTTATTTTTTATCTTGGTTAATTGTTCTTACATTAGAACCCCCACACTCTCTTGTATATATTTTTTATTCCTCGGTAAAGGATTTTCTGCTTAAATATCAAACTTTCAGTTTACTGATTGTTATATATAGTGTTAGGCTAAACCATTTGAACTTAATGTTTTCATTAAAAGTGTCAGATATTGGCATTTTCATATGATTCAATTATATAGATAGTTCCTTGCAAAATTGCCCATTTTGTTTTACAGTACAGGTGTGAGAAGATAACTAAGCCAATTCATGGTTTTCATTTTATATAAAAAAAAGAATTTATAAAGCAAAATTCTCTTTTCAGAATTTTTTTCTCCTGCTCTGCCTTACCTGCTCAGAAGTAAAATGTTCCCATCTTCTTTTTCCAGCTCTCACAATGCTCATATAATTATGACCATCTCAGGCACACCTTTACAATGGCAGCGGAGGGAATCCCCTTCCAAGTCAAAGCCACCCTTGGAACTCACTCATCAGGTCTTTACACCAACAGACTGGAGACTGAGGCCTGGACAGCAGTCATCACCCAGCTGTGCTGTCTTTGGCTCTCACTTGGATCCTCCTGACAAGAGATTCTTATCAATCAAAGGGACTACATTTGATAAGAGACATACACTGGGGGACTCCAAAATGCATAGATTATAAAGTTCAAAACAGTTATGTGTTTAGAGATCTTTGAATATATGTTTACAGCTTTGAGTACGTGAAACATACAGTTAATAAAGCTATTGTAATAACCATAAGCTGCATGTCTTTTTCCATACTAACAATTATAAACCTACTTTTGCCCACTCTTGTACTGTCTACTTCCCCATCCTAGCACCAGAGCTTTGTTTAGATTTATTTAATCATTCTCACAGGCATGACCTAAGCATAGTTTTGTCTTTAGAGCAGATGTAACTAATAAAGGAATTCAAATACGTACCTATGTTGTCTTTCCAGAAGAAATTAGGAAAACAAAACAGTCATCTTTAAAACAGCAGTATAATAAATTTTGTCCTTAAATTTAAAGTTTCACTGAAGCCAGGAAGGGAAGCAGAGATAAGGGGTGAGGGAATCTCTTAAGATTTTAACTCTCAAAGGGAAAGGGAAATAAATGTGGGAGTGTTCTGCCAGATTAGTGGTCCCATTGGAGGCTTGTGGAAAGAGAACTTTCTTCATATTTTTAATCTCATCTTTCAATTTCAATTTTGGTATATGTAATATGTTTTGTAAAGTAACCTACTATTAAATGCATGTTGTATTAATACATTTTATTTTTATTAATTGATTGGTTTTAGAGAGAGAGAGGAAGGAAGGGAGGGAAAGAGAGAGAGAAATATTGATTTGTTGTTCCACTTATTTATGCCTTCAGTGGTTGATTCTCATATGTACCCTGACCAGGGACTGAACATGCAAACTTGGCATATCAGGATGATGCTTTAACTAACTGGGCTATCTGGCCAGGGCATATTAATACATTTTTATTACAATATATATATCATTTATTAGACAATAATATAGAATTGATAATATATAAACATTAATACAATTATATATAAATAATTATATATCATTTATTCATGAATATATTCATTCATCTGATATCTGTACTGCTTCCACTGTTTGGCTATGGTGAACAATACTGCTATAGACATGGGTGTGCATGTATTGGTTTGAATCCCTGTTTTCGGTTCCTCTGGAGTAGAATTGCTGAATTATATAGTAATTCTATATTACATGTTTTGAGGAACCACCAACTGCTTTCCACAGGAGCTATACTCTTTTTTTTTTTTTTTTTCTTGTAAAATGCCCATTTGCTGGATACTTTCTTTCTCCTTATCTTGAAAAGCAATTAAAAATAAGCACATGGAAAAGAACCTCAAAAAAGAAAGGAATAAAACTCTAGGAAGGTGAAAGATGGGAAGCCAGGTGATGCCTGACCATGCTGGGGTATCTGTCTCCTGCTCCTCAGCCTCCTTCCTTCTTGGTCTTCAGTGGGGCACCCCAAACCCCACAGGTGGGTCCATGAGAGAAGGTGCCAGGCCTTGGTAGGGTCCCTGGAGTGGCCAGAGAGGGCAAAGTCTGGGACAGAGGAAAGAGGTCCACTGGGCTCAGTTCAGGCTTGGCCCCAGCGAGTGGGAACACAAGGTCCAGTATTTCTAGGTTCAGTACCCAGCCTTGCCCACCAGCCATGTACAAGTCCCAATTTTTCTACCTCCTCCTAAATATTTATATTCCTTTTTTAAACAAAATATATGGCACTCTCAGAAGGTGTGAAGGGGAATCTCATTGTACTTTAAAATATTTTTTGTATATCTTTTTATTGACTTTTAGAGAGAGAGGAAGGGAGAGAGAGAGATAGAAACATCGATGATCAACTGCCACCTGCATGCCCCCTTGGAGGATCAAGCCCTTAACCCAGACAAGTGCCCTGACTGGGAATCGAACCAATGACCTCTTAGTGCACAGGTCAATGCTCAACCAATGAGCCACACCAGCCAGGCTCATTGTAATTTTTTCTTTTTTAAGATGAATTTTTAAAAATTGTATTTCTTAATTACAGCTTATATTCAATATTATTTTGTATTAGTTTCAGGTGCATAGCATAGTTTTTGGGATTTTTTTTTACAATTTTTATTAATTTATTTTTGTTACAGATGTTTCTCCTTTTATCCCCATTGACATCCCCTCCTGATCCTGCCCTCCCACCCCATCCACATTGTTGTCTATGTCCATTGGTTACGCATACATGTATATAAGTTCTGTGGTTTATCTCTTCCCTCCCCCCGCACCCCCTGTCCCCCTCTTCTGAGGTTTGTCAGTCTGTACCCTACTTCTATTTCTCTGGGTCTATTTGTTCATCAGCTTGTATTGTTCATTATATTCCACAAATGAGTGATATCACGTGATATTTGTCTTTCTCTGCTTGGCTTATTTTGCTTAGCAAATACTCTCCAGGTCCTTCCATGTTGTCTCAAAAGATAAGAGATCTCTCTTTCTTACAGCTGCATAGTGTTCCATTGTGGATATGTACCACAGCCTTTTTATCAACTCATCTATTAATGGACACTTGTACTGTTTCCAGATCTTAGCTATTGTAAATAGTGCTGCTATGAACATAGGGGTACATATATTCTTTCTGATTGGTGTTTCAGGCTTCTTAGGGTATATTCCTAGAAGTGGGATCACTGGGTCAAATGGCAGTCCAATTTTTAATTTTTTGAGGAAACACCATATTGTTTTCCACAGTGGCTTCACCAGTCTGCATTCCCACCAGCAGTGTACTAGAGTCCCCTTTTCTCCACACCCTTGCCAGCACTTGCTGTTTGATGATTTGTTGATGGCAGACATTCTGGCAGGTGTGAGGTGATACCCCATAGTTGTTTTAATTTGCATCTCTCTGATGATTAGTGATGTTGAGCATCTTTTCATATTTCTCTTGGCCATTTATATGTCCTGTTTGGAGAGGTGTCTATTTAGGTCCTATGCCCATTTTTTTAATTGGATTCTTTGTCTTTTGTTGAGTTTTATGAGTACGCCATATATTCTGGAAATTAGCCCCTTATCTGATGCATTGTTGGCAACTATGCTCTCCCATGTAGTGGGTTCCCTTTCCATTTTGATGCTTATTTATTTTGCTGTGCAGAAGCTTTTTAGTTTGATGTAGTAGCATTTGTTCATTTTTTTCCTTTGTTTCTCTTGCGCTAGGCATTGTATCAATGAAAATTCTGCTGCATGTGATGTCTGAAATTTTGTTTCCTACATTTTCTTCTAGGATTTTTATGGATTCACAAGTCACATTTAAGTCTTTTATCCATTTTGAGTTTATTCTTGTGTATTGTGTAAGTTGGTGCTCTAGTTTCATTTTTTTTTTCATGTAGCTGTCCAATTTTCCCAACGCCATTTATTAAAGAGGCTATCTTTACTTCATTGTATGCTCTTGCCACCTTTGTCAAATATTAATTGATCATAATGTCTTGGGTAAATTTCTGGGTTCTTTGTTCTGTTCCATTGACCTATATGCCTGTTCTTGTGACAGTATCCACGCTGTTTTGATTACTATGGCTTTGTAGTATAACCTGAATCTGGTACTGTGATCCCTCCTACTTTGTTCTTCTTTTTCAAGATTGTTGTGGCAATTCAGGGTCATTTTTGGTTCCATATAAACATTTGGAGTATTTGTTTTAGTTCCATGAAATAAGTCGTTGGTATTTTAATGGGGATTGCATTGAATCTATAGATTACTTTGGATAGAATGGACATTTTAATTATATTAATTCTTCCAATCCATGAACAAGGTATATACTTCCACTTTTTTACATTTTCCTCTATTTCTTTTTTCATTGTTCTGTAGATTTTTGTGAACAGGTCATTTGCTTCTTTGGTTAAATTTATTCCTAGGTATCTTAGTTTTTTTTGCTGCAATGGTAAACGGGATTGTTTTTTGTTTCTCTTTCCATGAATTCATTTTTGGTGTATAAGAATGTCATCGATTTATTTTTTAATGGAAAACCTGTATTTGCATATGATTTGTGTTTTATTTTTTAAAATTTGTTTTTATTGATTTTTTTAGAGAGAAGGAGAGAGAGATAGAGACATTGATGTGAGAGAGAAACATCTATCAGTTGCCTCCTGCATGCCTCCTACTAGGGATCAAGCCTGAAACCTGGGCATGTGCACTGACCAGGAATCAAACTGGGACCTCTCAGTCCAGGGGACAACATTCAATCCACTAAGCCACACCTGCTGGACATGCCGTCGATTTCTTGATGTTAATTTTGTATCCTGCTACTTTGCCAAATTCATTTATTAGCTCTAGTAGATTTTTGATGGAGTCTTTAGGGTTTTCTATGTACAATGTCATCTGCAAATAATGACAGTTTCCCTTCCTTTCCAATTTGATCCCATTTATTTTTCCTTCTTGTCTAATTGCTGTGGATAAGCTTTCAGTACTGTGTTAAATAAGAGTGGTGAATGTGGGCATCCCTGTCTTGTTCCTGCTCTTAAGGGAAATTATTTTAGTTTTTACCCATTGAGTGTAATGTTGGCTGTAGGTTTTTCATATATGGCCTTTATTATGTCCAGATATGATCCCTCTATTCCCACATTGCTGAGCGTTTTTATCAGAAATGGGTGCTGGATTTTGTCAAATGCTTTCTAAGCATCTATTGATATGATCATACGGTTTTTATCTTTCATTTGGTTTTTGTGGTGTATCACATGTATTGATTTTTGAATATTGTACCAGTCTTGCATCATTGGGATGACTGCCACTTGGTCATGATGAATAATTTTTTTTAATGTATTTCTGAATCTGGTTTGCTAATATTTTGTTAAGGATTTTGGCATCTAGGTTCATGGGGGAAATTGGCCTATAGTTTTCTTTGTTTGTAGAGTTTTTGTCTGGTTTTGGAGTTAGAATTATGCTGGCCTCATAACATAAGTTTGGAAGTCTTCCTTCTTCTTGGATTTTTTGGAATAATTTGAGGAGAATAGGTGTTAGATCTTCTTTGAATGTTTGGCAAAACTCCCTCATGAAGCCTTCTGGGCCTTGACTTTTGTTTACTGGGAGTTTCTTGATTACATCATCAATTTCCTTAGTTGTTATAGGTTTGTTCAAGTTTTCTATCCCTTCCAGGTTCAGTTTTGGGAGACTGTGTGTTTCTAGAAATTTGCTCATGTCACCTAGATTGTCCAATTTGTTGGCGTATAATTACTCATAGTATATTTTAATGATCCTTTGTATTTCTGTGGTGTCAGCTGTTACTGCTCTTTCATTTCTGATTTTGTTTATTTGGGTCCTCTCTCTTCGTTTCTTGGTGAGTCTAGCTAAGGGTCTGTTAATCTTGTTTATCTTTTCAAAGAACCAGCTCCTTGTTTCATTGATCTTTTGAATTGTTTTTTTTTAGTTTCTATGTCGTTTATTTGTGTTCTGACCTTTAATATTTCTTTCCATGTACATGCTCTGGATTTTTCTTTTTATTTGTATTCTAGTTCTTTAAGTTGTAGGGTTAGGAAGTCAATTAGAAATTTTTCTTGTTTCTTGAGGTAGGCCTACAGAGCTATAAACTTGACTTTCAGGACTGCTTTCACTGCGTCCCATAGATTTTGTATTCTTGTGTGTTCATTTTTATTGGTTTCCAGGAAGTTTTTAATTTCTTCCTTGATCTCTTTGGTAACCCAATCATTATTTAATAACATGCTATTTAGCATCCATGTGTTTGAATGTTTTTGAGTGTTTTTATTGTAATGGATTTCTAGTTTCATGCCACTGTGATCTGAGAATACTCTTGATATGATTTCAATTTTCTTGAAATTGTAGAGTATTAGTTTGTGTCCTAACGTGATCTATCTTTGAGAATTTCCCATGCGCACTTGAGAAGAATGTGAATTCTGCAGTTTTGGGGTGTAATTTTCCGTTGATATCGATTAAATCCGTTAGATCTAGTGCATCATTTAGAGTCTCTGTTTCCTTGTTAATTTTTTGTCTAGAGGATCTATCTAGTGATGTCAGTGGGGTGTTGAAGTCCCCTGCTATGATTCTATTGCTGTTGATTTCTCCTTTGAAGTCCTCCAGAAGTTTTAAAATGTATTATATTTTGGTGCTCCTATATTAGGTGTATATATGTTTACCAAGGTTATATCCTCCTGCTGAATAGATTATTTTAATATTCTGTAGTGGCCTTCTTTGTCTCTAGTCACGGCCTTCATTTTGAAGTCTATTTTATGAGATATGAGTATTGCTACTGCAGTTTTTTTTTTTTTCTTTCCGTTGCCTGGAAAAATTTTTTTGCATCTCTTCACTTTCAATCTTTGTGAGTCTTTTGTTCTGAGGTGTGTCTCTTGTAAATTATATATATATATAAATCATACTACCATGCTTTCTTATCCATTGAGTCACTCTGTGTCTTTTGATCAGAGTGTTTAATAAATTTACATTTAAGATTGTTATTAATATGTACTTATTTATTACCATTTTTGTTCATTATGGTTATTTTTCTCTTCCTATTTCTTCTGCTTATTAGAGCAGTCCTTTTAACATTTTTTGGAGTGCTAGTTGGGAGATAATATATTCCCTTAGTCTTTTTTCCCCTGGGAAGCTCTTTATTTCTTCTTCTATTTTGAATGATAGTCTTTCTGGACAAAGTAGACTTGGGTTCAGATCCTTGTTTTTCATTACCTTGATTACTTTATGCTGTTTCCTTCTGGCCTGTAGTGTTCCTCTTGAGAAGTCAGCTGATAGCCTTTTGGGGGCTCCTTTGTAGGTAACCTGTTGCTTATCTCTTGCTGCCTTTAGGATTCTCTCTTTGTCTTTGATTTTTGACATTTCAGCTATTATGTGTCTTGGTGTGGGCCTCTTTGGATTCTTATTCCTTGGGGCTCTCTGTGCTTCTTGGACTTGTATGCCTTTTTCCTTCACCAAGTTAGGGAACTTTTCTGTCACAATTTCTTCAAATAGATTCTCTAACCCTTGCTTATTGTCTTCTTATGCTGGCACACCTATGTTGCAGATGTTGTCATGTTTCATATTGTCCCACAATTCTCTTAGGCTGTCTTCCCCTTTTTTTAATTGTTTCTTGTTTTTGGCTTTCTGATTGGTTGATTTTTTATTTTTTTTTATCCTCTCATGTAAGTCACTGATCTGGTCCTCAGCTTTCTCTATTCTGCTGGTTATTCCTTCCAATGTGTTCCTTATTTCTGCTATGTCATTCTTCATTTCCAGTTGGTTGGTTTTCAATGTTTCTATATCTTTACTCATGGTATTGAGCTCCAGTCTGCCCAACTTCTGCTGGTGCCCAAGGTGAGTGGCTATAGCTGATTTGGTGGTTTTTAAAACCTCCACTTTCTCAGTGGGAAGTGCACACTACTAATACAGCCCTCCTCTGCTGTCTGTGGGCTCCCAGCCCACCCACACAGACCTTTGCAGTTCCTACCAGGCTCGATTTGGTGTCCTCTTTGTCTCTCATTGTGCTGGTGCTCTTCTGCTTGCTCTTCATTTGGATTTTCCCAGTGTTTGTCTTTATTTTAGTTGTAATTCTAATTTGGTCCTGGGAGATGGTCTGTGTAGCTTCCATTCACCCTGCTGCCATCTCCATTTTCTTTTCATTGTACTTTTGTTTTTCACATTCCAGAAGTCATTTTTTTTGTTTGTTTGTTCATAGGACATTTTGAATGAACATCAAGGACAAGGGTATGCATGCACTCTTCTAATTGCCAGGAATGATCTGTGGGGCCCTCCACAGACTCTCCTGACATCTCCTAAAAGCTACCATATGGCTGCAGGTATTTATACCCGAATAGGGTCCATCCTCCTAAAGGATATCATTGCCACTAGGAGGAGGAGTGGCAGGTATGTATCCAATCATAAGGAGAATAAAAAGGAAGTCTTAAATCCAAGCAGAGAGGGAGTGAAACTGGAGTCCAGAGACGGGATGGACAGGCTTTGGGAAGTTGTAGAAAGAGCATATTGCCAGGTGGATGACTCCATAGTGGGTCAGAGTCCTGAAGCCTTACCTGGACCAGAGAGTCACAGAGTGTGTTCTTAGTCCCCAGGTCAAGGGGGACATCCTGATGAAAGAGCAAGCAGGAAGTCAAAGAACACAGCAAGATCTTGGGTATGGGAGGAGCAGGTAGGAAATGTAAGGTCAAGACAGGGATCTTGAGGTCCAAAATACATGGGCAGATTTACAAAGAAACATATCCAGGAGCAATCCCTGCTTGTGAACCTGTAACTGTGTCTCCTCTGCCTTGAGTTTGAATGGTGGTTCTCATCTTGGTCACACATTAGAATTACCCAAGGATCTTCAAAGACTCCCAATGGCCAGGCCAATGAAATCAGGCTCACTATGTCTGGGACCCAGGTCAGTATCTTAACATTTTCATAGTGATTCTAATGCACAGCCAAAGATGACCAAAGTAGGATTTTAGGTTTAAAATAGTAGATTTAAAAAGTAGACTTTATTAAATTGTTTTTATTATAAAACAAAAGCACACTATAGAAGTTTGGATGGAATGAAGATGTTGACAGAAGATGTCATGCAGCCTCATGGCCTTATCACTACTGTAGATGATACAGCCTGTGACCAATTTGGGGCTCCATTCTGGGAACTGTGGATGAAGGCTGGCAGCCAGAGCAGGACTGTGCTACTGAGAACACACAGGATGCGATGTATTTTCTGGGTCCCCAGCACCGTGGCAGGCACAGTGAGGGCTGCACTCAATAAATGTTTGTAGGATGACTGAATGGAAGCAGGAAGGCATGAATTCATGAAAAGCAGTCTGAGTCATGGCCCCTGCCCTCTAGAAACTTATAAAAGAGTATCTGAATAGGCATTACAATGACAATAATTGGATGGAACTAATAGTTCCTGCATCAGTGGCTCTGTGTGTCTATGCACACAGCCCTGCAGCCAGGGAAACCAGGAGAGAGTTTTAGAAAACTCTGTTTGGTGGTTATGGCTTCTCTTATCTTTATTAATGGTGTGCAAAGCACTGACACACTGCCCTGTCTTGATAAAACAGGTAAACAGGAACAGAGAAAAACTCAATAAAACAGGTTGCCAGTGGTACACAGAGCCCACCTGGGTGGTCACAGAGAGGTCAGTGAGAGTGGAGAAAACCCTGCCTCTTGGATGGGAGTTATTCTGTTGATTGTTTGCTTCCTTGTTTGGTAAAAATTTCCTAAATTCTCTAACCTGAAGATAAATTAAGTTGATAAGCTGAGAGCTCCTTGACAATTAGAGCTTCCTCCTCTGAAATGGTAGGTGTGATTCAAAGAACACTTACAAGCTATGACAGAGTTGGAGAGTTGTCAACTATCTATATGACCTTAAGAAATTTCCATTTCTCTGACATGCAAAGCAGAGAGCAGTGTCTATTCTGCTTTCCTTGTCTGGTGGTTGTACAAATTCAGCAAGACAGAATTACTGATCCCAAAGGCAACTTTTACTACTTAGGTGTTTTTAACCCCCTGTTTATTAAAGGGTTCTAATAAAGACCCTCAGCCACAGAGTAGACTAAAGGCTAGCTATATTGACTCTAGCAGGGCTGTAGTCATGACCCTTGCCACCTCTTACATGCTGGGGGATGTAGGCAGGCACCAGTCACCAATAAGTACTAGATTTGTACAAGAATACCAAAAACAAACAAACAAACAAACAAACAAACAAAAAACACTTATACATGAAACTTTATTAGAGACTGCTGCTATTTTAATTTTTCCTCTTTTTCCATCTGTTACTCCCAGGTACCCTTCTTTTATGTTCAGAGAGAAAATGGCCTTTTCCCTCATGGCTCATTCTATTTTTTAAAAATTGTTTGCTTTGTTGTTTTTTTTTTAAACCCAGATCTATGTGTATTTGGGTAGCTTTAAGTAGTTGGCAAGTTGGTGATGAAACTGAGGTGAGAAACTTGAACTCTGCCAGACTCGGTCCCTTCCATAGAAGAGCACTGCTAAACTATTTACTCTGAGCCTGTGGAGTGACTGTCACCATGCGCTATAGAGATCTGGTGTTGGGCTGGCAGGAGCCAGATCACAATCAGCTTGTCTTTTTGTCATTTGAATAGCTGGTATCTCAATTAACTTTGAATTCTTTTTTTAATTTTAAGGTTTTATTTATTTTTGATTAGCTACACCACAGAATATTTCTATGTACTTTTATTTTAAAAATGACTGTGAAATTTTGACTTGATTCTGAGCTTCTTGAGAGGAGAGAAGCAGTAGATTAAAATAGAAATCTTACTGGACCTAGAAAGAGAAGATATTACACTTATCTTAGCTCTGCTGATAAATTGGGCCATGACTTATGAACTCTTCTCTTTGGGCCTCATTTTCCTCATCTGTAGAATGGGGAGGTTGGACTATTCCTGAGTACTTATACTTTAAAAAAATGCTCCTGGAGATATCCAAATGGCGGAGAATGTTAGAGCTGTACTCCCCTCCTCTAAAGACCACATAAGATTTACAAGTAATTTATAGAAACATTAATCAAGATGATCACCTGAAGACTAACTAAATAGAAGTCTTATGATTACAGATATACAGAAGAAGCCGTGTCAAGACTGGTTGGAAGGGCAGACCACCAGTGCCAGGAAGAAGAGTACACATAAGAACTGACTGTGAAAATCAGTGGGGATTCCATCTGCTGTGGTGACACAGAGGCTGCTAGAAGCCCAGAGGACAACATACGAGCTCTTGCTTGTAGTCACTCACCCTGGGCTCTAGTGGAGGAATGGTGACTCTGAGGGTGCTGGAGTCATACAGGGAAATGTTGGGAGCAGTGTCACTGGAACAGCAACCACCACGGTTTGACATAGTCCTGGGTGAGCTCCATGGTTTGACATAGTCCCTGGAGATACAAGGACAACCACGGTTTGACACAGTCCCAGGTGAGCTCCATGGTTTGACATTGTCCCTGGAGAAGTGGATTCACTGCGTGGCAGGAATCACGAAGAACAGTGACTGAAGATATAAAGTAAATGGGAAAATAAAAATGCAGGATGGCACTTGAAGGAGACTAATCTTTGCTTTCTCTCTCTATCTGTTAGCTGTCTGTTAGAAATTATTATAGAAGTAACATGCAGATGACTAATGATGTAGATGGTATAAAAGATAGTAGGAAGAAAAGCAAGAAAATAATGAAGATTTAGGCTAGAAATGTGGAAGCTTAGAAGGATCTTAGATAGGAGGAAAGGTCAGGAGTTTAAGAGGATGTCTGGGTGAAGGGTGAAAATAGTAATGAACATGTAATATGCATAAGAGTTGGGTAAACAACCAAAAGAATGTCTGTACTTATTTGCCTAAAAGGTTTGGGGGAAACAATGTAACCTGTGGATCTATATAAATAATAAAAGATTCTGCTAGTTGGAGGCAGAAGCAGAAACATTAAGACTAAGCAGAAGAAGAAAGATCAAGTATTTTCTGTCTCCCATGTTGCTCTCTCTCTCTCGCCAACTCTGTCCACACCTTTGGGAACCCCTGGACCTGCCGAAGCTGGACCCTGGCAGGGAAAGAATAATTTGTGATTTCAGGGACAGGGTTAAAGGGACAGCCACCAATATCCCTGTGTTTAGTTCCTCTCCCTCACTGCCTATGGGCACCATCTTTCCTGGGTTGAGCATTCCTCCACAATGATATCAGCCTAGAGAGTTGCGTTAGCCCTACCTATGACCCCACCTACCCAGCTTGCACATGCCTGTGGGCTCCGCTGGTGGTGGCCAGCCTGAGCCCTTATTGCAGTCTTTTATAAAACATTCTCAAGGAGTAATGGGCAAGCTGAGGGAGAGATTAATTTGTGTGGCTTTAGAATGAGGGCCATCTTGTCACATATTCGATGGGTGACAACATTCCTGTTCTGAGCCCTCCCTCTACATGGCTAAATTTTAAACTTCTCTATTCTGATGAAATATACTGGCTAATCTCTGAAACCCCACCCCACTGCAGAGGTCTGAAGGCCCTAGGTGGATGGCTGCTAGCCTTTGTGTACCCAGAGACTTCAATTGAGTGGATAAGACTCAGCACTGGTGTCAAGTTTGAGTCTATATAAACCTGGTGAACACCACTCTCCCTGAGCACCTACCTCATGCAATTTGTTGTACTGTGTGAGGTTCTTTCAGTGGTTGAGCATAATGGGCAGATGGCAGGCAATGGCTAGTCTCAAGGTGGTTTGACATTTTGCTGACATGCCCTAAGCCTGGTTTTGGTGGTAGTCAGCCTTGATATGCAGCTTGAACCCTCCTACATGCACCCAGGCCCAGCACAGGCAGCTACAAATCATGGATTTCTTTGTAGCTCCTAACAGGTAGCCCAGGGCCAATCACAAGGAGCATCTAACATTGACCTGCACTGGAGTCCCTTCCAAAATGTCCCGGAATCAGTACACCCAGTGGCTGGCTTTAGACCACATTACAACATGACCCAATTAGCTCGATAAGTGGCACACACAAAGGGGGATCTTGGCAGGCAAGAGAATTGCTGGGGTTAGTTCTGCCTCATGGGGTCAGCCCTCCCCCAGCAGCTCATAAACTGTGGTCTAGGTCAATCCTCACAGTCATCCAGCCTGAGGGTCAACACCACACATGGGCAGGCTAACAGCAATCAATACCCAACTATAACAGGAGGGTGCACATAACACACAAAAAAACACTCTGGAGGACCTAGCTCAGGTGATCAGAGAGGCTGTGCCTTTGAGGCCCACAGGATACGTATCATATAAGGCAACCCCACCAAGACTGGGAGACATAGCAGATCAATCTGATATATAGAAGCAAACACAGAGAGACAATCAAAATGGGGAGACAAATCAACATGCCACAAACAACAGAATAGGAAAAAATCCCCCCTAAATTAACTAAATTAAAATAAAGGCAAGCAATCTACTAAATTATAATTCAAAACATAGGTTATAAAAGTGCTAAAGGAACTTAGTGAGAACTTCAACAGCACAAAAAAGGACATAGAAACCACAAAAATACAGTCAGAAATTTTAGAAAATACAATAACTGAAATAAAGACTACACTAGAAGGAATCAACAGCTGATTAGAGGAAGTAGAGGATCAAGTCAGTGATTTGGGAGACAAAGTAGCAGAAAACACCCAATCAGACCAGTAAAAAGAAAAATAAAATTTAAAAGTAAGAATAGTATAAGTGACATCTGGGACAACATCAAGGGTAAAAACATTCATATCATAGGGTCAGAAGAGATTGCAAAAAATATTCAGAGTAATAAAAAGCAAGGACCTACAACCAAAATTGATCGATCGAATATGGCTAATATTTGAAACTGAAGATGAAATAAAGAGCTTCCCAGAAAAGAAAAAGCTAAAGGAGTTCATCACCACCAACGTATTACAGGTAATGTGTGACTTCTTTGAGAAGAAGGGAGAGAGATAAAAAGAGGAACATAACTATGAATATTTAAATAGCAGTAAATATGTGCCTATCAATAATCACTTCAAATGTAAATAGATTAAATGCTTAAATAAAAAGAAATAGGGTAGTTGAATGGATAAGAAACAAAAATCATACATATGCTATCTACAAGAGACTCACTTCAGATTGAAAGTCACACACAGATTGAAAGTCAAAGGATGAAAAATATATTTCATGCAAATGGAAACAAACAAACAAAAAAGGCTAGTGTAGCAATATCAGACAAAATACTATTTATTTATTTATTTATATCCTTACCTGAGGATATGTTTATTAATTTTAGAGAGTGGGTGAGAGAGAGAGAAGAGAGAGAGAAACATTGATATGGGAGAGAAACATTAATCTGTTGCCTCCCATACACACCTTGACTGGGGATCAAATCTGCAACCTAGGTATGTGCCCTGACCAGGAATCAAACCAGCAACATGGGATGATGCTCCAACCAACTGAGTGCCTGGGCCAGGGCAGACAAAATGCACTTTAAAACAAAGGCTATATGGCCGGTATAGCTCTGTGGATTGAGCATCAACCCATGGACTGAGAGGTCCCTATTCAATTCTTGGTCAGGGTACATGCCTGGGTTGCAGGCTCAATCTCCAGTAGGGGGCATGTAAGAGGTAGCCAGTCGATCTTTCTCTCTCACATTGATGTTTCTGTCTCTCTCTTCCTTCATCTCTCGCTAAAAAAAATTAATAAAAACATATTAAAAAAATTAAAACCAAGGCTATAATAAGAGACAAATAGGACATTACAGAGTGACAAAGGGATCAACCCCACAAGAGGATATAACACTTTTAATCCTTTAAGTACCCAACATAGAGGCACCTAAATATGTAAAGCAAATATTGATGGACATAAAAGGAGAGATTGACAGTAATACAATCATAGTATGGGACTTTAACAACTAATGTCATCAATGGATAGATCTTCCAGATAGAAACTCAACAAAACAAAAGTGGCCTTAAATGATTTAATTTATATATTTTTGAGCATTTCATCCCAAAACAGCAGACTATACATTCTTCTTAAGTACGCATGGAACATTTTCCAATATAGACCACATTTCAGGTCACAAAACAAGTTTCTATAAATTTAAAGGAACTTCTTTCAATCTTTAAGATTGAAATCATCTTCTTCAACCACAATGATATGAAACTAGAAATCAATTACAAGAAATAAACTAAAAACCACACACACGGAAGCTAAATAATATGTCATTAAACAATGAATGAGTTAGCAATGAGATCAAAGAAGAAATCAAAAGATACCTTGAGATAACTTAAAATTAAAATACAGCAACCCAAATCTAAGGGACACAATGAAAGCAGTCCTAAGAGGGAAATTCATAGCACTACAGCTCTACCTCAAGAAACAAACTTCAAAGAAACAATTTAACCATACACCTAAAGGAAATAAAAAAATAAAAACAACAAACAATATTCAAGGTTAGTAAAAAGAAGGGAATAATAAAAATCAGAGCAAAAAAAGAAAAATGAAATGGAGTCTAAAAAATACAAAAGATCAATGAAACCAAGAGCTGGTTCTTTGAAAAGATAAACAGGATTGATAAACCTTTAAGCAAACTCATCAAAAAAAGAAGAGATAAGACTTAAATAAATAAAATAAGAAAGGAAAGAGAAATGACAACTGATGCCACAGAAATAAAAAGGATTATAAGAAAACATTACAAATAATTATATGCCAAAAAATTGGACAATCTAAAGGAAATGGATAAATTCCTAGAAACATACATTCTTCCAAGACTAAACCAAGAAGAAACAGAAAAACTAAACAAACTGTTGACAACCATTGAAATCAAAGCAGTAATAAAAAATCTCCCAACAAACAACCATCCTGGACCAGATGACTCACAAGTAAATTTTATCAAACATCCAAAGAATTAGTAACACCTATCCTCAAATTATTCCAAAATTTTCAAAAGAAGGGAAGAATCCCAAGCTCATTTTACAAGGCCTGCATTATCCTGATTCCAAAACCAGATAAAGACACTATGAAGAAAAAAATAGACCAATATCTTTGATGAACATAGATGCAAATATCTTCAACAAAATATTAGCAAACCAAATTCAGCAATACATAAAAAGATTATATACCATGATCAAGTGGGATTTACTCCTAGGATGCAAGAATGATGTAATATTTGTAAATTGATGAACAAAATATACCATATAAACAAAATGAAGGATAAAATTCATATGATTATATAAATAGATGCACAGAAAGCATCTGACAAAATCTAGCATCCACTTATGGTAAAAGCTCTCAACAAAGTGGGAATAGATAGAATATACCTCAACATAATAAAGGCTATATGGCAAAATCATAGTTCACAGACTACTCAAGGGAATAAAACTAAAAGCATTTTCCTTAAGATCAGAAACAAGACAGAGATTTTCACTTTTGTTCAACATAATATTGGAATTCCTAATCACAGCAATAAAAAAGAAGAAACGATAGTCACCTGTGTTGGAAAGAAAGAAGTAAAACTGCCATAATTTGCAGATGACATAACACTGTATATATAAAATCCTAAAATTCCACCATCAAACTACTAGAACTGATAAATTTAGTAAAGTAGCAGGATATAAAATCAATATTTAAAAATCAGTTGCAATTTTGTACACCGATAATGAACTATCAGAAAGAAAAACTAACAAAACAATTCCATTTGCAATTGTATCAGGAAAAAACAAAAACAAAAACAAAAAACCTAGGAATAAATTTAACCATGAATGCAAAAGACTTGTACTCAGAAAATGTTAAGACATTGAAGAACATAGAAATAAATGGAAGCATTTTCTGTGTTCATGGATAGGATGAATAAACATTGTTAAAATGTCCATACTACCCAAATCAATCTATAGATTCAACATTATTCCTGTCAAAATACCAATGACATATTTCACAGAACTAGAATAAATAATCCAAACATTTATACGAAACCACAAAAGACCCTGAATAGCCACAGCAATCTTGAGAAAGAAGAACAAAATTGAAGATATCTCACTACCCGATATCAAACTATACTACAAGGCTATAGTAATCAAAACATGTTACTGGCATAAAAATAGACACATAGACAAGTGTAACAGAATGGAGAGCCCAAAATAAGCCCACACTGATATGGTCAATTAATATATATTAAAGGAGGCAAGAACATACAATGGGTAAAGATATAAAAGAAATTTATCTATTCAATAAATGGTGTTCAGCAAATTAAACAGATACATTTAAACAAATTAAACTAGACTACCTTCTTACACCATATACAAGAATAAACTCAAAATGGATTAAAGATGTACATAAATATAAGATTTGAAACTATAAAACTTTTAGAAGAAAAGATAAGCAGTAAAATCTTGGACATTTCTTATTGCAATGTTTTTTCTCATGTATCTCCTTTCAAGGGAAACAAAAGAAAATAAAAAACAGATGGTATTACATCAAACTAAAAAGATTTTTCACAGCAAAGGAAACCATCAACAAAACAAAAAAGGCAACCTACAGAATGGGAGAACATATTTGCCAATGACACATCAGAAAATTATATAGAACTCATACAACTCAACACCAAGAAACCAAATAATCCAATTAAAATGTGCAGAGAAACTGAATAGACACTTCTTCAAAGAGGACATGCAGAATGGTCATTAGACATATGAAAAGATGCTCAATGTCACTAATCATCAGAGAAATGTGAATCAAAATCATAATGAGATGTCACTTCACACCTGTCAAAAAGACTATCATTAATAAATCAACACACAAGTGTTGGCAAGGACATGGAGAAAAGGGAACTCGTGCACTGTTGGTGGGAATGCAGACTGGTGTAGCCACTATGGACAGTCCTCAAAAAATTTAAAATTAAACTGCCTCATGACCCAGCAACTTCTGGGGATCAATCCGAAGAAACCAAAAATACTAATTCGAAAGGATATGTATACACCCATGTTCACTGTAGCATTATTTATAATAGCCAAGATATGGAAGCAACACAGTGCCCATTACTGATGAGTGGATAAAAAAGCTATGCTACATACATACAATAGAATATTACTTGGCCATAAAAACAAATGTAACTTTACCATTTGCAACAACATGGATGAACCTAGAGGGTATTATCCAAAGTGAAATAAGTGAGACAGAGAAAGACAAATACCATATGATTTCACATATAATTGGAATTCTAAAAAACAAAGTAAACAAACAAAACATAGACTCATTCATAGGCACAGAGAAGAGACTGACAATTGTCAGGAGGAAGGGTAGTTGGTGGGCTGAGTGATAAAGATGAGGGACTGAGGGGTATAAATGGAATGTTTCAAAATACTCACTCAGACATAAAGTACAACAAGGGAATATAGTCAATAATGTTGTAATAATTATGTGTGGTGCCAGGTGGATAGCTGAAATATCATGGTGATCAATTTGTAAAGTGTAGGATTGTCTAACCAGTATGCTGTACACCTGAAATTAATACAAAATAATATTGAATACTAAGTGTAATTGAAAAATAAAATAAAATAAATAAATGCTCCTATTGTTATGCACAGCCCTTAATATATACAAGCCCAAAAGGAGATATTTTATTAGTTTAATAACTAGCTGGTATACTAGTTCTTAGTTTACACTTATAACATTTGCTTATTATAAAGTCAAAGAGAATAAATAATATGATTATTTTATGGTTAATATATAAACATAGCTTTTATTATACAAAGAGTTAAATTTGGGGTCTTAGACCACAATTGCAAATCATGTCACCTTTAGCAAACAATTTTTAAAACCAATTTTATTGGTTTCATGGTCTGTATAATTTGTAGCACTGAGCAGTTGCAAGTGATACCTTTTCAAATATCAATCTGTCTGCAATCACAGTGTTCCTCAGTTAAAGAAAGGACAGAAGAAGCTGTATTCTGTAGCTGCCCTCAACCTGTCTTCATGTGGTGGGGTCTCCAGTGTGCTCCATCTCAGTGGAGTGTGCATGCAATTTGCACCTCCAGTTTCAAAATTATTTCTAGACTATGTAAATAAGAATATAAAAAAGAATACAAGCAAATGTTTTCTAGCCCCTAAAACATATCCTAGGAAAGCAAAATAATAAAAAAAAATTATTAAACCTGAGCTGTACTCAGCAGTTGCTCTAGACAGCAAACATCTATATGAAAAAATGAAAATATTTTGACATTGGTACTTTATCTTTAGATTAACTATGAAGCATTAAGACAATGAGTGGTTTATTATTATTATTATTATTGTTAATCCTCATCAGAGAATATTTTCCCATTGATTTTTAGATAGAGTGGAAAGGAGGGAGGGAGAGAGAGAGAGAAACATCAATGTGAGAGAGACACATTGATTGATTGCCTCCCACACGACATCAACCAGGGTCAGGGATCAAACCTGCAACCCAGGTATGTGTCCTTGACTGGGAATCGAACTCACAACCCTTCGGTCCGCGGGCCGATGCTCTAACCGCTGAGCCAAACTGGCTAGGGCTGTTGATTTTTTTAAATCTTGTGTTCATTAGGATAACATAATGCAGCCCTGTGCATCCATTTTTGATAGGAGACTCCCAGAGTCTTCAACAGATCAGTGCAGAAATGATTTAGTTTTCTATCCCCTTCCTTTGGACCCTCCCTCATGCTACTAGCAAAATAAAACATTTTATCAGATTGCTTGGTTGGGCAGTCTTACCTAAGATGACCAGAATCATGTGTCTGTCCTCCAGAATGCTTGGCTGGCTACTGTTGCCACTTTCTTGCTCTCTGCAATGCCTACTTGGTAACACTTGTATTTTCTGTCATTGGAATAGAGGGGATCATCTGGTTTTGAGACCATGAATGGCATTGCTTGCTTTGTCAGAGAGATACTCTCTCTACTTGTGCTACAACATCATATGTGCACTTAATGCCCACAAGTCCTACTCCTTAGGTAGAAAGAGAATGAGCAGGTCGTACTTATGCTCACCACCAGGTGAGAGGGGCCGCCTGTAAACTCTGCTGCTCCCTTTGTTTGAATCCCCACTCCTTTCTCCTAGCATGACCATCTTGTTGCACCAACTGTTCAGATTCTTGTATTTTGGACAAATGAACACTGTAACTCTAGCCAACACTTCACCAGCTGCCCGTGTGAAGAGATAACCATTTTCTGGTAGTGGAGGAGAAATGGGAAAAGTTGCACATATGGAGACACAATATAGAGTCAGATTTTAGGATAATTTCAGAAATTTTTTCAGGGATTACCTTTTGTTTGTTTTATTATTATTTTTTCTTTATTGATTCTTAGAGAGAGAGGAAGAGAGATAGAAACATCGATGATAGAGAACATCGATTGGCTGTCCCCTGCATGTCCCCCACTGGGGTTTGGGCCCACAACCTGGGAATGCGTCCTGACTGGGAATTGAACTGGCGACCTCTTGGGCATGGGTCGACGCTCAACCACTGAGCCACACCAGTCGGGCTCAGGGGTTACTTTGAACCATAGTTGTGCTACCTACCTACTTTAGAACTGACAAACTACAGCTCTACTGTATTCAGAACAGAATCAAGAAAATGTCTGCAGAGGCTCTAGAAGGATCATCAGCATATTCAATATATGCCCCCTTGATGGTGAGATAAGTCTCCTTACTGGAATCATGAGAATTTTTTTAGCCTGGTTAATGGAAATGGTTTAGTTCTGCCTAGTATGCAGCAGGATATAGAACACTGCTTCATTGCATGAGTACATACACATGTATATATACACATATGGAAGATACATATAAACCAGTAATGCACATATATGAACCAAATACAAAAGGGAATTGGTTACCTGGGAATGAAACTAGCCAGTTAAAAGAGGCTCCCCAGACACCAGAATTTTTCCAGAATACCCTATTTCTAAACTTCTGCTTATTAAAAAATAACAGGCAATATGGGGTATGAGGAGGTATCAAACACGTGTTTGTTTAATATTGTTTTCATTGATGTAAAATGTCAGTGTCTAGGACAGCATTGTCCAATAGAACTTCCTGTGATGAAAGAAATGTTCTATATCTGCCCTGTCCAGTGCAATAGCCACTAGCCACATGTGAGCTTGAACACTAGACATGTGGCTTCTGTCATAGCGCAGTTAGGAATTTACGATTTATTATAGCACCCTTTTTTTGTTCACAGTAGGTAACTTCTTTCTCCATGTCAACACTTCTGAGCAAATATGGCCTCCTAAAACAGATCTGATCATGTACAAATAGTCTCTGAACAGAGCTTAGTCCCCTGAGGACCAAGTCTGACCTCCCTTAGCGTGACTCCTGCATTCCTTCCCATGTGGCCCCTGCCTTCTATGTTGATCTCATTTCCTGTATGAGCTAGGCAAACCAAACACTGTTTCCCCAAATATGTTGTGGCCCCCTTCACATTCTGTGCCTCCACTGGTGTTATTCCCTCAGCCTGGGTCTCCCTTCCAGGCCTCAGTGCCTCCTCTTCCTTCAGAACTTTGTTTACATACCAGGTGGCATCTGCTCTCAGCATCACTCACACTGTCCTGTGAGGGACAACTTGTGGCTTTACGCCAAAGGACACTAGGGTTTCTCTGTCTCCCTAGCCATTGAATGAAGCAGATACATGTCAATCAATCATTGGTTGTTAATTCCAAATGGAAATTTCAAAGACTGCCTTAGTTTCCTGCAAGATTTGAGTAGAGGTTTCCTCACTCTGCTCATACTCCCACCTACTACATAACAAAGGAAAAGAATGACTTCTTTGTTCTTCTGGGGCAAACTTTTAGAAACCTTGCTCAGCTGCCCCCCTATAAAAGGCTTATTTTCACTGCTGGTAGGAGATGTTTTAATTCATTCCTGTTTGCTGATCCTTGCTCCTCAAGTCCCTTCAGTGCAGGTCCCTCCCCTACACCAGGTAAGGTCACCCAGAAATGTTGCAGCCCATCTGTCATCTGACACACTATCTTTATAGCCAGGAAAAGTTGGGTGTGGCCACCCAGACTTTAGTGTTACTTCTAGCAACACCTCAAGAGAGTAAACCCATTTCTCTTCTCACTAACCCACCTCCTTATCTCCCAGGAAAGGTATCTTCTTTTTTATTTTTTATTAATTTATTTTTGTTACAGATGTTTCTCCTTCCCCCCTCATTGACACCCTCCTTCCCATCCCCCCCACCCCACCCCAACTTTGTTGTCTATGTCCATTGGTTATGCATACATTTATATAAGTTCTATGGTTTATCCCTTTCTTCCTCACCCACCACTTCTGAGGATTGTCAGTCTGTACCCTACTTCTATGACTCTGGGTCTACTTTGTTTATCAGTTTGTTTAGTTCATTATATTCCAGAAATAATTGAAATCATGTGATATTTGTCTTTCTCTGCTTGGCTTGTTTCACTTAGGATAATACTTTCCAGGTCCCTCCATGTCATCTCAAAGGATAAGAGATCTTTCTCTCTTACAGCTGCATAGTACTCCATTGTGTATATGTACCATGGCTTTTTTATCCAATGTCTACTGATGGACACTTGGGCTGTTTCCAGATCTTAGCTACTTTAAATAGTGCTGCTATGAACATAGGGGTACATATATTCTTTCTGATTGGTGTTTCAGGCTTCTTAGGGTATATTCCTAGAAGTGGGATCACTGGGTCAAATGGCAGTTCAATTTTTAATTTTTTGAGGTAACACCATAGTGTTTTCCATAGTGGCTGCACCAGTCTGCATTCCTACCAGCAGTGTACTAGAGTCCCCTTTTCTCCACACCCTTGCCAACACTTGTTATTTGATGATTTATTGATGACAGCCATTCTGACAGGAGTGAGGTGATACCTCATTGTTGTTTTAATTTGCATCTCTCTGATGATTAGTGATGTTGAGCATTTCTTCATATGCCTCTTGGCCATGTGTATGTCCTGTTTGGAGAGGTGTCATTTTAGGTCCTCTGCCCATTTTTTAATTGGGTTCTTTGTCTTCCTTTTGTTGAGTTGTGTGAGTACTCTATATGTTTTGGAAATTAACCCCTTATCTGATGTATCATTGGCAATTATGCTCTCCCATACAGTGGGTTTCCTATCTGTTTTGATGGTTGTTTCTTTTGCTGTGCAGAAGCTTTTTAGTTTGATGTAGTTTCATGTGTGCATTTTTCCCTTTGTTTCTGTTGTCTTAGGTGATGTATCAGTGAAAATTCTGCTGCGTATGATGTCTGAAATTTTGTTGCCTGCATTTTCTTCTAGGATTTTTATGGAATCATGAGTCACATTTAAGTCTTTTTCCATTTTGAGTTTATTCTTGTGTATGGTTTAAGTTGGTGTTCTAGCTTCATTTTTTTGCAAGTAGCTGTCCAATTTTCCCAACACCATTTATTGAAGAGACTGTCTTGACTCCACTGTATATTCTTGCCACCTTTGTCAAATATTAATTGAGCATCTTGTCTTGGGTCAATTTCTGGGTTCTCTATTCTGTTCCATTGATCCATGTGCCTGTTCTTGTGCCAGTACCAGGCTGTTTTGATTACAGTGGCTTTATAGTATAACCTTATGTCTGGTAATGTGATCCCTCCTACTTTGTTCTTCTATTTCAAGATTGCTGTGGCTATTTGTAGTCTTTTTTGGTTCCATATAAACATTTGGAGTATTTGTTCTAGTTCTGTGAAGTATATCGTTGGTATTTTGAGGGGAATTGCATTGAATTTATATATAGCTTTGGGTAATATGGATATTTTAATGATGTTAATTCTTTCAATCCATGAACAAGGTACATGGTTCCACTTTTTTATATCTTCCTCTGTTTCTTTTTTCAATGACCTGTAGTTTTCTGTGAAGAGATCCTTTACTTCTTTGGTTAAGTTTATTCCTAGGTATCTTAATTTTTTTGCCGTGATGGATTTTTTTTTTAGTTTTTCTTTCTTTGAATTCATTGTTGGTGTATAAGAATGCTGACGATTTCTTTACATTAATTTTGTATCCTGCTACTTTGCCAAATTCATTTATTAAGTCTAGTAGATTTTTGATGGAGTCTTTAGGGTTTTCTAGCTACAATATCATGTCATCTGCAAATAATGACAGTTTCACTTCCTCTTTTTCAATTTGGATCTCTTTTATTTTTTCTTCATGTCTAATTGCTGTGGCTAAGAATTCCAGTACTATGTTAAATAAGAGTGGCAAAAGTGGACATCCCTGTCTTGTTCCCGTTCTTAAGGGAAATGTTTTTAGTTTTTGCCCATTGAGTATGATGTTGGCTGTAGGTTTTTCATATATGGCCTTTATTATGTTGAGATATGATCCCTCTATTCCCACATTGCTGAGCGTTTTTTTCAGAAGTCAGTGCTGGATTTTGTCGAATGTTTTTTCAGCATCTATTGATATGATCATATGGTTTTTATCTTTCATTTTGTTTATGTGGTGCATCACATTTATTGATTTGTGAATATTGTACCAGCATTGCATCCCTGGGATGAATCCCTCTTGGTCATGGTAGATAATTTTTTTTATGTATGGCTGGATCCAATTTGCTAATATTTTGTTCAGGATTTTGGCATCTGTATTCATCAGGGATATTGGCCTGTAGTTTTCTTTCTTTGTATTGTCTTTATTCAGTGTTGGAATTAGGATTATGCTGGCCTCATAAAATGAGTTTCGAACTGTTCCATGTTCTTGGACTTTCTGGAATAGTTTGAAAAGAATGGGTATTAGATCTTCTTTGAATGTTCAGTAAAACTCCCCCATGAAGCCATTCGGGCCTGGGCTTTTGTTTGCTGGGAGTTTCTTAATTACATCTTCAATTTCCTTAGATGTTATTCGTCTGTCCAAGTTTTCTATCTCTTCCTGTTTCAGTTTTGGGAGACTGTGTGTTTCTAGAAATGTGTCCATATCTCCTAGATTGTCCAATTTCATGGCATATTATTGTTCATGGTATGTTTCAATGATCCTTTGTATTTCTGTGGTGTCAGTTGTTACTTCTCCTCTTTAGTTTCTGATTGTGTTTATTTGGGTCCTGTCTTTTGTTTCTTGGTGAGTCTGGCTAAATGTCCATCAGTCTTGTTTATTTTTTCAAAGAACCAGCTTTTTTTTTTTTATTGATCTTTTGAACTGTTTTTTTATTTATTTTTATTTTTTTTTAGTCTCTCTGTTGTTTATTTCTTCTCTGACCTTTACTATTTCTTTCCTTCTACTTCCTCTGGGTTTTTCTTTTGGGTTTCTTTCTAGTTCTTTTTTTTTTTTTTTTTTTTTAATCCTCACCCGAGGACATTTTTTCATTTTCTGTTCAGATAGAGTGGGAGGGAGAGAGAGATAGAGAGAAACATCGACGTGAAAGGGACACATCGAGTGGCTGCCACCCGCACGACCAACCAGGGCCGGGGACAAACTGCAACTGAGGTACATGCCCTTAGCGGGAACTGCACCCGGGTCTCTCTGGACCGCAGGCCGACGCTCTAACCGCTGAGCCAAACCGGCCAGGGCTCTTTCTAGTTCTTTAAGTTGCAGGGTTAGAGAGCCAATTAGGAATTTTTCTTGTGTTTTGAGGTAGGCCTGTGGTGCTATGAACTTCCCTCTCAGAACTGCTTTCACTGCATCCCATAGATATTGTGTTGTTGTGTGTTCATTTTCATTGGTTTACAGGAAGTGTTTAATTACTTCCTTGATCTCGTTGGTAACCCATTCGTTATTTAATAACATGCTATTTAACCTTCAAGTGTTTAAATGTTTTTTTGTGTGTGTGTGTTTTTGTTGTAACTGAGTTCTAGTTTCATGCCATTGTGATCTGAGAAGATGTTTGATATCATTTCAATCTTTTTCAATTTGTAGAGACTTACTTTGTGTCCTAACATGTTGTCTGTCTTTGAGAATGTCCCATGTGCACTTGAGAAGAATGTATATTCTGCAGCTTTGGGGTGAAATGTTCTGTAAATATCAATTGAATCCAACTGATCTAGGTCATCATTTAAGGACTCAATGTCCTTGTTAAGTTTTTGTCTGAAAGATCTATCTAGTGGTGTAAGTGGGGTGTTAAAATCAATCACTAAGATCATATTGCTATTGATCTCTCCCTTGATGTCCCCAGGAAGTTTTAAAATATATTTTGGTGCTCTCATATTTGGTGCATAATGTTTACCAGGATTATATCCTGTTGTTGGATTGATCCTTTTAATATTATGCAGTGACCCAAGAATAAACTCAAAATGGTTAAAAGACTTAAATGTGACTCGTGATTACATAAAAATCCTAAAATAAAATGCAAGCAACAAAATTTCAGACATCATACGCAGCAGAATTTTCACTGATACATCACCTAAGGCAAAAGAAACAAAGGGAAAAATGAACACATGGAACTACATCAAACTAAAACGCTTCTGCACAGCAAAAGAAACAACCATCAAAGCGGAAAGGGATCCCACTATATGGGAGACCATAATCGCCAAAGATGCATCAGATAAGAGGTTAATTTCCAAAATATATAGAGTGCTCATACAACTCAACAAAAGGAAGACAACCCTATTAAAAAATGGGCAGATGAACTAAATAGACACCTCTCCAAACAGGGCATACAAATGGCCAAGAGGCATATGAAGAAATGCTCAACGTCACTAATCATCAGAGAGATGCAAATTAAAACAACAATGAGGTATCACCTCACTCCTGTCAGAATGGCTGTCATCAATAAATCATCAAATAACAAGTATTGGCAAGGGTGTGGAGAAAAGGGGACTCTAGTACACTGCTGGTGGGAATGCAGACTGGTGCAGCCACTATGGAAAACACTATGGTGTTACCTCAAAAAATTAAAAATTGAATTGCATTTGACCCAATGATCCCACTTCTAGGAATGTACCCTAAGAAGCCTGAAACACCAATCAGAAAGAATATATGTACCCCTATGTTCATAGCAGCACTATTTACAATAGCTAAGATCTGGAAACAGCCCAAGTGTCCATCAGTAGACGTTGGATAAAAAAGCCATGGTACATATACACAATGGAGTACTATGCAGCTGTAAGAAAGATCTCTTATCCTTTGAGATGACATGGAGGGACCTGGAAAGTATTATCCTAAGTGAAACAAGCCAAGCAGAGAAAGACAAATATCACATGATTTCAATTATTTCTGGAATATAATGAACTAAACAAACCAATGAACAAAGTAGACCCAGAGTCATCGAAGTAGGGTACAGACTGACAATCCTCAGAAATGGAGGTGGTGATGGAAATGGATAGACCACAGAACTTATATGCGTGTATGCATAACCAATGGACATAGACAACAAAGCTGTGGATGGGGTTGGGGGTTGGGGAGGAGGGTATCAATGGGGAGAAAAAGAAGAAATATATGTAACAAAAATAAATTAATAAAAAAGAAAAAGGTTTTCAAATACAAAAAATAAAAATAAAATTATATAGTGACCTTCTTTGTCTCTTATTATGGCTCTCGTTTTGAAGTGTATCTTGTCAGATATGTTATTGCTACACCAGCTTTTTTTCCATTTCCATTTGCTTGGAAAAATTTTTTCCATCCCTTCACTTTTGTCCAGTGTAACTCTTTTATTGTGAGGTGAGTCTCTTGTAGACAGCATATACATGGGTCGTGTTTTGTTATCCAATCCACTATCCTATGTCTTTTGATTGGAGCATTTAAGCCATTTACATTTAAGGTAATTATTGATAGATAGTTTTTAGTTGCCATTTTTATTTTATGCCTGTGTTCCTCTCTCTCTCTCTCTCTCTGTTTCTTCTTCTTCTTCCAACAGTCCCTTCAGCATTTCTTGCAGTGCTGGTTTGGTGGTGGTAAATTCCTTTAGCTTTTTTTTTTTTTTTTTTTATCCATGAAGCTCTTTATTTCTCCTTCAATTATGAATGATAGCCTTGTTGGATAGAGTAGTCTTGGATTCAGACCCTTTCCTTGCATTACTTTGTATACTTCATGCCACTCCCTTCTGGCCTGCATCATTTCTGTTGAAAAATCAGCTGACAGTCTCATGGGAGCTCCCTTGTAGGTAACTTTCTGTCTCTCTTGCTTCTTGTATGATCCTTTCTTTGTCTTTAATGTTTGCCATTTTTATTATGATGTGTCTAGCTGTGGGTCTTTTTGGGTTCATCTTGCTTGAGACTCTTTGTGTTTCCTCGACTTGTGTGACTATTTCCTTCACCAGTTTAGGGAAGTTTTCTGTCATTATTTCTTCAAAGAGGTTCTCTATTCCTTTCTCTGATTCTTCTCCTTCCAGTACCCCTATAATGTGAATGTTGTTATGTTTTGTATTGTCCCACAGCTCCCTTAAACTCTCCTCCTGCTTTTTAATTTTTTTCCCCCATTTGCTGCTCTATTTGGGCGTTTTTCTCTACCTTGTCTTCTAAGTTGCTGATTCAGTCTTCAGCTTCTTCTAATCTACTATTGAACCCTTTTAATGTATTTTTCATAACAGCTATGTCATTCTTTATTTCCTCTTGATTTTTATGTATAGCTTCTACCTCTTTTTTTTAAGCTGAAATAGTTCCCAGTGAGCTCCTCATAATTCTTATTAAGCTGCTTTTAGTTCTCACCAAATTGTTTGAGCACCCTTATAATCATTGCTTTGAATTCTTTATCTGACAAGTTGCTTTCTTCTAGTTCCTGTAATTCCTTTTCTGGTGATTCCTCTTTTTTTTTTCATTTGGGTGTTGTTTCTTTGTCTCACCATTTTAGCAATCTGGTAGTTCTAAGCCAGGTGAGGTATGTTGAAATGTATAGGCAGGTCGGTGTGTATCAGCTAAGGCTGCTGTGCCTCCCAGCCTGTTTTAGTGTATGGCTCCTCTTGTCTGCTGTGGGCCCTGGAGGGTTGGCACCTGGCAGCTGGAATTGGTCTGTCATGCAGGTCTCGGCTCCCCGAGACTTGCTGTTGCTTGGGCTGGGGCTCTGCTCTTGATCAGCTTCTTCTGATGCTGCTGGGAATGGGTCTTAGCTGCCGATATGTGCTGCTGCTGCCTGGGGTGCGCGGGTCCATCTGGTGCCCTGCTGGGGTGTGTGGGACCCACTGGTATGTTGCTGGGGTGTGTGGGGTTCCACTAGTACACTGCTGGGGTGTGTGGGTTCCACTGGCATGCTTCTGGGGTTCGTAGGTTCCTCTAGTATACTGCTGGGGTGCATGGGTCCTGCTGGTGTGCTGTTGGGGAACCCTTCTGTCTGGTGGGGCTCAGCTCCTGATCAGTCTCTGCTGCGGGCAAATGTCAGCTCCCGGTTCACACTGCTACTTCTGCTATTGCTACTGCCAGGGGGTGCTCTCAGGTCCCAATCCTTTACTGCTGTTGGGGTCTGAGGATGCTCTGCACCTCGGATTTTGCTGCTGCTGGGAGGAGTGGCTCCACTCCAACTCCACTAATGCAGTTGTCAGGGGCAGGTCTCAGCTGCCCTAGCCCTGCTACTTGGTTGGGCTGGGGCATCACTACTGATCAGCCTTTGCTGATGCCACTGGGGATGGGTTTCAGCTGCCAATCTGAGTTGCTAATGCCTGTTGGGGGTGGGGCCCTACTCCTGCCCTGTTAGTGTTGCTGTGGGGGGAGGTGCCAGGCTCCCAAGCTGGTGCTAGTGCTCCCATGAGCCTGGGTGAGCTGCCTTGAGCCTGGGCTGGCCTCTGTACCACGGTGGGCCTGGAGGCTGGGCAGGCCACACACCGCCGCAAGCCTGGGCTGCTGCTTTTGAGGGTGGGGCTCTGGCTCCCGGATGGTTTTGGCTACTGCTGCAGGCACCTATTGTGTGCTGACCGTGCCAACACAGCTGAGTTCACTGGACGGATGGTGCAGGGTGCTCAAGTGGACTCCGGTCGCTGGGCCCCAGCCGCTCCATGTTTCCTCCTCCCACGGAAGACCCAGGATCCTCCAAAATGGTGGGGCCTCCAGGCTGCGCAGGAGAAAGTTCGCTGATGTGCCATTTACCACGTAGCCGGCTGCTTTTCGTCCACAGCACAGAAGCCTTCTGCCCCATGTCCCTGCACTGTTCAAAGTTGGTCATCCACACTCACATTCACTCACACTCTCTCACACTCTCACATACTCACCCATGCTCCGGTCCTGCCCGTTGCCATCTTTTTTCGCTGAAATATATCTCTTCTTGATCATTTGATTTTGTAGCTCCTCTTTCTTCATTTTCCATTGGCCATCTCTTTTTGCAACACTTTATGTTTAGAGTTAATTTATGGTAATTATTATTTAGAATTTTGCAACATCCTTTGACATTTATGGAGACCCACACAGATGTCAGAAATTATTACTGACTATGGGAAGTGACTGATTTGGGCTTCAGTAATCAGTTGTTTTATCATGGTTGATCACCTTAAAGGTTTCAGAAAATAAGGTGATAAGATATGTCTCTGCTAATCTCTTGAAAAGATTCCTGCATTTTGGAAAATGTAGTGACAACTTAAGACAAAGCTTTCTATTATAAAATGTTGCCTTGGCTGGTGGGGCTCAGTTGGCTGAGCATCATTGCATGCACAAAAAGGTCAAAGGTTCAATTCCCAGTCAAGGCACATGCCTGGGTTGCAGACTTGATCCCCAGTAGGGGACATGCAGGAGGCAGCCAATCGATGAATGTTTTTCTCTCTCTCCCTCTCCTTTCCTCTCTCTAAAAATCAATTTAAAAAATCTTAAAACATAAATAAAATGTTACAGCAGAATAAAATTTATTTTTTTACCCATGGTCTCCCACAATGTTCTTTACTCTCTTTCTGTTTTATGCTCCTGGGAAGCCTGAGTTATGAGTGTCTTTGGGATGTTGTATTAGACAGGAAGCAAGGATACAGTGAATGTTACTGTTAAAGAATGTTGGAAGATTAGAGAAGTATTACCAGACAGTCCATCTGAGAAGACAAACACAGCCCCCACAAAAGAGGGACCATGATGGAGGAGTCTGGGGAAAGATATATAGGAAGATATTTCCTCTGTGTAGGTACTGCTCTGGGTGTCCAATTCAACTCTTGTTAAGCAGAGCTGAGAATCTGAAAGATGAGCTGGAATCAGAGCAGAGGAAAACCAGGGTAAGCCAAAACCCATAGGACACTGTACTTCTTTGTGTCCATCATTGTATCCAACCCCTTCACAATCTTCTGAAAATAATGGTCATTGCTTTGCTTCTGCAGCCCAAACCTTGTGCAAATTCCTCTCAGAGCAATACAGGGGAAAGGATTCTGGAGAATATAATTCCCAGGTAAACCAAGTTGACACAGCACATACCATCATACATATGGGTTCAATTCTATGAACCCATAGAATTGCTTAGCCCAAACAGCAGAGATAGGGTAGATGACAAGGCCATTGCTGAGAGAAGCCACAGGAAAAGGAGAGAACATAGTGTAGAGCATCAGCTGGGCATGCAGCAAAGCAGGTGAAAACAGTAATAAGACTGGGTCTCAGAGAATAGTGCAAACCCAAGGCCATGAAAGTATGTCTTCACCATTGATGAGTAGAACACATTAAGGGCTGCTGATGAGGGTGATAGTTTGAAGGAAAGTGCCTTGAGCTGACTACAAGTGGTTTCTATTGTGAGACAAATTAGCGCTTTCCTGGTAACGGTTACAGAGGGATTCTTCCCCTGGGAATGGCAGATCTCTAAATATCCCATTTCTCTACTCCCCCACTTTATGCCCTTGGTATGTACATCTGAACTATAGTCATCTACCTTCCAACTTAGTGTGAAGATTAGTTAAGACACATAGCTTGCATTATTGCTAGCTATTGTGATTATGCCTATTAGTTTTAGGTAAAAAGAAGAGGTTGGTGACTTTCCCAAAACACTGGCCACTGGCAAAGCTGGAATTCAAACTCATGTGTCCTGATTCAAAGTCCAGTGTGTTGTCCATTTCACCTGATAAAAGGGTGACAGCAACTGTTGTATTTTGTCTTTTGTATACCAAAGCAACAATGTTGTCACTCCATTTGTAGAACATAATTTTGGAGTTGGTCTTCTCATGTTGAGAATGGATCATTGTGATGTTGTCCACATTTTTCAATAATGCCCTTTTCAAATTGGCCAATGATAGCACCCATGCAAGTGAAAGTGAAAGAACGCTTCTTTGGGCTTCTTTGGGCAAGCCTATAGCCAAGCCTCCTGGGTCAATATGTGCTGCCTAGTGATGAAGAGAAGCAACAAGGACTCCAAATAGGGCATGAAGGGGAAGGATTGTTCTTGGTGCAGAAGAAAAATAGCAGCCAGTTCAAGGATGATATAAGAAGAGTTATGGTTTAAGGCCTCTCAACATCATTTCTACACACCTTCTCAGTCTCTTTACATTCGTTTTCTGAAATATTTTCTGTCTGGGTATTCTGTGACCTCTTGCTTTACTGACAGCTCTGATCACAGAGGAAACACTTTCATGCCAAGGTCTTAGAGAAAGGCAGATTTTTTTTTTTTTGTAGGTAGAAGAGACAACTATAGGTAGGACAAAGGTGTTATACTGAGGTGATTCAAGTTTTCTAGAATTTCTCTTGGTTTCCTTCAGTGGCAAGGAAAGCCCTTTCAGACACTAGGACTACCACGTAGAGGGGAAGACAGAGGGTTAGCTGAGTTAGCTGGGGTATCATGAAGTTTATTGTTGAACTGCATAAGGCTACAGAACTTGGTAAAAAATGCATCTTCAGCTTTACTTTCTCTGTTGTTCTCATGGGACATCTTTTGACAAGAAAGAAAACTGGGATGGGCACTTAGGGAGGGGATCAAATCTGAGGGCTATTCCAGATGAAAGTTGTTATTTTCAGAGGAATTGTGTTCTTAGAAGCAAGTATCCCATTGGGCAGCTATTTGGGGGTCCTTGATATAAAAAAAGGGAAAGAAAAAAGCTTTGCCTATGAAAACAGTATTGGCAAAACATCTGCTGAGCACTCAGAGGGTTCCTGGTCCCTGGTAGAGATGGAGGACAAGAAGGTCAGTAAACAAAATCCGAAGCAGGTGTGTTCCAAGCAGCCAGTGTTGTCTCTTGTCTCTACTCACACCACCCACATTCTAAATGAGGACAAGTAGGCCATGTGGGAAAGGCAGCTGCTGCAATCAAGAGGGTGAGGTGCCCATCAGATTACCCAAGCACAGCACCTGTGACCTTGTTCTAAAGAAGAGAAAGGTTATGAACCATCATGATTGCGAGCTTCCTGCAGCTGAGGACACAATATGGCAAGATGAGTGGCTGGGGGGCCCTATTTGCAGGCAGGTGTTTCTTGGAAATCTTCTCAGCGTTTCACTACCAGAGCTGTCTGCCTGTGAAACGATTGCTCATGCCAGGGAGAGTGTCTGAGGCTTTAACTCTACTAGTGTGACCAATAGCCATTTCTTTCCCTTTGAGATAAAGGAACTTCCACTGTCATGCCTGGGACACTTTGTCAATGAAAGAACAACTTCTCTTCTCTAGAACAGCTGAGAAAAATAACAAAAACTGTTTCTAATACTTGTGAAGAGACTTTGATTTTCCAAAACATAGTCACATCCATTGCCTCATTTCACAGCACCCCTATTCAGTTGCTATCATTACTATTACTGAACACATGAGAAGCTGAGGTTCAGAGATGAACATTGAGCCCATGTGTGGAGAGGTCAAGAAGACTGGCCCCAGAATTAAAGCTCTACTCAGTTCATATTGTAGCTATGTAATGCTGAGTAGCTCTCATCTCTGTGAGTCTGTTTGCTTGTCTGTAAAATAGAGATGATAATCACACCTATTTCATAGACATTTTGTGAGTTCTAAGAATTAAGTGTAGACTTCCAGTCAAACATGGTACTAGCCTCCTCCCCACAACCACATCAAAATTACAACTAAACTACAGAACAACCATCATTCAGAACCACCTGACATCAAGCTGAATGGAAGTCCTACAACTATGAAATTAAAGAAGAAACCGCATAGAGACTGGTAGGATGGATAGAGGCGTGCACAGGCTGGTCCCACCCCACATGTGGCAGATAAAAATCAGGAGGGATACCTTGACTGTAAAGGTTCTTTCTGAGGAGTGAGGGGTCCCCGTCCCACAAAAGGCTCCCAGCTCAGGTTTCCAGTGCCAGGAAGAGAAGTCTCCATCACTTCTGGCTACAAAACCAGTGGGAACAGAGGCTGAGGCTTCTTGAGTCCCAGGCAGCTCCTCTTAAAGAGCCCAAACACGGACTTACTTGGACTCACTCCTTCTGGGCTCCAGCATTGGGGACGCAGCTTGAAAGGCACCAGAGACATATGGGGAAGAACTGAATTGTTTGGCATTAGGGTGAGAGCTGGAGGGGTAGATTTCTCCTGGACCAACTTGCTGTGGGAAGCCACTGTTCCCTTGGTGAGCCCTTCCCTGGGGCAGCAGAGACCAACCATATCTGGGACTCCAGCAACCTGGCTCACACAGTTTGCCCTGCCCTGATGATTCCTTGAGGTCCTGCTCCACCCAACCTTTGGGCCCACCCAAACTTCTTCCAATGGCTTTACCATAGGATTGGCCTGTCTTGGATCCTGCTTAAAATTTCCCCCAAATCTCTCAAACAAGCAATACCTGGTCTCAGCAAGCCCCATACCTCTCATTAAGTGGCTCCAGGCCTGGCATTAGAAGCAGCCAGCCATGGTTCACAACTTGGCTTTTCCTGGGCACCTCCAAATCCAGCACAAGAAGCAGCCATCTGCATATCACTTTGTAGCTTATGCCTGGTGGCCCCAGGTAGAACACAGGCAAAAGCTGAGCTTGCCCCAGAGCCAGCACACCCAGTGGACAGCTTCAGACCACATTGAAGCACCACCACCCAACCACCTCCACAAGTGACACATTCAATGAGTGAACTCAGTGTGTACCACAGCCCTGCTGAAGTAAGTCTTGCTCTGTGTGGTGGGCCCCTATACAGCTGATCCTCCAAGGGAGCCAGAGTCTATTAGTCAGTGGGCACAGCCAGTCCTTGCAGCTGATCAGCCTGAGTAAATCCTGGCCATTGATGTACCAACAGCAATCGAGACTCAATTTCAACAGAAGGGTGTACAGTCCACATGAGGGGTGCACCTCGAGGACACAGCTGAGGTGATTGGGGAGGCTGTGCAACTTGACCCTACAGGACACCTACTACAATAGGCCACCTTATGAAGACTAGGAGACATAGCAATTCTACCTAATACATAGAAACAAACACAAGGAAACAGCCAAAATGCGGAGACAAAGAACCATGTCTCAAGTGAAAGAACAGAACAAAATTCCAGGAAAAGAACAAAACAAAATGGAGATAAGCAATCAATCAGATGCAGAGTTCAAAATACTGGTTTATAAGGATGCTCAAGGAACTTAGCAAGACGTTTAAGGAACTTAAGGAGAACTCCAAGGAACTTAGTGAGAACATCAACAACATAAAAAAGGACCAGGCAGAAATGAAGGATGCACTAACTGAAATAAAGAATAATTTACAGGAAATCAATAGTAGAGTAGGTGAAGCCGAGAAGCAAATCATCAAATTGGAATATAAGGAAGCAAAAAACACCCAATCAGAATAGCAAAAAGAAAAAAGAATTAAAAATAATGAGGACAATGTAAGGAGCCTCTGGGACAACTTCAAGTGTACCAACATTCACATCATGGGGGTGCCAGAAGGAGAAGAGAGAGAGCAAGAAGTTGAAAACCTGTTTGAAAAAAATAATAATAGAAACCTTCCCTAACTTGGTGAAGGAAACAGACATACTAGTCCAGGAAGCACAGAGAGTCCCAAACAAGATGAACCCAAAGAGGTCCACACCAAGACACATCATCATCAAAATACCAAAGGTTAAAGACAAAGAGAGAATCTTAAAAGCAGCAAGAGAAAAGCAGTTAGTTACCTACAAAGGAGCTCCCATAAGACTGTCACCCGATTTCTCAAAAGAAACTTTGCAGGCCAGAAAGGAGTAGCAAGAGATATTCAAAGTAATGAAAAGCAAAGACCTACAACCAAGATTACGCTATCCTGCAAAGCTATCATTTAGAATTGATGGACATATAAAGAGTGTCCCAGACAAGAAGAAGCTAAAGGAGTTCATCACCAGCAAACCAGTATTATATGAAATGTTGAAGGGTCTTCTTGAAGGAGAAGAAGAACAAAAATATGAACAATAAAATGGCAACAAATACATATCTATCAACAATTGAATCTACAAACCAAATGAGCAGCAGAACAGAAACAGACTCATATATACAAAGAACTTTTTGTTGCTTGCCAGATGGGAGGGGTTGGGAGGATGGGTGAAGAAGATGAAGGAATTAAGAAGTACATATTAGTTGTTAGACTGATGAATCTCAAAGGGAAGGGCGGCGGGGGGGGGGGGGGGAGTTGGCTGGAAGAGATAAACCGAAGAACTTCTATGCATGTATACATAACCAATGGACACAGACAATAATGTGGAGAAGGCAGGAGGGGGGCATTATTGAGGAGGAGGGGGTCAATGGGGGAAAAAGAGGGGACATCTGTAATATATTCAACAATAAAGATAAGTTTTTTAAAAAAGAATTAAGTGTAAAGTTGCAGAACAGTGCTTAGCACCAATAAAAGCTCAATAAATACTGGCAGTTTTTATTCTCAGTATCTCCTTCATTCTGCCCTATCTAGTTTTCCAAGGTCACCGAGGTCTCCACTGAGTCACTTCCACCCCTGCTCACTTGTGTGAACCTATGCCTAATGCAGTCTTAGTTCTGGCCTTTCTCCATAATCAAGTGCTGTAGCCTGCAGCCTCTGGAAGTTACTCCTATAGCATCTCTGACAACAAACCAACCAGCATCACCTCCATGATACTGAATCGGGATCCCTCCCATCCCTTTGCTCCTGGACCCTGCCCTGTCCATTGTAGATTCCACCTTGGGGCATGTGTTCACCCTACCACCTTATACAACTGGAGAATGAAAATTATGGGTAATTTACCAATGGGGTTAAACAGTGAGAAACTTTAAGGCCATTTAGTGAAGCCTGGTCTTCAGAATGAGCCTGAATCTTGAAAGTTCTTTCAGAACAATAATGTCTTAGTTGGCTGGGCTGCTATATCAAAATTCCATAGACTAGGTGGCTTAAATAACAGATGTATATGTCTTACAGTTCTGGAGGCTGAAAAGTCCAAGATCAAAGTGTTCAGAGATTCTGTGTTAGGTGACATCTCTCTTCCTGGCTTTTAGTATTTACACATGGCAGACAGAAGGACAGAGACAGCAAGTAAGCTTTCTGATCTCTTCTTATATGAACACTAATCCCATCATGGGCCCCACCCTCATAACCTTAACTAAACCTAATTCTAAATAGATTCAAAACTTGCTTCCTGTACAAACCAAACAGTGACATTTATTTATGTTCTTCCAAAGCAATCATAAAAATCTCCCCTCACTTATGCAAAAGGCTCCAAAAGTCTTGTGTAGAAGAAGAGGGTTTTTGCCACTCAGAGACTGTGATCACTATCCAGGGAGGTAGGTTCACCAATGGGAGAGGGGCAAACTTACTTTAAATGACTGTTCCCTAGGATTATATAATGGAAAATTTCAAAAGCAAAGAAAAGTTGAATGAATTTTTCATTGAACACCCACATGTGTACCACTCAGTTTCTGTAGTTGTTAACATTTCCCTTTAGTTACTTTCTCACACACCCTTCTGGCATCTTTTCCAATGCTTTTCAAAGTAAGTTTTACACATCAAGACACTTCGCCCCTAGCCACATCAGCATGCATTTTATTCTGACTAGAGTTCAATATTTGTTAGCAGTTTTTTGAAGTAAAATTGACATAGAGTGAAATGCACTAACCTTGCTTTTACAAGCCACTGAATTTTGATAAATGTAGACATTTGTATAAGCCAAGTCCTTGTCAAGATTGAATGTTCTTATCACCCCAGAAAGTTCTCTCCTGCTCCTTCCTAGTCTATCTTGTTTTGCTTTTTCCCCCAATTCTACTGTTACTAAGTTTTTATCATAGGTTAGTTTTTCCTGTTTTAGAACATTATATAAATTGAACCATACAGTATGCAAACTTTTGAGCCTGACTTTTCTCACCTAGCATAATGTTTTTGAGAGTCATCCATGTTGCTACATGTATTAGCAGTTCATAATTTTTTCATTGCTGAGTAGTATTGCATTGTATGGATGTACAATAATTTTTCCTTTCACCTGTTGGTGGACACTTGGGCTGTTTCCAAATTGGTGTTATAAATGGGTTAATGGTTTTAGGTTTATCCTAAAAGTCAATCATAGGTAAACTTTCAAATTTAGATGTGGCATGAAATTAACCAGAATGTATATTTTATGTTTCAAACTTTGCTCTAGGGCTGAAGAACTGCTTGGCCCAAGGTCATGCCCCTTTCCAAGGGCATTTCCTAACCTGTGCCTGATTAACATGGAGGTAAAGACCCAACCTCCTTTCCCCAACCAAATGGGAAACACCCTGACAATCAAGCCTGCTCCAGAACTCTATGTGGGGACAGCTAAGGCTTTCTTGTGATTACCTCTGCCCAATCTGCTTCCTTTCTTTCCCTCTTGCAGGTGTAGATCTTGCTCCCTAATAAATATCCTGTTACTTTGTATTTCAGTGTCTGCTTCCTATAGAACCTAACCTGGAACATCTGTGTAGTCAAATTTATCCTTAAAAATCCCATCAGAATGGACCTCACTGGAGACTGACATTGCTCCTTTCAATGAGTCCAAAGGGCCAGAATTCCCTTCCGTCAGAATAGATAACAGATATTCAGCTGAACTGCAGCACCAGGTTGCTTTTAGGGGCTATTGTGTAAGCAGACATACCTTTTTTTTTTATAAGGACACTTTTCCATTTTGTTCAGATAGAGTGGGAGGGGGAGAGAGGAAGAGAGAGAGAGAGAGAGAGAGAGAGAGAGAGAGAGAGAGAGAGAGAGAAAGAAACATCGACATGTAAGGGACACATCGAGTGGCTGCCTCCCGCATAACCCAACCAGGTCAGGGACAAACCTCAACCGAGGTACGTGCCCTTAGCGGGAACTGAACCCGGGTCTCTCTGGACCGCAGGCTGATGCTCTAACCGCTGAGCCAAACTGGCCAGGGCAGACATACCTTTTTAAAACCCAGGGGTGAGATACTGATATCCTGAGAGGCACACAGGCCTAGGGAGGGTAATCAGGAAAAATACAGATCCCATTTCCCCTCACTGGGGGTGGTGGTGCATGGGATAAATTGGCAAGGTCAGTGCCTGCAATTTTGACATAGTCTCCGTCCTTCCTGTGCTGAGCCCATCACTGAATTTACTGGAATTTCATGCCACTCAATATGAAAAACAACTTTTCTTCTCTTGTATTCTAGATTGGTCCAGGGAGGACATAGGGAGGAAAATACCATCCTGTGAAAAAACAGACCTAGAGGGAACCACTTTTTAAAGAGCCTTAGGTTGTTAGAGTCAGTTAGAGGGCATCCCAAATGCTTGTGTTTCCATGTTTCCCAGATGGGTGTATTTCATATTTTCCTGTTTTGTTTTGTTTTTTAAATTTGGGATGTGTACAGTATAATCAAGATAATCTCCCGTTTTCTGGAAAGCTGTTTTTAATTGTTGTTGTATTTTTGAATAGCATTTAAAGCTGAGAAATAAGGTGGGGAAAATACATAAAACAGAGAATAGTGGGGGACAAGAGGTGGTGGCAGATTCTAGTCCCCTGGAGCAGTCCCACCAGTGGTTCTTACACTTTAGCACACCTCAGGATCTCCCAGGAACTTGTTAAAATACAGGTTCCTGGGCCCCACTGCAGAGTTTCTGAGAGGAGGTCTTGGTTAGAATCAGAAAATTTGTATTTTAAATAAGTTCCTAGGTGATGTTGATGCTGCTGGTCCAGGGTGCACACTGAGAATCACTGATATAAGGCATGTGTTGCGGTAAGGGGCATGGCTTCATTGAATGAAATGTATAAAAATGACTCTGCAAATAGAAAGACGTCAGGACTTTAAACATGCTAAGAACTTGAATATAGAGTGTAGCCAGTGTTTATTAAAATACATTTCATTTATTTTTATTTTTTTAAATTCTCACTCGAGGATATTTTCCCATTATTTTCAGACAGAGTGGGAGGGAGAGAGAGAGAGAGTGAAACATCGATATGAGAGACACTGATTGGTTGCCTCCCGCAGGACCCCTCCCAGTGCTGGGGACTGAACTGCAACCTTAGGTACATACGTGCCGGAATCAAACCTGCGACTCTTTGGTCCGAGGGCTGATGTTCTAACCGCTGAGCAAAACCGGCTAGGGCTTAAACTACATTTCATTTTCAAAATATAATAGAATCTACAGACACGCTGTATACATTTTTGGGGGACACCCTGTATATAAATGTGCTTATTCTACTTCCTGGTTCTTTATTGTTGTAGGCCCCAAGGCTAAGGCAACTAGATTCCATTTTATGTGGGTCCCGTGGTTAGGGCGACTGAAGGACTCCATTTTGTCACCAGTGGACATTCCTCAATATTCTTCCCATAATGGGTTGGTTGCCCCTAGACGGGAAGGAATTTCTGCCTAAGGTTATAGTTGCCCCACGTGTTGGGGGCATTGGTGGTTCCCTGAGTATAGGTATTTGCAGGTACTTAATGCTAATTTTGACTTCTGTGATCTCTGCCACTCCCACTATTGTACTGGTTCCCTGAGGGGAGGGAGGCCTATTCTGTTTGCTTGACAAACAGGAGACCCCCGGGCAACTGTTAGATATGGATTTTGACAAATGTTAAACCGCTGTTTGACAACTGCTAACCGCTGATCTGCTTCTGTGAATGCTGCTTGCTTGCTATAAAAGGCTGCCATTTTAGAGGCTCGGGGCTGCAGTTCTCCTCTGAGTAGGTTGGCTGCAGTCCCTGCGCAGGTTAATAAAGCTCCTAAAACTTATAATTTTGATGTCCGAGGGAGGTTGATCTACTGGGTTACAACATTTATTCCAGTATGACCACAGCCAACCCAAGATGAGCTCCAATAAGGAGCCATATGGTTCACATGGGCACATGTAAACCCTTTGCAGTGGAATCTCCCAGAGCTGACAATGACTTTCTTACACTTTTAAAGCAAATCCTGGAGGCTGAAAATGGTGGCGGAGTGAATGGAAGCTACACAGACCATCTCCCAGGACCAAACTGGAATTACAACTAAAATAAAGACAAATCGTCGGGAAAAAGCAACAGAAAAGCAGCTTGCGAGGACCATACAACCAGGGACACTGAATCGATCCTGGTAGGATTGGGGAGGCACGAGAGGGGGGCTGGGAGCCCACGGACAGCAGCGGCCTGAGCAGTGAGCAGCGCTCTGCCCTCAGGGTTAAAGTCCCAAGCCGGCTCCACAGCGCAGAGGGCCTTGACAGAGTGCTAAAATAGCCACAGCCACTCACCTGGGCTCTGGCAGAGGGAGGGCGGACTAGACTGGAACTGTGTGGGGACACTCGGGATTTGGAGGGCGCTCAGAGCTTTTGCTGAGTTGTGGCCACACAGGATTCTGGCCTGGCCATCTTACTCCATCCCAGGGCTCTGGGGAGAGATGGCAGCCCCTCCCTCGGATATCCAGCCACACCCTAGTGGGCCATTTAAATGCAAACTGAGACTCATTGACTACTAGCATCTGCCCTACCCTCTGGAAATCCTCTCAAACTGAACACCTGAGGGAGGTTTTCATACAACTGAAAACCCAAGGTTCTTCAAGCAACCACAACTAATAGCCTCTAGGCAAAAAGCTAGAGGATAACTTAACCTTTTCTGGGCTTGCAAATATACCCTGGAAAGTAAGACTCCACAGTGGTGTTTAAAGTGGGCCCTCCCATGCTCATGCAAACCCAGTAGAGGGAGCCACAAACAACAGAACACCAACATCCACAAGAAAATTTGGCAGGCTCCAAAAACCATTGAGATAGCCAAAATGGTGAAACAAAGAAACAGATCCCAAATGAAAGAACAAGAGACCTGTACCGAAGATGAGATAAATGAAATTGAGTTAAGCAAGTTAACAGAGCTAGAATTCAGAGCCATGATCTTGAGGAAGCTCAACACCATGAGTAAGGACATCAACACCTTGAGTAAAGACATCAACACCATGAGCAAAGACATAGAAATACTGAAAACCAACCAAGTGGAAATTAAGAAGCAGCAAGAAGAAATGAAGAATGACATAGCAGAAATGAAGAACACATTGGAAGGACTAAACAGCAGAGTAGAGGAAGCTGAGGAATGGATCAGTGAATTAGAAGACAGGGTAGAAAAAATCAACCAATCAGAAAACCAAAAGGAAAAAAACAATGAAAAAACAGGAAGACAGCTTAAGAGAACTGTGGGACAACTGGAAACGTAATAATATTCACATCATTGGAGTCCCTGAAGAAGAAGAAAATGAGCAAGGGTTAGAGAATATATTTGAAGAAATAGTGACAGAAAACTTCCCTAATTTGGTGAAGAAAGAAGACATTCAAGTTCAAGAAGCACTGAGAGTCCCAAGTAAGAAGAACCCAAACAGGTCCACACCAAGACACATAGTAATTAAAATGCCAAAAATTAAAAACAAAGAGAGAATCTTAAAGGCAGCAAGAGATAAGCAACAGGTTACCTACAAAGGAACCCCCAGAAGGCTATCAGCTGACTTCTCAACAGAAACACTACAGGCCAGAAGGGAATGACATGAAGTAATCAAGGTCATGAAAAACAAGGATCTGAATCCAAGACTACTCAACCCAGCAAGGCTATCATTCAAAATAGAAGGTCAAATAAAGAGCTTCTCAGACAAAAAAAGGCTAAGGGAATATATTAGCACCAAACCAGCACTGCAAGAAATGTTAAAAGGACTGTTGTAATTAGTAGAAGAAATAGGAAGGAAAGTAGAACAACATTAAACAAAAATGACAATGAATAAGTACATATCAATAATCGCCTTAAATGTAAATGGATTGAATGCTCCAATAAAAAGACACAGAGTAGCGGATTGGATAAGAAAGCATGACCCATATATATGTTGTTTACAAGAGACCCACCTCACAACAAAAGACTCACATAGGCTGAAAGTGAAGGGATGGAAAAAAATCTTCCAAGCAAATGGAAAGGAAAAAAAAGCTGGGGTAGCAATACTCAAATCTGATAAAATAGATTTCAAAATGAAAGCCATAACTAGAGACAAAGAAGGTCACTACATAATAGTGAAAGGATCTATCCAACAGGAAGATATAACATTGTTAAACATATATGCACCCAATATAAGAGCACCAAAATATATTAAAAATCTTCTGGAGGACTTCAAAGGAGAAATCGAGAGCAATACAATCATAGCAGGGGACTTCAACACCCCGGTGACATCACTGGATAGATCCTCTAGACAAAAAATAAACAAAAAAACAGAGACACTAAACGAAGCACTAGACCAAATGGATTTAATAGATATTTACAGAGAATTACACCCCAAAAGTGCAGAATTCACATTCTTCTCAAGACACATGGGACATTCTCAAAAATGAACCACATGTTAGGACACAAACGAAGTCTCTACAAGTTCAAGAAGATTGAAATCATATCAAGCATTTTCTCAGATCACAATGGCATGAAACTAGAAATCAGTTGCAACAAAAACATGCTAAGACATTTGAACACATGGAGGCTAAATAGCATGTTACTGAACAATGAATGGGTTACCGAGGAGATCAAGGAAGAAATTAAAAACTTCCTGGAAACCAATGAAAACGAACACACAACAACACAAAATCTATGGGATGCAGCGAAAGCAGTTCTGAGAGGGAAGTTCATAGCACTACAGGCCTACCTCAAGAAACAAGAAAAATTTCTAATGGACTATCTAACCTCACAACATAAAGAACTAGAAATGAAACAAAAAGAAAACCCCAGAGCAAGTAGAAGGAAGGAAATAGTAAAGATCAGAGAAGAAATAAATGATATAGAGACCAGAAAAACAATTCAAAGGATCAATGAAACGGAGAGCTGTTTTTTTTTAAAAGATAAACAAGATTGATGGACCCTTAGCTAGACTCACCAAGAAACACAGAGAGAGAACCCAAATACACAAAATCAGAAATGAAAGAGGAGAAGTAACAACTGACACCACAGAAATACAAAGGATTGTTAGAAAATACTATGAACATTTATATGGCAACACATTCGACAATCTAAGTGAAATGGACAAATTTCTAGAAACACATAGTCTCCCAAAACTGGACCAGGAAGAGATAGAATACTTGAACAGACCAATAACAGCTAAGGAAATTGAAGATGTAATCAAGACTCTCCCAGCAAACCAAAGCCCAGGCCCGGATGGCTTCACGGAGGAGTTTTACTGAACATTTGAAGAACAACTAACACCCATTCTCCTCAAACTATTTCTAAAAATTCAAGAAGAAGGAGTACTTCCAAACTTGTTTTATGAGGCCAGCATAATCCTAATTCCAAAACCAGAAAAAGACACTACAAAGAAAGAAAACTACAGTCCAATATCCCTGATGAAAGTAGATGCCAAAATCCTGACGAAAATACTAGCAAATCGGATCCAGCAATACATCAAAAAAATTATTCACCATGACCAAGTGGGATTCATCCCACGGATGCAAGGCTGGTTCAATATTCGCAAATCAATAAATGTGATACACCACATAAACAAAATGAAAGATAATAACCACATGATCATATCAGTAGATGCTGAAAAAGCATTCGACAAAGTCCAGCACCCATTTCTGATAAAAATGCTCAGCAATTTGGGAATAGAGGGATCATATCTTGATATAATAAAGGCCATATATGAAAGACCTACAGCCAACATCATACTCAATGGGCAAAAACTAAAAACATTTCCCTTAAGAACAGGAACAAGACAGGGATGCCCACTTTCGCCACTCTTATTTAACATAGTATTGGAAGTTTTAGCCACAGCAATCAGACATGAAGAAAAAATAAAAGGAATCCAAATTGGACAGGAGGAAGTGAAATTGTCATTATTCGCAGACGACATGATATTATATATAGAAAACCCTAAAGACACCATGAAAAATCTAGTAGACTTAATAAATGTATTTGGCAAAGTAGCAGGATACAAAATTATCGTCAAGAAATCAATGGCATTCTTATATACCAATGATGAACTCACAGAAAGAGAAACTAAAAAAACAATTCCATTTACCATCGTGGCCAAAAAATTAAGATACCTAGAAATAAACTTAACCAAAGAAGTGAAGGACCTATTTGCAGAAAACTACAGGACATTGAAAAAAGAAATAGAGAAAGATATAAAAAAGTGAAAGCACATACCTTGTTCATGGATTTGAAGAATTAACATCATTCAAATGTCCATATTACCCAAAGCAATCTATAGATTCAATGCAATCCCCATCAAAATACAGGTGACATATTTCACAGAACTAGAACAAATACTTCAAAAGTTCATATGGAACCAAAAATGACCCCGAATAGCCACAGCAATCTTGAAAAAGAAGGACAAAGTAGGTGGGATCACAATACCGGATATCAGGTTATACTACAAAGCTACTGTAATCAAAACAGCCTGGTACTGGCACAAGAACAGGCATACAGACCACTGGAACAGAACAGAGAATCCAGAAATTGACCCAAGACATTATGCTCAATTAATATTTGACAAAGGCAGCAAGAGCATACAATGGATTAAAGACAGCCTCTTTAATAAATGGTGTTGGGATAATTGGACAGCTACATGCAAAAAAAAAAAAATGAAACTAGACCATCAACTTACACCATACACAAGAATTAACTCAAAATGGATAAAAGACTTAAATGTGACTCATGTATCCATAAAAATCCTAGAAGAAAATGTAGGCAACAAAATTTCGGATATCATACGCATCAGAATCTTCACTGATACATCACCTAAAGCAACAGAAACAAAGGGAAAAATGAACACATGCGACTACATCAAACTCAAAAGCTTCTGCACAGCAGAAGAAACAACCATCAAAACAGATAGGGAACCCACTCTATGGGAGAGTATAATTGCCAATGATACATCAGATAAGGGGTTAATCTCCAAAATATATAGAGTACTCATACAACTCAACAAAAGGAAGACAAAGAACCCAATTAAAAAATGGGCAGAGGAACTAAATAGACACCTATCCAAACAGGACATACAGATGGCTAAGAGACATATGAAGAAATGCTCAGCATCACTAATCATCAGAGAGATGCAAATTAAAACAACAATGAGGTATCACCTCACACCTGTCAGAATGGCCGCCATCAACAAATCATCAAACAACAAGTGTTGGCCAGGGTGTGGAGAAAATGGGACTCTAGTACACTGCTGGTGGGAATGCAGACTGGTGCAGCCACTATGGAAAACACTATGGTGTTACCTCAAAAAATTAAAAATTGAATTGCCATTTGACCCAGTGATCCCACTTCTAGGAATATACCCTAAGAAGCCTTAAACACCAACCAGAAAGAATACATGTACCCCTGTGTTCATAGCAGCACTATTTACAATAGCTAAGATCTGGAAACAGCCCAAGTGTCCATCAGTGGATGAATGGATAAAAAAGCCATGGTACATATACACAATGGAGTACTATACAGCTGTTATAAAGAAAGATCTCTTATCCTTTGAGACGACATGGAGGGACCTCGATAGTATTATCCTAAGCGAATCAAGCCAAGCAGAGAAAGACAAATATCACATGATCTCACTTATTTGTGGAATATAATGAACATAACAGTCTCACGAACAGGGCAGACCCAGAGATGTGGAAGTAGGGTACAGACTGACACCCCTCAGAAGAGGGGGGTGGGAGGGAGGAGATAAACCACAGAACTTATGCACATGTATGCATAACTGATGGACATGGACAACAAAGCTGGGGACGGGGTGGGGGATGGGGAGGAGGGTGTCAATGGGTGAAAAAGGAGAAACATCTGTAACAAAAATAAATTAATAAAAATAAATAAATAAATAAATAAATAAATAAATAAATAAATAAATAAAATGAAAAAATAAAGTAAATCCTGCACCCTCAAGGTCTTTTGAAGCCTGTCCCTCCATGCTAGAGTATACTTGTATTACAATCAGAAGGCATGAAAGAGAACTGTGGCTGATCTGAGATCAACCTTATTTTATTATCCAATGTTTAGATGTTTCCATGACTTGCATTCTGTTTACAAGCTATGTTGACCTTAATTGGCTCCAAGTGTGAATTTCCTTTCTCCTTCATCCACTTGCGCCTCAGCGAAGTCTGTTGTGGCTGATGCTGTACATGCCTTATCCATATCCCCTTAGCCCATCAGAGGTCACTTGGAGACAGTTCTCTTGCATATCAGATGCTTCCTCTGTGCAACGGTATTCTTGGAACTGAGGAATGTGCTCCCCAATGGGTGGGGTTGTCAGAGTGCTAGAGAGTTTCCACCCCCAGGAAGGACCCTCAAACAATGAAGGACAAGAGTTAGTGGTCAACTAATCCAGATTCCTTTCTCCTTAGTGGGACAGTCCTGGAGTGGTTCTGTGCAGTTTCTCTGTGGATGTCCTATAGGTTTAAGCTCCAGTCATCCACAGTGGTATGTGATCATAAACACACTCTTTACAGTCTGTCCTCCCTCTGTGTCTCACTTCTCCTTTCATTCACTCCATTTCCTGGGATCACATTCCGAAAAAAACAATCTTTACTCAAATTCTTGACTTAGGGGCTGTACTCGGGGTATCTTAAACTAAGACTTCTGTTGTCCTGCCAGGAAATAAGATTGCAAAACACAGATCCAGTTTTTCTCTCTTGAGTCTATCCATTTTAGCAATTCAAGAAGACTGACAATATTAATTAAAATCAATACATCATTATCAATAATGACTTAATTAATCATCAATTTAACCTCCATTATCTACCTCATATGGCTATTTAATTTCTGGTTAAATCTTAAGGAGTAATTCTAATAAATTTGCCCCCCAAAATTACAGAATATTTTTCACTTATGTCCATTGTGTGCACTGAAATAGATGTGAATTTGTACTTAGCCAACAGCTTTGCCCCCTTTCAAAGCTAAAGATTGTATTCTATAGCAACTGCACACGTGGAGCAGCAAAGATGGATTTTTTAATAGTAGAGTCAACTCTAACTTTATATACAGATCTGTGGTTGATGAATCTGTGATGAGATAGACAATATAGGGTATACACTTTTGTTATGCTCCCTGAATGAAGAGCATTTTAAAAGCTAAAGGCTGATCATGCCACAGACCCTGCTCATTATGTTAAAACTGATAACATTATTTGAATTGGAAACTTGCCATATTCTAACACCCAGGGGTTCTAAAATCACCAGCTTTTTCTTTCTGTGGAGAGTTTTCAGATATGGTACAAAGCTTTACAAGGATATAAGGATTGGGGCATTTCATCCTGTGGCACTTAAATGAGGCACACACTTCCTTCTGGTGCTGTGTTTATTTGTGGTGTGAGTCTTGTCTTCTGAGCTACTGCTCAATAACAGGAATCATATTGTCTTTTTTATTCCCTCCAGAGCTAAGTCTTCTCTAGTACATAGTAGTCAACTAGTAAATTTGAGAGCAGTTAAGTAATTTCCTGAAGAATAACAAGGCTGCAGGGCACAGGATGCAACAACAAGTAGCAAATCTATCCTGAAACACTGGTTGCAATCTAATCCTTTTGGTATTCTAATTATCTATTTGTTGATACAATTTCAAGATGATGAAGCAAGTCAGTCAACTTTCACTTCTTCATCTGTTAAAAAAAGATGGCAATAAGACTTGTCATCATCCAGTATGCCCTAGATGTTGTAAAGACAAATTGGATAAAATATTTAAAGGCATTTGACTCTGGCCAAGGAGAGATATATGAACACATGGTAGTGCCATATTTTAAGTGTAATGTTTTTACTGATAATGTCCTCATACACAATCAACAGTCAGCAAAATTTTCATGTACTCAATTCCTAGAAAAAACCTCCAGTCTTTAACGGCTGAAAAGTTGAAAATCTCTGTCCTTTTGTAAGTCAGGCTTCAAAGATACACCTTTTTATTAACTTGTTTTGAACTATGCTTAAAGGACAATGGGACATTCATGGTTTCTATCTTAACAGCCAGTTTATGTTTCCAAGGGACTGGCAGGAAGTTGGCTGCGTAAACCCAAAGAACATTTTTTAGCAAGCAGGAGGCAAAAGCATAGATTTGGGGAGTTTGGATATCTTGTTCCTGGGAGTGAGGCAGCTTTACAGAGTCAGATAAAAGGACTGGTAGCAAGAAGGTTTTCATGTGGTTCCCATTTACCCTAACTCCAGTTTGTTGACACACAAGCTACTTACTGTAAAGGCTGTTAAGGTGGGGCTTTCCATTAAAAAAAAAAAAAAAAAGCTGTCAGAGACACCTGTGTTTTATTTCCTGAGATGGAACTATCAGAACATACCCATGGGTGATTCTCTAAGCTAAGTTTTGAGAACATAATACCCCATTGCTGTTATACCAAAGTACTGTAGTCCTTTCCTGGTCCAAATTAAAACAAACAAAACCAGATTCAGTTTAGCTTTTCTTATGGTTGGGGAAAGATAATATATGGGGAAGGACGGGTTAGGGGTTTCCTAATTACACATCTCCTAGCTTTGCTGTGCTGGATGGACTCTGGCAGAAAATAAGCAGAAATACACAGAAACACTCAAGACTCCAGCTGAGTAGGTGTCCAGTAGCTGGCCCTAGAGCGGGTGGGACACAACCTGGGGCTAAGTGGTGTGTTCAGGGGGCAGGATCCAGGTGGAGGGCAGTGCTCAGGTTTAGATTAGGCTCTGCAGGTACTACCACTGTGAGATCCAGGGGCTCATTGGTACCTGGCTGTAACTGCAGCCGCCCAATGGCAAATACGGGCTATCAAAGCCCTGTCAGCACTCCTGAATGGGACAAAGAAAAGGCGCATTAATGATTAACTCTGCTAAAAGCTCAGGCTTTTGTATTCCCATGGTGCTTGGCCTATCTGGCTGCCATGTGACCGGCCTGGGCCATTTTCTCGCAGATTGGGGAAAGCTAGTAAGCAAACACAGGTGGTTCCTAGTCGGCCGGCTGTCAGGGACAACCGTGGCCAGCACCAGCTATTCCTGGTGAAATTAGCCGCTCTGTTTGTCTCCAGTTTTACTTCCTGGTGCTCTTATTTTCTAAGTTGCATGTCACTTTGCACTCATTTTCAGTTGTTCAAAAGAGGTGCAAAAAGTGGGGGGAAGCCCCCATGCAAAAATGGGAAAGGGAGACACAGCATCATGTTCCTTGAACCCTGCAGTAACATGTGGCAGCCAAATGCAAAGCCTGGGTAAACTGATTAAAACCTCTCAGGTCTTTAATTCCCAGCATGAGTAAATTTATTCTTTTCAGAGGAATGATTTTAGTGATCCTGATCAGCAAGCAGCAACAATGATGTTATAGCCTGCCAGAGTGGACCCTACTAGGCACTCCATGCCCTGGGGCCTGGTATGACCTGACTCTGCAATCAGCCATGGCACTTTTACCCACCTTCCAAGTAGTGCAAGGAGAGGATGACCTTGCCTAGTCCTGGTTTAGAGTCAAGTTCCCTCTAGTGGCATTATTTGTTTAAATGCATTTCTTCTTGGCCTACATCAGACTTTCTTTTTCCTGTTCAAATATTTATATGTGTGTATTACTTCATGCTGCTTCAACTGCTTCCAATCATACCAGCAGCCATAAAGCACAGATTATCAGTGCGAGGTGATAAAGGCCCTTTGAGTCAATACCAGAAATGAACAGAAAATGAAATAAAGTTATAAAGAGAAGACAGCATAAATTTCTACAAAGAGTATATTAGTTTGCAGATATTCAAATATTAGCTACAATAAGAAAGACATTTAATCCAAACTAACAATACCACTGAAATGATTACCAATGTTTGATATTTAAACACAGCATTCTGCTGGATTCCCAGTTAAAAGAAAAACAAACAAACAAACAAACAAACAAACCCACAACCCTATGAGGTCTTTCTACTTGAATGTAGTTCAGAGTTGGTGAATGTCAACTCAAACACAGCTGCGGTGTGTGAGGTGCTGCTTTCTTCGTTCAGTTGATGCTGACTACAGAATAAACGTTCACAGCTTCCAGCCCCAAATGTCCTGACCAAGCTACTGTAATCTATTAGTGGTGTTTGTTGGGGGCTTGTGGGAGTGTTATTCTGCATACTTTCTTATCGTTCCCAAGCTTTGAATTGTTTAGATGAAGATGGCATGGTGACAGGCCCCAGCTGTAGGGGAGACTTGGTTACCTCTGAGTACAGGCACCCAGTGTGGATTTCAATGACACCAAACAATTTTAGTGGATAATTAATTATTTTTCAGCTGATAAATAATTGATTTTCTCTTACAAATGCTTACAGAAGAGGTGGTATTTCTGTTGCCTGAATTACTTACAATATAAAAATCATAGTTAAATAAAAATACTTTAGTATCCAAACTAGAAATAAATGATTATGAGGAGCTGCTCCTCATAATGTGAAACTGGCCTAGAGCAACATTCTTATAAGAATGAACTGAAAAATCAGCTATTGGTATATTCCCCTTTATGTTATTTAACAGCATAAAAAGATATAATTGCATTCCTTAAATTTTTTAAAGTTACTGATATGGATCAAGTATCCTATAGCACCCACTGAAAAAAAGGCAACTGTGGCTTAAATAATGATTACTGATTGATTTTTGTCAGAAAACTCTTCTTTCACATGCTTATTGAAGTTTTCAAGTTATTTATTTTTGAAAAATTCAACCATGAGGTACACATTTCAAAATAACAAAAAGAAATAAAATACATGTAAACAATAATAATAATAATAATAATAATAATAATAATAAGTAGCCTTTATATGATGCTTACTATGTGCCACTGTTCTAAGCACTTTTCATACACTTATTACTATGATCCTCACAATGAACCATAAGATAGATGTTGTCATTATTGCCAGTTTATTGAGAGGTTAAGTAACTTGTAACTTGCCCAAGGTCACACAGCCAGGTGCAGGGCTGAAATTGAAATCTGGACAATGTAGTTCCCCAAAAAAGAAAAGTGAGTGTCCTCCCCTTTCTGTGCCTCAATACCTGAATATTCACTGGGATTTTTTTTAGTTAATAATATATGCATGTATAAATATGTACATGTACGTATATATATTATTTTAAAACACAAACTGTGAGCAATTAGGGTTCAGATTACCTGGAAAGTTTCTGAGAAACTGTGTTAAATATGCCTCAGAATTATCCAATCAAGGGTGAGAAGCTGGGTATTGATCCATTAAATACCTGCTCTGTTTGATTAGTGGCAACTTCTATGGTGTTAATAACTCAGAGATTTCAGCCTACTACACATGCACCTAAATACACTCCTGTACTGGAGAATTGCTTCAGGCAAAGAGAGGGTGAAAGCCTCATGCATGTTTGGATCCTTTGGCAGGTGACCTTTGGGGTAGGCCAAGAGGATGGGGAAGGGGCATTGACAGGGTGTGCTACAAGTTCCTAAACCATTTGAACACAAATAACTTAGTTTTACAAAGTGACTGTTCTGAAGTCAGTTAAATAGATGCGTTCTGCTTAGTTTCTAAAAAAAAAAAAATAATAAAGAACTCTCTTTTATTATTACACCCTGTAGTCCAGGCAATCTTGGATCAAATATGGTACCTGTGGTGGAGGAGTAACTAACATATCAACGGCAAGAGGCCTATGCTCCTGGAATTGGATACACATGGACAATGAGCTTCTCAAGGTAAACTTTTAGGTTATTTCATGTTTTCATATACCAAAACCTGCTAGTAATAAGAACTTTGTAAGTTTGGTCTGGCTAGTATGGCTCAGTGGATTGAGCATCATCCCATGGACTGAGAGGTCCTGGTTGGATTTCAGTCAGGACACATGTCTGGGTTTCAGGCTCAATGCTCAGTAGGGGGCATGTGGAAGGCAGCCAATCAATGTATCTCTCTCACATCAATGTTTCTATCTCTTTCTCCCTTCATCTCTTTCTAAAAAAAAAAAAAAAAAAAAAAAAGTAAATAAAAACATATTTACAATAAAACTTTGTAAGTTTGTTCAGTGAATGGGTCAGTGAATTTATAAATAAACAAAGGTTTGAATGAACAAATAAATAACAGATGTGTTGTCGTAATGGGAAGAAAAGGACAAGAGAAACATGTGGAGTATAGAAGAGAGCGGAAATCCAAAACTGAGTAGGATGACACCTTAACCTATATACTTTACAAGAGATTTCACCATTCTGAGAGAGAGCATATTAAGAAGACAGACCTCAGTAATATATAACAGATATGGAACTTCCCCTTCTTTCAATTCTAATTATATTCAAATTCATAATTAATTAGGAAAAATACAGACATTATTGCTTGTTTCAGCAATTAAAATAAATTATTGATCTGCATAATTAGAGAAAACAGGGATGTAGAGGACATATGAAACCTCAGGTCACAGGCTAAAACCTATTTATACACAAACATTTCTTTTTCCTTCATATTTTGAATGATTTGGCAAACATTTAAACATTTTTAGTGTTTGTCTGTATTAAAAAAGGAGAATGATCTCAAATCAATGATCTAGAGAATAGCAACCTAACTCTAAAGCAATCAGAATGAAGAAAAAAATTAGAATAACAGTGAAGATAAATGAAATACAGAATAGAAACACAATAGAGAAAAGGAACAAAATCCAAAGTTGGTTCCATGAAAAGGGCAACAAAATAGATAAACCTTTAGCTACAGAGACCAATAAAAAAAGAGGACTGAACAACAACATCAATCCACAGGATCTATTTAACATCTATAGTACACTCTACACAACAATGATAGAATACTCCTTATTTTCCAGTGGTCATGGAACATAAACCAATTTTGACCATCATAAAACAAATATCAAATCTTTGTTAGAATCAATATCATACAGAATGTGTTCTTTGGCCACAATGGAATAAAAGTAGAGGTCAGTAACACAAAAATAACAGAAAACTTTCCAAATACTTGGAAACGAAACAACACACTTCTAAATAATACATGGAAAAAGAGCAAATCTCAAGTAAAAGAAAAAAAATTGAGTTCAATAAAAATAAAAATAAATCAACATTATGGTATATACTAAAGCAGTGCTGAGAGGAAAATTTATAGCATTAAACATTAATATTATAAAAGAGCCTCAAATCTATAATATAACCTCCCACCTCAATAAAAAGAAGAGAAAATGAGCCCAAAGCAAGCAGAAGGGAGAAACTAATAAAGATAAAAAATCAATGAAATTTAAAATAGAAAACAATAGAGAAAATCAATGAAACAAAGAGTGGGTTCTTTGAAAAGATCAATAAAACAGATAAACCTCTACCAAGACTGACAATAAAAAAATAAAAAGAGAAGGCACAAATTACTAATATTAGGAGTGAAACAAATGACAGCACTGCAGACCATGCAGAGAGTAAAAGGATAGTAAATAACTGCAAGCAACTTTGTTATAACTTGCAGTTATAACAAATAAAATGGACAATTTTCTTTACAAGTGCAAATACCACAGTCTACTTAATATGAAATTGATAATTTGAACCCAAATAAAAAATGGGCAGAGGACCTAAATAGACACCTCTCCAAATAGGACATATAAATGGCCAAGAGACATAAAACAAAATGCTCAATGTCACTAATCATCAGAGAGATACAAACTAAAACCACTATGATGTATCACCTCACACCTGTCAGAATGGCCACCATCAACAAATCATCAATCAACAAATGTTGGCGAGGGTGTGGAGAAAAGGGGACTCTAGTACACTGCTGGTGGGAATGCAGACTGGTGCAGCCACTGTGGAAAACACTATGGCGTTACCTCAAAAAGTTAAAAATTGAACTGCCATTTGACCCAGTGATCCCACTTTTAGCAATATACCCTAAGAAACCTGAAACACCAACCAGAAAGAATATATGTACCCCTGTGTTCGTAGCAGCACTATTTACAATAGCTAAGATATGGAAACAGCCCAAGTGTCCATCAGTAGATGAATGGATAAAAAAGCCATGGTACATATACACAATGGAGTACTATGCAGCTGTAAGAAAGATCTCATGTCCTTTGAGATGACATGGAGGGACCTGGAGAGTATTATCCTAAGTGAAACAAGCCAAGCAGAGAAAGACAAATATCACATGATCTCACTTATTTGTGGGATATAATGAACATAACAGTCTGAGGAACAGGGTAGACCCAGAGACGTGGATGTAGAGTGCAGACTGACAATCCTCAGAAGAGAAGGTGGAGGGGGAGGGAAGAGATAAACCACAGAACTTATATGCATGTACGCATGGACATGGACATGGACAACAATGCTGGGGATGGGGCGGGAGGGATGGGGAGTAGGGTGTCAATGGGTGAAAAAGGAGAACCATCTGTAACAAAAACAAATTAATAAAAAAAAGAAATTGATAATTTGAATAGCCCTATAACTATGAAGAAAATTAAATATGTAATTTCATAATTTTACTCATTCCAAAATCTCTAATTCCAGATGGTTTCCCTGGAGAGTGTTACCAAATATGTATATAGATAAATATGTAAGGAACTTCTGGTTAAGAGGGCAGTATAGGTAAATGTGGTACTCACCTCCTCCCACAGCCACATCAAAATTACAACTAAACTACAGAACAACCATCACTCAGAACCACCTGACATCAAGCTGAATGGAAGTCCTACAACTACAAAATTAAAGAAGAAGCCACATGGAGACTGGTAGGAGGGGTGGAGGCGGGGACAGGCTGGTCCCACACCCACATGTGGCAGATAAAAATCAGGAGGGATACCTCGGCTGTGAAGGTCCTTTCTGATGAGTGAGGGGTCCCCATCCCACACCAGGCTCCGAGCTCAGGTTTCCAGTGCCAGGAAGAGAAGTCTCCATCACTTCTGGCTACAAAACCAGTGGAAACAGAGGCTGAGGCTTCTTGAGTCCCAGGCAGCTCCTCTTATAGAGCCCAAACACGGACCTACTTGGACTCACTCCTTCTGGGCTCCAGCATTGGGGAGGCAGCTTGAAAGGCACCAGAGACATATGGGGAAGAACTGAATTGTTTGGCATTAGGGTGAGAGCTGGAGGGGCAGCTTTCTCCTGGACCAACTTGCTGTGGGAGGCCACTGTTCCTTTGGTGAGCCCTTCCCTGGGGCAGCAGAGACCAACCATATCTGGGACTCCAGTAACCTGGCTCACACAGTTTGCCCTGCCCTGGTGATTCCCTGAGGCCCTGCCCCACCCAACCTTTGGGCCCACCCAAACTTATTCCAGTGGCTTTACCATAAGATTAGCCTGTCTTGGATTCTACTTAAGATTTTCCTAAAATCTCTCAAACATGCAGCATCTGGTCTCAGAGAGCCCCATACCTCTCGTTAAGTGGCTCCAGGCCTGGCACTAGAAGCAGTCAGCCATGGTTCACAAATTGGCTTTTCCTGGGCACCTCCAAATCCAGCACAAGAAGCAGCCATCTGCATATCACTTTGTAGCTTATGCCTGGTGGTCCCAGGTAGAACACAGGCAGAGGCTGAGCTTGCCCCAGAGCCAGCACACCCAGTGGACAGCTTCAGACCACATTGAAGCACCACCACCCAACCACCTCCACAAGTGACACATTCAATGAGTGAACTCAGTGTGTACCACAGCCCTGCTGAAGTAAGTCTTGCTCTGTGTGGTGGGCCCCTACACAGCTGATCCTCCAAGGGAGCCAGAGGCCAGTGGTCAGTGGGCACAGCCAGTCCTTGCAGCTGATCAGCCTGAGTAAATCCCAGCCATTGATGTACCAACAGCAATCAAGTCTCAGTTACAACACAAGGGTGTACAGTCCACATGAGGGGTGCACCTCGAGGGCACAGCTGAGGTGATTGGGGAGGCTGTGCAACTTGACCCTACAGGACACCTACTACAATAGGCCACCTTATGAAGACTAGGAGACATAGCAATTCTACCTAATACATAGAAACAAACACAAGGAAACAGCCAAAATGTGGAGACAAAGAAACATGTCCCAAGTGAAAGAACAGAACAAAATTCCAGGAAAAGAACAAAACAAAATGGAGGTAAGCAATCAATCAGATGCAGAGTTCAAAATACTGGTTATAAGGATGCTCAAGGAACTTAGCAAGACCTTTAAGGAACTTAAGGAGAGCTCCAAGGAACTTAGTGAGAACATCAACAACATAAAAAAGGACCAGGCAGAAATGAAGGATGCACTAACTGAAATAAAGAATAATTTACAGGAAATCAATAGTAGAGTAGGTGAAGCTGAGAAGCAAACCATGAAATTTGAATATAAGGAAGCAAAAAACACTCAATCAGAACAGCAAAAAGAAAAAAGAATTAAAAATAATGAGGACAGTGTAAGGAGCCTCTGGGACAACTTCAAGCATACCAACATTCATATCATGGGGGTGCCAGAAGGAGAAGAGAGAGAGCAAGAAGTTGAAAACCTGTTTGAAAAAATAATAATAGAAAACTTCCTTAACTTCATGAAGGACACAGACAAACAAGTCCAGGAAGCACAGAGAGTCCCAAACAAGATGAACCCAAAGAGGTCCACACCAAGACACATCATCATCAAAATACCAAAGGTTAAAGACAGAGAGAATCTTAAAAGCAGCAAGAGAAAAGCAGTTAGTTACCTACAAAGGAGCTCCCATAAGACTGTCACCCGATTTCTCAAAAGAAACTTTGCAGGCCAGAAAGGAGTAGCAAGAGATATTCAAAGTAATGAAAAGCAAAGACCTACAACCAAGATTACGCTATCCTGCAAAGCTATCATTTAGAATTGATGGACATATAAAGAGTGTCCCAGACAAGAAGAAGCTAAAGGAGTTCATCACCAGCAAACCAGTATTATATGAAATGTTGAAGGGTCTTCTTGAAGGAGAAGAACAAAAATATGAACAATAAAATGGCAACAAATACATATCTATCAACAATTGAATCTACAAACCAAATGAGCAGCAGAACAGAAACAGACTCATATATACAAAGAACTTTTTGTTGCTTGCCAGATGGGAGGGGTTGGGAGGATGGGTGAAGAAGATGAAGGAATTAAGAAGTACAAATTTGTTGTTAGACTGATGAACCTCCAAGGGAAGGAGGGAGGGAGGGCTGAAAGAGATAAACCAAAAAACTTCTATGCATGTATGCATAACCAATGGACACAGACAATAGTGTGGGGAAGGCAGGAGGTGGGCGGTATTGGGAGGATGGGGTCAATGGGGGAAAAATGAGGGATATCTGTAATACATTCAACAATAAAGATAAGTTTTATTATTTATTTGTTTGTTTGTTTGTTTATTTATTTTCATCTTCAGATAGAGTGGGAAGGAGAGAGAGAGAAAGAGAGAAACATCAATGTGAGAGAGACACATGGATTGGTTGCCTCCTGCTTGACCGAACTGCAATCAAGGTACGTGCCTTTGACAGGAATCAAACCAGTGACTCTTTGTTCCTCAGGTCGATACTTTAAGTACTGAGCCAAACTGGCCAGGGCTAAACATAAGTTTTAAAAAAATAAAATAAAAACACTGATTTTCACCCTAAAATTAAATAAATAAATAAATAAATGAATAAATAAATAAATAAATAAAGAAGAATTAACACCAATTCAATATACAATCTCTTCTAAAAAACAGAAGAGAGAAAACACTTCCCAATTTATTTTATGAAGCTAGTATTACTCTGATACCAAAACCAGACGACGACATTTCAAAAAGAAAACTACAGACCAATACCACTCATGACTATAGACAACAAAACAAAACAAAACAAAACCCGTAACAAAATATAGAATACAGTAATATATAAAAATAATTATATGCCATAACCAAACGGGGTTTATTCCAGAGATGCAAGGCTGGTTCAAGAATTTTAAATCAATCAAGGTAATTCACCATATTAACAGGCTACAAAAGAAAAACTAAGTGATCAAATAAATCTACACATAAAAAATACTTGACAAAATTCAACACCCATTCATGATAAAAACTCTCAGAAAAATAAGAATAGAGAATCACATCCTCAACTTGATAAAGACCATTTACAGAAATCTACATCTAACATTACACTTAATATTGAAGTACTGAATGCTTTTCCCTAAGACTGAACATAAGATAAGAATGTCCCCTTTTAGTACTTTCATTCAATACAGTGCTAAAACTTATAGCATGTGCAATAAGGCAAGAAAAGTAAATAAATAAATGAAACAGATGGTATGATTTTGCAGATGGTATGATTATCTTCATAGAAAGCCCAAGGAGCCCTGGCCTGTGTGGCTCAGTTGGTTAAGCACCATCTCATGCACCAAGAAGTTTCGTGATTCCTGGTCAGGGCACATGCTGGGGTTGTTGGCTTGTTCCTCAGTAGCAGGTATGAAGGAGGCAGCTGATCAGTGTTTCTCTCCTTCTCTCTCTTTCTCCCTTCCTCTTTTTCTAAAATCAATAAAAACATATTTTTTTCAAATAAGAAAAGCCCAAGGAATCTACAGAAAGTTTTCTAAAACAAGTTTGCAGGATACAAGATAAGCACACAGAAATTAATTGTATTTTTATAGACTAGCAATTAATACATGGAGAGCAAAATTAAAGTATACTATTTAAAATTGTTAAAAAACAAGATAAATGCTTAGGTATAAATATAGCAAGACATATACATGACTTGTATGTGGACCACTACATAATGCTGATGAAAAAAACTGATGAAGATCTAAATAAATGGAGAATATATATTATGTTCATGGATTGGAAGACTCAACATCGTAAAGATATCAATTCTCCCCAAATTCACATATTGATTTAATAAAATTTCTACCAAAATTTCAGCAAGATTTTTTTGGTAGATATAAGCAAGATTATTCTAAAATTAAATGGAAAGGCAAAGGGACCAGTATAGCTTAAACAATTTTGGAAAAAAAGGAAAATAAAGTGGGAGAAATCAGCTTATTGGATTTTAATACTTATTTGCAGCTATGGTAATCAAGACTGTGTGGAATTGGCAGAAACACATAGATTAATGGAACAAAATAGAGAACCTCAACATAGACTCATACAGATATGCCCAACAAAGTTTTACAAAGTTGCAGAAGTCAATCTATGGAGGAAAGATAGCCCTTTCAATAAACAGTACTGAGATAAGTGGACACCCATAGGCAAAATATGAACCTTGACCTACATTTCCAACTTTACACAAAAATTTACTCAAAAATTGTCTTGGCTGGTTTGGCTCAGCAGTTCAAGCGTCGGCCCTTGAACCGAAGGATCTTGGGTTTGATCCCCAGTCAGTGCACATACCTGGGTTGCAGGTTTGATACGCAGCCCCAGTGGAGGTCGTGTGGGACGTAATCAATCGATGTGTCTCTCTCAGATCAATGTTTCTCTCTCTCTCTCCCTCTCTCCTTTCCACTCTACAAAAAAAAAAAAAAAAAATCAATGGAAAATATCCTCGGGTGAGTATTACATTAAACAAAAGGAGCGTGTATGAGCTTAAATGTTAATGTAAAACTATAAAACTTTTAGAAGAAAACATAAGATAAAACCTTAGGGATATAGGATGAGGCAAAGACTTCTTAAACTTTATACTAAAAGCATCATCAATAAAAGAAAAATGTATAAATAGGACACTGTAAAAATTAAGAAAACTATTTTTTTGGTGAAAGACCCATTAAAAGGATGAAACAACAAGCTACATACAGACAGGGAGAAATAATTGCAAACCACTTATCCAAAGACTAGTATATCAAATATGTGAAGACTTTTCAAAACTCAACAGTAAAAAAGCAATCTTATTAAAAAGTGAACATGAAGAGACATTTCATGGAAGAGGGTATACACATTGCAAATAAGTACATGAAAACTAATTAGGAATTAGGGAAATCATTAGCTGTTAGAGAAGTGCAAATCAAAATCACAGTGAGGAGTAGTGACAATACCAAATACTGGCCAGGATGCAGAGAAACTGAATCATTTTTAAATTTCTATTGGGAAGGTAAAATGCCACAGTCACTCTGGAAAACAATTCAACAGTTTCTTTAAAAACGAAAAATGCATATGATCTATAATTACCTCATTATCTAAAAATAAAGGTTAAAAAAGTCTTTACCAAGTTTTAAAAAAGGACAACTTTAAACTTTTAGTTTAAAAAAATACTTTTAAAAATGTTAAGTTTTTATTTGCAGAAAAACACGAAGAAACAGTTGCAGCCAACGATCCTAATGTCACACACTGGCTCTACATGGACTCATAGGTGTAGACCCAATGCCTCTTTTCCACATTAGCTCCCTTAAAGGATAGACAGATTCTAAGGTTCTCTCCAGAAACTCAGAAACAATTTACTGTCAGAATAATTTGATTTAGGTAGGTTAGTCACAGTACGTAATTAATGATAAATTAACCCCTTTATACAACATTTAATTAATAAAAACACCCTTCTCAGGATGCATACTTATGATTTTAAAATATAGATTATTTAATTCACCAGTTGTATAGATTCAAAATCCACATTATTAGCTACAGGAATGGTTTTAAACAAAAACAAAAGATCACAGAAAGAGTTTATAGTGAATCAATCCATTTATTTATAATTTGTACTTCACCCATTTCTAGATAGGAAATGAGGCATCCTCAAATATTAAAACACCCATAGACCATAGTTACTCATTAATGTCTTTTGTAAACTGTAAATCAATATTTCTGATTTCTCTCTATCTCTGCTTTCCCATCATTGGCAAAAAAACAACCACCAAAAAAACCCAAACAAACAAAGCAAAACTTCAAGAAATGCAAGATTTATTTGCAGCTTATTTGCCAGGTCATGAATAATGTAGACATTTTTAGTAGGAATTTTACACTTGAGCAATGCCACTTTCTAAAGCTCTATGCATCCTACCATACACTCCACATCTCACTCTGTCGCAACCATTTTGCTCCCTGATTGGCTCGCATGAGAAAAGCATCACTAATACTCAAACCAGCTCTCGAGTATAGTGACTGGCTTCTCCTTGGCAGAGGGGATCCCATACCTTCTTGAAGCTCACAGTGCTTCATAGCTGTAGGAGCACTTGGTGTCTCTTGAGCCCCACAAAGATTTGAGTACCCAGGGGAGCCTGTTCTCTTTGTGAAAGTGTAAGAAGGGAAGTGATATGGTGTTAATCAATACACCCGGTGATAAATGTTTATCTTGAGCAGAAAGCAAATAAAGGCGCTTTATTGCCTGAAGTGTCAGATCTGTTGTCAGCAGCTGGAGTCATTTCCAGGTCATGTGGCTTAAAAGTTTAACAACTATTTTTCTTTTTTTCTGGAATGCTGATGACAGTAGGAAAAGATTTGCCAAGTCTAGTATTTATTTACTCTAAACTTTTTACAAATGTGTAGTTTTCTTTTTTCAAAGACATAGGATCAATATTAGAAAACATGTTTGTGTAAGGATAAGCCCCCCAACAGCCACTTGTATATGGGGGTGGGATTTAATATTAGTGCAAGACTCTCAAGGAAAGCCCTCTCCTTTGGGAACTCTCCCTCTATCAGAGACTCTCACATTTACAGGATTCCTCTTGAGGGCTGGTTAAAACATAGATTGTTGAGTTTGGCTCCCAAGAGTATTTGATTCAGTAAATCTGGGTTGGGGCCACAGAATTTACATTTCTAACAAGTTTCCAGCTGATGCTGATGCTCCTGGTGGAGGGACCCTACTTTGAGAACCCACTGCTTTAATGTGTTATTCTCATGTTTTCCAGTTGAACGTATTTTATATCAGTGGTTTGGTTGATGTTCTCATCAAATCTCCATGTTTTTCTGAGCCAAGAAGAATTTCTGAGACTGGAGGCAACAAACTGTAGGAGAATAATCCAGCATTTGGCAGCAACTGGAGTAGCCACACAAGGTAAAAACTGAGCTATGACAGATACACACTGTGAAAGAGAGGACATGAACTAAAGGGAAATACTGGCAACCACCAGCAAAATAAGAGGCCTCAATATAGTGGGGCTGTTTTGAATATTTCTTTTGAAAATTCCCTAAACTTTTCAGGGTTCAATTAGAAAGCCAAAGCGTGTCCTTGACCATTTGGGCAACTAAATTGTACCTCACCTTAGGATATATAAGAAGTAGGCCAGAAGTCATTGAAAAGCTGATGGTTTAATAAGTTAGCTTATTTACTTCAATAGATCTGTGAAGCAGATGTTGTTATTCTCATGTTAGAGAGGAGGAAATTGACTCTGCCAGCATCACACTGCCTGGATATGGCAGAGCAGAAATGGAACTCAGGTAGCCAGATTCCCACTCTCCTTGCACATTCTTTCTAAAGATTATGACCCAGTGAGCATCTGCTCTCACAAAGAGGGTTGCTGGAGTATCCAGAAGGATTCCCAGGATGGGAGAGGAGAGCTGGACAGAGATAATCTCTATCAGAAGCAGAGAGATGTTTACAGACTGGCATGGTGGGCCGAGAACAGCACAAAAAGACAGTTGACAAGTGCAAGAATATGACTGGAGAGTGATCTAATATAGATTTCAGCTGGTTGTTTGATTTGCTCCTGGGAAGCAGCCTCTGAGATGGAGACTAGTGTACACAGGTTTATTGTGAAATGATTTTGAAGGGGTAGGTTTGGGGACGAAGCAGGGCGGGCAGAAGGAAGAGCCTAGATGTGACATAGGCCCAAGGAAGCCTCAGGCAACTGCTGGGAGTTTTGTAGGAGGGCCAACCCTTCAGCACTGACCCAGGGTTGTGGGAGAAAACAGCTTTTATGCCTCCACATGGATAAATCAATGGATGTGAGGAAGTTTCTCTCCTTGAAGCAATAAAATTATTCTTTAAAGAGCCACTGATTGATTTCACATGTTCCAAAATAACTTTGTTCAACATTGCAATTAAAGTTGACCTCAGATTTAATTCTTACCCTGAAATAAGTAAGATGAGGGCCCAAAGAAATGAGAATAGTCCTCACTGAAGTTAGCCATATTGACATCTTTCAAAATTACCATAAATGCTTGTGGCAGAGGCTGCTTGTATTCTTTGAGATACCTTCATTCTGTGTCCACAGTAATATATCCTCAGTTTTTATGAGGGTCATTGACTACTCATGTAGAAGACTACATTTCCCAGACCCCCCTGGAGCTGGGTATGGCCATGTGACCAAGGTCAGGGCAATAAGATACAAGCAGCAGTATTGCATGACTGCTTGCTTTGTGGCTCTTCCTTCAAAAATAGTTGATCCAGTCTCCTTCCTGAAAAGAGAATGTGGCTTGCCATCTTGTATCATGAAGACCAGTGCCATAGATTTGAGAGAGCTGACTGATGAGCTGTTAGGAATTGATGGAAGAATTTGGATTTTTTTTTTAATCCTCACCTGAGGATATTTTTCCATTTATCTTCAGATAAAGAGAGAGGGAGAGAGAGAGAGGAAGAGAGAGAGAGAAACATCGATGTGAGAGGGACACATTGACTGGTTGCCTCCCACACGACCCGGACCAGGACTGGGGACAAATCGCAACTGAGGTACATGCCTTTGACTGGAATCAAATCCACGACTCACTGGTCTGCAGGCTGATGCTCTAACCTCTGAGCCAAACCGGCGAGGGCCAGAATCTGGATTTTTATGTCTAAGAGAAATAAACTTCTTCTTCTTCTTCCTTTTAAAATTCTCACCTGAAGATATTTTTCCATTTATTTTATTTTTTTAGATGGAGTTGGGGGGAAGGAGAGAGAGAGAGAGAGAGAAACATGGACTAGAGAGAGAGAGAGAGAGAGATCAGTCGGTTGCCTCCCATATGGTCCCTGACTGGGCACTGAACCCACAACCTAGGTATGTGCCCTGACTAGAAATCAAACCTGCAAACTTTTGGTGTACGGGACAACACTCCAACCAAATGAGCCACCTGGCCAGGGATAAACTTCTTTATTGTTTCAGTCACCCACTGTGGTGCTCTGTTTTTTAACCAAGTCTAACTTAGTCCTAAGTAATACAAATACATAAATGTTTGACAAGTTTGAATAATAAACTTTGGGCTTGAGAATTCCTTTCATACATAGGACACACACACAGACATGAACATAATTATAAGAGAGGTTGGTGATTCTTTTTTTTTTTAATTTAATTTTTTTTTTTTGTTGACACTATAGCAGATGTCCCCCACTTTGGGCCTCCCTTTGCCCACCTCCACCCAGACTCTGCCACCCCTTCCTTAGCACTCACCACACTATTATCTGTATCCACAGGCTATGCATATATATTCTTTAGATAATCCACCTTCCTTTATCCAGCCCCCTGACCTCCTCCCTTCTGACATTTATCAGTCTGTTCCATGCATTCATGCCTCTGATTCTATTTTGTTGGTCACTTTATTTTGTTCATTAGATTTCACATATTAGTGAGATCATATGGTATTTGTATTTCTCTCACTGGCTTATTTCACTTAAGATAATAATCCAGGTCTATTCGTGCTGTTGCAAAGGGTAATAGTTCCTTGTTTTGTACAGTCACATAATATTCCATTGTGTAAATACCACAGCTTTTATCCACTCATCAACTGCAGGGCACTTGGACTATTTCCAGATCTTGGATTTTGTAGATAATGCTGCTATAAGCATAGAAATGTATATATATATATATTTTTTCTGAAAGGTGTTTTGGGATACTTAGGCTATATACCCAGAAATGAGATTGCTGGGACAAAAGGCAGTTCCATTTTTAATTTTTTGAGGAAACTCCATACTATTTTACACAGTGGCTGCACCAGTCTGCATTTTCATCAACAGTGCACTAGGATTCCCCTCTCTCCACATCTTTGCCACTACTTGTTGTTTGTTGATTTATTGATAGTAGCCATTCTGACAGGTCTGAGGTGATATCTCATTGTAGTTTTCATTTAATCTCCCTGATGATTAGTGACTTTGAGCATTTTTTCGTATGTCTCTTGCCGTCTGGATGTCCTTTTAGAGAACTGTCTATTCAGGTCCTTTGCCAATTTTTAAATTGGATTGTTTGTCTTCCTCTTGTTGGTTGTATGAATTCTTTGTATATTTTGGTAATTAATCCCTTATCAGATGAATCATTGACAAATATGTTCTCCCATACCTGGCTTTCTTTTTATTTTGTTGATGGTTTCTTTCGTTGTGCAGAAGCTTTTTAATTTGATGTAGTCTCATTTATTTATTTTCCCTTGTGTTTCCCTTACCATTGGACATATTGACAAACATATTCCTCCAAGAGATGTCTGAGATTTTACTGCTTACGTTTTCATCTAGGATTTTTATGGTTTCACAACTTACATTTAAGTGTTTTATGCATTTTGAGTTTATTCTTATGTATGGTGTAATTTGGTAGTTTAGTTGTATTTTTTTTTTTTTTTTGGCATGCATCTGTCCAGTTTTTCCAGCACCTTTTTTTAATAGACTGTATTTACACCATTGTATGCTCTTGACTCCTTTGTCAAATACTAATTGACCATAAAGGCATGGGTTGATTTCTAGGCTCTCTGTTCTGTTACATTGATCTATATGTCTGTTCTTTTGCCAGTACCAGGCTGTTTTAATTACCATGGCTTTGTAGTATAGTTTGATATGATCTCTCCAACTTCGTTCTTTATCAAGATTGCAGAGGCTATTCATGGTCTTTTTTAGTTTCATAAAATTTTTGGAATTTTTTTTAGATCTGTGAAATATGCCATTGATTTAAAAAAAATTCTTTTTTTTCTTTATTGATTTTAGAGAGAAAGGAAGAGAGTGAGAGAGAGAGAGAGAGAGAGAGAGAGATAGAAACATCGATGAGAAAGAACATCAATTGGCTGCCTCCTGCATGCCCCCCACTGGGATAGGCCCACAACCTGGGCATGTGCCCTGACCGGAAATTGAACCACCGATCTCTTGTTGCGTGGGTCAATGCTCAAACACTGAGCCACACCAGCCAGGTGCCATTGGTATTTTAATAGGAATTGAATTGAACCTATAGATTGCTTTGTGTAGTATGACCATTTTAATGATGTTAATTCTTCCAATCCATGAACATGGTATATGCTTCCATTTGTTTGTATCTTCATTTATTTCTTTCTTCAATGTCCTCTAGTTCTCTGAGTACAGGTTTTTAATTTCTCGGTTAAATTTATTCCTAGGAACCTTATTTTTTTGTTGCTGTTGTTGAAATAGTAAATGGGATTATTTTCTTATTTTCTCTTTCTGAGAGTTTGTTATTGGTGTATAAAAATGTCACCAATTTCTGGATACTAATTTTGTATCCTGCTACTTTGCCAAATTCAGTTATTAGATCTAGTAGTTTTTTGGTGGAGTCTTTAGGGTTTTCTAAATACAATATCATGTCATCTGTGAATAATGAGTTTCCTCCTTCCTCCTTTTCAATTTGGATGCCTTTTATTTATTCTTCTTGTTTGATCACTGTGGCTAGGACTTCTAGTACTATGTTGAATAAGAGGAGTGAAAGCGGACATCCTGTCTTGTTTCTGATAAGGGAAATGCTTTTAGTTTTTGCCTAATGAGTATGATATTGGCTGTAGGTTTTTCATATATGGTCTTTATTATGTTGAGGTATGATCCCTCTATTCCCACATTACTGTGAGCTTTTATCATAAATAGGTACTGAATTTTATTAAATGTTTTTCTTGCATTTATTGATATGATCATGTGATTTTTATCTTTCATTTGGTTTATGTGTTGAATCACATTTATTGATTTGTGGATATTGTACCAGCACTGCATCGCCAGAATAAATCCCACTTTGTTATGATGTATGATCTTTTTAATGTATTGCTGCATCCAATTTACTAATCTTTTGTTAAGGATTTTAGCACCTATATTCATCAGGGATATTGGTCTGTAATTTTCTTTCTTTGTTGTATCTTTATCTGGTTTTAGAAGTATAATGTTGGCTTCATAAAAAGAGTTTGGAAGTCTTTTACCCCCTTGGATATTTTGGAATAGTTTGAGGATGACAGATGTTAATTCTTTTTTGAATATTTGGTAAAATTCACCCGTGAAGTCATCAGGTCCAGGATATATTTTGTTTGGAGTTTTTTAAAATTATTGCTTCAATTTCACTAGTTGTTATCATTCTATTCAGGTTTTCTCATACTTACTGATTGAGTTCTGGGGGTTGTATGTTTCCAGGACCTGTGCACTTCACCCAGGTTGTCCATGTGGTTGACATATAGTTGTTCATAGTATTTTCTTACAATCTTTTGTATTTCTGTGGTGTCAGTTGTTACTTCTCTTTCTTTTCTGATTTTGTGTATTTGGGTTCTCTCTTTTTGTTTCTTGGTGAGTCTGGCTACAGGTTGATCAATCCTGTTTATCTATTCAAAGAACCAGCTTTTGGTTTCATTGATCTTTTGAATGGTTTATTTAGTTTCTATGTCATTTATTTCTGCTCTGACCTTTACTATTTCTTTCCTTCTACTTGCCCTGGGTTTTTCTTTTTGTTTACTTTCTAAATCTTTAAGTTGTAGGGTTAGAAAGTCAACTAGAAAATTTTCTTATTTCTTGAAGTAGGCCTGTAGTGCTATGAACTTTCCTCTGAGGACTGCTTTGTGTCCCATAGATTTTGTGTTGTTTTGTGTTCATTTTCATTGGTTTCCAGGAAATTTTTTATTTCTTTCTTGATCTCCTTGGTAACCCATTAGTTGTTCAATAACATGTTATTTAGCCTCCAGGTGTTTGAACGTTTTTGCTGTAGTTGATTTCTTAGTTTCATGCTATTGTGCTCTGAGAAGATGCTTAATATGATTCTATTCTTCTTGAACTTGCAGAGACTTAGTTTGTGTCCTAACATGTGATCTATCTTTGAGAAGGTCACATGTGCACTTGAAAAGAATGTGAATTCTGCAGTTTTGGGGTGTAATTCTCTGTAGATATCTATTAAATGCGTTTGATCTGGTGCATCATTTAGAGTCTCTGTTTCCTTGTTAATTTTTTATCTAGAGGATCTATCCAGTGATGTCAGCAAGGTGTTGAAGTTCCCTGCTATGATTCTATTGTTATTGATTTCTCCTTTGAAGTCCTCCAGAAGTTCTTAAATGTATTTTGGTGCTCCTATATTAGGGGCATATATGTTTACCAAGGTTATATCCTTCTGTTGGATGGATCCTTTTAATATTATGTAGTGGCCTTCTTTGTCTCTAGTTATGGTCTTCATTTTGAAATCTATTTTTATCAGATAGAAGTTTTCCTACTCCAACTATTTTCCCTTTCCGTTTGCTTGGAAATTTTTTTTCCATCCCTTCACTTTCAACCTATGTGAGTCTTTTGTTGTGAGGTGGGTCTCCTGTAAATATATATATATATATATATATATATATATATATATATATATATAATATGACAATATATATAGTTTATATGACAATATATATAGTTTATATGACAATATATATAGTTTATATGACAATATATATAGTTTATATGACTATATATATATGCATTCTTATCCATTCAGCTACTCTGTGTCTTTAGATCCGATCATTTAATCCATTTATGTGTAAGGTTATTATTGATATGTACTTATTTATTGCCATTTTTTATTATGTTTATGTTTCTCTTTCTATTTCTTCTGCTTATTACAGCAGTCTTTTTAACGTTTCTTGGAGCGCTGGTTTGGTGCTAATATATTCCTTATCCTTTTTTCATCTAGGAAGCTCTTTATTTCATCTTCTATTTTGAATGACAACCTTCCTGGATAGAGTAGTCTTGGGTTCAAACCCTTGTTTTTTATTACCTTGATTACTTTATGCCATTCCCTTCTGGCCTGTAGTGTTTCTGTTGAGAAGACAGCTGATAGCCTTATGGGGGTTCCTTTGTAGGTAACCTTTTGCTTATTTCTTGTTGTCTTTAGGATTCTCTCTTTGTCTTTAATTTTTGGCATTTCAGTTATTATTTGTCTTGTTGTGGGCCTCTTTAGTTTCTTCTTCCTTGGGGCTCTCCATGCTTCTTGGACTTGTATTCCTTTTCCCTTCACCAAGCTAGGAAGTTTTCTGTCACTATTTCTTCAAATATATTCTCTAACCCTTGCTCATTTTCTTCTTCTTCTGGCACACCTATGATGCAGTTGTTGTTACGTTTCATTTTGTCCTGCAGTTCTCTTAGGCTGTCCTCCTGTTTTTTAATTGTTTCTTCTTTTTGGTTTGCTGATTGGGTGATTTTTTTTTTTTTTTTATCCTCTCATGTAAGTCACTGATCTGGTCCTTGACTTTCTCTACTCTGCTGATTGTTCCTTCCAATGTGTTCCTTATTTCTGCTATGTCATTCTTCATTTTCAGTTGGTTGGTTTTCAATGTTTCTATATCTTTACTCATGTTGTTGAGTTCTTTACTCATGCTGTCGAGCTTCCTCATGATTTTCACTCTGAACTCTCCCTCTGATATCTTGCTTAATTCTATGCCATTTATTTCTTCTCCTGCAGAATTATCTTGTTCTTTCATTTGGGATTTGTTTCACCATTTTGGCTGTCTCAGTGGGTTTTGGAGTCTGCCTAATTTTCCCTGTGGGTTTTGTTATTCCATTGGTTGTGGCTCCCTCTACTGGGTTTGGATGAGTGTGGGAGGACCCATGTTAAACACCACTGTGAAGTCTTACTTTCCTGAGTAGATTTCCAAGCCAAGGAAAAGTTCGGTTATCCTCTAGCATTTTGACTGGGGATTATTAGTCTCAGTTACTTGATGAGCCTATACTAGTAGCCCTATAGCTGAATGAAAAATTCCTCAAGTGTAAGAGGATTTCCAAGGAGTGAGGTGCTTGTTAGCTATCAGACTTTAGATGTTAATGAGCTTCAGTTTGCATTTCTTTGGCCTGCCTGGCCTGGTGATATTGGATTCCTGAAGGAGGGGCTGTTGCTTCTTTAGGGGATCTGAGAAGGGGCTTTTTGAGTAATATGGCTATTGTCCTGTGAGAGAGTGATTCAGTACAAGAGTCCAGATGGCCTCCTGTCCAGCTCTCAGCTCTCTCCTGAGCCAGGAGCCCCAGACTCTCTCCACACAGTTCTAGTCCAGCCGCCCTCTCTCTGCTGGTGCCCAAGGTGAGTGGCTGTAGCTGATTTGGAACTTTTTAATACCCCTGCTTTTTCAGTGGGAAGTGCACACCACTAATACAACCCTCATTGCTGTCCATGAGCTCCCAGCCCACACCCATGTGCCTCCATAGTTTCTACCAGGCTCAATTTGGCATCCTCTCTGTCCCTGGTTGCACTGGCTCTCCTTCACCTGCTCCTCAGTTGGATTTTCCCAATGTTCTGTCTTTATTTCAGTTGTAATTCCAGTTTGGTCCTGTGAGATGGTCTGTGTAGCTTCCATTCACTCCACCACCATCTCTGATTCCTCTGTGGCCTACAGTTTCTTCTAGGATTTTTATGGTGTAATGAGTAACATTTAAGTCTTTTATCCATTTTGCATTTATTCTTGTGTATGGTGTAATTTGGTGGTCTAGTTTCCTTTTTTTGCATGTAGCTTTCCAATTTTTCTAACACTATTTATTGATGAGATTGTCTTTACTCCATTATATGCTCTTGCCTATTTTGTCAAATATTAGTTAAGCATAATATCTTGAGTTGATTTCTGTTCCATTGATCTATATGCCTGTTCTTGTGCCACTACCAGTAAGTTTTAATTATCATGGCTTTGTAGTATAACTAGATATCCAGAATTGTGATTTCTTCAACTTTGTTCTTCCTTTTCAAGATTGCTGTTGCTATTTGGAGTCTTTTTTGGTTCCATATAAACTTTTGGAGTATTTGTTCTAGATCTGTGAGATATGCCACTAGTGTTTTAATGAGGATTGCAATTAATCTATAGATAGCTTTGGGTAGTATGGACATGTTAATGATGTTGATTCTTCTGATCAGTGAACATGGTATATGCTTCCACTTGTTTATATCTCCCACTGTTTCTTTTTTGAATGTCCTCTAGTTTTCTGAGAACAGGTTTTACCTCCTTGGTTAAATTTATTTCTATGTATTTTAATTTTTTTGTTGCAATATTAAATGGGATTTTTTTAATTTTCTCTTTCTATTTGTTCTTTTTTGGTGTATAAAAATACCAGTGATTTCTGGATGTTGATTTTGTATCTTGCTACTTTGTCAAATTTATTTATTACATTTAAGTTTTTTTTGGTGGAGGTTTTAGAGATGCTATGTATAATATCATGCCATCTGCAAATAATGACAATTTCAGTTACCCTTTTCCAATTTGAATGCCTTTTATTTTTTCTCCTTGTCTGATTGCTGTAGTTAAGCCTTCCAGTACTATATTGAATAAGAGTGGTGAAAGTGGACATATTTGTCTTGTTCCAGTTCTTAAGGGAATGAATTTATTTCTTGCCCATTGATTATGATGCTGGCTGTAGGTTTGTCATATATGGCCTTTATTATTTTGAGGTATAATCTTTCTATTTCCATTTTGCTGAGAGTTTATATAAAAAATGGGTGCTGGATTTTGTCAAATGCTTTTTAACATCTATTGATATGATCATATGATTTTTATCTTTCATTTGGTTTTTGTGGTATATCACATTTATTGATTTGCAAGTATTGTACCAGCCTTGAATCCTTGGCATAAATCCCACTTGGACATGGTGTATAATTTTTAAAAACATATTGCTAGATCTGATTTGCTAAAATTTTGGTGAAGATTTTGGCATCTATGTTCATCACGGATATTGGCCTGTAATTTTCTTTCTTTGTAGTGTCCTTATCTGGTTTTGGGATTAGGATCATGATGACCTTATAAAAAGATCTTGGAAGTCTTCCTCCCTCTTTTATTTTTGGAATAGTTATAGGATAATATGTGTTAGTTCTTCCTTGAATGTTTGGTAATACTTCTCTATAAATCCGTATGGACCAGGGCTATAGTTTGTTGGGAGTTTATTGAGTATTGACTGTTTTTCCTTAGTTGTTACTTGTCTGTTCAACTTTTCTGATTCTTCCCAGTTGAGTTTGTAAGACTGTATGATTCTAATAATTTTTCTTATTCACCTATGTTGCCTAATTTGTTGGCATATAATTATTCATAGTATTTTCTTGCAATCCTTAGTATTTCTGTGGTGTCAGGTGTTACTTTACCTCTTTCATTTCTGATTTTATTTATTTGGGTTCTCTCTCTTTGTTTCTTGGTGAGTCTGGCTACAGGTTGATCAATCCTGTTTATCTATTCAAAGAACCAGCTCTTGGTTTCATTGGACTTTTTTATTATTATTTTTTTTAGTCTCTATGTCATTTATTTCTTCTCTTATCTTTATTTTTTCCTTCCTTCTACTAACATTGATTTTTTTTCTCTTTTTGTTCTCCTTCTAAATCTTTAATTTGTAGGGTTTTATAGTTTATTAGAAATTTTCTCTTGTTTCTTTAAGTAGTGTTGTATTGCTATGAACTTTCCTCTCAGGACTGCTTTTGCTTGTCCCATACATATTGTGTTGTTGTGCGTTCATTTTCATTAATTTCAGTAAGTTTTTTCTTTCTTTTTTATCTCATTGTTAACCCATTCATTGTTTAATAACATGATCCTTAGCCTCCATGTGTTTGAAAGTTTTTGAGTGTTTTTGTTGTAATTGATTTCTAGTTTTATGCCATTTTGTTTGGAGAAGATTCTTGCATGATTTTAATCTTCTTGAACTTGTAGAGACTTGATCTGTGTCTTAACCTGTGTTCTATCTTTGAGAATGTCCTGTGTGGACTTTAGAAGAATGTATATTCTGCAACATTGGGGTGAAATATTCTGTAAATATCAACTAAATCCAGATGATCTAGTGTGTTGTTTATGGTCTCTGTTTCCTTGTTAAGTTTTTTCCTAGAAGATTTAACCAGTGATGTCAGTGGGGTGTTGAAATCCCCTACTATGATTAGGTTTCTGCCAATCTCTCCCTTGAGGTCCTACAGCAGTTTCTTAGTATATTTTGGTGCTCCTAAAATTGATGCATATGTTTACCAGGGTTACATCCTCTTGTGGGATTGATCCCTTTAATATTATGCAGTGACCTTCTTTGGCTCTTATTATGACCTTCATTTTGATGTCTATCTTTTCAAATATGAATAATGCTACACCAGCTTTATTTTCATTTCCATTTTAAGGAAATTTTTTCCATCTCTTCACTTTCATCCTTTGTGAATCTTTTGTTGTGAGGTAGGTCTCTTGTAGATAGCACATATATGGGTCTTTTTTTTTTTTTTCCCCATTCAGCCACTCCGTGTCTTTCGATGGGAACATTTAAGCCATTTACATTTAAGGTTATTATTAATAAGTACTTCATTGTTGCCATTTTTAGTTTTTAATCCTCACCTGAGGATATTTTTACATTTATCTTCAGACAGAGTGGGAGGGAGAGAGAGAGAGAGAGAGAAACATTGATATGAGAGAGATACATCAGTTGGTTGCCACCCACACAACCCCAACCAGGGCTGGGGATGAACCATAACTGAGGAATGTGCCCTTGACTGGAATTGAACCCAGGACTCTTTTGTACACAGGCCAATGCTCTAATCACTGAGCCAAACTGGCCAGAGCATTGTTGCCATTTTTATTCTTTATGCTCATGCTCCTCTCTCTATATTTATATATTTCTTCTTCTTACAACAGTCCCCTTAGCATTTCTTACAGTGCTGGTTTGGTGACAGTAAATTCCTTTAGTCTTTTTTTTTTTTTTTTGTCTCAGAAACTCTTTATTTCACCTTTAATTTAATTTAATTGATTAATTTATTTTTATATTATTTTTTTATTAATTTATTTTTGTTACAAATGTTTCTCCTTTTTCCCCCATTGACTCCCTCCTCCCTATCCCCTCATACCCCGTCCCCACCTTTGCTGTCATGTCCATTGGTTATGCATAGATGCATATAAGTTCTGTGGTTTATCCCTTCCCTCCCCCCACCCCCTTTTGAGGACTGTCAATCTGTGCTCTACGTCTATGACTCTGGGTCTATTTTGTTCATCAGTTTGTTTAGTTCATTATATTCCACAAATAAGTGAGATCATGTGATATTTGTCTTTCTCTGCTTGGCTTGTTTCGCTTAGGATAATACTCTCCATGTCATCTCAAAGAATAAGAGACCTTTATTTCTTACAACTGCATAGTACTCCATTGTGTATATGTACCACAGCTTTTTTATCCAAGAGTCTACTGATGGACACTTGGGCTGTTTCCAGATCTTAGCTATTGTAAATAGTGCTGCTATGAACATAGGGGTACATATTTTCTTTCTGACTGGTGTTTCAGGCTCTTTAGGGTATATTCCTAGAAGTGGGATCACTGGGTCAAATGGCAGTTCAATTTTTAATTTTTTGAGGTAACACCATAGTGTTTTCCATAGTGGCTGCACCAGTCTGCATTCCAACCAGCAGTGTGCGAGAGTCCCATTTTCTCCGCACCCTCACCAACACTTGTTTGATGATTTGTTCATGGTGGCCATTCTGACAGGTGTGAAGTGATGCCTCATTGTTGTTTTAATTTACATCTCTCTGATGATTAGTGATGTTGAGTATTTTTCCATATGTCCCTTGGCCATTTGTATGTCCTGTTTGGAGAGGTGTCTATTTAGGTCCTCTGCCCATTTTTTAATTGGGTTCTTTGTCTTCCTTTTGTTGAGTTGTGTGAGTACTCTATATGTTTTGGAAATTAACCCCTTATCTGATGTATCATTGGCAATTATGCTCTCCCATACAGTGGGTTCCCTATCTGTTTTGATGGTTGTTTCTTTTGCTGTGCAGAAGCTTTTTAGTTTGATGTAGTTTCATGTGTGCATATTTCCCTTTGTTTCTGTTGCTTTAGGTGATGTATCAGTGAAAATTCTACAGCGTATGACGTCTGAAATTTTGTTGCCTGCATTTTCCTCTAGGATTTTTATGGAATCATGATACACATTTAAGTCTTTAATCCATTTTGATTTTATTCTTGTGTATGGTGTAAGTTGGTGGTCTAGCTTTATTTTTTTGCATGTAGCCATCCAATTTTCCCAACACCATTTATTAAAGAGGCTGTCTTGACTCCAATGTATGCTCTTGCCACCTTTGTCAAATATTAATTGAGCATATTGTCTTGGGTCAATTTCTGAGTTCTCTATTCTGTTCCATTGATCTATGTGCCTGTTTCTGTGCCAGTACCAGGCTGTTTTGATTACAGTGGCTTTATAGTATAACCTGATGTGTGATAATGTGATCCCTCCTACTTTGTCTTTCTTTTTCAAGATTGCTTTGGCTATTCGGGGCCTTTTTCGGTTCCATGTGAACTTTTGGAGTATTTGTTCTAGTTCTGTGAAGTATATCGTTGGTATTTTGAGGGGAATTGCAATGAATCTATATATAGCTTTGGGTAGTATGGACATTTTAATGATGTTAATTCTTCCAATCCATGAACAAGGTATATGCTTCCACTTTTTAATATCTTCCTCTATTTCTTTTTTCAATGAACTGTAGTTTTCTGTGAAGAGATCCTTTACTTCTTTGGTTAAGTTTATTCCTAGGTATCTTAATTTTTTTGCTGCGATGGTAAATGGGATTGTTTTTTCAGTTTCTCTTTCTGGAGTTCATTGTTGTTGTATAAGAATGCCATCAATTTCTTGACATTAATTTTGTATCCTGATACTTTGCTAAATTCATTTATTAAGTCTAGTAGATTTTTTGATGGTATCTTTAGGGTTTTCTATGTACAATATCATGTCATTTGCAAATAATGACAGTTTCATTTCCTCCTTTCCAGTTTGGATCTCTTTTATTTTTAATTCATGTCTAATTGCTGTGGCTAAGAATTCCAGTACTATGTTAAATAAGAGTGGCAAAAGTGGACATCCCTGTCTTGTACCCATTCTTAAGGGAAATGTTTTTAATTTTTGCCCATTGAGTATGATGTTGGCTGTAGGTCTTTCATATATGGCCTTTATTATGTTGAGATATGATCCCTCTATTCCCACATTGCTGAGCAATTTTATCAAAAATGGGTGCTGGATTTTGTCAAATGCTTTTTCAGCATCTATTGATATGATCATATGGTTTTTATCTTTCATTTTGTTTAATTGGTGCATCACATTTATTGATTTGTGAATATTGTACCAGCCTTGCATCTCTGGGATGAATCCCTCTTGGTCATGGTGGATAATTTTTTTTATGTATTGCTGGATCTGATTTGCTTATATTTTGTTAAGGATTTTGGCACGTGTGTTCATCAGGGATATTGACCTGTAGTTTTCTTTCTTTGTATTGTCTTTATTCGGTTTTGGAATTAGGATTATGCTGGCCTCATAAAATGAGTTTGGAACTGTTCCATCTTCTTGGAATTTCTGGAATAGTTTGAGAAGAGTGGGTATTAGATCTTCTTTGAATGTTCGGTAAAACTCTCTCATGAAGCCATCTGGGCCTGGGCTTTTGTTTGCTGGGAGTTTCTTAATTACATCTTCAATCTCCTTTGCTGTTATTGGTCTGTTCAGATTTTCTATTTCTTCCTGGTTCAGTTTTGGGAGGCTGTGTGTTTCTAGAAATGTGTCCTTTTATCCTAGATTATCCAATTTGTTGGCATATAATTGTTCATAGTATCTTTCAATGATCCTTTTTATTTCTGTGGTGACAGTTGTTAATTCTCCTCTTTCATTTCTGATTGTGTTTATTTGGGTCCTCTCTTTTTGTTTCTTTGTGAGTCTGGCTAAAGGGCCATCGATCTTGTTTATCTTTTCAAGGAACCAGCTTTTTGTTTCATTGATCTTTGAAAATTTTTTTTTAGTCTCTATATTATTTATTTCTGCTCTAACCTTTACTATTTCTTTCCTTCTTCTTGCTCTGGGTTTTTCTTTTCGTTTTCTTTCTAGATCTTTAAGTTGTAGGGTTAGAGAGTCAATTAGGGATTTTTCTTGTTTCTTGAGGTAGGCCTGTAGTGCTATGAACTTCCATCTCAGGAATGCTTTCGCTGTATCCCATAGATTTTGTGTTGTTGTGTGTTCATTTTCATTGGTTTCCAGGAAGTGTTTAATTTCTTTCTTGATCTCTTCAGTAACCCATTCGTTGTTTAATAACATGCTATTTAGCCTCCAAGTGTTTGAATGTTTTTGTTGTAATTGAGTTCTAGTTTCATGCCATTGTGATCTGAAAAGATCCTTGATATGATTTCAATCTTTTTGAATTTGTGGAGACTTGATTTGTGTCCTAACATGTGCTATATTTGAGAGTGTCTCATGTGCACTTGAGCAGAATGTATTTTCTGCAACTTTGGGGTGAAATATTCTGTAAATATCAATGAAGTCCAACTTATCTAGGTCGTTGTTTAAGGATTCTATGTCCTTGTTAAGGTTTTGTCCGGAAGATCTATCCAGTGGTGTAAGTGTGGTGTTAAAATCACCCACTAAGATCGTATTGTTATTGAGCTCTCCCTTGAAGTCCTCCAGAAGATTTTTAATATATTTTGGACCTCCCATATTTCATGCATATATGTTTACCAGGGTTATATCCTCTTTTTGGATTGATCCTTTTACTATTATGTAGTGACCTTCTATGTCTCTTGTTATGGCCCTTATTTTGAAGTCTATCTTGTCAGATATAAGTATTGCTACACCAGGTTTTTTTTTTTATTACCATTTGCTTGGTCAATTTTTTTCCATCTCTTCACTTTCATTCTGTGTGGGTCTTTTGTTGTGAGGTGAGTTTCTTGTAGACAGCATATATATGGGTCACGCTTTGTTATCCAATCAGCTATGCTATGTCTTCTTATTGGAGCATTTAAGCCATTTACATTTAAGGTTATTTTTGATAGATAGATTTAGTTGCCATTTTTATTTTGTGTCTGTGTTCCTCTTTCTCTCTCTCTGTTTCTTCTTCTTCATACAAGGGTCTTTTCAGCATTTCTTGCAGTGCTGGTTTGGTGGTGGTAAATTCCTTTAGCTTTTTTTTTAGTTTTTATTATCCATGAAGCTCTTTATTTCTCCTTCAATTTTGAGTGATAGCCTTGCTGAGTAGTGCAATCTTGGATTCAGACCCTTGCCTTGCATTACTTTGTATACTTCATGCCACTCCCTTCTAGCCTGCATTGTTTCTGTTGAAAAATCTGCTGACAGTCTCATGGGAGCTCCCTTGTAGGTAATTCTCTGTCTCTCTCTTGCTTCCTTTATGATCCTTTCTTTGTCTTTAATGTTTGTCATTTTTATTATCATGTGTCTAGCTGTGGGTCTTCTGGGGTTCATCTTGCTTGGGACTCTTTGTGTTTCCTAGACTTGTATAACTTTTTTCTTCACCAGTTTAGGAAAGTTTTCTGCCATTATTTCTTCAAACAGGTTCTCTATTCCTGTGTCTAATTCTTCTCCTTTCGGTACACCTATAATGTGAATGTTGTTACGTTTTTTATTATCCCACAGCCCCCTTAAACTCTGCTCGTGCTTTTTAAACTTTTTTTCCCTTTCCTACTCTTTTTGCATGTTTTTCTCTACCTTATCTTCTTTTTTTTTTATCCTCACCCGAGGACATTTTTCCATTTTTTTGTTCAGATAGAGTGGGAGGGAGAGAGAGGAAGAGAGAGAGAGAAACATCCATGTGAGAGAGACACATCGAGTGGCTGCCACCCACACGACCCAAACAGGGCCGGGGACAAACTGCAACTGAGGTACTTGCCCTTAGCGGGAACTGAACCCAGGCCTCTCTGGACCGCAAGCCGACACTCTAACCACTGAGCCAAACCGGCCAGGGCTCTACCTTATCTTCTAAGTTGCTGATTCAGTCTTCAGCTTCTTCTCATCTATTATTAAACCCGTCTAAGTTATTTTTCATATCAGCTATGTCATTTTTTATTTCCTCTTGTTTTTTATGTATAGCTTCTACCTCTTTTTTTTTAAGCTGAAGTAGTTTCCAGTGAACTCTTCATAATTCTTATTAAGTTGCTTGTAGTTCTCACCAAATTGTTTGAGCACCCTTATAATCATTGCTTTGATTTCTTTGTCTGACAAGTTGCTTTTTTCTAGTTCCTGTAGTTCCATTTCTGGTGATTTCTCTCTGTTTTTCACTTGGGTATTGTTTCTTTGTCTCACTATTTTAGCCATCTGGTATTTCTAAGCCCAGTGAGGGATGTTGGAATGTGTAGGCAGGTAGTGTGTATTAATTAAGGCTGCTGTGCCTCTCAGCCTGTTTTGGTGTATGGCTCCTCTTGTCTGCTGTGGGTCCTGGAGGCTTGACACATGATGGCTGGAATTGGTCTGTCGTGCTGGTCTCAGCTCCCCAAGACTTACTGCTGCTTGGCCTGAGGCACCACTCTTGATCGGCTTCTGCTGATGCTGCTGGGGATGGGTCTTAGCTGCCGATATGTGCTGCTGCTGCCTGCGGGTGCGCAGGTTCATCTGGTGCTCTTCTGGGTTGTGGGGGACCCACTGGTATGATGCTGGGGTGTGTGGTTTTCCACTAGTGCACTGTTGTCATGCATGGGTTCCACTGTCACACTGCTGGGGTTCATGGGTCTCTCTGGTATGCTGCTGGGGCATGTGGGTCCAGCTGGTGTCCTGCTGGGTTCATGGGTTTTGTTGGTACACTGCTGGGGTTTGTGGGTTTCACTGATGCACTTTTGGGGTTCATGGGTCCCTCTGCTATGCTGCTGGGGTGCATGGGTCTTGCTGGTGTACTGTTGGGGGACCCTGCCACCTGGGATTTTTCTGCTTCTGGGGACAGGGGCTCCACTCCAAATCCACTTCTGCAGTTTTCAGGGGCAGGTCTCAGCTACCCTAGCCCTGCTGCTTGGTCTGGGTCACTGCTCTGGTCAGTCTTTGCTGATGCCACTGGGGATGGTTTCAGCTGCCAGATTGAGCTGCTAATGACTGTTGGGGCAGGGCTCTACTCGCACCCAGTCACTGTTATTGTGGGGGGCAGTGCCGGGCTCCCAAGCTGGTGCTAGTGCACCTGCAAGCCTGGGCAAGCTGCCTTGAGCCTGGGAGGGCTGCTGCACTGCCGCAGTCCTGGAGCCTTGGGCTCAGGCTGGCCTGCCCACTGCTGCAGACCTGAGTCTTGGGCTAGGTGTGCACTGCTGCAGGCCTGGTGTCTAGAGCCTGTGTGCTGCTGTGGGCCTGGGTTACGGCCACCACGGGCCTGGGTCCTGTAGGCCACATTGCTGCTGCCGCAGGCCTGGGTGAGTCACTGCTGCTGTTGGGGGTGGGGCTCTGGTTCTGGCTGGTTTTGGCTATTGCTGCAGGCACCTACTGTGTGCTGACCGTGCCAACACAGCTGAGTTCACTGGACGGATGGTGCTGGGCGTTCTATTGGACTCAGTTTGCTGGGCCCCAGCTTCTCCCCATTTCCTCCTCCCAGGGAGGACCTGGGATCCTCCAAAATGGCGGAGCCTCCTGGCTGTACTGGGAAAAGTTCACTGGTCCACTGCTTACCATGTAGCCTTCTGCTTTCTGTCCACAGCATAGGTACCTTCTGTCCTGTGTCTCTACACTGCTCAAGGTTGGTCTTCCATGACACATTCACTCACACTCTTTCTCACACTCTCTCACATTCTCACACACTCACCCATGCTCCGGTCCTGCCCATCACCATCTTCCTCAGCCTCACCTTTAATTTTAAATAATAGACTTGCTGGATAGAGTAGTCTTGGATTCAGACCCTTGCCTTTCATTACTTTGTACACTTCATGTCACTCCCTTCTGGCCTGCAGTGTTTCTATTGAGAAATCAGTTGACAGTCTAATGGGAGCTCCCTTGTAGGTAAGTTTCTAACTATTGCTGCCTTTATGATTCTTTATTTGTCTTTAATGTTTGCCATTTTAATTATTATATGTCTAGGTGTGGTTCTTTTTTGGGTTCATCTTGATTGGGACTCCCTGTGTTTCCTGGACTTGTGTGACTTTTTCCTCTACCAAACTGGGAATGTTTTCAGTCATTATTTCCTCAAACAGGTTCTCTATTGTTTTCTCCAATCCTTCTCCTTCTGGTACCCCTATGATGTTAATGTTGTTACATTTCATATTGTCCCAAATCTTCCTTAAACTTTGCTCCTGTTTTTAAATATTTTTCTCTGATTGAATTGGCTATTTTTTTCTACCTTGTCTTTTAACTCACTGATTTGGTCTTCAGCTTCTTCTAATCTATTATTGAATCATTCCAAGGTATTCTTTATATCAGCTATGTCATTGTTCATTTCCACTTTAATTTTAGTCATAGCTTCTACCTCTTTTTTTTTTTTTTTTTTTTTTTTTTTGCTGTTGTAGTTCTCATTAACTTGCTTCTAGTTCTCACTAGTTGTTCAAATACCTTTAAAACCATTGCTTTGAATTACTTACCTGAAAAACTCTTTGCCTCCATTTCATGTAGTTCCTTGTCTGGTGATTCCTCCTTTTCTTTCATTTGGGGGTTGTTTCTTTTCTCACCATTTTAGCAGTCCTGTAGATTCAGGCCAGGCGAGGCATACTAGGACACATAGGCAGGTCAATGTATATCGGATAAGACTGCTATGCCTTCTAGTCTTAGTGTGGTGGCCTTCTTGTGGTACTCAGTGTAGCAGTATATTCGATCTTCTCAGCTTGGTGCTCTAGAAATGACCCTTATATAAGGTATGCGAGCTCTCTTATTGAATATGGGTCTTAATTGCTGTTGTTCTTTTGTGGATGGACTCATTCCTCAGGGTTGTTAACTATGAGGCTCAACACTGACTCTGTCTATCCTGTCATGCCAACTATCATATAGGTATTGACAGAACAAAACAAAGCAAAACCAGACTAAACAAAAAGAATCCCCCAAAATATCAGCATCAACAATAATAAAAACAACTGCCTCAACAAAAAGATTAAGGGACACACAAACAAACAAAACACACACAGAGTATGAGAAGGTGTGAGAAAAAAATAATTAAAAGTGGGGAAGAAAAAAAGAAGAAAGTAAAGAAAGCAAGGCATGAAAAGAATCTGAACAAAATTATTAGCATCAACAATGATAAAAGCCCCAGCCTCAACCAATAGGTTAAAAGACAAAAACATTGAAAACACACACACACACAAAGAAGAATACTAGAAAGCTGAGACCAAACAAATTAGAAGATTGAGGGAAAAAATTATATGAAAGTAAAGAAGGCAAGGCAATACCAATTCAAACCAAACCAAAAAGAGCCTTAAAATAACATCAGCATCAACAATGACAAAAGCACCACCCTTAACAAGAAGCTTAAAAGATAAACAAACAAACAAAAAACACACACACACTCACAAAAAGAATACCAGAAGGCATGAGACAAAAAGGATTAAGGAGGGGAAAAAAATATAAAAACAAAGAAGGCAGAGACCAGAAATAGGGTAAGTATAAAAATTAAAAGGTGGAAAATAATGTCTGAAATAATAATTTTAGAAAGTAATAATGCTAAATTGAATAAAATATAGAATAAGAAAGTAAAAAATGGTTTAAGAAAAGCAGAAAAAAATTGAATACAGACACACACACACACCCCTAAACAACCACCACCACAACAAAAACCTTGGCCCTCCTATTTATGGAATTCACTGGATTTTGCTCTGATATTGTTGGATCTGGCCCTTTGGGAGTAGGTCTCTGTTCTCTTGGGCAGTTCTCTGGTGTAAGTTAATATGAATTTCTGTTCCTACCTGGCCATGGGCCTCCTGGCTGAAACCCTGCATGGTGGGATCCAGATAGTCCCTAGCCCAGAGGCTGGATCAACTTTGGGGCTGTTCACTTGTATGTATTTGTTCTGAACTGCTGTTCCTTTCCCCACAGCTCTGTGTTCTGTGGGGTGTCAGGTCCAGTCAGGGTGATTTAAACAGATTTGTGTTGTGGGTGGTGCCTGTAGCATATAAGAGGGGAAGGCAGTCTCTTCCTCTCCTTCAAATGCCTCAGCTGTGCCTGGGTTGCTTAGACCCCCTGGTCACTACCCAAAACAGAGGAGAATAAGGAGAAAACAGAAGAAAACAGTGTCCTGCTTGGCTTTTTAATGTTTCAGCATGGCCAGCTCTCAGTGGGTGGGGCTTCTGCCCAGGTTCCCTCTGGGCCAGAAATCCAAATCTCCAGCACTGCCAGGGCCTGCTGCTGAGGGATGCTGATTTCCAGCCCAGAGCTGTTCCACAAGGTGGGGCTTCTGCCTAGGCTCCCACCTGGCCAGACTTCTGAATCCCCAGTGCTGCTGAGCCTTGCTGATGGGGTGCTGATTTCCAGCCCAGGGCTGTTCCATGGGTGGGAGAAGAAGTGCCTCCTCTTTGCTTGACAGGGAAGGAATGCACAACTTTCCCCTGGCACTTTGGCTAGCTCCCATCCAAGTTTTTTCAGCAAATATCCAGCCCCTTAGATGTGCTGCTGTGATTCAGCCAGGCCTCTCTTCCGGTGTACCTTTCCACTCTGTGGGCTCTCCAGCTCCCACAGTCAGGGAGCTTTCCAGGCTGGTGCCACAACCACACATGTGCTTTTGGCCTGGGATAATTCTGAGTCCTCTGATTAATCATCTGATTCCCACCATCTGATGCTATATGGGCTCCCCTGTCCCTTCCTGTTGATCTTTTTTAAAAATTAATTAATTAATTAATTAATTTGTTTTTGTTACAGATGTTTTTCCTTTTCCCCCCATTGACACCCTCCTCCCCATCACCCCCACCCCATCCCCAGCCCTGTTGTCCATGTCCATTGGTCATGCACACATGCATATAAGTTCTGTGGTTTATCTCTCCCCACCCCAACCTCCCCTCCTCTGAGCCTTGTCAGTCTGTACCCCACCTCTGTGTTTCTGGGTCAATTTTGTTCATCAGTTTGTTTAGTTCATTATATTCCACAAATAAGAGAGATGATGTGATATTTGTCTTTCTCTGCTTGGCTTGTTTCGCTTAGCATAATACTCACCAGGTCCTTCAATAACATCTCAAAGAATAAGAGATCTTTCTTTCCTACAGCTGCATAGTATTCCATTGTGTACATGCACCACAGCTTTTTTATCCACTCCCTTACTAATGGAAACTTGGGTTGTTTCCAGATCTTAGCTATTGTAAATAGTGTTGCTATGAACATAGGAGTACATATATACTTTCTGATTGGTGTTTCAGGTTTCTTAGGGTATATTCCTAGAAGTGGGATCACTGGGTCAAATGGCAGTTCAATTTTTAACTTTTTGAGGTAACACCATAGTGTTTTCCACAGTGGCTTCACCAGTCTGCATTCCCACCAGCAGTGTACTAGAGTCCCCTTTTCTCCACACCCTCGCCAACACTTGTTTGATGATTTGTTGATGGTGGCCATTCTGACAGGTGTGAAGTGATACCTCATAGTTTTAATTTTTTGTATCTCTCTGATGATTAGTGATGTTGAGCATTTTTCATATGTCTCTTGGTCATTTGTATGTCCTGTTTGGAGAGGTGTCTAATTAGGTCCTCTGCCCATTTTTTAATTGGGTTCCTTGTCTTCCTTTTGTTGAGTTGTATGAGTACTTTTTATGTTTTTGAAATTAACCCATTATCTGATGTATCTTTGGCAATTATGGACTCCCATATAGTGGGTTCCCTTTCCATTTTTATGGTTGTTTCTTTTGCTGTGCAGAAGCTTTTTAGTTTGATGTAGTCCCATATGTTCATTTTTTCCTTTCTTTCTCTTGCCTTAGGTGGTGTATCAGTGAAAATTCTGCTGTGTGTGATGTCTGAAATTTTGTTGCCTGCATTTTCTTCTAGAATTTTTATAGATTCACGCATTACATTTAAATCTTTAATCCATTTTGAGTTTATTCTCGTGTATGGTTTAAATTGGTGTTCTAGCTTTATTTTTTTGCAAGTAGCTGTCTAATTTTCCCAACAGCATTTATTGAAGAGACTATCTTGACTCCAGTGTATGCTCTTGTCGAATTAATTGAGCATATTGTCTTGAGTCAATTTCTGAGTTCTCTATTCTGTTCCATTGATCTATCTGCCTGTTCTTGTGCCAGTACCAGGCTGTTTTGATTACAGTAGCTTTGTAGTATAACCTGATATCTGGTAATGTGATCCCTCCTACTTTATTCTTCTTTTTCAAGATTGCTGGGACTATTTGGGGTCTTTTTTGTTTCCATATGGATGTTTGAAGTATTTGTTCCAGTTCTGTGAAACATGGCATTGGAATTTTGATGGGGATTGCATTGAATCTATATATAGCTTTAGGTAGTATGGACATTTTAATGATGTTAATTCTTCCAATCCATGAACAAGGTATATGCTTCCACTTTTTATATCTTCCTTTATTTCTTTTTTCAATGACCTGTAGTTTTCTATGAAGGGTCCTTTACTTCTTTGGTTAAGTTTATTCCTAGGTGTCTTAATTTTTTTACTGCGATAGTAAATGGGATTGTTTTTTTAGTTTCTCTTTCTGTGATTTCATCATTGGTGTATAAAAGTGCTGCAAATTTTTTACATTAATTTTGTATCCCGCTACTTTGCCAAATTCATTTATTAAGTCTAGTAGATTTTTGATGAAGTCTTTAGGGTTTTCTATGTACAATATCATGTCATCTGCAAATAATGACAGTTTCACTTCCTCCTTTCAAATTTGGATCCTCTTTATTTTTTCTTCATGTCTAAATGCTGTGGCTAAGACTTCCAGTACTATGTTAAATAAGAGTGGTGAAAGTGAGCATCCCTATCTTGTTTCCGTTCTTAAGAGGAATGCTTTTAGTTTTTGCTCATTGAGTGTGATCTTGGCTGTAGTTTTTCATATAAGGCCTTTATTATGTTGAGATATGATCTCTCTATTCCCACATTGCTGAGTGTTTTTATCAGAAATGGGTACTGGAATTTGTCGAATGCTTTTTCAGTGTCTATTGATATGGTCATGTGGTTTTTATCTTTCATTTTTTTTAATGTGGTGTATCACATTTATTGATTTGCAAATATTTTACCATCCTTGCATGCCTGGGATTAAACCCACTTGGTCATGATGAATAATTTTTTTGATGTATTGATGGATCCGATTTGCTAATATTTTGTTAGGGATTTTGACATCTGTGTTCATCAGGGATATTGGCCTATAATTTTCTTTCTTTGTAGTGTCTTTATCTGGTATTGGAATTAGGATTATGCAGGCCTCATAAAATGAGTTTGGAAGTGTTCGGTCTTCTTGGATTTTTGGAATAGTTTGAGGAGAATGGGTATTAGATATTCTTTGAATGTTCAGTAAAACTCCCCCATGAAGCCATCTGGGCCTGGGCTTTTGTTTGCTGGGAGTTTCTTAATTACATCTTCAATTTCCTTTGTTGTTATTGCTCTGTTCAAGTTTTCTTTCTCTTCCTGGTTCAGTTTTGGTAGGCTGTGTGTTTCTAGAAACTTGTCCATTTCTCCTAGATTGTCCAATTTGTTGGTGTATAATTGTTCATACTATGTTTCGATGATCCTTTGTATTTCTGTGGTGTCAGTTGTTACTTCTCCTCTTTCATAAAATGAGTTTGGATTTTGTTTATTTGTTTTCTCTCTTTTTGTTTCTTGGTGAGTCTGGCTAAAGGTCCATCAATCTTGTTTATCTTTTCAAAGAACCAGCTTTTTGTTTCATTGATCTTTTGAATTGTTTTTTTTAGTCTCTATGTCGTTTATTTCTGCTCTGAACTTTACTATTTCTTTCCTCCTACCAGCTCTGGGTTTTTTATTTCTTTGTTTTTTGTTTACTTTCTCGTTCTTTAAGTTGTAGTGTTAAAAAGTCAATTAGGAATTGTTCTTGTTTCTTGAGGTAGGCTTGTAGTACTATGAACTTCCCTCTCAGGACTGCTTTCACTGTGTCCCATAGATTTTTTGTTGTGTGTTTGTTTTCATTGATTTCCAGGAAGTTTTTAGTTTCTTTTTTGATCTAGTTAGTAACCCATTTGTTGTTTAATAACATGCTATTTAGCCTCCAAGTATTTGAATATTTTTGTGTGTTTTTATTGTAATTGATTTCTAGTTTCATGCCACTGTGATCTGAGAAGATGCTTGATATGATTTCAATTTTCTTGAATTTTTAGAGACTTGCTTTGTGTCCTAAGATGTGGTCTATCTTTGAGAATGACCCATGTGCACTTGAGAAGAATGTATATTCTGCAGCTTTGGGGTGAAATGTCCTGTAAATATCAATAAAGTCCAACTGATCTAGTTTGTCTTGTAAGGACTCTGTGTCCTTGTTAATTTTTTGTCTAGAAGATCTATCCAGTGGTGTCAGTGACATGTTAAAGTCACCCACTGTGATTGTGTTGCCCTTGATTTCTCCCTTGAAGTCTTCCAGAAATTTTTAATATATTTTGATGCTCCATATTTGGTGCGTATATGTTTACCAGGGTTATATCCTCTTGTTGGATTGATCCTTTTAATATTATGTAGTGACCTCTCTGTCTCTTATTATGGTACTTGTTTTGAAGTCTATCTTGTCAGATATGAATATTGCTACCCCAGCTTTTTTTCCATTTCCATTTGCTTGGAAAATTTTTTCCCATCCCTTCACTTTCCTCCTGTGTAAGTCTTTTGTTGTGAGGTGGTTCTCTTGTAGACAGCATATATATGGGTCATGTTTTCTTATCCAATCCACTATCCTATGTCTTTTGATTGGAGCATTTAAGTCATTTACATTTAAGGTAATTATTGATAGATAGTTATTAGTTGCCATTTTCATTTTATGCCTGTGTTTCTCTCTATCTCTGTTTCTTCTTCTTCCTACAACAGTCCCTTCATCATTTCTTGCAGTGCTGGTTTGGTGGTGGTAAATTCCTTTAGCTTTTTTTTTTTTTTTTTTTTAATCCATGAAGCTGTTTATTTCTCCTTAAATTTTGAATGATAGCCTTGCTGGATAGAGTAATCTTGGATTCAGACCCTTTCCCTGCATTACTTTGTACACTTCATGCCACTCCCTTCTGACCTGCATCGTTTCTGTTAAAAGATCAACTGACAGTCTCATGGTAACTTTCCATCTCTCTCTTGCTTCCTTTACAATCCTTTCTTTGTCTTTAATGTTTGCCATTTTTATTATGATGTGTCTAGCTGTGGGTCTTTTTGGGTTCATCTTTCTTGGGACTCTCTGTGTTTCCTGGACTTGTGTGAATATTTCCTTCACCAGTTTAGGAAAGTTTTCTGTCATTATTTCTTCAAACAGGTTCTCTATTCCTTTGTCTAATTCTTCTCCTTCTGGTACACCTATAATGTGAATGTTGTTATGTTTTGTTTTGTACCACAACTCCCTTAAACTTTCCTCCTGCTTTTTAAAATTTTTTTCCGTTTGCTGCTCTATTTGGGTGTTTTTCTCTACCTTGTCTTCTAAGTCACTGATTCAGTCTTCAGCTTCTTCTAATCTACTATTGAACCCTTCTAAGATATTTTTCATAACAGCTATGTCATTCTTTATTTACTCTTGATTTTTATGCATAGCTTCTACCTCTTTATGCATAGCTTCTACCTCTTTTTTTAAGCTGAAGTAGTTCTCAATGAGCTCTTTGTAATTCTTATTAAGTTTTTTGTAGTTCTCACCAAATTGTTTGAACACCCTTAAAATCATTGCTTTGAATTTATTATCTGATAAAAAAGCTGCCCGTACCATGGGCAGCTTTTTCCATTTTCTGTAGTTCCTTTCTTAGTGATTCCTCTTTTTCTTTCTTTGGGTGTTGTTTCTTTGTCTCACCATTTTAGCAATCTGGTAGCTCTAAGCTCGGTGAGGGATGTTGGGATGTGTAGGCAGCTCACTGTATATCAAATAAGGTTACTGTGCCTTCTAGACTGTTTTGTTGCATATCGCCTCTTGCCGGCTGTGGATCCTGGAGGATTGACTACTGGGGGCTGGTATTGGTGTGTCCTAGTAGGTGCTGCTGCTGGATCATGTGGGCCCCTATGGAGCTGTGTTCCCAGCTGGTCAGTGGTGCCACCTGTAGCTGTGTAGCTCAGGCACTATTGGACCCATGCTTTCTGCCCGTACCATGGGCAGCTGTGTTGCACAGGCCTCACTGGAGCCCTGGCTGCCCGCTGATCTTGTGGGCAGCTGCATTGTACTGGACCTGTTGGAGCCCCCACTTTCCACCAATCCCATGGGGAGCTGGATCACACAGTCCCTTTGGAGACCCGACACCACACCTATCTTGTGGGCTGCTATGTCGCAAAGGCCTCTCTGGTGTCCCAGCACCCAGCAGGTCCCGTGGGCAGCTGGATTGCACACTCTTTTTGGAGACCTGGCTCCACGCCTATCTTTTGGGCCGCTGGGTCGCACAGGCCTCTGTGGAGCCCCAGGTCCCACCGCTTGCGGCTGGGGAGTGCTGCTGTCCCATGGGGCTCAGCTCCTGCTCAACCTTTGCTGTAGTTTTTGGGATGGGTCTCAGCTGCTGATCTGTGCTTCTGTTGCCTGGGGATGGATGTCTGATCCCCAGCCTCTGTTGCTGGGGGTATATCTCAACTTTGATCAGGCTGCTACTGTGGGTGATGGTGCTGGGCTCCCAGACATTTGTGCCTTCCACAACCAGCACCTAGGCAGCTCCACTACTGTGCACTGGTCTGTGTTGACACAGAGTGTCCACTGGTCTGAAGGTACCAGGTTCAATTGTGGGCTCAAGTTGCTGGGCCCTAGTTGCTCCCACTGCCTCCTCCCAGGGAAGACCCAGGATCTTCCAAAATGGTGGGACCTCCCTGTGGCACAGGGAGAAGCGCCCTGAAAAGCCGCTTACCACGGTAGCCAGCTTCTCCCCATCCAGGGCATAGGAACATTCTGCTCTGTGTCTCTGCACTGCAGGAGTTTGGTCATCCACCTTCACATCCACTCACGCTCTCTCACACACTAGCTTACTCTCTCATGCACTTACCCTCCCTCAGGTGCTTCCCCCCACCATCTTCCTCTTTTTGATGTTGATCTTTTTTAAGATCTCTGTGTGGGGCTGAGTCTCATGTGGGGCTGAGTCTCCTGGCAAGAGCTCTGCCTTCACACCTTCCCTCCGCCTTCCTATCTGTGCTACACAACTGTGTGAGTTTTCTAATCATTTTGCATTTTCTCCTCTTCCTTTTCCACAGTATTTCCCATCAGCTATTTTCAGTTGGCATCTCTTATATGCTTCGGGTCTGGGAGTATTGATGGCTGGTAGCTCGTGTTTGTCTGTCATCGTGGGTGCTGCTATGGTGTGTGGGTCCATCTGTTGCACTACTGTGGTGTGCAAATTGTCAGGTATCACTGCTGCTTGGTGAGGCTCAGTCCTGATCTGTATTGCTGCTTCTGCTGTCAGGGGAATGGATTTCAGCTCCTGAGCTTATTCTGGTGTTGGGGTGGGACTCTGTTCCTGATCTGCTGCTGTTGCTGCTGCTGTCATGGGCAGGTCTTGGGTCCCTGAACCTCTTTGCTACTGGGGCTGGCACTCTGCTCCTGATCAGCCACTACTGATGCTACTGGGTGTGGGTCTCATCTCCTGATCTGTGTGCTACTGCTGCTTCTGCTGCTGCTGGGGAGAGTCTCAGCTTCTGAATCTCTGCTGCGGCTAGGGGTGGGGCTCTACTCCTGATCTTCTGCTGCTGTTGTCAGGTTTGGGTCTTGGCTCCTGAGCCTCGCTGCTTCTGGGGATGGAGCTTCTCTCCGAATCAGCTGCTGCTGCTGCTGCTGCTGGGGGTCAGTCTTGGTTCCTGAGCCTTGCTGTTGCTGAGGGCAGGTTCCTGAGCCTCTGATGCTGCTGGGGGTAGGTTCCTGAGCTTCTGATGCTGCTGGGAGCAGGGCTCTGCTCCCAAACAGCCAGTGCTGCTGCTGCTGGGGTGTGTCTCAGCTCCCAAGCCTTTGCTGCTGCTGTGGGTGGGGCTTTTGTCCTGAGCCAGCTGGCTACTACTGCTATCAGGGATGGTGCTTGGCTTCTGAACTGGCTGCTACTGATGCTGTGGGGGGTGCTAGGCTCCTGAGCCTCACTGCTGCTGTTGGGAGCACGTGCCTTGACAGCACAGCTACTGTGCACTGGCCTGCATTGGCACAGGGGGGATACTGGTCCAATGGTTGAAGGTACACTGGTGGCTTCAGGTCACTGGGCCCTAGACACTACCCACTTCCTCCTCCCACAGAGGACCCAGAAGCTCTTCCAAAATGGTGGGAACTTCTAGCCCTGAGCAGGGAGAAGCGCCCCACCAAGCAACACACAGCAGTAGCCAGCTGTTTCCTATCCAAAGCACTGGCATCCTCTGCCCTAAGTTTCTGCACTACTGTGAGGTTGCTCATCTGCATTCACATCCACTCACACTCTCTCTCACACTTGCTCACACTCTCACACACTCATCCTCATTCTGGTACTGCCCACTGCCATGTTCCTCAGCTTCAATTTTAAATGATGGCCTTGCTGTATAGAGTTGTCTTGGTTTCAGGTCCTTGCATTTCATTACTTTGAATACTTCATGCCAATCCCTTCGGCCTGAAGTGTTTCTATTGAAAAATCAGTTGACAGCCTTATAGGAACTCCCCTGTAGGTAACTAACTGTCTTTAAGTTTATTTCTTTATCTTTAACTTTTGCATTTTTAATTATGATATGTCTTGTGTGGGTCTCTTTGGGTTCATATTGATTGGGACTCTCTGTGATTTCTGAACTTGTGTGATTTTTCCTTCATCTGGATAAGGTAGTTTCTGTCATTATTTCTTCAAATAGGTTTTCTGTCCTTTGCACACTTTGTTTCCTTCTGGTACCCCTATGATGCAGATATTGTATGTTTCATATTGTCCCAATGTTCCCTTAAACTACCTTTATTATTTTTTTGAAATTCTATTTTCTTTGTTGCTCTGATCGAGTGTTATTTTCTATTTTGTCTTCCAAATTTCTGATTCAACCCTATGCTTCATCCAGTCTACTTTCAATTCTCTCTAGTGTGTTCTTTTTTTTTTTTTTTTTTTCTTATCCTCACCCAAAGACATTTTTACATTTTTGTTCAGATAGAGTGGGAGGGAGAAAGAGGGAGAGAGAGAGAGAGAGAGAGAGAGAGAGAGAGAGAGAGAGAGAGAGAGAGAGAGGAACATTGATGTGAAAGGGACACATTGAGTGGCTGCCTCCCACACGACCCCAGCCAGGGCCGGGGACGAACTGCAACCAAGGTATGTGCTCAAAGTATTATTATGAAAAGAAAAAAGAAGAGAAAAAAATTTAAAAAAGGAAAAAGGAAGAGAAAGCTAGAGAAAGAAAATATAGAGTAAGAAAAGGAAAGAGAAAAGAGATATGAAAGAAAAAAGAGAGAAAATAAATAACAAAGAAAATTAAAAAAAGAAAATAATAAAAAATAATGGAGATCATCTTGACACAGGTTAGTGCCTGTTGGGATCTCCCTTTGGATCTGCTTTTATGTTGACTGAGGCTGATTGTTTTTTATTCTGGTTCCAGACCTTCTGGGAGGTATTTTTGTGCTAGTTTATGTCAGAAGCTGTCCACATTTGGCTCTTGGCAACCTGTTCAAATTTTCAAGTGAGCCACAGTTTGTGGCTGCCTCTTCTGGGTTTGGCTGCACACAGGATTGGCCAGGCTTCACTCCAACATTGGCTTTTTTGCAGCCAGGGCTCAGAGGTGGATCAGCAGATGTTCCAAGGCACCTCAGGAACTCCCTCTGCCTTCCTCTGCCTGCTGATCAGCTGTCAGACTGAGTCACTGAAAAGGCTGTTTCTGAAAGGGCTTTTGGCTGAATTGGGAGGATGAGACCTCTGGATATCCCATGAGGGGGAGGTGCCATTCAGATTTCAGGAAAGACGGTGGGTGTGTTGCCCTGTTCCAGAGCCACCCAGCTTAGTCTGTCCCAGAGTATTTCCCTGACTTTGGCAGGGCAGAGCCCCTTATAGGCAATCCAGTGGGGTTTGCCAGAAGCCAGGAGTTTCTTCTATCAGCTCTCCTGTGAGGGGGAAATGCCAGTCAGCTTCCCAGGAATGTGAGGGAAATGTCCTCACGAAAGTCAACAATCACTGACATCCCTGAGACTGCTCTGATATGTAGGTTTGGCCTCTACTCAATGCTCTTTCTTTCTTTCTTTCTTTCTTTCTTTCTTTCTTTCTTTCTTTCTTTCTTTCTTTCCTTCCTTCCTTCCTTCCTTCCTTCCTTCCTTCCTTCCTTCCTTCCTTCCTTTCTTCTTTCTTTCTTTCTTTCTTTCTTTCTTTCTTTCTTTCTTTCTTTCTTTCTTTCTTTCTTTCTTTCTTTCTTTCTTTCTTTCTTTCTTTCTTTCTTTCTTTCTTTCTTTCTTTCTTTCTTTCTTTCTTTCTTTCCTTCCTTCCTTCCTTCCTTCCTTCCTTCCTTCCTTCCTTCCTTCCTTCCTTCCTTCCTTCCTTCCTTCTTTCTTTCTTTCTTTCTTTCTTTCTTTCTTTCTTTCTTTCTTTCTTTCTTTCTTTCTTTTTTTGGTTAATCCTCACCGGAGAATATTTTCTCTGTTGTTTTTTTGTTTGTTTGTTTCCAGAGAGAGTGGAAGGGAGGGAGGGGGAGAGAGAGACATTGATGTGAGAGAGACACATTGATTAGTTGCCTCTCGCATGTGCCCAGACCTGGGCAGGGGATTGAACCTGCAACCCAGGTACATGCCCTTGACTGGGAATTGAACTTGTAACCCTTCAGTGCATGGGCCGATGCTCTAATCACTGAGCCACACTGGCTAAGGCTGCTGCTGCCTTTTCAGCAGGGATTGAGATGCAGATTGGGGTGAGTGGGATTCCTGAGGGTGGAGCCAGCTGTATCCCAGAGAGTGAAGTAATTACCTTTCCCCAGGCTGCTGCTGCTAGAAGGGACTTGTGCCTCACAGGAAGAATGGCTACTGTGATATTTGGTGTTGGGGCAGACGACCAAGTGCAGGTATCCTGGCAGCTGTTCTCCCTCCTCTCTTCGCAATACCTCCCACCCTAGACTCTCCTCAGATGACTTCAGTCTGCATCGCCCTCCTTCTGCCAAAGCCCAGGGTGAGTGACTACAAATGAAAATCCTATCCTCAAGCCCTTAAAAAAAAAAAAAAAAAAAAAATGATGGCTTTGTCTCTGGCAGTCTCCATCTCTCTCTGGTGGACAGAAGCCCTGCCACCTTTCACCACTGGATAACACATGAACAGCTCTTCCCCACTCTGGTACTCTGGATTGGAGAGCCCAGCCTGGGGTCCAGGCCTCACTCCTCTCAGGGACACCACTCCAGTCCCCCAACGCCCCTCCCTGCCACCTGCAGCTGAGCTATCTCTCTGCACCCTTGGTCTACTCGTAGTAGTGGGTCCAGCCCCTTCTGCAATACCACCCTTTCTACCAGTCTGAAGGTGGTTTCTGCCTTTCCTTGTTTAAAAGTCTCCTCTTCAGCTAGTTTTCAGTTGATAACTCAGTGTGAATATGCCCCAGTTTTGTTATATTTTCAGTTTGGTTCTGGGAAGAGGTGTCAGAAATATCCACCTATTCTGCCACCATCTTGAAAAACACTGTGACTGGTGATTATTAATCATCATTTGGATGATCCATTTCTTCTTTGAGACTTAAAAAAAATTTTTTTTTAATATTTTTTATTGATTTTTTTCTTTAGAGAGAGAGAGAGAGGAAAGGAGAAAGAGATAGAAACATTGATGTGAAAAAGAAACATCGATTGGCTGCCTCCTGCATGCCACCTACTGGGGAATGAGCCCACAACCTGGGCATGTGCCCTGACTGGGACTCAAACTGGGATGATGCTCAATCCACTGAGCCACAGTGGCTGGGCCTTCTTTCAGGCTTTTGAGTGACTATATTAAATACTTTTTTTTGCTGTGTCTAGAACAAAATTCGGAAACAGCAGTCTATCACCATTTATATGTTAATTTTATTTAAAAATGACACTATCAGCAAAGTACATCTCTGCAGTTTGAGGAAAGCATACAGATGGTGGTCTACAAGGGGTTATTAACTTTGCACTTTCCATCTGGACCCCATAAAGAATCTGTTCCCTCAGATAGTAAAGAGCAAGGTCACACTAAAACATCACATTTGCAGTGAATAAGGGAGCCTTCTGATGTTTGAAATTAGGAGTTACCTCTCCTGTAATAATTCTGAAAAGACACAGTACTGCCTCCTGTTCTCCCAGTTACACAAAGGCATTGACATAACTATAATCTCTGTGTGTATGAAAATTCTAAGATGAATTGCAATGTCTAAAAGTCATTTGAAAAAATCACTGAGATCCAGATAGTTGTATTTAATCATTGTAATCTTATCAGTGACATACTAATTAGTCTTCTGTTATTAGCAAGCCAAGTGCTAGAAGGAAATAAGAATAACATGCCTACAAGCCACTATGTTATGCTGATTGTCAATTCCGAATGGCAACACACTTTGAGCTTTAATATTTGTGTCAACAATCCAGTGGATAGAAAGTATTCCTGAAAAAAATTATGAATGCCTGGCTGGGTGGCTCAGTTCGTTGGAGCATCATCTCATCCACCAAAAGGATTCCCAGTCAGGGCACATACCTAGGTTGTAGGTTTGACCCCTGGTTGGTGTGTGTACAGGTAGAAACCTATTGATGTTTCTCTTTTACATCAATGTTTCTCTTTCTCTCTCTCTAAAAAAAAATCAATAAACATATTCTCGAGTGAGGATTAAAAATTTTTTCTGAAAAACTTCCATAAACCTCAGGTTCTAACAAAATGTGAAAGTAGACAGAATGGAAGAGAAGTTTAACTACCTTGCTTTGGAACTTACTAGGTTGAGTTCACATTCTACCTTACTTCTTACTAGCTGAAGTGAACACTGCTTATATTCCATGCAGACCTCCTTGGTTACCTTCTTTCTCCAAGCCTTGATGCTTCTGCTTTTATAGCCCACACCTGTAACTTTTCTTTAGCAGCTAGCTTTTGTGCAGGAACCACTTTATCCATACAACACAGAGAACCAGAAATGTCTGGGAGTTTTATGCACACACCCTCAATGGCCCATAGCCAGCCAACTAATGTATGGGAGAATGAACTCTATTTTCTGTCAGAAGAAGCTGTGGGTTGACTTAGACCCCTGAGTTCCCCTGCCAGATTAGATAGAAGATGGCCTCTCTGGGACTTTTCCTGAAATCTCATCCTTGCTGTATTCTTTTCTCTTTATTATCATGTTCCCCAAACTCCCTTACAGTTTTCTTCTGGGAGCATTTCGTTAATATATTGCTTGCTCATAATTCCTTATGTCAGAGTCTGTTTCTGGAGATCTGACCTAAGACAGTAGTTCTGTGATGTTAGGCAAATTATTTCTCTTTCTCTGTTTCCTCTTCTGCAAACTGCAAGTAATAACTGTCTTTTTTAATGTGGCTGTTCTGAGATTTAAACAAGATCATGTGTGTAGCCAGGGTCTGGCATGCATTTAGAACTCAATCAGTATTATCTCAAAGGGGCTGGCAGAGGAAGGTATTCCACTTGTTCTGTTCATGTCTATCTCAGCCCCTTTTCTCTTCCCTTTAAAGCACATACGGCAACTTGTGAAGTTTGTTTGACTGCATTTTGTTCATGTTCCTCACTGGATTGTAAAGTCCTCATGGCAGAGAACACACCTAGAGTGGCCAGTGGTCCTAGTTTAAACCTAGACTGTCCCAGATTTAGCACACTGAAAATCCTGTGCCTTGAGAAACCCTTGTTTTGGACAAATCAGGATGGTTGTAACCCTATACCATCTAAACACACTGCTATAGGGTAGATGCTCAATAAATACTTGATGAATGGGAATGAATACACATGACATTTTGGACTTTTTTATTTTGAGGGGAAAGTGTTCTGGGAGCCCCATGAAATCACAAGGGTCCTCAAAACTGGAAGAGGGAGGCAGACAAAGAGAGTTCAGAGAAAGATGTAACTACAGAAGATGGGCACAGAGGAAGGACTCACCCCCATCCCCCCTCCCTTGGTGGCTTTAAAGATAGATGAACAGCACCATGAGCCAGGGAATATAGGCTGCCTTCTGGAAGCTGGAATGGGCAAAAAAATAAAAATATCCTAAGAAGATGGCCCCCCAGAGCATCCAGACTGAACAAATCTGCCACATATTGATGTTAGCCGTGTGAGACCAAGACTGGACCTCTAACTTACAGAAATGTCAGAGAAGAAATTTGTTACAGTAGCACTAGAAAATGAATACAGACCCCTTTCAGAATCTGCTGAAAGTTACACATACTTGAAAAAAATGCATTCAATTTTAGGATTTCCAAGATGATAGACTCCATGTGAAGAATCTCAGTTCTGATGTGGAGAGCAATGTTCCGGATGGAAAACAAGACACAGATGACTTCAAAGACTAAACATTGCTGGCCCAAAAATGCACTGCAGTTTTAAAAAGCAAGAGTCTGGAGTGGATGTCATATGCCATGTGTTGAGGTGCCGTGGTCCAGCATCAGAATGGGGAGGGGCCAGTGGTATAAACTCTAGTCTCTCTCATGTGAAAATAGAGGGGCAGGTCTTTTCAGTTTAGAATTTCAAGCTTCAGCTCTGAGAACAACACTGCACTGGGTACTGTGGGGCTAACAAAGTTGGAAAGGGTAGGGTTTTTCATGGTCTGACACTCCGATAGCAGCTAGAACAGCAAGGGCATTGCATTCTGTCCAGAGTGTGCAAGTGGGAGACTGATTCAGGTAGAGGGGTATGAGAAGTCTTTAACAGGTTCATGGAGTATTGCTGGCACAGACTACAGTTGGAATGGAAGCCCAGAGTAGAAAATAAATGAAAATTTAAATAATACATGTGAATGAGACCACTGTTTAATATATATATGAATGCAACAAAATGTAAGTATAGATCCAAGTAGATGATACCCTTTCAATGCTGGTGTGTGTTGAATGCTCACTTACCCTGTGAGTGGTCCTTCCAGGAAACATGGATTTTCTCCCTATATCCTGTTACCTCCTCATCACATTGTAATTTTGACTGAAGATGCTTTAACCTCTTTCTCTCATATGACTTTTCTGATTGACTTTGAACTGTCTTAAACAAATGAAGAGCCCCATAATTTGGGGTCTTTTGAAAAAAGTATCATAAGCTCTAGGGTAAATTTCATAATTGACCCACTTTGAATAGAGCATATTGCCCTCAGGTTACTGATTCGAAGGGACTAATACCCATCTTAGTGCAAAAGTTCTTCTTTTACTTAGAACCAGAACACGTTATTGTATCTGTGAAATGCAATAAACAAAATAAGTAAAACTACTTTGTAAATTACTTAGTAGCTTCACAAATGCTAACTCTGTGATTAGCATTTATGAATAAATGAAAGCAGATTACAAAAAGTCTACTGTAATTTTTAAAGTTAATTTTGTTTTAATCTTTTAGTTTCTTCAGAAAATATTTTTACATACTTAAACTTTTTTCCAAAAATTCCTGCCAGAGATAGGTGGTCCCTTATAGTTTCTACTCATGTTTCCTCCTGGGAAGATTTTGGATAGTCCTTAGTGGTTTTGTGCTAGCTGATGTGGCAACATTTTTCCTAGGGATCATTGCAAAATCTGTATGTAGCTCCTTGATGGTGAGGCAAATGATGTGTGTCCTCACCAAGGGAGGACACTTATACAACCCATCAGATCTGCCTCAGTTATTCTAGCCCCTTGTTCTCTAGACTATAGACTTGGCCAGGCATATCCTGGGAAAAGAGGTCAAGTGGAGTCCCAGGAGCAGATCTGGTACACCTGTGAAGAGACACAGGTGAAGTTTGCTCTGTGCCTGTAAGAGTTTATTATCTATAGTTCTGTCTGTGCTCAAGATGAAAATTCATGTGCAAGTGACAAAGTATTAAGGTATTCCCAGTGATACTGAGGAATTAGGAGAAGCAGGGCAGGAATGAGGAAAACCAAGCAAGTGTGTGATCTCAAAATTGTGCAGAAGGTACCTTTGGTCTGACCCTGCAGGGACTCTGGAGCCTAATGTGCACCTCACAATTTTCCCATCCCAAGACAAGTTGGCTGTGATTTAACACTGCCAATCCACAGCTAAGGCCTGCCCCTGCGGGGCTGTACACTCCCAGGCCCCTCTGCTGTATGCATGAGTTGAGCAAAAGGTTTCTGGTAGCTGAAGGCAGAACCCTAAAGGAGAGCCTTGATGATGTTTTTCTTCCTTGGAAATAAACACACTGATCCTCTTCAGTTCCATGCATCTTATATTCCAGACATTGTCCTGGGTCCTGTGTGTACACACAGTGTCACCTCTTGGGAATTCAAATCAATGCAGACCTCTGCGTACCTTGTCTCCTTAACTTGACTGTAAACACCAATGCACAGTAATAACAAGTAAGGCAATATTCAACTAAGACAGTACTCATCTCATCTTGACCAATCACACTCCTTGTAATAGTGCAGTATCATGGACTCCAAATAAGGATACCTTTAGAAACAAAAATATTGTAAATTTAGTTAAAATATGTTTTTACTATTTTTTTTTTCTTTAGAGAGAGAGAGAAAGGGAAAGAGAGATAGAAACATTGATATGAGAGGGGACCACCGATCAGCTGCCTCCTGCACACCCTCTACTGGGGATTGTGCCCACAACCCAGGCTCTTGACCTGACTGGAAATCGAACTGGGACCTCTCAGTCCATGGGACGATGCTCAATCCACTGTGCCACACTGGCTGGGAGAAACATCAGTAAATTTAAACTGCAATTTAGATTGCTTAACTGGACTTTTTTGTTGCCAAGAATTCTGAGGTCAGGTATGAATTCAGAATCAGAGGGCAAGATCAATGTGTTTTATTAGCAATATCTACCAGTTTTAAATTCAGATAGTAAAATATGTGTAGTGGATTAGTGATATATGCCAGGACCCTGGGAACAGGGAGTGTGGGCCCTTGGATCAGGGGGGTTCCATCCCTGCTTTCCTCTGTGGTCAAATCTCCTGGGGTGGTAGGAGGAGGGGGTACAAATTTACCTTAGTCCACACCTTTAGCTCAACTTTTTGATCACAAAGACATTTTCTTTTCCATTTTTATTTTTTAAAACTTTTTTTTTCTTTATTGATTTTAGAGAGACAGGAAGGGAGAGGGAGAGAGAAACACTGATGAGAGAGAACATCAACTGCCCCCTCCTGCATGCCCCCCACTGGGGATTTGGCCCACAACCTGGGCATGTGCCCTGACTGGGAATGAAACAGGTGACCTCTTGGTACATGGGTTGATGCTCAGCCACTGAGCCACAGCAGCCAGTCTTCTTTTCCATTTTTTTTTAAAATCTCTCTCTTTCCCTATTTCTTTCCCCTCCCCTGTTTTATCTCACTTTGGTGCTTACAGGTTTTTATTCTATAAACACATTGCAGTCTTTGTGACATGGACTCATTCAGGACATGTTTACAGTACTTAATGACATCTCCCTGAGAAATAATGAGAATGCCTTTAAAGGTTGTCTTCCTCCCACACATGCAGGGGGAGGTTTGCCTGGCCTGTAAGAAAGCTGGGGGTCTGGTGGGGGAAAATTGACTTAATTTCTTTTTACCACATGAAATGGAGTGTCTGGATGATATGACCTAAATGTATGGTCTAAAAACCAATTAATTCTGAATTGCGAATTTGTGAGCACATCAAACTGTGTGTGGAATTCCTGATGAGGCAGACAATACATACCTGGCTTATTTGCAAAATGTGAAGATTTTTCCACATAAATATACCTAACGGTTCATTATTAAAGTGCAGCCTCAATTATATTGCACCTTAGCTCCAAGACCTGTAGTGGCTCCCCGTGATTTTCAATTGAAATTCAAGCTCTTGCTCTGGCTTGTTCAGCAGCAACAGCCTCCAGCTCCCTTAATGCTGCTATCAGAGTGGACTTTTGAGTCGATGGACCCATCATGGATATTCATTTCCTACAAGTTGAGATGTTTGTATGTAGTCAGTCAGATAGCAAGTCTTTGACATAGAGTTAAGAAAATGCACAGTTTGTCTTCCTTAATGGCCTGTGAAGTCCCCACTGTTGTGCATTTATTTATTTTTAATCCTTAGCCTGTTAAATTAACTGTAGTTTTATTGTATTCAGTTTAGTTCATCCAATGTTCACTGAGGCCACTGTACATGTGACAGGGATTTGTTTGTGGGACACAAAAATTAACCAGACATAGAACCTGTACCAAATAAGAAAACATTGGGAGAAAATAGAAATAACTGTAACACAAAGCCACATGTGGTGACCATCAATAAAACTATCACTAGAACTCTCAAAACATATAGGAAGGACCTGGAGGTGTGAGTGTGTAGGGGTGGTAAACATGTGTATATATATATGTGTGTGTGGTCAGTGTTGTGTATGTGTGTAGTAGTGTCTCAGGTGGGGGTGTCCTGTGGTGAATGAGGTGTGTATGTGTGTGTGTGTCTTGGTGTGTGTGGTTTGTGTGGTATGTGTGTATGCTGTGGGTGGTGTGTGTGTGCACAGGCTGTGATAGTAATGTGGTGGTAGTACCTGTGGCATGTGATATGTGTGTGATAGATGAGGTGTGTATATTGTGTATGTAGTGTATGTATTTCATGTGTGTGTGGTATGTGTGTGGGGGTGCAAGGTATATGTGCATAGGGTGATATATGTCCGTGGATGTGTGTATTGTATGTGTGTGGGGGGGAGTTTGGAGTGTTGTGTATGTGTAGGTTGGCATATGTATGTGTGCATGGGATGTTATAGTGATGGTGATGGTGGTATGTGTGATGTGATAGGTGTACAGTAGATGGTATGTGTATGTTGTATGTGAAGTGTGTGTTGGGTGTATTGTGTGTGTGTGTGTGTGTGTGTGTGTGTGTGTGTGTATGAGAGATGTGTGTGAAATGTTTTCATGGAGCTGAAAATACAGATGTAGGCATAGGGGCTGGGAGCAGGAAAGGTAGAGAGGGAATGAACTGAAACCAGAAGCAGCAGTCTCTGGTTCTTCTATACATTCTGTTTTTCAATTACCTCATGAAGCACTTCTTGCTTTTTCTCTGCATTTCATGATTAAGAAGAAAACTGGCTCCCAGTTTACAGGCCAACCTTGGAGGAACTACCAGGCTATGACCTGGCCTTGACCAAGGCATTGTATAAAAAGCAAAAAGAAAGGAGAACCAGAGTAAGTGGCCAGAAAACAGTGGTGAGGCTTTCCTGGGATGTATCAGGTTTGGTTGGGTGGTTGATGCTGTTGAAATCTCTAGAAAGAACCTTCATTTGCAACTGGTCAGCTCAACTGCAGTCCTTTTGTCCCTGCCTGACCCAAAGCACGTTCATCTGGGCCCCAGAAATCAACTGGCTGAAGATCAGCTTGACCCTCACCTACTCTCTTATGCCAGGAAAACACTTTTTTGGGGTAAGGGGTGGTGGTTCTGGTTTGGCCTCACTGACCCTTCTCTGACTCCTCCTCTATTTCTTTTTGGAGAGAAAAACATTGCAGAGCTTTGCTGAATTTACCCATGAATAGTCAACCAATAAATTCCTAACTCGGAAGATTAAAGACATTTATGTACAATGTACAAAAAGAAAAGACTTTCTTACATCAGAGTCCTGGTGTTTGTATAGCTTAACCAAACAGAATAATGTTTGAAAGACAAGGAATGACAGAGATATTTCTTGTTTTCTAAAACTAGGCTCAATTACTAAAAAAATGTTGCCTGCCTTGTTGTTTTTAAATGCTTTTATCTCTTTCTGATTTATGGTGGTTCCCTGTAGAGAAATAGGTATCTCCTTGACAACCTTAGGCAGGTGTATCTCTTTAAGCATAGTCCCCAGAAGCTGGGAGTTATTTGTCCGATGCATTCACTCAGAGCCTAAAGTGTTCATCATATTTTTTCTCTCTGACTGAGTCAGCAGGTCTATTTCATCATAAATACTAAATTTTATGTGACAATCAAGGAAAGAACCAAATAAAATATGGAGGGCAATGACCAGGATCTAAATTCAGAGAAAAGGGAAAGAAATAAATCATCAAATATCTACTTGGAGATCAGGAGTCGGGGAGAAATGTTTGCATTATTTTTCATTCTTGGAAAAATTAAGTGTGACATTGTACAAGTTACTGAATACTTTTAAAAAAATAAATCATCTATAAAAGGTAGATGCATTAAATAATAACTACCTCATATAACATCATTTTGTATTTATTAAGTGATTGTGACTTTTTTCGGTCATATTTCCCATGACTTGCATTTGACATATTTCTTTCAAATACTTTAATCCTATTACATGGAAGATGCTTTGAATTTTGTTATATAAATAAATAAATGCATGTCCAAAATTTTAAGGGAAAAGTGTGATTGATGAAGGGAGTAGAAATGGCTATTTATAGTTTTTCTATTTTCTCTTTTTTAAAAATTATTATTTTTATTTTTTTAAGATCAACTTTTTTCTTTTTTATTAATTTATTTTTGTTACAGGTGTTTCTCCTTTTTTCCCCATTGACATCCACCTCCTCATCCCCCCACCACATCCCCAGCTTTGTTGTCCATGTCCAGCAGTTATGCATACATGCGTATAAGTTCTGTGGTTTATCTCTTCCCTCCCTCCACCCCCTCTTCTGAGGGTTGTCAGTCTGTACCCTACTTCCACATCTCTGGATCTACCCTGTTCCCCAGACTGTTATGTTTATTATATTCCACAAATAAGTGAGATCATGTGATATTTGTCTTTCTCTACTTGGCTTGTTTCACTTAGGATAATACTCTCAAGGTCCCTCCATGTCGTCTCAAAGGATAAGAGATCTTTCTTTCTTACAGCTGCATAGTACTCCATTGTGTATATGTACCATGGCTTTTTTATCCGTTCATCCACTGATGGACACTTGGGCTGTTTCCAGATCTTAGCTATTGTAAATAGTGCTGCTATGAACATGGGGGTACATACATTCTTTCTGATTGGTGTTTCAGGCTTCTTAGGGTATATTCCTAGAAGTGGGATCACTGGGTCAAATGGTAATTCAATTTTTAATTTTTTGAGGTAACACCATAGTGTTTTCCATAGTGGCTGCACCAGTCTGCATTCCCACCAGCAGTGACAAGAGGCCCCTTTTCTCCACACCCTTGCCAACACTTGTTGTTTGATGATTTCTTGATGGCAGCCATTCTGAGAGGTGTGAGGTGATACCTCGTTGTTGTTTTAATTTGCATCTCTCTGATGATTAGTGATGTTGAGCATTTCTTCATATATCTCTTAGCCATTTGTATGTCCTATTTGGAGAGGTGTCTATTTAGTTCCTCTGCCCATTTTGTATTGGGTTTGTTGTCTTCCTTTTGTTGAGTTGTATGAGCACTCTATATATTTTGGAGACTAACTGCTTATCTGATGCATCATTGGCGACTATGGTCTCCCACATAGTGGGATCCCTTTCTGTTTTGATGGTTGTTTCTTTTGCTGTGCAGAAGCTTTTTAGTTTGATGTAGTCACATGTGTTCATTTTTTCCTTTGTTTCTATTGCCTTAGGTGATGTATCAGTGAAGATTCTGCTGCGTATGATGTCCGAAATTTTGTTGCCTACATTTGCTTCTAGGAGTTTTATGGATTCACGAGTCACATTTAAGTCTTTTATCCATTTTGAGTTTATTCTTGTGTATGGTGTAAGTTGATGGTCTCATTTCATTTTTTTGCATGTAGCTGTCTAATTTTCCAAACACCATTTATTAAAGAGGCTGTCTTTGCTCCATTGTATGCTCTTGCCAACTTTGTAAAATATGAATTGAGCGTAATGTCTTGGGTCAATTTCCGGATTCTCTGTTCTGTTCCACTGGTCTATATGCCTGTTCTTGTGCCAGTACCAGGCTGTTTTGATTATAGTAGCTTTGTAGTATAACCTGATATCCGGAATCTGATCCCACCTACTTTGTCCTTCTTTTTCAAGATTGCTGTGGCTATTCAGGGTCTTTTTTGGTTCCATATGAACTTTTGAAATATTTGTTTTAGTTCTGTGGAATATGTCACTGGTATTTTGATGGGGATTGCATTGAATCTATAGATTGCTTTGGGTAATATGGACATTTGAATGATGTTAATTCTTCCAATCCATGAACAAGGTATGTGCTTCCACTTTTATATATCTTTCTTTATTTCTTTTTTCAATGTCCTGTAGTTTTCTGCAAATAGATCCTTTCCTTCTTTGGTTAAGTTTATTCCTAGGTATCTTAATTTTTTTCCTGTGATGGTAAATGGGATTGTTTTTTTAGTTTCTCTTTCTGTGAATGCATCATTGGTGTATAAGAATGCTGTCGATTTCGTGACATTAATTTTGTACCCTGCTATTTTGCCAAATTCATTTATTAGGTCTAGTAGATATTTGATGGAGTCTTTAGGGTTTTCTATGTATAATATGTCATCTGCGAATAATGACAGTTTCACTTCCTCCTTTCCAATTTGGATTCCTTTTATTTTTTCTTCTCGTATGATTGCTGTGACTAAGACTTCCAGTACTATGTTAAATGAGACAGGCGAAAGTGGGCATCCCTGCCTTCTTCCTGTTCTTAAGGAAAATGATTTTAGTGTTTGCCCATTGAGTATGATGTTGGCTGTAGGTCTTTCATGTATGGCTTTTATTATATCAAGATATGATCCCTCTATTCCCAAATTGCTGTGTGTTTTCATCAGAAATGTGTACTGGATTTTGTCGAATTCTTTTCAGCGTCTATTGATATGATCATGTGGTTTTTATCTTTCATTTTGTTTATGTGGTGTATCACATTTATGGATTTGCGAATATTGAACCAGCCTTGCATCCCTGGGATGAATCCCACTTGGTCGTTGTGAATAACTTTTTGATGTATTGCTGGATCCGATTTGCTAGTGTTTTGTTCAGGATTTTGGCATCTATGTTCATCAGGGATATTGACCTGTAGTTTTCTTTCCTTGTAGTCTCTTTTTCTGGTTTTGTAATTAGGATTATGCTGGCCTCATAAAACAAGTTTGGAAGTCTTCCTTCTTCTTGAATTTTTAGAAATAGTTTGAGGAGAATGGGTGTTATTTCTTCTTTGAATGTTTAGTAAAACTCCTCCGTGAAGCCGTCTGGGCCTGGGCTTTGGTTTGCTGGGATAGTCTTGATTACATCTTCAATTTCCTTCATTGTTATTGGTCTGTTCAAGTTATCTATGTCTTCCCCGGTCCAGTTTTGGGAGACTAGGTGTTTCTAGAAATTTATCCATTTCACTTAGATTGTCGAATTTATTGCCATATAAATGTTCATAGTATTTGTTAATAATCCTTTGTATTTCTGTGGTGTCAGTTGTTACCTCTCCTCTTTTATTTCTGATTTTGTGTATTTGGGTTCTCCCTCTTTGTTTCTTGGTGAGTCTAGCTAAGGGTCCATCAATCTTGTTTATCTTTTCAAAAAACCAGCTCTCTGTTTCATTGATCCTTTGAATTGTTTTTTTGGTCTCTATGTCATTTCTTTCTGCTCTGATCTTTACTATTTCCTTCCTTCTACTTGCTCTGGCATTTTCTTTTTGTTTGCTTTCTAGTTCTTTAAGTTGTGAGGTTAGATAGTCTATTAGAAAGGTTTCTTGTTTCTTGAGGTAGGCCTGGAGTGCTATGAACTTCCCTCTCAGAACTGCTTTCGCTGCATCCCATAGATTTTGTGTTGTTGTGTGTTCATTTTCACTGGTTTCCAGGAAGTTTTTAATTTCTTCCTTGATCTCCTCGGTAACCCATTCATTGTTCAGTAACATGCTATTTAGCCTCCATGTGTTCAAATGTCTTTGCATGTTCTTGTTGCAATTGATTTCTAGTTTCATGCCATTGTGATCTAAGAAGATGCTTGACATTATTTCAATCTTCTTGAACTTGTAGGGACTTAGTTTGTGTCCTAACATGTGGTCTATCTTTGAGAATGTCCCATGTGCGCTTAAGAAGAATGTGAATTCTGTAGTTTTGGGGTGTAATTCTCTGTAAATATCTATTAAATCCATTTGGTCTAGTGCTTCCTTTAGAGTCTCTGTTTTCTTGTTAATATTTTTTCTAGAGGATCTATGCAGTGACTTCAATGGTGTGTTGAAGTCCCCTGCTATGATTGTATTGCTGTCAATTTCTCTTATGAAGTCCTCCAGAAGATTTTTAATATATTTTGGTGCTCCTGTATTGGGTGCATATATGTTTACCAAGGTTATATCTTCCTGTTGGATAGATCCTTTCAATATTATGTAGTGACCTTCTTTGTCTCTAGTTTTGGCCTTCATTTGAAATCTGTTTTATCAGATATGAGTATTGCTACCCCAGCTTTTTTTCCTTTCCTTTTGCTTGGAAGATTTTTTTCTATCCCTTTACTTTCAACCTATGTGACTCTTTTGTTGTGAGGTGAGTCTCTTGTAAACAACATATATATGGGTCATGCTTTCTTATCCAATCCGCTACTCTGTGTCTTTTTATCGGAGCATTCAATCCATTTACATTTAAGGTGATTATTGATATGTACTTATTTATTGCCATTTTTGTTCAGTGTGGTTCTATTTCCCTTCCTATTTATTCTATTAATTCCAGCAGTCCTTTTAACATTTCTTGCAGTGCTGGTTTGGTGCTAATGTATTCCCTTAGCCTTTTTTTTTTTTTTTTTTTTTTTTTTGGTCTGGGAAGCTCTTTATCAGACCTTATATTTTGAATGATAGCCTTGCTGGGTAGAGTAATCTTGGGTTCAGATCCTTGGTTTTCATGACCTTGGTTATTTCATGCCATTCCCTTCTGGCCTGTAGTGTTTCTGTTGAGAAGTCAGCTGATAGCCTTATGGGGGTTCCTTTGTAGGTAACCTATTGCTTATCTCTTGCTGCCTTTAGGGTTCTCTCTTTGTCTTTAATATTTGGCATTTTAATTACTATGTGTCTTGGTGTGGGCCTGTTTGGGTTCATCATACTTGGGATTCACTGTGCTTCTTGAACTTGAATGTCTTCTTTCTTCACCAAATTAGGGAAATTTTCTGTCACTATTCTTCAAATATATTCTCTAACACTTGTTCATTTTCTTCTTCTTTGGGGACTCCTATGATGCAAATATTATTACGTTTCCAGTTGTCCCACAGTTCTCTTAAGCTGTCTTCCTGTTATTTCATTGTTTTTTCCTTTTGGTTTTCTGATTGGTTGATTTTTCTACCCTGTCTTGTAATTCACTGATCCAGTCCTCAGCTTCCTCTACTCTGCTGTTTAGTCCTTCCAATGTGTTCTTCATTTCTGCTATGTCATTTTTTCATTTCTTCTTGGTGTTTCTTAATTTCCAGTTGGTTGATTTTCAATATTTCTATGTCTTTGCTAATGGTGTTGATGTCCTTACTCATGCTGTTTAGTTTCCTCAAGATCATGGCTCTGAATTCTAGCTCTGTTAACTTGCTTAACTCCATTTTATTTATCTCATCTTTGGTGAAGGTCTCTTGTTCTTCATTTGGCATCTGTTTCTTTGTTTCAACATTTTGGCCATCTCAGTGGGTTTTGAAGCCTGCCAAATTTTCCCTGTGGATATTGGTGTTCTGCTGTTTGTGGCTCCCTGTACTGGGTTTGGATGAGCGTGGGAGGACCCAGGTTAAACATTACTCTTGAGTCTTACTTTCCTGGGTAGAATTTCAAGCCCAGAAAAGGTTAAGTTATCTTCTAGCTTTTTGCCTGCAGACTATTAGTCATGGTTACTTGAAGAGCCTTGGGTTCTCAGTTGAATGAAGACATTCCTCAGGTGTTCAGCATGAGAGGATTTCCTGAGGGTGGAGTAGATGCTGGTTGTTAATGAGCCTCAATGTCTATTTCAATGGCCCACCTGGGTGTGGCTGAATCTCTGAGGGAGGGATTGCCACCTCTCCCCAGAGCCTTGGGAAGGAGTAAGATGGCCACTGTTCTGGGTGGCCACAACTCAGCAAAAGCTCTGAGCGCTCTCCAAATCCCGAGTGTCCCCACACAGTTCCAGTCCTGTCTGCTTTCCCTCTGCCGGAGCCCAAGGTCAGTGGCTGTGGCTATTTAATGCTCTGTCCCGACCTTCTTTGCTGTGAAGCTGGCTTGGGCTTTAACCCTGAGGGTGGTGCTCACAGCTAAGACAGCTGCTGTACGTGGGCTTCCAGCACCCATCTTGGGCCTGCCCTATCCTACCAGGATAGATTCAGTGTCCGTGGTTGTATGGTCCTCTCAAGCTGCTTTTCTGTTGCTTTTTCCTGACGATTTGACTTTATTTTTGTTCTATTTCCATTTTGGTCCTTGGAGATGGTCTGTGTAGCTTCCATTCTTTCCGCCGCCATTTTAGAATCCTCAAGATCAATTTTTTTAAAAGCGTTTTATTGTTATTTTATTTTTATCCTCACCTAAGTACATTTTTGCATTTATTTTCAGATAGAGTAGGGGGGGGAAGAAAGAGAGAGAAACATTGACGCGAGAGAGACACATCTAGAGGTTGCCACCCACATGACCCCAACTCTAAAATTATTTTTATAAATTTATTTTTGTTGCATTTTTTATTACATTATTTTCCCCCTATTGATATCCTCCTCCCCAACCCCACTCACCCCTTCCTCAATTTTGTTGTCTATATCCATTGGTTATGCATACATGCATATAAGTTCTGTGGTTTATCTCTCTTCCCCACCACTCCCTCTTTTGAGGGTTGTCAGTCTGTTCCCTACTTCTATGTCTCTGGGTCTGTTTTGTTCATCAGTGTGTTTAGTTCATTATATTCCAGAAATAAGTGAGATCATGTGATATTTGTCTTTCTCTGATTGGCTTATTTCCATTAGCATAATACTCTCCAAGTCCCTCCATGTCATCTCAAAGGATAAGAGATCTTTCTTTCTTACAGCTGTATAGTATTTCGTTGTATATATGTACCACAGCTTTTTTATTTACTCATCTCTGATGGACACTTGGGTTGTTTCCAGATCTTAGCTATTGTAAATAGAGCTGCAATGAACATAAGGGTATATATATTCTTTCCTTTTGGTGTTTCAGGTTTCTTAGGGTATATTCCTAGAAGTGGGATCACTGAGTCAAATGACAGTTCAATTTTTAATTTTTGAGGTAACACCATAGTGTTTTCCATAGTGGTTGCACCAGTCTGCATTCCTACCAGCAATGTACTAGAGTCCCCATTTCTCCACACCCTAGCCAGCACTTGTTGTTTGATGATTTGTTGATGGCAGCCATTCTGACAGGTGTGAAGTGATACCTCATTGTTGTTTTAATTTACATCTCTCTGATGATTAGTGATGTTGAGCACTTTTTCATATGTCTCTTGGCCATTTGTAAGTCCAGTTTGGAGAGGTGTCTTTTTAGGTCCTCTGCCCATTTTTTAATTGGGTTCCTTGTCTTCCTTTTGTTGAGTTGTATGAGTACTTTTTATGTTTTTGAAATTAACCCCTTATCTTATGTATCTTTGGCAATTATGGACTCCCATATAGTGGGTTCCCTTTTCATTTTTATGGTTGTTTCTTTTGCTGTGCAGAAGCTTTAGAGTTTGATATAGTCCCATGTGTTCATTTTTTTCCTTTGTTTCTGTTGCTTTAGGTGATGTATCAGTGAAAATTCCACTGTGTATGATGTCTTAAAATTTTGGCCTACATTTTCTTTTAGGATTTTTATGGATTCATGAGTCACATTTAAATGTTTTTCCATTTTGAGTTTATTCTTGTGTATGGGTTAAATTGGTGTTCTAGCTTCATTTTTTTGCAAGTAGCTGTCCAATTTTCCCAACACCATTTATTGAAGAGACTGTCTTGACCCCACTGTACACTCTTGCCACCTTTGTCAAATATTGAGCATACTGTCTTGGGTCAATTTCTGGGTTCACTGTTCTGTTCCATTGATCTATGTGCCTGTTCTTGTGCCAGTACCAGGCTGTTTTGATTACAGTGGCTTTGTAGTATAACCTGATATCTGGTAATGTGATCCCTCCTACTTTGTTCTTCTTTTTCAAAATTACTGTGGCTATTCGGGGTCTTTTTTGGTTTTATATAAAGTGTTGGAGTGTTTGTTCTAGTTCTGTGAAATATCTTGTTAATATTTTGATGGGGATTACATTGAATCTATATATAGCTTTGGGTAGTATGAACATTTTAATGATGCTAATTCTTCCAATCCATGAACATGGTGTATGTTTCCACTTTTTTATATCTTCCTGTATTTCTTTTTTCAATGACCTATAGTTTTCTGCAAATAGGTCCTTTACTTCTTTGGTTAAAATTATTCCTAGATATCTTAATTTTTTTTGCTGGGATGGTAAATGGGATTTTTTTTTTTTTTAGTTTCACTTTCTGTGAGTTCATCCTTGGTGTTTAAGAATGCCATCGATTTCTTGACGTTAATTTTGTATCCTCCTACTTTGCCAAATTCATTTATTAAGTCTAGTAGATTTCTGATGAAATTTTTAGGGTTTTCTAAGTACGAAAAATGACAGTTTCACTTACTTCTTACCAATTTGGATCCATTTTATTTTTTCTTAATGTCTAATTGCTGTGGCTAAGACTTCCAGTACTATGTTAAATAAGAGTGGCAAAAGTGGGCATCCCGGTCTTATTCCCATTTTTAAGGGAAACACTTTTAGTATTTGCTCATTGATTATGATGTTGGCTATAGATTTTTCATATATGGCATTTATTATGTTGCGATATGATCCCTTTATTCCCAAATTGCTGAGCGTTTTTATCAGAAATGGGTACTGGATTTTGTCAAATGCTTTTTCAGTGTCTATTGATATGATCATATGTTTTTTATTTTTCATTTTGTTTATGTGGTGTATCACATTTATTGATTTGCAAATATTGTACCATCCTTGCATCCCTGGGATGAATCCCACTTGGTCATGATGAATAATTTTTTTGATGTATTGCTGGATCCGATTTGCTAATATTTTGTTAAGGATTTTGTCATGTGTGTTCATCAGGGATATTGGCCTGTAGTTTTCTTTCTTTGTAGTGTCTGTATCCAGTTTTGGAATTAGAATTATGCAGGCCTTATACAATAAGTTTGGAAGTGTTCCATCTTTTTGGATTGTTTAGAATAGTTTGAGGAGAGTGGGTATTAGATCTTCTTTGAATGTTTGGTAAAACTCCCCTGTAAAGCTGTCCAGGCCTGGGCTTTTGTTTGCTGGGAGTTTCTTAATTGCATCTTCAATTTCCTTAGATGTTATTGGTCCAACTGATCTAGTTCATCTTTTAAGGACTCTATGTCCTTGTTAATTTTTTGTCTAGAATATGTATCCAATGTTGTCAGTGGAGTGTTAAAGTCACCCACTATGATTGTATTGCTATTGATCTCTCCCTTGAAGTCCTCCAGAAGGTTTTTAATATATTTTGGTGCTTTCATATTTGGTGTGTATATGTTTATAAGGGTTATATCCTCTTGTTGTATTGATTCTGTTAATATTATGTAGTGACCTTCTTTGTCACTTATTATGGCCCTCATTTTGAAGTCTATCTTGTCAGATATGAGTATTGCTACACCAGCTTTTTTTTCTTTTCCATTTTCTTGGAAATTTTCTTCCATCCCTTCACTTTTATCCTGTGTGAGTCTTTTGTTGTGAGGTGGGTCTCTTGTAGACAGCATATATATGGGTCATGTTTTCTTATCCAATCAGCTACCCTATGTCTTTTGATTGGAGCATTCAAGCCATTTACATTTAAGGTTATTATTGATAGATAGTTATTGGTTGCCATTTTTATTTTATGCCTGTGTTCCTCTCTCTCTCTCTCTCTCTCTCTCTCTCTCTCTCTCTCTCTCTCTCTCTCTCCCCCTCTGTCGTTTCTTCTTCTTCTTACAACAGTCCCTTCAGCATTTCTTGCAGTGCTGGTTTGGTGGTGGTATATTCCTTTATCTTTATTTTTTTTTTTTTTTTATTTTTTTTATCTGTGAAGCTCTTTATTTCTCCTTCAATTTTGAATGATAGCCTTGCTGGATAGAGTAGTCTTTGATTCAGACCCTTGCCTCACTTTACTTTGTACACTTCATGCCAGTCCCTTCTCACCTGCAGCAATTCTATTGAAACATCAGCTGACAGTCTAATGGGAGCTCCCTTGTAGGTAACTGTTTGTCTCTCTCTTGCTTCCTTTAATATTCTTTCTTTGTCTTTAATGTTTGCCATTTTTATTATGATGTGTCTAGCTGTGGGTCTTTTGGGGTTTATCTTGCTTGGAACTCTCTGTGTGTCCTGGACTTGTGTGATTTTTTTCCTTCACCGATTTAGTGAAATTTTCTGTCACTATTTCTTCAAACAGGTTCTCTATTACTTTCTCTGATTCTTCTCTTTCTGGTACCCCTATAATATGAATGTTGTTACGGTTTGTATAGTCTCACAGCTTCCTTAAACTCTCCTCCTGCTTTTTAATTTTGTTTCCCATTTGCTGCTCTATTTGGGTGTTTTTTTCTACATTGTCTTCTAAGTTGCCAATTCAGTCTTCAGCTTCTTCTCATCTACTATTGAACCCTTCTAGGTATTTTTCATATCAGCTATGTCATTCTTTATTTCCTCTTGATTTTTATGCATAGCTTCTACCTCTTTTTTTAAGCTGAAGTAGTTCCCAGTAAGCTCTTCATAATTCTCATTAAGTTGCTTGTAGTTCTCACCAAATTGTTTGAGCATCCTTAAAAATCATTGCTTTGAATTTTTTTTCTGACAAATTGCTTTCTTCTATTTCCTGTTGTTCCTTTTCTGGTGATTCCTCTTTTTCTTTCCTTTGGGTGTTATTTCTTTGTCTCCCTATTTTAGCCATCTGGTACCTCTAGACCTAGTGAGGAATGTTGAGATGTGTGGGCAGCTGACTGTATATCGAATATGGCTGCTTTGCCTCCCAGACTGTTCTGTTGCATGTTGCCTCTTGCCTGCTGTGGGTCTTGGAGGACTGACTATTGGGGGCTGGTATTGGTGTTTCTTGGTAGGTGCTGCTGCTGGATAGCGTGGGCCCCTCTGGAGCTGTGTTCCCAGCTGGTTGCTGGTGCCACCTGCAGCTGTATTGCTCAGGCCCTGCTGGCTTCGCACACCCTGCCAGCTCCATGGGCAGCGGGGTCACAAAGGCCTCTCCAGAGCCCCAGCTCCCCACCAATCTTGTGGGCAGCTGGTTAGCACAGGCCCCAATGGAGCCCCAGGTCCCACTGCTGGCAGCTGGGGAACATTGTTGCCTGGTGGGGCTCAGCCTTTGCTGAAGTTTTTGGGGATGGGTCTCAGCTTCTGATGTGTCTTTCTGTTGTCTGGGGATGGATGTCTGTTCCCTAGCCTCTGTTGCTGGGGATATATCTCAACTCTGATTGGGATTCTACTGTGGGGGATGTTGCTGTGCTCCTAGCCATTTGCTGCTTCCACAGCAGGCACCTTGACAGCTCTGCTACTCTGCACTGGTCTGTGTTGACACAGGGGACCCACTGGTCTGATGGTGCCAGGTGCACTGGTGGGCTCAGGTTGCTGGGCCCTAGCTGCTCCCACTGCTTCCTCCCAGGGAAGACCCAGGATCTTCCAAAATGGTGTGGCTTCCCCGCAGTGCAGGTAGAAATGCCATGAAGAGCCGCTTACCTCAGTAGCCGGCTGATCCCTGTCCACAGCACAGGAACCTTCTGTTCCACATTTCTGCACTGCATGAGTTTGGTCATCCACCTTCATGTCTATTCACACTCTCTGTCACACTCACTCTCTCACACACTCACCCCCCCTCCTATTTTCTCTTAAAATCAGCAAATCATCTGTGTCATTTTACATATAATCAAACTGTTTTATAAACTTTCAAACCTGAAATATAAGAAAGAATCATGTAGCAGTTAGTTACATATAGTGTGTGTGTGTGTGTGTCTGTGTGTGTGTGTGTGTGTGTGTGATGTGTGTGTTTGTGGCATATTATAGGGAACCCCCATAAGGCTGTCAGTGGATTTCTCAGCAGAAACACTTCAGGCCAGAAGGATTGGCATGAAGTAGTCAAAGTCATGAAAAGCAATAAACTGCAACCAAGACTGATCTATCCAACAAGGCTATCATTTAAAATTAAAGACAAAATAAAAGAGCTTCTCAGATAAAAGGTCAAAGGAGTTCTTTACTACAAAAGCAGCATTGCAAGAAATGCTAAAGGGACTACTTTAAGAAGAAGAAGAAATGTAGAGAAAAAGAAACATAGGCATAAAGAAAAAAATAGCATTAAATAAGTACCTATCAATAATAACCTTACATGTAAATGGATTAAATGTTCCAATAAAAAGACATAGGATAGCTGAATGGATAACAAAACATGACCATATATATGCTGTCTACTAGAGATCCACTTCAGAGCAAAAGAATCTCACTGGCTGAAAGTGAAGGGATGGAAAAAAAATATTCCATGTAAAGAGAAATGAAGAAAAATCAGGGTAGCTATCTTGTTTCTTACAAAATAGATGTTAAACAAAGACTACAACAAGAGACAAAGAAGGTCACTACATAATAATAAAGGGTGTTGGGAGTGGTGTCACTGGAACAGCAACCACCACGGTTTGACATAGTCCCGGGTGAGCTCCATGTTTTGACATAGTCCCTAGAGATACGAGGACCACCACAGTTTGCTATAGTCCCAGGTGAGCTCCATGGTTTGACATAGTCCCTGGAGATATGAAGACCACCACGGTTTGACATAGTCCCAGGTGAGCTCCATGGTTTGACATAGTCCCTGGAGAAGTGGATTCACTACATGGCAGGAATCACGAAGAACAGTGACTGAAGATATAAAGTAATGGGAAAATAAAAATGCAGGATGGCACTTGAAGGAGACTAATCTTTGCTTTCTCTGTCTATCTGTTAGCTGTCTGTTAGAAATTATTATAGAAGTAACATGCAGATGACTAATGATGTAGATGGTAGAAAAGATTGCAGGAAGAAAAGCAAGAAAATAATGAAGATTTAGGCTAGAAATGTGGAAGCTTAGAAGGATCTTAGATAGGAGGAAAGGTCAGGAGTTTAAGAGGATGTCTGGGTGAAGGATAAGAATAGTTGGCAATTAACATGTAATATACATAAGAGTTGGGTAAACAACCAAAAGAATGTCTGTACTTATTTGCCTAAAAGTTTAGGGGAAACAATGTAACCTGCAGATCTATATAAATAATAAAAGATTCTGCTAGTCGGAAGCAGAAGCAGAAGCAGAAGCATTAAGACTAAGCAGAAGAAGAAAGATCAAGTATTTTCTGTCTCCCACGTTGCTCTCTCTCTCTCTCTCTCTCTCTCACTGACTCTGTCCACACCTTTGGGAACCCCTGGACCTGCCAAGGCTGGACCCCGGCAAAAGGGGTCTATCCAACAAGAGGGTATAACCCTTATATATGCACCCAATATAGGAGCACCTAAATATACAAACACATTTTTGATGGACTTTAAGGATGAGAGAGACAGCAATACAGTCATACTAGTGGACTTTAACGCCACATTGTCATCATTTGGTAGATTATCCAGACAAAAAATTCAACAAGGAGACAGAGACCTTAAATAACACACTAGATCTAATAGATTTAATTGACATCTACAGAACATCTCATCCCAAAGCAGCAGAATATACGTTCTACTCAGGTGTACAAAGAACATTCTCAAAGATAAACTATATATTAGGACACAAAGCAAGTCTCTACAAGTTCAAAAAGATTTAAATCATATCAAGCAACTTCTTGGATCACAATGGCATGAAACTAGAAATCAACCAGTAAAAAAACCTCAAAACCATTGAAACACATGGAGGATAAATAGCCTATTATTAAACAATAAATGTGTTACCAATGAGATCAAGGAAGAAATCAAACGTTTTCTGGAAACAAATGAAAATGAGTACAAAACAACCCCAAATCTATGGGACCCAGTGAAAGCATTTCTGAGAGGAAAGTTCATAGCATTACAGTCATACCTCAAGAAATAAGAGAAAGTTCTAATAAACAACCTAACACTACAACTAAAAGAGCTAGAAAGAGAACAGCAAAGAAAGCCCAGAGTAAGTAGAAGGAAGGAAATAATAAAAATAAGAGTGGAAATAAATGACATAGAGGCTAAAAAAGCAATACAAAAGAACAAAGAAACCAATAGCTGGTTCTTTGAAAAGATAAACAAGATTGATGAAACTTTAGGCAGACTCACCAAGAAACAAAGAGAGGACCCAAATAAGTAAAATTAGAAACGAAAGAGTAAAGTGACAACTGACACCACAGGAATACAAAGGATTGTAAGAAAATATTATAAACAATTATATGCCAACAAATTGGACAACCTAGGCAAAATGTCAAATTCCTAGAATCATACTGGGAAGAGTCAGAATACCTGAACAGACCAATGACAACTAAGGAAATTGAAGATGTAATCAATAAACTCCCAGCAAACAAAAGCCATGGTCCAGACAGCTTCACACGGGAGTTTTACCAAACATTCAAAGAAGAACTAACACCTGTTCTCCTCAAACTATTCCAAAAAATTTAATAGGAAGGAAGACTTCTAAGCTCTTTTTATGAGGCCAGCATAATCCTAATCACAAAACCAAATAAAGACACTACAAAGAAAGAAAGAAAGAAAGAAAGAAAGAAAGAAAGAAAGAAAGAAAGAAAGAAAGAAAATTACAGGTCAATATCCCTAATAAACACAGATGCTAAAATCTTAGCAAATTGGATCCAGCAATATATTTTTTAAAATTACATACCACAACCTAATGGGATTTATCCCAGGGATGCAAGACTGGTACAATACTCACAAATCAATAAATGTGATACACCACATAAACAAAATAAAAGATAAAAATCATATGACTATGTCAATAGCTGCTGAAAAAGCATTTGACAAAATACAGCACAAATTTTTGATAAAAACACTCAGCAAAGTGAGAATAGAAGGACCATACCTCAACATAATAAAGGCCATATATGACAAACCTACAGCCAACATCATACTCAACAGGAAAAAACTAAAAGTGTTTCCCTTAAGAACAGGAGCAAGTCAGGGATATCCGCTTTTGCCTCTCTTATTCAACATAGTACTGGAAGTCTTTGCCACAGTAATAAGACAAGAATAAAATAAAAATTAAAAAAAGGAACCCAAATCAGAAAGGAGGAAGGAAAACTGTCATTATTCTTAGATGACATGATATTATATATAGAAAACCCTAAAGACTCCACCAAAAAACTACTAGATTTAATAAATGAATTCAGCATAGTAGGATACAAAATTAACATCCAAAATCAACAACATTTTTATACACCAATAATAAACTCTAGAGAAAGTAAAAGAACAACAACAAAAATAACATTTACCATTGCAACAAAAATCAATGAATGAATGAATGAATGAATGAATGAATGAATAAATAAATTTCTAAAATACCTGGGAATAAACTTAACCAAGGAGGTAAATAAATACCTGTATTCAGAAAACTACAGAACACTGGAAAAAAAAAAATAGAGGAAGATACAAACCAGTGGAAGCATATACCATGTTCATAGATTGGAAGAATCAACATCATTAAAATGTCTATACTACCCAAAGCAATTGATAGATTCAGTGCAATTTCTTTTAAAATACCAACAGAATGTTTCACAGAACTAGAACAAATATTGCAAAAATTTATATGGAACCAGAAAAGACACAGAATAGCCACAGCAATCTTGAAAAAGAACAACAAAGTTGGAGGGATCACAATACCAGATATCAGACTATACCACAAAGCCATTGTAATCAAAACAGCCTGGTATTGGCACAAGAACAGGCATATAGATCAGTGGAACAAAACAGAGACCCCAGAAATCAACCCCCACCATTGTGGTCAATTAATCTTTGACAAAGGAGGCAAGAGTATACAATGGAGAAAAGACTATCTCTTCAATAAATGGTGTTGGGAAAATTGGACAGTACATGCAAAAAAACCAAAACAACACTAGACCACCAATTTACACCATACACAGGAATAAACTCAAAATGCATAAAAGACTTAAATGTAAGTTGCGAAACCATAAAAATCCTAGAAGAAAACAGGCCCTAAAGTCACAGACGTCTCACATAGCATTTTCACCGATACATCTCCTAGGGCAAGAGGAAAAAGGAAAAAAAAAATAAACAAATGGGACTACATCAAACTAGAAGCTTATGCACAGCAAAAGAAACCATCCTCAAAATTCTAAGGGAACCCAGAGTACGGGAGAATATATTTGCCAATGATACATCTGATAAGGGGTTAATTTCTAAAATGTACAAAGAACCCATACAACTTAACAAGAGGAAGACAAACAATCCAATTAAAAATGGGCAAAAGACCTGAATAGACACTTCTCCAAAAACGACATACAGATGGCTAACAGACATATGAAAATATGCTCAAAGTCACTAATCATCAGAGAGATGTAAATTAAAATCACAATGAGGCATATCCTCACACCTGTGAGAATGGCTACCATGAACAAATCAACACATAATAAATGTTGGCAAGGATGTGGGGAAAAGGGAATCCTAGTACACTGCTGGTGGGAATGCAGACTGATGCAGCCACTATGGAAAACAGTATGGAGCTTCCTCAAAAAGTAAAAATGGAACTGCCATTTGACCCAGCATTCCCACTTCTGGGAATATATCCTAAGAATCCTGAAACACCAATCAGAAAGAATCTATGCACCCCTATGTTCATAGCAGCACTTTCCACAATAACTAAGATCTGCAAACAACCCAAATGCCCATCAGTATACGAATGGATGAAAAAGCTGTGGTACATTTATGCAATGGAACAGTATGCAGCTGTATAAAAGGACCTCTTATCCTTTGAGACAGCATGGATGGACCTAGAGATTACTATGTTAAGTGAAATAAGCCAGTCAGAGAAAGACAAACCTCACATGATCTCACTTATATGTGGAATCTAAGGAACATAATAAACTGATGAACAAAATAGATCCACAGACATGGAACCATGGGACAGACTGACAGATCTCAGAGGGAAGATGAGAAAGAGGATGGGAAAAGATTAATAATAATAATAATAATAAAAACTTTATATATGCACAGCCCATGGACACAGACAATAGACAGATGAAGGCCTGGGTGGGGTGGGAGATGGATGGAGGGGGAAAAATTGGAGAAAATGGGGGACATCTATAATACTATCAACAATAACATTAAATTTAAAAAAGAAAAGATGTAGATAGTAGTATGCAGACATTGGTTTAGAATCAAAGCAGTAAAGTGCTCTAAAGATGTTATCACCTGATGCAAAAGAGTCTACAGGGCATTCCACAAGAATCATAAAAGAAGGTATCATCTTCTACTCAGCATAGTCCTTTTTAGCCCTTTCCCAGGTAGGTGTTTTGAAGTAAGACTTGCTAAGGGAAGTAGGTTCTTGGCATTACCAAGAATGAAGAATGGAATACTTAGTCTTGGCAAAATTGATCAACTCCAACAGCCAAGCTGTCAACTCTAGTGTTGACAAAGCTGCGTTTTCAGGTTATAATTATTAACTGTTCTGGAATTTCTAAGTTTGAGCATCTCTTCTGCAGTTGGGGACCTGTCAAAACCTCTGCTTTGTCCACATGAAATATAAAAAATATGTATAGGAAACTTTTGCTTGCTCTAGGAAACAGCAGTAGCAATTTGGGGAGATGATAGATGAATTAAAAGTGCTGATCTTTTAATAATTTGAGAATCAGTGGTAAAATAAGTGGTGGGATCACTCTAGTGTTTGTTGATGAGCAAACAGATGAAGTGTTCCTCCATGTAGGGCATGAGACTAGTGTGCTTGGTGCATCTTGCTAGCATATCCTCCAGCTCCAACTCGCCCACCTCAAAGAATCCAAAGATATGCAGATAGTGTCTAACAGGCAAATTCTGCCATGGTTTCTTTTGTTCATTAGTTACTGCCGAGTAGATAGGGACTGACTTGCTTTGTGTCTGTTCCTTTGGGCAGACCTTATCTGTATGAGGTGTAAGAGAAATTCTGAGTGAGAAGACAGACACACAGGAAGCATGTTCTTGGGACTTGTCAATGCTTGCCCCTACCTGATATAGTCATCTAATTATAGAAGTCCCTTCCTTAGAAGGAGAGGGGTCGCTTAGGAGAAGGGTCAGTAAGACTAAGTCTTCACTTTACTCTATGGACTTGGCTGAGCCCATGGAAGAGCTTTCAGTCAAAGGTCTAAGCATGGAGCTTGGCTGAATGACTGGTGTGGCCCCTCCCCCCACAGCGGCGGCCTTGGGCGCGAGCGGGACCTATGCGCCGCCACCCCTCCCCCCATCGACAGCCATGGGTGCGCGGGACCTCAGCCCCCCCACCCCCAGCAGCGGCCGTGGGCGCGCAGAAGCTGAGCGCCACCCCCCAGCAACAGCCGTGGGCGTGAAGGAGCTGAGTGACACCCCAGCAACAGCAGCTAGTGAAATAAACCTGTCAGAGGAAGACGGATACCACATGATCTTGCTTATGTGTGGAATATGATGAACAGGATGGGCTGATAAGCGGAATAGACCCAGAGATGGAGAAAGGAGTGCGGTTCAGACTGACAAACCTGGGGCGGGGGGATTGGGAGGAGGTTGTGGGGGGGAATAGGAGAAACATCTGTAACAAAAATAAATTAATTAATACAAATAACACAATGATTTAAAACAAAAACAAAAAAGTTCCTTTAAGATCTTGACTTTTCTGTGAATGAAACTGACAAATAGATCTTGGTAGACCAAAGTTTTCACCTTTTACTATAAAGCTAAATTGGGTAAGAACTTAGATATTAGTGGTTCTCAAACTCTTTGATCTTTGAGCCTCTTTACATCCTTAAAATTACTGAAGTATCCAAAGAGCTTTTATTTATGTGGGCTACATCTATTGATGGTGATATTTAGAACTTAAAACTGAGAAAATATAAAAAACACATTTATTTATTAGTTCATCTTGAAATAACAATAATAAGGCCACTAAATTTTAACATTGATAACATTTTAAAAAATAACTCTATTTTCCTAAACAATAACATTTAGGGAGAAGAGTGGCATTTCTCCCCTTTTTGCAGATCTTCATAATATCTGGCTTAATAAAGACAACTGGATTCTCATAACTACTTCTGCTTTCAATCTGTTGTGTTATATTATTTGGGATGAACTATTGGGTTGAAATGATATTATTGGGTTGTTACTGGGAAAGTAAAAGGTATTTTAATAACCTTTTAACGTAATTGTGAATATATTTTTAAATGCCACACTAAAGCCCAGTAAGTGGTAGTTTTTTTGAGGTTAGTTTCCATGTGACCTCCAGAAAGCTTGTCATATATATTTTTAATTCTCACCTGAGGATATGCCTTATTGATTCTTTTTAGAGAGGGAGGGAGGGAGAGAGAGAGAGAGCGAAAGAGAGATACAAGAAACATCAATCAGTTGCCTCTTGTATGAACCCCAACCAGGAATTGAACTCACAGCTTTTGTGATGTCAATCCAACCAACAGAACCCCCTGGCCAGGGAAAAATTGTCATCTTTTTATGCTTATAAAATTTTTATATTAAATAAAGTGGGGTTTATTTCCTTGTGACTCTTTTTAAGGAACGGGGCTAGACAGTCTGGTGCTATGTAACATGAAGAGCCCCTTGACAACTGCTCTGCTCAGTCTCCCCCTCTGCCACACCAAACTCAAATTCAGTTCAGTGTTTTGTTGACTAAAGTGCCACATGGAATCAGATGGGAAAGAGCCCAAGCTTTGTTAGCCTTCTCACCTCATTTACCCAATAGTTTATAAACTGTTAGGGCAAAGTCTTTCAGAATTGGACTTAGAAACTCTGCCAGTTTCCCTAATTCTGAAAGAGTATTGATGATCAGTAGGAATAGAATGAAGAATCAACTTCTCATTATGTAAAATAAAATGTTCACTGGATAATAATGGAGCATGTGAATAATGCCCAGAAGACATTAAAGGTAAATACAATTGTACAGTAAACACAGTGGCTTTAATATGAGGTTTCTTTGTGTGCAAAACAGCTATTCTCTGAGCACCTGCCTGGGACTCTCATTTACCACAGTCTCTAGTTTTTGCTTGGACCCTATGTCACACAATGCAGACTATTACTATATTCCTGTTCCCTTCCTTTACAGTTTCTCTCCCTCCTGTCTTTGTACTATTGCTTCCCAACCTCCGTGACTGTATAGATGTGTGTGCTCACCAGGGCTGCAAGTTCAATTACCAATTGCACTGTTGAAATTTGTCTGAAGTAGCAACAAGAAGTTAAAGAAAAAGAAATGTATTAATAGCCTATGCATTTCTGCCTCAGACCACTGGTGTCTCATTTCATGCATCCATGTGCCACAGAAAACAAGCAAACCTGGGCACACTCAGGCTTCTGCTGTCTTGATCTCACCTTTTCATCTAAATGGGAAGATCAGTGTAGAGTCACTACTCATTGGGAGGATTTGGCAAATGACTTTTCCAGTTATTTTA